>CM051462.1:54297764-56861514 GCA_028095005.1 Rhynchospora pubera
GTGGATACCTAGGCACCCAGAGATGAAGAAGGGCGTAGCAAACGACGAAATGCTTCGGGGAGTTGCTTGCAAGCATAGATCCGGGAATTCCCAAATAGGTCAACCTTTCAAACTGCTGTTGAATCCATGGGCAGGCAAGAGACAACCTGGTGAACTGAAACATCTTAGTAGCCAGAGGAAAAGAAAGCAAAAGCGATTCTCGTAGTAGCGGCGAGCGAAATGGGAGCAGCCTAAACCGTGAAAACGGGGTTGTGGGGTCGTAGGATTCCTATGTATTTAATTCTTTTTTACGTGAAGATTAAGTAAATTCACTGAATTTTTTTATAGACGTATAATTGATGGGATTCCAAATGGAATCGGTGTTACAAGTTTTTTTATAGGAGAAGGAATTAAATACATAGGAAATGGGAGGGTCTCCTCTTATTTATTTTTTTATTTACCTTTTGTATCTTTTTTTTTATTAAATTTTCTATTTTTTTAATTCATATAGAAATATATGAAATCTATCTTGACAAGAAATCTTTTTTATGTTAAAATGTTTCGGAGAAGGGCTATAGCTCAATTGGTTTTTTTTTTAATTTTAACACATAGATTCAAAAATTATAAAAATTGATATATAATATTCAATTTATTTAAAATTGAATAGTTTTTGTTTTTATTCGAATTATTGAATAATATATTATTATTCAATTAACAAGATTCTCCATTGTTTTATCGTATTATGGAATTCTTCCTTTTCTTTATTTTATTCGGTTTTTTCTTTGTTTTCTATTTAGATACCTAATAAAATACAAACAAATATTTTATGTTTGTTTGTGAAGTCGGATCAAACAATAATAAATGGTCATAGTCAAGAGTTTTTTCATAGATATTAGAAAAATATCTATTATGATCAACGAATAATTGTTTTTTCTGAACAATAAATGTCTTTCACATAAAAAAGAAAAATAAATAATTTGATTTTGAAATGGCAGTTCCAAAAAAACGTACTTCTGTGTCAAAAAAAACGTATTCGCAGAAATATCTGGTTAAAAAACGGATATTTAACCGCATTAAAAGCCCATTCCTTAGCAAAATCAGTTTATATTGGAAATTCAAAAAGTTTTATAAAAAAACAACCAAATAATTAGATTTTTGGTTTTGGTTTGTTCGTACAACAAACTAGTCAAATAGATATAGACTAAAATACTTTCGATTTAAGAATTAGCTTTGTAAAAACTGATTTACATTAATAGAAATTCAAACTAAATTCTTAATTCTTAATTTTTGAATAATTTTGTACTTAACTATATTAAGTAATATGAACTATTTAGTTATAGTTCAAATAACTAATTAAGAGTAAGTTTTAATTACAACTTGAAAAATATTCTATATATAGAATATAGATTATTTCTTAAAATGGATATTTTTTTAGGGTTTCAAATACTTATTAATGGCCTTTTTACAATATAAAAAGGAAAATAAATTCCTTTTTATATTGTGAAAAATTTAATAATAATTGAAATCAATTTTCGGATTTTTTGATTCAAAATCTAATTGATATGGTTCTTAATTATAAGAACCAGTTAGTTTATTCTATTCCACCTCTTCTAGAGATTCTAAAGAAAAGAAATTCAAGAAAAAACAAAAAGACAAAATGAAAATGGTTAGAAACGATCCTCGATTTAGTAGCGGCGGTTACTATCAATTTATGGGAGTAATAACCTTATTTTTAAGGGATTATTATAGTAACAAAGTATATTTGCTTCAAATAGTAGGTTACATTCATATATTTGGGCAAAACTTTATCACCTTGGAAACATTAATCAAACAAATAGACCTTCTCTTATCTAAGAGGGAAGAACAAAAGAAAAGAGCGAAAGAAAGAAAGACTCTTTTAGAAGAACGTAAGATGTATTCAATTTTTTTAAAAATCGTTTTTTCTATGAAAAAACGACACATGCTCCCAGGAATTACGGAAGCGGAGATAAGTGATATCTCTAAAGAAATTTGTAATGCAGAGGCCCATTTGAATGGGGCCCTGCTAGACAGATTGAGTAATTGTTTACTCAATTTCAAAAATAAAAAAGTAAGTTCAAAAGAACTACTTTCTTTTCTTGTAAAAGAGATTTATCTTCCAATCGACAATAGATCCAAGGATCTTGGAGAAAAATTTGGAGGGTCTATTATGGATATTTTTGATATCGTTGAGTGTTTTACTCAAATCCATCCAGATTTAACCATGTGTGCATTTTTTCAAGAAATAGAAAATGCGAAATTCGAAAACGGTACTCAAAATTTTCATGAATACGTATTACTTGGAAGTACCTTTCTAGTCGAGAGGGTGCTTCCCTATTTCCTAAGAGAGCATGTTAAAACCAAAAATCTGCTCCTAAAAGTCCTGAGCATTACCTATACCTGTAATGAAAAAGTAATTTCCTTGAAGGAATTTTTTAAACTATTAAATTCTCTTTTACCGAACAGAATGGAAAAACAGCATGTCGTAATAATAAGTTTATTCTTGAATTCTTTCAATTTTTTTACTACTATTTCTCGACTTTTCTTTTATTGAAAGTCGAATTTTTTGGAATTTCTTCTTAATCTGAATCTTTTAAAGTTCTTAAAAACTGTTTTGAGTTTTGGAAGAAGAAAGAAGGAGAATAAAGGAATTCTCCGAATTTTCTTAATCAAAATGTGTTTTACGGCGAGATTTCATTTCATTTCGTTGTAATTATTTTTTTCAAATTTTATTGAATCTAATACATGAAAATTCCAGCTAAATAACATCAAATCTGTACATTTTGATCAAAAAATTTATAATGAAATGAAATAAAATAAAATGCCGTGTTAAAAGAAAAAAAAATTCAATCAGGGAATAAGTTTTAAAAGTCATATCATAAATAAAATAAAATAAAGAGGCTGTTTGGTTTGTTAAATTTAAGAGTTACCGCACTCAACCCCAAATCCAAAAATTAAACTTGAAGTATTGTTTACTCCTAATTTTTGTTTACTCCTAATTTTTGTATACTGCAGCAGGCAGCAGCTTAGTATTACTTGTAGTTCTAAGTTGACTGTTGAATGCATCCAGTGGTTCCCACTTCTCAAGATTCTGTTTTCTTCTTCAAACGACAAGCTGACCCTACATTCAGAGTCCTAATCCTCCAATTAAGTCATGCTAATGTGAGATTACCAGTTCCGTTAAAATCATGCTACATTACCCCACATCCCTCTCCCTCTCTATGGCTCCGTTTGGATGGCTTCTTGCCGGAATAAGGAATAAGAAATAACCACTTTTTACCAATAAATTTATTTCTAACCATCCAAACTCTTCACAAAAGTTACACACTTCCCAATAAATTTATCATTTCCCAATAAATTTCTTCCCTTCTTCCTTCTTCCTATTTTATTCTCAACCATCCAAACGGAGCCTATATATTTTGCTACATTATGGCCAGTCCGGCGATGGCAAAGAACTTAGTTTCTGTAAGGCTGTAATCATTCCCCCTCACTTCTCAATTTCGGGTATTATTCTCTCTCTCTCTCTCTCTCTGACTCTCTCTCACAGGTAGTACCTGCTATTCCCCTCTTTCAATGCCCCTTTCTAAAACTTGAGACCAATTACAGAATTCGGTTCAGATTTGTACTTGGGACGACATTAAATTGAATTTATTCGTAGATTAGTAAGTTATGGCTCTGTACAGATTTTTGTAATGGGTACCTAAATTGATAATTTTTGGTTTGTTATATGGACAACTTAATTCTTTTTCCTTCCATTTTCAATTCTTTGTCGAGCATATTATTGCCAGTATTCACAGGCACCAGCAAGGGCAATCAATCGTTGATTTAAGCTCTTACTAGTTTTACAGTAAGGTTTTTATGCAAATTGTACTGAAAGGACTGGCCCTTGCGCTAGTGTTTACTGGTACATCTGGTACTTGTAACATTCTGGCATATTGAGAAACTATATACATTAATTGGAGTTCTATGTGCATATATATATATATATATATATATATATATATATATATATATATATATATATGCATAGAGTTTTGCTATGATGAGTTGCAACTCACCAAAAGGTACATGAGTCGCGCTCAAAATTCTGAAATTTAGTTCAAAATGACTGATCTAAACTGTCTAATACGATCTCCCTATTGAAATCTCCATGTAGACCAAATTTTATAGTTTTTCAAAATTTTTAAGTATTTTTTTTTAATTTTAGAAAATCATTAATCTAATTAATTCTGAACCATTCAAAAAGAGCAGTTTTTAAAAATCTGAAATAAATACTTAAAAATTTCAAAAAATTATAAAATTTGGTCTGTATGGAGATTTCAATAAGGACATCATATTAGATGGTTTGGATCGGTTATTTTAAACTAAATTTTGAAATTTTGAACGCGACTCACGGACTCTTTGGTGAGTTGCAACTCACCATAGCAAAACTCTATATGTATATATATTTTGGTACAACTGCTTCTGCCAAGGATCTTCTAAATTATGGGAAAAGGGTGCAAACTGCAAAATCTCCCAGGTGTATCTCCGTATTAATGATTCTGAGTAGCTTTAGAATAACATGTAAATTGATTATTCATTGCCTATCTACATGATTTGTTGGTTAGTATAGTAAATACTGACTAGTATGATGGTTATTTTTACAGCAATATCTGTATGAAACTCTTTCTGCTATGAATATCTAAACAATGTATATGCAGTCTGAGACTGGCATCAACTTAGAATCGTCTTTGGTACAATGATAACTGTTTATTGGTACCTAATTTTACTGTACATCCGGTATTTGGTTGCTGTTGAACTCAACCCGTGGCTTTCCCATGCTGAAGTTCAGGGTTCGGGCATTCATGTTGTATTTGATCTCCCCGTCATAAAGCAATTTGCATATGTAGTGCTCTAAATCTGACCCAATTAAACGTAGTGTATATTCTGTCAGTGGGGCCCCCTACAGTGAACAAAGAATACTTTCATGTATTAAGCATCAACCATAATTTTAATTTCCTTTTGATTCTTTAGCTTACCTCATAATGGTCGATAAGCTCTTGGAAATAGGCATAAACCATCTGACAAGTGTCCGGAGTCCAGACAAACTCATCGGTAGGGTCAAGTAGAAGAGTCAATTTATCCATTTGTGTCTGGTCCATTGCATGTGTTATTGGGTCTATGTAAGCTGCGTAGATTCTGACATGGCGGGTACAGCAACTCAGCCACTGTCCACCATACTCTCTGCTCATGTTCTTACTCTTAGCAAGTGGCTGCAATGGTTGTGACTCAACCCTGGGTCGGGCTTGCTTTGGTTGTGGTGTGCTCGCCTCAGGTTTCTCTTGCGTAGTTTCTTCTGATTCTTCTTGAATTACCTCCTGTTGCTCTGTTTGAGCACGTGTAGAGACTCTTCCTATTTTGAGATTCACTTGTATTTTCCTACAAAAAGTGTGGGATTGAATTGATAACCGAGATGGAGAAAGGAGTGAAGCAGTGGCCATGGTGATTTAATTTTCTGTCCTTTGATAATGAATTTCTGTGTTTGTGTAGGTCCTGCTATGCAGTTATGCTAAGTTTGGTTCCTTTTCTCTAGCTCCTGGCCGAGTTTCTGAGCACCACACATGGTACTGTTATACTCGCTCCAATTTTGTGGATAACGTTTTACCTGTAAATAACTTAGCCTGGAAGACTCTAGTTTATGCTTGGTTTCGTATTTGAAGTTGTTGGGTCCAAATTAATTTATCCACTTTGATTAAATTGGGACCTGGGCCACATTTATTTTTATTGGTGACCCACAATAACCCAATTTGTCTACGAGAACTTATTACAGCAGGTTAGCTGCATCCGCATCTAACGAGCTAACTAGGGGTGCATAACGTCTAAAATGACTACGAAAATGGAGTGTTGCATTAAACGTTTTGTTTTGGACACGAAACTGATTTCGTGTTGCGTTAACCGTTTCGTTTTGAACGAAATGATCGAAATCACTAAAATACTACGAAAATACATATGGATAAAACTGACTATGTATTGAGTTAACCGTTTCATTTTAGAAACACAACCAAAATAATTAACCATTTCGTTTCATTTTTGGACGAAACAAAACAAAAGAATGATTAAAACAATCTCCGTTTTCACCCTTGAGCTAACCAGAGAAATTTGAAACCGGAATAATTTAAAAGCCTACTTTTTCCCAACAAAAGAATTTTCTTATAACAATTCTTACACATTACAATACATTGAATGAATAAATTCAACATTTTGTCCTTAATCTATTTCAATGTATGTTTACCTTAGTTTTTACAAGAATTTACAAGTTTTAAAGAACGTCTATACAACAGAATCTTTTCCTTCAGTGTTTTATTTTATAATTACAAATAATTCCAACTAATAGTACATGGAAAAGAATGATCAGAGCTAGATTACATATTTACATTACACTCTTTTGCTTAGACGGAATCATGGTTTAAATGGTGCTTCGGATAAAGCGGTACTACCGGCAAGTTTTGACAGTTACATATCTCGATTGTATTTCCATCTGGATCGTGGAAAAATATTTGATCAACCAAAATGCCACCATCTTTCACTTCTGCGCATACATATTCCTTCCCAATTTCTCCGAGCCGCTCTTTCACCGTGTCAATATTTTCACACTGCAATTTAGATAAAGTTCAGTCAAAACCAAGCAGAAAGTCATCTTCACTAAGGTCCCGTTTGGATCGTATGGGAATAGAAGGAATAGTTTCTTTCTAGACGTAAATTTATTATAAACAATTCAAACTCTTCACAAAATTATACACTTCCCAATACTTTTTGTCTAGAAATAAGTTATTACTCTTATTCCTAAACAATCCAAACGGAGCCAGATGACCACTATAGAAAGCTGTTTAACCTGCAAGGAAATGTGATTGCTCTTCGGATTGATTGCTGATTGTTTATTTGGTGCGCTCGAGTCTCCGGTATCCTTTTGCAACAAGTGGATGCTAATATCATACTTATGAAGCCTGAAATATTCAAAGTTTGAAGTGTTAACTTGAGAGAAAGGATGATCTTGAAAGGGAGTTAAATCTTAGAAATAAACATTCTTACCATTAGGGCTGCTACTGGACGACTTCCAATTGATGTCCATGTCCATCCAGTGATAATATCTTGACTTCTAATTGATGTCCACGTCCACAATGTATATTAATAACCCATCCACGTCCAGCTTATTTATGATCCAACTACTGTCCAATATTTGTCCATGTATTGTTCACGTGGACCAAAGTTTGGACTGACCAATATATGCTTCGTATGTAATCTGAGAAAACGTTTCCCTTCATTTTTTTACTTGTCTGATGTTTGTCCATATTCTAAACATAATAAAAGCAAACTATGCTTCGTATGTATTATAATTTGGTGTATTAAAAAGAAAACTCTAATTTTTATAAATGAACTTAACTATGTCAGGATAGTGTCTAAATTAACACAAGTTTTCAAATAAACTAAACATAATAAAAGCATATATAATCAAATTAACACAGTCACTAATGAACCAAGTGATTGCTATCAAGTAACTAAATTAACACAAGTTTTCATCATTCAGTAATCAAATTGCTATCCAGTAACTAAATTAACGGATCACATAAGAAACATAGCACAAGTTTTCATCAAATAAAGATATTGGAATTTTACTGGATCTCAAGCTTGAAAGCATCCCTGCTTGAAAGCAGCAAAAAAAATGGCATACCCTAATCCTGCAAACAAAAAATACAAACTTGAACACTTGAAAACACACAAATAGTAATTTATTTTTCTGAAATTTTGACAAGTAATTCAAAAATAGGAGGCACTGCTGAGCCTGTTTTTTTTTACTAGTGATAAGGCATTGCAAACTTAACAAAAGATCCATAAATTAAAAAGAGCCAGCTAAGCTAACTTCTATCATTTTCCAATGCCCACACATACATAATTTGTTCTTAGCTAAATTTTACTAAACTAAATCCAACCAATAGGCAATACTGAATTTAAAAGTACCAGGACTGAGCTGCTTGTTACATGTTAATAATACATATTTGTGACCCAAATTAGATTGATTAAACCTTTGTTGACCACAAAGTGGCCCTCTGACACTACACTTCAGTACCATTCTTGTGAATGGTAATGACATCTACACTACCATTTGTATGTTAGAGGTACAACCAACCACAATACAGCCTAACCCACCCACAACTGGACTTAAGTTTGCCTCACTCAATGACCAATTGTGCAAACAAACTAATTGTATATTACCTTTGACTCCCACAAATGCATAGAAAAGACAAGTTTAAAGTTGAAACCTCTTTCATGAGAAGGCATAGGGAAGTGAATCCCCATGCGCCGAAAGCCATACAAAAATGCAAGAAAAAAGATGACTGCTCCTGTTGCAGCTCTTTCTCTTCTAACCCCTAAAAATTCACAAAATAAATTTGGTGCTTTTAAATCACATATGCCAAACACATCAATACAAAGAAAAAACAAACAGAGAACTTCCTTAACAATTTATTTGAAAATAAATTTTGGAAATAGCAAGTAATTTGATCCCAATAATTTTTTTTAATTGTTTTTACATCCTTTGCTGAAACCTACAAATGTGGTACAAATTGTTAATTCGAGGCATACTAAGCAATAAATTTAAATCCAGATTGATGCTTGAATATCAACATAAGAAAAATGGCCCCACGAGAATTTCCCAGAAGTGGTACTCAAACCCCAAAACAAATCAGATTTTAACAATTTTGTATACAACTGGAAAGAAACTTGGTCAGATAATAAACAAAGTAACAAAACAAGGAAAGTAGTAAAAGAGAACTCAAACCTTTTCAGCACAGATTTCAACAATTACTCAAACCTATAACATGCAAATTTAGTGAATTTTAGATACATTATACAAAGAAAAATTACATGAATAATCATAATTCCAATTTTAAACAAAAAATAGAAAATAACCATGTTAGAATTTTAGCATGAATGGACGAAACTGTTCCAAATCAAAATTTCCATCATTGGGTCCGAACCAATCTTTTGTGCATACAAGTGCCTCAAGGGTCCAAAGTTATAGTGTCTACGCACCTGTTCAGAAAATCAGATAAAACCCATCAATTACAGGGGATAAAGGAGACAAACCAAATGAGAGTGCCAATCCAGAGTACTGGGATTCTTCATTCTGTTTTGGTGTAGAATTTAAATTAATTATGGAACAATCACTACTTCAAAGCTGGAATACAACTGTGGAACATTGTTATTTGATAATCCGATGATTGAGATATTCTACAACAAATTATAATTGTGCCCCTCAGACTTCAGTTTTAAAGAAAAAAGAAACATATCCTATTAAGTAGTATTACTAAGCCCCATAACATGACGTAAAGCACTCTCCTTTCGGCCCATCACCATCCGAAATTTGTTAGATAATAAATAACCTATTTATACTTTACATGAAGGCCATGTACAAGATACTGATTATTTAAACAACTAACAAACAAAGGCAGAATAAATACTGAATTTTATCTACAAACTCATTTACATCCTGAGTGTTTTTTTATATCATGGCATGGCAGTAAACATTATAAAGTAAATTCAATCTAATATTCACTTCATCATTTTTCATTGGACTGTTAATTATAATTTATACCTCAAATAGTCTATCTAATTTAGAAATTGCATGGGACATGTGACTTTGTGTATATAAAAAGGCAACTAAAATAAATGAAAAGGGCAATATTTCTTTTTGTCTAGATAAGAGGTTTCCGGAATGCATCAACATAATGATTCCAATTTGCCATCCTTTGTATTTGAAATTCTCGACCCAGATCAATAGAGGACTCTTTATTTAGAAACATTGGATAAAAAGGAACAATGATGTAAGCACCTTCAATATAACATGTACAGAAAACCTAATAATTTCTCAATAGAAAAAGGAAAGGTCTTGTAAAACCAAATAATAGCTAGGGTCTGGGCACCAACTAAAAATAAAAGCAATTTTTTGTTAGAGAAACTGAACAGAGACTGTCAAGCATTAAAACTTAGACAATTTTGAAAAAAAAAGGGAAAAAAAACTAACGTTGCACTTGTTCCCTTCAACGTGTGAATATGCACATCAATCTTCTTGTAATCTACAACCTGCTGATTCTTTCAAAAACAACAAAAAGAAAGGAAATAGATAAAATAGAATACCAATATAAGATCTTTGTGCTGTGTTGGAGAGAGAGAATGCTTACAGATTTGAGCTAAGTTCATCAATCAGTCTCTGAACACTTGAGTTGAACGGAGATCCGGTGTTTCCCGAACCCAACTATCTGAAGAGGTGCGACTGTGTCTCAGTGGCGGAATTCAACTGGAGAGGTGCGAGAGTTACTCGAGAGAGATGGAAGAGAGATCTTAAAAATGCAACGCCGTAGAGAGGAGGAGATGTCGCCGTCGAAGCTTTGTTGTTTCCGCGAAGAAAGGAAGAAAGGAGACTTGTGTGGTTCTGTCGGAGAAGAAGGGAATTGTGATTTGTGAGTTTAACCGATCCACGGTCCACACGAATCAGTCCACAATTTGTCCACGTAATTTTTATGAATGGTCCATTTGAGTTTTATGAATTGTCCAAATAAGCATTATTATTTGGACTTGGACTGGACTTAAAGTCCATATCAAATATTGTCCAATCCATAAATATCCAATTTTTTCTGTCCAGACTGTCCATGGACTGTCCAGTCCAGTAGCAGCCCTACTTACCATGCGCCTTCAAAATTTAAAGATGCTGGCCTTTTGATGAGCTCAAACTCGGAAAAACTTAACTGAGTTTTCAATTGACATGCACGAGAAGGAGATATGGTTAAGAGATGAGAGAGGCAAAGAAAGAGTTGGAATTTCTTTTTTTTTTTCTAAACCCATGATTGACCAAAACAAACCAACAATGAATCTTTTGAGTGGAATTTACGACCTACAACATCTATATGACTCCGTTTGGATAAGGTATGGGAAAAAGGAAGGAAGGAATTAAAAAAAGTAGGAAGAAGTATTGGGAAGTGTGTAAATTTGTGAAGAGTTTGAATTATTTATAATAAATTTATTTTCTTATTCTCCTCTTCCCTTCTTTCCAAATGGAATCGAAACGGAGCCTATAATGATAAGGTGATGGATATGGATTCATGGAATTTCTTGGCAAAGATAACATGCATTAAATTACGGAAACGTTTGACCTTGAGATTTCTTGCTATTATCTTATAGTTGCTGGATCTGAGTCACCTGAAGTTTTAGGATTGGTTTGAATTGCCCCGCCGAATTTTTAGAATAACTTTTTTCATTTTATGTATCCTCCTACGGGCTTAAAGGGAAACAAGAAAAAAATTGGGCCGAAATGTCACCAACCACGGATGCTACGTATGATGTCATTTTACGTGGAATCGTGAAAAAGAGACATGCTATGCTTTATCAAATCAGAAAATGAGTGCTTGTTTAATGGGATACAAATACAATATAGTTTTTTTTTAAGAAACTTGGCTGCGATGGGATACATTATAGTTTGACATTTATTTTTGTATCTACGGAAATTAATAAGATGGTTTATTGGTATTGAAATGCAAATTATAGACACTTTGTTCGTTGTTTAAATAGGTTGCAAATTTAATTAGGTGCATTTAGAAACAAATTAATCGCTTATCAAGTGATTTTTTTTTAATTGATTTCTTTAACTAAGTATTGATCAAATGATTCCAAAAGTTCGGTAGAATTTGACAGGATCACAGCAACCCGTCTAAATTACATAAAATATATTTAAATAAATTTATATTTTTTATTTCTGATAATTATTTTGTGAGTTGTTAAATTCTCAAATTAGGTTTGTTGCCCATGTTCCCTTTACCTCTACTAAATAGCAATCCTCAGTTAGTTATCAAAAAATGATTGAACTAATTACTTCAACTCATGTATATATATTATTTATTTATTTGCACACCTTTTTTTTTTTGAAATTTTGAATGGCAAATCATATATTTTATTGAGGCTACCTATGTATAGTAGCAATTAGCCAGTAATACGGCCCTATTTTAACTTTTCTCCTATCCCATGAATAGTTAAAAATATTATTAAAAATGTCAGTTACTTATAAGATTAACGGTTGAAACAACTTTTCAAACGATGTAAAATCAAGATTTGAAGTGGCGCAGACTTCATCCAATTATATATTTTTTATAATAATCACATGTAATATCATTATATCAACGAAATATTTTCTTTTTGAAACTGATTATATTTTCTTTACCGTATTAAATTAAGGCTTTGTTCCAGAAATTTTCTTTGGAAGAGAAAGGGAGCTGTGGGAAGAGAAGAGAGTGGTAGAGAAGGAAGAGGATAAAACTTGTCTTGCTCCAAAGTTTAAAAATTTCATTTGCTGTTGAACTTTTTCACTTTACTTTTGGGAATATATTGACCATAATGTCCTTACTTTAACATCTATCTCATAGAATGAAAGGAAATCCTCAGGGTAATATCAGAAAAGGTTTGGTTATGACTTAAAAAGATGCATAACATAAGGTATGCATCACTAAGTCATCAAACACTCGTTGCATAATTGTTACATAAGATGCATAATTTATTCAATCAAAAGAGGTCATACGTTAAGTTAGTGGGACACGTTTGACATAAGAAATAAAAAAGTATTTTTTTTCAAATTACCATGACAAAAATATTTAAATTTATTATTATTAATTATAATTATCACTAATATTATCATTAAGTTTAATAATAATTATTATTTAATACTTTTATTATCATTAATCTTGTGATTTTAACTTAATAATAACAATAATAATTATTTTTAACTATACTATTTATTTATAATAATTTGTAATTGCAATAACATAATAATAATAATAATTATTATTAATATGATAATATAATATCATTAAATTATCATAATAAAAATATAGTAATAAAATAACAACTTATGTCATCATAAGTTATTCACCCATCTATGCTAAAATCAAACATCCATTACATAACTTGACATAAGCACTTATGCATTCTCCTATTGCATAAGTTAATAATTAAATTTACAAAATTTCAAAAGACAATTGTAAACTGTTAATTTTGTTTTATATCACCTATCCACATGCATTCTACATGCATCAAGAAAAAAATAAGCTTGTTTAATGCAAAATCACCACCATGAAATTCCATCCCTGTGTTGTGAACTTGTTGATTAATTTTATGCATTGAACTTTTCTCTTATTAATCATTTTTGAAGAAAAATAGGGGTCTAGCCTCTATCTTATATTAATATAAAGAGTACAATGTGTTCAGCCAGTAGCTGATTAAATAACCAAGAAACAAAAAAAATAGAAATATAACTTAAAATCTAAAAATGAGGAAGAAAAAAGACTATCTTTTGAGTGCTCTCCGCTCCAAAAGAATCTCGTGCACTAAATCAAATTCAAAATTGAATCTATTTGAAAAATCTGATTACATCTCTCTCTCCAAAGAATGAAAAAATCAATTCCAAAAAGGTCTTTAATCTTCTCCTTTACAGTGCCATGAAGAAGAATGTCAGTATGCACTACTGGAGTAGCAGAATGACCAGCAGCAGTTAGGACGCAATTTCTTGCCAGTAACAAAACCCTGAGATGTTGATAAAAAATACATGAATTAAATAAATGAACAACAGATTCGGCATCCTTGAGACATAAGGAACACCTATTTGGTAGGCTCCAACCTCTCTTTTGCAGGTTATCTACGGTTGCAATTTTGTTCTGAAATATTAGCCACAAGAAAATCTTAAACCTGAGAGGGATTCTCATCTTCCAAATCGGCAGCAGAGAAGAGCAATGTGAAGGATCAAGTTTGATAAGTTTGTAGATAGAGTTGGTAGTAAAAGAGAGAGAGGTTGTAGACAAATTCTTGCGCAGAGACTCTAGAGAAGAAGAAGAGTCAAGTTGTATAGCAGAAGCAATGAGCAGAAGAGAGTTTAATTGACCAGTTACCAGCTGAGAAGAAGAAAGGAGAGGTGAGAAAAGTAAGAGAGGATTATACATCCTTGAAAGGAATACGCTGATAGAAATGTTGTGATCCAGAGAAAAGAAAAATAACTCTGGAAAAACAAATTTTAGTATTTGAGAACTCCAATTATGAAGCCAAAATAAAGTGTTGGTCCCATCAGCTATGTTTATGACCAGTCCCACATTCAGAAAACTTGCACAGTTCTTAAGAGGCACAGTGAGTTTACTATTCAAGGGGAAAAGGGACAGTGAATTCTTTTGCAAAGCTGAAGCCATCGACTTCCAAAGAGAAAAAGTAGGACTTGCCCACTTCCATAACCATTTAGCCAAAAGAGCATTGTTCAGTGTAGTCAAATCCATAACCCCCAAACCTCCTACTTGCTTTGGCTTGATTACACACTTCTAGTTCATCATGATTAACTTTCTCTTTCCAGTTTTATAAATCATAGATCATAGATTATTTTTAATGTATGAAGAAGATCACAATGAAAGCACCACTAATTTGAAGCAGATAAGATTTTTTGAGAATTTTGTACAATTCGATGTCTTGTTGAAGCAAATCAAACTACAATATCACATTAGGTTTAAAATTATATATAGAGAAATGGCTAATGTGCCATAGATGACACAAAGGGTCCCGTGTCATAGAGTCGCTTTACGAGATCCAAAATTCAAATGCTCAATCCGAACCGTTCAAGTTATTCTCCATATTAAAATACCCTTGAAGACCAAATTTTACATTTTTTTGAATTTTTCTGTTATTTAATATGATATTTTAAAAAAAACGTTATAATTGGAGTATTTCAAACCCTCCAATTTGAACATATCAAAATAAATAGAAAAAAAAATTAAAAAAATGTAAAAAAATTTGGTCTTCAATGGTATTTCAATATGGTGATCAATTTGAACGGTTTGGATTAACTGATTGAATTTCGAATCTCAAAAAATGACTCAAAAAAAACGTCTATGGCATTGCCATCTATGGCACTTTAGCCCACATATATATATATATATATATATATATATATATATATATATATATATATATATTATAGAATGACCATATCACAAGTGATTTCTTGATATAATTAACTTCAAGTTTGAAGCATATGTAGTGTTATTTCATTTATAACTAAGATCAGTTTCAGTTTTGTTTTTAGAATTCTTATTTATTTATCTTTGTAACTATAGTGTTTTTTTTTATATATTGTGTAAGGGTGCATATATATGTAATAGTAGTATATATCAATTATCAAGATGATTCATTATTAGTCAGTTATGTACATGTCTTGTAGTAAAAAAATTATTGGAAAACAAGCTTCATCTATTGGTGTGATTAATTGTATAAAAGGACCAAATTGTGATTTTTCTTGATTTATTTTGATGGTCCAATTTTTTTTGTTTGTTGAGTCAAGGAACAATATGCAACGGTGGATCACATGTTACATTGTGGGTTCAATTATTTACAGAAGGGAGTATGTATTTTAGATTAAGGGAGTAAAACTATGGTAGTGTCACACTTCAAGTCACTTTTAGATAACTCGCGAGTGCATATTGACAATCTGCCACGTATTTCTACGCAAGGTGAAAAATACATCACATACATACCAATAATTTTATACATAAAATGCCACAACACTTTATTTATTCAATAATAAAAGAGTTTGATAAACGATAAGGACTAACATTGTGAGTTGAAAATGAGACTCCCATGCTAGTTCAATGTATCAAAATGAACTACATAAAAGCAAATAATATAATCAGTGACATTTATTTGACCCGCTTGTTTTCCTCTTGTATCTTACAAAAGTTTTAACACATCATCTTCAATACTTGAAACCCATATTAAAATGGAAACGGATGAGAGATCAGACACTCTCTCAGTTTGATATTTAGTTCCAGCCTAGAGATTTTTAAAATTTACCAAATAGACTAGTAACATGAACAAGTACCTCTATGAGATAATTATGTGCAATGCAAGAGACATCACAATGTATGGTGCATCACTTATGCAAATCATTAAATGCAATGCAAATATCAATAAGCTGTAAAGACCATTCATTGTATAACAATAAAAATGCAATAAAACGCTAGCATGCAATTAATTAAATCTCGGATGCGATTTTATATATATCACTTTCATTAGAGTAGCAAGTACTTCCTTCGTTAGCTACTCTTATAGGTCTATTGCCACTTGTTCTTTTACATTAGGTAACACGTCCCACTTACCAAGTTCACTTGATTGACTACACGATCACAAACCCAGGAAGCATACTTATCCGTCGCAAACGGATCGCGCTAGTACTAGAGCCCTCAAGTCAAACACTTAGTACAACGATTACTATTCATTTCACTTAACATTCATGAAATCACGGTCTACTTTCTTTACGATTAAATTAACAATTATAAGATGTATATGCATTCATACACTCTATGCCATGTATATTAATTAATGATGCAATTCCATGCTCACTAAAGTTTATCCCATCAAGCAGATATTCAACAATTAAAAAGGATATTAAGCACTATCCAAACGATGTCTAATTCAACATGTCATCTAACAATAGTTTATGATAGCAACATGCACAAATAAGATTGGTAATAAATTTTATAAAAAAGTCCAAAAATCCGCACATGATAAGACAACGAACTCACCGACGATCGTTCAAACTAACCCAAAGCTGTTAGAATTCTCAAACATCTTATGTTCTATTCCTATTATTCAATTTGACACTTTAATATTCCATTTAATAAATTATGATTTAAATAATATCTGATCTTACATCAACACAAAGCTATTTTTAGAACCCAACTACGCAAAAAATAATAATAATAATAATAATAATAATAATAAAACAAAACAGATTTATGATTTTAATATAATTTTGAAAATGTGGACAACATGTTAAACTAGTATTCAGGATATCCAAATAAACTTCGGATTTAACTTATTTCAGAGATAACAATATAATTAACCAACTTTTAGCTAGCAAAGAGAACACATATGCTAATTAGATTTTAAATGCCCCGAAACATTGCTCAAATAATAAATACCTTCTTATTTTCATGTGTTTAGGAGTTGGAAAGTTGAGCTAAATAAAAAAATACTTTATATTGGTTGAAGTAAACGACAAACCCTGATTAGATGACCAAATTTAATGTGAACTTAAATCATACAAGAAGAGAAGTCAAATGGACGATGTTAAGTAATAAATGAAAGATGTAAGAATACTATTACCGAATTGAAGTTCAAAACTTCCAATCACAATTGTCTTGTGCGCTTTCAACAGAGAGATCCATAGTAGAAATAGAACCAATAACATGGATTACATATTTCGGAAGGAAATCAGAAAATGGTTTGGTTAGGGAAAGAAAATGTGGAATGACAAATCTGAAATGAAGAGGAATATATAACTGATTGTGAATTGTATCTAAGAACTATATATATAATGAGGAGAGTTCCGGTGCCCACATTTTGGATGCCCCCAAATGCCCCAAAATACACTTTTTTACTACTTTTACAAAATATAAAATTCAAACTTCGAATCCAAACCGTTGATCTTATTCGATATAACGAGCGATGCATTTTCATATAAGTTTTATAATTTTTGAAGTTTATTTGATACTTGATCAAGAGATTGAAAATTGAACGAATCTAGTTAAATATGATAGATTTATTCTAATCTGTTCATATTTTAGCCTCTTGATCAAGTATCAAATAAACTTCAAAAATTATAAAACTTATATGAAAATGCATCGCTCGTTATATCGAATAAGATCAACGGTTTGGATTCGAAGTTTGAATTTTATATTTTGTAAAAGTAGTAAAAAAATGTATTTTGGGACATTTGGGGGCATCCAAAATGTGGGCACTGGAACCCTCCTCATATATAATATTGGCACCTCTTGGACAAAAGCCGACTCACAAAATCAAATAACTACCTCTGTTAGCTCCTCTTAATAACTGTCTTAGATAGCGACCAATCCAGATAAACCAAAATAACTATTGACTCAAAAATACGAAAATTATTAAAATACGGGCTCATTTAATTAAAAGTAATTAAGTTCTGTATTAATCATCTAACAACACTAGTTACTCATTTTAAAATAAGTCTATAGCTTGAAGTTAAAAATAACAACAAATAGACTTTGTATAATTGTTTCATGGAGGGTCCTAAATCCAATAAGAAATTAAAAGGCCAGCTCCGTAAAAATAGATAACATAAATTTTTAGAAAATAATATTTAAAATTTATAATTATGGCTATCAAACGAAAATAAGATATTACATCATCCTAAAATATTAGGTTGTTACATTCTTCCCCCTAAAAATTTTTTTTCCTCAACTTTCAAAAAGTAGAACAAAAAAAAAACAATTTCAAATATATGTATACCATTTATATTGATATAATAAATTCTAAAATAATAAGACTACATCCCTTCCACCTTAAAATAAATAAAAATTCAATAAAAACAGATTTCATATACAATATTTGTATGTTATACGTATATTAATTGCTTAAATAATAAAAACAAATTATTTCCTACACAAGAATTAAATATAATAAATATATGCATGAACTTGATTAGACAAATAAATTTGAAACCTTTATACGGCACATGTTAGGAAAAAAAATTCACTTTTATTGAAGAATTAATCTTTCTAAATTAGTTAGAGAGAATAAATCTTTCGAAAGAAGAACAATGTTAAACTATCCAAGATAGTTGTTATGGATCTATAAAATTCATAAACAAAACATTGAATAAAAGAGTTTCTGTCAAATATTCTAATTTTTTTTTTAAATAATCTATACAATGAAATACATAAGAACACTCTTATAACAAACTAATATGTATAAAACTAAAATCATGTTATATCCCTCCCCATTTAAAAAACTTTGTTCAGTCCTCTGAACATATATCCAGAGACTAAAATTTGAAATATATTCTCAAATACCTAAGATCATTCTTAGCTGTAAACCAACTCTATTAAGTTTCTGTTGCGCAACTCTGATTTCTTATAATATAATTCCAACTTATAAGTTGTAATTCTAAAGAACAAATTATTAGGAATTGCCAATTTTAGAGATGGAGGAGATATTTCAACAGCAGCTGAGGAGGGGCACCTCGTGCATCGTTGCCCTGGTGTATCGACTTGTCTTGGTTTTAGACTGCTTCTTGAGAGGGAGAACTGAGACCTCAATAATCAAGGTGGTAAGGTTGGCAGAGACAATAGCGAAGGAGGAGAACTTTGAGATAGGGATGGTTTGGAAGAGAGAAAGTCAAGTTCGGTAGAGAAATCGGTAGAAACTGAGAGATAGAGGGATAAAGAGGATCGAAGAAGAAGGGCTCTAGAGGTCAAAATCAAATGGAGGGTTGGAACTAAGAGAGGGTTTCGTAGTTTTCCGTAGGTGGGGGGGGGGTAAAGAGAGAGAATTGATTCAGATCGATTTAAGTTCTAAAGGAGATAAGGGATGAGTAGTATATGATTCAGATCACCAAATTTGTATCTAACGTGTTCAATTTAACGGAATCAATTGGAATCGTAACAGAGTGATCGAAATCAGACAAAATCGAAGTTAGATGACTAGAGATGGACAAATTAAAATTTAGTGACCAATTATGGACAATATATAAATTTCAGTGACCCCCTAGAAAATTTACTCTTTCAAAAACCCACCTAGTGTCACACCCCGCTGCCCCGGGCATGACAGATCCCGCCGCGACTACACGCGCCGCGTGCAGCCGCAAGGCTTACCATCCTATTTCCAGCACAATTTACCATGCATTTACTATACTTATGGCAGCAACATTGTCCCAGGACCAACAAACACCGCTTGTACATCATGTAAATGAAAATTTCAGCATGCCCTCTCTTGTATTTGTAAACATCCAGCCATAAAAGCACCCATTTCCCATCAATTTATCAAGTCCCAGCCCAAGACATTTCAGTTTAGTCACAGCAACACACAAAGCAAGCATTTACATAACATACAAGCACAATTTACACATCAACGGTTACACAAACAGCACACAAAAGCATAGCAAAACATGGCCATTACTTAGGCTTATCCTTTCCTTGCACTCCACCCGGCCTCCAACGTGGAACCCATGAAAACATGAAAATGTGAGAAAGGGAACCATTTCTCAGTGCGGTATTTAGTTCCAGCCACGCATGAACCCGAAGCTTCATGTTGCGGAACTAAATACGCAACCGAAATACATAAGAAAATAGCTTTACATAATATAAGTTTTAGCCAATAAATCATTTTAAAACATCATGCAATGCATAGCCAGCCAATTGAGGTTAGAAAATCAAATAACATAAGAATACACGAAAGCCAGCCATAATTTGGTTCCTAACCATGCAATCTACAAGGCTGGTTCTATATCAATTCATTGTGCAAGCCATTCCAATACAATAGACCGCGATTTACCCACGCCGGGGTTTGCCAACGGCCTTACCAATCGATCCATCAAATTTGTACTAATGCTGAGGACATTTACCCCCTCAATCATGAGTCCCGGAACATAAGCGCTTATCTCACGGCCCTTGGAACAACGGTTCATGACGTCGCTTTCCAAAGATGCAAATGTCATTCATCACACAATAGTACATCCTTACCATTCCATTTTCATTCCAATTCAGCCATCCAATAAGAATATCATCCAATATGCATGTCATTTACTTACCAATTCCTTTCCTGTCCATAGTCATGTAATATAGCAATTCATATATGCAATTTACATGCAAGTCATGCACATCAGTCATACAACATGCATAAATATATATACTTTTATTTCCAGAAATATGAGATTTCGGGCTCAGGTGAAATCCGCACCTTTACACCTAATTACCGACCCGCCGTCGCTTAGGCGTTGCCGTTGCCTCACCGCTCGGATCCCCCGCTTCGTGTCCTGCGAAGTCTGGTTCACATACACAAAACCCGTGGGTTACAACCATGCATAACTAGCACCTAACTCATGCTATTTCATGGGCAACTCACCAGACTTGACACCGCTACATGGCTGGTTTGCGGTGAATACACCGTTTCTAGCACCGCACGGTCTCACGTTGCTCACACAACTACACCGTTACTTGGCCATGCTACTGTCCTACCATGCTCATGCTCTCTACATGCATGTGGCCTGTTCAGGCATGGTCACAAGACACTAGTTGACACCGCAACATCGCTGGCCTACCACGTAACAACACCGCTAGGGCCTGGTTTGGTATGGCAGCCATGAACTCGACTTGGCAGCAGCCCCTGCCTCTTACTTGGCCTGGTTTGAGTGATTTACTTGCTAAACCATACATTATACCTTTCTCTCGACTGTCCCGACTATCCCGCTATGGTCCCGGCTAGTTGTTTCACCGTCTAACATACTCAAACTGCACTATATTGGGTCTGTTTTGGGGCTGGTAATGGCATGTACGAATTTTCCCAGGGTGAGGGACTTATGGGTGGAGAGGGACAGCTTTTGGAGAGGGGAAATAGGTGTCAACATCCCATACTTTCTCCCTGGTGACTAAGCTACTAGGTGGCTCAATACTAGTGGCTGGTCAAAGACATGTTAGACCATCCAACTGGACCTCTCCATTACTCCAACCCACTGGACCTATCCATTGGTACTACTCACTGGACACATCCATTACATGCTGTCCAAAATGCTAAGTACACAATACACACTTGGAGAAGCGGCCTAAACACCGTTCGGCTTACGGTTTCTAACCGGCAGCCAATGCAACACGCTTTGGCCTATCCAACAGCCATACTTTGGGTCCCTGTTACAAGTCATTTTCAATGCCAAATTACCTATTTACATGATGCATGAGATGCTTTACAACACATGCAAGGCTGTTTCGTGGCCAACCGTCAACACTGCGTGACAAGCGCCGCTGCTAGCCACGCTTGACATGACCGAAACATTGTCTGGTCATGGACCAAAACTGCCGTATCTCACACCTAGAACGGTTTTTATTTTCCTTTGATCATCTAAAAGGTTTATGTATTTTTTTTATAATTACCAAATGTTTGTCATTAAAAATTGAACATACCCGATCCTGGAATTCTCTAATATTATAAATAAATGTTATCTCATGGTTATTAATTTATACATCATTAAAATTCTAGGAATATTTGTACATGAAATAACGTGCAATAATAGACAGTAACAATTCATACAATTTATAAATGTCTGTAATTTATTTCATAGTACATACGAGATCATTATACTATTCTAATAGAAAAATAAAATATTTTCATATCATTATACTACTCTAATAGAAAAATAAAATTTTGGAACTAAGGGTGCGTTTGGATGAGAGAAGAAGAAGAGGAAGAAGGAAGATGGGAAGAAAAAAAATTATAAACAATCCAAACTCTTCACAAAGTTACACACTTCCCAATACTTCTTCCCACTTTTTCCCTTCTTCCCAAACGCACCCTAAGATAAAAAATAAAGTACCGAGTCTCTTCAATAATGACTAGAAGGAAGACCATGCCAAAATATTTTGAAAATTTTGAGACTGCTAACGAATTTCTCAATGAAAAATTTGGCTATCAGCTACGAAATTGCCATATGAAATTTTATAATTAAATTAAGAGAGGATTTAATTAAGGAAACTAAATGTGATATAATCACATTAATTGCCCGAGGAAAAAGGGACAGCTTTTTTTTATTTTACGAGGGTATATGCGTCAAGAAAATATTAGGAGAATGCTCCCACCGTTAATTTCCGTGTCCAAAGCAGCCCTTACTCCTCTAGTACTGTATGTTACGATTATTTATTTATTTATTTGAAAAATAGTCACCAAAACACTGGTGACCTGCATTTTTTTACTGATGCAGAAGTTTTACACAAAGTAACATAAAAGATCACTAGAGGTGATCTAAAGCAGTAATACGAAAAGGAAAAAGAAAAAAAATACCAACCAAACAGGGATTTACAAGTTACAACCAGGAACAAGCCACAGCCTAACAACAACCATCTACAAACCACAGTGGTAACTGAAGATACGGGAATCCATGTACGTAGTTATTGATTTTATATCCTGAAAGTTCAGTAATAGTGTGCAGTTATTGACTTATAGGTTAGGTTTTGGATAATTTTGCATAATTTCCTGCCTTTTAATTTTCTTTTTTCTTACTAATAGTGGCAGTTTTGGATCTTGATGAATGGTGAGGTTGCTCAAAGCGGGCAACTACATCGACTCTTAACCACTGTTCTGTTCCCCAAGGGAAACATTCTATTGAGCTTGTTGCAAGCAAAGAGTAGGCCTTAGCACAGGTGCATGTGTAATTAAAGTCTAATTTTCTATCAAATATATAATAGTATAAAATTAATGTCGCAATATCAGCTGATAGTTCTCAAAATACTTTTTACCGTTTGGATAGGTGTGGGAAGAAGGGAAGAATTGGGAAGAAATATTGGGAAGTGTATAACTTTGTGAAGAGTTTGAATTGT
Source organism: Rhynchospora pubera (assembly GCA_028095005.1). Classification (NCBI taxonomy): domain Eukaryota; kingdom Viridiplantae; phylum Streptophyta; class Magnoliopsida; order Poales; family Cyperaceae; genus Rhynchospora; species Rhynchospora pubera. The sequence goes on from CM051462.1 coordinate 54,321,209, forward strand.
TTATAATTTTTTTTCTTTCCTTCTTCCTTCTTCCTACTTCTTCTCAACGTATCCAAATGGAGACTTTTTATAGAAGTACTTTCAGATTTTTAATTATGAGCTAGCGTAGCCAACTAGACTTTCTCAGTTTAGCACCATACACTTATGCCTCAGTTGTACAATTAAATTTCATTATGAAGAAACCGTATATGGACAAAGCAGGCAGCTCACTAGTATTGGAAAAAAACTAGGCTAGAAACTAGAAAGGAAAATGAAAATAAGGAAAAATTGAAGATAACTAACTGTCTGATCAGAATGGTTATCATCAAGAGTTCATTTCATTTTAATATATAGAATAGAGTTCAAAAGAGATGATTTCAATTGAAATTTTGTGATCGGAACAATTATAAGAAGAATTGAAATTTGACGATTGGAAACCATATGAACATAAGAGGAAATGATTTCATTTCTTGACATTTGACTATTTTGCCCTCCTAATTATTTCTTTGGGCACAACCATTCTGTAAACGACATTAACCAGCATATGAACCCGCTAATCATTAGACTTGTAGTGAATTGAACATGCAATTGCTAGCTAGGACCAAAACCAACACTGAGGATACTGGCATACCCCTATGTACCAGTAGATTTTTCCACTTATATTTTTCACAATCACCAAATTCCACAACAAATTATCAACGATAGTGTCGCCACAAGATGATTAGCCGTAGGGCTGACCCTGAGACAAAACACACAGTGCCACTTGTGAAGATTGTCAACCATGTCAATTAATGAAACAAATTAAGAAACCAAATATTAATTTTAATTCAATATTAAGGTCCATGACTGAGGAAAACAAAAAGTAAAGATTAATTGTAAAACAAATATGGACTAAATTTTACCCTTCTAAGAATCATCTAGAGATTTTCCAATGCATTTCTTAGGGCTTTCGGATATGCCACGTCGCATTTCTGATTATCTAGATGCTTACGCTTGATGTTATGATCTTTGATTGAAAATTTTCTAGAAAATTCACCTAGCGCTTACTTCCTTAGAGAGAGAGAGAGAGAGAGAGGGTGCTTGCTTACGCAAGAGAGACTGATTGAGGATGGTCAGCCGTTGAAAGAGGCAGAAGCAGCTGAGAGATGACAGTACGGTGTTGATGAGATAAAGAGTATCGAAAGGAGAAGGGCTATTTGGTCAGAGCGACATGAGTAAAGTAAGTGCATCGCTTAGAGAAAAAAATTGTGCCAAATTTCTATGTTTTCCACGGGAATTGGTTGGCCTGATTTTTTCTTTCCAAATCGCAAACAATGAAATCCTTTCGGCACCACTCATCCATTCCGATAAGGAGAAATGGTTAAAATAAAATTCTATTTCTAATTCTCGTGGTGTTTACTCTGTTCCGATCAGACCCTAATACTGATACTCAATGCTTGCAGGTTGCTCAGACTATTCATGGGAAAACATACTCTCGACCTCCTCAGTTGGTGATGCAGCAGATGGTTGCATTGGGTCCATGCTGATTGAATAGAATAAACTCTTTTTTTCTAGGATTGGTCCTGATATATAGTGTGGTTGAATTGTTCGTTGTAGTTTTAACCAAAGCACAAGAAAAATGAAATATGTGGTTCACTGGTTCTCGTATTGGCTTTATCGTTTGTTAGAAAACGGCATGAAGTCTTTTGTTTGCTGGTGTGTAATATTAAATAGTATAATAACACTTTGTGTTAATTTACATTGATTTTGAATTTAATATTTTGTAGCGTTCTCTTTGTAATATTGTGTATAGAATCACTTATGTTTTAGATAATAATATTATGATTTTATTTTGTGTAAACTATCATTTAATTTTGTGTTAATGTGGATGAATAAAAATTTTTAATGTTTGCTAATTGTTCCATTTGCTGTAGCCAATAACGTGTCAATAATAATAAGAATTTCCTTCTGTAATTTGATGCACATTTAAAAATCTATTAACTAGATAATGGGTCTTGCAAGTTGCAATGGTTCAAGAAGATGGTTAGATGGGTGTTGCTAAGTCGCAAGACCACTTTGTTCTTTACCAATATAGGAAAATCACCTTGCTACAACACCTCGCTGCACTACTTATGGCAACTTGAAAATCTCTCTTGCCAAATAATTTGGCAAGGCATATTTGGGTGTATGGGAATTGGGATGACAGTTATGTGTTGCCATATCTTTTAGTTGTAGTATCATATTTTTCAGTTATTTATAATGACAGAACTCTTTTCTTATTTTCAGTAATTTATATTTTATTGACTCGCTAAAAATGGATGCATACCAAACCAATATTCATCAAACAAAAAGTTTATTCCTTGAGCAGCTCAACTGTCAGGTTGATTAAGATTAAAGTGCTTAGTGTACTATCCACTAATCAAAATTAAACCCGTTGATTGGATAGCTCTCTGTTTTCCATCTATTAACACTGGACCCGCCTCTGTTCCCTTAATATTCCTGGACTGTAATTGTGAAAGAGAGATCTCAAGATGGACTCAACCACTAAGATATTTCTAGTGTTTATTCCTATACTTCCAAGCCAAAATAGAAGGGGAATGGCAGATATAGACTGCCAACCTAAGTTATGTCGAACTTGTTAGATACTAAAAGGGTGCTTTTTATTTCAGTCGCGCTCCTTTCTTTACCTACTTCGCCTGTTAGATCAACTTTGGCATAAACTAAGCTTATGCTTTAAGTACAACTATTATTTTGTAAAGTACTGTTATGCTGAATTTAGAATTAAAAGCGCAAGTTTAAATAACGAGATAACATTTTAAATTATATTAAAAGACAAATAATTCAAAGAAGGATAATGTGACAGGCAAACCTAAAGATAATATCATAACTTGGCATCCAAGCAAAGAAACAAATTAGGCTTTGAAATATATATATATTTTGCACTGTTCTGCTCTCTCTCTCTTTGTTTATTTATTTATTTATTATTTTTTTTGAAGATCTGCCTTACCAACAGAAATTATTGAAAAATAACAGAGCAATTACATTTACACATTGAAAGAGAAATTAGAGGCAGTGGCATTAATCAAAAGAAAAACAATAATAAATCCACACTCACGCACCTTCAACTCGATCTTAAACGAGAAGCTGCAGGTCACTTCTACAACGTCCATGCACTGCTCTGCCAAATTAATATCGACTCCCCAACCAAAAGATGATGCCGATTTGTTCCCAGTCTGAAAACGCCAGTGCAACAAACAGTGAAATAAAGGAAAGCAAGTTATCAAGTCCACCTAATTTACTGTATCTAGCAGACAATTTTCAGTTTTTCACATGAGCATCACAGAAATATTTCAAAGAATTGCAAGCAATGAAATGCCTTAATTGGATGGGAGTTGGCATATACTAACCTTTTTTGAATAAAAGGAAGATAAATACCGACAGAAATATCAAATTTTAATACTTTACTTTTATTGACTCGAATTATTTTGTATTGCAAAGTTCTATGACTCGATAGGAACGGACACAAAAGTTATTAGTTGAATCGGGTTAATATTTCGACCAAGTCTTTGTGTTTCACCTACCATGCATAATTGCATACTCGAGCAGCCTCTTTTGAAAAGAGCATATAATTAAGATCAACATGATCATTTTCATAAGACTGGTGACTACTACGGTAATAAGTTTAGTAACTAGCGTACTGTTATAGATAAAGTAAGAAAACGTACTGAAAATAACAAAGAACAGAAAGGAAAATTTCTAACAATCTGCATTAGTAGGGGTGTCAAACGCGTCAAAAATGCACGGAACAAACTGTTCCGTTTTCCGTTCCGTTATGGAATGCGGTACGGGATTCCATTTCGTTAACCGTTCTGTTTTTTAAACGGTACAAAATACCGTTTCGTTAACCGTTCCACTTTAGAAATAACACATAAAACGATTTGAAATAAGGTTGAAACAGTCGAAACGGTACAATCTGGTATTTCGTTTACCGTTTCGTTATTGGAACGGAATAAAAATTGGTATTATTATTCGTTCCGTTTCGCTTAAACAAAATGGAATCACGTGATTCCTCTGACTGTTGACAGCTCTATGCATTAGTTCTAAAAAAGGCAAAACAAGAAAAGTAACTAGGGTACGATAAATAGGAACACAGCTAATGTTTTAGTTCTGGTCGTTTGGGTTACTTATGTAACTCTGTTACCTTTGACACTAGGTAGTCTCTGCCCAGTTTCTCCAAAAAAAAAAGAAAAAAAACTCTGTTACCTTTGTAGTTCTAAAGTTCTAGGTGCTATTTAGGTCAACTTTCAGGATACTTTAAATATGATTTATTTTGAACAAAATTTGTTGTTCCGGCAATCCGGCATCGAACCTTAGGGAGAAAAAAAAAACGTCTTATCTTGGATCACATTGCAATACATTTTATTAGATTCTTTGCTCTGTCATGTTTAATGATCTCAATTGGGATCAGCATAAATAGTACAGGATAGCTAGCTTGTTTTTTATTTTTACTTGATTATTACTCCATCATTGTAGTGTTGTATAAACATATAGTCAAGCTCAATTTGACATAATCACACATCATGCTGACTCTTAAGTAAGAATCTGAAATTGATTCTCTGAAGTAAATTTCATATCATATTATGTGTTATTCTAGCTAGCAAATAAATTGAGCTCCTTGGAATCCAATACATGCCAGAATCAAAATTAAATGTCCATTATTTAAACATTCTCGTTTACAACACCCGCAAAAAATCAATGTTAAAATCCCTTTAGCACTTTTATTAGCTCATATGTCATACTATCTGTATAACTCTTTACTAGGCCTGTTTAACGTATAAAACGGCAACGGAATCGCACCTATACGTTTTCGTTCCGTTTGAATAACGAAATTCATTATTTTGTGCGTTTGACGTTCTGTTTAACAAACGTAATGAAATTTTATGCTGTTGACGTTCCGTGCTAGTAACGTTTATGAACGTTTCGGAACGTTGATGAATGTAAATTACAAAGTACCTTAAACAACTTGGAATTTTGCAAAGAAAAGCATTACACAAACGTTACAAGCATTCATTAAAAAATTCATAGGAACATTAGACAAGCATATATAGCAGCCAACTAGTCTTACATTCATTAAATGAAAATAAGCAGTCATAAGCACTGACTCGTGCAGTCATAACTCAAGTCTTAATTCACAAAATATTACAACCTAAAATCATAGCAGTCACAACCTAAACAGTGGTACCAAGCACTGCTAAATATTACAACAAAAGGTGGTACCAAACAGTCATAATTGACATAACTCAAACAGTCACAAAACATTACACAAAATACATGCAGTCACTAGAAGCAGTCTTAATTGTCAAGTCTCCACCTAACCTAAAATCATTTAGAAATGCATTACAAAATAAGCAACACTGACAGCTGCATAATTAAGGCAACACTTAGCTTGTAGGTAGCAAAATAAGCAAAATAAGTATATACATAGAAGAGCTTACTTTGCTAACAAGTTCATGGTCACACAAACTTCATGGTTGGCTGTCGGCACCATCACAGATAGTGTCATCAAAGGGCTCACTTGACCAAACAACATCTCCAAAGACTCTCCCATTTTCTGCAGTGATAATTAAAGTACTCATGTCATGTGCAAGTTAGTAAGTGACAAAGTATATATCAAGCCATACAACAAGATTATTGAATTGAAAAGCTATACCTGTAACTGAAGCCCTCAACCAGTCTTGTGTACAAATGAGAGCTTCTAAACTCTCATCATTTAAGGAGCTTCTTGCTGGACTTAAAGTTCTCCCAGCCGTACTAAAGGTGGACTCCGAGGCAACCGTTGAAATTGGCACGGCCAATATATCCCTTGTTAATCTAGACATTATAGGATACTTAGGTGCCTTTAGTTTCCACCATGCTAGGATGTCAAAATCTACTTCCAAACTGGTTCCATCTAGTGCATCAGATAGGTACTCATCTAACTCTGATTTTGTCGGTTCGACATTCCTCTTACCACTTAAAAAGCTCTTTAACCCAGTCCTTGTATCACTAATATCACTTGACCTATCCAATAAAGTTCATAATTGATCAGATATTTAAGCAAGCATGAAAAAATAATTAAGTTCATAGGTTGAAGTCATTACCTCATCTCTCCAGTTGATGTTGTTGAGTTGTTAGGTGGGTTGTCTTTGGAATATGAATCTGAGTACCCTTTGAAGAGTTGATTTAAGCAAGTCTTTAGGTTTTCCATGAACCTAGGGCATTCTTCTGGATGCAACATTTTAAAGTAGTACTCAACTACATCTAATTTGCACCTAGGATCCAAAACACAAGCGACTGCCAACAAAACATTTCCTGCCTTCCAATACTTCTCCCATTTCCTTATCATTTCGATACTCATATTAACCACAAAGTCATAAGGACTATTGAACATTTTCTTGAGATTAAGATACACCTCACAATATTCAATAAAGAAAATATTCAATGTGGGGTATTTTGTGCCACTCAACTTGTTGGTGACATCATAGAACAGTTTCAAATGAGACACCAATGCTTTGACATGCTCCCACTCAAGATCAGATGGGCATAAATCAAAGTTAGTGTCAAGCAAGGCATACCTACTAATAGCCCCCTTCAATTGTAAAGCAAGATCAAGCATCAAGTAGGTGGAATTCCATCTTGTTTCTACATCCCAAGCAGGTTTTTTGTTAGGTGCATTAACCTGAAAATTTAAAATTAACATACTTAAATATTGTACAAGATGCATGTCAATCTAAATTTAACAAAGAACAAAAAGTTTGAATTTGACCTGAGATGCAGCCAATCTAAATTTCTCCATCCTTAGCTGCGAATGCCTTATATATTTCATAGCATCCCTTATTTTTGATATCTCTCTTTTCAAAACAGCCAAACCATCTTGTACTATGAGGTTTAATATATGGCAACCACACCTCAAATGAAAAATGGCACCATCTGCTGGCAGCACATTTTTAATTGGGGTTGTGCTCAACAATTCCCTTACACACACATCATTGGCAGATGAATTATCCAAGACAAGACACAATATTTTTTTATCCAAGTTCCAATCAACTAATTTCCCATAAATAGCCTGAGCAATATGCCTACCGGTATGAGGAGATGGCAAGGCTATGAAGCTTATAATTCTCTTTCTCAACCCCCAATTATCATCTATAAAATGGCATGTCAAAGACATGAAACCCCTATCTCTGCCTTTGCAACTCCATAAGTCACTAGTGAAGCTGACCTTACAATCAAGTTTACCCAACATTTCATACAATTGAACTATTTCTTCCTCATAAAGTTGCATACAATCACTTCTAATTGTTGTTCTTGAAGGTAACTTAAAGTTAGGACACAAATCAGCTAAGAACAATTTTAAAAAGTGGTGATTTGCACAACTAAAAGGATACTCATGTGCAGCAACACACCTAGCTAAACTCTTTCTACACTTGCTCTGATCAAACACCCAAGGAGCAATGGTTGGCTGACCAGCTATGAATTGAAACATATCAAAGTTAGAATAGGAAATTAATCAATGTCATAAGTAAAGAATTAATTATTAAAGTTCAAATACTACCTTGATCTCGACCAGCCTGCAAGAGTTTTTGTAAAGCATCAGGCTTATGTCTTTTTGATGGAGGCACTTTCGTACAACCCCTTTTAATATGGTGTCTCATGTTGCCGGTACCTCTTTGGTTACCCATAGGATACACATGTCCACAATAGAGGCAAGTGGCAGTGTAACTACCATCCTCTTGAACTTCACCCTTTTTGAAATGAGCCCACACAGCAGCTTTAAGGTTTTCTTTTGTTCTTCTCTTCTTAGTGGTTTCAACAGGAGGAGGTTGTGATCCTACTTCAGCATTGTTTTGAATATTTTGTATCTCTTCAGGGGTTTCAAGGTGCAACCCAGGCCCCATGCTAATACAATAATGAAGAGAGCATCAGATTCAAAAGGATATCAAGCAATTGCATGCATATATCAATGAGCATTGTGTTAAGCAATAAATGCATTACATGCATGCATATATCAACCAGCACAAAAAATAATAGTTGTAGGAAATAAAATAATAGTTGAGGAAATAATAGTTGTAGGAAATAAAATGATTTTTAGCAATAAATTAATTGATTTAAGAAATAACATTTGTAGGAAATTAAGTGAAAAAACAGAATTGCTTTAAGTGAATAATTCAGTTTTTTCACTTAAATTAATTAAGTGAAATAACAGTTCACTCAAATAACAGTTCATTAAGTGAAAATAATTGCTTTAATGAAAAAACTGAAAATAATTGCTTTAATGAAAATAATTGCTTTAATGAAATAACAGTTCAAATAACAGTTCATTAAGTGAAATAACAGTTCACTCAATTAATTAATTGATTTAAGAATTGCTTTAATGAAAAAACTGAACATTCATTAAGTGAAAATAACAGTTCCCATACACATTTATTTGGGTATTCATTAAGTGCAAAAACAGAACAGTAATTGGGTATCCATTAAAGCAATTCAATCATACACAATAATTACTTCTCAGCTCAAACTCAAGCTTCAATCATACACCATTAAAACAATTCAATGCATTTCGGACAAACCATTAAACAGATAACTAACCATTAAAGGCACAAACCATTAATGCATTTCGGCACACAGAACATAAATGCATTTTCAGCATTTTCAGCAGAGTAAATTTAAGGCACAAAACATAAATGCCACACAGACACAATCATAACTCATTAAATGCATTTTCAGCAGATAAAGCAAATTTGAGAGTATTAAATGCATTTTCAGCAGAGTATTAAATTTGAGAGTATTAAATTTATGAAGATAGCAAAGTTGAGAGTATAAAAATCATACTCATCAGGATCGCTTGAAATGTCAGGCTCAGAGTCAGATTTGTGTGCTTCTGCCATCCTTCCGCTCAAAAATTACAAAAAAAGAACAAAAATCAGACGACTAGAAACAAAAATTAACTCAAAGTCAAGGCAAATTAAAGAAAAAATTTACCTTCGTTTTCTTTTTTTCCCTCAGCCTCAGCCTCTTTTTTTCTCTCTCTTTTCTCCGCCTCAGCCTCTTTCTTTCTTTCTCTTTTCTCAATCCCAGCCTCTCTCTTTCTCTCTCTTTTCCTTCGAATAAACAATATATAACCAAAAGCCACATCGTTTCACTGACCCTAAACCCTAGCTTCTGGTCGTGCTGCCTTGGCCATCAGATCCGTCACCGTCTCACACCAGTAGGCAGCGCAACAATTAGGCCTGTTTAATCCGTCAACTCAGTCTAATTGTCACAGATCTGATTATATAAGTTTCTCTTTGGTGGAAACTTGTGACAAATCGATAGACAAAGGTCTCGACAGCCACAAAGCTAGGGATATAGGGTACAGTCAGATTAGAGATAATCATTTGGCGTGTAAGGAGGAGAGATTGAGAGACTGGGAGAGTGGGAGATTGTCAGATTGAGGCCTGAAGGTGAAGGAGGCTAGTCGCTAGAGGATGGAAGAGACAATTCAGATTATTCGGCGCAAGTACGAGGGAAATCAGGGAAGGAGGAGGAAAATCAGGGAAGGAGGCGGAAAACCCTAGGCTCAGCTGAGCTGGGTTGAGTAAATGAGTCGAATTAGAGGCGGAGATTACTCGAGTATACTATATCCCTCCCAGCCCAGGTCCCCTTCTCTACTATATTATATAAATTGTAAACTAATAGAATTCTGAACGGAACGAATTTGAAACGTTAACGGAACATACCAGTGCGTTTTCCGTTCCGCTAATACCAACGTCACCAGAGAGAATACCGTCATACGTTCCGTTCCTTGCGACGGTACGCTAAACCATTTCGTCACACGTTCCGCAAGCACGGAACGTGCACGGTAAACGGTTAACGGTTGTACCGTTTTCAGGCCTACTCTTTACCCCCGCTTATTACAGACGTCAACTTTAATAATATATTAAAACACCACACGACTGTGACACCCCGTCACGTACAGTGACTAAACAGTACATGACGGGGTGCCCGCCGCGGATGTCTCTACACCCGCAAGGCTTACTAATACCTAACTTACAAATTAAAGTTAAAGTATTCATCACTAAATCATACATGCATGCCTAAAATAGAATGTGATTCACACATGATTTAAATATAAGCATTATCTGTATCTAAATAAGCAAACATACAAGATTAGAAAACTGATAAGACTAACATTTTGAACTATGCATTTCAGATATAGAGATTCATGCAATTATATATATAAATAAATATTCTGAAAATAAAAGAAATGAAACTACGCATGTTTAATTTGACACATGAGTTTCGGATGAAATCAAAATCAAACGAATAAAGACAAGCATCCAAAATATGTAGTTTGGATTTACAAAGCATAATTACTTAATATACACAACATACTTGACTTGTATAAGCATCAGATGAAAGAAATTGCAAACGTATATGATTTTGAAATTTAAAACATGACTATCATAAGTACTAATGAAAAGTAAAGGCTAACATGGCCATCTGAAATTTTCATGCCGTTAAAGATATATAAGTGAATATAGTCAAATATAAATGCACCACCAAATGTGCCAACATGCTTAAAAGTTAAACGCTTAGTTTATGTATACCTTCCAAGAAGTAAAATTAAGTAGGCATATATATAATTTAGACCTGAAGTTTGTCAAACAGTAAAGAAATACAAACCAATGAAGGATCAGATTTACATAAGACAAACTAACTATACAATCTTCACAGGTATTCAAACATTTGCTTAGTTTAAAGTTAACAGATAATATACAAAGAGTGCAAACTGAATAGATCATCATCTCAAAAATATATATTTAGATATAAATAATTACCATTATACAAGTCTGGTCCAGAAATGAAATATATAGTATTTGGAGATCATGCAATATTCACCAATTAACAAATAGAATGGCTTACTCCTTTACCACACGACCCCGCTCGCTAATCCTGGAACCCACAAAGTGGAAGAGTGAGATAAATAAAATTTATCTCAGTGCGGTATTCAGTTCCAGCCACACGAACTTCAAGTACATGTTTTGGAACTAATTACCGACTGAGTAAAGAAAATACATAGCAATTATACAATCAATAATACAATCAGATGGTACGAATATATTATGCAATGCAAGTGAGCCCGACATTTTATTCAATTCCAATTCAAATACAAATGATAACACAAGAATGTCGGCTCAATTTTGGTAACTTTCAATGCAAGGCTGGTAATCATCAATCATCATCACAAATCAATCAGACATATACAATCGTCCCTCCCCGAACTCAGGGGGATCAGGACCAATTTCAGATTCCATATACAATTTAGACAATCAGATAAACAAATATACTACAAGCTGAGAACACTACCACTCCACGGACTGGATACCGTATAGAGTACCGGACTATAAGCGCTCATGACCGGAGTCTGGCCAGACGGGGAAGCCACTCCCCGGCTCCAAACTTAAGAACGAGTGTCTATTCAATCACACAAGTAGTATCAACTCTTCCATATCAATTCTTTCAAATTGGATAACCATTCAATATGCACAGATAATACTAAATAATATCAACACGATATAATGCAAATATGCTTGCAATTACAAACAATTCAAAGGATGCAATGCAAATAATTAATTTCTAACATGTAATCAAAGTTCTGTGGAATCCGCACCTGAAAATGCAATCAAAATCAGCAAGCAAGTATCAAGCAAACAAGCCTAGCGCCTCTCTTGAAGTATCGGTCCCATCTGTTCCGACACTCGACCCCATTCTACACAAATAAGTTCTAAGTTAAGTCCTTAAACAAACAAAACAAGCAAGCACCAATAATCCATTTTCAAACAATCTCTAACTTAAATTGAAATATGGTCAGTACTTAGTTAAACCCAATTTACAATAATCCTTACTGGACCATGCGCCAGATACAAGAAAATACATAAAATCCAATTAGTCAATGGGTGTTATCTTACTTTAACCTTTTACAATTTGTCCCCAGCAGCAACCACAATCCGTCAGGTAAGTTTGATATACATGTAGCAAGGTTCAACTATTTATTTGTCTATTTCCCTGATCCTAATTACCAGCAAATAAAACCAGCACTAAAGATCTGAAATTTCAGCACCTATTTACCAGCAAATACATAATAAAAACAACACACAAACTGAAATTTCAGTAGTATAAATCGAAGTTCCAGCAATACCCTTAGTAGTAAATACATAAAACCAGCAATATAAACTGAAATTTCAGAACCTAATTACCATAAATTAAAGAAAGACAGCAACGAACTGAAATTCCAGCAGTACATCCCAGCAATAAAATCAGTCTCAAGTTATTCTTGAAATCAACTAATGAAGATAATTGAATTTCTCAAAATCTGACACTTGACTGGTTTTCAAAGAAATTGTAAGAAATTTTTCAGCAAGAGAAAAAGTCTTGATAAGTAATAGTACTTTAAACTCTAGTACTAAATATATTTTGCAAACTTATGGCTGTTGCCCCAAATTTTGAACTCAGTTCCAACAGATTGTCAACACTGTTCATAAAACCCTAACTCGAAATCCAAGTTAGTTTTCGCAACAGATCAGAAAAGAAATAAATGCTAAGTTTCAACGAAAAGGAACTAAAATCGCTTAGAGTTACTCAAAAATAGATGATTCTTACTTTCTCGTTGATCCTTGAAGAGAGTCCGAATCAGAAACAACAACCCAAAATTTCGATTTTTGGCAGAAGTTGAAAGAGAGTTTGCTTCACTATCTATTTCTGATTTTTTCCAGATTTTTGCTTGGATTTTTTTTTCTGTGGAAATTTGTTGCGTTATTGCAAGAGAGAGAATGCTTGGTTTGGGGAAAAAAAGGGAAAGGCAGAAACGATGGAGGAATGAACTAAGGAAACATATCCCAAAGACTTAGTGGCTGGTTCATTCTAGATGGGAAATCAATTTGGGGTGAACATGGTGCATGGTTGAATAAATGGACTATAGAATAGTTATGACAATGAGGTCCCACATGGAATAGATAGAAATAAGAATAAACCATAAAAGCACAATTAATAATGTACCCAAGTGATATTCATAAAATCAACTTTTCTTTTTCTAAAACGTCTTCTAATCTTTGACAAAATAAATGCAAATTAGCATTTCTAACATATTTGAACAACCAAATAATTTTCAAGCATTACACAATAAAATAATCAAAAACAGAAAATAAAATAATCAAGTCAAAGGGAACAAATTTCAGAAATTATATTAAAAAAATCAGAGTATTACATCCCTCCCCCCTTAAAAACCCCGTTCAGTCCTCTGAACGGGATGCGTACCTGAGACGTGAACTCTCTAGAAGCTCTCTTAAGAGACCAGACTGACTGAAGTTGCACATCCAAATTTCTAAGTCTGAGAAGCTTGCAAAACCAGCAACAGGAATTGGTGGAGGTGAGGGAGTTGTTTTCCTCAATGGAGCACCTACTCCTCTTCCTATCTTCAATTGAGCTTCTAATGCCTGATTTTTAGCCCTTAGCAGCTCTAGTTGAGCTTGCAACTCCTGCTGAGAGCCCTCTTCTTTCTCAAACTCCCTGTCATGCATCATAGAAGCCCTATCTACTATAGTAATAGATCACCAATGGCATGCACAATTACACCACAGGTCAAGATCATCCCATACAGAGTAATAGGCTTCACCGCTGCGCGCCTTTTCCCTTCTAGCCTTTGAGCAGACCAAAAACAAGTTGAAGAAGCTGACACAAGAAGACCTATTGTACTGTTGCAAGTTTTAAATTTAGGTTATCTCTTAAGTCATAAAACCAACTCACTGGAGCAACTCAATCACTAGACAACATGGAAATCAGATTCCCAAAATCTTTAGACACCAAAATCTTCTAACCAACAATGAGGCGCACCTGCTCATCTCCACTGAACTTGATAGATTGGTGATGCACTTTAGTGTATCCCTTCAGCAATCGTTGTACTTATTGGCTTAAACTAAGCAATCAACTTAAGCTACTACATCAAAATTCCTGACACTTGCTAAATTTTTTTTTTATTAGTTTTACTTGGATTATTTGGTACCATCCAGGTTTAATCCCCAATGTAGTTCAAGATTAAGGTTGCCATTATAGTGTAAGGAGTAAGGTTTGGTTGGTTTCGGTTGACACAAAAGACTACTAACTCTAAAAACACTCACATACAGTCTCAAGCTCTACACCTCCTTTCATAATTCCAATTGATTTGAAATCTACGTCACCACATTCATCTGATCTTTTCAGACTTAACACATCGACTATCCACTTGGCCTTACCAGCATCATACAACTTAATCTTTATGCAAAGGTTAGAAAGTAATTCCCCATGAACTATCTGTACTATTCAACCAACCCAAGGCAACTGCATGTCTAATATTGTCTTTAGTTGTTTCTAACTTAACCTCAACATGAAAATACATCAGCATATTTTATATAATGTGGGAGATCAGCCCTATTCTCAAAATTACCCAGATCCTCTTATCTAGACTCTACTACAAAAAGATCTCAATTCCAGCACCTTCTCAACCTCTTATTTGGTCCACAACTCTTAATGATCTCTACTACTTTGATTGCTTTTCCATTACATCTCTGACTAGTTTGTGCAATCCCTTAACCAATGACCTGTATTTCCACATTTAAAGCAAGTTTTGTTGAGATGCCGACAATTTGACTCGGCATGAGGTTTATTACAATTCATACACCAATTTGCTGTCCTTGCACCTTCCTTAGCTACATTCAAGGAAGAAGAGCTTAGTACTCCATTCTTGCTAGACCTTGATTGTGATAAATTTGGGCAATCTCTTCTCCAATGATCAAAACTGCCACATACAAAGCAAGTTTTGTTTAAAAATCTGCACCTTGACTCAAGATGTGACTTCTTACACTTTCGACACCACTGCTTCTCTTTTTTCTTTATCTTGGTTGCGACTGTGACACCTTGCATTTCATCTCTGCCTCTACTCGAGGGCTGACCCTTATTGCTTTTGTGGTGCACATTCTTTTCTTGGTTTTCCTCATCTTCTCTATTATGATGCACTTCCATTTGGATAGCATAATTCATCAACTTCCGTAAATCCTGTACTGATGGGTTATCTACTACTTCTGCAATTCTCGGTCTCAAACCACCAATGTAATGTCTCCTGTAGCGGTGTGCATCAGCTCGAATGTCTAGGGCATAGTGAGAAAGGTTGACAAACTGAGAATTGTATTCACCTACAGTTTGGTTTCCTTGCTTCAAATTCACAAACTGCTCTCGCATTAACTCTTGTTGTAACTCTCCAATATACTCTTCCTTAAATTTTTCCTCAAACCATTCCCATGAAATCTTCTCATGATCTCCCTCAAACTCCAATTTTGTGTTTTCCCACCAGAATCGAGCAGAATTCTCAAGGTAATGTGTTGCAAGCTCGACTCGATTAACTTCCGGTGCCCGGCAAATTCGTAACTTAGCTTTAACACTAGCAAGCCACTCCTCAGCTGCCTCGAGACTACCTCCCTGAAATCGGGGAGGCTCCAACCTCCTAAAAGAGTCAAAGATGAGACCAAATTCACCTCCAACATTCTCACGCAAAATTGTGGGCCTACTACTTTCATGGCCAGCTGCCAGAAAACCCTCCTTAATAGCATCAACAATTCGAGCTTCAAAATCAGCTTGGTGTTGAGCATGTGAGACCGGGATCTCTGTCGATCCGGACCCGACAGCTGAGCTCTCAATCTCAACTCCAGAACTAGCAGACCCGACATTAGTCGAGCACTTGCGCGGTGTACCACGAGAACGCCTCTCGAGTCTTACACGACGATCCATAACAGACCTTCACTAACAATCAACACCATAACAAAAAAACAAACATGAAATAAAACCGACCTCACAACCCAACTAGAATCTAGCCCCCACTCAACACTATAAAAGTCTGGTTGGGTTTCCCTAACCATTCTCTGATACCACCTGTGACACCCCGTCACGTACAGTGACTAAACAGTACATGACGGGGTGCCCGCCGCGGATGTCTCTACACCCGCAAGGCTTACTAATACCTAACTTACAAATTAAAGTTAAAGTATTCATCACTAAATCATACATGCATGCCTAAAATAGAATGTGATTCACACATGATTTAAATATAAGCATTATCTGTATCTAAATAAGCAAACATACAAGATTAGAAAACTGATAAGACTAACATTTTGAACTATGCATTTCAGATATAGAGATTCATGCAATTATATATATAAATAAATATTCTGAAAATAAAAGAAATGAAACTACGCATGTTTAATTTGACACATGAGTTTCGGATGAAATCAAAATCAAACGAATAAAGACAAGCATCCAAAATATGTAGTTTGGATTTACAAAGCATAATTACTTAATATACACAACATACTTGACTTGTATAAGCATCAGATGAAAGAAATTGCAAACGTATATGATTTTGAAATTTAAAACATGACTATCATAAGTACTAATGAAAAGTAAAGGCTAACATGGCCATCTGAAATTTTCATGCCGTTAAAGATATATAAGTGAATATAGTCAAATATAAATGCACCACCAAATGTGCCAACATGCTTAAAAGTTAAACGCTTAGTTTATGTATACCTTCCAAGAAGTAAAATTAAGTAGGCATATATATAATTTAGACCTGAAGTTTGTCAAACAGTAAAGAAATACAAACCAATGAAGGATCAGATTTACATAAGACAAACTAACTATACAATCTTCACAGGTATTCAAACATTTGCTTAGTTTAAAGTTAACAGATAATATACAAAGAGTGCAAACTGAATAGATCATCATCTCAAAAATATATATTTAGATATAAATAATTACCATTATACAAGTCTGGTCCAGAAATGAAATATATAGTATTTGGAGATCATGCAATATTCACCAATTAACAAATAGAATGGCTTACTCCTTTACCACACGACCCCGCTCGCTAATCCTGGAACCCACAAAGTGGAAGAGTGAGATAAATAAAATTTATCTCAGTGCGGTATTCAGTTCCAGCCACACGAACTTCAAGTACATGTTTTGGAACTAATTACCGACTGAGTAAAGAAAATACATAGCAATTATACAATCAATAATACAATCAGATGGTACGAATATATTATGCAATGCAAGTGAGCCCGACATTTTATTCAATTCCAATTCAAATACAAATGATAACACAAGAATGTCGGCTCAATTTTGGTAACTTTCAATGCAAGGCTGGTAATCATCAATCATCATCACAAATCAATCAGACATATACAATCGTCCCTCCCCGAACTCAGGGGGATCAGGACCAATTTCAGATTCCATATACAATTTAGACAATCAGATAAACAAATATACTACAAGCTGAGAACACTACCACTCCACGGACTGGATACCGTATAGAGTACCGGACTATAAGCGCTCATGACCGGAGTCTGGCCAGACGGGGAAGCCACTCCCCGGCTCCAAACTTAAGAACGAGTGTCTATTCAATCACACAAGTAGTATCAACTCTTCCATATCAATTCTTTCAAATTGGATAACCATTCAATATGCACAGATAATACTAAATAATATCAACACGATATAATGCAAATATGCTTGCAATTACAAACAATTCAAAGGATGCAATGCAAATAATTAATTTCTAACATGTAATCAAAGTTCTGTGGAATCCGCACCTGAAAATGCAATCAAAATCAGCAAGCAAGTATCAAGCAAACAAGCCTAGCGCCTCTCTTGAAGTATCGGTCCCATCTGTTCCGACACTCGACCCCATTCTACACAAATAAGTTCTAAGTTAAGTCCTTAAACAAACAAAACAAGCAAGCACCAATAATCCATTTTCAAACAATCTCTAACTTAAATTGAAATATGGTCAGTACTTAGTTAAACCCAATTTACAATAATCCTTACTGGACCATGCGCCAGATACAAGAAAATACATAAAATCCAATTAGTCAATGGGTGTTATCTTACTTTAACCTTTTACAATTTGTCCCCAGCAGCAACCACAATCCGTCAGGTAAGTTTGATATACATGTAGCAAGGTTCAACTATTTATTTGTCTATTTCCCTGATCCTAATTACCAGCAAATAAAACCAGCACTAAAGATCTGAAATTTCAGCACCTATTTACCAGCAAATACATAATAAAAACAACACACAAACTGAAATTTCAGTAGTATAAATCGAAGTTCCAGCAATACCCTTAGTAGTAAATACATAAAACCAGCAATATAAACTGAAATTTCAGAACCTAATTACCATAAATTAAAGAAAGACAGCAACGAACTGAAATTCCAGCAGTACATCCCAGCAATAAAATCAGTCTCAAGTTATTCTTGAAATCAACTAATGAAGATAATTGAATTTCTCAAAATCTGACACTTGACTGGTTTTCAAAGAAATTGTAAGAAATTTTTCAGCAAGAGAAAAAGTCTTGATAAGTAATAGTACTTTAAACTCTAGTACTAAATATATTTTGCAAACTTATGGCTGTTGCCCCAAATTTTGAACTCAGTTCCAACAGATTGTCAACACTGTTCATAAAACCCTAACTCGAAATCCAAGTTAGTTTTCGCAACAGATCAGAAAAGAAATAAATGCTAAGTTTCAACGAAAAGGAACTAAAATCGCTTAGAGTTACTCAAAAATAGATGATTCTTACTTTCTCGTTGATCCTTGAAGAGAGTCCGAATCAGAAACAACAACCCAAAATTTCGATTTTTGGCAGAAGTTGAAAGAGAGTTTGCTTCACTATCTATTTCTGATTTTTTCCAGATTTTTGCTTGGATTTTTTTTTCTGTGGAAATTTGTTGCGTTATTGCAAGAGAGAGAATGCTTGGTTTGGGGAAAAAAAGGGAAAGGCAGAAACGATGGAGGAATGAACTAAGGAAACATATCCCAAAGACTTAGTGGCTGGTTCATTCTAGATGGGAAATCAATTTGGGGTGAACATGGTGCATGGTTGAATAAATGGACTATAGAATAGTTATGACAATGAGGTCCCACATGGAATAGATAGAAATAAGAATAAACCATAAAAGCACAATTAATAATGTACCCAAGTGATATTCATAAAATCAACTTTTCTTTTTCTAAAACGTCTTCTAATCTTTGACAAAATAAATGCAAATTAGCATTTCTAACATATTTGAACAACCAAATAATTTTCAAGCATTACACAATAAAATAATCAAAAACAGAAAATAAAATAATCAAGTCAAAGGGAACAAATTTCAGAAATTATATTAAAAAAATCAGAGTATTACAACGACGATCACTGTTTTAATTAAATTTATACTTTCCTTGATGTGCTAAAGTGCTAACTGCCTTCCTCCATCAAAATGTACAAAGAAATAAATAATTAACTTACCCAGAATTATTGAAATGGAAATAAGTTTTGTCGAAGTAACCAAATATATATCATGCATATTGAATCGCTGCACTATTATTATGTTAGAAAAATCGTTAGAGGAAAAAAAAAACTTACATATTTATACTTTTAGGTGTATGTTTTTCAGTTTATGTGGCTAAGAGAGAGAAACATAGCTAGAACATGACCCATGCGCATGAAAATTCGTGGAAATGTTAAAATAAAAGTGACAACCGCGCTCAGAAGTAATTTTCTTTTAGGTGTTACAATTTCTAGCCATTATACATATGCACAAGATTTGTCCAATTTGGAAATATCATTTAAGAAAGGAAAGGTGATCATAACTAGCTATCATTGAAATAACAAAATTATCATTACAGTATGATAGACAGCTTTTGTTCACGTGGTAATTATATATAGAGATGTTTCGCCTTTCTACACCGGTAAATATTGTGGATTAGAAACAAAATACAATTTTACTACTGAAGCGAATTAAGGGATATGTTGATAATTAAATTCTTAAATGGTTGTGTCATTGAAGGTCAAAATTAATATATATAAGTTTATACAAATTAAGTATATTATTTATCATATTTATTCTAATTTATGATTCATTTGATCATTGGTTACTTCACTTTGAAGATTAAGATATATAGTACCAAATAATTAATTGATAACTATATACTAAACTAAACATACGATCTAGCTATCAAAATTATAAGAAAAATATATTCAACAATTTTTTATATTTTGATTTTGATTTAAAAAAATTACTTCGTTTAAGAGAAAGCATATTGTAATATATCTCGCTAAAGAAATATTATTAACAAATTAACCAGTTAAAATTTATAAGGATTTATTAAACTGTTTCCTATCTGATATGACGCAATTCAGAAAATCCGACCTCTATCCCAAAGCGAATTGATTCGGGCACCTCCTTAAAGTGATACAACACCACAAAAGCTTTTTAATGACGAATATACCCTTGCCTCTTTTGATTGAACGCTCCAGACTTTCTTTTCAATTGACTTACATCTCGTTTTTCGCTCACCTCCATGTTATTCCCGTGTCTTTCATTAATTACAGTCCATACCCTCATGCCCCTGATTTTCTAGTTCTATCGTGGAGAGAACCTATTTACTAAACAAATTGGTCACAAATAGCAAATCTCTCATCACTCATCAGCACAAAGAAGAATGTTTGGAAAACAAAAGACAAGATATGAATCTCAACATTTGTAGGCTTATATATAGCAAAGGAAATCAAATATTCGTATTGTATGATCTGGTGTCACTCTTAAAGGAATAGTAATAATTATATCCTAACTATAGTTGAAATTGAACTGACAAATAAGAGAAAGGCGAATATGAAAAAGCAGCAGCAGAAAGATATATATACAACAAACATCTCTGTAAAACATCTGTTCAGATAACAACCAAAATGAGCCGGTCTATGCTGAAAAAATTGTAAGAATAATCTTTAGAGGCTTTAAAGCATGAATAAACTAGACATTGCTGTAGCTTTTTTCTTTAAAAAAAGTTTCTATTGCACTGTTTCTTGCGTCAAAAATTGACAAAGTCAGCCCCACAATTGACAAAGAGATTAAAATATATATAATTTTGTTTGAAAATAGTGCTAAAAAGAATATGCAATAAAATCTGAAATTGATGGCAGATGCTTGAAATAAATGATGTAGGATCACTATAAGTTGGCATTTTAATTGGAAAAGAAAGGTGTAGAGCGTTCAATTAACAAGCAAAGGGTATATTGGTCACTAAAATTTTTTTGGTGGTGTTGTATCACTTTGCGGGGGTGTCCAAATCACTTCCCCTGTCCCGAATGGTAGTTTGGTCGACAATATCTGATTCTGACTTCTGAGCCTTAAAAAGTATGCCCACAACGGAAAGGACATCATTCACACGTCAACCTCGTCCCGTCTCCAATCACACCTTTTGCACTATTTTGTGCGCTTCTCGATCGTATATAAACTCGTCTTCTCCTCTTCTCCTCTAGGGCTTCCGAAAGAGTAAAACAATTAACAAGCCCTTAATATTATAGTAATTTCGATGGAGTTGCTTAAAGACCCTTTTATCCTATTTATATTATCTTGCTTTATTTTTCTTATTCTATCCATGAACTGGCGGCGCAAGCGGCCCCTACCGCCCGGTCCACCTGGTCTACCAATCATAGGGAACATGCTCATGATGGACCAGCTCACTCACCGAGGCCTGGCCCGTCTGTCGAAAATATATGGTGGTATATTCCATCTTCGCCTAGCTTTTTTACATGCCGTGACAATCTCAACCCCTGAAATGGCCCGAGAAGTTCTACAAGTGCAGGACAACACATTTTCCAACCGACCTGCAACAATTGCTATAACGTACCTAACCTATGACCGTGCTGACATGGCGTTCGCTCACTATGGTCCATTTTGGCGCCAGATGCGCAAATTATGTGTCATGAAACTTTTCAGCCGCCGTCGCGCTGAGTCATGGGCATCTGCACGTGATGAAGTTGTATCAACTATCAAAATTGTGGCTTCAAAAGTTGGTGCACCGGTCAATATTGGCGAGTCACTTTTCAACCTAACAAAAAATATAATCTTACGTGCAGCTTTTGGTGCACAAATTAGCATTGAGGATCAAGACGAGTTCTTATCCATCCTGCAAGAATTCTCTAAACTATTCGGTGCATTCAATATCGGTGATTTCATACCGTGGTTGAAATGGATGGACTTGAATGGGATCAATAAGCCATTGAAGAATGCACGAGCTGCGCTTGACCGTTTTATTGACCGGATCATTGATGAGCATCTGGCCAACCCAAAGGAAGCTGATGCACCAGATGCAGACATGGTCGATGCCATGTTGGCGTTTCTGAGAGAGGCCTGCGGAGCAAAGGCAGCTGATGAGACGGGAGATTCACAAGGTTTTCTTAGACTCACAAGAGAGAATATCAAGGCCATTATCATGGTATGTTTTCTGCTAAACAAGAACATTTTTAGGCTTTACAGATTTTTTCTTCAAAGGCCGGTTATTGATTGCCAACGGCAGGAATTCATTAAAATAAAAGGCTGATATGTATTAATTACAAATTAAGGATTAAAGACTATAAAAATGCATCAGTGTGACTTAATTAAAACGCAACAATTAGTTTCCTAAAAACGGAAAAACAAGTTCCCTAATCTAGGTCAGAGCTGCATGCAGCCAGAGGTGAATCATCTCCTCAACGATTGGCTTTACACAGTTTTATTGTTCAATTGACTGGATGGTTTTAAATTTTCTAAGTATATCATTATTAATAGATACTAGATTTTATATAGCAGGGGAAGTTCGGTCGAGAGTCACTGAGCATGTATTTTATTCTTTTCATAACTGTCAATTTATTTTATTATTACAGCCGCTCGTCTTGTTAGCTTTAGAAAATGTTTAATTACGAGGCATTCATACAGAAACGTTAATGGTGGATCCACTAGCGTAATATATCACATACATCATATCAAATAGAAACATGCACGTTCCGCATTAAAGAGATAATTACCTTTTATTTATTAGCACTGATTGAGTGTTTTCTGCATTGCATGGGATTTATTAAGTCAAACAATACATCAAATTTCCACATTTTCTTCATCAACCAAATCCATATTGTTAAATTACTTATAATCTGTCACTTTTAGTAATCATTTGTGTGCTCTATCATTACATCGTTATTAAACAACAGAACTATACATAAAACAAAGACGTCATTTTGTTTTTTCCAAATGAGAAAATGGAATTGGGTAAAGGAAGAAACCTATCACAATAACCCTTTCAATTTTACATATTACATATTATTTTATTTTCAAGGGGACCATGTGGTGAAATCTAGACACATATATAAAGATAGCCAAGACTTAAAAATCTTGTATATTGTGTTAACTCCTGCCATTATAATAAAAATCTTGGATTACACATAATAATTTTATTGCAATATGCTAAAAGTGAATTAATACATCAAATTATATATATATATGAAATCGTAAGATTCCAAAAGTGGTTTTCCTCGACCTCTAGTGTTATTTTAGCGGCTAGCCTTCGGCATAGCTCGTTTGGTCTAATATCAAAATCATTCATGTAAGGGTAAATTATACTAGCAGAAAAGGATGACTTTAGAGTGCATGCATGGTCTTTATCTTCCAAAAAGTGCTCAACACAAAGTTTGTCTGTATTCAACTTTCCAAGGTTCCTTTCCTCAAAATCAAAGGAGCTTGACTCAAAGACTCGAAGAAACAACTCACAAGGGATTGATTTCTCTCTCCTATTTCTAGAAATTCAGTTTACGACCAGTCATAATGGCATAACCAAAGCATGTGTTTTTCCAAAATTGAAGTCAAATTCAGAACAAATGGAAACTAAAACAACCATGCAGATTGAGGTATTTTTCAAGAAAACTAATGATGCAGTTGTTGATGCAACTTTATTTATCCCTCCCAGTCCGATGCAAAATATGCTGAATCTGGCATGGTCTCCATCAGCATCAGGGTTCGACAAATGTAGATATAAGAATATTTTTTTACATAAAAATAAGGGTTATAGCCCTTATGGTTTTTTTTTTTTTTTTTGAAGGCCAGGTGTGGCTATACCACACACCGAAAAATTTTATTAATAAATAAAATATTTACATAAAGAGTAAGAAAAAACAAAAGAAATTAAAAAGAAAACTGAAAATTTTAAAAATAAACTAAAACCTATAAAACAAAAAACATAAATCACTATGCATGTTTCTTCCAAGAATCCACGCAAGTACAAATATCCTTGAGTAAAAAGCCAGACAGGGTGTCCAAAATTTCGTGAAGATAAGCCCTTATCTTTATCATTGAAGATAAAAAAAAAAAAAAGTTCAAACCGGAAATTAATGAAATTAAGATTACAAGGATGAAATTATTAAAAAAATTAGCCAGGAGAATTGAAAAAGGTAGAGAGAGAGAGCATAAAATTGAAAAACCTGCATCAAAGCCTAAGTTTATAAAATCAGGGAGGTTTAATTTCTTCAGATTATAAATGTTCTACTCAGTCGAAATCTAGTCTATCAGGTTATAAGAACATTTTCATTGCAAATAGTCAACTTTATTACAAATAAAAACCTTTCAAATGGAATTATACTAATTACTATCATGGATTTTTTTTTAATAAACTAATAATTGATCTCTGCTCTGAGTACCGGCTCACTAAGGCGCTAATACAGAAGTAATTTTCAGCTCTATACTTACCACTTTACCAGTACAACTTTGTACTCACAAATATAAAATCTCATCCTTTAATTTCTTTTTTTCTTTTTACTGTACTGTGATTAGGATATTATGTTTGGAGGAACTGAGACAGTTGCCTCAGCAATTGAGTGGGCCATGGCGGAGCTAATGAAATGCCCGGAGGAGATGAAGTTGGTTCAACAGGAATTGGCAGACGTGGTTGGAATGGACCGCACAGTACAGGAGTCAGACCTTAACCGCCTC
This sequence comes from Rhynchospora pubera, assembly GCA_028095005.1. Lineage (NCBI taxonomy): Eukaryota > Viridiplantae > Streptophyta > Magnoliopsida > Poales > Cyperaceae > Rhynchospora > Rhynchospora pubera. Next base: position 54,346,051 of record CM051462.1, read on the forward strand.
CCGTACCTCAAATGCGCCATAAAGGAGACACTCCGTCTCCACCCTCCAATCCCTCTCCTCCTCCATGAAACTGCTGAGAACTCTGAGGTTGCTGGATACTTCATCCCGAAGCAGTCACGTGTCATGATCAATGTATGGGCCGTTGGCCGTGACAAGTCTGCTTGGAAGGATGCTGAATCGTTCAAGCCAGGCAGGTTCGCACCCGGTGGGGATGGTGCGAACATTGATTTCAAAGGGAATTTCTTTGAGCTCTTGCCTTTCGGATCGGGAAGGAGGTCTTGTCCAGGCATGCAATTGGGGCTGTATGCATTGGAACTGGCTGTGGCAAATTTGATGCACTGTTTTGATTGGACCCTGCCTGATGGGATGAAACCAGCTGACCTTGATATGGGTGACGTTTTTGGGCTCACTGCACCAAGGGCTGTGCGGCTCGTTGCTGTGCCATCACTGCGTCTTAACTGTCCAGTGGTTTGATCGATGATGGGATGGTTTAGTATTTGGGTTCTTTATTCGAGTGTTTGTTTAGAAAATGGAGTTCGTTGAGTAATTGTTTTATAGATGAAATAAGTGCCTCGCGAACAGTCACTAATAAAATTTGAAAAATGTTCCCTAAACTGAAAAATTATTAAAAAACTATCATAAATAACCTTTTAAACCCCTTAATTATGGTCGGCTGCTATAGTAATGTGCCGCAGTTGTAAGCAAAAAGGCGTTTTCAATTAAGTCGAAGGGCTGTAATTTTTTTTTCTTTTTTAAATATGTCACGAAGGCTCAAGGCTGTATATTTCACAGTTTGGGATTGATTTTTTTTTTATTATTATTTTTTTGGAGAAGCAGTTTGGGATTACTGATTGTCAAAGTTAATCTTTTTGGCTTGTTTGCAACTACCTATATTGCAAAGCACTATTATTTGCAAGTGTTCAATAAATAGTTCAATTGTAAAGATCACATAATGGACTCTATTTTGAACTCGCATGTGAAGAATAATCCTAATTTTGACACAAAAAATTATAACGCAATAAATTAATGCTACATACAGTGATGAATGGAACCAAAATTGCATGAGACCTAGGATTATAGCATTGACAGATAGAATCAGTGATGATGACACAAGAAATTATGTAACCTGACTTTGCAAAATTAATATTTCACGACAGGCTACTAACTCAAGATGCTTTAGTCAAGAGGAGCATTTTAGTTCAGCCAGGCTGCTCCTTGTGCAGTTCTACAAGTCTGGAAACGGCAAATCATATTTTCTGCTTTTGCCCCTACACGCTAGATCTGTGGAGCAGAGTACATAGCCTCTATCCATCTATACTCTACCAAAATCACACGGATTGCAAACAACTTATCACCAAAGCTTTGCACAATGTGAATATCAATAAGAAGGACCCTAAAGCAGTAGTTACCATCGCTGTCTTGTGGGCTTTATGGCTAGAGAGAAATAACCGTATTTTTAGAGGAGTAGCCAGAAACACTGTTGCGTTGCTACACTGGGTCACTTCACAGCAGGAGATGTTTTTGAAGCATTGCTAGCAACCTTGGAGTTGTTCTGTTTTTTATTTTTTTTTTCTTTCTCTTTTCTTTAATTTAGCTTGGTAGCCACTACCTAGTTCTCTAAAAAAAAAAAGACTTTGCAAAATTAAATTCCTGCTAATATGAATCTCAGCTATGTAGCTAACCAAACTGGTTTCCCAAAATGCCCCTCCAATCCAATCCTTTGGAGCATGCCTTCATCGCCATAAGATCATCTTAAATGTTCCTCTATGCATACATATGCCTTGCCTTCACAATTTATGCAGTAAAATGACCCTTCTACAATTCCTATATGCTTACAACAACATGTGCATTTGTACCTCAAATCATTAAAAAGGTTCTGGTTTTATATTGCAATGACCATTAATTATGATGCTTCACTATAACCAACTTAAATATGCATAACTGACCTATGTCTTAATGAACATGTATGAGATAATGCATCATACTCACCTCAAGCCTCAATTAACAGACCTTCATACATGAGATATATAAGAATTAAAGTAAATCTTGTCGTCTCCTTCAAAAATGAGCCCCCAAAATCAGGAAGGACAAATTAGCAATACCTGCACATGAGGCAAAATTGGAGTTTCAGGATCTGGTATGCATGATGAAGGACCATGTGGCGGAGGCTCGTATCCGTGATGAAGAAAAACCATGGAGAGATAGTACGAGAGTAGAAGAGGGCGAGAAAAGGACGAGGAGGACGAGATTTTGGCGGGAATTCGAGTGAAAAGGGATGGATTTCAGCGATATGTTACGGAGAGGAGAAGAGGGCAGTCGGGCAGGGAAGGATTTCAGCGATTTTTGTTTTCCTTTTGAGCGCGCCGTTGGATCTAATCTAAGGATCCAAAACAAAGGTAGGCACTCTGCTCACCTTTTTTTTAAAAGGTGAGCAGAGGATACGATTCCAGTTCTCCATAAGCACCTTTCCTTCGTCTTCCTATTCACTTCTCAATTTTGGGTATTCTCTCTCTCTGGTACCTACTTTTTCTCCCTCTCAATGCCCCTTTCTAAAACTTGAGACCAATTTACAGAATCCGGTTCAGATTTGCGCTTGGGACGACATTAAATTGAATTTATTCGAAGATTAGCAAGTTATGGCTCTGTACAGATTTTGGTAATGGGTACCTAAATTGATAACTTTTTACGAGAAATTAACACTGCAATGTAATAGAAATATGGGTAGTTTGTTATATGGACAACAATCAATTTTTTTTTTTTCCTTCCATTTTCAATTCTTTTGTCGAGCATATTGTCACCAGTATTCACAGGCACCAGCAAGTAATCATACGTTGATTTAAGCTCTTACTAGTTTTACAGTAAGGTTTTTATCCAAATTGTACTGAAAGAACTAGCAGCCCTTAAGCTAGTGTTTGCTGGTACGTCTGGTACTTGTAACATTCTGGCATATTCACAAACTATATACATTAATTGGAGTTCTATGAATTTATTTATTTATTTTTTTTTTTGGTACAACTGCTTCTGCCAAGGATCTTCTAAAATGTAGAAAAAAGGGTGCAAAATCTCCAAGGTGTATCTCAGTATTAATGATTCTGTGTAGCTTTAGAATAACATGTAAATTGATTATTCATTGCTTATCTACATGATAGTTGGTTAGTATAGTAAATACTAAATACTGACTTGTATGATGGTTATTTTTACTGCGATATCTGTATGAAGCTCTTTCTGCTATGAATATCTAAACAATATATATGCAGTCCGAGACTGGCATCAACTTAGAATCGTCTTTGGTACAATGATAACTGTTTATTGGTACCTAATTTTACTGTACATCCGGTATTTGGTTGCTGTTGAACTCAACCCGTGGCTTTCCCATGCTGAAGTTCAGGGTTCGGGCATTCATGTTGTATTTGATCTCCCCGTCATAAAGCAATTTGCATATGTAGTGCTCTAAATCTGACCCAATTAAACGTAGTGTATATTCTGTCAGTGGGGCCCCCTACAGTGAACAAAGAATACTTTCATGTATTAAGCATCAACCATAATTTTAATTTCCTTTTGATTCTTTAGATTACCTCATAATGGTCGATAAGCTCTTGGAAATAGGCATAAACCATCTGACAAGTGTCCGGAGTCCAGACAAACTCATTGGTAGGGTCAAGTAGAAGAGTCAATTTATCCATTTGTGTCTGGTCCATTGCATGTGTTATTGGGTCTATGTAAGCTGCGTAGATTCTGACATGGCGGGTACAGCAACTCAGCCACTGTCCACCATACTCTCTGCTCATGTTCTTACTCTTAGCAAGTGGCTGCAATGGTTGTGACTCAACCCTGGGTCGGGCTTGCTTTGGTTGTGGTGTGCTCGCCTCAGGTTTCTCTTGCGTAGTTTCTTCTGATTCTTCTTGAATTACCTCCTGTTGCTCTGTTTGAGCACGTGTAGAGACTCTTCCTATTTTGTGATTCACTTGTATTTTCCTACAAAAAGTGTGGGATTGAATTGATAACCGAGATGGAGAAAGGAGTGAAGCAGTGGCCATGGTGATTTAATTTTCTGTCCTTTGATAATGAATTTCTGTGTTTGTGTAGGTCCTGCTATGCAGTTATGCTAAGTTTGGTTCCTTTTCTCTAGCTCCTGGCCCAGTTTCTGAGCACCACACATGGTACTGTTATACTCGCTCCAATTTTGTGGATAACGTTTTACCTGTAAATAACTTAGCCTGGAAGACTCTAGTTTATGCTTGGTTTCGTATTTGAAGTTGTTGGGTCCAAATTAATTTATCCATTTTGATTAAATTGGGACCTGGGCCACATTTATTTTTATTGGTGACCCACAATAACCCAATTTGTCTACGAGAACTTATTACAGCAGGTTAGCTGCATCCGCATCTAACGAGCTAACTAGGGGTGCATAACGTCTAAAATGACTACGAAAATGGAGTGTTGCATTAAAAGTTTTGTTTTGGATACGAAACTGATTTCGTGTTGCGTTAACCGTTTCGTTTTGAACGAAATGATCGAAATCACTAAAATACTACGAAAATACACATGGATAAAACTGACTATGTGTTGAGTTAACCGTTTCATTTTAGAAACACAACCAAAATAATTAACCGTTTCGTTTCATTTTTGGACGAAACAAAACAAAAGAATGATTAAAACAATCTCCGTTTTCACCCTAGAGCTCACCAGAGAAATTTGAAACCCGAATAATTTAAAAGCCTACTTTTTCCCAACAAAAGAATTTTCTTATAACAATTCTTACACATTACAATACATTGAATGAATATATTCAACATTTTGTCCTTCCTTAATCTATTTCAATGTATGTTTACCTTAGTTTTTACAAGAATTTACAAGTTTTAAAGAACGTCTATACAACAGAATCTTTTCCTTCAGTGTTTTATTTTATAATTACAAATAATTCCAACTAATAGTACATGGAAAAGAATGATCAGAGCTAGATTACATATTTACATTACACTCTTTTGCTTAGACGGAATCATGGTTTAAATGGTGCTTCGGATAAAGCGGTACTACCGGCAAGTTTTGACAGTTACATATCTCGATTGTATTTCCATCTGGATCGTGGAAAAAAATTTGATCAACCAAAATGCCACCATCTTTCACTTCTGCGCATACATATTCCTTCCCAATTTCTCCGAGCCGCTCTGTAGGAATTGTGGAGATGTTTGTGGGCCTGTGGACCATAAACAATAATGGGCTGAAAGGATCCAATTGGATAAGACCCAGTCAATTGCATCTCTTTGCTAAAGGGTGCGAATTGTCTTTAATATATACACTGATATGGTCAATTCAGTGTGTGTTAGACAGAATTAAGAGAGAGAGAAACTCCACATCATTTGTGCTTTTCTTCAAAAAGGCACAAATCACCATTAGAGAGTGATTCCTACACCGATTCGAGTGATTTCGGTTTGAGCAGTCTAGTAGGCACTTGGACTGAACCCAAGTCGGGTGAGGTACGCACGGAATATGATGCCTGGAAGATGAAAGACAAGGTTGCTCGTGTCCTGTTGTTGAGCAGCATGTCTAATCCTCTAATTTTGCGCTTTGAGAAGTTCAAACACGCTAAACAGCTCTGGGATGCTGTGAAGCTAGAGTTTGGTGGTACATCAACCACCCGTCTACGCCAACTGACACTTAGGTTTGAAGGGTATAAGAAGCGTCCCGAGCACACCATGCGGGAGCATCTTATGACCATGTCAAACATGATAAGTGAGTTAAAGGCAGCGGGTAACAACATGACTGATGAGCAAGAAGTGCAGGCAGTTATTCGCTCATTGCCCAAGTCTTGGGATCATATGAGGCTTAACCTGACTCACAATGATTACATCCGCAAGTTTGAGGATGTGGCTCGTCATGTTGAGCTCGAGGAGGAGCGGTTGATTTCTGAGAAGGGAACCGAAGAAGCCTTTGTGGTTTCATCGGAGGCCCAAAAGAAACATGGCAAGCGCAAGAGAGGAAAGTCCGATGGGGCTTCTTCTTCGGCTGGTGCTTCTTCTTCCAAACCGAGTGGTGCCGGTGGCGGAAAGAAGAAGAAAAACAAGCAAGAAAAGAGGAGACACAAATCAAAGATGATTTGTTACAACTGTGAGCAGTTGGGGCACTTCGCTCGTGAATGCACGAAGCCGAAGAAGGTAAGAGCCCAATCCTCTTGTTGTAAATCTGATGTTTATGTATCTAGTTGCGCTTTATTGGCTGAGACATTTCCTGTTTGGACTGTAGACTCAGCAGCAACAGACCACATAACTAGGGACAGATATGCATTTGTGGACTTCCGTCGCATTCCAGCGGGTAGTCGACACATATACATGGGTAACAACAGCAAGGTTGAAGTCCTAGGGATTGGAACCTGCGAACTTGTGTTTAATAGTGGACACAAATTGTTATTGCATGATGTGTTGTATGCTCCAGAAATTAGGCGGAGTCTTGTATCAGTGTGTTTGCTTGTTAAACTTGGATTTCGTGTTGTTTTTGTTGGAACATGTGTTGAATTGTATCTGAATGATTGTCTTATTGGTAATGGCTACTTAAAAGATAATTTTATGATTCTAGATACAATTAATTATTCTGCTGCTTATGATTCTTCTTCTTATGTGATATCTGATAATGATTGTAATGTTAAAAAGTGGCACGCAAGACTGTGTCACATTGGTGTGGATAGAATGAATAGATTGGCTAAGGACGGTCTTTTAGGATCGACAGCTAAGTTCAATTTTCCAACATGTGAGCACTGTCTAGCAGGTAAAGCAATTCGAAAGCCTTTTGGCAAGGCTATTCGAGCCACTTCTCCTCTACAATTGATTCATTCGGACATTTGTGGTCCAATGAATGTGAGAGCTAGACATGGTGGAGTTTATTTCATCACCTTTATAGATGACTACACGAGGTATAGTCAAGTCTATTTGATTTCTCACAAGTCTGATGCCTTGAGTTGTTTCAAGAGCTATATGACTTTAGTTGAGAATCAATTAGGTACAACTATAAAGGCTCTTAGAACTGATCGAGGTCGTGAGTACCTATCAGATGAATTCAAGAAGCTGTGTGATGAAAAAGGAATAGTAAGGCAGCTTACAATTCCTGGAACTCCACAACAAAATGGAGTAGCGGAGAGAAGGAATAGGACATTATTGGAAATGGTCCGTTCCATGATGGCGCAGGCTAAACTTCCGATTTCCTTTTGGGGAGATGCGTTGTTAACTGCGGCATATGTACTAAACCGTGTACCAACAAAATCTGTGTCAACAACGCCTTATGAACTATGGACTAGCAGAAAACCAAGTTTGGTTGATCTGCGTCCTTGGGGGTCAATGGCGTATGTTCTAGATTCATCTCATAAATACGGAAAACTTGGCCCTCGTGGAAAGAAGTGTATTTTTATTAGATACTCTGAACAATCCAAGGGTTATGTATTTATTGGAGAGGATCTTAGCGGTACGGTCACAGAATTTGAAGCAAGAGATGCCACATTCCTCGAGGAGGAATTCCCGAGACAGAGGGAGGTTAGTACATTAGAATTGTTTGAATTAGTTCCTGCTACTAAAGATATAGTTTCTCGTGAAGAGTTAGAGCAGAATGTCTCTCGGGTTGATGATTCGCGGTCAACGGCAACAAGCCGCGACCCGCAATTGGGATCCGTGGCCAGTGACTGCGATCCGCAGGAAAGTCAGCAGAGACATCCGGAACCTCGCAAAAGTGCACGAGGAAAAGTACCTCGCCGTCGATTTGAAATCGAGGAAGGTGAATGTTTCCTTGCTGCAGTCGAGGATATTATTGAACCTAGAACAGTTGCAGATGCACTGTCTAGTCCGGAAGCCAAAGAGTGGCTTGCTGCATTAAAAGAGGAGATGGATTCAATGAAAAAGAATCAGGTTTGGGACTTGGTCGTATTACCGTCGGGGCGCAAGACAGTTGGGAACAAGTGGGTTCTCAAGGTTAAGCGCAAGGCAGATGGGTCAATCGACAGATATAAGGCTCGCTTAGTTGCGAAGGGATACACCCAAGTAGAGGGAGTGGATTATGAGGAAACTTTCTCACCGGTAGTAAGATTTGCCTCTATCCGTATCATTCTAGCATTGGTTGCATCTATGGATTTAGAACTTTACCAAATGGACGTAAAGACTGCTTTTCTCAATGGAGAACTTGATGAGGAGATATATATGGATCAGCCCACTGGGTTTGAAGCTAAAGGGGAGGAGCACAAGGTGTGCAAACTCCGCCGTTCCATATACGGTCTCAAGCAGGCTTCACGTCAGTGGTACCTCAAATTTCACCAAGCCATTTTGTCAAATGAATTTGAGATGATTGAGGAAGACCATTGCGTGTATATTAAACGGTCCAAAGGTAGTTTCATAGTTCTAACTCTATATGTAGATGACATATTGTTGGCTGGAAATGATATGGAGTTGATTACTTCAACTCAAGAAATGCTCTCATCTACATTTGACATGAAGGATATGGGTGAAGCCAGCTATGTGCTGGGTGTCAAAATATCAAGGGACCGTTCTAAGAAGTTTCTTGGTTTGTCTCAAGAGACTTACATTAAGAAGGTACTTGAGAAGTTCAAGATGGACAGATGTAAACCTTTTGACACTCCCGTTGAAAGAAATATTGGCCTTAGTGTAAGTATGTGTCCCAAGACTGAAGAGGAAAAGCAGAATATGAAAGACATTATGAAAGGAATGTCTTATTCTAGTGCCGTGGGAAGTCTAATGTACGCTGTAAGAAAAAAAAAATCAGAGTTCATACAATACAGCGGAAGACTTGGATTGTTCTTCTTTCACAATTTCGCACCACAGCGCCTTGCTTGCCTTCTCCTTGTGCTCTCCTTGCTCCTACCACTGGTGGATCGCTATAAGAAACCACACTATTCACAGTCCAAGTGCCTACTAGACTGCTCAAACCGAAATCACTCGAATCGGTGTAGGAATTACTCTCTAATGGTGATTTGTGCCTTTTTGAAGAAAAGCACAAATGATGTGGAGTTTCTCTCTCTCTTAATTCTGTCTAACACACACTGAAATGACCATATCAGTGTATATATTAAAGACAATTCGCACCCTTTAGCAAAGAGATGCAATTGACTGGGTCTTATCCAATTGGATCCTTTCAGCCCATTATTGTTTATGGTCCACAGGCCCACAAACATCTCCACAATTCCTACAATCTCCCTCTTGGAGATGTTTCTCTTGCAGTCAAGTATTCATACAGCAAATGGACCGTGCGACCAGTGATACCTGCAAACCTGTATCCTAGAGGAAGCCGGTTAAGACTATCTAGGACATTTAACAAATTGTTAAGTAAAGCAGTATCTCATTCCCTAGGCTAATTTGACATACACCTGACTAAGCACTTCACACTCCCTCTTGGACAATGCTTAATCACTAATTATTTACATGTATTCCCAATTTATGTCCCAAATGACATAATTTGGCTGCGCAGTGAATCACAAGTAAATCAAATGGTGTAATCACAATTACCTTCCTTTTGCACTCATGTCACTAAATTAGAAACTGACAGCTTTCCGAGAAATGCCCCGACAGACGGTATCAATGCTTCGCCATTGGTAGCATAACGTAGTAGCATTCATCAGCTCCCTCTCTTATGACATAGTCAAGAGTAATAAGGGTATGATAATATTATGGGACTCACACAATGAGAAGGCAGGGATTGACTAATAAAAGTCACTTAACTCATTTCCCATACGTCGCTAAGCGCGTGCAGTATGAAATGCATGCTACAGTGTTTTTCTGCCTTAAGCAGACGCATGTCTCCTTAATATAAACACTGTACAAGTCTAAGTTCAGTTACAAACTATGCATCTATGGTCTAGATTGCATCCATTGTAACTAACTCTGAGTGACTTCGCAACCACACTTCTAAAGTGTCCAGCAAGTCCACTCACCTTGGCTAAATAGGCTACATGAATTGCGGGGAACAAATCATGTTGACCACATAATTGTAGTCTCATCTCAGTCCTTGACTAAGGCGACATTGACTTACGCTCATTCCCAGAATGCAAATAGGTCAATATAGTCTAATCTCTGCACATCCTGGATGTCAGAGTCGATTGCTCATGTGAGAGAGCCAATCACAGCCTATGACATGCTACCATCTGTGCTAACATTTAATTGAACAATATAATTAACTTGTAAGCAACAAAGCATCAAATTTATTAACTATATCAATCATGTTCAAATATATACATACAACAATCAAGTCAAATATAGTAGCAAATATAATCACATTCTACGAAGACCTAGCGCCTTCACATGCGCTATAAACTGATCCCTTGGGATGGGTTTTGTAAGCGGATCAGCAATCATCTTCTTAGTAGAAATATATTCTAAAGCTACTTTTCTATGTGTTAATCTGTCTCTAACAAAATGATATCTCATTTGAATGTGTTTGATTTTTCCATGATACTTGGGATCTTTAGAGTATGCAATTGCTGCCATACTATCACAATAAAGAGTCACTGGTTTCTCACAAACCGCGACAATCCCTAAGTGTTTCAGGAAACGTCTCAACCAAATAGCATCTTTTACAGCTTCTGCACATGCTATATACTCCGCTTCCATAGTGGATAAAGCAATGCACTCTTGCTTTGTGCTTCTCCAAGAGATAGCACCGTTACCAAGTATGAACACATAACCCGAAGTTGACTTGCGTTCATCAGGGTCCCCGCCCCAATCGGCATCACTATAACCGATTAGTTTCACATCTTTTCCTTGATAACATAGCATGTAATCTGCGGTGCCTTTGAGATATCTAAATATCCTCTTCACAGCTTTCCAGTGCTCAGGACCTGGATTGACTTGGAAGCGACTTACCAAGCCCACTGCATGGCAGATGTCAGGTCTTGTACACATCATAGCGTATGTAGGAATTGTGGAGATGTTTGTGGGCCTGTGGACCATAAACAATAATGGGCTAAAAGGATCCAATTGGATAAGACCCAGTCAATTGCATCTCTTTGCTAAAGGGTGCGAATTGTCTTTAATATATACACTGATATGGTCATTTCAGTGTGTGTTAGACAGAATTAAGAGAGAGAGAAACTCCACATCATTTGTGCTTTTCTTCAAAAAGGCACAAATCACCATTAGAGAGTAATTCCTACACCGATTCGAGTGATTTCGGTTTGAGCAGTCTAGTAGGCACTTGGACTGTGAATAGTGTGGTTTCTTATAGCGATCCACCAGTGGTAGGAGCAAGGAGAGCACAAGGAGAAGGCAAGCAAGGCGCTGTGGTGCGAAATTGTGAAAGAAGAACAATCCAAGTCTTCCGCTGTATTGTATGAACTCTGACTTTTTTTTTCTTACATTGGTATAAGAGCCATACTCTTCTTTTCGATTCTAATGCACCATTAGAGTCTTACTTTAAGTTCTGGTTGCAATTTTGTGTTCATAAGACTTTAATTTCGTGGTTTTGTATGAAAACTTTGAGAAAAACTCGAATTAGTGCAGTCCAGAATTTGTAAACTCGTACAGTCTGATTGTTTTGGGCATAACTTAAGATCTGTAACTCCGATTCGAGTGAGGTTTGTTCTATTGGAAAGTGCTTTGAGTCTACTTTCCAGAATGTCCAAGAACTCGAAAATCAGATCAGTGTACAGAAAGTTATTGCCGATTTACCGAAAGGGTGCGAATCAGATTATGTAAACTCGTACAGTCGGATTGTTTTGGGCATAACTTAAGATCTGTAACTCCGATTCGAGTGAGGTTTGTTCTATTGGAAAGTGCGTCGAGTCTACTTTCCAGAATGCCCAAGAACTCGAAAATCAGATCGTTGTACAGAAAGTTATTGCCGATTTACCGAAAGGGTGCGAATCAGATTTCTGGACAAGATGCATGTTGCGACTCGTGGAGTATAGTTTTGGTCTGAGACTTGTATTTTTCACAAAATTTGAACACAATTGAACCAGAGATGGTATGTATATGCCTGACCAACAACTAAAAGATTATCTTGGTGATAATTCTGTATTTAATGGTTACCTTTAACCAATGGTTTGTTTAAGTGAGTACTATTATGTCCAACAACCTTGATTATATGACGGTACATAAGGTATTTGTCATACAAGTTGCAAAGTAGTGCATTCTGATGGGTGAATATGGATTGGTAGATGATGGGTCTCATCCATATTCTGTGATTTTGCACAAATTAAATCAAGTAGGATAATATTTCTCGGTCGTGAGAGATGTTTGTTGCCCTAGGCACTTTCGATTGATCGACCAAGATAATATTATTTCTAAGTTGATTAGAAATTGTGTGGCAGAATCTATTGTGTTTGTGCTAACATGCATACACTATGTGTTGTCTCTGATATGTAGTTGGAGATGTCGGTTAGCAAGAGCATTATCAATGACCTCAACCAAGGAGAGAAACTGAGCCTCCACAACTGGGATATGTGGCACAGGAAGGTTCAGTATCTCTTAGACAATGAGGGGGTGCTCGAAGGCATTGAGAAGCACATGACTGAACCCAAGTCGGGTGAGGTACGCACGGAATATGATGCCTGGAAGATGAAAGACAAGGTTGCTCGTGTCCTGTTGTTGAGCAGCATGTCTAATCCTCTAATTTTGCGCTTTGAGAAGTTCAAACACGCTAAACAGCTCTGGGATGCTGTGAAGCTAGAGTTTGGTGGTACATCAACCACCCGTCTACGCCAACTGACACTTAGGTTTGAAGGGTATAAGAAGCGTCCCGAGCACACCATGCGGGAGCATCTTATGACCATGTCAAACATGATAAGTGAGTTAAAGGCAGCGGGTAACAACATGACTGATGAGCAAGAAGTGCAGGCAGTTATTCGCTCATTGCCCAAGTCTTGGGATCATATGAGGCTTAACCTGACTCACAATGATTACATCCGCAAGTTTGAGGATGTGGCTCGTCATGTTGAGCTCGAGGAGGAGCGGTTGATTTCTGAGAAGGGAACCGAAGAAGCCTTTGTGGTTTCATCGGAGGCCCAAAAGAAACATGGCAAGCGCAAGAGAGGAAAGTCCGATGGGGCTTCTTCTTCGGCTGGTGCTTCTTCTTCCAAACCGAGTGGTGCCGGTGGCGGAAAGAAGAAGAAAAACAAGCAAGAAAAGAGGAGACACAAATCAAAGATGATTTGTTACAACTGTGAGCAGTTGGGGCACTTCGCTCGTGAATGCACGAAGCCGAAGAAGGTAAGAGCCCAATCCTCTTGTTGTAAATCTGATTTTCGAGTTCTTGGGCATTCTGGAAAGTAGACTCGACGCACAACGATCTGTACAACATGCCCAATCCAGGTATCACTTGGAATCACTCTCTAAATCGGCAATAACTTTCTGTACAACGATCTGATTTTCGAGTTCTTGGGCATTCTGGAAAGTAGACTCGACGCACTTTCCAATAGAACAAACCTCACTCGAATCGGAGTTACAGATCTTAAGTTATGCCCAAAACAATCCGACTGTACGAGTTTACATAATCTGATTCGCACCCTTTCGGTAAATCGGCAATAACTTTCTGTACAACGATCTGATTTTCGAGTTCTTGGACATTCTGGAAAGTAGACTCGAAGCACTTTCCAATAGAACAAACCTCACTCGAATCGGAGTAGGAATCACTCTCTATTGATACCGTCTGTCGGGGCATTTCTCGGAAAGCTGTCAGTTTCTAATTTAGTGACATGAGTGCAAAAGGAAGGTAATTGTGATTACACCATTTGATTTACTTGTGATTCACTGCGCAGCCAAATTATGTCATTTGGGACATAAATTGGGAATACATGTAAATAATTAGTGATTAAGCATTGTCCAAGAGGGAGTGTGAAGTGCTTAGTCAGGTGTATGTCAAATTAGCCTAGGGAATGAGATACTGCTTTACTTAACAATTTGTTAAATGTCCTAGATAGTCTTAACCGGCTTCCTCTAGGATACAGGTTTGCAGGTATCACTGGTCGCACGGTCCATTTGTTGTATGAATACTTGACTGCAAGAGAAACATCTCCAAGAGGGAGATTGTAGGAATTGTGGAGATGTTTGTGGGCCTGTGGACCATAAACAATAATGGGCTGAAAGGATCCAATTGGATAAGACCCAGTCAATTGCATCTCTTTGCTAAAGGGTGCGAATTGTCTTTAATATATACACTGATATGGTCATTTCAGTGTGTGTTAGACAGAATTAAGAGAGAGAGAAACTCCACATCATTTGTGCTTTTCTTCAAAAAGGCACAAATCACCATTAGAGAGTGATTCCTACACCGATTCGAGTGATTTTGGTTTGAGCAGTCTAGTAGGCACTTGGACTGTGAATAGTGTGGTTTCTTATAGCGATCCACCAGTGGTAGGAGCAAGTAGAGCACAAGGAGAAGGCAAGCAAGGCGCTGTGGTGCGAAATTGTGAAAGAAGAACAATCCAAGTCTTCCGCTGTATTGTATGAACTCTGACTTGTTCTTCTTACACGCTCTTTCACCGTGTCAATATTTTCACACTGCAATTTAGATAAAGTTCAGTCAAAACCAAGCAGAATGTCATCTTCACTAAGGTCCCGTTTGAATCGTATGGAAATAGAAGGAATAGTTTCTTTCTAGACGTAAATTTATTATAAACAATTCAAACTTTTCACAAAATTATACACTTCCTAATACTTTTTGTCTAGAAATAAGTTATTACTCTTATTTCTAAGCAATCCAAACGGAGCCAGATGACCACTATAGAAAGCTGTTTAACCTGCAAGGAAATGTGATTGCTCTTCGGATTGATTGCTGATTGTTTATTTGGTGCGCTCGAGTCTCCGGTATCCTTTAGCAACAAGTGGATGCTAATACCATACTTATGAAGCCTGAAATATTCAAAGTTTGAAGTGTTAACTTGAGAGAAAGGATGATTTTGAAAGGGAGTTAAATCTTAGAAATAAACATTCTTACCATTAGGGCTGCTGTTGGACGACTTCCAATTGATGTCCATGTCCATCCAGTGATAATATCTTGACTTCTAATTGATGTCCACGTCCACAATGTATATTAATAACCCATCCACGTCTAGCTTATTTATGATCCAACTACTGTCCAATATTTGTCCATGTATTGTTCACGTGGACCAAAGTTTGGACTGACCAATATATGCTTCGTATGTAATCTGAGAAAACGTTTCCCTTCATTTTTTTACTTGTCCGATGTTTGTCCATATTCTAAACATAATAAAAGCAAACTATGCTTCGTATGTATTATAATTTGGTGTATTAAAAAGAAAACTCTAATTTTTATAAATGAACTGAACTATGTCAGGATAGTGTCTAAATTAACACATATTTTCAAATAAACTAAACATAATAAAAGCATATATAATCAAATTAACACAGTCACTAATGAACCAAGTGATTGCTATCAAGTAATTAAATTAACACAAGTTTTCATCATTCAGTAATCAAATTGCTATCCAGTAACTAAATTAACGGATCACATAAGAAACATAGCACAAGTTTTCATCAAATAAAGATATTGGAATTTTACTGGATCTCAAGCTTGAAAGCATCCCTGCTTGAAAGCAGCAAAAAAAATGGCATACCCTAATCCTGCAAACAAAAAATACAAACTTGAACACTTGAAAACACACAAATAGTAATTTATTTTTCTGAAATTTCGACAAGTAATTCAAAAATAGGAGGCACTGCTGAGCCTGTTTTTTTTACTAGTGATAAGGCATTGCAAACTTAACAAAAGATCCATAAATTAAAAAGAGCCAGCTAAGCTAACTTCTATCATTTTCCAATGCCCACACATACATAATTTGTTCTTAGCTAAATTTTACTAAACTAAATCCAACCAATAGGCAATACTGAATTTAAAAGTACCAGGACTGAGCTGCTTGTTACATGTTAATAATACATATTTGAGACCCAAGTTGGATTGATTAAACCTCTCTTGACCACAAGGTGGCCCTCTGACACTACACTTCAGTACCATTCTTGTGAATGGTAATGACATCTACACTACCATTTGTATGTTAGAGGTACAACCAACCACAATACAGCCTAACCCACCCACAACTGGACTTAAGTTTTCCTCACTCAATGACCAATTGTGCAAACAAACTAATTGTATATTACCCTTGACTCCCACAAATGCATAGAAAAGACAAGTTTAAAGTTGAAACCTCTTTCATGAGAAGGCATAGGGAAGTGAATCCCCATGCGCCGAAAGCCATACAAAAATGCAAGAAAAAAGATGAATGCTCCTGTTGCAGCCCTTTCTCTTCTAACCCCTAAAAATTCACAAAATAAATTTGGTGCTTTTAAATCACATATGGCAAGCACATCAATACAAAGAAAAAACAAACAGAGAACTTCCTTAACAATTTATTTGAAAATGAATTTTGAAAATAGCAAGTAATTTGATCCCAATAATTTTTTTTAATTGTTTTTACATCCTTTGCTGAAACCTACAAATGTGGTACAAATTGTTAATTCGAGGCATACTAAGTAATAAATTTAAATCCAGATTGATGCTTGAATATCAACATAAGAAAAATGGCCCCACGAGAATTTCCCAGAAGTGGTACTCAAACCCCAAAACAAATCAGATTTTAACAATTTTGTATACAACTGGAAAAAAACTTGGACAGATAATAAACAAAGTAACAAAACAAGGAAAGTAGTAAAAGAGAACTCAAACCTTTTCAGCACAGATTTCAACAATTACTCAAACCTATAACATGCAAATTTAGTGAATTTTAGATACATTATACAAAGAAAAATTAGATGAATAATCATAATTCCAATTTTAAACAAAAAGATAGAAAATATACCATGTTAGAATTTTAGCATGAATGGACGAAACTGTTCCAAATCAAAATTTCCATCATTGGGTCCGAACCAATCTTTTGTGCATACAAGTGCCTTAAGGGTCCAAAGTTATAGTGTCTATGCACCTGTTCAGAAAATCAGATAAAACCCATCAATTACAGGGGATAAAGGAGACAAACCAAATGAGAGTGCCAATCCAGAGTACTGGGATTCTTCATTCTGTTTTGGTGTAGAATTTAAATTAATTATGGAACAATCACTACTTCAAAGCTGGAATACAACTGTGGAACATTGTTATTTGATAATCCGATGATTGAGATATTCTACAACAAATTATAATTGTGCCCCTCAGACTTCAGTTTTAAAGAAAAAAGAAACATATCCTATTAAGTAGTATTACTAAGCCCCATAACATGACGTAAAGCACTCTCCTTTCGGCCCATCACCATCCGAAATTTGTTAGATAATAAATAACCCATTTATACTTTACATGAAGGCCATGTACAAGATACTGATTATTTAAACAACTAACAAACAAAGACAGAATAAATACTGAATTTTATCTACAAACTCATTTACATCCTGAGTGTTTTTTTATATCATGGCATGGCAGTAAACATTATAAAGTAAATTCAATCTAATATTCACTTCATCATTTTTCATTGGACTGTTAATTATAATTTATACCTCAAATAGTCTATCTAATTTAGAAATTGCATGGGACGTGTGACTTTGTGTATATAAAAAGGCAACTAAAATAAATGAAAAGGGCAATATTTCTTTTTGTCTAGGTAAGAGGTTTCCGGAATGCATCAACACAATGATTCCAATTTGCCATCCTTTGTATTTGAAATTCTCGACCCAGATCAATAGAGGACTCTTTATTTAGAAACATTGGATAAAAAGGAACAATGATGTAAGCACCTTCAATATAACATGTACAGAAAACCTAATAATTTCTCGATAGAAAAAGGAAAGGTCTTGTAAAACCAAATAATAGCTAGGGTCTGGGCACCAACTAAAAATAAAAGCAATTTTTTGTTAGAGAAACTGAACAGAGACTGTCAAGCATTAAAACTTAGACAATTTTGAAAAAAAAGGAAAAAAAAAACTAACGTTGCACTTGTTCCCTTCAACGTGTGAATATGCACATCAATCTTCTTGTAATCTACAACCTGCTGATTCTTTCAAAAACAACAAAAAGAAAGGAAATAGATAAAATAAAATACCAATATAAGATCTTTGTGCTGTGTTGGAGAGAGAGAATGCTTACAGATTTGAGCTAAGTTCATCAATCAGTCTCTGAACACTTGAGTTGAACGGAGATCCGGTGTTTCCCGAACCCAACTATCTGAAGAGGTGCGACTGTGTCTCAGTGGCGGAATTCAACTGGAGAGGTGCGAGAGTTACTCGAGAGAGATGGAAGAGAGATCTTAAAAATGCAACGCCGGAGAGAGGAGGAGATGTCGCCGTCGAAGCTTTGTTGTTTCCGCGAAGAAAGGAAGAAAGGAGACTTGTGTGGTTCAGTCGGAGAAGAAGGGAATTGTGATTTGTGAGTTTAACCGATGCACGGTCCACGCGAATCAGTCCACAATTTGTCCACGTAATTTTTATGAATGGTCCATTTGAGTTTTATGAATTGTCCAAATAAGCATTATTATTTGGACTTGGACCGGACTTAAAGTCCATATCAAATATTGTCCAATCCATAAATATCCAATTTTTTCTGTCCAGACTGTCCATGGACTGTCCAGTCCAGTAGCAGCCCTACTTACCATGCGCCTTCAAAATTTAAAGATGCTGGCCTTTTGATGAGCTCAAACTCGGAAAAACTTAACTGAGTTTTCAATTGACATGCACGAGAAGGAGATATGGTTAAGAGATGAGAGAGGCAAAGAAAGAGTTGGAATTTCTTTTTTTTCTAAACCCATGATTGACCAAAACAAACCAACAATGAATCTTTTGAGTGACATTTACGAACTACAGCATCTATATGACTCCGTTTGGATAAGGTGTGGGAAAAAGGAAGGAAGGAAAAAAATAGGAAGAAGTATTGGGAATTGTGCAACTTTCTGAAAAGTTTGAATTATTTATAATAAATTTATTTTCTTATTCTCTTCTTCCCTTCTTTCCAAATGGAATCCAAACGGAGCCTATAAGGATAAGGTGATGGATATGGATTCATGGAATTTCTTGGCAAAGATAACATGCATTAAATTACGGAAACGTTTGACCTTGAGATTTCTTGCTATTATCTTATAGTTGCTGGATCTGAGTCACCTGAAGTTTTAGGATTGGTTTGAATTGCCCCGCCGAATTTTTAGAATAATTTTTCATTTTATGTATCCTCCTACGGGCTTAAAAAAGGGAAACAAGAAAAAAATTGGGCCGAAATGTCACCAACCACGGATGCTACGTATGATGTCATTTTACGTGGAATCGTGAAAAAGAGACATGCTATGCTTTATCAAATCAGAAAATGAGTGCTTGTTTAATGGGATACAAATACAATATAGTTTTTTTTTTAAGAAACTTGGCTGCGATGGGATACATTATAGTTTGACATTTATTTTGTATCTACGGAAATTAATAAGATGGTTTATTGGTATTGAAATGCAAATTATAGACACTTTGTTCGTTGTTTAAATAGGTTGCATATTTAATTTGGTGCATTTAGAAACAAATTAATCGCTTATCAAGTGATTTTTTTTTATTGATTTCTTTAACTAAGTATTGATCAAATGATTCCAAAAGTTCGGTAGAATTTGACAGGATCACAGCAACCCGTCTAAATTACATAAAATATATTTAAATAAATTTATATTTTTTTATTTCTGATAATTATTTTGTGAGTTGTTAAATTCTCAAATTTGGTTTGTTGCCCATGTTCCCTTTACCTCTACTAAATAGCAATCCTCAGTTAGTTATCAAAAATGATTGAACTAATTACTTCAACTCATGTATATATATTATTTATTTATTTGCACACCTTTTTTTTTTAAATTTTGAATGGCAAATCATATATTTTATTGAGGCTACCTATGTATAGTAGCAATTAGCCAGTAATACGGCCCTATTTTAACATTTCTCCTATCCCATGAATAGTTAAAAATATTATTAAAAATGTCAGTTACTTATAAGATTAACGGTTGAAACAACTTTTCAAACGATGTAAAATCAAGATTTGAAGTGGCGCAGACTTCATCCAATTATATATTTTTTATAATAATCACATGTAATATCATTATATCAACGAAATATTTTCTTTTTGAAACTGATTATATTTTCTTTACCGTATTAAATTAAGGCTTTGTTCCAGAAATTTTCTTTGGAAGAGAAAGGGAGCTGTGGGAAGGGAAGAGAGTGGTAGAGAAGGAAGAGGATAAAACTTGTCTTGCTCCAAACTTTAAAAATTTCATTTGCTGTTGAACTTTTTCACTTTACTTTTGGGAATATATTGACCATAATGTCCTTACTTTAACATCTATCTCATAGAATGAAAGGAAATCCTCAGGGTAATATCAGAAAAGGTTTGGTTATGACTTAAAAAGATGCATAACATAAGGTATGCATCACTAAGTCATCAAACACTCGTTGCATAATTGTTACATAAGATGCATAATTTATTCAATCAAAAGAGGTCATACGTTAAGTTAGTGGGACACGTTTGACATAAGAAATAAAAAAGTATTTTTTTTTTCAAATTACCATGACAAAAATATTTAAATTTATTATTATTAATTATAATTATCACTAATATTATCATTAAGTTTAATAATAATTATTATTTAATACTTTTATTATCATTGATCTTGTGATTTTAACTTAATAATAACAATAATAATTATTTTTAACTATACTATTTATTTATAATAATTTGTAATTGCAATAACATAATAATAATAATTATTATTATTAATATGATAATATAATATCATTAAATTATCATAATAAAAATATAGTAATAAAATAACAACTTATGTCATCATAAGTTATTCACCCATCTATGCTAAAATCAAACATCCATTACATAACTTGACATAAGCACTTATGCATTCTCCTATTGCATAAGTTAATAATTAAATTTACAAAATTTCAAAAGACAATTGTAAACTGTTAATTTTGTTTTATATCACCTATCCACATGCATTCTACATGCATCAAGAAAAAAATAAGCTTGTTTAATGCAAAATCACCACCATGAAATTCCATCCCTGTGTTGTGAACTTGTTTATTAATTTTATGCATTGAACTTTTCTCTTATTAATCATTTTTGAAGAAAAATAGGGGTCTAGCCTCTATCTTATATTAATATAAAGAGTACAAAGTGTTCAGCCAGTAGCTGATTAAATAACCAAGAAACAAAAAAAAATAGAAATATAACTTAAAATCTAAAAATGAGGAAGAAAAAAGACTATCTTTTGAGTGCTCTCCGCTCCAAAAGAATCTCGTGCACTAAATCCAATTCAAAATTGAATCTATTTGAAAAATCTGATTACATCTCTCTCTCCAGAGAATGAAAAAAGCAATTCCAAAAAGGTCTTTAATCTGCTCCTTTACAGCGCCATGAAGAAGAATGTCAGTATGCACTACTGGAGTAGCAGAATGACCAGCAGCAGTTAGGACGCAATTTCTTGCCAGTAACAAAACCCTGAGATGTTGATAAAAAATACATGAATTAAATAAATGAACAACAGATTCAGCATCCTTGAGACATAAGGAACACCTATTTGGTAGGCTCCAACCTCTCTTTTGCAGGTTATCTACGGTTGCAATTTTGTTCTGAAATATTAGCCACAAGAAAATCTTAAACCTGAGAGGGATTCTCATCTTCCAAATCGGCAGCAGAGAAGAGCAATGTCAAGGATCAAGTTTGATAAGTTTGTAGATAGAGTTGGTAGTAAAAGAGAGAGAGGTTGTAGACAAATTCTAGCGCAGAGACTCTAGAGAAGAAGAAGAGTCAAGTTGTATAGCAGAAGCAATGAGCAGAAGAGAGTTTAATTGACCAGTTACCAGCTGAGAAGAAGAAAGGAGAGGTGAGAAAAGTAAGAGAGGATTATACATCCTTGAAAGGAATACGCTGATAGAAATGTTGTGATCCAGAGAAAAGAAAAATAACTCTGGAAAAACAAATTTTAGTATTTGAGAACTCCAATTATGAAGCCAAAATAAAGTGTTGGTCCCATCAGCTATGTTTATGACCAGTCCCACATTCAGAAAACTTGCACAGTTCTTAAGAGGCACAGTGAGTTTACTATTCAAGGGGAAAAGGGACAGTGAATTCTTTTGCAAAGCTGAAGCCATCGACTTCCAAAGAGAAAAAGTAGGACTTGCCCACTTCCATAACCATTTAGCCAAAAGAGCATTGTTCAGTGCAGTCAAATCCATAACCCCCAAACCTCCTACTTGCTTTGGCTTGATTACACACTTCTAGTTCATCATGATTAACTTTCTCTTTCCAGTTTTATAAATCATAGATCATAGATTATTTTTAATGTATGAAGAAGATCACAATGAAAGCACCACTAATTTGAAGCAGATAAGATTTTTTGAGAATTTTGTACAATTCGATGTCTTGTTGAAGCAAATCAAACTACAATATCACATTAGGTTTAAAATTATATATAGAGAAATGGCTAATGTGCCATAGATGGCACAAAGGGTCCTGTGTCATAGAGTCGCTTTACGAGATCCAAAATTCAAATGCTCAATCCGAACCGTTCAAGTTATTCTCCATATTAAAATACCCTTGAAGACCAAATTTTACATTTTTTTTAATTTTTCTGTTATTTAATATGATATTTAAAAAAAAAACGTTATAATTGGAGTATTTCAAACCCTCCAATTTGAACATATTAAAATAAATAGAAAAAAAATAAAAAAATGTAAAAAAATTTTGTCTTCAATGGTATTTCAATATGGTGATCAATTTGAACGGTTTGGATTAACTGATTGAATTTCGAATCTCAAAAAATGACTCAAAAAAAACGTCTATGGCATTGCCATCTATGGCACTTTAGCCCACATATATATATATATATATATATATATATATATATACACATATATATTATATATATATATATATTATAGAATGACCATATCACAAGTGATTTCTTGATATAATTAACTTCAAGTTTGAAGCATATGTAGTGTTATTTCATTTATAACTAAGATCAGTTTCAGTTTTGTTTTTAGAATTCTTATTTATTTATCTTTGTAACTATAGTGTTTTTTTTTTGATATATTGTGTAAGGGTGCATATATATGTAATAGTAGTATATATCAATTATCAAGATGATGCATTATTAGTCAGTTATGTACATGTCTTGTAGTAAAAAAATATTGGGAAACAAGCTTCATCTATTGGTGTGATTAATTGTATAAAAGGACCAAATTGTGATTTTTCTTGATTTATTTTGATGGTCCAATTTTTTTTGTTTGTTGAGTCAAGGAACAATATGCAACGGTGGATCACATGTTACATTGTGGGTTCAATTATTTACAGAAGGGAGTATGTATTTTAGATTAAGGGAGTAAAACTATGGTAGTGTCACACTTCAAGTCACTTTTAGATAACTCGCGAGTGCATATTGACAATCTGCCACGTATTTCTACGTAAGGTGAAAAATACATCACATACATACCAATAATTTTATACATAAAATGCCACAACACTTTATTTATTCAATAATAAAAGAGTTTGATAAACGATAAGGACTAACATTGTGAGTTGAAAATGAGACTCCCATGCTAGTTCAATGTATCAAAATGAACTACATAAAAGCAAATAATATAATCAGTGACATTTATTTGACCCGCTTGTTTTCCTCTTGTATCTTACAAAAGTTTGAACACATCATCTTCAATACCTGGAACCCATATTAAAATGGAAACGGATGAGAGATCAGACACTCTCTCAGTGCGATATTTAGTTCCAGCCTGGAGATTTTTAAAATTTACCAAATAGACTAGTAACATGAACAAGTACCTCTATGAGATAATTATGTGCAATGCAAGAGACATCACAATGTATGGTGCATCACTTATGCAAATCATTAAATGCAATGCAAATATCAATAAGCTGTAAAGACCATTCATTCTATAACAATAAAAATGCAATAAAACGCTAGCATGCAATTAATTAAATCTCGGATGCGATTTTATATATATCACTTTCATTAGAGTAGCAAGTACTTCCTTCGTCAGCTACTCTTATAGGTCTATTGCCACTTGTTCTTTTACATTAGGTAACACGTCCCACTTACCAAGTTCACTTGATTGACTACACGATCACAAACCCAGGAAGCATACTTATCCGTCGCAAACGGATCGCGCTAGTACTAGAGCCCTCAAGTCAAACACTTGGTACAACGATTACTATTCATTTCACTTGACATTCATGAAATCACGGTCTACTTTCTTTACGATTAAATTAACAATTATAAGATGTGTATGCATTCATACATTCTATGCCATGTATATTAATTAATGATGCAATTCCATGCTCACTAAAGTTTATCCCATCAAGCATATATTCAACAATTAAAAAGGATATTAAGCACTATCCAAACGATGTCTAATTCAACATGTCATCTAACAATAGTTTATGATAGCAACATGCACAAATAAGATTGGTAATAAATTTTACAAAAAAGTCCAAAAATCCGCACCTGATAAGACAACGAACTCACCGACGATCGTTCAAACTAACCCAAAGCTGTTAGAATTCTCAAATATCTTATGTTCTATTCCTATTATTCAATTTGACACTTTAATATTCCATTTAATAAATTATGATTTAAATAATATCTGATCTTACATCAACACAATTTTAGAACCCAACTACGCAAAAAATAATTATAATAATAATAATAAAACAAAACAGATTTATGATTTTAATATAATTTTGAAAATGTGGACAACATGTTAAACTAGTATTCAGGATATCCAAATAAATTTCGGATTTAACTTATTTCAGAGATAACAATATAATTAACCAACTTTTAGCTAGCAAAGAGAACACATATGCTAATTAGATTTTAAATGCCCCGAAACAGTGCTCAAATAATAAATACCTTCTTATTTTCATGTGTTTAGGAGTTGGAAAGTTGAGCTAAATAAAAAAATACTTTATATTGGTTGAAATAAACGACAAACCCTGATTAGATGACCAAATTTAATGTGAACTTAAATCATACAAGAAGAGAAGTCAAATGGACGATGTTAAGTAATAAATGAAAGATGTAAGAATACTATTACCGAATTGAAGTTCAAAACTTCCAATCACAATTGTCTTGTGCGCTTTCAACAGAAAGATCCATAGTAGAAATAGAATCAATAACATGGATTACATATTTCGGAAGGAAATCAGAAAATGGTTTGGTTAGGGAAAGAAAATGTGGAATGGCAGATCTGAAATGAAGAGGAATATATAACTGATTGTGAATTGTATCTAAGAACTATATATATAATATTGGCACCTCTTGGACAAAAGCCGACTCACAAAATCAAATAACTACCTCTGTTAGCTCCTCTTAATAACTGTCTTAGATAACGACCAATCCAGATAAACCAAAATAACTATTGACTCAAAAATACGAAAATTATTAAAATATGGGCTCATTTAATTAAAAGTAATTAAGTTCTGTATTAATCATCTAACAACACTAGTTACTCATTTTAAAATAAGTCTATAGCTTGAAGTTAAAAATAACAACAAATAGACTTTGTATAATTGTTTCATGGAGGGTCCTAAATCCAATAAGAAATTAAAAGGCCAGCTCCGTAAAAATAGATAACATAAATTTTTAGAAAATAATATTTAAAATTTATAATTATGGCTATCAAACGAAAATAAGATATTACATCATCCTAAAATATTAGGTTGTTACATTCTTCCCCCTAAAAATTTTTTTTCCTCAACTTTCAAAAAGTAGAACAAAAAAAAAAATCAATTTCAAATATATGTATACCATTTATATTGATATAATAAATTCTAAAATAATAAGACTACATCCCTTCCACCTTAAAATAAATAAAAATTCAATAAAAACAGATTTCATATACAATATTTGTATGTTATACGTATATTAATTGCTTAAATAATAAAAACAAATTATTTCCTACACAAGAATTAAATATAATAAATATATGCATGAACTTGATTAGACAAATAAATTTGAAACCTTTATACGGCACATGTTAGGAAAAAAAATTCACTTTTATTGAAGTATTAATCTTTCTAAATTAGTTAGAGAGAATAAATCTTTCGAAAGAAGAACAATGTTAAACTATCCAAGATAGTTGTTATGGATCTATAAAATTCATAAACAAAACATTGAATAAAAGAGTTTCTGTCAAATATTCTAATTTTTTTTTAAAATAATCTATACAATGAAATACATAAGAACACTCTTATAACAAACTAATATGTATAAAACTAAAATCATGTTATATCCCTCCCCATTTAAAAAACTTTGTTCAGTCCTCTGAACATATATCCAGAGACTAAAATTTGAAATATATTCTCAAATACCTAAGATCACTCTTAGCTGTAAACCAACTCTATTAAGCTTCTGTTGCGCAACTCTGATTTCTTATAATATAATTCCAACTTAATAAGTTGTACTTCTAAAGAACAAATTATTAGGAATTGCTAATTTTAGAGATGGAGGAGATATTTCAACAGCAGCTGAGGAGGGGCACCTCGTGCATCGTTGCCCTGGTGTATCGACTTGTCTTGGTTTTAGACTGCTTCTTGAGAGGGAGAACTGAGACCTCAATAATCAAGGTGGTAAGGTTGGCAGAGACAATAGCGAAGGAGGAGAACTTTGAGATAGGGATGGTTTGGAAGAGAGAAAGTCAAGTTTGGTAGAGAAATCGGTAGAAACTGAGAGATAGAGGGATAAAGAGGATCGAAGAAGAAGGGCTCTAGAGGTCAAAATCAAATGGAGGGTTGGAACTAAGAGAGGGTTTCGTAGTTTTCCGTAGGTGGGGGGGTAAAGAGAGAGAATTGATTCAGATCGATTTAAGTTCTAAAGGAGATAAGGGATGAGTAGTATATGATTCAGATCACCAAATTTGTATCTAACGTGTTCAATTTAACGGAATCAATTGGAATCGTAACAGAGTGACCGAAATCAGACAAAATCGAAGTTAGATGACTATAGATGGATAAATTAAAATTTAGTGACCAATTATGGACAATATATAAATTTCAGTGACCCCCTAGAAAATTTACTCTTTGAAAAACCCACCTAGTGTCACACCCCGCTGCCCCGGGCATGACAGATCCCGCCGCGACTACACGCGCCGCGTGCAGCCGCAAGGCTTACCATCATATTTCCAGCACAATTTACCATGCATTTACTATACTTATGGCAGCAACATTGTCCCAGGACCAACAAACACCGCTTGTACATCATGTAAATGAAAATTTCAGCATGCCCTCTCTTGTATTTGTAAACATCCAGCCATAAAAGCACCCATTTCCCATCAATTTTTCAAGTCCCAGCCCAAGACATTTCAGTTTAGTCACAGCAACACACAAAGCAAGCATTTACATAACATACAAGCACAATTTACACAGCAACGGTTACACAAACAGCACACAAAAGCAAAGCAAAACATGGCCATTACTTAGGCTTATCCTTTACTTGCACTCCACCCGGCCTCCAACCTGGAACCCATGAAAATATGGAAACGTGAGAAAGGGAACCATTTCTCAGTGCGGTATTTAGTTCCAGCCACGCATGAACCCGAAGCTTCATGTTGCGGAACTAAATACGCAACCGAAATACATAAGAAAATAGCTTTACATAATATAAGTTTCAGCCAATAAATCATTTTAAAACATCATTGTCTCGCACTTTTTCAGTCCAACCACGGAAGATCAGATAGTCCTCTATGGGGCGAAGCAAATACGGATCAGATACCCCTCGAGCCTCTTGAGACCCGTCGTTACTGCCCATTCCAAACGAGCGAAGGGCACTAATGCGGTTCCAAGTACCTCGAGAGTTGATTGTTTGTTGTAGGTCCTTTTTTTCCAGTAGGCGCAAGCCCCTACTGTTAATTACCTCCGGACTCAGTTACGAACTGGGCCAAGAGCACCTCTAGATCGGGATAATCAAAGTTCAGATGTCGTAAGTGGATGAAGTCCATTTTAATAAAAAGGATTGTGTCTTGGTGGGGTATTTCAAAATGATGCAAAAAGGGCAGTCATTTAAATAGTGCAATGCAAACATAAACAACGCAATTTAATTTTTGGTTACACATTTTAAAACATTTTTTTGTTGTTTTTACTTTGCTGGATCAGGCTTAGTGCCGTCACAGAGATTTCAGGTTTGATGCTAGGAAATTTGGTATCCTAGATCAATCCTCGATCGTTTGGGGATTCAGAGATTTTGGGATTTCGTTCGAGTCTTGAGTACAGAGGCGCTATGCCTTCTCTTGACAGGAACTTGGGTGATGGCCGCTGGTTGACTTTTCTTCTTGTCACCTGGGCATCAGATTTCAATCTGCTTCTGGTCAATCCTGCTGTGAACTTGTAGAAACAGGCTGTTAGATTTGAGTCCAACGCTAAGAAATAGTGTATCCTAGGTCAGTTCTCAATCGTTTGGAGAAGTTAGGGATTTTTAGGATTTTTGTTCGAGTCGCGAGTACAGATTCGCTATACCTTCTCTTGACAGGAACTTCAGTGATAATTCAGGATTGACTTTTCCTTTTCCTCAATCTGAACATCAGGAGGGTGTCTCCTTCAAGACGAAACGCGATGCAGTTTTGAAGGGACGAACTTTTGACTTCTAAGACTTTATGTCACTTTTGACTTTATGTCTTTTGGGTCACTTTTAGATTTCTGTATCATTTTGACTTGGTGTCACTTTTGGACTTTATGTCAATTTCAGACTTCGTGTCATTTTCAGATTTTTTAATTTTGCATTTAATTTTGGACTTTTGAATTTGGCTTTTTAAGTCTTGCATTTTTAAACTAGCACTTTTGGATTTTTTTTTAGTTTAACTTTTGAGTTTTGATTTCGCGGGCCTTGGTTTAAAGTTTGAAGTCGGTTTGAACTTTTTGAATTTTGGACATTCGGGAGTTGGACTTTTCAGTTGTGACTTTTGAGTTTTAGATTTTCAATATTTGGTTGGACTTTTGAGTTTGGACATTTAAATTTATATTTTTAAATTTCTGTTTTTGACCTTTTTGGTGATGTTTTTTTTTATTTCATTTTTTGTTTGCAGATTTTAATACTTGACTGTGCCTGTTGTTCAGAACAAGGAATGCCAGGTGTACCTGCTGTCCAAAACATAAAATGCTCAAATGTACCTGCCGTCCAGAACATAAACTGTTCAAATGTACCTGCTGTCCAGAACATGGAATATTCAGAATGATTTTCCTTTGCTTTATCTCTTTTTCTCCCTTTTTTATTCAACCATATAAATATAAATTTATTATTATTATTATTATTTGTCACACCCCGACACATAGGGCTTGACAATCCCTGCCGCGAATACACAATCTCTGTGCACCCGCAAGGCGTTTCCTTACTAATTACAAGGGTTAAGTTCCAGCTTACCATGATCTACCACGTTGTCTCCTATGACTCATTGAGTCATCATGGCAAGACAAATTTTGGCCTAACTTCGCTTGACTTGATCGAGCCCGTCTCTGCAACCTGGAACCCACATCCATTGTGGAAAACATGCAAAAGCACGGAATGAGAAATAAATTCTCAGTGCGGGTTTTAGTTCCAGTACGTGGATTTAAGCTAAAATCCAAGTTCCAGAAATAATACCCATAAATAACTAATTTATTGATTAAACAAGACAGTAAAAACATTATCTGCATTAATATAAAACAAGGTATGCATGTGTCAACTTAAATGATATCAATTGCAATTCTTCGTTTAAATCGTGATATCCAGCATATGATCGTAATTGAAATCGGACGGAATCACAAAATCTGACTATGACAAACGTCATCTACATGTCGGAACTGAACACGTGGCACGAATCCCATCGCAGCCAACACATGTCTGGATATGATAGGAAACTGAGCGTGTCAGGGGTCCGAGCATGGCAGAATTGAGCATATCATAAGTCTGAACAAATCACAAATCATTCATTTCATTCCATAATTTCATATTAATAATCACTCAGGCCTCCTAACCCAACCGGTTGGGCAGGCAGAAGGAGACCTTTCCCTAACCCAAGGGCAGGCAGAAGAGACGTATCTCTAACCCTGGGCAGGCAGAAGGGAATTCCAAATCCACATAGCGCTATTGAACTGGCCGAAGCCGGGGGCCAACCGACTCCGGAGAGTGATGCAGAACAGATTCAGTATATCATATCACACATATCATCACATATCTCAGTTATTCATTCACATCATTTCATTCCTTTCAGTCAGATCATTCATAAGGCAGATTTATCAATAGCAACGGCATTTCCAAATATCTGACTGTTACTTATCAAATTTCTCAAAACGGAGAACATGCCTTTCAAAATGCAGTTTATCAATAATTGGACACTATCATTTAAAAATGCTTGAATACGGTCATGCAAGCAAACGAATTTCCAATATGCATATGAATAGAACATATTTTATTAATTACTTAAACTTTAACAAAAATCCAACGTAATTCCACACCTGGATAGTAGAAAGCTTAAACGTAGTTTCTCGATATCTCATGATGATTCGGATGCTTGACGACCATCATACTTGCATTCTCTCCCTTAACGGTTTGCTAGGCTTGCTAGTCACGTGTCAAGTGATTCTAGTTCGCTTTCCTAATAAAGAAAGTGACTTTCTTACTAACCGTTAAATACTTAAAGTAACCTAAATAACCTAATTATTGGCGGTTCTTGGGTTACCATACTGACGGCCTAAGTTAACCAGACTGGTTGAGATTTGGATAGTTAGATTCAGATTATTTATTTAGAGGATTCTGTTTTAAAATATATCATTAAGTATTTTATCTTATTATTAATAATTGGTTTTGACTTTCCAGTCATTAAGAGTTTATATTTATTTTTATTATATAAGTTATGAATTATATTTTAAGATGATAATATTCACTTATTTATTATATAGTATTTTTCCCAATTTTCATTTAGTTGTGCAATATTTGATTTATTTCATTAATACTTAATTAATTAATTTGCATTGTTTAATATTTATTAAATTATTTAGCTATTTGTTATATCGAGAATTTAAATCAGAAAATTATAATCTAAAATCAAGAAAACAATTAGAAATAGAAAATTAAAATCGAAATTATTTGATTGGTTTGTTTGGGATCAGAAAGTCGATGATTTGATTGTCATTGTATCTGTTATTGACTCACTCGAACTATTCTCATCATCTCCCGAAAAATAAAATCAAATCCCACTTAATTAAAGGAATACCCAGTTATTGCTAACGGCCTTTCCTATAATTAATTATTAAGCATACTAGTTAATTAACTTAATCTTGGATTAAGTTCAAGTTTAAATTTAAGTCCAAATTCCTGCACTGGGCCGAGACTAATAGCCCAAAATCAATTTCTGTATCGGGCCAAACAAATTTCCTTTTATTTCAGCCGAAGCCCAAAAGAATCAGCCCATTAAGGCCCATAATCCAACATGGCTAAGTCAGGTCAACCTGACCCAGTTGACCTGAGCCAAGCCTAACAGGTCCGACTCGGATCCGATATGAGGGGTCTGGATCCGACCCGCAAGGACTGTAACATTTATCCAGAGGCCCCTAAATTCATTTTTTTTACAACCAAGTCCTTTTTCTTTACAAAGAGGCCCCCAGAATTTACAAACAAGTCCTTTTTCCTCACAATTTAATCCCTGAAACACGTCACAGCGTACCAGTATGGTACCAGTGGTACATCGAGTGTACCAGGGGCTGGTACAAAGCCTCGAACCCCATCGTAAAGCTCACACGAGTTTCTATCAGTGTCCAACTAGTGAGATAACCCAGAAATTCTAAAGTTTACTCACTACACCTCAGAACAGAAGCAAATTCACACGTATTAGGGTTTAATCTAATTTCATCACACCCAAATTGATTCCTATTATTTATTCAACCTGAATTTAAGTCATCACGGTATTCAATCAACACTCGATACTATCCACAGGTCAGGAATTCAAAGATCAAATTCATCCCAAAATTTCAGGTGGAAACAGTTAGGCTCATGGCTTAGTCAAATCCAATCGTAACACGAGAGAGAGATATACCTTAGATCTTCAGCTGTTGCTCCCTCCCTCTCTTTCTCTACTTCTCCCTTTTTTTCTGTGGAAACCCTAATCACCAACAAAATCCGACATGAACCTTGAGTGGGGTACTTATAGGCAGTGCAGAGAGGAGAAGAGAGAGGAGAGATCAACGACGAAGATCCTCTCAAGCTCGCATCTTACAGTCGGTCAAAACTTCAACGCCTTATCCGTTTCCTCTCGGATAAGATCAAAGGAGAGCAGCCAATCAGAGGTGAATGATAGGGTGGCACGGCGGGATTGGCTGGCCACAATCCATCCCACCTCAAATTTCGAGTGTGGCTTTCCATCGAAGAAGAAGAGAGGAAAGAGAGAGAGATCGGACGGATCACACGAGAAAGGAGGAAAAGAGAGGAGGAAGGAGATGAAGCCAGCGAAACTTGAGATTTTTATTAAAAATTGGTCTCTGGGATTTTCTGTGGCAAGAACTTTGTGGCTAAGAATGCTGCAACTCATATAAAGTTATTTAATTAATTGTATTCATTCAAATTTAATTAGTCTGATGTTAAATTTCAGTATTAATTAAACTTTGATTTTGCTAGAATCATTTAAGTCATTTTTAGATACTACACAATTTAAAGGATTCCGATTTCGAGTGAATTTTACTGTTACGATTTAATTAATCGTTTGAGATTATTAGTTTTAAAATTTTATTTATCTTAATATTATTTTTAAAATTAACCTACTTAACTTAATTGTACTTAGTCTGCTAGTTCTACAGTGTTACATTCCACCCCCCTTAAAAAGAAATTTCGTCCTCAAAATTTCAAAGGAGTTAAGTTTAATATATATTTGAGATTAGTTTCATCATGTTTTAACTTGTTTTAGTATCGTTCCACCATATTCTCTTCATTATTTTGGTTCTGCTTAGTAATTGTTTTTACCTCTTGGTTGGTGGTACACATATATCAAAGTATGACTTTAACTTTCTTGATGGTCAGTCAAGGAAGCAAAGTAATACTTAATATATAAAAGATTAATATCGATATTGGTGACCAGCCAACACAGATTTCAATCTTCGTACACAGATATTTTAGTGTCTTTATTAACTGTTAAATTCCATGGTAGTTGCTTTCTGTATATTTTGGTATGGTTAGTATTTTAAATTTTGCATTTATTTATTTATATCTCCTTTTTAAGATCAAATTTGAGTCTAGATTGCTCATTCTCACAAGCAAAATCTTGAGATTTGGTGATGTTTTGATTACGGAATAAACTTATCTATCTTATTTATTCTAACATATATATTCCAAATAAACGAATGGACAGGGTAATCTAGTGTTGGTGAACTCTACTCCAAGTACAAAGGTTTCTTCTGGACTATGGGTTTCTTCTCTCTTACCGACTCAAGATAAAATATATAATCGATTCTAGTTCCTACTTTCATTATTAAAGTTTCCTTCAAGAATGAAAGTCGATTATTCTTGTAAGAACCGATATATTTCCATGAGTCCTACTCATCTTTAAGGAATTCATAGTTTCTTTAGTATGACTGATCTTATTCTAACTTAAAATATCCGTTGATTATGTTATTACGGAATATTTAAGTCATGAGCTTTCTATTAGCTCAAGTCACACTAAGAATTCTTTATTTCGAGTCAGGTCATTATATTCAAATAGTTTCAGTCAACAAGAAACATATGCTATTCAATAAGGATATAGCATAAGTATTCGCCTTGAGATTAATATGACTGAAATTGGTGTTGAATATTTTTGACTCGTTTCTTGAGCATTTTATTTCTCTTTATTGAGAAATACTTTTAGGTATAACAATTTATCTACACAACAACCCTCAAGGTCATGGATAGCTTTCCATCAGATTTGGAAAGTTAATTTTAAATTGTTATTTCCAATTGGTTGATAGTTATAGCTTAATTCTATAAATCTACGATAATTCATCTAGTGAATATATTGTAATTTAAGAATATGAATTATCATAGCTATAACTAATTTTGAATAATTTCACAATCCAGTATGGATTTAAAAATTATTGACAGTCAATGGAGATAATGTATTCATTCTAACACAATAAAACAATTAAAGTCCTTCGATCATCTAACAAATCACTAAGGTATGATTTATCATATTTGCAAGAATTGCAAATCCGAACGACCTTACCATTTAATTTAATAGTCATTAACGGATATAGCAAGTGACCTTCCTTGATAAAGTAAGGATAAGTTGAAGTTATTTCTACCAATATATACATATGTTCATTATAACATATTGGTTTAACTTCAAGCCACCTCCTTTATGTGTCTCAAGAGTGAATTGCTTAGTCAAATAAGTTATCAACTAGCAATTATTTTAATTGCACCCAATTTACTATGTTTTAACAGAAATTAATGGCGCAATGTTTAATGGTAAGATATTTAAATATTTAATCTCTTATTCCAGACAAAATCTCAAAAATGTTCTTATTGAAATATTGAGATATTTGAAAATTAACTGGAATAATTGAGATATCCACTTATCATCAAACAAGCATTATAACATGTATCTTAACAAGTTAATTGCTTTAAATGTTAATAGCTTAAGGACTCAATCATCATATACTCAACATTCGAAGTACAGATGAAATTATTTAGGAAGGTGAAATTGCACTTCCTCTGGTTGCCAAACATTTGGGTTATCCAGTTGTTTAGCAAAGTCCATAGTTTATAAGCTATTAACGAGTCCTCCGATTAAAATTCCAACCTATTTTATTTTATACAAGTACATTCATTGAGTACTCGTAACTATAAGATAACTTAATGTAGGTGTCTAAGGACAAAAAGATCATCTCATAGAATAATAGGTAGAATGAATTTTCAGTAATATCCAGAGGTTATTTTGGGATACATCCTCCTAATTCTTTCAAGTTATTATGAGAATTGCATCTCATTCTTACATCAGGGGATGTATTTTCCCATAACGTTTGCCTCATTGAGCTTGTCAAAGTCTCATGTTGAATTTACTTTGGAACAGTCTTCAGCTCACTTGTCCTCACTTCCATACTCGAAATAAACATTATTCAAGTAATTATATTAGAGTTAAGGACAAGGCAACTTATTATAATTATACCATAACTATTTTGGTACATACTTTCTTTTTGCAGGTTCAATGCAAACTATGGGTCTTGCATTCCTGTTTTGTTTTTCAACAGTCATCTTCTTCAACGCTGGTAGTTCTTGTGTAGCCGAGTCGTCTCTTGAAGTAGCGTCATCTAAAATTCGTTTATCTACGTACTATCGTTTTTAATAACAAATAAGGTTAAGTTTATACCAAAACTTAAATTATTAATAACATATTTCTTTTATTTCCAAATTATAGTAGTATATATATACAATATATTAATTATCAGAATAGTTCTAATTGAGAAAAATAAAATAGCAAATATTGATTATCATGCATTTAGTATTATTTAAGAAAATATTTTAAGGAAGTATTCAAATCTAATTAATTACCTAATTAACTAGAGAGAGTTCCTTTTCTAAAAATAACAGGTATATAATATTTTTTTTCTAGTTTAATTTGCAATCATTTACAATTATATATATATGCATCCTACATGATTGTATTTCCATTTATATATTATCTACCTATTTTATGAAAATCATACTATCACTTAATTTAATATATAAGATATAAATCATGCCACTAATTATCCCAGCTGCTACCCACACTCGCGTATTACAAGTCTGGTTAAGGCTTAAAACCATGCTCTGATACCACCAAAGAGACTGTCACACCCCGACACATAGGGCTTGACAATCCCCGCCGCGAATACACAATTTCTGTGCACCCGCAAGGCATTTCCTTACTAATTACAAGGGTTAAGTTCCAGCTTACCATGATCTACCACGTTGTCTCCTATGACTCATTGAGTCATCATGGCAAGACAAATTTTGGCCTAACTTCGCTTGACTTGATCGAGCCCGTCTCTGCAACCTGGAACCCACATCCATTGTGGAAAACATGCAAAAGCACGGAATGAGAAATAAATTCTCAGTGCGAGTTTTAGTTCCAGTACGTGGATTTAAGCTAAAATCCAAGTTCCAGAAATAATACCCATAAATAACTAATTTATTGATTAAACAAGACAGTAAAAACATTATCTGCATTAATATAAAACAAGGTATGCATGTGTCAACTTAAATGATATCAATTGCAATTCTTCGTTTAAATCGTGATATCCAGCATATGACCGTAATTGAAATCGGACGGAATCACAAAATCTGACTATGACAAACGTCATCTACATGTCGGAACTGAACACGTGGCACGAATCCCATCGCAGCCAGCACATGTCTGGATATGATAGGAAACTGAGCGTGTCAGGGGTCCGAGCATGGCAGAATTGAGCATATCATAAGTCTGAACAAATCACAAATCATTCATTTCATTCTATAATTTCATATTAATAATCACTCAGGCCTCCTAACCCAACCGGTTGGGCAGGCAGAAGGAGACCTTTCCCTAACCCAAGGGCAGGCAGAAGAGACGTATCTCTAACCCTGGGCAGGCAGAAGGGAATTCCAAATCCACATAGCGCTATTGAACTGGCCGAAGCCGGGGGCCAACCGACTCCGGAGAGTGATGCAGAACAGATTCAGTATATCATATCACACATATCATCACATATCTCAGTTATTCATTCACATCATTTCATTCCTTTCAGTCAGATCATTCATAAGGCATATTTATCAATAGCAACGGCATTTCCAAATATCTGACTGTTACTTATCAAATTTCTCAAAACGGAGAACATGCCTTTCAAAATGCAGTTTATCAATAATTGGACACTATCATTTAAAAATGCTTGAATACGGTCATGCAAGCAAACGAATTTCCAATATGCATATGAATAGAACATATTTTATTAATTACTTAAACTTTAACAAAAATCCAACGTAATTCCGCACCTGGATAGTAGAAAGCTTAAACGTAGTTTCTCGATATCTCATGATGATTCGGATGCTTGACGACCATCATACTTGCATTCTCTCCCTTAACGGTTTGCTAGGCTTGCTAGTCACGTGTCAAGTGATTCTAGTTCGCTTTCCTAATAAAGAAAGTGACTTTCTTACTAACCGTTAAATACTTAAAGTAACCTAAATAACCTAATTATTGGCGGTTCTTGGGTTACCATACTGACGGCCTAAGTTAACCAGACTGGTTGAGATTTGGATAGTTAGATTCAGATTATTTATTTAGAGGATTCTGTTTTAAAATATATCATTAAGTATTTTATCTTATTATTAATAATTGGTTTTGACTTTCCAGTCATTAAGAGTTTATATTTATTTTTATTATATAAGTTATGAATTATATTTTAAGATGATAATATTCACTTATTTATTATATAGTATTTTTCCCAATTTTCATTTAGTTGTGCAATATTTGATTTATTTCATTAATACTTAATTAATTAATTTGCATTGTTTAATATTTATTAAATTATTTAGCTATTTGTTATATCGAGAATTTAAATCAGAAAATTATAATCTAAAATCAAGAAAACAATTAGAAATAGAAAATTAAAATCGAAATTATTTGATTGGTTTGTTTGGGATCAGAAAGTCGATGATTTGATTGTCATTGTATCTGTTCTTGACTCACTCGAACTATTCTCATCATCTCCCGAAAAATAAAATCGAATCCCACTTAATTAAAGGAATACCCAGTTATTGCTAACGGCCTTTCCTATAATTAATTATTAAGCATACTAGTTAATTAACTTAATCTTGGATTAAATTCAAGTTTAAATTTAAGTCCAAATTCCTGCACTGGGCCGAGACTAATAGCCCAAAATCAATTTCTGTATCGGGCCAAACAAATTTCCTTTTATTTCAGCCGAAGCCCAAAAGAATCAGCCCATTAAGGCCCATAATCCAACATGGCTAAGTCAGGTCAACCTGACCCAGTTGACCTGAGCCAAGCCTAACGGGTCCGACTCGGATCCGATATGAGGGGTCTGGATCCGACCCGCAAGGACTGTAACATTTATCCAGAGGCCCCTAAATTCATTTTTTTTACAACCAAGTCCTTTTTCTTTACAAAGAGGCCCCCAGAATTTACAAACAAGTCCTTTTTCCTCACAATTTAATCCCTGAAACACGTCACAGCGTACCAGTATGGTATCAGTGGTACATCGAGTGTACCAGGGGCTGGTACAAAGCCTCGAACCCCATCGTAAAGCTCACACGAGTTTCTATCAGTGTCCAACTAGTGAGATAACCCAGAAATTCTAAAGTTTACTCACTACACCTCAGAACAGAAGCAAATTCACACGTATTAGGGTTTAATCTAATTTCATCACACCCAAATTGATTCCTATTATTTATTCAACCTGAATTTAAGTCATCACGGTATTCAATCAACACTCGATACTATCCACAGGTCAGGAATTCAAAGATCAAATTCATCCCAAAATTTCAGGTGGAAACAGTTAGGCTCATGGCTTAGTCAAATCCAATCGTAACACGAGAGAGAGATATACCTTAGATCTTCAGCTGTTGCTCCCTCCCTCTCTTTCTCTACTTCTCCCTTTTTTTCTGTGGAAACCCTAATCACCAACAAAATCCGACATGAACCTTGAGTGGGGTACTTATAGGCAGTGCAGAGAGGAGAAGAGAGAGGAGAGATCAACGACGAAGATCCTCTCAAGCTCGCATCTTACAGTCGGTCAAAACTTCAACGCCTTATCCGTTTCCTCTCGGATAAGATCAAAGGAGAGCAGCCAATCAGAGGTGAATGATAGGGTGGCACGGCGGGATTGGCTGGCCACAATCCATCCCACCTCAAATTTCGAGTGTGGCTTTCCATCGAAGAAGAAGAGAGGAAAGAGAGAGAGATCGGACGGATCACACGAGAAAGGAGGAAAAGAGAGGAGGAAGGAGATGAAGCCAGCGAAACTTGAGATTTTTATTAAAAATTGGTCTCTGGGATTTTCTGTGGCAGGAACTTTGTGGCTAAGAATGCTGCAACTCATATAAAGTTATTTAATTAATTGTATTCATTCAAATTTAATTAGTCTGATGTTAAATTTCAGTATTAATTAAACTTTGATTTTGCTAGAATCATTTAAGTCATTTTTAGATACTACACAATTTAAAGGATTCCGATTTCGAGTGAATTTTACTGTTACGATTTAATTAATCGTTTGAGATTATTAGTTTTAAAATTTTATTTATCTTAATATTATTTTTAAAATTAACCTACTTAACTTAATTGTACTTAGTCTGCTAGTTCTACAGTGTTACATTATTACTATTATTATTTTTTTTTATTTATGGTCATTCCTTAAACCTTTTAATTTTAAAATGTCTTATACTTTAGTGTTTCGTCATAATATAACACACCAAAATATTCCTCGTATTTTTCTTGACATTTGGATATTTTATGTAAATTTTCCTGATGGTCCAACTATTTTTAATGCATTTTCCAAAGTTTCTGCTTCGCAGGATTTTGTGATTGGTTGTGAGGGTGCTGCGTGTGTTATGTGGTCAGTGACTCGCTACGGGATGGTCGCCACAGAAGATCCATGCAAGAC
Organism: Rhynchospora pubera; assembly: GCA_028095005.1. Taxonomy (NCBI): domain Eukaryota; kingdom Viridiplantae; phylum Streptophyta; class Magnoliopsida; order Poales; family Cyperaceae; genus Rhynchospora; species Rhynchospora pubera. Next base: position 54,385,645 of record CM051462.1, read on the forward strand.
ACTGAGGATTTGGTTTGATCGAACTGCCTGGTCCATGCTCGCGGTCGTGCGCCGAACGAGTTGAAGTTGGCCCTAAGTCCGATCCATTGGCTTCACGTACTGGTTTTACTTCTCAGGTGCACCAGGCCCATGCAGAGACATGACTCATTTCCCTCTCTTGGACCCTGAGGATTTTTCCGTTGAACTGGATGCCCCCATTAGTGAAGCTGAGGGAGATTTTCTGGCAATATCGTTAGCTCCAAGTAGATTGTGTGGTGACGTAGCCGTTTCCTGATGTCGCCTCTGCCGCCAATTTTGGGTTATTCTCCGTAATTGGGTACCTGATGTCTTCGGGTTGATTTGGGTTCATGGCCATGGTGGAGAGCAACCAATTGACGGAACACGGTGAGGAATTGTTATGGCTGGGGCACAGTGGAGCACCTTGAGAAGGTTATGGAGTTACCTATGTGCTCAATTTTACATTGGGCTTCTCAATTCGAGGTATCACACTTTGACTTTTCCTTTGGTCTGACAAACTCTCAGAATGTAATTTTTTACATGTAACCTTTTTGTATGCATGCTGCTCTCTTCCTTGCACGCATTACATTAACCCACATACCTAATATTTAGGTGTTAAGCGTTTGATTTCATCTCTATTCCCATTTCACTTGCTGACCAGATGTGTTTATATGGCTTAAGACTTTAGATGAGACTATGGCATTTGTTCATTAGGGTGGTAGGAGTGAGACTCAGGTTGGTAATGTTAATTATGGTTAACACTGGCCATTGGCAACCCATGAAACCATCTTATTCATTTTGAACCCTGACTTTCTTTTTTATTTCACAGAACCTTCTCAATTTGTTTCCCCCTTTTTTGATAGCATTTTGGGGTTTAAGCAACCATGAACAATTCCATTTTTGTCACATTTGCATACAACGTCTGTGCTGGTGCCAATTCACTTTTCCTTTCCTCCTTTATGGGAACATGACTTCACATACCCACTGTTTTTTTGTTTATTTATTTTAATTTCTCCTGCACTTTTGGTTTTCAATGGAGCAAGCCCAAGTGATAACTCAACAGTCATTAATGCTGGGTGGTTTGAACTCAGACTATTAATCGTTTTAACTTGAGGAATACAATTTTACACACATTTTTTTTAAAACATGCCAATTATGAGACTGATATGACATGCTGGTTATGAAATAAGGAAACGTGGTAGTTAAAACAAGTTTTATTTACCCTCTTTTTTTTTAATGTATATAAAGACTACCAATCTCTACTTCCACCATTTATATATTTTTTATTCAAGTGCAGACCCATTATACCTTCATTTTCTTAAATATACATGTCATCAAAACATGACTTTATGGACAATTTTGCTATGGGCTCATGTTATTTAGTATCTATTGTATGAGATATGAACTTTATCTTGAGGATATGAACTTTAATTCTGGATCTGCCCCTGGACAGAAGATAAAGGAAAAGAAAAACTATTTTATTGCACTTTTTTTTTTTTACCTTTAGGTGCTGACACAAGAAGGGACACAGGCACATTATGCTATTACCCCTTTCTCTTTTTTTTTAAAAAAAAACATGACCTTAAAACTTATTTTAAGCATGCAACTCATTTTAACAGAAACTGGTTATGCACTTCACTTATTAAGTAGGACAAAAACGTTTGTTCTAAAGGAATGAACTCTAACTCCAAACCCATTCTTAGATAGAAATGATAAAGAGGACCATTTATTGCATATTTTGCTGAGTGGTACTGGCACAAGTAAGGATATGGACTTCCTGAGTGAGAGGACTCCTACATGCATTTTTAAAGCATACATTTTACATTTAGCCCTTTATGTCAACTTGGATTCTTCATTTTTTCTTGATAAAACAATTTATTTCAACTGTAGATTCAATTATTCTGAATATGACAAGGATTCAACCTATTAAATCTTGACCATGAACTGTATAATGACAAATTTAGCAAGGGCCTGACAATAACCATGATTTATGTATTGAAACTAACTTAAGAGTCCATGGAATCAGCAATCTCTAATTATATACTAACAATAATGAACTTGTGCTGATGCAAACTATGCCTATATGCTTGACAGACTCAACAAAGACATGATGAAAACTATGACATCTACTGAGATAAACTGAGATCAAAGACTAGCATAGCATCCATGGAGGTGGAATCTAAGTCACGCTCTCCATGGAGCTAGCAACCCCTAATCAATTACTAAAGGGTGAAACACTTGTATTGATGCAAATTACTCCTATATGCATGACTTCTCAGAGGCACAACTGATGTTCATAGATGCGGAATCTATGTCACGCTCCCTATTAATATCAATGCAAACTCCAAAGAACAAAGCTAGGAAATAAAGAAGAAAATAAAGAAAACACAGCAAATGCATGTAGTATCACTTTATTCATATTTTTTTTTTCTTTTTGAGGCCATTACAAAAGAGTTACATCTATTACCTTGGTTGCAAAAATAAAACTTGATTTCCTAAAATGACAGAGTTTTGACTACTAAAAATTGGCCTCCCTTCTTCTCAGGAGATGCTTCTCTTATAGGGGATTTCCAGGGTTTGGTGACTTCATCCTCTGGACATGTGGCATCCTCTCCATCCTTCTATCTTTGATCAATGGTTGTGATTGTGAGATAGCCTACCGCCTTACTTTTATAATTCTTTCTTCACTTCTTCTTTTCACTACTCAATTACTCTCCAACCCCCTTATGACACCTGGTATTTACAGGCTGGGGATGGAACAATTGCCTTGTGATTTACTTCTCTTTACTTGCCATGTAGGATGTCTTATGATGGATGGGCCCTCATGCCATTTGGCATTTGGTGGGACCAGGCCATGTTTGCCTCTTCTTTATCCACTGGCTTTTCTTGGGGAGGGGGTGTTTGGCGCCTGTTGTGGAGTAGGGACAGATGGCACTCATCCATGCATCCATAGGCAGTGGATGGTTTTGATGTTCTTGTAGGGCATCAACTTTGAGTTCACAGCTGTAGCTAGGTGACAGGCTTCTTTCTCTTCTCCATTTGCTTTTATTTGAGTATTCATATGGATTTTATACTAGAGTCATCCATGATTGATATGTAGTTTCACTAATACCCTTTAACTCATATATATCTGGTCTCAATTTTGAGGGGTAAAAGGGGAACTGATGTTTTATTCATCTGTGGTTTATCAATTGGTTCAATTTAGTTGGTTAACCTTGATGTTTGCTGTTCCATTTCCAATGAAAAAGATATTTCCCTTTGTCAGGTTTGAAGGAGTACTGTCGATTTCTCATTGGCTGGGAAAATCAATTGGCATAGTAGGCATCAGATTGATACTTACATGCTAGGAGTTTATCTTTCATTCAATTAGCACTTTACTCAAATAGACATCTTCTTGATTATCACTCATCCTTAATTACCTCTATGGCATCAGAGAGGCACTAATACACCCTAATGCCCTCAATTATGCTTTTAACTTGACTCAATTGACTTAATTCTGTCTAATTACAGGCTTGTCAGGCCGTATGGCAGAAGGGAGGGGTAAAATTGAGATAATATATTTGCTTTTTTTTCATTCCTTATGTACTACATTCCTTTGTTCTTTTTATTTTTTTACTGATTTGTCCCTGGGCCCACTAGGGAGAGTCCATGCGCTCCCCTTTAACAATCCATGCTTCTCAGGTTTCTTTTTTTTCTTTTTTTTTTGCATCTGATTTACCCCATACACAGGAAGGTACGCTCTGGCTCATCATTGACCCTCTAGTGTTTGATGTGTGGTGGGATATGATGTTTGCATACACACTTCAGTGGCTTACTCTCATCCACGCTTTCATCATGTCCTGGGTGGCATTGATGACTTTGTACCATGGGAGACAAAGCAATCACGTCTTGGTTCATCTAACGGCTACAACTGAAGTGGTAAGCTCACCCTTTCCCCTGCCAAAAGAATCTCTACAGTAGTAGGCCTTCTTTTTCAGGTCATAGGTTACAGAAGGAAGGGGTCATGCTCTCCATTTCCTTTTTTTCTGCTATTCCCTTGCTTCTTTTCCCCAATGGATCCCTCCAGTCGTAGGAACTACACTTTGGCGTCAGTTTATGCATGCATATCTCTCTCTCTCTGAGGTTCCTTTACATCGTTTACAACCTCCGTACAGCCTTTGCTTCCTCTATAACATAAGCTTTGCTGCTTGGTGGGAGTTTCGCCATATTTCTGTCAATTGAAGCTCCGAGCAATTTCCTTCTCTTTCTTGCAATTAACCTCAATTATCATACCATTCCCTCATTGTGAAGCCACCGCAACCCCTTAGGTGCTCCAATTGATAATTTTGCCACGTAATTTTGCATTTACATTTTTCCCAATTTCCAATACTGTGCTTGTTGTTTGTCGAAATCGCTGTCTGACAACTCCCGTGTTTGATGTCGATAGAGTCGGGATGAAGTCCTCGGTGCGACGGTGTACTCCGTTGGGGTCGCGGTGGCGTGTAGCATCGGCGAAAGGCGGGGCTTCAGTCGATCGTCGCATCCCTTCTTCAGGTCTGTACTGTCTCCCTCTTTTGTTAACAGAAAGGACGGGGCCCACAGAGATGGACCAACGGGGAGGTGCCATCTGTCCCCCTTTTTTTATTCAATTTAGTTAAGTGGGTTTGGGGTTATAGGGTTTATCTGGTTTGGACCCGTCAAAAATTCGGATCCGTATACCCTTTTGTCAATTTGGGCTGGGCTTCTTGCTTAATTAATTAAATCAGGGCCCATATTTCGCATGTATATTGGGCAGCCTGATTGTGAGTTTTTTTTTTTGCTGGGCCGGGCCGTATAGTGTTTTAATATTTTCTAGTACAGGTCAGACTCAATGTATAGGTTTCGCTATGTCCTGTCCTGGTTTTCGCTATGTCCTGCCCTGGTTATAACGTGCTGTTATAGTCATATTACTTTATATGCCAGGGTGAAGTTATAATTGTTTCCTAAAAGATTTATGAAATTCCATTTTTTTTTACAGCATTTTTTAGAGGCGAGCAATCATGCAATGCATAGCCAGCCAATTGAGGTTAGGAAATCAAATAACATAAGAATACACGAAAGCAAGCCATAATTTGGTTCCTAACCATGCAATCTACAAGGCTGGTTCTATATCAATTCATTGTGCAAGCCATTCCAATACAATAGACCGCGATTTACCCACGCCGGAGTTTGCCAATGGCCTTACCAATCGATCCATCAAATTTGTACTAATGCTGAGGACATTTACCCCCTCAATCATGAGTCCCGGAACATAAGCGCTTATCTCACGGCCCTTGGAACAACGGTTCATGACGCCGCTTTCCAAAGATGCAAATGCCATTCATCATACAATAGTACATCCTTACCATTCCATTTTCATTCCAATTCAGCCATCCAATAAGAATACCATCCAATATGCATGTCATTTACTTACCAATTCCTTTCCTGTCCATAGTCATGTAATATAGCAATTCATATATGCAATTTACATGCAAGTCATGCACATCAGTCATACAACATGTATAAATATATATACTTTTATTTCCATAAACATGAGATTTCGGGCTCAGGTGAAATCCGCACCTTTACACCTAATTACCGACCCGCCGTCGCTTAGGCGTTGCCGTTGCCTCACCGCTCGGATCCCCCGCTTCGTGTCCTGCGAAGTCTGGTTCACATACACAAAACCCGTGGGTTACAACCATGCATAACTAGCACCTAACTCATGCTATTTCATGGGCAACTCACCAGACTTGACACCGCTACATGGCTGGTTTGCGGTGAATACACCGTTTCTAGCACCGCACGATCTCACGTTGCTCACGCAACTACACCGTTACTTGGTCATGCTACTGTCCTACCATGCTCATGCTCTCTACATGCATGTGGCCTGTTCAGGCATGGTCACAGGACACTAGTTGACACCGCAACATCGCTGGCCTACCACGTAACAACACCGCTAGGGCCTGGTTTGGTATGGCAGCCATGAACTCGACTTGGCAGCAGCCCCTGTCTCTTACTTGGCCTGGTTTGAGTGATTTACTTGCTAAACCATACATTATACCTTTCTCTCGACTGTCCCGACTATCCCGCTATGGTCCCGGCTAGTTGTTTCACCGTCTAACATACTCAAACTGCACTATATTGGGTCTGTTTTGGGGCTGGTAATGGCATGTACGAATTTTTCCAGGGTGAGGGACAGCTTTTGGAGAGGGAAAATAAGTGTCAACATTCCATACTTTCTCCCTGGTGACTAAACTACTAGGTGGCTCAATACTAGTGGCTGGTCAAAGACATGTTAGACCATCCAACTGGACCTCTCCATTACTCCAACCCACTGAACCTATCCATTGGTACTACTCACTGGACACATCCATTACATGCTGTCCAAAATGCTAAGTACACAATACACACTTGGGGAAGCGGCCTAAACACCGTTCGGCTTACGGTTTCTAACCGGCAGCCAATGCAACACGCTTTGGCCTATCCAACAGCCATACTTTGGGTCCCTGTTACAAGTCATTTTCAATGCCAAATTACCTATTTACATGATGCACGAGATGCTTTACAACACATGCAAGGCTGTTTCGTGGCCAACCGTCAACACTGCGTGACAAGCGCCGCTGCTAGCCACGCTTGACATGGCCGAAACATTGTATGTTCATGGGCCAAAACTACCGTATCTCACACCTAGAACGGTTTTTATTTTCCTTTGATCATCTAAAAGGTTTATGTATTTTTTTTATAATTACCAAATGTTTGTCATTAAAAATTGAACATAGCCCGATCCTGGAATTCTCTAATATTATAAATAAATGTTATCTCATGGTTATTAATTTATACATCATTAAAATTCTAGGAATATTTGTACATGAAATAACGTGCAATAATAGACAGTAACAATTCATACAATTTATAAATGTCTGTAATTTATTTCATAGTACATACGAGATCATTATACTATTCTAATAGAAAAATAAAATATTTTCATATCATTATACTACTCTAATAGAAAAATAAAATTTTGGAACTAAGATAAAAAATAAAGTACCGAGTCTCTTCAATAATGACTAGAAGGAAGACCATGCCAAAATATTTTGAAAATTTTGAGACTGCTAACGAATTTCTCAATGAAAAATTTGGCTATCAGCTACGAAATTGCCATATGAAATTTTATAATTAAATTAAGAGAGGATTTAATTAAGGAAACTAAATGTGATATAATCACATTAATTGCCCGAGGAAAAAGGGACAGCTTTTTTTTATTTTACGAGGGTATATGCGTCAAGAAAATATTAGGAGAATGCTCCCACCGTTAATTTCCGTGTCCAAAGCAACCCTTACTCCTCTAGTACTGTATGTTACGATTATTTATTTATTTATTTGAAAAATAGTCACCAAAACACTGGTGACCTGCATTTTTTTTACTGATGCAGAAGTTTTACACAAAGTAACATAAAAGATCACTAGAGGTGATCTAAAGCAGTAATACGAAAAGGAAAAAGAAAAAAAATACCAACCAAACAGGGATTTACAAGTTACAACCAGGAACAAGCCACAGCCTAACAACAACCATCTACAAACCACAGTGGTAACTGAAGATACGGGAATCCATGTACGTAGTTATTGATTTTATATCCTGAAAGTTCAGTAATAGTGTGCAGTTATTGACTTATAGGTTAGGTTTTGGATAATTTTGCATAATTTCCTGCCTTTTAATTTTCTTTTTTCTTACTAATAGTGGCAGTTTTGGATCTTGATGAATGGTGAGGTTGCTCAAAGCGGGCAACTACATCGACTCTTAACCACTGTTCTGTGCCCCAAGGGAAACATTCTATTGAGCTTGTTGCAAGCAAAGAGTAGGCCTTAGCACAGTGTATAACTTAACCACTGTGCGTGTGTAATTAAAGTCTAAGTTTCTATCAAATATATAATAGTATAAAATTAATGTCGCAATATCAGCTGATAGTTCTCAAAATACTTTTTACCGTTTGGATAGGTGTGGGAAGAAGGGAAGAATTGGGAAGAAATATTGGGAAGTGTATAACTTTGTGAAGAGTTTGAATTGTTTATAATTTTTTTTCTTTCCTTCTTCATTCTTCCTACTTCTTCTCAACGCATCCAAACGAAGACTTTTTATAAAAGTACTTTTAGATTTTTAATTATGAGCTAGCGTAGCCAACTAGACTTTCTCAGTTTAGCACCATGCACTTAAGCCTCAGTTGTACAATTAAATTTCATTATGAAGAAACCGTATATGGACAAAGCAGGCAGCTCACTAGTATTGGAAAAAAACTAGGCTAGAAACTAGAAAGGAAAATGAAAATAAGGAAAAATTGAAGATAACTAACTGTCTGATCGGAATGGTTATCATCAAGAGTTCATTTCATTTTAATATATAGAATAGAGTTCAAAAGAGATGATTTCAATTGAAATTTTGTGATCGGAACAATTATAAGAAGAATTGAAATTTGACGATTGGAAACCATATGAACATAAGAGGAAATGATTTCATTTCTTGACATTTGACTATTTTGCCCTCCTAATTATTTCTTTGGGCACAACCATTCTGTAAACGACATTAACCAGCATATGAACCCGCTAATCATTAGACTTGTGGTGAATTGAACATGCAATTGCTAGCGAGGACCAAAACCAACACTGAGGATACTGGCATACCCCTATGTACCAGTAGATTTTTCCACTTATATTTTTCACAATCACCAAATTCCACAACAAATTATCAACGATAGTGTCGCCACAAGATGATTAGCCGTAGGGCTGACCCTGAGACAAAACACACAATGCCACTTGTGAAGATTGTCAACCATGCACTACCAGAATTTCGTTTTACTGCGTCGGAGCACCAACATGTTCGCGTCCCTCAATCAAATAGGGACGCAGAAAGAAAAAAACGGACTTGAGGACTTCTAAGCTGCGTCGCTAGGCCGACGGATATTAGTTAGGACGCAACAACTCTCTAATTAGAGACGCTCTCTAGTTTTCTGTAGGGACGCGAATATGCTGAATGTAATTTGCGTCGGTATACCGACACATATCAACAGGGACGCATATTAGTTAGGTCGCATAACTCTTTCGGATAGAGATGCAAATTTTTTTTCTTACAGGCGCGCGTAATTGGAGTCGCTAGTTGACACATATCAACATGGACTCTAATAAACAAATTAATAAATTTTTTGAATTAAAATTACTTGGTGATTTAATGTGTTAGTATACTAACGCATATATGGATCAATATTTGGTAAACATTGCTTCGTTTTCTGATGTGTACCAGTTTCCCTAATGCCAATTAAACCCTTTTCGGTACAAATTCGAACCCAATCGGTACCCAGACCCAAACCCTTGTTGTACCAGTGTTCGGCGGTCCCACCAACCCAGGCCCACGCAAACTAAACTAACCTCATCACCGTCGTCTCCCCATCCCCACGGTGGCACAGAACCTAGTAGCACAAGCCGCGGTGGCCGGAGAGGGCCAAAGGGTGTTAACGGGTACAATCTGATTGTTAAAAGGCTCCATTAACCAAAAAAAATCTGAATCACCCTATTCTTCGTTTCGAACCCTCAGGCCTTAGCACCACTTCTAGTCAGATCGTCTGTAACAAAAACCCCGTGAAACATGTCAGATGTCCGTTACACGTGACTTGCCCAAACAATAAAAATAAAATATAAAAAGGGAAAGAGATTGCAGCCCAATTGCAATTTAGAAGAGTACCATGATGCTTTGATAATATGAATATCCAATACGAGTTAATCTCTCTAACTCATCTGTATCCCTCAAAAAAAAAAATCTCTCTAACATTATTTTTTTAATTCAGATGTTTTCTGATATTTATTTGTTAATAAAGTTGAAGTAAAATTTTAGTACAAAGTAATAAATTATAAAAATAGTACATATCCATAATTCGTACTGATGTATTTTTTAATTAATTTATTTATATATGAATCTTTAAAATTTTATAATACATCCAAATATTTACAAATTTCATATTTAATTGCCTTCTTTAAAAATGATTTGTCGATATAAAAAAGAGTTTATTGACGAATTGCAAAAGTACAATTAGAAAATTATTTTAAACATATTGTCGTTGTTAATAAAAGAACTACGGTGACTTGATGTTATAAATCAACTATTCGTATCATTTATTTATTTTAAGAGTATTATTTTAATTTAAAATAAATTAAAATATTTACTATAGGCCAAGATGGGATATATTACAACAAAAAAAATTACAATTGATACGACGAAGTATGAGATGAATTTATTTATTAATAATAATTACTATTAATTATATGGTACAAATTAAGTATGACATTAATTTATTTCTTATATATAAAGTAGAAGTAAGCATTAGATACAAAAAAAAATTCATGGAAGTAGAAGCACGCATTATATATCTGTAATCAAAGGAAAAAAAATAGATAAGTATATGTTTAGTAATAAATTAGATACTGAGTATGTTCATTTATTAATCGGAGATATATATGTTACTAACATAGAGATGTATTTATTCACTGTAATTATGTATTCGAACAAGACATTATGTAGACAATAGAAATTCAGTGTGGTATTTGATTCGATCCGATTCAATTGCAGAGATGTATTTATTAGATAAAAAAAAGAGGATAAATTAACAGAGGAGATGGGATGGGAAATGGTAGTGGGAAGCATTTATCCGGAAAGGGGATAATTTATTAATTTAGGACGGGAGTCGATCCGTGGGCTTTAGGGGACGCTTGGATTTACATATTGCGGTCTGGATTCAATTTGTATTGAGGTTCGGATCGATGACGTGGATGGTGGATTTGTGCACCAGCGCTCCAGACAAAAGGTCAGGAGTCAATTCACTCTTCCATCGGAGATATAATCCAGTCCATTCATCAATTAATCAAAGATGTATCCAAAATGTTTACACTCTCGAATTGTTGCTTTTATAAATAGTATAGAGCAAAAAATTGCGAAATTATTCGATTATCAAGTTCGTATCGTGTCGTGTCAACACGCACATCGTGTCGTACTAACACGATTGTGTCGTGTCATTTTGGAAAACACTAGCTATAGCTCAATTCATGTATGCATGTATGATCGATAAAAAAAATGATGGTACCTCAGATATATGCACGTACATATTATCTAAAAATTAATATATATCAAAGAAAAAATGAACTTCGATTTTTTTTTTAGACTAACTTTTGAATTTACTAATTAAAAGAGAGTATGAAGCATCACAAGAAAATAATAAGAAATTTCAGTCATATCATTTTGTAAAATATAATAGTGTCAAATTATTTTGTAAAATATAATAGTGTTTTCCATGTTGAGTCTCAGGATCGCGATTGATGTAGATTTTAGTATGATAACAATATCCATCAATTCTAAGGTATGATTTCTCCTAATTTCAATTTCAATTAAAATTTTACAAACAAGCTAGAGACGGATTTCTCCTAATTTCAATTCCATGTTTATATGCATTCTTAAAAAATTATAAAAAAAAGAGATATTAATTATTTTTAAATATTTTCAACATATATTTTAAATATTTTTTTATATCCATAATTATTTTGTAAACTTAAGGTATTTTTGGTGCGCCATGGAATTTGATCCATGCTAGACGTCTAGAATCTTCTAAGCCTTTTCATTCTCTATTTATACAACCTTGGATATTATTGTTTAATTTTCTTTATTTAATGTATTTTCAAAATCACACAATCAGACGCTGACATGTGGCATTTCCTGACTGGTTGCTTTAATGTGTCACGGATCGCCCATGTATTGTATATTGTTCGTTTGTGCTTGTATGTGGATCATTGGATCAAATCCAATGGCTCTTCTTAATTCAAGTTGTATTTACCTTGGAAACAAATGATAATTTTGAAAATAAATCACTTATATATATTTATGTATGCGATGATCTTACAGAGACAAATGAATGGTACTAGTACAAATTTTTAATCAAAATACTTTAACAATTACAATCATTTAAGATTTGAATCAATCCAAATAAAGTTTTAGTTTACAAAAAAAAATTCAATCCAGGTTGTGCAATTGGATTATATATGCTCCTAATAATAAGCTAGACATTTTAACTTACCGACTTGGAGCATTTCGCGCCAGGATCAACTTGGTAAACAAAAATATTTCCCTCCTTTTTTTATTATTATTATTGGATCAAATCCAATGGTCGGATATTAATCTTCATAAGAGTTTATCTTAGGAATCAATTACGATATGTTATATTCTCTTAAATTATAAAATTAAATTTCTCTTTTCTTTTATTATAAAATACTTTTTAAAAAAATTGAATATTAAATTAAAAAATTTTCTTCCTTTTAAGATTCAATTGAAAAAAACTTTTTTAACAATGATAATTTTTTTATCGTTATTATGCAATAACAAAACTCTTTTTTTAAAATTTATTACAAAACTTATTTGATAATTTTGAAAATATTTAACATTACTGAAAAAATTTATAATATTTTCTTTGTTAAATTGCAAAAGTTATTACTCTTTTTCTGTTAGGCCTATACTGATATAATTGGTCAGTATACAAATTTAGCACCTACGATTTCATTTGTATTTATCCAGTTGTAATTCAAACAATAGAGTTTGGTCCATTTTTTTTTTTGGAAGATTAAAATTAAAATATAGTAATTTTTTTTTGACATGAGAAATATAGTATCTCTGAAATATAAACTTGTCACGTGGTACACTAAAAGTCTTTACAATTTCTGAAAAAAAGTTATCCTCTCATAGGACATGCAATCTGAGCCATCCAATTTATCGTTGATCAATCAATCTGAATATGAGCTAGAATTTTACCATTCTTAATTAAAAGTCGTGACTACATTGGCTTTTAAAATGGGACAATCCAATCAAATAAATATGATCTATATAATAAAATTATCTTGAAGACCAAATTTTATATTTTAAAAATATTTAGCTTTTTCGAATAATAAAATGAAACATAATAAAATGTATTACTTTTAGTACATGAAACATAATCGTACAATATGAAATTTGATAATTTCATAAGTGCTACACAATTCTACAAATTAAAATAGAAATGGATTTTTTTAAAGGCACACACGAAAATAAAAGTTCATAGAAAAAAAATTTCATGTATAAAGAAAATTAGACAAACAAATTTGATTTCTTAACTCATATACGTGAATGTTAAAATTTGAAAAAAACAGAATATAACATAATTTATTTTATATTCACTGTTAGAATTTCAACCGCTTGGCATGCATGCAAGTTTAACTTATACAAATCTCATACGCAAGTCATATAGTTTCTTATAAATTCGATTATATATAATAATTTCTTACCATCTCATTTATTATTTTTATAATTCTAATGAGACTTTTAGTTTAAAATACAATATAAAGTTAAATAATATTTTCATAGATACAATGTCCCGTTAATGATGAAATAATTTTCTTCCACATTAATATATCCGGACGACTAAAGAACAAACAAAATTTTAAAGTGTAATATGCAATATTTCTAGTAGCAGAATTTGCAATTTTTTTTTAAGATTTGCCTCAAGAGAGTATAATTTGACATGGAATTTATTTTAATTGCAAATTCATATGAATTATCACTCAATAATATAGCGTTATTGCCATTTTTTTTATCCAAATCGAGAATTTATTATTTGATTGATTTGTGTTCTTACATGAACATGTTCTCATTGAAATAAAGCAAGACAAGTTTAATCAATCAACGAGATGTAAGAATTAATATAACTAAAATTAAATCAGTTATTGATTTTGATTCAGCGCGAAAGTGAAAAAATTTCCCCCCATCTGGGCATGAAAAATTGTAACCAAATTAATATAGCGGCAACGAAAAATTTCAGTAAACAAATTTCCCCCCAAAATTATATATTTCAATATTCATCCATCTAAGTTAATTGCATTGGAATGCAAACTCTGCATTAATATTCTCACCTCGTTGGATATTAAATGGACGGCAAGATTTCTCATCAAGTAATTCTATACAGGTAGAATATCTCAAAATTAGAGCACAAGTTTTGATCCTGGCGATCTGCCCATAACCGTGCACTCTTCCCTCAAAATTCCCCCAAATTCCTTTCAATTTTCTCACCCAACCCTAGCCGCCGCGCTTCTCCTTTGCTAAGACCTATGCACCTCCATCGGCGACTTCTCCGACAGGTCTTCGTAAGGTGGTCGAGTTTGTGATCTTTAAAGCCGACGATCTCTAAAGTCGAGATGATGCACGCTAGTGCATCTCGATACGATTTTGAGATGTTACTTTGGTGATTTCTGCTCCGTCGAGTTCCGCCTCGCCGCCAAGTGCGAGTCCGACCACACTCTTGACGTCACCTCCGCTGACCTCCTGTTGATCTGTAGAGGTCCTTCTCTGCTCCTTCTGATCCTGATTCCCTTGATCTCGCTTCTACCGATCAGAAGTAAGACCTCTTGTTTTTTTTGCTTTGTTTTCTTTCTATTATTTTATCTGTAAGTGATTTTGCTTACACAATTGAATAGTCAGTTGTTCAATTTTTATGGGTTTTCTCTTAATTAAACGTCAGATTCTTGTTTATTTATTGTTACTATGACTAGAATATGCTGGTACTCAAGGTGTCGGATGTTACCTTAAACCTAAACCCTAGCTAACTAGATCAGGAACATTTGCCCTGATTTGTGTAAATAATTGGATTTCAGTAATTCAATATTTCTGGGCTTTCTATAAAAATATAATGTCTAAAATACATTGGTAAGGATTTGATTTCCTATTATTTGATGCATTCGGTACATGGCTAGTGCCCAAAGCATTGATTGTTACCTTGGTTTTTGATCCACCAATATAAGAAATGATGCTTATCATTTAAGTGTAGTCACGGTACTTTTATGTATTAAATCTTGTCTGTCTGGTACTGGTAATGGATATATGGATATCTAATAGATTTATCTTGCTCTCTTGGTTTTACTTTGTGTTAATTTGTGATTTATAGATTAACTTTGTTTTCATAATGTTCGTTAGAATCTTTGTGTAGGAGCCCCACATACATTGATTTGTCCATTACTACACAAGATTAAAGAAAGATAACTATGTAGTTGCTTACCAGATGATGTTTGAGCTTCTAAAATTCAGACAACTTCAAAAGCAGTAACTGAATGTTTCATTATCTCTACTGTGGTTATAGGGGCATATTAATAGTGAAGCTGCGGCATGGACAGGAGCTGCAACTAAGGGCTATAGTTAGAAAAGGAATCGGCAAAGACCATGCGAAATGGTCCCCAGCTGCAACAGTCACCTTCATGTATGAAGCTCATATCCACATCAACGAAGAGATGATGCTTCATGAAATGGTCGTATGGTTGTTCTTCGCCTTGGAACATTTTTGGTGATTTCCTTCATACCGGTTGGTGATTTCTCTGGTTGAAAGTTGTGCTATATTTAAAATCGATAGCTTGATAGTGAATGAGATCTGTATTTCTCTGGTTTAAATAGAATAATTAGGAGACAATATTGAAAATTAAAGAGGAGATCCTAAAGAGTGGGGCATTTGAATTTGAATTTTATCTTCTCTCTTTTTTGAATTTAGGTCAGAAGTTGGATAGTTTATTTCTTGGAGTTCTTGAAGGTATGATTTTTCAAATCAATTTCACTTCTCTCTTCTAAATTTGACTCATATTTGTTGATTGAAGAATTCCCCTTTTCTTGAAGAATTTTGAACCCCACAGACTGGTTCTGGTTGTGGTTTAATTGATAGTGGCTGGAGTTGTGTATAACTATTATTGTTTGATAGGCATCAAAATTTATTACTTCATGAAATGCTTTATTATAAACTTTGATTTAAGATGCCAAAGCAATTAGTTGTTCAATATGATAGAACATATCCTGAAATTTTATCATAAATTAAGAAAATGTTGTTGAATCGCATTTATAGTTGTCCTGGTGTGGTCCTTCTTATTATATGTTAACCCCACATTTCTAACTTTCTCTCTCTTTTTTTATCCTGCATTTAGGTTAAAAATTATCTTCTATTGGAGGTACGGTTTCTCTAATCCATTTCTGATTTTCATTTTATAAATCCATTTCTTGGAGTTCATTATAGTGATTGCACATTAATAGATGCATGAATTTTTAGGAACACGACAACACCGCTAATTGAAACAGGAGAACATTTTCTAGTTACTCGATTTCTTGGGCAGTATGTTAGAATCGGCATAGTTAGATTGTCATGCTCTTATGTACAGAACTCTGATTTGTATCAGAATATTTGTTGGTTATTCCTAATTACTGTATTTGATATTGATTTTCTTTTTAATGAAATGAAATTTATGAATTCAATTAGATTTAGTGCTCGATTGTGTGATCTTTTTTTTTTTGATATAATGTGAATATATGTATGCTTGTGAATTGAAAATATCTGTGATTGGATTAAAATAATATGAATTAAATAGTGATGGTACCTAATTGGTACGGGAAGAATTGAATGGCTGTATAAATGAAATTGATATGGATATTAACAATTGCGTCGCAATAACGATGCCCTGGATTCAAATTAATAGCAACGCGCACATACAAGAATATACTATGGTCCCACTAAATTCTGACGGTGGGCCCCGCAATATATTATCAGGGTCGGTAATTAACAACGTCACCATACTGACTGTAATCGAATGTGGGACCCACTAAACTCTGACAATATATTATCTGGGTCGCTGAGTAAAGGCGTCGGTCTAACGACAAGGTAAACTCCAAGTAGCGACGCACTTAACCACCGAATCAGCCATCGAACGGGAACGCTTGCGTCGTTGTAGCGACCCAGAATTAAGGACGTAGTAAATTAATTAGCGACCGTCCGACCCAGATGTTTAGTATTAGGGGCTAGATTATCGGGGTCCCTTAGGTAGCGTCGCTAAGTGGACGTAAAGGCCCTTTCGTGTCGAAATACAGACGCCTTTTCGCGTTGCAGATAAGTCACATTCTAGTAGTGATGTCAATTAATGAAACAAATTAAGAAACCAAATATTAATTTTAATTCAATATTAAGGTCCATGACTGAGGAAAACAAAAAGTAAAGATTAATTGTAGAACAAATATGGACTAAATTTTACCCTTCTAAGAATCATCTAGAGATTTTCCAATGCATTTCTTAGGGCTTTCGGGTATGCCACGTCGCATTTCTGATTATCTAGATGCTTACGCTTGATGTTATGATCTTTGATTGAAAATTTTCTAGAAAATTCACCTAGCGCTTACTTCCTTAGAGAGAGAGAGAGAGAGAGAGGGTGCTTGCTTACGCAAGAGAGACTGATTGAGGATGGTCAGCCGTTGAAAGAGGCAGAAGCAGCTGAGAGATGACAGTACGGTGTTGATGAGATAAAGAGTTTCGAAAGGAGAAGGGCTATTTGGTCAGAGCGACATGAGTAAAGTAAGTGCACCGCTTAGCGAAAAAAATTGTGCCAAATTTCTATATTTTCCACGGGAATTGGTTGGGCCGATTTTTTCTTTCCAAATCGCAAACAATGAAATCCTTTCGGCACCACTCATCCATTCCGATAAGGAGAAATGGTTAAAATAAAATTCTATTTTTAATTCTCGTGGTGTTTACTCCATTCCGATCAGACCCTAATACTGATACTCAATGCTTGCAAGTTGCTCAGACTATTCATGGGAAAACATACTCTCGACCTCCTCAGTTGGTGATGCAGCAGATGGTTGCATTGGGTCCATGATGATTGAATAGAATAAACTCTTTTTTTTAAGGATTGGTCCTGATATGTAGTGTGGTTGAATTGTTCGTTGTAGTTTTAACGCACAAGAAAAATGAAATATGTGGTTCACTGGTTTTCGTATTGGCTTTATCGTTTGTTATAAAACGGCATGAAGTCTTTTGTTTGCTGGTGTGTAATATTAAATAGTATAATAACACTTTGTGTTAATTTACATTGATTTTGAATTTAATATTTTGTAGCGTTCTCTTTGTAATATTGTGTATAGAATCACTTATGTTTTAGATAATAATATTATGATTTTATTTTGTGTAAACTATCATTTAATTTTGTGTTAATGTGGATGAATAAAAATTTTTAATGTTTGCTAATTGTTCCATTTGCTGTAGCCAATAACGTGTCAATAATAATAAGAATTTCCTTCTGTAATTTGATGCACATTTAAAAATCTATTAACTAGATAATGGGTCTTGCAAGTTGCAATGGTTCAAGAAGATGATTAGATGGGTGTTGTGTTGCTAAGTCGCAAGACCACTTTGTTCTTTACCAATATAGGAAAATCACCTTGCCACTTGCCACAACACCTCGCTGCACTACTTATGGCAACTTGAAAATCTCTCTTGCCAAATAATTTGGCAAGGCATATTTGGGTGTATGGGAAAACAGTTATGTGTTGCCATATCTTTTAGTTGTAGTATCATATTTTTCAGTTATTTATAATGACAGAACTCTTTTCTTATTTTCAGTAATTTATATTTTATTGACTCGCTAAAAATGAAAGCATACCAAACCAATATTCATCAAACAAAAAGTTTATTCCTTGAGCAGCTCATCTATCAGGTTGATTAAGATTAAAGTGCTTAGTGTACTATCCACTAATCAAAATTAAACCCGTTAATTGGATAGCTCTCTGTTTTCCATCTATTAACACTGGACCCGCCTCTGTTCCCTTAATATTCCTGGACTGTAATTGTGAAAGAGAGATCTCAAGATGGACTCAACCACTAAGATATTTCTAGTGTTTATTCCTATACTTCCAAGCCAAAATAGAAGGGGAATGGCAGATATAGACTGCCGACCTAAGTTATGTCGAACTTGTTAGATACTAAAAGGGTGCTTTTTATTTCAGTCGCGCTCCTTTCTTTACCTACTTCGCCTGTTAGATCAACTTTGGCATAAACTAAGCTTATGCTTTAAGTACAACTATTATTTTGTAAAGTACTGTTATGCTGAATTTAGAATTAAAAGCGCAAGTTTAAATAACGAGATAACATGTTAAATTATATTAAAAGACAAATAATTCAAAGAAGGATAATGTGACAGGCAAACTTAAAGATAATATCATAACATGGCATCCAAGCAAAGAAACAAATTAGGCTGTTGAAATATATATTTTTTGCACTCTTCTGCTCTCTCTCTTTGTTTATTTATTATTATTTTTTTTTTTTGAAGATCTGCCTTACCGACAGAAATTATTGAAAAATAACAGAGCAATGACATTTACACATTGAAAGAGAAATTAGAGGCAGTAGCATTAATCAAAAGAAAGACAATAATAAATCCACACTCTCGCACCTTCAACTCGATCTTAAACGCGAAGCTGCAGGTCACTTCTACAACGTCCATGCACTGCTCTGCCAAATTAATATCGACTCCCCAGCCAAAAGATGATGCCGATTTGTTCCCAGTCTGAAAACGCCAGTGCAACAAACAGTGAAATAAAGGAAAGCAAGTTATCAAGTCCACCTAATTTACTGTATCTAGCAGACAATTTTCAGTTTTTCACATGAGCATCACAGAAATATTTCAAAGAATTGCAAGCAATGAAATGCCTTAATTGGATGGGAGTTGACATATACTAACCTTTTTTGAATAAAAGGAAGATAAATACCGACATAAATATCAAACTTTAATACTTTACTTTTATTGACTCGAATTATTTTGTATTGCAAAGTTCTATGACTCGATAGGAACGGACACAAAAGTTATTAGTTGAATCGGGTTAATATTTCGACCAAGTCTTTGTGTTTCACCTACGACCTACCATGCATAATTGCATACTCGAGCAGCCTCTTTTGGAAAGAGCATATAATTAAGATCAACATGATCATTTTCATAAGACTGGTGACTACTACGGTAATAAGTTTAGTAACTAGCTAGCGTACTGTTATAGATAAAGTAAGAAAACGTACTGAAAATAACAAAGAACAGAAAGGACAATTTCTAACAATCTGCATTATTAGGGGTGTCAAACGCGTCAAAAATGCACGGAACAAACTGTTTCGTTTTCCGTTCCGTTATGGAATGCGGTATGGGATTCCATTTCGTTAACCGTTCTGTTTTTGAAACGGTACAAAATACCGTTTCGATAACCGTTCCACTTTAGAAATAACACATAAAACGATTTGAAATAAGGCTGAAACAGTCGAAACGGTACAATCTGGTATTTCGTTTACCGTTTCGTTATTGGAACGGAATAAAAATTGTATTGTTATTCGTTCCGTTTCGTGCTTAAACGAAACGGAATCACGTGATTCCTCTGACTGTTGACAGCTCTATGTATTAGTTCTAAAAAAGGCAAAACAAGAAAAGTAACTAGGGTACGATAAATAGGAACACAGCTAATGTTTTAGTTCTGGTCGTTTGGGTTACTTATGTAACTCTGTTACCTTTGACACTAGGTAGTCTCTGCCCAGTTTCTCCAAAAAAAAAAAAAAGAAAAAAAAACTCTGTTACCTTTGTAGTTCTAAAGTTCTAGGTGCTATTTAGGTCAACTTTCAGGATACTTTAAATATGATTTATTTTGAACAAAATTTGTTGTTCCGGCAATCCGGCATCGAACCTTAGGGAGAAAAAAAAACGTCTTATCTTGGATCACATTGCAATACATTTTATTAGATTCTTTGCTCTGTCATGTTTAATGATCTCAATTGGGATCAGCATAAATAGTACAGGATAGCTAGCTTGTTTTTTTTTTTTTTTTTTTTTTTACTTGATTATTACTCCATCATTGTAGTGTTGTATAAACATATAGTCAAGCTCAATTTGACATAATCACACATCATGCTGACTCTTAAGTAAGAATCTGAAATTGATTCTCTGAAGTAAATTTCATATCATATTATGTGTTATTCTAGCTAGCAAATAAATTGAGCTCCTTGGAATCTAATACATGCCAGAATCAAAATTAAATGTCCATTATTCTTATTTAAACATTCTCGTTTACAACACCCGCAAAAAATCAATGTTAAAATCCCTTTAGCACTTTTATTAGCTCATGTCATACTATCTGTATAGCTCTTTACCCCCGCTTATTACAGACGTCAACTTTAATAATATATTAAAACACCACACGACGATCACTGTTTTAATTAAATTTATACTTTCCTTGATGTGCTAGAGTGCTAACTGCCTTCCTCCATCAAAATGTACAAAGAAATAAATAATTAACTTACCCAGAATTATTGAAATGGAAATAAGTTTTGTCGAAGTAACCAAATATATATCATGCATATATTGAATCGCTGCACTATTATTATGTTAGAAAATCGTTAGAGGAAAAAAAAAAACTTACATATTTATACTTTTAGGTGTATGTTTTTCAGTTTATGTGGCTAAGAGAGAGAAACATAGCTAGAACAAGACCCATGCGCATGAAAATTCGTGGAAATGTTAAAATAAAAGTGACAACCGCGCTCAGAAGTAATTTTCTTTTAGGTGTTACAATTTCTAGCCATTATACATATGCACAAAATTTGTCCAATTTGGAAATATCATTTAAGAAAGGAAAGGTGATCATAACTAGCTATCATTGAAATAACAAAATTATCATTACAGTAGAAGGGAACAATTATGATAGACAGCTTTTGTTCACGTGGTAATTATAGAGATGTTTCGCCTTTCTACACCGGTAAATATTGTGGATTAGAAACAAAATACAATTTTACTACTGAAGCGAATTAAGGGATATATTGATAATTAAATTCTTAAATGGTTGTGACATTGAAGGTCAAAATTAATATATATAAGTTTATACAAATTAAGTATATTATTTATCATATTTATTCTAATTTATGATTCATTTGATCATTGGTTACTTCACTTTGAAGATTAAGATATATAGTACCAAATAATTAATTGATAACTATATACTAAACTAAACATACGATCTAGCTATCAAAATTATAAGAAAAATATATTCAACAATTTTTTATATTTTGATTTTGATTTAAAGAAATTACTTCGATTTAAGAGAAAGCATATGGTAATGGGAATTGCTTTCCATCATCTCATAGATTCTATCATCCCCAAATTTTCATTAATTATCTAACATATCTTCATTAATAAGAAAGTCCAAGGGATGATGAAATCATCCCATTCATCCTCATTGCAAATCCAGCGTTATCCCATCATCCCATATCTACTCCCAGCATATAATTCATTGAAATTCCGAACCGTAACATGTAATAACAAATATACAAATTCAATATATGTAACTGTTGAAGTTATATATGTAACTGTTGAAGTTATATATGTAACTGTTAAAGTTAATATATATAACTTTTGAAGTTATATATGTACTGTTGAAGTTATATTTGTAACTGTTAAAGTTAAAATATGTAGCTGTTGAAGTTAAAATATGTAGCTGTTGAAGTTATGTATGTAGCTGAAGTAGTTAATATAAATAATTGTTGTAATTTGAATACTAACTGTTGTAGTTAATATGAGTAATTGTTATAGTTCTCGTGGGGACCAAAAAATAGAAAGGATGGAAGAGAGAATAACAGTGGGGACAAAAATAGAAAAGAATGGGAGGGAGAGAAATAGTGGGGACCATAAATATTCTAAAAATATAAAAAATTAAAATGAGTTCTCACTGAGAATGATGGGGATGATGGATCTTGGGGATGGTCCTTATCACCCCGTATTGTAATATATCTCGCTAAAGAAATATTATTAACAAATTAACCAGTTAAAATTTATAAGGATTTATTAAACGTTTCCTATCTGATATGACGCAATTCAGAAAATCCGACCTCTGTCCCGAAGCGAATTGATTTGGGCACCTCCTTAAAGTGATACAACACCACAAAAGCTTTTTAATGACGAATATACCCTTGCCTCTTTTGATTGAACGCTCCAGACTTTCTTTTCAATTGACTTACATCTCGTTTTTCTCTCACCTCCATGTTATTCCCGTGTCTTTCATTAATTACAGCCCATACCCTCATGCCCCTGATTTTCTAGTTCTATTGTGGAGAGAACCTATTTACTAAACAAATTGGTCACAAATAGCAAATCCCTCATCACTTATCAGCACAAAGAAAAATGTTTGGAAAACAAAAGGCAAGATATGAATCTCAACATTTGTAGGCTTATAGCAAAGAAAATCAAATATTCGTATTGTATGATCTGGTGTCACTCTTAAAAGAATAGTAATATTTAAGAGAAAGGCGAATATGAAAAAGGTATCCTAACTATAGGCGAATATGCAAGAATCAAATATTCGTATTGTATGATCTGGTGTCACTCTTAAAGGTATCCTAACTATAGTTGAAATTGAACTGACAAATAAGAGAAAGGCGAATATGAAAAAGCAGCAGCAGAAAGATATATATACAACAAACATCTCTATAAAACATCTGTTTAGATAACAACCAAAATGGGCCGGTCTATGCTGAAAAAATTGTAAGAATAATCTTTAGAGGCTTTAAAGCATGAATAAACTAGACATTGTTGTAGCTTTTTTCTTTAAAAAAAGTTTCTATTGCACTGTTTCTTGCATCAAAAATTGACAAAGCCAGCCCCACAATTGACAAAGAGATTAAAATATATATAATTTTGTTTGAAAATAGTGCTAAAAAGAATATGCAATAAAATCTGAAATTGATGGCAGATGCTTGAAATAAATGATGTAGGATCACTATAAGTTGGCATTTTAATTGGAAAAGAAAGGTGTAGAGCGTTCAATTAACAAGCAAAGGGTATATTGGTCACTAAAATTTTTTTGGTGGTGTTGTATCACTTTGAGGGGGTGTCCAAATCACTTCCCCTGTCCCGAATGGTAGTTTGGTCGACAATATCTGATTCTGACTTCTGAGCCTTAAAAAGTATGCCCACAACGGAAAGGACATCATTCACACGTCAACCTCGTCCCGTCTCCAATCACACCTTTTGCACTATTTTGTGCGCTTCTCGATCGTATATAAACTCGTCTTCTCCTCTTCTCCTCTAGGGCTTCCGAAAGAGTAAAACAATTAACAAGCCCTTAATATTATAGTAATTTCGATGGAGTTGCTTAAAGACCCTTTTATCCTATTTATATTATCTTGCTTTATTTTTCTTATTCTATCCATGAACTGGCGGCGCAAGCGGCCCCTACCGCCCGGTCCACCTGGTCTACCAATCATAGGGAACATGCTCATGATGGACCAGCTCACTCACCGAGGCCTGGCCCGTCTGTCGAAAATATATGGTGGTATATTCCATCTTCGCCTAGCTTTTTTACATGCCGTGACAATCTCAACCCCTGAAATGGCCCGAGAAGTTCTACAAGTGCAGGACAACACATTTTCCAACCGACCTGCAACAATTGCTATAACGTACCTAACCTATGACCGTGCTGACATGGCGTTCGCTCACTATGGTCCATTTTGGCGCCAGATGCGCAAATTATGTGTCATGAAACTTTTCAGCCGCCGTCGCGCTGAGTCATGGGCATCTGCACGTGATGAAGTTGTATCAACTATCAAAATTGTGGCTTCAAAAGTTGGTGCACCGGTCAATATTGGCGAGTCACTTTTCAACCTAACAAAAAATATAATCTTACGTGCAGCTTTTGGTGCACAAATTAGCATTGAGGATCAAGACGAGTTCTTATCCATCCTGCAAGAATTCTCTAAACTATTCGGTGCATTCAATATCGGTGATTTCATACCGTGGTTGAAATGGATGGACTTGAATGGGATCAATAAGCCATTGAAGAATGCACGAGCTGCGCTTGACCGTTTTATTGACCGGATCATTGATGAGCATCTGGCCAACCCAAAGGAAGCTGATGCACCAGATGCAGACATGGTCGATGCCATGTTGGCGTTTCTGAGAGAGGCCTGCGGAGCAAAGGCAGCTGATGAGACGGGAGATTCACAAGGTTTTCTTAGACTCACAAGAGAGAATATCAAGGCCATTATCATGGTATGTTTTCTGCTAAACAAGAACATTTTTAGGCTTTACAGATTTTTTCTTCAAAGGCCGGTTATTGATTGCCAACGGCAGGAATTCATTAAAATAAAAGGCTGATATGTATTAATTACAAATTAAGGATTAAAGACTATAAAAATGCATCAGTGTGACTTAATTAAAACGCAACAATTAGTTTCCTAAAAACGGAAAAACAAGTTCCCTAATCTAGGTCAGAGCTGCATGCAGCCAGAGGTGAATCATCTCCTCAACGATTGGCTTTACACAGTTTTATTGTTCAATTGACTGGATGGTTTTAAATTTTCTAAGTATATCATTATTAATAGATACTAGATTTTATATAGCAGGGGAAGTTCGGTCGAGAGTCACTGAGCATGTATTTTATTCTTTTCATAACTGTCAATTTATTTTATTATTACAGCCGCTCGTCTTGTTAGCTTTAGAAAATGTTTAATTACGAGGCATTCATACAGAAACGTTAATGGTGGATCCACTAGCGTAATATATCACATACATCATATCAAATAGAAACATGCACGTTCCGCATTAAAGAGATAATTACCTTTTATTTATTAGCACTGATTGAGTGTTTTCTGCATTGCATGGGATTTATTAAGTCAAACAATACATCAAATTTCCACATTTTCTTCATCAACCAAATCCATATTGTTAAATTACTTATAATCTGTCACTTTTAGTAATCATTTGTGTGCTCTATCATTACATCGTTATTAAACAACAGAACTATACATAAAACAAAGACGTCATTTTGTTTTTTCCAAATGAGAAAATGGAATTGGGTAAAGGAAGAAACCTATCACAATAACCCTTTCAATTTTACATATTACATATTATTTTATTTTCAAGGGGACCATGTGGTGAAATCTAGACACATATATAAAGATAGCCAAGACTTAAAAATCTTGTATATTGTGTTAACTCCTGCCATTATAATAAAAATCTTGGATTACACATAATAATTTTATTGCAATATGCTAAAAGTGAATACATCAAATTATATATATATATGAAATCGTAAGATTCCAAAAGTGGTTTTCCTCGACCTCTAGTGTTATTTTAGCGGCTAGCCTTCGGCATAGCTCGTTTGGTCTAATATCAAAATCATTCATGTAAGGGTAAATTATACTAGCAGAAAAGGATGACTTTAGAGTGCATGCATGGTCTTTATCTTCCAAAAAGTGCTCAACACAAAGTTTGTCTGTATTCAACTTTCCAAGGTTCCTTTCCTCAAAATCAAAGGAGCTTGACTCAAAGACTCGAAGAAACAACTCACAAGGGATTGATTTCTCTCTCCTATTTCTAGAAATTCAGTTTACGACCAGTCATAATGGCATAACCAAAGCATGTGTTTTTCCAAAATTGAAGTCAAATTCAGAACAAATGGAAACTAAAACAACCATGCAGATTGAGGTATTTTTCAAGAAAACTAATGATGCAGTTGTTGATGCAACTTTATTTATCCCTCCCAGTCCGATGCAAAATATGCTGAATCTGGCATGGTCTCCATCAGCATCAGGGTTCGACAAATGTAGATATAAGAATATTTTTTTACATAAAAATAAGGGTTATAGCCCTTATGGTTTTTTTTTTTTTTTTTTGAAGGCCAGGTGTGGCTATACCACACACCGAAAAATTTTATTAATAAATAAAATATTTACATAAAGAGTAAGAAAAAACAAAAGAAATTAAAAAGAAAACTGAAAACTTTAAAAATAAACTAAAACCTATAAAACAAAAAACATAAATCACTATGCATGTTTCTTCCAAGAATCCACGCAAGTACAAATATCCTTGAGTAAAAAGCCAGACAGGGTGTCCAAAAGTTCGTGAAGATAAGCCCTTATCTTTATCATTGAAGATAAAAAAAAAAAAAGTTCAAACCGGAAATTAATGAAATTAAGATTACAAGGATGAAATTATTAAAAAAATTAGCCAGGAGAATTGAAAAAGGTAGAGAGAGAGAGCATAAAATTGAAAAACCTGCATCAAAGCCTAAGTTTATAAAATCAGGGAGGTTTAATTTCTTCAGATTATAAATGTTCTACTCAGTCGAAATCTAGTCTATCAGGTTATAAGAACATTTTCATTGCAAATAGTCAACTTTATTACAAATAAAAACCTTTCAAATGGAATTATACTAATTACTATCATGGATTTTTTTTTAATAAACTAATAATTGATCTCTGCTCTGAGTACCGGCTCACTAAGGCGCTAATACAGAAGTAATTTTCAGCTCTATACTTACCACTTTACCAGTACAACTTTGTACTCACAAATATAAAATCTCATCCTTTAATTTCTTTTTTTCTTTTTACTGTACTGTGATTAGGATATTATGTTTGGAGGAACTGAGACAGTTGCCTCAGCAATTGAGTGGGCCATGGCGGAGCTAATGAAATGCCCGGAGGAGATGAAGTTGGTTCAACAGGAATTGGCAGACGTGGTTGGAATGGACCGCACAGTACAGGAGTCAGACCTTAACCGCCTCCCGTACCTCAAATGCGCCATAAAGGAGACACTCCGTCTCCACCCTCCAATCCCTCTCCTCCTCCATGAAACTGCTGAGAACTCTGAGGTTGCTGGATACTTCATCCCGAAGCAGTCACGTGTCATGATCAATGTATGGGCCGTTGGCCGTGACAAGTCTGCTTGGAAGGATGCTGAATCGTTCAAGCCAGGCAGGTTCGCACCCGGTGGGGATGGTGCGAACATTGATTTCAAAGGGAATTTCTTTGAGCTCTTGCCTTTCGGATCGGGAAGGAGGTCTTGTCCAGGCATGCAATTGGGGCTGTATGCATTGGAACTGGCTGTGGCAAATTTGATGCACTGTTTTGATTGGACCCTGCCTGATGGGATGAAACCAGCTGACCTTGATATGGGTGACGTTTTTGGGCTCACTGCACCAAGGGCTGTGCGGCTCGTTGCTGTGCCATCACTGCGTCTTAACTGTCCAGTGGTTTGATCGATGATGGGATGGTTTAGTATTTGGGTTCTTTATTCGAGTGTTTGTTTAGAAAATGGAGTTCGTTGAGTAATTGTTTTATAGATGAAATAAGTGCCTCGCGAACAGTCACTAATAAAATTTGAAAAATGTTCCCTAAACTGAAAAATTATTAAAAAACTATCATAAATAACCTTTTAAACCCCTTAATTATGGTCGGCTGCTATAGTAATGTGCCGCAGTTGTAAGCAAAAAGGCGTTTTCAATTAAGTCGAAGGGCTGTAATTTTTTTTTCTTTTTTAAATATGTCACGAAGGCTCAAGGCTGTATATTTCACAGTTTGGGATTGATTTTTTTTTTATTATTATTTTTTTGGAGAAGCAGTTTGGGATTACTGATTGTCAAAGTTAATCTTTTTGGCTTGTTTGCAACTACCTATATTGCAAAGCACTATTATTTGCAAGTGTTCAATAAATAGTTCAATTGTAAAGATCACATAATGGACTCTATTTTGAACTCGCATGTGAAGAATAATCCTAATTTTGACACAAAAAATTATAACGCAATAAATTAATGCTACATACAGTGATGAATGGAACCAAAATTGCATGAGACCTAGGATTATAGCATTGACAGATAGAATCAGTGATGATGACACAAGAAATTATGTAACCTGACTTTGCAAAATTAATATTTCACGACAGGCTACTAACTCAAGATGCTTTAGTCAAGAGGAGCATTTTAGTTCAGCCAGGCTGCTCCTTGTGCAGTTCTACAAGTCTGGAAACGGCAAATCATATTTTCTGCTTTTGCCCCTACACGCTAGATCTGTGGAGCAGAGTACATAGCCTCTATCCATCTATACTCTACCAAAATCACACGGATTGCAAACAACTTATCACCAAAGCTTTGCACAATGTGAATATCAATAAGAAGGACCCTAAAGCAGTAGTTACCATCGCTGTCTTGTGGGCTTTATGGCTAGAGAGAAATAACCGTATTTTTAGAGGAGTAGCCAGAAACACTGTTGCGTTGCTACACTGGGTCACTTCACAGCAGGAGATGTTTTTGAAGCATTGCTAGCAACCTTGGAGTTGTTCTGTTTTTTATTTTTTTTTTCTTTCTCTTTTCTTTAATTTAGCTTGGTAGCCACTACCTAGTTCTCTAAAAAAAAAAAGACTTTGCAAAATTAAATTCCTGCTAATATGAATCTCAGCTATGTAGCTAACCAAACTGGTTTCCCAAAATGCCCCTCCAATCCAATCCTTTGGAGCATGCCTTCATCGCCATAAGATCATCTTAAATGTTCCTATATGCATACATATGCCTTGCCTTCACAATTTATGCAGTAAAATGACCCTTCTACAATTCCTATATGCTTACAACAACATGTGCATTTGTACCTCAAATCATTAAAAAGGTTCTGGTTTTATATTGCAATGACCATTAATTATGATGCTTCACTATAACCAACTTAAATATGCATAACTGACCTATGTCTTAATGAACATGTATGAGATAATGCATCATACTCACCTCAAGCCTCAATTAACAGACCTTCATACATGAGATATATAAGAATTAAAGTTAATCTTGTCGTCTCCTTCAAAAATGAGCCCCCAAAATCAGGAAGGACAAATTAGCAATACCTGCACATGAGGCAAAATTGGAGTTTCAGGATCTGGTATGCATGATGAAGGACCATGTGGCGGAGGCTCGTATCCGTGATGAAGAAAAACCATGGAGAGATAGTACGAGAGTAGAAGAGGGCGAGAAAAGGACGAGGAGGACGAGATTTTGGCGGGAATTCGAGTGAAAAGGGATGGATTTCAGCGATATGTTACGGAGAGGAGAAGAGGGCAGTCGGGCAGGGAAGGATTTCAGCGATTTTTGTTTTCCTTTTGAGCGCGCCGTTGGATCTAATCTAAGGATCCAAAACAAAGGTAGGCACTCTGCTCACCTTTTTTTTAAAAGGTGAGCAGAGGATACGATTCCAGTTCTCCATAAGCACCTTTCCTTCGTCTTCCTATTCACTTCTCAATTTTGGGTATTCTCTCTCTCTGGTACCTACTTTTTCTCCCTCTCAATGCCCCTTTCTAAAACTTGAGACCAATTTACAGAATCCGGTTCAGATTTGCGCTTGGGACGACATTAAATTGAATTTATTCGAAGATTAGCAAGTTATGGCTCTGTACAGATTTTGGTAATGGGTACCTAAATTGATAACTTTTTACGAGAAATTAACACTGCAATGTAATAGAAATATGGGTAGTTTGTTATATGGACAACAATCAATTTTTTTTTTCCTTCCATTTTCAATTCTTTTGTCGAGCATATTGTCACCAGTATTCACAGGCACCAGCAAGTAATCATACGTTGATTTAAGCTCTTACTAGTTTTACAGTAAGGTTTTTATCCAAATTGTACTGAAAGAACTAGCAGCCCTTAAGCTAGTGTTTGCTGGTACGTCTGGTACTTGTAACATTCTGGCATATTCACAAACTATATACATTAATTGGAGTTCTATGAATTTATTTATTTATTTTTTTTTTGGTACAACTGCTTCTGCCAAGGATCTTCTAAAATGTAGAAAAAAGGGTGCAAAATCTCCAAGGTGTATCTCAGTATTAATGATTCTGTGTAGCTTTAGAATAACATGTAAATTGATTATTCATTGCTTATCTACATGATAGTTGGTTAGTATAGTAAATACTAAATACTGACTTGTATGATGGTTATTTTTACTGCGATATCTGTATGAAGCTCTTTCTGCTATGAATATCTAAACAATATATATGCAGTCCGAGACTGGCATCAGCTTAGAATCGTCTTTGGTACAATGATAACTGTTTATTGGTACCTAATTTTACTGTACATCTGGTATTTGGTTGCTGTTGAACTCAACCCGTGGCTTTCCCATGCTGAAGTTCAGGGTTCGGGCATTCATGTTGTATTTGATCTCCCCGTCATAAAGCAATTTGCATATGTAGTGCTCTAAATCTGACCCAATTAAACGTAGTGTATATTCTGTCAGTGGGGCCCCCTACAGTGAACAAAGAATACTTTCATGTATTAAGCATCAACCATAATTTTAATTTCCTTTTGATTCTTTAGCTTACCTCATAATGGTCGATAAGCTCTTGGAAATAGGCATAAACCATCTGACAAGTTTCCGGAGTCCAGACAAACTCATTGGTAGGGTCAAGTAGAAGAGTCAATTTATCCATTTGTGTCTGGTCCATTGCATGTGTTATTGGGTCTATGTAAGCTGCGTAGATTCTGACATGGCGGGTACAGCAACTCAGCCACTGTCCACCATACTCTCTGCTCATGTTCTTACTCTTAGCAAGTGGCTGCAATGGTTGTGACTCAACCCTGGGTCGGGCTTGCTTTGGTTGTGGTGTGCTCGCCTCAGGTTTCTCTTGTGTAGTTTCTTCTGTTTCTTCTTGAATTACCTCCTGTTGCTCTGTTTGAGCACGTGTAGAGACTCTTCCTATTTTGAGATTCACTTGTGTTTTCCTACAAAAAGTGTGGGATTGAATTGTTAACCGAGACGGAGAAAGGAGTGAAGCAGTGGCCATGGTGATTTAATTTCCTGTCCTTTGATAATGAATTTCTGTGTTTGTGTAGGTCCGGCTATGCAGTTATGCTAAGTTTGGTTCCTTTTCTCTGGCTCCTGGCCGAGTTTCTGAGCACCGCACATGATACTGTTATACTCGCTCCAATTTTGTGGATAACGTTTTACCTGTAAATAACTTAGCCTGGACCCTGGAAGACTCTAGTTTATGCTTGGTTTCGTATTTGAAGTTGTTGGGTCCAAATTAATTTATCCATTTTGATTAAATTGGGACCTGGGCCACATTTAATTTTATTGGTGACCCACAATAACCCAATTTGTCTACAAGAACTTATTACAGCAGGTTAGCTGGATCCGCATCCAACGAGCTAACCAGAGCAATTTGAAACCCGAAATACTTAAAAGCCTACTTTTTCCCAACAAAAGAATTTTCTTATAACAATTCTTACACATTACAATACATTGAATCAATAAATTCAACATTTTGCCCTTCCTTAGTCATTTTCAATGTATGTTTAGTTTTTTACAAGAATTTACAAGTTTTAAAGAACGTCTATACAACAGAATCTTTTTTTTTTCAGTGTTTTATTTAATAACTACAAATAATTCCAACTAATAGTACATGGGAAAAAATGATCAGAGCTAGATTACATATTAGTTACATTACACTATTTTGCTTAGATGGAATCATGGTTTAAATGGTACTTCGGAGAAACCGGTACTACCGGCAAGTTTTGACAGTTACATATCTCGATTGTATTTCCATCTGGATCGTGGAAAAATATTTGATCAACCAAAATGCCACCATCTTTCACTTCTGCACATACATATTCCTTCCCAATTTCTCCGAGCCGCTCTTTCACCGTGTCAATATTTTCACACTGCAATTTAGATAAAGTTCAGTCAAAACCAAGCAGAAAGTCATCTTCACTAGCAGAGTAGCAGATGACCACTATGGAAAGCTGTTTAACCTGAAAGGAAATGTGATTGCTCTTCGGATTGATTTCTGATTGTTTATTTGGTGCTTTGGAGTTTCCAGTATCCTTTTGCAACAAGTGGATGCTAATACCATAATTATGAAGCCTGAAATATTCAAAGTTTGAAGTGTTAACTTGAGACAAATGATGATCTTGAAAGGGAGTTAAATCTTAGCAATAGAAATAAACATTCTTACCATGCGCCTTCAAAATTTAAAGATGCTGGCCTTTTGATGAGCTCAAAACCAAGTACCTCTCGGAAAAACTTAACTGAGTTTTCAATTGACATGCACGAGAAGGAGATATGGTTAAGAGATGAGAGAGGCAAAGAAAGAGTTGGAATCTCTTTTTTTTCTAAACCCATGATTGACCAAAACAAACCAACAATGAATCTTTTGAGTGGCATTTACGAATTACGACATCTATATATATAAGGGTAAGGTGATGGATATGGATTCATGGAATTTCTTGGCAAAGATAACATGCATTAAATTACGGAAATGTTTGACCTTGAGGTTCCTTGCTATTATCTTATAGTTGCTGGATCTGAGTCACCTGAAGTTTTAGGATTGGTTTGAATTACCCCGCCGAATTTTAGAATAAATTTTCATTTTATGTATCCTCCTACGGGCTTAAAGGGGAACAAGAAAAAATTGGGCCGAAATGTCACCATACAATGGCGGCCTAAAATTGTTGAAAATCTAAATACAATGTACCAACAAAAATATTTTTTTAATTATTTGATTGTAGTTTAATTTTTTTTTATTTAAGAAAGATACTAGTTCTCTGATTAATCGTCATTGCATCTTCAAAGAAAGAAATATAAAAAAATGCATAGTTTTTGTAATGATAAAATGCATAATTTGACTATGAGACAGATGACCAATTTATATACTGCTTGCTTATAGGAGGAGAGAATTATGAACTGGATAAAGTAATCTTATCTTGATTTCTTCATTGAACGAATGATGATGTTATCTTAGATTAATTGCGGGGTAACCGTGTCATGTGGATATTTTATATTGCAAATAATGTTGCTTAAGGCTGGGAAAACATTTTAGCAGTGTTTTCAATACCGGACCGGATACCGGAAAATTCCGGTTATACCGGCTACCGGATCCTGATCCGGTATGAAAATACTGTAATATCGTTCTCAGACTATACCGGGAAATACCGGTGAAATACCGAAATTTCGGAAAAACCTTGTTTCGGTTTTTGCTCTCCCCACGCGCAGAACGAGAAACAACGTTCCTCTCTTTAACAAATATCGAGGAGAAATATATATAGCTGCATAGTGGGTCACGTGGGTGAGGTTCTGTGGACTGTGGGTCTAACATTTTTCAATTCGGTCCTTTTTTTTATAAATTGTACCCATTCAGTTTATTTATTTTTTTAAATTTGCTTTGTAATTAAATTAAACAAGAAAAGACAACTTAAATATAAATTATAATTTATAAAAATTATATTGATATGTAGAAAAATATTTATATTTTATGAGAATATTTATGCTCTATTAATTTATTTATTATCAAAGCATTTATTCTTTTTATCTTAAGGTAAAAATAATTGTGATGTTATCCGGTTTTTAAACCCGGTACAACCGGTTAAATCGGAAATACCCTATACCCTTTCTGTCACCGGTTCGATGTCCGGTAGGATATTGAAAACATTGCATTTTAGACTAGACTTGTAGCTTATTCAAGGAAGTTTCCGTGCAAGAGCTCCTTTTACGGAAGTGCAGGTACACTTCAGGAAAAGGTTCTCTTTTCCGGGCGGGACCGTCCTCAGAAAAGCAGAGATTGTTCGTATTATTAATTTCTTGTTATTTTCTTCTCCAGTCCGTTTCAACGCCGTAACGTCCATTGCTGCATTTCTAATGCTGAGTTGCTGACCACTAACTATTTTTAACCACGGATGCTACCGTATGATGTCATTTTACGTGGAATCGTGAAAAAGAGACATGCTGCTATGCTTTATCAAATCAGAAAATGAGTGCTTGTTTAATGGGATACAATATAGTTTTTTCTAAGAGACATGCTATGCTTTATGTCATTCTACGGAAATTAATAAGATGGTTTATTGGTATTGAAGTGCAAATTATAGACACTTTGTTCGTTGTTTAAATAGGTTGCATATTTAATTTGGTGCATTTAGAAACAAATTAATCGCTTAACAAGTAATTTTTTTTTAATTGATTTCTTTAACTAAGTAATGATCAAATGATTCCAAAAGTTCGGTAGAATTTGACGGGATCACAGCAACCCGTCTAAATTACATAAAATATATTTAAATAAATTTATATTTTTTATTTCTGATAATTATTTTGTGAGTTGTTAAATTCTCAAATTAGGTTTGTTGCCCATGTTCCCTTTACCTCTACTAAGTAGCAATCCTTAGTTAGTTATCAAAAAATGATTGAACTAATTACTTCAACTCATGTATATATATTATTTATTTATTTGCACAACTTTTTTTTGAAATTTTGAATGGCAAATCATATATTTTATTGAGGCTACCTATGTACAGTAGCAATTAGCCAGTGATACGGCCCTATTTTAACTTTTCTCCTATCCAATGAATAGTTAAAAATATTTTTTAAAATGTCAGTTACTTATTTATAAGATTTTGATGTGCGTACGGTGTATTACATTTAATGGTCGGAACAACTTTTCAAACGATGTAAAATCAAGATTTGAAGTGGTGCAGACTTCAGCCAATTATATATTTTTCATAATAATCACATGTAATATCATTATATCAACGAAATATTTTCTTTTTGAAACTGATTATATTTACCGTATTAAATTAAGGCTTTGTTCCGGAAATTTTCTTTGGAAGAGAAAGGGAGCTATGGAAAGGGAAGAGAGTGGTAGAGAAGGAAGAGGATAAAACTTGTCTTGCTCCAAACTTTAAAAATTTCATTTGCTGTTGAACTTTTTCACTTTACTTTTGGAAATATATTGACCATAATGTCCATACTTTAACATCTATCTCATAGAATGAAAGGAAATCCCCAGGGTAATATCAGAAAAGGTTTGGTTATGACTTAAAAAGATGCATAACATAAGGTATGCATTACTAAGTCACCAAACACTCGTTGCATAAGATGCATAATTTATTCAATCAAAAGAGGCATCATAAGTTAAGTTAGTGGGGACACGTTTGACGTAAGAAATAAAAAAGTTTTTTTTTTCAAATTACCATGACAAAAATATTAAAATTTTCTATTATTAATTATAATTATCACTAATATTATCATTAAGTTTAATAATAATTATTATTTAATATTTTTATTATCATTGATCTTGTGATTTTAACTTAATAATAACAATAATAATTATTTTTAACTATACTATTTATTTATAATAATTTGTAATTGCAATAACATAACAATAATAATAATTAATATGATAATATAATATCATTAAATTATCATAATAAAAATATAATAATAGAATAACAACCTATGTCATCATAAGTTATTCACCCATCTATGCTAAAATCAAACACCCATTACATAACTTGACAATAAGCACTTATGCATCCTCCTATTGCATAAGTTAATAATTAAATTTACAAAATTTCAAAAGACAATAATGAACTGTTAATTTTGTTTTATGTCACCTATCCACATGCATTCTATATGCATCAAGAAAAAATTAAGCTTGTTTAATGCAAAATCACCACCATGAAATTCCATCCCTGTGTTGTGAACTTGTTGATTAATTTTATGCATTGAACTTTTCTCTTATTATTTTATTAATCATTTTTGAAGAAAAATAGAGGTCTAGCCCCTATCTTATATTAATATAAAGAGTACAAAGTGTTCAGCCAGTAGCTGATTAAATAACCAAGAAACAAAATAAAATAGAAATATAACTTAAAATCTAAAAAAGAGGAAGAAAAAAGACTTTCTTTTGAGTGCTCTCCACTCCAAAAGAATCTCGTGCACTAAATCCAATTCAGAATTGAATTTCTTTTTGAAAATCCGATTACATCTCTCTCTCCAGAGAATGAAAAAAGCAATTCCAAAAAGGTCTTTAATCTACTCCTTTACAGCGCCATGAAGAAGAATGTCAGTATGCACTACTGGAGTAGCAGAATGACCAGCAACAGTTAGGACGCAATTTCTTGCCACTAACAAAACCCTAAGATGTTGATAAAAGATGCATGAATTAAATAAATGAACAACAGATTCGACATCCTTGAGACATAAGGAACACATATTTGGTAGGCTCCAACCTCTCTTTTGCAGGTTATCTACGATTGTAATTTTGTTCTGAAACTTTAGCCACAAGAAAATCTTAAACCTGGGAGGGATTCTCATCTTCCAGATCGGCAGCAGAGAAGACGAATGTGAAGGATGAAGTTTGATAAGTTTGTAGATAGAGTTGGTAGTAAAAGAGAGAGAGGTTGTAGACAAATTCCAGCGTAGAGAATCTGAAGAAGAAAAGTCAAGTTGTATAGTAGAAGCAATGAGCAGAAGAGAGTTTAATTGACCAGTTGCCAGCTGAGAAGAAGAAAACAGAGGTGAGAAATTTGAACCCCAAGATTCTCTTTCCCGAAACCCCATGCTATAAAAAACTCTTCTCGCAGGTATCAATTCTCTTAATGACCCAAGTAGGCAATTTGAACACAGCCATAAAGTAAATTGGCAAAGAAGACAAGGTTGAGTTAATGAGGACCAGTCTACCGGCTATTGAGAGGAGAGAAGCATACCACTCTTTTTGTAGTTTTTGTTGAAACCTATTAAGTTGAGGTAGGTAATCACTCTTCTTGAGTGACTTGTTAGACAGTGGTAGGCCCAGATAGGTTATAGGAAAAGAAGAAATTCTGCAACCAAAGATAGCAGCAATAGATTGAGTGACAGGTGTATCACAAAGAAGAGTCATCAAGTCAGATTTAAGTGGGTTGAGAGCCAGTCCAGAGATAGAAAAGAATGCGCCAAAAATCACCTTCATGAACTTAGCTTGCTTAAGAGTCGGTTTAAAGTATAATAAAGCATCATCTGCATAAAAAAGGCATTGATGCATTCCCAACGGAGGCACTGGCAAAGCACCCAAACCAGATAATCGAGCTAGCCACCTTGAGAGAAAGTCAAAGGCCAAAATAAAAAGATAAGGTGAGAGGGGATCACCCTGCCTCACCCTTCTCCTTAAAATTAACTTCTTCCCAGCGACCCCATTCAAGATAACCCTAGAATTACCGGTGAGCACACAATTCAAAATAGTGGAAATGAAACCTTGAGGAAAATCAAGAGCTTGAAGAACATTTGAAATGAAATGCCAGCTTAGTGTATCAAAGGCCTTATGAATATCAGCCTTTAGAACAGAAATTGGGGATTTAGATTTATAAGCATGACATAGCACTTCCTGTGCATAAAGAAAATTTACAGAAATAGACCTCCCTTGTAAGAAATCAGTCTGGTTTTGAGTAACCCAATCAGCAAGAAAAGGTGTGACTCTTGAAGTCAGAATTTTTGAGAAAATTTTTTGAACAGAGTGAATGATGCTTACTGGTCTGTAGTCAGCAACTGAAATCGGAGAGTCGCTCTTGGGGATAATAACAATGAGGGAAGAGTTGAGAGGATCCAAAGAGCCAAGTTGCATAGCATGATTAAGAACAATAGTGATTTCAAGAGCTAGTTCTTCCGCAAAAGCTTTGAAAAAATCTCCCGTAAAACCGTCCGCTCCTGGTGGCCTATTTGAAGGCCAAGAAATGATTGTTTGTAACACTTCAGCTTGAGAGATTGGTAATTGCAGGGAGGAGAAAACTACGGCAGGAACAACAGGATAAAGGCATGACCAGATAACCAGATCATATATCAAATGATCTTCAAATTTATCATTTTGATAATCAGATAACCGATTCGAAATTTATTTTTTTCTCAAAATAAAAAACTAGTTTATTTGATAAATGTATTCTTAATATGAGTTAAGAGAATGAATCGTGAGCTATTACTTTTACTCACTTGGCAGTCGCTGCAAATTTTTTTTTAAAGAAAAAAAAACTATTACTTATACAATTGCATTTTATCCGAAGTAGTTTCGTGATCGTATTGGTTATTCGAGAAAACTTCTGACGTTCAATCAAACAAAACAAACAAGTTAATTATCTCAGAATTTTTATATAAAGAAAAAAAGTAATTGTTCGAAGAAATATCAATAGAATTTATTATTTTTTTTTTCTATAGGTGGACACCACACAATTGCTTTCCAGACAGACCGGAGAGAAGAAAATATATGGACTCCTCTTTGATTAGAGTGGAAGAAAAGCACTAGAGAACTCTTTTTTTCTGGTCTACCGCTTGCAATAATTCAACCATGTTGTATCATGTGTAAGAACCAACCGGCATCTTTACTTTGCCTGCTGCCTCGTGAGATTCGGTAACAGGAACTTCTGATTGCACAATTGGTGGCCTTTTCGTTTTCCTCTTCTTTGATTATTTTGGTTTCTTTTCTGTTTACCCTTTTACTTTACCAATAGAGAATTAATTAAAGATCAAATCCATCCATACGCAGTAATGTAGAGGACCACACCTGTATAATGTGTTTAGATAGACATTAGGCGTTGCATATTCTACCAATAAATTCTCCATCACCAATCACCAATCACCAAAAAAGAGAGGAAAGATCAGTGCTTAATTAAGAAAAGAAAAGGTTACTAGTTAAATGATCCTTCCATGCCTGCCTGCCTGCCTGCTTGGAGACCCCCGTTGGGTTATTAGAATCACAATAGCTAAATTATTTGTAATCTCTACAATATCCAGTTGTGATGGAGTCTGAAATTTGCAATTGCAGAAATAAGTTAGTACTTGTAAAATTTTCCCAATTTTTAATAAGGATGACTATATGATATCTGTCTATTTACAAATAAATTGCTAAGTACAAAGGATAAAAAAAAATGCTTCTTTAACTTATAGGTGGGAATGATAGGCTCCGTTTGGATAGGTGTGGGAAAAAGGGAAGAAGGAAAAAATGGAAAGAATTATTGAGAAGTGTATAATTTTGTGAAGAGTTTGGATTGTTTAATAATAAATTTGGACCCTTCTTTCCTTCTTCTCTTCTTCCCACCCCAATCCAAACACTGCCATAGATGTAGCCCTCTTCTCTTGTCCCGTAATAATTCCTGTCATAAATAACTGCCACGTGGATTCCACAGAACTTTTTAATTTTTGGGACGATAGATTATACAAATATGTTAGAACAAGTCTTCTGCGTACAATTTTTATTAATCATTAATTTATAATGAAAATTATATCAAATAGTTTGTGTAATAAAGACTGAATATGTGCGTCTCGTGAGCTCCTTACTGATTGTTTCATCGTGAAATATGAAGTTTTTTTTATTTCACAAGAAAAAATATATTATATTTCAAGCCATTAGAGGTGTTCAACGTCAACCAAATTTAATTTGATTTGTACAAATGTTAACTTAACTAATAATATAATTTGGTCAACTAACCAACTAAATGACGCAGGTGGAACTTTCATTTGTTTGTTTGTTTATTTATTTATTATTATTATTTTTTGGATAATGATGGAACTTTGATTCGGTTAATTTAAATAGTATAAAATATTCGAACAAGCACAAAAATCATTAATGTGTATAATATCATAATGCTAAAAAATTAACTAGCGTTTAGGTACACTTAATTGGTTCTATTTATTTTATTTTTAATAATCAAAACTGAATAAAAAATTCAAAAGTAAACTAAAAGGTGAAGTAAAAAAGAAATTGAATTATATTATCCAAAACAAAAATGGAGGATTAATTAAAATAAAATTAAGACAACCATTTCTTTCAGTCTGAATGGACGACTGGGATTTAATTTTAAGTTGACTAATTGATAGTGCATAACTGTGTACAGTTTCAGAGCATCCGTAAGCAACCCACAAATTGAAATTTTAGGACCACTGACGCGCTCTAGAACTGCAAACCAACTGCCACGTTTCATAGATGGTCTCAATTTTCAATTCTCACTTTAATCCATGACCCCGGTTCACAACACCAAAAAAGGATCTACATAAAAAAATTAGTGGGTCCCATAGTATGGAGAATTCTAGTGTTTTCCTGACGTGGAGTCCTTGGTGCATTGAAATTATTTTCAGGTCTAACGTTTCTTTGGGTCCATTGCCCGAAACGGACCGGAACAACCGACAAAGTTTTCAAAAAAACAATAAACTCCGACAAGAGTGAGAGTCTCACCATGCAGGCATGCACCTCTCAGATTTTGAGAACAAAATCTACTATTTAAAAATTTCTGAAATAAATAATCCCAAGCATGAAATTATCAATTCTTGCTGCCTTATCTGAGTATCTGACGAACAATCTGTTAATTTAATAACGTTTTATTTGATTTTATGACACTGAGGAAGTAAGCAAGGATTGAACTTTGATTAGTGATTAAGATTAAAATTTTGATTGATTAATGTAAACCGCAAATCAAGTTTCTTTCTTCCGTAAACCTGCAAAAGTCGAGAATATAAGATTTTGAAAAGTGTAATTACCCACCCAAACCACTCATGATCGTGACAACTGCGTAATTCGGAACGCAAAATAAAACAAATCGAAGCAACAAATAGAAAAAGTTAAAATTTTCTCGAGAAAGATGTTAAATAAGATGATAGCTCCAATCAACGAAATTCGAAAGATCATCGGATTGGAGGTCGTTTACAAAATGTCAAAATTTTATGCTTAAACACTCCCATGAAGTTACTTGATTTTTTCAATGCAGTCCCAAAAAAATATTGAGACGAAAAAATAAATTCACGGAATAATGTTAACTCAACGGTTACCGTTTCAGCCCAAATTTCAAAGTCGATCATTTGAGACTAGAAAGAGTTCTGTTACAAAATAGTGTGCATCCCTTGACAACTATAGTCAGCTATTGAAAAAAAAAAACATGATTGTGAAAATGCTATATATATATATATAGTGGATTGATAAAATACACTCTGGTGTATGGATCGTCTCCCGTACATCAGAGTCGTTTATGAAATCCAAAAATCAAACAGTCGATCCGAACCGTTCAAGTTATTCTCCATATTGAAAAACTCTAGGAGACCAAATTTTACCATTTTTCGAATTTTTTTGCTATATATTATGATATTTTCAAAAAACACTACAATTGGAGTATTTCAGGCCCTCCAATTTGAAAATATCATAATATATAGCAAAAAAATTCGAAAAAATATAAAATTTGGTGTCCGAGAGTTTTTAAATATGGAGAACAAGTTGAACGGTTCGGATCGACCGTTTGATTTTTGGATTTCAAAAACGACTATGGTGTACGAGGACGATCCGTACACCAGAGTGTATTTTATCACCCCTCTATATATATATATATATATATATATATAGAGAAAGCCTTCAATCAAAGCGCTTTGACCGGAGTCTCGGTTAAACCCCGTCAGATCTCGATTTTGAAAATTCAAATGACCGATCCAAACCGTCAAATATGATCTCCATATTGAAATCTTCTTACAGACAATTTTTTTTTTTAAGCATTTTTTCGAATTTTCAAAAATCGTTAATCTAATTTGTTCTGAACCCTACAAAAATTGCTGTTTTTGAAAATCCAAAAAAAATACTTAAAATTTCAAAAAAATGAAAATTTTGGTCGGCAAGGAGATTTCAATATGGAGATCATATTTGACGGTTCGGATCGGACATTTGAACTTTCAAAATTGAGAACTGACGGGGTTTAACCGGGACTCCGGTCAAAGCGCTTTGATTGAATCCTTTATATATATATATATATATATATATATATATATATAGAGTTCCGGTGCCCACATTTTGAATACCCCCGAATGCCCCAAAATACACTTTTTTACTACTTTTACAAAATATAAAATTCAAACTTCGAATCCAAACCGTTGATCTTATTCGATATAACTAGCGATGCATTTTCATATAAGTTTTATAAATTTTAAAGTTTATTTGATACTTGATCAAGAGACTAAAATATGAACAGATTAGAATTAATCTATCATATTTAACTACATTCGTTCAATTTTCAATCTCTTGATCAAGTATCAAATAAACTTCAAAAATTATAAAACTTATATGAAAATGCATCGCTAGTTATATCGAATAAGATCAATGGTTTGAATTCGAAGTTTGAATTTTATATTTTGTAAAAGAAGTAAAAAAGTGTGTTTTGGGGCATTTGGGGCATCCAAAATGTGGGCACCGGAACCCTCCTCTATATATATATATATATATATATATATATATAGAGATAGAGAGAGAGAGAGAGAGAGAGAGAGAATGGATTCAATCAAAGCGCTTTGACCGGAGTCTCAGTTAAACCCCGTCGATTCTCAATTTTGAAAGTTCAAACGACTGATCCGAACCGTCAAATATGATCTCCATATTGAAATCTCCTTGCCAACCAAAATTTTCATTTTTTTGAATTTTTTAAGTATTTTTTTCGGATTTTCAAAAATCGTTAATCTAATTTGTTCTGAACCCTACAAAAATTGCTGTTTTTGAAAATCCGAAAAAAATACTTAAAAATTCAAAAAAAAAATGAAAATTTTGGTCGGCAAGGAGATTTCAA
Organism: Rhynchospora pubera; assembly: GCA_028095005.1. NCBI lineage: Eukaryota > Viridiplantae > Streptophyta > Magnoliopsida > Poales > Cyperaceae > Rhynchospora > Rhynchospora pubera. The sequence goes on from CM051462.1 coordinate 54,428,651, forward strand.
TATGGAGATCATATTTGACGGTTCGGATCGGTCGTTTGAAATTTCAAAATTGAGATATGACGGGGTTTAACCGGCACTCCGGTCAAAGCGCTTTGATTGAAGGCTTTCTCTATGTATATATATATATTTGTTTGAGAAGAGTGCTATTTCGGATCTCAAATCTTTTCCGACAAAATGTAACAAAATCCCTTTTCTCAAAATCCAAGGATAATAACTCTTCTATCAAATTTCCGGATGTTTTTAGAATCGCACTATAATTCAAAGGAGTGCCTTAATCTAGAAGAGTACCTTATTACAACAGATTTAAACACATCCTTTAATTCTTGGATGACTTTTCTGATCTATTGCTCTATTAGACTAAACCTACAGCAGAGGACTTTGTGTCCTTGATTTTGTCTCTTTTATAGGCATATCTTAAGTCACATGCAAAACTAAATAATTGTTTATAAGATAGTACAAGGAATTCACCTCGATTTATTAGTGCACACAATAACCATATGAACATCACACAAAGTAACTTATCTTAAAACCCCAAAAAATTACATAGCAATTGGAACGCGAAGCTGGATTGTTTGATCCAGTGATTTCGCTCTATTCCGTCAACTAAGTGGTTCTTGATTCGATTCACGGAGATAACATATATTTTCAAATTTCTTATAATAAAATCGTTGTTTTCAAACCAACCTTAAAAAAAAAACAATTGGAACGCCAAAATGAACTTGATTAGAAGCCAAAATAGTTCAAAACTTTTCGCCCTTAAATACTTTCGTGATGGGAAAAAGTTACATGTCATGACGTGATTTGATAAATTGAAGAACATGAAATGATACGATCATATATAATTACACATTATGCGAGACGGTCATTTCATACTTAAAGATAATCAAGTGTAGTTACGCCACAACTCCAATTGCATTACCATCACGGTGTGTCATACATGACTGACAGTCACTTTTTACTGTTTTAGTGATGATTGCACAAATAGGGGAAAAAAAAAGTATGCTCAAAGTTGCGAAAAATCGAAAAATATTTTAAAGAGGAGAGGAAAAAAATGGAGAATTTTTTTAGTAATATTTGTATTTACGAAATAAATTTGTAGAAAAATTTTCCGTTTGAATTTTAAAATGATGATATGTTGAAAAAATTATAAAAATGAGTTATGTCGTGACCGCACATGATCACAACTTCACAAGTATGTTGTATGTTATAATCATTCGTCATTAATATTATATGTCATATATAATGTACTATATATGACACTTAATGTTACTTGCCATATCACATCACATGTCGCGATATGCATCTCAAATTTTTTTTTTCCTAACAAATATGCCATGTCAAATTTAACAATCCTAACACAACAATAACGTATTAAGGTTTGTCATTTTTAATTATCTATTTCTTTCAAAATGACATTCCTGTTTTGTTTAATTAATTATCAAAATACTTTTAACGATCCTAATATAACGATCAAGTATTAAGTTCAGGGAAAAAAAATGCCTTAAGGTTTACCATTTTTAGTTATTATCTATTTCTTTGAGAATAGCATGACTGTTTCGTTCCATTAACTAGCTAAAATACTTTTACTTCGCAACGAGCTGCTTAAAGTGAACCGGACGAAATTAATACTTTGATGCAAGAAACTTTGTTAAATGGACATGCTTTGGTGACCACACGAGGGCTTGGATGTATTATGAAGCTGAGTGAACGTAATATCTAAATTAAAAACACTAGAATGATTTGACCAAAAGATTTATTAATTGTGTATTTTTCTGTAGAGAAAGAAAATGCAAACGAAGATAACGAGAGTTAGACCAGAGATTAGAAACAATAGTTAATAAGCTTAAAGATATGAACACATATATATGTGGCAGTCTTTCTTTGTATTTTTAATTTAATTTTAGAAAAGATGGGAATCGGATCCTACAATTTTTAATAAAGCAAAAGCTGTTGAAGATGTATCAAACACTAGATCTACATGTGTGCTTAAGCTATAAAATCTTTCACAAAAATAAGCTATGCAGTTGTTCAAATCTAATGCTTTTCACTTTTTCAAGTTCTAGTTGATCCTTGATCTTAGTAATTATTTATCAAGGTTGTCAATATTTTGAATCAAGTAGCAATATATTGTAACTTCGTAAGTTCAAACTTCAAATTTAGATGCCGTATTTAAGGAAACAAATAATTATTTTTATTGATTATTGAATTCTTTGTTATAATCTAAAGAGTGCATTCAAACAAGCATCATAATAATTCAGTAAAAAAATATTCAATAAAAAATCTCCGTTTGACAATATTAATTACCGCACATATGTAACCGTTATTTTTTCTGAATTATAGCGTTTTAATCTATTAAATATTTTAGAATTATATATAGTCTAGGCATGACAATCATAGTTTCGCTGCGCTATATTTTTTAGATGATAACAATTCAGCATGAACTAACTTAGATTTATAAATATATTTAATTTATAAATTAGATAATGAATGGTATGATAATTGTTAATATATTTAACATAAAAAAATTTTAATTATAGAAATAATGGTCAATTATAGGAAAAAAACTATTTTAGATTGCCAAAATAGTGCATATTGAATGGATGATATAGAAAACAGAATTGCGGTCAAAAATAGAAAAAATCATCGCGACTTTATTAATATATATAGATTAATATAATTTATGTTCTTATTAGCTTATAGGAAAAATATAATCTCTTACAAAGCACTAAATTGGACCAACTACTAGAAATAAAAATACGAACAAACCTTTGACACTTGTCAGTCAATTCCTGGGGAGAAAGTGCGAGTACGCCTAAGAAACATCATACAAAAGTATTAAAAGAAGAGTTGAGAGAAGACAAAAGAACGGTTCTCTCCTCCGGGAGCGTATCCTCTGGATGGTTGTTATCCAACCATCCAGTGGACGTCTTTCGATACGAGCCGTCTGATTTAATCTAAACGGTTAGATTTTTTCGGGCCTATCAATCTTAGTATCATGCACGGGGCATTTATAGCCATTGATATTAAATCAGACGGCTGAGATCGAACCATCCACTGGATGGCCATCCAGAGGATGCGAATTCCTCTCCTCCATGTATAGAAGAGAGGAAAAAATAAACAAAACCGATCACCGCCTCTCCCAAAACGGGCACTAACAGAGTAGTGCCTGCTACTGTGGTGGTTTCTTTAACTTCTCCTCTCTTTCCCAGCAAAAAGAAAAAAGAAAAAGGAAGGAAAAACCTGAGATCTTGCAATGGCGTTGCGCCACTGGACACGCAAGACTCAAGCTTTCATCCCAGCTTTCCTCTAGGTAATAAATAAAGTTCCTTGTTTGTATTTTTCCTGTAGTAAAGGGTACTAAATTGGAAGGAAGCAAATAAAACTAGCTATTTATATCTCGGAAAAGAAAAGCTATTTTGTACTTATATTGTTTCAACATTTTTTTTTTTTGTTTTTACTATTCTTCCACCGACTAGAGCAAACTATTCCTCAATCGCTGTCACAGAACCTAGTCAGATCCATTGATAATAAGTATGAAATTAAGTTTCATGAACAGCTTTTGTTCTGTTCCACTTAAGTCAGTTACAAAATCAAACGAACTAATGGTGAATTCAGGCCACCTTTCCCTCAACATTTCTTCTGTCAATCTCAAATGGGATTGACAACTCAACTACCAATTTACAAAATCCAACCCCCTACCACCTCTACCTACAATAACAACCCACCAACTGTTATTTTTTCCAATTCGCCGGTCCCACAACAGGTTGCATTCTGCATTGCAATTATCTATCAAAAAACATACCTTTGATTAAGAGGCACTTAAGGTTGTCTTCCCTTTTTGGCCCATTTGTGGTATGAGTGGTGTCTTAACTAAACTTAAAATTAGGAGGTTGTTCTTCATTTAATACGTTTTAAAGTGACTCAAGCCATGTAATTATATGCAATTTTCCTTCTGTCCACTTAAAAATTTGTCTTTTTGCACTTCCCTTACATTTGGAGCTTTGTTTTGTCCTTTAAGCAGATGACTTAGAGAAGGGAGAGGGGTAGAGAGAGAGAGTAAAAAGAATTAAGTTATGGGATCAATGGGTGCTGATGAGCTGGCACAATGGGAGGGGGGAGGGAATCAGGAGAAGATTCTGGTATCAGTGAGGCTAAGACCGTTGTCAGAGAAGGAGATTGCAAAGGCCGACCCATCAGATTGGGAATGCATAAACGACACCACCATCATATTTCGCAACAGCCTCCAAGATCGCCCAATGGCTCCCACTGCCTACACCTTTGGTGAGTTCTACTTTTTCTGTTAAATAAGATGAATACAAAAGTCTGGATTTTGTTGAAGCTTGAATTTTTTATTTTTATTATTTTGTTCTTTAATATATGCATGTGCTTCTATTAGACAGAGTATTTCATGCCGATTCCACCACGAGGGAGGTATATGAGGAGGCAGCAAAGGAGGTTGCGTTGAAAGTTCTTAGTGGTGTTAATTGTAAGTATGGTTAAAAGTTACTTCCTTTTCCCTTATGCCTTTGAACAATGCATCCAATGTGATGAAATTTATCGGTTACTTTTTACAGAAAGTATATCCATTCAATGTGATGGAATAAATTTTTTTTACAGCAAGTATATTTGCCTATGGGCAAACTAGCAGTGGAAAAACATACACCATGACGGGGATTACAGAGTACACTATGGCAGATATATACGAGTATATCAGCAAGGTAATACCTATCTATCTTACAGTGCTGTGTTGAAATATTTGATATTTTTATTATCGGGCTCCTTCATTTAATTTTTCTTACAGCATGAAGAGAGGGCATTTGTTTTGAAATTTTCGGCAATTGAGATCTACAATGAAGTTGTGAAGGATTTGCTGAACCCTGAGAACACTCCTCTTAGGCTTTTGGACGATCCCGAGGTGATGGGAGCCTTTTCTTTTGCTCTCTTTCTGGGAGTCCAATAGGAATATAGAAGATCATTTTTAATGTTATCTTATATTGTGAACATGAACAGAAAGGAACTATTGTTGAGAAACTTACTGAGGAGGTTTTGAGGGACTGGAAGCATCTCAAGGATCTAATTTCAATTTGTGAAGGTGGAGATCAGTAAATTTTATTTCCAAAAAAAAAAAAATACTAATACTACTGTGATGTATTATTTTTCTTTTTAATCTTTTGCTTCGTAACCCACCATAAATAAAATGCTATTGCATTTCTACATGAATGCACTGTATTTCAATAAATGAGAATCAGAAGATTGATTTGTATGTTAGCAGCTTCATAATTTGTGGAACAATGTAAAAAGTCGGAAAAAATGTTTTTGTTTTTGTTTTTGGAAATGATTTTCTGTGGGTAGTGAAAACTTGTACTTTGTAATTAATAATTTTAATTGTTAACAAAATATAATTAGGGCAGTGGTTAGTTTGTTTAATTTTCTCTTTCTACAGCTCAAAGGAAGACTGGTGAGACCTATCTTAACGAATTTAGTTCCCGATCTCATCAGATTCTCCGATTGGTTAGTGCTTCTTTTTTTGAACTTCTTTCCTCAAAAAGATATGTTACTCAGAATTTCTAGTTGAAAATAAACTTAAATTATTGACTGTATGTAATTTGCCCATTTATTTTTTATTAGACAATTGAGAGCTCTGCCCGTGAATTTTTGGGCAAGGACAAAACAAGCACACTGGTGGCCAGTGTGGTAAGTATATTTGCTTATAATTTCATTATGGTGTTTCTTCATTTTCAATATGCAAGCAAAATTTTTGAAAATTTACTGTGTTACGGAACGATTTCCATCTTTGTGAAATCGCGAGATCTGGAAAATTTTGTCATTTGATATCATCTTTCTGCCTGCAGAATTTTGTAGATCTGGCTGGAAGTGAGCGTGCATCTCAGGCATTATCTGGTGGCACTAGGCTGAAAGAAGGGTGTCATATTAATAGGAGTTTACTCACACTAGGCACTGTGATCAGGAAACTTAGGTTAGCAATTGTTTATTCTCTTTTTTTTCTCCCTTTATTGTTTTTTCTTTTGGCTTCTCTAGTTGTTGATAATATGCCTCTTGATCTACAGCAAGGGAAGAAATGCACATATCCCCTACAGAGCAATGACACATATCCCCTACAGAGAATCAAAGTTAACTCGCATCCTTCAACCTTCACTTGGGGGCAATGCACGCACAGCAATTATATGTACAATGAGCCCAGCACGGTCCCATATCGAGCAGTCCAGAAACACACTCCTGTTTGCCAGCTGTGCAAAGGAGGTGGTAACCAATGCACAGGTGAATGTGGTCATGTCTGACAAGGCGCTGGTCAAGCATCTGCAGAGGGAGGTTGCTAGGCTGGAGAGCGAATTGCGGGTCCCACATTCATACTCAAAACTTGAGGCTCTTCTGCGTGAGAAGGAAGCCCGGATCCAGAAGGTTTGCATTTATTTTCTTTTTTCTACCAAATAGTTTGTCTTTATTATATTAGGTAAATGATATAGAATCCTTTCTGATTATTAGATGGATAAAGAAATGAAGGAGCTGAAACAGCAAAGGGACCTGGCTCAATCTCGGCTTGAAGACCTATTGCGTGCCATAGGGGAGGACCCTTCATCAAAGCAATTGGTTAGGGAATATGTCTTTTACATGAAGTCATTTTTCTGTTGCCATTTGTACTGTTAGTTCCTTCAGTTATCCATGTTTTCTTTTACTTTGCTGGAGAATGGTATATAATTTCAGTTCTGTTGTTTCCTTATATCATCTTTTTCAGGGGAGCTCTGAACAAACAGGTAACTCCTTCGCACCATACTCATGTCAGGACGAACAATCAACTGCTGAGTCGTCAGAAGTTATTGACCAACATTCAACTCCCCGTTTTACAAATGTTGTTACTTCAAGGAACAAAGAAGACATTTCCATGTCTCCCTTTGACTCTATGGGTAGCCCCACTTTTGGCTTAGTGGGGCCATACCACAAAAAAAATGACTCAGAAGATCATTGTAAAGAAGTAAGGTGCATTGAAACAGATGAAACAGTTCAGGCTGATTCAAACACCAGATCTGGGAGTAATAATACAGAACCATTGGTTGTCACTCCTGGTTCATCTGCTGTCACTTTGGAACAACATTTAGAGAATGTTCGAAGAAACCCTATTAGCAACAGACGGGAAGTAGCATGTTTTAAGGGATTTCAACTGGGTAGAAGCCAGAGTTGTAGGTATGCTCAGAGGGGTTCCTCCAATGAGTGGTTAGAAAATGGTGATGAGTTCACACCACCAAACAGGTGTTTGATGGATTTCCCTGGGCGACCTGAGGGGTTTGGTCAGAGAAGGGGCAGGGATGCAATAAACTGTGATACAGAAACTGATGTGCTGTCTCGAGATGAATCAATGCTCTCAGAGTCTGCAGTCACGTCCAGGAGCCTGGCTAAGACGCAAAGTGGCACAGGGACGGCCGAGGGGGAATTCACTGGGATTAATGATTTTGTGGCTGAACTCAAGGAGATGGCTCAGGTCAGTTAATTTGTGTAATATAATATTTGTTGTTACCATCATAGCTGTCATCTTTTTTTATCAAATACTAAATAAATAATTTTCTATAGTAGTTTACAAGGAGATGCTACTGCTCTCCAAGTTCAGTAGCATTGTTCAAATTGTATTAATTATTCTAGCTATTTATTTAACCATTACTGCAAATAGTTCTACGTATCTTTATAATTACTTATTTTTCTTAAGAAAGGCTTGTTTAGAAGCATGACACGCAAGTCTCAAAATATTTGTGAATCAAAGGCTTAAAGCCAGTCTTCTAATATTATGTATGCACCTGCGCTGATCAAATTAGATGAAAGCTGAACCCTAGGTGCTCTGTGATATTGGCATCTCTACGAAGCTTTTTATTTATTGTTTTAGTTAGTGATAGCATTTTTCTTCATAAACAAGTAGTTCAAGTGCTAATTGTAAAGCTTTGATCTCATGTAGAATGTGAAAGAGGAACTTGGGCCTGATGGAGCAATGAAGAGCTTGAGTATCATGCAGTCGCCTTCACGATGGCCACTCGAGTTTGAGAAGAAGCAACAGGAAATTATTGAACTGTGGCAGGCATGCCAGGTGTCGCTGGTGCACCGCACATACTTCTTCCTCCTGTTCAAAGGTGACCCTGCTGACTCCATCTACATGGAAGTGGAGTTGCGCCGGCTATCTTTTGTGAAAGACACGTACATCCGTGGGAGTCTTGATGGAAAGGGTGTGCTTCCTGGTGTGCCGAAAACATCCCTTGGATTGAGGTACTCTTTTCAGTTTCTGCTTCATTTATCCTTGCATAAAAAGCAACAAAATGGAATAGGAAACATTGAGAAAAGAGAAATAAAGGTTCTGGTGCCATAAGTACACAAGTTACCACCTTTATTTTGTATTAATATATTTATTTCAAAATCCAAATGACAAATCCAGGTTGTTCATCTTGTTCTTTTTTTATCAGGGATGTTTTTGTGTAAAGTTGTATAATATTTTGAGTTAATTTTGGATAAGGTCAACAGTCCATAAAAAGAGGGATCTAGTGAATTGTGGTACATAGATAAATTTTAGTGTGCCAATATTTTGAAGTTCTGATTTTCTACAAATTAACCTTTTTAAAATTATAAAATTTAATGTACACATCGCTTGGAAGGACAACAACGTCAATGGTTTGGATTCACTATTTTAGATTTTAGGATTTCGAATTATAAATGCAAAAGAGTGACTGTGGCACTGGAACCCTCTATTATAAAATCTAACAAAGCTTTATGTTGTATGTCTTTATTTTTAAAGATTACTAGTACTATATTCCATGCCTTCTAATGAGGAAAATGAAGTGTACAGGCTAACTGGCTAAGCATTTACAATTTTGAGAAACTGCATAATCAAAGTGTCCAGAAAGTCACTTCATACATTTTATTCCCATATTTTGTATGTCGTTTTTTTTTTAAAATAATTTCATTGTGAGAAACAGACATTATTTTTTTATTGCAAATAGTAAGGGCTTCTCTGAAATTGTCTTAACAACTGATTAGTGATGCTTAAATAATAGCTCTCGAATTGATTTTACTATTTTTACATTGTGTAGCTCAAAAAAGCTTCAGCGTGAGAGGGAGATGCTGTGCAAACAGATGCAGAGAAGACTGACATATGCAGAGAGGGAGAGCATCTACACCAAATGGGGTATTTCATTGAGTTCAAAGAGAAGGAGAGCTCAGCTGGCACGGCTACTCTGGACTGAGACTAAAGACCTAGAGCATGTTAGAGAGAGTGCCTCTCTCATAGCTAGATTAATCGGGCTTCTTGAGCCGGGCCAGGCCTTGAGAGAGATGTTTGGGCTCAGCTTCGCGCCTCAACAATCCTTTAGGAGATCTTACAATGGCTGGAGATATAATACTCCTCTGTTTTAGTGGCTGTTTGTAAGTACTTTCTAGTTGCTGCTTGTTTTTTGCTGGTGGCTAGAAGCTTGTGGGTTCTGATGAAATGTTTTGAGTTATATATACAGTGTTTTCAACCCCTCCTGTTGCTGCATTAACTAATTAGTGGAGGGAAAAAAATGTCATTGAAAAATTACGATAATGTTTATATTTTAGTTCGGTTTGCCATGGGAGAAACGGATGATGCAGTAGTTTGTGACTTCTCGTGATAAATTAACTAAGTTGCATTGATATCTAACTTCAATATAGTTGCATGCAGACCAATCTGATATTTATGGTACCCATGTTCTACGATGACCTGCGTCAACATCAATCCATAAATCATAACACAGCAGACATATCAGGGTCTGAATTGACATGTTACTGCTGGAATGAATTTTGAAAGAGAGAGCATTTCATTTAGTTTGAAGTACAACTAATTTGGGACTTACTAATTTAGAAAACCAGTAATACTGCTCTTGAAAAGATGTTATATTCAAGATCCAAAAGAATATTTGCATAAAATACATTATCTACGTCATTCTATGTCGTTTTTAATGCAAAGAACTTCTCAAAATTTACTTTTCGAGAGAGCTTGAATCATTTGGCAAACCAGTAAGCTATCAGGAACAATGTACATAGAGCGATAACTGCAGAGAGAATAATATTATCCTTTGATTTCTTGCGCTTGATTGCCCCTGCATGAAAAATGAAAAAAGAATCGGCAGTGATATACAACTGGGTATGAGATCTTGTATGCGATGGACCACATTACTAGTGGTAATTGCATAAAAGAGTACCTAGTGTTGCACGTATTGCAGGAAATTTGTCATTTAGGTGCTTCAGTTTTCCCTGGATTTCACCGAAAGCACTTCTCTGAACTGTCAATGCTGATCTTGTTCCTTCAGCTTGGTCAATGACCTCATCAATCTACCCAAGGGCATACCATAGTTAGGAAAACTAATTCCTTTGAAGCAGCTATTACATATGAATTTGTCATACTACCTGGGTAAGACTTCCATGTATGGCAGCACGCTCTCTTAGTAAATTTCGGTTCGGCTTGACCTGTGCTTTTGTCCGGTAGTTTGATTAATTTTTGAATGGAAAAATACATAAAAGCATATGAAATATTTTGATTTCATGAAACAAAAGACACCTTATGTTCGTTGATGTCATTACGAACAGACGTAAGAAGCTCAGCATGCTCCTTTATGGATAGCAGGTTCTTTTTGGTGCGCTTGAAATCCTACATGGTTGATTGAACATACCATGTAAACAAATTTAAATTAAGAACATGATGCAAAATGTCGATCTGTAACAGTAAAATCAGAAAATACAAAGTGGAAGACAGGAAGTGGATGAGACCATGGAGAACCTTGGTCAATTCATGAAGGATTTCTCGATGCCTAGTAAGCCTCTGCATTGTAGCAGTGTTGGCCCCCACCACTGCAGCTGAGGCCCATTGGCTCATGTCCTCATTGACTTCGGTCAATTTCACAAGAAGCGTTTCAATCTCCATCTCCTGTGTCTTCCATTGTGTATCATTGGACGAAACCCTCTTATCAGAAAATTCTATTTCACATATTAGTGAAAAAAACAGAAAGAAAAAAAATACGAGTTAGAAAAACAAATTTGGTATATTGTATTCATATTACTTTCCCTAATGTTAAATTATATGAGTCAACCCGGCAGATATTAAAAAATTTTCAATTAAAAAAAATGTTCAGCTCGAGTCTAAGATACCAAATTAAGATCAGATATATCATAATTGGAGGAAGTTGAGTTTATTTGAAGTGAGCAACTTACAAGCATTTGACAGATAATCATTATAAGGATCGATATATATAAAAGATGCTACTGCATACCACTAAGCTTTGCATAGGATGAGAGCCGGATATCTAGGTCACCTTCAAGCTTGCGAGCTACTCTCCGTAGATCATCCCAGTCGCCGGTAGTGGATTCATCAGAAGAAGCTGAGAGATCGGTTGCTGGTAAAGATGAGGAGGTGGAAACGACAACGGTGGCCATTGGACAGGGATATGGAGGGGGGTAAACCCAACAAATTTAAAGTTTAAGATGTGCAGAAGTCAAACCGCTACTTGATTTGCGTTGAAACAATCAACCGACGTGTTCTTTGTGGGTGACCATTTTCTAGTGGATTGGGCCTCTACTACGGAGCAATTCAACTCCTGAACTCGTTTTTACAATTTCAAAGTTTGTGGATCGCCCCATTATTTGAGAAGATATTTCAAATTTGGGAGCCATGATTTCGTTTACGTTGGTGTCAAATATTATTTTAAGACAGATTAATGTTTGACACTAAAAGATTAACAGTTCCTACATTTATAGCATATTTCGTATGCCATTAGTTCACATCTACCTGCTTATATATCTTGCACGTTAATGCATCCAGCTTGTCAACTTATATCAGTTGCTTAATTACGATAACATTATTATGTTATTATTATATACGACTTTTTAAAATTTCAGATCTAATAAGAAATATTGGGAAAATTTTCCCAATATTCTAAAAACATTAAAGGATAAATTAAAAGATTTCGTAAATAAAGTATCACCTACAATCAGAGGCCGACTTTGTTTGTAGCTTGTGTAGGCTTCAGTGAAAAATATCCAAACAACCTTTAAATTTATGATTTATTGTAAGATTTTTGAAGAAAATATTCCAATATATTGCAAAACCCAATTTCCAATATTGCAATCCAGACAACCGATTATCATAACTTTAGTTTAATGTGCTTACTTTGTATATTAGGATTATGTGCAATGGTCTTCTATTAATGAGATGTGATATACTCTGATAAGATAATTGAAGGAATCTATGGAAAGGTATATGATGACTTCTACTTGATTTGCATATACTGGTATAATTAGCGCGGTCAAACATTCAAAAAAAGCACGAACTATGTGATTTCATTTATGTTCCGTTCCAGTAACGAAACAGACATAGTATTTCATTTCCGTTCTGTTTCAGTAAACGAAACAAAAAACTGTTTCGTTTGCTGTTTTGCCCTTCATTTTCCACTTATTTCAGCCCATTTCGTGTTCAATTTCAAGTAACGTTTATAAATCAGCGTTTTGTTTCTATTCAGTTCTCATAAACGAAACAGACGAAACCTATTTCCTGTTTCGTTCACTGTTCCATATGGATGGAATGGAACGGAAACGGTTGAAACGAAACCATATTGACAGCTCTAGGTATAATGGATAACCGTAGGAGAATAAATAGAATATTCTTATTATTAATTTAGCAAATAATAGTCATTTTCTATTTGTATATACTGGTATTTTACTTTTTTGTTTTCTTTAGTCTGGAGTTGAAAAATATCAGTATTTTGAGTTTATTTTACAAAAAAGTATATACTGGTATTTTACTCCAACATGTATTACAAACTCAAATAGGTTGGCTATGCTCGTCTAAATCGGCAAGCTGTAGAACATTAGGCCTTAAAAGAAGCATGCGAATACTTACTAGGAGCCTAATCAAGCTTCGCTCCATATTTAAATTATTGATAAAAAAGACTTGCGTAAATAATTTAAAAGTTGCAAAGATTAATTGATGAGTGGATTTTATATGCATATTCAGGTACCATTTTGTCTCCAAACTAAGCAAATTGCCTTGAGTTTACATAGTTTACATAGTTTAGATAAGTTTAGGTTAGTTTAATTAGAGTTTTGTGTCAAGAATGAGTTTCTACCATAGTTTCTAATTTTATTGCAGATTCTGGACAAGAAATGACTTGGATGAGTCCATAAAGTTGAAGAGCTCGTTCTAAGCTTTCCAACTGATCTTGAATCACCTCAAACGGAATTCGGATGAAGGAGATATGCCCAAAATACTGACAGGACGCAGTGCTGACATTTTCCTGCGATCCGCTGAAAGTCCCAGCGGCCCGCAGACCTGGAACTGCCAGATTTAGCAGAATCGCCCGATTTAGCAATTCTATATTTGGATGGCAGTTTCTACCGACTCCAGGTGCATCTAGAGCACGTCTTCAGTTATTTTCAGCGTTTCTACACCTTCCCAATGCCTATTAAAGACCAGTTTGAGGGAGAACAAGGGAGAGAACAAGAAGGAGATCAAATCAAAAGTCAAGTTAGGGTTAGACATTGAGTTATTTGAGAGTTAGGTCTCAAGTCCAGATCGTGGCAGCGCGAACCAGGTCATTTGCGACAGCAAGAGATGTGTTTGATAGGAGATTTCGACACACGCAAGAGCAATTGGTTGTAATCTTTCCTTATTCTCATTTTCTCTTGTGTTTGTATGATGTCTTTTAGTTGTTAATTGTTTGTTTTAGGGCTATGGTTGTAAACTCGAATTCTTAGTTGTTGATTGCATGTTTATTTAGTTTATTTGATATCTTTGTATTTTATACCTTGCTTAAATTGCTTGAATTGATTATGCCATGATTGTCTAAATAGATTTGTTTACACCCGTTAAGTAGAGCTTGCTTAATTGCTAGGTGGTTAAGTCCAAATAAACTTAGATTATTAGGCATGATTATGATTAACATGAAGGTTGTAAACTGAAAGGTTAAACCAGGACTAATTAACGAGAGTTAAGTCCTTTCCAAGAGTGAAAACTCAAGGATTTCATAGGTTAGAAAGGTATAAACTTGTAGAAACTAGACCAATAAACGATAGTTGAAATCTAGATTCTATACAAGGAAAATTGGGTTAATTAATTGATAACCAGACCTAAAATGAGAGTTTGATCTAGGAACCTTAATTAAGCCATTATCCCTACACAATTATCAACTGAATTAAGTCAATTTGCAATCACATCGCTAATCCTAGCGGGCCGCTGAGTGAATCAACGAGGTTGTCTATGCCCGCCAAGTAGCCAACGACCAGTCTAACAGATTAGCGACCTAAGTTCTTTTAGCGGGCCGCTACGAGAGTCGGCGGACCGCTGGAACTGGGACTGAGATGAAGTGTTAGCAACCAGAAACCCTAGAATTTCATGACTTGTTGAATACCTCTTATTAATTCATGTTTTAACCTTGAAACTAGACTTAGGATTTAGACCCACTTTCAACCCTTAATTCACATAAGAGTTGAACCGTCTAGCTAGTTTAGTAAAGTAAAAGACTAATATTCCAACACCGTCCCTGTGGATTCGACCCTCAAGCTGTTCTACAAACGATTAGATCGGTAGACACGAGGTTTTTATTTTGAGACTTGGTTTCCCCCTTCGATCATTAATGTTTAAATTTTTATTTATGAATGTGAATAATTTTATATGTTTTTTATAGTTAATGTATGTTGAGTCGGTAGATAAAGTATTTTTTTATTATATTTTTATAATTTAGATATGTTTTGAAAACTATGTTCATCTTTAGATGTACAATTTAGTAATGTTTCAATTTTATTACCTTTATTTCATTTGAGAATGTACAGATGCATATTATTCGAGATTGTCTCCTATCATTTGTAGTTTTGTACAATGTGGTTCACTATTTGTTGGATGATAAAATTATAAAATAAAATTAAGGAAAAGATGGTATCTAAAAACTCTTTTGTTTTGTTTTGTGTTGTAAAATAAAGTGGAAGAAAGAAACAATGTATCAAGACTCAAGAGTAAATAAGACTATATGCTCAATATAAATTTCAGAATTTTATTATCTCATTCCAACCCAGTGGCGGAGCCAGGAATTTCATTTGAGGGGGGCAAAATTCATATGTAAAAGAAAGAACGAAATAACATAATAAAATAATTTAAAAATAATATTACTAATTAAATAAGAAATATTTTTTTTTCACAAACTGTTCATCTTAAGATGAAAGAATACATTATGGTTCCCAAAAATTATATTAGAGAGAATTAATGGATGATTTTGTTTATGTTATTTGCGTAAACTGTCTTTAAGTGAATAGTGTTTTTTTTTAATCATTTTTGAAGAAATTATAATGATAAATTGATACTATAGTTGTAGCAGTACATGGAATTTCATCAAATTGCAAAAATATTGAAATAAATTAACAGTATTTCTTTTTTTTTCGAAAAATGAAATTAAATTCTAAAAAAATGTCATTACATTTATTTTCTTTCAATCAATATTATAATTCCTGTCTTTTAAAACAAATAATTGAAACCTATTTGTCTATAAAAAATTGTATTGAAAAAACATTTGAATTATGAAATTAATTAGCATACCTATTTGTCTATAAAAAATTGTACTGAAAAAATATTTGAATTATGAAATTAATTAGCATACTCAAAGGTTTAATTAGCGGATAGCGGACTCGTAGCGGACATGCTAATATCATAGCGGATAGCAAATAGCGGGTATTTAGCGGCCGCTATCGGACCATAGCGGATTTGCACACACAAGTGTATTTTGAAGGTCTAGTTTAGTCTAAAATAAAAAATAAAAATAATTTCAAGCAACTAATAAACGCTAATTAAAATTATATTTATTTTTTTATGCATATTTGACCATAAAATTTTAAGAATTTGAAAATGTTCAAAACATAAAAATTGTGGCCAGTTTTGTAAACTTTCCATAGAACTTTGACTCATATCAATCGGAGTTTGTATGTGAAAGTTATGTCCAAAATACTACTGCTATATTAGCAAATTATAAACTGCACTGCTATTTCCGCATTATACCGCTATATCACCCGCTATTTTCCGCTATTTCACCGCTATACCCCGCTATTTCCCGCTATAGGTCGCGCTATCGGACAGGCCGCTAAATCTGTAGCGTTGTAGCGGTGTACCAAATAGCACTGCTATAGCGCCGCTATTTAAACCTATGAGCATACTAAATTTGTGAAATAATACTTGTACTTATCCAATCGGCCAATCAAAAAAATGTAATAAAGAAACCAAAAAATTGAGACAATACCTCAATGTTCCAATTGAATCTAGAAAAAAAAAAGAAACTATGGACCTAGTGTGAGAGTGAGACATGATTGATTGGGCTTCCATTCTAATTGGAGGGGCAAAAAAAGTTTTTTCCAAAGAAATTTCTTTCAAACAACAAAATTAGTGCATAAAAGAAATGCACTAATTTATATAGAGTATAACAATTTAATTTACAGACTAAAAGAAATGCAAAGTTATTTCTGGGTGATATTAGATACGCGCACAACAGATGGCCTTCAATTTAGAAGCGAATCGAGATCTAATTGAGATCAACCAACCCAATTCATGTTGAAACATTGCATTTGATAATAAAATTGAAGTACAATACATACCTATTACGCGGGAATGGATGAAATCTCAACAAGGTTGAAGTTTTTGTGAGCATGCAGCGACCTAAATCAAAGTACATAACTACAAATTAAAACAATCAAAATAGAAATCTTGTGGCTGGAGAGAAAAAAAAAACTAGGGTTACCTGAGCGATGAAGAGGAGAGGCAGTAGGAGTCACGCTTAAAAAGGAGGGAGGTTGTGCGTAAAGAAGGAAACTCGCGCAGACGAAAATCGCGCGCCAAAAAGGACAATCGCGCCAAGCCAGGGGCATCGGTGTCAATTGGATCTTGACGATTTTTGGCGATTCTTCTTTCCCTCCATTCTCCGCCGATTCGGAGGGTAATGAATTTGTATAGAAGGGGAATTTCGGAAGGAAATTGGATCCCTTCGCGAAAAAATTCCCTTTCCGATTCCCTTCCATCCAAACAGCTGAATTTTTCGATTTTACCTTCGGTTCGCTTTCCTTCCCACCGCATCCCCTCAACCAAACAAAGTGTAAATAAAGATGCGTGGGAGTCGGAGATTAATTTGTTAAATGCAGTCTGACACGGTTCCAGTCCAAACATTGTTTACTATCATTTTTTTTCGAATTGTACAACATGATACTCTGCAATTATTTGTGTGGCGGGTATTATTGATTATAAACTGATCTGATTCATCAGTAAACATTTAGTTCGGAGCGTATTGTTTTGTTTTAAGTTTTTCGTGTCCTTTTTATTTTCAATTCTGAACCGTCTCTGTCTCCGTCTCTCACTTTTGCCGCTCGAAACCCTCTTATGCCTTATCTTCTCTTCTCCTCCTCCAATACAGCTCTCATTCAATTGTTCCTAGATCAAAAAGAGAAGACGTATAAAGCAATATCTTCATTACAGAAGGAAATCAGATCACAATCCAGGTTGCCTCTTTTCTTTAATTTTTTTTCTTCATTTTGGCAGTATTTTTAATCAATTTGATTGTCCTGATTATTTTCTTTTCTTGCGACAGCCGCTCTCTCGCTCTCTCTCAATCAACTTGCCTCGCCGCCTCCGTATTGCCACGTCCCCTCCTATGCACGATTGATTATGGTAACGTCTGTCTCACCCCCCCCCCCCCCCTATCCATTCTCTTCTCCACGCGTATATAGGCACCGCAGTTGGATTGGGTATCCTCTTTTAGTTTTAGATCTCCATTAAATTCTAGGGAATGGCATGATTATGTATCCTCTTTTACTTTTATATCCATTAACTAGATTTTAATTAAATTGTTCAGTGAATTTAAGATTGAATTAGAAGTCAACACAGAGACCAACAATAAAAATTGAAAAATGTGAAATTTTTTTTTACTGAATTTTTATTTTCAACTATATGATTTCTTTTTTGTTTAGAAAATCTAGATAGTGGTTATCTAGGTTGCAGCTATATAATTTTTATTAATAGCTATGGCTAAAATAGTTAAGAAATGCCAATGTGCAGATTTCGAAATTCCTTAAGCAGTAAATTTCTATTTGTGTGAACTTCTCAAAACTCAGTTGCATATTATGTTACAGGTTAACAACATTTAGTGCCAGTATTTGTCATTTAAACAGACTAAAATTATTGCATAATTTTAAGAAATATATGGAATTTTATTGAAAAAAAATTGAAATTTAAATGGAATCTGCTTCTAAAAATGTCTAAGAAAGAAAAGGTACTTGATGGTAGTTTGCAACTGAATTTTTTAACATCTTGATTATGGTGTGCTGATATAGATCGAGGAAGTTCCACAAATTACATCTTTAAAGCTCAAAAAGATAAAACCGAATGTTACATCAAGAGATTTCAAATAATATCAACGTTTATTAATTTACCACTAAGCTAATCTATTAATTTTTTTTTTTAAATTTCTTTTACTCATTTCATTAGGTGTTCCACGAAGAGGCTCTTACGCCGTGCAAATTTACTGTCTTTAAGTAAGCATATTGCCCTTCCTAATTTTCAATTGTTATTCTTTTTAAACATTAATTAATCGATCAGGGTTGTTTCCACAATATTGGACATGTTTTAATTTAATTTACATTTGATGCCAGAAAAACAAAGAAAATTTAAAATTTATTGCTAATATTGCGAGAAGTCTCAAGATTTACAATATTGATTTAGTAGATTTACCAGAGATATGACGCCATGACCGACACTGGTGCAATATCAGATCTCAGGCAGTGTCATGTCTATTTTATTAAAGAAATCAATTGCACACTAATTAGTTTTCTTTTCCTCAATTTCTAATTAGTATAGCATGGTTCAGTTGATCTTTGAGGCATTCTGACAAACAAGTTGTGAACATTGATTATTTATCCCAAATGCAGATAAAACCTTATTGTGTACAATTTTGGAAAAAAAAAACCACTAATGTTTGTTGAAATTTATATCCCTCAATTGTTTAATAAATTGAGTTGGGGGGCATTGTTTATTCTATAATAATCAACATAATTGTATGGAGTTTTCAATTTGTCCAACGATTCATATTTCATCCTTTCATAATTGTATGGATAACACATAATGTTTTGTTAGCATAGGATTTAGTTTTCTACTAGCAATTAATTAGGTACTAGCAATTATAATTAATTTTCTATTTGATGAATTCTATCTTGAAGGCGAAGGTTATTATGATGATAAATACGACCCTGTTGCCGAGATGTTTGACGGTGAATATTTTCTGTAGATGTTTATATTTTAAATCTTATTGTTTCACTAATGTACGTTTCAATAGTTCGTCATTTTAGTTCAAATTGAATTTTTCAATTTCTACTATTTTTCCAATCCCATTACTCTCTTATTGTCAAATTAGTTGTCAAAAATATAATCATCAATATAAAACATTTTAACATACTGAAAATATAATTTATTATTACTACATACCACATTTTACACTTTAAATTAATTACAAGCATAACATCCTAATTATAATCAACAATTATTAAATAATAACATTTTTTATTTTTATTACTACTATATGTCAAATATCAAGCGAAGCTCGATTAACCCTCCTAGTATATCATAAAAGTTCAAACCACATGGGGGTTAATTGCCCAATACAGCCCAGGTGCTCCCTCCGCCCCTAATCCAACCATACATTCATTCTCATTCATTTTCATCATCTACACAAGTTTACAATGCCTCTAAATAGGCTACAACATAACATCTCACATAATGAGTAATAATTGAGGAGTAAAGATCATGGATATAAATGGATAGAGGATAATATGGGTATAAACGAGTATTGTAGAGAATGTGAAAATGAACAATCCACAAATCAATTAATTTCATAACATTACATTTTTAATTTTTGTTCGTTTTTTTCTTAACTCCGCCTATATTAAGCTTTGCTTGCATTGTTTAGTATAGCCCGGTCCCAAGTCCGGATAAAAAGAGGAGGGTTGTGATAGGCTAGGCGAGCCAACGTAAAAAATCCAGTCATCTCTATGGAAATGAAACCCAATTAGTTCTCTTATTGGATTTCTTTCTAACCTACCCCAACTTGTTTGGGACAAAAGACTTAGTAGTTGTTGTTGTTGTTGTTATTGTTGTTGTTATTGTTGTTGTTATTGTTGTTGTTGTTCGTTTTATTCTTGATCAATGCCCATAGCCCATAGGCCAAAATTCTATTAACTGAGGAAAAAAAAAACAGTTACAACAAAGTTTCAAATTAGATCCCTAAGAAAAAGAAAAAAATTCGTAGTGCTTTCAAGTATTTTTTTTCCCCCAAAGCTACCCTTACCATTAACTAAAAATCTAAAGCCCATGACAACTCTTACCAGTACAAAGACAAAAATAAAAATTCTCGAACTACCGATTCTAATTCGTTTGCAATATAGTTTGAGGGTCGAATGACAAAGACAAAACTATTCCTTTCTAAGTTATTTTAATCAACTCAATTAAAATAATGAAATTTTAGATGTTTTGGATTTATTTTTTTACTTAAAATAAAGATACAATTATTCTCCAGATACTAGGAAATATCAACTTCAAACTAACCACGAGGTAATATAACAATTTAATTAAAATAGGGTTATGATTCCAAACACTTTCACTTCTGCCAAAGATAGAACGGTCCGTTTAAGCTATGGAATGGCCCGGTCTAACCCCAATTAACCTTTGGACCTATCCGTTCTACTCTGGACCTACCCCTCTCTAGCAATCCATTCCAGAATTGGATTTGTTAAGTTATTTAATTTGCTAATTAATCATTTATGCAAGTTTTGGATGATCCTAACTGAGATTGGGAGACAAACTCAATATGCAACTTTGGTAATTATTTAGAATATCGAAATAATTAATTAGCTAATATATATATAGATAGATAGATAGAGAGAGAGAATGGCTAATACGCCGTTGATAGCATGTGCCATCAATTTTCTATCGACTCATTTTTCGAGATTTAAAATTCAAACGGTCGATCCAAACCGTTCAAGTTGATCACAATATTGAAATACCCTTGGAGACCAAATCTTATATTTTTTTCAATTTTTTTTGTTATTTATTATGATATTTTCAAATTGGAGGATATGAAATACTTTAATCTTAATGTTTTTTAAATTATCATAATAAATAGCAAAAAAATTCGAAAAAAAATATAAATTTTGTCTCCAAGGATATTTCAATAAGGAGAACAACTTGAACGGTTTGGATTGATCATTTGAATTTTGGATCTCAAAAAATATCTTGATGGCACGAGACCCTTCAGGCCATTGATGGCATATTAGCCATCCTCTCTCTCTCTCTCTCTCTCTCTCTATATATATATATATATACATATATATATATATATATATACATATATATATATATAGAGGATGACACAGAGGGTCCTGTACCATATAGTAGTTTTTCGAGATCCAAAATCCAAATGCTCAATCCGAACCATTCTAGTTATTCACCACAATAAAATACCCTTAGTGACCAAATTTTACATTTTTTCGAATTTTTTTGCTATTTATTATGATATTTTTAAAAAACGTTATAATTGGAGTATTTTAGACCTTCCAATTTGAACATATCAAAATAAATACAAAAAAATTCAAAAAAATATAAAATTTGGTCTCCAATGGTATTTCAATATGCTGATCAATTTAAACGATTTGGATTGATCAATTGAATTTTGGATCTTAAAAAAATGTCTAAAAAAAGACATCTATGGCATATATATATATAGTGGATTGATAAAATACACTCTGGTGTATGGATCGTCTCCCATACACCAGAGTCGTTTATGAAATTCAAAAATCAAACAGTCGATCCGAACCGTTCAAGTTATTCTCCATATTGAAAAACTCTCGGAGACCAAATTTTATCATTTTTCGAATTTTTTTGCTATATATTATGATATTTTCAAAAAACACTACAATTGGAGTATTTCAGGCCCTCCAATTTGAAAATATCATAATATATAGCAAAAAAATTCGAAAAAATATAAAATTTGGTCTCCGAGAGTTTTTGAATATGGAGAACAAGTTGAACAGTTCGGATCGACAGTTGGATTTTTGGATTTCAAAAACGACTCTGGTGTACGAGGACGATCCGTACACCAGAGTGTATTTTATAACCCCTATATATATATATATATGAAGGTAAGATGGGGATGAAGCCCTTCAACTTATTTCAAAATTAAATACCACAAAAAATCCTAAGTCGAATTTCGAATTTGCGACCTCTATTAGAGACCCATTAGAGATGCGTTGCTTTTTGTCATTAGAATAAGACTTGATATTTCTCAGCTAATTATAATAATTGTGTCAAGAATATTCTATTTAAATATTTTTCGGACGATCTAGGATTCTGTTAGTGAAAAAAAATGAGAGACTTGACTTATTATCACTGTTAATTGGGTCAAGAATATTCTATTTGGGGCCGTTTGGATCACTTAGGAATTTGGAGAATTTGAGAAATTTCTTATTTCTAGGCATAAATTTATTAAGAAGTGTGTAATTTTTTGAAGAGTTTGAATTGTTTATAATAAATTTATGCTTGGAATTTGAAATTCTCCAAATTCCAAATGCCATCCAAATAGACTTAACTTGACGATCTAGGATATCTGTTAGTGAAAAAAAAAATATGAGAGACTTGACTTGACTTGACGATCCAAATGCCATCCAAACAGACTTGACTTGACGATCCAAATGCCATCCAAACAGACTTGACTTGACGATCTAGGATATCTGTTAGTGAAAAAAAAATATATGAGAGACTTGACTTGTATTATTATTATTATTATTATTATTATTATTATTATTATTATTATTATTATTATTATTATTATTATTATTATTATTATTATTCTGGTTGTTGTTGTTGAATGATTAAATGCCTGTAGGCCGTGGGCAGGTATGCTTGATGAGAAAATGGGTTCGAATTCAAAAAATCTTTGCACGGCGTTGATTTATGGAACAAGTTGACACCTTAATTTCAAACATTAATAAAAAATTAAACTGACTATTTTTCTAACTCTGCCTCCATCTTGAGGTGATCGAAGCATTTTTTATTCATACACACACATGCATGCATACATTTTTTGCATATTCTCTCGTGAATTATGATCAATTAACGAATTTTATCTTAATAATTTTGTCAAATTAAGTTTTTAAAATAAAGTAAAAAGATTAATTCGTAAATTAATTGGCTGTGGAAAACGTTATTCGAGATCCTTTATAAACATTCCAATTTGACAGGAAGAATAAGTAGAAGTAGAGATAGAGACCAACCAAGAAACTTGATGAAATTTCAATCTTCCATTTTGATGTTCCTTGTAGTAATTTCTAACTTGATTTGAATATTGTTCCAATCAATTTTGCTAGATATTATGGAGGCTCTCATCAGTCACTTCTCCGATCGTATCCTAAGGAGTGACGCAAATTCGAATTATCTTGGTTGCGATTTCTGTTGCACGTTGAGACGGAATACGCTCAAGGACAGCGTCTAGTGCGATTCAGATAAATTTATTTCTATGCTATCCCAATTTATTATTTGATTTTTGCACCAATAAATTTATTATTTTACATACGTATGATATACGTAAGGATTATAATTTAATTGTTAGATTTTAAACCTATTGAGTTAAATTAGCAGTAATTAAAGCTTTCAGATTAGTGTGTTGTATATGGATTCAACCCTTCTCTAATAGGAATAAAAAAAATGTCAATTGGAAATGTGCACTTCAGTGCTATAGTACAAGGAAGGAACAGTATATATTATATGTGAAGCAAAACTACTTCTAACTTGGATTAGAGTTTAAATATTTTTTTTTGTGGTTTCAAGGTGCCATTTGTAAAATTCACAAAGTAATAAAATTAAAACATAAAAAAAATATTTTTATACAAAATTAAAATATGAAATAAAACAATTAATTAATGGGTAATTCTATGGTGGGCATAATTTTAAATCAAGTTTAAATCCTGATAATTCATCTATGTTTATAATTTTAATTGGACGGTCTGGATTGAAATCTAGTTGTAAAATTGTGCCCACAACAGAATTTGCTTTAATTATATTGTGAACGAATTTATAATATTAATAACTCTATTTTGATAATTTCTGACATTGATTTTAAAATCTATTATTTTTTAACACTTTTCATTTCTTTATTGTTGTTGTTAGATCTTACGTTACACCTCAACTCTATTTATACGTGTCCAAAGCAACTTTTCTCCTCTTGAGATTAAAATAAGAGATATTGACAACATAACATTTATCCTCATTATCTTCTGGATATTTGAGTACGTAAAGTTAGCCTAGATTTTTATAATAGCTCATAGAATTCTTTTGATATCTAAGCAATTTACCAAGATTACAAATTAAGTTCCCCTCTTAATAATTTTTGTGTATTTGTAAAAAGTTCTTTTTTTAGATAAATGGGGTCAAGTCTCCCAACTTATTTTTTTTTAAATTAAATGTCTATCAAAGATCCACAATCGGGTTTCGAATCTACGATCTTTCACTCAAGATGCATTATTCTTTACCACTAGACCAAAAACTGGTCTATTGTACTTGTAAAAAGGTTAATACCGAAAAAAGATCAAATGTCTACTTCGGCAATTTAACCTTTCAATTTTTCGTTGTTATAGATTTAGAAAGTGAAGTAGGATTGTGGCGTAAAGAAATTAAATCCTCGTCTACTATAAAACAATCTCAAGGTGTATGTATTTCAATATTAATAGTTTCATTTTAATATATTGAGAATGTTCTCTTTGGAATTATCATACTTATCTTTTTTTATATATATAAAAGTCTGTTTATATTACAATATATATTTATAAATTTTTTTTATATAAATGACTGTTATATTACAATATAATTTGGAATTATCATCCTATCGTTATTTTTTAACACCATATGACATGCCTTCCAAACAAATAGCACGGTATCCGCCGCATAAGTTCGTAACTAGAAATTATCCTTTTTTTTAAAACTTAACTAGAAATTATCCTGCTACTTCGATTTCAAAATAATAGGTTGACTTGAATTGCTTCTAAAGAACGGGAACAGTTTTATTGCTTGACTTATTAGAACAGCAATTGTCAGTCAACATGACTTCTTTTGTCTTCTTTACAAAAGTTATAGTGACCGAACAAATTAAGTGCAATTTCTTTTACGGTTTTAATATCCGATAGAAATTCTTTTACTATCTGCATCAGTCATCTAATAAGGCTCCCAGAGATGGGAAAATGAGCAAAACCAGTAGCTTTCTACAGGAAAAATTAATAACCTATCAATTCTAACAAAAAAGTTTTCATCTAATACGTGCAAGACATACGAAGTAGCCATCAAGATGATTTTATTTTATCACGTCTTAAAACACAAGTAGAAAACGACTAACGAAGAACGATAGCCCTTTTCAATATCTAGCTCCAGAATATCATGATACAAGTGTAAAATTTTGAAGATTATCTGATCAATTACGTGGGTAATTTTTAGTCAGCTGCACTATCTTTTTTCCGGTTTAACCTTACGGGAAAAAAGTAAACCAAAATAGAGTGAAGGGGGAGTAGTTTTTATTGTAACTAAAAATGTTCCAATAATTACACCTTATAATATACCAAAGGTTTCGCTCATTAATTGCTGAAAAGAAAGGAATTGACCATTATTAATTTTGAGTGAGTTTAACAATTAAAAGAAATTACCCACATAATTGATCAATGTTTTTAATCCGAAGGAAATTTTGAGTTTTTTAGATTCAGTGTTTTTTAATTGTCGTTAATAATAATTAGCTTATGCTTTCAAAATTCTATGAAAATAATTATAATAATTAAAATTAGAGTGGAAAATATTTTCCTTCAAAAAAAAGTGTAGAAATGAACGGTATCCAATCAAGCTTGCTTTGAGAGTGAGTTAGGCGGTTCTGCATGTATACATTACCTAGCTCTATTTCTTTGATTGACATCAACACTTCAATAAGAACCGTTGAATATTTCGATGTCATCAAGTACAATTATAATTAACATCCAACCAACTAACCAAACCATTGAATCTTTCAAAGTCATGAAGTACGACTATTAACAGGAAGGCTCTGCTGCATTGAGTGATTGAGTGGACTTGGCTCTCTCGATAGCATAATACCACACGACATTACTACTCCTATAAATTGTCTTGCCACTAGACAGCTTAAGTTCAGCTCATTAGAGATAATTTTGCCTCATCAAAGCTACTTTGTTTACCTTTCTAAAATGGTTTCCACACTTAAGCTCCAGAGCACAATTCTAATAGTCCTTCTATTGTTCTCTCAATTATCTCTCTGCTTTGCCGAATCAAACTCCCAAAATCCTACAGACCGTGAAGCATTACTATCAATTAAGACCAAGATAACCAAAGATCCTACCAATACACTGTCTTCTTGGAATGAAAGTTCTCCATTATGTCAATGGAGCGGTGTTCATTGCAATCAGGACAACAGAGTCTCCACCTTGAATTTACAAACACTAGGCTTGACTGGTTATATCAGTCCTTATATTGGAAATCTCTCGTCCCTTCGTTACTTGTACCTCCAAGGCAACCAACTATCAGGCAGCCTTCCTGATCAACTAAGTCACCTGAAGCTATTGCATATTATGAATGTAAGCTCAAACCTCATCCAAGGTAATATCCCCTTAAACATAACCATGTGCACCGACCTGACCATCATGGATTTGTCTGTCAATAGGTTCTCTGGTCAAATACCCGATGTGATAGGAACACTTTCGAAACTTGAAATTTTAAATTTTGCCCATAACCAGCTCACTGGACCTATACCACGATCCATTGGAAATCTCTCTTCCCTTGTCACGCTTAATTTAGGTACCAACACTCTCCATGGAATGATTCCCGATGAACTTGGCAAACTTCACAAACTAGAACAACTACAACTAACTCTTAACAACCTCACAGGGACTGTACCTTCATCCATTTACAATCTCTCTGCTCTTGTTAATTTTAATTTGGCATCCAATGAACTTTATGGTGAGCTCCCTTCTAACATCGGGTTTCTGTTACCAAATCTCCTAATCTTTCATGTATGTATTAATTCATTTACTGGTGAAATACCTCCCTCGCTTCACAACATAACCAAGGTCCAGAGCTTACGGATGTCCCACAATTACTTAGTTGGATCTGTTCCACCAGGGTTAGACAAGCTCCACGATCTCACAATGTATAACATCGGGTACAACCAATTAGTTGGCACTCTAGACTTTATCACCTCTCTGACCAATAGCAGAAATCTCACATTTCTTGCCGCAGATAGTAACTTATTCCATGGTTCTATCCCTCCCTCCATAGGCAATCTTTCATCAACTCTCTCAAAAATATACTTAGGAGGGAATCAAATCTCTGGTACCATTCCAAACTCAGTCGGGCAACTA
This sequence comes from Rhynchospora pubera, assembly GCA_028095005.1. Taxonomy (NCBI): domain Eukaryota; kingdom Viridiplantae; phylum Streptophyta; class Magnoliopsida; order Poales; family Cyperaceae; genus Rhynchospora; species Rhynchospora pubera. Next base: position 54,456,122 of record CM051462.1, read on the forward strand.
AGAAGCTTGACCTTGCTTAGCATAGGAAATAACATGATCTCAGGTGAAATTCCTCGTGAGATAAGCCATCTTGAGCAAATTCTAGAACTTGATCTTGCTAAGAATAACCTAACTGGCAAAATTCCAGACGCCCTTGGAAACTTAAGCCGAATAACCCAGCTCAATTTGAATGAAAATAATCTAAATGGAAATATTCCAACCTCCTTTGGTGCTTTTGACAACTTGCTTTTGATTGACCTGTCAAACAACAACCTCGAAGGAACAATACCAAACACCATTTTCACCCTTACCAGCCTTTCTTCCCTCCTCAATCTATCCCATAATTATCTAACTGGTCCTTTGCCTAGGGAAATAGGTATGTTAGGAAAGATTGATGTAATTGATCTCTCAGGCAATCACTTAGTGGGCAACATTCCTGATTCAATTGGTCAGTGTGAGAGCCTACAGGTCCTATCATTGTCAGACAACTTATTTTCTGGTAATATACCTAATGCAATAGGTGACCTTAAGGCCTTGCAAAGCTTAGACCTCTCTGACAATAAGCTTACTGGTTTGATCCCAGACGTCCTGGAAGAACTCCAATCGCTAGAATTCTTGAATCTATCTAACAACGATCTCAGGGGGACAGTACCCACAGAAGGTGTATTTAAGAATCAGTCTGCCTTAAATCTACAGGGAAACCCTAAGCTTTGTCTCTCTTTTGCTTCTTGCGCATCTCATCGTAAGAAATCCAGAGTTATCATTATTACTATTGTTTCCTCAATAAGCCTTGCACTTTGTTTTGTAATTGCTCTTTTGTTCTGGGCACTATTTATGAAGAAGAAAGGAAAAGATGCAAGAGTGTCATCTATGAACAACTCAATCAAGGCAACACATAAGATGGTTTCTTATGATGAGATACTGAAGGCAACAAGAAATTTCAACCCAACGTGCCTAATAGGAACAGGAAGCTTTGGTACGGTATATAAGGGAAATTTATGGGATGGCATGATTGTGGCAGTAAAAGTACTAAACCTAACCATCAGAGGGGCTTCAAAGAGCTTTGTAGCAGAATGTGAAGCTCTAAGAAATGTTAGGCACCGTAATCTTGTCAAACTCATTACTCTGTGCTCAAGTCTCGATTTCGCAAATAATGATTTTCAAGCTCTTGTGTACGAGTTCATGGAGAATGGAAGCTTGGAGGAATGGATTAGAGGACGAAAAAGATATGAAAATGGAGAAATGCTAAGTGTTCTGGAGAGGCTTAATATTGCAATTGATGTAGCCTGTGCCATGGACTATTTGCACAATGATTCTTCTGGTACAATTGTGCATTGTGATTTAAAACCCAGCAATATTTTGTTAGATAAAGAAATGTGTGCCAAAGTCAGCGACTTTGGCCTTGCTAAATTTCTGGTTAACTCAAGCGGAGAAACTGAGGCAATTAGCAGCACTGGCGGACTAAGAGGCTCCATTGGTTACATACCACCAGGTCATCTCTATCCATTTTATTTTAAATCATGTGTTTAATGTTCAAATAAAATGAGTTCAACCTTTGCCCTTTACTTCAACCAACAATAGCAAATTTAGATGCCTTGAGCGATGCCAATGGAGCAAGTTGGGGAGAGAAAATAATTTGGGGAAACAATTTCTTTTAAGTTATAAATTTTTAAAATATTTTTCTTACCAAAACTAACTAGTTTACTTTTGTTATAATACAAATTAACATCAGCAGAATATGGATTTGGCAGCAAACCTTCAACAAAGGGAGATGTCTACAGTTATGGTGTTATGTTGTTGGAGCTGGTTACAGGAAAGAGCCCTACTGATGAATTATTTGTTGGAGGCCTGAGTCTGGAGAAATGGGTCCGAGCAGCATTCCCTGATGAAGTGGAAAAGCTTGTTGACCCTGCACTTTGCACAAAAGGTCACACATGCTCTCCTGAATTAAGCTTAGAGAGTCAGATGAAGTGCATGGTCTCTATGGCAAGAGTTGGCCTCTCTTGTACAATAGATACACCAGATACTCGTTGCACAATGCAAGATGCCTTGCATGAATTGAAGAGTGTTAAGAAAATACTTCTCCAATCGTAGTAAATGTATTGTGGCAATTATAATTTAGAGGGAGAAAATACGGCAGCATTGAACTCCTATTATTACCAATATGAAATAATTGTGTTTTCTTTTTCTATTTTGTTTTCCATAATCTTACCTGAGATTACTCTTTTGGATCAGTCAGGTATGGTCGCAAAATGTAGTATGGGTAGTCTTCACGCCTTAATACTTGCATTAATGTAAATAATTCAAATTTAATAAAATTTTGTGGATTCTATATATACATATCTATAATCAATAAAAAAAATTGATAATTTACATAGGAATATGTACTTAAAATGTTAGCATATTACGAATTATATTATATTCCGATTATGTTAGGATTATTTTAGTTAACCATATGAAATAGCAAAAGAAAATGCATGATAGATGAAAATAGATATTCTCTATTCTCCTACAAAAATCATATTTTCCTAATATTGTTGGAGAGTTCAAAACAAACATCACTTGAAATAATAATTAAAGATTTCAAATAAATTTACTTTCTTTTGAACTTTTTCCACTGATGTCCCAATAACTTTTGGCCGAATGCTATAAATTATAAAGGAGTCCAACAAAATTTATTGAATAGGCATCAAATAGAAAATCAAAATATGAGATGTTATCTGAGAAGCTTACAACACGACCTCTTCTAAAATGGCAATAATTGAGCTTTTAAGTTGATTGGAATGATGAGCATTTTCTGGGTAGCTTACTCGATACTAACAGGGTGACTCAGCAGATATTGATCTCAGAGACATCTCACAATCAATCAATAACAGTGTTTTTAAACACCCATGATCTGAGAGGCGATAATCAACATCTTAAAGAAAATCCAAATCATAGAACTACTGTAATAAGGATTCTACACATTCTCTGTTTATAGTTGTTTGGGTTGCTAAATTAGCAACATCTTAGCATTCTGTCAAACAATAAAACTAGCCAATGGTCATGTGCATACCACAGTCATTGATATTCCTATATCAGGATCAGTAAAATTCAACTCAATCAACAGGAAAAACAGGAATCGAATTCAAGAATTCTCTTCAAATTCAAACAATACCTCACTAATGTGTTGCCAATACTGTACTCACCTTCCTGCACCTCCCATACTCCACCTGAAAACCTTACTAGAAACTTGTTAGATTTCTTCTCTTCTGATGATTTGGATCACCGACTAGTAGACTATTTACTATTTAGGGGCGAAATCCAACTTCTGATTAATTGAGTCTAATGGAGAAGGTATTGATATGTCTTCTGCTTACTTGATTTTGACCAGCGTCCCTTCTATTTCGTCTTTCCTGAAAAAGAAAAACAACGGAAAGAATTCAGAACAGTCAATTCGTTCGCGGAGCTTTGCCGAATAATGCGTCAATGCAACAAAAAAAGTGGCCCAGAATTTAGCCGACGAATGGCCCATTGACGATATGGGCCTCCAAGGCTCTTTTCCAACGAAACCGCCAAGAGCCTAACTGCCTAAGACATCAGCGAATTCTGATAGAAATCCTTGTTGATTTTGATTTTTGTCTCTTGTATTTCTACAATTCTACTTGGAAAAAATGTTTCATTGTCATTGCACAGAATACTAAAAAGGAGAGGAGACAACCTCTCTGCTATAGACTATTTTCTTTTGATTTAGAAAAAATAGACTGCTTTTCAGACTTAAAAGCGATTCGTCTTTCTTTTGCTGTTTCTGTGTCTGTGTCTGCTTCGCCACTGCCAGACAAGTGAGACAGAGCATGTCAAGCAATGCTTACTCTATTCTTGTTCCTGACAAAGTTACTGACAAATTCTAACTTTATTGAATTATGCAATAGTTTCTATACCTGTTAAATAAATAAAGGGAAATCCTCGATTGAAGATACTAATGCTGGGTTTCCTTTTTCTCTTCTTAATCTTTCAAATTTGTCTTTTTGTGAAAGTGGAACTGAAGTTAGTGCCTTAAAATAGGATTAGTAAAACTGTCAGTGATATCTTAGATCGATAACCAGGCAAGGTCTGGTTTGCTAATTCTTAGTATGCATAATAATATAGGATCCGTTTGTTTGTGACTATGCATCCTAAATACCCGTTATATAAGAGGTCTTAAGAGTGTATAAGTTATGCACCGATTTTCTGAAATTTTTTTTTTCAACAATATCCTTTAGAAATAATTAATAATATTTAAAAAGTAATATTCAATATTAATAATAACGATTTAATAATAATTATTATTATTTAAAAATAATTAATCAATAATAATTTTTATTATTAAATAATTAATAATATTTAATTAAAAATAATTAATAATATTTAATTAAAAGTAATTATTAATATTTCATAAAAATAAAAATGATTTATTATCATCATTAATAATTAACTTTCATAATAATTAATAATTAACAATAATTAGGCAACAATGTATTATTTTTTTTTTCGAAACCTTAACAGTAGCTGTTAAGTAGGGCAACAATGTATTATTAATACATAATACTAATTCAAATTTAAGTACATTTTAGTTTTTTGACATGAATATATGCATGCATTAGCTTAGACATATTTACTACACAACCAAACGTTCGTTACATAACACTACATAAACACTTAGGCATCCTTAACTTCAACCCCTTACTACACAACCAAACACCACCCATAATATAAATCTTTAACGGTTTAATTATCAGATTCTGAATCGTAACTCGTTACTGTATAACCGAGACTTCGATCAGATTAACAGATACCGTTGGTGTTCAATTGGTCATCGACTGATGGAGTGATGGTCCTGTGTGATTTCTTCTGTTTACCGTAGGCTTGGAACAAAAGATTTCAATTTAATTGACTATGAAAATAAAAGCTGTTAAGCTCTGAAAACAAGAATCAATTGACTATCAGAAAAAGGATTAAATTAGAAGAACAGCAAGAAAAAATATCTCATAAATATTCTCTCACTGAATGCGCAATCCTCTCTCTCTCTTACTCGCTCGCTCCATTGTCAATAAAACATACTAAATCAGTAAACCCCAGTGGCCCAGTCCATCTCAACCCAAGCAAACCAAACCAGCTATGCCACCTCAGCCGAACTACACCAGCACCTCCTCTTGGCCCCAGCCTTCTCCATCTCCCCCTTCCAAATCAGCTCAGGTCAGCAAGTGGGGCCCCTCATCAAACCCGAAAACCTTCGATGCAAACATGTTGATCATTCTAATTATCCTTGCATGCGCCGCAGCTCTCGCCTTTTCTCTTCATGCTGCCGGACGCCTCATTCTCCGACTTATCACCCTCCGTCGACATTCTTCCTCTGCCAACAAAACTCAGAACGGGTCCACATCGGGAGCGACATCGTCTCCAATAGTGTTCTCGGCGGAGATGAGACTGGCACGTGCCGAGGCTGAATGTGCCATCTGTTTGTCAGAGTTCCTCGAAGGAGAGAGGGTGCGCGTGCTTCCCAATTGTGGCCATGGTTTCCATGCTATCTGTGTTGAGGAGTGGATTGTCACACGGTCCAACTGCCCGACTTGCCGGACAACTTGCCATGTGGGCAACCCCACATCAGAAGAACCCTAGTCGCCTAAATTATTGTTAAATAATATTCTTTGTTCTATGTTTAGTTTGCATCATCTTTTTCTAGGTTCTTTTTTCTACTGCTCTGTTTCTATCCCTAAATTTTCTCGGCGCTATAATTGCAAAAAAAGAATTATGGTCATTCAAAATATTGAAATCAGAATTATTTGTCTATTTTTTTTCCGATTTTTTTCATTTGTCAAGTTGCAAAAAAAAACACACAAAATAGTGCTGTAAATCTCATCCACTTTAACTTTAAATGAGGTTTTCAACTTTTCGGACCCAAAAATATTTTAATAATTTTCAGATAAATAAATAGTTAAAGCATTTCTTTTCAGGACATGCTAGCGGCCTACCAGCTGTTCTGTGGCATCACAGCAATATAACGGACCAATTTTCATTACATTTTGTGTTACGATTCAAATTCGCACCCCCAAATATTACGAAGGATACGTCATACGTCTGTCATCTCTACTAAAGTGGTCAGATAGTGGTCAGATAGAGTGTCAACCAAAGAAGGGACATTGGAAAGTTGGAATTGGTGGGGCTAGAGTGGTATTGGTATCAACTATCAAATGCTGCTCGAGCTTGGAAAAAGTAGCGTAGACTGTGTAGCCCCATAATTTTAGGCTCAGCATTCGCCTAGTTTGGTGTGACCACGCCTTCAAGTCTGGTCAGATTTAGGTTTTTGTTGCCTTTTTCCTTCTCTTTAAATCAGCATCCTATGTGGAGTTAATTTGGCTCATGTCCCAAGTATTTTATTTATACAAGTCGGAGGAATCGATAATATATGTTGAATTCGTTTAATTACACTTTCTAATCTCGTACATAGTTTTCTACCTTGGATTGCGTGATACTTGTTTTTGTTTTATTCGCCGTGAAGTGCTTTCACTGCTGACGTGGTTAGCATGCATCTGCAGCTTGGAACCGCATCTTCGGGAGGAGATCCTCTGGATGGTTGAATACAACCATCGATGTCTTTCGATTCGAGCCGTCTGATTTAATCTCAACGATTAGAGTTTTTCGGATTCGAGTCGTCTGATTTAATCTCAACGATTAGAGTTTTTCGGACCTATCAATTCTGATATTATGCACTGTGACGCTTTGAAATTTTTGCTATATATGAATTTCTTGTAAAATTTGACAACTGAATTTCTGCTGTTTTTGAACTTTTGTTATAGTGAAATTTTGATAATTCATTACTGAAATTATTAGTTGAGTGACTTTATTTTCTGAAATTGAAAGTTTTCTATATTGGTAATGCTAGATATTTTGTTTACATTAACATTTCAGAAAAAAAAAATTTATACACTTGCTTGATTTTATTTTGAGTAAATTCCACGCATGAAATTAAATTTTATACTCGCTCTTATTTTTGGAATAAGAACATAGAAATTTGTAACTTCTCTTCTTTATTATAAAGGTTGCTGCTAGTCGTCATAAATTTCTACAAACTGAATTAGCTGGATGTTTATGGTGAAACAGTAATAATTGGAATAAAAGTATATTCACATATTTTCCTGCCTCTAAATCGTTGGATTAATTATGTCCTTAAATTGAGTATTCCTTACAATTTTGGCTTCCTTCCAAGTAGGACCCATAGTAGTATGTCTTAGGTTCATGGGATTAAGGATGCACCATGTGCAAATGAACAAAAAGAGTAGAGAACTTGGAGAAACTTTATTGCTGGAATTTGGGATCTTGTCTCCCCTTCCCACGTCTCCCTCTTCTTTATTTCCTTTTTTTCCTCTCCTCAAACCGAGCTACTCTTTGTGCCATACAAACTTTTGAAAATTCAGCCATATTAATGGTGAAAAAGATAGAGGAAAATTCAAAGAAAGATAGGAACTGTCCTAGGAAGCAGATTCTCGAGCCGCGGCAATCCCTGAGCCGAAGTGGATAGCTCTTTAAATTTGGTATTTTCTACTTTCTTTATGTTCTAACTAAATGATTTAGATGACAAGAGAAACATCTGTGGTTCCTGTTCAAGTGAAGTAAGTTAAAGGAAAAGATAATCGATATTTTTGTTGAAGGGTCAAATTGAATAAGTACATTTCTGATTTTACATACCACTGTGACCTTGCTTCAGTTTTTAAGTAACTGTCGTTATTCTATTTCGAATTTGGATGTGAGAATAGTTTTGTTTGAAACTAGACTTCAAGATGAAAATTTTGGTATCTAAAGTGAATTTTTCTGAGATTGGTTGGTATTTTTACAAGATTTTTGAAACCAGGGCAACTTTTGAAAATCAGTTTCTGGAACAGACAGACCCAGTGTGGTTTTTCATTTTTCATTTATTCTCTGTTTGCATTTAGGACTTGAAACTTTTAGGTATAAAACTAGACATCTAGAGGCAGCTTCTGTAAATTTTACAAAATTTTTAGAGATTTATTTGAAGGGTTTCAAGGCAGGAACTTTCAGACGTATTTACTGGCACAATTTGCTGGAACAGATTTTCTGAAACCTGATTCTGTCTGATTTCGAAAATTCATTATAATTAATCTGTATGTCCAAACATCATGAAATTTTTACAGTAGATGAGTCCTATCATGTTTCATTCACAGTTAAATTTTCATTTGATTCCGTTCAGCCGTTCTTGAAATAAAAAGGATTTTTGTAAACTGTCAGAAATACCCTTTACTGTTTGTACCAGAATTTGTCCAGCACTTGTGTTTTACCATTGTGTGCTGATTTTTAACATTGTTAACCACTGTCTAGCCTTTGAAATCATCTACTGATACAACTAATAAGGTGTACTATAATTGTATGGTATACTAAGGATCAAATCAAATCCGTCACTTTATCTACGAATTTGTTGAATGTGAATTGTTATTGTTTGCTTGCTTAAATAAGGACTTAGCCTAGTATTGTCTATGTAGAGTCGGGGCAGGTTTTCAAGCCGAATAGGGCTGGTGCAACTGAGGGTCTGTATGATTATTTGTTTGCTTGCTGATGTTCATTTTGTTATCAGGTACGGATTTCACTTGAGTTTTAATTATATGTGATATATATTCTCTGATTGTTGTTATTATTATTATTAGTATTATTATCATTATGCATTCTGAATTCATAATTGGAATTTTGTTCATGAGATCATTTTGTGAAATTGTATATTGATGCATGATTGGAAAGTGACATATTGAATGGTATCCGATTGAAATGTGATTTGATTGAGGTAAGTACAACTTGTGTGGTTGAGATAGACACTCGTAATGTTTGGAGGTGGAGTCATGACCCATCCTACCAAGCACCGTGTAATAAGCGCTTATGTACCGGGACTCAGTAGGTCTAGTCTGGAATGGACCGGAGTGTGAGTGTTCCCAGCTTGCTTGTACATTTGTTGATTTAATTGATTGAATGGTATATGAATTGAATTGGTCGGGGTAGCCCCTCGTAGAAGGTGCTCGCGACATATTGACTTTGAATTGGCCGTTGGCATCCATCTATAGGGTGGTTCGCGGTATCTGAAGGAAATGACTGAAATGATTGACTTGTGATAAACCAGACTTGCATACTAGAAAGTTGTCCAACCAAATGAGTCGGCATTTGTTATACTTTGGAATTTGAATTGTTATGGAATTGATTGCCGAGCTCACATTGCATATTGCATTGATTTAATTAATTTGACATTGTTATTTCTGGTTGGAACAAGATGTGAATGTTTTTACACGATAGTTGTTGCATATGATTAATTACTTTTCTAATAAATTGAAATGACAATTGGCAAACTCCGAATTTTTAAATGATTTGAAGAGTACTGAATTTATTTTCTAATTGCATTGCTTGATCGAAAGTTAGATTTAATATTATTTGAAATAAATATGGAAATTTAAGTTGGAATTTATTTGACTCAGTCATGTATTTAGTTCCAACACATGATATTAAAAACTCAAGTGGCTGGAACTGAATACCGTACTGAGATAAATTTTATTTATCTCATTCCGTGCTTTTGCATTGTTTTCCACGGTTGGTTGTGGGTTCCAGGTTTCAGATCAAGTGCTGGACAGCAAGACGAGTAGCGGGTCATTGGATATTGTGATTAGTAACCTAAATGTACCAGACCTTTGTAGGATTTATTTTATGTTTTAGTAAATAATTATAATTGACATGTATATTAATTGTGTATAATTAACAGTAATTTGTAAAATGAGTGGTTCTAAGCCTTGCGGGTGCAGCAGGCATCCGCGGCGGGCACTCCGTCGCGTGTTGTCCAGTTACAGTATTTGACGGGGTGTCACAGGTGGTATCAGAGAATGGTTTAGCAACCGAACCGGACCAATAGAACACGTGAGTGGGGTAAGTCTAATGGGTTGTTCTTGTAAGTAGATTTTATTTCATAGTATTTGTGACGGTAGATTTAAAATTTGTTTAACTTATTGATAAGTTTGCTCATGTGAGAATGTTTTGCATTTGTCTATCTTATTTTTTTTTTACTATGATATAATAACGATGCTTTGTGTTTGCATATATATATATTAGAATATATATTGATTGATTGCTTTATGTTTGATTATCATGTTGCTCTAGTGCTTTAACTAGTGCTTACTTTAGCAACTAAATTGGATTCTTGAAAACTTTCTTTGATAATTGTTCTTTTTGTGTGTTGAGCAATTGGATTAAGTTTGATGCTTGTATTGCATAGTTTTAAGCTGTAACATATATGAATTCATAGTTTAATATTTTATATGATGTAGTTTGAAACTCTTTGATAGTTTGACTGTATATGTTGGTTCTAAAAAAAAAAATAATATTGTGTGTGGTACGTTATAATTTCAAGTTAAAGTCACAACTCAAGATGATATTTTCTATTATATTTAAATATACTCTTTGGTGAACATTGTTTGTCGAGTGTGACTCATTTTAGTTAAAGGGAGCATAAATTTGATTTTCATAAATCATTTTATCGTGCATAGTTTGAATTAAGATAACATAAGGATCTTGTATGGAAAATTTGGAATCTATTAAATTCTAGTTTTCTTGGTGCAGTTTCATAAACTGTTTTGAAAATGTAGTTTTGCTATTACTAAAGATGTAAAGATACATATTTGCATGAGGTTTTTACAGAAGTTGTCAGCAATTCATGTTGATAAGAACTTCAAAAAAAAAAATATCGATTTGAGTTATTTTAAAGCTTCAGTGGCTTAGTTGAGTAAAGATCTTATCTTTTGTTGGCACAAGGATCAAACAAGCTGACTGATCATCTGACTTGTTAATTGAATCTCAATAATACCAGAATTATTCTTACTTCCTTGACTGATCACCAAGGCAGCCAAGAATAATTTTGATATTACCATGCTTCCTAAAAGATAAGAAAAGAACTGGACATTTCAAAATGTTTCTAGTTATGAGAATTGAAAGTTTTTGTTTTTTTTAAAAGATAACGTAAGGAGTGGTAGTATTCTCTGCTTGTAGTACTTTGTTATTTGAATTGTTATGATGATATGATACGGAATTGTCTGAATTGTAAATGGAATAGATTGACCGTTGGCAACCCTCTTTAGAGGTGATTCACGGTATCCGAATATCTGTAATCGCTGGTTGCTCTCTGAGGAAGAGACTCGCGATATCTCACTTTGAATTGATTGACCTGTAATTGTGACTTATGATTGTCAGACTTGCATTGAGAGTTACCAAAATTGGGCCGACATTCTAGTATTATCATTAGTATTCGAATTTTAGATTGGATAAAATGTCGGGCTCACTTGCATTGCATAAATTTATAATTGCTCGATAATTGCTGCATAATATGTACATGCTATCTACTTGTATTATTGGTTGAATAATTGCAATGAGTTTAGATGATTTCGAGGACGAAATTTTTTTTAAGGAGGGAGGAATGTGACGCTTTGAAATTTTTGCTATATATGAATTTCTTGTAAAATTTGACAACTGAATTTCTGCTGTTTTTGAACTTTTGTTATAGTGAAATTTTGATAATTCATTACTGAAATTATTAGTTGAGTGACTTTATTTTCTGAAATTGAAAGTTTTCTATATTGGTAATGCTAGATATTTTGTTTACATTAACATTTCAGAAAAAAAAAATTTTATACACTTGCTTGATTTTATTTTGAGTAAATTCCACGCATGAAATTAAATTTTATACTCGCTCTTATTTTTGGAATAAGAACATAGAAATTTGTAACTTCTCTTCTTTATTATAAAGGTTGCTGCTAGTCGTCATAAATTTCTACAAACTGAATTAGCTGGATGTTTATGGTGAAACAGTAATAATTGGAATAAAAGTATATTCACATATTTTCCTGCCTCTAAATCGTTGGATTAATTATGTCCTTAAATTGAGTATTCCTTACAATTTTGGCTTCCTTCCAAGTAGGACCCATAGTAGTATGTCTTAGGTTCATGGGATTAAGGATGCACCATGTGCAAATGAACAAAAAGAGTAGAGAACTTGGAGAAACTTTATTGCTGGAATTTGGGATCTTGTCTCCCCTTCCCACGTCTCCCTCTTCTTTATTTCCTTTTTTTCCTCTCCTCAAACCGAGCTACTCTTTGTGCCATACAAACTTTTGAAAATTCAGCCATATTAATGGTGAAAAAGATAGAGGAAAATTCAAAGAAAGATAGGAACTGTCCTAGGAAGCAGATTCTCGAGCCGCGGCAATCCCTGAGCCGAAGTGGATAGCTCTTTAAATTTGGTATTTTCTACTTTCTTTATGTTCTAACTAAATGATTTAGATGACAAGAGAAACATCTGTGGTTCCTGTTCAAGTGAAGTAAGTTAAAGGAAAAGATAATCGATATTTTTGTTGAAGGGTCAAATTGAATAAGTACATTTCTGATTTTACATACCACTGTGACCTTGCTTCAGTTTTTAAGTAACTGTCGTTATTCTATTTCGAATTTGGATGTGAGAATAGTTTTGTTTGAAACTAGACTTCAAGATGAAAATTTTGGTATCTAAAGTGAATTTTTCTGAGATTGGTTGGTATTTTTACAAGATTTTTGAAACCAGGGCAACTTTTGAAAATCAGTTTCTGGAACAGACAGACCCAGTGTGGTTTTTCATTTTTCATTTATTCTCTGTTTGCATTTAGGACTTGAAACTTTTAGGTATAAAACTAGACATCTAGAGGCAGCTTCTGTAAATTTTACAAAATTTTTAGAGATTTATTTGAAGGGTTTCAAGGCAGGAACTTTCAGACGTATTTACTGGCATAATTTGCTGGAACAGATTTTCTGAAACCTGATTCTGTCTGATTTCGAAAATTCATTATAATTAATCTGTATGTCCAAACATCATGAAATTTTTACAGTAGATGAGTCCTATCATGTTTCATTCACAGTTAAATTTTCATTTGATTCCGTTCAGCCGTTCTTGAAATAAAAAGGATTTTTGTAAACTGTCAGAAATACCCTTTACTGTTTGTACCAGAATTTGTCCAGCACTTGTGTTTTACCATTGTGTGCTGATTTTTAACATTGTTAACCACTGTCTAGCCTTTGAAATCATCTACTGATACAACTAATAAGGTGTACTATAATTGTATGGTATACTAAGGATCAAATCAAATCCGTCACTTTATCTACGAATTTGTTGAATGTGAATTGTTATTGTTTGCTTGCTTAAATAAGGACTTAGCCTAGTATTGTCTATGTAGAGTCGGGGCAGGTTTTCAAGCCGAATAGGGCTGGTGCAACTGAGGGTCTGTATGATTATTTGTTTGCTTGCTGATGTTCATTTTGTTATCAGGTACGGATTTCACTTGAGTTTTAATTATATGTGATATATATTCTCTGATTGTTGTTATTATTATTATTAGTATTATTATCATTATGCATTCTGAATTCATAATTGGAATTTTGTTCATGAGATCATTTTGTGAAATTGTATATTGATGCATGATTGGAAAGTGACATATTGAATGGTATCCGATTGAAATGTGATTTGATTGAGGTAAGTACAACTTGTGTGGTTGAGATAGACACTCGTAATGTTTGGAGGTGGAGTCATGACCCATCCTACCAAGCACCGTGTAATAAGCGCTTATGTACCGGGACTCAGTAGGTCTAGTCTGGAATGGACCGGAGTGTGAGTGTTCCCAGCTTGCTTGTACATTTGTTGATTTAATTGATTGAATGGTATATGAATTGAATTGGTCGGGGTAGCCCCTCGTAGAAGGTGCTCGCGACATATTGACTTTGAATTGGCCGTTGGCATCCATCTATAGGGTGGTTCGCGGTATCTGAAGGAAATGACTGAAATGATTGACTTGTGATAAACCAGACTTGCATACTAGAAAGTTGTCCAACCAAATGAGTCGGCATTTGTTATACTTTGGAATTTGAATTGTTATGGAATTGATTGCCGAGCTCACATTGCATATTGCATTGATTTAATTAATTTGACATTGTTATTTCTGGTTGGAACAAGATGTGAATGTTTTTACACGATAGTTGTTGCATATGATTAATTACTTTTCTAATAAATTGAAATGACAATTGGCAAACTCCGAATTTTTAAATGATTTGAAGAGTACTGAATTTATTTTCTAATTGCATTGCTTGATCGAAAGTTAGATTTAATGTTATTTGAAATAAATATGGAAATTTAAGTTGGAATTTATTTGACTCAGTCATGTATTTAGTTCCAACACATGATATTAAAAACTCAAGTGGCTGGAACTGAATACCGTACTGAGATAAATTTTATTTATCTAATTCCGTGCTTTTGCATTGTTTTCCACGGTTGGTTGTGGGTTCCAGGTTTCAGATCAAGTGCTGGACAGCAAGACGAGTAGCGGGCCATTGGATATTGTGATTAGTAACCTAAATGTACCAGACCTTTGTAGGATTTATTTTATGTTTTAGTAAATAATTATAATTGACATGTATATTAATTGTGTATAATTAACAGTAATTTGTAAAATGAGTGGTTCTAAGCCTTGCGGGTGCAGCAGGCATCCGCGGCGGGCACTCCGTCGCGTGTTGTCCAGTTACAGTATTCGACGGGGTGTCACATGCACAGGACATCTATAGCCATTGAAATTAAATCAGACGGCTGAGATCGAAACCATCCAGTGGATGGCCATTCAGAGGATGCGAAGTCCCACATCTTCTGCTATCGCATAAAATGACAGCAGAGTTGCTGTCGCGTGATACGATCCGTCGGATCGAAATCGAAGGGCACCAATGTTTTAAAAAGGGGACCAGACCGGACGGTTCGACTGGCTCAACCGCGAGTCGGACCACAGTCCGGTTCAAACTGAGTCGGTTTTTAGTGCGTTTGCAAATTTATTATTTTTTGACCCACCATGGTTCTCCAAGATGCCAACTATGTGCTCCATCCGCTAGGCTATATGGCCCTTTGTGTTTAACTTATGAATTATTTATATAAATTATATTATTCGATTTTTTTAAAATCGGTTCAATCGGTTGAACTAATTAGACCATCGATCCGATAGCTCTACTGGTTCGATGGCCGGTAGACCTGTCAAACGTGTGAAATGGAACGGAACAAGTCTGTTCCGTTTAACATTTTGTTTCCGTAACGGAACGAAATTACTCTTCCATTTTCCTTTTCATTTCGATAAACGAAACAATTTTCTATTGATTTCGGCACATTTTCGTATTCTGTTTCAGTAACGTTTACAAATTAAAATTTTATTTTTAGAAACGAAACTGATTTCTCTTTCGTTTAACTTTCTGTTTGGATGAAACGTAACAGAAACGTTCAAAACAGAACACAATTGACAGGCCTAAATTGGTCAGTTTGGTTTTCCATCATAATAACTTTGGCTCCGTTTGGATGTATTAAGAATAAGGTAGGAAGAAGGAAAAAGGAAAGAAATTTATTGGGAAGGGGTAAATTTATTGGAAAGTGTGTAACTTTTGTGAAGAGTTTAGATGGTTAGGAATAAATTTATTGAAAAAAATTCCTTATTCCTTATTCCTTCTTCCCACTTCCCACCATCCAAACACAGCCTTTGCTATTTCATTTCCAACCATAATATTTCTTTCATTTACAAAATGTTGCCAACTGATTAGCCCACTATTTCTTTCATTTACAAAATGTTGCCAACTAACTAGCCTGTTATTTCTTTCATTTACACAATGTTGCCAAAAATAAAAATTGCTCTAAATCTTGTCTAGTCTTCTGTAATTTGCACATTGCTGCGAAAAAAAAATTACAAAGACAATATTTTAAATATCATATTTTGTTAAGATGTTTAAATGCACCTACTATATATGAAATGACATCTTTGAATAACTCTACATTTTTTTTGCACAATCTAACAATTTTCATAAGCAATTTTAAATTTCATTCATTTCCAAAACACATCTATTAAAGTCCAAAACATAGCAGATGTTGATTACTTAGTGCATATGTGTTAGCATTAGTACAAAACATGGAAAATATAAATTAACCTTACTGCAAAGATTTCAAATTTATTATTTACTACAGTCTCGAGTGTGCTTTTTCAATGCTTGCAATCACTAAGATTTTTTATCGCTAAGATTTATTTCTTCTACATCCAAATCTATCAAAAATCTCAAATTTTAGTTATTGTTACAGATTCACACTATTTTATAACCAAAAAAAGAAAAAATGAAATATGAAGTTACTGCTATTGGACCTTTGTTGTAGCAAAAGTGGACCTCCAAAAGCCTCAGACCCTTGATCCGGCCCTGGCAAAGTCCTTCTAACACAAAGGGTAGGCCCGATAAAAGGGGCCAGGGCCTAAAAAGCCAGACTTTGGAAGAAACAGGGCCTAGAGAGGTCAGACTTAGGAAGGACCTAAGGCTTTAGAGAGATCGAAGTTATGAATAATCGCGTACAATCTCAAGTGAAAGTTAAAATCTTATATGATCTAATCTAAATTGAACAAATCATTTCAAATATTTAAATTTTTGAACATGATGCTAAGACAAATTATATATATATATATAGAGAATGGATTCAATCAAAGCGCTTTGACCGGAGTCTCAGTTAAACCCCGTCGGTTTTCAATTTTGAAAGTTCAAATGACCGATCCGAACCGTCAAATATGATCTCCATATTGAAATCTCCTCGCCGACCGAAATTTTCATTTTTTTCGGATTTTCAAAAACAGCAATTTTTGTAGGGTTCAGAACAAATTAGATTAACGATTTTTGAAAATCCGAAAAAAATACTTAAAAATTTCAAAAAAATGAAAATTTTGGTTGGTAAGGAGATTTCATTATGGAGATCATATTTGACGGTTTGGATCGGTCATTTGAATTTTCAACATTGAGATCTGACGGGGTTTAACCGGGACTCCGGTCAAAGCGCTTTGATTGAAGGCTTTCTCATATATATATATATATATATATATATATATATATATATATATATATAGAGATAGGCTATTGTCCTTTGGATAGGACTGAGCTCATGTCCTATTCACTTTCTAATCGTTGGATAGCGTCAAGATCTGTGCAGAGATCAAATCCAAAGGTTAAAGTTTATGGCGCTGAGAAAACATACTGTTAAATAGTTATGTTTGTTCCGTTATTTTCTCTCCGTCTCTTCGTTTCGTCTCCGTCTTTCTCCCTCTCCTTCCAACGCTTCGAAAGAGAGCAAGAAATCGCTCCAACTTACCATCTCTCCCCTCCCTTACTCTCTCCCATGTCGCTCCGACTTGCCGCCTCCCTCTATCCCTCGCACAGTCGCACTAGCTCTCTCACAGCCTCCTCTCACCTCTCGATATTACAGATCCCACCTGCCCAATAAGGTGAGACAAAACCCTCCGTATTGCCTCTCTCGTTCGAGCTCAGAAACCATAGAGAGAGGAAGGTCCGACAAAGCAATCTCCTGCTTACCACTCCGTCCAAATCAGTCGTGAAGCAAAGGTACCTCTCTCGACCTTCTCTCTTCCAGGTTGGCAAGGTGTCGTTTCACTCCCAGTCCCAAGTTAATTAGCTTTTTTATTATTTGTCAGAATGTAGTTTATTTTCCAGATTAGTACTAAGTTATGGGCAATTTTGTAATTATTAATTCTCTAAGCTTCGAGTAGATTGCCTTCAATTTCCTCAAGACAAGTTCTCATGTAAAATTGTACAAGATCTGACACATTGTTTTCATCTAAGTAGATGTAAAACAGTAAGAAAATCTGAAAAACTCAAGAACAAAGGCCCTGTGGCTACTCAAAAGTGTTTACTATAATGTCAATGCCAAAATTTTCTTACTTTTTCCGAATTTCAATAAGCATCGCACATGATTGGATCCTGGCTGTTAGGTACTTTTTCTGAATTTGAAGTAGTCGGTACGGACAGCTCTGGTACAAGGGATGTTGTACAGGGATATTGGATTAAACTTAATTTAGGTTGGTACCTAGTATAGTACATCTAGGTTACCTCTGCTTCACTAAGTTAAAACGTTACTTACCCACACCAAACTTTCTTTTATTACTGTAAATGGAGTAATGAAACAGCCCTTGGTTAACATTAGCATGTGACGGAGATTTCTGCAAAAACATCTACTTGTACTGTACATGGATAATTGAAAAATAAAATTCTATAGTTCTCATTTGCCGTTAATACCAGCACTTATTTTGTTAGGGGCTATTAATTTCTCATCAGCTAGTGATATCATGTTAAAGAAAGTGAAACTTGTATGCATTACCTTTGATTTCTAACGGAAGCAATTGAGGTTGGTTCCAGTGGGATACCAAAATTATTTCTGTACAAATTTTCCAATAAAATTAAAATCAATGGATTTCGTTCAAATAATATTCAAGCATTTGTGATTAAAGAGATGGTCTGAGCTCCGCCTAGGGTTCCTCTTTGATTTGAGGAGAGGAGACAGAGAGGGAGACATCGGCGGATTGAGGAGAGAAGGATTTGTGAGCGTTGAGCGATTTTCCTGGTTTCGATGGAGAGCGAAATGAGAGAGAGCACCCAGAAGATACAGATTTTTTTTGACATACGGAGAGGAGAAAGAGCAACTAACGGAAGAGACGACAAATAACGGGGAAATTATAATAGCGTCCCTCTCCTCAGCGCTTCAATCCGAGCCACAGATTTAGATCTGTGCACCAATCTTTAAAATATCTGAGGGTCAAAAACTGAATAGGAAAATACTTCTATCCTATCCAAAGGACAATAGCCTATCTCTATATATATATATATATATATATATATATATATATATATATATATATATATATATCCGGTGAGTCGCGACCAAAACTCCTATATCTAGTTCAAAATGACCGATCCAAATCGTCCAATATGATCTCCCTATTGAAATCTCCATGTACACCGAATTTTTTATTTTTCGAAATTTTTAAGTATTTTTTTGAAATTTTAGAAAATCGTTAATCTAATTGGTTCTGAACCATTCAAAAACATCAGTTTTTAAAAATCCGAAAAAAAATACTTAAAAATTTCGAAAAAATAAAAAATTTGGTTTGCACGGAGATTTCAATAGGGAGATCATATTGGATGGTTTGGATCGGTCATTTTGATCTAGATCTAGGAGTTTTGATCCCGACTCACCGAAGGGTCCGTGAGTCGCGACTCACCATAGCTAAACTCTATATATATATATAGTGGATTGATAAAATACACTCTGGTGTATGGATCGTCTCCCGTACACCAGAGTCGTTTATGAAATCCAAAAATCAAACAGTCGATCCGAACCATTTAAGTTATTCTCCATATTGAAAAACTCTCGGAGACCAAATTTTACCATTTTTCGATTTTTTTTGCTATATATTATGATATTTTCAAAAAACACTACAATTGGAGTATTTCAGGCCCTCCAATTTGAAAATATCATAATATATAGCAAAAAAATTCGAAAAAATATAAAATTTGGTCTCCGAGAGTTTTTCAATATGGAAAACAAGTTGAACGGTTCGGATCGACCGTTTGATTTTTGGATTTCAAAAACGACTCTGGTGTACGAGGACGATCCGTACACCAGAGTGTATTTTATCACCCCTCTATATATATATATATATATAGTTCTCATCTTTTATGCTACATTATTTCATACATTTGTAATTTTAATTCATTGATACGTTAGCAAAACTGTTTTTTTTTAACTTTTTCTATGTTATTATAATATAACCAATCTTAAAACCAAATTAAAGATGAAAAATAAAAAATATTACATATAATAAAAAAATAAATGTGTATAATTATATTTAAAAAATTTATGTCATTTTTATTATCTTTTACAAATAAAAATTGTTCATTTTAAATATAGTTTAAATAAATATATTATCTGTTTGTCGACCCATCAAGTCCGGCCTCTTAAAATTCGGAGAGTCTAAAACGGCCAGGCTTGAGAAGGACCAGACTCAATCTTTATATTTAAGCCCTTCTAAATTCGATCCTTCCAAAAGCCTCCCTAAGTTCGGTCCAGTTCGATCCTTGAGTAGGTCTTTTTAGACCCGACCTCCCGAAAACCCGGCCCAGCCCTGAAAGACGTTCACTAAGTGGACCTTTCTTTTAGTACTTATCGATGGCCTTCACAATGTTTCATACAATATTTCTCATATTACAGCTGGCAATTAATCTAAAAAATTTGAATAATATTTGCAAATAGTCCTAATTTACTGGCCGTTAGCTGTATTTATGCGACACTCGGACAATGAAAGGAGAGAGAAGTACCCAGATTGGTATGATCGTGGAGTACCAAGATTCATTGTTGCTGTGCGAGAAATTTTAACCTTAAACACTGATTCTCCTTTTGAAAAGTCTTTCCAAAGGAGAAAGAAGTCCATGAAAAAAATGAAATAAAGTAACTAATACATGAATTATCTTGATTTCGTGTTCAAACGCAACACTTCATTTTCGTGGTTGTTTTAGATCTTATGCACTCCTAAGCATCATGCACCTTACCACTTACAAGTTTAGTTATTGTCCGTTACAAAGCCCGCAAGATAAAAGGGCCCTTGCCCCTCATGGATTGGGAGTTGGGACTACATATTTTCAACCGAAAATTTTAAAATTAATATTAAATTAATATTATATATTAAAAATAATATTAATATAATAATATTTTTTAAATAGTATCACAAGATCGGAATATGAAATTCCGACCGCAATTACGGAATCTCGGATACCGATCTTAGCTAATTACTCATTTAAATATTATTTCTAATATTTAAAGCTAAGATCGGAATCCTATAAATTTAATTAATTTAATTAAATATAAATTTAATTAATTTAATTAATTATAAATTTAATTAATTTAATTAAATATAAATTTAATTAATTTATTTATTTAATACATATAAAAATCATTTTGTGGCTATTACAATTTAGTTCGAGGCAAATTAGAGACCCATTTGAATCATCTTTCAACTTTCGAGTCATTGTGAGAGTAATAGAGGACGTGCATGCCTATGGAGGACATCGAAACTTCATGAAATAAGAGATATTTGAGTAAGGACATGAGAAAAAGTGAGATAAAGAGGAATAAATAATGACAAACGGGTGGGTTGAACTATACACGGGTTTACTAGTACAAAATCCGCAACCCAACCCGAAGTATCGAGTTTGTCAAACTTAGAACCCATACCCATACCCAACCCAATATCATGCTAACCCGGTAAAAAACGGTTCGGGTCGGGTGGGTTGAACGGATTGAACGAATTCACGGTTTTTTTGTACACCCCTACATGCGTGAGAAGGGCTGGAGACTTCACGCATGATAATCTAACGGCTGAAGTTATTGCCAACTGTATCAGAAATACAGTAAAGAGAGATGTCGGTATTTTCTTACCGGGCGTGAAATTTCTATTGGAGAAAGAATACCCGAATGTGGTACCCACTTATAACAAGATTTGGCATGGACGAGAGAGAGAGCAATCGAACATCTTTTCGGATCGTGGGAAGATTCGTACAACAAACTCCTGAGTCTTTTATTGGCTATACAGATGACGACACCCGAGACGCAGATCAAATGGTTGTTTAAAAATTTATAATTTGAATGTAAATTAATTAAAAATAAAAAAATTATAACTTAATTATTCATTTTAAAATTAAATAAAATAATTATTTATATTTTAATCAAATTTATATTTAATTAAATAAATTAATTAAATATTATTTTAAATATTATTTCTAATATTTAAAGCTAAGATAGGAATCCGGAATTCTGAACTTAGCTAAGATCGGTATCCGGAATTCCGTAATTGCGATTGGAATCCCAGATTCCGATCTTGTGATACTATTTAAAAAAATATTATTATATTGATATTATTTTTAATATATTATATTAATTTAATATTATTTTTAAAATTTTCGGTATTTTCAAGTTCTACTCCATTGCGACGATTTCTTAACCCAAGCTGGTAGAAGGCTTTTATTAATGTTAACCCAACAATGCATGCACAGTTTAGAACATAGTAGTACATGTTCATGTTCTCTTAGATGAATCTGAAAGTGTCCAAACAAAGACAAAGTACATGTGTGGACCAATGTGTTAATTCTCTCGTAATTACAACATTAAATATTCTTAAGTTTTAAAATTGTTTTTGCCTAAAATTTTTGTAGAGCCACCATAGCAATATTATATTCTGCAATTTAAGACATGTAGAGCTATTTAACACAATTCTAATTATACGCCATTGCGTGGCTAAAAAATTGACGTCGCCAAAATCTGACAAGTTTCGAAATAAAATAAATAATATTTGAGAAGTTCACAAGCTGTAACGCTAATGAGAATTGCACATTTGCAATGCGTATGGGAAGACTAGCATACATTAATTCATAACAGGGACGTAAGACGGTATATTTTATCTTCTTTTCTCTAGTTACTTCCACGCAAATATATCCTAGTTAGATAAGAGTATAGATACTACATGACGTGTCTAATTTGTTCCTTCCTTGAAATAACACAGGGATATGCATTTAAACGTTTCATTTTATTTCTTTGCTTGTTAGATTGTTTGGTAATAAGATTTACACTCTCCGTGTTTGACTTCTTCCCCAACTTATACGTGTTGCTTGTTTAATTTTTTTTTGTAGGCAAGAATTTGGAGAATCAAGTATGCTGTATGCAATCCCCTAACATCAGTTTGACCCAATTGTAAATTATGTCGTAAATATAATCTATTCGTAAATTGTTTTTCCCCCAACGAGTTTTGCAATGTAAAATAACGTAACTTTTCAATTAAGGCTTAGACTTTCCACCAAACATATAATAAATATTTGCCTTAGATTGCCAGGGTAAGGACTTATTTCCTTTCTAGCGTAAAAGTCCGACACAACACACTATCTGGTTTTGCACGCAAAGGAATAATTAAAAAAAAAAATCCACTAGTAATTGGTTCCAATTGATTCTATCCAATAAATTAAAATGACAAATTGACTCTATTTCCGCGTATTATATTCCTATATATTCTAAATTTGCGGATCCAAAACCGAACCCGCCAGCCCAACGGCCCAACACAAACCTTCATACTGCATTTAAACTCTTTTCTATTATTATAATTATAATATTCAAATCCACGTCCTCATCACTTCCCTCCCTCTCTCATAAATTAATTTAGGTTCAAAAGTCGTTGCAAAAAAGAAAGAACAACGATATCTTTTCTTATATAATACTTCCAAAAAATACTTCAAATAAGCGAAAGAGAAATTTACAACGGCATAGTAGATCTAACGGATGGCTTTCATCAATAAAGAAAACAAATACCAGGATAATCGAAAAATATATAATACTTCCAAAAAAATAAATGTTTACTGGCTCTCTTGACTATAGTATATTACCCCCCCCCCCCACCCCCCAAAAAAAAAACAAAACAAAACAGGAAATTGGGAGAATGCTTCAGAAATACCAGTATGCCACTTGCATACTCCAAAAGGTCCCTATCTTGAGATTCTCCTGTTTTTTTTTTTTTTTTGTTAAAAAAAAAATCTTGAGATTCTCCGACATATCTTTTTAAAATAGCCATTAGGTTTTTATTTTTTAGTTTTGACTCTGCTATTCTACTTTTGTCACAAGATTAACCAAAATTCCTATGAATTGAATTTTCCAAGCATCGTAAAAAAGATTTTCTATCAAAATGTTGTTTCTTAAGCATCATAAATTTTTAAAATTAGTAATGACAAAAAATTGGGTGATTTAGATTTGTGCCACTATAAAAGTTAGAAATTCGAGGTATGTCATCACTAAATAACAAATTATTTTTATGCCATCATTAAATCATAATAATTAGATTTATTTCATCAGTCAATTAATTTGACAATTTTGCCACTATAAAACATTATAATTAGAAATCCATCATACCAATGAATAATACGCCATCACTATAAAATGTTTAAATTTCAAATTCAAAATTCGAAATTTCATTTTTTATTTCGAAATTAAAAATCTAAAATTTTAAATTTTAAATATCTATTTTTTTTTAATTTGAAATTAAAAAGTTAATATTTGGAAATCTAAAATTAAAAGTTTGATATTTTAAATTTTCAAAATTTTTTTGTTGTCAATAATTATTTTTCAGTTCTCAATAATTTAACCGGGCGATTTGGACATTTTTAAAATGTTGGAGTGTCATTTCTCTAATAAGAGTGACATATCTTTAATTTTGACAAAATATAAATAAAACTAATTTTAACCATTTTATACTGACGCAAAACTAATCTATAATTTAAGAGTGACACATATCTAATTATCAATTTTCATAGTGGCATATATCTAATTATTTTAAATAGTTCTTGTTTTTTCAAGGAACAAAATATATCATTTTCTGAAATTATTCAATACATTACAACTTAACTTACAAGTTGAAATATATATAACTTTCTTATTGGGGAGTGGCTAGTATCAAACATATAGGACACATACACTTGTCCAACGCGATAAAATTTTAATTTTTAAGATTGAAATGGTCGATCCAAACCGCTTAAATTGTTATATGTTATAAAATCTTCATGGAGATCAAATTTTATATTTTTTCAATTTTTTTTACTAATTTTTTGGAATTTTTCAATATGCTCAATCTAAAAAGTTCTGAACCATTCAATTTTGAAAATTCGAAAAAAGTAGTTAGAAAATATGAAAAAAATATAAAATTTGATTATCAAGGATATTTTAATATAGAGATCATATTGAGCGATTTGGATCAACCGTTTAAAATTTTAATGTGCGACGTTTGGATCGTGTTTGACGTCCTATATGTTTAATTCTAGCATTACTCTTCTTATTGACCTGAAAAACAAAATCAGGAAGCCCAGAAAAACATAAAGGTGACGACATGTTAACACAACCATTTAGATCTAATAACAAGAGTATCATTCCCTCAAACAAACTAACACCATTTCTCAAATTCTCAACTTTTGCAGTTTTTGTATAACACGGTCTCTGCCTTGCTAAAGCGAGAATAACATCTATAATTAGTCAAAGTTGTTCTCTATTATAGTTGAATCCATACTAATAAAACTTACAACATACAAATATATATAACCGGAAAGACAAGATGCACAAAATTAGAAAAAAAAGGAAACAATTGACAATGACTAATCTTAATTAATAATCATGAACAACTTCACGTATCAACTTAAAAAAATTGAAATTTCAAAATAATTTGTATATATATGTTGTTAGATATATAATTAGAGTACTAGGTAAATTTCATACATTATGATTCATTTAGCGATGCATTTAGAGCTGTTAATTTTTTAATTACTAAATAATTTAACTTAATTGGTATATAATAAAAAATTTAGAGCTGTTAATTGGAATATTAAAAAAAATTATACTACCAATTTATGATTTTTTATATATATGATATTTGCACTAATCAAATCGTTTTTGTAATATTAGATTCTCAATTTTAACTTTATTTTGGGCAATTTCAAGTGATCATTGCTTAAAAATGAGAAAATAGAACATTATCCTATATTTGCAGACAAAATATTTGTTTTAATTACACTAATTATAAATAAGTCGAATATAAAATGCACTTAGGACATTATTAAAAACGTTTAGTAAATAATTCATAATCATAAAAGGGTATATATATATATATGTGCATTGAACCCGGACACCATAATAAGAAATGAAAAAAAAATATAATTTAGCACAAACTCTAAAGTCTAAACAAACGGAAAAGGAAAACTGAAAACCCAAAACACCTAATTATATCCAGTAACTAGATTAGCTAAGCCGTCCCGCTGCTCTCCAACAAGTCTCCATTAGTAAATATTTGCTTGTGATTATCGTTATCCCCAATCAATCATGCTCCCATCAACCCACGGAACACAATCATGTAAAACACTCCTCCTTCCCATGACGCCACCATAACAACGACCCTTCACCCCCAATCCCCCTCCCCTCTCCTCATTAACCGATCCTGTATCCCTCCTCCTCTCTCAAATCTCAATTCCACCAATCCCTCTTCTCTTCTCTCAATTCATGCTTCCCAATTCCCACTCCCCACTCTCCGCCCCGTGGCGCGGCTATGTGGGTCCCATCCCTATTCACCCAACCAACCCGCACCATTTGAGTCAATAATCCGATCCCACCCGCACCCCGATGGCCGCACACTCCGACTCGGGCCGCACCACTGAGCAGATCGTGTCGCAGTTCCTCTCCAAGGCACTCCACGCCATTCTCGCCGCTCGGATCCCCTACATCCATGGCCCTACGCCTCCTCCGTCTCGCCACCCGCGCAAACGCGACCGCTGGTTCCACCTCGCCCTCGGCGACCCGCCTCCTGCTTTGGAACACCCTTCCGGCCTCATCCCAAACGGCGTCATGGAACCTCTCGTCGTCGATATTCTCCTCTCCCCACGCGACGACCCCACCATGCCTGAGGCCATCGTCGAGCGCTGGGTGGCCCAGTGCGAAGCCCCTGCCCCCTGGTCCCCACTGCATTCCCCCGCTGAAACCTCCTCCAATTCCTTCCTCGTCAAACGAACCTACAAGAAATCTATTATTCTACTCCGCTCCATCTACTCCGTTCTGCGCCTCTTGCCAGCGCAACGGGTTTTCAAAATGCTTTGCGCCTCCAATCAGTCTTACAACCATGACTTGACTTACCGGGTTTCTTCTTTTGCCGAGCCTTTTTCCAGGAAGGAAGAGGCCGAGTTTCAGTACCACTGCTTTGCTCCCGTTGAGACCCAATCCGGACAGCTGGCCGTTTCGGTGCAGTACAGACCGAGCCTGTCGCAGTTCAACCTTGAGATCTCGTCTCTTCTACCCCCTATGCTAATTACTGATTATGTTGGCAGCCCGGCTGCCGATCCGATGAGAGCGTTTCCTTCCTCTCCATCTGAGAGAACCGGCACGCGGTCTTCCACTTCATTTCCTTTGAGAGGGTCCCAGCATGGCCAACCTTCTACTTCTGCACCTGCTTCTGCTCCTGTATTTTTCAATAGGCCCCACAGTTGGACCGGTGGCCCTTCCGAGGTGCCGTCCAATCGGGCCCAACATCCAAACCACCCACCTACTGGCTCCTATAGAAAGCCAGCATTCAATTTTGATGAGTTTAAATTCTCTCCACCATTTTACATGTCCCCCACACCATCACCTCCTAAATTTAGTGGCAGTTACATGCAGTCTCCCTTGCGGTCCGAGACTGCACCTGTCAGCATACCACAATCTGGCTCGAGTAAGGTTAAGGTGCTCCGTAGCCCGAATCTGTCGGACCCGACACGCAATTTCTTGCCGCCCCCTTCACCAAGGAGTGCGAGAACAACAGACCCCTCCAGTCAGGATTCAGATAGTAGATCTTTCCGAAGACCTGACGGATTGAGGACCTCTGATGGTTACTCCAATATGTATGGCACCCCCAAGGTAATTGTTATGTTATGGGTTCATCTTTTGTCATGTTACAGCACAGAAGGTATCTTTATTACCAGTTACCCCAAGGTAATAGTTATGTTATGGCTTCATCATTTGTCAGGTGACAGCATAACATATAGTTGGTATTTCCTTATGTCCAAGAATCATGCTTCATTTGCTGAAAGGGCATTTGGAATTTCTAAGGCAAGAGTATTTTTTGGTTACTTAAAAGAGAAATGAAATTAAGGAGAGTAAAATTATGTGAGAATACATCTGACAAATTAGACTGCACTATTATTATATCCCATATATCTGATATGATTTGTGTCTAATTGCCGGAGCTTTGAAGTGTGGTCCAACCTAGTATTTAAAAAGCTAAAATGTATACTGAGATGTACTGAGGTTATTTTTGCTAGGTTGCTAGTTCAAATAGGCTCAATTCCGTTGTATGATTTAACAGTATCAATTATCTCAGATTTTCTGAGTTTATTTCAGCAATAATAATCAAAAGAAGGCAGACAGGTCTTAATTGTTATTTCTGATTTAAAGTTCCTGCATGACAAGTTGATCTAAGGCCTTTTAATGTTAGAAAAGCTTGGCAATGGCTGTCAAGTAGGTTGATCTAAGGCTTTGATTCTGAAAAACTCATAAACCTGATGTTCTCTGATGTTCATTGGTGTTATACGCTGGTACTCATTTTATCTAACTTTTGATTGGATTGAATTGCAATGGTTCTAGGGTCTGAAGGATGGTAGGGATGATTCTGGAAGATTCTCATTGAGTGGTTCTCCCAGGTTTACGTTTTCAAGGAGTTCGAGCAGAATATCGGTACCTGATGACCTTGATGACCCTGATTTTTCTTATCCATTTGCTGTTGATGATGTTGATTCCTCTGACTCTCAAGCTAGGTAGAAATTATTTTATTTTGGAAATTAATTTGTTCCGACTGGACTATTTTTATGTTTCTAAACACCCTAGGACCTGTAATACTGACACCCTCCTTTCTGATTTGCTCGGTATACCTTTTCACTATTATATTTGAACCCACTAGCTCATGTTAGAAAGAATTGTGCCAACCACATGAACCTAAGATGGTTTATCGTCATGGATTTTATTGTCATTATACATGTAGTTTATTTTACCTTATATCATCAAGTTATCTGTTTATTCATTTTAATTGCTCTTATCGGCCTTATGCTTAGTATTTGGCAATTCTTTAGGTTGGTGAGCTTATTTTACCACCCTCTGACCACAAAGCTCATCACCAAAATGGGATAATGTTGGATTTTCTTATAATTTATTAGTGGTGTCAAAGCTTTTTCAAAGAAAGTCAATTGTTAAGGATATGTAATTCTTAAAGGAAGGTCCCTGAGTATATTCTTGTTTGCTCCCCTGTAACTAGCTATATTGCCTCTTTGACATGAAAATGCTTGACATGACTAAATTTTTTATTTGGACCTAATTATTTATTCAAATTTTATTAGGTCGTATATGTTCATTTTATCCATATTTTAGTTTGCCCTCTGCAAATAGTATAATTGCTGTGCTTCTAAATTGCAACATCATATGTTATTGCTAGGAGCAATGACGGGAAAGAAGTGTCAGATTTCGGCCATGCATCGTCGTCCCACAAATCTCAAGATGCTGCTGTTGGTGTCTTGGTGCACATGCTGAGAACAGCAGCGCCACTTCGAGACTCTACCTACTCATCTCAGTCGTCAAAATCTGAACTGCAAGAAGAAGGCCTAGGCAGCACCTCTAGTTTTTTCATGTCCCGCAAGGCATCTGACGCACTAGAGGAGCTGCAGAGCTATAAAAGTATCAAAGAGATGCTTCTTTCTCAGAGCAAAGGCAAGCTGCATTGATCTTTTAGGAGGAACATTTAGCTAGCCTCTTTGTTTCTGTATATAGATTTGTTGGGATAATGGCAGATTTGTTTGTTTGTATTTCTACAAACATTTGTAAAACAGGGGTTGATAATTTAGAGGACACGAATACGTTCTACTGAATCATTGAAGCGAACTAAACCAAGTATGTAGTGATGTAATGCTGGCAGATTAATTAGTGAGTTGTTCTTTTGTTGTTGTTAAATTCAAGATATGGATTCATTTGTTCTTCATCCGGACGTGCATTCCTTTATTTTTGTTCATTAATTTGGTTGTTTTTTAGCACATGGATGTACAGTGTAGCAATAAAATGTCTACATTCATTCTACCTATAGAAAAAGCAACACAATATCTATTATATGATAACAAAAAATGTCTATATTCATTGTACTTTCTAAAATTAACCCAGTATCGGTAATCGGCTTGACAATGTCTAGATTCATTCTACCGTAGGATTTAACGGACTAACGGTGTATCTATTTGTAGGTAAGCAACTCTATTTGAACTTTTCTATTTTGTGTCTGACTGCAATATTTTTACTGCACAACTTCTCATAAGGTTCATCTTTCCTTTTAGAAAGCATAAATCTCACCGTTTAAATCCAAATCTTTTGACTGTTAAGTTAGTACGATCGGGATTTGTTACATAAATATATCATACTTATAAAGTCAACCCAACATAACGGTGTTTGCACGACACAAAGCTTTTGATCATGCAAAACAAAAGACCTTGAAATTGTTTGCCTTAATTTGACATAAAGGAGATTTGAAGTTCTAGATAGGGTCTAGCCCTTGGGCTGTGTATACAGAAGACTAGAAGAGCCTGAAACAATAAAAGTTGTAGATAGATAGGGTCTAGCCCTCTATCTAATAAGGTATTAAGGTTTGTGGTTTGGACTTGGGTCAAGACCATCATCCAAAGAGTTCTACTTTCTGTATAATTATCGAGAAATTGGGCCGATAAAAAGGTCATTGGGTCAGGCCATATAGTTCTAAACTATAAATGGATGTCGATTTTTATTGTCATTTGTCAAGATCAGGTAGAGGAAATTCTGTGTCCGCTTAGGCCCTGCTCCAGAAGGGGTTAATCTGGGCTAAGGAAAGGTAGAGGAACCGATATAACCAGCTCCCATCGTTGTTCCTGGGTGAATCGACGCAAACGCAAGGAAACGATGGTTCCTCAACAGTTCCTCAATAGCTATTTTGCGG
This sequence comes from Rhynchospora pubera, assembly GCA_028095005.1. NCBI lineage: Eukaryota > Viridiplantae > Streptophyta > Magnoliopsida > Poales > Cyperaceae > Rhynchospora > Rhynchospora pubera. The sequence continues at coordinate 54,486,562 of CM051462.1, forward strand.
AGAAAACGGTTTATCCCCAAAATCGGGGTGTAACGAGGAAGCACGCGAGAAGGCAATTTTTGTGTCGAAATTGCCCTTACGCTCTTCTCTCTCTGGCATCGGACCCCACCAAATGCATCTTCCCTCCCAAATTTTGGTGAATTGTTGATATTCCCTCTCGAAAGTTGGTCTTCTCCCGCCAATCAACCACTTTTTGAGGTACAGTATGTCTTTTATCTCTTTATATAAAGCATATACTTCCCAATGTCTCAAGCTTTGGTCCAACAAAAGAAAGAAGCTACAGGTTTTCCAATTTGTGTGCAGGTCTAACCTTTCCTTTTCAAGGTATTCAATTTCTGTAAGAATTTATTTTCTCTTGTTATATATTATTTTGTTTCCAATTTAGGTTTTTATTTTCTATACTTGTTATAAGTTATTTACTAGAGAGATGAGCAATATCTTTTGGTAACAAGATAGAGAGAAAGAAACTTATATAGTCTGTTTGGTAACAATATCTTTTGTATAAGCTTCTCTCTAGTCTATTTAACGCACCATGGATCAGTAAATAACTTATATATAGTAATTTTATCAAACACAGAGAGATATTTTTTAATTTATGCAAGGTTCATGCAACTGATTTGGACTAATAAGTAAACCAGTTTGTAATAGTGGCCTAGTGCGTCAATATTGATATATACTGGTACAAAATAAAGAGTTTCGCCATGAGCACCAAAACAAAATGAAAGGGTTTTGCAACTGAAGATCTATTTCATTAATGTATCTGGTTACAAAGGATTTTGCCTATATACAGGCAGTTTCAAAATTGATCCTAACTAGTTGATAAGTATTTGCTCACATGTTGACTTGATGCAATTCACAGTGTACTGGTAAAGACCTGGAAAACATAAGCTAATAAGTACCAACTGAAACTTTTTATTATATCTGAAATTTCATCATTATTTCTTACAATTGTGGCTGCTCCTTTTACGGTGTATATATAAGAGATAGATTGCTAATCCCTAATTCCTTTCAATTACTTATCACCAAGTGGCACTGTGTGATAGGAGAAGTGCAGGACCACCAAAAAGGATCACAAATGCGCTGTCAATTTGCTGTCTTCATGTTGCAACCTTTTTACAAACTATGTGCACGCCCCAAATGCAAATTGAAGAAGGCTAACTGCTTCTACAATGAAGCTTGTGGATACAAAGGTTCTGTATCACTCTATGTAAGTAAACATAATAAGATTTGAGGATAAAAGGGTAACATTGTACTTTTGCATATTAGAAAGAAGATTAATGCTTTTAACTTCTGTACATGTTTTTTCAATCCTGGAGCAGGGAATCACGATTTACTTTCCTTTCCATATATTTGATGTGCCTCCCTTTCCTTCCCATTCCGTTCCTCTACCTTTCCTTAGCCCAGATTAACCCCTTCTGGAGCAGGACCTTAGGGGTGAAAACGGTAGTCGTTTCGACCGTTATTTCGTTTCGTTTCGTCCTAAACGGAACGGTAATGGTCAAAGATTTCAGTTTCGTTTATGGAACGGAACAATTAACGCAAATATAAACTCAATTGCGTCTCAAAACGGAACGGTTAACGAAACGGAGCTATTTCGTTATCGTTTATTTCGTCTATTTCGTTTTTACATTCTACCCATATGCTATTCATGTGATTGCAGAGACGTGAGGCGGAGAAAACGATGGATCGCTCTAAAACCTAATTCCGCCGCTCACTCTCTCATATCTCTGTCTCTCCCTCTCTCTTCGCCGATCACCCATTCCCTCTCCGTCTCCTCCCATCTATCTCCCTCTCTCTTCTCCGATCACCTCCCTCACCCCTCCCCTCTCCATCACCCAGAACCCAACACCTCTCTCTCTTCTCCGCTAAACACCCCTTTTTTCTCCGATCATCTCTTTCACCCATCTCTTCTCTCACGCAGCAACCAAGGACCCCACCTTGACCTTTTCTTCTCTCACTATCTCTCGCAACAACCAAGGATCTTCAATAAAAGCTGAAAGATCGTTCCTCTCACCCATCTCTTCCTCTTTCTCTCTCGAGCTAGACTGACGACGACCTTTAAAGTCGGCGGCGACTTTTGGCGGCTGAAGATGGCCGACAACAGCTGAGGTTTGTCTTATGGCTGACAAAAACTAATTCTTTCCTTCTCCTATGGACGACAACAGCTAAGTCTTTTCTTCTTTTTTATTTGGAGATTAGCATTGATTTCAGTTATTCTTATTGCTCGAAGTATTTTTTGAATTTTCAATTCTTTTCGCTTACTGGGTTACTGGATTTGCTTACTGATTACTGGTTTGGCTTACTAGGTTACTGGGTTTGCTTACTGGTTTACTGGGTTTACTTATTGATTACAAGTTTGGTTTGCTTATTGGATTACTGGGTTTACTTATTCGTTTTTATCTTTCTATTTCAGTGGTTTTGAGACTTTAGCAGTTGGTACGAGCTTGGTACCAGTTGAGTACAGCTTGCTATGGCTACTGGTATGCTATTTTTAGGTGTCAAAGAGCAAGGAGCACGGAGCTTAGGAAAAGGATATTCAATATTTATCGTTTTTTACTTTTATTTAATTGATTGTTCTCCTGTTTGATCATTTTGTGAATCTGTGTTCAACATTTTGTTCTCGTATCTCTATGTTCAACATCTTTTTTTTTTGTTTGCATGTTCTCAACTAAATATGATGTTATTTGTAAAGTATGTCTACTGGTATGCTATTTGCAACGATAGGGAAAAAAATAGAAAAACACATGTAAGACGCGGTTAAAAGTTTTGAACGGTTGAACCGTCTTGATCGTCTAATTACTACGAAACGAGCAACGCAACAAAATCTGGTTGCGTTAAATGAACGGAACGAAAAACGCAAAAATGTCAAATTTGCGTATAATCAACGAAACGACCAACGAAAGAACTCATTTTCGTGATCGTTTTCCACGTTATGCAGCCCTGGTCCGCTCGCTCCTTTGTATTTTTTCTTGAAATGATTATCACAGTCACTGTCAGTTCAATTATAATATATTAATTTAATATTAAAATTTTATATATTTAATTAATGTTTATAAATAGAAGTAAAATAAAATATATTAATTTAATATTTTATCTTCAAAATATATTACTAAAATTTCATAATATATTAATTTAATATTAAAGTTTTATATTAATATTAAAATTTCATAATATATTAATTTTATATTAAAATTTCATAATAAAACCATGAAAAACGACAAAATTGAGCAGTTACAGCACTGTTCGGAATCCCAGAATCCGATCTAATGTTAGATCGGAATCCCAGAATCCGATCTAACGTTAGATCGGAATCCCAGAATCCGATCTAACGTTCGGAATCCAGGATTCCGATCTTACGATACTATTTATATTAAACTGATTATATTGATATTAATTTTATTGGATTATATTATTTTAATATTATTATCCAAAAATTCGGCTATAAATGGATGTCGATTTTTATTGTCATTTGTCAAGATCAGGTAGAGGAAATTCTGTGTCCGCTCGCTCCTTTGTATTTTTTCTTGAAATGATTATCACAGTCACTGTCAGTTCAAGGTTTTGAAAGTAAAAAAAAAAAAAAAATATTCCTTTGCCGATATTTATAATTGGAATCAATTTATAAAGTTTACTTGCTGTCCTTTGGTGTGCTTGATTACACAAGAATAAGAAAGTTGGGAAAAAAAAAGAGTTCTTATTACTATAAAAAAATCTTATTCTTCATTTTATCCCATATTTGAATATGGCATAACTTTTCTTTCATTATTTCTCTTCCATTCTTGTGCAATCAAACAAAAGTATTTATTGTGCTTCCAATATTAAATTTGTACTTGTTGGTGTAAAAATCAAATAATAATCCGGATAGTGTCGATATAAGTAAAAATAAATAAATAATTAAAATAGTTTTATCCGAATCGCGCTAGAAGCTGTCCTTAAACGTATTCCATCTCAACGTGCGATGAGTAATGAATTTTAATTTCATAAAAGAATACAATGAAAATACTCATCAGCAAAATTATCAAACGAAAATAAAATTTTGAGTTTATTTTCAACATATGTTTCAACAGTACTTTGCTACATCCCGGAAGTATCGCAAAATAAATCTATTGACTGGTGTTCGGTGAGAAATAAAATTCTTCAAATATCCGACAACCTTCATCTTTGGGCTCATTACCAAAATTACTTCCACTAAATTAAGTTTGGGGGGATTTAAACTGGGTGCACTGCAACTTTAATGTTAATTAGACAGGAAGTTTTCTGTATTATTAAAAGTTAAAACAATAACTTCAGCTGAAGAAACTCAGAATATGCCTTCCGGAGTTGTCACCAGCAAGCAGTTAGCCAGTTAGCAAAGATAATAGAGAAAACCCAGAGAGTCAAGATGCTCTGAGATATATAAATCCATATCTATTGGGAACTGTTCCAGATATATTCAGCCCTTATTGTTGTTTAATTTTTATTCTTTGACATTTATTATTGTTTCATGACTATTTCAACTGTTACATCATAAAACAAAGAAAACAATTGATAGATAGAGATGTGCTCCAACAAAGCACGACTCTCGTGCCATTTCTTTAATCCCAACTTCGGTGAGTTGTTTTGAATACCGGTTTTCTAGAGTCGATTGATTGATATTTCTTGTGGTGGCCACACTCCCTCCAATGGTTTAGAGTTGACATTATAAACATATATATCAGCGGATAAGCTGGACGCCTATAAACAATTATAAAGAACAAGGTTTTTGAATCACGGAAGAAACATTTAAGCATTAAAAATTGGACATTTACAACTGCTGTTTGAATTAGCAAGTCCGACCTTCCCTGGTAGAGCTTTTCTAAACATGTCATTTGGGGCCCAGTATTACCACAGAATTGAAGGAACAAAAATTTCTCTCCATCTCTATCAAAATTTTAAGTGCTTATAAATTAGGATCCCTAATAAAGGCGTGTGTCCACCATACTCTTCATCTTAAACCATCTCAATTCTCAAATCTAAGTCAGTAAATACAGCAACAACCAATTGCTCATGCAACAACCAGACAAGTGCATGCTGAACAAGCAAACACTAATTTACCTGACAAAAGCAAGGACCTCGAGCTTGGCAAAACTAATGACAAGATTGACTACCTGGCACGGGCCCAGTGGCTCCGTGCAGCAGTGCTCGGCACCAACGATGGGCTTGTATCTGTCGCATCACTGATGATTGGTGTTGGTGCAGTTAGCTCAACTGCGAAGGCCATGCTTGTCAGTGGTCTCGCTGGCTTGATAGCAGGGGCATGCAGCATGGCAATTGGAGAATTTGTTTCGGTCTACACTCAGTACGACATAGAAATGAATCTCATTGAGCAAGGAAAGGTGAATGATGAGAATGAGGATAAGGAACCTTTAGCAAATCCTTTGCTCGCTGCCGGTGCTTCTGCACTCGCATTTTCAATAGGTGGTATCCTGCCATTGCTTGCAGGGGCATTTATTCAATCCTGGGGGGTGAGACTTGGCGTGGTTTTGGCTGTTACTAGCTTTGCTTTGCTCGCATTTGGTTGGCTCGGTGGCCGTTTTGGTGGTGCAAAACCATACAAGTCTGCACTTAGAGTTTTGATAGGGGGCTGGATGGCTATGCTTGTTACCTTCGCAATTCTCAAAGTTTTTGGTTTAATTTTCCATGTAAAAGTCAACTCATCAAGCTAAGTCATAGATAAATCAAGGATAATTAATTACCATGGATTAATTGCTAGGTCTATGCCCGGTCTGCAGCCATTGCAAAAATATCCATTTTGTGCATGAAAATTACATTTCTTTTCTTTTTAGTTGTATATGTCCATATGATCATGAGATCCATGACATATGAAACAATAGCAAGTTGCTTATTATTTGCTCCGTAATTGACATGTTAGTTCATTAGTTAAAGAGGTTGATTTTGAAACCATGGCGGCACATCCTCCTCCTCCTCCCTAGATTCTGCACTACAAATCAAAATGTCCGGTCCAATTTTTAATAATAAGCCTTCGAATTTAGACGCTGCCCGATTTCTCATCAGATACTCCAGATCTATTTTTACCTCTCGATTGACATCTCTATATCTATCTCTAGAGATAGAGCAGAGGAACCCCAAAATTACTATATCCATACGGACCATACGACCATATACACATGCTTATTCTACCACTTCTTTAGAGACTCAGTTTGGTAAACTTCGGAATATTGTAATATAAAACTGTTTTTACTTTTGAATAGAAACCTATAAATCTAGCAGTAAAGTACTAGAGATAGAAAAGCCTTGTTTTGGTATAATTTGAAAGAGCAATAAAGTTAGTTGGCGAAATATAAATTAGTGAAATGATGGATTGCAAATAAATTTTAGCTGCACTATTCTTTCACATCTACTATTCCATCAAAGTAAAGACAGCAAAAACAGTCGGTCAACATTTTATTTCACATAATTTAAAATAGCAATATTCGTTAAACCTAGTTTTAAAAAAATAACCAAGGATGTTGTTAAAGCAGCTATTGATCTTAGTCTAGATATTTAGATATCAGATATATATTCAGGATTATTGGGTTCCCTCCTCATGTAGTTTTCCTTTTATGTCCTTTATAAATAACCTAGTTCTATAGGGTCTTTCTTGTAAATTGTTAAACTCAACTGTGATTAATAAAGGCAGAAAGAAAAACGGGTGCTGTATCGCCCACCAATTTTTTTTGGTTCTTCTCTCTGGCTTTCTGTGCGCACGTATATGTGAGAAGACAAAATCCAGCATCTGATCTCTTGATCTCTTTGTACCAATCTCAGTACCGCTCTCTCTGTTCTCTACTCTTAACAAGGATTAAAGAAAATCATTTTTTTATCCTATATATTATCCTATCAGCAGTAAATAAAGTAATAAATAACTATATATTTACTAGGCAATTAGTCAGTTTTAATTAAAAACACCGATTCATTAAGCCTTCCAAACAGAAAGGTAGTATTATTAAAAAAATGATTCTTTTTTAAACATAAATATCCCCAAGTTTAAGATTTTTTTTTTGTAAAAATTTTATGAACTATATTTTACTTCATTTTTGTATCCTAGTTTGTGGTTAAATTCTACCATATTTTCCATAAGGTTTGCCATTGAAACCACATAGATCAATCCTAAGAGATCTTTGAAAGTACTTGCATGAAAAACACTCTCTAAGTCTCTATACTTAAATTTTGAGTTGTCCCAGAGTCTTCATGTAAACGGTCTTTCCTGTCCCTGATCATCGCAATGCTAGAGATCGGTATGCTTTCAGAAGAAAACTACCTACTCATGGACTTTTTTTTGTTTTGTTGTCGTCGACATTAGGGCTGTCAAACATGGCCAAAATGCACGGAACAGGCCGTTTCGTTTGCCGTTTCGTTAAGAAATACGGTACAAGATATCAGTGGCGGAGCCACATACAACAAAGGGGGGTCAATTGACCCCACACTTGTTTGAAAAAATACAACTTTGCACTAAAATAATATATTTATCACATGAATTTTTATATTGACACACTAATTTGAACCCCATAAATAATCATAAGATATGTAATTGTCGAACCCCATTTTTATTTTTGAAATTTCGACACCATTGTGATTATAAATGTAAATTTAAAATGTCAATATGTATGAATATATTTAAATTTTGTGTGATAATATTGATATTACTAATTTATTGAACCCCATTTGAAAATTTTCTGGCTCCGCCACTGCAAGATATCATTTTGTTAACCGTTTCATTTTTTAAACGATATAGAATTTCGTTTCGTTATTTGTTCCACTTCAGAAAATACATGTAAAACAGTTTCAAATAAGACTGAAACGGTCGAAACGATATGATTCTGCATTTCGTTTACCGTTTCATTATTGGAACGGAATCAAAATGGAGTTTGTTATTCGTTCCATTTCGCTTAACCGAAACGAAATCACGTGCTTTTTTGTCATGTTGACAGCTCTAGTCGAAGTTATTGTCATTGTTAATTTTTTTGCTGCCAAGTCAATTGAAACTTGCGTTACAGCATTAATCAATCTCCTCTTGGTGACACAGCTTGTGTTCTAACTTCTGATAAAATTTGTGTTGAAATCGCATAGTGTTGAAATTGTATTATGTTTTGAGATTGGCTAAAGTATACTCCAGCATACAGATAGTCTGTATGCTGGAGTTGTTTCTCAGAATCTAAAATGCATACAGTCGATCCGAACCTTTCAAATTGTTCTCCATATTGAAATCTCTTAGGAAACCAAAATTTATATTTTTTTCGAATTTTTTTTGCTATACATTATGCTATTTTAAAAAAAAACAATGTAAATGAGTTGTAAAGGAGTATTTCTGACTCTTCAATTTGAAAATAGTATAATATATAGCAAAAATTTTGAAAAAATGTAAAATTTGGTCTTGAAAGATATTTTTACATGGAGAACAACTTGAACGGTTTGGATCGACTGTTTGAATTTTAGATTTTGAGAAACGACTCTAGCATACGAGTTTGATCCGTATGCTGGAATATACTTTAGCCAATTTCTTATGTTTTTTTTGTTCTAGATAGATTTATTCTTTCCATCTGAATGGAATAATTTTTCGCTATTGTCGACATTGATAGGTGCATCCATCACCATAATGCAATAATTTATATGTTCACTCCATCAATTAGCACAATTTAAATCTGCACATTTACAGAAAAGTTGGAGCACCGAATTGGTTGCCGGGACCCCCAATTTATTCCTTTTTCCATCTATGCTTCCATTTTTATGTTCTCTTTTGCCATTTTCTGTTTTCCTTCACTTTCGGCTGTGTTGTGATGTTGTCTACGCATTCAACAATAGTAGCTTTTTTAGATGCCTTCTGCTGTTGGCCTGTTGCCTTGTGATATGCCATAAAATTGCCAATTTAACGTACCTTTGGTTTCTTGACTTTCAAAAAGGCTGAGTGATGCTGGCAGCATCTGCATGTACACATGGAGTTTCAGTCACTTTTCACACTAGGATTTCTACTTCTAGTTAGTTATTTTAGGTTTATAATGATCTCTTTATCATGTTGGGTTACGTTGGAAGTTGTTTCCAAAATTTAATCAATGACTACACATAAATAAATCTGGATTTCGCTAAAATAATTTTGAAAAACAAATTAAATAATTTTATTAATTAGTTGAAGAATATTAGTTAATTAAATAGAATAAGTGCGAGCCAAGTTTGGATTATGGGTGCACCGAGTAATAACTATCTTAAGAAAATGTAGTCTTCTACGGTTGCACTATGAGAATCTATAGATGTTTTTTTAAAAATGCAAAATTGCTTCGTTAAGAAAATATATAACTTATACAATTGATTGGAAAGAGAACATTTCTTTGATTTCGTGGAGATTTTAGAGGAAACATGAAAGGGCTTGACAAAGACCCCCAAATGTTATTTGATAGGTCTAACAAGCATACCACTTAATTTTTCTGTTAACCTTTTACAGTTAAAGCCTAAACAAGTCTATAAGGAAATCCGTGTTGTCTCTGGGTTAGAAATTACTAAGCATCCTATTTTGATCCAAAAATCAATATAGTGATCATTGACGTCTGATTTTATATATTAAACGATCGAACAGACAGATATTTGATTAGGGGAAAATAAAAAACATGACTGTAAAAATTTAAGAATCAAGTACCTGGACAAAGTGAGATCTAAAATATTATTTGTTAAATGTCTTATCCGCAGGATCAGGCTGGAATATAGAAGAATTGGGTTAACGATACAAATTGATCATTTTTTTTCAACTAATTATTCGTTTCACATACGTAACTAAAAGATATTTTGGGGTGTACAGAATGAGAATCAAGCTTAGCAAAGCAAACCAAAACAAGGAGCTCGGTAAAGCACAGAGATATACAAAAATCATTTATGAGTGTTGTTTTCAGGCCTTGATGGGTACCAAAATAAAACAAATTAAATTATGTCATTTTTATATATCGAGAAAGTTATATAAATAATATTCAACTATTTTAGTTTAACATTAATATTAGTATATTCGAAGGATACTGCTTGTTAATAATAATTAATTAATATTAGTATGATTAGCGAAGCCATGACCTGGACTAATGGCAGCCATATAAAAGCTGCTTAATTTTAAATTAACAAATAAGAAACACTGTAAAGTTTTAATTCCTCTTGGGGCCACATTCACGACGTCATTCCTATTTAATAAGTAATTAATATGTTGATAGGTTTAAACAGACTGACGACTGTTCCTTGCAAAGAATTGTTTAATGTCAATTCTCAGTGGTACATTTTGAAAACCGTTCCCGGAGAGTAGATACTTCGCGTGGTGGCCACGCGCCCACCTTTATTTAAGGTTCTTAAATTCCCAATGTCTTATATTTAAGTGACTTAATTCGAACTTTCTAAATCCAAATGTTTTTTTTAATAAACTATTTGACAAAGGAATTTTTTTATTTTTAAAAAAAAATGTAGACAACATGGAGTTGCTTAAGTCCAAAATTTCAACCAAAACTATGTCTGATTTTTCATCTAATTTTTGCACGTCTGATATTAAGATTTTGTCATATATATGATTATGAAAGAAATTTGTAAATTTTATTAATTCGTTTCCTTCAAAATCTCGAAACCAAAAGTTAATAAAATTTACCTTGTACATCTGTTCTTGATTTTCCGTGAAATTAACTTGAAAAAGAAATTTTTTTTTTTGTGAACTAAACGTAAATTGTGAATTTAAACAAGAATAATTATTTTGATTTACTTTTTGAGCGTGAATTCTAGTCGAAAACGGGAGCTCTATCATACAGGGAAAAAAAAATTATCTATTTTCCTTTTTGCAATCTAATTTATTTTATGCCCTTACAGTCCTTTCCATAAGATGTAATTAAAAAAACAATTAAAGAATTTAACAAATACGTCTGTGACAACACCTGCCCCCTGCAATAATTCAGCTATATCATATATATTATAAGATAGTTTAATAGTAAAAGTACCGTCAATGTACCCCTACCCCACTAACTCCCTCCCTGGCTTGAACCTCAGCACCGAACCCCTCGTCGGTTTGCACCCGGGGGCATGCGGTGTGGCCAACAAAAAGTAAAACAGAAATAAAAAGTTAAAAAACATAAGCATCCTCATATCAAAATTCCCACTTTTCCCTTTTTTTTTGTTTTTGAAAAATCACTCTCTTGTCAAATTGCAGAGTCCAATAGTCCATAAATAGGGGATCACGAGGCGTGTGCCCTCCATACTCCCAAATCCATTCAAAGTCTTTGCATCCTCTCATTGCTCTATTTCATTCTCTTAAGTTATCCTAGTTCTAAGTTATAACTAAAGACAACGACCATGTCTTTTCGTTTGAGTTCGATTGTCCCCACAGCAACCACTTCAACTGAAAATTCCATGAATCCGATGCACCGGGAACCAAATGGCAGTCTCCCAACATCTGACAACCCAAACAAAGACCTTGAGCTCGGGAAAGATGCGGATGACACAACTGACTACATGCAACGGGCCCAGTGGCTACGTGCCTCTGTCCTCGGGGCCAACGATGGTCTTGTGTCTGTAGCTTCCCTGATGATTGGTGTCGGTGCTGCCAGCTCAACTAGCAAGGCTATGCTGGTCTCTGGTTTAGCTGGTCTTGTAGCTGGCGCATGTAGCATGGCCATCGGCGAATTTGTGTCGGTCTACGCTCAATATGATATAGAGAAGACTCTGATCGAGCGAGGCGAAGCTAATGATGTAGAAGAAAACAAGGAACCATTAGCAAATCCGTTGCAGGCTGCTGGTGCATCGGCTTTAGCATTTTTGGTAGGCGGTCTGCTACCCTTGCTTGCGGGGGCATTCATCAAATCCTGGGGTGCACGGCTGGGTGTTGTTTCTGGGGTGAGCAGTCTTGGATTGGTCGTGTTCGGTGCAGTTGGTGCGCTTCTAGGTGGTGCCAAACCGTATAAGGGTGCGCTTCGAGTTTTGATTGGAGGGTGGCTGGCTATGCTGATTACTTATGGAATTCTTAAAGTTTTCAGTGTACTTTTCCATATTAACATCAACTCATCAGGCTAAAGTGATTAGAGTTTATAATTATTTTAGCAACTATAAGCCTAGTGCCTGGCTGGGGATGAAGCCAAGCCTATGTTTTATTATTGTGCTAGTAATTAAATCTGTGAGGGTTTTATCTGTTTCTTTGTTTCTCTTCTGATAATACAGCAGGGATTTCAGAAATTTAACTTGATGTTGTGTTATTACTTCATAATCATGTCTAATATTATCTTTATGGTGATTAATGCTATATATTATATATATGTAGAATTCTAGCTTAATAATTCTTGCTTGTTTTCTGGAATTCTGGTATTTTTATTTTAAACTTTGTTTTAGAGTTTTAGCTTCTGCTCCAATAATTTGTTTGATATTCAATAGTGTAGAGAATTTAGGACTCCTTGGACTTCACTCTCAAATAATCTTTCAAATAGTTTACGGCTTGTATATTTACGTTTTCACCTGATTTAATTAGTAAGCAGTTACCGGGAGTAACCTATAATTCGCATAAGAATATCTCTAGGATTTGAGTCATATTTTAACAGAGCTGCTGCATCGGACATAGACGCTAATTTCACAAAAAAAAATATCATTGCTTTTGAAGGATCGATCATTGGAATATGCCCGTCAACTATCGACGTACGTTCCTAGCTAATTATTGATATATACCATGGGAAGGTGACCCTATTTTTAGCTACTGTTCAAATTTAGAGACAGTTGATCATTTGATATTTAATTACCTTCAGAGTGTGCAAACTTGGAAGTGGTTTTATAAAAAATTAGATATAAATACAACTCCTGAGAGATTAGAGGATGTTTTGAAACATAGCAGGCAGATTATCAATAAACAGAAAGCTTTTATATATATATTGGTCTGCAGCTATACTCTGGACAATTTGGAAATGTAGAGATGAGTTTATTTTTCAACATATTAGACCTCAATCTATGCAAAAAAATCTATGTAGATGTGAAACACTTGCTCAAATATTGGGCGGGGATGTGGAAGATAACACTTAGGTTCCGTTTGGATGAGTCCTAGGAATAAGGGAGTAAATTTATTATAAACAATCTAAATTCTTCACAAAGTTACACACTTCTCAATACTTCTTTTTTTATTCTTCTTATTCTCACACCATCCAAACGGAGCCTAAGTGTTATCTTCAATTCATCTGTGGAGCTTGTGTCCTGATGATGATACAATTTCAATTCATCTGTTGGAGGAAGGACCTTCAGATGATGCAATAGGAGCAGTGGAAGTAGCTTGGGCTGCTTGATCATACAGAATGGAAAAGATTCAGAGAGTGAAGGGGATGACTTGTGTTTGAACTGATCATGGTTTGAGCTGATTCAGTTGATGAAGGAAAAAATAAATAATAAAGAAAATTTAAATTCTGAAGTTTAGAGGGGTCTGATTTGAATTCTAGTTTTGGTATGGACTTAGGGATTATTTTTACACTTTCTTAATTAGTTGTTGATTATGTTGTTTGGATGCCTTCTTTAGTTGATTGTTAAGCTGTTGCTAGAAAAAATGTCTCATAAGGAAAAGAGAGATTTGAGTGTTTGGATGGGCGCGTAGAGATGGAGTAGATTTGGGTGGTTAGATAACTAGGGCTGTCAACGATACACCATTTACCGTTATGCCGTTTCGTTTAACCGAAATGGAACGGTTTGTGGCATAAAAAATTATATCGTTTTTTAAGTGGCACGGTTGATGGCACAGTTGGTTATACCGTTTCGATCATTTCAACCTCATTTCAAATCGTTTTTATATGTAATATACGGTTGATGGCACAAAAAATTATTTCGTTTAATAAATGAAACGGTAAGTAGCATGTCAGTATTGTACCGTTTAATAAGTGGCACGGTAACGGTTTGGTGTCATTCCGTGTCACTTACCACGTTTTGACAGCCCTATAGATAACTATTGATAGGATTGTTGCTTTTTGTTTGTTTGAATGTAATAATTAATAAACGATTACTTTTTGTAATGAAAAGTCGTAAGACTTGTAGGCTTACTTATATTTTTTTAAAAAAAAAATTGTGGGTAATATATTGATGGAATTTGAAATTTGAAATCTTGAATCCATTGAATCCAATTTAAAAAGTGTTACATAGATTCTGAACTACGTGCCTGTATGGCTGACTGGCTGTATTCATTCTGTTGTAATGGTCCACTGGATACAATAAATAAATATTCTTTTAGTGCCGGAAGAATTTGAAAGCAAACTTTGGAAGATGCAAGTCTCCTTTCGAGTAAACTTGAATCATGTGTATGGCTGTCAAACATTAATAACGGAAGCGGAATAGGATGTTCCGTTTTCCGTTCCGTTCCGGCACACGGAAATGAAATCTATTCCGTTTCCGTTCCTTTTCGTAAAACGAAACAAAAAACTGTTCCGTTAGCCGTTTCGTTCCTCATTTTCCACTGATTTCAGCCTATTTTCCATTAATTTCAGTCATTTTTCGGTAAAACGGAACATTAACGTGCAATATCGCCTGTTCCGTTTCCGTTCCGTTCCGGACGGAACGGAACGGAAACGTTCGAAACGGTACCAAATTGACACCCCTAATCATGTGACAGCCTATTGATCAACATCTAGTCAAGTATGGCCGTTACAGATATTCAAAAAAAGTCCGGAACGGAACGAAAACGTTCGAAACGGTACCAAATTGACACCCCTAATCATGTGACAGCCTATTGATCAACATCTAGTCAAGTATGGCCGTTACAGATATTCAAAAAAAGAAATGGTGTAAACATTTACTTCAACTGAATGGTATAAACATTTACTTCGTATACAAAACGAGATGTATACATATCGTTCCTTTTCAGCTATCTTTTTAGACTGTCAAGGAACGCATATTTTTTCTTTTAAAGAGACGGATCGAGATAGGTGGGCAAATTATTACATAAATAATCATATATATAATGTCAAGGGAGGGTTATAATGTATTCATATTGGGCCGGTTGATTAGGTACTCAAATGAAACTTTTGTGGGGGTTTGGCCCAATAGCTTGAAAATAAATTGTTACAAACGACATACCTGCTAATCAACAATCACTGACAAGTAAACATTTTTTTATGGAAATTGATTAGTGTCATCTCCCATTCTACAATCGTTGTCAGCGCTCTCCTCTACTCACTTAGTGAAACGCTCTCCTCTTCTCACCGGCGAAGCACTCCCCTCTCCTCACCCGGGTACGCTCCATCTCCCTTCTACTCACCCTTCCGTCTCTCTCCCTTCCCTCTCCCTTCTTTCCGTGCGTCTCTCTTCCTTCCTTCTGTGCGTCAGACTTTGTTCACTTTATTTATTGCATCTGTTCAATTTATTATTTTAAGTGTTCATTTTTTTTGTTGTGCATCAGACTTCTATGTTTATTTTATACGTTTCACTTTGTTGGTGTATATATTCACTTTGTTCATTCATATGTTCAATTTGTTACTTTTATGTGTTCAATTTGTTTTGCTGCGCGTCAGACTTCTGTGTTTATTTTATATCTCACTTTGTTGGTGTATATGTTCACTTTGTTCATTCATATGTTCTTTGTTACTTTTATGTGTTCAATTTATTTTGTTGTGCGTCAGACTTCTGTGTTTATTTTATGCCTCACTTTGTTGGTGTATATGTTCATTTTGTTCATTCATATGTTCAATTTGTTACTTTTATGTGTTCAATTTATTTTGTTGTGCGTCAGACTTCTGTGTTTATTTTATGTCTCACTTTTTTGGTGTATATGTTCACTTTGTTCATTCATATGTACAATTTGTTACTTTTATGTGTTCAATTTGTTTTACATTCTTACTATTTGATGGGAAATGAATCATTGATGAAGGAGGCAGAGGGAAGAAGACAGAGAAGAGAAGGGAAGGCGTGGAGGTAAAAGGAGAGTGAAGAGGGACGGAGGGGAGTGTGGCATAGGAGACGAGAGAAGAGAAGAGGCGGAGAAGATGAACGCGCTAGGAAAAGAGAGATGAGAGGAGGAAAGGAGAATGCGTGAGAGAAGAGAGCAGAAGGAGAGCGCATTTGAGAGGAGAGAACGAAAATTCTATTTTTGGTTCAGCGATGGTATTTTTACCGATGGTGGTTATAATTTCTATTTTTTTATTGTCAAGATATATTGTACACGCGCGAGTATATGACAAATTTATTTAATAATTCAGACAAGATATATTCTCTATTAAGATTGACTCTTTTTCACTGCTTAGGTTATATAAATATTTAGTTATGACAACCTACGATGTACCATTGAATATATCAAATTGCATCAAATTTTTTACAATGAAATGATTTTGAAGTTCTTATGATACCTGTAATTTAAAATATTTTATTTTGCAAATATTTTTATGGTAGACGTTGTCAACATAATATAGTCCTCTAAATGCATGCTTACACATTTATTGATGTTTGTGCTATTTTTTTAGTAGTGCACTTAGAAAATAAAATTCCAAAACTGTCACGACAAAACAAGTGTTAGGTTCTGCAACCTTCCAAGTGATTGTCGCCAATTAAGTGTACTCTAGTCTAGGGGTGCACAGGAAGCGTAACCAACATGTGTAGCTGTTGGAGAAATAAATCGATCGAATCAATTCTGATAATTTATAATTATTTTTTACGAATTTGCATTTTACCCGAAAATTGCTTCTATATTTTCCGACTGCTCAGCAATTTTTTTATTGTTTTTGAATTAACGGGATCGTTCTTAATTATTATGCATATAATATAAAGATACAAGAATGGTTTGAAAAAGAGGCAATTGAAATGATGACACAGTTATCAATCTAAGCCCCCATTTGGATCGTATGGGAATAGGCGAAATAGCTTCTTCCTAGACGTAAATTTATTATAAGCAATCCAAATTTTTCACAAAGTTACACACTTCTCAATACTTTCCGCCTAGAAATAGACTATTTTTCTTATTCCTAAGCAATCCAAACGGAGCTTAAGATATGTTTATATTGAAAAAAATATTATATAATGCACCTCCCCACCAAAGAATGTCATCTAGAGAACGCATATAAAAGATGACAACGAAAGGATATATGAATATATAATCTATAAATTATATGAATTATTTTGATTATAATTTTCATTCCATAAATCACTAATCATACTTGTTGAATTTTCTACCAACATATATATACATTTTATCTTGCATCCAATATACACATTTTATATATATATATCCAATATTTTAGATTTTGTATCGCTCACAAACAAGATACTCATATTGTGATTAGAAATACTTGCAGCATGAATTTCACTCTGATGGATTGTAGAGTAAAACTTCTGTTAGTCTGACATGTTAAATTGATATTGACTTAATATTGATTTATATTTTCTATGTTAAAAGATTTATTAGTTTCTTGATGTATAAAGAGGTGCTATGCAATAATAATCGTCAATGGACCGTGTAGTTGGGATAAATTCGTGAGGATATTCTGTGGCAATTGTATCATTACTGTGTTTTTCAACCTAAAAAAAAAATATGCTCCTTGCTCCAAATTGGAAGTCGCTTTGGACATATTTAGAGGGGCCATATAATTATTGACTTATGAGTTAGGTTTAACAACTATTCTTTTCAGAATTAAGGTTAGAATTTTGATAAAATTAACCATTTAAAACAGTTGGTATTTTTTTTTATTCCAATTAGATACGGTGGAAGTAACGTAGATTACTGGTTTTAATGATGAAGTGGCTTTTTACGCATGTAAACATAGTCATCTGAGGATTTTTTTTGTCCGCTAAAACTCAAAAGCAAGATCGAGCTCTGATTTTTTTCATTTAATATGGGGGCTTGACCCCCCCCCCCCCCAAATTTTTTTCTTCAAAAAAATATGGTTTTAATTAAATTTCGCAGTATTTCTTCTTACGATTTTGAAATAACTGTAATATGTGTATAACAATAATTTAAAAAAAAATTGTGCGATGTTGGACTTGTGTGTTATTTTTTAATAAGAAGTGGCACAGTATGTCACCTATTTTATTCCATGAAAAATGTCAGCTCGCATTATTCGAACTATGTAGCGTTATATATCACGTGTCCAGTGTACTGATCAAAATTAATTCCAGCTTGCATTACCTAATTTACAGCGTAATTAATGGTGCATAGCGCGATGTGAAACGAGGTCGCCATGTGTAGATTCTGTGTGTCTCCATGTAGTTTGCATAATTAATAGAGACTACAGGCCTAAGAAGGCCTTACCTTCTGCACATGCCCCCTGATATTTAGGCTTGTTAATTAAGACATGAAGCTCTGATCTAAAAGATGCTCTAATTCCATATTAATTCTTAAAATATTGCATGAAAATAATACTTCCTGATTCTCCGAGATGTACCCATTTATCTTCGTATGAAAAGAATATAATCCCAAATAAACCAAAATCAAAACGAATCTTTTATCTACGTTTTCTTTCGTAAGAAAAGTTGTCGTAGTTGTTGATAATGGTACTTGCCGTGTCAAACATGTCTTCTTTCAGCTTTGTCAAAGTGATTTTTCTTATTGTGACCACACGCCTTTCTATAAATTAATCGACTAAATACCTCACATCTTGTCCTTTATTGTTTGTTTTTGCACCCGCTAGCGTGGTAGCCACGCGCCTCTTATTATTTCAATACCTAACACGTTGTCGCCTTTGTCATGTTGTAGCACTTTTCTAATGCTGGACACACGCCAGTGCTTAAATTAATACGCATTTAATGGAAGGGTTAGCTGGATGCAGTGAATTAATCCACTCTTCCCAACCACTGAGGACATAAGAAAAAAAGGTGAATGTTGACCATTGAACGGGTAACAGCAAATAGCTAGTGTGTCAAGTGGTGTATTAGGTAAGTAGATGAACCCAATTATCTCTTATAAATTAGAGGTCGATTCAGGGTTCGTCTCATCTGTACTCCTTGCTCTTCCTTTCTCCTAATCCTTCCAACTTGAGAAAAGTTCAAAAACTTCAGGTAAGTTATCTAGACTACCGCAGTTTAGCACTCCCATTAATGTTTTTTAATCTTTTCAACCATTTCGAAATTAATTAATTAAGCAGCTGACCCGAATTTATAAATTAGTACTAAATTGTGATTTCATTTTGTTCTTTCTCTGTCAGAGCAAGCTCAAGCTGCTCAATCGGCCGGCTTTAGTTACGATTTAACATGCAATGTAACAATGTGAAGATTAATTTGCTTTTTAATTTGTGTATATATAGCAGAATAATATGCAGCGATCAGGACAGAACAGAATGCTTAGTTTCTCCCAAAATGCATTAGATGGAACATATGGCGGTGAGAAGCAATGGTATTATGATCCGGGTAGTTCATCGAATGGCAGTAGACATCCTACAAAGTCATATTGTAGAAGCCATGATAAAGAGCACAGAGTGGCACAGAGAAGCCTGACAAAGGTGAGAAAAGAATGGATGAAAGTGAAAGAGGAGATGGGTTATGCTAAATTGTGTGGGGAACATTTGAGTGAGGTTTTAGTTGAGACAGATAAGAAAATAGCAGCTATGTTAGCAGAGCTTGATCAGACTGATAAATATATGCAGGATTTAATTGCTCAAAATGAGGAACAGGAGTACTGAACAGTGTAATCAGGTGTAATAATAATAGGATAATTTAGGTTAGGATAGAGATATATGTATGCATGGTTACATTTTTTGTTTTCATTTTTTTCCAGCCACTTTGTGTATTAATGATATATGTATTACGCATTTGATTAATAGCATTAGATATAGATGCTCATCCATTATTTTCCTCAAAATAATCCTTAGTTTTTTTTTTCCTTTTTTTCCCCTTTTAAAGTCTGGAAAAAGATCTGATAGTAGTCTCAAAGAGGCTCCGACAAATCACTTATTATCGTTTGAATTATGGACAGAAATTGAAAATTGATGTTTATGCAGGCTATATACGGAACCCAATATTAGATAAACGTTTCGTCAATTGAAAAAATTTAGAAGTCAAAGCCCGGTATCCGTCTTTCTAAGAGTTATAAACCACTGATATAAAATATAATAAATAATCAAAATCTAGCTATTTGATCTGGCATGGGCGCGGTATACCGCGAATACGCAAATTCGTTATGTACCGTCCATGTGGAACGTGTAACGAAATGAAATCTGATTTCGTTTCGCAAACGGAACGTGTAACATAATGTATTTCGTGATTCGTTTGTGCATTTTATAGTGTAAATAGAGCCGTTCCGCCACGTTCCGTCGAAACAGAACAAATCACGAATCATTCTGATTCGTACTGATACTGAAACGATACGGAAAACGGAACAGTCCATTCCGTTTCCGTGATACACGCGCGTTACCCACCCCTATATTTGATTATAGGTGGAAGTCAAAAGTTACGTGATACAATGGGTATTGCAGTTTTGGTGCTTTGCACATGGTTTTCTTCGGGTTTAATAAAATTAAAAATTAATTCTGTGGCTGACACGGAAGTCTTAATCCATTTAACTAATCAATTTTATTATGTTGAGAAAAGCCTGATCAAGCTGAGCTGGATCAATGAACTTGGGCCATTTGTTTGATGCAAGTACATATACATAATTAACGTTGACATATTCATTGAGAAATGATAACTGTCATATGTAATTTTATAATTGTTTAAACAAAATAAACACATAAAAAAGACAAGATGAACATATAGATGATTAAAGTGAACAACATACAAAAAAAATAAATTTTATCATTCCTTATTCAGAATTATATATATATATATATTCAACTTATTTTTATTGAACTTATTTATTTGTATGTGTTTGTTTTGATCTTTCATATGTTCAACTTGTCGATTTTATAAGTTCACTTTGTTTAAGGGATGACAAAACTGCAATAACAATAAATTGAGTCATCTGTGCCATATAATTAATAGTTATTTTCGAAACCTCGGCACTGCCGAGTCAAAACATATTACAATACCTACAATATTGCTTAGAACTACATAAGCCCCCTATTAATCTAAACTAGAGCTTCTAAATAATGTCAGTCGACTTGATTTGACTCCATTCTAAATCATACAATTCAGACAAATAAAAATAAACAACCATGCAACAAGAACAACATCACACAGGAACCCTCAAATACCATACGCATCAAATATACGTAAGCAATGACGTGTTTTGCACACTATATTTTGCTTCTCAATTTCTCTATTCGGTCTTGTTCCATCGAGAAATGGAGGAGAAGAATTCCCAATACCATACCTTCACTGTCTTGCATCCATCAAATTTTTAGGCCTTTTCCTCCGTTTAGCCCAATAATTTGAGCTTCCAGGCTAATAGAAGCCAATATGATTCAGAGCTTGATATTTAGTAGTTGGAACTTGGGCCGCCCTGGCAATGTAATATGTCCGAAAATTAAAAAAATAATATTAAATTAATATAATATATTAAAAATAATATCAATATAATAATATTTTTTAAATAGTATCACAAGATCGGAATCCCAGATTCCGATTGCAATATCGGAATCCCGGATTCCGACCTTAGCTAAGATCGAAATCCGAGATTCCGCATCTTAGCTTTTTGTTAAAAACGCTGATATTTTATTTTTCTTTTATCCGGTAGAAATATTTTACTTGTTTCCATATATGGCCCAGAAAGGCAAATTCACCAAACATCATAAGCATTAGAGTTATTACTACATAAGCTAAATAGCTGCGTATTTCACTTAAAATTTTGAACACATAACCAAAAACTATTCTGGATTAATAAAAAACTATTTATACTTGTTCTCTTGTTCGTCTTGGAAAAAGAAATATCTATTACAAATTAAAAAAAACATATAAATTTTTTTATCATTCATAATCATGAGATAATGTCAATGAAAATGCTTGTATATATCCAATAAAATTTGAACTCAGATAAATATTTTCATAATACTAAAAATATGTATAATTTTTTTAGGGTTAAAAAAATGTATAATTTAATAACACGATTGACTACGAAGTATTTTTATGCAGAGAACACAATATGGTTGCATTTTTGTAAGTAATGTCAAATCTTAGATATATCAAAAAAATGTATATAGAAAGAGGAGAGATAAATGAAATTAATTAGGAGGCTACAAATATAAATTATGTGCCATTATATAAAGTTTAAAAAAGTCTAACTCTCTTTATATGTATTAATTATGTATAAGTGAGCTCTTTAGTGGATAATTTTACAGAAATATTTGTACTGATCTAGTCTGTGCAAATTAAAATTATAGCAATTCAAATTCGGGGATCACTTATGTTATGTGAGAAAAAAAAATAACAATAATCTGTAGAGCCCTGGTGTTGTTTTCTATGATAAGAATTTAAGAATTGCATAAACTAACAATCTATTTATAAGATCAAATTACATAAACTTATTAGTTATCGCTGTTAGGAAACTGCTCAATTTTAATTTTATGACTAATTACACTTAATTAATCCAATTAAACAAAGAGCAATTAAGGATCTAGTGCAAAAGCTCAATTCGACACAAGAGATAGGTGGAAATTTACCTCTCTTGATATTGTAATCATGAGGCTCGATCCTACGGCTTAGAAATCGATGGAGTGCTCTCCAAACTCCTCCAATTCGAAACACCTCGAGTCCACTAAGGTATTAACCAAGTTATTCTCGAATCGTGCTAGCGATGAGAATTACAAGTCTAATCCCAAAGCTTCCCCTTTCTTCAATCAATTCACTAATTAATTTGTGGAAGAAGGGAGCTCAACACATGAGCAATAGAATGGGAGAGAGAGAGAGGAGAGGTCGGCGCCTATGGTGGCTAGGGGCGGCTAGGGAAGGGAAAAAGAGCAACCATCCAAGGAGCCTCCATAAAGGTCCTTATACAGGCTCCAAACCCTAGCACAAAATTCACACAAATTATATGGTGTGTCATCCCACCTACCACCTATATAGGACGGCCTTATTATGGGATTTGATGGGCCACAAACTCATCTCTTTAGTACCTCAATTCAATTAATTAAAGGTCTCATTCAATTGCTATTTAATTGGACATTTAATTTACCAATAAATAAAAGCCCAATAAATCAAGTGTGTTGTTTATAAATAATTATTAACTTAATAATAATTAATTAGAGATTAGACAATGCATTTATTTATTTCAATATGATCCATTTGAATTAATTAATTATAACGGTCCATAACGGTATATAATTAATTAATCAACCCATCATATTTTGCAATACTCACTGTTGCAAATAAATAAATAATGCACGTATGGTTAAACACCTTATTATGTGTGACCCTTTGAGGATTTATGCTATGTTGGACATGGAATTAAATCGCTATTTAATTCCAATAATCATAAGCGGTATCTAGCAACACGTTATGATTCCCAATTCGCATAAATAGTGTACTGCTACAATATTTCAATCCTGCATAAGAGAATAAATATGTTTCTCTATTTTGATTATTATGTTTCACGATATCATCGTATAATCCAAGATAGGAATGTGTCAGTCTTGCAGATTATACGTTTCTTGATCTAGAGTTGATCGCTTAGTTGCGCGCATACGATCCAACTCCATCAAAGGGCCCAAACAGATATCGTCACTCACTAAGTGAATTAATGAGAGACATACGGTTTTCTTGATGATTAGCTTTTTCCCGCACAATTCAAGAGAAGATAAATAAAGTCCGTATAGCAGCCCTTATCGGGAATCAGCGGTAGACAATATTTATTGAACCTATCCTCATGTGGAAAAGATAAACATCTCAAACTTAGAACCAAAATCATAACGAAATAAACAATGACACATAACACAATCCATATGTTTATTTCGATGGGTCAAGTCATGTGCTATGTTCCATAACATACACATATGCAATTAAGTTGGTAACTCTTTACCTATGATTTGTAGAACTTAATCATCACTTAACTTGCATACTAATCTTATAAGATAATTAATGTTCCTTGTTAATTATCAAGATTATGGACCGTTTAGATTTATTATTGTCATTCTAAAGAATGATCCACAGAGATCTACAATTCAGATCCTCAACCTGAATGATCTGTCAATAATAAACCTAGGAACAGATGATAAAATATCATCCATAACATAAACTAATATTTAAGTCATTAAATTATTGACTTTTAGGACATAACTCCAACAATCACACAATAAATTTATAAGATTAATAGTATATCAATAATATATATATATATATATATTTTGGCAAAATTGAAGAAATAATTGTCAAGATTGTATAAAGAAATAATTGTCAAGATTGTATAAGACATTAACTTCAGTAGTTAATTTGTTCTGGAATTAATAATATCCCAGATACACAATTGGCCAGCTTGTATAGTACATAGGTACAAAGATGGGTACGGGGTATCCTGCTCAGCTCACTATTGTTCACACTATGCAGCTGTCCTGACTCCTAACTAATACCAGCCACATTTCAACAAATAAATTAGACATAATTTAAAGAGAGGAAATCAAATTAACATTGGAATCGAATGGTGTATGTTGACTAAAATAAAAGAAATAGCAAAAAGCTAATAGTAAGGGATTTCTCCAGATTTATGCATCAACGACCTAGGTCAAAAACTGTAACACATACATTTCTCTTTAAATAAAGAAAATAGAAAAAAGCTAAGATCGGAATCCTAGATTCCGATCTTAGCTAAGGTCGGATTTCCGAATTCCGATCTTAGCTAAGGTCGAAATCCGGGATTCCGATCTTGCAGTTGGAATCTAAGATTCCGATCTTGTGATACTATTTAAAAAAATGTTATTATATTGATATTATTTTTAATATATTATATTAATTTAATATTGTTTTTTAAATTTTCGGGTAATATGTGAAGTCGTATTCAGCACAGAAAATAAAAGGCCGCAAACACTAAGCCCATCGTAGGAAAATAAATTGAATATTAGCTAAATTAAAAAGGTAATTGATTATCGCCATCCGGCGATTTGAGGGGCTACTCCGAGCGCTCAATGGTCGTCTCACCCAGCGCACTTATTTCTTATCTAAATATTCAGTTGGGTAAGTACAAATATTCAGTTAATTGATTATAATGCTCATTTAGTTGTAATAAAAAATATAAATGTTATAAGCAAAAATAATTATTTTATTAAGTATTAATATTTAGTTTAGTAAGTATAAATGTTCAGTTTAGTAAGTACAAATATTTTGTTATTTGAGTATAAACGTTTAGTTAGTTGCAATAAAAAATATAAATGTTATAAGAATAATATTCATTTTTATTAAGTATAAATGTTTAGTTTAGTAAGTACAAATGTTCAGTTTAGTAAGTACAAATGTTTAGTTTATTATACATAAATATTTAATTCATTAAGTATTAATTTTCAGTTTTATTAATAGGTGCGATGGCAAGCGAAGGGATCACAAACCGCACAAAAATACATGAAAAAATTAGAAGAGATCATGAACAGGTCCGGTTCAATTAAAAAAATTCTGACTCTACCTCTAGCATGTCCCTCTCCAAGACTGACGCACTAAGATATGTAATAAAATCATTAGTTAACACATTTAACTGAACACATTTGATTATTAAACTAAACACATTAGTTATTAAACTGAACATATATAACAGACACTTGCTAGTCAAGCGAGGCTCGCCCGCGCATGTCCTCTCTTCAGCAATGGCGCTATCGATGATAAATTTGCCGATAAAACTTATAATTCCTGAAGTAAAAAATTGTATTAAATTGACAAGAATGGCAACTAAATAAATTTCAAACCATCAAAAAATTTAAAACTCAATCTATTTAAATTATAAAATATTTTTAGATTTTTCTAATTTAAATAATTACTTCACTCGTGGCTTACAATTAGTTACAAACCGAAGTTGAATAGACAGTCAGTGTACAAGTAAATCATTATGTATATATTAAATAGTAGTTAGTTAGTTAGTTACCGATATTTCTATGGCTTGTTATCTATATATATAGGGACAGTTAATTGCTGCTTCAAGAAAAACTAAAATGAAATTTCAGGTTGAAAAAAATATTATGGACATTGAAAAACGCGTAATTAACAGATGAATTTTGGTATGTTCTATTTCCAAAGAAAGGTAAAAATTATTATTTGTTTGGTGACTGATTAATTACCAAAATTACGACGGAAACACCTCCATCGAGAAATAATTATGCACACAATATGATGAGACAAAAGATATTGAATAATTAAATATTAAGTGATCAGTAATTTTACCAAAATTAATTAAAATTTTCCTGTCATGTTTGCTTAAAATTTGCTTGTAATCCTTGTTTGTCTGCTATCTGGGTTTTTAAGCGAGGAGTTACTTTTATCTTTAGATTTTGGCATACTGGTTTTTTAGTTGGTTTTAGTTGCGACTAGGTTTGCTTGCTTTGTCTGTATCTTTGAGTCACTGTGTTTTGACTTCAGACTCCTCTAGTTTAATGAATTTTGGTACCCTTTTGGGGGTTCTTTCGTTAAAAAAATTTTTAATAAATAAAAAACTCCGACAACCAATTTAATTATGTTACTATATATAAAAGTTCTACTATTAATTACACAGAAAAATAAAAAATAACATGGGTAACACATCTCATCCTTTTCTTTTTCTAATTAAAAATCACATTTAATTATCTAAATTAGCGTCGGATAAGTGAGCACCTCCTGGCCCTTTTACGTCTTGCATATAAAATATCATACAAATACATGATTGCTTTTAGGCGCAGGTAATGCAGGTTAACTCTTCACATCCAAAATCAACAAGGGCAGTAACATATACATCTCAAACTAGTTTCTTCCTTTCCTATAGCTTACAACCTTTACGTTTAAAATAACAACTAATTTTGCTTAATAAACATCCATACAGTAAACTACATGGAAAAGAACAGTGCCTAATTAAACAGTACCTAATTAAACAGAGGCCTTCCAAACTTCTCCAAGTTCTCAAGTTGACCCAGGACCAATCATGGCAAGAAGCGCCAGTGCATTGCTGGTACGTTGCATGGCATCGTTGACCTTCTTCTTCAAGACCTTTGCCGCAGCCTTCTCGCCACCGGTAAATCCAAGTGCACATGTATTCTCATCTGTCAAGGCCGCACTTACCCATGTCTTTACATTGTCCATCTGCATCCAATCTCCTGCTAACTTCCCTTCTGTAGTAACCATTGTATCCAGTGCTTTCTGGAGCACCATGACACAATCTCCCATTGTCGGCACGCAGTCACGAACAGCAGATGCCTCTGCTGGAGTCAAGCCAGTGTTTGAGGTCAGTCGAGTTACGAGAGTCAGTGCTGACTGAGCTGTGTCTACGCTGACGGAGACCGAAGCTCTGGCAAGGTGAACAGTGCTGTTTTGTATAGTGCTAATGTAGGGGGAGAGGGAGGAAACACAGACCTGAGGGTATGTTGTTTTAGCGCACATACGGTCTAAGAAGTTTGAGTTAGAGGCGCGGAGTCTAGCTGCATCTGTCTTTCCGCACAGAACAGCTGTTAAGAACAAAGTGAAGATGGTGGTTATAGAAACTACTTTCAGGACATTCATCTTTCTAATGAGGTTTACAATGGATGCAAGTCACTTGGTGGCGTTCTTTATAAGTAGATTTTAGTTTGTTTTGATCTTGGGAAGGTTTAAGTGAAGTATTTTCTGGAGTCTTCTGGACCGACACACTAGTGGAAGTGCGCTATATATAAATGCGTGCATGGCATTCATGCTTGTTTTGCAAGACTCACCAGTGTGCTAGCTGCCGCTGTTTCCCACGTTATTTTCTCTCAACCATATTTAAAATAAATTGAATTAAACGGCTTCGATCGATCGAGGTGAGCATGATATTGAATTTGAACGGTTTGGATTGAATATTTGTTGAAACATAAAATATATAGTAGAAACTTCTGCGAAAGTTATCTGGTTGAACCGAACGTCGTGGAAGATACAATAAGGAGAGGTAGAGCTAGGATGATCATCCTTATCTCAAGATGAACCTTATCTCAAGTAACGATGACTTATTAGCTGGCGCATTAGGAGAGCATCAATAATAGCGCCTTAATTTTGCCTATGACTTGGTGCCTCTGGGAACTTGGGAAGGCGAGAATTGAAATGATGAACCCAAGAGGTACCAGGAAGAATGCGCGTGTGAAGCTGGCAACTTAGCTTTGCGAGAAGTGCACAAAAGTGATAAAACAGCGAAGAATACATTAATTATATTTATTTTATATTTATTTGGTTGACCAAGTGCGCACGAATTGCCAAACGCGCTGCTAGGCCTGACGAGTAGTCGATCGTTAACGTTATCAGTTTTTCGTGGAACGGATAATTACAGTACACTTTTTTTTTCATTTAAAAAACGAAACGGATTTCGTCATACACTTATGTGAAAATAAAAATAAAAAAATACTCCATTTTTAAGAATGTTTTCTACAGTGCTCTTTCAGATTTTCTAAAGATTTATCCTGGTCTTTCATTTCATCTGGTGATTTTGATCCTGTCCGTCAGATCAATACTCAATCTCGATTTGTCCGTCCACTTCGATCTGTCCGCGCTCTCCTCTCTCTTTTCATCAGGCGAGCCCCTTTCTCTCCCCCTCCCATTTGCAATCACATCCTCTACCGACCTTTTAAGGTTGGTAGAGTGACAACTTTCGATCTAAACCGTTAGATCTAATCTCAACGGTTAAGGGAGCCCCGTGCATGTAACTGAGATTGATAGGCCCGAAAAATCTTAACCGTCGAGATTAGATCGAACGGCTCGGATCAAGAGTTGGTCCTCTACCAACCTCAAAAGGTTGGCAGAGGATACCCTCCCCCTCCCATTTATCTCTCTCCCCCGCGTTCGTCTATGTAAAGAGAAGAGATCAATGCTCTCCTTGCGGTGTAGCATCGCGCGATTTTTCCGTTGTCTACTTCGATCTTTCCGTCACTCCTATCTCTTCATCAAGCGACCCATCTTTCTTTTTTCTTTATTTCCGTCCTTTCTCCGAGCTCTCTTCCAACAAAACAGGAAACAAAAAAAGAGCAGGTTGACCTCAGCGACTGGGAGAAAGCAACGGTGGCGGCCATGGAGGAAGGGGGCGATCTCTCTCTCTCTCTCCAGTCCGATAACAAGCCTGAACAACAAACACCAGTACCAGGTCAATTTTAGTACAATTTATTTTACTAATAGAGGATTCCATATTTAATTAGAGATGAAAATAGGAGATTGATTATTTTTATTCTGTTCTCTCTTTGTAGCAATTTTTACTTATTTTAAACCATTAATAAGCAAGTGGGTGGGGAGTGTTGGGACACGCTTTCAGGTGCCTAGGCACAGCGGAAGCCAAGTAAACAAGGAGGTAGTAATTTTGACAAACACGTGACGGGCATAAAACAATACCCGTTAGAACAAAGCTATAATGGTACCACTTGAGAACCAACAACAATAGCACAATCAAACACAAGAAAATATAGAATAGACACAAGATTTTACGTGGAAACCCGAAAGGGAAAAACCACGGGAGCGATCGGTGCAAATCCACTAAATCAAGAGTTTCTTACAAGTACATGGAGATCATCAAGCTATCAACCTTCCTCTCTCTCTCACTCACACTCTCACTCACAATTTGAGGTGGAATTAACAAGAGATACAAGAGAAATAACAAACCCTAGATAGTTTCACCAAGGAGACAATAGAGCTTCAAAGGATCGGTTCCTTCTCTGGAAATGATGCGCACACCCCTTCTCTCATTTCCCGTCCCCTTTTGTTTCTTTTCCGTATGGGCCTCTTTGGGCCGAGCCCAATTTGGCTTCATACATTAACAGGGAGGAGGTCACGGAGAAATGGTGGCGGAAGGGGGCAAATCCAAGGTGGGAGATGAGATCATGCCCAACTACGATAGATATAATTGATGAGTTCGCTTAACTGGTACCTAGCTAGCTGACAAATGGTGTCGAGTGCGGAGTCTAGAACTATCACGTGGACTGGTACACAACCTGATGCGCAACTGGTACGCAATGTGATTACACGATCTGATTTTTCTATATTTTTTTCTTGCTGATTGTAAAGTGAATTTGTAGATAAAAAGGTGAAGTAGAATTGAAGAAAACTGGTTTAATGAGAAAAAAACTTGATTAATGAGAAATGGGTTCTGCTGGTTTTCTTATTCTACTTTGATCTGATTAGATAGTATTCTAAACTGATTTCTAATTTTATCGGTAAGAAAAAGAGTTAGGTTTTTTTTTTATTGGATTTCTTTGTTGTTATTTTTCTCAAAGGATAGAAAAGACTTGAAAATTCTTGGCTTGCCTATAGATACCGACACTATTTTAGAGAGAAAAATGTTTCAGGTTAGATATTGATTTAGAGAGACTGAAGCATAAAAGACTTGCAATCTCTGGCTCTGTAGGGTTCGGCATTATGTATAACAGTTTTTGAAGTTTCTAAGGGTCAATTGATTTAATAGTTGGAGCATGATCCCCTCTCTTTTGTTTTGGATGATCCAATGGCCTCTCTTTATGCAGGATAGTAATTCAAGCGGACTAAGAGGAAGCCGGAGCATTATCCACTCTATTTCTCTGCTCTCAATTAGGGAAGTGGTATGGCGAAAATAGTTCTGCAATGTGTTGAAATGTTGATCATTTACAACTGTCATTTGGATAACCAGTATGTCTTTATCTGCCACATTTTTCATTATGCTCATTGTTTAATTCTAATAATTGAAAAAATCTCTTATGTTCTTTACTGATTGAAGTTTTCAATTGTTTGGATGACACTTTTCTCTCAATAGACACTAGCAAGATATCACACATTTTCTTCAATATCAGGCATTTAAATTTTATTTCCTTATCTTTTCATATTTATTCAATTGTTTGGTCTGATATTTACATGAAATCAAATAATTGGGGGTTGCTTGCCTACAAGAAATAAAAGGATTTGTATCCCTACTGTTTTATATGTATGATGCAAGCTGATCTTATTGACCAGAAAACTGTGAACTACACCAAAAGTATGCATAGTTTGATAAAAAGTACATAGATACTGTCCGAGAATTAAAATCAGTTGTCTGAGAACGAAAACTTTCACTGCCTGCAATAACCAAAGATGCTGAGGATAAAATGTCTAAGAATGAAAATCAGCTATCTTCAATTGAATTTGATAACAAGAACGATGACGTGTCTAGTAGGTATGAATTAAAAATTTTATTTCTTAACAACAAGATGACAAGTCTTTCAATTTTTTCATCACTGTTTTTTGTCTGAGATTTGTATACATGGTGACTACAACAATCATCATTGCAGCAAAATCAAGCAAGAAATAAAAATTCTTGAAATAAAAACCGACTCTTTAAAAAAAAAAATCAAACTTGAAACACCAATGACGCTTAATGTTAAGAAAAATTATCCAGAACAGAAGAGGTAATATTATGTTCCCTGTTTTACTTATTATTTATTATGTATGTGCACAAACATATATTATGATGCATTCCTTTCATAATATCATTTTATATAGGGCCAAATGTGATTCTGTTGGCCACTGGTGAGCCACTCATCCAAATACAAGAATTATCCTTGGTGGTCAGAATATTGAAGATGAAACTATGTAAGCTTTACTCCAATAAAAATATACTTCAATTTTCATTTTCGTTCATGAACTATTAAGAATAAAATATATATAAATAACTAACATGTCCCTTTTGTTTTGGAAAAGATGTAGCGATTCAGAAGATGCTTTCCATGATTTACTGAGGTTGAAGACATTATTTATCTTATATATAGGAAATGTTTTGACTTTCTATTCAAACTTGAGATAATATATAATTATTTAGAATTTTAAGTGATAGACAATTTTGTCTTTGTTACGATGATAACAACTGGTATATAAATTTTTATATTTAGCGGTGAATATCTATATGATATTTTTCCAAAAAAAAAAATGTTCAATTGTCATGATGTTTGTAATCAACTTCAGAAAATGTTTATCGCGCGAAGCGCGTAACCACGGCTAGTATGTTTCAAATTTAGTCGATCTGTTCAAATGAAACGGCTAACGAAGTTTTCAATATGTACCGTTTTTAAAACAGAATGAATAACAGAGATAGATATATTCTATAGTTGTGGACGTCAGACAGCCCTACATGCGCATGGGAGTCCAAGTGTATCATGTAAAGTTTAATTAATTACCTGCTGAAAATATGAATTTCTAGTATATTCTTTCCTTTAAAATATCACTGCGAAACCAAAGAATTTATTTTTTTGAAGGACGGGTGGCAAAGTACCACACCGACAATTTTATTAATAAAAAATATATATAATTACAAATCAAAAAAAGAAAAAATAAATAAAAAAAAATAAAAAGAAGACTAGCAAGCTAAACTAAGACCTATACAAGTAGTAAAACTAATCAAACAAGAACTAGCAATGTTTTCTCCAAAATTCTACGTTTGCTGAAATTTCCTTGAGCACAAATTCAGGGGAGTAGTGCAATTCGAGAAGACACGCCTGTTACGTGATTTCCAGATGTTCCAAGTCGTGGCATCCCAGAATTTGTGCAATTCGAGTAGTGCAATTCTACGTTTGCTGAAACCAAAGAATTTATAAATTGTATCGAAAAATATGATTATGCATCCAGAATTACTCGATCGTACTTTGTCAATTTAATTTGCTGATATATGAGGCTAGTTCCTCAGTTTTTTACTATGTAATATAGAATGCGGACAAAGGGAGATAAGTCAATCCTTCTTTTATAATGAGATTTGAGGCTAATAATTTTGTATTCCAAATTTTTTAATATCCATGATCTCATGCCACCGCAAGTTGATTTTTTTTTAAAAAAAAAATGTTAGGTGGCGATTGCCACTTCGACAATTTCATTAATCAAAGAAAACAATTACAAATTAAAAGAAAAGAAAGAGAAAAAGAAAGAAAGAAAGATAGAAGAGAAATAAACCTATTTTACAAAACTAAAAATTAAAAGGAAAATTAGAGAAGAAAACCAAAAGAAGGACAAATTAAATCCCGACCAGCAGTGGAGCATCTAAGTATTAACTAAGGAGATGGTATCCTTGATAATGAAATGTGGAGGTCTTCTTTTAGCGATGAAAACGCATATCAAATAAATTCTAAAATTTATAAAATTTATATGAAAACACATCGTTCGATAAACTAAATAAGATCAATAGTTTAATTTGAATTTAATGTTTGGATTTTAAAATTAAAAAAATAACTAAATAGCAAAATGTTGACATTTGAGGACAGCCAAAATATTAGTAGCGGAACCTTCCTCATTTATTAGTTGAATTTTAAAATAAATTACAAAATTAATATACTCTATTTTACTAAATAGATATGATACGTAGGCTACATAAGTAAGAATTGCCCTAATGCATGTATAACGTCATGTGTGAACAATTGGACATGCATGTTGAAGTGATTTAATTATTTTTCTTTGCAGCTCCGTAGGTCACCTCGTCTAAGTATGACCTTTGGGTCAAAGAATCCATACGGAGCTAGCTGTACCAATAATTAATCTAGCCGTTAGATATCTTCAAAATGCGTTGTAATATATTCCCGGAGGGTGCACCGTGATTAGGCCTGTCAAACGTGAAAACGGAACACGGAAATAGTCTATTTCGTTTTCGTTTTGTTCCAATCGACATAATAGAAATTTATTCAGTTTTCATTCTGTTTCGTCAAACGGAACAGACTTTCGTTCAATTTAACATTCTGACTGTCCTCCATTTTTTATTGATTTCAGCCTATTTTCGTCCATTTCCGTGTTTCGTTTACGTCATTCCGTTCATTTTTTTCTCCGTTCCATTTTCAAAAATAAAATTGATTTTCTATTTCATTTAATGTTTCGTTCGGATGGAACGGAACAGAATACTAAAGCGAAACGGAATATTGACAGGCCTAACCGTGCACCTTGATTCAACATTGTAAAAATTTCCCTCCGTGTGTCCTCATGGAATGAATTTGGATTCGGCCTCCACTGGTTAAGAAAGTCGTTGACCCCAATCACTCTTATATTAAAACGTGCATATATTTCGAGACATTTTTTATTATTATATTTGAAGTGATGTTAGTTTTGATTATTTTACAATTTTAAATGTGACTTCAATTGACTAAAACATTGATTGAATTACAAGCATTCTCGTAGAAAGTCTTACATGACATAGTATATTTAAGAATTTATTAATGAATACAGAAACATCTTTTAGGTCATATTTTGATCATACCTTCCTGATTTGAGAAATTAATGTGAAGAAATAATTCTTCCATTTGACTAAAAACATTAATTCCTAAATTGTACTCCAGTTTAGTTATTTACCCAAACTAGATGCATCATCTAGAAATATATCGTTCTTATAAACCCTGAGGTATATTTTGACTCATATGTGAATTATGATTTACAACTTTGTGACTTTATTACTTAAATGAGGTTTTAATTAATTAAAAGAATTCATAGATAAAAATAGGCGTATTAATTATTAGAGAAAACCTATGGTGCATACTAATGTACGGAAGTTTCGATGCATACCGATCCAAACTCTAGGATCTGTTTCAAAATGACCGATCCAAACCGTTCAATATGATCTCCCTATTGAAATTTCCTTACCGACCAAATTTTATATTTTTTCGAAATTTTAAAGTATTTTTTCGGATTTTTAAAAACTGCTATTTTTGAACGGTTCACAAAAAATTAGATTAGCAATTTTCTAAAATTTGAAAAAATACTTAAAAATTTCGAAAAAAAATATAAAATTTGGTCAGTAAGGAGATTACAATAGGGAGATCATATTAGACGGTTAGGATCAGTTATTTTGAAGCAGATCCAAGAGTTTAAATCAGTATGCACCGAAACTTCCGTACATTAGTATGCACCATATGTTTCTCTAATTATTATTTTCTGTTGGACACTTCGAACAAATGTTTCAGACTAAGATGTGATTATTAATTTGAGATTTTATAACATTGAATTAATGAAGCTTCAGTTGGCTGAAAGCATTCAAAGATGCAAACAAATAAATTCATGGCATTCCCACAATATTTTTTGCATAAAAATAAATTTATCATTTTGAATTTGATCTTCAAAACTTTGACATATATATTGAAGTATGATTATTCGGAGGTATTGTTTACACCAAAATATATGCACTGTGAGATTTGTTCTTATTTGAAGTATGGCTTTTATTTTTTTTCGTAATTTGTAATTAAAACTACAGTCTCAACCGAATAGAAAATTTTAGGTGCATGGAATGCAATTTAAATCCATGCATTTCAACCAATTTACTTGCACAAAAAAAATTCGGAAATACACTGCCGCTTTAAGGTGTCGTCAAAAAATAAAATTTAATTTTTTCTTGGAAAAGAATTGCGTAGATAAGCACAGGTACTTAGAGATACTTGTCAATAAATAGAAAATATAAGATCCTTCAAAGTCATTATAGATTAATTTGGTTTTTTTTAATTTAATAAGCGATTAAACGATAAATAATATCCAGGCAGCATTGATGTATTATTCAATAAACGACAATTGAGTATGTTCATGTAGGAATAACAAAATCTTTCATTCAGAAATTGTTATTAAAAATTAAGTTATCAAATTCTGTTTTTTTTTTTTTGGTTTGATGGGTGTCAATTGACAGCGTCGACACTCTCCGAGCCAGTATTTACTTTGTGCTGCAAGACCGTCTAACCAGTATGGTAGGTCCATGTAAGTTGTAACTTTTGTGAGCCATCACATCAGTTATAGGATTTACTGTTTATTAGAAATATCATTGGGCCAGTGGTCCATTCGTTTACGTAGAAGTCCATCAACAAGTATTGTACGGATCAGCTGAAACCCAAAACACAAGCCATCTGCGGCCTTAAGATTGACAACGTGGCCTCATTCCAGCCCTCGTTGCTTTCCTTCTATCCTATAAGGCTATACCCTTGGAGGAACTAAAAACTAAAATATCTTCATAGAAAGTACATTGATAAAAAAAATAATATCTTTATGGCAAGTACATTAATGCAAAATAAGGCAATCCAAAATTGACACTACAAGTGAAAAAAATAAATTATTTTAATCGCATGAAAAATTAAGAATAGAGCCTCTGTTAAATATGAATCAAATATTTTATATTTTATTTATTTTTCAATACAGAAGAAAACATGGAAAGTGTGCTCATCAGGATTGCTGTGGATTTTCAATGATCCTTTTTTTCGGGGCAATATTTAATGTGTCTAATCTTCAGTAAACTTAAGTTGTCAGATGTTGCGCTGAAATGTGCCGCATTGCACTAGATTTCAATTTGAGTAATCAGCGTTTAATAGATTTTTTTTAAAATATATTTCACAAAATTAATTGTTGGAGGAACAAAATTCTCAAAATAAAAAAAATGTGAAATAACATACTTTTAAGTTTGACGGAAGCTAAACAGTACACATATTATATATTTGAGAAATCTGATCATAAATAAAGCAAATTTAAAATTTCACCTTACGTAATTTATGTCAGACGGATTTTTTTTTTTTTTAAAGAAACCCGATATTTATAAATTTAAAATACGCCATTCCAAATTCTGAGCTGCGGTGTGGTAATGGCATTCCTGATATAAACAGAAGTATTCGGGGCAAACCAAAAAGTAATTTCCTTTTCCCCGAAAATAAAATAGCGGCTCTGAATTATCCCAATATTTCCAACGGGGCCATAAAGAGCAGCTCTCGTTGGCCGCAAACTGTTGCGTTATCTCTTGGCGCCACTACTGAGTTCTTCCAACTTCTAACACAGCTCAAGTACAGAGAAACAGATAGAAGAGAGAGAGAGAGACTAAAGTATAAATAATAATGGCGTCAGAAACAATTAGAGGAGCAACCATAGCACCAGCGAGATGTCTGCCCGGTTCCCGACGACGGACACCTGTTGCCTCACACCGCTTCCTCGGGCCCCAATTCTTCTCTTCCTCCGGCGTACAAGCTTCGTCGTTGCGCCGAGCATACGCTTCTCACTTCCTAGGGAATATGCGTGCAAGGTCGAACGGAGTAACTGCTAAGGAGGGCAAGCAGAGGATGTCAGTCATAGCTATGGCCGGAGAAGGTTGGTTCTTTTTATATATCTTGTGGTTAATCGCTATTATGTATGGGAATTTGGGAAGAATTTGTTGATGTTGAGTGGTGTTATTTGCATACAATAACGGTAACGGGATTTATACAGAGATGCGAGTTGGTAATATCGATTTTGATTCATTAGTGTCATTGGACTTAGATTTTAACACATTGAAGAATCCAAGTTTGCTTGTTTATGTCTGTTTTGTGTAAGAAAATTGTTTCATATGGTCGGTTGTGGTTGTTCGGTTGCACTGGACTACAGTGCACACAAGTTGTTTGGTGAAATGACTTTACAGGAAGGTTGTTCTTAATAAACATATATAGATACAGATTTCTCCTTTTTTATATGATGCTTTAATAGTTTATCGTTTCTCTCACATTGTTGTAACTTAAAACCGTACTTTATTGAGTTATCGGCCTGAAAATGTTTAATTTTATCTTATTTTTTACTTCAGATGGCAAGCGTGCAGTGCCCTTAAAGGATTACCGCAACATTGGTATCATGGCCCACATTGATGCTGGAAAAACCACCACAACAGAACGTGTCCTCTACTACACGGGCAGGAACTACAAAATCGGGGAGGTGCACGAGGGAACAGCCACGATGGACTGGATGGAGCAGGAGCAGGAGCGAGGCATCACCATCACCTCTGCTGCCACCACTGCATTCTGGAACAAGCACCGTATCAACATCATTGATACCCCTGGCCATGTCGACTTCACCCTTGAGGTCGAGCGTGCCCTTCGTGTACTTGATGGTACCATTTGCTTATTTGACAGTGTTGCTGGGGTTGAGCCCCAGTCTGAG
The DNA here is from genome assembly GCA_028095005.1 of Rhynchospora pubera. Classification (NCBI taxonomy): domain Eukaryota; kingdom Viridiplantae; phylum Streptophyta; class Magnoliopsida; order Poales; family Cyperaceae; genus Rhynchospora; species Rhynchospora pubera. Next base: position 54,524,380 of record CM051462.1, read on the forward strand.
ACTGTCTGGCGGCAGGCTGACAAGTATGGTGTCCCTAGGATATGTTTTGTTAATAAGATGGACCGGCTGGGTGCTAACTTTTACAGGACAAGAGATATGATTGTTTCAAATTTGGGTGCAAAGCCATTGGTCATTCAGTTGCCCATTGGTGCTGAGGATGCATTCAAGGGAGTTGTTGACTTGGTGACAATGAAGGCAATCGTATGGAGTGGAGAGGAGTTGGGTGCTAAATTTTCATATGAGGAGATTCCTGATGACTTGAAGGATAAGGCACAGGAATATCGAATGCAATTGATAGAGACTGCTGTTGAACTTGATGACCAGGCAATGGAAAACTATCTAGAAGGAGTAGAACCTGATGAGGCGACAATCAAGAAGTTGATCCGGAAAGGCACAATAAATGGTAGCTTTGTGCCTGTTTTGTGTGGCTCAGCATTTAAAAACAAGGGTGTACAACCGTTGCTGGATGCAGTTGTTGATTATCTCCCTTCACCCCTTGACCTACCGCCCATGAAGGGAACCGAACCCGACAATCCAGAGGCAGTCATGGAGAGAAAACCGAGTGACAGTGAGCCATTCTCAGGTCTGGCATTCAAAATTATGACTGATCCGTTTGTGGGTTCACTTACTTTTGTCAGGATCTACTCTGGCAAGGTTGCTGCTGGTTCTTATGTGTACAATGCAAATAAGGGGAAGAAGGAGAGGATTGGACGACTTTTGGAGATGCACGCGAACAGTCGAGAGGATGTAGAGGTGGCATTGACAGGAGATATTGTGGCGTTGGCAGGACTTAAGGATACTATAACCGGTGAAACACTTTGCGACCCAGATCAGCCAATTGTGCTGGAACGGATGGATTTCCCTGACCCAGTTATCAAGATTGCAATTGAGCCCAAGACTAAGGCTGATGTAGATAAGATGGCTAGCGGGTTGATTAAGCTTGCCCAGGAAGATCCATCATTTCACTTCTCTAGAAATGAGGAAACAAACCAGACTGTTATCGAAGGGATGGGAGAGCTGCATCTGGAGATTATTGTCGATAGGTTAAAGAGAGAATTTAAGGTCAGTAATTAGCTATTGCTTACAAATAACAAGAAACTAAGTTTTGTGGTATTGCCTTAACCCAAATCCTGCATATACAGGTTGAAGCAAATGTTGGAGCTCCTCAAGTGAACTACCGTGAGAGCATATCAAGGACAACAGAAGTACAGTACGTGCACAAGAAGCAATCTGGTGGGGCAGGGCAGTTTGCTGATATAACAGTGCGGTTCGAGCCGCTCGAGGCTGGTAGCGGCTATGAATTCAAGAGTGAGATAAAGGGAGGATCAGTGCCGAAAGAGTACGTCCCAGGTGTAATGAAGGGGCTAGAAGAGTGCATGTCTAATGGTATTCTTGCAGGGTTCCCAGTAGTTGATGTGCGGGCCGTGCTTGTTGATGGGTCCTACCATGATGTGGATTCTAGTGTTATGGCATTCCAGCTGGCAGCAAGAGGTGCATTCCGTGATGGGATGAAGAGGGCTGCACCAAGACTTCTCGAACCCATTATGAAAGTGGAGGTAGTGACACCTGAAGAGCATTTGGGAGATGTTATTGGAGATTTGAACTCAAGGAGAGGGCATATTAATACATTTGGTGATAAGCCAGGCGGACTTAAGGTGCGATAAGAATTCTTGAATGCATTATTTTCACATTTTGAGGTGTATGGTTGGCCGCCATTGAGGATTATTTTGCTGCTATTGTATTTTCTAAGTTGGTGATATGTTGTAACTGCAGGTCATTGATGCGCTTGTGCCGCTGGCTGAGATGTTCAATTACGTCAGTAATCTCCGTGGAATGACAAAAGGACGAGCATCTTATACAATGCAATTATGCAAATTTGATGTGGTGCCACAACACATCCAAACCCAGCTTTCTGCTGCAAAGCAGCAAGACAAGGAAGAAGTTGCAGCTTGAGTCAAGTTGTAGAGGCTAGGGATCTGCAGTGCGCGCTGTACTGTTCGGCTATCATTATGATTTTTTTTTTATAGGGACGAGTTTTGTTCATGCTAGATGTTTATAATTTTCAGAATATTTTGGAACATTATTAAAATTTTCAGCAGAGAACATTGTATTTGTTACTTATCTGCGCATTAATGGCTTAATAATATGAACAAATAACTTCCCATCTATAATATAAAGTGACAAGTTTGCCTCTTGTTTTTCCAACTACCAGAAAACTTCTTTTCATTTTCTTTTTTTATGGGATTTCATGTTTACCGCAACCTCAATTTGTACATTCTCATCTACAAATATGCAAATATCATAGTCATCTAAAACCCAATATGACACTTACCCTAGTAAAATATCAATACCACTGTCCTCGGAATCAAATTCCACGATACTGATTGCCCTCTAAGCCTCGCTACTTATAATTACATACAATACTAAGGCCAGTATTTGCTCTCTACGAGTAATTTGCACATAAAGAATCAATCTATGATACGAGGGAGTTGGATATTGCTGCTTTTTAACAACTTCAATAAATATTTGACACAAGTCCTGGGGATCAGTCCAGACACTACGTCTCCTGTTTGTGAAAGATGAGGAAAAACATTTCAGCACTATCCAAAAGTAGACAGTAACAAGATCTCTGATATCAACCATGGTACAAAAATCAGACGACATCCAGCACTTAAGCAATAACAATAGCCAAAATAATACAATCTACCTTACAGCCACCACACAACACACACTTCATAACTTATTGTCACTATTTCATTTGAACTATCCCTGCATTCACAAGCTTCTGAATCTTGTGCATGACTTGAGGGTTCTTGAGGTGCTTCTGTGCAGCTGAAGGATTCTCCTGGAAATCAACTAGCACCTGCATAACAGAACATGGTATCAGCCTCGCATTCCAAACTAAACCCGATGGGAACATCACAATATCAGGACAAACAATTCCATCAATATTATCAAAGTTACCTGTCTCATGATGGGATCAGTCAATATACCCTGAATTTCAGGATCTTGCATAGCCTTTGCCTGAAAAAGATAATCCAGGATTAGTTACACTTGTCTTAAAATATAATTAAAATAAGACAGATGCAGGAAGAGGGGGGAGAGAGGAATAGAGAGCCAACCTGTCTCTCCTGCAATTCTTCAGGAGTAAGGTCCCCTCTGCTAGCTTTATTAATCTGTTCGACGCACCTGCAACCCAAAATTATATGTAATTATTATACAAAAAATATACGCAAGCGCACACAAAGAAAAGCCGTTATGCTATAAATGTAATTATTCCTTTTACCTTCTAACACCATCTTGGAGTTCCTGGTTGTTCGGATCATGCTTTAGACCCTCCTGGTAGGTCTGCAATGCCTTTTCATACTCCTTCATGAAAAACTGAACAGCACCCTTCCGAGTATAACCCTTTGTGAAGGTTGGATCCAGCTCAATGCATTTCTCGGCATCCTTGAGACCTTCAGGCAAAGCACCCAGCTTTGTGTAGCATGCAGCTCTGTTGCTGTACACCTGTTGCATTTGTTACCTCATTACCAACAAGGAAGATAAAATATAAACATGTATGCACTCAACCTACATCCATCATTAAGACAATTCTAAAAAAATGATACTCAGTTGAACTAAGGAGCTTGTGTAGAGGAAACAATAAGGTCAAAACACACACTCATTATGACAAGACCAACAGAGTTCACTGCATTACCTTAGGGTCCTTGGGGTTCCTTTTCAGTGCTTCTGTATAGTGCTTAATTGCTTCTGGGTACTTCATCTGCTTGAAGAATTCATTTCCTGCAAAATACAGGTACAGTAAGGTTAGCTTTGTACTTTGACAATATTGCCTCATCCTTATTATGAGGATTATTATTAATTAAATATAATCTTTCAAAAAACCAAATATAACAGAAATTGCAGATCAACATAAAGTCAGGCAATGCAAAATTTTGGTAAAGTTTAGGGGGGGGGGGGGGGGGGGGGGGGAGGGGGAAGGGATCCCGCAAATCAAGAGCAACTTATCTTTCCCTAGGAAAAGAAAGGCTCTGATCGGAAATGAGTTCAAAGCTAATTTATTGGAATTGCTTTTTGGCTTTCAGATAAAAAGAAATGATTTGATTTTGAAATTAAATTCATTGATTGGACGAGTGATGAGGAGAATTGACAAGATTTCATCGGCAACGAAGGATGGTCGAACGCTCTCCATCTCCATCAATTCTTGCCAAATTTCTTCCTTTTTGATGGGATTTCAAAATGAGATTTGAGGAGAGTTAACTCCCATAATATAGTTAATTCTCCTTCTCCCCAATCAGCTGATTTTGATGGAATTGGAATTCCAATATCATTTCGGTCTTTGTTGATAGGGGAAAGAAATTTAGTCTAAATTTGCACACCTTTCTCCCTCTCCTCATCAGCAATCTTTGGATCAAAGTACTCCTGTTGTTCCAATTCTTTCTTTGCTCTCTCTGCATCATTCAACTTCTTCAGAGTGTCTGGGTTCCTGTGCTCTGTCAAGGCCTTCTGAAAAGTCTCAATGGCAATGTCAAAGTCCTTGGAAGTTTTTGCAAGTTTCACAAGAGCTGTTCCTTTCCTAGTCAATGCTCGAGCAATCATCTTGAAGTCTGACCGAAGCTCCCTTCCCCTCTCGACAGCTTTATCACAATCCTTTATGCATTCATCATACTGTGTAACAGAATAATTCCAAACAATTAGGGAAAAAGACATGAAGATACAAGGATGAATAGGCACAGCATAAGCAACACTCAGTGTTTCTGAACAGCTTAATAAAACTCATAGGTTGTTTTAAAACTTCATGAAACCTAATAATCAGATTGCTATCAATACAACTATTATAACATATTGTTATGATTTTATAAGCAATGAACATTATAAACAATACCTCTTTCATTGAAAGATCTCAGATGAAATACTGTTTATTTCAGATCAAATGGGTACGCCTAACCAAATAAAGAGACCAAGTACCAAGTTTAAAGGTTTCTGCTACAAGAAGCAGCCTGCCCTATGGACTACAAAAAAGATTTGCATCAAATCTTATCTAAAGCGCTAACAAAAATGGGACATCTGAATGAAACCCTGAGATTGGATACCCACATAAGAGGTAAAGCAAAAGTTATCATTAAATTAACTATGAACAACCCATAGAGTTACCTAATTTTCCCTACTAAACTACCAATGTCTTTAAACAGTTACACAACGGCTTTCTCGAACAGAAATAGCATATATTGCTATTCAGTTTATCCTTCCAAAATCTTAGTACGATAATTCTAATACGAGTATCTACTAATATTGACCAACAAATATGAGCCGTAAAATAGAAGAAAGGATCTTACCTTTCCCATCTCTAAGTAGACAGCCGCCCTATTGGTGATGTAGGATATATCCTCATCATCCAATTCCATTGCTTTTGTGTAGTGTGCAATAGCTGTCTCAAAATCCTTCTTCTTATAAGCAGCATTACCCTTCTCCTTCTCCTTCTGAGCCTCCGCCTTCTTCTCCTTGGCCGACTTCTCTTCATCTGTCACCTCCATTGGCTCCGGCTCCGGCTCTGGTTCAGGAGCCTTCTTCTCTGGCTCTGCCGACCTCTTTGTAGACTCAGCCTCAGCCTCAGGAGCACCCATCTCCCTTTCCATATCATCACCACCAGCTCTCATTTTAACATTAAGCAACACCCCTAAAACATTCATCATTCTCTGATCCTGGAGATACATGTTGATCATGTTGGGGTTCTTCTGCACCTCCCTCATCATCTTCATGAAATCGGGCTGCTGAAGATAACCCCGAGTAGTCGGATCAGCCGCGAGTTTGCTCCACACATCCGGCCCGCTAAAGATCTGACCGAACGGCGACGCACCAGAAGGCTTTGCACGTGCAGCAGCCGCCTTTGCATCGGACAAACCCGACTTCAAGCCTTCATTAGCAGGATCATATTCAAGCCCCTTTTCATAAGCGGATACAGCGGCCTCAACATTGCCGAGACCGACATGGGCCGCGCCAAGCCGGGAGTAGCCCTTGGCCCAATCAGGTTTTAGTTCCACGGTCTTCTGAGCGTCAGTTAGAGCCTCCGAGTAGCGGTGGAGAGAGGCGTACGCGGCGGAGCGGTTGGAGTAGAGAACGTGGTTGGTTGGGGCAAGAGAGATTGCGTCGGAGAAGTGTTGAATCGCCTCCTCGAACCGACCTGCGGAGAAGGCGGCGTTGCCCTTGGCTTTCGCTTCATCTGCCATTGGAATTGGCGAAAGAGAATTTCGGCGATTAGGAGATTGAGATCGGAATTGGGAAGGAGGGAGACGGCGAGAGGGTTTTAAAGCAGGGTAGAGAGTTCCAGGAAGTCCAAGAGCTTCTGGAACGTTCCGGGAGGTGGGAAAAAATTATGGAAAAAGAAAAGAATCCCATTGTTGGTTATTGCTAAATTTGAGCTGCCAAAATTAAAATTGCTGGCTTTACCTGAGCCTGGTGTATGGTCTACGGTGTAGACCATTGAAATGTTTGAAAATGTATGGGCCATCTCTTGCAGTGACTAATGTGCCGCCACGTTGGAAGAGAATTAGTGTAGAATGTATATTCAGATTTTCTCTCCCATATGTGGTCAAGGGATTAATTAAGGACACTAAAAAGAGGGGATTATAATAATTAAGAAAACTCGGGTAGGGTTTTTTTTTTTCAAAAAAAATGTTAACTTGGGTAGGGTTCAAAGCACTTGACGCTCACAGTGCCTGTTCCATAATTTAATGGCAGCGGATGCATTATTTTTGGATGATTAATAATTAGGGGTGAAAATGGATTGGATAATTCTCGTTTTCATATCTGCTATTTAGCGGATTCGGATAATACTATCCGTATCCGAACAGATGCAGATTCGAATTTTTTAAAACGGATATGAATACAGATACGGGAAGCAATATTAGTGCGGATACGAATGTGGATACGGATATTTATCCGTATCCATATTTCTATACAAAACGATATCTATTTTGTATATGGTAATGGCACATTTTTTGGAAATACCATCGTAATTGACATATAGGTATAACTATTTCAATTATATAGCATTAGAATTGACGATTTTTTTTTTTTACTATAATATGATGTCAATTTTTGTATACGCATAATTAAAATTTGTTTTTTGTGATATCTCAATATGTGTGAATAAGTATTGATTTTTTTGTCATTGTCTTTTTTTAATGAGTTAATTCTATACTAGTCATAAAAAAGTAAACATTTGTTTAATAAAATAAATTGAGCAAAATATTATCTGTATCCGATAAAATATATCCGTATTCGTATATGTTTAACATTCACGTCATATCAGTATCCGAAAAAAATATGGATATAGATATGGTATGACCACTATCCACTCCGTATCCGCCCGTATTCACCCCTATTAATAATACTGTAATTTACGATGGAAAAAAGATATCTTTACAAATAAAAATTTTAATTTAGATGGTTTGATTTTGGTATAATAATTTATAAAGAGTTAATTAAAAGGAAATAAGGTGATTAATAGAAACTCCTTTCTAAATTTAGTAACAATCTGAACCGAAAATAATACTTTTTGTTTAGAACTCTAACTGAAGTACGGAACTCATTTTTTCACATCCATATCAAAAGAAATCGGGCCTGAATCCTATCATTTTTATCATTCTCAAAACGCGTTTTTCAAAATGGAAAACGCGTAATTACATTTTCAGAAATTAATCTCCCTCATCCTCATCCATCATCCCTTGAAATCATCCCCTCAGATTAGTGTCTCACAGAGCGAAGGAAGACAACGACACAGAGGGGAGGGAACGAACATATTTATAGTTGATATATTTAACAGTTCTACTTATATACATAACAGTTCTACTTAATATATATAAAAGTATCTACTTATATATATAAAGGTTCTACTTATATTCATAACAGTTCTACTTATATATATAAAGGTTCTACTTATATTCATAACAGTTCTACTTATATATATAAAGGTTCTACTTATATATATAAATGTTCTACTTATATTAATAACAATTCTACTTATATATATAAAGGTTCTAGTTAAAATGTATAATTGTTCTCCTTCCCCATCTCTCTTCTCCTCTGATGTGCTCGTCCTCATCCCCTTTTCTCTCTGGTTCGCTTTCTCCTCACCTCTCATTCTCTCCTCTGGATTTCTAAAAAAAGAACGAAGAAGGAAGGAGACCAGAGATAAAGATGCGATGAGATTAATGCGTTTGGATGGGGGATGAAGAGGATGATACAAGAGAGGGATGACGCGTTCAGTTATTAACGTGTTTTGATCTGGGGATGATGGGGATGATACGGAAGAGAGGATGATGTTAAGCAATTCCGAAAAGAAATGGCACAGGTTATATGTGAAATATATTTTTTTAATAACTTTGTTAATGTTTTTTTAAGGTATTTCAAAATTTTTCTAAGGCATATTATAATCTAATGTAGAGCGTTTTCTTTTCTTAAAAAAAAAAGACATTTCCAAAATTTTCCCAGAGTAAAATTTTGCAAATGCATGTACTCAAGACGAAGAAAGGTGTACCTCCGAAACAAAAGAAAACGATAAACTGAAGCAGCAGTGGACCTTGACCATACTGGTGAGCTGATCACATCTTGTTTTTTGGCTAGGCTATTGCCCATTCTAATGTTAAAAAAATAATAATAAAATAAAATAAAATCTATACTACGTCGAAGAATTGAGTACTGTTCGAAAGTTATAGCTACATCACGTTTTTTATACTCTCGTTCGTCTGATCTTATTTTAAACAAATTATTTTAGTTACGCTATATCGTCTTTGATCATATTACTTGTGTACCATACAATTTCCACTTTTATTTAAAATTAATGTATTTGATTTCCCTAAGATATAATATGACTCTAAAAATAATACAATTTACTTATGTACATCTGGATAATTTATCACCTAACCAATTATGTTTTTACTATTATGCATGTCTTTGCTTTTCGAGAAAGATATTTATTATATTTGCTTAAATTTACTACATAAGAAATTTCTTTTCAGAAATTGGCTTAAAATGGGATATTCATATAACCGCTACAAACTTTGTCAATTGGAAATAACCCCCATGCTCTTTGCTGTTTAGAAAATAATTCCTTTTAATTTAATTCATTTTGTTTTATTAAAGAAAAATAGTTTTGTATATGACATAACGATACTTTTCTCTTTCTACCCAGTCCTTTTGTCTTTCCTTCTTTCTGCATCCTGGTAAAGAGAAAATAAAAAACGGAGCCAAAGAAAAAAAATAATATGCTATATATAGGCCCCGTTTGGATAGGCGTGGGAAGAAAGGAAGAAGTGAAAAGAAATATTGGGAAGTGTGTAACTTTGTGAAGAGTTTGAATTATTTATAATAAATTTATTCCCTTCTTCCAACATTCTTCTCAACGCATCCAAACGGTGCCATAATATTTTTGTTCAGAGCACCTTTCTTTCTTTCTTTTACTCTCGGTTCTATTAATATATAGTTCATATTTATACCAGTTTATATTTTGCACGCCAAATTTATGGTACAAGTTGCTACTTTCTATCAATTAAGCATTTGTATTCGCAAGTTGCCTCAATGGTTATGAAACAAACAGTAACATCATTGCATTATATATATATATATATATAACTCATTAATAGCCTGGTAATGTATAGGATAAACTAATTGCTTCCTTCCGTTTGGATGTGTTGAGAATAAAGTAGGAAGAAGGAAGAAGGGAAGAAATTTATTGGGAAAAAGGTAAATTTATTGGGAAGTGTGTAACTTTTGTGAAGAGTTTGGATGGTTAGAAATAAATTTATTGGTAAAAAGTGGTTATTCCTTATTCCTTATTCCGGGAAGAAGCCATCCAAACGGAGCCTAAGAGCTGGAGGAAGGAGGGAAAAAGAAAAAAAGATCGGTGAAAGGAGCAAGATATTTTTGTCATATGTTTAAATAATAATTTTTAATTAAAAATATTATATTTAATTAAGAGGAGTTATTTCCTCAACTATAAATATTACAGGGGTTATTGCCTATTTTAAAGTTTGTAGAGGTTATATCCAATTGCCAAAGTTTGTAGGATTATATCCAATTTTGTCTATCTAACTTTTTATTAAATAGATAATTCTTTACAGATTAAATGCATAAAGAGGATAAAAATTCTTAACTATGGCATCTACGTGCTTCATTATTTGTTTTTTTTTTTCATTATACATATCTAAAAGTACTTTTTTTAATTTATTTATGCAATATTAATATTATTTTTTTCATTTTTAAATTTTGTAGAACATCGTATGCATATTAATATTAATAATTTTTCAAATAATATTATAAATATATTTTACCTTTCGTTTTTTGTTTCAGATATCAAAATACAAAATAAAAACAGTTTACAAATAGTTTCACATCAGTAAAAAAAAACAGTTTGTATTAATTTTTTCTCAAAACACCAAATTAAAGAAAATGAATTAATTAGCAATACAAAAGTTTGTCATTTTAAGACGTGCAGTTCGCTACCAGCACCAGCAACTAGGGCTGAAAACGGAAGCCGTTTTAAACATTTTTTATTTCGTTTTTCGAAACAAAATGTTTAACGAAACAATGAAACGGTTTCGTCCATGTGTAAATTACGAAATTTCATCAATTTCTATTGCTTCGTATGGACAAACGATTAATGAAATAAAAAATTTGTTTCGTCAAACGAAACGAAACAGTTTACGAAACACCCTAATTTTACTTTTATTCCTTTTGTATCTATTTGTCTAGCTAAATCAATAGCTTGTGTCATTGTCTTTCTACAGCGGAGTCTATTTTTTAAATTGCAAGGCTATAAATTATGCAAAAAGATTAGGTTGGCTATAAGTAGGTGTGTCTAACATGGTAAGTGGTAACAGAAGAGGATGTTCCGTTTGTCGTGCCACTAACGAAACTACACAATTTCGACATTTCGTTAACCATTCCATTTAACGTTTCGTTAAACGGCATGTACAAAATATACGATTTTAACAAACAACATGTGCTATTCCGTTCCACTATCCATTTCGTTTGCTGTTCCATTATCAAAACGTCATAATTTTCACTGCCACTTACCGGTAATGTCACGGCATAACAACATAACGGCTGCGGTTGACACCCCTAGCGATAAGGTCTTTGAGCTTTTTTTAGTTGAATACTGATTTTGGAAGATCCAATGGCAAAAACGCAAAATGAAGGAGACCATTTTGAAGCCCAAGGCTGCAACTGCAAAGCCGTTGTTTGCAAAATTGACATGGAATTTTAAAGACTTTATTCAACAGGACCTGTCTATGGCAACAAATGGGCTCGAAATGAAACACAGCTCCTGTCTATAGTCAGTCCATTGACAAATCCCGGCCCTCTCAACTGAATTAACACTAGATCTATGCGTCGAGCTTCGCTCGATGATAATGATAATATGATATCCATTGTAAACAATATATGGAACATTATGGCATTAATTTTTATTTAAAGTATATAGATGATTTTTAATCAATGATTTTAATATAAAAGAACTTATTTTTAAAGTATATTTTCTATAAGAATATAAACTTTATAAATTGATTTGCTCAAAAATGATAATTAATAACGATTTAAACATTCCGAAATTAATAAAAAATATTATATAAAAATTTATCTTAATTCTAGAAGAATAAAATTCATCCCCCATGTATTTTTTTTGTCTTCAAATTTATTACAGGTCAAATTTTCAGTATCCGTGTAAGTATCACGTCTAGATTTCTATTTGAAATTAATGCGATATCAATTATGTTTTTTATTGTAAATGTGAAATGATTGGATGAAAACTTAAAAAGTATTATTTATAGATAAAATGTTGGCACCTTTTGGTGGAGGAGACATCCACTTGATTGCATCTTTTTACAATACACCTTTTAAATTGTACCTTTTGAGGCATCAACTTGATTGCATCCTTTGGAAAGACATATTAATTGAACCCTATGAAATATATATTAAAAGACACATTTTCATTCGCACCCATTCATTGAATAAGACTACATACTCACACCCTTTTATTTGTTAACATTTAATTAACCTATTTTTAATTTTTAACAATCATATAAAATAAAAAACACACTTTATCATACACAATCATAACCTTTCATTTGTTATCATTTAATTAACCTAATTATTATTTCTCAATAATAATTTAAAATAAAAGTACACTTTATGATATATTGTCCCACCATCTCATTTATTGACATTTAAGTAACCTAATAATAATAATTTTTTAATATATATTTAAAATAAAAGGAATACTTTATTATATTTACAACTATATATATCTGCACTTTAAGAATGAGATGATCTAGTTAGTGTAAGGCATATTTTAGGACCCATTCATTGAATATAGACTACATGAATGCACCGTTTAATTTGTCAGCATCTAAATAATTTCATTATAATTTATTAATAATAATTTAAAATAAAAGGACAATTATTTATTTTACAAATAAGAATACAATTTTTTTAATGTTTACAAAATTTTTAGATTGTTTACAAATTAAAAAGTATCAGGAAATATTCAAAAATGAATTGAATAAAAATATCAAATTTAATAAGTTGTTGAAATAAAATTTTCTCCCTGTATCATATTGTTTAATTACTATCAAATGGATGTCTTAAGGGGTGTGATTTAAAAGGTGCTTTACCAAAGGATGCAATCGATAATTGAAATAAATTGTTATCATTTAGTTTGAAATATCTTATTTGTACCCTTTGGGACTATCCATGCAACTTTTCATTTGTACCCTTTATCATGAAACAACATAATCCCAAAGGGTACAAATGAAAAGGTGCCTATCAAATGGCTGTCTCAAGAGGTGTGATTTAAAATCTGCCTTGCTAAATGATACAACAAAGAATTGGAATAAATTGTTATCATTTTGTTTGAAATATGTTATTTGTATCCTTTGGGACTATCAAGCACCTTTTCATTTGTACCCTTTATCATGAAACAACATAATCCCACCCTTTCATTTTTTACCACTTAATAAAATAAATTATTATTTCTTAATAATATTTCAAAATCAAAATGTCACGTCTTAATTATTTTAATTAGACCATGAATGTTGACATTTTTCATATTAAATAAATGAAAGGGTGCAACTTTAAATAATCATTAATCATCTATATAAGCATAGATAAAGTAATAAAAATAATAAATAATATTAACAGTTGGCTAATAAAAATATTAACATTTATTAAGTTAGAGATGATTTTTAATCAACAATTAGAATTATAATTCAAATGTATACAAACTTATTTTTAAAGTATATTTCTTATAAGAATATAAATTTCATAAACTGATTTGATATATTATATTATTACATTTCACTTTATTTTTAGTTTTTATCCAAAAATAAATTATCCTTTTTAAGTAGCATTTAAAAAAAATGAGTTATAATAAGATAACTTAAACAAAGTATAAGGAAATTAACTTAGTTACGTTCACACTTATATTGTATATAGTTTCACACACATAACATTATCCTTTTTAAGTAGGATATAAAAAAAAAGAGTTACAATAAGATAAAGTTGTTGGCATTTCATATATGTCCATAAAATTGTTGACACAATAATTAAACAATATGATACAGAGAGAAAAATTGTATTACGAAATACTTTTTAATGCATTTCATATATGTTCATAAAGTTGTTGGCCTAAATGCATAAATATAAAAAAAATATTGGAAATATTTTTTTGTCAGATATTGAAATCAACATGATATAGGGAGAAAAATATATTGCTTAAAAAGTTACCTTACTATCTAGTAGAACAAAATTCATGCTCCATGTATTAACTTTCTTTCGAATTAGTTGTAAACCAAATTTTTTGTGACCCGTGCATGTATCACATCTAAATTTTTATTTGATAGTGATGTGATATCTATTATATTTGTCATTTCATAAATGTGAAATGGTTAATGAAAACTCGAAAAATAGAGTACTATTTATAGATAAAATATTAGCACCCTTTGGTGGAGGAGACATTCACTCGATTGCATCTTTTGGCGAGACACCTTTTAAATCGCACCTTTTAGGACATTCACTTAATAGGCACATTTTCATTCGTATTTTTTGGGACCATCCACGCATCTTTATTATATGTAAGATTATACTAATAGCGTAATGGTAAAGGCCACTCAAATTAGGTTGGTGCAGTTGAGATACAATGTTCCAAGCCCTTTTCAGACATGGATCCGTTGAAAATTAGATAATCGAGTCCCGCCGGCCGCCGTAAACGAAGTCGGATGAGCTGCTATGCAACTTTTTCTGCTCTGCCGGTTCGACTTCTTTTAATCATAGCCTCGGCTCCTCATAGGCTTAGGCTCATAGATTAATTAAATACCCATCAAATTTGAGTTTTGCTAATCAAAACTTTTAGATCTAGTTCAAAATGACTGATCAAACCGTCCAATATGATCTTTTTATTGAAATCAACATACCAAAATTTATGTTTTTTTTTATTTTTAAGTATTTTTTTCGGATTTTTAAAAACTGCAGTTTTTGAACAGTTCAGAACTAATTAGAGTAACGATTTTCTAAAATAAAAAAATACTTCAAAATTTTGAAAAAAATATAAAATTTGATCTCACGGAGATTTCAATAGAGAGATCAAATTCCGAAATTAATTAATATAAAAATTTATACTCAAAAAATTTTAATATACAGAATTATTAATTTTTTTTTAATAAGAAGAAAGTTCCAACGCGTTTCAGAAGCGAGTTTAGCAATTCCCCTTCGTACGCGTTTATGAAACGCGCTCCAAGGCTCCGAACGCGTTTTATAAACGCGTACGAAGGGCGATAAATTCAGCCCTGCAGTTACGCCTTTTGAGGCGAGTAAGGCCTTCGTACGCGTTTATGAAACGTGTTCGGAGCCCTGGAGCGCGTTTCATAAACGCGTACGAAGGTCGTCTCTTTCAAAATGAGTTAGCCGTTTCATTTTTTTTTCTGTTCGCCATCTTTTGAGTCGCCAGAGAAAGAGAGAAAGAGAGAAGGAGAGAAAGAGAGAAAGAGAGAAGGAGAGAAGGAGAGAAGGAGAGAAGGAGAGAAGGGAATCCAGGCCAGGGCGAGAAGAAGAGGAAGCAGCGGCAGCCGCGAGAGAAAAAGAAGAGGAGAAGGCAGCGGCCGCGAGAGAAAGAGAAGAGGAGAAGGCAGCGGCAGCGACAGCGACAGCGACGAACTTGCGACAGCGAGGTATTGCATTTTGTATTTCGTATTTGAAATTGTGGATAATTAGGGGTTTAGGGTTTAGATGAAATTGTAGATAATTGTGAAATAGTGATAATTGTTGATAATTGTATTTTGGATGAAATTGTGGAATTGTTGATAATTGATGTTAATTGATGAAATTGTGATGGAATTGTTGATAATTGATTAAATTGTGGAATTGTTCATAATTGAATTAGTTAATTGATCAATTATTTATTTATAATTGATTAAATTGTGGAATTATCGATGCATGATGATAATTGATGAAATTGTTGATAATTGTTATTAATTGATGCATGATGATTGTTATACCTCGCTGAAATGGAATTGTTATAAATGGAATTAGTTAGTAAATTGTTGAAATAAAAAGAAATTTATATAGAAAAATTATGGTGCAAATTAACATAATTTCAAATAACTGGAATTGTATATTCAAAATTATGTATAAATTTATTGGCGTAAATTATGGTGCATGAAAAATTTTAATTTATTATGATAAAATTATTTGATTATTGATCAGTAATTATTGTGAAAATGTCAATTACATAGAAAAATAATTTTTTTTTTGTTCGTTTTGATTATTGAAAAAATATTAAATTCATTGTTGTTTTAAATTGTTGTTCTTATATTATTTGAATCAGATGAGTTCAGCAGAAGATGAGGCTGGTCCTTCTAGTGCTTCACCACCTCCCACCGAAGCAGCCTCCACCCAGCCTCGGCCAAAAAGACGTAGGCGTCGCGCAGCCCGTCCGAGCGCGCAAAATGTCATTCCACCTGTGCAACCGGCCAACGCAGAAAACCAACAGGTTTTGTTTGTTACGGATAACGACCATCTCGTTGGTTTGTCTTTTGAGGAGGTAATAGATTGTTTTATGTTAATTTATATTTTTTTGATTTAATAATTTAGATTTCTTAATAGACTTATAAATTGTATTAAATGTTTATTATAATTTGTAGTAAAAAATTAATCGAAAATGCTTATTATAAATTGTATTATAAATTGTATTTATTGTAAATGCTTGCTTATAATATTTTTATGTTCAATGTAATAAATTGTATTTATTTGAAATGCTTGTAAATGCTTAAAAATTGTATTAAAAATTGCAGCGTGAAAAATATTTGGAGTTGAGATCGCACAAGCGAACAATTAAGGTGGACGAACGGATTGAGGGAAGGCTGATCAAACTGGGGCTCAGTCACATTATGAAGGTGAAGCATGTCAACATCGACATGCCATTACTGAAGGCAATGGTCAAGTTTTGGCGTCCGGAGACGCATACTTTCCATTTTCCCGTTGGAGAGATGACCGTTACTCTACAGGTAATTTATTTAAACTTGATATTAATTTTTTTTAATATAATTTTCGTATTAATTTTCACAATTAATTCTAACATATAATTTTCGTATTAATTTTCACAATTAATTGTAACATTAATTTAAACTTTATAATTTTCGTAATATTAACATGAAAATTAATTCTAACATATAATTTTCGTAATATTAACATTTTCACAATTAATTCTAACATATAATTTTCGTGTTAATTTTCACAATTAATTATAAAATTAATTTTCGTAATATTAACATGACACAAATTGCAATATTTACATGACATAAATTTAACGTATTTTGTAATTGTTACCAGGATGTTGCCTTCTTATATGGTTTGCGCTCGACGGGCATTCCAGTTAGATCGAATACGAGAGGGCCCTGGGAGGAAAAGATTCGTGCAAATCTTTATCCTCATGAAGATTTGGGAGAGTGGCACCGAGAAAGGAGTACCAGGGAGTAAGTGAAAAAAATAAGAATGCAATATTGATTTTGCATATTCAATATATGCATTGCTTACTTGTATTGATTATTTTAAATTTGTACAATGCAGGAGCAATGTTGTTGTGGGCAACAACATCAAGTTGAAATGGTTGCGGCAAAATTGCGGGATGGCGCCACAGGCAGATGCTCCTGGTGAGGAGTTAGACCGATACACGCGTGCAGTGGCCCTAGAACTATTTGGGACGTTGATGTTTCCCGATATTTCTCAGAATTCCGTCCCAGCATACTTTTTAGAGCTCGTATCGGTATAATTTTCTTAACTTAAATAATATTTTTATTTTTATAATTTCGTTAACAGTCTAATTTTTAAGCAAAGATACTTTCGTTAAAACATATTAATATATCAGTTAGTATCGAAGATAAAGAAATTACCAATGACAAAAAAGAAAAAAAATGTTCAAATGTTGAAATTATTATTCAATGTTGCAATTTAATTTTGTTATTTCCAATGTTGAAATTATTTTTTTTCAATGCGTTGTTTAATTTAAATGCAGGGCAATTTGACTGAAGTTCCGGACTTCAATTGGGGAGGTGCCACGCTTGCTTGTCTATATCGTGCTCTGGATCGTGCCTCCATGCGTTTCAAGGTTGTGACGGGACCTTGGATGCTACTATTGTTTTGGGCATGGTCATACCTCCCTGTTTGTCGCCCAGAGGTTGCTCCTATCGGTGGATTAGGACAGCCTAACCTAGATTCATGTGTGCCGTTTGGCAGGTAATAATTTATAATAATTTTCCAATAATTTTATGCAAATTACAACACATCAATCCTAACCTTCAAAATTTTCAGGAAATGGGGCGAATCTCGGTCTTTCTCACGGAGCCAGCACCGCGGGGCAGTGGAGAACGCACGGGACTACCTAGCCGTGTTGAACGTTGAAGACGTCAACTGGTTTCCGTACGTACTCGACAGGGCTGTCATGCCACGGGTAGCACAGGAGGGTTCCATAGCGGAGCATGTTCGGTTGCCGCTGATTTTTTACCACATTGTTGCCTACTACTACCCCGACCGTTGTAGGCATCAGTTTGGACTGTACCAGTTTACTCCTCCTCCACTACCTGTGGTACGTTTGCTATATTTTTCCGATTTATCATACGATCAACTTCAATTTAATTAGAGTAAAGAACTAACGTGTTTATTTTAACAGAGTTGGGACGTGACACAGAACCTGCTGGGCTTCCAGCACGGTACCTATCGAGATCGTCCAGATTTTGCTACCATTTTTGCGAGTGCACATGCTGAGTGGACTGACGAGGCATTACAGGCACGCCAGCTGGAGACTCGATCCTGGAGTGCTACTGATACGCTGCGGTACTTCCGATGGTTTTGGCGATACGGTGCCTCCGAGAGACCCACGCCACGAGAGGATGCCGAGGCACGTCTCCAGCGCACTCAGCAGCTGCCTCTTGCTCAGAGGCAGTACACAAACATGGGGTCCAGACTTCGCAATACGGTACATTTTAATTTTTAAAATATGGAATGTATGATTGGTAAATGGAATTGTGCAATATGTCATTATTCTCGTAAATTGCAGGGCAACTCTGCGCTGAAGAATGCACTTCATGCATTGGGACTGGTTGTGAAGAAGGGGTGCAGAAGGGTGGGAAAGGCAATTCTCGCCAACTGTCGTTCGCAGTTGCATGATGCTTCCATCCCTCTGAGGTAATTTTAAATAATTTAATTTTTTTATTGCGTTTTTTGCATTTTAAATTCAATAATTTAAAAATTACAGGTTGGAGGATTTGTTGGAGCAGCGAGGACTTCCAACAAATATTGAGGACATACCAGATTCTGGGGACGAGTCTTCTTCTGCACGTCCGACTGTACCCACAGACCTTCAGGCGGAGGATCTGATGCATGCGGTTAGTATTCGTTCATATGCAAGTTTCAATTTTAGATACTAATTTATTTATATTGACATTGTTTTTTTTTAATATTATAGGATGGTCGACTGAATACCGGACGATTAGATGACATTTTAGGACCACGCACGTTCTTTCCTACTCAGTTTCCAGCCTCAGGTCCTACTCCATCCATGCATAGTGCATCAGCATCGACCTCGCAGTTTGCTGGCATTTCTCAGGATCCCACTGGCATTTTCCAGCCTCAGGATCCTCCACCGTACTCCTTTGCACCATTTGGTATGCCTTCCTCTTTTCCTGCATTTATTGTTCCTCCATTTACTGTTCCGTCAGTGCCTACGCCTTCTTCTATTCCATCATTTGGCACTCCGTTGGGTAGTATGGGAGGTACAGACTCGTTCAGCACTTTACTGCGGACGGCCGGAGATGAGGAGGGTGATTATGTCCCTATAGCGACTCCTCAGGATGCTGGGCAGCCTGTTGAGTTTGGGCCCATACAGCAGGAGGCTCAGCAGGACCAGCAGGAGGACCGCCAGGAGGAGGACGATGGGGAGTCGGACTCCACTGACTCGGGAGATGTTACTGCACCGGCCATGCGAGATATGCGTGTGGTGAGGGTGGTTGACAGATTTTCACCTTCAGGACCTAGGAGGAGGCGGCGGCGTTAGTTATGATGATGGACTGATGATGACAGTTCTTTTTTTGTTTATGGACTGATGATGGACGGATCGTTTATTTTTCGTTTATGGACTTGTGATTGACTTGTGTATTACTGATGTTGATTGACTATTTTCCGTTTATGACTTATGATTGACTTGTGTATTTGTTGGATTGTTTATTATGACTTGTGATGATTGACTTGTGTATTATTATGACTTGGAATTTCGGAGTGCAAAGCACTACTTGAAACATAAACGTTTATGTATTGAAACGCCAATAAATGAAATACTCCAAACCACAACTTATAGTGCAAAGTACTACAAAAAATAAAGGAAAATAAAAAACAACCATAAAAATAAAACATTGCATTAACAATTCCAACTAAATTACATTAACAACCATAATAATAAAACACATAAATATTACAATGATATAAATATTTAGAGATTTTGACTATCTACATGTTGTAGAATTTCATCCCACCATGGTTGCTCATCTTCATCATTCGGTTGTTGTTGATTACTCGCACCAGTGTTGTCAGCGAACTGAGCGACTTCGTTCCAAAAAGCAGCATCATCTTCTTGTTGATTACTCGGAACACTGTTGTCAACGAATTGAGCGGCTTCGTTCCAAAAAGCCGCTTCGGTTTCTTCTTTTTCTATCTCTGCCATTCGGCTTGCCGCAATTTGTCGAAGTTCATCCCTCTTATTCATTTCTCTCAATTTTTGCTCTGATTTCTTGAGCCTTTTTTTCCTTGCCTCTTCTTCCCTAATTTTTTATTTACGATCCATTTCTTCATTTCTTTCTTTAATAATCCTCTGCGTCTCTATGTCCCGAGCTCTTTGTTCATTCTCGTCGTGACGTTTGTGCTCATGGTAGTGGTCACGCAATATGTTTTCTTTGTAATTGAAAACTTGAGCGCACCTTGTACAGGTCACTGTGTGGTCTCCATTAAAGTTGTATATTTTCTCGTAAACGGTCCAGTGAGTTGGTTCACACGAGAGGTAGGGTTTCGGTTGTTGTTGGGGGATGGGTTGAGGTTCTGTGTAATATTTTTTGTACCAGTCATATCGCCTTTCTCGGTTCAGATTCTTTTCGTGTTCCCGCCATCGCCGCTCCTGGTACTCCTTCTGTTCCCTTTCCGGCCCACCATTAATGTGCTATTGGTAGTGTATTTTTAACTCGAGCACGTCTCCCTCTTCAGTCGTGTCTTCATGAATGTTGTATTTCAAAGTGCGATAACAAGAGCGGCAAATTGTCTCGTATTCTCCATTTTCTGGTTGATTTCTATTGGCAGGGTAATGGTAGAAAGTTGGCCAATACTCAATGCGGGTTGCTCTTCGATAGTTTGGAACATCATTATTTGAGTTAGAGCTATTTCCTTTGTCCATTGTACTGAAGGTTTTAACAAGAAGGAGGTAGTAGGTGTTTGTGCATTCTAATTCAACAATGGTTGCTTTTATAAATAATTTCAGTAGTTCAAAGATGACATTGTAAAATCAAATCTTGTCATGTCTTTTGCAGTCTTTATCAGAGCATGCTTGTACTTTTTTTTAAAAAATTAAATAATACACCTCCGTACGCGTTTATAAAACGCGCTCGAACCCTCCGAACGCGTTTTATAAACGCGTACGAAGCTCTGACAAACGAGAGGAAAGTGGACAGCATCTCTCCTTCGTACGCGTTTATAAAACGCGTTCGGAGGGTTCGAGCGCGTTTTATAAACGCGTACGGAGGGGAATTCGAATAATCGCTTCTGAAACGCGTTCGAACTTTCTTCTTATTAAAAAAAAAATAAAATAATTCTGTATATTAAAATTTTTTGTGTCCAAATTTTTATATTAATTAATTTCTGGATCAAATTGGACGGTTTGGATCGATCACTTTAAATTAGATTTAGAAGTTGCAACTCACCATAACAAAACTCATCAAATTTTAGATATTTCCGCACAAATTTTAAAAATAGATATTTATCCATCCAAAATGAATTCTCTTCCAACTATCTCTACTTGTGAATTTCACCAACCTACTACACAGACCAATATTAATTAATTTAAAAAAAAAAATAGAACGACTCTTTGAACCAAAGGATTAACTACTATCTTATGAATATTTATCTCGGTATGGGATCCTACTCCATTGGTCGAAGCCGTACCATCCACGCTGTTACAGTTCGACTACTTGGGTTAATCACATGGTATAAATTGTACAAGTTCATGTTTTCTGCTGCTTTTCGGGTGAAGTGGCTAGCGTAAATAAGCTCTCTTTTGTTCTTTTGGGGATGATAAATGCATAATTTATCTTTTTTCTAGGATCCAGAGGACTCACTCAAGAATTATAAGTCATGTTTAATTACTTTCCTATATATCTTCACACCAAGAATCTGATTGCACACACCTTCCTCAATTTCTCTCTCAGCATTAGACTATGTATTCACACGCTACTTCAATTCTCCTCCTTGCCTTCTTCTTCTTGCTAATTTTTTCCTCTCTCGCAGCTCCTAACAACGACACAAGCACCGGCTCAGATGTTGATCATGAAATCTACCAGTGGTGCGCAGAGACTCCGCACCCTCATGCTTGCATCAATTACTTCTCTAATAAAACCCTTCCCTACATACCTAAAGAAAAATCAGACTTCTTTCGTCTCTCCTTGCAATTTACACTCCATGCAGCCGACCGAGCACAAAGTCACCTCCGACGATTGGGCCCCTACTGTAACTCAACCTCTGAGCTTACTGCGCTTCTAGACTGTTGGAAGCTCTATGCTAATGCTGTACTGCAACTAAACCGCACTTTGAATGGCAGTTGTACCCACATTGACTCGCAAACTTGGCTATCTGCCGCTTTGACCAGTGTGGTCACTTGTCGGAAGGGTTTTGCTGATCTAGATGCATCTGATTCTGTTATTAACCCTATCATGTCATACAATGTATCTGATCTGATTAGCAATCTCTTAGCCCTTAATAAGGCATATAATCTTACAAACAATAGCACAAGTGGTGCCAGAGGAAAGAAAAAAATGAATTGGATGAAGGCAGGTCACCGGAAGTTGCTTCAGTTGTTGGCATTACAAGCAAATTTGGTGGTGGCTCAAGATGGATCTGGAAATTATGGTACAATATTAGATGCAATAAATGTTGCGGCTGCTAAGATATCTGGCATGAGCGGCAATGGCCAGTTTGTAATCCATATTAAAGCTGGGGTTTATAGTGAGAACTTGCAAATTGTTAACAGTCTAACCAATCTAGTTCTGGTTGGAGATGGAATTGGGAAGACGATAATTACAGGAAGCCAAAGCGTCAGCAGCGGGTTCACCACTTTCAGTTCTGCAACATTCAGTAAGGCTTAAACTTAGGCTTTCTTGACAATTAGTATTTGCTTTTACACATAAATTTGATTGTGATATTGATTTAATTTAATGCAGGTGTACTTGGCAATGGGTTCATGGCGACTGGGATCACATTTCGAAACACTTTTGGGCCAACTTCGCAGGCAGTAGCCATGCTTTCAGGCTCTGATCGGTCTATCTTCTACAAATGCAGCTTTGAAGGATATCAAGATACGCTATGTACCTTCTCTCAAAGGCAATTCTACCGAGAATGCAACATTTATGGTACGGTCGATTTCATATTCGGAAATGCAGCTGCGGTGTTTCAAAAATGCAACATCTACACCAGGGTCCCTGTACCTGGACAGGCTAATGTAATAACTGCACAAGGCCGTTCTGATCCGAATCAGAACACAGGCATTGTGATTCAATCATCCAATATCAAGGCAGCACCGGAGTTCTGGCCTATGCACCGTACAGTGAAGTCTTTCCTTGGCCGTCCATGGCAACAGTACTCTCGCACCATATTTGTACGGAACTACATCGACAGCATCATTGATCCTGCTGGTTGGACACCAACAGTTCAAAGTTTCTTAAATACACTCTATTTTGCAGAGTATGGAAACAGTGGACCTGGATCAAGGCTTTCGTTGAGGGTCAAATGGCCGGGATACCATATTGTAGCACGGCCATCTATAATTCAGCAGTTCACTGCTAGTCGGTTCATTGCCGGTAGGGTCTGGATTCCGGCTACTGGTGTGCCATTTGACCCTGTTTTTAACAATAATTGAGATGTTGTCAATGAGAAAAGAATCAGATCACTTTGATATTGCTTTTCCTTTTATTAATTAATTGTTATTGATTTTCTTGTGCTTTAATAATGGTGCGTTCAAGTTTTTGTCAATAAGGTTAGTGAAACCATGGGCGGATGTATATTTAGAGAAAGAGATCAATTTACGCTCACTTTTTATTTTTGATCGTTTAAAATTTCCCTTCGTGTAGAAACCTCTGCATGTGTCTTAAATTGTAGAAGATAAGTATATATATGGCTCTGTTTGGATAGGTGTGGGAAAAAGGGAAGAAGTGGGAAGAAGTATTGGGAAGTGTGTAACTTTTGGGTGCGTTTGGATATGTGTGGGAAGAAGGGAAGAAGGGAAGAAGTGGGAAGAAGTATTGGGAAGTGTGTAACTTTGTGAAGAGTTTGGATTGTTTATAATTTTTTTCTTCCCATCTTCCTTCTTCTTCTTCTTCTTCTCTCATCCAAACGCACCCTTTGTGAAGAATTTGGATTGTTTATAATTTTTTTTCTTATTTTTTCTTCTTCTTCTTCTTTCTTCCAACGATCCAAACGCACCCTATAATATCAGACTAAGAATTCAATAATTCTTAAAATTTCTTGAATCCTGCCTTAAGCGGTATTGAAATTACTTGCAACAAATAATTTTTTTCCCTCTTGGTTTGATAAATTATAAACTAAAGAAATATTCATAATTACGTCCCTAACTGCATCATAATAATGCAATCATTATTTGCAGAAGGTTCAATACCCATAGCAAAATCTTTGGTTTAAAATTCTGTAGCTATGATTTACAAATGGTATCACCTATCTTGATTTCTCGAATTTGCGGTGCCAATGATGCGTCTCACTTTATTATATTTTCAAAGGCTTTGAGGATATAATGTTAGGCTTCATTAAAAAAAAAAAATGATATTACGTTATATATATGACATTCATCAAAGCAGTTTAACACTTGATTTACATTTTACAGAGATGTTATATATATTACTTCGATGTATTCAAATGGCATCATGTGTATAATACTTGGTTTTCCCCGGCAAATAATTAATCATAAAAATAATTTTGAAAAAAAGAAAGGAAAATAAGAAAATGAGAGGGGAAAAACTGATTGGTGGCTTGTGGTACTCTTTCATACATATGAAGTCCAAGCTATTTTTTTAATGTAATATATGAAAATTAAACTATTACAGTGAAGTGCTTCCATTGGTCAGGAAATGTCATCACAAGCAACCGAAATAATGACATATAAGATCCAAATAGTCCAACAAATGTAAAGTGGAGTCTACGTTTCTAGTACATACTTGTTACTTGTTAGGGGTGCCTCGGGTCGCTACCGATCCGTTTTTGACGGGTCCATAGCGTGCTGTTTACAATTTTTGTTTAGTTGGTTTTAATTTTGTTTTACATTTTTTGTAAGCAGGGCCCTGATTGGATTTGGTGAGCCAAGGTGCTCGACTTGAATGATGGCTTGACCATTACACTAGAATTGCGGGCCAAGGTGCTCGACTTCAAGATTTGCGCAAATGCTAACTTATGCAAGGGGGATTTTTTGTTAGAAAAAAAATATTTTTTCAAATGACCTCACTTCCATTTAACAAATTTTGCCAAATATATAAGTGAATGATGCATTTCAGTTCATAATTATTTATTTATTTTATTAGAAAAAATTGGTGTCGAATAACCTCACTTCCGTTTAACGAATTTTGCCAAATATGTATGTGAATGATGCATTTCAGTTCATCATTATTATTATTATTATTTTTAAGTTTGTTTCCTCACAACTGATATGTAAATGTGATACATTTATATTCTTTTTTGTCCTTCTTTCATTTATAAAAGAATACCTTGATTAATAACATAAGTACATAACAATGAAGATATTAGTACAAATATAAATCACAGTAATGATAACTTGAGTTATAATATTTTATGGAACAAAAATACAAACACTCAATTGTTCGGTGAAAAACACATTTTTTAGATGTTTTTCTGATTCAATTGGTCCAGAATTAAGAACCACTAGATGGACCCATTCCGGCTCCGCCGGAACAAATTACTGTGAAAAAAATTGGGATTAATCCTTTTATTGTCTACATTGATGAAAGTTTACTAAATAATTAGGTTTAAAAGAATTGGATAAGTTAAAAAAATTCTTAAGCTGCACGTCAAATACTGCATCTATTACTGACACTCACCTTGTATTATAAGTCTGCATTGCAATTCTCTTTTCAGGTTATCTACTAACACAGAACAAATTAAGCTACACGTGTCTGACCTCTCCTGGTGGAGATGATATTCTCTATAATCCAAAAATTTAGATAAAAACTGATGAAATATCTGCCTCAAATAATGATACTTTTGTCTACTTTGACATTTTTAAAATCAAGATCTCACATAAAAAAAAGCTATGCAAGTATGATAGCATATACATAAGATTAGAAATCAAGACCTCAAATCAGATATTTTGATCTACTAACACATAACAAATCAAGCTACACGTGTCTCAAAATTTGATCTACTTTGACATTTTTAACAATAATAACACTCTGATCGAGAGAAAATAAAAACTCTTGAAATTAACTATTGGACGATATCATACAGAACCAAGGGTACTTTTAGATGAACTGTTTTTTTCTCCTTTCTGTATTTGAAGCATTCAAGTTCTGAATGTTGATTGTACCATGAAACCCGGTATATGGAAATGCATGATGTACCTGTAGACCAAATCAAATCTATATAGAAAAAAAAATGAAACTCTTAAAACCATATAATAACATATTCAACAATATCATACAAAACCTATAAAATCTACTTTCAAATGCATTTTTTTTCTTTTTGTTCTTGAAGTATTTTAGGTCATCTGTTAATTTGAAAGAGAAATGCACTGCGGTTAAATTGAACTTCAAAAAAAGACATGATAAACCAAGCCAATTTATAAACACAATAAAAATAAATAAAGCAATACATCATCCATAATGAAAGTTCAAAGAGTTGACAGAACTAATCTGATTGTAGAAGACCTTGTGCATAAATTTCATATTTATATTGTCAAATCCTAAGAGCATTCTTTTTAATATAATTAGATATATGCCACCGTCAAAATTAATAGTTAGAGATATAACACTCTTAAATTGTAATGAGATTTATGCCAGTATAAAATGGTTAAAATTAGTTTCATGCCATTAATTTCTAATTAGAGAAATGTCACTCTAACTTTCTAAAAATATCCATAATAATAAAAAATTCTACAAATTAAGCCTAACACAACCTCAAATAAACAAAGCTATGAAAGTATATAAATAAGAATGTACAAGATTTTATATTTCATTGATTAGCTGCAAATTTTATCATAAATCAAACCATTCCAAGTAGTATGGATGGGTACCAGGTATTATTGACCATCATTCAACATTTACTCCAATTATGCTACATGTTTAGAAAACACGTGTATAAGAAATTTGACAAGTAAATTCAATAAAAGTTTATCTACTTTACTCTAAACTCTGAACCTAGACCTAAGTCATGATGCAGTAATTAAGAAGTTCTGCTACATTTGCCACTAACACATCTATATTTTTAATGAGAAATATATGATGCTCCATTTTTATTTTGAGGAGCTTGGAGGTTTCGTCATAATATAGGGACTTCATGCAAATTCAGCACAAAAATATTAGTATCTAACTCTGTCTTGCATTGCAATTTGTTAGCAAAGGTGTAGGCCCTACAGAATCTAGTTAAACAAAAGTATTTGATAGACTGCCCTTTCACTATTACAAACAAATTGCACAAAAAAAAATATAGTTTTTTCATTTGCCTTTTATTCTCCAGCTAGAGATTAATAGATACCTGTTGTTAACTAATAAAATATTTTGAACCTAAATGGCTCCTATATTAATTGTCAAATCGATGCTTAAAAACTATTTTATCTTAGCAAAGACTAAAAATATTTTGGTGATATTAAAATGGCATTGTTTTTAGAGATGGTATAATAAAAATAATAATATAAGATCAACAAATTTGGAACTAACCTTGTATCATGTTCTTTCTTCATCACTTTCTAGTACATCCCCTTGTAAACTTTCCCGTGTGAGTGAATATGTCTCCTTGAAACCTATAGATGCCCAGATATCACCAAAAACATATTTCCATTTAAAATGCATGCACTTTAAGTGTCGGCCAGACAATTAGAATTTCATTTTTATTTGAAATTCTTAACCTTATGGTCAGTGACTGATTGAATAAATCTGAACAAAAGAACCTTTGCATCTTTTAAGTTATTCCTATTTTAATTTCTAGCTCCATATTCTAGCAATCCTTATTTCACAATAAAAGACACAATATCAAAATATACAAATAAAATACAAATACAAACCTGACGCTGAGGCGTTCAAAAAACAGTTTTGGCTCCTAATACCATCAAATACAAGAGATTAGGTTGGAGCATCAGCTCTAGGTTAGCATATGAAAAAAAAGGCTTTGAATAACTTCGGTACGCACTATCTAGCTATTCTCATCTGATAAGAATAAAGAAAAGAACTTTAGTATGTTTACTCAGAATCAAAATCAATACAATTTTCACTTGTCGTGACAAAAGTGACACTTAAATTATAAAGCTTCATTTTAATTCTAGACTAACGTTCCGACTTTCCTTAATACCATTATTTCATAGAAATTATCTTTGCTTGAGAGACTCATAGTGGTTTACCAAGGGCTATTACCTAAGTAATCATTGCAAAGTAATAGATAGATGGCAAAATGCAAGAGATAATACACTAATTACTGGTTCAATGAGCAGTTTAGTCTTTGCTCTTTAGGCAAAAAAAGGTCAATACATCAAGAAATGCAAATTCTAGGCGATCTTTTTCTCACCAGCAAGAATTTCTGTGCCTTCCTTTATATGGTG
Source organism: Rhynchospora pubera (assembly GCA_028095005.1). Lineage (NCBI taxonomy): Eukaryota > Viridiplantae > Streptophyta > Magnoliopsida > Poales > Cyperaceae > Rhynchospora > Rhynchospora pubera. The sequence goes on from CM051462.1 coordinate 54,553,007, forward strand.
TTGTTTTAAAACTTTCCTAATCCAATGAGAGTAGTTTTTTTTTTGAGGACGTAAAAATTTATAAATTGGAAAATAATGAAGTCAAATTGGCTACTCAACAGAAATGTTATTACTCTTTAGCATTCTCATAATTTAGTCCTTGTTTCAAACAAATTTAAGCCTGGTATTGTAATTGTGCGGCATGAGTTTTGATCTCATAAAGTAGGCCAGCATCTTAGTTTGTAAGTACATGCAATCTTGTCGACAAAAAATCTTTTTCTCGAAGGCCAGTCGGCAAATAGCCGATGGTAAAATGTGTTAATAGAGATGATTTGGGATTATCAATAATTTGCTTGATAATTGTATTACAAAGTCATACATATATAGCCTACAGTACATGATTAATAAGGAAACATAAATCAGAATTAAATCCTAAATATTCTAGATATCAGAATAAAATCTGATTGATTGCATAATCGTAAACTACTATAATTGTAAAGATCTAGATTTTGATATTCTGTAACAAAATGCAATAACTAAAAGTTGTTACGAAGTTTGAACTATTTACATGTTCCAGCCCTTAACAATTAGTCTAATTAGAATCAATAATCATTGCAATTAGAGTATTCATGATACGGATCTCGCGAGCAACACCCAATTATTATTATTTTCTTATATTCTTTTCGCCCAAAATGTTAACCAATTGTTGTGGCAGAGAAGACATTACCACTGAATTTTTATTCTATCATGTCAGCAGCTGACCTCCAATGTTGTTTTTCAGATTATTGTAAGCGAGCAGTACCTACCATTTCATAGGGAGCTGAAACAAAAACAAAAAGGAAAAGAAAAATTGATATCAGTTTCTACGGAATTAGAAAACAAAATCATGTTCTCGTTGGTTCATGGTCTAATTGTTGATCAGACCATTGAATTGCTCTCCCATTTGGAACCGTCCATGGTTTCTTTCCGCCCCAGAATGGTGTCCTTCTCCTTTTCCTGCCGATATGGACCTCTATTCGTAGAGTAGGAAGGTGCGATTTTTTTCCAGCGATCGTCTGTGATGTTCGCGAGAGTTTTGCTTCAAAATCGTGGAGGAAAGAAGAATTTCTTTTCCCGGCAATGGGCGTAGAGTGAGAGAGAGAGAGAAGAGGTCTAGAACCCAAAACGGTGGGGAAAAGTAAATTATCGAACTCTTTGTCATACACCAAGCGCATATTTAAATAATTGCAGGCCACATTTTCAGTAGAGAGCAACATGACAATCCAAAGAATGGCCCACGTAAAATTGCATACACCAAATTCATAGAAAAATATTTAATGTTCCTTGCGATGGCAGACCCCACATGTGGAAGGGCGCTTCCTGTGACCCTGATTGAGTGGCACTTCGCGAGGCTTTGTCATCCCTGTTAGTTAGACTCGTTACAGCAAGTGAAAAATAACAAATGTAGTCTTCGCTGTGGCATCATCGCGAACATTGAATCCAAATCGAACGGACCGGAAAGGATAACATTCACTGTTCATTTACTGTTCATTCACTGTTCATTCGCGTTGGCGTTACATGGTAAAGCGTTTGGATGAGGTTGGAATAGGTGGGAATTGCAAATTTTCGGAATTTCTTATGCCAAATTTATTATAAACAATCTAAACTCTTCATAAAGTTACACACTTCCCAATAAATTTATGCCTAGAATTGGCTATTCCTCCAATTCCCAACCCATCCAAACGACCCCATAGATATATAAATATCTAACGTAGCTAGCTAGGATAATAATCCAAGTGTCTCTCTCACTTGGTAGCCGATATCAAGAATTTCTAACAATAAAATATCCCCAGTGTGAGAGGATGTAAGAAATCCAACACAACGACATTTATGAGGGGAAAAAAAATCTTTTATTGAAAAACAAATTAGAAACAACGAGCCTAAAATTACTGACATTTGTTGAAGAAGATAATTAAGTTAACATATTTTACTAATCAACTCCACTAAGTGAAATTATTTAACAAGTATGAGGAGTCATTTTGTCATTATAAAAGATGTAGTTATCTTGAGTCTTGACAACCAATATCCATTACTTGCTTGGTCGGCCTGATTTTATTCTCTAAACACAAGTCCATTGCTGGTTGGAACAAAATCAGGCTCGAGCATGGGATTATGGGAAATCATTACATAGGCTAGCCCTTGTCTTGCGGGATGCCTTCTCTTCGTTTCATGAAACAGGCTTACAAGTTACAAGGCCGTACCATAACACTTAGATGAGGCCCGTCAATTTTCCTTTATTAAGCAAATAATTATTGAAACTCGGAAGTGTGGTGAATAGGCATGAAAACCGTGACTGTTTCGACCGTCTTTTCGTTTCGTTTCGTCCAAAATGAAACGAAATAGTTAAAGATTTTGGTTGCGTTTTAAAAACGAAACGGTTAACGCAAGCTTGAAATGGTTCCGTCCATGTGTATTTTCGTGATTTCGATCGTTTCGTCTAAAACGAAACGGTTAACGCAAATGATAGTCAGTTTCGTGTCCAAAACGCAACGATCAACGTAACAGTTCATTTGTGTGGTCGTTTTAGACGTTATACACCCCTAGTGGTGAATAAGGATAGAATAGCTTGTTCAAGAACAAGGGTGGTGAATAAGAAATGGTGAAGAATTGGTTATTCATGAATTAAGAAATGTTGTTTGAGTGGTTAGTTAAGAATAAAAACAAGAAAAAATATATAACATAATAATTTGTTGTTGGATGGTTAGGTTGTTCCAATCTAGTTCTAACATTTTGTTGGAATAAGAACAAGAGTTCGAATAAACTATTTCGGTTGTTCTAAAATGTGTTTGACAATCTCTAGAACTAGCAATTCCGAACTAACAAGGGTCGTTATTCTAAAGTTAACAGGTTAAATTCTAGTTGAATACGAAATAAAAATAAATTATATTTCACAGTTTTAAAAACACAAATAATTATTGTGAAGTCTGAAGAGAATTACAAAACATTGATAAATTCTCAGGATCAGTGTAATAAAATGGTACAAATATCATTATATTCAAAACAAATATTATTACCGTAAGAACTTAATATTACTTACATTTAATCAAATTAGCATATAAATGATAAAACAAAACTACAAACCAAAATTTATGCTACTAATAATCTAAACAAATAATTCAAAATACATTTAAATTTTAATTAACTAAATTATTAGAATATAAGAATATTTGTTAGTTATTGATTTGATGCTTCACATCTTGTTGGAGCTTTCTACAAAATAAATAAGGGAAGTTAGAGATTGACAGAATATGAGATGAAAAGTGATCAGGTCCGTTACATTTTGATATCTTTCAAACATTGATCATCTTCATCCCCTTTCTTTATGGTTCCCTCATTCCTTCTACTCTTGTTGCTCACACTTCCCTCCCTCCTCCCATCTCGTAGGGACCTCCACCCCTTGCAAAACCAGAATAAAATTCAAGATAAAAATTAAGGAACGAATACAATATCTAAGCACAATTATGTTCAATATCAGAATAAAAATTCACGAACAAACAATATAAAAACCATGACAATCATCAGACAATTAGTTTACAGAACCAGGACAATTAAAAAAATAATACTAATTGTCTTGGAAAAATGTTATTAATTATCTTGGGACTAGGATGATTAGTTTACATAACTAAAATAATTAGCAAAATAATACTAATTGTCCTGAAAAAAAATAATTATCTTGTTCTTGGAAATAAGACAGAATAATTAATTTACAGAACTATGACAATTAAAAATAATACTATACTGGAAAATGTTATTAATTGTCATTGGAACTAATAAAATTAGTTTACAAAACCAACACAATTAGTTTACAAAACCAACACAATTAGTTTATGAACTAGGACAATTAAGAAAATATTACCAACTGTCCTGAAAAAAAAAATTAATTGTCTTCAAAAATGTTAATTGTTGTGGAAAAAATAATTGTCCCAAAAAAAAAAGGTTAATTATCTTGGATAAAAAATGAGTAGATGTCGAAGGGGACAGCAGGGAGGGGTAGGTAGGCACTGGATGGCAAAAGATGAGAATCAGATAGAAGTGAAAATGGATAATTAATGAGAACGTTAGACAAGTTTCTATATATTGAATGAGATGCTGAATGGGATGATTGAATTTTTGAAATGACGATAAGTAATTCTGTTTCAATATACTTTCTGTATAGTATTACTATACAAGTTAGTTTCCATTGTTCAGTCTTTCAAGTTTTCGTTTTTCCTTATATTAAACACTACTTTTGGAACTATTGATTTTTTTTTTTAATTCTATCCTTAAGTTATAAATTAAAAGACGCAGATATTCTTTATCTCAAGAAACCTTTGTTCTTGGTTGTACGCCACATAATATTGCACGAAAAATAGACAATGTTGCAAAAATAGTATGATGATTATTTGTACGAAGAAGTTTTCCTTAATTTGTGTGCCGCACAAAAATACACAATTTCAAATCTTTAAAAATTTTGAATTAGGCTGCACGAATCTTATAGCACCGCTCCCCCAATGACAGACGATCTCAACCGCATCTCAACACTCAACGGCCCGTTTCCGTAATTCCGTGGAAAAGCGATGATAACTCCAGAGAGAGCACGAGAACGGACAACGGACCCGCACCGAAATTGATCAAAATTGATCCTTAGCTCCCCACCGCTTCTAAGTTTTAATAACTTTTTCTTTCTTCGAAGTCACCACCAATTCGTCAGTTTCCTTTCCAAATTTCAATACCACCAGTGGAGTCGTGCCACAAGCAGCGTCACTCCTCCACGTGTCCTCACCGCACCACGCCTCCGCTGCATGGCAGTGCTACTTAGAGCGCCGCATTCAAGCTCCCGACCCAATTCCACATTATCCCTTCCTCCTCTTTCCCTCCGCTCCAGCCCCAAATTCTTCCTCTCGCCTCCGTTTCTCCAATTGCGATATGGAGAGGTGCCTCCTTCTGGCCGTGCTGCTGCTGTTGCTTGTTTCTGTTTGGTGTGAGGGAGCGTCGATTAGGGGCGCTGCTCAGTGGGACCCAGCGATCAGGTTGCCTTCAGAGAAGGACGCTTCTTTGGATCATGAGAGCGAGGATGAAATTGGGACGAGGTGGGCTGTGCTTGTTGCTGGATCTATGGGTTTCGGAAATTATAGGCATCAGGTACCTTTGATTTGATATGTGTATTCTCTTCTGCATGTTTCCAAAATTTGGTTTTGGATTTGGGAACCAATTCAGGTTTGCATGTCTAGGAAATTTTGTTATATATAGCTTGAGCAAAATTTTAAGCATTCTGTTTGTTCTATTTAGTGTGCCTAGGTACATAGTAATGCCAAGCTTGTTATCCAACTAGTCTTGGTTTGTCAAATCTTCCAATTTGTATATTATATTTTATAAATTTCAAAAGCAAATATTAGTGCAAAACTATTCTATTCAAACTGAACTAGGTTTAAACTACATTATACAAACTGAAATTACCATCTGTCCTATTTATGTTCTATTTAACATAATAACATTGCACCTCTGATCTTGTTGCACAATGGTCCTTGTAAACATCACAAATTACTTGTATATTTTGAAGGCTGATGTGTGCCATGCATACCAACTGCTGAAGAAAGGAGGCCTCAAGGATGAAAATATAGTGGTATTTATGTATGATGACATTGCCATGAGCCCCCTCAACCCTCGGCCTGGTGTTATCATAAACCATCCTCAGGGCGAGGATGTTTATGCTGGCGTCCCTAAGGTTTTTCCCTTTTGCCCTTCCTATGATTTAATCACTGCATTTTGTTTTTGTAGGATCTACCTAGGAATGAGGCCTTGTGTTTTGGCCTCAGTTCTGGAACTCGTTAAATTTTCCTTGATTTAATCATTGCGTGTTTGCCGTACTGGGTATTAGAATTGGGTTCACTTGTGTCTTGGTATTCAAATTATTTGACAATTGGTTTTTTAGGGAAAATGCAGGTCCAATGGACCTTATTTCAAACCAAAAATATAATATAGCCTGGTTGTTTTGTAATACCCCCGAACAGGGAAGCTCTTTGCTTATTACAAATATGATCCTGATAATATAATACGTATTGACAAGCCCTCATATTTTTATTATTTCCATCCTAAAATGACAATCTACAATCTAATATAAAAAAAAAAATACTCGTGTTTATTTGTCACTCATACATACTTATGGACCTTTGTGTGTTTCAGGACTATACTGGTAAAGATGTCACGGTGCAGAACTTCTATGCTGTGCTCTCGGGCGACAAATCTGCAGTACAAGGTGGAAGTGGCAAGGTTATTGACAGCAAAGCAAATGATCATATCTTCATCTACTACTCTGACCATGGAGGCCCTGGTGTTCTTGGTTTGCATCTGATTTCCTTCCTTGTTATTTCCTTTTTTCTATTTTTGTCTTCTCGATCCTCTGCATATGTTGCCATTATATGAATGCTGAGCACAACATGCAGACATATACTGATATGAAACACAATTCCTTATTTCTTTAATTTCACTTTATTATATAATTTTCTTACCTTTGATGTTATGGCAGGTATGCCTAATATGCCTTATCTCTATGCTGGTGACTTCATAGAGGTTTTGAGGAAGAAACATGCGGCTAATAGCTATAAAAAGATGGTAGGAACATACCTGAACTATCAGTGCAGTAATGCACTATTTTCTTTTCTTTTTTTTTCCTTTTTTTTTTTTGTCTATTTCTGGCTGTCAAGGGCTAGTCTGTATTCGGTTGGTACTGGAAAAGTGTACTGTCCTCTTCCAGCTATAATAGTATCTTCCATTTGTCTTGTTTCATTTACCTTGATTCACCTTTCTCTATTCAGTTCTTAACCTCACACATCTTTATCCATATTTCTTATTTGGTTTGTTAGGTAATTTATGTAGAGGCATGCGAAAGTGGGAGCATGTTCGAAGGAATGATGCCAGATAACCTTGACATCTATGTAACAACAGCTTCTAATGCAGTCGAAAGTAGCTGGGGCACTTACTGCCCTGGGATGCAGCCACCTCCTCCTCATGGGTTCCTTACATGCCTTGGTGATTTGTACAGTATCGCATGGATGGAAGACAGGTTTCCCTTCTCTGTCTCCTGTAATACATTTATCATTTAGTTTTATGTCGTGATGGTAACTTCAAAGGTTGCTGTATATTTTGTGACCTTATATGCTCTATCTTCTTATGTTCTAATTTTAAATCTGTTGGGTGCTACTGCGGTTTTAACGTTTGATAAATGATTTGCCTTTTGTTTCAAACTAAGATCTACAGTGTTTGCAAATCTAACTTGTCATAGTGTTTGTTTGGTAAAAATGCTTCTGTTGTAAAGATTTACTTTGCCAGAAATGTAGGTGGTTATGTTTTCTGCACTGTTGGTTGTGTTTTATTCTTGTTCCTACTCTTATTCGCTTGCCGACAATAATTATTGGTTCATATGTTTGATGTCGTTGTTGTCAGTAATTTGGAAGTTGAATTACTGAAAACACCCAAGTTCATTTTAAAAACGATATGAACCCTAAATAAGGAAACGACATATGAGAAGTCATTCGGAATAATTGAATCAGAGATTCAGAGGCTTTATATATTTTTTTACTGCCCCAAATCCGACAACTTTGGTAGAACCTATTAGTACACCATGTTTTGATAAAACTCACTCTATGTTTGTTTTGGCAGTGAGACGCACAATCTAAAGGAGGAAACAATAAAAAACCAGTATGAAACGGTATGTATTCATAAGTTTTATAAACCTTCTGTTTTCACTACAATTTGGTAGTTATGCATGAAGTTTATGCTTTAATGACAGGTGAAGGAGAGAACTTCAGGCTTGAATAATACCTCCACGATGACCATGGGTGGATCACATGTAATGGAGTACGGCGATAGAACTTTCAAGGAAGAGAAATTGTACCTATATCAGGGATTTGATCCTTCAAATGCAAACACGTCTGCAAATGGTATTAAGGCAAATAAACTGGAGACAATCAACCAGAGGGATGCTGACCTCCTCTTCCTGTGGAAAAGGGTGCGCATTTATATCATTTTCTAATTAAAATTTAGAATTATTCGTCTTTACTTCTCTAGTGTACATGAAGTACTCATAGATTTGAACCATAATGTGGTTGGTATGGAACGAATTGTTCAAGTAGCATCCATTGGTTTGCAGTGCTAATTTTATTTCTGCTAAGGAGTACTTTCTTTTACCGACTTAGATTGTTGCCTATATATATTATTTCACTTCATTCAAGAAAAAATCACTTTGCTCAGGAATAACGTCTTTTTTTAAGATTTTTGATGGAGAAGGGTTAAATTTTGATACCTCTAATTGTAAATTTGGTTTGACCTATAATTTCATATTTCTTTGTTTTTTTTTTATTATGGCTTGGCCATTGTGCAATTTCCTGAATGGAGAGAACATGTCCAGTTACTCTTCCTTTTTTTTTTTTTATGGGTTTAGGACCAAGTCTTCGTAATCACCCCTTTTTTTGTTCCTCCTTTTTTGTATTTTCTTACTGAAGTGCTCATCTTTTTTCTGTTTCTCAACTACTGAGCTCCTTTTATTATTTTAGAAGTAAATTTGTAGGTTTATCTCTCACCTGTTGGTACTACAAAAGAAAATGTTATCGAAAGTTATTGTGTGTAGCTTTATTGAAATGATTGGCCTCGCTAAATTCTGGGAACTGCTTTGTGTTTTCTTGAGTCTTTATTCAGCCAGCAAAGAGACGACTTGATTATTAATAGTTAGATATGCTCTACATTTTTCTGCAAGTACCTGTGTGATGATACCAAAAAAAGTTGAATTCAGTCTCATCTGTTTTGATTGTTCTGATGTTAACACATTTTCGGATGTTTTTCTGGTACTTATTTTTTCTCCTGCTGGTTTCTTTATCAGTATGAACAACTGGAGGGTAGACCAGAAGAGAAATCAAAGGTTTTTGAGGAGATTACAGAGATGATGGTACACAGAAAACACTTAGACAACAGCATTAAATTCATTGGAGAGCTAATATTTGGTACTGAGCACGGTTCTTCTATATTACAAGCTAGTAGAAAAGCCAACCAGCCGTTAGTTGATGACTGGGCCTGCTTGAAAAGAATGGTAAAGGGCTTTCTTGAACATCTTATAGAAATTTATATGCCTCAAATGTACATATGCTATGTCAAATTAATTAGTACAGCTCTCAGATTTCTGCAGCTCCAGACCTATAAAATCTATTATTTCTCAGCAGCTTTTGGGAAGCATTGAACAGATAAATAGAGGAAAATACCCCTTTTTCCTGAACTGAGTTGGAAAATTGTAATGGGCTGGTTGTAGTTTTCCCAGGGAATTTGCAAAGCAGGAAAGGCTGAAATAGGCCTTTTCGTGAACCTAATTTATGATTCTAAAAGTGAAAATTTTGCTCTTGAATACCCCGAGGTAGATCCTTTAAAATGCATGAATATGTTAAGGTGCTCGCCTATCCAATTTCATTGAAATTCTGAAAATTGGATTTGCTGGAGAAAATTTTGGAAGTGATTGGATTCTTAAAAAATTGTGGGTAGAAAATATTTCAAAGCATCCTATTATGTCGTGATCGTGTTCTGATAGACCTTTGGGTTTGTAAGTTTAGTAATTATCCTTTTGTTCCAGGTTCAAGTGTTTGAATCACATTGTGGGTCGTTGACTCAGTACGGCATGAAGCACATAAGGGCATTTGCGAATATTTGTAATCATGGAATCTCTAGAGATGCAATGGAGGATGCTGCTACAACTGTTTGTGAAGGCTGTTGAATATATGATTAGAAAACTCAAAATATTTATTTATTCTATAAAAAATAATTTGAGCAATATGCACGAATCTATATTTTATATATCTACTTTGAAGTCCTACATTTCTGGGTTTATTTATTGGTTTGAATTTCTATTCAAATTAAAGCATGAGAACATGTAAAATCGCAATTCTTAAATTTTGTATGCCGTTATTCCATTTAACCATTATTTGATAATACATGTTTCAGTTTTGTAACGTGTATCCGTTTGATAATTAAATACAGAAATTTAATTCGTCATTTATCTCCATGATGTTTTCCTTAATTCAGAAATTAATCATGGCATGTCTGAGCCGTTACTTGTTTTGCTATATAAACAAGCCATTTCGTAGATAATATATATACACACAAAAAGTTATACAGCTGGTCTAATCTCTCATATTCCTCTTGATAATATTTGATATTCCAAATCTCGATTTTGTTGTTCTGCTGGATATTTTTTGGAGGCTTTCATCAGTCACCTTCATGGTCGTGCCCTAAAAGGTGACAACCCCGTCTTATCTTGGTTGCGGTTCCTGTCGCACGTTGAGACGGAATACGCTTAAGGACAGCGCCTAGCGCGATTCGGGTAACTTTGTTCCTTCTATTTCTTTTATTCCTTTGACATTAATCTTATTATCCGATTTGAAATTTGAATTTGCACCAACAATCTTAAGCGTATTTCTTATTCGGATAATAATTTGATATTATGCAAATTTTGAGCTGAAATAAAATTTTTAGACTTTGAATTCAAATTGTCTTATTGTTAGGAAATTGAAAATTGTAGTTGATTTGTAGCCTCTGTTATGAAATTGTGCTAAATATCAAATTCTATAATAATTATGAAAGATATATATTAGTCTTTGTGAATTTTAATATGAGGTCTATGGATTTGATATAGGCTCAGTTTGATCCTTTGCTTAATAATATTAAGATATAATTGAGCCGAATAAAGTTTGGTCACATATGAATCACTTTAAATATATTAATATATATTCGTGTAAGAATATAAAGAGATTTAACTATTGATCAGATATAAAACATAATTAATTACAATATTTATTATTTTTCTTGGAATTCATATAGTTAATAATATAACCAGCAGAATAATGGAAGAATCATTTGCTATGCAAAAGGAGAGAACAAATCAATTTATAGTAAAATTGTTAATAATATATATATTATGCGGTAATATAAATCAGTGCTCAAACAAAAATAAATACGAAGTAAATTAACATGATATTAAATAAGTTATTTAGACTATTTAAGATAGTTTTAATAAACCCTATCACAAATCTTGATTAAAAAAAATGTATCTAAACCATTATTTAAGTTAAATTATCTTAACAATAGATAATTTAATTAAAATTGGATGTTAGATAGTGGTGCTAATAAATTTTGTTACGCTAATGGATCTTTAAATTTCTTTCTTACCACACTGAAAGTGGAAGAAGAGTGATCATAGTATCATAGTAAAAGAGTGAAATATCTATAATAAATACTTTAATGTATGAGATGTTGGAGATGAAAATTTAAAATTAACATCTCGGAGAAAGAATTAACTTAATGAATCTTATGTACTGGGATGTGCATTATGTTTCCTAATTGTAGAGGAAATTTAATTAACAAATCTGTACTAATCTAATAAATCAGTTAGGATCTAAATCAGATATTGATTCAAATAAAGCTGAAATATCTAAATATAACTGATGAATTATTCAAAAGGAATATTGATCTTTGTTTGATAAATGAATCGAAATAAGAATATTATCATAATTTCAATGACCATTGTTTATTCAAAATGTGCTCTTAGTTCTAATTTCTAAATTAAATACGAATCCAGATTCTATCTGTGAAATTTGTGGTGAATCAAAGATGCTAGAAAATCATGTAAGGAGAAATCAATATTAATTATTCTGATGAATTGTTAAATTTAATTATTGCATCAATGGAAAATGAAATTACAACGGTAAGTTGTTTGATATAAATGAATTGATGAATATTCATTGTATAAATAAAATATATATATGTATAATTATTTATGAGTGTATTAATTTGTTGATGAAAAGATAATTTCATCAAAGTAATATACAGCTCAAATTCGTTCAATTAAACAAGTCATAAATATAGAGTATGAGAAAATTAATTATCTTAATAATCTAATTAAATTGATGAGTAAATGAATAATTGAAAATAAACTAATTCATTTGTATGTGTTGTAAATTGAGCCGAAATGAATTTCCAGAATTTAATTGTAAAATAAAATATATAAATTGCAATGAAGAATCAAGATATCACGATCTATTGAATCAAATATTACCGTAACCTTTAGTCATGATAAATTCTAATTATTTTGACTATCAATTATAACTGAAAATACTATATAAAATAAAATATTATAAATTCCCTTTGTAAAGGAGATATTAAAAAAAAAATATATATGCGTTAGTATATAAATCTTGAATTTATTATCCAAATTATATAAAATTTATCATAAATAAATTTCATAAAATTTATTCATATATATATATATATAATAAAATAAAATGCAACTCTTTTTATTATTTATTAAGTTACATTGGTGTTTTATATAAGCATTAAAAGGCTGGCCACCTTTTAATTCTTATTAATTACCATGGACTTTATTATCATATTAAGAATTAATTTTTATTATCACTGAAATTAAGAAAAGCCAATAGTTGCTATACTCCATTTTAATTGGTTAACATAACCATTTTTATATATATATAAAAAAAGGAACCTTCTGAGAAATTAAGAAGAAAAATGTGGGGGCTTATAGTTTATTGAAATGTGAAACTAATTCTATCATGACATGAGATTATAAATATTGATAATGAAGTTATCACTTAACTTCCAAATAAATGTATACATTTGTGTTAGAAACGAAAATGGAAATTATTGATATATAAAATAAATAAATGTGAACGAAAATAAAATGATAAGATCCTTTATGTAAGATTGAATAAATCATGAACATTATCAAACAAGTCAACATATAATCATACATTGAGAATGTTTGAATAAGCCATATCATATGGTTATAAATTCGCTGCAACCAGATGACTAAAAGAATTATTATCAGCTGCACTTGTTACCAATCTCACAAATCAAAACAATATGATAATAGAGCAGCAATTGAATTCAAATAAGAATTGACTTATTGAAAAAAAATAAAGAAATATATCAAAATAGAAAAAAAAAATTTTGATTGTCTAACAAAAGACAAATAGAACTATAAGTTCTATATTCATCGAGGGGGATGGGTTTATGCCCTAATAGGCCTCTTGCGGTGGCAACCCAATCTCCGAAAGGGTGACCCCTGGAAAGAGATTCAATGGGTAATAACAAGCCGTAAGTTGACCACTTAGCACACATTTTTGGAGCAATGACTCCAGCCCCATCCCTATGGTGAGTGTGCTTTTATGTAGATGTTAAGGATGAGCACTTAGCTCGAGCAATGCTCTTAATGAGGACCAAATCGGTAATTTCCGTGGGATGTGAATCTGCACACATCCTTGGTAGGGACTCACCTATATGAGAGTGTCTGTATACGGCCGCAGTGCGGGGCATGGGTAAGCCCTTAAGACTCTCATGAAAAATCCAAGTTATTTGCGTATGGCCATTAATGCGCACCCCGCGATGACTGACTCTATATTGCGTGTGTGATGGTGTAATTTGGGTTCAAGGAACGAGTTCAAGACATAAGTTCTCTCTGTCTCCTCCAAATTTAATCCATCAACACTAAGTGAAGTTCAAAGTTTGTAAACTACTTCTACGATGCGCAATATAAATATCCAGCTATTTGTTTCATCATCCGATTGTATGAAAATTCATTTTGTTTCTTTAAAATTCATCATTTGAATATATATATAAAATCCCCAATTCGTGTCCTTTTTATTTTGTGAATTTTGAGTTTTGTGGGGGATTGTTGAATATATGATTAGAAAACTCAAAATATTTATTTATTCTATAAAAAATAATTTGAGCAATATGCACGAATCTATATTTTATATATCTACTTTGAAGTCCTACATTTCTGGGTTTATTTATTGGTTTGAATTTCTATTCAAATTAAAGCATGAGAACATGTAAAATCGCAATTCTTAAATTTTGTATGCCGTTATTCCATTTAACCATTATTTGATAATACATGTTTCAGTTTTGTAACGTGTATCCGTTTGATAATTAAATACAGAAATTTAATTCGTCATTTATCTCCATGATGTTTTCCTTAATTCAGAAATTAATCATGGCATGTCTGAGCCGTTACTTGTTTTGCTATATAAACAAGCCATTTCGTAGATAATATATATACACACAAAAAGTTATACAGCTGGTCTAATCTCTCATATTCCTCTTGATAATATTTGATATTCCAAATCTCGATTTTGTTGTTCTGCTGGATATTTTTTGGAGGCTTTCATCAGTCACCTTCATGGTCGTGCCCTAAAAGGTGACAACCCCGTCTTATCTTGGTTGCGGTTCCTGTCGCACGTTGAGACGGAATACGCTTAAGGACAGCGCCTAGCGCGATTCGGGTAACTTTGTTCCTTCTATTTCTTTTATTCCTTTGACATTAATCTTATTATCCGATTTGAAATTTGAATTTGCACCAACAAAGGCTACAGTGTGCCAAGGTGGAACCCCTTGATCCAAGGTTATAGCGCTTGATTAAAGGTTAACATCATCTTGAGGCACCTCATCCAGTGGCAAAAAAGAACAAAAAAAAAAAAAAGAAAGAAATGTGTGTTGTAGTTGATTTATTATGTGTGTTTTAGAACTCGTGTATATATGCGTGATTGGGATATTTACTAGTAAAAACTATTTAAGTGTTTGAGAATCCGAATTTGACATTCGGAAAAGTTAATACCTTAAAAGAAAAAGCACAATGTTTACAAAAAATAATGTGGGAACTACAGCTTGGTCCAGTCAATACTGAGATGTGAGAGGACCTCTTTTACTTGTTGCTAAACCGTTAGAACAATTGTTGACAAGGTTTGGGACAGAAGCTGAACCAGCTCGTAGCAACATGGGCGGGTAGTTTATATTGAGGTCAAATTCCTTTGGAAGCTGTCCTGCAAGAAAGCGGTCGAGTTATTAGACTTCTTGTGCACTATTTCGTTTGTTGTTTTATTTTATTTGTGAGGGATGATCTTAATAGAAAGATTAGCGCTTACAAGTTCTTTTGAAAAAGGAAATGAAGACCACAAAGAGGGCCAATCCTGCCAAGACCCCCACTATAATTGCTACGGTTCTGCCGATGTCTTCGTCCGAGTATTCTGTCCCAAAAGCAAAACAAGTAATTAAAGCATATTACATTAAGTCTTCATTCTTCAATAAAGCTTGTCATTTGCAAAGGAACCTAAGGACAGGAATATATTCAGTTTTAAAAGCGTGTGTTAAGTGGGGAATTTATACTAAGGGCGTTTTTCGTCAAGGGACCTTTGTATGGGTGCGCATTGGATCACTACAAAAAGCGAATCCTAATCTAGATTTAGGGCCTAGAAGTTACCTATGAATTTGCGGCTTAAAATATTGAGCAGTTTTAATTGAGTTCATGTCATGCTTAATGCTGAAAGCGACCTTTATAAACACTATGCCAAAAATTAGTTATTTGGGCTTCCCGTTCAGAGAGAGTACTAAAAGTACTAAACTACTAATTTTAGTTTTTTCTCTTTTATTTTCTTGCTGACTCAATTGTAGTTCCTTTGAATCCTGGGAAGAGACTAATTTTACGTCTAGGGCTGTCAAAACGTGGTAAGAGGCACGGAATGACACCAAATCGTTACCGTGCCGCTTATTAAACGGTACAATACCGGCATGCCACTTACCGTTTCATTTATTAAACGAAACAATTTTCTGTGCCATCAACCGTATATTACAAATAAAACGGTTTGAAATGAGGTTGAAATGGTCGAAACGGTATAACTAACTGTGCCACTTAAAAAACGGTATAATTTTTTGTGTCACAAACCGTTCCATTTTGGTTCAACGAAACGGCATAACGGTAAATGATGCACCGCCCTAATTACGTCTCAACGCCCAGCCGAAATTTATTTCATCTTGGACCAGAATAAATAGAGCTACATCATAATTTCAATATAATGCACATCCTAATCATAATTAATATGTGATGTGCCACCTCATTAATGCTGAGTTGTTTCATGGAAAACCTGCTGCCATGTGTTTCCTCTTTTGATTGGTCCAAATCATATGGTGCTATCTAAACTGCTAAACCGCACAATAATTTATAATTGACTGGCTTCCACCGCTAATTTGTTAAAATTGCAACAATACTGGTCAATTGTTCAGTTTGTTTGTCGAGCAGATTTCAGAACCAATTGAAGTAAAATTATCAGTTATTTTGTAGTGCACTATGTACCTGCTGGTGAATGGAAGTAGTAACCAGAAGCCCAATACCGAGCATAACATTGAGCCAGATACACGTCAGCAGCTTTCGCTGAGCCACACGAGTTTCTGAGCTGACTGACTGCCTCTGCCAGACACGTTGTACAATCTGCTGTTGCCAAGTCACCTATGCACTGTGCATACCCCTGTACCAACCCTGAGTTTGTCACCCGAAACCCTTCGCCGCTTTGCAAATCTGCTAGCACATCATCTCTCCTCCTCACAAAGTCTGCATCACTGCTCGTACTGGTACTGCACCTTCGGTATGCCAAGTTTGTATCGTTTTGACCGAGAAAGTTATTATTGCTGTACCTAATGAAGCAACTGTCTAGCTGGAGAGAAGCAGAGAAGGCATACGAACAGACAAGACTGAGTTGTGCAATGCCATTTTGAATGCATGAAGCACAGGAGGGGGTGTCAAGATCACCTCGACACTGGTACAGACCATATACTGCATTACCGGGTGGGGAATCGGTACCAGTGGTGAAACTGTTATAGATGGCATGTGATGCGGTGGTGGCGATGGAGGAGAAAAGAGAGTTGAGGTTGGTCTGATACTGAGTGTTTTCTGGGAATTTCGAAGGGGAGCAACCGGCATAAACAAAGGTGGATGTAGAGAAGGCTTGGTGATGGTGTTGAGCCAGAAAGAGAAGTGTGGTGGTGATGTACAGGAAGCAAAACATGATTTTGGAGTGAGTTTCAGCTGACTCCTTTTGTGGGGTGTGGTTGCTTTCAGCTGGCTCCTTTTGGGAAGATGTGGTTGTTGTTCTTCCCTCTGGGGGTGCAGGAAACAGTTTTCAATCGTACTCAATTCTCAAAGAGGGGAGAGGGAAGTGGCTAGTAACGAAATAAGAGTAGAGGTTGGTTGCCTGGTTGGGGACCTCATGAGATTTCCATTCTATTAGCTAGTTGAGCGGCCTTTTTCATTTTCTTTTGTGGGAGAAATTAGAGATCGTAATAGACTAATAGTATTTCAATCATAACAAGAGTAGTTTAATCCAATACCTATTATAGTATGTCAACTATAATATATTGGTATTATCCTTTTGTGTATTAGAGTTCAACTGGGTTGAGCTATGATCAATTGCAACAATTTATAATTAAAAAAAAAAACAGTCTGATTAATTTCATCCACTGTACTATAGATCTGCCTAATATATTTATTAATATTTAATAGTATTTAAATAAAAAATTGAATTGTAGATGATATTTTTATTGTTTAGTGATGCTGATATCAAATTGTAGACAATTTAAAAATCATCCAGCTACTTGTTAAATAACTAAAAATTTATTATTTGTTTGCAGTTTAATTTTTTTTGTACATCGGTACAGAAAACCCTCAACAAACCAAATTTGTGACGTTCATTTAGGCAAATTTTATTTTCTATAAATATTATTGTTAGAAAATATATTTTTTCTATAATGAAATTAAAACAAACAATTTATTTGTCTCTCCATGTTCCTCTATGTTCATATATATATACTAGCAGACGCGGGCACACCCAAATGTGTGGGCAAATTGTTATTTGAAAAAAAAAATTAGTATCAAAATCTCATATGCATGAACAATATAGCATTTGATTACATAATTAGCATATTTGAAAATATTGGAAAATTTTTAACAAAGACAAAACTAACCTTCACATTTTAATAAAACAAAACAGATTTTTTTTTTTAATAAGAGCACAATATAGCGGCATTGTTATTGCAGCTATAAGGCTAGGCTATAGCGGCACTGCTATCGCCGCTAGGGTTTTTTTTTTTGTCACGTCATTCCTGGGTTTTGTTTGTTGTTTTAATTTTTCATTTAGTTTTTTCTTGGACGTTTTTTTTTTGCTAATTTTTTTTTAAAATTTCATATAATTTTTAGTTATAAAAATATTTTGTATTCAAACTTAAATAAAATTTACAAGATAATTGTGCTTGTAAAGTGCAAATAATGTGATTCTTAGTATCATTTGATCATTTCAATCGTTTCTGGATACATTCTAAGCAAGCTTTTAAAATGTGTTTTTTTCGGTATGACAGTCCGAAGTTGATTTAACGTGTATATATGAGAACATCTGTGTCAAACTCATATGTATTTTTGTGTACAATATTACATTTGTATGGACGATTGATATACAATATTATACTTAGAGAGACAGTGGTAAACGATATTGTACACGATATTGAACCTCTAAGCATTTTTTTCACAATATGTACCAAATACATTATGTTCTCAATACACGATATGTATTTTGATATTGTACACGAATAATCGGCTAAAAAACGCATTTTTTTACGTTTTTTCGGCAAAAAACGTAAATAACGCATTACGTTATTTTATTATTTTTTTGTGACATTCGTGTGGTTGGCTACAAAATACCATTATTTCGGAAAAAAACGGTATTTTCTAAAAGCTTGATTCTAAGTCATTTCATCACTATAATCTACATTTTAACTCTTTATACTATCTGGAATTTGATTGACATCTTATTTATTCAAAAATCTTGAATTATACAAGGTAATTATGCTTATAAAGTGCAAATAATGTAATTCTGATTATCATTTGAACATTTCAATTGTTTATGGATTCATTCTAAGTCATTTCATCAGCTCCTAGATAGTCGCTATCTAGTCTATCTAAAAAAAAAAGTCATTTCATCAGAATAATCTACATTTAAACTCTTTATACTATCTATAATTTGATTGATATCTTGGTTCAAAAAGATTGGATTATACAAGTTAATTACGCTTATAAAGTTCAAATAATGCAATTCTGAGTATCATTTATGCATTTGAATCGTTTCTGGATAAATTCTAAGTCATTTCATAATATTAATTTACATTTATACTATTTATACTATCTAGAATTTGATTGATATCTTATGCATTCAAAAAGATTAGATTATACATTGTAATTACAAATATAAAGTGTAAATAATGCAATTCTGAGTATCTGTTGAGCATTTCAATCGTTTATAGATTCATTCTAAGTCATTAGCTACATTTAAACTCTTTATACAGTCCGAAATATGATTCATATCTTGTTTATTCAAAATGATTGGATTATACGAGGTAATTATATTTGTAAATTGCAAATAATGTAATTCTGAGTATCATTTGAGTATTTGAATCATTTTTTGAATGTATTCTAAATAATTTCATCATAATAATCTCTTTATACTATCTATAATTTGATTTATATCTTATTAATTAAAAAATATTGGATTGTACAAATTAATTATGCTTATAAAGTGCAAGTAATGCGAGTTTTAGTATAATTTGATCATTTCAACTGTTTCTGGATTCATTCTAAGTAATTTCATGACTATAATCTACATTTAAACTCTTTATACTATATGGAATTTGATTGATATCTTATTTATTCAAAAGGATTGGATTATATAAGATAATTATGCTTATAAACTGCAAATAAAACAATTTTGAATATCAATTGAGCATTTGAATCGTTTGTGGATTTATTCTTTCTTGATATAATCTACATTTAAACTCTTTATACTATCTGGAATTTGATTGATATCTTATTTATTCAAAACGATTGGATTATATAAGTTAATTATGCTTATAAACTGCAAATAAAATAATTTTGAGTATTATTTGAGCATTTGAATCGTTTCTGGATTCATTCTAAGTTATTTCATCTCAATAATCTAAATTTAAATTTTTTAATACTATCTATAATTTTATTTATATCTTATCCATTCAAAAAGATAGGATTATACGATGTAATTACCAATAGAAAGTGTTAATAACGAAATTCTGAGTATCATTTGAGCATTTCAATTGTTTCTGAATTCATGCTAAGTCATTTCATCACAATAATCTACATTTAAACTCTTTATATCATCTAGAATTTGATTTATATCTTATTTATTCAAAAAGATTGGATTATATAAGATAATTATGCTTATAAACCCCAAATAAAAC
Organism: Rhynchospora pubera; assembly: GCA_028095005.1. Taxonomy (NCBI): domain Eukaryota; kingdom Viridiplantae; phylum Streptophyta; class Magnoliopsida; order Poales; family Cyperaceae; genus Rhynchospora; species Rhynchospora pubera. Next base: position 54,573,137 of record CM051462.1, read on the forward strand.
AATTTCAAGTATCATTTGAGCATTTTAATCGTTTCTGGATTCATTCTAAGTCATTTCATCACAATAATCTAAATTTAAATTTTTATACGATCTAGAATTTGATTTATATCTTATCCATTCAAAAAGATAGGATTATACATTGTAATTACGAATATAAAGTGTAAAAGATGCATTTATGAGTAACATTTGAGCATTTCAATTGTTTATTGATTCATTCTAAGTCATTTCATCACAATAATCAACATTTAAACTCTTTATACTGTCTGGAATATGATACATATCTTGTTTATTTAAAAAGATTGGATTATACATGGTAATTATGCTTATAAAGTGCAAATAACGCAATTCAGAGTATCATTTGAGTATTTGAATTGTTCAGGATTCATTCTAAATCATTTTATCACAATAATTTACATTAAAACTATTTAAACTATCTAGAATTTGATTGATATCTTATTTATTGAAAAAGATTGGATAATACAAGGTAATTATGCTTATAAAGTGCAAATATTGCAATTCTGAGTATCTGTTGAGCATTTCAATCATTTCTAGATTCATTCTAAGTTATTTCATTACAATAATCTAATTATTTAAACTCTTTACACAGTCTAAAATGTGATTCATATCTTATTTAATCAAAATGATTGGATTATACATTGTAACTACGCATATAGTGCAAATAATGCAATTCTGAGTTTCATTTGAGCATTTCAATCGTTTCTGGATTCATTCTTATTCATTTCATCACAATAATCTACATTTAAACTCTTTATACTATCTGGAATTTAATTGATATCTTATTTATTTAAAAATATTGAATTATACAATGTAATTATGCTTATAAAGTGCTAATAATGCAATTTTGAGTATCATTTGAGCATTTCAAATGTTTCTGTATTCATTCTAAGTTATTTCATCACAATAATCAACATTTAAACTCTTTATACAGTCTGGAATATGATTCATATCTGGTTTATTCAAAAAGATTGGATTATACAAAGTAATTATGCTTAAAGATTGCAAATAATGCATTTCGGAGTATCACATTTGAATTGTTCCAATATTCATTCTAAGTCATTTCATCATAATAATTAACATTTAAACTATTTATGCTATCTAGAATTTGATTGATATCTTATTTAGAAAAAAAATGGATAATACAAAGTAATTATGCTTATAAAATGCAAATAATGCTATTATAAGTATCTGTTGAGCATATTAATCGTTTCTGGATTCATTCTAAGTTATTTCATCACAATAATTTAAATTTAAACTCTTCAGATAGTCTTAGAATGTGATTCATATCTTATTTATTCAAAATGATTAGATTATACATTGTAATTACAAATATAAAGTGCAAATAATGCAATCGTGAGTATCATTTTCGCATTTCAATTGTTTATTGATTCATTCTATGTCAATTCATCGCAATAATCAACATTTAAACTCTTTATACAGTCTGGAATATGATTCATATCTTGTTTATTCAAAATGATTGGTTTATGCAAGGTAATTTTGCTTATATAGTGTAAATAATGCAATTCAGAGTATCATTTGAGTATTTGAATCATTTCTGAATTTATTATAAACCATTTCATCACAATAATCTTTATTTAAACTCATTATACTATCTAGAATTTGATTTCTATCTTGTTTATTCAAAAATATTGGATTATACAAGATAATTATGATTATAAATTGCAAATAATGTGATTTTTAATATCATTTCATCGATTCAATTGTTTCTCGATTCATTCACTATAATCTACATTTAAACTCTTTATAATATCTGGAATTTTATTAATATCTTATTCATTCAAATAGATTAGATTATACATTGTAATTACGAATATAAAGTGCAAATAATGCAATTCTGAGTATCATTTTGTCATTTCACTCATTTATTGATTCATTCTAAGTCATTTCATCACAATAATCAACCTTTAAATTCTTTATACATTATGGAATGTGATTCATAACTTGGTTATTAAAGAAGATTGGATTATACGAGGTAATTATGCTTATACAAAACGAATAATACAATTTTGTGTATCATTTGAGGATTTCAATCATTACTAGATTCATTCTAAATCATTTCATCACAATAATCTAAATTTAAGCTCTTTACACGGTCTAGAATGTGATTCATATCTTATTCATTCAAAAAGATTAGATTATACATTGTAATAACGAATATAAATTGCAAATAGTGCAATTCTGAGTATTTGTTGTGCATTTCAATCGTTTCTGTATTCATTCCAAGTTATGTCATCAAATATTCTAAATTTAAACACTTTACACAGTATAGAATGTGATTAATATCTTATTTTATCAAAAAGTTTAGAATATACATTGTAATTACGAATATAAAGTGCAAATAATGCAATTCTGAGTATCCTTTGAGCATTTCAATCGTTTATTGATTCATTCTAAGTCATTTCATCACAATAATCAACAATTAAACTCTTTATACAGTGTGGAATATGATTCTTGTTTAGTAAAGAAGTTTGGATTATATGAGGTAATTATGCATATAAAATACAAATAATACAATTCTTTGTATCATTTGAGCATTTCAATCATTACTACATTCATTCTAAATCATTTCATCATAATAATCTAAATTTAAACTCTTTACACAGTCTAGAATGTGATTCATATATTATTCATTCAAAAAGATTAGATTATACATTGTAATTACGAATATAAAATGCAAATAGTGCAATTCTGAGTATCTGTTGAGCATTTCAATCGTTTCTGGATTCATTCTAAATTATTTCATCACAATAATCTAAATTTAAATAATTTACACAGTATAGAATGTGATTAATATCTTATTCATTCAAATAGATTAGATTATACATTGCAATTAAGAATATAAACAGCAAATAATGCAATTCTGAGTATCATTTGATCATTTCAATCATTTATTGATTCATTCTAAGTAATTACATCAGAATAATCTACGTTCAAACTCTTTATACAGTCTGGAATATGATTTATATCTTGTTTATTCAAAAAGATTGGATTATACAAGGTAATTATGATTATATAAAATGCAAATAATGCAATTCGGAGTATCATTTGAGCGTTTGAATTGTTCCAGGATTGATTCTAAGTCATTCCATCGCAATAATTTACATTTAAACTATTTATACTCTCAAGAATTTGATTGATATCTTATTTATTCAAAAATATTGGATAATACAAGGTAATTATGCTTATAAATTGCGAATAATGCAATTCTGAGTATTTGTTGAGCATTTCAAACATTTCTGGATTCATTCAAAGTTATTTCATCACAATAATCTAAATTTAATCTCTTTACACAGTCTAGAATGTGATTCATATCTTATTCAATAAAAAATATTAGATTATACATTGTAATTACGAATATAAAGTGCAAATAATGCAATTCTGAGTATACTTTGAGCATTTCAATCGTTTGTTGATTCATTCTAAGTCATGTCATCACAATAATCAACATTTAAACTCTTTATACAGCATGAAATATGATTCATATCTTGGTTATTGAAAAAGATTGTATTATACAAGGTAATTATGCTTATAAAAAAACAAATAATACAATTCAGTGTATGATTTCAGCATTTCAATCGTTACTGGATTCAATATAAATAATTTCATCACAATAATCTAAATTTAAGCTCTTTACACAGTCTAGAATGTGATTCACATCTTATTCATTCAAAAAGATTAGATTATACATTGTAATTACGAATATAAATGGCAAATATGCAATTGTGAGTATCTGTTGTGCATTTCAATCGTTTCTGGATTTATTCTCAGTTATGTTGTCACAATAATCTAAATTTAAACATTTTACACAATATAGAATGTGATTAATATCTTATTCATTCAAATAGATTATTAGATTATACATTGTAATTACGAATATAAAGTGCAAATAAAACAATTCTGAGTATCCTTTGAGCATTTCAATCGTTTATTGATTCATTATAAGTCATTTCATCACAATAATCAACATTTAAACTCTTGATACATTATGGAATATGATTCATATCTTGGTTATTAATGAAGATTGGATTATACGAGGTAATTATGCTTATAAAAAACGAATAATACAATTTTGTGTATCATTTGTGCATTTCAATCGTTACTGGATTCATTCTAAATCATTTCATCACAATAATCTAAATTTAAGCTCTTTACACGGTCTAGAATGTGATTCATATCATATTCATTCAAAAATATTAGATTATACATTGTAATTACGAATATAAATTGCAAATAGTGCAATTCTGAGTATCTGTTGTGCATTTCAATTGTTTCTGGATTCATTCTAAGTTATGTCATCACAATAATCTAAATTTCAACACTTTAGACAGTATAGAATGTGATTAATATCTTATTCATTCAAATAGATTAGATTATACATTGTAATTATGAATATAAAGTGCAAATAATGCAATTCTGAGTATCCTTTGAGGATTTCAATTGTTTATTGATTCATTTTAAGCCATTTTCATCACAATAATCAACATTTAAACTCTTTATACATTATGGAATATGATTCATATCTTGCTTATTAATGAAGATTGGATTATACGAGGTAATTATGCTTATAAAAAACGTATAATACAATTCTGTGTATCATTTGAGCATTTCAATCGTTACTGGATTCATTCTCAATCATTTCATCACAATAATCTAAATTTAAGCTCTTTACATGGTCAAGAATGTGATTCACATCTTATTCATTCAAAAAGATTAGATTATACATCATAATTACGAATATAAATTACAAATAGTGCAATTCTGTGTATCTGTTGTGCATTTCAATCGTTTCTGGATTCATTGTAAGTTATGTCGTCACAATAATCTAAATTTAAAAACATTACACTGTATCGAAAGTGATTAATATCTTATTCATTCAAATAGATTAGATTATACATTGTAATTACGAATATAAAGTACAAATAATGCAATTCTGTGTATCCTTTGAGCATTTAAATCATTTATTGATTCATTCTAAGTCATTTCATCACAATAATCAACATTTAAACAATTTATACATTATGAAATATAATTCATATCTTGGTTATTATAGAAGATTGGATTATACGAGGTAATTATGCTTATAAAAAACGAATAATACAATTCTGTGTATCATTTGAGCATTTCAATCGTTACTGGATTCATTCTAAATCATTTCATCACAATAATCTAAATTCAAGCTCTTTAACATGGTCTAGAATGTGATTAATATCTTATCCATTCAAAAAGATTAGATTATGCGTTGTAATTACGAATATAAATTGCAAATAGTGCAATTCTGAGTATCTGTTGTGCATTTCAATCGTTTCCGTATTCATTATAAGTTATTTCATCTCAATAATCTAAATTTAAACACTTCACACTGTATAGAATGTCATTAATAACTTATTCATTCAAATAGATTAGATTATACATTGTAATTACGAATATAAAGTACACAAAATGCAATTCTGTGTATCCTTTGAGCATTTAAATCATTTATTGATTCATTTTAAGTCATTTAATCACAATAATAAACATTTAAACTCTTATACATTATGGAATATAATTCATATCTTGGTTAGTAAAGAAGATTAGATTATACAAGGTAATTATGCTTATAAAAAAACGAATAATACGATTCTGTGTATCATTTGAGCATTTCAATCGTTACTGGATTCATTCTGGATCATTTCTTCCCAATAATCTAATTTTAAGCTATCTAGATTGTGACTAATATCTTATTCATTCAAAAAGATTAGATTATATATTGTAATTACGAATATAAAATGCAAATAGTGCAATTCTGAGTATCTATTGAGAATTTCAATAGTTTTAGGATTCATTCTAAGTTATTTCATCACAATAATCTAAATTTAAACACTTTACATAGTATAGAATGTGATTAATATCTTATTCCTTCAAATAGATTATTAGATTATACATTGTAATTACGAATATAAAGTGCAAATAATGCAATTCTCAGTATTTTTTGAGCATTCAATCGTTTATTGATTCATTCTAAGTCATTTCATCACAATAATCAACATTTAAACTCTTTATACATTATGGAATATGATTCATATCTTGGTTATTAATGAAGATTGGATTATACGAGGTTATTATGCTTATAAAAAATGAATAATACAATTCTGTGTATCATTTGAGCATTTCAATCGTTACTGGATTCATTCTAAATCATTTCAGCACAATAATCTAAATTTAAACTCTTTACACGGTCTAGAATGTACTTCATATCTTATTCATTCAAATAGATTAGATTATACATTGTAATTACGAATATAAAGTGCAAATAATGCAATTCTGAGTATCATTTGAGTATTTCAATCATTTATTGATCCATTCTAAATCATTTAATCACAATAATCAATATTTAAACTCTTTATACAGTCTGGAATATGATTCATATCTTGTTTATTCTAAATGATTGGTTTCTAAAAGGTAATTATCCTTATAAAGTGCAAATAATGCAATTTTGATTATCCATCAAGCATTTGAATCATTTTTTAATTTATTCTAAATAGATTCATCACAAGAATCTATATTTAAACTCATTATTCTGTCTAGAATTTTATTTATATCATATTTAATAAAAAAATATTAGATTATTCATGGAAATTATAATTATAAAATGCAAATAATATGATTTTTAGTATCGTTTCATCATTTCAACAGTTTCATGATACATTCTAAGTCATTTCATCACTATAGTCTACTCTTAATCTTTTTATACTATCTTGAATTTGGTTTATATCTTGTTTATTCAAAAACTTTGAATTATAAATTGCAAATATTACAATTCTGAGTATCATTTGAGCATTTCAATGGTTTATTGATTCATTCTAAGTCATTTCATCACAATAATCAACATTTAAACTCTTTATACAGTCTGGAATATGATACATATCTTGTTTATTCAAAAAGATTGGATTATACAAGGTAATTATGCTTATAATGTGCAAATAATGCAATTCTGAATATCATTTGAGCACTTGAATCGTTTCTGAATTTATTCTGAATCATTTCATCACAACAATCTAAATTTAAACTTTTTACACAGTCTAGAATGTGATTCATATCTTATTCATTTAGAAAGATTAGATTATACATTGTAATTACGATTATAAAGTACAAATAAGTCAATTCTGAGTATCATTTGAGCATTTCAATCGTTTATTGATTCATTCTAAGTCATTTCATCACAATAATCAACATTTAAACTCTTTATACAGTCTTGAATATGATTCATATCTTGTTTATTCAAAAAGATTGGATTATACACGGTAATTATGCTCATAAAGTACAAAGAATAAAATTCTGAGCATAATTTGATCATTTTAATTGTTTCTGGATTCATTCTAAGTTATTTCATCACAAGAATCTAAATTTAAACTCTTTACACAATCTAGAACGTGATTCATCTCTTATTTATTAAAAATGATTGGATTATACATTGTAATTACGCATAAGTGCAAATAATGCAATTTGGAGTATCATTTGAGCATTTCAAATATTTTTGGATTCATTCTAAGTCATTTCTTCACAATAATATACAATTAAACTTTTTATAATATATAGAATTTGATTTATATCTAATTCATTAAAAAAAATTAAATTATAAATTTTAATTACGAATATAAAGTGCAAATTATGATATTCTGAGTATCATTTAAGTATTTCAACCATTTATGGATTCATTCTAAGTAATTATATCACAATAATCTACGTTTAAACTCTTTATACGATCTAGAATTTGATTGATATCTTATTTATTCAAAACGATTAGATTATACAAGGTAATTATGCCTAGAAAGTGCAAATAATGCAATTCGGAATATCATTTGAGCATTTGAATTGATCCTGGATCAATTCTAAGTCATTACATCACAATAATCTTACATTTAAACTATTTATACTATCTAGAATTTGTTTGATATCTTATTTATTCAAAAAGATTGGATTATACAAGGTAATTACGCTTAGAAATTGCAAATAATGCAATTCGGAATATCATATCAGCATTTGAATTGTTCCTGGATTCATTCTAAGTCATTACATCACAATAATCTACATTTAAACTATTTACACTATCTAGAATTTGATTGACATCTTATTTATTCAGAAAGATTGGGTTATACAAGGTAATTATGCTTATAAATTGCAAAGAATGGAATTCTGAATATCATTTGAGCATTTTAATCATTTCTGAATTTAGTCTAAATCATTTCATCAAAATAATCAATATTTAAACTCTTTACACAGTTCAGAATGTGCTTCATATCTTATTTATTAAAAAAATATATTATAACTTGTAATTACGAATATAATGTGCAAATAATGCAATTCTGAGTATCATTTGAGCATTTCAATCGTTTATTGGTTTATTATAAGTCATTTCATCACACTAATCAACATTCAAACTCTCTATACATTCTGAAATATGATTCATACCTTGTTTATTTAAAAAGATTGAATTATACAAGGTAATTATGCTTATAAAGTACAAATAATACAATTCTGATTATCATTTGAGCATTTCAATCGTTTCTGAATTCATTCTAAGTTATTTCATCACAAGAATCTAAATTTAAACTCTTTACACAATCTATTATGTGATTCCAATCTCATTTATTCAAAATGATTTGATAATACATTTCAATTACGCATATAAGTACAAATAATGCAATTCTGTGTATCATTTGAGCATTTCAAATTATTCTGTATTCATTCTTTGTCATTTCATAACAATAATCTACATTTACACTTTTTATACTATCTAGAATTTGATTTATAACTTATTCAATCAAAAATATTAGATTATACATTGTAATTACAAATATAAATTGCAAATTATGCAATTCTGAGTATCATTTGTGTATTTCAATCGTTTATGGATTCATTCTAAGTCATTTCATCACAATAATCTACATTTAAACTCTTTTTACTATCTAGAAATTTATTGATATCTTATTTATTCAAAAAGATTTGATTATACAAGGTAATTATGCTTATAAAGTGCAAATAATGCAATTCGTAGTATCATTTGAGCATTTGAATTGTTTCTGGATTCATTCTAAGTCATTTCATCACAAATAATCTGCATTTAAACTATTTATACTATCTAGAACTTGATTGGTATCTTATTTATTCAAAAAGATTTGATAATACAAGGTAATTATGCTTATAAAGTGCAAATAATGCAATTCTGAGTATCTGTTGAGCATTTCAATCGTTTCTGGATTCAATCTAATTTATTTCATCACAATAATCTAAATTTAAACTCTTTACACAGTCTAGATTGTGATTCATGTCTTATTTATTTACAATGATTGGATTATACATTGCAATTACGCATATAAGTGCAAATAATGTAATTCTGAGTTTCATTTGAGTATTTTAATCGTTTCTGGATTCATTCTTATTCATTTCATCACAATAATCTACATTTAAACTCTTTATACTATCTAGAATTTGATTTATATTTTATTCATTCAAAATGATTAGATTATACATTGTAATTATGAATATAGAGTGCAAATAATGCAATTCTGAGTTTCATTTGAGCATTGCAACCGTTTATGGATTCATTTGAAGTCATTTCATCACAATAATCTACATTTAAACTCTGTATACTATCCAGACTAAGATTGATATATTGTTTGTTCAAAAATATTGGATTATACGTGGTAATTACTCATATAAAGTTCAAATAATACAATTATGAATATCGTTTGATCATTTCAATCGTTTCTGGATTTATTCTTAGTTATTTCATCACAATAATCTACATCTAAACTCTTTATACTCTTTAGACTAAGATTCTTATCTTGTTTATTAAAAAAGATTGGATTATACACGTCACTTTCTCTCACCGTCCTCCCTTCTTCCTTTCCTTCTTCTTGTTCTTCATTTTTTCGTACTCATTCGCATATAACAATTAAATATATCCCTTGATTCGTAATAATCGTAATGGATACTCCTTTGATCCAAATAAAATACTCCCTGTAGTCAAAAAATATACTCACATATGTTATAATATAATAAGGTACTTCCTAATGTAAATATAATTACTCTCGTGAGACAAATTAAATACTCTTTTAAAGTAAATTAACAACTGAAAATATATTTGACACTCCCTTAATGAATCTTATATACTCTCTTAGATATAATTAGTTACTCTCTTAATATAACTTACGTACTTCCATAATAAATGATAAATGGAGACATTTTTAACACTCCCTTAATGAATCTTACATACTCCCCTAATTATATTTAGATACTCTCTTATCACAAATTATGTATTTCTATAACAAAAGATAAATTAAAATATATTTGATACTTCCTAATTAAATTTTACATACTCCCTTAAAAACAATTTGTTACTCATAACAAATTACGTACTTCCATAATAAAAGATGAATAAAAGAACATATTTGCCACTCTCTGGATGAATCTTACATACTCCCTTACAATAAGTAGTTACTCCCTTAGCAGAAAGTACTTCTATAATAAAAAATAAATGAAAACATATTTGATTTCCTTAATGAATCTTACATACTCTCTTAGTGATATTTGGTTGTTTTCTTATTACAAATTATATACTTCCATACCAAAAGATAAATGGAAACATTTTTAGATACTCTCTTACAAATTACGTACTTGATGATGAAAATATATTTAACACTCTCTTAATTAATCTTACATATTCCCTTCCATTTATTAATTACTTGTTTGTGTTTATTATGCCTTATATTTGTAATATTACAGAAAGGATGAAGGAAAGGAAACAATGGCATAATGAGATGGAGAGTGAAAGAAGGGAAAGAAAAACGAAAAAATACATTGGATTTTTTTTTTTAAAAAAAAAGGACGAGAGATGAAGTTGGGAGAGTAAAGAGAGAGAATAGAGGGGACGTAAGAGAGAGGAAGTCTAAGGAAGAGTGCGGAAAGAGAGGAGAAGAAAACACATGTTAAATAGGCGGGGCTGGTTGTGTGTGAGATGGGTTGGATTAACGCGTGTTAGTGGGATGGCAAGATGGCGCGTGCTATGGGATTTCAGTTAGGAATTTTGGAACCCCGTCTGTTGTATCAGAAAATTGATTAGTGTCATCGCTGTCATCGCTAAGCCAACGATTTTCTCATGTAGCGCACTTTATCTCGTACGTAAATGTTCAGTTAGATAAGTAAAAATATTTTGTTAATTGAATATAAATGTTAAGTTAGTTGCAATAAAAAAATATAAATGTCATCAGCAAAAATGTTCATTTGGATAAGTATAAGTGTTTAGTTTAGTACTTTTTTTAGTACAAGTGTTTAGTTTACTAAAAATAAATGTTCAGGTTATTACATATAAATGTTAAGTTTATTAAATATTACTTTTAGTTTTTTTTAATAGGTACGTGTCAAGCGAAGGGGTCACGAATAGGAAAAAATCACATGAAAAAATTAGAAGGGGTCATGAACCGATCCGGTTCAAATTAAATTTTTTCCGACTTTACCCTTGACGAGCTTCTCTCCAAGACTGACGAGACTGAAGCGTGACCCTATATAATAAAACCATAGTTGATGCATTTAACTGAACACTTTTTATTATTAAACTGAACATTTGTAACAAATAACAGCGATGGCGTGGGATTGTTTTTTTCGTGTGGCACTTATCATTCATGTTGTATCATGTGGGAAGAAGATAGGCCCGAAAACGGTAACCGTTTCGACCGTCCTTTCATTTCGTTTCGTCCAAAACGAAACGAAACAGTTAAAGACTTTTGTTGTATTTCAAAAACGAAATGGTTAACGCAAACTTGAAACGGTTTCGTCCATGTGTATTTTTGTGATTCGATCGACGAAACGGTTAACGCAAATCAGTTTATGTTCAACATAAAACAGTAAACGAAATACTTTTTCGTTATCGTTTTGGACGTTATGCACCTCTAGAAGTAGGCCTGAAAACGGCGACCGTTTCAACCGTTTTTTCGTTTCGTTTCGTCTAAAACAAAATAAAACAAAACGGTTAAAGATTTTGGTTGCGTTTTAAAAACGAAACGGTTAACGCAAGTATGAAATGGTTTCGTCCATGTGTATTTTCTTGATAATTTCGATCATTTCGTTCAAAACGAAACAATTAACGCAAATGATAATCAGTTTCGTGTCCAAAACACAACGATCAACGCAATAGTCCAGTTGCGTGATAGTTTTACACGTTATGCACCCTTATCTAAGAAGAAGACGTTGTCGGAGATAAAAGGATGCTGGGCCATGTAATTTGTACGTTTTAAAATCAAGCCCAGCATGTTAGTTTCTTTTTGTTTGATTTTTAGCCCATTAAATGAATGGTACAGTCTACAGAGGGGGTAAAGGGCGATCAGCAGCCCGTTTAGCACCAGAGTCCATATGTTCTTTTTTTTTAGGGTCAGAGTCCATATGTTCTTTCTTATGTTATTTCTCTCTTGAACTTTTCGCCATCACAAAAAAAAAAGAAAAATCTAAAGAAAAAATATAATCCTTCACAAATGAAGCTGTAGTAATAACTAAAGAAACAAATTCACATCCTTGACTCAAATAAAAAAAAATATACTAATCACTACCTTTCAATTCAATTTAAAAAATTAAATAAATAATAATATTATAGCAATAATAATAATAATAATAATAATGATAGTAGTAGTAGTAGTAATAATAATAATAAATAAGAAGAAGAAGAAGAATGATAACGATACTAATAATGATGATGATGATCACAATAACAACAACAACAATAATAATAGAGGAATGTTCCGCTACCAACATTTTAGTTGTCTCCAGAGGGTGCTGATCCGGACAACAAATAATTTAATCCGAACAACATTTTTAACATTTGATGACCAAACTACCCTAATCATTGTGTTATATTGTGTTGCCTAAAATATTCTAATAAATTTCTTTAATTATAGCCCTCAAAATTTCCTTTAATTAATCTTTTTCTAAATATTTCTTGTTTTTTTTTTACATTAAGAAAGCACAACCAGATTCTCGTCTCCTAAAATGCACCTTGATTTTTGTTTTTATTTTACTCATCAAGCAAGGTTTCATTGATTAACAATCTTATTTCAATGACTACCAATTTCGTCCCAAAATTCATGTTTATTTAATTTTGCAATTTTTTTGTGTTGTTGTTTTGACCGATATTGTGCATCTTTTAAGTTTTCCATGACAATACGAGTATTTTATTATAGTATTTTGAAATAGCAACATTGTTGTACTTCATGATCTGAAATTGATGATGAATTAGAACAAAATTGTATGAACTCGATATAGTGATCAGAATATTTATCTCATGCAATGAAACGTTTCAACCATGTCTAATTTACATATCTAAGTGTGATTGATGAGATTATGTGCTTGGTGTTGAAAAAAGAAAATAGCCAACCAAAATTGGAAAGGTTGTTCGGATAAAGCAGGGAGAAAGATACAAGCTCGCTTGCTTAGGAGGGGCAGTATTGTCATTTGTGAAATGTTTTGTTGCTCGGATTAAATTGTTTGTTGTCCGGATCAGCACCCGTCTCGAGATGCCAACATTTTACTATTAAGTTATTTTTTCAAATTTAAAAATTTAAATATTAAATTTAAACCATTGATCTTATATAGTTTAATGAGCGATGCGTTTTCATATAAGTTTTTTAAATTTTGGAGTTTATTTGATACTCGATCAAAAGATAGAAAAACATGTTAGGAACTCAAGTCCTTGTGCAATTTTAATTTTTTATTAACAATTAACAAGCATTTAACAATTGCAATTAACGGATCTAGTCAAACAAACAGTTTAACATTTAAATCAAGACGTGTAGGAGGTTACATCTTCTAGTATCGTAACTAGAAGGTTCTAATCCTTTGCATAGGAGTCGGTGGCGTGCTCGTCTCCACCACCAAATCGTCGGCAACCACCTCGAGTCCACCAAGGAGATTAACCACCTTCTCCACCTCTTGTGCTAGCAAGAAGGAAAAAATAGCTAATCCTTTGTTGCTTGCCTTTCTTCCAATTAATCTCTATTAAATGAAGATGGCTAACACTCAACACATGAGCACCTAATGCAAGTTATTAGAGATAATTTTCAGAACTGAAAATTTTCTCTAGAGGAGAATGGCGGCCACGGTTTTTTGAGCAAAAGGAGAAAATGCATTTCTTAGGTCTTTTGCCGAAAAAGATTTTTCCCTTTTTATATTCCATTTCATTCCTTTTTAAGTGTAACTAATTACACTTAAATGGCCGGCCCCTAATGGCCATAAATGGGCTAATTAGTCCAACTAATTATACGACCATTTAAAACACATTAAATCTTATATTTAATGGGCCTTTCAATTGCATTCCATTGGGCTCAATTAGACTTGATAAATTAGGCCTACTTATTTAATATAATTCTCACGACTATATTAAATATTGTTGAACAAGAATAATTATTAACTCATTAATAATTATTTCAGAATTAGCATGTACATTAAAATATTTCTATATGATCCTTTTGATTTAATTAATTATAACGGTACACAACGGTATATAATTAATTAATCAAACCATCATATTTTCACAGTACTTACTACTGTGAATAAATAATTAATGCACTGTATGGTTAAAGTCCTATTTGTGCGACCCTTTGAGGATTTATGCTATGTTGGCCATGGAAAATAAATCACTATTTATTTCCAATAATCATAAGCGGTATCTAGCAACACGTTATGATTCCCAATTCGCATAAATAAATATTGTACCAATACAATACTTCAATCCTGCATAAGAAAATAATATCTTATTGTTTTGATTCTTATGTCACATGATATCCTTGAATAATCCAAGATAGGAATGTGTCATTCTTGCAGATTACACGTTTCTTGATCTAGAGATGATTGTATAAGTTGCTAGCAAACAATCCATCTCCATCAAGGGGCCCAGTGGATATCATCACTCATTAAGTGTACTAACGAGGGACATACGGTTATCTTGATGACCAGTTTCTCCCCGCACAATTCAAGAGAACATAAATAAAGTCCGTATAGCAGCCTTTATCAGGAATCAACGTTAGACGATATTTATTGAACCTATCCTCATGTGGAGAAACTGAACCATCTCAAACTCAGAATCAAACACTTATGAAATAAATAATGACACGTAACACAATCCATATATTTATTTCACTGGGTCATGTCATGTGCTATGTTCCAGTAACATACACATATGCAATTAAGTTGGTAACTCCTTACCCATGATTTGTAGAACTTAATCATCACTTAACTTGCATACTAGTCTTATTTGATAATTAATGTTCCTTGTTAATTAACAAGACTATGGACACTTTAGATATATTATTGTCATTCTAACGAATGATCTACAGAGATCTGCAATTCAGATCCTCGACCTGAATGATCTGTCAATAATAATCTATAGGAACAAATGATCAATCATCATCAATAACATAAACTAATATAATAGCTACCAACTGATTGGCATCTAGGACATATCTCTAACAAAACAAACGAACCTTGTTAACCATGATAGATTCGTTCTAATACGTTCATGTGTTTAGTCTTTGATCGAGTATCAAATAAACTCTAAAGTTTTCAAAACTTATATGCAAACACATCGCTCAATAAATTAAACAAGATCAACGGTTTGGATTTAACATTTGAATTTTAAAATTTTAAAAATTAACTAAATAATAAAATAGTAGTATTTGGGTACAACCAAAATAATTTTTTTGATAGCGAAACTTTACTCATAGTAATAATAATAACTAGCTTTAGATTCGCGCTTCGCACGATGAGGGGAGTTTTAAGGCTAACTTATAATTTTTATAAGGGCTAGAATTATGAATGTAAATATTTGAATAAATACCAAATTATCTTACAATTGATCTTTTGATTGTAATTAATTTCATAGTTTTGTATGTGTGCCATTTATAATATATTTATCATTTATATCGGAACTATTGTTTTTGGAGATTTTTAATTTCATGAGAACTTAATTGTCTCTATCATTTTTAAATATATTGAAAGTGAAGGGTGACATGTATATTTTTGTTAAAAAGTGTTAGAATTATGAGAACAAAACCTACTGTGTTCATCTTGGACAAAACCAACTATCTTTAAAATTTTCTAAGTTTTACCAATTTGATCAACTTTTATTTTTTTTATAATCGATAATCAATAATTGAATACCAATAAAATTAAATACTATCTTATAAATAATTTAAATTACTTAGCAACAATGGATTTCTCATAATTACTATTCATATAAAACTTGATGAAAAAATTAATTTAAAAAAATCGTCAAATATTTTAAAAGTTGTGCAGTTCTGTAGAATTTGTAAAATTTTAAAAAGATGAAAATTGTTAAAAATTGTATGATCATGTTAAAAAAGTTATGTAGCATGATTGGATTTGTTATAATTTTCTATTATTTATATAGAATTTTATGCACAAATAAAATTATAAATTTCTTTGAATAATTAAAAATCTAATGATATTAATGAAATTGTGGAGATTCAATATTTATTAGATTAAGAAAATTATTTAAAATATTTATAAATCTATAATTATAAAATTTTACATAATTAAATTTTTCATATATCTGTCAGTAATTAAATAAATTTTGATAGTCAAATGATTTTTTCAAGACCTCGAAACAATTTTAAAACGAAAACTTTATGCAGATTAAATTTTATGAGATTCAGAAAATTATTTAAATTATTTTATTACTCTATAAATTAAACATTTTATATTCATGAATTCTTTATATTTTTGTGAGAACACATATAAATTTTCATAACCAAATGAATTTTTAAAGACGCCTAAACAATTTAAAAACTAAACTATATTTAATCTGAAATTATGAAATGGAGGTGTCCATTGTCTTATAAAATGGAGAAAAAATTATGCTGACATCACCCTTGCACCGTAAAAAACACCCTTAGAATTGGAGTATTTATAGATAATAACAGACGAAAGGAAACCGATTCTAGTCGCGTGTTTTTTATGTGGCGCAGAGTAGAAAAAGATCCATTCCGTTGAAAGAATTTACTGCATGCCTTGTTTCTTTGTTAGACAAACTGAGCATGACGAATTCTTCGTTTTCCACAGTCAAACTCAATATAGCAGAAGAGAATATGGGCCATCAACGTGCTGAATTCCTTTATGACGTGTGCTTTCAATTCACTCTTTTTGTTCCTTAGAAATTTCTCAAGGAAAAAAGAAGAGAAGAAAAAAGCCTTTAGAATGCATTCAAGGGGATAATAGCAGCTCATAAACCAATCAAAGCATGACAAATCCCGCGCACCAGCATACCGATATAGAAAATAATTACCTTGTCATGATGCACCTTAAGTTGGTTTTAGTTGGTGATTTAACACTAATTTCGAATGTAGTGGTGAGGAATCTAGGAATCGAACAAACATAGGTACAATATACACAATAATAAACCAATTGTATAGAAATGATTTTATCTCATATCTGCCTACCCACTCTTCTTAGCGAAATGTTCTGCTATAATTTATTTGAAATTGATTTGCCAATTGTATAGAAATGATTTTTTCTTCCCAAGAAAAATAAGGGAGAGGAAAGAGGAGTCGCCTGATTCTTCTTGTCTTTATCTCTTTTTATGACTTTATCGGAGAAAAATGCAATATTGGAATCCGACTACACGAGCAATACTCGAATTAAAAATAAATTATCTGCAACTGGTGTTTTAGTAGGTTACGCACGGGGTAAGTACATGTACTTTTTCCTAACATTGATTTCAAATCTTTTGTTTTGGATGAGAAAAAGGTATTTTATTAAATTTTCACCTTTAGCATCATGAGCTCATCAGAACACCTTTCATTAGCAAAAGTCTCGCAAATTAACCTTAATTATTCGGTGCAAGTCAATATCTCAAATTTAGTAAACATAGGTATTTACTTGAAGCCACCATTCCTGTTTAATTAGTTCAATATCTGAATTGCAACTTACCTTAATTTGAAAATAATATATAACTAGCTAAAGCATCGCGCTTCGCGCGATGAAAGTTGAACCTAAATTAATTTTCTAGTTGTTTATTTTTTAGCAAGAAAATATCAAACATCAAAATCATGAACATCATGCACTCATCGTCTGTGCACCAAATTTAAAATCCAACCATTAAAAAATAATTCAGTAAGTACCAAACCAATGCTTCAGCTAAGCATTAGCTGTATAAAAAAACAAAAAGAAAGATATGAAAATTTCAACTTACTAACACATAATAATCCTATTATGCCAAAAAAAACATAATCATCAATTAATAAATAAACAATAAAGAAACTACTAATAATAGATAATTGACTAATCACTTCTAAAACAAAATGATGCATGGCACCGTTTTAAAAGGAAATACGAACAATTTTGAAAAAAAAAGAGTTAGGACAAATTAGAAAAAAAAAAGAGGGAAGTGAGGATATTTTCTGGAGGACAACCTGCATAAATTAGAAAAAAAAAACCAAGTAAATTAGAAAAATTTAAAGGGGAAAAGAGGATGAAAGTGAGGGTATTTTTTGGAGCACTATTTCTTTATGGTCCTGAAACCTCTCCCAGCCAAATTCAAATAGTTTCCTTATACCATTGCCAAACATCACCCAAAAAAAAAATTTATTTATCATTCAAAAATCAAAATCCACTTGAAGTAAAAAAAACAGATACACACAGGTACACAAACTCTTGCTATGATCACCATATATTTTTTTATTTTTTGACAAAGTTAGCATGTTTTCTTTTTCAGGCTATATCAGAATAATCATGGCATTTTAGAGATTAAGGCATGTGTAATCTGTGAGTCCAATGTGCTTAGTATTGGCAGGATGCTGGACAGCGTATATGATTTCAATAGAATACGATGGTTCAGCCGAGGCATAAGAAAAAGCTCGCTCTGCCGACATCTCTTCTTGTATCGCCCTAACTGTATCAGTTTTAGCTCGAACTGGATTTAGGATACTTATTATAATTTTATAGCAACTCTAATATTTTATTATAACTATACAAATACTATACAACAATTTTAGAGGAATACCTGTAGTTATTATGTCAAATAGCAACAACACCTATAGTTATTATTTGAGATCTCTCTAATAATTAAAAAAAAAATGTCTAGTATTAGAGGAACTGATCAGCTCATGAAAGTTCAAATTTAGCGACATAACCTTTTTATCGGTATGAACATATTAAGGGCCTCATCACAGACGTTCCCTAACTGTTCTATCACTATGCACTTGCTTTCAATAGCTTGGTTCTGTGATACATAAGTCAGAGAATCATTTTTTTTGTGCAAGTATATTCTAAGAAAAAAGAACTTGTAATCCTATACATGTGTTAGGGTTAAGACATAATACTCATGTAAATTGACAAAAATGGTAAAAAGAAAGATATAAAACTGCTAAGAAATCACCTGTAGCAGGTGGCACAACCTAGCATTGATGAGAGAGAACTTGCTAGCCAAAGAAAGCCTTCTATTTACCTAGTACTCATCTCAATTGAAGCAAAAGCAAAGGAAAATGTACAATAAATAATGGTAGCTCGATTCAACTTTTATCCAAAATAAAATCATTGGTGCTGCAAGTACCTCATTTAATGGCCAAGGGCACTACTCATTTTCTATACTTTGAATTTCATCTTCTATACAGAATTATCCAATTAAAAACCTAATGTAAAGTCCTGAAAATGGCCTTCGGCACCCAATAGAAAGCCCTGACAGCAATACACAAAACAATGATGATCAATTTCTTTGCTAGATAACCCAACAGAAAAGAAAGCACAACATAGATAGCAGTGCAATCAGAAAAAAGGAAAAAGCATTAAAAATTAGAGAGAACACGCCAAAGAGCAAGGCATGAAGCAAAAGCAAGAGCAAGAAAAGAATAAAGGCAATAGAATAGCACCATTTAGAAATAACTCGAATCCTTTCTGCATCAGTTAAATCATTGCGCAAGTTCGCTAAGATGCAAATGTCTGCACATGGACCAGAAAAAGAAATGAGTTCATAAACGTCCAACCCATTGAAACTTAACATATAAAATCATGATCATCCCTTTGTACTTAATCAAGTGACTTAACTAATTAAACCCAGCGCAACCTTAACATTTACTCATCCCTTTTTTCTCAGCTCAACCAATAGAACCTATCAAACCAGTTACAAATTTAGATTTAGCAAAACTAATAACCAATTCCTTGAACAAACTACCTCTTTACTTCAACCGACCGTGACCAATTAAATGAAAGGTTTGTAAATAAGCTGCTACTAGCACTTTAATAGAGAACGGAGTGGAAAGCAACCGCATGTACCATCATACCCCCTTAAGTTCTAGAACTTAAGTCAGAAGAGGAATAGGTGCTCTAGAACTCAATTTTTTATTATCTAACAAAGAACAAAAGAAAATTGACATACCTCTGCATGAACAGTTGCACCTATTAATTCTCCAAAAAATGTTCAATGAGCTACTCATGTCATCTAACGTATCACCTACTAAAAATATCCAAAGATTTAAAAATTATCAGAGGCAAATAATAGTGCATGTATTTCTTTTTGATCGACCATGCAACACGAAAGAATATCCTCTAATAATATCTAAAGGAATCGAAATATAGTAAACAACAAATGCAAGTGATAGCCAAGCTGGCATTATTTTCAGTAAGGAACTGAAGTATACCATATTAGATTATTTATCTGTATAATATAAGCTGACATTATTACCAAGCATGTTATAAAGGGATGAAACTAAGAAGGTGACGACTAAATACTGAATTAAGACCATAGCGGTTTAATATAAATGTTTTCATTGCTCACCATATTTATTATCTAAAATCAGAAGTAAATTTCAACCCACAATCAATAGCATAAGGTGCAGACATCTCGCTTAGTTGAAATCCACAGTTCATTTGTTACCGTTATCTAAAATCATGAACTAAGATGATAACAGTTTAATAGAACTGTATTGATTACTTCCAAGGGAATGCAACATCCATATACCCAAACTTTAATACAGAAAGTTATAATATTTGTACCATTAGAAAGAGGACTGTAGATAAGAGAACAATCTGATCACAATAGTATTTAACTAATTGACCACTGATCCTTCAACCTGAAAAAAGCACCAACAATACACACATAAGGAAAAAAGCTTTGAGATAGCCCAAATGCACTTCATAAGTTCGTACTCCTCATCTGACGCCACTAAAACGAACATCAATCAATCAATTTATCCTTCGTCCTAAATATAAACCCTAAGAGCCAGAGAGAAATGAAAAAGGGAGACCTTGAGGATGAGATAAGGACAGGTGAAGAAGAACTTGGTTCTTCAGAGAGGATCATTCAAGTTGACGTTGCTGGCCTCCGACCCCATCACCGGTCTTCTGTCATAGGCTAGCCTCCATCATATAGATGGAAGTTAATTTGCAAAGAAAAAAAACATTAATTAACAAATCTCCTATCATAAAGGAGAAAAAAGCAGAAAAAATCAACACCATACATATATGCGATAAAACAAAAAGTTGCAGAACAAATTTTCATTGTGTTAAATATGAAAAGTAATCCTAGTAGCTCAAGAAAAATTTACATCAAGCATATGATAAATTAAACAGCTTCCTGACCATACTGAAATATAAAATGAATAATGAGTACCTTCATCAGAATCAACACCATTATCGGTGTTGTCTTCAGAGTGACACACTTCCAAGTTTATTTTGTTTTGTTACTCTCCAACCTACATATATATATATATAATTATATATAGACACAGAATAAGAATGAAACTGCACTTTGGTAAATCTAAATCAAAATATAATAAGAGCAAAAATATCAAAATTGGAAGCACACCTTTGGACAGAATTTCATCACCCACACAAATCTAGTTAGCATCTTTTAATCACAGGATCAAGCAAACAAACATGCTCAAACAATAGTACATCCTTTAAATGAGATTTATCCTTCAGTCAATTAAGGAAAAAATAGGTGAGACTCCTAAACTAATTTAGTTAATTTAGAAAGGGACAAAGCCCTGTAAAAATTTCACAGAGAGTGCATGAAAATCTTGTTAATATCTGTGACCATATCTACAGCAATATCCAAATACTTTTTTGAAATGAACAAAATAAGTGAATCAAATATTAAAAATGGACTATCGATAAAGAAGAAAGTGTAAAAATTCACTCGTGCCCAGAAATTTAGGCAATCGAATCAATTTCTCTTGCTAAAATTATATGCCATAACGATCAAGCCTTGAAAAGGATATATAACATGAAGACCTAACACCGGAAAAACAATGACCAATTGTTTCCGTAGACAACCCAAGGTAAAACAAAGCAAAAGAAAGTAAAAGCACGGCAGTAGCAAAAACAAAAAAGCAAGGAAAACCCACGGAGAACGCACCAGAGAAAGTGAGGAAGCAACCAAGAGCGAGAGAAGAAGAACTGGACAGCCAATCAGAGGATGAACTGCAGCGACAATTTTAGTCTGGCATCAAACCGAGCTTCTACTATGTACGCGGTAAAGATCGATCCAGCCGTAACAGAAACCCTAGACCTAAGATGGAGGGAGCAGTTGAGATGAATCTGCGGACGAAGCTTCGCGAAAGCAAGAGAAAAAGCAGCGACAGCTTAGCGGAGACGAAGGGTCCAGATTCATTCCAAAACAGTACCACAACCGTTGGGATTTGATTTCTTTCTACAGGAATATGAGGCTTTGAAATTGAAGTATCTATAATGTAAATGTAAGAAATAAAATAAAATTATATATAATAATGATAACTGTCATCTGTAGTTTTACCATCGCTTAAACAAAGTGAACATATAAAATAGACAAAATAAACACTCCCTTAAAACGTTTAATTATTCACATAAATAATTGCTCTTTTTAGCTTATTAAACACTTCCTTAAACTTACTACTTATTCCCTTACTACAAATTATATACTTCCATAACAGAATATAAATGCTCTTTCTTAAGACATAAATATTAGATATTTCCTTACATATATTAGATACTCTCTTAAAACATATTATTAGTCCCTTATATATATATATTAGAAAATTAGTTTAATTATGTATATTAGATACTCCAATGAACATATTTAATTACTTCCTTACAGTTATTAGTTACTCTCTTACCACAAATTATATACTTCCATAATAAAACATAATAAAACAAATTAGATACTTCATATTTACTATTTATGTTGTATTGATAAAATGAGAGATGGATTGACAGTAGAGGATAGAGAGTAGAGAGAAGTCAACTTTTGGAGGAATGGGAGAGAGTGGAGCTAGGGGTGACAACAAAGGATGAGGGTGAGAGGGAGGAGAAGGGGCGGAAGGGAGGCGTCGAAAAAATAGAGGTGGGAAGGGAAGAGGGATGCACGTGAGGATGAGGAGAGATGGATTGTGCAAGGAGACAGAGGAGGAGGGATTGTGCACGTAAGGATGAGGGTCGTGTATGAGGGTGAGGGAATTGTGCGTCTGGTTATTTGATTGTGCATAGGGAATGTTTAATTCTCATTCATAATTAAATCAAACTATTTTTCCGAAAAAAAAAAGGGAAAACGCTTGTTTGAACTTGATTCATTTGCATATATGTATACATGACATAGTAATAACAAAAGCGTTATATAATCATTATACCATATGGATAAATGACATTGTAATAATAAAAAGGATTACTTTTGAAAATTTTATTTGACAACGGTAACAATTAATTAAAAAGCTTCAAAACTTTTAAAATAAAAATAAATTATATGTACTATATATTGTAGATGGGCCGTGTATCAAATCTAATGCAATTTGAAAATCGTTTGAAAATTAACAGCTCAATTTATTGGTTCTTAATTGAAGACCAAACAAATTCAAAATTGCTCAAAGTTTGACATAATCTATCTAATAAAGTCTAAGCTGTAAAACAATATTTGTTCGATATTATTTTTCAATTTTGATAATTATTATAGGTGACAGCAATGGACATATAAATACAATTTATCCATACTTGCTTGTGTCATATCTCTATCCAAGTAAAAAGAACCACCTGATTCGAGCCCTTGTTGCATTATATTGACATTTTGTTGAAATTAAAGACTTCTATTTATAGAGGTACACCCTGATTATTGAAAGATTTTTTGCTCTTCGGCGCTCGGCTCGGCAGTAAATGACAGAGTCACTGACACTGATCAATCATTGTGGACTCCCACTAATAGTCCCACTCCCACAAATTCATTTGCATTTTACGAGATTTCTTGTGCTTAATACATGTTTCGAGCCAATGTCGCTGAAAATTGTAGCGCTACATTTCTACATTCTCCATAGAATTTGATCAGTCATTTTTTTTTTCTGTCCTTAACAACGAGAGCTGATCGATACTTTAGCAATTCGCAGTTTCGCACCATGCACCTGCATCAAATTCCAACTATGTTCAAATAATCAAGATTTTTCTTTTTTTTTGGGGAACTTGACAGTAGCTGTCAAGGAAATGTTCAAATAATCAAGATTTGAAACACTTGTGCCAAAATTGAATTAAACACTGCAACCACTCCGTTGGTCACTTGGTCTTTTCCAATTAAGACCACTCTTTATAGCAGCCAATTGTTTTAAGCTATCTTCATTTTAGCTGCTCAATCATCATTCTTCTAAAATAAACCCAGCAGTATAATTATTTGCAGTAAAAATTGAAATATGAAATTAAATGAGTAACTCCACATTGCCAGTAGCAAAGGGGCAAACTGACTACATTCTGTAAATTCTCTGCCATAAGATCAAAATTATCATCTCATAATAATCCTACAACAGTATAAATCAGAGAAAAAAAAAAAGAAAAAAAGAAAAGAAAAGAAAAGATCAACTACTATCTCATACTGTCCAATATCCCCCCCACCCAACCAATTATTTACAAACAAAAAAAAGAAAGAAAAAAAAGACAGCGACTGGCCACCAGTCGCCACCAATCAATCAGCAGCCCCACTTACTTCTCCGGCAAATCCGATCCGCTCCGGACGCAATTCGAGTCTGTACCTTCTCAAATTTCGATACCGGGCAAGGTATTGTGATCCCGCCCGGATGCCCATAACCAAACTCCTCCTCTGCCTCCTTCAACAACTCTCCAAATAAAGGATGATTAAAGTACACAACCGGCACGACGAATCTCCTCGGAGACCCGCCTTCCTTCGCATCTCCCGCCACGTACACCGCGAGGTGTCCCTTCGGCGGCGCCTTGTTGTGGTTGTTGTCTGAGTTACAACTGATTAGTGGGGTATACGATTCGTCCTTGGATGAGTGAATTAGTTGCTTGAGCTGCTTTCCCCAGTTGAAGAGCTTAGACGCAAGCGCGATTTTGTTAACGGAGGGAGGAGAAGTGCGCTGAGGCGTGTTCAGGCAAAGGTAGTGCTTGCGCCGACGAAATTGAAAGGTGCGTCGGAAAAGGGTAACGAGCTTTCTCCCAAGTCTGAAGCCTCTGTGTCTCTTCATGCTCTGAAGGGGAGCACAGAAGCTCTGAGAGAGAGAGAGAGAGAGGGAAGGAGTGTGAAGCGAGAGCGCGAATGAGGAGAGAGAGGGAGAGGTTTATTAAATTGAGAATTTTTTAGTGTTGATTTGGTGATGTTGTGTACTTCTGTGGCAGCCACAGTTGCCGATATGATATGAGAGAACTCCAGATTTTATGGCTCGTACTTATTGGGTTCGGATCCGAGTCTGAGAGGTCTTCATCACAAATACGTGTGGAGATTTTCAAGCTTGTACGATTTCTTTGACTACTAAAATAATGAACAAATATGTCCAATCAAATAACTATTGAATTCGACATGACAGAAATTGTGTTAATTTCATTTTTTACTTCCGGTCCGATTTAATTTGCTACAACCATGTAACACCTAACTAGAAATGGAATGAAGTCAATTGCAAGTCTAGTTGAATAAATGATAAAAGTAACATTTTGAGAAAAAAAGAGATGTCCGTACCGAAATAAATCCACGCAGAAAGTGACGTAAATTACGGATCCGGTACAAAGGAATCGCCTAGGAACCTTCCTCTGGGGTCCCTGTTCGTCTTTATATCAGCCTACTTCAACGGCTCAGATTTGATCACTTTATAATCTAGCATGATCTCAGCCATCGATAGTGGAAGGACGGTGGATGTACTTGCTGACACATGGTCGAGTGTGGTGGGAGAGATTCCACTAACAACACGAAACAAACATAACCTCTTATCTTCAAAAGCAGCGAGGGTCCAGTTTTCTCGAATGGAGGTGGATATCGACAAAATGATAGATTTAGAAAATTTAGGAATCATACACTCTGTAACATCTCCTATAAAATAATCTCTGTTACAGATTGCTCACAGTTACAAAAGCCATATGTAGTAACTCGTTACACGGAAAAGAGCAGAGAGAATGAAAGAGAGAATCTGGAGCTAAGAGGGAAAGGACAAGGAGCAGGTACAGCCTTCCCCACACAAGGACCGTGCATGGACTATAGAGTAGTCCTTTAACGTACGGCACCACTTCGGTTACCCCAACGAGAAACGTATTGGCATGGTCCCTTGACTCCCTTCGGAACCTATTTAAACAACCGAGGCAATTATTCGGGGAAAAGGATCTGACGGCTGGGATTGCGTGAATGGACGGTGGATATGTACCGAAAGGGCTCGGCTTCTAGGAGCAGGGAAGGTGGTTGGAAGCCGTACGGGGTGAGATGCACGGGACACGAGGAGAGTCGTAGGCGTAAAATGCGCAGGTTTTGTCATGTGTGGACTGCGTGACGCTCCTGCTGTTCTCGGGTCCCGGTTTAGAGAGTGTCGCCCTCGCCCGATCCGAAATATCCGCTCCTCTAATCTGAACTTATGCTAACATGAATTTATTTATTTTTTTCGGACTCGGAACTAATCTAGGATTTTTATTTTCCTTTTTAAATAAACATCATTAATTCGCTTTCACTGGGACTGGAATTCAAAACGAATTGATCTCTAACTCCCAATTGGAACATGAGCGTTTGACCCTTTGTTGTGAACGCAATTAAGTCCAAATCAATTACAATAATATACATACAGACATGTATACAACACAAGTTTTTAAATTTTGCCGAAATAACAGATTTTTGGAGCAAAACATATAACGCTACAACAATCAAGCACAATATAACGGTAGCATTATATTTTCCGAAAAATTGAAGATATAACCGAAAATTTTTACATTTAGCGGCATAAAAACGGATGGTTCATTCAACTTACAAATTTTTTTTTAACCAAATGCAAATCCATACCAAACTTTAATTTGTTTAGATTTAAAATTTTTTTATTTTTTATTTTGTCTATTTTTGGTTTTTTACTTGTTAATTTTCTTATATTTTAAGTTTTTAAGTAATTGATAAGATAGGCAAATTGTATAGTTGTCTTTTTTATACACCGTTTTTGCTCCGTCATATCACCGATATTACACCGAATAATTAAATCAACTTTGTACCGTTATACCATAAAAATTATATTTTAAAAACTTGATACAACATAGCATACATCTTTTCTACAAAATTAAGTTAAAATAAGATGTCATTTGTGGGACTAAGTATTCAGGCGCTTTGTCTGTTGGACGAAGGATCTAAGTCTAACAATTTTTTCCATTATATTTATCTCCCTTGCTTCTCTAGATATGAAATTTATTTAATAAATTGTAAAACCAAAAATATATTTCACAAAAATGAAATTTCCAATTTTTAAAAATATATATATAATTTACATTTATTTAGCTTAGAAACCAGAGGATTTCAATGATTTATAACATTTATATTTAACGTAATTAACAAAACTTAAAAATATACACTGCAAAAAATATGCATAAAAATTAGAATAAATTATAATATAATAGAATAGAATATCATCTTATTCGAAATACAAAATGTTGTCGTATATATCGTTTCTTTTAAGTTCAGAGATGTGCATATATTTATATTTGGTACTTCTTATGATATCCTATATTTTTCAATTTACATGTAATACAGGAAGCATGCTGTTGTAAATAATTAAAGCATTCTATCAGATAACTATCTATAAAATAATATTTCTTATGCTAACTTAGTAGTTCTTATATAAATAATTTTCCTCTAAATTTTAATTAGTTGGGAAAGACACTACGTATATAGTTTAAAGATACTGCTTTCTATAAAATAAAAATATTTTGTCGTCATATATACTAAAATATTTGTTCCGACTTCATTGGAATTTAATGAGACAGCAAAGCAAATATATACACATTAGTAAAGACTTTACAAAGTCATGTACGCATGCTCCGCAGCTCCGCAATATTAATATGCATTTGACTAATAGTTTTTTTTTCTAAAAATGATGCAAAAATATTCATATGTTGGCGAAGCAAGCGATGTTTAATTCTAGTATAATTTATGCAAATCACTGTAGCCAAGGACGAAAACTTCAACCAGAATATTCAAAACTCAAGAAAATAACTAATAAATATAAATCAGGAAGTTGACCACATAAAAGATCCTACCAAATTGCTAGAGATTTAATTACCAATCGAACTCAAAATGCCATTGAACAGCTGTTCCCATTGACAAGGTCAGTTCTTTAACACGGAAATAAAAATGGAGTTCAGAACTTTGCAATTAGCCTAGACGTGACAACTCAATCTATGAAACTTCCCTAAACTATTGGAATTCTTATCGAATTGATTAAGGGGCATTATTGTTTTTTAAAACATTCAAGGAGCATTATTGTTAGTTACATCAATTGCGTTTAAATTAAGTACATCAAGTTTAATGGTGCACGTTGCAAGATGATCCTCCTATCAAATTCACATTTAATGATTGTATTTTTCTGACTTGACCCACAAGGCCGTAACCACCAATTCACCAAGCTTTCATATTCTTTGCACATTTTAATAAGGCTAATAGGCTATTATTTTTCCAAGGTAATTAGTAATTACCGAGTATTATTCAATTCAATCAAATGATCAAATGACATTTAATGATGCATTCAGTATGCCGCAAACTAGTCGCCAATCAGATGCCATGTGGTTAGCCTTTCGTCTTAAATATCTTTTTCTCGTTGTTATTTATTCAGACTTTTGTATTGAGTATTGACAATTCTAGGTTGCATTAGAAGTAGTGTACGCTTGTACCTATACCGTATATATCTTCCCTAAAAACTATTGAAATTCTTATCATTACACGATTTCTTCTTCGACAAAATATTTTATTTTAAAAAAATTGCTATGTACATAATAAATAAATTTCAAATTTTATAAAAGGTTGAGATCTTATTCTGGAGCAAACATATTTTGGGATTGAAAAATTAAGAAATTTGGAAGCCGAAATTATGAAATTCAGCCTAAGGATAATAATTTATAGTAAATTCGGCTGTACTTGATAAAAGCTATTACGAGTTTAATTATTTTTCTATGGATTAATTCTGTCACGGCCAACATTTTTACATATAAACTTGCATGAGTTGTTATTTAAGTTGTGCTCCACGACTGGGGGAGAGCAAAAAGCTTGTAACTCGTGAGTTTACTCGAACTCAATTCATAAAAGCTAGGTTATAATTCGAGCTAAAAAAACTCAAATTGGCATAACTCGAGTTGAACCAATACGGTTAATCGACGAGTCGAGTTTGAGTTAGGTTCGACTCGGCTCGTTGACTCGTGATGTAATAAATTTAATTTTTTAGAAATTATCAACATGATCTATAAGTATTAATATTGAGCATCAAGACATTTTGTTTCAAATTAATATTGGACCGGACTTTTATCAAGTACAGTACGACTTTTTAAACGTCGTTATACAATTGAAATCAAACAAGACATGTCCAGCTGGGTCCTTCAAATTTTTTAGATGGGTCCCTAACTTCTTGTGATTGTTTTTTTAATCACAAACAAATGTAACATTAACTAAATTTTTTTTTCAAGTTGGTCCATGGACCCACCAAACTCTACCTAGCTTCGCCACTGGCGGGTACACACTGGATGGCAGAGAATCAGCGAAAGTGGATCAGTGAAAAAAAAAATTGAAAGCGTTGAGATGGAAATAATATTCTCCAATCGTGTGTGTCATGTCGTGTCTTGTCAACACGATCGTGTTTGAGTGTTATGCTTGCGTCGTGTTGATACTAATTATTCTTTTTATTGTGTTGTATCGTTTCAAATGGTGAGAAGAGCCAACACAACATGCATCCTGACATGACAAGCCTAACACACAAGGACATATTTAAGTTCAATAATAGAGCGTCAATGTCAATCCCATTTTTTTAAATAACATTATTAACAATATTTTTAAATAACATTATTAACAATATATATCTAGAGCTATAACATGGAAATGTATTATATGAGTTTAGCTACGGTGAGTCGCGACTCACTGTAGCTAAACTCTATACATATGTTCTATTTGAACTCTATAAATATTGAGGATTTTTCATTGTTGAACCTATACATATATTATGATGTAATTGTTTGTGAGGTTTGTTTTGAACATATTAGTAGAGGTGAAAAAAATTGTGCCTGTGACTCGCTTGCGGTCGATTCAAATTTTGTTGAAAATTGACTCACTCAATGTTGCTTTATGATTTATTTGACTCGCTCGAAATTTTAACTCGAAATTAACTTAATCTGTAATTTTATTATCTTATTTATAACATTCAAAAAACTTAATTTGATATATAATATAATACATTTATTTTTTAATATAAATATTATTATTTTTAGAATATCATTATAAAACATGAAAATATTGGTTCATAAATAAAAATAATCTATATTAATTAGTTTGCATTTACTTGCTTAAAAATATATAAAATGTACATAAAAAAATATAACAGTAGCGCTCGATCGCATAGGCTTAATTGCGGCTCGCGTTCGATTAAACTCACTAAGACAAAATTTGATGTAATTTCAAATCAAGCTTGGATCACAATTAACTCGCTCAAAGATTGACTTGTGCCAGCGTTCTGGAAATAGTGAACTCCATTATAAAATTTTCAAGCGTTGTCACTACTGACATGTAATATTAGTCATGTCAAATCGTACCATAAACTTTACTTTATTTTTTATGAGATTTATTTAATTTTTTTTAAACATTAAAATGGAGAAAACATATTATTGCTATTTATTTGACTAAACAAATTCAGTATATATATATATATATCAATACAAAATTATCGAAATATTTTCGTTAAAATATTAATTGTTGATTTTATTTTTTTCTAACACATTTGTATGTTGTTTGAACATATTAAAAAAAATTAAAATATTAAAAAATACAAATAGACGTTAGGGAAGAAGTACGATTATAATTTGAGGATTGATATAAAAACAATTTAAATAATCGTTCAATAAAATAAATTAAAAGAGGAAGTTTTTTGAGTGATTATAATTTTAGCATTGATATAAAACACTTTAAATAATCGTTTAATAAAATAAATTAAAAGAGGAAGTGTTGTTATTAACTCCGATGCTATTTTTTACAATCGTATCGTGTCAACATAATTGTGTCGTGTCGTTTTTTATAATCCTAGATGTGAAGCATTTCGAAAATAAAAAGTAGTTAACACGTGATGACAAAAATGATGAAACTTTGTGATTGTCCTTGTTGGACCAGAATTTTCATTTATTCAATATATTTTTTTCGGAATTTCTGCTCAATTAAATTACAAGGTTTGATTACTCTTGTCAGTTAATTCCATATATATAAACAGATGGTTATATATAAAGGAATAAAGGATCATTTAAGTTGAATGGAGCGTCAATTTCAAACCCATTCTTCGAAAAGAGTGTCAGTCTTGATGGTTAATTTTAATTTTTATTGTCAGGGGACCAACTGCTGACGTGTACATGCGCAGCCCTTTTGGTATTTAAACGGTCTGACGTACAAATGATTTGTTAAGTGTGTGCACTTTTAATATTTAAAAAACAATTAAAATTTTATTCATCTATATTAATCAGGAATCTAAGAGCTAATGTAATATAAATTACCATGAGAGAAAAAATAGAGCACATATATTCAATTTATATAGGGCATACAAAAGGAAATTCATATACGTCTAATAAATTTGATGATCTTATTATCACAGTCATTCGTTTATGAATTTTACATGAATCTCAAAAGAATTTTTATGTTACATCGTTCTTGCGTGTTCGATCCGAATCAAATAGTCGAGATCACATGTTATATATGCGATACACACAAAAATAATATGATTTTAAACAAAATTTAAAGTAATTTATCGATTGTCTAAATCATATGAATAGTTCTATGACAGCAAAATTATGACAATAGATTGAATTCCACAGCGGAATATGCTGTTTTGTCCAAGCTTGGGCAAAGAGTTTTGTTTGTACACGCATAATTTTAAACCTGATGCTGGTTGTCTTTCCACGGATGTCCTCTCCTGTACGGGAGAAGTCCTCAATGTAGAGTTGTAGACACACTGGTCATTACTATACATTTGTGCTCGCAAAAAATGGAAAAGGAAAGTTCACTTGGACTTGTTCTTTTTGAAGATAAATTGAAGTTCTAAACTATCCAAATTATTTTTAAATTAAATATTTATAAAAAAAATTTCAGTTGGATTTCAAACCTGCGACCTTTCATTCAAGAAGTGGTTCCCCACTTGTACTTGTATTGTGATGGTAATAACATTCATATGAATAAGAATTTTTTAGTTGGTTCATTGAAAAAGAGTCGGATAAGGAAAATTTTTATTAGCTAAAGTAATTAAAAAAATATATATCAAAATATTTTTTAGGCGTTTAACATACATCTAGTGATGTAGGCCCAAAATAAAGGAGCAGTTGTATTGTTTTTTTTTGAGTGAAAAGCATGGGTCATGCCCGACGCCTTTTGCAATTAAATAAAAGTTCAAAAGTACATGTAAAGCCAGTGGCTAAAACTTAAAAAAAAAAAAAAAATGTAAAAGAGAAAACTGATTAACGTAAAACCAGTAAAAAGAAGCAGCTAGTGAACTTGAAAAATTGTCCACTCCTCAATCACTTGGTTTGCCAGTACGGAGGCAGGAGAAGTGACATCTCTGAAGATTCTCGAGCACCTCTCTCTCCAAAGGTAATAGCAGGTGATGGCTAGTAATTGTTGAGAGGTTGTGGTCATCTCTTTTGAGATTAGTGCAGCTTCAGTAGAGGAGAACGTGATAAGAGGAATAGAAGCAAGGTTGAAAACCAGCTGCAGGGTAGCAGAGAAGAACGAGCAAGAGTTTGAGATGTGGAAAACAGATTCACATTCAATCTGACAGAGGCTACACCTATTGACTAGAGTCATCCCTCTTCTTTGTAGATTATCGATTGTGGCCAACTTGTTCTGCAGTAGCAGCCAGATAAAGTCATTCTTCAGGGTACAGTGAAGCTGATCAGGTTGTTGTGATTCTTGTGTTGTAGTAACTGAGAGAAAAGAGGAGATGGTCTGCAGCAGAGAAGTTAGGTGCTGACATGCCGAGGTGGATGCCAGTAAAGAAGGTCTGAAAAGGCCAAAAATGTCATTCTAATTGGCTAGAAAAGTTGAAACCAACAAATGTTGATCAATGCAGTAGCTGTAAAGGTCAGAATATGAGTAGCACAAAATTCCTAACCCCCAATTATGGAGCCAGAAGGAAGCCGATTTGCCAGAAGAGATTTTGAAGTAGGTAATTACTCTAAAGGCTGGCAACAATTCCTGAAAAGTGCTGCACAAAGGACTATGAGATGGAAAGATTGTAGGCTCTGTCAATAAGTTAACAACAAGGTGTTTCCAAGGAGAGAAAGATTGGTGGTGCCATTTCCATAGCCATTTGGCTAGTAAGGTCAGGTTGAAAGTGTTGATATCAGAAACTCCTAATCCCCCAACTTGCTTTGGAGTGCACACCTTGTCCCAAGCAACAGTAATTAGTTTTCTTGCGTGAGTACTGCTACCTTGCCAAAGAAAGGTCCTTCTAATAGTGTCAATGTCGTGTATGACCCATTTCGGTAACCTAAAAACTGACATGAAGTATACCGGCAAAGAGGAAAGACAAGAGTTAATTAGAGTTAATCTTCCTGCCATTGAAAGCATGGAGGAGCTCCAAGTGTCAAGCTTCAACTTAAATCTCTGAAGGAGGTTCACATAGTCTTCTCTTTTGAGCTTCTTATTAGAAAGTGGTAACCCATTTTGGTGTAATTTGACCATCCATCGTGAGAGGTAATCCATGGCAAGTATAAAGAGATATGGGGAGAGGGGATCACCTTGCCTAACTCCTCTCTTGAGGTTGATGAATCTACCCGCTAAGCCATTGACAATGACTCTAGAAGAGCCTTGCAGAACACAAGTTGCCACCCAAGAAATCCAAGAGGTTGGGAAAGCCATTGCAGCTAGGATTTTCAACACAAATTCCCAGCTAATGGTATCAAATGCCTTGTGTATATCAGCTTTGAAGATGGCAAGGGGTATGTTATTAGTGGTCGAATGTCTGATGAGGTGTTGAGCATAAAGAAAGTTTTCAGTTATATGCCTCCCTTTGAGAAAACCGGTTTGAGACTGATGCACTAGAGCAGGAAGGTGTGGCATTATCCTATTAGCAAGAATCTTAGATAGAATCCTCTGTGCTGAATGCACTATACTGATAGGTCTGAAATCCTTTGGTTCTGTAGGATTGTCATGTTTAGGAATTAGAACAATAAGTGAGCCATTTAGAGGAGAGAGTGAACCTGATTGTAGCGCCGAGTTGAGTGCAAAAGTAAAATCTGGTGCTAACTCAAGAGCAAAATGCTTGAAGAATTCACCCGTAAAACCATCCGGGCCAGGTGACTTACCCGAAGGCCATGAATTGATTACCTCAATAACCTCTTGTTGTGAGATCGGCTCTGCCAGGTAAAGAGGTAAAGGCTGTTGATGTCGATAAAGATTTGACCAATTCAAGTCGGGTAAAGGTTCAGATTGAGTACCCATCAAAGAGATGAAGTAATCAAAGAAAGCTCTTCCTTTACTAGCTTGATCTGTGACCAAATTACCTCTAAATTTTATGCTCTGGATGCTGCTAGTTCTTTTGTTATGGGAGGCTTTGGCATGAAAATAAGAAGTGTTTCTATCTCCCTCGACTCTCCATTTGACTTTTGCACGCTGCCGCCAGTAAAGTTCTTCGAGTACTGAGAGTTCAGTAAAACGTCTCTTTAGCATTGCCTTAAGCCAGGTTTCCAGTTCTGAGAGGTTTCTTGTTTCAGCAGCTCGATCACAGCGAGAAAGGAACTGTCTAATGAAAGAAAGCTGGATTTTTAAGGAGGTTTGTCTGTGCTTTGACCAGGCTGTGATTTCAGTGGCCAAAAGATTGAGCTTTTCATTGAGATGGTTTGGAGAAGTGGCAGTTGGGTTAGAAAACCAGAGATTGAGCACGAGATCTTGCAATGCTGGCACACGAAGAAGAAAATTTTCAAATCTGAAGAGGTTTGATCGTTTAAAATTAGTCCGGACAGAGCAGAGAATAGGAATGTGGTCAGAAGAGGTGTTGGCCAGAGATTGCAGACAAGAATTAGGGAAAAGAGTTGAAAAAGAGTGGTTAATAAGGATTCTGTCGAGTTTAGCCATAGAAGGAGAGGGTCGCATATTCGACCAGGTGTAGTTCCTATCCGAGAGGGGGAGGTCAATCAATTGTAGATTGCAAAGAGTATCTCGAAAAAGTTCAGAATCCTGGATGCCATACGAAGAGTTGGTTCTCTCAGTAGGTGAGATGGTAACATTGAAATCACCGCAAAGTAACCAAGGGGTCCCACTTACAGGTGTTGCTGCCTGCAAGGAATGGAGAAAGGCAGGCCTAGTTTCTGAAGTGGAGGGTCCATAAACTGCTGTCAAGCGTAACCTGGATCCATCCTTGTTGAGTTCAAGGTCTACAGAGAGCAGATGTTGAGTGGCTTGTGAGTTGAGCAGTGAAAAAATTCTACCATCCCAAGCTAGTAGGACGCCTCCTCTTGTGCCAATCGAATCAATTGTTTGAAAATTGGCAAAGCGAAAGCCGCACGATTGGTAAACAAGAGAATTGGTAGGTGCATCCCATTTAGTTTCTTGGAGACACACAATTGCTGGCCTTTCAAGGAGGATAGTTTGTCGCACCGCCAATCTTTTGTCAAGGTCATTAAGTCCCCTAACATTCCAGGTTAGAATTTTGAAGTTAACATTGATAGTCATCAAAGTAGATAAAGGTTCACTGAAAGAACAGAAGAGTTTCAAAAGGCAAGGGGAAAGAGAAAACTAAATATGGGTGTGTTCAAATGAGAAAAAAACCCCAAAAAGGCCTAAGAGCAATGTAATTGCCCACATTAAACAAGAGGGATTATCCCAGCTTCTAGCAGCTTAGCCAGGATTCCCTCTGTAAAATCGAAACCTGCAGCAGCAAGAACCAGTTTGGCTTGTTCACGGGAAATAGGGCTCGTCTCTTCCATAAAACGCATGTCTGGCTGTGTTGCCTTCCTCTTTTTGATGATAGCAGGCCTCATCTCAGCCCTTACGCCATGAACCTGTAGTTGGGCTTTTTGAACCACCGAGCAGTAAGGTCCAGAATTCTTAGATTGCAACCTTATGCTTCTTCTTACTGGTTGGGTTGTGACCTTTTTGTACCGTGGTGGGCCCTCGAAGCCTGGTGGTTCTAGAGGTGGGCTGTTGTTGTCACAAAGAGCCATTGGGCCTTGGAAGGTAGTGGGGGTAGCAGGGTCTTCTGCAAAAGCTAGAGGGGAGTCGTCAGCTTCATTTAATGCCTCATTGAATGCCACTGTCGCATCATTTTTCCAACCGAGGAGAAAAGAGGACTGGAGCAGCACAAAAGGTGAGCGTGCAGGTACTACAAAGGGAATAGTCAAGAGGAAAGAAAATAACGGTTGTGCACGTTTTCCAGGAAAAAGGCGTAGCAATTGGCAGCCTCGGGTTTGAGAAATATCTCCTGAGAAACATAAATCACGGAGTTTAATATGACCGTTGTATTGGACAAGTCCAGTTGAGGCCAAATGGATCCGTCCATTTGACGGTCTTGGGTTGTCAAGAGGTTCGGAAAGTATGGTTTTGTTGTGGGTTGGGGAAGAAGAAAAAAAGGTTTGTTTATTTGGATTTTCAATGTATAAGGTGGTTGGATTGGATGTGATTGGTGTAGTTACGGTATTGGGGGTTTTTGGTTTTGGGGAGATGCCAGACAGCTGTGGAAATGTAAGAAGATGAGGTGGCAACTGTTTGTGTTGTCCAGTCAACGGTTGTCTGTCAGACGATGAGTCACAAAGCAACTCGCACCTCTTGATGTTGTGCCCAGACTTATTGCAAACTAAGCATTTAACCTTCGAGGTACAATTAGAACTGAGGTGCCCTTTTGAGAGACAATTAAAGCATCTGCCGCTCCTTTTGAGTTGAAAAAGCTTCGAGTAAATGAAGTTCTTGACCTTCATTCTCTTGAGTTTTCGAAGGTTGGATCTGACTTTTTTGGAGTGAATAGTGATCCACGAATTAACTGGAGGTGATTTTTTTGTCCATGCCCTTGTCTTCTTTCCTGGTTTAGGTAAGTAAGAGGAGTGAAAATTTAGGAGCGCTGGGCAAAATTTGGCTAGGTTTCCTTTCTGAAATAAGTCGATGGTTGCAATAGAGAAGGGCGGTGTTGGGAGCAAAGGTTGAATTCTTTGCTTGACATTGGTGATTGGAGGTATTAGAGTGGGGTGTCGTGGTTGGGATTCTATGTTGACTGGGTTCGGTTTGTGCTTGAGAAAGGCTTGGAGGGTTGCGGTGAAAGAGGAGAATGGAGGCGGTGGTGTCTTCAATGCGAAATTCTTGCCATGGTTCAGCCTGGGTCGCTTCGCCCGCAGTTGTATTGTTAAAACACATTCTAGTATTTTTTAAAGTCACAATACATAAAATTAACATCGATTTTTTCAACGGTTATAATATGAATAAGCATTAACCCTATCAATTTACTAAGGGGTCGTTTTGATCGCTTAGGAATAAGAAGAATAACTTCTTTCTAAACGAAAATTTATTCCGAACCATTCAAATTTTTCACAAAGTTACACACTTTCTAATATTTTCCGTCTAAGAATAAACTATTCTTCTTATAGGTGTGGGAAGAAGGGAAGAAGGGAAGAAGTGGAAAGAAGTATTGGAATGTGTGTAATTTTGTGAAGAGTTTGGATTGTTTATAATTTTTTTTCTTCTTCTTCCTTCTTCTTCTTCTTTCTTCCAACGTTTTGATCCAAACGGCCACTGAAGAGATAAAATACTGGCGGTTGTTTGAGTGGGTAAAAAAAAAAATTCTAGATGATGAGCACGGATTATTTTTAGCCGACTAACCTAACATTTAGACTAGTCTGTACATCTAACCACAAGTGGGTACAACTTGTACCTAAGGATATAAATCTTTTCTATTTAAAAATATTGTGAAGTCAGCTCTTGGCATCAATATCGTGGCAGATGGAGACACACTTGGCGTAAATGATATATAAAATTATAATCGGTTCAAAAGAAGTACGTACGGTGGCCGTACTAATTTAGTGCAGCGTGACCCACAAACCACTGACTTTAGATACCGGTTTTATCTGAGGCAATTTGGATCTAATATTCCGGTTATACTTTAATCGTGATATCTTTGTTAACCCTGAGGAGTTCAAATTTTTAAGTACCAGCTGCAGCATTTCAGTTTTAAATGAATAAATTATATATTGAAGATAGATAATACAGACAAGTAAAAAAAAAAAATTCCAACGGATACCAGAGAAATTTAATGTAATACACTCATATAGTCATGGGAAATTCTGGCATGCGGGCTTGGTTATTTTTGACCGTCCATTTGTTATAAATCGAACATATCACATACCATAAAAAACACTCGCTCCTGAAAATCAGAAAATGATCTCTGTTAACTTTAACAGAGGGGAAGGGCAAAAGAGTCAATTTATAAAGAACCGTCTCTATCCTAATTTTTAAGTTCTAGTAGTGTTCTAGTACTCTCCGCTCCGCTCCAAGATCTCGCCTCTTCCTCTCACCTAAACCCTACTCTCTTCGTTCCCTTCACTCTCTCTCCGCTCCCATCCCCCGCTTTTATCTGCTCCTGGCCTCTCAGCCTAACATAAACCCTTTCTTCGTAGAGTGTTGTGTGTTTGATGTAATTGGTGACCCAGATGTCGCTTCTCTCTGCTACCTTGGCTTACAAAAGCACTGAGGAAATCGATTATTCTCTAGCCGAGAACTGACGAGGAAACTGGTCAGTGTCTCTCGGCAGTAGCCATTTATGTGAGCATGAGTAAATTTGTACCATAGAGAAGCTAGCCGACTCAAATCCTAACCTTGCTCAGTAAATTCTGATGAATCCGCCTTAAAGATTGGCTTATGAAATCGCGTCACAAATTATGGTGACATTGTTCCTCTCCGCCAGCAGGTCCATTTTGATTTGGCGGGAATTCACTATCGGATGAAGCCATGAAGGGTGGTACATGAATTTTCCTTGTTTTTGCATTTGCTTTTTTGTTGCAACGTCTCGGTGCCAGCCTTGGAGATCGTGACCCCATCTATAGGTAATTTCTCTTTGTCTTTATTTTGACCATAATAATTTACACTTTCATCATTTATCACTGGAATGGGATCACATACCCCATCTCAGTTTTGCAGCTTGCGGCCTTGTTATCAGTTAAATAGTTTAAGTTTCAAAGCACACTCAAAGCTAATATGCTCACTTGATAAAGTTAAAACATGTAGTAAACGGACTTATTTTTGTTTGGCTCATCTAAAATTAAATTAACATAAAATTGATTGCTCATTGGTCACTGACTTCACAGTAATCTCATTAGTTTATTGTTTATAGTGGAACTAAGGATTGGGCACAACAAAAATACATATCAAAACACCAGCAGTGGGTGGGCATCGCAACAATAGGGAAATGGTTACTATTACCACATGCCAATTATCAGGTAAGGAATTGACATTTTGCAAATTGAAATTTAGTTTGTTTAATATGTTGCCTCAGTTATTCATGACTTCATTAATGCAAATTAAAATTTGCTTTGTTTAATATGTTGTCTCAGTTATTCAGGAATTTCATTAATGTCTAGACTCTAGATAGATTAAATTTGGAGAATGCCTATTTAAGGTCAATAAGTCATTATTGTCTAGAAGCTACCGGCAAAATTTATGGTCTGCGACCCCAGTTATGTATTTTCAGTATAGAAATCTTGCAAATAGCCATGGTGAAAATTGGAAAAATTATAGCCGTGGTGCGATTTAATTTGAAAATTGGACAAATTGTATTGCAAGATTTCTATACTGAAAATTTTCAGTAATTCCGACAAAAATCTGATTTTATTCCACGGTGAAAACTACTTTCTCACATAAATTGCATTTATCTCTTTCTAGCTTCATTAGTTTTTTCACCTATGCATTCTTAAAATAATTCTTTCATCTACAAGCAATAAAATTAAATAGAGTTCTTGCTTATTGGGGAAAACTGCATAACAATGGTTGCGTGAATGAATGCTAAGGTTGAAGGTGAACTGTTGAAGAGAAAGTATCATTCTTGAGATGGATATAGTATCCCTTGCCTATTAATAATGAGCTTTCTTCAATTAATCATGAATTGTTAGCATCCTTCACCAAAAGGACTTCATAAAAATATACTAATTGGTACCAGAATAATCACTCGAAATAACTAATAGCTTGTCATGGGACCTCTTTGTTTTTTTTAAGATAAAATTAGTGATACTTTTCTTTGGCTTAATTGGTAATCTTAAGAGTTTTAGTGACAGCCCATCATTGGTAGGACTGATTTCATCATGAAGAGGCACTGAAATGTTTTTTTTTTTTGTGTATCCTGCAGCCTAGGTCGGTGTAACAGATTAGTGGCCATATATGCTACGTATTTGGGGACAATGTGGGCTAATTGGCGCTATTCTGATCAGGTTCTTTACAGTCATAGAATCCAGAAGCGAATCCTCCATTACAAGGTCAGACAATTGTTCAGTCACATTGTAGTGCTTGCAAATTACAGTATATGCGCCAAATATAATATGATACCAAAAGAAGTTTCATATTTAGAAATTGGAAGTAACATAGAATAGTTAGTTCTATGTTAGTAGAATTCTATGTAATGGAATATAATTCAGAAAGTGCTGACTTATATGTAATGGAATATAAATTGGTGTTATTCTGTTACTAATGGCCAGATGGAATATAAGGAAAACTGCCACTGGCCATATATAATTTACTGACGATATTGAACTACTCATGCGATTGTGCCTAGGCCTGTGTAATTACTGCTGATCACATGTTTTACTGGTTGTTCTTTCATTTTTGTCTTTACTATTTTTACATTACATCTCTCTCTAATTTATTCTTAATTCACTATTTCAGTGTATGCACATCTTATTGGCCTTTTGTTCTTTCAGTTTTTTTTTTCAGTTTTGATGGATTCCGGTTATCACTTATCACGATAAGGGGAACAAAAGAAATTACATAAAATTTTGATCACTTTGTACTCATTTTGTTGATGAGGTCTAAAAAAAAATTTCGAGTTCACCAAAAGACCCACGGAAGAAATAAAATGCACTATGCAAAATGGCTGTCAGTACAAATCATATCACACATTGGACAAGTGTACCAAACAGTTGAATGCATTTTTTGGAGTTCAGATCCAGATTTATGGCTTTTTTTGAGCAAAAATATTTCTGGTTGAAATTGAGCAATTTTGTAATATTCTAGTTTATTATATTAAATATTCTCTTGTGCAAATGTTGAAGGAAATAACATGGTTTAGGCTGGATGAACTTGAACCAGCTATCGATGAGATGATAACTCAATCTCTCAGTAAATGGCTTGAAGATTTACATGGTTGTTCCTTTTTTGAAGTTAGTTTTTTTTCCCGTTTTAACGTTTAATAGTGCATAGGATTTTGTCCATTTACATGTAAGGAGGCTTTCTTTTGTGTGGGTTTATCCTGACTATTCGAGGACTAGTGAAGCACTTAAGAAAATTCATAAAATGATACGACCAAAATAGTATGAAAATCTACTGTACCTATGGTGCACCTCTATATTTCTAATTAATATTCTCTTTTGTGGAAATAATATGAAAATCTACTTGCTGTTTCATTGTTCTCTTTACTTTTTTTTAACATTACATCTCTCTCTAATTTTTCTTAATTTACTATTACAGGCCAACATAAACAAGCAGGAGGCTTTTCAGATTATAAAACCAGATTTTGATGCAGTCGCATCAAGTTCTCATTTTGGCTAATATCATATACCCCTTTTTTCTGTTGTATATGATGAAATTCATGTGTATTGTAGTTTATGTTAATATTAATCATTTGTATCACCTAAAAACAAGTGCTATGATGGTCTATTCGCTACTAATTTGTAAACTATCTATCTTGACTTACACAATCATGTCGTGTTAATAGTGTGAAATCGTGCCATAAACTTTTCTGATAAACGAAAAAATTTGGTAAATGAATTTTATGATATTTTCCATGCATAATAATATTTGGCGAATAAATCGACATATGCATGCTAAGTTTTGTTAAAATATGCAGTTCTCAAAATTATCCACGTCATATATCCTTGGACATGATTCGTGACACATGAAACCAACCAGTCAGGAAATTGCCACGTGTGATCAAGAAATCATCAAGTTTAAAATGCTGTTGAATTGTGCTAAAAAGGGAAAGGCGCTAGAAAAAAAAGGTGTCCACTAAAAATAACCACCCAATAGCATGATCAGCCAATTAAAATTTCACACCTGATTATTATTTTTTTTTTGCCAACGCTAATTAAATATATCCACTTAAAATAACATTGCATACGACTGGAATAGAAATTACATGGCATGCATTGTATAATTGCATATAAATTATTCGCGTAAATAATAAATAGGCTATATGTATGTACCTAACAATTCATGTGAATTTTATTATAATCTTATATTCATAATAGAAATTTTCCAATTTAGCATCGAACTTGAGTCTTGTATTTTAATTGCAGAATGAAAGAAATAAGATTGCCAAAAAAAAAAAAAAGAAGACGGCTGATGATGCAACTTGTAAGATGGTAAAACATCATGTCATAGTATAATCACATGTAGTTTTGGATTGGCTATTTGAAAAAAAAATAATTTGATGGATAGGGAGATTTCAATATAAATAACACCTTTAGTGTTTTGGATCGGTTATTTAAAATTGATTGATTTATTGAATCAATTTATTTGCCCATTAAATCATTGAAACAATTTAAAAAATGTCATCTAGGACAAAATGTTA
The DNA here is from genome assembly GCA_028095005.1 of Rhynchospora pubera. Taxonomy (NCBI): domain Eukaryota; kingdom Viridiplantae; phylum Streptophyta; class Magnoliopsida; order Poales; family Cyperaceae; genus Rhynchospora; species Rhynchospora pubera. Next base: position 54,616,399 of record CM051462.1, read on the forward strand.
GGTTTACAAATTATATATTTCATTGAGAAAACCTATGGTGTATACTAATGTACGGAAGTTTCGGTGCATACTGATCCGAACTCTGGGATCTGCTTCAAAATGACCGATCCAACTCGTCCAATATGATCTTCCTATTATAATCTTTTTACCGACCAAATTTTATATTTTTTCGAAATGAAATTTTTAAGTATTTTTTCTTCAAATTTTATAAAATCGCTAATCTAATTTTTTCTGAACCGTTCAAAAATAGTAGTTTTTAAAAATACGAAAAAAATACTTAAAAATATCGAAAAAATGTAAAATTTGGTCGGCAAGGAGATTTCAATAGGGAGAACATATTGGACGGTTTGGATTGGTCATTTTGAAACAGATCCAAGAGTTCGGATCAGTATGCACGAAGCTTCTGTACATTAGTATGCACCATAGTCCATAGGTTTTCTCTATTTCATTTATGACAAAAAATATTTCTAATTTGAAAAATTGGAAAATTAAATTTTATGATATTTTTCATGCACAATAATATTCGGGCGAATAATGTTTTAGGCATAATTATTTCTATGGATTATCATGATATAGATATGAATTGAAAACGGAATTGTTTTCCATCATCTTATCATCCCCTCCAAAACGCATTTTCTTCTTTTCTATTTTTGGAAATCTTGCCATCTGTGGTCCCCATTTATCTCTATGGTGCTCATAAGTTCATTCTCTTGCATTTATGTCTCTGGTCCCATCTCTTATCCGATTCTTTACTTTTTTTTGTCAACTATCCCAGCAAATGTACTAATTATTCTTGAAAGAAATATTAATTGTCCTAATTAATGTTACTAACTGTTCTAGAAAACATATTAATAGTTCTAGAAAAAAAATTAATTGTGCTGAAAAAAATAATGCTAATTGTTATAGAATAAAACAATTAATTTCCCAGAACAATTATGTTATGAAACTAGAACAATTAATTCTTCTCCTATCAGTTCCATTCTTCTTGAAAAAATATTTTCCTTGAAGTTGTACAAATTATTACTACAATTTCATAATTTTAAATGTCTTTATAACAAAGTGCACAATGATGAAGGCCTAGTGGTAGTACTAAATAAAAATTAAACAAATAGATCTAAGAAAGTGCTTTTGAAAATATTTTCGAAATCTTTTTTGAAAATTGAATATTTTTCGCAAACATATTAAAGTGGTAATACTATTTACTCTCCTTTTGAGAATTTTTATTGTGAACAATGGTGCATAGAGGGTTTCGTGCACCGTGATCATTTTGATTGGTGATTTTGCAAATTGACAAATATAAATTAATTAATTCAATCTATATATTGAAATATCACAGCAAATAAAATTGTAACTACCACTAGAGTTCCTCTGCTAGGGTTACATTACATACAATGGATTACAATTTTTTTAAATTTTTTTACTAGTTTTTTTGAATTTTTTAAAGCTTGTCATTTTTTTGCTACAAATTAGTGGTAAGAATGTTTCAAAAATAACAAACTTTAAAACATTCAGAAAAAAAGGGAAAAAATATTCAAAAAAATATAAAATTTTGTTTGCTATGAGATTTCAATATATAGATTGAATTGGTTGATTTAGATTTATTAATTTGTAAAATCACCGATCAAAACGATCATAGTGCACAAAACGCTCTATGCACCATGGTTCACAATAAAAAAAAAAATCATAATTTTTTCTGAAATATCTATTTGTTTGTTTGGTATTAAAAATCATATTGAATGTTTGGATCGGTGTTATGGAGTTTGTACTAAAGTAATATAACGTTTAAACCTAAATGTTTGCAGTCGGAGTCTTGGAGAAATAGACCAATATACAAGAGATTTCAGAAATTCTCGAAAAATATCAAATTAGCTTACAAAATTATAGAAAATTAAGCAAAAAAATTCTATGAAGGGTCTAAAACATTTTGGTGGTCTAAAATTACCCATTTTTTTTACAGTCTCCATTATATGCAAAGAAACCTCTAAACTTGTAGAAAATAAATAAAATAATTTCAAGATCATTTGAACAATTCTTGGAACCACTGGATTCTGCTCATGTTTTTGAGTCTACAAATGAAATTTTATGAAGAAACTCGAAGTAGAGACCTCCAAATGATTATGCACAATGGTTCCACCTCTTTTGATTTATTAAGGTTGAGTCCCTGCCGATCAAATTAAGTTGACGAAAAAAAAGAGAAAAAAGTGGAGGGGCGGCGATTTATCGGAGAAGAAAAAAAGACTTAACAGAGAGAACGGAGAACGCCGAGAAAAACATCAAAAGAGGTGGAAAATTCCAATAATGCCCTTCATATTTTGGAGGGCTGTGATTACTCGGGCTGAAATCCCGGGCTTGATCAGCCCTCATGGCAGAATATTACTCTGCTACCTTTGTTTAATTTAACAAAGAAAGTTCTAACTCAGGTCACCTGAAATAGTATTCAGCATTAGATGGATAGCTAGGTCGAAATAGTTGTTATATTAATTTCGTTGTTTCTCTCTTCAAAAATTAAATTGGCATTAATTTTTATTCATTTAAATCAAGATCCAAACAACTTCTTGTTAATTTGTGTAAGCAGAAAAATTGATTAAGACTTTTTGTTTTCGAAAAATGAACTTCACATATAGGAAAAAGTCTCAAATTATGACACTTGTTAAATTCTGGAAAACGCGTTTTGGAAGTAACAAAAAGAGAACAAGAAAAATTTTCTGCACCGGGAACAAGTCCCATCATTTTGACAAAATTACGAACAGTGACACGAAAGGACTAACACTAACGCGAATAAAAGCGACGCCGCATGAAAAATTCCTTTCCTGGACCTCATTTGCGCAGGCTGATTGGACTGGATGCTTGATATTTATTAGAAAGATTGTGGCATTCATTTTTTTTGAGACAAAAAACTATTCTTTTTTTTTTGTTGTCCATACAGTGTGGTCCTCCAAAATTGTTACAAGCATACAGTGCCTAAGTGAGGAAAAAGCAGAATAAAAGCTGATTGGACTGGATGCTTGATATTCCTTTTGTTGATCCACTTTTAGCTAGATTTAGGGTTATCAATATTTTAATCTGTATATGAAGTCTTAAAACCCAAAATCTGGACTCTTCCAAACATGATTTTATTGAGAAAAAAACAGTATTACTGAACCATCGAGTTTCTGGTCCAGCATGTTTTCATTAATTGTACAGTGTGAGAACTATCAGTAGGGAATTAGGGATGGATAGCATAATTAATAGAGAATTCAATCCAATGGGCCTAAAAAGGCCTATAGAGACCGGAAGATCTACGGTTTGTCTACTAGCCTGGATAGCCTAAAAGTAGGCACAAATAATCAATAGAAGCCCAAGCCCAAACCATGAGATTGAGCTTGAAAAGTTCCAACACATAGTGTAGGGCTGCAAAATGATCGAGACGATGGCGCAAATGAGCTGTTGCGTTGATCGTTTCGTCTTATGTGACGAAACAGATTTTTTTTTTCGTTGACGAAATTTTCGTGATTTACACATGGACGAAACCGTTTCATTGTTTCGTCGATCGTTTCGTCGATCGTTTCGTCCAACAAAAAAAATATTTTGTTGTTTCGTTAACCATTTCGTCCGGACGAAACGAAACGAAACGAAATGAAAAACAGTTAAAACGACTTCCGTTTTCAGCCCTAACAAAGTGCTAGTATTGCGCCGAGATTTTTTTAAAACTTCTTTATTATTTTTTCTAATTGCTAAAGATACGTATCTAGTCCTTCAATTTATAAGACGTGTTTGTTAACTTTTTTTCTTTTTTAAAAATTGACGTGTTTGTTAATTAGTTGAGAAAAAAAATATACTACCTCTAATCGAGCAAGTATTGATGTACATATTAACAAATATTTTTTATTAAAAAAATCTAATGAGCAGACTTTTTTTTTTGAATAAAAAAAATTTATACATATTCAGTTCTGGCTTTTACATGTTCAATACATTAAATCGTGATTGTGAATGCCAAAAATATGCATGGGTCCAATAAAACTAGTGGATATTCTATTATATCCTTTAATTTCATATATTTCATTAATATTGAGATATATATTTTCGTATAGATAATTTTCATATAACTTATAATTATCAAAATTACTCGTTAAATTATAACTGTGTAATAATGCCAATCAATCTGATCAATTCTAAAATGATATCAGTTACCCAAAACTAAAGAGATGTTCTGTCATGAATCATTTTTTCAAGCTTGTTTGAACTCTAATCATCACATTCATCGAACTGTTTATAGTTTTGAAGAACTATTCTGTATATTAGTCCATATTAAGGAAACTACGTACTTTACTGTGTACTGTATAGTTTCAAAAAAAGAAAAAGAAACTATTAATAAATGATAGATTTTTTTTAATAATTAATAGATTATTAAAAGGCCATATTTCCAACTTTGGAAGTGCAAATTAGGTAGGCGAGAATGCGTAAACTGTGAGCTTCATCTATTAATTCATTAAAATAATCTGGATATATATATATTTTTTATCTCAGTCCGTAGGCATGGATATTAGATAGACGTAAGAATTGATGGTTACACCTTTGTGATTAACTGTAAGTCATTAGCGATTTCGTCTGTAAGCGAGTTATAACCATGGTCCCAGGTCGGACCGCCAGATTCATTGCCTACGTAATCCCATCATTCCATCAATTCTTTTTTCAGCTGCCGTGCGTCGTTCCCTTTCACAATCCGACGTGGCACCGCCTGTGCAGCTTTTTGGACCCACCAATTCAGCCAATGGTGGCGGAGGCGATAAGTTTTTCATAGTTTTAATTAAGATGTTGGCGCCATTACTACCGAAAGTTGGCGTATTCCTGCTCCCTCTAAAAGCTAATTTTTGGACCCAGATATTTACAAAACAAGCTATAGCTACATTAAAAAAAAAAAAAATCTGGTTTGGTATATATCTGTCGTAGAACGCGCACGTTTGAAACAGACTAGATAATTTCGTCAGATATTATAAACGAGAGAGAGTTAATAATGTTTCATTAATTAAAAAGTTTCTTCAGTGCTACTAATTTAATTATTATATGATCTCAAATATTTGGTGTCATTAAATGGCACACATCAAATTATTGATTTAAATTTAAAAAGTCAAACTTCAAATTTGAATTCTTGATCTTAATCTTGTTCAATTTTATAAAAATATCTTTAAATATATTTTTATAAAATTTGAAATTAATTTGATAATAGATCAATAGATTAATATTTTTAATATCGGACTGAGTACCGGAAAAACCAAGAACCATACCCTGGTCCGGTTAGAAAATACTAATGGCTCCGTTTGGATAGGTGTGGGAAGAAGGGAAGAAGTGGGAAGAAATATTGGGAAGTGTGTAACTTTGTGAAGAGTTTGGATTGTTTATAATTTTTTTTATTTCCTTCTTCCTCTTCTTCTTCTTGCATCCAAACGGAGCCAATATATATACCGGGCTGGTCAAGAACCCGATAAAACCAGTCAAAAATCAGAAAAACTGAAAACAGTAGTGTATCGGGATAACAGTTTTGCTAGCTTACATAAATTGGATTCATGAAATTCGCATCTTGGTTTTTTATCCGGTCCTTCCAAAGAGACTTACTCCTAATTGCAGCTTTATTATCTTTCCAAGGTGCATTATATGGCCCATTTGATGTACCAACAAAACAATAATAAATAAATAAACCAATAAGATATAGCCCCAATTAATGTGCACATCTTTCTCCTACTGATATTCAATTTTAATGTTGCAAAGATACTGGGGTCTAGGGATGGAGCATAAAAATTGAAGATATATTAGACAAAGTTTAACATTGTACTTTATAATTATAATCTGGCATAACATAATCGATAGGAGATTAGGAGGTTAATAATCAATGTTAGATATTTATGGTAATATTCATTTTATTATAGTTGCTTATGTGATGTTCATTTAAAACAAAAAAAATCTTTCAATTGCTTATGGGATGTTCATTTTTTTTTTAAAAAAAAACTTTCATGTCTTATATTTTATTTTAATTTCAAAGAACATATATATACCATCTACACGCAATAAGAAATTATTATTTAATTTATTATGATTTCGTTTCTATTTTCACTAATATTTTGTTTATATTTTTATTTTATACTTTTGTGCAAGAAACTTATTTATCATTAAAATATTCAAGACGTCCGGATTTTGAAAATGGTTGAACCGATAAAACGGATAAAACCCCATACACTACGCGAAAAATTATCTTTTGTAACAGTTAATAAAATGCTTTTGTAACGGTTGTTGAACCGTTACAGTAGCCCCCGTTACAGATTCAAAAATAACCGTTACAGATTGCTTAACGGTTTTTTGGAAACAACCGTTACAAAAAGTAGTAATATGTAACGGTTTTTATCAAACAACCGTCATAGATAGGTACCATCTATAACGGTTATTAAATATAAACCGTTACAGATCTATAAAATACAATTTTTATGCCTTTAATTTCATAACGGTTCTTTGATAATAACCGTTACAAATTCTTATTTTTTTTTTAAAAAAATATATATTTTTATGCTAGCACAGGCAACCATAAACATTGCAAGCACAATCATACAATTAACCACATCAAGCACGAGCAAACATAGAATTAATATAAATAGTGTAATATTTTTGTTCTTAGAGACATAATCATAATCATGCATATTAATAATATAAAACTAATATAAATAACAGTGGTCGGCCATGTCTTTCATCCCTTGAGTACGGCTTTCGATCACTCGTCCACGGCTTTCATCCCTCGGGCACGACTTTCGATCACTCGGCCGCAACTTTCATCCATCAAACACGACATTCGTTCGCTTGACCACGGATTTCGTTTCTCGGCCATGGTTTTCAATCTCTTGACACGACTTTCGCTCCCTCGGCCACAATTTTTCTTCCCTCGGCCACGACTTTCATTCATAAGGTCATGGCTCTAGCATTAACCTGAATAGCAATTCCATCTAACATTAGTATACTTTAGATTTTGGTAAAAAATTCAACATTAGTATACTTCAGATTCTGAATACCAATTGAAAAAGTACACCTACATAACTATTAAAACTGTGACTAACCCAGTACATGATAGTCGAAAGATGCACAATCACAATCAAATAGCAGCATTATGTAACAAAAATGTATCATATAGAAGTGTTCTCCACACATAGATATACAGAGGTAGGTTGGAAACCACACCCAAATAGGAAAAAAAACCAAGAAATAGAATTGATGAGCTCTTCATGATTTAGAGCGAAACCATCAGAAAAAACAATTCATAGTTTGATATTTTGGAAAGATAAGAGGGAGTGTAATTGACACAACTGATGGAGGTATTTGTAAAAATCTAACACAAAGGAAAGAAAGAATATACATTCATAAATAGAAGCATCATTGACATCCCTAATAGCGGCCTCTTCAACAATGTTCCTGACAAAACCTCTTGATAGTCTTGTCCTGAAATTATTAACCAATTCCCAAAAACCACAATCATTTACATAAACAATTTCCACACAAATTAATGAATAAGAAAAATAAACAAACAAAACAAATTATTATTTAATTAATCAAACAAAACAAATTATTGTTTAATTAATCATTACAAAAACATGAAGTAGGAGGTCACCTCTAGCAGAGGGGAAAGGCACTCATCTACATGGTGTCTAATTAAGCACAGAAAAGCCACCATGTGTGCTGGTATTAGATGCTGTCAGGGTCTTGCAAAAGGAATGATCCACTAGCCGAGGTGGCTGAGCTGGTACCTCTTCTTTCTTCCACTGAGTTCTCATCTTGCTATGTATTACATTCAACTTCAATACTCAAGCTTATTTTAGAAAATTAACACTTAGTAACAAAGAAAGGGATAAAAAATTACATTCAACTCAGGCATTAAGGTGACTTGTGCGTAGACTTCATCAGCATCTAGTTCCGCCTGTATAGAAATCGGTTAGTATCCAAAAGGATATAATACAAAAGTTGCTATTTAAGACTTATTAAAAAGAATGAAAGAACATACTCAGGAATGAGAGCTCTATAACCTTGATCGAGTTTAGTCAACTTAATTCAAGTAATAGATTTCATCAACTAGAAAATTAAAGTAAATTTATCCATACTGTGAATAAAGATTGGGTCTGTACCAGCAAAAATGTTGATGCAATCGTTAGGCTCAATTCCAGTATATTATACACCAGTACCAGCACCCTCCTTCCCCACCACATATGCATCAAATGTCTGTAAATTAATTATTAGAAAACAAAAGTATATTACACTCAAGCTAGTTTCACAATTCAATCGCCATATTGGCCTAATTTTGTGAACCAAGTAAATGTGATTTAATCTAAATCTTTCTTATCTTTCATAGGCTTAATTAATTTTCAGTTAAATTAAAAGGACATAGTTTAGATTAACTAAAATAATAGAAAAATCAAACACACGCTCATGCAATAGAGAGTACAATTAAAGAAGAACACGATTTCTGACGAATAAAGTACCAAAATTGAAAACAACCAACACCAATACTGAAATTAAATGAACAAGCAAATAGATTAGAATGCTCACGGTATCATCGTGCTGGATTTGGATCTTCTTGAAAGGATCGACGAAGGCGGTGGCCATTGATCGGCGGAGCAATAGAACCGCGAAGTCACGGCAGATCACAGCAACGTTTACTAGTGAAAAATCAGTTCTAGGATTTGTAGAATAGAGAGAGAAGAGAAAGAAAGAAGGTGTTGGCGGCGAAGTTCGAGGGTGTTCGGAGCAGTGGTGGCGATCTTTTGTCGGTGTGGTGAAGAGGGGCGGAGCACGCAATCAGGCGCAAGAGAGGAGACGATCGAGGCGAGGCAAAGAAAAAGTGCTGGTGATTAGATCTGTGGAGCCCGTGAAGAGATCGAGGAGGCTGAGTTCGGGGGGGGGGGGGTGTCGAACTTAGAGGCGGCGGAGAGATCGAAGGAGGTGGGAAGAAAAAAAATGAAATGAAGTGAATGTGGGAGAGGGACTGGGTTGATCGGAAGAAATAGGAAAGGGATCCGTAGCCTAATTTAGATCCGAAACTGTAACGGGTTTTAGAAAACAACCGTTACAGATTTGAAAATTATATTCTGTAACGGGTTTTATTTAAAAACCGTTACAGAATCCTTTGTAATTTATGACGGTTTTTATATACAAACCGTTACAGAAGGTTTGATAGCTCTTTTTTTTTTGGGTGACGGAAATATTGAAACGGTTATTTTAGAAAAACCGTTACAGATTAGCTTTTCCTTTCTCCGAGCGCTTTCTCTGACATTTTTGTAACGGGCTTTAGTAAAACCGTTACAGATGACCCGTTACAAAAGGTCTTTTTTCTAGTAGTGATACCAGTAAGATGACCGGTTGATCACCGGTATGGTATTTGAAAACATTTATCAAAAGTTCAAACGACACATTTTATGTCAGGGGCAGAACCAATAGGAAGGCTGCTTGGGGCAGTTGCCCCCGTGCTCTAAAAAAAATAAAATTTTTATGTATATTTTCTTTATTTTTTAGAAAATTTCTATAATTTGTCCCCCTAATTAATCATGAACTACGGATTTAGAAAAGAAATATTCTTTTTCATAAATAAATTTCTATTTTATTGTTCAATCTTTAAAATTTCGTCTTTCCTATCATAATTTTCTGGCTCCGTCCTGTTTTATGTCACAATGATCCTTACTATATCAGCATATCAATGTAAAAGTTAGAATGAGATGCATTTGTAATCAACGCGATATCAGCATAAAAAAGTTGTAGAGTTTGAAAGTTTGATTTCTAGTAATTTTTTTCTCATCAATAACTACTTAATCTCAATGCTGATTAAAGTTGTAGAGTTTGGTAGAGGAGTAAAAGAGGATTAAAGTTAAGGAGAATTAAGTAATTAAGCTTTTTTATTCCACACGTTGTAAGTCATGTTTGGTATGAAAAGTAGAAGATTAAGTGAGGATATAAAAATATTACATAATTGTTGATTATAAAATGACCAAATTATCCTCATTTTCCTTTTCTTTTGTCAAAGAATGAGAGTATGTAGAGGAAAGAAATAAATGTGGGACCCACAATTGAAGACTTACTCCATGGATTAACTTTACTCCACCTATACAGGAGGAGTAATTTACTCCTCTGATTTTAGTCCTTACTCCACTCTACTCCTCCTTTTTTACTCCACGTTTGGGAGATTAAAAGTAGATTAAGAGTCTTACTCCTTATTTAATCCTCAACCAAACATAACCAGTAATTATGAGAGACAGTTAAATCTACAAGCTTACAAATCTTCCACTTCCTCTGTTTAGCCTCCCTAGTTCTACGCTTTTAGTATATTTTTACTTATATTTATTTATTTATTATTGAGTCTCTTAATGCTATAAATACTATTAATTAATAATAGTTTTAATGTAAAAGAACTGTGTAGTATCTTTTTCTACATATGTCAACATATATAACTGGACACATCTACCAAATATAGCCACATTTGACACGCACATACGTATAAAATACACTTTATGGAAGCATCGTCAACTGGAGATGATGTACTATTCTGGCTTTTGAAATGGAGTCGAATGGGGTTGCGGTCTGCTCAATACACCCAGGGACCCACTAACCACTACTCCGAGTACAGCATGATGGCATGACCGCCATCTACGGTCTACCGCGTTCTGCCTCCAGGATATTTACGGATCTTTAGTGGGACCTCCTCTACCTTTCTTCTCTCATATACTTCTCATCAAGCGGTTTCTAGTTCTAGCTCTCTGCATGAAATGTTTCGAGTAGGAACCGAAATCTGAGCAGGTTCATGATTCGCTTATGAAAATGATGAACGACCACTATGGTCTATGGGTGAAGTTTCTACTATTTGATGTATATTTGGATTTTAGAGGGGATGAGGGTTTGTCCAACAAATTAAATTCAACAGAAAAATGATAAAGCATGCAGCAAACTATCTACAATGCATGGTAATTCTTATTTCTTATGGGTGCGTTTGGATAGGTGTAGGAAGAAGGGAAGAAACGAAAAAATGAGAATAAGTATTGGGAAGTGTATAACTTTATGAAGAGTTTGAATTGTTTATAATTTTTTTTTCTTCTTCTTCTTTCTTCTTCTTCTTTCTTCCAACAATCCAAACTCACCTTATAAGTAGCAAATCCATTGTACTTGTTGCATAATGACATCTTTGTTCGTCTTGTATATATGAATATCAAAGTTCGATCCCAGCACTTCAAACTCTTCAATTAGCATATTTTTTGCGATGGTGACATGGTGTTCAACAGCTTGCAAATTAAAGTATTTAATTGGGAACCTGTCCTGTAGAGTGTTCAGCCCAAATTAAATACTTAATTTGCATGCTGTAGAGTGTTCAGCCCAAATTAAATACTTAATTTGCATGCTGTAGAGTGTTCACCAATATAGCATTAATTATATTGGATCCGCACAAATTCAAATTGGGAATTCGATTTGGATATTTAAAATTGGAAATTTGGAATCCAATCCATTAATTTGGGGTTCCGATGCCCACAGTTTGAATGCCAAAAAACTCATTTTTAATTACTTTTTCAAAATATAAAATTCAAACTTCGAATCCAACCCATTAATTTTATTCGATATAATGAGCTATGCATTTTCATATATGAAATTGCTTTCAATCATCCTTATCATCCCCTTTTGAAACGTTTATTTTTTTTTACATTTTTAGAAAACAAGTTAATCTATTTTCGAAATGCAATTAATCCAGTGTTATTCCATCATCCCCTCCGGTGCCCAACATTGGTCTCTATTTATGTCTCTGGTCCTATCAACGTATTTTCCTCCCTCTTCTTTGTTTTGCTCCTTCTCCCCTTCCTCTGGCACACTTTTGTTTTTTTTTTCTTTCATTAATCCTTGCCCCACCCCTTCCTCTTAACTGTTCTAGTTAATGTTACTAACTAGAACAATTAATTTTCGGAACTAGAACAATTAGTTTTCATAACATATTAACCAGAACAATTATATATATATTAAATAGAATAGTTACTATATTAACTAGAATAATTATATATATTAATTGAACATTTACTATATTAACTAGAATATTTGTTCTCAGAACTAGAACAATTAGGGGGGAGGGGTAGTACAAGGGTTAAGTGTGACGTTGAAGGAAGGGGGAGGGAGCGAAACAGAGAGAAGGGAGGGATGAGCGCTGGATTTTCAAAAACGAAAATGACAGTTACGATAGATTTCCAAAAATAGAAACGCATTTTCATGGAAATTTGGAGATGATCCTTATCAGCCCCATTTTCAGATAAGTTTTATAAATTTTGAAATTGATTTGATACTTGATCAAGAGATTGAATATTGAAAGAATCTAGTTAAATATGATAGATTTACTATAATATGTTCATGTTTTAACCTCTTCATCAAGTATCAAATAAATTTCAAATTTTATAAAATTTATATGAAAATTTATCGCTCGTTATATCGAATAAGATCAACGATTTGGATTCTAAGTTTCAATCTTATATTTTGAAAAGGTAACCAAAAAGTAAGTTTTAGGATATTTGGGGACATTCAAATTGTGGGCACTAGAACTAGGCCTCTCAAACGAGTCGAAAACTCAAAATACAATGGAAAGCATCCATTTCGTTTGCGTTTCGTTAGAAAAAATGAAACAACAAATAGTGGCGGATTTAAATGGATGGAATGGGGTGCAATGTCCCCCATTCAATTTGCTAACTACACATATTTGTTTTGTATTTTTAGTTACATATCACAATTATCTTAATAAAAGTAGCATTTGAACCCCATTTAATATGATAATAATTTTATTGTTGACCCCATAATTAGATTTTATTGGTAAATAACTAAATATCATAATAATATATCAACATAATTAAGAGTTAACATAATACTTGAACCCCATTAAATTTTTTTCTGGCACCGCCACTAACAACAATCAATTTTGTTAACCATTTCGTTTTCAAAACGACACAAAATTCCGTTTCGTTAACTGTGCCACTTCAAAAAAATACACATATAAAGATTTGAAATGAAGTTGAAACGGTCGAAACGGTACATTTGGTGTTTCGTTTGCTGTTTCGTTATTGAAACGAAATAAAAAACTGTTTCGTCAATCGTTCCTCTTCAGCTATACAGAACGACAAAACAATAAACAATGGGCCGTTGACAGACCTAACTAGAACCCTTTTCTTAAGATAGTTCATGCCTAATTGTTATTTTGTCTCTTCAACCATTACTTTAAATTCATATGCAATAAATTTTATAAAATTAAAATAATATCATATAATCTAACTTGCAATGTAATCATAGAAAATGATAATCATTATTAAAATTTTAAGAAAATCTTCGTATATTTGAAACTTGATTTGTTGCAACAAATTTGATAACTAAACGTCAGTAAAATTTTGGTAACGAGAACTGGATGTATTCCTCAAGTTATAATTATTTTATTATTTTGCGTCTACAAAATTGCGGCCAGTGATCACTTTTTTTTTTTTTTTTTAGAGGAGACTCGATAGCGGCTATCAACCAAGTGATCACTTTTTAATTACTGTAGAAATTGATCCATAATTAGTGCTTCAAGGTTACAGAGTATATATTACCAAAAGTTAGTGACGGAAGACATATATGCTTCAGAGGTGATCACTTTTTAATTTACTGTCCTAAACTGGAAAGCGGGAATTCCAGTACGGCTATTTAATAACAAACTATTGATATATAGGCAAGTAATAAGAGCATGTCCATTAGTTTAATAATTTTGAAAAAGTTAAGGCGTGCTTATCATGTCAAGTGCGTTAGCAATGTCAAAACAAATGCCTTTATGATGCTTTATGTATTTGGATCCAACCCTTACGCTTCTTTTGAGGGGCATCTTCCCCTAAAATAATGCACCTATTGTTGGTGCAAAATTCAAATAAACAAATTCGGATAGCATAAAATAAATAAAATAAGTAATCAAAATATTTTTACCCGAATCGCGCTAGGCGCTGTCCTTAAGCGTATTCCGTCTCAACGTGCAAGAGGAACCGCAACCAAGATAAGACGGGTAAGTGTCACTCCTTAGGGCACGACCGGAGAAGTGACTGATGAGAGATCTCCACAATATCCAGCAGAATCAATCGAAATAATATTACAAAATAAATTCAAAATTTGTATCGATTGAACAATAGATGTATCAAATGGATTATTGGATGAGTTATCAAGTCTTTGAATGTTTGTATTAATTTTTCTCACACTGTCTAATAGCCGAATGCACTTCTATATATATAAGGATTTTATTAACGGCTCATGAACCCATTATAAAATCTCATTTAATGGGCTATAAGAATCTCAATAGTGAAAGGATTAATTTCATTGGTTAACTACCATTATACAGAAAATAAATTGAGAGATAATGGCATTGATTGTGTCCAATTGAAACGGTAAAATAGTGGTGATTATTGGTGTAACTAGGTCTCTTCATTTTTCAACGGAAAAATTAATTTAATAATATAATTGCCTAAAGAAGTTTTAAATCAATAATTTCATACGAAATTTTGAGTTTTCTAAAATATCCAACAATCCCCCACAAAACTCAAAATTTATAAACATCAAATTATTGAGAGGCATAATAGGAATTCTATGGAAATAAATGATCACATTCAAATATATAAGATATATATAAGCAAATTGGATAGAATTAGGAATTTGGAACAAATAAAATGGTGAATAACAAATTGCTGGATATTTATATTCGCATCATGAAGTAGTTTTCAAACCTTGAACTTCACTTAGTATAGGTGCATCAAATTTGGAGGAGACAGAGAGAACTTATGTCTTGAACTCGTTCCTTGGACCCAAATTCTACGACACCATACACGTAATACGGAGAAAAATCATCGCGGGGTGCGCATTAATGGCCATACGCATGTACCTTGGATTTTTCATGAGAGTCTTAAGGGCTTACCCATGCCCCGCACCGCGGCCGTATACAGACACTCTCATATAGGTGAGTCCCTAACAAGGATGTGTGTAGATGCACATCCCACGGAAATTACCGCTTTGGTCCTCATTAAGAGCTAATATGCTCAACCTTACATCTACATATATAGAGTACACTCACCATAGGGATGTGGTTGGAGTCTATGCTCCTAAAAAGTGTGTACTCTTCGACCACTTGTCAGATTGTTATTACCCATTGAATCTCTTTCCAGGGGTCTGCCTTTCGGAGATTGGGTTGCCCCCGCAAGTGGCCCTTTAGGGCTAAAACCCATCCCCCTCGATGAAATATGAACTTCTCATTAAATTCATATATATAGAACTTCTCATTAAGTTCATCTCATTTTTTTTTATTATTATTTTTTTTTATTTTCTCATGCCGACTAGTCGCTTCGATACTCGAGCTCAATTTGTTTCTTTTTCCTGCAAAGAAACTTCCTAAAACAAATTCTCCAAGATTTTGATCAGTAATAAGCTGTTAGAAAAGTTTTTTATTTCATAAAATAATGATCCACAATCATTATGTCAAAAAATAATCACGCATAATTATTAGTGTGTATTCTCACATTCAATATTTGCAATGATAACTTAGCTCCCACATAGAGCCCCCACAATTTTCTGCATTATCCTTTTTTTTTTATAAAATTGTTTTCTAACATACTGAGGTATTGTTGCATTATCATACGAATAATTACCACAACCAGTCAAGTAAACCCAATCCATAAAATTCATTGTAAAGTATTTAATTTATACCCCACGTTTCTCATGAATGTTAATAAATTTTTTCTTCTCATATGAAAGCAATGATTAATTATTCCTCAAATTAACGATCAATGGAAATATAATTAGAACTGTAATATTGATCCTTAAAAATCATTACATTTAATTTAACAATTCATAACCGATATCTATATTTCCCATTTTCTTTTAACATTCAATTAATGACGCTCTTTATATCAGGGAAATCTGTCAAATTAGTGCAATATAATTTATGCTATTAATAGTAACAGCAACCCATCACTAGAAATTATTGGTCATTTTTATACTTTATCAATCAAAATTATAGCTAAATAGCAAACAATATTTTTAGAATTATCTCCTAAAATATGATAATGTAATAATTCAAAAATATTAACATATAACTTTCACATTTATCTAGATCTATTTAGATCTGAAGAGACTTATTTAATAAATTTGTCAAACCTGTTAATAACCTAAAGATTCAGTGTAAACATGTAATGTAAAAGTACATAATATTTTATTACATATAAGTATGAACGTGAGTATACGATAGGTACAAATAAAAACATTATGTTTATAAGTCTAGTTTTCTCCAAGAAAGATATTCTCTTTTGTATGAATAGAATGACATAGAAAAATATGAGCAATAAGCATCAATTTAAACAGCAACACAATTTATGACATATGGTAACCTCAGTTTCAGTTATGAAAATGACTGTAATATACTCTTATCATTATAATAAATTATTTTCTCTGTAACTCGATTAACAAAATTGAAATAATCAGCCCAATAGATATACGGGATAAATATAGATTTTGGAAAGATTAATTTTCTTTTACCTATAATCAAATTCGGACCATACAATGTATTATATATTCTGCTTTCAAATAATTCTTGATCTTCAAATATACTTAGGAATTCCAATATATTGTTAATCATTTAAGTTTCTAATGAGTCAATTCAAACAAATTTAATTCCAAGTTGATGTACGGATGGAATTTGATTTCACTAATTTAACAAATTCAAATGCATCTAAATTAAACTCAACTATTTCATTGTCAACAAAATTGCTAACCGAATTACGAAATATACGCTTAAGATTGTTGGTGCAAAATTCAAATAAACAAATTCGGATAGCATAAAATAAATAAAATAAGTAATCAAAATATTTTTACCCGAATCGCGCTAGGCGCTGTCCTTAAGCGTATTCCGTCTCAACGTGCAAGAGGAACCGCAACCAAGATAAGACGGGTAAGTGTCACTCCTTAGGGCACGACCGGAGAAGTGACTGATGAGAGATCTCCACAATATCCAGCAGAATCAATCGAAATAATATTACAAAATAAATTCAAAATTTGTATCGATTGAACAATAGATGTATCAAATGGATTATTGGATGAGTTATCAAGTCTTTGAATGTTTGTATTAATTTTTCTCACACTGTCTAATAGCCGAATGCACTTCTATATATATAAGGATTTTATTAACGGCTCATGAACCCATTATAAAATCTCATTTAATGGGCTATAAGAATCTCAATAGTGAAAGGATTAATTTCATTGGTTAACTACCATTATACAGAAAATAAATTGAGAGATAATGGCATTGATTGTGTCCAATTGAAACGGTAAAATAGTGGTGATTATTGGTGTAACTAGGTCTCTTCATTTTTCAACGGAAAAATTAATTTAATAATATAATTGCCTAAAGAAGTTTTAAATCAATAATTTCATACGAAATTTTGAGTTTTCTAAAATATCCAACACCTATAGTATGCTCAATTCTTAATCATATCTTTAATTATTTTCTAAATCAATAGTTGTTAATTAACATTGTAAAGTTCTACACTTGTCGGATTAAAAATAGCCCAGTCATCAAAGACCCATCATCCTTTTCTCATTTTGGTTTTCCAAACTTAAATCTTTCATTTTGGTCCTCATGCATATATATATATATATATGGTATAATTATTATTTTTCTAGTCGATAAAATTTAAGAGTTCAACTCGTAAGACGAGTTTTGTCGTAAATGGTCCTATTTACGCTTTAAACTTAAAAATGTCAAAACCAAAACAATTCAATTTGATCTCTATATTGAAAATTTTTACGAAATCAAATTTCATACTATTGTAATTTTTTTAATATTTATTTTAAATTTTAAAACTAACGTTATTAAAGAGTTCACAGTTCTTATACCATTTTTCCCTAAACATCTAAAAGATAGTAAAAAAAAATATAAAATTTAAGTCAGATGAGATTGGCTAAAGTATACTCCAGCATACAGATCGTCCTTATGCTGGAGTCATTCTCAAAAACTAAAATTCATACAGTCGATCCGAACCGTTCAAATTGTTCTTCACATTGAAATCTTCTAGGAAACCAAATTTTACATTTTTTCTAATTTTTCTGCTATATATTATGCTATTTTCAAAAAACACTGTAAATGAGTATTTCTGATCCTTCAATTTGAAAATAGCATAATATATAGCAAAAAAATTCGAAAAAAATGTAAATTTGGTCTTGAAAGATATTTTTATATGGAGAACAAGTTGAACGGTTTGGATCGACTGTTTAAATTTTAGATTTTGAAAAATGACTCCAACATACGGGTTTGATCCATATGCTGGAGTATACTTTAGCCAATGTCAAATCAGATTGGAAATTTGGAACTTGAAATATAAAACGGTCGCTTTAATGACAGTTCTCTCGTTAGTTTACCTTTTTCTCGTTTTAATTAGTGACAGACTAAAAAATAAAAAATAATTATGATACGAAATATTGGTATCAATATGATTTATTATAACTGTAACAATAAATGATGAAATGATTTTCATATTTTATGGTAAACAAATTAATTACTACTACAAATTGAGCACGTTGATTTTATTTTGTCAGCCTTATCCATCCTTTCCATGTTGCTTCGTACATATCAAATTAATTATAGGCATAATTCTTCATAGATATAATGCTCAACCATCGCATTGTTTTTAAATGAAATGGCATAGTGTTTAACCCTCTCCTCCGCCTTCTGCATTGTTTTCTTTTTTAAATATTTATTGTTATCATCAAAGATATCTCATCCGATCCAGATAATTTTTAAATTCGAATCGAAAAATATATATATATAACATTTGATATTCTAAATAGCCGCTATCTAGGTTCTCTAAAAAAAAACATTTGATATTTCAATTATGTACAAGCCTTTCTAAAAAAGCTGGCCCGGCCGATACTCGATACAATTAATCCGGTATAGGTATTAAAAAAATTTGAGGATTCAAAAACAAACTTTTGAACTCTAGGAGTCATATCTAAAAGTGACAGATGGAGCTAGAAGATAGGTCACATAGAAATGACTCTGTGATCACGTGTGATACTTTTGCTTCACTTTTGTCTCAAATCACTTAATTACCTTTTCTAAAGTATCTTGTTATTAACATGAATACTTCTATTACACACATTTTTTATTTTTGAAATTTGTATTTTATTGTTGTGTGATGTCTCGGCCAGTTAATGCAATATTAGCATTAAACGATCATATCAGTTCCAATTTCTTGACACAAATTAAACGGTAGAAACCGCCGGAACACAACACTCAGGTCAGATTATATAATGCTGAAGGCCATATTTGGTAGAGGAGTAAATTGTGGATTAGTTTAAGGAAAAATAAATAGTTAATTCATCTTAATTCTCTAATTTTTATCATGTTTGGTATGAAAAGAAAGAGTAAAAATGGAGTAAGTAAATAAATAATAGGAACCATCTTTTAATCATGTGGAGTAACTTTATTCCACCTAAAATGGTAGAGCAATTTACTCCTCCTTACTCCACACTAAGCTACCAAATTTAAATCATGTTTGGAGGAGTAAAAGTGGATTAAATGAGTTACTCCACCTTTGATCCTCTACCAAACATGACCGAAGAGTGAAGACTGAAGTCTACGGAGTGCGACGAGTGTCCTAGAATTAGGCATCTCTGCATAGACCTGTCTAACGTAGACAACGATGGAAAAAGTAGTTACTTTCGCTCCCCGTTTTACTAACAAAGTGTAAGTAATAGTTTTTTCGTTGCTCGTTTCGTATTTACAACGGAAGTGAAAAAAATTTCGTTGATCGTTTCGTCTGAAATCACGAAAAAAATGGTTAACCACGATCAACTTTTAATTTCGCTATCACAGACAAAGTTCATATAAGATACAACATATAAAAAGATAAAAAATGCACCAAAATACTTTAAAAAAATAGCACAATAACAGAACACTATAAACACATGTTTGATTTAAAAAATACATTAAAATAATTTCAAACTAATACCTAATTTAACAAGGGATTATTTCAATATGAATTATGGTGGTCTCAGTCTTATAAGTTCAAATCATTAAGGAGATCAACAGACCCAATAATTTCGACTGACCCATCGAATTACTAAGTCAGAGTCCCATCCCCTCGAACTGGTACTTGGTACCTTTCATCATTGACCCATCCGTATAGAATTAATCCCATTATTAATTAACATAATCTCCTTAGTCCTATCTGAAGGATTTCATGATGCGAGTCGGGTAATTTTAAAAATTTTATTAACCGATAACATCTAAGATCGTTCTTATTATCGCTAACTTTCCTATAATATATTTGCATCACAATCACATATATTCCTATAAGAAGGATTGTTGAGCCATACCTATGGTCTCTAACGAAGCTTTATTCCTCTTCAGTTCACCTTGAATCCGAAACAAGAATGACGGTTGAATTCGTGCTAGCGAATTCCCCGTCAACACCTAGCTCCGCCACCCGTATCTTGATCGATTGCTTAATCGATAGAGTGTTTTAACAAATATTTTGAGGAAGAGAAAGCCAAAACTTCAACACATGAAGACTTACTTGTGTTCTCAAATTCTGATCTGTTTTACCTTTAAAACATCAGAATAAACCTTTCAAATTCGGATAGCAATTAAAACCACTAATCAGAAATTTAAACAGCACTTTAATTTCTGACGTTGTAGCACTAAAACATTGATAACTCTCTGTAGGAAACTCCAAACGATATGAAACTTGAACCATTTGAATCTACACTTCCAGGGCTATAATTTTCATATATCATTTGTCCAATTTGATTATCATTTGCTATACTAATTATCAGTTTAAAGTTGACTCAAATTCTGACCCGAATTTAAAGCCTTCTTTCTCGCTTCATTTGTTAAAATAATTGGGCTTGGGCTTTAAATAAATTTATGCACTCTATAATAATATTCATATATTATTATAGTATGTGAAACACATATTATACTCATAATATTCACATATCAATAAATTTATTCCTTGCTAGTTAATTACGTCATGTGATATAATTTTCTATTTGTACACTTTGTTTCATACAACATGAAACCTTGTACATAGAAAATATATTTCTTGTTTCCCATTCAGTTGGTGTGACCTATATTGAGGATCCATATTATGTTGACAATGGAATAAAACATTTTATTCCATAAACTGTAAGCGGTACTCTAGCATACATTACAGCTACCCAAATAATATAAATGTTTAGCAAATCTTTTTACGAAACACGATCCTTCTAGTAATGTTATTAACATTACTTGTGTCTATTCCTTGTCATATGATATTATGATTATTATACAAAGTAGGGCTGTGTCATCTTCGTATTATAATCTTTTCTTGGTCTCTAATAAGAAGGATTATATAATTATAACTGCACTTCAGTTATATTGGATCCATTTATAATCTTACTTTACCAAGGGGCCCTTTATAATATCATTCCTCAATTCATGAGTGGCAATTAGCTATTGACATATATATTTCCCTACTACACAAGTTATATACAAAGAACTATTACTTTAATCACCACAAGCTTTATATGGATTCAAATAATAATCACGTTGCATATTCCTTATGTGAAAATATATCATATCAATCTTAGAATTAATGACACGATAAAAATATTAATGACACAAACACAATCCATATAATATTTTTATCAATTAGGTCTGTTCAATATATGAAACTTTTCATATACTCGTGTTATTAAATGATAATCCTTTATCAACGTTTATTGAACTACAATGTACTTTTAATCAACACGACAGTCTTGTATGGCATATTAGTGTTCCTGCTAATATCCAAGACCTGTGAACATTTTAGAGATATATATTCATTTTATTTAGAGTTCTGCGGTTCAAGACCAAGAGTATCTTCTTGAACACTTCTAAATACGAATATAAACTCATGGAACAAAATGTAATAACATCCAATTCATAAATATAATTGTTGTCCCTAAATTTAGGCCTAGAGGGGGGTGAATAGGCACAAAAACGAATTTCTAAACCGGTATGGTCAATATTTGGTTCAATTCAAACTTGGTCTAATACAAACAATCAAAGCACACAAGCAATTCAAGTATAGCAAGATAATAAAAAGAAAAAGAGAGAGAGAAATTGAACACTCGGTATGATTACGGAGTTCCGACCCGCTAGAAGAAGCTAGCCTTAGTCGTACGTCTCCGGGAGTTCCGCTACCACGAAAGGGTGCGCTCCGTTCAATTCCAACAAGAACGGGACTACAACTTCGAACCGAATCACCTCGTCACAAGGACACTCGAGGAGGATCAGCCAAACTCGAATGGCACAACGGCCTCAAAGGAGAAGAGCTCTCAACCTATTCCAACCTACACCTAGCGATAATGTCGGGGCGGTGGTGTTTGAGGCTACTAAATCTCTCAAGATGGTCTAGCTATGAAAAGCTCAAGTGGGAGAGTATCCCTGTGCTCAAAGGCTCAATTCTGGTCTAATTTTGCAAGACTAGGCTCTAACTAGAGAGAGAACAAGGGGTGGATATATATAGGGCTCGAAATGAGCAGTTCCCCTGCAAAAACAGGCCACAGCGTTGTACAACGCTGAATAGCGTTATACAACGCTGGAATATGACCGTTGTAAATTCTAACGGCTCTTTAATATAGCCGTTGGTCTGTCAGAGCGTTGTGCAACGCTATTTGCCGTCGCACAACGCAGGAGTGTAAAACCAAAGGAAAGCTCCGACAATTCCGTTGGAAATTGTCAGAGCGTTGCTTGCCACTGAATGGCGTTACACAACGCTAAAGGGAGACAAAAGGAACAACTCTGACAGATTCAACAGGGCGTTGTACAACTCTATATGCCGTCACACAACGCTAACGTTACCCAACGCTGAAAGACGTTGGCTAACGTCTCCAGAGACTTTGCATGTAAAAACAGCACAGCTAACTTGGGATTTTTGTGGCGTTGTGCAACGCTATATGGCGTTGCACGATGGTACTCAGGAAATTTTCCAAGTTTCTTAACTGTAGCGTTGTACAACTCTGATTAGCGTTGTACAACGTTGTGAATCAGCGTTGCCTAACTCTATATAGCGTTGTGCAACGTTGATTCACAAAAGTATGAATTTAGCTGTTCTAGCGTTGTGTAACTCTATCTAGCGTTGTACGACGCTAGGTCACAGAAAACAGGATTTTGCTGGTTTATTGAGCTTTTCGCTATCTAGACCATTTTAAGGATAAACAAGGACTAAATTATACCTTCTATCCTAGTCTAAACTAGCCTACAAGCTCTCTAATGACTTGATCTTGATCTTTCTTAAAGCTTTTATCCAAGTCCTCATAAATTGTATCTTCTTCCTATAAAACTCAAAGAAGATTGTTAAATGCCAAATGATATTGTTTTGCAATCGACAAACCTAGAGACGTTTAGTACAACAATCTCCCCCTTTTGACGATTTGCAAAACAATATCATTAGTAAAGCGATTAAATTTTGGCATTTCACAAGCTTTACTACAATTCTCCCCCTTTTTATAAATCGACAAAAAGTGAAAATTGTACCAAAGCTCCCCCTAAATTTATGGCTCCCCCTTAATTTTGGAGAAAAAGAATTGGAGAACCAATTTAGAGCACTACACAAAGTAGTGTGACCAAATTTAACCTCTCAAACAAAAATAAGATAGAAATAAAGAGGCTCCCCCTAAAAATTTGGCTTATAAGACCGGGGGTTAACTTGGTATTTAGACCACATTGATTACTATACCATTAGTTGTACCACTAGAGGTACAAGCTTTTGGAACCCACTTACCTTTGGACTCACCATTTGGTTTCCTAAGTTTGCATTCCAACGAGATATGACCATTTTGACAACAATAGTTGCAATATGCATTGGTTGGCTTAGGCATGGTAGAACCCTTGACAAAATGAGAATAGTAATGGGCTCTAAGGTATTCGGCCTTCTTCTTAGGATCATAGGATGAGGCATTAAAATCCTTTTTGCGATCCTTTTGGAAATGTTGGGAAACATTCTTTTTATGCCCATTGGATTGAGCTTTGTGGCTTTGAGAAGAGTGTTGCTCTTTAAATTCATAAAACCATCCATCGGGTCATCTAAAATAAATTTTATTGGACGCCTTTGGAACAAAAACTTTCTTTTCTTGATTTTGCAAATTCTTTTCGTTTTGCACTCTAGTGTTTCTAGGTTTCCTTTGGTACATATATGCATGACCACGAGAATTCCTAGGTTTTTGAAATTGTGTGGTTTGTGCAACTTGTTTCCCAATATTGTGTGACAAGTTCCTTTTCTTGGTTTGATAAGGCTTTTGGTAACCAAGACCGGACTTGTCATGAGGCTTTTGACCTTTGAAAAGGTTTTTCAAATCCGTTTTAGGAGCTTGAGCTAAAATCGGTTTTTCAAGTTGTTTTTCAAATTGTTTTTCAAGCTCCTTAATTTTAGCCTCATACTCACCCATCTTAGAAGTAAGCTCATCTACCTTGGTTTTTAAAGTTTCTATGGTATCGGCTTTCCTAACCAAGGCATCATGGGTAGCATCAAGAATAGAGTTCAACCTATCACAATCACCACATTTGGTTAAACAAGTTGGTTCATCATCACTCTCACTATCACTACTACTAAGAGATTCATTGAGAGGAAGATATACCTTAGGAGAGCATGTCTTTGGTGATGTTGATGGAGTGGAATGATTTGAAAGAATCGGGGATTCCATCTCTTTGGCAATGAATGCATGTTCTTCGTAGTTGTCCGAATCGGATGTACATGGATCGAGCTCCGAATCCGTGTGGACTCCTCCCATTTGGCTTCCGTCGAAACAACTCAAGATGGCTCTCCATATGTCCCTAGCTATATCAAAATCGCAAGCAAGTGTGCTACCAATTGATTCATGTACCGAGATTAGGATGACATTGACCGCATAGTCATTGTCCTCCTTTTCCCTCAAGGCCTCGGTGGTAAGCTTGTTAGTATTTGGTTTAAATCTAGATTCATTTGCCACAATATACCAAACACCCATGCTTTTGAGGTAGCTAACCATACCATTTTTTCAAATAGAGAAATTTGTGCAAGTATGGTCCAATTTACCCGGTTTTTGTACCATTCTAGCCGCCATGATCGAAAACCGAGATTAAGAATAGCTTAATCGAGGTTCCCGCTCTGATACCACTTTGTTGTCCCTAAATTTAGGCCTAGAGGGGGGTGAATAGGCACAAAAACGAATTTCTAAACCGGTATGGTCAATATTTGGTTCAATTCAAACTTGGTCTAATACAAACAATCAAAGCACACAAGCAATTCAAGTATAGCAAGATAATAAAAAGAAAAAGAGAGAGAGAAATTGAACACTCGGTATGATTACGGAGTTCCGACCCGCTAGAAGAAGCTAGCCTTAGTCGTACGTCTCCGGGAGTTCCGCTACCACGAAAGGGTGCGCTCCGTTCAATTCCAACAAGAACGGGACTACAACTTCGAACCGAATCACCTCGTCACAAGGACACTCGAGGAGGATCGGCCTAACTCGAATGGCACAACGGCCTCAAAGGAGAAAAGCTCTCAACCTATTCCAACCTACACCTAGCGACAATGTCGGGGCGGTGGTGTTTGAGGCTACTAAATCTCTCAAGATGGTCTAGCTATGAAAAGCTCAAGTGGGAGAGTATCCCTGTGCTCAAAGGCTCAATTCTGGTCTAATTTTGCAAGACTAGGCTCTAACTAGAGAGAGAACAAGGGGTGGATATATATAGGGCTCGAAATGAGCAGTTCCCCAGCAAAAACAGGCCACAGCGTTGTACAACGCTGAATAGCGTTATACAACGCTGGAATATGACCGTTGTAAATTCTAACGGCTCTTTAATATAGCCGTTGGTCTGTCAGAGCGTTGTGCAACGCTATTTGCCGTCGCACAACGCAGGAGTGTAAAACCAAAGGAAAGCTCCGACAATTCCGTTGGAAATTGTCAGAGCGTTGCTTGCCACTGAATGGCGTTACACAACGCTAAAGGGAGACAAAAGGAACAACTCTGACAGATTCAACAGGGCGTTGTACAACTCTATATGCCGTCACACAACGCTAACGTTACCCAACGCTGAAAGACGTTGGCTAACGTCTCCAGAGACTTTGCATGTAAAAACAGCACAGCTAACTTGGGATTTTTGTGGCGTTGTGCAACGCTATATGGCGTTGCACGATGGTACTCAGGAAATTTTCCAAGTTTCTTAACTGTAGCGTTGTACAACTCTGATTAGCGTTGTACAACGTTGTGAATCAGCGTTGCCTAACTCTATATAGCGTTGTGCAACGTTGATTCACAAAAGTATGAATTTAGTTGTTCTAGCGTTGTGTAACTCTATCTAGCGTTGTACGACGCTAGGTCACAGAAAACAGGATTTTGCTGGTTTATTGAGCTTTTCGCTATCTAGACCATTTTAAGGATAAACAAGGACTAAAGTATACCTTCTATCCTAGTCTAAACTAGCCTACAAGCTCTCTAATGACTTGATCTTGATCTTTCTTAAAGCTTTTATCCAAGTCCTCATAAATTGTATCTTCTTCCTATAAAACTCAAAGAAGATTGTTAAATGCCAAATGATATTGTTTTGCAATCGACAAACCTAGAGACGTTTAGTACAACAATAATATATAAAAGTAATCACCATAAGATAACTTTTAGAACACAATTCCAACACTATCAAATATAGGCACCAAAATAAAAAAAACCAACTATTCCAAAATAAAAACAAATTTGCAATGTTCATTCAACTGTTCAAAAACCATAACACACATATCATTCAATAATCTCATCAATGGCATCATCATCTGCATCACCAAGTTCACCACTACTTTCTACATTAATAGCAAACAAAAGAGAAAATAGTAATAATTGAATTGAATTAAAATAGAAATTAATTAAAATTGAAATAAGTACCAATCACTGCAGTCCTCAACCAATTCTGTGCACACACTAGAGCTTCAATGCTCTCATCATTCAATGAGCTTCTAGTTGGACTCAGTGTTCTACCAGCAGTGCTGAAGGTTGACTCTGATGCCACAATACTAATTGGTACAGCCAATATGTCCCTAGCTAACTTAGACAAAACTGGATACTTAGGGACTTTCAATTTCCACCATGATAAAATCTCAAAGTCATCATCCAAACTACAAGGATCAAGTGGTTCAGATAGGTATTGATCAAGCTCAAACAAAATGGGATCAACCTGCTTCTTATCATTCAAGAAATTTTTCATACCAACCCTTGAATCAATTTTTTCCTTTAATCCACTGGAACTGAAAACAAGATATTTTTCAAACCAGCCCTTTGCAAGTTAACACACACATAACAATATATATATATATATATATATATATATATATATATATATATATATATATATATATATATATCAGATGTGCTAGTGGAGTATCTTGCTACTGTACTTTGACTAGTTTGGCTCTGTGACTGTGGTTCTTTGTTGTTTGAGACAAATACTCATTGAACAGATCATCAAAGCAACTCTTCAAGTTGGTCATAAATGATTGCAACTCTTCAGGATGCAACATTTTGAAGTAGTACTCAATCACTGCTAGCTTACACCTTGGATCTAGAGAACAAACAAGAGCCAAAATAACATTTCGAATTTACCAATACTTGTTCCACTTGAGGAACATTTGTTTTCCCATATTCACAATAAATGAATATGCACTACTATTCATTTTTTTAATATTAAGATAGTCCTCACAGAAATCAGGAAATATAAATTCAAGTTTGGATACTTAATTGGTCCCACTCAATTTTAAAGTTGAATCATAAAAGACTTTCAAATGTCCATGTAGGGCTTTCACATGATCCCAATCCTCATCAGATGGACAGAAAGAATAACTCTTATCTAACTCTGCATACTTGATGATAGCACCCTTCAATTGTAATGCCAACTCCAGCATAATATAAGTAGAGTTCCATCTGGTCTGCACATCCCATGCTAGTTTCTTGTTAGGAGCATTTACCTGAAAACAAACATAGACAAAATAATTAGTGTACATTAAAATAAATGAAATAAATAAATTAAGTTACAATATATATAGTGTTAGTTAAGTGCATAATTTTCATTTTTATGGTTAATTACTCCTAGTTATCCACAAACAAACATGCAAAACAAGATCCAGCACTTAGCCATTCACACAAAGAGAAAGGTTCAAAGCTATACCTCTCTTGATATTGTAATCAAGAGGCTCGAACCGGCTAGGTTGTAGGTGGTGCGCGCTTCTAGCTCCTCCTTCGTGCCAAGCTCGTCCTCGAGTCCACCACGAAATTAACCAAGACCTACAAGCTTTGCTAGAAGCTACAAGTTCTAGGCTAATTCCAAGCGTTTTCGCCTTCTTAATTCTCTTTAATTAAGTGCAGAGATTATGGTGCTCAACACATGAGCTAAGGTGGATGAGAAGGGAGAGAGGTGGCGGCCAAAGAGAGGGATAGAGGAGGATGGTGGCGGCCAAGGGAAGGAGGAGAGAGAAAACAACAAGGAGCCTCCACAAGGGTCCTTTTATAATGCTCAAACCCTAGCAATAAGTTCCCTTTATTTACCATCATGCCACCTACCTACCACCCCTCTTGTGGCCGGCCATACATGGGCCCAAATAGGCTTTGCAAGCTCTCCAAATTGATTATTAAATCAACCCATTCAATCCACTATTTAGTGCTCTTCATTTGGGCTATTTATTCAATAATAAATATCGGCCCATTAATTTAATATAACTATTTATATTAAATTGTATTGTGTTGAATAATTATTAACTAATTAATAATTACCATGGGATTAGCTTATGCATTAAATCATTTCGATATGATCCGTTTGAATTAATTAATTATATCGACATATAATCAATTAATCAACTTATCATATTTTCGCAAAAGCATATTGATGCAAATAAATGATTAATGCACTGTTTGGTTATATTTCAATCTGTGTGACCCTTTGAGGATTTATGCTAAGTTGGACATGGGATTAAATCGCTATTTAATTCCAATAATCATAAGCGGTATCTAGCAACACGTTATGATTCCCAATTCGCATAAATAATGTACTGCTACAGTATTTAAATCCTGCATAAGAGAATAAAAGTATTTCTCTATTTTGATTCTTATGTCTCACGATATCATCGTATAATCCAAGATAGGAATGTGTCATTCTTGCAAATTATACATTTCTTGATCTAGAGATAATTGTATCAGTTGCTAGCAAACAATCTATCTCCATCAAGGGGCCCAAATAGATATCGTCACTCACTAAATGAATTAATGAGGGACATATGGTTTTCTTGATAATTTAGCTTTTTCCCGCACAATTCAAGAGAACATAAATAACGTCCGTATAGCAGCCCTTATCGGGAATCAGTGGTAGACGATATTTATTGAACCTATCCTCTTGTGGAAAAGATAAACATCTCAAACTTAGAATCAAAATCATAACGAAATAAATAATGACACATAACATAATCCATATATTTATTTCGTTGGGTCATGTCCTGTACTATGTTCAATTAACATAAACATATGCAATTAAGTTGGTTACTCTTAACCCATGATTTATAGAACTTAATCATCACTTAACTTGCATACTAATCTTATTGATAATTAATGTTCCTTGTTAATTATCAAGATTATGGACGTTTTAGATTTATTGTTGTCATTTACTACTAAATGAAGAACAACGATCTATAATTCAGATCCTCAACCTGAATGAACTGTCAACAAATAAATCAAGGAACAAATGATATAAATCACCAATGACATAAAACCATAGAAGTAGCAAAAAAGATTGGCTTCTAGGACATATCTCTAACATATAGCATATAACATAGACCTGAGAAGCAGCCAACTTGAACTTCTCCATTCTAGGTTGTGAATGCCTAATATATTTCATGGTATCCCTTATGGCATCTATCTCACCAGACATCACACTAACCATCTTGCACAATCAGATTCAAAATGTGGCATCCACATCTTAGATGAAAGATGTGACCATCACAAGGTAGATTTTTTTCTAAAATGACTCTTACTCAACAAGTCCTTGATGACAGCATCATTAGCAGATGCATTATCCAACACCAAACTAAAAATTTTTTTATCCAAGTTTCACAAAACTAACATATCTTAAATGACCTATGAAATGTGTTTTTCAGTGTGAGGAGAGGGCATTGATGTAAAGCTGAGAAGTCTTTTAACTTCTAATTGTTATCAATAAAATGACAAGTGAGAGCCATGAAAGCCCTATCTTTATCCTTACAAGTCCACAAATCACTAGTGAAACTTAACTTACAATCCATATTTCCAAATAATTATACAATTTTAACTTCTCTTTCTCATAAACACCCATACAATCTGTCCTAAGCGTGGTCCTTGATGGCATTTTAAAACAAGGCTGCAGATCAGTTGCAAAACTTTCAAGAAATGACGTGTTGCACTGTTAAAAGAGTACTCATGGCCAATTATCATATTTGTCAAGTTTTTCCTACTTATTTTCTGGTCAAATTGCCAAACCAAAGGCTTGGGTTTACCTGACAATTATACAATACATTATACATATTTGTGCCAACTGCCAAGTAATAATTGATATTATTATTGGTGACAACTGACAATTGAAAAATATACCTTCAGCACTGCCAAGTGCAAGCAGTCTCTGCAAGGCATCAGGTTTCATCCTTTTTGTGGGTGATATTTTTTTACAACCACCCTGACAATGATGCAACAGTGAGCTAGTGCTGCTAGAGTTCCCTTGCAAATATTCAATGCCACAATACCTACAAGCAGCTATAAAGTTACCATCTTCATCTTTTTCTGTACTATGAAAGTATTCCCACACTTTTGATTTCCATACAGACTTCTTTTTTTTTTTAGTTGCTAAATCAGCATTATTAGCAACAGGTTGATGTTCATTTGGGGTTGGGGTACCAGTACCACCATCAGCCTCAATTTGGATCCTTTGAATTTCCTCTGCAGTTTCAAAATGCAATCCTGTCCCCCCCCCCCTATAAATTGGAAGCAATCAAGTCATACATACCAGATTACTAGTGAGATAATAATGCATACCAGTGCATCAATTCAACAGATTGCCAATGTTAGTCATGAAAAACATCTACCCTTGACATAACACTTAATTTCTACCTGCTCAATTCAATAGATTGCCAACTTTCGCATGACAAACACAATTAAAAAGAAAACATAACAGATTGCCAGGACTGGATGTCAGTCATGACTAACTCAAATGATAATCTTAAACAGTTCAACTTGCTCTCTACATAACCATAACATGCTTGCAAAGGTGTGACATGCGAGACATCCATGCTGCCAATCATGAAGCCAGCCACATAGCAAGCACAAACTCACAAAGCACAAGCATACAACATATAAATAACAAGCACAAGCACACACATGAGTGACATACCGGCATGAATGGATGTTTCGCATGCCACACGCCAATAACAAGCACAAGCATTAAAAACAAAAAGAAAAAAATCATACTCATCATCTGATAGATCTGGTTCTTCCTCTTACACACTCCATCTCTGTGGGTCAGCCATGTCAGGGTACTTTGAGATTTATAGAAATTTCCTACAAAGAACACAAAATGAACAAGAAAAGAATAAAAACAAAAAAAAATTCAACAAGTAATAAAAATTAAAATCAAAATACAATTTATGAAGTTAATACCTTTTTGTCTCTCTTTACTTTCGTTCTTCTTTTTTTCCTACAAAGAACAAGAAGAAGTAAAATTAAACTTAAGTACGAACTAATACATAAAAAAACGAAAAAATTTAAAATAAGATAGAAAATCAGAAATGAAATACCTTTATTTCTTCCTTCCTTTCTTCCTTTCTGTCTTGTTTCTTCATTTTATATAGCCAACAGACCCTGACTGATCGACTACTCTGTCACCAGTCTCTCAAAAACTAGCAATCATAACCTTTCTCAACCTTTTAAGCTACCAAGTCTACACTTTAAGCTAAGATTTTGGAAACCAAGCGAGAGAGAGTACTAATTAGGGGCTAATCAGTCTAGGGTTTCGAACAAAAAAAGGTACTAATGATGAGGATTTCATCGAAACCAACCGAAAAGGAGGAAAATCAAACATCGAGATGACGAGATGTCGTCACTCGTCGCTCATCAGCTCTCTAAGAGCATGCATGAGAGAGAGAGAGAGAGAGACACACACACACACACAGAAGATATAGATACAGAGATGATAGAGAGACAAAGGAGATCTGGAGATAGCAACTGAAAAGATATGGCGCCACTTCAGAGAGAGAGAGAGGCGGAGAAAAATAGATTAGGGCTTGATCTGTCTCTCTCCCCACAGACCCATATATATACAATATATTATATTAATTATGTTAAATATATTAATATTAATTATAATATTAAATATTCGAACAAGTTTTCGCGAAACTAAACGGAACGAAAGACCACAGTTTCGCTACTCGTTACGCTAATCTCATGAAACTGACTTCGGTTTTGTTAATCGTTTCGCTAAACCTGACGAAACTAAATTTGCTTTCGTAAATCGTTTCGCAGAAGACGAAACAAACGGAATTCTATGCAATGAACGGGACTAATGATAAAGTTGAGCCCACGCCGGACCGCCAGCCGCCACCTTCTGACTGTGTGTGCACATTAATTATTCTGGGCCCACTCTCCCCCACTCATCTTTGCTCAAAGGCCCCACCTCCTACATATGGATGCAATATTTTATTTTCTTTTCATATAGCATTTTAAATTCTGTGTAAGATTGCACATTATGTGGCTAAAAAAAAATAATAAAGATGGTTTCATTTTGCAGACACACCCCATGTTTAAACCTTGCTGTTCCCCAACAACAGCTTGCATGTCAGAATTTCTACAAACACAATATATGGATTTAGTTTTTTACCATTTATTTTTTTCGAACAAAATGCATCTGCAGAATTATCATTGAGAAGAAAAAAAGATAAATAACTGGCAGCTAGCAGCATTGAAATTTGAACGAGT
The DNA here is from genome assembly GCA_028095005.1 of Rhynchospora pubera. Classification (NCBI taxonomy): domain Eukaryota; kingdom Viridiplantae; phylum Streptophyta; class Magnoliopsida; order Poales; family Cyperaceae; genus Rhynchospora; species Rhynchospora pubera. The sequence continues at coordinate 54,649,444 of CM051462.1, forward strand.
AAATAATGAAATTGCAGCAGCAGTGATGAGTGAAATTGGTGAAACTTGCCCGAGTTTATGGATCTCAGCTGTGCCAGTGTGCCTATTCCCTGTTGGCCAGATATCCATTTGGAGAAGTGTCACTGTCGAAATTCTTAGGTCGGTCCGAAAGGGCCCCACAATCTCTGGAGGCAGGAGAGTGAGAGATTGTCAGTAAATAAATTAATTAAGTACCAGCCCAACCAACCAGCGAGAGAGAGGTTTCCAATTGTCAGAAGCTGGGGCGGTCCCGGTGCCAAGTTGGGCTGTTGAGCGATCATATGTGGTATATCATTCTGAAAAAGAAATACATCCCCAACATATAATCATAATCATGACATACGATTTATTTAGGCTTATCTTACGGAATACAATTGCTTTGTAACAGATGCAGCCAAGTGGCTCCTGATCGTACATTCCTGCCCTTTAAATATTTTTATGTGTAGGAACAAAGTCCGTACAACTGAACATTGTCAGGTAACCCATCTGCTTGCTGCATAAAGGTTACATATATATACTATGGGTGTGCGACAAATTTACTATATAAATTATCTGCTAATTAATTATTTATAATATCATTCTATATAATTAAGCTTCACATAATTAAATAGTTCTCTAGCCTTATTTACATAAAATTTCATATGTAAATTTGAAACATGTGCAGCCGTGCAGGAGCAATATATTAACGTCAACACAATTCAACGTTGTTTTGGTCAAAACTGCAATGCATCATTGTTAGCCACGGTCAACAATATAAATTTTATTCGGGGTTGATAATTACATTAATTCCTTCAATTAAAATTATGGTTTCTTCATGAAAATTGATCAATGATCATTTATTTTCATAATCACAGTAATTTCATTAATCGTGTTCTTGTTGTAATTTTTTGTAAAGTTAACGCGCGTATTATGTTTTCCGAGTATATATATGTGCGTGTGTGTCTTGAACTAATGTTCATTAACAAAGAAAATTATGTATTAGATATTTGAGATGATTAATTTGTTTGAGGAGAAACTGCTCTCCTTGTATTTATGTTACTTAGAAAAAAAAAATATAATTGTGATTTGTATTTAAAAAACTGATATAGGTAGCCATAAGCAATGACCTATGCAAAGCAGGCTACAGAGAACTAATTGGATCATACTGTAAAGACAAGAAATCCAACAAAAATGTGCCAAAATTTTTGGACTTTAAACTGATCGATATGATATAACTTCTATATAAAAAAAATCCGAATTTTAATATGAGAACATATTAAAAAAAATAAAAAAATCTGAATTTTGTTAACAACGTAGCCCTTTAATTAATAGTGGTAATTTTTTTTATAAAGGCATAAAAGAAGATTTTCTAAAACTGAAAGCATCACTCTGAAATTTTTTTAAATTTTTAGAACTATTTGCTAATTTCCCTCTTATTTGAACTAGGTCCAGTTGCCTTAGAAAGGGATAATTGATATATTCTAGTCCCCCCCCCCCCCCCTAATTTCTTCATAAGAAAAAGAAATAATTAGCTCGGCTTGCCCCTTTGATATTAGATCCATGACACATTAAAACGGACCAAGAAAAATAATTCTCGACAATTGTCTTTTCGTCAGTGGAAATCAATGGAACTATTTAACAAAATTATTAAGATTATCATCCTCTTTTGCTATAAATAAGATTTGCCACCTCTTTGCAGCAGTGCAGGAATTCAAATTCGGTGTAGTGCTAAACCGTGTAGCGCAGCAATTCGAATCCTTCAAAATTAATCTAACGGTTCTCTCATTTATCTTAAGTCTTAATTTATCTATAACAAATACAGATCACTGGATTGATTTTGAAGGGTCCGAATTGCCGCGCTACACCGGATTTGAATTGGCAGTGCAGTGTTGTCGTGATGCTTGCTAGCTAGCTACTCACTGGGCAAAGAAAACGGTAGGGTGCTAATCCTAAGATCCTCTCTTCTCTTGCTATGTAACAAGCAAATTTAGTATTAATTGTTATAACCCTTGACCCAATTTCTACCATCCTTCCTATTAGTTTCAGATGGACCCATGTATCAAAAATCAATCAAGGTTCTCCGGCTGCTTATAAAAAGGAAATAAGTTAGAATGCAGCAAATTTGAAGTACACATTGGCAATATATTTTGATCAATTAATGCAATAGTCTTTTAGATTCATATATAGTAGATAAATCAATAAATTGCAAGGTAGTACTTTGTCTGGAAAACACAAACACAATAACTGAAACATCATCGCTACTCGATCGAAAAGAATTAAGTATAAAATCAGAAACCATGTCATATCTTCTGATACAGTATCCCATCCCAAGGTAGGGGATGTTTCATTGTTTGTATGCATTGCCAGTTTGCCACCTTTTCATTTTCTGGAATGACTAGTGGCCTGTACTGTGAGGACCCACTGTTCGTTTCTTTTGCTTATTTGGCATTATTTCTCCACCTTTTTATTTTGGATGCCAGAAAAAATAAACAAAAAAAAAAGAGTAAAGGAAGAGTAGTAATCTTGACTCAACTCCTACTTTGTCCTTTTTAAATCAATGTCCTCATAACTCCGTTTGCTCTATCCCGTTCCACTAAATCTCTCTCTCTCTCTAACAAGTTAAAGAGAGAGAGAATTGGAGCTTTAGGGGATCGATCAATAGCAAAGAAATAGCATTGCTATAGATCTTGTCACTGTCGGTGGAGGGTGAAGGTGGTGGCGGTTACGGTGAACTATACACAAGCCAAAAAGGAAACGAAATATAGAATAATAAAGGTCATTTTCATTCCATTCTTCCTGTAATTTAGCCTTTGCCTACAATTCATCCGTGCTTTCCGAAAAGAGAGATCGAACTCTCGCTCTCAGGATAGATAATAAGATAACGACATATATTCCTCACTATCTGATTTTGTTGCCATATTTTATTGTTTGTGATGGTTATTTAACGCCTTCTTCTTCCCTGGCGCTATTCATTTCTTCTCAGGCTAGGTCAGAGACTCAGAGTTAGACTCAAGGTAGCTTTTTTCTGTAGGAATATCTCAGGTCGAGGTGAAAAGGGTAGAGATTTAAAGAGGTACAAGGTGCTCAGGTCCCGAGGTACCTGTCGAGGAAAAGAGAATTGAAAGGAAGGCAAAAAGTTTTTTATTTTACTTTTGAGCTTGTCTCCTATAGGCTGGTCAAGCTGACTCACAAGAACAAGCGTGATTTGATTTTTATTACTGTAAGCTTTCGTTTCCTTTTTTTTTATTTATTTATTCCTCTGTCTCTCTCTCTCTGTCTCTAAGATATCTCTCATATTCTCATGCTAATAGAAAATGCAATGACAAGTTAATATTGCATTGAGCAATTGAGGAAGGTTGTTTCAGAAAGATGCATGTTCCACACGGTTATTGCATTGTTATTTAAATGTTATTTTTCAAAAATATAAAAACACATATACATAGCTTAGCGTGTACATAAAGCAAAGAGGAGTAAAAACTAATTAAGGACCCTAGATAGCATAATATTGCTCAATGTAATAATTCCTCTGAACCACATTTGCAATTCCTGCTACTTCTGCATCTTGAAACAACATATTAGTTTTCCAAGTTATACATGCATATATATTGATCATTAATATATCGATCATGCATGATCCGTTGATGATTTGCCATATTTGCAAAGACTTGCTTTCAGACTTGTGAATGTGTTATCAAGGAATGCATTTTGGATAAGTCCTCGTGTGAAGCTAAGTTGCATGCATATAAAGGATACTTGGAACTAATTTTTCAATTATCTATACTCTATTATAATATTCAAGTAATTAACATCTATGCTTTTGCTTGCAGGCGCACATCATAAATTACTGAGGAAATGAACAATTTCTCACATGTACCCCCGGGCTTTCGGTTCCATCCAACTGGTGAAGAGCTTGTAGATTATTATCTTAGGAAGAAGATGGCGTCTAAAAATATTGACCTTGATATCATAAGGGATGTAGACTTGTATAAAATTGAGCCCTGGGATCTTCAAGGTATATACATTCGTTAATATATATATATATAGCTAGTGAAATGTGTGTTTGGTTTGGCTCGAATAAGGACTTACGAATAAGCGCAAATTCATGCTAACCAAACGACCAACGAATAAGCACTTATTCGAATAAGGGAATAAGATCTTATTCGATCCCTTATTCTTGTCCCACCATTTTTTCGAACAAGAGGATGAATAATGGCTTGTTTGAATAAGATTATTCCTTATTCGGATGAGGCATCCAATATAATATGAATACTTAGTACTTACTGCGCAAACATGCATGGAAGAATCAAAGTTCCAAAATTATCCTTTTTGTAACTTTTGTAATCTCAAAAAACTTAACTTGATTGCATCAACATGTTCGTCTAAAAGATTAGGTTGAATACTTCGGCCAGTTTGAAAGCAGTATGTGGTCATGTTTTCTACGTATGCCAGCCAGCAGAAATGATGTTTTCTAATAATCTGCAGCATGCGTATAGATGAAATAGTGACTAAAGAGAAACCAAAAGCTGAAGCACTGCAACTGACATATATTATTAATAACAATAACATTACTCTTGTAACAAAGTTTTGGAAAGCTAATGCTTTAGTACTTGAAACAGAATTGTGTAAAATTGGAACAGAAGAGCAGAATGAGTGGTATTTCTTCAGCCATAAAGATAAGAAATACCCGACTGGTACACGCACCAATAGAGCTACCACAGCTGGTTTTTGGAAGGCAACTGGACGCGACAAGCCCATTTATGCAAAGAACAGCTTGGTTGGTATGCGAAAGACCTTGGTCTTTTATAAGGGACGAGCACCAAATGGACAGAAGTCAGATTGGATTATGCATGAGTACCGTCTTGAAACAAATGAAAATGCAACACCACAGGTCAGTAGTAACATGCCATTGATAAGATTTTCGCCATTTAGAATTAATATTAAATGCAATGGCTAAAAGGCTAAAACTACACCATATGCTCAAGATTATGAGGTCCATAAATCGAGTCCAGCTATAATTTACATTGTTGATTATTTACATGAAGAAAATTATCTGTTGAAAATTAATTTTAATCCTTTGTATATATTATTGTTCAAGTTTTTGAGTTAAATTTGCTTAAGAATATATTTTTATGATATAGGAAGAGGGATGGGTGGTCTGTAGGGTTTTCAAGAAACGAGTTGCAACTCTTACTCGAGTTGCCGAAGATCCCCCTTGCTGGTTCGACGACCATATGCCCTTTATGCCAGATCTTGACTCACCCCGGCAACTGGTTCACCATCCACAAATGGCATATCAAAACCATATTTACACTTGTAAACCAGAGCTCGAGTTACACCACCTGCTACCACATGAAGCCTTCTTGCAGATACCACAACTGGAGGACCCTAACAAACTTCAAAGCTACATTAACAATCATGGAACCACAGTCTTTGCAGCTTCAATAACACCAGAAGAATCTGCAGCTCAGAATTTAACAGATTGGAGGGCTCTTGATAAGTTTGTAGCTTCCCAGCTTAGCCATGATAATGGTGCAAACAAAGAAAATAGTTGTTCAGAAACCACTCCGGCATTCCATGCTAAGGAGAAACATGAAGGGGCCTTAGATTATGCATCGACATCCACCTCGTGTGGCCAAAATGACTCTTGGGAATGACAAAAATATACCGAAAGCCATGTCAACCATGAAAATATATTATATATATATGTAAAGTTTAACTAATTAATATGTCATTATGCTATGTCTATGTACATAATAAGCTAAAAAAAACATTCAGCTTCAATTGTAGGTGATTTGGTCCAGTAATAAGGTAGCTAGCTAAAGGATAAGCTAAGAACCACTGACTAGGCGTTGTATAAGAGGGGTCTGTAGGCAGTGTTAAATCAATTAAAATGCCTCTGTCCCAATGGACGTCTATTTGTAGTCCAATGTAAGGCAGCTATGGTTGCTGTCGGTGTTTAACAGATTCTAATAGAGAAAAATGTATGATGTATGATATTGAGGAAGCAAAGGTGTTTCAGCTTAATTATTTAAATTGGGAGAGTACATTGATTATAAAATATACATCAAATTAACATATTATTTTTTTCTACATTAGTTCAGCCGACTATTGTCCTATCGGGATATTGAATCCAGCAGCGCAAATGATAGACTTGCTAAAAATTTAAATTAGATAACCATAAAACATAGCCGTGTAAACTAGGGTCAATTTTATACAATTCCGAAAATGGATGACAAAAAGTGACATCTCACCCCTCATATGTACTCATCTCTCGCAATTTACAATCTATGTATCACTTGGCATCGCAAAGACCAGTAGAATCGTCACAGAACCCATCTCGGTCAAGCAATTTTGGAGGAGGTGCACTAAGCAGCGGTGAAGAGGGACTTCCATAAGCACTTCTACGGCTGTTGCCACATCCCAAACTTTTTCTTGTGCTCACTCCAGTAATAGGATTAGTTCCATTTGCATATTTACACAACGCCTGCACAAAGTAAATAGCTCAGAATTTTTTACATCGCTTAATATCATTCCTTGCACTTGCAAACTTTTCTATTTTTTTGAACTCAAATATTTCAAATTATCCCCTTTTTCGGTTTTGATTGTCAAAGACAGAACATGACATCTTAGGTACTACAGGATGTTTTGAGTCCAGCAAATAAAACAAGGCCTATACCAACAATTTGACATTACCTCCAGAAAAGTATATATGGTCTAGGACCACTAGCAAATTTAGCCCAACTTACACCATCAATTTTGGGCTGGTTTGGTAGGGAGAAACAATTTCAAAGAAACTGATAATACCAAAAGGTAAAACTGTCAATATTCGTTGATTTAGGATTCTAAAGAAGGTATTCCTAATTTGTTTCGTTACCAAAGTTGTTTTTGCTTATTAATTGTAGCTTTTTCATTTCAATATTTAATTTTACAAGCTTTAATTAAGTTAGAATGTTTGAATCGATTCGGATCGCATTTAACATATTGACTGAAGGGAGGCATTGAACATATTGACTGAAGTGAAAAAATAAATTGACTAAGTTTGATCATGAAATCTGCAAAATTTATCTAACTTGACATTATAGAAGTATTGAATTTGAACAGTTCAGAGCATGTCGTCAGTGATCATGGAATGGAATATTAGCAACCTAATTAATATGGACAGTATTACGAATATATGTGGAAATGCAACCAGATCAACCCAGCCTGTTACGAATATATGTAGAAATGCAACCTGATCAACCCAGCCAGTGTTCAACCTTCATAGCAACAGGACTTTATATTTACACACAGCAACAGGACTTTATATTTACACAATTTTGGTAACACTGATTGCTGAATTTATAAGAGATTGATAATTACCTGTTTCATGGGTAAATCAAGAACGGCATCACTAAAATCAGCTCCTTCAATAATTGCATCCTTAAGATCACTTCGTGTAAGAACTGACCTTACCAGCACCGCATTTGTCAGGTTGGCCTCATTAAGGACCTACATGTACAAGATTTCCGCATATATTACATTCATGATCAAAATACGATTATGATAAATCAAATGATAGCAACATTAGATTTCACAATGTGGGAAAGAGGCAACTTTGTACTGCAGCTTTTCCTGCTTCGGCTCTGTTAAATTTGGTACTGGTCATGAAGGGCTCATTTAAGTTGCTTATCCGATTGATCAAAACCAAGTACTATTGTCACAACTTTGCGAATGCCAATTATGCCATAGATTATTTAACATTTGATTTTTTGTTAAGATAAGTGCTTAAATTAAGCAATTTCAAAGAAAAGGGCCTATAGGCCATAGCTCAACATTATGTAAACGATCCCTTAAATTAATAATTCCACATAATGTAAATTTTATATTACTTTAAGAACATAGAATTTTTACCATGCGATCCATCAGAGTATCACTCAAATCAGCTCCTGCGCAGAACAATCAATTTGAGCTATCAATAAGGACTGTATAGAAAAAATGACTATTTAGTGTTGAACAATAATTCGTGGTTCCTATTCCCTATGGCTCCGTTTGGATGGCTTCTTCCCGGAATAAGGAATAAGGAATAACCACTTTTTACCAATAAATTTATTTCTAAGCATTCAAACTCTTCACAAAAGTTACACACTTCCCAATAAATTTACCCCTTCCCAATAAATTTCTTCCCTTCTTCCTACCTTATTCTCAACGCATTCAAACGGAGCCATATAAAACCAATAAAAATTGAACACTTAATTTGACTATGTTACCGGTCCTTTAAGGAAATAATATCATAGATTATAATTTAGATTCTACTTTCCATGAAATTAGAATTATTAGATATTATTTGATATTATGTATCTTTCCTTAGTTTACAATAGTTGTTATATTTCTAATTGTTACCATATTAGAAAATACTCTATATAATGAGTATTAGTATTGTATGAGAATTCTTAAGCAGAAATCAATAACAAATAGTCTTTCTCTTTATCTCTATCTCTCTTATCCCTTCTCTGTATTCTATTCCCAATCAAAGCTCGTAACAGACTAACCAGTAAAATTTGTTTTGTAAGCAACTGCTTTCTCGAGATAAGCACCATTGAATGTGGAGCCACTAAAGTCAGCCTCTCTCATATCAGCAGAAGTGAAATTAGCCCGTCTACAATCACAAGATACACTTTCTTTCAACATAAGCTTTTGACTTGAAATGTTATTAATATAATTATAATTAATAGATAAGATAAAAACTTAGTGGTCCATTTCAAACAAATATAACAGATTAGGAGAAGGTACCTAAAATTCTCATTTACATATACAGCCTTCCTACAAGACCAGCAGAATAAGACACATGATTAATACAAATGGACAAGAAAATCTAAATTTAAAGAAAACTTTTGGAAATGGGAAACTTTAAAAATTAGCATAATTGTACTTGAGATCAGCTGATCCAAATTGAGCAGCCGAGCCGATCCCAAATTCACCACGCTGTGCTGCCTCAAACTTATTGAGGTCAGCCATGGCCGGCATTGGCCCAGCAGCGGCCAATCCCACAAGAGCCGCAGCAAGTGCAGTGGAGACTGTTGCACGCCATTTCTTCGACTCTGGCACACCTTCAACAATGCAAACCAGCTGTTTGATAAAATGCCTCAATGAATAGGGAAAGCAAACAGATGACACAAGTGCAGTGGAGATGCTTACTAGAGAGTTGGCACACAACAGAGGTTGAAGGTCTGGTGACGCGGCAGGGAGAAGACGGGGCAGACTTGGCAGAGATGGTGTAAAGAGGCGAGGCTGATGAGAGCGCCATGGATAGTTTATGTCAATTGACAGAGGGCATACGGTACAAAGGGAAAGACAGGGAAGCCGAAGCGTTGGCTGGTGGCTCTCGCGCGGACACGTATCCCATCCAAAACCGTAGTACAATTTTTGTCAAAGTATGAAAATATCATTATTTAGCGTAAAACGTTTGTGAGAGCTATGAAGTAATGGGCCTTAGATTTTATATAAGAGTGACGCGTTTACCCGAAAAATTTAAAAATAACATTAAATTAATATAATATATTAAAAATAATATCAATATAATACTTTTTTTTAAATAGTATCACAATTACGGAATCTGAGATTCCGACCGCAATTACGTAATCCCAGAATGCATACCAAGCTAGTTACGGAATCACGGATTCCTTAACAAATAAAAAAATAATATTAAATTAATATAATATATTAAAAATAATATCAATATAACTTAATAATTTATACTAAATAATTTATAACTTAATAAAGATTAAATAACTTAAAAGAAAAATATTATAATAACAATAAAATAAAGAAAATATTAATTTTATAAAATAAAGCTAAGATTTACTAAAAACACAAGCAATTACTAATTAAGAATCAAATAGTGTAACATTATTAAATAAATAAATGAATGCCTTAACTTCCAGCAAATTGTATAATAAAAATAAGTATAAACTCTTAATGACTGGAAAGTCAAAACCAATTATTAATAATAAGATAAAATACTTAATAATATATTTTAAAACAGAATCCTCTTAATAAATTAATAATCTGAACCTAAACATTCAAATCTCAACCAATCTGGTTAACTCAGACCGTCAGTATGGTAACCCAAGAACCGCGTAGGAATAGGTTATTTAGGTTTACCTTAAATATTCTACGCAACAGTTAAACGGTCAGTAAGACAGTCACCTGTTTTTATTAGGGAACCAATTTAGAATCACTTGACACGTGATTATCAAGCCTAGCAGACCGTCAAGGGAGAGAACCCAAATATGATGGCCGTCAAGCATTCGAACCATCATGAGATATCGAGGAACTACATTTAAGCTTTCTACTATCCAGGTGCGGAATTACTTTGGATTTTTGTTAAAGTTTAAGTGACTATTAAGCTATGTTTGAATGTCTGAGATTTTATGTGGCTATGTGCTTTGCTAAGGTAAATATATTTTTACTCATGTGCATATCGAAAATTCGTTTGTCTGCATTTTGAGAGGCATATTCTCCGTTTTGAGAAATTTGAAAAGTAACAGTCAGATATTTGGAGATGTCGTTGCTATTGATGAATTCGACTTATGAATGATCTGACTGAAAGGAATTAAATGATATGAATGAATAACTGGGATATGATATGATGTACTTGATATGTGTGATTTGTTATATTGCATCACTCTCCGGAGTCGGTTGGCCCCCGGCTTCGGCCAGTTCAATAGCGCTATGTGGATTTGGAATTCCCTCTGCCTGCCCAGGGTTAGGGACTCGTCCCTCTGTCTCTCCTGGGTTAGGGAAAGGTCTCCTCTGCTTGCCCAACCGGTTGGGTTAGGAGGCCTGAGTGATTATGATTATGTTTATGAAATGAAGTGAATGATTTGTGATTTGCCCAGACTTATGTTATGCTCATTTCTGTCATGCTCGAACCCCTAACACGCTCAGTTTCCTATCATATCCAGACATGTGTTGTCTGCAGTGGGATTTGTGCCTCGTGTTCAGTTCCGACATGTATATGACTTCTGTCATAGTTAGATTTTGTTATTTTGTCCGATTTTGATTTCAGACATATACTAGATAACATGTTTTAAAAGAAGATTTGAAATTAGTTTTATTTAAATTAACACATGCATGCCTTGTTTTATATTAAATGTAGATAATGTTTTTACTTGTCTAGTTTAACAAATAAATTGTTTATTTATGGTATTATTTCTAGAACTTGGATTTTAACTTAAATCCACGTACTGGAACTAAAATCCGCACTGAGAATTTTAATTCCCATTCCGTCAAGCGAAGTTAAGCCAAATTGTCTTGCCATGAGGACTCAATGAGTCATAGGAGACAACATGGTAATTCATGGTAAGCTGAAACCTAAACCTTAAAGATTGTAGAAAAATGTCTTGCAAGTACACAGAAGTTGTGTGTTCGCGACGGAAAACTGCCCCACCCCATTGCGGGCTGTGACAATTATATTTAAAAATTTAATATTAAAAATATTAAGTAAAAATTATAAATTAAAAACTTTAAGACAAAATAAATTAGGAAATAGTAATGATTAAAATTTAATTATTGGCATATTATATATTATTTGATTATATATAGAGGCTAATATAAAATATTATTTAATTATTAAGGTAAGGTAAGAACAACAAGATTTTAGATAATTAAAAAAAATAAAATAAAATCATTAATATTAAATTAATATAAAACTATTAATATTAAACTAATATATATAATATAGAATTATGTTAAAATCATTCAAAACGACAAAAATTCAGTTCGTCTTGTTAGGAAACTGAGATTTTGTAACAAGCTAGTTACGGAATTCCAGATTCCGTAACTAGCAATTTACGGAATCTGAGTTTCCGTAATTGCAGTACTATTTAAAAAAAATATTATTATATTGATATTATTTTAATATATTATATAATTTAATATTATTTTTTTAAATTTTTCGGGGCGTTTACTAAGAAAAAGACAAAGTTCCTTTCTATTTTTGTGGATCAAGACCCAATACAAGTCCAAGCAGAAGACTAAGACCTACAATTATTCCGCTTTCCTTTCTTCATTTTCTTCAAAAATAATAATAACAATTAATTAAATAAAATAAATATAATATATTAATTGTTTCAAAATAAATTGAAAGAAAATAGACAATTTTTTTATGTTATTTTTTAATTCTCAGTTCTTGGATATGGAATTTATCGTTATCTTATCTTGACGCCGATGCAACTTTTGTCTTACTTCCCCTAAATTTGAAAATATTGATTCATCAAAATGACAATCAATATATCTTGTTGTAAAAATATTTTCTGTTAATGATTCTAAATATTTGACAATAGAAGGAAAGTCAAAACCAATATATATTCTCAACCTTATTTAAGGTCCCATTTTCATTCGTTGTGGAGGAAAAATTGGAACATATATTGCACAACCAAATACCTTTATGGGACAAATTTGGTTCTCTTTCAAGACCAATTTTAATAGGAAATACTTATGATCAGCAGTTGATCTTAATCTAATTCGTGCATCAACATGTAATATGACATGCCCCCATGCAGAAGATGGTAAACTAGATTTCATAAGTAATGATCTAGATATTAATTGTAACATTTTAATCAATGATTCTACTAGACCATTTTGTGTGTGAAAATGTGCCACTAAATGTTCTACATTAATCTCAGTAGAAATGCAATAATCATTAAAAGGTTGGAATATAAATTCTCCTATTATTGAGCCAGATTCTTTTGATTTGATAATCCGAAAAGTTAGTTCTCAATTGAATAATTTGTGCTAATAATCTGACAAATGCAACATTTCTTATTTCAACACATGTGACTAACGTGTTGATGCATCAATTAAAACTATAAAATAAATGAATTTTGAGGATTTTCGATTATTGCTTTCTATTTTGATGATTATGTGATGTTTTGATTATGTGAATGATTATTACTTTCTATCATTCAATGTAAATTGAATGATATTATCTGGTTTCTGGCTAGCAAAAATGGAGCTAGCCAAAAAATAAAAAATTTTATTTTTTTAAATTAAAAATTAAGACCGGTTATTAAGCTAAAAACCGGTCTTAAAGATTCTAGTAAGACCGGTTTTTAGCTTAATAACCAGTCTAAATAATATTCCAAAAAATAAAATTGCTAAAATAATCATAATTATAAGACCGGTTTTTAGCTTAATAACCGGTCTAAATAATAACATGTTAACACCGATTTTTTAGTTAAAAACCGGTCTTAATAATGCGTAACATTTCCGCTCCAATTTCTAGCTTGTTTTTTGCACTGCACCTTTAACACCGGTTTTTTATATATTTTTAACACCACTCATCTTTAGCACCACTTCCTATCCGGTGCTAAAGATCATAATTTAACCGGTGTTAATAATGAAATATGGCGTAGTGACACACGTGACCAAGGTCTTCTGAGCAATTCGTCAAAGTAACTTGATGATTCCTTTCGAGTGGTTCGTGATGATAATGTTTTGCAAAATAAAGTGGAAGAAGAAAAAGAAACAAATATTTTTTTATGTTATTTTTTAATTCTCAATTCTTGGATATAATATACAGTGTACAAGTCTCCATTTATAAACCGGAAAAAATATTTTGATAAATGACAAAGATGTGTATCTCCTATAAAAGATATGTATTTAACCATTTTAATGTAATAAAGGAGAATAATAGAGATAATAGATAAACAATCCATATATGACCATTTATAACATTAATTATCTTTTTTCTTGGCTGGTGATTAAGTACGGGAGGTTAGCCATGAAAGTTTTATCTAAACATTTCCTCATGATATCACTTTGAATTTTCCTATATCAAAGAAGAACAAGAGAGAGTTCTTTTTCCATGTCGTTGTTTGAATCCTGACCGGATACGAGCGTCCCAAGCTCTATTCTGTTTGGGAACTCCGCAAGGTTCTTAATTACAATCTTTTTCATTCACTATAAGGTTCATGGGTAGTTAATCCGGGGCGGACGCCTCCTAAAGAGTAACGGAGGTGTGCGAAGGTAGGCGTGTTGTTGTCTTGTTGACCAAAAAAAAGGGGCATAAAGGACAATTATAGTGTGGTTGAATTAAGGATCTTAGTTGATTCAACAATAAACTAGAAATTAGAAAAGATATCCGGAAGTACAAGTAGATGTAAACAAAACTAGCTGCAATATCGCGCTTCGCGCGATGAATGCCAGACAAAAGTCGACCTTTTGAGAGTATTTTTTTTTTAGTAATCTGTCATTCATGTGTCTTGTCCAATTTCAGTAGATTGCAAAAAGTTCCAACTACATCAATGAGAGAAGCTACAAAAATATTTTACACAGTAGGCATATTTACTGACAAAAAATAAAATAGAGGCTAATATCATAAACATGCCAAAAACACATTCAATTTTTACCAGAAAGTAAAGCTCTATAGTAACGAATTGGCATTTGAACTAAGTTAATAGATTGTTGTTGGCAGCAGCAACAGACAAACTCTGATGAATCATTATTTGAATTGGAGTTTAAGATTTTATTGAAACCAACTGAAACTGACATAATGTAGATTTTATTTGAATGGTACCATCAATAAAAATGAAAAATAGAGGTCACCAGAGATTGAGGGATCCATGATCAAAGCTATTGACAGCAATCATGTGCCAAATGTACAACATATATAAGCATTTACAATAAGAAAGTGAAACATTAAAAATTTAAATCAAAGCCAAATTGAAACAAATTTAACTATACCAAAATGTAGCACCACTACAATGCAGAATTTCTTTAACCAAAATGCCTTCGGAATCCTGTAATTGAACAAAACACAGACATGAAGGTGAAACATTGAATAAGTTTGGAGCTAATTCTTTACATATATCAAAAATAGATATAGAAAAAGCTATTTCTAATTAATGTTAGAGCCAAATTCAAAGGCAATTGTTCTTGACGACTTTGGTAGATATTTGTAGCAATTTCTTTGAATAAAATAAAAGAAAAATATATGGTTACAAAAAATTGGTCTGAAAAGCATGAAATAGTCCTACATTACAAATCCTGTAACAAAAATGTGTGGTAACAAAGCAGGACATGCCTCCCCATAAAAAATGTTTTGCTTCAATGACATTGAAACAAATTGTCAAGCAACCTTTGAGCACTAATGGTAATGACATTTTCTGCAGATAGAGGAGGATAAAAATAAAGTGCATTTGAGTTTGAAGCTAACTATGATCTCAATAAACAAACATGCTCCTATTAGAAAAGGATATGGACCACGGAGTTAAAATTCATAGTTTAATAATTATAAAATGGAGGAAGGGAGAGGGAGAGAAAAACAGAGATAGGCTGTATGGGTGCTTTGTTATTGTGGTGCGACCATCATTTTCAAGCATGTCCAGCATGGTATGGACACGTGTCAGCCTCCGCAACAGCTTCCTATGTAATCCTTAAAGCACGTCGGCCCCATTGCTGCTGCACGCCATCTCCAAACTTGTCCCTCTCTATCAACCTGTACATGTTAAAATGAAAGAAAAACAAACATAAGCATCATTGAGAAAGAAGTTAGGTGGGAAGAAATTACAAAACCTAAAAGAAATTGAAACTAACAAAGAAAGTAAGATAAAAAGGAAGGAAAGGTAAGGGAGAAGTTTAGAGAAACACACCGTCAATAGTGATGACTGTAGCAAGATGATTGGTTAAAATCTTGCTAAAATCAACAAAAAGTATTATTTATGATATGCCATCGTATCATTGGATGACGATTTCCATGCGGCCTCTTGATAATATTCACACTGGTCATTGAAATCAAAAGCACATAAGATTAATTTATAATCATTCTGACAAATACCAAAAATGCCCTTCATATGAATAACCAGAAGTAACCATATCAGCTGAGTAACTATTTCACACCAATTACATGAGAAAATAACAAACTATTCATGCGAGTAAAATATCTAAAAAGATTCATGGTATATGGTAAAGAATATTTATCACTATACAATTCTCAAGGTTATGTATTCATTAATAATTGATGCTTCAACTGATATGGTCCTGGCAACCCATAAAGTAAGATCCACAGGAAAAATTAATATAATTGGCAATACACATTGTGTGGACCTTTCATTAATTAGAGCTGACCACTTCATTTTAAGTTCATTTTGAGATTTTAATCACAGAGATATTATGTTGCACTATACAACACTATCGAAGCAAAAATTTGATATACCTTAGATTTCAAATTAATTGATAAAGCATAATTCATTATCTCTGAAACTTAATCCCTCACAATTTAGTGATATATAGTGAATGAAAATAGAAACAAAGAAGAAGTGCTTACTTTTTTCATTCAATATCACTGATATGCATACTCGATGAAGTTCATTTGTCTCGGCAACCTTGAGCACATACAACAGACATGTGAAGCAACACTTAAGTGAGAGCGCTTCTCAACTAACTTGTCCAATCTCTCTGCCCTGCCTGGCAAACCTTTTATTATTTTTTTTTTGTGATGTATAATGGTCTCCAATCAAATCAACATTGGTATAATTATGAAAGCAAATTAAAATGCCAACCTGAGGAAGTTTATATTTAGCCAACCAAGTCAAAGCAAGTGTATAGATCAAGTTTAATTTTGTGCATTAAATCAGCAAATCAATAGAAGAAAAATCAATTAAAACGACCATCAGTGATATAGCTGAGCTTTAATTTGTCCAATATTTGACTATCTTTGATCTTGCAGTTGTAACAAAACTGGCCTATATCATTATGATTTATGAACTCTCGAGTACTGGAACTATTGACTATATAAATCCAATGTAGTCTAACTTTTGCAATTAAAAAATAGGCCAACATTTTGAAAGAGAAAGGTTCATTCTATCAGCTGACTACTGACAACAGCCAATATATAAAAGAACAACAATTCTCTTAGTTAAGCACCAAAGAAGGCATATGTAACCAATTATAAGCTGCTAAGCATCAAGAAAGAGAGAGAACCTTCCTTGCTTAAGCACTGAATCAAAAACTCTCTCAACAGAATAATCGAATGAAGCTTCTTCCCTTTTATCTAAACCATCCAATTGAGGAGAAATAGAAACAGATCACTGCACACAAAATCAATTAAAACGAATTGGCATTTGAACTAAAGCAACATTATATAAATCAATTATAATAGATACTAAAGCAACATTATATATAATTGTTGCAATCTACTTACGGGTATGAGCATTGGCATGGAAAGCTCATGAATCAATCAATTTCTTCATCAAAATCCCATTTCAAACTTCTAAGTTTGATCAACCTATTTATACTACTTTAAATTATAGACAAATACAAATTGAAGAAATTAGAATTTGAACAAATTGAAAATTCTTACCTACACAATGATGGCGTAACCGATATCTTTGTCTTGGATTTTTGCAATAATTACTTCAATCAGATGCTTAAATAAAAGGACACCGCTGGCTACCGAATCCACACAAAATTAATTTGCTTGCTTGCCCTCCAACAATTTTTCAGGTCCTGAGCTGAACTACACATAAAAAAATAATAATAATTTTGAGGCGCCAATACTAAGCAAAAAAAACTTATTGAAAATCACAGAGCAAAAAAAAAAACTCTCTTGATCGGTGGAGATGAAACCATAGTTTTCAGAAGAACCTGTGGAGTAGCTGAATCAATCGAGTAAGTTCACGCATAAGGGCAATCGAGACGAAGGTCGATCAGGGTTTAATTGAGATTAGAGAAGTGAAGCGGGTCCAGCACGGTGAAGGTCGATCTAGTCTCGAATAAAGGAAGCCTTATGCGAAAGGTCGACTCCAAGCTCGGGATCGGTGTCTCTGAGCACGATAGTAAAATAGGTAATTGGCGATCTGGAATTTTTTACCCTAGCTGTGTCTAACAGCGTGGGAGATGGTAAAAGCAACGGTGCGATTCACCGTCGCTCCCCGTCGCTTTCTCTCTCTCCCAGTAGCCTGTCTGCTCTCCCTTTTTTTCCTTTTTTTCACTTCCGTTCGTTTAGCTGAGGCCTGAGGGAAGGGACAATTGAAGCGAGCGAACCAAAGTGATGATGCGGAGTGGAAATATCGAAGTAGTACGTACGACACCGATGAAATCCATCAACAAAAACGGAAACAACGAAAAATCAACCCCGATCGACATGCCACGCAAAAATCAACGATCCTGATTGATAGTCCTGACGTCAGCAAATACACTGTGGAAAAGGCCCCTTGAATTGGAGTATTTTTTGATATTAGACGGGAAAACGCAAGTACTATCTACATACATTGTACCTAGCATGACATAATTTTTCAAATCTACTAGCATGAGGGGGGCGGGGGGTCATTTTATTTTAAATTCAAATACAAACAATTATTTGAAAAGTAATGACAGTTCATCGTAACAGCAAAAAGAGAGGATGGGAATTGGGAAAGGGATTAAAATATTATGAAAAAATGTTGATCTACGCAGAAAGCCAGTAAATAATATATATAAAATAAAAGTATATACTTCTCCACCGTTATCCAAATTCCTCAGCGATCGATATATCACATCAAATAATAGATGTCCATAGCGGTTCCCTACATAAACAACCCTTTTGTCTTGTTCCATGCTCTATGCCTTTCCCTCTCCAAAAATAATTCAGTCTCTTTCCGTAGCACAAGTGTATTGCTTTTAGCTGCATGTAGGTTGAGTCCCACATGAACAGTGAGGATAGAAGCTAGCGAGTTCATTATTTTAATAAATATAGAAAGAGATTTGTCTCGCGTAATTGATGTTGGTCCCCTCCAACAGGTCTCTACTATCAGATGTGCATAGGCAGTCCTTGCTTAGTTGCTTTGCATATGGCAGTGTGTAGCCACAACTGCAATGCAGTGCATCTAGTTAATATTAATATACATATATATTATATGGCGCAAAAATTCTATACCTTTCACTGGCTCATTGCATATATGACCCAGCATTAATGTCAATATAATTGATTTATTTATCCATTATATACATCAAATTTCAGTCACATAATAAAATAAATGTTGATTGTATATACGTACAACTCATCTAGGTGCTTGCCTCTTCGGCTCTTCTCATTTAGAATAAAATAAAATAAAATTGTATAAATGTACAATAAAATTGTATAAATGTACAATTTTAGAATGAGACATTCATGTGGAAAAGAAGAGCTAGGTGCTTGCCTCTTCGGCTCTTCTCATTTAAGTGACAATTATTTGCATAAATAAGATAACAAGTTTGTAATCTAATAGTATATACTTCATGCCTATATTAATTAGATTGGCTCTCATCTCACTTTAGTAACAATTCTATAGATGAGTAAGATATCATGACAATATATGCTTAATCAATTAATTAGATTGGATCTTCCTAAATCGTTTAATATCCAAGTTAAAAGGAAATTGAATTCTGCAAATGTAAATCTAAATTTCGCACTAATTCTCCTATAAAGTTCCGTTATTTATTAGTTATAGACCACTGCTCGTTGAGTTTTATATTTAATTATTTATTAGTCCTAGTTATTTTATATCCATAATTCACTCTTTTTGAATAAAAATTTTATGACATCCTCAAAAGAACATTTACAAAACTTAAAAAATATTGTAATATACTACGGATATTTGAAAAACATATTGCCTAAATGAACTCAAGAATTAATTATTAACTGAAAATTATATTGTTTACATGCATACAAGAATAAACATAATTTTAAAGTTTATTACAAGTAATGGCGTAATAGAAAATCCTGCATGGACAAAGAGCTGCAAGCCCATTAGTTCACTATCACATGGCCAATCATCTCCTTTACTTCAGACTGTATCACCGGTCATTTCAACAATCTGACACGGCATTATCAACAGAAAAAGGATCTACTTTTTTTTTTTACTAACACCACCAACAACATGTTGGAAAACATGGTCCCTCATTGTTCTTTGCTCGTTTTTGTTTTGCTACCATCCTTAGTCAATGTAATTATGTAAACATTGGATCTCTGGTATTTACAACTGCTAAATATAATAATTTTAGGCAGTCTTTTTGTTTGTCAAAAAGAAAAAAAAGTTAACTACTTCCTCAAAAAATGTGCTAGCTAGATCACCACAATTGCACTGACAAGTCTTATTAAGGTACATACATTTATATATTTTATTGATTACTCATACGTTATAGGCCGTTTCTTAAAGGGTGATTTAGATTTATGCCACTATAAAAATTAGAAATTAGAGATATGCCATTACTAAATGACAAATTATTTTTATGCCATCATTAAATGATAAAATTAGATTTATGCCATCAGTCATTTAATTTGACTATTATGCCCTTTTAAATATGCCACTATAAAATAATATAATTAGAAATATGCCATTATAAACATTATAATTAGAAATATAACATCGTAAAAGAAAAAAAAAATTGTCATCCATGTTGGTCCCTTAAAATAATCATTTGCTTAGTTGAAAATTTGATTACTGTGATAAACAAAAAAATTATTCGAGTTGCAAACCATGTTTGTCCCTTTTCATTTTGTCACTGACAAGTATATTTATATAAATTCATTTATTTATCGTATATTTTATAAATCAGTTTCTTTTCACTATGCATCACATATATGTACGATGCACATCACGAAGTTGAAAAAAATGAAAGATTTTTTTCTTACCGTCTAATCCCTTTCGTAAGGACACTCTGTTTTCTTGCCCCTTTCTGAAATATTTTTCTTTTTATTTACTAAAAAAATGTATCAAGGGTAATTTAGGTATTTAAAAAGATATGTCAAGTTTTATAGTGGCATATTTCTAATTTTAATCATTTTGGAAGAAATTAATGGCATAAAACTAATTTTGACTCTTTTACAATGGCATAAAAATAATTAGCTATTTAAGGATGGCATTTTTCGAAATGACAATTTTCATAATGGCATATATCTAATTATTCCTTTCTTAAATTGTACATTAGTATCTTAGTGGATCTAATTCTATTAAAATTTCAACAGTATTTTAATTATCAGAGTGTATATTAGACTTATTAGTAATCTTATGCATCAGTGGCGGTTCGCCTGCAATTCATTTACTTTTGTTGGAACTTATGGCCGACAACCAAGTACAGAACCAATAAATGGCAATCACAATTGATTAATAACTGGATTATACACTGATTACTGTCGCTGGAAATGAAAAAGAAAGCGCATATGCATTATGTCAATAGCAAAAGACATGTTGATATTTCAAACACCGTAAAGAGATTGACCATGGCTTCACATTGTTCACAACTCCCTAACATACTGGAGCAGTTGTTATGTAATAACCGCTCTTTTTAAAGAATTTCGAGGTTGCCATCAATTCAAAGAAAACATCTTACTTCAGAAAGGATATAGTTCTGAAATATTCAGAATTAATGTCTTAAACAATTAGCAAATTGATAAACAACTATATATGACTCATTTAAAATTTTTTACTTTTTTTTTTTTTTTGAGAACTCTGTACGTATGTGATTAAATGTTGCTGGAGAACGATCACGGCATTCGTCTTGGGCCCTTTGGCTAGCCACATATACATAAAATTAATTTGTGAAGGAAGGTGGCGTTACTATAATGTTGAGTTATGATGACGAAATTCTTGATTTATTTTCATCGTTTCCTTAGGAATAATATCATTATACCAAGCTCCCAAAACTCAATACACACCCCCCTTTTTTTTATTTGGAACGAAGCGCTGTTTGTTTTTCCTTTGGAAACAAATGTCTTTCGTATATGATCATATTTTATTCGCCGTGTTGTTGCTGTTTAAACCCAAAAAATTTCACAGGAAACTTCTCTTACTGTAACATATCATGACCGAATCTAGTATCTTTCCAAACGCATTTTCTTTATTTAACATCACAAATTCTTAGGAGTTACCGAGTTGGTCGGCACATATATTCTATGGTTTCAATGCGCACATATATATACACACACACAATGTAAGGATTTCCATAGACAGGCAACTACAGTTTGACAATTCCAAAGTCTTTAAAGAATTTGTATCCTGTTGTGGAATTAATTATTATGCACACGGTTAGCTACATATAAACTTTGCATAGGTTCTTGAACTGAGCACTATTCAGAAGTAAACTTTAAATGACACATCTGTATCCATTTTAAGCGGGAGCAAATCTACCTACAAATTTTATATTTTATCAATATTTAAAAATTTTAAAATTCAAACTTCTGAATCTAATCTGTTGATGTTGTTCAATTTAACAAACAATGCATTTCTATATAATTTTTATAAAATTTAGAGTTGATTTGATACTCGATCAAGTGGTCAACAAATAAACAATACTGGTTAACTACGAATAATTAATTCTAATACATTCATCATTTGATCACTTAAGTGAGTATCAAATTGACTCAAAATTTCATAAAATTTATATGAAAATACATCGCCCATTAAATTGAATAAAATCAACGGTTTAGATTGAACGTTTGGATTTTAAAATTTTTAAATTTGAATAAATTATGAAATTGTGACATCTTGTGGCACCCCAAAAGTGATAGCACTAGAACACTGCTCTTTAAGCAGAGATTGAGATTGAAATACTTTGAGATCATACTTCAGTTTGATTTCATAAATTTGAATGCAAATCATATTCACAAGCTGCAACATTTGAAATACTACGGTACATCTTAAAGCACATATTAAACAGTGTTTTAAAGTTATTTTCCAAAATCTTAAATTCAAATGTAAACCAAACTGCACAATATGATCTTCGTATCGAAATACCCTTAGAAACAATTTTTGTTTTTTTAGATTTTACAAAATCCTTAATTGAAAACATTATGTGCTCTCTATTTACAACAATTTTTGTAAAATCTAAAAAAAAGGGGAAAATCGTAAAAAATTCAAAAGAAATATAAAAAAATTATTTCTAATAATATTTCAATACGAAGAACATATGATGATAATAGTAGTCACTACGCCATGTTTTATTTTTAAGACCGGTTAAATAGAGGCCTTTAGGACCGGATAGGAAGTGGTGCTAAAGATGAGTGGTGTTAAAAACATATAAAAAACCAGTGTTAAAAGTGCGGTGCTAAAACCAGCCAGAATTTGAGATCCAAAAGTTACGCATTATTAAGACCGATTTTTAACCTAAAACCGGTGTTAATAGTTAATCATTAAGACCGGGTTTTAGCTTAAAAATCGGTCTTAATAATGTGCTTATTTTAGCTGTTTTCTATTTTTTGAATATTTTTAAGATCTTTAAGATCGGTTTTTAGCTTAATAACCGGTCTTAAATTTTAATTATAAAATATATATATATATATTGTCTAGCCCCATTTTTGCTAGCCAACAACCACATAATATTCATGCAATTTACATTGACAACAATCAAATATATATATATATATATATATATATATATATATATATATCACAACATCACATAATCATCTAACGTACAACTCGCTATCCGTGGGAACATAAGGAGAAATGCCGCCGAATTTTTCTCAGACAACAAATTGCATCTAACGTACAACTCGCTATCCTAAATGAGACAAGAGTATTCAAAGAGCAGTACTACCGACCAGGAGTACTATCCGAGATTAATCCCTAATGGATTAATCTCGGACGGACACGACCAAAAATAGGACAAATTCTGACAATTTGGTCTTATATAACAATACAACTAATATATGCAAATGCCAAATTACAATACAGATAGTCCGTATGCTGGAGTCGTTTCTCAAAATCTAAAATGCATACAGTCGATTCGAACCTTTCAAATTGTTTTTCATATTGAAATCTCTTAGGAAATAAAAATTTATATTTTTTCAAATTTTTTGACTATATATTATGCTATTTTTAAAAAAAATATTGTAAAGAAGTTGTAAAGGAGCATTTCTGACCCTTCAATTTGAAAATAGCATAATATATGGAAAAAAATTCGAAAAAATATAAATTTTACATATAACTGTTCCCTTATGAAACTCCATCTCTCCGTCACCAATTCGAAAAAATAAAACCACTTTGATTTTTATTTTCCATTCAATTTCGTTATTATCTCCGATAAAATATAACCTATTTGACTACGAAGAGAGATCTAATCATCCATCTAATTGTAATTTGAGTTCTACGTCACGATAGTTGTCGTTTCATTTTTCTAAACCATTCGTTAGATAATTAGATTTTTCTATAATTTAATTTTTGCATTGATTGATTTAAAAAGTCATTTGGTTTATTTGAATGAATTGATATATGAGAATTCTGACTGATATATTTTACGAGTCAACGAATCTCTGATGCAAACTGATTTGATATGGAATGTAAATTGATATGAAATGTGAAGCAGAATCATCTAAAGAGGGATTCATACTAATGTGAAAAGTGATAAATTAATTTGGTAAAATTTAAATCCGTTGATTTCTGTAAAATATATTTTATTTATTTATTATTGATGTGTGGATTAATCTGATCAGTTGATATTTTGTCATATAAATTGATTAAAAAAACTACGTCTTTAAATAATTAGTTACTTAATTTTGCAGCTTACTCTTCGTTTTATCTTTATTTCTTATGACGTAGGTTGATGCAAAAGATAATGTCTCATCTCAGTATCTCACTCTTCGTATTTTGGATACGGGATATGACAGTCAATTAATAATTCTGAACACCACCACGATGCATGGTGATGACAAAGACGACAATATGCTGATGAAAAATACCAAAATTGAAAATTATATATACAAGTAATGATGATTTAAATATAAACAATAAACATCCATATTGCGTAGTCAGACTTATGATGATCGTATCTATATGGATTAAATGGGGTGCAAGATTTTCAACTTTTGGTATTATCACATGATCAATGTTAGTATTAAGAAATATCATATTCCACCTTTAAAAATTCCGAAATAGTTTTTTGTTGACCATCAAAGTTACAAATTATATATAGAGGATTGTTAAAATGCTATGCATAGCACGGATGGTCTTCGTGCTACGGATTCGTTCTTGCATTTCAGACTTCAAACGACCGATCCAAACTGTTCATTATCTTCTACATATTGAAATCTTATTAGAAGCCAAAATTTACATTTTTTTTGAATTTTTTTACTATTTTTCTCAGATTTTTTAAAAGCACTGTTATTGAAGAGTCCAGAATTTATTAGATTAAGTATTTAAAAAATCTGAGAAAAATAGTAAAAAAATTAAAAAAATTGTAAAATTTGGTTTGTAATGAGATTTCAATTAAGTATTTTAAAAAATCTGAGAAAAATAGTAAAAAAATTTAAAAAAATGTAAAATTTGGTTTCTAATGAGATTTCAATATAAAGAAGATAATGAATGATTTGGATTGGTTGTTTGAAGCATGAAATGCAAGAACGAATCCGTAGCACGAAGGCCATCCGTGCTATGCATAGCATTTTAGCAATCCTCATTATATATTAATCAAGCTTCTAAATTTCGGCGAAATAACAGAAATAGCGGTATTCTGTGTCAAACCGCATGAACGTTATAGTCTTAATTGAGAAAATGACGTAACACGTTATTTCAGTTATTTCGGCGATATAAAGCGTTATTTCAGTTATTTCGGCGATATAAAGCGTTATTTCAGTTATTTTGGCGATATAACGCGTTATTTCAGTTATTTCGGCGAAATAACAAGCTTTTATTGCTACTATTGTTAAATTGTGTATTCAATATTAAACTATTGTTAAATTGGGACAAGTTGCTACTGCTACTCAATATTGGTACACTGCAGTATATTGAATTTTTTATGGCCGTATGCTATTTGTATGGAGTATTGGAGATGTATAAACATATAAATTGATAGTTATAGAATTGATGTGTGTCAAACTTTGAAAAAAAAACTACACCGTTATATCACCGTTATAACATCGAAATAACACCGAAATAACATGGGGACCTGGACCGTCATATCGAAAAAAACCGAAATTTAAAAGCTTGATATAAATTCATATCTATCAACTCTTAACGCCACGTGTACCAAGGTTTTAAAATGAGATTTTTTTATATAACCGTAAAAAGTTAATTTAGCTATTCGATATTATATTAGTGATATATATATAATGGAGACAAAACAATGTGTATATAAAACGAAATTATACAATATATTGGCCTATCATATCAATTATTTAAAAATTTAAAATATAAAAAATTAACAATTCAAAGGTAAAATAGACAAAATCAAAATGTTAAAGCTAATCTAATTTGGATTGGTATGAATTTGTATTCAGCTAAAAAAATTAGTAAGTTGAATGATCCATCCGTTTACGCTATCAAATGTAAAATTTTTCAGAAATATACACAACTAGAATTTCAATTATCTATGTCGGAATGCCAACGTATTAGGATCCCTAAATCAAGTAGTTTTAAAAAAATCATTAATCTAATTAATTCTGAACCGTTCAAAAACAGTAGTTTTTAAAAATTAAAAAATATTTAAAATTTTCAAAAAAAATGTAAAAATGTGTCTGCATGGAGATTTCAATAGAGAGATCATATTAGACGGTTTGGATCGGACATTCTGAACTAGATCTAAGAGTTTTGATCTCAACTCACCGATCCGGCTTTATTTTCAAGTATGAGAAAAGATATGGGGAGGGGGGTATTTGAAGGCGCAAATTGTGAAATAATCAAGAATAAAGCAAATAGTTAGGAACAGTAAAACATGCATAAGCTCATAGATTAAAAGAGATGCTGTCCACAACAGGAACACGCCTGAATTCAATGGCAGCACACAGACCTTTCTACAGCCTACATCCATTTTCTCTTTCCTAATACACAAGCCTCTCTTTACTCGACAAGTAAACTGAGAGAGAGAGAGAGAGAGAGAGAGAGAGAGAGAGAGAGGAGAGAGGGGGATAGAGAGAGTGCAGAAACCCTAACAGTAGGTGCAAGGACCCTAGGAAAGCGGGCGCCTAGAAGGGAGCAACGCCCATGTTGGCAACAGCAGCGGCGTACAGACCCTCCTTGACGAAATCATCGTCTCCTTCCTGAGAAAAATTTATAAAAAATGACAACATACACAGAAATTCCAATAAATGCCATTACAGATTAGCATTAACTTGCTCAGAGACGCAGGTTTAGATGCTTAGATTAGGTTTTCGTGCTATTTTCGAGGCACAATACCTGCGGGCGAACGCTGCTCTTCTTCAGTCCTTGATCTGGCATCAATCCAAAATGGATGTGTGGGAAATGCGCCCACTGGAGAGGATAAATAAACATAGTTTATAATTTGAATGATATATAGTGAAGCAATTAATTTGAACGAAGAATTAGTAACAAACCCTAACTACGCTACAGAGTGAATGCGAATAATAAAGAGGGTTTTTTTAAAGTGTTATAATATTGCAAAGTTTTTACATTCTTTGCTGCTGCGCTGAAGGCCTCTCTGTGGCTGATGTCAGGATTCCCTGCCTTGATTCTTTGAATTTCTTCCCTGTTCACAGAGAACTCTCTCTCTTAGAATAATGTGAATTCTCTTTTAAAGAGATACATACAATATTAAAAGAATGCAATGGAAACTATATATCAATTTTTGTCTCACTTGATGAATCGGTTATAGGCTGATGGAACTCTCTGGCGTTTCTCCGGAGCTGCACCATGAACATAAAGCTTTTTAATACAAAAATACTGTTGATTGAAAATTATTAAAAAAATATTTATAGAGAGAGACGTGATTTGGGTGGTTGGAAATGGATCATACAGTAAATACATGAATTATATGTTTTTTTAGAATATATGTTGATGTGGCAGATCAAAAGACAATAAGCATTATAGAATATATATATATGCACATCTTTACCTGAACTCTTTCAGAAAACAAATATACTGAGTTGTACATATTATTCTACGCTTCTATACCAGTTCTCTACCTTCATTCCATATTGTAGTGCACATAAAATATTCACTTTGTTGGGCACGCCATAATTGTTGGAAAATGGGGGACGGAAAGTTCATGAAATTCAGAGGAACAATACGACATTTATTATTTTTTTTTTGAAACAAAATACGACATTTATTATTTATTCCGAATCAGAAAGTCATCCTTATCGAAATAGATGGATAAATAGTATTTATAATAGTGTTGTAGATATCATTTTGACTACTACTACACACACACACACGCACACATACACATAGAAAACATACATACTAAGGACTAAGGAACCACATACACAGAATAAGTATAGTGCATGAGAGAAAACGAAAGGTATGTCACTCTCACTTCAATGTATATAAAATTTTTCCAGCAGCTGCTAAAGAATTAAGAAAAGAGAAAAGGGGAAAAAATAAATAAACACAGAGAGAGAGGGAGAATAGTAGTTTATGTACGTCTATTAACCACAGGAGTTTGAGGTGGCTCTGGCTCGGGGTTAAATGCCTTAATTGGGTGTGGCGCTTTATTGCTGCTTGTTAGGCTGCTTAGATTAGACGCTTGATCCATCAAGAAGCTTGGAGGTTGGTATGGCATCTCATTCTACATAAACACACAAAGATTTTGATTAAAAAAAAAGATATGCAAAAAAACATAAAAAGATGGATAGCATGCAACTTTAGAAGGATACAATAGCAAGTGCCAAGTATAAATATAGTTTTGGAAGGATGCTCTACCAAAATGCCATGGGAAGGAGAAAGGAATGCATGTCCGAAATGGAGCTGGTTGCCGGTTGGAAGTAGAAGTCCCCTCAAGTTAACTGACAGAAGGTTGGTACAGTGGCCGCATCGCACCGTCACTGTCTTGAATAAGCTGCTACATGGCACCCCCACCTACAAAGAAAAGGAAAAAAACAGAAACAAAGATACTGTCAGCCATGAGCCATGTAAGAAAGAAAGTTGAAGTTTTAGGAGTCCTACAATTTTCTTTCTTTTTTTGAGGGGGCAGAAAGGAATCGAAAAAAAACCGCAAGGATGGTGTCACAAAAGTTGCAGTGGACATAGCAGAGCTGCTCGGAAGGGGACTGAGTGATGTGGTCCAGGGAAAAGGCAGATGAGGAGGATGACATGATTTGACTTGATCTGATTTGATTGATTCCCCAGCAAAGTATAAAGATAGAGAAGGGAAGCAATTTCTTGATTTGATTTGATGCCTTGATTTGATGCTTTGAGTGACTGCTGATTCGGTGGCGCTGGGTCTCGGATCTGTTGTTTCTTTTTTTATTTGAGAATGGGAGGAGATGGGAAAGGGATGGGATGTTTTTCGGGAAAGAAAGAAAGAAAAGAAAAGAAAAGAAAAGAGAGAAAGGAATTGCACAAGATGCTCAGAGAATGGGAATGACTGAGAAGTTATAGGTCTGGGCAAAGTGCCAAACCCCCAAAGCATCCTCCCTGAGTCTCTCTAACAATTACAGTGCCAAGCATGTACATCTACCATCATAACAGGTTTTCTTATTAAAATATATTTTTAATTTATTACAAACTATTTGTGACAGCATAATGAAGGGACTGAATATGTGGTGAGAGCACAGTCCTTGAGTTACTGTTCAGACCCAGCGATCGATGAATAGGACTGATCCCATGCTAGTACATTTTTCAAGTGGTCCGGGGCATATTGTCTCCCTGTCGTGTTATGGGTCTGATGTGAATGATTTCCACATGCTTTGACGAAATTAGTGAGTAAAAATGGTAAATTCTTCTTTTAAAAAAAAAAAAAAAACTAAATTTGCAGGTTTTGCATCGTAGTATAATACATGGACCGATAGTGAAACATATTTTATTTAGACAGCATATATATTTAAACGGTTAAACCCCAATATCTCCATTGGTTCAAGGATCAGCCAGATGTCTGATTAAATATATGCAAATAGTTTTATTACATTTTATTGGATGATTCAATGTTATGATTGTATTTTGTTATTGACGTTTCCTAAAATCCAATGACAAGGATAAAGAAGTAATTTATTATTGATGTATATGTGAAGTTGTGAACATTTCTTCGAAAAAATTATGGAGTGTGTCTTAAATGTTAAAGAAATAAATATTCCGTAATCCTGTTTGTTTGGATGGTTAAAATTATGTTTTGAATTTTCTATCATAAATTATGGTATATTGAATAATTTATACTGAATATTTGAGATTTCATATGCTCGCTAAGATTCGAAAATACTCGATTATTACCACATTTCACAATATTTGTTATTATGAACACTAATTTATATTATTTTACGATCAATATAAATCTTCTTAATGAAAAAAAATACATATCTAGCACTAAAATTACTATATAGTATATATTGTCTTATAGATTAACAAAATTAGGAGAATTTTCCTCATTTTTTCCTACCACTCCTGGTAGGTCTGTTAATTATTTCAAGTATAGATAAATAAAGTACATACACTATCGTACTCGTTCAAAGTAAAAGTTTTCCTTGTCATGTGCTTTTTAGTGCTTACCTACCACGAATTAAATTTACCGCTAAATTTGTTTTCTTACTTGATTTAGGACAGCAGTTACATCCATAATAGAGGGGTCGCGTTCGATTAAATTGCCTTATTGAAACATGAGAGTACAAAGACGTGAGCTTGTGTCGTTTTCTCATTAATAAAATCACATATTTTTCTTTCTAGGCTTAAAAGCCACTTGGATACCCCATTATATTTAAGCATTCCGTAATTGAGCCAATCAAAGTCACTAACGATCCAAAATAAATGCATGAGTAGGATGAGGATTTATATTTCGCGAACGGTCAGAACTGTTAAACTAACAATTGCTCATTGAATTAGGTAGTGATCGGCTTTTGTTAAAAATAATTATTGTATTTTATCAATTTTTTTTTGTAGGGAAGAGACGTACTGTTCTTCTTTCTTAAATACTTAATATCTGTCTTTTACAATTTATAATTTCCAAAGATTTAATTTCACTTCCTATGCATGTATATACATATCGTATTTTTTTTTTTAAACTACCTAACAATGCAATAAATAGTCAGTATACTCACTTTCTCTATGCAACTAGGGATGAAAACACCACATATAATATTCGCTCCGACCCATATTCATATTCGAAAAGTAGCGGATTTGGATAGTAATATTCATACCCAAATTCGTGTACGAATGTGCGGATATGGATTTTATTAAATGGTTACAGATAATGATATGGAAAGCAATGTATATTGATGCAAATACGAATACAAATAATTATCCGTATTTGTATTTTTATATAAAACGAATATCAATATTTGGCAATTTTGATCTACTAATGCTTTGATAGGCATGATATATTTTTTGTAAATCTTAGAATATATCACCATGCTTACTCTTTAGAAATTTACTTGAAAGAATATTTTGTTATCAATTTTGTCGAATTGATAAATTTCACTATTTTTTTACAGTTTTCTTTTTTCTTGGGTGCATTAAAGATGTAGATATATTACTTCATAAAAATAGCTTTTATTTACGTACTTGTTTCCTAAAGGTCTAGATTGAAACTTTTGCCGGACATTGAATTGCTGATCATGATGTTGTTGTTTTTTTTTTTTTGTACAATAAAAAAAAGAATCGAGCAAAATAAGATTCACGTCTCATAAAATATATCTATTTTTGACAATATCTGAATTGTATCCGTATGCACTTTAACATCCAAATCATACGATCCGAACATATCTATATATGTATGTGAATCCGACAAAAAATAATATGAATGCAAATATGATATGACCACTTTCTGATCGTATCCGACCCATTTTCACCCCCAATATGCAACACTTAATTAGAATCCTGACTTTTTATGTTCTAAGCATTTAAAAAAAAACTCTTAAAATTGTGCTCCCAAAAGAAAACACAGAGTAAAGGGAGCATAGGGGAGATTAGGTACGAGGAGGTGAAGCTCATCCTAAAATTGAGAATTACAATTTTAGGATTAACTCTTCTCAAAACTGAATCTACTTAGCTCATCCCATTTTTTCTTAGTATAATCTTCATTTTGGAGCAGAATTTTTTTTGAAGAAAGAGGGAGGTCTTTACCATCCAACTTTTTTTTTTAAATTAAAGGTGCATGCGGGACTTGAACCCTTGACCTCATGGAGGCCAGCCTAGTGCTCTTACCACTGAGCTACTAGGCCACATACATTTTGGAGCAGAATTAACTCATCCGAGCAGAGCTCTTACCTCCCCTCCACTATTTGGTTTGTGGAGCATCAGCCTGAAGTTCCAACATTAATTAAGTTTATATTTTCGAGAACTTTGATCTCATCATCTAACACAGCATTATATATATATATATAGAGAGAGAGAGAGAGAGAGAGAGAGAAAGAGAGAGAGAGAAAGCTTTCAATCAAAGCGCTTTGACCGGAGTCTCAGTTAAATCCCGTCGGTTCTAAATTTTGAAAGTTCAAACGACCGATCCGAACCGTCAAATATGATCTCCATATTGAAATCTCCTTGCCGTCCAAAATTTTCATTTTTTGAATTTTTTAAGTATTTTTTTCGGATTTTCAAAAACAGCAATTTTTGTAGGGTTCAGATCAAATTAGGTTAACGATTTTTTAAAATCCGAAAAAATACTTAAAAAATTAAAAAAAATGAAAATTTTGGTCGGCAAGGAGATTTCAATATGGAGATCATATTTAACGGTTCGGATCGGTCGTTTGAACTTTCAAAATTGAGAACCGACCACTACTACAGAATTTCCGTTTTATGACTGTTAATTTAATCACTTCAGCAACTGTACACATAAGTTGTAGATGGGGGAGTTGCAAAAGGGAAAATAACAGTCACTAAGATAATGACTGTTATTATCTAATAACAGTTGTAAAATCCAGATTTTTAATGACTGTTTTTTATTAATAACGGATGAAAAAGAAATGGCTTGTGACTGTTATTTCATAATAACAGTTAATTAAAGTATTTTTTTTCTCTTTTAAATTGGCGCGCTGTGACTGTGGAAACTTAATAACAGTTGCTCAAGTGTTTTTTTTTCCTTTTTTAATTGATTCGACCAAATGGGAGTACAACTGTTCAAACATAATAACGGTTGTCGATTACATACTTTTTTTTTACCAGGCTCTTTTTGGGAGCTAGCCCAGAATCGTTACCGTACCAATTGGTACTGGTTAATAACAATACAAACATATCCATAACATACTATATATATATATATATACACACACACACACACACACACACACAAACACATGCATATAACATAACAAAAATGCAATATTTGTATTAAATAATTAATCCAACATGATATTACAATTATAGCAACCCCCTGTCAGCTATACACACATACAAATTTTAAGTAAAAACACGCTATCTAAACTGCTTCACTATGAACTGCCATGCTAGTGCACTATCACCTCATAACTATTATTTCTTGTCTCTATAATATCAAATGAGTTCCAAGCATATCAAATCCAACACACATATAATAGAGAAAGAGAAATACAAATTATATATTCAGAAAAGTTGGAGTTCCATAAAGTCCATGAGTTCCTTCACGACTTTTGCAATCTCTTCCTCTGAATAGGGTCTCCTGACTGGCTCAATCCTCTATATTAAGCAATCCAAGACATAAAATTAATCATATTTATTGAAAAATTTTATTTTATTTGGATGGAGCAGATGCTTTTACAACTTTTATGTGTGTCATTGTCAGTTCAAGCCCTTATCCAAATTAGATGCCAGTTTTCACAAATGCAAAAGAACAACTTCTGAAGGATCAAATCGAGTATATGGTTTCATCCAAATGTTGTGTTCCTAAGCTGTATGATTATAGATATTTTTGAGCTATTAAAAAAAGAAGAAGATATTGCATTTTTTTAAAAAAGAAATGTTGATAATAAATGTAATATTTGAAATAAAATTAATTTTCATACCTTTGGTAAACGGTGATTCTCGTCTTCAAAAATAGCTGTAATTATGCCCTTCATGTATAGCATGGAGAAATAGCCGCATTCGAAATCGCCCTCTTGTTTCGAACACTAAAATTCAAATTCAATTGCAAGAATTAATGAAAATATTGATAATTTCACAATATCAAATTCAAAACCCTAATCCGTGAGTTGCATACCAAAAGTTCGTTCCATCGGAACGTAGGGTTGTCTCTTTTGATTTTCTTCTCTGTTAGATAATGCCTTAGCGCGCTGCAACCAGATAAAATGAAATTAATATAGTATAATATTCTTTGAATCTTCAAAGTAGCATAATGGATTGTTAATTTAGAAATAAAAAACTTACGTGTTTAATATCCTCTTAATTTGATAGACAATACCACTACTTCTCCGATTGAGAGAATCTGCATAGTAAACAGTGTAATCCGCAACTCTAACAACCATAATAGCCCAGTGCTTCCTAAAATACATATTAATTATTAAATCCTGTAATGAGCAAAACAGATCAACAATGACATTATTCATTTTATCTAGTTTGAGTATTCTTACCCTTGAATGTATGGAAAAACAATGTAGGTTGTTGGGTCAACACTTAAGAATGACATCTTCAAGTAATTTATCACGCGTGGTTTATCCATACCGATACTCTCGAGGCTAACCATATCTGGATCCATAGTGATAACATTTTCTAGATTTAACTCATTTGTAAGTTTCTCCTTGCAAAACCTACAATATCATATTTCAATATGGTCAAATCGAATGGAATACAACAAGAATAATAATAACTCGATTAAACAAAAATTGGACAATGATGCCTTTGTCCATAGGTCTGCAGCCCCGTTGTAACTTATGACATAAATTGTTCATGTTCAATGCTAATGAGAAGTTCTCTGTTCATACTTGGCTTTGGGCTAATTGTTTTCCCTTGAATATGATTGGTTATCATTCATTAAAACTTTTCAGATAGTACTCTATTTTCATTTTCACATCTTAAATATTCTGTCTAGAAACAAAATAGATAGTCAGTTGAGACTGGAATATATAAAGAAAATATCATGTCCAAAATTCATACCAGGTATACATCTTGAGGATAGATATGTTCAGTTGCTCCCTTTTCAAACACTCTAAAATATCCCCCACGCTCACGGAGAACTTAACCTCACCAGCGTGTGTACCCCAAGGATCGACATGCTCAAGCATAAATAGGTGGGTATCTCCAGGTTGGAGCATCAGCATCTCATACACGGACCTTTCGGAATCGTTCAGCCTATCCAAATGCTTCTTGTTGAGGAGCGGTTCGCGACCAACACCAGACGTCTCACTTGGCACCCTCTCCTTACTCATGGGCTCACGTGGCCTTTCTGGTTTATTATGCTACATCAAGTGTATTAACTAGTCATAAATAAAACTAAAGAAGTGAAATGAACTTCGTTAATTAAAAAATTGTATACCTGTCCCCGTAGTTCGACATCTACTTTCGGCCACTGAATGACATTCCCTATTACATCAACTAAGAGTTCCTCTACTCCACGAGGCGTTTGCCAAGTACGGTATTGTTCAGAGACCCGGTCAACATAGACCCAATAACAATCGGGCGCGAGGGGTACATTGTTTACTGTTTGACTAGATGGAAGGAGTCTTCCCTCAGCCACCTGGACCCGCATCATTATGTTTGTGTAACTATAGAGAGTGCAAGGCGTCTCTTCCTAAAAATTATAAATAGTTATAGGTCATATTTTATTTACAAATCATAATTAATTAGCTACTTGATAGAATTGAGATAGCAAGATCAACCTGAACATCGTCGATCGGATCCGGAGGCATACCACTTGAGTCTATCTGGGTCGGAAAAATAGATTGCCTAGGAGGATAACAGGAGTCCACCTCGACCGGCACAAAATGCGGTGTTAAGGGTTGCGACTGTGGCATCTGAAATCCCATTGAAGCAAGCATTTGGGACATCTGTCTAGTCCAAACCTCCCTTTCTTGTCTAATAAATAGAAAAATAACATTCTGTTTTAAGATGCAATTTCCAATGTCCTTCACAATTGTCCCATATTTCAGTTATACCCTATAAAGTATTTTATGCTGGCAGGTAATGCTTCTATAATAGAGTCATACTTCGTAATTTCCCTTATAATAAATTAAGGAGGATCACCTTATAATTTCCCTCACATCTTCCGGTGATATGCTCTTGGCGCGAGACGTACTTTTCCTCGGCTCTCTGACATATATATCATCCTTTTTGCTGAATGCAGAGTATCCTCTCATCCCACCTGGGTGCTCTGGCGTCCCAATGGCCTTACTCAAGGCTTCGAATGGCTGAATTACGCCGGAAATAACTTCTTCAGACATTGCTTGCGCCCGATGGAATACCTCTAGAGTCGCCTTGTCCGTAGAAGGGATTCTGAAATATCCTTCTTTCCCCATCGGTTTTGCCCTTGCCCTCAAATACCTCTGAGTCCTAGGCTCGAAGGCTGTGATAATGACCGATGAGTCCGGCTCCTCGGAATCACCCGCCACAATGATATCGGTATCCTTCCAGTTTTTTTGCGCTCCTCTATAGCCATGGGACCCCATCCTATGTGGCTTGTCAAACTTTCGTCTCTTCTCCTGTCCTTGTCGTCTCTTCTCCTGTTAAAAAAGTATTTTGAGAATTAAAACCTGAAATAATGCATCAGCCTTAAAATTTAAAAATTTGCTCAAAAATTTCTATGTCTATGTAATTTGAAATAAATGTAATAATATTAAGAATCTTCATGCGTGAGAACAAATGATCTAAAGATCCTATCTACTAACACTAAATACAAGATTCATCACTACTTCAACACCTGCATTTCTAGTTACCTCTGTCCAAAAAATATATTGAACACTATAAGATCATGTAATTATAAAGAATTGAGATAAGTGAAATTGGATTCAATGTCCCTTCCAAAGTGAAGTTTGTCAATTGAAATAAAATGCATAAACCATAAAGCTATAGATTCTAATAATTAACTTAAACATCATAAAATAAAATGTGGAATAATAATAAATATACAACTATTTATCTAGGAAGACTCATATCAGCCAACCATCCCAAATAACTCATGGGTGACCTCAACGACTTATACCTGAAATGTTGCATCATCCCTGTGATTTACAAACTGCTCCCACTCCTCTTCTGAGATGTTGTATAAATCACATGGATTTTCAGGATTCTTTGGATCAAATTCCAAAATAAATCGTTTGTAGATATAAGAACGAAAACACTTATGTGATTTTCCCATCATCATGATAGTTTTCTTCTTGGCGTCATCATTCTTGATGTTGAATGCTTTCTGAAATAAACCAAAATAATCACAATTTAGGACTTATAACAATTAATGCTAATATGTAGTTTAACGTTTGGTATTAGAGCATAACCTTGAGCTCCTCCCACAAATCATCAAGTAACTTTTTGGGTACTTTCCTCCAATCTGCAGTAGTGATCGGCACATTTTCCTTCGCTAAAAACCCGTAGTATGTCGGAAATTCTTTTGCACCTGTACCGATTGGACAACCATTCTTGTCAAACTCAACTTCAAATACGGTTCCTTGACTCCTTTGGGCCCTAAATTGTTCCAATGTCGTCCGAGATCTTTTCATGCTTCTGCACTCCTCTTCAGTCCTGATATTCTGCTCTTCTTCGAACCCTTCATTCTGCTCTTCGTCAAACCCAACTCCATACTCTTCTTCTCCAGACATATTTTCTAACAATCAACTACAGTTCAATCCATAAACACACAATTATTTCTATCAAAAGCAATCAAAAAAGAAAGAATTGATATCATCAAGACATAATATACCAGACATGAAATAAAACTGAATCCTAATTTCTATGTTGATCGACTATACATGCCAATTCAATTCATACAGCTAGAGTTTTGTTATTCTTTTTTTTTTCCTTTTATAATCTCTTATCTTACAATTTAATTACAGATCCTCAATATTGTTAGAATAAAAGCATGCAATTAGAAAAAAGGATAATGAGCATAGAATACAATTCTGGTAATTGAAAAATATAGGAAGCAAATATACTGAAAAATCACTGCTTATTGGATCGATCTTTGAAAATAGATTTAAATTAACGAGGATAGGAAAACACATACAAGATTGAATGAGCGATATAGAAAAATCACCTTCACAGAGAAATCGACTTAGTGAACTTGGTTCGCCTGTAGCACAGTGACGAGAATGACTTGTCTACCACTCTCTCGGCGGAGAGCGGAGAGGAACGGAGGTTTGAGGTGTCGAGTGTCGATGAAGAGGAGCAGATGAGATCGTAGCGCCAGAGTTGTGGTTTAGGGTTTAAGGTGCACGAGGAGAGAACTTGGGAAATCTCGAGAGGGAGAAGACGGAGATTACGGCGGTGTATTAATTAAAAAAATCATTTTTTTCCTTTTGAAGAAGCACTGTATTATTTTGTTGCGCTGTACATATATAATCAACTAATGGGATTTGATATTTGATATTTCGTTGCGCTGTACTATCTAGAGAGATTTGATATTTTATCTGGTGCATCCGACATATATAAGTGGTAAATAAAAGAGTACTATAAAATCTATATTTTTATATATTAAAATCTGCGCCGCATTGCATTTGTTTTAATGCAGTTATAAAAATAGGTCAAATATGTTATTTACATAATTTATAAAATAGTTTTTTCAATATATTAAAAATAATAGTACAATCATTATTTTATTTAAAAATTAAATAAATTTGGAAATATAAGTACATATATTTGGAACCGATTGTACCTTTTCCTTCGAGTCTACCATCGTGCCGAGACTTTGGAAGGCCAATAGGTTCAACATCATCCAAAAAATCAGTATAGAATTCGATAACCTCCTCAGCAATATATCCTTCGACTATGCTTCCTTCGGGTTTAGATCGGCTACGGACTAGTCCCTTTAATTGACCCATTGCTCTTTCGAAAGGATACATGTACCGCAGAAACACTGGACCACACATTTTTATCTCCCTAACCAAATGAACGGTCAAATGTACCATTGAATCAAAAAATGACGGTGGAAAGTACATCTCAAGCTCACAAAGGGTCAATACAACATCATCTTGTAACTTGTCCAAAGTTCTAGGATCGATCACCTTGGAGCAAATCGAGTTGAAGAAGAAGCACAATTTAGTGATGGACCGCCTGACTTCTTCCTTGAGAATTCCTCGAATTGCGACCGGAAGCAACTGGGTCAACAAGACGTGATAATCATGCGACTTCATGCCAATTAATTTGCTTTCATTAATCGACACCTTTCTTGATATATTAGAGGAATAACCAGAAGGAACCTTAATAGACTTCAAGCATTGTAACATACTTCTTTTCTCTTCCTTTGATAAAGTGTGATCTGCTGCCGGTAGCCAAGCTCGATTTTTATTACTCTCATCTGCTGCTAGATCCAACCGAATTCCCATTGCAACCATGTCCTTCCTCGCATTGATCCCATTTTTTGTTTTTCAGCCTTAAAGAATGAGTGTTTTCCCCGCAAATAGGACACGCTAAATTTCCTTTATTCTTATAACCCGACAAGTTACCATATGCAGGGAAATCATTAATCGTGCAAAATATCATGGCGCGGAGGGTGAAATAAGTTCGAGAGTGTGCGTCAAATATTTCCATGCCTTCACGCCATAATTTTTCAAGGTCATCTATTAATGGAGCCAAGTACACATCTATGTCATTACCTGGCTGTTTAGGACCAGAAATCAACAAAGGCATCATCATGTATCTCCTTTTCATGCATAACCAAGGAGGAAGGTTGTAAATACACAACAAAACTGGCCACGTAGTCTGACGACTACTCATGTTGCCATAAGGATTCATTCCATCTGTGCATAACCCCAATCTCAGATTTCTAGGTTCACTACCGAAATTTTCAAACTCCCTATCTATGTTCCTCCAATCCGGGGAGTCCGCAGGGTGTCGAAGCATTCCATCACCTCTTTTCCTACAGTCTACATGTCATCTTAACAATTTGGCATCTTTTGGATTAGAAAAAAGCCTTTGAAATCTTGGTATTACTGGTAGATAAAACACCACCTTTGCAGCTGGCCCCTTTCTACCTTCTTCAATTTGATCGTCCCTTGGTCTATACCGTGATGTGTTACACTTTGGGCATTTATCCATATGAAAGTACTCTTTCTGGTACAATATGCAGTCATTCGGACATGCATGAATTCTATCCACTTTCAAGCACAAAGGACACAATAGTTTTTTTGCCGTATATGTTGAATCCGACAACTCATTATTTTCTGGAAGAATTTCACCTAAAAGTCTGAGTAAAGATGTAAAACTAGCATCGCTCCATCCATTTTTTGCTTTTATATTAAACAATTTGAATACAGCAGTAACTTTTGACATATCACAACCAGGATATAATTTTATCTTTTCTTGATCACGCAAAATATCATAAACTTCAGGGATATCAACAAAATCTTCTTCCACATTACTCATCATTTCATTCAAATCATCATTAACTTGTGTATTTTCAACATTTTCTAATACATTGATTTCCAAATTTTCAACATTTTCATCATCCAATACATTCTCATCATCCATTGCATTCTCATAATTATCTATATTTTCATCATCCAATGCATTAATCTCTTCATTCTCTACATTTTCATCATCCAATACATTTTCCTCTGGAGACTCTCCATGATATATCCATCGGGTATATCCAGGCATAAATCCACGCCTAACTAAATCATCGCTCACAACTCCAAAATCAGACCATCTCAGCAAGTTCTGACATTTCTTACAAGGACAACGCATTTTATGTTCGCCCGTCAACCTCATATTCTCTTTAGCACGATCCATAAATTCTGTAAGTCCATCCATGAATTTCTTTGAAGCAAGCCGATCACTTACGTACATCCACGTTCGATCCATCTGAAAAATAACATTTGTTTACAAGTCAGGATTTAAGGTTATGGGTCAATTTAATTATCACGCAATGTTTTGGGGCCGGTTACCATCCTAACCCACTCTTTAGATACTCTGTCTCATTAGCGAGCGTACGCTAGATGCAATCTGGCGTTTGAGAAAAATCCGGCAGCATTTCCCCTTATGTTCCCTGAATACGCCAGCACACGATTGCTCGAGCGTACGTATTCGTGGGAACATAAGGAGAAATGCTGCCAGATTTTTCTCAAACACCAGATTGCATCTAGCGTACCGCTCACTAATCCTAAATGAGACAGAGTATCCAAAGAGCAGTCCCAAACGGGGACTATCCGAGATTAATCCCTAATGGATTAATATCGGACGGGCAACGACATAAATTCAGTATCGTTCCGGTATTTTGGTCCTATATGACAATACATTTAATTAAGATAAATGCAAATGCAATTAATGCATAATTTTGTGATAAATAAAAATAAACAAAAAAAAGTTATGAAAATATACCTCAAAATAATAAAAAGAAGTGATTGAGTTCTTCCCTCCTTGAATGAGTTCTTCACTCCTCGGATGAGATCTGAAATATGACAACAATAAATAATAAATCATTAGTGTCACAAATAAATACATAAAAATCGAAATAGAAAGGGAAAAAGAAAAAAATATCAAATATTATTCAAATTTAATTTTTCTTACCTTCAATTTTCTCTCCTTCTTTTCCTCTATCCAATACTTTTTTTTTCAGATTTTTTACAAACTTTTTGCTATTTTTTTTGGAGTGGTGTAAGATATGAAAATAATGGAGTTAAGTATAAAACTAGAAAACTTAATTTATGTCGGCAGCTATATTTTTGCACATTGTGCTACAGTGCCGAAAAGGGAGAAGCTAGGTACGGAATGTTTTTGGAAAATCTATCTAATTGAATAATATACAACTTAATTGTTAGCTATAGAAGGATATGATAATCTTTATGTAATTTATTAAAAATTCGTTACATAATCATTAATCAACAAATTATATGATAATGCCTACCAAAAAATAACTGATCAAATCTTTGTAATTATTTTAAGGGCACGTAAACAAAAAAATTCTTTCCTTTTTTTTTAACAAATCTATTAATTAAGAATCTCATATTGGCAGCATCTTATATTATCTATCTACACGTTGAAACATTCCTAGTTTGTTAAATTAGAATCTATTTAACAATTAATCTATATTCGGCACTTGATTAGTAATCACGTTAAAGATGTTTTAAATGATGTTTTGCAACTCCTATATAAAATAAAACGGTCATAAAAGGCTGAAAAAAATGGTACAACCGTTATTAAATATAGACAGTTGTAAAAAGATCGGACCCGCCTGTCAGACCATAAGTTGTCAAATTATCATTCAATTTTGGCAGGATTAACAACAACTGTTATTTTTTAGTTAACAGTTATTAAAGATTTTTGTGACTGTTATTTAATATTAACAGTCACAATGTTTCTATAAATTTTTTCTTTTCTATTCCTCACGCTTATTTTAATGACTGTTTTATTTTTAAAACAGTGATAAAGGTTTGGACAATATATCACGATAATGCCACAGATGAAGCAAATGACTGTTTTTATAAATAACGGTTGCTAATCCAGAGTTGCAAAAGCCATTTTGTGTGGTAGTGACGGGGTTTAACTGAGACTCCGGTCAAAGCGCTTTGATTGAATCCATTCTCTCTCTCTCTCTATATATATATATATATATATATATACATACACACACACACATAGAGTTTAGCTACGGTGAGTCGCGACCGAAACTCCTAGATCTAGATTAAAATGACCGATCCAAACCGTCCAATATGATCTCCCTATTGAAATCTCCGTGCAAACCAATTTTTTTATATTTTCGAAATTTTTAAGTTTTTTTTTCGGATTTTTAAAAACTGATGTTTTTGAATGGTTCAGAACCAATTAGATTAACGATTTTTTAAAATTTCAAAAAAATACTTAAAAATTTCGAAAAATAAAAAATTCGGTCTACATGGAGATTTCAATAGGGAGATCATATTGGACGGTTTAGATCGGTCATTTTGATCTAGATCTAGGAGTTTTGGTCGCGACTCACCGGAGGTTCCGTGAGTCGCGACTCACCGTAGCTAAAACTCTATATATTGAAAAACTCTTGGAGACCAAATTTTTTTGCTATATATTATGATATTTTTAAATTGGAGGGCCTGAAAGTTTTGATCGATTATTTTGAACTAGATCTAAAAATTTTGATTGTGACTGACGAAAACCTATATATATATATATATATATATATATATATATATATATGTATATGTATATGTATGAGGAGGATGGCTAACACGCCATCGATGGCACGAAGGCCCCGTGCCATCAAGTCATTTTTTGAGATCCAAGATTCAAATTGTCAATCCAAACCGTTCAAGTTATTCTGCATATTGAATTATCCTTAGAAACAAAATTTTATATATTTTTTAAATTTGTTTGGCTATTTATATTGAAATATTATAATTAGAGTATTTCAGTCCATCTAATTTGAAAATATCATAATAAATTGCAAAAAATTTTGAAAAAATATAAAATTTGGTCTCCAAGGGTATTTCAGTATTGTGAACAACTTGAACGGTTTGGATCGACCGTTTGAATTTTGGATCTCGAAAAACGAGTCGATAGAAAATTGATGACATGTGCCATCGATGACGCGTTAGCCATTCTCTCTCTCTCTCTCTCTCTCTCTCTATATATATATATATATATATATATATATATATATACACAGAGGCAATTAAATACCACATAATCCGAAAACACCCTATTTTATGTGTCATAACTCTAATGTTTTAATTACACAAGTAAGCTAGTAATTTTTCTAGCTCTTTGATGATCGTATATAGTTGTCATCGTTTGGCCCTCATGGAAGAAGTTATTAGCAAGTGGTAATCTAGGTAGGAATTGACCTGTCGTTTAATTAGAGCAATCTGGAACTTCCTGACAAGAACAAATTTCTCGAGATCACATCTGGAACTAGCTAGCTCCTAGTCATTCAATTTACCAGTCTCGCTGCATTCTTTGTTTATTTAGCTTAATTAATCAATGTTCTTATTGGATTTGGGGTAAAGTGATAGATATTTGAAATATTAATTCATGATAATATTTTTGAAATTATTTAATAAGGATCACGTAATTCATATAAAATTAAATAAATCATAAGTTAGAACTCACAATTTTGTAGAGAAGACATATTGATGCGGAAATTTGATCTTCTCCAATTTCTCTTAGTCCAAAATGATGGCAGAAAATAATGGCGTTTTTTTTTTAAATTTTGGTTTTCTTTTGTTGGGCGAAAATATGGAAAAATGTGCCACTACTTAATAAAATTTCAGAATTATGGCTAAGGTAATTGAAGGGATCAAATTCTGAATAAATCTGGTCCATTGATTTTCCATCAAAATCAATGCACCCTTTAATCATATTTCATAAATGAACTTGGTTCATATTTAATAATATAGGCCGCATTAAATTATAATTAATATTAATAATATTAATTATAACATAAAGGACCCTGGACATCTTAACAACAACAGTTAAAAATATTATTGTTCTTGTTAATTTATTAGTAATTTGGGGAGAGCTAGCGCATATATATAATAATCCAATATATATCTGTGTCGGAGACCAGACGAGACCAGGCTGTAGGCGCAAGTACTTAAATACAAAAATGGGTCCGTTCAGGCCCAACGGCCGGACTGGGATGAAAGGGACTATCTCAAGTTGATTGACGCATGTTGTTTTCCTCAATTAATCACACTTGCCCCAGTTACGTGTCATCGAATCGAATGGATAGTGAAAATGATCCCTTGGGCCGATCTTCCTTTTCTTGTATTTTCTTTTTAAAAAAAATGTTTTCTTATCACAAATTGAGCTAATATGTGTAAATAATTTCCGTATTTCACTTTCACACAGTTTATAATTCTTAGAGAGGATACCT
Organism: Rhynchospora pubera; assembly: GCA_028095005.1. NCBI lineage: Eukaryota > Viridiplantae > Streptophyta > Magnoliopsida > Poales > Cyperaceae > Rhynchospora > Rhynchospora pubera. The sequence goes on from CM051462.1 coordinate 54,694,177, forward strand.
TGACAGTTGATAGAGAGCGAGCCGGATTAGAGAGAGATCAGGAGCTTTATGCTGTGTTGACGGGTTCAATTCTTTGTTGACAGTGCAAATATTTAAGATAAAATACATGTCATTTGTCACATAAGATTTCGTTTTCGAGGGAAAAGAAAGGAAATTAAAATAATAATTAATAAATAAACCAAATAATTGAGATTTTAAGGTAATTAATATAATAATTAATAAATAAACCAAATAATTGAGATTTTAAGGTAATTAAAATAATAATTAATAAATAAACCAAATAATGAGATTTTAAGGTGTACACATACCGTGTTCAGACTACTATATATTCTAAAAAAAATTGATTATCTGAGTTCTATAAAGGGGGGAAAAAAAAAGACAATGTGTTCAGATTTTAGATACCAATTTACAATGGCTTTCAATTGTACGGTCATTATTTAAGCCGGGTCAAAAAGAGGCAATTGGCTGACCTATGAATTTTTGGCAGACAGCAAAACCGAGGTATGTCTATGGTGTCATGGACCTCATGGTCTGAACAGAATTTGAAGTACATTTAATTTAATGATGTTTTTTTTTCAGGATTTATCATGAGGCCACTCAACCTAAGAAGCAAGAAGTCAACTTAATAGGCCTTCAAGTACAGTTTAATTAAATGTTTCTTCAGGATTTATCATCAGGCCACTTTAGCTAAGAAGTCAACTTAATAGGCCTTCTTTTCTAGATTATTTCTTATTGGCAAATATACATCCAGAAGAGTGTACATGACCCTATCTGTTCGGAAACAAAAAAGGAGTTTTTCTATTAAATTTTGAGATAAGTGGGCTGGAAATAGAAACATTATAATGTACATATACAAGATTTGTACTGAAATGATTGTTTTATTAGTATTTTTTTCTTTTTAAATCGTGAAAAGCTGTATTGTTTAATTTGGACTGGTATTTACTGGGAACAAATTTATATATAAACAACCATAATAATTGATATTAACAATTATTTCTTCAAAGAAAATTAATATTACGCTTATTAAAATAATAAATTGAATTATAGATATATTTTCTGTGAATTGAATAGGCCAAGTATCAAATATAGTATATTATAAAATAAATGATAATGATTAAATTGTTAATCCATCAAAATAATTAAAAAAATATCTATATATGTGCAAATTTTCAAGAGAGGAAAAAGGTGAAAGTCAGGAAAAGAGATAAATAATTCAATATGTGGAAAGATAAACAAAGAGCAAAATTAGAGATTACCACTCTTTAATCCAAGAAAATTAAATCATCATTCAAATAACATATAGAAATTAAATATTTTTCCTTCTAATCCATTCCATTCCTTTCTCTTTTTTTTTATATTCCTTTATCCCTTCCTGCTACTTCAGGGAACCAAACACAGTAAATACACCTAATCCTTATATAGTTGAACTTTGAATTTAGTGATCAATGGGATAATCCAAATTTGTATTCTCAAAAGTATACATGTCAAATGTGGTAAACGATAACGGAATGTGTGTTTCGTTTGTTGTGCCGCTAAGAAAACGAAACTAATTTCGCTACCGTTAACGTACCGAGTCACTTCATGAAGGAAATAATTTCGCTAAACGACATGTAAAAAAATACGTTAAACAGTTTCATTTTCTGTGCCATTTTCTGTTTCATTAAGGAAACGAAATATTCCGTTTCGACAAAATGAAACGGTATAATGGCTTAAGGTATGCCGTTGACGGCCGTACTAAAAAGGGTAATCGATCAAGTGACACCACGAAATGAGTAAACCGAGTCTCTATATAAGGATTAGGGGGGCGTTTGTTCGTGTAGTAAGGAGTTGCATAACTTAAGGATGCCTAAGTGTTTATGTAGTGTTATGTAATAGATGTTTGGTTGTGTAGTAAGGATGACTAACTTAATGCATGCATATAATCATGTCAAAAGACTAAAATGACCTTAAATTTGAATTAGTATTATGTATTATATGTTGTGACCTAATTATTGTTAATTATTAATTATTATAAAAATTAATTATTAATGATGATAATAAATCATTTTTACTATTATGAAATATTAATAATTACTTTTAGTTAAATATTATAAATATTATTATTTATTTTATACTAAAAATTATTATTGATTAATTATCTTCAATTAATTATTATTCTTAAATCATTATTATTAATAATTAATATTACTTGTTAAATATTATTTATTATAATAATTAATCTTTGTTATTAATTATGATTTTTTAATAATTATTGTTACTTATTAAGTATTATTATTTATTAATTAATATTAATTAATTTTTAATTATTATAAAAATTAATTATTAATGATAATAAGAAATTATTTTGTTATTATGAAATATTATTAATTATTTTTAATTAAATAATATAAATATTATTAATTATTTAATAATAAATCAATTTCGTTTATTAATTATTATTATTACTTGTTATATATTATTATTTATTAATTATAATAATTAATATTTATTACTAATTATGATTTTTTAATAGTTATTGTTACTTATTAAATATTATTATTTATTAATTATTATAGATTATTAATTATTTCTAAAGGGTATTGTTGGAAAAAAAAATTAAAGGGGACCGGTGCATAACTTATGCAACCTAAATAGGTTGCATAACTTATGTACCCTTAAGGCATCTTATGTAAGAGGTGTTTGGTGACTTAAGGATACATAACTTAAGTTATGCACCCTTTAAGTCACAAACAAACGCCCCCTAGGTGTATCTAGTGAAACCTCCTCCCTCCCATACACGCGTGTAATTGCTTCATGTAAGGCCAGTGTTTCAGCCATAAAGGAACCAAACACAGTAAATACCGACATCTTTCTTTATTATATTTCTGATACAGTTCGCAATAAGTTCAGCCATTAGATTATCATGCGTGAAGTCTCCGGCCCTTCTCACGCATGTATGCTCTTGTTCATTCGTTATTATCTTTCAAAATTTATAATTTTAATGTAAATTAATTAAAAATTTATAACTTAATTACTCATTTTTTAATTAAATAGAATAATTATTTTTTAATTAAATGTATATTTAATTAAATAAATTAATTAAAAAATTATATTTTAATTATTGCCGTATTATATATTATTTGATTATATATAGAGGCTAACATAAAATATTATTTAATTATTAAGATAAAATAAGAACAACAACATTTTACATAATTGAAAAAGAAATAAAATAAAACCATTCATATTAAATTAATATAACAACTATTAATATTAAACTAATATGTATAATATAGAATTATATTAAAATCATTCAGAACGTCAAAAATTCAGTTCTACCCTTGTTAGGAATTCCGGATTCTATAACTAGCTATGATCGGAATCTCAGATTCCGATCTTGTGATAGTATTTAAAAAAAATATTATTATATTGATATTATTTTTATTATATTATATTAACTTAATATTATTTTTACATTTTTCGGTCCTAGCTGGAAGTTCAGCCCAACGAAGGAGATGTAGAATGTGGAGATTGGAAAAGAGTACTCTTATATCCACACGACCACAACAACATACATCTCAGAATATGTTTCGATTATTCATTTCTTCTAACGCATACAAGCAAATCAAATGTTTGCTCCCAGCTACTGCCACGGCTACCAATCCGAATAAATTATAGGATATGACGGTGGTTCACTAAAGATCTTATAAATTAATAAAACACATGGACACAGGATTAGAGCAAAGTTTCTTGGTCCTTCCTTCTCAATTCTATGAAATGCAGGGGGTTCCAAATAATTTCTTACGCTGAATTTAACTTCCTGTTCAAATATTCTAGTTCCTCGCTGCTTGTGAATGGTCTAGTGGGATCACCTTTTATGCACCGACATGGCCTCTGTCAGGGTGACCCCCTTTCACCATCGCTCTTCCTCCTAGCTTCTGACATGTGCTTACCAGAATGCTGCAAGCAGCTGCCGTGTTCTTACGTGTCAGACTCTCCGCTGTGATTCCTCATCCTTTTTACATCTTGCAATACGCAGACGACATGTTGCTTTTCTCGACGGCTCAGGGTCAAGCCCCTAGGACCCTGCTATTGGTCTTACAAAACTTCTCTAAAGTTTCCGGAATGAAAATCAACTTGGATAAGTCTTCCTTTATTCCTTTCAATCTATCACCCCAAAGTATCTCGGACTTGCAGGATTTACTCTGTTGTCCTTCTACTACCTTGCCAATCCAATACCTAGGGCTTCCTTTAACTGATACACGCCCTGACAGATAAACCTTTCAGTCACTCATTGATAAACTTTCCAAGCGATTATCAGGCTGGAAAGCTAAGCTCCTCTCCAGAGAGGGTAGGGTAGTGCTGGCCTCCTCGATCCTCTCCACAATACCAATTTTTTTCATGTCAGTTTTCAAATTGCCAACATGGGTGGTCCGTGCTATTGATCGAATTAGACGAGATTTCATTTGAAAAGGTGTTGTGCATCAGGCGAGGGGGGTACACCTCTTGGCATGGGACAGAGTGTGCTTGCCAAAAAACCTGGGGGGTTGGGGCTTCTAAATATCTCCCTACATAACCTGTCTCTTCTATTAAGATGGTGGTGGCGTATATATGACAAACCGACTTCACAATAGGCCAGCATTACAAAGATTTTGTACGGGTCCCCAGAACGCTCTACCTCAGCTTTAGCGTGGAAGCAGTCAGGTTCTTTCTTCTGGAAGGATCTTGGACGTTTGAAACCTCTTTTCCAATTATGTGACTTATAAAGTTAATATTGGAGAAGAAACTTTGTTATGGTTTGATAACTGGGGTGGTACAGTCCTGCGTTTCTTCGAGATTGATCATCATTTCCGTCATAAGTACATTACTGTTAAAGATGCAATCCCCATGTTACCTTCCTTACTCCCCCTCCCTTAAATTATAATGAGTTGAACATTGCTTCTGTTGGGCAGAGTTTGGTTCTGTCTCACGAAAAGGATAAGCTTCTTTGGAAATGGAGAGAAGATGGAAATTAATTACTTAACTGCCTCGGTATATAAACAACTAGTTTCAGCAGGAAAGTGCAAGTTTGCCTATAAAAATATTTGGAAGCTCAAGGTTCCTCCTTCTATTCATCTGTTTCTGTTGCTGACGGTGCATGGTCGGATACTGACTCAAGATCAGCTTTCAAAGAGGAATATCAGCTTTCATCCTAAATGTGTATTTTGTGAACTTCCAATCGTAGAAACAAGACAACATTTGTTTTGTAACTGTTCTTTTACTTCTTATATTTGGGACAAGCTGTGCGTGGAACATGATACAATGGAGGTTCTACTCAATTCACTGTGTTCTCAGCTAAATACGGTTAGGGTTACCATAGCATCAACTATGTGGGGTATATGGCTGGAGAGGAACAACAGAACCTTTAGGAATGAGAGCAGGACCATGGTTGCAGTTCTGAGATGGATCGTGCAGCAAGCTTCGCTTTTTGAGATATTCTTTTCCCTTCTTTTCTTTTTTGGTTTTTTTCTAGATAGCCGCTATCTAGATGCTTCGGAAAAAAAAACACATGGACACATGGTGAAAGGTAATTATATAAACCTGGGGACCAATGCAAGTCCAATCCAGAATCATTAGAACGAGAATTTGAAATTGCTAAATAATTTTTTTATGATATTTAAAGTTTAAAATTTTAAATCTTTACTTTTATTATGAAGAAAATTTTGTGATGGTATACAGTGGATTTTAGATTTCGTCATGGGATGTGAATACGAACACAAACACAAACACTATTGATGTCTCGGAACAAAATCACATTTCCATCCATTTTAATTTGAAGAATGAGCTTAACACAAGCTCATTTAATAGTTATTTTACAGGGATTTGTAAGATATTAATAAGTATTTTTTTTTTAAGAATGAGCTTAACACAAGCTAGAAAATAAAAGCAGAGCAAGAGATTAGAAAGGAAGATACTAACACAAACTTATTTGACACTTGCGACAATTGATCAGACACCAACAAACGATATTATAAAAATGTTCTTCATACTTAGAACAATGTATAAATTTTTAATATGAGAATCATTTTACAATTGATCAGACACCAACAAAATAAATTCATTAATTTTCAAATTACTTGATAATTAACAAATCAATTTTCAAATTGTAGTGCTATACGATCTATCTAAACTATATATATATATATATATATATATATATATATATAAGATAGAAAATAGCTGTACTGATTTTTATTTTAATAATTTTTTGTAAGAAATCGTATTAACAAAATATAATCTCAATATAATATATCTTTTAATATTAATAAACAAGAACGATCTAAAGCAAATAAATGAAGAAGTAACCGCTGCATCAATGAGCTGCCTAGTACTTTTCAAGTTTTCATATATGAGCTTATCAAGACTAGTTATGTCCTGATAATAATTGAGGCTCCGTTTGGATAGGTGTGGAAAGAAGAGTAGAAGGGAAGAAGTGGGAAGAAGTATTGGAAAATGTGTAATTTTGTGAAAAGTTTGAATTGTTTATAATTTATTTCTTCATTTTTTTCATTCTTCCTATCTTCTTCTCAACGCATCCAAACGGTGCCTGAATGCTTTAGTACTTGCTATAGTACCAGAAATGATATTTGGTGTCGCGCGGCACGGTGCAGCGCATCCATTCCAAGCGTTCTATCTATGACATGTGTCCGGTGAATAATATCAGATAGATAGATCCAAAAAAAATTAACCGTCGAGATCAGATCAAGCGATTAGAATAGGTGCGCTGGGTCTTGCCGCGATTTGGATTCATTGTACTAGGGTTAGCGAGGAAAGTATTTGTTGCTTCATTGAAATAGATCCCATTGGTCCTTAGTAGGAGTGACGAAACGGCCCACTTACCGGACCACAACATGGTCAATTTGGTCGGGCTTGACCAAAACTGATGAAATTCTGAAAAGATTGTATGACCAGATTAGAGATGAAATGCAGAAAAACTCATATCTGATCTCTCTGTGAATTTTACCGTGGTAAAACCTTACGACGCTTATGTTCTTAATCAAATACGGTGAACTATAAATATTAAATAAAAAACATGTTATAACTCGGGTCAATGCAGCAAATAATTGGCGGATTCATAGGAACAATTGGAGACTATATATGCTCTTATTTTTTTTATTAAATAATACAAGTATGTTATTTTTCTAGCATTACGTATGCATTTTTATAAAAAAGTTATATATGATCTCTAAAAATGGTTTAATCAACCATAATTATAATCAAATTAGTTTGATGCTATCATTATAATAATATTAGAATTTAATATTTTTCGTGCTTATTTAAAATTTTGTACTCCACTAATACTGGGATACTCATATAATAATGGAAGAAAGTGAATGGTATATACGATGCTTGGAAAGATGCGAACCAATATCTTTAAAAATGTGAGTTAGTTTAATTAGTTTATTTATATAGTAATTTGACAAGTTTAGTATTATGTCACACTCTAATTCATGTGTAGTTATATAAGTGTTCGGTTAGTTTTTTATTTATTATATTATATGCATCTAGAGATTACTTGTGCAAATGTTTACTTCAAATTTTGCACAAAGGATGTGTTAGATACTGTAAATGTTAAGTTAAATGAGATAAGAGATCATCATATGTTCCATTGTCATAAACTGTTTTTTTTTTGCATAAACCAGACTAAAAAGATTATTTAGTATTACATTGTGATCTATTTGTCAAATTAAGGAATCATGTTGTTAACACTTTACATATGTAATTGTATTCATATTATGCAGGTTTGAGCTGCGGTTCAATCAAGTTGGTGTGGCGTTGTGTGTTTGTTCTCCACCAACATTCAAATTTGTACCAAACTGAAAAAGTGTTATGATATTTCTATGAATTGTGCTGGTATTATATTCTGATTGGTTAAAATATGTATTGCTTTGGATTGTTAAAACTTAACATGTTATTTTAGGGATCATATTATTGTTCTTTTTTTATGGATCATATTAATTTATTTTAGTACTAGTTGTTATATATTTTTTTGTTATATTACGAAGCTATCAAACCGAACGTATAACGCATGTTAAATCATCCCTTGTGCTACCAAAATGAACCTTAAATTGATGTAGTGTCTCCAAATTTGTTGGTTGAATGCGCGAAAAAGGATGTAAAATTATAACTATGTCACTTTATAAATATATTAAACTGAACACTTAACGCAAATTAACTCATTCCTTGTTGTATTTAGTTCACAAATTGTTAAATATTTAATGCATTTCTTAAGTTATCAAACAAAACACAAAATATCTGACGTCAGTACGCGGCAGATGGGCTCGGGCGCGCGAAAATCTGGGCCTGACATCAGCGCGCTGGTTAGGATAGATGATTTGGATGGTATCATTGGATGGTGTATATCATTTCCCAATAAAATATAAAATGATTCATTGGGAGCTACGACAACAGGGCCTATGTAATTTGGACCGAGCCTAATTGAAGGCCTAGCGACTGAATTGAATAAACAGGTCATTAGGCCACGGTCGCACAAAAAAAATAAAAAAATAAATTTTTAATCGTTTTGAACAAAACAAAATATCGTAAATTTAATTGCTAAATTTAAAAAGAGGATGTCTGTCACAACCCGCGCTGACGCACCGACACACGGGGCGGGACAGTATCTTCTGCATCCATTCGACGGCCCATCAATCTACGTCGCAAGCAGAAAAAAAACAAAATGGATGTCAGCTACAAAACTCGGTAATCGATTATTTAACGACGCAGCTTTTCTATATTAGTTGATAAAGCAAATTAAACATGACTGGATTAATCCACATAACAAATCATACATTTCACGGCGATAATCGAGTTTAGATTAATCATAACATAAGGTTGGTCTCCCTTGCTACAAGGGCACAGTAGGGACGCATCCCTTTCCCAAGGCACAGTAGGGAATTCCGAACCCCATAGACAAACAAATTCAGAATTCAGATTCTAAATCCGATATCCCGCAAAACATATCACATACGAGCGAATACATGCAAGCAAATTCAAGCGATAATCAAATCAAGCAATACGAAACTAATTATAGAGAAGTCCGGTTACCTGACTGAGCGATCCGGTGCACAAGCAAATCGAGAGAATGATAACTGCGACGTATAACTCGAATTCCAAATGGCCGACTATTCAAAGCCAAGGTGGTATTCACAGTTTGCTAGGGAGAGAGAGAAACAAAAATGATATACGAAATGAAATGAATGAGGCTGGGTCTATTTATAGTGGAGATCTGGCTAAAATGGTAAATATTTTAGATTACTTAATGGCTAAGTAAGCAGAAATGAATTACTTAGTTATTATTTCTGAAAATATTAATACTATTTATAAAGATAACTGAGCCTATTTATAAAGATATTAATTATCAGAAATTATTTATATAAATACTGATTACTTAGCTACTAAAAATATGGATAAGATCAAATAGATATTTTCAAAGTGGATAAGATCAAATAGATATTTTCAAAGTGGATAAACATGGACATTTTTCAAATAGGACCTTAGAATTCGATGTATTGCAAACAGGTACTAAAATTCAGAGATGTCACAATATCTGTTTTATTTTGTCTATTTGTTATTAAAATGTTATTTTGTCCAATTGCCAAATTAAAACACAGTAACCATCCTTTGTTTTCTTATAAAAGTTTAAAGTAAAGCAACTAGCTCAACATTTATATAAATCCATATGAATTAGAGTATGTCATCAATGCCAATCTGTTCAATTACTATAATCACATCCCCAGGTGCATTTAACATAACATAGAAAGCAACTAACTTAACAACAGTATACCTTAATGTGACAAATTGATCACATCCTGCGTGGAAACAAAGAACGGTCTTGAAATACTTGTAGATCTCACGAGTTGCGATGGTACCAGGTTTGTACCCTAGATCTAAAAAGAAAAGAGATATCAGATAAGAATTCAAAAGAGAGAGAGAGAGAAATCAGAGAGGAGAAGAAATCAGAATCTATAGATATCTAATGAAAGCGAGAGTATCGGTTTGTACCTATGTGGAAATGAAGATCTGTCAGCTGAGTTGGTGGTCGAGTTGTCTGGCAGGGTCATTGCCATGGTTGGAGCCAAAGAGGATATGGCAAACTGGGGAACGACAGAGGCAGGACTAGACGAGGATCGAACTCGTCGTCGTTGTTGAAGAGGATCTCATCGAATTCGAAGGACAGAATGGAGGAAAAGAGGAGGAGAAGATAGAGTAGAGAGAGAAAAGAGATGAATTCATGGTCAGATCTAAGTTTTGGTATTTTCGAGGAGAGAGAGAGAGTATTCTCAAATGAAAAATGAAATGTAGGAGGGAACGAGATCAAAGGGCGTGTCTATTTGAATATCATGTGACTATCATGGACAGTGTCTCTCTATGGATGGATGAAAAATATGAAGATGGTAAACATCAACTACCTATTTTATTATAGATATAGGTGATAATGTACTTATTTAACTAATTCATGTATCAGTTTATGTTACAAAACTATAAGTAGCGTTTAATATTATTTTTGTTTGTGTATTGAGTTTTTATTTTACTCATAATTGTTAAGACAGAAATGTAACTCAAATTACTATGAATTTGGCCTTACCAAACAGAGCAAACAAAAATTCAAACAGAACCATTTGAACACCAGTAAAAATTGTCCTTGATGGAGCAGCATGTCTTCTACAGAAATACCGAATGTTCTGTGGCTAAAATTTATGAAAAGAATTTGAAATTCAAGACCATGCTTCACACGCATTGTGAATTATATGAATTTACCCCAGTTCCAGTGAAGGGGTGAAGGAAACGGAAAACCGGACAGTCCAGATATCGGTATCATGCGTGTTCAGGAAGGTGATTATTACAGCTTGAAGGAAATTGCTATAAGGAAAACATCCAGAATGTTATTCAGGTACACAGGCTTATACTGGGTGTGTCAAATGATATAGCCGGTGTGAGAGATCAACAAACCTGCTCCATTTCCTCTGTGGACTGTATCATGACCTGGCGACCTGCATAGACTGAGAAGATGGCAACTTAATGTCTGGCGTGACATTGGTAGTTCCTCCTGAATCTCACGGGATGGTACCGATCTATGTAAAGTACTGCAGATTGTTTACTAAAACTGATTGTTAGAAAATTAAACAAATGCGGCTCGTTTTTACTGAGAATTTCCTGATTATTTTAGTTCTATTTGATACTTCTTATCCGATCATTTTTTCAGCTCATCTTTAAAAAATATTATTCTTGTAGTTCTTATTATTATTTTTTTGTTGGAATTTACAGTGGGAAGTCTATGGTTCTGTTATATTTTGATCATTACTGAAGACATTGACTAGAACAGTGGCTGACTAGAACAGAGCTTGCTGGTGGATCATGATCACAGGCTACAAATCTCTGTGCAAATACTTGGGAATCATAACCATTCTGTTTCATAGTCCGATTGAGGGTGTTCTTTAAGACAGTTCAATTCAAACCGAATTAATTTATCCAACCATATCTTTATTCGATTTGCATACATGTAAACCAAATTGGCTGAATGACCATAAAAACTGATTTAAACAGAACTTTAAACAGGTAATCAGTAAAGCGGAAATAGCATGCAACTTCTAGTTTACAGCCATAAATCTATGTATTAACTTCATAACCCATGTTTATTTGTGCAATATGGCAACACTAACATAATATTTTAAATTTAATGTTTTGTTTTGTTTTCTTTTATTTTTCTGTTCATTTAGATTTTAAATGTTAAAACCGGACCATAAATAAAACTTCAACTTCCAAAAGTTTTTTTAGAAGAATTGACAGTTCAATTGGAAGCAGAAACAAAAAAAAAACGATATAACTAAACTAAAAGACATAGCAGACAAAGAACAAAGATAAATCCACTTGTATGCTGTTGCCTCCTGAGAAACCCTTGCCACCGTTGCAGAAACAGAGCAGTAGCTATTTCGAAATTTTGCATCCAAGCCCAAACAAAGGATGAGGTAATGGAGTCTTGAACAGAGTGTGAAACTACCAAATTTGAAGCCTCCAATGTAGCTTTTATTGCTGACCATACTCGATTAACAAACAGGCAACCAAATCATTCTACTCAAAATACATTTGGTTTGGTTAAAACTTAAAACCAAATTAACGGAATATTTGACACCATTTGTGATGACTACATTTGGTTCTTCTTCTCTTTTCTATTTGATGGTTGATTCAATTCATAAACTTCACATTTCAACAAGCTACCATAGACAGAGTCTTGAAAGCTTTTCCTTTTATTTAATCGATAAGGTAGGACAAACCCCAATAGCCAGCCTTTTGGGGCCACAATAAATCATCTTCTTCGGCCTCATTCAGGCCTAATTTTCAGTGTGTACTACACCCCCATGAACGGAGTTGTTGCTGTTATTTATTCACGAAATTAATAGGCCTAAGAAAACCACAAATATGTGCAGAAGTACATTCAAAGTAGAACTTGTATTTTATTAATAATCACTAGCTAATGCAGATGTACAAAATCTAATGTTGCAATGTTTGCAAACCCTCCTGAGCTATAAATCTATAATGCAGCATTATGGCTCTTCCCCTCCCAAAAAAAAAAATCATTAACTCTTGAGCTCGTTTTATTGAATTAATTTTGTTTATTCTCTCAACAACTTTGAAGAACCAAGAATTTATACATTAAACCCATAACTCAAATGTCTTATTCACACCGTGGTGTTTAAATTTGAAATTGATCTGAGTATGGACGGATGTAAGCTGAGTTCATCTCCCAAATCTTGATTGATTTGGCAGTGACTCCAGCACCTGTGGCATTGTTGAACAAGAATACACGAGCTGCGCCATAGATTGCCTTGGTCGGATAGATGCGAGATGTAATGCACGTCCTTCCTTCTTGTGCAAAACTTTCTATTATTGAATGGTCAACCTGTGAAAATATGTTTCACCATGTCATATATAAATTGATATTAAAAAGTCCTGGAATTGCATGCAATTAATTAATGACGACCATATCCTTGTATTCATGAAATTATTTACGGAAGTATAATAATCAGGTAGCTGAATTTCATAAATTTAACTCGCCTCATACAATAATTTCACATCCGCATAAAATTCATAAATTAAAACCATCACTGCATAAATTTAGTGTTTGTTTCATATATAACTACATTTCGTTGTAGATATTCAATGAAACAAGTGCTATGATGTATCAGATATTGAGGACTCAAACAAAAATTGAATGATAAAAATTAAAAAAACGAGATCAGAGCTTCAACATACCAGTATCCTTACAGACAATGTTTCCCCATCTAGCACTGGAACAACACTACCATAGACCCTCTTCAGGACATCATTAGCCAAAGAAGACCTGAAATTAGTCCATCATCATATTACCAAATTTTACATCATGACGTGATAAAGCTTGAGAAAAATCTATAAGAACTAAAATGAATCAAAATATACAAACCTAAGCTCATCTTGACAGAAGAATGTATTTAACTCGCCATTAGTATTTTTTGCAATGTAGAAATAGGTAGCAGTCTGCTCAGATAAATCTTTGTCCGCCAAAACAAGGAGACCAAAGGGACCTAGAAAGCCTCTTCCAGCAGCTCCACCACTTGTGCTACAATTGTAGGTGACATCTGCCTCAATAGTATTCTCAAGTGCAGACTTATCGATCTCAAACTCTGCTAATATATCCAACTACAACATAAAAGTCAAAACTATTATTTAGAAAATCACATTTAAAAAGAAAAACAGAGAATTTTCAGAAATCTTTGACCAAATTTGGCTCACCTGTGTGGCTTTGCCTACATCTAACGGTATGACTGAACCAGGAGCTAAGGATACACCACTAAAAGTTATGCTGCTTAGTCTGAGACTTTCAACTTCTTTAACTGGCCACTGGAGAAGATGAGTGCCAGTTTTCATGTCATATACGACTGTCCTTGGAACTGTCTGTTTCATTCGGTTAAACAAAAGATCAGAAACTATTAAACCAGCCACAAACTGTTTCCAAAGGTAAAAAAAAAAAAAAAAAAAGGTGAGGAAAGAAAAATACTGTGGCACCCGTTTCATGGAAAACATGGCTAGTAGGCTACTGATAGCTCTTCTACTCCTGGTTTTCAATTCTAGGACTAATTTAATTTGAGAGGTTCTCAACGCAAAATGAACACATGGGATTATTATTATTTAGAACGTGTTTAGTTAAAGCAGAAGGTAAATGTATGTTGTATATTGAGTATAAATTTCCATCTAAAATAATAATAATAATAATAATAATATCGAGTATAAATTTACATATATATAGAAAAGAGATAAAACTATTTGCCATATGAAATAATCTGATCTATATCTATATATGGTAAAACATAAGTTTAACTATAAAGGCAATAAAGAAATTGGCCACAAAAATTAATGTGCATATGTAGTTAAATCTAAGTACAAAAAAAGTTATATTCTGTTGGGAATAAGTTTATATTACACGTGTCTAGAATAATTTTATATTTAAGTTGGAGGGTTTAACCCTCATCTAATTTTCCAAAATAATAAATTTATATTTAGAAAACGACAATTTTGGTCAATGTTTTTTAAAAAAAATTAATTTTGGAAAATTTTGTTTTGTCAACATTAGTAATGCATGTATAGTATATGCGCATAAGAGTTCTTGAACATTTTCTACATCTGCTATTCCTGATTAACTTTTGTAAATTGGACAGCATGCACCTCTTTAGTTTTTGTTTTATATTAAGTCTATCTGGCACTAATTTGAAATATATATTCTACTCTACTCATTTATACATTACCCTTTTTTTTATTATCTATCAAAATTAATATTCAAGAAATCTGCAAATTAACACAGGTTTTGATCTAGTGACTTAATTAGACAAGAGTTATTAAATTAAAAAAAATTAATACACAAGGGAAAGTGTTTTATAAATATTTAAGATTATGATAAGAATCTTGATCTTTATAAAAAAAAATTATTAAAAAAATGATTGAATTATTGAAAGTGGCAGTCAGGATCCGAACATCTATGGTCATAAGGTAAATTCGATCAAACAGTTAGCTTGTGGGTCCAATGTTCTGTGACCCCAATCTATTCCATTAACCCATCATGTCAGTACTCTATACGGATCTAATAATTAATAATTGCCAGCGTATATGAAATTGATTGGTAGCTGTACTAGCCGATCTTATCACTTTTCACTACGCGTATAAGTCTCAACCATACATTGAAGGAGACATCCAACAAATCAGGAGATTTACAATTAATTATATGATCAAGAAATATATACTCTGTTTGATCTATGCCAACAGAAGCTGCCATATATCAACCAATCTAAAATAAAGAGAAGTTAAGTATGATATTCTCTTAGTAGGTGTCCAGGAAAGGTTGCCTCAGACAATAATTTCACATCCGCTGCCGTCCATGTATTACGTGTCATCACAATTATAAAAAGATGTGAAAGAATGAGTCTGTACTAATTTATATCGTTTCAATATTTAATTGCTCACTGAAATTAGACAATTTTACGCTAAAAGTATGGTGTGGTCAACTGGAGGTGATGCAAAAAATATCAAATAAAATTAATTACGCAAAACGGATATCTAACTGTTAGGTTGAATATTATATGTAGAAATGATAGACAGATTATACATGGAGTAATTAACACCACAAACAATTACGTATACATACATATCGCAAATGCGTTACGCCTTCTCTATAGTCTATAGACCTGAATATAGAAAAAATGATGACGTTGCACTCTCCTACGTGGATAACTAAAATTAGTTTCAGATTAAGCTTTTAAAGTTCAAAGCGCTTTCTTGTCTTTTTTTTCCGATGACGTGCAAGATTTGTTTTTCAAATTTCTTTATGTTAATTAAGTAAATCTACCTGACAGCGGCACATGGATGAATTTTTTGCCTTAAAATAAATCGTTCACGTGACAAAGGAGATTAAGAAATTTCTTCAAACTTATACAACCAAACTAGCAAGCAGTTGCAAGTTTGACCATGATTCCATGAAACAAAAGAAATAATGACACAACAAATTCTGTTTCATCTTGTGTCGCTCTCTTAAAACGAAAGAAAAAGGGGAACAATTCATTAGCAATGCTAGCATCTACAGAAAAGTCTCCATCATATATATTGGTAAATGTAAAACCGAAGAAGTACGTAACAGAAGAGATTACCTGTAAGGAAGCCCATCCCTTAAGAAGGTCAGTTTCTTCACTATCAGTCTCCCCGATCCATCCCCAAAGGATCCGCCGGTTCTTCTCTGTATCGTAGAATGTCTTTGATGCGTAGTATTTTCCATAGTCATATCTGTTAAAAAAGATTACTTAGTTCCGTATCGTGCTAGCCGTTACAGCAAACACTGCGTTGTGCACTTTTTGTTGACGTTTTAAAGATAAATATTATGCACAGATCGTTAAGTTGGGACAAGTTGCTAATTTGATAGGTACTAATAATGCACATGACAGGAACAAGAGACCGAGTAACGGAATAAGGACTGAATAAATCAATTTTAGCATGATCTATGGTAAGTCGCATTCAAATAATTAATGCACGTCCCAATGCAAAAGACTAAAAGAGCTATTTAACCTACTACTCTTTAATGCATAATTAATTTGATATTTCTATTTATAATCAATTCATTTTCATAATAACTAATAAGAACGATTGGCCAGGATTTCATAATTTTTGACAGCTGTACTTTTTATCAATCTAACAATATATCTTCACGTAAATATTTGCTGTAATTAGTGCTAAAGCTACCTTAGACCAATACCGACATCGATCTCGGGATCATCTGGTGTCCATGTATTCTCAGCTGCATCATATGTCCCAATAGCATAGTAATCATGTTTGTCATCATCCAGACTGGCCTTCAACACATGTTTGACACCCGGACCTGGCTCAAATGAAGTGTCGAGACCGTTAGTTGATTCTGTCGCCACCGGGTAGAAATCAACACATTCCCACATACCGGTACCGGGCACAGCATGAAGCACGTTTGAAAGTAGTGTATAGTTCGCAAAATCCTTTGTTTTGTACACCAGAGCAAATCCTGTGTCCTCTTCATTTCTCGAGCCAATAGCGATGTGCCATGTGGAGTCATTTCGCACGAACCATGCCGTTGTTGGATCACGAAAATCCTTTAGCCCAATACCGGGGGGTGGGAGCAAAACTGGGTTCGAGTCAGACTTAACCCATTTGAGCAGTAGCGGATCATTAGGGTCTTTTGGGAAAGCCAGGTTTTGGACCTGAACCGACTCGGCAGTTGACCCGGTGTACAACATTATGATCTGTCCATCCGGCAGCTGCGTGGCGGACCCTGTCCATACACCGTTTATGTCGTACCACTTGTCAGGTACCATGGCAAGGGGAAGGTCCAACCAGTGGATGAGGTCACGTGACACAGCATGTCCCCACGTGATGTTCCCCCAAACCGCGGAGTCTGGATTGTACTGGTAGAATAGATGGTACCACCCCTTGTAGAATAAAGGACCTATGATTATCAAATCAATAAACAGATCAGAAACAAACAAACAAGGAGTACTCAATTAACCAATAGAAATGAAGCTGGTACCAAATTATTGAGAAAAGCAATAAGCCAATAACTAATAAGAAAAGCGGCTTACCATCCGGATCTGATTATTTGGAGAAGCGTGGCTCCCATTCAAGACAAAAGGAAAAGGGGAGAAAAAGCCAAATCAGTGAATATTCCAACGAACTTTCCAAAAGATCAATTAAAATTGAGACAGGTAGATACCGTTCAT
Source organism: Rhynchospora pubera (assembly GCA_028095005.1). Lineage (NCBI taxonomy): Eukaryota > Viridiplantae > Streptophyta > Magnoliopsida > Poales > Cyperaceae > Rhynchospora > Rhynchospora pubera. The sequence goes on from CM051462.1 coordinate 54,711,957, forward strand.
CCAGTTCTTGGGCGGTTGAAAATGAAAACCTGTTCTTTGCCAAGCGAGCATGGCGTTTGTCCATGGATAAATCGGCGAAGAAGATAGATGAGATGACGTCGACTTTTCTGATACACCGGCCTTTGAACCACGGGAGACCGGAATCTGCTTGTCAGATATTGTGTTTTCGGCATGATCAGTGCTAATTTCTGGTATATGATTTGGTAAACTAGGTAATAACTCAACTAGGGAAAACAAAATAACGGTTGCAATGGCAACAGATACAATGGTTGTTGTTAGGGCTTTCTTGGTTTTAGGAGGAGAGGAGAGATGAGTGATTGGTTGGAGTAGAGGAGAGATGTGATCTCGACCCTCCATTGTTGGAGGTGGATGTATTACAAGGTCAATTATATGCGGTTTATAATTGATATATAGTCTCTATTCCTTCACGGGTGTTTGTGTGGAAGAATGGAGATGAAAGACTAATTCGGTAGAGAGGAAAAAACATAAATATATGTTTTCTTTCAATAAATCATAAAGGTATTGTTTTATGTTTGTGGAACGAATTCAATTGGTATATAAAGAGAGGAATAAGACATGTGCTAGGATGGTGAACTGAGAAGGAGAAAGACACGGAAGCAGATGAAGAAGATGGTAAAATTAAGTTTCCTTTCTTAGGTGTGGCAATAATTATATAATTCGCAAAATGTGATATGCTTGAGATGATATGACAAGGGGAAATAATACTAACAATGAAATAAATGCTAATTAGAATGAATGGACAATCTATGAGAAATATGACTTGCTGCGCGCAGCTATGACGCGGTATATATGGTAGTAATTTGTAATGTGTGTGTTAGTTTCTATGTTTTCTTCGATCCAAGCTGAGGGTCAGAATTTCAGATTGCATGTTTTGTTTTAATTTTTTTCTTTCGTAAAGGGAAGAATAGAAGAGAGATAATCGAAATGGGTTTTGACTTTTGAGTTTTGAGTTAGATCATGTATTTGAGTTTGAGGTTTCGAAGATCGAACTCGTCGAGTCGTCGTGCAGCTGTTATGTCATGTGAGTTGACAATTCGTTGGGGGAGGAGGTAGCTAGAAGTTTGTGTCCTCCATTTAATTTGGAAATGGCGATATTCAAGGCAACTCTTAAGGTCGCAATTACCTTGATGCCAACATTGTTCTCAACGTTTGATAAGATATTTGTTTACAAACATTGATAATGCATCCATTATTAAAGCGAAAATTTGATTTCTGATTTGTAACTGAATCAAGGATACGTCCATTTTGCAGGGAATTGAGAGCCGTCTTAAGAAGGGATGTCTTAGACATGTGACACGCGAGGAATTAATTAATTTATTCATTCAATAATATTTTTTCTAAATCAATTGTAATACAAGTTAAGTACAGAGCGTATAATGTATAATCAAGCATTCAAGGTGTCCTAACTTACAGTGCTGTAGTATATATATAGAGTTTTGCTATGGTGAGTTGCAACTCGCCAAAGCGTCCGTGAGTCGCGCTCAAAATTCCGAAATTAAGTTCAAAACGACCGATCCAAACCGTCTAATACAATCTTCCTATTGAAATCTCCATGCAGACCAAATTTTATATTTTTTCGAAATTTTTAAGTATTTGTTTTGAAATTTTGGAAAATAATTAATCTAAGGGGAAATTGTTTTTATGCCACTCCAAAAGAAGGAAATTGTGAAAATGCCACTCAAAAGTTAATTCTTCTATAAATGCCACTATGACCATATAAAAGTGCTACATGAACCCCAAGAATTGTCCCCAAGAAGAACCAGATGGTATAATCAAACTTGAAAAGGCCGACCTAGAATAATTTTGAAATAAAAGTCATTTAAGAATAAACCAGTAGAAATTCTAAAAATTCTTATAAAAATTTTATTTTCCCTATGAGCGATTGGCGCCTCAGCGCGAACAGCACAATTTACAGAGAAGCACTCAAAGCAACCGAATCAATTCATTCACCGGCGGTCGGTTTTGTCAAGCCACAGGACATAACCGGGAGAACAACAGAAGTCCAATTTAAGCAAAATAACACAATCATACAATTGTTGCTTAAATTGACTGAACAAATCGAGGATCTGAAGGTAGCAGTCAAAAGGCTCGAGACTGTGAAAGGGAAAGAAGGCACTCAACCTGACGACCTGACTGACTCTCTGGACCAGATCCAGCAACAACTTCAGAAACTGAGCTTAGGAGAGCCCAGTAAGCCGGCAATACCAAAACCGAAAGGCAAACTTTTGTGTTCAAAAACCCAAAAGAAATATTTGAAGCCGAGAAAAAGAAGGCAGCATGAGCAGAACGCAAACAACAACAGAGGCAGCAAGACCATCAGTGTCAGAAAGAGACACAAATCAAACCCCTACTGTTGAAGACCAGATCCGTGGCTATCGCCTTAGATCTAGACTCAGATTTGAGGCTCAAATGAGGCTCCCTGGTCAATCTCGACGGTACCAGCGAAGCCTTGAGTCACAAATGAATCCTGATGCTGAGCTCAACATCTCCCAATACAGACGAGCACAGCAGGTCCCAGCAGAAACTCTGTACCAAGCTGGATGGTCAGAGAGCAGGCACCGAGTATACCAACATTACTCGGATGAAAGAACGTTGGTCACAGATGGCCAGCAAGTGGAGCTACCGTTCATCTCTGAAGAAAGTTTTAACAGACTTTTGCAAGAAGGACTCCAACATCTGCATATCGGATTAATTATGGTTCGATTGTACACGTTGCATAGGCGAAGTGCAGGTGTGAATGCACTAGTGTTAATCAGAGACACTAGATGGCGAGATGATAGAGCTGTCATCAGCTCTATGGAGATGGATCTCACATCTGGGACGCAGTTGGCATATACTGCCCCAGATATGACTCTAAGTATTCGTGACTTCAGAGATCACATTCAACTAGTGATTCAAACTCACGGGTATGAAGGATGGCAAGGTGGAGAGATTAATCTTTTACTCTCAAGGTCTCTAATTGGACGACTGTCCAATACAAGCCACACAAATTTCAGATACAATGTTCAGAACGTGGCGGACCACCTAGCAAGTCGAGGAGTTCGGGCCATCCCTGGCTCGCAACGTACAACCACAGAACTCCGTGGAAGGCAGTGGCTTGTGAGACCAGCTGTCATCTCACAAGCTCAGAATCCCCAAGTAGCACGAATCCGAGCAAGGACAGACGGCTCATTATCCGTCAGATTTGCGGGGTATACAACGACAACCCCTGAACAAGAAGCTATTCGTAGAGAAAATGATGAGGAAGAACTCGAACAAGAATTCATCAATCTACTCACACTAGATGATGATTGGCCATATGAAGATGATCCAGAATTTCCAGAAATCTATTCAGACCCTGAGGAATTCAGTGAAGATGACGAGACTGAGCAAGACGATGGTCCCTTATTGGAAAAATGGTTCTTGGCAATACTAAGAGCCGAACAAACTGAACCAACAGTTGAAATGCTAGAACCAATAAACCTGTATCAATGGTTTGCTATTGAGCAGCTAGATAGTGAAGACGAACTCGTACAAATGACATTTACAGAGTTCAATTGGCTAGAAACCATTGATGCAGAAAATGAATGGTTTGAGGAACAAGCCCTCATGATGACCTGTCAATGGGATGAGTCGGACGAAGATGAGATACTCTCCACGGTGCAATTCCTGTCTCAATTGGGTGCACCAGCAAACCAAGATGAAGACTTGCTATGTCTTCTAGCTAAAGGTGGTGGGGAAGATGTCAGTTCCCCAAATTCTAAAACAAAGTGGGACGAGGATCTATTCGAGACAGTTTATATGATAGAAGAGATGGAATACCCACAATTCAAAAATCTCAAAAAGAAAGTGGAGACTGTACTCTCAACTGCAAAGTCTTCACTTACAAGAATACCACCTGAACCAATCATGGGACCGGCCATGTACCCACCTGGTTCAAGGCAACCTCAGAACCTCCAAATCCCAGAGATAAAGGCACGGTTGGACAACATCCGCGGTGGCTATGCAAGGCAAATGAACGAAAGGTTTAACCTGCCAACAGCCCAAGCTAGTCAAGGTGCAATTCTAGTTTTACCAGAAGATATTGGGCTATACTCAGAAGTTATCTCTCGATGGGAATCAATCACTCTCAACCTGATAAATGAGAGAAATTGGACAGATAACAAATCTAAGGTCAATTATATCGAAAACTTCCTAGGCGAAACGGAGAAAAAGACCTGGATTCAGTGGAGAATGGCATTCCCCACTGAATATGAGGAATTAGTTAACATTGCCGATGACCTACAAAATGTAATATCACAAGTCAGGCGAATGTTTCTGTTGGAGGATCCGACAACCGGGTCCACTGAAGAGCAAGACCGAGCGTACAACGACCTGGAGAGACTTTCATGCCACAATGTGAAAGATCTTTTCGATTATATAAATGATTATAAGATTTTGGCGGCAAAATCAGGAAGAATGTTCATATCTCCTGAACTCTCGACAAAATTTTTCAGAAAGATGCCTCCAATTATTGGTGGAGAAATTGAGAAGGCATTTGCTGAAAAATACCCAGGCAATACCGTGGGTGTTATTCCAAGAATACATTTTACCTACCAGTACCTGGCAGAGCAGTGTAAGAGAGTTGCACTCCAAAGAAGCCTCAAAGATCTCTCATTCTGTAGCCGCATACCAGTGCCGGGTTACTATCAAAAGAACAAGAAGTATGGTCTTCGAAAGGCGAAGACATATCGGGGCAAACCACATGATACGCACATCAGAGTATTCAAAAGGAAGCACGCAGATAAAGTAAGGAAATGCAAGTGCTTTATATGTGGTGAAGAAGGACATTTTGCCCGCAACTGCACAAGGCAAAAAGGCAACATTGCAAGAGCAGCCATAGTCGAAAATCTAGACCTAGATGATGACTGGGATGTGCTCTCGGTAGATCAAAATGAACCAGATAGCGATGCAATCTGTTCATTTTCTGAAGGAGAAGGAGGTACTAGTCATTCTTTGATGGCTGGTATAAATGAGGTTCCGTACGAAACCGCAATGATGATAACGAGTGAAGAAATCTCATGGCGAGTGGTGACCTCAGTGCCCCAAAAAATCCAAAATTGTGCGCATCAATGGGAGGACAACAGTCCAGTGGCGCAAGAATTCATGAGGTGTCTGTTCTGCAAGGAGCAGACTAATCCAAGGATGAGAGCACATTGCAGTATATGTCATTTGACTGTCTGCCCAATGTGTTCGAGATTCAACCTGGGAAGAAGGTTGACAATACAAAGATCAAATCTCCAGTATGACAACAAGGATACCCTAATTAATGAGCTGATTGGATATACAAATTTCCTCTTAGCAGAAAACCAAAGGCTAAAGGAAAGAATTGAAGAATTGGAGATGGGAAAAGGATCTGGATGAAATTCGAGATCCAACAAAAGGAAAAACCCCTGAAAAGCAAATTCTTGAAGAGGTAGATTCGGATGATGAAGCAATTGAAAACCATATCCAGAAACGAAATGGAGTGGTAATCAAGATGCTGACAGATAGAGATGAATACATCAGTACTCAAGTTCCAGATCCGAGAAAAGGAAATAGAGTCTTAAACAGACTTTACAAAATTGAGCTGACAATGGAAATACCAGGTGTTGAGAAGTTCAAAATCCAAGCAATCCTTGATACTGGTGCCACAGTTTGCTGCGTGGACCAGAATGCAGTCCCTAAAGAAGCTTTGGAACCCAGTGCGTACCCTATTCAAATCAACGGGGTTAACTCTTCTCAAATAGCCAACCAAAAACTCAAAGGCGGAATGATGGCTATCGAGGAAAATCGTTTCCGTATTCCTTTCACCTATGCATTCCCAATGGAACAGAGGGACCAAATCCAAATGCTGATTGGCTGCAATTTCATCCGAGCCATGCAAGGAGGGCTTAGGATTGAGGACCAAATGGTGACATTTTACAAAAATGTCACAACAATTGCGACAAAAGTTGACGCTGAGGTAGTAGCTTCAGCAGCAATCGAAGAACTTGAGCTGTCTGAGTTAGAATATTTTGAGATCCAAAGAATCACTGCATACTCTTGTGGTGAAGAATCGCAGAAATTTAAAGAGAGGTTCAGACCCCTTCTTAAGAGATTAAAAGAACAAGGGTATATTGGAGAAAATCCTCTCCAACACTGGGAAAAGAATCGGATTAGGTGCAAGTTAGACATCATCAATCCGGATATCACAATTCAAGACAAGCCTCTGAAACATGTCACACCGACAATGAAGGAGCAATTTGACAAGCATGTTCAGGCGCTACTCAAGATTGGAGTGATACGACCCAGTAAGAGCCGACATAGAACCATGGCAATGATGGTAAATTCAGGTACATCAATAGACCCAAAGACTGGCGCTGAAATCAAAGGCAAGGAGCGTATGGTATTTAATTACCGTACTCTCAATGATAATACCCACAAAGACCAATACAGCTTGCCAGGAATTAATACCATCCTAAAAAAGGTCGGTAATAGTCGGATTTATTCAAAATTTGACTTAAAAAGTGGATTCCATCAGGTGGCAATGGATCCTGAATCGGTTGAGTGGACGGCTTTTGTTGTTCCAAATGGTTTGTATGAATGGCTAGTTATGCCATTCGGGTTAAAGAATGCACCGGCAATTTTTCAAAGAAAGATGGACGATTGCTTCCGGGGAACGGAAAACTTCATAGCAGTCTACATCGATGATATACTGGTGTTTTCTGAGAATGAAAAACAGCATGCCAAACATTTGGAGGCCATGCTGACAATCTGTGAGAAATGGGGGCTTGTACTCTCCCCAACTAAAATGAAAATAGCTGTACAGGAAATCGAATTCCTAGGTGCAGTTATTGGGAACAGAAAAATCAAACTTCAGCCGCACATAATCAAGAAAATCATTTCTTTCGATGAAGAAAGATTGAAGGAGAAGGCTGGTATGAGATCATGGCTTGGCATCCTCAACTATGCCAGATCATACATACCGAAATTGGGAACATTACTTGGGCCATTATACTAAAAAACAAGCGAACACGGTGACAAAAGGCTCAAAAGCTCAGACTACGAGATCATCAGAAAGGTCAAGCAAGCGGTGCAGCAGCTCCCAGATCTCGAGCTACCTCCAGAAGGATCCTACATCATCCTTGAAACAGACGGATGTATGGAAGGATGGGGTGGAATATGCAAATGAAAGAAAGCAAAGCATGACCCCCGAAACACGGAGAAAGTTTGTGCGTATGCAAGCGGGAAATTCCCAGTGATTAAATCCACAATAGATGCAGAAATATATGCTTGCATGGAAACAATGAAAGCACTCAAGATTCACTACCTGGATCAAAAGGAGATCACTCTCAGAACTGATTGCCAGGCCATAATTAGTTTCTATAACAAGTCAGCACAAAACAAACCTTCAAGAGTCCGATGGATTAATTTTGTTGACTTTGTTACAGGAACAGGAGTGCAAGTAAATTTCGAGCACATTGATGGCAAAATGAATGTGCTAGCTGATTCGTTATCACGATTAACAGCAAATATGGTGAAAACCGGAAATTGCTATTTCGCTGATGAACAATTGACCGATTTAGAAAAGGTGCTCGAAGAAACAAAAGGAGCTCCTGAGGAGATAATCAAGCATCTGGCAACGATTATCGGGCATATTGATAATATGCTAGATGAAAAATCTTTCTTTCAAAACCTCTAGAGCAAGGCGATAAGCGGGCATGGTGGACCGCTGGAAAAACCCACTATACCCTGTATCTTAGGAACTGTCTGGTAGTAATCTACGGAAAGCTACTGACATTTTTAGTTTTCTTATGATTTTTATTTTGTGTGAATTTTATTTTTTTTTCAGAAAAATGGTGCTTGATCATCTGAGGAACCTCATGAGAATCCATGAAGGAAGTTCAACAACCGGGTTCAGACCAGGAAGCCGGCAAGCATTTCAGCAGGCCGAAAGATGGGCATCCTCAGGAAGAGAGTTAGACTTTCTTCGGGATTATGAAATAATAACTGGTGACCTACTAACAATGTACCCACGGTCTTTTCAGTGGGAAGGAACCATGCTACTTAGGCTTGAGGAAATTCATAAGGAGCAAATACAAAGGACCATCGATGAAGTCGAAAGGCTCATGGTCTTGAATTATTTGCAAAAGATTCGCCTAGAGCAGAAGGCATCCAAGGACAACTGGGCTAGTATTGCACTAGGACCAGTTAATCATAACATTGATAAGCTGTTAGCAATTCACCAAAAGATGTGATCGATCCAGCAAGGCCATTATTATTAGTGAGTCCCACCATTATAAGGGAATCACATTATTGTGTTTACTTTCGGTGCCACTACGGTAGTGCGTATCTTTTCTTTTTCTTTATTCACTGTCACATGGGTTGGCACGAAATGAGTGGTTTGCTTTTATTTCTTTTGGGCAATTATTGTACTAAAGATGCCCACTAGTTTGCTAAGGTCATACCAACTGTGGTAGACGAATAATTGAAATGGACAATGGGGCCCATATGCGCACTCGCATTCAATTATCGAGCTCACCAACCGATAGCGTTCCTTCTATATAAGCAGTAGGATGTTTCACTAAGAGGGCATCACCCAACTTAGTAATCATCTCTTCTTCTCTTGTATCACTTCCTAGATATCAATAAAATTCCCTCATTCTCTTTTCAAAACTTTGGAACCAGTATTCTTTAGTAATCAGAAGTTTCAAAGTCGATCCAATCGTTACTATCCTATTCTGGTATCAGAGCGAGGTTTGTTTTCTTAATATTATGGCTTTCTAATTTCCTAATTATTCTGGGTAGGCACCTAGGGGGAGATTATGCCAAACTAATAAAAATTGTTTAAATTAATCAACCAGAAAACGTCAGTTAAAAGTGAAATTTTAAGGAACCAAAAGAATCATCCTGCCGTACAGTACCTAGGAAAAAGGGGAAGATCGCGGGTAAACACGATGATGTGAGGTTATAACCAAAGTAAACCAACTTAAAATTGACAAAGTAAAGGAAGATTAATTAATAATCTGGGTACACAGTTTTGGGTACACATAGCAGAAAATTTTACTCAAAGTGGCAAAATCATAAGGGTGACCACATTTTTGGGTGGCAAAAACAGAAGTTTTAACTTTCGGGTGGCAATTGCTAGATTTCACAAATTTTGAGTGGCACAGAAAAAATTATCCCTTAATCTAATTAGTTCTGAATCGTTCAAAAATAGCAGTTTTTAAAAATTCGAAATAAATACTTAAAAATTTCGAAAAAATGAAAAATTTGGTCTGCATGGAGAATTTAATAGGGAGATCGTATTAGACGGTTTGGATCGGTCGTTTTGAACTTAATTTCGGAATTTTGAGTGCGACTCACGGACGCTTTGGTGAGTTGCAACTCACCATAGCAAAACTCTATATATATAGAGAGAGAGGATTGCTAAAATGCTATGCATAGCACGGATGGCCTTCGTGCTACGGATTCGTTCTTGCATTTCATGCTTTAAACAACAGATCCAAACCGTTCATTTTCTTCTTCATATTGAAATCTTATTACAAACGAAATTTTACATTTTTTTGAATTTTTTTACTATTTTTCTCAGATTTTTTAAAATACTTAATTTAATAAATTCTGGACCTTTCAATAACAGTGATTTTCAAAAATCTGATAAAAATAGTAAAAAAATTCAAAAAAAATGTAAAATTTGGTTTCTAATGAAATTTCAATATGTAGAAGATAATGAACGATTTGGATCGGTTGTTTGAAGCATGAAATGCAAGAACGAATCCGTAGCACGAAAGTCATCCGTACTATGCATAGTATTTTAGCAATCCTCTATATATATATATATAGAGAGAGAGAGAGAGAGGGAGTGAGAGAGAGAGAGAGTTTTGTTATGGTGAGTTGCAACTCACCAAAGCGTCTGTGAGTCGCGCTCAAAATTTCAAAATTTAGTACAAAATGACCGATTCAAACCGTCTAATACGATCTCCCTATTGAAATCTCCATGCATACCAAATTTTATATTTTTTCGAAATTTTTAAGTTTTTTTTTTTAAATTTTAGAAAATCATTAATCTAATTAGTTCTGAACCGTTCAAAAACAGCAGTTTTTAAAAATCTGAAATAAATACTTAAAAATTTCAAAAAAATATAAAATTTGGTCTGCATGGAGATTTCAACAGGGAGATCATATTGGACTGTTTGGATCTGTTATTTTGAACTAAATTTTAGAATTCTGAGCGCGACTCACGGACGCTTTGGTGAGTTGTAACTCACCATAGCAAAACTCTATGGGTGTGTTTGGAATGTGTCACGAACAGCTAGTTCGTGAACTAGCGCTGTTCGCACAAACCAAACAACCCACGAACAACCGTAGTTCGTGAACTTCTCCCTAGTTCTTAGTTTTCCGATTTTCACGAACTAGTTTTGTTCGTGGGCCTATTCGTGGGCTTTTGTTCTTCCCCTTGTTCATCCCTTGTTCGTGAAGCATCCAAACACACCATATATATATATATAGAGAGAGAGAGAAGTGATAAAATACACTCTGGTGTATGGATCGTCTCCGTACACCCGAGTCGTTTTTGAAATCTAAAAATCAAACAGTTGATCCAAACCGTTCAAGTTGTTTACCATATTGAAAAACTCTTGGAGACCAAATTTTATGTTTTTTTCAAAATTTTTTACTATATATTATGATATTTTTAAATTGGAGGGCCTGAAATACTCTAATTGTAGTGTTTTTTGAAAATATCATAATATATAGCAAAAAATTTCGAAAAATGTAAAATTTGGTATCCAAGAGTTTTTCAATATGGAGAACAACTTGAACGGTTCGGATCGACTGTTTGATTTTTAGATTTAAAAAACGACTCTGGTGTACAAGAGACGATCCGTTCACTAGAGTGTATTTTATCCATCCACTATATATATATATATATATGTAAACGCAATTTTTAAATGAGCAAGGTTCTAGTGCCACAAGTTTTTTGTGCCACAAATGCCACAACTTCTCTTTTTCATTAATATTTTAAAATTTTAAAATTTAATTTCGAATCCAAACCGTACGAGTGATGCATTTTTATATAATTTTTATAAATTTTGGAGTTTATTTGATATTCGATCAAGAGGCTAACATATGAACGTATTAAAATTAATCTGTTATAGTTAACAAGATTCGTTCATTTTTTGGCCTCTTGATCAAATATCAAATAAACTCCAAAATTTATAAAAATTATATAGAAATGCATCACTCGTAAAATTGTACAAGATCAACGGTTTGGATTCGAAAATTAAATTTTTAAATTTTGAAATATTAATGAAAAAGAGAAGTTGTGGCATTTGTGGCACCAAAAACTTGTGGCACTAGAACCGTGCTCTTTTTAAATTAACAATAATGGAGTTCCACGTCTATTTATCAAATACAATAATTTGAAATTACTTTTTATCTTGTGCACCGTATCGAATAAGTTATGCACCATATCAAATGAGTTTTTTTTTCCCCTTCGGTGTGTTTGTTGTCAGAAAATGTTTAAATATCTTGGCGCGGAGACTCCGTGTATTCGAACAGCTTGTAATGTAAAATATTTAGAATTAATTATTTCTGACTAAAAGTATTATTTTTAAATTGTTGAGAATAAATAATATTGATCAATAGTGTTATTTCTTAGCTTTTAATTCGGTATATATTTTATATCCGAGTTTTTTATCATTAATATGAACTAATTTATTTCAAATATCATTTAATTCGGATTAAAAATGATCCAAATAAATTCGGATTAAAAGTTTATTTTTAATATGAAACTGTTGTTTCTAAGGAGGCGGCTTAAACAAGGTTTAGCGGAAGCGATTAAAGGTTTTGGACCGGTTTGGTATGAACTACCCTAACACAATTCAATTGGTACCCAATACAAGCAAGCACACAAGCAATTCAAGTATAGCAAGATAATAAAGAGAAAAAGAGAAAGAGAGAAATTGAACATTCGGTATGATTACGGTGTTCCGACCCGCTAGAAGAAGCTAGCCTTAGTCGTACGTCTCCGGGAGTTCCGCTACCACGAAAGGGTGCGCTCCGTTCAATTCCAATAAGAACGGGACTACAACTTCGAACCGAATCACCTCGTCACAAGGACACTCCAGGCGGATCGGCCTAACTCGAATGGCACAACGGCCTCAAAGGAGAAGAGCTCTCAACCTATTCCAACCTACACCTAGCGACAATGCCGGGGCGGTGGTGTTTGAGGCTACTAAATCTCTCAAGATGGTCTAGCTATGAAAAGCTCAAGTGGGAGAGTATCTCTGTGCTCAAAGGCTCAATTCTGGTCTAATTTTGCAAAGTGAAGTTCCTTAAGAGAGAGAACAAGGGGTGGATATATATAGGGCTCGAAATGAGCAGTTCCCCAGCAAAAACAGGCCACAGCGTTGTATAACGCTGAATAGCGTTATACAACGCTGGAATATGACCGTTGTAAATTCTAACGGCTCTTTAATATAGCCGTTGGTCTGTCAGAGCGTTGTGCAACGCTATATGTCGTCGCACAACGCAGGAGTGTAAAACCAAAGGAAAGCTCCGACAATTCCGTTGGAAATTTGTCAGAGCGTTGCTTGCTACTGAATGGCGTTACACAACGCTAAAGGGAGACAAAAGGAACAACTCTGACGAATTCAATAGAGCGTTGTACAACTCTATATGCCGTCACACAACGCTAACGTTACCCAACGCTGAAAGACGTTGGCTAACGTCTCCAGAGACTTTGCATGTAAAAACAGCACAGCTAACTTGGGATTTTTGTGGCGTTGTGCAACGCTATATGGCGTTGCACGATGGTACTCAGGAAATTTTCCAAGTTTCTTAACTGCAGCGTTGTACAACTCTGATTAGCGTTGTACAACGTTGTGAATCAGCGTTGCCTAACTCTATATAGCTTTGTGCAACGTTGATTCACAAAAGTATGAATTTAGCTGTTCTAGCGTTGTGTAACTCTATCTAGCGTTGTACGACGCTAGGTCACAGAAAACAGGATTTTGCTGGTTTATTGAGCTTTTCGCTATCTAGACCATTTTAAGGATAAACAAGGACTAAAGTATACCTTCTATCCTAGTCTAAACTAGCCTACAAGCTCTCTGATGACTTGATCTTGATCTTTCTTAAAGCTTTTATCCAAGTCCTCATAAATTGTATCTTCTTCCTATAAAACTCAAAGAAGATTGTTAAATGCCAAATGATATTGTTTTGCAATCGACAAACCTAGAGACGTTTAGTACAACAGAAACTACTTAGAAATAATACTCGAGATTCATTACCATAAAGAAAATCATATTTACAGGCTCCGTTTGGATGGAGCCGGAATTGCAAATTCGAACATTTTATATGTCAAATTTATTATAAACAATCCAAACTCTTCACAAAGTTACATACTTCCCAATAAATTTATGTCTAGGAATTGCAAATTCTCCAAATTCCACAAATTCCTACAACAACCAAACGGCCCCTGTAATCCTTAATAACTAATTCTAGTCTTATTCTCAAACAATTTAAATTAGGCTAATATTTTCTCTGATTCTCTTATATCACATCCCTTATGCTATAATTTTAGCTAGATTAATTGCATTCCATGAAAGAAAAGAGGGGGTGAGGATGAAGGGATGATTTTCCTAATGTGTTTTCTATTTTTAGATGAGTGGATGACAGAAAAGAGGGACTGGGAGGGGGTGAGGGGGGAGGGGTGAAGAGGGAAGGCGGAGGAGCGACTTGTTGGAGTTATGTCCTAGAAGTCAATAATTTAATGACTTAAATATTAGTTTATGTTATGGATGATATTTTATCATCTGTTCCTAGGTTTATTATTGATAGATTATTCAGGTTGAGGATCTGAATTGTAGATCTCTGTGGATCATTCTTTAGAATGACAATAATAAATCTAAACAGTCCATAATCTTGATAATTAAGAAGGAACATTAATTATCATATAAGATTAGCATGCAAGTTAAGTGATGATTAAGTTCTACAAATCATAGGTAAAGAGTTACCAACTTAATTGCATATGTATATGTTATGGAACATAGTACAGGACTTGACCCAATGAAATAAACATATGGATTGTGTTATGTGTCATTGTTTATTTCGTTATGATTTTGGTTCTAAGTTTGAGATGTTTATCTTTTCCACATGAGGATAGGTTCAATAAATACTGTCTACCGCTGATTCCCGATAAGGGCTGCTATACGGACTTTATTTATGTTCTCTTGAATTGTGCGGGGAAAAGCTAATCATCAAGAAAACCGTATGTCCCTCATTAATTCACTTAGTGAGCGACGATATCTGTTTGGGCCCCTTGATCAACTCTAGATCAAGAAACGTATAATCTGCAAGAATGACACATTCCTATCTTGGATTATACGATGATATTGTGAGACATAAGAATCAAAATAGAGAAATATTTTTATTCTCTTATGCAGGATTTAAATACTGTAGCAGTACACTATTTATGCGAATTGGGAATCATAACGTGTTGCTAGATACCGCTTATGATTATTGAAATTAAATAACGATTTAATTCCATGGCCAACATGGCATAAATCCTCAAAGGGTCACACAAATAGGACATTAATCACACAGTGCATTATTTATTTATTCACAACAGTAAGTTCTGTGGAAATATGATAAGATTGATTAATTAATTATATACCGTTGCGAGCCATTATAATTAATTAAGTCAATGGATCATAGAGAAATAAATTAATGCATTAACTAATCCTAAAATAATTATTAATGAGTTAATAATTAATTTAGTTCAACACTTATTAATATAAATAGTTATATTGATTAATTGGGCCGTTATTTAAATAGCAAATATATAGCCCAATTAAAGAGCAAAGTTGAGGGACCTTAATTATATGAATTAATGGTCCAAATGAAGGGGTTAAATGGCCCATAAAGGCCCATTTCGTTGCAGCCACTTATGGTGGTAGGTGGGATGACATAGTTGTAATTATGCAAGATGTCAATTAGGTTTTGTGCTCTATATAAGGACCACTTATGAGAGCCTCCACCTAGCTTTTCTCTCTCATCTCATTCCTCCCATGAGGCCGCCACTTTTCACCCTCTCCTTCTCTCTTTTGCTCATGTGTTGAGCTATTTTCTCTCCACTAAATCAAGGTTGTTGATTGATGCAAGAGAGAAAACCATAGGGATTAGGCTTGTTCTTTGGGTATGCTAGCACGTACCTTGTAGAACGTGATTAATCCTCCTTGGTGGACTCGAGGACGGTTACGAGACGTGGTGGAGACGGTGGAGAAGGCACACCATCGATTCCCATGCCTTGGTCGAGCCCCGCGAATACGATTTCGCGGGAGGTATAATTTCCACCTTATTCTCTTGTGTCGAATTGCTTAAAGTACTAGATCTCGTGTTGCTTGTGTTTTAATTGGATTAATTAAGCGTAATTAGTCACAAAATTAAAATTGAGCAGTTTTCTAACACGACTCACAGGGGGTAGAGGGAAGAGCGACACAGAACTGTTCTCTTTAATAAACATTTATATGTACTAACTGTTCTAGTTAAATACATAACTGTTCTATTTAAATATATAATTGTTCTAGTTAAAAACATCATTATTCTATTTAAATACATAATTGTTCTAGTTAAAAACATAACTGTTCTAGTTGAAAATATAATTGTTCTAGTTAAATACATAATTGTTCTAGTTAAATATATAATTGGTCTATTTAAATATATAACTCTTATAGTTAAATACATAACTGTTCTAGTTAAAAACATAATTGTTCTCGTTAAAAACATAACTGTTCTGGTTAAATATGTAATTATTCTATTTAAAGATATAATTGTTCAACTTAAATATATAGCAGTTCTAGTTAAATATAAAACCGTTTTAATTTACTCCCTCCCTTCTCCTTCCTTCTCCTCTGATTCGCACTTTCTCCATGGCACTCATCCTTCCCAGTTTATCGTCTCTATTTCACTCCCTCCCCCTCCCCCCTCTGATTCGCTCCTCATCCCTTGCCACTCAATCTCCTCTCATTCCCTGGACTTCCAAAAATGAAATTAACGCGTTTTCTAAAAATGGAAACAATTAAACACGTTTCCAAGGAGGATGATATAGAGATGATGGAAAAAGAGGATGACGGAAAATAATTTCGATTTCCAAATTATTAGATTCTAATAGTAGAGAATAAAGATCAATAACAAAATACTTTTAAATTTTTTTAGGAATTAAATATAAATTTCTAAAAAAAATAGATATAAGATTCCAAAAATGTTATATAGCTTCATTATTATTTAACTAGCAAAATTGCACTCAATACGTGGACAAGTAAGAAATTAAAGTAATTAATATTATTTTTATTTTATATAGAAATAGAATTTTACATGTTACCAATAAAAATATGGTAAAAATTAATGATTTAGTCTTTTTATTTTTAAATAAATGGTCAATTTAATAGCAACTTAACTCTTTTCGAATAAACAGTTGGACCTTTCATCTAAAATTGAAATCTACACC
The DNA here is from genome assembly GCA_028095005.1 of Rhynchospora pubera. Taxonomy (NCBI): domain Eukaryota; kingdom Viridiplantae; phylum Streptophyta; class Magnoliopsida; order Poales; family Cyperaceae; genus Rhynchospora; species Rhynchospora pubera. The sequence goes on from CM051462.1 coordinate 54,728,467, forward strand.
ATATATTAGAGCAAATTATAAAAATCAATGGTCCATTGTAACAATATTGACCAGTAGAACGGTAAACCTAGTTCCAGAATTATATATTCTAAGGTATAGTTACATAATTAGGTATATTAATGAAATATAAATTATATGATCAAGAGACTAGACTATATGGCATAAATTTGATCTGATGCACTCTCCGGTGATTGGTTTGGCCACCGATCTGGCCAGGATTATTGGCAAGGTAATTACTGGATATTTTCTTTTGTTTGTCGGTCTGTACAGTTAGGTAAGACATATGGTCTACGAAAAGGTTATTTCTGATTCTGGCCGACCGTAAGAATCTAAGCGATTTATTTTAACTGTTACACTCGATTTGAGATATTTGTACATTGCATATTTGCAGCATGCCAGTGATCGGTCCATTTCGGTTGGTGCCTACAGTTCTAATCTAATTTAGAGCCTGCATTATGATTTTGTATTGATAAATTGTTCATTTAAATATTTTTTCAATTATTATGATTATTTTTAGGGTGTAAATTTCGGAGCTCAGATTCGTTCAAAGATCCACGTAATTGGACCTAAATTTCGCACTAAGATATATTCACATCCGTGTATTTGTTTTGCATGTTCATCGGCGATTGGGGTTAATCCAAGAGCGGTGCAGAGCAAGACATCCCAGGGCCATATCTACTGTTAAGTGTTCCTTCCTAAAACTTGAAGTGTATTTCCCTAGTTACAAGTGTCATGTTACCATTTTGTTAAATGTGGAGAATCCCTCAAATTTTTAGGGTGTAAATGTGGACAATCCCTCAAATGTCTGTGTACTTGTATATGGATGTGCCGAGACCGGTAGTGGTAATGTCGAGCCTAACGAGGAGCCAAATCAGGAGCTTGAAGAAGAATGAGTGTGTCGGCACGCATAGCCGCATAGGGCATGTGGTATGTGCTACTAAAATAGATTTGAATAATGTAAAATAGTTTTTGTGTGTGCAAAATTGGAACCGAAATTAAAAAAAAAAAAGAGATCTCCACGTTTCTCCACCTAAATCCCTAAAAAAACACATCTATCTTCCCTTCTCCGTGCCCTCCCACACCTACCTCCCTCCTTAATTACCCCTCTCTGTCTTACTAATCAACTAATGGAAGTACCTGACCATACTCCCAAATCCCAAAGGCCAGAACAGATGTTCTGTCAGCTCATAGATATGAACTGTTCTGTTTCAATCTTTATTGCAATGCATAAATTCTTCGGCCTGTGGTCATGAAATACCAAACAAATTTATACAATTGTTTCATTGCTTGTCATGCACATATGTAGACATGTAGTATCCTTTTTTTTTCTTTTTGAATGCCATCGAAATCCCATTAATGAAAAAAATACTGCCAAAATATGAATAGATATGTATTATTGTTATTATTATTATTATTATTATAACAATATTCATGTACTTAAAACCGACAAATAATTACATAGATAAATATAGAAATATGAAAGGGATAATTAAATATTTATCCAATTTAACAGCAGTAAAACAATGCAATTGGGTTCATTAAAATGCAATTTAACTTTCTCTATCTCCAAAATGGTGATCTTATTGAAGTAATTGATTTTCTCGACTGAGAGTAAAACTAATTTTTTAACATAAATATAATTAAATAAATTTATTGCCATAATACTTCACAAAGCACGAATTGTGTCTTAAGTCGTGTATGTTCTCGATTTCCATGCCTCAAACAACTAATTGAAACCATTCAAACTTTTTTTCCCATATTTAAATTTTGTTAAAATCAAATTTCTATATTTCTTACAAAAAATACTATATTTCGGATTGTTAAAAAAATTTTGTTATCGGATGAGGGTCCAAAACTAAACAGATAAAGGATATTCTAAAAATCTGTAAAAGAAATGGTAACTAATTTTGAATATATATATAGAGAGAGAGAGTGACTATACTACTATTCATATGTAGACTGGCTTTGTAGGTTAGATTTGTAGGCTGTTGGATTTTGTCAAGATCCGTGCAAAGATCTTAGGGAAAGGCTTAGATATAGACGCTGAACTTAATATTTTCCGTCCTCCCTCTGTTAAACTCACATCTCCGCAGAACTATTTTAGCGCCACTCTAACATTACTTCTCTGTTTCTTTAATTTCTTCCGTGTCTCTTCTCCTCCGTTTCATCTTGCTCTCTATTGCCTCCCTCCCTCTAGAGTTCGCACCCTCCTTGGAAATAGAAAAAAATACCTTGGTCCTCCTGCTCCTCCGCACCTCCTCCCCACCGCACCTCTTCTACCCTCCGCAAATCCACGGCTATCTATGCTCTTATCTCTCTGTCTACTTCGCCTATCTCATTAGAGCACAGAAGAAATGTTCCATGCTCCCTGGCCCCTTTTGATTGGCAGTGGCCTATTGGATTACATAAATTTTCATCAATAATACTTTTGGGGTCTATTTTTTCGGATTTTTAAAAACTACGATCTTTGAACGGTTCAGAAAAAATTAGATTAGCGATTTTTGAAAATTAAAAAAAAAATACTTAAAAATTTCGAAAAAAATATAAAATTTGGTCGGTAAGAAGATTATAACAAGAAGATCATATTGGACGATTTGCATTGGTCATTTTGAAGCAGATCCAAGAGTTCAGATCAGTATGCACCGAAGCTTCCGTACATTAATATGCACCATAGGTTTTTCAATATAGAGAACAACTTAGAGCTAATAATAGTATTTTGGCTGCTCAAATAGATACACTAGTATGGGAACAGGAGATTCAGGATTAGATGCACACTACGTGTAGACCAATATATCATGTGTGAATTAAAATTCCAGATCATAATAGAATGAAAAAACAAATAATAATAAATAAAGGCAAAGAAAATCCAGATCAGACATATTGTACCGGAACAAGAGATCGAATTCTCTGTTGCGGAAACCGTGGAGCAGGGACTGTTGCAAGTTGGTGACAGAAGGTTCCATACTTCCATACGATCGATATTATTACTTTTTTTTACATAAAATAAGGGTCATGCACTTATCTTACCGAAATTATTTTATATAGAAATTGTAACATCAAAAATTTTAATAGAAATAATTAATATATTTTTTTTAATAAGAAGAAAGTTCTAACGCGTTTATAAACCGCGCGTCTTTCTCTCCTCTCGAACGCGTTTATAAAACGGTAAGAAACCTTTTTACCGTTTTATAAACGCGTTCGAGAGTGCAGTGATTTCGACGCAAGTTTTTGACGTTACGCGTTTATAAAACGGGTAGGAAGCCTTCTTACATGTTTTATAAACGCGTTATTATTTTTTTACCATTTTCTCACTCTTTGCTCACTTACCAATAAAAATTGCGGAGAAACTTTCAAGACAAAAATGTTGACTCAATGAAAAAAATAATTTGCAATAGAAATCCTATATGTTTGTTATTTATAAAAGATTTATACAACGATAAAAAATTAATTTTTACCATATATGGATTTTAAAAATCTATGTATAATTACATACAAATAATGTATATAATATTTTCATTACATGCATTTAGTCTATAATTAAATTATAATAATTTCTTTTTATAATTTATAACAAAGAAATATGTATGGACTATAATGTAAACTACAAAATAAAAAAAAGAATGTTACGCAGACTACAAAATAAAAAAAAAAGAATGTTACGCAGAAGTGTTCAAAGAGAAAAGTTATATTTCTAAAAAAGTATTTTGCAACAAAGTCCATGCATGTTTCATATTTACAAAATTCTCAAAAATTTATTTCAATTTAAATATGTATTAAATAGATAAAATGAACATATTACACATACATTATATGCATTTAATTATGCATATTTCTTTTTTAATATGTGTATAGTATCATTTTATTTAAAATATTATTTGATCCTTTTATAAATAAATAAAATAGAGAGGCTAAATTGCAAAAGATAAATTTGTAAAAATAAATAAGTAAGAATGTAGGGTCATCGGCGAAAAAATCTCAATTATATTGTTTGTGAATTATTCGCCGATGACCCTATATTGTTAATATTTATTTCTATAAATTTATCTTTTGTATTAAATCTAACTCTAATTAATCTCTAAATTGCTTCTAGAAATTAAGGTAAAGATCTAAACTCGAATTAAGGACTTAAATTAGGGTCAATTGATCGGGTTCAACTTCCAGGCACTATCCTGGCGGGTCGACAGGATTCCTGACGGGTTGCCAGAACAATACGACAATTCAGTTTAATTAGTTTCTAAGTTCTCTAGGTTCAGATTTTTGGCTTAAACTCTGGTCCAAATACTAACTCTCGTTCTTGATTTGGTATCACTAAGTTTTAACCTCTAAACCTCCCTAAAAACCTAACTTTCAACTCTTGTTTCTTGGCTTAAGTTTTAGGGTTTGCTTTAACTATTCGGTAGGATATCCTAAATCTCTCGATTTTAGGAGGGAATAAACCTTTTGGCTAAGTTCCGGTTTCACCTTTTGGGTATACTAACTATCCTATGGTATGAGAACACAAATTGCTTTGAGATTAGGGTTCTATTTGCTTATCTACGAGGTCAGGCCTAACAAAGTGAGCAAACCTTCAAATCAATTAAATCCAATTCACAATTTCAGCAAATAAACTCAAGTAAAGCAAAGCTACTTAGAAAAATTAGAAAACTAAATTAAACTTCATTAATCTACCAAGTCATGGTTCCCTACAATTGCCCCTAAACTAAACTACTCACTACAAGTCATACTAAACATAAAGATAAATGGTTTCAGCAAGCTAAACATCAAAAGACAGAAAATAGAGAAAGTTTACAACAAGAAACAACAGCAAACAACTCTCAGCCTATCTTCTGGCGGGTCGACAGGAGGCAGCTGGGTGGAATTTCTACTATCTTTTCTCGATTTCTTTCTCTCTAAACTGACTTGTCCCTTTCTGGAGCTCTTCATATGTTTAAATAACTCTCAAAGGCGGTTTTCATAGGTGGAGATCATGTTTGGCTTGTCCAAGAATAGAGAAAGTGCTCTGCTAGAAATATCTCTTCAAATTGGGCAGGTCGGTTTATGTCTGGCGAGGTCGACAGGTCGACAGGATCCTGGCGAGTCGTCAGAAATCCTGGCGGGTCGCCAGAACAGGGGACTTGTCTAGTTTGACCATGTTCCTTTGCTCCAGCCGCTTGGACCCTGATTTTGCTCCGCTTGAACTCTGCCTTGGGCCCAATTTTGCTCCAAATCATCACTGAACCTGAAATTAGGCAAGGGCAAATAGCAGTACCATATTTCTAACCTAAATTGCATTAAATCTAACTAAAACCCAAGCATTTAATTGAAATTAAGGCCTAAAAGGGTTGAATATTTCGATGTGAAACCCGCCTATCAGTTATTATCACACTACATCTAGTATGTAAATATGTGTTTCTGTCGTTTGATTAATTTCATTTGTGGTTGGATGTCAATCGTCAGACAAAACAATAATATATTTTTTTTATGTCCAATAAACAAACAAATTGAATAACATATATATTTGTATCGCGTGCAAATTGAGCAACATATTTTTATTATCTAACATTATTTTATTTCTTTATTTATCCACATATGAAGACATCTTGTTCTAGTTACTTATGAAATCCCACTAGAGTGTTAACAATATATAACAGAGTTCACTAAATTAATTGATGGTATTGAAATGTAGATCTGGATCTGCTTTAGAAATCATGCAATAGAAAATTTGGAGATGCCTATAATGGGAAGATGCTATGTACCTTACAAATTCGACGAGCACCTACCCTTCCCGGCTTCCTTTTCTGTCTGGCAGAAGTGTTTCCTGAATAAATTAATTTACGACTGAAATTAGGCTTTCAGTGAGAAAATATTTTCTCTCATTACTAATTTTGTAGTGACAATGCCAGCTGCCGAGCAAGATTTTCCATCAGTAGTCAGAATCTTCAGAGATTATTCATGGTGATCAGGACCATTTGAAAATAACATTTTAAAAACTATAGTGAGCATTAACTTAGTGATGAAGATTTTACAACTCAAATAACAAATTGTGATATTGTTTATGTCATTCTTTGTACATGCACATAAAATTTCTTTTTTTTTCACTTTGTTAGGACCATGTATTAATGAACTTAAAATAAACTCAGACATTTTGAGCGCAAACTAAATATTGAAGTTCTCTTGAGAGCCATATAGTAAAATGGAATTAAAATATCACAACTTACTAGAAGTGAAAACTTTATTAGATGTTTTGTGGAGAGAGTGATTTTTTTTTCCATTTTATGTCTAGGAACATGTCCGTAATTACATATCTTTTCTAATTAAAGTCTCAGTCTAATCTTTTCTGGTATTTTATTATGACAAAGGTTCAACGAAAGTTCATGCCACTGCCACAAGATCCTAGCTTTTATAGCTGTACAGTGAGTAGTGATACAAGCCTTAAATATTTATGTGAGCTCGACCTTTGTAATTATCAAACATAAAAAAAGTTGAGACAGCTGAGAGCCTGAGACGTAAAATTAAGATAGCTGTACAGTGAGTGTTGATTTTTATGATGAAGTTGGATTAATTGAAAGTTCTGAAATGATGATTAATATTTTCTTTATTCTTTCTGTACAAAGGAAATATACATGCTCTTATATAGAGCCTCTCTTTAGCGGTAAAAACCCCCAGCTAATGGACCATTGTACCATTTGATACCTAACGGCCACATACCAAAAAAAAAAAGAAGTTACATTTTCCTTTTTTTTTTGCCTAAATGCATTATTACTATTTTATTTTCTTATTTAATTATTTTTCTCAACAATAGGTCGTTGGGATTATATATATATGTCATATCATCCCCGTACTCTAATTATTTGAGCTGGATTTACAGTTGTGCCATGTATGATTTCTCTCCCCTTCACATACGTCGACTCGTCTATACAGCGAAAGCAATGGAACAGAGGTGAAATTTATTTTCAAAAAAAAAAAGAAAAAAGAAATGACTGGACAGAATGAAGTTTTCAACATCGTACTAATTAACATTGAAGTTTTCAACATTGTACTAATTAACATTGAAGATTTCAACATCGTACTAATTAACATGGAACCCTTAATTTGGAATTCAATGATTCTGCATTCATATTTTGCATTTATGCTATGAGCTGTGAGCATGGCTAAAAAAATTTTCTAAAGCAATCTGCATATATCCTATGTTTATGTTTCTCTGTAAAGAAGTTTTGGTCTATATTGAAGAAATATGTGGAGAGCAAAAATAATTAGCTAATTTATTATTTAAATGTGCACTGCAAATTAATGTTTCATTACTTAAAATGCTGCATTTATTTGGTGTGTCATATCAATTTAAAACATATCATTGAAAGGCATCATTTTGTTGGTAGAAGAACACCTAGGTAGTTGTGTGGGACAAGAATTATTGAGCTTATTGAGACCAACTGACAGGAGAGCAACAGCAAGCGAGGAACTTTCAATGGTCCCTTCCTCAGCATGAGGAACGTGGGGGAAAAACATACTAAAACTCTAAAAAGCTCTACTCAACAGAGATCAAAGAATTTAACCTTTTCTTTCCTCCAAAAAGGAAACATGAATGCACTGCTATTGGAACATATGCATGTACAAAACTGAATGCCCAATTTTTCATTTAAAATTCAATCCTAGATACAAAGTTAAAATTTAAAAAAAAATTAAATTATTACTAATTGTATCAAAATTAAGAATAGACATTTGCTTGAGTTTGCCACTAATTCATCTCGACATATACAATTCGTAATTGTCCTAAAATAATATTGGTTATTTTGCTTTTTAAGTCCAAACGATTATTTTGATGTCTCTAAGGCGTGTTTGGATTGTTTAAGAATAATATTAAGATTAGTTATTCGGACTAAAAAAATATTATTTCTAAACAATTATTGTTGTCCCTAAAATTAGGCCTAGAGGGGGGGTGAATAGGCACAAAACGAATTTCTAAACCGGTATGGTCAATATTCGGTTCAATTCAAACTTGGTCTAATACAAACAATCAAAGCACAAGCAATTCAATTCAAGCAAGATAATAAAGAGAGAAAGAGAGAGAGAAATTGAACACGCGATGTATTACGGAGTTCCGACCCGCTAGGAAGAGCTAGCCTTAGTCGTACGTCTCCGGGAGTTTCGCAACCTCGAAATGGGCGCGCTCCGTTCAATTCCACACGAACGGGACTACAACTTCGAACCAAATCACCTTGTTACAATCACTCTCAAGGTGGATTGGCCTAACTCGATTAAACAATCTCAAATGCACAAAGGATAGAGGCTCTAACCAAATCACTCAACTAATCTAGCAATTAACACTAGTGGATTGGTTTAGCACACTCTAATCTCAATGATTTTGCTAAAATAATGCTCAAACACAAGAGAGTATAATGTCTAACTGGTTGGAGCTCAAAAGGGAGGAGTTTCAAAGGTTTCAAAAGTATCTAAACAGTTCCAAGAGGCCCCATATTTATAGAGGGCGCCAACAGCTCCAAAGACCAGTCAAAACAGACTCTGGCGTTATACAACGCTATATGGCGTTGTACAACGCTGAAATAGCCGTTGAAAAATCAAACGGTCACAGACAATAACGTTATGAGTTGTCAGAGCGTTGTGTAACGCTGTATAGCGTTGCACAACGCTTTAGCAGAATCCAAAGCAGAACCTCGACAGTTCCGTTGGAACTTGTCAGAGCGTTGTGTAACGCTAGGTAGCGTTGCACAACGAAGTCAAGAGGAGAACAAGGCAGAACTGACAAACTCAAACAATATTGTCAGAACGTCATACGACGCTGACTGGCGTCACACAACGTCGCCGTTGCACAACGCTAGTCAGCGTTGCTCTACGCGACCAGGGCGGAAAAGCGAAGTTTGAGCAAATTTTAGAGCGTTACACAACGCAACAATGTATGGAACATGGCATCATGCATGCAGCATCGATGCAGATCGATGTCTGAGCAATGCAGAGACGCCTGCTGCATACTGCGTTGTACAACGCTGAGTGGCGTTACACAACGTAGAGGTGGAAAAGTTGTGTAACGTTACTTAGCGTTGCACAACGTTCTGACAAGGGGAAAAAGGATTTAACTGGTTTAAAAACAAATGAACTAGCGTTGCACAACGCTACTGAGCGTTGTGTAACGCTGTTCCAACCTTGTCAGAGATTTTGCAATTTAAAATCGAATTAACTCAGCGTTGTGTAACGGCCACTGGCGTTGTATGACGCTGGACAGAAAAACTGAGCATTTTACCAGCAAATTGATTGAGATTAGTTTAGAGATTAATTAAACCTTAATTATTGACTCTAACTAGACCAAAGCAATCTCTTGAAGCTCCAAACTAAGTGCCACACTTGCTTTAATCCATTCTTCAATAAATTTAGCTATAAAACACTAAATAGAGATGTTAGTTCAAAGGTTTCGGTGTTGTTTTGCAAATCGGCAAATCGAGAGAAAATGTTTAACCAACAATCTCCCCCTTTTGCCGAGTTGCAAAACAACACCTAAGGTATATTTGGGACTTGATACAACAAGGCGGAATAACCCAAATTACCTAATTCTCCCCCTTTTTGCAATTAGGGAAAAGAATACCCAAAACGCCCTTGAAAAGAAACCATAAGAAACCTCCCCCTTTCGAAAAGAATTTGGCCACTAAGTTCATTTGATTAGGGGTACCTAACAAGGTTTAAAGAGGGCTTAAACTAACAATTATATACCATGCATGCATAATAAAAGAAAAGGAGCTAAAACAACACTATTTAGCACAAACATAATACATTAATACATAACATAATTCATTAAAAAACAAAACACCATTCATGCAACATCCATAAAACAAACCAAATCCATTTAGCATAACTTAAGACACTCAAAACAACGAAAAATCACACAAAAGATACGAATGGCAAATAAACTACGAAAATCAAAGCAAATAAAGATGAAAAAGAGAGCTAAGGCTTGGAGAGGGTTTCGGCTAGAATCACTCCTCATCATCATCCCCCGCACCACTACCGGATCCTCTTTTGAGATGGAGCTCCATCCTTCCCCAAAGATTGATCATCTCATCCTTGAGATGAGTGATCGAGGCATCGGTCTTGGCTTGGTAAGCGGTCAAGTTTTCTTCAATTGTGTTGAACCGCGTGTCAATGTGAGTGGTCAAGGCGGCGAATTTGGCATCAAGGTAAGCATGGAAGTCTTGCGGTGCGCCTTGACCCTCCACCCGTCCGCCGGGCACATGCAATGGTTCATTGCCTATCTCTTCATATTGGTTTATAGTGGCATTGGGCCGGAAGAGGTAGTTGTTGCGGTGGAAAGGACCGGGCACAATGGAGTCATCATCTTGGGCCACCCATCCGGTAACATTGAGAAATGCCATGAGATTTTCGGGAGTGGCAATGGCATTCTCGGGCACGGGTTCGCCCCAAAGGGGTGTGTCATGAGGGATGCCGTTTTCGATAAGAATAGATTGGATGATGTGGGCATATGGAAATGAGAAGCGAGAAGAGGTATCGACCCGTGCCATATGAGCAAGCATGATATAAGGGAGATTCACCTTTTGATTCATCTCAAGGAGAGACCGAAGGAGAAACACGGCGAATTGCTCCACATTTGTTTTGATTGTTGCTTTCGGAGTGATGATATTGTTGATGAAGAGGAAGAGAAGGCGGTGCAAAGCCGGGAGCTCGGTGGCGGTGAATTGACGAGCGGTGTAATTCCTCCAACAATAAAAGAATCGGTGAAATTCATCATAAGGAGGCAACTCACGTGGCCAAGTAGCATGGATGTAAATCTCCAAGTTGTCATTGTCGAGGCTAAGGAGATTGGCCAATGTTTGCTCGGTGATGGAGATGTGGCGACCGAGGACATAAGAGTTGGCGGTTGGGTGGCCCTCGGTCCATGTCATTGTGAGATTGGCATAGAAGAGCTTGATCAAAGACGGGTTGTATGGTTGAGAATGTGCGAGAAGACCCGCCATGTTCCAATATTCGATCCGTTCCTTGATCCAAGTTAATTCTCTTGGATTCAAGTGGTAGACTCCATACGGGTGCTCGAAGTAGAAGCACTCGGAACACTCGCGATTGACATCGCGGTATTGGCAAAAGTGCATGTACGAGACCGAGTCCTTGAATAGGTAATTATTTGAGGAGGAGAGGGTCCAATCCACGGGTACCGGGGGTATATCCATTGGAATTGGTTGGTCGGTTTGATCGGTTTGAACCGGTGGGTTGGAGGAGGAAGCGCCCTTGGGGTTGCGCTTAGACCGTTTGTTGGTTGCGGTTTTCGGTGCCATTGAAAAATGAGAGAGAAAGGATGAGGTTAAACCTTTAAATTGAAGAGCCGGAGAGGTTGAGATGGCCTTGGAGAGCACAGAACCGAAGCCGATCGAAAATCCGACGGTCGGATCGCCGGAATTGACGGTGATGGCGGTGGCTAGGGTTTCGGTGGATTGAGGGATAGAGAGAGAGATAGAGAAAATTGAGGGTATGAGAGTGGAGAGGAGAGAGAGAGGAGTATTTTGGTGGTATTGGTTGGAGTGGAGAGAGAGAGTTGAGAGAGTATTGAGAGAGAGAGATGAAGGGGTGTGAGTTGGAGAGAAAGAGAGAGAAAATAGAAGGGGCTCGGATTTGAGAGAAAAGAGGAAGAAGAAGAAGAAGAGGTGGGGTCGCAACAGTTAAAAACGCGTCCACCGTTACTTAACGCCAAAGGGCGTTGTACAACGCAGGAGTCAAAACAGCGAAAAATGAGCAGAAACTGACTGCTCCGTTGTACAACGCTGAGTAGCGATGGGTAACGCTACAACCCAGCGTTGTGCAACGTTAAAGGGCGTTGTACAACACTAAATCCAAATAAATAAATAATAAAAAGAAATAAAATAAAGAAACAAACCAACGTCTTACAACGGTTGAAAGCGTTGTACAACGTTCAGTAAAAAGAAACGGACTGGCGTTGTACAACGATGATCAGCGTTGTATAACGTTGAACTCGACAGATTTTTAAAATTCAGCGAAGGAAAATGAAAATACAAAGCCAGCGTTGTACAACGATAGGCAGCGTTGTGCAACGTTACAAGACAAAATCAAACCAGCGTTGTGCAACGGTATGCAACGTTGTACAACGTTTAACTCGACAGAATTCAAAATTCATTTTAAACTAACGTTACTCTTACGTTGCACGACGCTGAATGGCGTTGTGTAACGCCAGAGTTCAGAAAACCAGAAAATTCAGAAAATTGAGACCAAAATAGTTAAAAACTTATTTTTTTTTAAGGTTTTCAAAAGAAATACAACCAATTTAAACTGAAATAAGCTCCAAACAACAAAGACAACACCATGACATGCATAAATTTAATCTTTGAGTTCAAGCATACCAAGTTTGAACCTAAGTTCAAGATGTTGTTGTGTTGGAAGAGGTTTGGTGAAGATATCGGCGATTTGCTCCTTTGTGTCGATGTAGACCAATTCCACATCACCTTTCTCAACATGATCACGGATAAAATGATGTCGTATCTCTATGTGCTTGGTTCTAGAGTGCAATACCGGATTTTTGGATATAAGGATGGCACTAGTATTGTCACACAAGATTGGTACCTTTTGGAAATCTAACTCAAAATCCCTAAGGGTTTGCATCGTCCAAAGAAGTTGGGTACAACAACTACCGGCCGCTACATATTCCGCTTCCGCGGTGGAGAGAGCAACCGAAGTTTGCTTGCGACTAGACCAAGATACAAGTGAACCACCAAGAAATTGGCAAGTTCCACTAGTACTTTTGCGGTCCATACGGTCACCGGCAAAATCGGCATCGGTATAACCTAACAAGTCTAGTTCGGTTTGTCTACCATACCAAAGACCTAGGTTTTGAGTACCCTTGACGTATCGCAAGATACGTTTTACCGCTTTGTGGTGAGATTCCTTAGGATTGGCTTGGTACCTAGCACATAGACATACGGCATACATAATATCCGGCCTACTAGCCGTGAGATAGAGGAGGCTACCGATCATGCCCCGATAGAGAGTTATGTCCATAGGCTTGCCTTTCTCATCCGCATCGATATTCGCACTTTTGCCCATGGGTGTGTCTAAACTCTTGCTATCTTCAACACCGAATTTCTTCACTAACTCCTTGGCGTATTTGACTTGGTTCACAAAGATACCATCCTTGAGTTGTTTGATTTGAAGCCCCAAGAAGAAAGTGAGTTCTCCCATCATGCTCATCTCAAATTCACTACTCATCAAAGAAGAAAACTCTTGGGCAAGAGTTGCATTAGTAGAGCCAAAGATAATATCATCCACATAAATTTGCACAAGTAGCAAATGGTCATCTCTTTTCTTAGTGAAAAGAGTTGTATCCATTTTGCCTCTACTAAAGCCATTGTCTAGAAGAAAGGTACAAAGTCTACCATACCAAGCTCTAGGAGCTTGCTTCAAACCATACAAAGCTTTGTGAAGCTTATACACATGGTCCGGTTTGAAATGGTCAACAAAACCGGGTGGTTGTTGGACAAAAACTTCCTCATCTATCCAACCATTTAGAAAAGCACTCTTGACATCCATTTGGAATAGGGTAAAGCCTTTGTTAGCGGCAAAAGCCAAGAGCATTCTAATGGATTCAAGACGAGCAACCGGTGCAAAGGTCTCCTCAAAATCAATACCTTCTTGTTGCTTGAAACCTTGTGCAACCAAACGGGCTTTGTTTCTAACCACAATACCATCCTCACTTAGCTTGTTTCTAAAAACCCATTTGGTACCAATAACTTGCTTACCTTTTGGTAATGGTACAAGTTCCCAAACTTGATTTCTCTCAAATTGGTTCAACTCTTCTTGCATGGCAACAATCCAATTTGGGTCAACATTGGCCTCTTTGAAGGATTTTGGTTCAAGTTGAGAAACAAAGGCACAATGACCAATAGTTTGGTGCAAACTAGACCTAGTCCTAACACCTTCCCTAGGGTCACCTATGACATTAGTAAGAGGATGAGAGGAAACTTCTCTAAGCACTTCGGGAGGCTCATGAACCGGTTGGGGAGACGGTTGAGGTTGAGGATCATCATGAGGCATTTCATTTTGAGTTGTGTCTAAGATGCCCTCCTCATGAGTCTCTCCCCCTATCAAAATGTCATCAACCCGGTTCAAAGGCTCCTCAATAATCACCGGTGGTTGTGCTTGAGGTTGTGACTCAATTTCTTGTGTAGTTTCTTCCATTTGTGTACCTACAATAGAATTACCTTCCTTGGATTCCTCAAGGACTTTTTCATCAAATTTTACATTAATGGACTCAATAACTACTTTTGAGTTTGGCAAATAGACTCTATACGTTTTGCTTGTGGTTGAGTAACCAACAAAAATACCGGGCAAAGACTTGGCATCAAACTTGGTTACTTTAGGAGACTCATCAAGGACAAAACATTTGGAGCCAAATACACGGAAATAGGATATATTAGGAGTATGACCGAACCATAATTCAAAAGGAGTTTTCTTGAGTTGAGAACGAATGCATGCACGATTTACTACATGACATGCCGTATTTACCGCTTCGGCCCAAAGAAATTTGGGTACGGCAAATTCATGTAGCATGGTGCGTGCTAATTCTTGTAAGGTTCGGTTCTTCCTCTCCACTACACCGTTTTGTTGAGGGGTGCGTGGAGCGGAAAACTCTTGTTTATATCCTTTTTCTATGCACAATTCATCAAATTTAGCATTTTCAAATTCCCTTCCATGGTCACTACGAATTCTAGAGATTTTCAACCCTTTTTCGTTTTCAACCCGATTGCTAAATTTAACAAAATGGTCAAATGCTTCTTCCTTGTGAGCAAGAAAGAAAACCCAAGTAAAGCGACTATAGTCATCTACCACCACAAAAACATACCTTTTCTTACTTATACTCAAGACATTGATTGGTCCAAACAAATCCATATGAAGCAATTGCAAAGGTTGAGTGGTTGAGATGATCTCTTTGGTTTTGAAACTAGACTTGGTTTGCTTGCCTTTCATGCAAGCTTCACACAACCCATTTAAGTCAAGTTTATGTGATGGAAGACCACGGACAAGTTTCAATTTCACAAGTTTCTTAATGGAGTCTAGGGAAACATGACCAAGTCTTCTATGCCATAACCATGAACCGGTAGCTATGGCACTAAAGCATTGTTCACCATTTGTGAAGTGATCAAAGTTTAAGTAATAGACATCCTTTTTCCTTTGTCCCGTGTAAACAAGAGAATTATCCGAAATTTGATGCACAAAACAAGAGGAGTGATCAAACTTCAAATAATATCCCGCATCACATAATTGGCTCACACTTAAAAGGTTGTAGTTGAGACCATCCACAAGGTAAACATTAAAAACCGTTAAATTTTGGTTTCCAACCGAGCCTATACCAATAATAGAGCTCTTCCTAAGATTATTACCAAAAGTAACCTCACCACCATCAAAAGGTTCAAGTGTCTTGAAACAAGATTCATCACCCGTCATGTGATGTGAACAACCACTATCTATGATCCAAGCACTTCTCTTGAATGATGATAACAAACAAACCTACAAGAATGCATATTAGTTAGAAACAAACAACTAATATATTCTTGTAATCTCTCCCCCTTAAGATTTGACAAGAATAACCTTGGGGAAAGAAGATGGCTAACTAAGCCACACTCGAACCACTTCCACCAATTAAAACGGATGTGGAAGTGACTTTAGGAACCCAAATTATGTTAATTGAACCGGATGTATGATTTGCTTTCCTAACTTTGCATTCTAGTGTGACATGGCCATTCTTACCACAATAGTTGCAACAAGCACAAGTTGGCTTGTTCACTTGTGAACTTTCTCTAACAAAATGGGTTTGAAAATGACGCCTAAGCTCCATGGCCCTAATCTTTGGATCCTTAGAAAAAGTGTATGATTGAGAGTTTCTCAAAATTGGTTTTTGAAAATTCCTTTTGTTTTGTTTAGAGACTTTTCGATTTCCCCCATTGATTTGAGGTCTAGTGTGTGTTCTATTCCTATTCCCACCATTGTTTTGAAAAGGATGAAAACACCCATCGGGTCCCTTGAAATACAAGTTGTTTGGGCCCCGATTGTTTTGGAAGTTCTTTTGAGGTCTTTGAGACCCACTATTCCTACCAAAATTCTTTTGAGCACCATTTTGAGAGCCAACAAAATTCTTTTGCCCTTCCCCGTGTGTGTTCCTAACATTGGTGCTCTTGTGATAAAGTCTCTCATTTTGTGTTGGGCTTGACATGGTTCTTGGTCTAGAAAAGGATTGATTCCTCTTTTTGAAGCCAAGACCCGTTTTGTCATTGGGTTTTTGTCCCACAAACATTTTATCAAGATTCATCTTGGTGCTATGAGAAGCACTAGACGAACTTGAAGCCCTTTCATTTTTCAAAACATTTGTCTCACTCAAAGGAGTTTGACATTTTTCACAAACATTTGGTTTTTCAAAACTTTCAATCATACCCTTATACCTTGTCACCAAAGATTCAAGATCATGCACCTTAGTCGTCAAAAGACTAATTTGCTCTTTTTGACTAGCAATAGTCTTAAGAGACTCATCAAGATAATCATTCAACCTATCAAATTGCAAGTTTGCATCATCATTCAAGCTCAAGTCATTCTCACTATCACAATCGCTATCACTACTAGAGAATGAGTTTAGAAGTACCTCATTTGTGACCTTGGGCACTTCAATGGCAATTGTGAATGGTTCCTCTTGAATAGTCGTTGGAGCTTGTGTGAGAGTCGATGTAGAGGGTGATGCTTCATCAAGGCTAGCTTTGCTCAATGGATGCACATAGATTTTGCCTCGGTTGAACTCGTTGAAGACCTCCTTCACCAAGTCATCTAGGTCGTCATCCACCGGCATCACCACATCATTCACTTGAGCCACAAGAGCAAGGTTGTCAAAGTCGCACTCGGATTCCGAATCGGATTGAGAGGATGAGCTCGAGTCGGAATCGTTGTCCCAAGTGGCTTGCATGGCTCTCTCACCCTTCTTCTTGCTCTTGTAATGTCCCTTCTTGGACTTGAATCGGCCATCACCCCTTCTCTTGCCACCATCTTCCTTGTCCTTCTTCAAGTGAGGGAAGAGCTTGAAGCAAGAGTACATGGTATGACCTTCTTTTTGGCACACGAAGCAAAGAGCTCTTTCGTCATTCTCAAGCCTTTCTTTGTTGAACTTTCCCTCAAAGATCATGATGGCTCGAAACATCTTTGAGAGAACGGCTCCTTGCTTGTCCTCATCGAGGTCGATGATGCCTTTGGCTTTGTCACTTGAGTGGCGGTGTCTCCCTTGATGGTTGTCGTTGTGGCGGTTCTTGGAAGGGGATGCCTTGTTGTCACTTGCCGCCAATGCCACGGTCTTGGGCTCATACTTCAACTCTCCAAGTTGCTTGAGCTTCTCCTCCACGCACCGGTAATGAGTATAGATGATCTCCGGTGTGAGGTTGTTGTGGGACCTTTGTTGTGTCTCAAGAGTCGAGATGAGAGTGTCGAATTGAGGTCTTCCCACCAAAGCCCTAAGCAATCTTCCTATAACACGACTATTAGAAAGGGTCTCTCCTATGTTAGTGAATTCATCGAGCAATTGTATAAACCGAGTATACATCTCCTCGATGCATTCACCTTCCCTTATGCGGAAATTATCCAATCTAGACTCTAACTCGAATTGTCGAGAGCTTTTGATTAGAGAATTTCCCTCATAACGGTTCAAGAGAGAAACCCACATTTCATGTGCACTAGTAGAACTACCAAAAATTGCCGCTATGGACTCATGTACCGAATTTAACAAGACATTCACGGCATTATCATTCTTGGTCCTAATGGTCTTAGAGGCATGGGTTTCTCTACCTTCACTATCACAAATTGGTGTGTATGGCTTATCAACAACCTCCCAAAGGTCGATCAAGTTAAGGTATACAACCATACATCTCTTCCAATAACGAAAGTTCTTGCAAGTGGAACCAAACTTGTCCGGTTTTTCTATCACCCTAGAGGCCATGAATCGAGGTTATCTACCTAACAAGATGGTCAAAAGATAACCCCTGCTCTGATACCACTTTGTTGTCCCTAAAATTAGGCCTAGAGGGGGGGTGAATAGGCACAAAACGAATTTCTAAACCGGTATGGTCAATATTCGGTTCAATTCAAACTTGGTCTAATACAAACAATCAAAGCACAAGCAATTCAATTCAAGCAAGATAATAAAGAGAGAAAGAGAGAGAGAAATTGAACACGCGATGTATTACGGAGTTCCGACCCGCTAGGAAGAGCTAGCCTTAGTCGTACGTCTCCGGGAGTTTCGCAACCTCGAAATGGGCGCGCTCCGTTCAATTCCACACGAACGGGACTACAACTTCGAACCAAATCACCTTGTTACAATCACTCTCAAGGTGGATTGGCCTAACTCGATTAAACAATCTCAAATGCACAAAGGATAGAGGCTCTAACCAAATCACTCAACTAATCTAGCAATTAACACTAGTGGATTGGTTTAGCACACTCTAATCTCAATGATTTTGCTAAAATAATGCTCAAACACAAGAGAGTATAATGTCTAACTGGTTGGAGCTCAAAAGGGAGGAGTTTCAAAGGTTTCAAAAGTATCTAAACAGTTCCAAGAGGCCCCATATTTATAGAGGGCGCCAACAGCTCCAAAGACCAGTCAAAACAGACTCTGGCGTTATACAACGCTATATGGCGTTGTACAACGCTGAAATAGCCGTTGAAAAATCAAACGGTCACAGACAATAACGTTATGAGTTGTCAGAGCGTTGTGTAACGCTGTATAGCGTTGCACAACGCTTTAGCAGAATCCAAAGCAGAACCTCGACAGTTCCGTTGGAACTTGTCAGAGCGTTGTGTAACGCTAGGTAGCGTTGCACAACGAAGTCAAGAGGAGAACAAGGCAGAACTGACAAACTCAAACAATATTGTCAGAACGTCATACGACGCTGACTGGCGTCACACAACGTCGCCGTTGCACAACGCTAGTCAGCGTTGCTCTACGCGACCAGGGCGGAAAAGCGAAGTTTGAGCAAATTTTAGAGCGTTACACAACGCAACAATGTATGGAACATGGCATCATGCATGCAGCATCGATGCAGATCGATGTCTGAGCAATGCAGAGACGCCTGCTGCATACTGCGTTGTACAACGCTGAGTGGCGTTACACAACGTAGAGGTGGAAAAGTTGTGTAACGTTACTTAGCGTTGCACAACGTTCTGACAAGGGGAAAAAGGATTTAACTGGTTTAAAAACAAATGAACTAGCGTTGCACAACGCTACTGAGCGTTGTGTAACGCTGTTCCAACCTTGTCAGAGATTTTGCAATTTAAAATCGAATTAACTCAGCGTTGTGTAACGGCCACTGGCGTTGTATGACGCTGGACAGAAAAACTGAGCATTTTACCAGCAAATTGATTGAGATTAGTTTAGAGATTAATTAAACCTTAATTATTGACTCTAACTAGACCAAAGCAATCTCTTGAAGCTCCAAACTAAGTGCCACACTTGCTTTAATCCATTCTTCAATAAATTTAGCTATAAAACACTAAATAGAGATGTTAGTTCAAAGGTTTCGGTGTTGTTTTGCAAATCGGCAAATCGAGAGAAAATGTTTAACCAACAATTATTTGCAATCAAATTTTGGAATAAATTTTTATTGCTAATGTGTTTGGATAATTTTCTTAATCCGGATTAAAAAGTTGTTTGAAATCACATTTTAATCTAGATTAAGAATATGATTCAAACACTTAGAAATAAAAATTTATTCTAGAGTTTGGATCACATAAATAACTTTTTGAACTCCCAAAAAACTTAAGGATAGTTCGAATAGTCTAAGAATAAATTAGGATTAATTGTTCAAAATAAAAAATATTATTCTAAAATGATCAAGAATAAGTTTTTTGGAGATCTATAATGCTATTTTTAAATGGCCCAATATTTGGAGTGATTTTTTATGGAAATTGATTATTGTTATCTGCAATTTTGTCATTGCTTGAATAAAGTGAACTGAACATATAGATGGTCAAAGTGATTACATATATAAAAAAAAAATTTATCATCTCTTGTTCGTAATTTTATATGCATATTCAACTTGTTTTTATTGAACTTATTTATTTGTATGTATTCACTTTGATCATTTATATGTTCACATTGTCTATTTTATGTGTTTATTTTGTTCAAGCGATGGCAAGTGATGGCAAAACTGCAGATGACAGTTATCATTTCTCATTTTTTATTCTTAGGGTGTTTGAATTATCTTTATAATTCGGATTAAAAAATAGTCCAACAACTTCTTAATCACGTTGGGGCGTTTGGATCATTTAGGAATAAAATTAAGATTAGTTATTCGGAGTAAAAAATATTATTTCTAAGCGATCAACAATAAGTTTTTTGGGATCTAGAGTGTTATTTTTAAGTGGTCCAACATCCGGATTAAATTTTTATCTTAGGGTGTTTGGATCATATTTTTAATCCAAATTAAAAAGTGGTCCTAATCACTTCTTAATCCACATTAAGAAGATAATCCAAACACTCTAGAAATGAAAATTTAATCTAGATGTTGAAGCACTTAAAAATAACACCCTATATCCCAAAAAGTTTATTCATGATCGTTTAAGAATAATATTTTTCATCTCGAATAATTAATCCTAGTTTTATTCTTAGATGATCCAAACGCAGGATCTAAACACACAATGAATAAAAAAAATATTCTGAATGTTGGACCACTTAAATATAGCGTTCTAGATTCTAAAAAACTTATTCTTGATTGTTTAGGAATAATATTTTTTTACTCTGAATAACTAATTCTAATTTTATTCTTATGCGATCCAAACACACCTAATTTATTCTTGATTATTTAGAAAAGGTGTGTTTGGAAGTGTGGTGAATAAGAATAGAATAGCTTATTTTAGAACAAGAGTGATGAATAAGAAATGTTAAATAATTGCTTATTCTTAAATTAAGAGATGTTGTTTGAGTGGTTAGTTAAGAATAAGAACAAGGAAAAAATATTAAAATAATAATTTGTTGTTGGATGGTCAGCTTATTCTATTCTAGTTCCAACATTAGCAATTCTGAATAAAGTCTTATTCCAGTTTAATTTTTATACGATCCAAACGCTCAAAAGTCTTGTTATCCACACTGCTATCCCATTTAAGAAGAACAAGAAAATAATATAAAACAAGGACAAGAAAATAAATAAAACAAGAAGAAGATGTCTTGCACTTTTTTTTTTGCCCCCTGAGATTCTATAATTTCTTTCGGGAATGATAAGCGTCATCCAGCGAATTATCATCCAGACCATCCAACCTTTACTTTCCCCTCTCTTGGCATTTTCTCCGAATTTTTTTCGCTTCTCTCCTCCTCACCTCCGTTTTCTCCCCTTTCGTCTCACCTCTACCATCTGTACTACCTCGCCTCCTCTTCTCCTCTCAATTTCTCACTCCTTCCTCCCGGCCTCCCCTCATCTCCTCTCCTCTCAATTTTTCCTCCTTCCTCCTAGCCTCTTCTTCTCTCCTGCAATTCTTCTCTTTCTTCTCCTTCATTTCATCATGCTTCTTTTTCTCTGCCTCATCTCATCTCTTTATTTCCGTTAAAGTTATTTTTCCCATGAACTCCACCTCTGTTCCATGAACTCCGCCTTTTAAATGAACATATACAACAATAAATTGAACAGATACAATGATAATATGAACATATAATCAGAGTGTATATATACAAGAACAAAAATGAATATACATAATAAATAAACTGAACAGATATAACAACTAATTGAACATAAATAGCAAATAAACTGAACAGATTTAACAAACAATGTGAAACTCATACAAGAAGTAAAAGTGAGCAAATAAATTGCACATAAATGACAAATAAATTGAACAATTATAATAAATAAATTGAACAGATTAACAAACGTGCTGAATTGTATAAAAAAATAAACAGTGAACTTAAATTGAACAGATATAACAAATAAATTAAACAGATTTAAACACAAATTGAACAGATATAACAAACAATTTGGCCTCATGCAAAAGGTAAAAAGTGAACGTAAATTGAACAAATAAGTGAACAGATATAACAAATTATTTGAACAGTTGTAACAAACATGTTGACTCATGTTTTTAAAAAATAAACAGTGTAAATAAAGTGAACGGATATAACAAATAAACTGAACAGATATAACAATATAAATTGAACATATACAATAAATAAATTTAACATATATCACAAACAATTAGGACTCAATTAGTAGGGAGGGAGGAGAGGGGAGATAGAAGGAGAAGAGACTTGAAGGAGAGGGGAGGATAGTAGCCAAACAGAAAGGCAGAAGGGGAGAGAAGGGGAGGGGGAGGGGGACGACGCGTAAAGTAAAAGTGCGGAAAAATCAACGCGCGAAATTCATTGAGCGCTCTCTGGATGACTTGGATGATATAATGATGGATGGTAAGTAATAATTACCAATTTTTTTTCCCCTTCTGTGTTCCTCTAGGCTCGAAATTTTGGTCCAATAAATTACTGATGCGACTCTCCGAAATTTTAAAAAATAATATTAAAATAATATAATCCATTAAAATTAATATCAATATAATAAGTTTAATATAAATAGTATCCTTAGATCGGAATCCTGGATTCCGAACGTTAGATCGGAATCGTGGATTCCGATCTAAGCTTTGATCGGATTCTGGGATTCCGATCAAACGTTAGATCGGAATCCAGGATTCCGATCTAACCTTTACTTTATATATAAGGGGTTTCCGATCTAATTTTATGTCGCTGCCTTTCGCTCGGACGCCCACGCTGCGAGAGAACATAGTAAGTTTTTTTTTGTTTATTAATTTAATTATTTATTTATTTAGTTTATTAATTTTTAATTTAGTTAATTAAATAAAAAAATAGAAAAATATTGGAAAAATATTCAAAAAATCAGAAAAAATCAGAAAAAAAATCTGAAAAAATTTATATGTAATTTATTAATTATATTGGATTTTTATTTTGTCTTTTTATTTGTTTATTCACTACTTAATTAATTAGAAAAATAGATAATAAATTGTAAAATTATTTTAAAAATACTGAAAAATAAGAAAAATTCATATGAAAATTTATGTGTAATTAATTTATTTTTTTTGCTTTTAATAATTAAAATTTTGATAATTAAATATGGGAAAAATTAGAAAAATGATAATAATTGATGGTATTAATTAAAAATGTAGGTAAAAAATTGTTTAGAAGAGAGTCAATTCCTTTCTACTCCAGGTTAGCTTTTTTATATGTTTATTTTATTATTGTTTGAATAGAAATGTTTGTGAATTGCTTGTAGATTGATTGATTGATTGTAAAATTGTGAAATACAATGATTGTAAAATTGTGAAATGCAATGTTTGAATTATTGATTCATTGATACTTGTGAAATGGTTTGTGAAATGCAATGATTGTAAAATTTGAATGATTTATTCAAATTGGGTTGGGTTGGGTTCAAATTGGAATGAAATTGGGTTGGGTTGGGTTCAAATTGGGTTGAAATTGGGTTGTAATTAGGTTCAAATTTTTTGGAAAACTCTCCCGGTACAGGGGAGATGCTGCCGAAATTTTTATAGATTTTATACTTTATTAAATTTTAATTGCATTAACAGTCGAAATGCCACCGCGAAGAAGAAGACCAGAGGATCCACGTCGATCCACGAGGCGTCGAGGAGATCCTGGCGCATCTACATCAGGAGGAGATCCTGGCGCTTCTTCATCTGCCCCCCTGCTGCCCCCCCCCCCCCCCCGTTCCTCCTCCTGCTGATCAGCTTCTGCATCTCAGTCAGTCTGAGCTTCGAGACATACGAGTAAGCTTTTTTTTATTTATATAGTTAATTCTTTTATATATATATATATTTTAATAGTATATATAGGAAATAATTTATTATTTAAATTATTTAGGGTATAGGGTTTAGGGTTTAAGGAAATAATAAAATTTTTTTATTTATGTAGTTAATTTTTGTATATAGTTAATAGTATATATAGTAAATAATATGTTTTTTAACTTATTTAGGCGTGGACGCCCGAAATGCATAAGGCAAAAATGGTACGAACCGAGGAGGTGGACCAGCGTCTTGTGACATTGGGCCTTATTCATTTCGTTGAGTTAGGTCACATGCCATTGGATCGTTCCATGATACAGGGTCTAGCCATGTTCTGGAGGCCCGAGACTCACACGTTCCACTTTCCCCGCGTAGGCGAGATGACCGTTACTCTTGAGGTATTATTTTTTCCAAGTTCTGTTGGTAGCTATTTATTTATTTATTGTTTTTTTTTGTTGTTTAATAAAAAAAATGTAAAAAAAAATTTGCAGGATGTCGCCTTCATTTTTGGCTTGCCTACGACTGGACGACCGGTGACCGGTCGTACTGATTATGACGATGTGCAGGAGCTAGCCGACTTTGCATTGCCACGGGACACTCCTATGGAGGATGTTCTAGATTGCTTCAGAGAGAGGGCGACTGATCGACGTGCTGGGAGGTAACAAACGTTTTAAAATTTAATTAAAATTTTGAGATATGCTGCAATATATATATATATATATGTGTGTAATGTTTATGTAATGCAGGAAACTTCACGCAGTACAGTTTGGGAAACTGCGTGATATGTGGGCACAGGGACCTGGGTCAGAGGACGCAGATAGGATCAATAGATACACACGGGCCCTGGTGTTGGAGTTGATGGGTTGCGAGATGTTTCCAGATACCACAGGAGATTCTGTTCCTTGTTTTTATCTGGAGTTACTTCGGGTTAGTAATTGTAAATATTAAGAACATCTCTTACATTAGTACTAACTTGGATAACTTAGTTTAAAATGTGGAGCAACTAACGAAAAATATTTTTTCTTATTTGCAGGATGTTCATGCATCGGATTCAGTGAGATATAACTGGGGTGCGGCCACACTTGCTATGTTATATCGCGGCCTGGACTTGACAGTCCTGGCAAATGGCGCTCAGAAGGTTCCTGCTCCGTGGCTACTGCTTCAGTTGTGGTCGTACACCTGGTTATTGCTTTGTCGCCCGTCCGTTACGAAAAATTTCCAAGGTTGGGGGAAGCCGTCAGTTGAGAGATGTCCGCCGTATGGGAGGTATAATATTTTTCTTAAATAAAATAAATGAAATATTGTAATATAACATCAATTTGTTTGTTTAAAAATTATAATCAAGAATTTTGGTAAACAAATTTGATAGGTAATAATTAATTAGTTAAAATTAATCCAAATTCGTTATTTTAAATTAGTTAGTTAAACAATTAACATTAGTCATAATTGTAAACAAATTAAAATTAAATTAGTCATAATTATAAACAAATTAAATTACGTAATTTAAAATTAATTACTTAGTTTAATAATTGAAATCATGATAATTGTAATGATTTGGCAGGCAATGGACGACACGGCTTAGGTCGAAAAAGGTGAAAGGTCCCGTTCGCAGCGGTATTGAGTACGCTCGAGACGTACTAATGAAGATGGAGCATACACACGTAGTGTGGCGGTCATACAAGGATGAGCTCAGACAGGTGGTCATGCCTCCTTATGCCCGCTACGAGCAGAGGTACTACCGGCTCCGCGTTCCATGCATCCATTTCTGGGTCGTGGCGTGGCACTATGTCGATCGGGTGATGCATCAGTTCATGCTGTTCCAGACTGTTCCGCCTCCTCTTCCTACGGTACGTTATTCTTTTCACCTTCGTGATTTAAATTGAAATATTTATAATACGTGCATTAAATATGACCTAAAAAAACAGGCTTGGAGGAGGATGGAGGCTTTGTTACAGTACTGGCACAACACATTTCGTCAGAGGGATTTGCAGGACCTTTTCTCAGTAGAGGTTGCGATGTGGGCCGACACGACGCAGGTCGAGGTGGCAGAGGCGCGGCCATGGAGTGACGATATTTTACCCGCGTACGATAGATGGATGCGGATACATGGAGGTGCTCATCTTGTCCCCATTCCGGGAGTAGCACAGCAGATTCCAGCTAGCCGGATGACCTATCTAGAGGATGCGCCCGAGCGGGTGTCTATGGTAAGTTTTTTACTCAATTAAAATGAATTGATTTGTATTTTGGTCACTAACAACAAATAAACAGGTCAAGCACATATTGACGCAAGCTCTGCGAGCATGTGCATGGGCGGTGAAGAAAGGATTCAGACGGGCTGGGAAGGAGATGCTGAAGGGCTGCAGGACGCAGTTGGAGCTCGTTGGGGAGCCGCATCGGTTACCTCACCTTTTAGAGTCGAAGGGTCTAGCTACAGACATAGACTCCATACCTGATTCGCCTGAGGAGGATCACGCGCCAGAGCCTGGATTTGAGGAGCAGCAGTTTATGACGGTAACCTAAAATTTGTAATATTATTATTTTTTATTATTATGTTATTGATAATATTAATATTATTTGTAATATCATTGTATGTAACAGCCATCTGGGTATATTTTACATGACTGGGACACATATTTTGATCAGCCGAGACCCAGCCAGCCTATTGTGCGGAGCAGACGGACAGAGAGTCAGTCATCCGCACAGCCGCCCATCCAGCCATCTACACAGGCACCCATATCCACTGGCGAGTTATCGACACCACCAGGCCCACCTCCTGTTCCATATCTAGACCCACCTACCCATTATGAGTACTAGACCCAGTACCCACCATATCAGACACAGTATCCACCTGGAGCACCACCATATTCTCAGGGCGAGCCTATCTTGAGCCCGGCTGACGCTTTTTTTTCATCCATTGGGGTACATTTGGACGAGCCGTACACACCTCCAGTTCATCCATCTCCTTTCGGTCAGAGCTATGGTCCATTTGGTCAGACATATGGCGGAGCCTCTTCTTCTAGTGCACCGCCTCGTCATTCCACTCCTCAGATGGCTCCTCGTCCACCACCTGCCGGACTTGCTCGCGGATGAGACCCCCGTCAGCCGCCAGGTCCTCCGTATATTTGGTCCCCTAGTGAGGGGAGGTGGATCCCCCGTACTTGACATATTTAGGATTTATTTGTATTTTATTTTTGATTTACTTATGTATGACTATTATATTTATGAGTTCTATATTTATGAATTTTATATTTATTTGTATTTTATAATAACTAAAAACTTATTAGGACCAATCACAACGAGTACGAAACACCTAAGTACGATAAACGCTTTGAAAAATATGAAATTTGGCGCAATCACACCTAAGTACGAAACACGTAACTATAAACCGTTGGATTCGAAAAGTTTGGCGCTAGAAAAATATGAAATACGCTCTGAAAAATTCAAACAAAAATACTGAGCTGTTAATTGGCGGACGAATTTTCCTAAACTTAAATTTCAAAATTTTTAGGCGTACCATTTGTTCAAAACAAAAATGACAAAGGACCAAGATAGTCACACTTTGAACTGAAAAAACAGCTCTGGATTCGAAAAGTTTGGCGCTAGAAAAATACGAAATACACTCTGAAAAATTCTAACAAAAATACTGAGCTATTAATTGGCGGACCAATTTTCCTAAACTTAAATTTCAAAATTTTAAGGCGTACCAGTTGTTCAAAACAAAAATGACAAAGGACCAAGATAGTCACACTTTCAACTGAAAAAACAGCTCTAGATTGAACTTAGTATTACGAATATTACAATTATTTTTCACATCACATAAAAGTACAATTCAACTAAATATTACATTATCACCACAAAAATTACAATTATTTTCTTCCTCCTCTTGCAAAATTAGTTATTCTTGCGCCAAGACGTAAAATTCCACCACGTATTCCGGTTTGTGCTCTGCTACTCGATGCTCCTTGACTGTCCCTTGTAATTGATGTCCCCTGACTTGTGACATACCTAGCAGAACTTGAGCGTGTATCCACGCTAATGGAATTTCGGCGTGGTTCATTTCCTCCTATACCAAGACTAATACGACTTTGAGTTCGTGGATCTACGCTAACAGAACTTCGGCCAGGTTGAACTGGCTCCCTGGAAAAAGAACTTTCACCTCGGTTACCTGTTGAAGGCGGAGCTCTATTCCTTGTACTTGTTCGTCTATGCGTGTTGACACGCCTACCAGATTGAAGTTCCTCCAAAGAGATGGACGGTTGTGGGTTGTTGTCCTCTATGGTTCTTCTTTTTTTATTTTTATTATTTCGCATTGCATCCATCCACATCCAATCACGGTCCTTCTTTCGTCGCCCCCGATTAATCATATTCTTATCAGGAAACACCACAGGTCCATCGTAGCGAGGCCAGTTCTCTTCGTCTTCATAGAAGTGGAAGTCACTTGATGACCATATTTTAACCATGTTCTCTGTACTATGTAGCGGGTCCGTAAATTCATCTACTTCCCATATATATGTACCGCATATGGCAACAACATGAGCACATGGTATTCCGGTCAGTTGAGGTTTTTGACATTTGCACGTCACACGCCTGGTCGGTAGTTGAGGTTTTTGACATTTGCACGTCAAAACGAAAATTATTTGCTGGATTAAAGGGAGATTGATTGACAAAAACACTAATTGAATACATTTCTATATGACTAAGAATTAATTAGAAAAGATAGTTGATATTAAGATTATGAAAACGACCAACTATTTATAGTGATAAGATCGGAATTTGAGATTCCGATATTAGCAAACAAATTAAAAGTTCACGTCAATTCCCAATCAAATCAAATAATTTCCTGCTGTTTGGCCAACTTATTGCTTAGATCGGAATCCTGGATTCCGATCTAAGCTTAGATCGGAATCCTGGATTCCGATCTAAGCTTGTCAGGAATCCACCGCCCCAATCAAATCAGTTTTTGGTTTTTTCCCTTTTACTGTTATTTATTTTATTAAATTAATAATATTTATTATAAATATTTCTATTATATTAATTAATAAATTAAAATTTAAATATATATATTATATTTTTTGTAATTAAAATTGATTTTAATTTTATCATATTCATTAATTAAAATAATTCATTACCTAAAATAAATCATTTTTTTCAAATATAATTACTTACATTAAATTAGTTAAATGAAATAAAATTAAATTAAATTATTCCATCTTTTTCAAATATAATTACTTAAATTAAATTAGTTAAATAAAATTAAATTTAATTAGTGAAATTAAATTAGTTAAATTAAATTAAATTATTCCATATTCAATAGCTAAATATTTAAATTAAATTAAATTAAAATAAATTAGATCGGAATCCAGAATTCCGATCTTAGCATTTGTCAGAGGAATCCACGCACAATCAAATCAATACTTTTTCTTTTTCTTTTTACGGTTTACAATTTAAGTAAATTAATAATTATATTTTAATTATAATTGTAAAATTAAATTAATAATTTATATTGTTTTTTAAATTAAATTAAAGTAGTTAAAAAAATATTAGCTCAATCAAATTAAATTAACTAAATGAAATTCAATTAAATTAATTACTTCAAATAACTAAATAAGATTTTATTAAATTAAATTAAGTCAAATTATTAAATAATTTTATTTAATTAATTTTTAATGTCATTAAATTCATGCAACTGATAAAGTCTGGAAAAGGACTGCAAAAGGACAGGCGTGCTCTGATAAAAACTCAAAAGTATACTGATGCCTCCCTAAGGACTGCAAAAGGACAGCCGTGCTCTGATAAAAGCTCAAAAGTATACTGATGCCTACCTAAGCTATGCAAAATGACAAACGTATTCTGATAAAGTCTGAAAAGATATCACATTATATTTATTAATTTTAAATAATTGCAAGTCTAAAATGATCTATAAAATTATTCTTCCTCAGCAAAAATATGTCACACCCACTCAATCCTTCTTTCTTCAACATTCACTACCATGGAGAAAGGAAATACCTCCAACAGTGAAGTGCGGGAATGGCCATCTACTCGACATGAGTACTTGCCAAATTACAAACATTCCCCTGCCAATCCAAATGAGATCGAAAAAGGAGATTATCATGCGATATGTAATAAATGTTACCGCAAATTCGACTACAATATCCATTCGCAATATGGTGGCGAGTGGCCATTATACACCCACTATCAGTGGCACATTCATGGTGGCCCAGAAAGAGACCGCAGGGAGAGATTGCGACATTACCTGACTAAACCTGAGTCGAGCAACTCTGAACGCTATAAAAAGTACTACACAGAACCTGAACCAATGCCGGAACTCAAACCATGGAAACCAGATCCTACAACCATGATTGTTTACGAAAGCATTTACGATTTTCGTGGAGACCACACAGTGAGCTGTACAAAGTGTGGTCAGGTTTTCAATTTCAAAGATACCATTTTGCGTGACCACTACGATGAACACGAAAAACAAGAAGAGAGGGATGAAATTGTAAAGAGATTCAGAGTGAAAGAACAATGGTTCGAAAGGAGAAGAATGGAAGAAAAGGCCGCCGAAGAGAGCCGGAGGTTGCAACAAGAAAAAATTGGAAAAAAAAATTAAGGAGAGCCTAATAAAGATCAAGAAGAGAGATGAACAACGCAAAATTGCAGTAGCTAGAATGGCTGAGATTGAGCAACAAGAAGCCGAGGCAGCTTTCTGGAACGAAGCCGCTCAATTCGCAGACAACCCGGCTGCGAATAATCAACAAGAAAATGATGAGGCTTTTTGAAACGAAGCAGCTCAACTCGTTGAAAACCACGGTGCCAGTAATGAACAACAACCTGATGCCGCTTTCTGGAACGAGGCCGCTCAATTCGCCGACAACCATGGTGCCAGTAATCAACAAGAAATGAATGCGGAAGAAGATCAATCCTGGTGGGATGAAATTCTGCAACATGTAGATGATCAAGATCTCTAAGTATATTTATTACTTTGTTTTTAAGTACCAAACTAAATTCAGTGTGTTCATTTATATTATGGTTTTTTATGTACATTTTTCCTTTTTTATTATTTTAGTGTGCTAAATTATATTATGATTTTCATGTATTTTTCCCTTTCTTTTATTTTAGTGTGCTAATCTATATTATGGTTACAAAATTCAATTATTCTTCTAATGGTGAACATATACATAAAACAAAGTGAACATATAAACGATCTAAGTGAACACATACAAACAAATAAGTTCTATAAAAATAAGTTAGTAAGTGTTCACTTAGATCGTCTATATGTTCAGCTTATTTACGGTATATGTTCACTTTGTATTTACCGATGGTTGGGATGGTATATTTGCCGATGATGACACTTACAATTCTTGTATTTTTATATTATGAATTAAATGAAATAAATCTAATATTTAATTATAAGTTAATATTATAATTATTGCCATAAATAAATTATTACATAAAGTATTATGTACTTATTATGTACAACATTTAACATAATTGAAAATTTTTAATATTAAAAATAAAACCATCCATATAAAATTAATATCAAAACTTTAAATATTAAAATATTATTCATAATATAGAATTATATTATATTAACATTCTTCAAAATATCAAAAAATCCAGTTCTAAACAAACGACAAAAATTTTATAATATATTAATTTAATATTAAAATTTTATATATTTAATTAATGTTTATAATAGAAGTAAAATAAAATATATTAATTTAATATTTTATCTTCAAAAAATATTATTAAAATTTCATAATATATTAATTTAATATTAAAATTTTATATATTTAATTAATGTTTATAATAGAAGTACAATAAAACCATGAAAAACGACAAAATTTCCTGTTACAGCACTGTTCGGAATCTAGGATTCCGATCTAACCTTAGATCGAAATCTCAGAATCCGATCAAAGCTTAGATCGGAATCCAGGATTCCGATCTTACGATACTATTTATATTAAATTGATTATATTGATATTAATTTTAATGGATTATATTAATTTAATATTATTTTTTTTAATTTTCGTGCGACTCTCGTACAAACCTGTTCAGTTTATTGAAAAATGTTAGGTTTTGAAGCCCGTACTAGCCCGTATTAGCCCGTACTAGCACTTCTCTATTTGGGCCTAATTAAATCAGCACTGAAATTGGTCCACGACTCAGGGAGCCTGTTAGATCAAATTCTTTGCAGTTGAACTGTTCCTCGCGGTTGAACTGCGAACTGAAAATATCAAGGCTGTTTGGATTCCAAGGAATTTAGAAAATTTCATATTCTTACTATAAATTTATTATAAACAATCTAAATTCTTCACAAAATTATATATTTTCTAATAAATTTATTTCTAAAAATTATAACTTTCTCAAATTCTCCAAATTACTGACCAATCCAAACGGCCCCCAAGTTATTTTAATAAAGAGGAAACGACGACAATATCAACTCTGGAGAAATTACGCAGAATCTGCAGTTGCTTCGTTGGCAATTTCGAACGACTTGTTCCTCCTCCTCTTTCAACCCCGATTAAATATACGAGAGACGAGATGAGTTTCTGCTTCGGAGCCTTCCGAGCTCGCAACTCAAAACCCATTAAGCAAACCATGGACGGTCAGGATTCCTCCGACTATTGCATCTTTTGTGACATTGTACGCGGCACCACCTCTACTACTATCCTTTACTCTGTCAGTTCTCTCTCTCTTTCTACTGTAATTTTATATGGCATTTCAGACTACGTATTAACCTATGAAGCATGTAAGAGTAATTTTTTTTTCCTTTTTTTAGGATGATAAAGTAGTGGCGTTCCCAGATATCAATCCTTCGGCATTCAGGTACTTTTTACTCATACATTATCTGGTTAATTTAAGAGGACTACCAAATTATTGGATGAGCAATTTTAATGCCTAATCTAATATTGTGACAAGGACCGTTAAAGGAGTCATTTCATCAGTAATTGTTCATTGTTCTATAGTTTATTGAAGGAATTATTTGGCTGATAGAAAGTGCTCTTAGCTATGGTTGTACAAATCACATTGTATTAGCTTGTTTTAATTTGTTGTTGATACTCTTTATTAAGAAAATTGCTTTTATTTCTAATTTTTGTTGATGATTACTTTACAATATTTTTTTTCATGATTTTGCAGGCACTACCTTGTTATACCAGTAGAGCATGCGCCTACTGTCAATTCTCTTGACAGGATACCTGAACATTATGAGTTAGGTAAAATATTCATTGTTTTTCTTTTCTTTATGTAGTCTATTATCTGAAGATTAGGAATGATAATACAAATTTGGAATGTAGTGGACCAAAAACTATTCTACAAAAGCATAATTAGACTTTGTCCTATGTTGGCTTCTGTAGTAGATGTCTTACTTGAGCTATGTGCTTTGTTTCTTTGCAGTTGATCACATGTTGAAAGTGGGGAAGGACTTATTGAGCCGTGATGCTCCAAATTCTGTGGAACACAGGTATTTGAAAAGAACTTTCCGCATGTATGATTCACTCGATTTTCAAAGTACTACCGGTAATAAAGCCAATCTTTTGAATTTTGTTGCTTAGTCAGACCGTAAGATTCTACACAAATTTATCTAATAGAAGAGCCAAATACAGTTCTCCCATTAGAATACCAGCTGTTATGTATTAGCTCGGTCATATTGGGGGTATTTGTTAGCTTCCGCAATTCTTGTAGTGACAGTTACAATGTTAGCAACTAGAAGAACTACTGGATTGTTGACTGTTATGTTAACAAGAACCTTCTAGACTATTACCTTGCTATTCTTTTTATTTATTGCTATTGCTTCTTGTGCTGTTATCTTTCAGATTTGGCTTTCACCAGCCCCCGTTTAACAGTATAAATCACCTTCATCTCCACTGTCTGGCACTACCATTCATACCTGCGTATGTCTTTATATATATTTTGTTAAAATATATAATTTACTTGTAGTTTCTTGATAATAAATTATGTGAGATAATTGTGCTAACAAGTTTTTTTTTTTTTCTCTTCTATCAGATGGAGACAAGTAAAATATACACCTCTAGGCCGTATTGGTTTTATTGATGCTAATAATATGCTGGAGAAGCTAAAACCACGACCAGCATTTCCCTTGTAGCTTTTGGTTTGCTAAACTAGAAAAAAGGTGCCATTTCTTTCCAAAAGTACTTAATAAAAATGTATTGAAACCATTTTTAAAGGATGGCTGTGTTCTTTGTCAGTATACTTGTGATGATAACATGATTTATTCATAATAGTACGAATTAATTTTCTTCTTTTAATTTGCTATGGCTTTTAACAATAATGTTTTCTTTCAAAATTCAGTGAAATCACCATCGTAGTGCTGCAGTGCTTGTCTGTACCATTTAATTAGCAAATCCCTATAATTTCTGTTCTGTTGACTTTGGGGCATTGAAACTTAAATTTTACTAACTCTTTGATTTAAGCTGAGGAAACCACATTGAGTTATCATAATAATTTATTTAGCTAGAACTTTGTCACACTTGCACCTACTCTCAAGTGAACTCACCTTGAGGTATGAACTTGTAATAACTCTTTTGTAGGCTAAATTCTAGACTTTTAGACCACAACAGAAATGAAGTAGGTTTCTTGGTTTTTGTATAGTTATCTGATCCAGTTGTTTGTTCGTTTAAATATGCAGATTCTGGATATTCATCACATATATGGCCATGTAACAGGTCTCATGGAACCAATTTTCTGACATGACCAAAGCTTTGCACTGACACAAGGTATTGCTAGGACCATTTTCAGATAACTCTTAGTCAGATAGCATTGGAATAGTGAAAGACAGAATCAGGCTTTGTAAATCCAGCCTAATATATATCTAGGCAAAAAAGGAACCAAATATCCCAGTATAGTGCCCCCATCATAACCATTTTTTGGTTGGTGCTGTATCCATTTTGTAAAGAACAAATTCCAAAAGTGATTTGGTATATACAGTATTGCATTTCTGTGAAAAATTGTAAAATTCAACATTAGTTTTTTGCAGGATGAGGATGCTAACAGTGTTTTTCTATAATTGCTTTAATTTTTATATCTCTTGGTACCATAAAAAAATATGTAGTTTTCTACAATTGATGTATGAACAATTCCAATTTTTTATTTTGAAATTAGATTTCAAATTATGAATGCAAAAATGTAAAAGTATGAATAATTCGGCATGGTTGGAAATTTAGGAAATACCCCCCCCCCCCCCCGGCCGCGAGGCCGGAACATAAATAATAAGAAAAGAGAAAATAATCTTTGATTGATGGAATAATTTTTATTTATTGAAGAAGGTGGGAATGTTTATCCTTCTACAATGATGATTTTACTTCAGAGTTGATCTTGATATTGCAAACACCAAATTGCATGTTTTAAACATCACTTTTATTCTGAAAATTACTTGTGCAACTCCAAGATTGCAATTTGAAATTCTAATAACATAGCATCCTCATTGTAGGAAATGTAATTCTTTATTGCAAAAATGGACTCCAAATTTCTTCTCACTAAACCAGAATAGCATTTTTTGTATGTCAAGCTGTCCAGTATATGCTACCTTATCAATTGCAGTGATACAAACCTTTTATAAATTTATGAGATATTAACATTATTCATAAAACAGTCGGTAAAATAATGACTTCTATTAAAAGTAATAACTAGATGAAAAGAAAAGACTAGTCTTTGTCTGAGAAAAATAGCATCACTCAGTGGCTGCAAGACCACTAGTTTCCAGAAGCCTCCACTTGTGTTTTGATCTACCACTGATCAAACAAAATGAAAGCTGGCTCACCGCAAGAGCAGACCAACATCTTTAAGGGACCTGTTGGTGGGGATGTGGCTATAGAAAATTTCTGCTTTCACACCAAATGAACAGTTGCATCACATGGTCCATTACGAAATACGACCACGTTATCACCACTTGAGATGGCCAACACAAACCTGATTGTGTGTTTTATCAGAAAGGAGGTCTATTGGAACAAACAGAGAACCGGAGGAACTGTGGATATAAAGGAGACCGCATTTCCCCATCAGCAGAGTGCCAGGAGGAAAAGTTGGTAGGGGTAATATGGTGAAGTGGGAGGGATGAGCTATAGGAGAGACAGGAAGTGGGACAATTAGAGAAAGATGTGGAAAGCTCAGATTCTGTACACTTAAGGATTTTGCCCCATGAGGTACTTGCTATTTGAGAATCATTTGAGTTTAGTAAATTTTGAATATTTTTTGTCGCTTTTGCATAGATGTGTTTGCCTTTCTAAAAGCCAGGATTAAGAAAAGACAAAAGATCTGATTTCTCTAGTGAAATAAAGCTACATATGTTCCTATTTGTGTATTTAACACTAATCTTTTGCAAATTAACCCTTTTTAGAAAACTGACTGTTTATAACACTCCACCCCCCACCCCCCAAAAAAATAATAATAATAATAATAATAAATAAATAATAATTGTAGTAGTAGTAGTAGTAGTAATATAAACACAAAGCAAATGTATCTCCAATCTCCAGCTTCATATTACTCCATGTATATCCGCACCTGTTGGCGCCTTGGCGGTCTCAGCATTGCCACAATTTTCTGTTTTTTTCTTTTTATCTTGCACTCCTTATCCGTGCCAACCACACCTGATTTGTATTCACCATTTCTCTTCTACAGACTGTTTGATCCGGTCTTTGGATCAATAGACTACTTTTAGAGCCAATTATGGTCTGAGACTACACTCTTATTTTAAATGCACTGACCTATTGTGTGCCCAGGACTATTGAGAAGTTGCAGTCGTCATGTCTTTGCCTCTGTTAGTTTGTAATTCTTAAGTTGATTCTTATAAGCATCTCATCTTGTCTATGATATGTTTGGAGTGTAAGACAGGAAATGTATAATGTAATCGCTGGTTTTAAGGTGGTTAATAGCTAGTCTGTGGTAACTGGATTACTGAGGATGAAGATTTTACTATTGTAAATTGCTATTGGAAGGCACTATCAAGTTACACTGAATAGCACTAAAATATTAAATAAACAGTAAATTTTATTTGTTAGTGTTCCAGCACTTTTTTCCATTTTTAGATGTCAACGGTTAGCTTTTTGTCCTCCATTCATCCTGGTATATTCTCCCTATTTCTGGTGAAATATAACAACAAAAAAAGTATATGAATGTTTCTTATTGTTTCTTTTCTTTAAATAACCATAGATACTCTCAATATACTTTTGGTATTGTGATCATTGGTTCTTCTGTTATGAGGATCTCAATGATAATTTTTGCATAGTGCTAGACAAGGTTGCAATTACAATGCTAACAGTTGTGCGCAATACGTTTCTCAGGAAAGAAACAAGAAACAACTCCATATGGGCTGTATCATATAGACGCACATTTTATAATTCAAACTACTGACACTAAAATTGATATAACAATTTTTCTTCATTCAGTTTATGCAGAATGATAAAATACTTCCTTGCATTGTTACAAGTTACAACCATTATCTATTTACAGAGATTGGAACCTTGTATTAATATTTGGTTTGTACTGGTAAAATCAAGATTCCTTAATTATGTGACATAATATTTTATCACATGATATAAGGAAGAAGGGTATTTCTGGAAACTATTGAAAAACACGATATGTATCTCATGTTAAACTTTGTGTGAATGTAGAGGACACTAAATATTGAGAGATTGGAGTTTGGACACTGCTCCCATGGTGCAAATACAGTGATGAATTGCATTAGCTCCATATGATCAGGTAATTTATAATATGGAAATTTATAATAGTTGAAGTGATTCCTATATGTAACATGTTATAATAATCAGTCAAGGTTGGCAGATAAGGTTCTGGAAAACTCAGTCAAAGATCGATTTTTCTCATTCTGATGCCTCCTAATTTTGTTTTTTGTTTTGTTGCATAGTTGTTTCTTTGTTTAATTTCGCTATTTATAGTGGTTTTCTAGTTTGATTGTTTCTGCAGATACTTTTGCTTATGTATGGATTTCTGTATTTTTACATCTTTTTTGGATCATAGTTTAATTTTTTTGGACTATCAAGCTAATTTCCCTCAATCAATTTTGCAGATAACAGAAAAGAAAAATGTCGAGGACTGGCTTTAACATGCAATTCGTTGGTAGAGTGGTGGTTGATAACTCACAGTGAATCTTATTTCTCTGACAATCTGACCTATGTACTGGTATGTATTGACCAATATTATATTGAGTTCTTTTCCTGTTTCTCTAATCCATGCACTGTTATTTGTTAAACTTAGAGATAATTAATTAGAAAAAATTTGCTGGTCTGAATTTATGAATGTGAAAACAAATTTCCCACAAATTAAAATATAAGCATTGTTGGTAATCTATATTTTATATGGTTTGATTATTCAGGTGATGCTTCCTTTTTTTTAATTCTATTTTTACCTCTTTACTTTGCAATACGGGTTTAGTGCTAGATACTTCACAATACACGCACCAAGCAATCACAACCCTTAGCTACCATTCTTAATTAATTAAAATATAAGCTTATTGCTGCACATAGTGTAGTGTTAGGATTAGATATCATTCTTAGTTAAATTGGTTCACCATTTACTGGACATATAGAGTTGCAGCATGAGGTATGGTGCTAGCGCCAATTACGGAACACTAATATCAACTGCATACTCTGGATGTTGGCAAGTTGAACAGACTTTATCGAACATATGGTTTTAGAGTCATTAAAGAAAGTACCTAAACTCTGGTCATTGAACAGACTTTATCCAACGTACGGTTTTATATTTCACATGTATATATGTCCATTCTTTAAAAAAAATACGTACCATAAGCTTTTAAAAAAAAAATAAGAAACAAAGATAGTTCGTGCAACGCACGAAATCCCACTAGTTATATTCAAGAGTCCAGATTAAAAATTGCTCCTGCCAGACCTTCACATGTTTGTCAAGAATCTGCTTAAGCCAAAGTTTGCTGAAAACAGGTATGCTAGAACTTGAATATAAGGTAACAAGTTTTCTTTTTAGCTGGGAACTTTGACTCTGAATTAGGACCTGCAATATATCATTTTTGGCTCAACCTTTAATTTTTGAAAACCCAACAGAGACCATATCGTCTATACCACTTAAACCTGTACCTGTTTGTATTGGTGAATGGTAAATCAGTGCCAGGTCATGCTAAAGTCTGTACCAGATTTTTATTGGATTAGACCAAACATATGTTTCTGAAACCCTCATACTGCATAACCATCTGAGATAGTCATGAAGAAATGAATAAGATTGAAGCATGATACAACGTAAAAAGGAAAATTATATGCATCTGCCCTTTGCATTTTCTCCGCAGGTGCTCCTACCACCTTTGGTGGTTGAGGTACATTGTGTGGGGGCCACTGTCAGTGATGGTGTGGATGAAATGAGGGGGCAATTTAAGATGCACTGTATCGGCACCTGAAAATGAGAGATCAATTAAACAAGCAAAGCTCAAGGGGCTAAAATATAGTAGAAACTACAATGCAAATTAACTAGAATGCTTCTGCTAACAGGAAACCTGTCAAGGAGAACATTACATTTATGTTTGGAAAAACATTTAGGGCAATGGGGCTGGGAATTTAATTGGAAACGTAACGGAACCGTAGTCCAAGTGCAATATGCTCTTAATTTGGAATCTTGATGGTGCTTATAAATTAACAGAAAATTCGATATAATTGGATGCAACTTTGAAATTGATCAAATTCTGCATAATTTGGTATCTCTGCCCACATCAGTTCAGTATTTAATTCTGAGTTTAGTATAATAAAACAGCTGAGTAGCATATTGTTTGCATTGTGTGTGTTTATAACTTTGGCTTATACATAGATGCGGGGAAATTATAGGAGCAGATGTAGACAGTTCTATAGTTGTTTTTTAAATTTAAATTCTGTTAAAGCATGTCAAAAAGAAAATTGAAAAAAAAAACACAAAAACAACAACAGCTAGTGGTTAAGAATATTAACAAAAGGAAATGGCTAAGTTGAGAAAGAATCACTACGGCAGTTGAATCTTAGACTACATTATATTGAAAAGGAGAGGTAACCAAGCTTGATTAATTTGTTTTCAGCTGTATAACTCCTGACGTGACTAGTATTGGTGGACCTCTGGTGGCCTTGGTATATGGATTTGGAGGATGGGCATTGCTCAACACATTTTTGTTCTTAATCAATTCACTCCCCATAGGTTCTCCTACATAACCAACGCTATAATTTCGTTATAATCAGTCACAAGTCACAACTTCTTCCGATATAAATAACTCTCTTTGTTTTTGCTTCTTCAAAATTAAAAGTTGAATGTATTATCAAAAATTCTTATTTTTTTTGTGAAAGTAATGATACAAATATTTATGGTATACAACTTATTTCGGAAACGAAGAACCGATCTCATACAAGTAGTTTGCTTCCCATCAAATTATTGTCATATGATTGTACCAAGCATACCTTTATTGTGCAAAATTATACTATTATTATCGTCCACAAAATTAATTTTATATCTTTGAATCACACCATTATATATTTAAAATAGACATAAAACATCAATACCAAACAGCGGCGCCTTTGTTTATTTAAAGTAAAACTTTAGCTACCACAAAGACAAAAGTTCTCTTCTTGGGTGTCGTAAACAACGATTAACGTCATCACATTTTCCAAACCACGATGTTAATGCTCGTGATGATACAGTCATTAAAAATAAAACATAATACCTTCTATAGGCGGAAAGAAAGAAACAAAAAACCAAAGTAGACAGCACTAGCTTATCTTTAATTTTGCATATATTAATGCTAGCTTATCTTTACTTTGCATATATTAATGGGATATAATATCTAGCTGCCGGCTGGTTGAAGAAGCTTGATTTAAGTTTAAAGGCACCACACATAAATATATGGTTGGTGATTGCTTTGAATATCTAATAATGATTGATGTATATCCCGTGGTTCATGTGTCCCTGTCCTATTATCCCAAGTCCAGAGTCCAAATTAGCAAGCCTTCAATGGACTTGTGACCGTTTTGAACAAACAATCCTCTTTGGAACTTTTAATTTGTGCTAGTCATTCTTAGAGAGGTTTGAATTTTTATTTTGGTTACAGAAAATTGGCAGAGGATAATGTGGCGAAACAGTTCTGATGGGGTTAATTTAAATCCCAAGTTTGTGGTTAGTTTCAGTAGTCTCTCTTTCTTTTTTTAGCAGAAAATTACCAAAGTAGTCTTTTATCGAATTATAAATTATTAGTTATACAAATTACAAGTGAAACATCTTTCTACTGTTACGTCAGTTGCTGCAATTGCTGTAACAATAAATAAACTTGGTACAGATGTATAATGCATGATCGTAATTTAAATAAACTGAACACTTGAAACAAAATTAGTTGCACAGTTTGTAAACTGATATTTAGTATT
Source organism: Rhynchospora pubera (assembly GCA_028095005.1). Taxonomy (NCBI): domain Eukaryota; kingdom Viridiplantae; phylum Streptophyta; class Magnoliopsida; order Poales; family Cyperaceae; genus Rhynchospora; species Rhynchospora pubera. Next base: position 54,769,662 of record CM051462.1, read on the forward strand.
GTAAATACATTGAGATTATAAATAATGCAATATTTTTCATAAAACGACAGACTACACTCTAATACAGTTTCCACCACATTTTCATGTCATAAATCACATCGATTTTTAGACTATGTTAACAAGTCTGAACTTTGAAGAGGGAAAATAATTACAGAAATTAGGAGACACGCCACCATGATTAACACATTAAAACTCCAAATATAATTTTGTTTTGAAATTATATTATTTTCTCTACCAATGGCAATCACTTATATTTTCTTAGGGGCTGTTTGGATGGTGCCGGAATTGCAAATTCCGGACATTTTATATGTCAAATTTATTATAAACAATTCAAATTTTTCACAAAGTTACACACTTTCCAATAAATTTATGTCTAGAAATTACAAATTTTCCAAATTTCCCAAATTTCTACAACATCCAAACGGCCCTTATAATTTATTTTGCCATAAAAACAAACAGCCAGAAAGTTATGGTTGCGTTATGGCACCCGTCACATGTTTAGAAGAAGTCATGTGATTGAATTCCGGGATGTGAGCAGCCAAATATGGTGGTCCATTTTCAGAATACGAACCAATTCGAATTGAGGAAGCAACAGACGTGCATTGCATGGTTCAACAATAAAACCGACACTGGTTGCGAAGGAAATCATTTCGCCTGGTTATTACAACTTTAACTTACAAGCAGCAGGACCGTTCACTGTACAAGAACTGTTGCAAGTTGATCTCCTCGGTCGGGAAACGTACGTGGCGTCCCTGGAAAAAGCTTCGACAGCTGGATTGACGTTGACCTCTCCCGTGCGTCAGCTCGTACGGTCACTGGTGTGCCCAGAAAACAGCTGTAAGATATGAAGGCGCAAATAAGTTTCAAATCCTAATCTTCTTAAAAGAAGAAACTAAAGAGTAAAGAGCCGTCTCTCCTTTTCAATTAAAGGGTGGAATTAATTGGACTCTTCCTCTGTAATTTTTCACCAAGTGGTTCAATCGAACTCATGCTTTTGATAGATAAAAAAAAATTAGCTATTATTTTTTAAGTCAACAGTTTCATTTAAAAGCTTATAAAACAAACATAAATATTTACCCAAATCAAGTATGATCATTTGACAATGATAATGTAGTCTTCAGACGTTAAAAATTATTTATTTTTATTTCATAATACTTTTAAATATTTAAATTGCAAATCAATTGATATTCATTATGTTATGTACTATATTTATTCACTTAGGGGTAATTTTAAGAAACTTAATATTTATACCAATAAAATAAAATATATCATATATCAAATTAACTAATAAATATTATAAATTCGATCAATTAATTACATATCGACTCCAATAATCCCAAAAATATTTTGAACCCAATTTCAAACCTGAGTATGTCAAAAAAAAAAAATAATCCAACGCAAAATAAAACAATCCATTTAAATACGAATCACCAAATATGGATATTTTGACAGACCTAAGACTAGTAGGATAAATAATATAACCCCCTACCATTGGATGCATCTGCAATGGGGGGATACCAGAGGCAGGTACACAGTAACACAGAACCAAAGAAGCGAACTAAAAGACGACGGATTCGCTGTCTCCGTCTGTCCTCTGCGCCAAGTAAAACCCATGCGGTACTGCAACCACTGTTTTTTTACTGTTTCAACATAACAGTGGGTGCCACTTACAGCCTATTTTACCGTAAGGACTAAAGGAGAACATGGATAACTCCAAACTGGAGCGCTACTTCACTGTCCTCTCTCCAGTTCTTTCACTGTTTAAGACTATATCGAAGTTTAATTCCGACCATATGTTTTAAAAATTCGTAAATTATACCGACCGTTTGAATTATATAACTTAATAGATTCATATCATAAATTACTCCAGCGGATAGGACTTTACAACCTTTTTAGTTTTTTTTTATTTCCTCTTTTTGTTAACGAAGTTTGATGGCAAGTTTTGTGCAATGTGCATTGATAAAAATATATATATATATATATAGAATGCACGTTATATGCAAACTTGGTATCCTGTTGGGTGCGTTTGGATGAGAGAAGAAGAAGGAAGATGGGAAGAAAAAAAATTATAAACAATCCAAACTCTTCACAAAGTTACACACTTCCCAATATTTCTTCCCACTTCTTCCCTTCTTCCCTTCTTCCCACACCTATCCAAACGCACCCGTTGTTCTGGGATAAGCATAACAGTGTACTTAGTTTGGATAGTCCTGAGCAGTTGAAATATTTGTGCTAAGCTGCCAAAGCAATCATTAAAAGATTTTCTTGCAAATCAAACAATCTAGGTGCTCTTAAACTTTATTCCTCGGTTTGATAAACTCAAATTAGATGACGCGCTACATGGGTGTCGCGCAGCTCACAGGCCGTCCGATCCAAATCGGATAGCCCCTATTTTAATCCGGATTGTAAAGCCCGAAAAAAAATTAATCGTCAGATCCAAATTGAATGGCTCGTGGGTGCGCTATATTTGGTGTCGCGCGACACAAGAATTGGATTGCGGTTTGATGGTGCCTTTTTGCAATTATAAAAGGTGAGCCCCGCTAGTGTACTTGAGCCTTTTTTTTCCCAAATTAGCAACTTTCCCCAATTTGAGCAGGAATATGAGTTAAAAAAGTATTTATTTTTTATTTACCTTTAAACTTGTAAAACTTTCAATGTTCTTTTCCAAATTTATCAACTATATAACAATGTCCCTACAAATTGAATTTACTAAAAAAAAATACAAATTTACAGTATTATGAGCTTATGACGTGCTTGATGATATGAAATTTAAAGTGGATGAAAGTTTGCGCACGCAGTGAAGTTGCTGTCAAAATAATCACATGCATCATTAAAAAAAAATTGATAATATTCAATCATCTACCTTGTCAATTTGTCATACACGGACTATATAGACTTTCGCCTTCGCATCCGCGTCTTCACAAATTAAGTTACTTAACCCATCCACATTTATAAACTTATTTTGATCATCCATAGATTAATTTGATACGAATTAGTAAGTTTGGGAACTAAAGTGAAAACTTTGAGGTTAAAATATCAAATGAACACTATCATGTATTTACTCTTTGTAGAAATTAATAAGTCAATAAACAAACAACTGTACAAAAGCAACCTGTTCCTTGGTGGCATTCCATATTCCCATTTACTGCCCATGAAATTTGACATTACTTAAACATGGATAATCTTTCTAATCTTTTATGTCAGCTCCAGATTTTATAATTGTAATCTTCTCGTGTCAATCCTTGTCGATTCGGCTCTGTATCGGATCTTCTTTGGCGACGGAATAGAGTTGAGTGCTTGAGGCAACTCAAACAGGGGTTGTGTTTAGATGTGTTATGAATAGAGTTAAATATCCTATTTATGAACAAGCATTGTCAACAAAAATCGTGGAAATAATTTGTTTATGAATAAAGAAATATTTGTTTGGATGTTTTGTCAAGAATAAAAAAATTATGTAATTTAATTTTTGTTTTCATTTTTTTAACTACTTTCCAATTAAATATTCTTTTGCTTTAACATTGTAGTCCTAGCTAGGTGCTTCAGAAACAAGAAAAAAAATAGCAACGAGAGTATTTATTGGTAATAAAATTTATAATCATAATAAAACAATAATAATTTTTTCGATACTAAAAATTAAGACCAACTAAATAGCGCATCCTTATGTTTGTATCCAGACCAGGGCAGTCAAATAGAATTACCCATTTTTTCCCCCTTTTTAACAATGCCGTTGAATTTTTAAGATTTTTCAAGAGTCACGGGAGCAGCTAACAGCCTAATTCCAGAGTTTTGCTTGAGCATATTACTATTCAACATGTTCTAATTTGCGGTTGGTTCATTTGAATTAGGTTTACCCGAATAAGACTATTTTACAACATCCAAACACTATTTATATATACAAAATTCTGCGATGGAAACATTGCAAAGATACGTTTTCCCTTACATAAATTGTAGAAATGCAAAATTCTGCTATGGAAACATTGCAAAGATACGTTACATAAATTGTAGAATTCACATTTTTTATTTTGTTTCAACTTAAATAATGGATGATGATCTTAAGGTGGTTTTACAGTCACTAGATTTTTATATTTGTTTTGAGAACACGGTTTTGATCTAGTGATAAAGTACGACACATGAAAAGTTCGAAACTTGACTGAAATTTTTATTTTGAATATTTAAATTTAAATTCTAAGTCAGGAGACTTGATCCATGTTTATATAAAAAAAAAACGATTTATTTTACCATATGTAATTTTCAGTTACAAACTAAAAAATCATTTCTGACAACGTTGTCCATACTTCAAAAGAATTATGTGGTTAAAATTTGCCATATCCCGACCATTTTTCATGACTCCAAAGTTGTATCCGCCAACTTAGCTTTGATCAAAATGTTCTTTTATGTGGGATTGATTCTCAAGATTTTATTAGATCTAATAAAATGGAAATTCCAATCAAATGATATCAAATTTGTTTATTTTGATAAAAAAAAAGTTTTAGTGAAATGAAATGAAATAGTAAATAAGAAAAAAATTTGATCAGGGTCTTAGTTTGACCAATATATATTTGTTTATCTTTTCGGAATGAAATTTACTACAAACAACATGGAAACCAGTATCCAATTCATGATATTTGAATCTGTCGAGCTAGTTCAGTCACGCTCTGAATCCTCTACTGTCGGAACAACAACAGAGGTCTATGTCCTTAAACATTTTATTTATATATAAAAATTTTTAAATTTAAATATTAAATCTAAATCGTTGATTTTATTTAATTTTATGAATAATGCGTTTTCATATAAGTTTTATAAAATTTAGATTCGATTTAATACTCGATTAAATGATCAAATTATGAACATATTAGAATTAATCTAATCAGATTCGTTTATTTGTTGACCACCTGATCTAATATTAAATCAACTCTAAAATTTATAAAATTTATTTGAAAATGTATCGCTCGTAAAATTGAATAAGATCAACCGCTAGATTCAACAATCAAATTTTAAAATTTTTAAATATTAATAAAATAGCGACGGCAATAGAACTCTACTTGATGACAGCAGCAGAAGATTTCACTACTGCTCGGAATTAGCTCACGCTCTCCAACAAATGGGTGGTGGTTTGGCATGTGTTTATTGTGGAATATCCAATATAAATCGAAAACTATGCTTACGCCCGGAAAATAAACCGCAATTTTTTCAATCACTATGTCTAGCATGTACATATATGTCACATGACAATTCAAATATTGACATAGTGCAGTATGCCAAATACTTCCGATTCATTGCTTGCTAGTTACTATTCGTAACTGTACATTAAAAGAGATCATTTTCTAATTGAGGGGGGTTCTCTACTAATATTTTTGGTTCTCCTAAATGCTAACAGATTACTTTTAATTTAGTTTTTAAAATTTTAAAATTCAAACGTTAAATTCAAACTATTAATCTTAATTTAATAAGAGATGTGTTTTCATACAAACTTTGTAAATTTTAGAGTTTATTTGATACTCGATCAAAGGTTAAAAACTGATCGGATGCAAACCTAGTCAAAATAACTAGTCTACCTGATTTAAATTTTATTGTAGTAAACAAGGGTCGAACGCAGGAACATATTAAATATCTAAGCCCTGATTCTCAAGTTTATTAAGCTTTTTATGAATTTTGGAAAAATAAATATTAAGTTTGAGAATAAATTTAAAGAATCATTAAATTTAAAGTGTTAAAGGTAAAGTAAATCTAAATTATCGCTATTCTAAAGATTAATCACGCAGTTTAATGAAAAATATGGGTTCAGGTAATTTTTTTTATGTAGCATGCAGATTCCAAACATTCTATTTGATATCTCAGACGGTACATGTAAAATCTCGTTTTAATGATATATTTAGCAAAATTTATGTTGTTTCAAGTGCATAATCATAGCTTAACTCTAATTACCAGATACTAACCATCGTTATAGTTCTCAAAGATAAATCAAATCATCGATTAGAAATCCTAAGTTTGGTCATCACCATTGGTTTTAAGTTCCTAAATTCTACCTTCATACAAAGAATATCTTGTAACCATTGTTACAAGAAAGGTTCACTTATCGATTACTTATTCCCAATTTTATCCATCAATTATTTCCATCCTCAATCAGGTCAATCACAAATCAAGTAAAGATATAGATTATTAGTACCAAACTAGATAAGGCCTTAATCAAATCGTTCTAATCAGTTCTATCCAAACAATTCATGAAATCACATAGCAAATAAAACCAAAAGATAGAAATCACAAGAAAATAACATAAACTCCAACTAAATAATATCAATAACAACTACATAAAATTGGTTCCCTACCGTTGCCCCTTAAACTATAAATTATTCCAACATAGTATCAATAACGACTAATAAAACAAAATTTCTCCACAACGTAAAGAAATAGAAGAGAAATTACGATGTAATTAAACTTGATTTCTTATGGTCTGCAATTTGGCGATGTCAAACGTTCCGTCTGAACTGTCACATGACCCGTTTGGAAGTTTCTCTGGCTAGGGTGCGTGATCTCTCTCCGAAGCTGTGACAGACCAAAAATCTGAGACTTGGCCTTTCTTTTATAGCCTTCAAAATCTCGTAGTAGATCCGTCTGAGTCGTGCTAAAATTGTCTGGATCGTGCAATAAATGTGGCAGTCGTGTCTCAGCAAAAATAGGTTGTCATGGATATATGTCGGTTCTGTAACAACCAAACGGTCCGTCTGAAGGTCTAGATGGTTCGTTTGACGGCTGTCTGAGCTGAGGTGAAAATCTGTCTCGATGCGTATCCAAAATCACGTCCAAAATCGTCAAAAATCAACATAAAGCATAAAAACCATCGCGGAGATCATGTAAACATGTAGGAGCAAGAACAATACCAAGGTTCTACCCTAAAAATATCAAATTAATATTAAAATACGCAACATTTATCCAAAATCTAAGACCTAATTAGGGTTGAAATGTGTACATGAAAACTGTTGATAAAAAACATGAACGTATTAGAACAAATCTATCATAGTTAACAAGGTTCGTTTGTTTTTCTATCTATTGATCGAGTATCAAATAAATTCTAAAATTTACAAAATTTATATGGAAACGCATCGCTCGTTAAACTAAATAAGATCAACGGTTTTGATTTAACGTTTAAATTTTAAAATTTTAAAAAATAATTTAATAGTAAAATATCGACATTTGAAAACAACCAAAATATTAATAGAAGAAACTTTCTCTTTCTAATTATACCTAAACAGTTGAGGTGCATCTGCTTGCTATTTAATAGCTGCAAGAATTCGCACTATGGGGCCGTTTGGATCCCCATGGGATTTTGGGGAATTTCATCTTCCTACCATAAATTTATTATAAACAATCCAAACTCTTCACAAAATTACACACTTTCCAATAAATTTATTTCTAGGAATTGTAACGTCTCCAAATTTCTCAAATTCCTAAGCGATCCAAACGGCCCATATTATTTTTATTTTACTATGTTACAGATTTATTTTTTCATGTTGAACATTTGTGGTACATGACAACCATGATTGAATGGCTCATTCCAGTTGTTTTCGTTCAAATTTTCGAAACTAGGTTATAGATAAAATACAAAAAAATATTCTTATATTGAACGTACGATATAACACTGAACCAAATTTGAAAATTAGAATATATTTTGTATATTGGATATTCAGTGATAATGCATTGACATAATAATTTTTACAATCACCAGTAACTTATAATTTGGAAATTCACAAATAGAATAAAATATTGACTCGTGTAAAATTAAACTGATAAAACTCGTACCGCTTTGCAAATGATAAAAAAAAAATTACAATGGTTTGTATAATTGTATATAATGTTCTCTCATGAAATATTAAATGGTGTTAAAATACATAAAAAATGATATGCGATTCATTTATAGGCGAAACGTCATACTTGCAACTTTTAATTTAACATTTTATTGCTTTGATTTGATAAATGTTGTCAAAATTGTAAGATTATTCAATTGTAGTAATTGTGAAGTTCTTTTAGTATTATGGGTTGTACCTGGGAACTATCTCAGATGAAATCAAACCACAGATGAATAAAAATATTAATTTATAAATAAAAATAATATTAAATTGAAAAATATCAATTAATTTATAGAGGATTGCTAAAATACTATGTATAGCACGGATGCACTTCGTGCTACGGATTCGTTATTGCATTTCATGTTTCAAACAACCGATCCAAAACGTTCATTATCTTCTACATATTGAAATCTCATTAGAAATCAAATTTTACATTTTTTTTATTTTTCTTACTATTTTTCTCAGATTTTTGAAAATCATTATTATTGAAGGGTCCAAAATTTATTAGATTAAATATTTTCAAAAATTTGAAAAAAAAATAGTAAAAAAATTTTTAAAAAAATATAAAATTTGGTTTCTAATGAGATTTCAATATGAAGAAAATAATGAACGGTTTGAATCGATTGTTTGAAGTATGAAATGCAAGAACGAATACGTAGCACGAATGACATACGTGTTATGCAAAGTATTTTAGCAATCCTCTTAATTTATGTATTATTTATTTGAAAAAATATATAAAAGATACTGTAATTTAGCTCGACCAGCCCGTTAAAAAAACTCGATTCGATTCGACAAGACTCGATTAATTTCAAATCAACCTTAAATTAAGATTAAGCTCGTTACCAGGGTTTAGTTCCCAGCTCGAACCTTCCCCAGTTCCCGAATCCCAATCCAATCGCAAACCCTTTCTTAAACCCTTCTCTTCCTTCTCTCTCCTACCAAACAGTGAACACTCCACACATCCTCCTCTCCTCTCCTCTGTTTCACAACCAACACAACAGAGAAAATGCTATCATACCAATTATTTCTCCTTGCCAGGATCATCCTCTGTTTACTACAGAGCCATCAATCCCTCTCTCTCCAATCAAACACTTTCCTTCTCCCTCTTTCCCACACACTCTCTTCCACCAATTCATCCCTCCACCATCTCCTCAAATCCTCCTCCCTCCGTTCTTCCACCCGCCATGGCCGCCGCCACGGCACCCACCGCCGACCACCACTCTCCCTCCCTCTCTCTTCCGGCAGCGACTACACTCTTTCCCTGTCAGTGGGTCCCTCTTCATCCCCCACCACTGTTTCTCTCTTCATGGACACCGGAAGCGACCTCGTCTGGTTCCCCTGCTCCCCTTTCGAATGCATCCTCTGCGAAGGCAAATCCAACCCCAATTCAAATTCCACCATCTCACCGCCACCGGCTGACTCGCATCTCGTCTCATGTGCCTCTCTGGCATGCTCTGCTGCACATTCTTCTCAGCCTTCTTCCGACTTATGTGCTGCTGCTAAATGCCCCTTGGATGCCATAGAGACCTCTTCGTGCTCTTCTCATGCGTGCCCGCCTCTGTACTATGCATATGGCGACGGCAGTCTCCTAGCTCATCTTCGGCATGGCAGATTATCCCTCTCTTCATCGAAACCCAATTCCTTGTCAGTCTCTAACTTCACATTTGCATGTGCCCATTCCACGCTAGCTGAACCGGTCGGTGTTGCCGGGTTCGGCCGTGGACCGCTTTCACTCCCAGCCCAATTATCAGCTCTATCACCTTCACTATCTTCCCGTTTCTCATACTGCCTTGTGTCGCATTCATTTCGCACCGATCGGTTACTTCACCCGAGCCCGTTAATTCTCGGTCGAAGCCCTGAAGTGAGTTCCATTGGTCCCACAGAATCAGCCTTTGTTTATACCCCCTTGCTTCATAATCCAAAACATCCATATTTTTACTCTGTAGCGCTCGAGGCGATATCTGTAGGCCCGACAAAAATTCTGGCTCGGCCCGACCTGGCTTCAATAGACCATGCCGGGAATGGCGGCATGGTGGTCGACTCAGGGACCACATTCACAATGCTACCTGAAGAAACCTTTTCTCAGGTCTCAACCGAATTCGATCGCCACATGTCATCAGCCGGGTTCAGCCGGGCGAAGGAGACTGAGGCCAAAACCGGGCTCAGTCCACTGGCGAAGCCAGCGCAGGGGCCACAGTGGGCCTGGCCCACCCTGCTTTTTGAATTTTTTAATACAAACTCTTACTTGGGCTCCCAACTAAAATAAGAGCCACTGGCCAGTAGTGTTATTCTTCTCTTCGTCAGTCAAATTAGTTGTTAAAAATTTAACCTTGTTCCTTCGTTACACATCTAACGAGTTTCTCACTCCTTTAATTCTTCTAGTACCGTTTCAATATTTCATTTGAGGGTACTTTGTTCTAAGTTTCAGGGATGAGGGATTGAGTTATGTGAGTCGATCTTAATAGACTATTGGAAAAATCTTGATCCCATGATATAAAAAGTTACTTTTATTTTCAATTTTGATGTATACAATCATATTCAATCGATCGGACAAACAACTCGAAGTTTGATCTCGGTCATCCCTATTACCAAATCCTGGCTTCGCCCCTGGCTCAGTCCATGCTATAACTTCAATTCAGACCGAAGCTCGAACCGGCTGGTACCAAGCCTGGCCTTCCATTTCAAATCCAACGCGACCGTTGAGTTGCCACGTAGGAACTACTTCATGGGGTTCAAGAGCGAAGGCAAACGGGTGGGATGCCTTATGCTGATGAATGGAGGTGGCGGGTCAGATGAGACTGACAGTGGGCCCGCTGGTACGCTTGGTAATTTCCAGCAACAGGGTTTCGAAGTGGTGTATGACTTGGAAGCGGGTCGGGTCGGGTTTGCACGGCGGCGTTGTACCGCGCTATGGGACACGCTGGCACGTGGGTAAGGAAGGGTATACATTGCATGGTTGTAACGTGTAAATTAAATTTAAAAAAAAAAGGTATGTATGGGTTGGGTTGACTCGGTACTTGCGAGATAAGTAACACGTGTGGGGTTGAAAGTGGTCTGATAAGCTGTCATTTTGTCGTAGGCCAAAGGAATGTAGTTCACGTGGAGTGGAACGGTCTAGAAAGATCGCTCGTGTATGTAAATAATGTTAGTGAAATAGTAAAATGAAAAAAAAAATCTTAATTTCAATTTGGTTTACATTAACAAAGAATTTAAAAGCTTTGTAAATTAAATATGAAACTTTTAACAATTTGAAGTAGAGTTCGTTTTATTTCATTTTGCGTTTTGAAGGCCGGCTAGAGGGATTTGAAATTGAGCTAGAGGGATATCGGTTCTTTGTGACATTTAATTTTAAAATAAATTGAAGTGCTTGATCTTATCTTCAAAAAAAAAAAAAAAGTAGCAAGCTAGCTGTTGCATTGATTTGCTGCGTACCAGGTTTCTTATTTGAATTTATGCTCTGATTTTGAATTAAATCAACACAGGTGCCTGCTATATAATTAAGTAGTCTTTAGTTCTTAGACATACTGTACAAGAAACTACAGAGAAAACTGTCAGCATTGTTCCCATCTGTTTAATTCAAATTAAATCGAATTATCATAACCAGTTAAAAAGTACAACACGTTGTAATTAAGGAGCAAGCTGCCCACAGTCTTCACAAATTTCAACGCCAAAAAGGTGTAATGGACAAAGAAATAAATTTGATTCCATGATTAAAGAACCTGTTTGATTCCTTGAATAAGAGATAAGGATACTTAAATGAGAGTTATGTAAGCTTCTGCGCTTGAGGACGTACAGTCTTAGCTGGCACTTGCAAAGAATAGCCCGAATTAATAATATGCAATGGACCCTCAAAATCATTGGCCGAGACAGAGAGAGAGAAGGTATCTTTTTCACAGGAATTCGTACCGTCAACTCATTTATATGCAAGGGTTTATGGAGTCCAGCTAGTTCTGGGGCCATGCATCATATAATATATCTTGGATTCATGGTTTAAGATTTGTTCCGCTTCTCGCAGTTTCAAATGTTTTCTTGTTCCGCTTCTCGCAGTTTCAAGTTTGATTTGAAATTAATTTATATTTTATCGAATCGAATCGAGTTTCTTAATGAGCTCATCGAGCTAAATTATAGTATTATATATATATATATATTTTCAAGCAAGTAGTATACAAATTAATTAATATTTATTACTTTTAATATTATTTTTTATTTATAAACTAATATTTTATTCATTTTGAAATAATATTTTAAATAAAAATAGCATTTATATGTAATAAATAAATATATTATATATCAAATTATGTACTAAAATATATAAATTAGTCAACAAAATTATATTTCGAGCCAATTTCGAGCTAATTTCGAGAGAGTCAAATTTGCTTTGAGCCCAAATAAATCGAGTCGAATTATTCTCGAGCTAGCCACGAGCTTTTTGCATTAAGTATAATTAATTATGTATACAATTGTAGTTATATATAGGTTAAAGCATCTGTTAACTAGACATTTGGATACCGAAAGTGATCTATAAATTGTTAGTAACACTATAATTTCATTTTTGATGTTGTTAACTTTTCTTATTTTCAATGAGGTCATCAAATTATTGGAGGCTATATGCTATACAATGATCTCAAGTTTATTAGTACCACTCTATAATTTTATCTTTTGATGTGAACTTTATCATTCTCAAGGAAGATATCAAATTATTGGCAGGCTACAGCCTATATAAGTAATTCTCTTTGCCACCACTTATTCATACATGAATCCATGTTCAAAGGGGGCCACAGGAGTACAGACGACAATTGCAAGTGGAAGGCGTTCAAGAGTTGTTCAATGTTTCGGATATTTGTTAACTGAGTGAGAGAGAGAGTGAGTTAAGTCATCTGTGAATAAATGGTATTAGAAGTGTACAAACTTTTTGGGTACTTGTTTTGTAAACTTCTTCTGGCATCAATTAGTATTAGGCCTCGCAACGGCACAAAAATACATGATATGCCGTTTCGTTATGGCCTAACGAAACGAATAACGACAGCGAAATAGATTTTGTTTCAATAACGAAATGGCAAACGAAATAAGAATATGTGCCGTTTTGATCGTTTCAGTTTGGTTTCAAACCATTATGTGTGTATTTTGTGAAGTGGAACAAATAACGAAATAATTTTTTCTGCCGTTTCATACACGAAACGGTTAACGGAATGAAATGTTAAAATAGTTTCATAAACGATACGGCAAACGGTATGGACTATAACGTGGTATTTTTCATGACATGCTTGATTAGTTTTTTCCAAAAAAAAAAAAAAGCAGTGTACAAACTTAGGCTGTGAAGAAACACTACCCATATTATTAATATCCGGAATTTAAAAAAAGTTAATTTTCCCAATTCTATTCATCAAGATAAAAAAAAAGCACGCGCGGACCAAATTAGCAAGAATTGACGCCAATAATGTATTATAAAGAATCCTAACTTATGTTTAATTCATTTTTTTAAATTAATAAATATATTATTATGATAAGTTCAATTTTATAATCATAAATATTAATAGAAAGCTAAGGTTTAACATGTGATTTGTGTGGTTTAATAGTTGTGTGATGATTTAGAATTTATCAGTGATAAAACGACGATAAAATAAATAAGATGGTTGCGTGATATGAACGAAAATTTCTATAACACGGCGATAAAACAAACTTTTTTTAAAAAAAAAAAAACTCGATGATAGGAACTTATTAAAATGGTAATTGGTGTTTTCATCCTACGAATAATCTGTTAGTTAAGTGCATAATTTTTATTTTTATAGTTAATTACTTTTAATTAACCACAATAAGTATGCACCAAAGGAATCTAGTGCTTATAGTCATTCACACAAAGAGAAGGTTCAATAAGTATACTTTTTTGATATAGTAATCAAGAGCCTCGAACCAAGGCTAGGATGTAGGTGGTGCGCACCTCAAGCTCCTCCAAGTCGCCCGCCTCGAGTCCACTAAGGTATTAACCAAGTTCTCAACAAATTATGCTAGTCCACTAGGATGTAGGTGGCTAGGGTTTTCTCCCAAAAAACACTCATTTATATAGACCACATAACCTAGCTCTCATCCAAACTTGGTTGGACATAAATGCTCCTATGTAGCCGCCCCCCACCTACCTCTTTTATGGGCTAGGCCTCACCTCAAGTGAGCCCATTACTCTTTCATTTAATTGCACCTTCAATTGGACATTTAAATAACAAATTAATTAAAGGCCCAATTAGCTCAAATAAATAAATGTGTTGACTATAATTAATTATTAACTAATTAATAATTAATATGGAACTAGTCAATGCAATAATTTTTTTCAATATGATCCATTTGACTTAATTAATTATAATGGTCCATAACGGTATATAATTAATTAATCAACTTATCATATTTTTGCAATACTCAATGTTGCAAAAAATAATAATGCACGTATGGTTAAACACCTTATTATGTGTAACTCTTTGAGGATTTATGCTCTATTGGCTATGGGATTAAATCGTTATTTAATTCCAACAATCATAAGCGGTATCTAGCAACGCGTTATGATTCCTAATTCGCATAAATAGTGTACTGCTACAGTATTTAAATCCCGCATAAAAGAATAAAAGTATTTATCTATTTTGATTCTTATGTCACACAATATCACCGTATAATCCAAGATAGGAATGTATCATTCTTGCAGATTATACGTTTATTGATCTAGAGATAATTGTATCAGTTGCTAGTAAACAATCTATCTCCATCAAGGGACCCAAACAGATATCGTCACTCAATAAATGAATTAATGAGGGACATACGATTTTCTTGATGATTTAGCTTTTCCCCGCACAATTCGAGAGAACATAAATAACGTCCGTATAACAGTCCTTATCGGGAATCAGCGATAGACGATATTTATTGAACCTATCCTCATGTGGAAAAGATAAACATCTCAAACTTAGAATCAAAATTATGACGAAATAAATAATGACACATAACACAATCCATATATTTATTTCGTTGGGTCATGTTCTGTACTATGTTCAATTAACATAAACATATGCAATTAAGTTGGTTACTCTTAACCTATGATTTATAGAACTTAATCATCACTTAACTTGTATACTAATCTTATTGATAATTAATGTTCCCTGTTAATTATCAAGATTATGGACGTTTTAGATTTATTGTTGTTATTTACTACTAAATGAAAAATAGAGATCCATAATTCAGATCCTCAACCTGAATGATCTGTCAACAATTAATTCAAGGAACAAATGATCTGAAATCATCAATGACATAAAACATAGAAGTAGCCAAATATAATTGGCTTCTAGGACATATCTCTAATATAATCATCCATACCTTCCACCCCTTTCACGTGAAAGTCACGTGATATCCAGAGATCCAACGATACAATCTCTCTCTCTTTCTTTCTCAGTGATACAACAGAGCCGCCTCTCTCTTTCTCCCTCTCTTCATACCTCTTCGCACCGCACCTCCCTCGCTCATTCTTTAGCACTTCTCTGGCGAAATATGCACTCTCCTCTCCTACCTTCATGCATGGCTTTTTCCGATCCAGATCGTCTCCTCTCCTCTCCTACCTCCGTTGCCACCAAACTATATCAGATCAGATTGCCTCCATCGCCACCAACCATATGAGTTCCGTCGCCTCCTCTCCTCTTCTGCCTCTCCGACTAGATCAAATCCTAGAAGCCTCCAACCAGATCGCCTCCTCTCATCTTCTCTTCGACCAGATGACCTCAAACCCTAGTAGCATCCAACCCAGTACCGTCCACCAGAGGAGTCAAGAAGCCACACATGTACAAACCCGGTACCGTCGCGCTCTGATCACCAAAGGAGTCAAGAAGCCACATAGGTACAGGTACAGTCCGATCTATTTTTCAAATTAAGGGATCATGTTGTTAACTCACGTCAAAAATTGCACAAAAGATGTGTTAGATATTGCAAATTAAGGAATTTGTATAAGTCTTCAATTAGTTCATTTACATGTTATATTACATGCACCAAGGGATTAGATTATTGTCATTACTGGCACACTATTATTCATGTGTATTTCTACAAGTGTTCAGTTAGTTTCTTTATATGTTATGTTAAATGCACCTAAGGATTAGATTATAGTCATTTGACAGGTTTAGTATTGTTGTCACACTGTAATTCATGTGTATTTATATAAATGTTCAGTTAGTTGCTTCAGTTATCATATTATATGAATCTAGGGGTTGTGCAAATGTTTACTTCCTTCAAATTTTGCACAAAGGATGTGTTAGATACTGTAAATTTTACGTTAAATGACATAAGGGATCATCTTATGTTTCATTATTAGAAATTATTTTCTGCATGAAGTTGCCTGAAAGATTATTTAGTATTAAATTGTGATCTATTTGTCAAATTAAGAGATCATGTTGTTAACACTTTACATATGTATTTGTATTCATATTACGCATGTTTGGGTTACACTTCGATCAAGTTGGTGTGGCGTTCTGTGTTTATTCTCCACAAACATTAGATTTTTAGCAAACTGAACGTGTATCCTCATATTTGTATGAATTGTGATGGTATTATCTTGTTGATTGATTATAATTTGTATTGCTTTGGATTGTTAAAACTAATCATGATATATTAGGGATCATATTATTATTATTTTTTATAGATCATATTAATATTTTATTTTTGTACCGGTTATTGTTATATTACAAAACTATCAAATCGAACATATAACACATGTTAAATTATCCCTTGTGCTAACAAAATACTAAACATTTATATAGTTTTTTCAAATTTGATGGCTGAAAACATGAAAAAAGATGTAAAAATCATTAATATGTCGTTTTATACATATATCTAACTGAACACTTAATGCAAATTAAACCATCCCTTGTTATATTTAGTTTAAAAAACTGTTCAACGATTATCTCATTTCTTAAATCATCAATCATAACAAGATATGCTGACGTCATCATGCGGCAAACGCACGTGGACGATGTCAGCGCGCGAAATTAGACCTGGTGCTGAATCGTTGGATGGTAAAATCGTGGATGGTTTATATCATTATCGAATTAAAATGCAGTTATTATCAGAAATTGATTACCGCCATCTCTAATTCTACCACTGCCATCAGTAAAGCTAGCGTCTTCTGTCTGATGGACCCCTCATTGCGTTCCTCGCTCTCAAGAGATCTCCTCACCCTCTCTCACCCCAACGATAACGACTCCTCACCTCCTCACCTCCTCACCCATGCGCTCCCTCCACACAACCTATCTTCTTTCGTTTTTTCCATATCTCTTCCTTGCTATCTCCTTCTCATTTTTTTGTGAGTTTTTTTTAATTTTGACTTATGTTTCTATCTATTGATTTTGGTGTCGTAAATGTTCACTTTATTTGCTATATGTTCCTTTTTTTTATTATGTTTCCTATATAGATGTTCACTTTGTTATATGTGTTTCATTTTGTTTGTTGTATTTTTCACTTTATTGTTATAAGTGTTCAGTTTATTTATTCAATCTGTTCATTTTATTTTTTTTATTTTTTATTCAACTATATTTTTTGTATCTTTTAATTTTTATTGTTATAAATGTTCACTTTGTTTATTATTTCAGTTCACTTCTTTGCTATAAGTGTTCACTTTGTTATTATATTAGTTTAGTTTGTTGAACTTTTTATATTTGTTACCTTTGTTTTTATTAAATGTTCACTTTGTTTACTACATATGTTTACTTTGTTATTCTAAGTATTCACTTCGCTCCTTTATCCAGTTAGTTTTTATATATTTTCAATTTGTCGATTTAAATGTTCAGTTTGTTGTCATATATGTCTTCTTGAAAAATCGAAATAGTTTTGACAGAGAGGAGAAAAATGAAGAGAAACGAAAGGATTTGGGGAGAGAAAATCTTGAGAGAAGAGAGGAGAAACGAGAGAGGAGCGTTAGGAGAGGAAAGAATTGCGATAGGTGAGAGAGGGAGATGCAGAAGAGAGAGCGCGAGGAAACGAAAGGAATATAAGGTGAACGATGATAACGATGGCAAATTAAGTGATTGTGTTTATAATTTCTGGTTATTATCAATTTGTGTGTTCGCCGGTCTGAAATTGAAGATCCCACCTATCAACCTATGGTAACTCACCCTAAGCCCTATCTTATCCAAACAATCTGCCTCTAAAAATGGACTTTCATTTTGGTCCTTCATGTTTACATTATTTCAAGCCCATGATATTACATGAAGAAATACGGTCGAAAAATTTAAAAATAGTATTAAATTAATAAAATATATTAAAAATAATATCAATATAATAATATTTTTTTAAATAGTACCACGAGATCGGAATCCCAGATTCCGAACGTAAGATTGGATTCCTGGATTCCGATCTTAGCTTAGATCGGAATCCCGGATTCCGACCTTAGCTAAGATCGGAATCTCGGATTCCGATCTTAACTTTTTAATTTTTTTATATATTATTTATTTATTTATTTAATTTATTAATTAGTTAAATAATTAAAAAAATAGATAATATATTGTAAAAATATGGAAAAAATCAGGAATAATTAAATTAAATTTTATATGTAATTTAGTATTTTTTGGGAAAATTAAATTTATTTTCATTTTAATTAATTTATTTAATTAAAATATAAATTTTTATAACTTATTTAATTAAATGAATTGTACCATTTAGAAAGGATTATAAATTTTCAGAATTTGCAGGGATACAAAGGCATAATCCTTTCAGAATGTTCAAAATTTTATTAATCCTTTCTGCATTTGCAGGGATACAAAGGCATAATTTGAACATTAAAACTTTAAACAGGCTTAACTTTTGATAGGAAGGTCCGTTTGGGGCGATCGAGGACATTCCGGAAAGCTGGTGACGAGATCTACACATGTTACCGGGATAACGACCATTTTCGAGGTCAAAAAACGCTCTCTGGACCTCCAAAATCCACTTTGAAAGTTTGCAAACCTAAAAACCACTCTAAACTACTAAAAATGTTTTTAAAATCATAAATTAATCATTAAAAAGAGAAATGCAGTAAATCAAGTGAATTTAGTCTTTCTTCTCCGTCTCAGTAAAACATCAATCTCGTGTGATTCCTTTCTAACGCAATCCAGAGAATGCTTCCTTGATCATGAGACTCGATATGCTTGTTTAATATATAATATGAAAATAATATATATACAGAGGACGACATCCGGGACGCATATCAAATGGTTGTTCAAAAATTTATAATTTTAATTTAAATTAATTAAAAATTTATACTTAATTATTCATTTTTTAATTAAATAAATTAATTAAATAAATTAATTAAATATATATTTAATTAAATAAATTAATTAAAAGGAAAATAAATTTAATTTTCCAAAAAAAATATTAAATTACATATAAAATTTTGTTTAATTATTCCTGATTTTTTTATATTTTTTCAATATTTTTAGAATATATTATCTATTTTTTCTAATTAATTAACTAATTAATAAACTAATAAAAGAAAAAAAATTTTAATTTCCCCAAAAAATACTAAATTACATATAAAATTTAGTTTAATTATTCCTGATTTTTTCCATATTTTTTCAATATTTTTACAATATATTATCTATTTTTCTAATTATTTAACTAATTAATAAAATAAATAAATAAATAAATAATATATAAAAAAATTAAAAAGCTAAGATCGGAATCCAGGAATCCGATCTTGCGTTCGGAATCTGGGATTCCGATCTCGTGATACTATTTAAAAAAATATTATTATATTGATATTATATTTAATATATTATATTTAATATATTATATTAATTTAGTATTATTTTTAAAAATTTCGGGAAATACGGATTTTCTAATTTCTAAATTTGGCCCGTTTAATTTCTTCGACCTCAATTCCATTCCATATTTCCATTCGAAGACTACCAGAAAATATCAGTAGGTAACCTCGCGCTCTAAGTTACTCTACCATCCATTCAATTCGAGTATTTCACCTTGTTTTGCTCTTGGAAACTCGCAAATACAAGAGGCTGATGCAAACTTGAACTTCCGGATTTGGTAAGAAATTGCTCAAAACTACCTTAAAAATTTTAAGATCGTAGTCTATTCTTATCCGCTGATCTTGTTGAAGCGATGATTAAGTAGTTTGTGTAGTCTATTTTTATTTTCTGTTCTTAGATTCAGTACTACAGGAGTCGGTCCTTCTTTGTAACTGGTGAAATCGTTTAGGAATGGATATTTGCTCCCTTATTTGGAAATATATAATTCAATTTCCTGGCTGCTGCTACTTTGAGAAGTACTTTTTTCTGATTATTTGATCAGTACTTTAATCTTTACAGTACAAAAGACTGACGGTGTTATTTGGACAGTCAATATCTTCTGATTTGGCTTTTGTTTGCTATACCGAGTGTCAACTTGGTTGTGTCTGGACCAATTACTTAGTACCGGTAATAATCAGTATTTTTGGTACTGCCTGGGTTGTTCTAGAGCCAAATAGCTGGTTCTTTCCTCTAAGTTTTCTAAGCTGATACGAGCAGTTGAATATTAGATTGAGGCTCTAACATAATGTTGGTGTGGAAGATTGCATAAAATTTTTGTCATAAGCTTGTCTTGTCAGTACTTTGTCAGAATCCTCTCTAGAATAAAGTGATAAGAGCACAAATTGATTACTTGACGATAGATTTAGTTGACAAAACACAAAAGAAAAGGAACGGCAATTTCACTGCTGTCTAATTGTGCAATTTCGCCATTGATCTTTTGAAATCAAGGAACGGCAAATGCCAAATTCTTCTCACCTGTAGCAAATTCTTGGAAATTTGTCTTAAGAAGCATTCCTGTATTTTCTATGTCCTTTAGTTCGTACTTCACTCTATTATTATGGAGAGTATCTATTTGAATGTGTATTATCTTTTCGCGAAACACTTTCCTATATCATGTTCTAGTACTGAACAGCCTTTGAATTTATTTTGTCTCCCTGCAGTGCGAAAAACTGCATGTTCATGCATATATTGGTTAAGTTGAATACTTACCAACTTTAGCGTACTAAGGCTGTTGATTTATGATTTCCAATTTTTAACTTGTCATATTTATGAAATATCCTTATGATCTCTTGTTTTTTAGACTACTGACAGATTCTCTTTGCTTAGCAAGTCAATGTCCACTTTAACCTTCTCTCACCTCAACGGACCCACCTCAGTTGGCAGAACACAGCTGTATGGCTCCCGAGTTACAAAAGCACCTATATTCTTTGAGAAGAGGTCATCAATTAAACACATACATTTGCGCTGCTCAAAGAACCTTACATTTGATTCTTCCTTGCAATATGCCAAAGCTGAAGAGAGTAACAGTTCCATAATTAAAGGAAATGACATAGTAGATGCAATAGATACAGAAGAGGAACCCCAAACTGCTGTTCTTCACTCTGAATCAGGTGCAAATTTTGTGGATCTGCACAGCAATGAATCCTTTTCCTTGAAAAGTCAGACGCTCATTAAATGGCCAATGTGGCTTTTGGGACCTTTGATACTTCTTGTTACTGGCATGGTGCCGACCTTATGGCTTCCTTTGTCTTCTGTCTTCCTGGGGTCGAATGTGGCAGGTCTTCTTTCCCTTGTTGGGCTTGACTGCCTATTTAACATGGGTGCAATGATATTTTTACTCATGGCTGATGCATGTGCCCGTGCAACTGAAACTTCTTGGGACCAAATAAGGCAACATGTACCGCAAAATTACAGGTTGTGGAATATCGGAGCAAGCATAATGGGGTTTGTTATACCTTTGTTGCTACTACTTGCTTCTAGCAAGGGCACTCTGCAGCCACACTTGAGCTATATCTCGTTTCTGGTACTGGTGGGCCCATACTTACTGCTACTCTCCATTCAGGTGCTGACAGAAGCACTGACTTGGTACTGGAGATCTCCAGCATGGCTCATCACTCCAGTGGTTTATGAGGGATATAGGATATTGCAATTGATGAGGGGAATTACTTTGGCTGGTGAGGTAGGTGCACCTGTTTGGATGGTGCAGACACTTCGCGGGTTGGTATCTTGGTGGGTCTTGGTGCTTGGGATTCAACTTATGCGTGTATCCTGGTTTGTGGGTTCCACATCTCAGAATTAATCGGCTACCAGTGAGGTCACGGACCTGTAATTTAAAAGCAAGTCTTGGTAAAGGTGTATAGAAATTGATCATCTTTTAGCACTAATTAGCAAATAGCAATAGTGACATGAAAATGCTAGCCTTTTTTTGCCCTTCATTATGCTTCTCTTAAGTGCTCATATGTAAGACAATATTCTGAAAAACAAAAACCATTCTGTTTATATTTTTAACTAGTATTAGTTGGTTGAAGAAATGAATTCTGAAATTATTGCAAAAGTTCTGTGATACCATGTGCGATGTTCTAGACAATTCTTATTATTGATATACTTCTGTGCCTTTTGTGCTACCATAAATCGTGCTTATGGTTCTTTGGTATCAAATGAAAACAACAGATGGTGTTGATCGTTTGGAATTTGAATCGTGAGAACGATCGTATTGGATGGACTCATCCATCTAATATATTGGATATTAGCATTTCTCTAATAGATGATCTAAAATACTTCAAGAACAAAAAGAGAAAAAGTTCATTTGAAAGTAGATTTTCTAGGTTTTGTATGATATTGTTGAATATGTCATTATATGGTTTTAAGAGTTTTTTTTTCTTTATAGATTTGATTTGGTCTACAGGTATATCATGCATTTCTATGTACCTGGTTTCATGGTACAATTGACAGTAAAGAAAGGCTCAAGGTGACCTTGAACGCTTCAAAAACAAAAAGGAAAAAAAAAGTTGTTCATCTAAAAATAGTCTTGGTTCTGTATGATATCATGGAATAGTTAATTTCAAGAGTTCTATTTTCTCTGGATCAAAATGTCATTATTGTTAAAAAATGTCAAAGTAGATCAAATATATTTAAATTTTCCGTTTGGATGCGTTGAGAATAAAGTAGGAAGAAGGAAGAAGGAAAGAAATTTATTGGGAAGGGGTAAATTTATTGGGAAGTGTGTAACTTTTGTGAAGAGTTTGGATGGTTAGAAATAAATTTATTGGTAAAAAGTGGTTATTTCTTATTCCTTATTTCGGAAAGAAGCCATCCAAACGGAGCCTAAGACACATGTAGCTTTCATTTGTTCTGTGTTAGTAGATCAAAATATCTCAAATAGGTCTTGATTTCTAATCTTATGTATATACCTCATAGCTTTTTTTTTATTTGAGGTCTTGATTTTAAAAATGTCAAGTAGATAAAAGTGTCATTATTTGAGGCAGATATTTCATCAGTTTTTATCTAAATTTTTGGATTACAGAGGATATCATCTCCACCAGGAGAGGTAAGACACGTGTAGCTTGATTTGTTCTGTGTTAATAGATAACCTGAAAAAAAACTATGAAGGTAATAGCTTATAATACAAAGTGAGTGTCGGTAATAGCTGCAGTATTTGACTTGCATACATGACGACGCTCTCGTTCCAAATCACTGGTGCGCCGGAGGAGGCCGGCGATAACTGGTTTAGTGGAATTAGAAAACACAAAAAATACTAAATAGCAAAGTGAAACTCAAAGAGTCCAAATAAAAATTTCATTAATTAATCAACTATCTTTTACAATAACAAGCACCCCTTTATATAGGGAGGCAATGCCTTGGACTACAAGTCAGTATATTTTCAAAAATAATATCTAAAAAAGAAAATTTTGCAGAAAGAGAAAGAAAATATAAAATTACAATTATAGTAATGTCCTAGACTAAAGATGGTCCTCGTCAGATTCTGAGTCAGGCTTGGGCGTGATTTGGCTCGCGTCGTGCTTGGATACAATATTCCTAGGTAACCTTGTGGATGTACCCTCGGGGGAGGGACCCTCAAGTGAGGTACCCTCGGGTGAGGGACTCTCATGTGAGGTATCCTCTCGGATCAGGTTCGCGTTATACTTGGAACCTCAAGATACCTCGGAAAATATGGAGCGTCCTAATGTATTTCGACAGAATGACTCGCGTCTTGTTCGAATTGAATAATCCAAGGAACCTTGAGTGAATTATCCACGTCATGCACCAGGGGAACTACCAAAAGGTACTTCGGGCGAAGGACCTCGAGATACCTCGGTGAATCATTTTCCATATTGCGTCAATGCAGCTTATGACTTTTTTAAACTTACAATTCCTAATTATTCAGTGAACTTCCATCAATGTAGACAACAAATAGATTAAACCCGTCAGTCCGTGTAGCGCAGTCGCAGATGCTTCTAAATTGAAAACATCAATCATGTCGTTTTGGAGCGTCCAAAAAAAAAAGAAAACAAAAACGGATATTGTCATTGTAATTCCATACTTTGCTTTCGGAATGTTAAAAGATTATCCAAAACTCATAATTTGCTTTCGAAATGTACTAAAAGATTGTCTAAAACTCATAATTTGCTTTCGAAATTTATATATCTGTGATCTTTGCGATGTACGGCAACGCGAATGAATAGTGTTTTTTTCAGATTTACAACCGCTGGATCTTTTTTTTGAGGATCCAACCGTTGGATCTCAATCGAATGGAAGCAGAGCTCTCACAACGAGATCTGTATTTGTGTTGCGTGTGATAACGTAGCGGGTAGTATTACATTCAAATAAATCAAATTGAAAAGACCACACGAAATACTCCTCAGGTTATGTCATAAAACGCGTCGTTTGAGAATGTGGAGCCCGCTACTGATCAAAGGACTTTGGCTTATTGGATTGTGAGCTTGGTATATAGAATTTTTCACACACCACGAATTGGATAATCATAAGGTTCCTTTCTAAGTATTTCGGTCTTGTAGTTTAAATACGAACCAGGTGTATGAACAAAAATAAAATCATATTTTATTTGTTCTCTCCACCGATTGTCTTTCTCTTCCTCGTCGTGCTAAGCGACAGAGCAAAGAGAAGAGTGACAAATAGAAAAAGAGAGTCAGCTTTGTTCCTTGGTTGCAGGGAAACAGAGAGCTCTGTTCTATCAGGTGACTACAGAACTGTGCTCTCCTCGACATGGTAAGCCCATAGAGATCCCTTTTGATATGTTTTACTTATTGTCGATCAACCTCCTGCCAACACTCTGACTTCGCTTTGGATTTGATTCTTTTTGTATCGATAAAATTGGCATAAGGTACCAAATTAGATGTATCCCCGAGTAAATTTAGAGAGGCCAGAGGCGTCAGTAACAGTAGAGGAGCCTGACGAGGCTGAGGCCTCTGCATTTTTAGTGAGGTGACAGAGTGAAGCAGGGCGAGGGTGATGAGTCCCCGGTCCGTACTTGTCTTAGCTTGTCAAAATTGATTTGAAGTCATACCATAGGAAGATTAAGGTGCATCAGTGAAGCACCTATGGATAAATAAGTTACAAATTTTTTGAAAGGTTTTTAATCAGGTTGTTAATTGATTATTCTGTTAAAAAAACTATAGCTCCTAAATTAGATTATGCACTACTAGCGTAA
The DNA here is from genome assembly GCA_028095005.1 of Rhynchospora pubera. Taxonomy (NCBI): domain Eukaryota; kingdom Viridiplantae; phylum Streptophyta; class Magnoliopsida; order Poales; family Cyperaceae; genus Rhynchospora; species Rhynchospora pubera. Next base: position 54,794,969 of record CM051462.1, read on the forward strand.
TCAACTGAAAATTGAGCAAGAGGCTGGCGCCTCTTCGGAAACGAAAAATAAAAGCAAAAAAAAAGCATAAAATCTAGTACCACCATCGGTGGGGAGAGACTTAGGCCTCTCCTCCGCCATCACGTCTTCAAAATCTTTTCTATAATTTGTCTTCTCTCTTAATGATTTACTAGGTATGTTACATGTTGTCTTTATACTCCTTTTTTATTCTCGACATTTTTCTCATTCTCTACTATTTTTTGATCTCTCTCCTTTCCACTCTTCTTTTCTGGTGTTCGCTCTTTTTCCATGGACGTTTAATAAATATATGGTTTAGAGATTGTTTTTTTCAAATTTCTTAACAACCATGAAATAACTATCCTTATTCAATATTAAAGTGACATTAAGAACAAGAAATCTATGAAGAAAGAGATTCCATGTTGAAAGTCTTTCGAATCTTCATTTTTTTCTTTTATTTTAATTTTCAATAATTATGTACTGTAATTATTAGTGTATTTGATTTTGTGTGCTTTTATGTGTGTATTAATAGGTTAGATTGATATTGTGTGTTGCCATAGATTAAAGAAAATACATGAATATGTAATATTTGATGCAAGACCTTTATTAATAGTAGCCTACGGGCTTTTACCTAAAAAAAAAAAAACTAGCGTAATCAACTAATTACAACATAAGGATGAAATTAGCATATATGCAATTAGAAGTTACGGTAAAATAATTATGACTTAAAATAATAGTACTCTTCTTGATAGCTTTTAAACCCTGATTGGATGTGAAATTCACATTTGGTTAAACTAAAGGAGTAAGGAAGAAAGCGCGTCCAATTTAATTCTGGAGGGTTTCAAGTGTCGCAGAGGACTCGGTTGCTGATGATCCATAGGCCTGTCATAGAAGCAACAGAAAATGAAATTTTCTTAAAATTTCCTCAAACAACAAAGCTCAGCACCCTCTTGAAAGATACCTGATCCAAGGGATAGATTTTAATGAAATGAAATGAGAAGTCTATGAAAAAGGACCTAAGAGTGAACTAAATTTTTTTATTCAGGACAAGGGTTGAAATGAAATTTATTTTTGATAAAAATGAAATGAAATGTAATCCCGTATGAAACAAGATAGATTTTAATCAGGACCTAATGTGTGACCGCTAGGCGAGAAGGAAGGAGGATCATATTAAATATATCAAATACCCTTGAAAGTAAGCTCATGTTCCTATTAACTATGATTTACTTTCTAAATAGAAATTATTTTCATAAATGAAGTCTACATAAGTGTATTTTCACTTTCACAATAATTATCATATTAATAACGATCAAATTAAGAACAAGAGCATGTACAAGTAGGTAACCACATGAGACTTCATTTAGTTATAATTAAAAACTTTATGGGGCCGTTTGGATCGCTTAGAAATAGGAGGAATTTTCTATTCCTAGGCATAAAATATTGGGAAGCGTGTAATTTTGTGAAGAGTTTGGATTGTTTATAATAAATTTATACCTAAGAATAGGAAATTCCCCAAATTCCCACTTGATCCAAACGGCCCCTATAGTATATTATTTATCAGGACTATAGTTCAGTAAAATTAGAAAATAAGCTTTCAAATCGGAGAATAAGCTTTAAAGTCGGAGAATAAAATATCAATAATTGTTATTCGTTTACTCCAAACATTTAGAATTACGTAGTTACACATAATTAAGTCCAATGGTAAGATTTTCATTGTAAATTATCAGGCCACTGTGAAAGATGTTAACTCTAAATAAAAAAAAGGTGAAATTAACTGTAAGAAAGCAACTTCATCAAATAAAAGAAGATTTTAATTTTATTAGCTTGCATTTTTAGTCATTCATAGCAACCAGATATGACTAGAACAATTTTTCTCTCTTAGTGTCGTACTTCCAATTACTATTCTTCAACAACTAGAAGTGTTATCCTATCATTTCATTTCATGCTACATAAATAAAACATTTTCAACTAAATGGACAAAATAAAAAATGATATTGCACATTACATGAGTAAAATTTTTTTAAATGGCTGTTTGGTAGATCCAATATATTATCCGATGTCACAGAAGAGCAATAAGAGAGCTTAACAATTCATTTACTAAACATTTCATTTCATTACATATGAGAGCTTAACATTTCATTTCATACTTTTATCAATTTCACTACTTTAGATTCACAATTATGCTATTTGGTTTTGGCTTTTTCTTTTGTTTAAGAACAGATAGAGTAATGTTAGGCAGGGAAGGGCTTGGCCTGGCGACATACTGGTGTTGTGGTGATCCGTAATTTTTTTTAACAAACATTACTTAAATTGAAAAATTAATAATAAACACATAAAAAAATTGATTATAAACATGTTAGGGCGTCACTTGGACCGGCACCCCTACAGTCGCACCACTAGGAATGGCGCTCCCAGAATCAAGAGAAATTAATATTAAAAAATAGTAATAAATTTTCTTTTAAAAAAATATTAACTCACCAATGTCACTGGCACTGTCACATAAATTTTTTGTAAAAAAAATAGGAACACATTTTTAAATAATAATAACAATTTTATTAAAAAATAAAATTTTAAAATTATTAACACATCAATCTCATTAGCCCTGCCAAATAAATTTTATTTTTAAAAATAGTAATATTTTTTTCAAAAATAGGAAGCGCCACTAGGATTGACGCAGGTAGAAATTTTGAAAATTTTCAAACTTAAAGAGTTGAAATGGGTCCGAATGGATAGGTGCGCCAATAGGAGTGACGTCGCTGTCGATGCGCCATGCCAGTGGCGCTCTTCCATGTTTATTGATAAAATTATTTATTTTTTTATTTTTAGTATTAGATATTCATTTTAAGATCTGTGTATTACAAAAATTTACGGTGTGGTGATTGGCTGGACTAAGGGAATGAGAAGAGGAAGTCATGAAGGCTGGTGTTTTAGAATGTGGAAACAAGGATGTGTTTCTTTCACTGGAAAAGTACCTTAAAAATTAGGTTTACTATTCTCTTCAATCAAATTAGCTTGAGTTTCTGCAACTAATGATATACTATCAGATGCGGTTTCTCATTACCAAGCTACACTAAAGTTTGTGATTTTTTGAAAGACAGATCTATTGTGCATGCGCGATTGTTACATGACACATGCCACTAATTAAAAATTATTACGAAGCAAGTCAGATTATCTGGGTGATGCTTGGCGTGCTCATTATTATTATTATTATTATTATTTTATTTGTTGATGCCCATGTAATTGAACATAATATGAAGAAAGGGATGGAGGGGTGATTGATTGGATGGTTAGTTTATACCGACAATAATGGTCTTGTCACATGAGTAATAAAGTGAGATCGAGAAATAAACGAAGTTGAGTAGTCTATTAATTTACATACTAATATAGGAACATTGTTACCTTTTAAGTGAGTCTTGAAAGATTAACATCTGCGAGATGTCTCTTGCAATTTAGTTACATAATGGATTGAAATTCTTAATTAAATTGTTATGTTTATTGGCTGACTTACAGAATTAAATCACAAAATAAATGTTTGGACTTTTGGAGTGTGTGGAGAAGAAAGTGAAAGTCTACGATCTTAAATTTCTGATTATACCAAAATTGTGAAGGTACCAGCTTGGCTCTAATATGCTCTTTTGGTAAAAAAAAAAAGGCCATCGATTTTGGATTTTGATCATAATACTAAACCTGAGTCGGTACTGGCCAGTAAAGTTAATGCAATATTTTTTTTAGAGATCCTTCTATAGGTGGATATGAATTAAATTAATTATGACCCAAATTTAGTCATTAATCGATAAGACTCAAAAAATAGAGTCATGTGTAAGTTGATTTGCTGGTATTTTTCTATCGTCGCTTTCATCTTGAAAATATCAAGCTAAAAAATAATAAAAAGACTGCATCTCATGAAGCTGGATACTATTTGTACCTATACACATTTCTTTGCGTGGGAAACAAATATTAATATACAACAATAGCTAAAAATGTGACTCGTTACTGTTATTTTTGCAAAGTATGAAAGGGTAGATATGTTATGGGTTTTAATCTAACTTTTCTAATTATAGCGATTATAATCTCCGCCAGGAGAGGTAAGGCACGAGTAGTTTTATTTGTCCTCTCTGTTAGTAGATAACCTGAAAAATGAGAATTTCAATACAAATTTATGATACATTATCTGTGATTGTCGATATTGGCTGCATAAATACAGCTCATATTTTTTTTTAACTCATTGCCAATTCTTTTAAACTTAATTACTCGATGCATTTTTATCAATGTAAGCAATCAGAGCAATATGTTCCGGTGGAGTCGGTGTTGGTGCAAAATCAAATAAATAATTCGGATAGCATAAAATTAATAAAATAAATAATTAAAACAGTTTTTACCCGAATCGCGCTAGGCGCTGTCCTTAAGCGTATTCCGTCTCAACGTGCAAGAGGAACCGCAACCAAGATAAGACGGGTAAGTGTCACTCCTTAGGGCACGACCGGAGAAGTGACTGATGAGAGATCTCCACAATATCCAGTAGAATCAATCGAAATAATATTACAAAATAAATTCAAGATTTGTATCGATTGAACAATAGATGTATCAAATGGATTATTGGATGGGTTATCAAGCCTTTGAATGTTTGTATTAATTTTTCTCACACTGTCTAATAGCCGAATGCACTTCTATATATATAAGGATTTTATTAACGGCTCATGAACCCATTATAAAATCTCATTTAATGGGCTATAAGAATCTCAATAGTGAAAGGATTAATTTCATTGGTTAACTACCATTATACAGAAAATAAATTGAGAGATAATGGCATTGATTGTGTCCAATTGAAACGGTAAAATAGTGGTGATTATTGGTGTAACTAGGTCTCTTCATTTTTCAACCGAAAAATTAATTTAATAATATAATTGCCTAAAGAAGTTTTAAATCAATAATTTCATACGAAATTTTGAGTTTTCTAAAATATCAAACAATCCCCCACAAAACTCAAAATTTATAAACATCGAATTATTGAGAGGCATAATAGGAATTCTATTGAAATAAATGATCACATTCAAATATATAAGATATATATAAGCAAATTGGATAGAATTAGGAATTTGGAACAAATAAAATGGTGAATAACAAATTGCTGGATATTTATATTCGCATCATGAAGTAGTTTTCAAACCTTGAACTTCACTTAGTATAGGTGCATCAAATTTGGAGGAGACAGAGAGAACTTATGTCTTGAACTCGTTCCTTGGACCCAAATTCTACGACACCATACACGTAAATACGGAGAAAAATCATCGCGGGGTGCGCATTAATGGCCATACGCATGTACCTTGGATTTTTCATGAGAGTCTTAAGGGCTTACCCATGCCCCGTACCGCGGCCGTATACAGACACTCTCATATAGGTGAGTCCCTACCAAGGATGTGTGTAGATGCACATCCCACGGAAATTACCGCTTTGGTCCTCATTAAGAGCTAATATGCTCAACCTTACATCTACATATATAGAGTACACTCACCATAGGGATGGGGTTGGAGTCTATGCTCCTAAAAAGTGTGTACTCTTCGACCACTTGTCAGATTGTTATTACCCATTGAATCTCTTTCCAGGGGTCTACCTTCCGGAGATTGGGTTGCCCCCGCAAGTGGCCCTTTAGGGCTAAAACCCATCCCCCTCGATGAAATATGAACTTCTCATTAAGTTCATATATATAGAACTTCTCATTAAGTTCATCTCATTTTTTATTATTATTATTTTTTTTTATTTTCTCATGCCGACTAGTCGCTTCGATACTTGAGCTCAATTTGTTTCTTTTTCCTGCAAAGAAACTTCCGAAAAAAATTCTCCAAGATTTTGATCAGTAATAAGCTGTTAGAAAAGCTTTTTATTTCATAAAATAATGATCCACAATCATTATGTCAAAAAATAATCACGCATAATTATTAGTGTGTATTCTCACATTCAATATTTGCAATGATAACTTAGCTCCCACATAGAGCCCCCACAATTTTCTGCATTATCCTTTTTTTTTTATAAAATTGTTTTCTAACATACTGAGGTATTGTTGCATTATCATACGAATAATTACCACAACCAGTCAAGTAAACCCAATCCATAAAATTCATTGTAAAGTATTTAATTTATACCCCACGTTTCTCATGAATGTTAATAAATTTTTTCTTCTCATATGAAAGCAATGATTAATTATTCCTCAAATTAACGATCAATGGAAATATAATTAGAATCAACTGTAATATTGATCCTTAAAAAATCATTACATTTAATTTAACAATTCATAACCGATATCTATATTTCCCATTTTCTTTTAACATTCAATTAATGACGTTCTTTATATCAGGGACCTCTGTCGAATTAGTGCAATATAATTTATGCTATTAATAGTAACAGCAACCCATCACTAGAAATTATTGGTCATTTTTATACTTTATCAATCAAAATTATAGCTAAATAGCAAACAATATTTTTAGAATTATCTCCTAAAATATGATAATGTAATAATTCAAAAATATTAACATATAACTTTCACATTTATCTAGATCTATTTAGATCTGAAGAGACTTATTTAATAAATTTGTCAAACCTGTTAATAACCTAAAGATTCAGTGTAAACATGTAATGTAAAAGTACATAATATTTTATTACATATAAGTATGAACGTGAGTATACGATAGGTACAAATAAAAACATTATGTTTATAAGTCTAGTTTTCTCCAAGAAAGATATTCTCTTTTGTATGAATAGAATGACATAGAAAAATATGAGCAATAAGCATCAATTTAAACAGCAACACAATTTATGACATATGGTAACCTCAGTTTCAGTTATGAAAATGACTGTAATATACTCTTATCATTATAATAAATTATTTTCTCTGTAACTCGATTAACAAAATTGAAATAATCAGCCCAATAGATATACGGGATAAATATAGATTTTGGAAAGATTAATTTTCTTTTACCTATAATCAAATTCGGACCATACAATGTATTATATATTCTGCTTTCAAATAATTCTTGATCTTCAAATACACTTATGAATTCCAATATATTGTTAATCATTTAAGTTTCTAATGAGTCAATTCAAACAAATTTAATTCCAAGTTGATGTACGCATGGAATTTGATTTCACTAATTTAACAAATTCAAATGCATCTAAATTAAACTCAACTATTTCATTGTCAACAAAATTGCTAACCGAATTACGGAATATACGCTTAAGATTGTTGGTGCAAAATCAAATAAATAATTCGGATAGCATAAAATTAATAAAATAAATAATTAAAACAGTTTTTACCCGAATCGCGCTAGGCGCTGTCCTTAAGCGTATTCCGTCTCAACGTGCAAGAGGAACCGCAACCAAGATAAGACGGGTAAGTGTCACTCCTTAGGGCACGACCGGAGAAGTGACTGATGAGAGATCTCCACAATATCCAGCAGAATCAATCGAAATAATATTACAAAATTGTCTCGCACTTTTTTCAGTCCAACCACGGAAGATCAGATAGTCCTCTATGGGGCGAAGAAAATGCGGATCAGATACCCCTCGAGCATCTTGAGACCCGTCGTTACTGCCCATTCCAAATGAATGAAGAGCACTAATGCGGTTCTAAGTACCTCGAGAGTTGATTGTTTGTCGTAGGTCCTTTTTTTCCAGTAGGCGCAAGCCCCTACTGTTAATTACCTCCGGACTCAGTTACGGCCTGAGCCAAGAGCACCTCTAGATCGGGATAATCAAAGTTTAAATGCAGTAAGTGGATGAAGTCCATTTTAAAAGGATTGTGTCTTGATAGGGAGTTTCGGGGTAAAAAGCACTGCAGAAGGGCAGCTATTTTATCAAAACCATGCAAACATGGATGATGTGGTTTAATTCTTTAGTTTCACATTTTAAGACATTTAGGTTGCTTTTCCTTTGCTGTGTCAGGCTTAGTGCCGTTACAGAGGATTTTGAGTTCGACACTAGAAAATTTAGTATCCTAGATCAATCCTCAATCGTTTGGGGATTTAGAGATTTTGAGATTTCGTTCAAGTCTTGAGTACAGATGCGCTGTGCCTTCTCTTGACATGAACTTAGGTGATGGCCACTGGTTGACCTTTCTTCTGGTCACCGGGGCATCAGATTTCGGTCTGCTTCTGGTCAAACATGCTGTGAACTTGTAGAAACAGGCCGTTAGATTTGAGTCTAACACTAGAAAATAGGGTATTCTAGGTCAGCTCTCAATCGTTTGAGGAATTTAGGGATTTTTGGGATTTTCGTTCAAGTCGCGAGTACAGATGCGCTATGCCTTCTCTTGACATGAACTTCAGTGATAATTCAGAATTGACTTTTCCTTTTTCTCAATCTGAACATCGGGAGGGTGTCTCCTTCAGGGCGAAACGCGATGCAGTCTTGAAGGGACGAACTTTTGACTTTTAAGACTTTATGTCACTTTAGACTTCGTGTCTTTTAAGTCATTTTTAGGCTTTGTGCCATTTTGACTTTGTGTCATTTTGACTTTGTGTCATTTTGACTTTGTGTCACTTTTAGATTTTGTGTCATTTTGAAGTTTTGACTTTTGATTTTGCATTCTTTAGAAATTTGAACTTTGAGTTTGACTTTTGAGTCTTGCACTTTGAGTTTGATTTTTGAGTCTTGCATTTTAAGCTAACACTTTTGGAGTTTGACTTTTGCTAGCACTTTCGGAGCTTGACTTTTGAGTTGGGCTTTTGAGTTTTGGTTTTTTAGACTTTGGTTTAAAGTTTGAGCTTGGTTCGAACTTTGTAGTTCTGGCATTCTGGACTTTAGACTTTTTAGTTGTGACTTTTGAGTTTTAGATTTTCGGTGTTTGGTTGAGATTTTTGGGTTTGGACTTTTAAATTTGTACTTTTAAATTTCTGTTTTTGACCTTTTTGGTGATATATATACTTTATTTATTTCAATTGAGTCTTAATGCTTGACTGTGCCTTTGGTTCAGAACAAGGAAAGTCAGATGTGCCTGCTGTCCAGAACATAAAATGTTCAAACGAACCTGCTGTTCAGAACATAATCTGTTCAAATGTACCTGCTGTCCAGAATATTCAAAATGATTTTCCTTTCTCTTTTTTTTTTTATTTCCCTTTCTTTTCCTTTTTTTATTTTATTTAACCATATAAATATAAATTTATCATTATTATTATGATTATATATATATATTTTTTTACTTATGTTTATCCCTTAAAATATTTTGTACTTTGGTGTTTTAGCATAACACGACATATTAAAATATTCCTCGTATTTTTCTTGACATTTTAATATTTTATGAGGATTTTTCTGATTTTCTGGCTATTTTTAATGTATTTTTGAAGTTTCCTGCGTCGCAGAATTTTTTGACTGGTTGTGACTTTGCTGTTTTGCGTTATGCCTGTCAGTGACTCGCCGTGCTTAGGGCGTCACAGAAGATCCCAAGGCACTGAGCTTGGGACTTGACTCAGTCGCTCGGTCTATGCGTGCGTCCTTGCGCCGAATGAATCGGAGTCGGGTCTGGACTCGCTCTGCTTGGTTTCACGCATGGGTGTTGCTGCTCCGTTGCACCAAGTTCACGCGGGACCTCAGCTCATCTCCCTCCTTCCTTCATTGTCGTGGTTTGTGACACTTTTCCGTTGGACTGGACACCTCCATTGGCAATGATAGCGAAAGATTCCGGCAACCGTAGCATCTGCGATTGGGTTGATGGGCGTCGTAAAGGTCCCTCGGAGTGACACTGGCCGTTCATTGAAGTCGCGTTGGCCGATTCAGGGAGTTTCGGTTCTGGCATGATTTGGTTTCGCAAAATTGATGCGAGGCAGCGACGAAGGATCTTATTCAATGTGCTGTGGAGCATCCCATGATCATTGTGAAGTTACTTAGAGCTTCAATTTCATCTGTCCTTTCCTAATTTCGAGTCACCATGATTTTGGTATCATCATTCATTTTTTTTGGTCTGGCAAGCTGGTGAAGCAAAATGCAATTTGAACATACAACTTGCTACATTTATTTTCACTTTCTTTTACGCATTCTTGTTGACCGAGAGTAACTAATGCTCAGGACAACCAGTGTTCGGATATTAGATACTTGATTTCACTTCCATTCTCATTTTTTTGCCATATATGCACATGTGTGACTTTGGATTTCAAATTGAAGTTGCAACATCCATCTATCCAGATAATTAAAGTGAAATGTGGACTGGTAATACTAAACCCTTGTCAGCATTGGCTAGCAACAATCAGTAGGACCATGTTTTCATTTTTTTTTTTTAAAACTCTGACATTTGTTTATTTCACAAAATCTTCACAACTTATGTCCCTTGCTCATATCATATTGGGATGTAAACAGTCTCATGAAACCCAATTATGTTCTTATGTCAACTTTATTCTGAAGTCAATTCACTTCTCTTTCCTTTACTCAAGTAAACATAGTTTGGTATGCCTACTAGGCTCAATTTCTTTCAATGCTTCACACATGTTTACCTCAGCACAAAACAACCTAGGCACCCATTTGAACAGCTACTATTATTGAATACTTTGGACTCTAGCTGTTAATGCTTTAGCTTAAAGGATGCAAGTTTACATAGCTGCTTTCCCTTTTTTTTTATACAAAACCTTAAAGAGGCATGACAATTAAGCAAACTCCAGAACATGTTGATTTTACTGTTGTTGTTGTTTTTCTTTTTTTTTAATATATTTTTTTTGTTCAAATACAGACTCACTGCATTGTTTCACTTTAAGATATGGCTATAAGCATCAAAGCTTTTTAAGTTAATGAACTTTGGCAGTCAAATACGAAATTAAGTTTGCTACCTTCCACCTATCACTTTTACTATGTAGTTTTTTTTTGACATTTATGCCCCTGGTTCTTTATTTCCTAACATTTCTGTGGATTTAACATCTATTTAGTCTTTGTTTTGTGTATGACACTTGACACCATAATCATCAAGGTTGAGGCATGACTAAATACATGAGTGTGCGCTCTCGGGCAAGCACCCCTCATGCATGGAGTCATGTCCCTCTTCCAGACTTTATTTTATTTTTTTAGCATTTTTAAGATATTGAGGGACTCTCCGATATGGATTTTATAGGTAACTCTTGAAATGACTATTATTGATGTTGCAGCACAACTAAATATATGAGTGTGCGCTCTCAGGCAAGCACCCCTCAGACATAAAACTATACTTCATCATAAAACTTTATTATTATCTGATTTTAGCACTTTAAAGATGTTAAGTGACCCATTGACACAGATGAGTGTGCGCTCTGGCAAGCACCCCTCACCTGTGTCTTTGAGTCCCAAGACTGTGTCAATAACTGATCTACATGAGGACTCCCCTATGATCCACACTTAACTTCAATGGATAAAAAAAAGGAAAGAAAACACAGGAAACTAAAAGCAAAGATCAAGAGAAACAACCTTCAGAAATTAAACTTATGTATTGAACTTGGTACAATGGGATTCTTACCTTTTTCTTTTGGAATAACTGCTATTTAGACTTGATTATAAAAATAACTAGACAAAGCAACAGAGTTTCAGCTTATGATTTCTAAGCGCTGGAACCCCCCTTTCTTCTTTGATCTTGGTCTTCTTTTATAGCTAGAATCCTTAGGGTTTGGCCTTTTCTCCTTGACACATGGCAACATCTTCCCTCTTGATCTTGTGATGAATGGACTGGATGTGACATGAGACTGCCGCCTTGCTCCTGCAATTCTTACTTCACCTTCTTTCTTTCTACTTGCTTTTACCAACCAATGATGGCATGGCACATGGCACTTGTAATTTTACTACTTTTCACTGTGTATTTGGGGGGAGGGGCTATGTTTACTTTTGGCGCCAGATGTGTTGTTACTCATCCAATGGTTCATAGGCTATGGATGGTTGTGATTGCATAAGTGAGGTATCTTCTTTGGGACATAGCTGTTGCTCCTAGGGGGTATAGGTCTGGTACTGCCTTTATCCACTCTCCTATGGGCTTTGACTGGAGACTCTTTTAGTGCAAGGTGATCTTCTTTTAATGCCCTTTCATCATGTGTATGTTCCCTCAGGTTTACATGGGCAAAACTGGAATTGTGGCTTCATTTGGCAGCATTTGCCACTTGGCATGGATCTGTTGGTCATATATTACATCGATTGTGTGATTAATAACTCATCTCTGGCTTTTGCTGGTCTTCTTTTCTTTGCATGACAGGTGGGCCCAGTATGTGTTGTCACCCTCTCATCAATTGTGATTACAGGAGATCATAATTTTTGTACCTTTTCAATTTTAACTAGGGGTTAGCATTTCCCTTCTTTTGATGTTCATTCAAACGATTGAGCTTTGTTATTTGGGTTATTTCATGCATGTTGATTCCAGGGAGAGTGTAGGGGGTATAATTGGAATCTGGCACTCTCATGTATACGCTTTACAGGCCTCACCCTTTTGTCTTTTCCCCTAATTCCCTGATTTGCCCTTATTACATCACACATGGAATGCTTTTCAGGTGCCAATTGATGTTTGTCAGTCATATCTATACCCATGATGTGCATCCTCATTTCAACTAATCCCATCCGACCATCCATCACATTCTTTTTCTTTCTTGTGTATAGATGAACGGCTAGTGATGCATTCGTTAAAGGTAAGGGGACCCCTGGAGCTGCATCATGCCAATTAATGCATTGCAGAAGGAAGAATGATCACCAACGGTTGGAATTTGGAGTGACTGGGGAAATTCTCCCTTCTTCAATTACTTTTCTGTACGCATGGTACGCTATTCTGACGAGCCTAGAACCTCCTTTTCAGTGCATAGGTCAGAGAGGGATTTTCTCTTCTCCATTCATCTTTTTTACTCTATTTCGTTTTACTGGCCATCTCCAGTGCAGACGCCAATCATCCCCCCTGGTGTTCTCTCACTTACCATTATATGAACATGGTAGCGGCAAGCCAGTAGAAGGTTACCCCAACCCAGTAATCAGTGTAATATCAACTTCTGTTGCCTATCTCTCCTGCTTCCGAAGCTTTCGCCATGGCCATGGGTGTCAATACTTCCGATAGTCCCAATTAACTCAAAATTGCTCCCTCGTTCTTTCTTTGCAAATCTAGCAAGACTTTCTGGGTATGCATTCTTAGCAATTTCTCATCTATTTGGCAGAATCCCGAATGAACTCATCTTAACTGCTATTCTATTCCTTTTCAGTCATTGGACGATTTGGTCACCATTTTCTACCGAGCCTGATACCATTGTGTTGACGAGATCATCGTCCTTCCGTTGGTGAGGTCAATTGGAGTTGGGGCGACGCAGAACGACGACGAATCCCTCTCTCTCGCTGGCGTACGACGTCTGTGTCAGAACTGTACTGTTTCATCCCTTTCTTTTTCCTTTTTTTTTTCTTTATAGGGAATGGGTGGGTCCCTCTGCCTTAGCCAATCAGAAAATTCCACTCAATCTCTTAAGTCTGAGTTAAGATATGTCCGTTGATTTCAGATAAGATTTCTGTAATTTATTGTGGCCGTCGGATCAGCGGAATTTCCTTATAATACTAGTTATTGGTTTGGGCTTGATTCATAATCCGAATGGGCTTTCAGTTTCGGCCCAAAGCGGATTTTTAATATAAACTTAAAGGCCCATTCGAATTTCTTATTTATTAGGCTCTGGTGAAGTTCGTCTCCATTCATCCCAGCAATGGACTCATCCATTTGTCAGAATTTTAGGGATAATTAGGCTGCTTTGTTTTTTAGAAAAATTGTTTGGTGCCCTTCCATAGGTCAATTTGACATGAAATTTTGCATGGTTTCTCATAAAAATATGAAGAACTTAGTTGCCACAAATTTTCTATTTTTAGGACTCTAGTAATTAATTATAAGGATATCATAGGCGCATAATGGCATTCCTCGTAATTAATTAATTTACCGTCCATTTTTAAGAATTTCTGTGTTTTCCTTTCATGCATTATGACCAATTATCAGGGCTATTTTGTTGGGTCATTGGTTATGTGGATGGAATTTTGATTATATGGTTTTGGATTTTGGTGATAAAATAGGGAATTGTTCAGGGTTTTACGCAGCAGAATTTAGAGGCAAACAAATGCCCCCCACCAGAGTGGACTGTGAGATATATCGATCAGTCTACTCTGGTGTCCCCAATTTCTATGATGTTCTTAGTAATTTGTGGGCATTTTCTGGATATTTGACATGGTTTTTTTTTTTTTGCAGGTAATTATGGCTTCGGTTGATGAGATTTATGATACCGTCCCTCGGTTTGAGATTGTCAGGACGGGTTTCTATGGTCCTTCGGATGAGGCTATTGAGTCTTATATCAGTGATTATTTGGATCCTCAGAAGGTTCATGTGCACCTTCACCGTCTATGGAGGCGTGCTATTCTCAGAGGAAGAGATAATTTCCATGGGCTTTTGGTTCGGCACAATCGTTTACCCTTACCGGCCATCTATGACTATCCGTGCCTTGCTGTTGACCCTCCTTCACGCACTGAGGAGCGTCGAGATAGGTACTATACCTCCCATTGTTCCATCAGTCGGGATCGGCGTGGCATTCCCTCCGGTGACCTTGCAGGTATTTTTCTGAGCCCCACTGGTCGTTCTACTTTTTCTGCTGATTTTCACTTGTTGAGTATGGAGATGATGGAGGGGCATGTTATTCCTTGGTCTCCTGGGAACTTGAGGGTTCAAGGTGATTTGAAATGGAGTCCTGGGCAAGTTGAATGGACCCGGTATATCCTTTCCTTTAGAGGATCGCGACGCTACTGTCGACCTCCAGCAAATGTCTGGCCTTATGGGGGTGCCAGTAGAGGGGTTGGTTTATGAGGAGAGGGTACCGCCTGATTTTGAGCTCTATGGTCCTGATCACAAAAGGGTTCCCTCTACATTCTGCTTCGCTTCGGGCAGTTTTCCGGATTTATTATGAGATTGCCATGTCACGTGGTCGGCGTGGCTTGGGCAGGGATGTTCCTTTGAGAGACTGGGTTCGTTATTTCACAGATTTGATACCCGAGAAGAGGGCTGCGCATTTTGCTAATCCTTTAGAGCCGATTAAGTTGGGCTCTGACAAGACATATATTCCCTCTGAGCGGGTGTCATTCTCAGATTTTTGTTCCCGTGAGTTGGATGATGAGACAGTCTTGACTGCCTTCTTGGCTTGGTGGTTGTGCTATTTTCTGATTATTTACGAGCCGGCTGGGTATATCCGCCCTGGGGTCTTTGTGGTGGCGAATGCATTGGCTTGCGGTAAGCGGGTCTCATTGGCTATTCCAGCTTTAGTGAACCTTTATAGGTCCATGAGAGAGCTTACTTCTTCGAGGGATCCTTCCAGGGCCACAGTGGTTATGCCTTTACACATCCTTTCTGGTTGGTTTTACCTTTACTGGGAGAAGTGTTATACTCCGCTGACCTCTGCTGGCATGAGGCAGTCATTGCCAGGTTTGATTCACATTGCTGGTTGTACTGTCCGTGATCCAGATCAGATTACCGCTCATTTGTGCTTTACTCAGAGTAGTCAGTTTATCATGGATTATCGCCCTGAGGCTTTCAATAAGGGATGGCCTAAAGACACTGGAAAGCCATACATTGTCAAGGATGTGGCGCCTCGTCAGAAGGGGGCCTGTCCTAAGTTGTGTTCCCCTCGACACAGGCGGGATCGAGACTATGCCGTCAGTATCAGAGCGGGGTGTTTATCCATGCGCATGGGGAATAGGGTGATCCATGAGGTTTACAGCCCTCACCGTTGTGCTTGGCAGTTTGGGTATGACCAGGCTATTCCAGCAGTTTTCAGCTTTCCTGACCCTCCTCGAGTCACTTTGCCGTCATGTGCAGCTTTTAGTGCGTTTTCAGTGCGTTTAGGCACCGACACTAGTTGCGTTGTTCCTCCGGCTTCTCGCCAGGGGACATTGACTGGGGATTATGACAGGTGGTTTAGGGGCTGGTCTAAGATTCCTCATGATGTCAGCGTGACCATCCTGAAGGAGAAAGTTTACCCTCGTTCTCGGATTGTTTCGCAAAATCCGGAGGTTAGACAAGGCGGTTTCAGACCACTGAAGAATTCTTTTGGAGTTGACGGTTTTGTGCCGGTTGGCGTGAAGTCTTTGGAGTATGTAGACCCTCCTTCGCTTCCTGACGGCCATTTCCCTGGTTCGTTACTTTCCTTTCTCATTTGAATCACCTTCCTGGTTACCTTCTCTCTTTCTTATGATGATTTGTTCTTCGAGGCAGGTCTTGGTGGATATGATTTTGGTCATTTTCACTTCAAAGTAGAGGGTATTTCTCCTATTGAGGGAGAGTCTCCCCAAGCTTTTGCATCTGAGCCTTATAGACGCTGGGCTATCTACTCAGGTATTGCATTTCTCTTCTTTTTTGTTTAACTTTATCACCAATGTAGGATTGTTATGATTTTGGTTTCACAGGTGTTCATAGTCTCCCTCCTTCGGTGGAAAACGAGGAGTTAGCCCCTTCAAGTTGTCCTTCTCCTGAATACCCTGATGAGTTGGCTGAGGAAGCAGCTAGGCGGCTGAAAAGGCAACGTGAGGATTCTTTGATGGAGGAAGAAGCGACTAGGCATGAGCTTCGACGGCGGCTGAGGGAGAATCCTTCAGATGGCGGCTTTTCCATGGAGCCTCCTCTCCTTATACCACATTCATGTATGTTACTTCCGTTTTTCCTTCTGACCTCATTTCATTTGATTTTGATTTGCTATAAACTTGTCATGGTATTACTTTCCAGGGACTGCATGCTCCGGTATATGGGGTAGCGCCGTTCTGGTTGAGTCCACAGTTGTCTCAGAGGACATTGAGATGGAGGAGGTCGAGGTGGAGACCGTCGCCGTGCCGTTTGAGGAGATTCTGCGCCCCAGGCTGATCTCTCCGGCTCCATTTATCCCGGCAAGTGACTTCCCTGTCACAGATGATTCTATGGCGATTGTTGCCGTTACCGTCTCTTCCTGTGAGACCGCTCCGGCACCGGCCATCTTTCCAGTGCTTCGAGGTCTAGGTATGCCTTATTTCACTGATATTTTTACCTTAATTTCCCTTCTGTTTCATTTTATACCTTCTCTATCACGTTTCATGTAGGTCGACTTCCTTATATCCTGATGGCCTTTAGCATTGAGTTTTGGGCTTTGGGCTTACGGGACTTGTGCCATTTATACCAGTTGTCCCTTCAGAGTTTCATGAGTGTGGATGAGCTGACGAGCCATGTCCTTGGTATGGAGTTAGACATTCTGGACCATGCCTCCATCTTATGTCCAGGTATTTACCCATAATTTCCCTTGTCATCGTGACGTACATCTCATCTTTTCATCATAACCTTTTCCTTTTTCACTCAGGAGAGAGCTCCTCAGGCAGTCCTGCCCTCCAGACTCTCCATGATTTCCTTTTCCCTGAGTCGGACATGGTTCCGGAGTTTTCTGATGAGGCGCCACTGGACTACTCCGAGTGGGAGGCTCTTCTCTTTGACTCTACTCCTCTAGCCGTGTCATCATCTGCTAGCGGGGCGGGTTTGCCATTGTCGCCAGATACTGTGTTAGTTGAGCCGGTAGTTGGGGCGTTATCTCATCGGAGGGATGTTGATTCTGATGATGATTCCGAGAGAGCTCTCGCAGGTGTGGTGTTAGCCCTTCCTTGTTTTGCCTCTCTCGTGGCGGACGCTTCTCGAGAGGTTGAGTTGATGATGGGTTTCCTTTGAGTAGGAGTTATGTAGCGCGTTGGCGCTTTGTATCTTTTTTGTTATGGTTTTAGTTTTAGACTTGGTTTAGTTGGTCACTCCTGACTTTGTAGCGGCTGGACTTTCTGATTATGTGATGTTTTGGACCTTTGTTGGACTCTTGATTGTAGTTGATTTATGGGCATGGATATTATATCTTGGTGTCATTGGGCTCATCATTTTTCATTAAAATCCTTGGATCGCGAAGCGATCATGTTCCTTGCAAACCGCCACGCCTTTTGATCTTTTGTATTTATGGGTAAATTCGAAAAGACGTATGCTTTCTGGTGCCCTAATTTCCTTTATATATATATGAGGCATCATGCGTACGTATCTCGTATCATTTTCTTCTTTTCCTGAATTTTCTTTCTCGGATTTCACTTTACATGGCCGGCGTCATAGATCCAAGGAATCCCAAGCGTCCCAGAGATGAGGGTAGTTCCTCTGTTCAAGGCGCGCCACCTTCCAAGCCTAACTGGTCATATGACCCAGGCAACCGTTATCTGTTTCGAGACGACGAGGCTTTTGAGTGTTATCAAAGTAACATTGGTGAAGGGGGGCGTGAAGCTTCCGCCTGCTTTTTCTTTCATTCTCAAGGGCGTTTCACCACCCCTTATATGAATTTAATAACAGGGTGGCTTAATGCCTGGAGCCTTCACGGCTTGTCAAGACTTAACACTCCTTACCATCCGGATATCACCAAGTTATTTTATGCCAATCTCCGCGTCACTTTTGACCATCATGGTATTCCTTCTGCCTCTTCCTATCTTTTCGGCAGGCTCTTTTACATAGGGGTCGAGGATTTGGCTGACCTGATTGGTGCCGCAGATACTTTAAATGGCTTGTCAGTTTATGCCTTTGGGAGTTGGCCTCGCGAGCAAGGGACATACCGGGGCCACTGCGAGTGGTTCAAGATACCCAGATCTGAGGCAAGTTCTGAACTGGTCTCTACTATGCATCTGCCCGCGCTTCATCGGTAATTTTGCTATTTGTGTGTTTCTGTTTGGTTTGTTTCTTTTGTTTGTTTCTGAAGGATAGGTTCATGACCATGAAGTTTATATGTTCCTATCAGGTTATTTTTCTTGGTTATCAACTACATCCTCTTTCCTCAGGGTGAGTTATCAGACTTGACTCGCCCAGGGACTTTGTTCTATCTTCGCTTATTGCTTCTCAAACGCGGGAAAGCTAATCTTCCTAGCCTCATCCTCCAAAACATGCATCATGTCACGAGGTTTCCCAAGGGCCATTTGCCTTATGGGAGTTTAATCGAGGCCTTGATGGAGCGGGCTCAGATCCCATTGCCTGAGACGTTGTGGGGGAATCCAATCACTGAGCGGCTTATGCTGTACCCGCGCAACCTGCTCTTAGATTTAACTTCCTTTGGGTGGGTGGAGATGGTTCATGGTACTCTGGTCCCTGACCCCAACTACCCGGTGAACAGTCATATCCTTCATAGGTTTGCTGCCGTGAATCAGTATAGTCCGGTGAGAGAGGCTTCTCCCCCTTCTCCAGACGGCTCAGCCATTGAAGAATCTTTTCCACTCCAGGAACACATAGACCAGCGTTTTAAGGAGCTAGATCAGCGACTGGAGAATGTCGAGACGATGCTTCAGTTAATTCATAACACCTTAGAGACCTTTGCAGGGGCGATGGCCGCAGCTCAGGCGCCTCCAGTGCCTCCGATATGAGGAAGTCTTGGATGTTTGACCATTTGGTTTTGTTGTTTTCATTGCTTCATTTCGTGCTTCTTTTTTTTTGTTGTTGTTCAAACTGTGGTAATTTTGGATGGTTTATGTCTGGTATTTTGATTTTATGGTTTGATTAGGGCAATCTGGAAGCCTAATAACTCTTGGTCTGTTGATTCTGGTTTGTGGACATCTGTTGAGGTTTATTAGTGATTTGGTTTAGATTGTCATAGATAGCGACACCAGATATCGCTAGTAGGACAGATATTTTTGTTATTCTCCCTGCTCTTTGGTTACGGCAGCAAGGAACATACCGGTGGGGTTTGTCTATTCTACATCATTGCCTCGGTAGTTAGGACCATTCCGGTGGGACTTGTTTGCTCCATACTATAGCTCTGGCATGTAGAATAGACATTCTAGGTATAGCACGCGGTGGGACTTTGTGCGTCATTTTTGTTGGTTGTTTTTTTTTTGCACGGTGATAAGGGACGTACCGTCGGGACTTGTCTGTTCCATATCACTCTTTTGATGTGGTGAGATGGGGTTTTCTCCTGGCTCTTTGGGTACGGCAGCTAGGAACATACCGTAGTCGGTGGTTTAAGGCCCAACACGACCATGGGCCCCTCTGGGTATTAGGATTTATGAGGCCTATTCCTTGACATGGTTGGCGGACATCAGCCGTGGTGTTCTCCGTTTTCAGAGGGGCTTTAAGTTCGGCTTGGTCTTAATTTCTTTGAGGTAGGTTTCGGCAGGAAGCACATTTCGAGGAGACATGTTGTCTTCTCAATCTATAATTGTTGAGGACGTGGTTTTGACTGATCCCATGGTAAGTTTCACCGTTTGGTAAGTTTCACCGTTTGTGTCTTAATTTAGAGTTCAAGACACAGAACTTTTGTTCATCCTTTAGTTCGGTGAGATGAACAGGCACCTAGTACTTTGTTTTAAGGACAAAGCACAAGACTTTTTAGGGTCGTATTTTGGGGTGTAGGCCATTTGTAAAGGAAATGTTCTATGAATGCCCATAAGGACAGAACACTCCTTTTATCTTTGGCCCGGTGGGACAGAGCATTTTGTGTACATTTTTAGAAGTTTTAGATTTCGGACTTTGGAATTTGCCTTTTTTTTTATTTAGAGATTTGAGAATATTTAGGGAGATTTGGTTTTAATCTTTTATTTGGGCTATATCTTTAGCTTGGTCTAGTTTCTTTTGGTCACATGCTCTTATGCTTTGGAATAAGATGTATTTTTGTTGGACTTGGATTTTATTTAGGATTTCGACTTAAGGTCATTTTAGGGAATTTTGAAGGGTTTATTTTATTTAAAGGTTAATTTATTACTTTAGGGTTTTGACTCAGGGATACTCCATAGTGTTCAAAAGAACGGAGTACCCTGTCGAGCCTTGACCCGGTGGGACGTGAGAGATTTTTTTTACCTAAGTGAAGAGGTGGTTGACCGCCTCGCAATTGTCTGCCCAGTCGGTTTGTTGGCCGCTCTTCCTTTGGCCCTGGTGGGCTGCGGGAACGTCGGGGTAGTTTTGTCCATAATATTTCTTTAGGTATCTCCCATTTATGGAGGAGACAGGATGTTTTCCATTTGAGTCTGCGAGTAGGTAGGCTCCACCTTCATATGCTTGTTCTATGACATAGGGGCCTTCCCAATTTGGTGCAAATTTGGGACCATGGTGTCGGCCGAGGATAGGTCGCCTCAAAACCAACACTAGTTCTCCTTTCTTGAATGTTCTGGGTCTTGATAGCTTTTCATAAGCTCGCGTCATTCTGGCTTGATATAACTCCAAGTTTTGTTGAGCTGCCAGTCTCTTTTCATCCATTCCGTCCAACTCTTGCAACCTCAGTTGCGTTTGTTTAGTCAGAGGGATTTGTGCTGCCATAGCTACTCTCAGTGACGGGAGTTCCACTTCGATTGGTAGGACTGCTTCTGCTCCATACACTAACGAATAGGGTGTGGCTTGGGTTGCTGTTTTATGGGTGATGCGGTATGCCCACAATGCTTCATGCAGCTTTTCATGCCAGTTTCTTTGATTATCTCCAATGGTTTTGCGAAGGATCTTGATCAGTGTTTTGTTGAAGGCCTCCGCTAGTCCATTGGCTCTTGGGTTATAGATGGAGGAATATCTCCATTCAATTTTGTGTTTATCGGCGAAGGCCTCAATTTTGGCATTCTTGAAGGCCGTCCCATTGTCAGAGATTATTTTCCTTGGATTTCCATATCTATAAAGCACTTGAGTGGTGAAGAACCTGACCACATCAGAGGCCTTAATTTCACGGTATGACCTGGCTTCGGCCCATTTGGAAAAATAATCCGTAGCGGCCAATATGAAGCGGTGTCCATTTGAGGCTGGTGGGTCAATGGGGCCTATGATATCTGTTCCCCAGATTTCGAAGGGCCATGATACCACGGTTGGATGTAGCGCATTTGGGTGTTGGTGTATGAAATCTCCATGAATTTGGCACATATGGCATTGTCTGGAGAAGTTTTCGCAGTCATTGATCATGGTGGGCCAGTAGTAGCCCATTAGTTTGATTTGTACTCGCATCCGAGAGCCCGATTGGTGGGCCCCACATACTCCCGAGTGAATTTCTTGCATAACTTGGTTGGCTTCGGTTTTCGATATGCATCTAAGCCATGATCCTTCATAGGATCTCCAGTAAAGTGTGTTGTTCACGTATACGAACCTTAGGGCCCTTTTTCTGATCTGCTCCCTAATGACCTTGTTTACAGGTAATTTTCCTTGTTGGAAGTAGTCGAGGAAGGGCTGTCTCCAGTCCTCTTGGTTCGAACCCTCGGTTGTCATGGCTTGTGTGATTTCCCTCCATTCTTTTTCATGTTCCCTTTCGAGCGTTCGGATGTCAGTAAACAGGGTTTCTTCCTCCTCGTTTCTTTCCTTTGGGAAGCAAGGGGACAAGGATCTCTTGCGGTGAACCAGGACTTGGATTTCTTCCTGATTCGGGTCACTGAGTTCATTAGCCAACCTAGCCAACGCATCCGCTTTGCCATTCAGAGACCTTGGGACTTTCTGGAAGGTAATATATGTAAATTTGGCCATCAACTCAAGGGCCTTTTCATGATATTTGACCAATTCTGGTTTTCTTATTTTGAAGAGGCCTTCGATCTGACTTAGGATGAGCTGAGAATCTCCGTAGACTTCTAACTGCTCAATACCCATTTGAAGGGCAATTTCGAGTCCAGCTATTAGGGCCTCATATTCAGCTTCATTATTCGTGCATGGCTTGGTCAGGCTCAGAGCATGCCGGAGAATGCCTTTCTCTGGGGTGACAAACACCAATCCTACACCTGCTTGTCGTTTTGGGAAGTTTGGTTTGACTGCTGGTCGAATGGAGGATGATCCATCAAAGTATAGCTTCCAGCAAGTTTTATTTTCCTCTACCTGCATAGCCTCCTCATCAGGGAAGTCGCACGCTAGCGGAGAATCATCAGGTATGGGATGGGCGGCTAAGAAATCAGCTAGCACTTGCCCTTTGATAGCCTTTTGGGGCGCATATGTTATATCAAATTCCATTAGAGCCACCGCCCACCTCGCCAGCCTTCCGGTGAGCATAGGTCGGGTCATGAGGTATTTCAATGGGTCAGTTTTGGAGATTAGTGTGACTTTGTGGGCCAACATGTAATGCCTAAGCTTTTTTACCGCAAAGATCAAGGCTAGGCAATGCTTTTCGATTGGCGTGTATGCATGTTCTGTCCCCACGAGCATTCTGCTGAGGTAATACAGGGCATTTTCCTTTCCTTGTTCATTTTCTTGGGCAAGTAATGCCCCCAGAGATCCGTCTAAGGCGGTGGTATAGAGAATGAGAGGTTTCCCCTGGATGGGTGCCGCCAACACAGGAGGTTTTTGCAGGTATTGCTTGATATCATCAAAAGATTTCTGGCATTCTTCATCCCATTTGAAGGGGACATCCTTTTTGGTGAGCCTGGTAAAAGGCTTGATTTTGCCTGACAGGTTGGCTATGAATCTCCTGATATACGCCAAGCGCCCTTGGAGAGACCGGAGTTGTTTAAGTGTCCGTGGAGGGGACAGTTCTTGGATGGCTTTGATTTTATCAGGATCAATTTCAATGCCTCGGTGCCGCACCACGAAGCCTAGAAATTTTCCCGATGACACCATGAAGGCGCATTTCAGGGGGTTGAGTTTCAGCGTGTGTTGTCTTAGCCGCTCAAACATCAGCCTCAGGTTCTCTAAGTGTTGTTCATGGGTATGGGACTTCACAACAAGGTCGTCTACATAGCATTCTACCACCTTGTGTATGAGGTCGTCAAAGATTTTGGTCATGGCTCTTTGGTATGTGGCTCCTGCATTTTTGAGGCCGAAAGGCATGACTTTATAGCAGTAGATACCAATTGGGGTACGGAAGGCAGTGTGCTTTTGGTCACTCTCATCCATTTTGATTTGGTTGTATCCTGAGTATCCGTCTACAAAGGAATATATCCCGTGGGACGAGGTATGGTCTATTATGATTTCTGTCACTGGCAGAGGGAAGTCATCTTTAGGGCAAGCCTTGTTTAAATCCCTGAAATCGACACAGACTCTGATTTGTCCGTTCTTTTTCTTCACTGGGACAATGTTAGCCACCCAGTCGGGCGTTTCTTCTTCCCTTATGAATCCAGCACTGATGAGCTTTTTGACTTCGGCTGTCACCTTTTCTTCCAATTCGACCCTCATTCTCCGGGGTCCTTGTTTGACTGGCTTGAGTTCTTTGTCAATTTTGAGTTTGTGGACTGCTACTGCTGGATCTAGTCCGGGCATTTCACTGTAGCTCCACGCGAAGCAATCTTGGTATTCCCTTAGCAATTTGGTCAGTTCATCTTGCATCTCCTGAGGAAGGGAGGTGCTAATGAATGTAGGCTTCGGGTCTTCCTTTGTTCCTAGGTTGATTTCTTTTAATTCGTCGATGGTATTTTGACCACCTTCTTCTAGCTCCTTTGGCGCATTTTTGGCTGCTAGGATAAATTGTTCTGTCTCTGAAGATTCCCCTTCATCTGGGGTTGTTTCGCCTTCCTTGATTTCAGTGATTGTTATGCGACAGCAAGAGTGCTGTCGTGGTCTTTGAGGAGTGTTTGACCCTGAGTCCTTGGTTTGAGTTTTAAATCCTAGGCCCCTTGTGTTAGCAATCTTCCCATTGAGTTTTATGACTTCATTAGAGTAGCCGTTCCACATGTCTCGGAACATTCTTGCTCGCTTTTCGGGAATGGGCTCTAGGCATTGTGCTTTACGGAACAGTTCAATCAACCGTGTGTTGGTGGTGTCTTGAAGCTGAGGAGGAATCCCCGTCTTCCTGGTTTCCTCTACAAGCCATTGTTCCCAGTTTTCGGAGTTTGACTCTTCATTTTGAGGTTCGATTTCTCCCATTTTGACAAATTGTATACTGGGATGAACAATGTGCCCTGTTTCAAGCTCTTCTCTTTTGGGTGGGACAGTGAAGGTTTTGAACGGGATGACTTCTTCACTTTCCCGAGGTGTTAGGTCTTTACAGTGTTCTAGGGGTAGGATTTCTACGGACAGAGTATTTTGCTCCTCACCCTCACTGGAATAATTTGGTTGCATTCGAGTGGGTAAGTTAATGTCCTCGGCCGTGCCTTCCGACGATCCCGTCTCACTATCACTACCCAAGAGCATTTGTGATTTTATAGCCGCTTTGAGCACAGCATTTTTGACCGCTTCCTTCACAGTTTCAGGAGAGGGCTTTCCTTGCTTGGTGGCTGCCCCCTTTCCGGACTTGGGTTTGTAGTATTTAGCATCATCCAATTCGGCTTCATGTGCCTCAAATGGCTGATCATCCCCTTTAATCACATATTGTTTTCCGTCTTTGACATATTTAATGCACTGGTGCAGGGTGGAGGGAACCAATCCGTTGGCGTGGAGCCATGGTCTCCCCAACAGTGCCTTGTATGTGGTATCAGCCTCGATGATGAAAAATTTGACTGGAGTGACCAGGTTCCCAAAGGTAATATCGATCACTGTGGAACCAAGAGCCTTTTGGTATTGGTGGTTGAATCCGTGGATCCGGATTTTATCTTTCTTTGTTTCTTTAATGCTGAGCGACAACTGTACCAGCGTTTTTAGTGGCATGATGCTAATTGAGGACCCAGGATCAATGAGGACTTTGTTGATTTTCCGACCATAGATGGTGCCTGTGGTGTACAGGGGTCGATTGTGGTCGGCCGTGCCTGCCATCAGGTCCTCATCCGTGAAAGTAATGTACGGTTCCTGGTCGATCTGTGCCACCTCCTCGCGGGTTTCTTGGGCAAAATAGGCCTGGAAGCTGGCAGGGTTTTGCAGTGCATAGATTAAGGCATCACACAGCTCCTGAGATACCATCAAGGCATCAAAGACACTGAGCAGTGAGGGGATTTTCCGCAAATGAGCGACCACATTGTAATCTCCCACGGACATTTTAGGCCTGCTATCGGACCTTGTTTCACTTTCTATTGTGGTTTCATTTCTGTTTCTTGTTCCACTGTTGGTTATCTCTCTGGGATGTTGTCTTTCAGGTATCCTAGTGCCCGATCTCAGACTGACATTGCAGTGGCTTTTCATGTTTGGCCGAATTCTAGTAGAGACCTGCCGGACTAGGTTGGACACCTTGTTTGGTTTTGGTGGCGGTTTGATTTCTCTTTCCTCCGTTTCGCTTTGGTCAGTATCACTCCCCAGTGGTCTGACTGCAGCGGAGTTGATTGCCAGCACAACGGGCTCCTCTTCTGAGCTACTGTACTGTAGTTCCTCTCCAGTATCATGTTCATATTCAGAGGCAGTTTCCTCGTCAGGGGTTTGAGAGTTTGTACCCCGGGTTATGGCGCGGCACACTTCGTCTTCTGTTTCTTCATCTGACGGGTCATTGTCATTCCAAGACCATGTCAGGCATTCCTCTCTGGAGTGCCCCCAGACTTGGTGGTATCGGCAGTACGCCTTTCTTTCGGCATCATTTCCTTTCTTTGCTTTATGTGGTTTTGTATGTCTATTTGTGGTTTGTGCCCGAAGTGCCCTATTTTCGGCTTCTGGCATTTCCCATGGGTTTGTATGGTTCCTGTGTCGGAAGTGCCCATCGGAACCTCCATGTTTTGGTTTCAGTTTCCCTGTTATCTTGATTTTATGTGGCAATTTGTTGCAAGAGGAAGCGTTGTCGAGCTTAACCAATTTCATTTTCATATGGTATTGCCCTGTGTGGTTTTGTCTATTTTTTATTTGTTGGGTTGAATTAATTTCGGCATTTCTGTGTCTCAAATGGCCAGACCCATCCCTCACGGGAGGGCACACCCGCGTACGTGAGCTCTCACCTCTTTCTTGCCAGCCTGTTTCAGGCCTCCCGAACGGGTTATCATGGAACCAGAGGTATTTTGGTTTGTGGTGATGGTTTTCCGCATTGGCTTTCCCTTTTCCTTTTCCTGGGGGATGATTAGTTTTGGGTTTTGGCCTTTGTCCCTCTTGGATGACAATGCCGGCCTCTCTCCTTCTTTGTGGGAGGCTTCCTGAGTTGCCTGAGGTAGCATGGCCAGACTTCATGGCCTTTTTCTGACCTGCCCCCTTTTTCTGGGCGCGGTCCTTCAATGCTTTGAGTTCCGCTTCTATCGAGATCCTTTCCTTTCGCTCAGTCTTTAGCCTAGCTATTAGAGTCTCGACTAAGGTTTGTATCTCAATATTTTGCCTGGTCATTCTTCTCAGAGCATTTGTGCAGAAATCCAGGTCTATTAGGAGTTGACGCTTTTCCCTTGAAGTAAAGGCAGCGCTATCTTCCTTCGACGGTTGTTGGGCTTGCCCCCTATCTAAAGCGATGCTCGGTTGTGCTTGCTTTGACCTTGTGCGGTGGGCGGGGCCATCTGTTGCAACTTCTTGAGCTATTTCTCTTGAGCTGTCCGCCGCGCGTGATTTAGGCGGGCTTTCTTTTGGCTTGGCTATTTTCTTTTGAGTGAGTTTTGGTTCACTTTGTGAGCTGTCACCTTGGGTTGTTGGAGATTCCTCCTCTTCGCTATCTGTGTCGGACTCACTCACAGTTATTGTCCGACAATTTTCAGAAGTACCTTGGCATAATTCAGAGTTTTGGTTTTGGTTTTCTTCTTGGTTTTGATTTGAAGGGGCGGTATTTTCAGCTTGGTCTTCAGTAGAGGTGGCAGCTGCCCCCTGTTCAGTACTAGCATTTTCCTCCGTCTCTGATTCAGCGGGTTCATTCTCTTCACATCCCTGCTCAGTAGACGTGGCCTCCCAGATCTGGTTGACCATTTGCCGCACTATTTCCCCCAACTCCTCGAGAGTAAGGTCAGGTTGATCTGGAATGTTAGGGATATGGATATCCAAGTTTACCATTCTTGGTTGCCGTCCTTGTAGATCGGCAGGGTCCATTTGTTCAGCAGGGTCTAGCACGATCTCATAGTCATATGCCATCTCCTCTGGGTTAGTTTGATTTTCTTCTGAGGTTTCGGCCTGTGGTTGTGGCACTTCCGAGGACTCTCCTTTGTCAGAATCATGATGGCCAACTCGATGACAAGTGGCGTCATCACGAGAGGATTCGCCTTTGAGCAACTTGTTCTTTCCTTTGTTGGCTCCTTTGTTTCTCCTTTGATAGGTTATTGTTTCCTTCTCATTTGCTGGCTTCTTTCTTCTTTGGTATACTTTAAGGGCTTTAGGACTCTTGACCTCTTCTTCATCATCCTCGGTGGGACAATAAGTATCATCATCGCTATTTACCCTTAGGTTTCTCATGAGCTCACTGGTTGTCATGGCCTCAGTTTTAGCGATGGCTTGTTCCAGCTCACGCCGCGCATTTTCATCCCATTCGGGTTGTGGCCGGACAGTCATGCGAGCGTTTCTTCCTTGTTGTCTTCTTTTATTACATGGTTTTGAGGAAGGTTCATCATCATCCGTCCAAGCTGCAATTCGGGCGGAACGGTGATCATAATTTTCGGACTCAGAGTCATCAGACCCTGAACCGCTGATGTAACGGCAGTTTCCAGTATCAGAGCCGTCATCATCACTACTGTTATTGTCAATATCATTTGAGATTTTGTACAGCCTTTCTATTTGTGCCCGGAAACGGGCGGTTTCCCGTGGATGGGTTCTCCTGAGCCTTTCATAACTGGCTCCTGGTTGTTGTAGCATCTCAGCGTGCTGAGCTATAAAGTTTAGGAATGCAGGGTCTTCCCGTCTCAAGTGTTCCATGTATGAGAGGATCCTGGTTGCTTGTGAGATATTCAACCCTTCAAAAGCTGAGGTTATATCGGCTGGTGGACCAGACCCAGATGCCATCAGGATTGAACTTCCTTGGAGGGTGCTTGGTTGAGGTTCTTCATGGTCAGATTCCACCTCAGGCTCCCTTTCTGCCTCTTCTTCATCGCTATCGGATTCGCTATTTTGGGCGTTTCCATCAGATGTTTTTCCGCAGAAGAAGAATCGCGGAGAACCTCCGCTATCTTCAGAGTCAGAGCACTGGGGAGTTTTGCCTTTGTTAACCTCTTTTAGGACGGTTGCTATGGCTTCTCTTTCAAATTCCTCCGTAAAGTCTGGATCTTTGGGGTGGGTAGCTCGGCGGAAGGCCCTTGGGTCTGTGATCCTCAGTTCCCTGAGCTCAGACACATACCATTCTACCAGGCTATCATGTTCATTGTATTCTTCTTCCTCGGGGGCTTGCTGGGATGGCTCACCCTGAGTGGTATCGACCTGGTTGGAAGTCTCGATCGCTTCTATTTGGGTGGGGAATGTCACCTCGGCCCTGGGGCCTGATGTATGTCTGGAGCGCCGAATCCTCCTGGATCTGCGGCGTCGAGTGGTTCTTGGTGGGGTTGCTTCTCGACTTATTTCTCCTTCCTCGCGCCCCGTCTCATCAGCTATTTCTCTCAGAGTCCTGGTTATGGCTTGCCTTTCATATCCCTGGTATTGTTGAGGGTTTTCAGGGTTTAGCACACCATGGTAGCCGACCGGGTCTGAGATTCTCAGGTTCCTGAGGTACTGGGAGAATTCATCAGCCTGGTCCTCCTCAGCCAGGAAAGCTTGGTCGTTTTGGCTGAGGTGGGCTCGGTTACCCATGTTGTTTTCATATTCCGCGAGGTCAGTTTCAGTAACCTCGATATTCTCCCAGAGGTGTGAATCCTCCGCGCTTTCCAAATGCGCATGCATGATTTCAAAATCTGTGGGGTGGTTTGGGTCTGGGTCTTTCTTGTCCCATCCATTTTGTACCACAACATCCACCGCGGCTTTCTTTATGGCCATATTTTCAATTTGTTGCTCATAGGTATCGGAGTCTGACATGTTTTCTATCTCCTCGTCAACCCTTAATTCCTGTTGGAACAAGTCAGGCTCTTGAATTTTTAGTTGCATCAAGAAGTCCACATACTCTGCCACAGCATTGAAAGAGATATGTGGTAGCGAATCGTCGCCTTCTTCTTCGGCTTCTTCTTCTGATTCCCCGGCATCACTCAGGTATCTGCAGTGCTCTGCGGGCTTATAGTCTTTTTGTTTAGGGATGTTAGGAGGTGTTTCCTTGGTCCAGAACCTATTTGCCAGCCATGATGCTAGCAATTGGTCCACATCATCGCCACGCATAAGCTCTTGGATCCACCAGGCCGGGTTCAAGGCGATTTCTGCCTCTAGGATGGGATGAAGGTTGGTTTGACCGCACCAGTAAGAGAGGTCTCTCCATTGCTCTCTTGCTTTCATGTATATTTTTATCCTCTTGTAACTGGCCGGTTGGCATCCCTCCAGCTCCTCATAGAAGGCATCATCATCTTCTGATGGGTTTTGGTTTATGACTGCGGAAGAGAGAATGGCCTGTGTAGCCTCCTCTATTTGCGCAATCATTTCCATTTCCTCTTCTTTAGTGAGCTTTTCCCCTTTTTCTCCCGAGCTATCCTCCGGGTGTGCATTTATGGCCGGTGTTGAGATGGCGTTGCAGGAGATTTCACCAAAGTCACCACCTCCTCTTTCTTCATCACTGTCAAAGTTGCTACCAAGATCGTAGCTTCCATCTTGGCTGGGAGGGTCCGGATCAGACCATTCATATTCCTCATCAGTGAAATCAGGATCATTTTGGACATTTTGGGTATCGGTGGAGGTGGAAGCCTCTTTGCTTGCTTGGTTTCTTACAAAACTAGTCACAGCAATGGTTTGTTTCATCAGTTCAGACACATGCTCTGCTAGTATCGCAATGGTTTCTGGTGGAATTCCGGATTCTCCCTTTTTCTTTGGTATGACAAGGTTGAACCCCAGATTCTTTAGGCTTGGGATACCTTCTGAATCTATACATTCATCATGAATATCTACGAACACTTTACGATCTTGGCCATTGATCTTGAAAGGTAGGGTCATTCGGTCCGGCTTCTTTCCTTTGCGGATAAGGGCCTTATCCAATTTCTTTATTTCAAGGATCTCTTTCTTTTTCTTTCCTGATTGGGTCATAGGTTGAACAGTAACCGTCGACCAGGTATGTTGGGTTGGGACTGAGCTGGATGATGACTCAGTGAGGTTTTGTTCATTTGTTGTTGAGGTTTCGGGAGGTCTGGTATCTGCTTGTACCGGCTCCTGTTGGTTAGAGGATTCTTCATGTTCTTCCTCATTACCTGAGACATGGTGGCACG
Organism: Rhynchospora pubera; assembly: GCA_028095005.1. Taxonomy (NCBI): domain Eukaryota; kingdom Viridiplantae; phylum Streptophyta; class Magnoliopsida; order Poales; family Cyperaceae; genus Rhynchospora; species Rhynchospora pubera. Next base: position 54,825,926 of record CM051462.1, read on the forward strand.
CGGCTGTCCAGAACTCCTCTTGTTTTTTTTCTTTTCCTTCGCCTTTCAACTCCCGCCACACTTGTCCGTTGATTTGAGCAGCGACCTTGGGGGGGATGAAATCAGCGAGAGTTGTTTGTGTTGGTTTTTCTTGAACATAGGGATCTTTGACAGTTTCGGGAGAGGTTTTCCTCCAGAACGCCTGTCTAGATCTTACATTACCCGTTCTTGCGTCACGGGTCATTGGTTTCGGTTGTATTTTCATTGGTTTGAGTCTTTTTGGGACCACTGGTATGATAGGGCTCTTCCATTTGAGTTGAGGTTCGGCCTGCAAGGCTCTCAACTTCTTTCTGGTGTTTTTGTTCAAATATACGCTCCATGTCGTGGGCGGCTTTCCATCAGTAGTGACCGAGACACGACGAGAGCTGGCACTTGGGGTTCCATTTGAGACGGTATGAGGAGCTGGCTCCTGCCTGGCGTCATCATGGAGAGAGATTGCTCCTTCTTGGATTTTTTGTTCGAGCCAATCCTTAAAGACATAGCAATCCTCTATGTTATGACCCAAAACTCTGTGAAACACACAGTAGTTAGGGTGGTTTACTTTGTCCTCTTCTTCGGGCCTTTTGCATTGGGGCAACCGAACCTCGAGAACTTCCATAGCTTGTTTAAACAGCTTTAGAGTTTTCTCTTTTTTGAATGAGTAGGGCTTGCTTTTCAGCTCCCTGAGTGTTGGCCTTTGAGCCCTGGACTGTGGATTTCCATCCTTCGTCTCGCCATTCTTTCCCCATTGGGTACTACCAGCGCCTTCAGCCTGGTTAGTGACGGCTTTGACTGCTTTTGTTGTTTTGATTTCCAGCTTCTTTCCCTTTTCTTTGTCTTTTTCCTTAGTGGAATAGTATAGCTGGTTCATTTCAGGCTCCACTTCCTCGTATCGAGCAACCATGGCTACCAAATGTTCAAAGGTGGTGACATTGTGTCCCACCATCCATACTTTCATCGGCGCATGGATGCTGTTCAAGAGCATACGCACCGCCTCAGATTCACTTATGTTGGACTGGCATCCTGTGTACATGGTTTCCCACCTTGACACGTAGTCAGAGACAGACTCGCCTTGTTTTTGTCTGGCATTGACTAGATTGGTAACAGAGACCCTATGCGGGGTTGTCCTGAACCTTGCACAAAAGGCATTTGCCATTTCTTTCCAACTTTTGATGCTGTCTGCCTCGAGAGAAGCATACCAGTCAAATGCTACTCCAGACAGGCTTTGTGAAAATTGCCTTAGTAGCCATTCCTCCCTCCGAGCAGTGTTTCCACAGGAGGTTATGAAATGTGACAGATGTTGACTTGGGGTGATTTTGTTTCCAACCCCATCAAATACCTTGAATTTTGGTACTATATATCCCTTCGGGTAATCCGGCTGGTCAAACCTTGCGGGGTAAGGCCGTCCTGTGAAATTGACGGGCAGTTGAGTGCCCCCAATCCCTAGAGATTGCAGTTTCTGATCCATGGCCCTTTGCATTTTCTCCATTATGGCCTCAGGGTCAATGACATTAGTTTCCTTTCTTTCAAGCAACTCTTCTTCGGAGGTTTCACTAGAGCTGCTATCCTTTTCCCGCACTATTTTAGAGTGGGATTTCTTGGTTTTCTTTTTGTTTTTGGATTTTGGCTTAGAAGCCATTCCTTGGGTTTCGGTTGATTTTGGTACATCGTTGTTTGAAACAGCATAGCTTGGGCGTGCCCCCTTTTTGGCTATGTGTTTCTGGACTTCCGCGCATGCCGCGGTTACCCGAGCATTTTCCGCTTGGAGTTGCTCAAGTTGCTTGGTTTTCTCTTCCAGCTCCTTGCGAAGCTGGGCCATCTCATCAGATATTTCCTCGAGGATTTCAATTTCCTCATCAACATCTTCAGACGAACTTCCGTGATCCGGATTTGGCTCCTCTTCATCGCTTGCGATGTTATCAGTGGTTTGTTGGACAATTTCCTCCACTACCGGGCTGCGGTTCCTGGGCCGCCCTACCCGTTTGGGAGGTTTAGATGCCGAAGCTTTTCCTTTCTGTCCTCGTGTTTCCACGGGGACACTTTCGGAGTGAGGCGGCTCCTGGGAACCTGTTCCGACCATACGGACTTCCGCCGTTTCCTCATTGTCATCCTCGTCATCGTCAACTGACACATGATATGTCGAGGCAGAACCAGCGTTCCGCCTCTTCCTCATCACATATTTCTTTTTGGTTTTATTTTTCACCATCTGACTCGCCACCTGGCTAGCCAGAGAGGTGTCTTTTTCTTTTGGTACCCATCGCTTGGTGCCCCCTGTGTTTTGCTCAGGAGCGGGGATGGGTTCCGGTTGCTTGGGCTTCCAGACCTTCTTCACTTTTCCTTTGGCCTTCATTGAGCGGGCGTTGGGTTGGAGTGATGGAAAGGTAAGCCGGTCGAAGACTGAAGGCGGGTGGGCCACAGTCCTTTTTTCTGACGCACTATAGTCCGCGTCTCCCTCTCGGTTGTCCTCGCGGTAGGGAAAGCGGAGCCTTTGATGCGCCGGGAACTTGAGCCTGTCCTTGATGGACAGCTTGTTGGGGTTGGCAGGGATTGCAGTGACGATCCTGCGGGACTTGCGGGACCTCTTGACAATCTTGAAGGCCGCATGAATGGCCTCCACCGCCTGGTGTTTTGGGTGGGTCACTTTCTCTGTTTCCGAGACGGGGGCATACATAGGGAGCTCCCAATCCTCTCTGAGGCGCATCGCCTCACCTCCCTTTTTGAGCACATGTAGGGGGGCGAAGGTGTTGCTGAGGGACAGATCAGTGATGGTATCGGGTTGTTGGACCAGGTGGAGAGCTTGGGCCCTCGAGATCCTGGTCCTCTTCTGCTTTTTGAGTTTTGGGGCTGTTGCCCCCTTGACATGGGTGGTTGCTGCCTGGCCCTTCTTGGTGCTAAGGGCGGGCTTTCCAGAGACTTTCACTGATGCTTCTCCAGCAAGCATCATGGGAGAGATTTGCACGACAGCTTGAACGGGCACATAGAGAGTCCCGGTCGCTGCTGCCTTCCTGTGGCGGAGACGCTCGCCTTTCACGATTTGACTCCAGGTAAACATGATTCCCGCAATGGAGAGAACTCAGAGTCAATCATTAGCATTTTTCTTTGGATGTTATGGACTTAATTCCATCTATACATTTAAACTTTGATTATGCCCTGATGAGAGGAGAAAAAAGTCCCACCGGGCGTGCCAGAACCTGTCTCGCACTTTTTTCAGTCCAACCACGGAAGATCAGATAGTCCTCTATGGGGCGAAGAAAATGCGGATCAGATACCCCTCGAGCATCTTGAGACCCGTCGTTACTGCCCATTCCAAATGAATGAAGAGCACTAATGCGGTTCTAAGTACCTCGAGAGTTGATTGTTTGTCGTAGGTCCTTTTTTTCCAGTAGGCGCAAGCCCCTACTGTTAATTACCTCCGGACTCAGTTACGGCCTGAGCCAAGAGCACCTCTAGATCGGGATAATCAAAGTTTAAATGCAGTAAGTGGATGAAGTCCATTTTAAAAGGATTGTGTCTTGATAGGGAGTTTCGGGGTAAAAAGCACTGCAGAAGGGCAGCTATTTTATCAAAACCATGCAAACATGGATGATGTGGTTTAATTCTTTAGTTTCACATTTTAAGACATTTAGGTTGCTTTTCCTTTGCTGTGTCAGGCTTAGTGCCGTTACAGAGGATTTTGAGTTCGACACTAGAAAATTTAGTATCCTAGATCAATCCTCAATCGTTTGGGGATTTAGAGATTTTGAGATTTCGTTCAAGTCTTGAGTACAGATGCGCTGTGCCTTCTCTTGACATGAACTTAGGTGATGGCCACTGGTTGACCTTTCTTCTGGTCACCGGGGCATCAGATTTCGGTCTGCTTCTGGTCAAACATGCTGTGAACTTGTAGAAACAGGCCGTTAGATTTGAGTCTAACACTAGAAAATAGGGTATTCTAGGTCAGCTCTCAATCGTTTGAGGAATTTAGGGATTTTTGGGATTTTCGTTCAAGTCGCGAGTACAGATGCGCTATGCCTTCTCTTGACATGAACTTCAGTGATAATTCAGAATTGACTTTTCCTTTTTCTCAATCTGAACATCGGGAGGGTGTCTCCTTCAGGGCGAAACGCGATGCAGTCTTGAAGGGACGAACTTTTGACTTTTAAGACTTTATGTCACTTTAGACTTCGTGTCTTTTAAGTCATTTTTAGGCTTTGTGCCATTTTGACTTTGTGTCATTTTGACTTTGTGTCATTTTGACTTTGTGTCACTTTTAGATTTTGTGTCATTTTGAAGTTTTGACTTTTGATTTTGCATTCTTTAGAAATTTGAACTTTGAGTTTGACTTTTGAGTCTTGCACTTTGAGTTTGACTTTTGAGTCTTGCATTTTAAGCTAACACTTTTGGAGTTTGACTTTTGCTAGCACTTTCGGAGCTTGACTTTTGAGTTGGGCTTTTGAGTTTTGGTTTTTTAGACTTTGGTTTAAAGTTTGAGCTTGGTTCGAACTTTGTAGTTCTGGCATTCTGGACTTTAGACTTTTTAGTTGTGACTTTTGAGTTTTAGATTTTCGGTGTTTGGTTGAGATTTTTGGGTTTGGACTTTTAAATTTGTACTTTTAAATTTCTGTTTTTGACCTTTTTGGTGATATATATACTTTATTTATTTCAATTGAGTCTTAATGCTTGACTGTGCCTTTGGTTCAGAACAAGGAAAGTCAGATGTGCCTGCTGTCCAGAACATAAAATGTTCAAACGAACCTGCTGTTCAGAACATAATCTGTTCAAATGTACCTGCTGTCCAGAATATTCAAAATGATTTTCCTTTCTCTTTTTTTTTTATTTCCCTTTCTTTTCCTTTTTTTATTTTATTTAACCATATAAATATAAATTTATCATTATTATTATGATTATATATATATATATTTTTTTACTTATGGTTATCCCTTAAAATATTTTGTACTTTGGTGTTTTAGCATAACACGACATATTAAAATATTCCTCGTATTTTTCTTGACATTTTAATATTTTATGAGGATTTTTCTGATTTTCTGGCTATTTTTAATGTATTTTTGAAGTTTCCTGCGTCGCAGAATTTTTTGACTGGTTGTGACTTTGCTGTTTTGCGTTATGCCTGTCAGTGACTCGCCGTGCTTAGGGCGTCACAGAAGATCCCAAGGCACTGAGCTTGGGACTTGACTCAGTCGCTCGGTCTATGCGTGCGTCCTTGCGCCGAATGAATCGGAGTCGGGTCTGGACTCGCTCTGCTTGGTTTCACGCATGGGTGTTGCTGCTCCGTTGCACCAAGTTCACGCGGGACCTCAGCTCATCTCCCTCCTTCCTTCATTGTCGTGGTTTGTGACACTTTTCCGTTGGACTGGACACCTCCATTGGCAATGATAGCGAAAGATTCCGGCAACCGTAGCATCTGCGATTGGGTTGATGGGCGTCGTAAAGGTCCCTCGGAGTGACACTGGCCGTTCATTGAAGTCGCGTTGGCCGATTCAGGGAGTTTCGGTTCTGGCATGATTTGGTTTCGCAAAATTGATGCGAGGCAGCGACGAAGGATCTTATTCAATGTGCTGTGGAGCATCCCATGATCATTGTGAAGTTACTTAGAGCTTCAATTTCATCTGTCCTTTCCTAATTTCGAGTCACCATGATTTTGGTATCATCATTCATTTTTTTTGGTCTGGCAAGCTGGTGAAGCAAAATGCAATTTGAACATACAACTTGCTACATTTATTTTCACTTTCTTTTACGCATTCTTGTTGACCGAGAGTAACTAATGCTCAGGACAACCAGTGTTCGGATATTAGATACTTGATTTCACTTCCATTCTCATTTTTTTGCCATATATGCACATGTGTGACTTTGGATTTCAAATTGAAGTTGCAACATCCATCTATCCAGATAATTAAAGTGAAATGTGGACTGGTAATACTAAACCCTTGTCAGCATTGGCTAGCAACAATCAGTAGGACCATGTTTTCATTTTTTTTTTTTTAAACTCTGACATTTGTTTATTTCACAAAATCTTCACAACTTATGTCCCTTGCTCATATCATATTGGGATGTAAACAGTCTCATGAAACCCAATTATGTTCTTATGTCAACTTTATTCTGAAGTCAATTCACTTCTCTTTCCTTTACTCAAGTAAACATAGTTTGGTATGCCTACTAGGCTCAATTTCTTTCAATGCTTCACACATGTTTACCTCAGCACAAAACAACCTAGGCACCCATTTGAACAGCTACTATTATTGAATACTTTGGACTCTAGCTGTTAATGCTTTAGCTTAAAGGATGCAAGTATACATAGCTGCTTTCCCTTTTTTTTTATACAAAACCTTAAAGAGGCATGACAATTAAGCAAACTCCAGAACATGTTGATTTTACTGTTGTTGTTGTTTTTCTTTTTTTTTAATATATTTTTTTTGTTCAAATACAGACTCACTGCATTGTTTCACTTTAAGATATGGCTATAAGCATCAAAGCTTTTTAAGTTAATGAACTTTGGCAGTCAAATACGAAATTAAGTTTGCTACCTTCCACCTATCACTTTTACTATGTAGTTTTTTTTTGACATTTATGCCCCTGGTTCTTTATTTCCTAACATTTCTGTGGATTTAACATCTATTTAGTCTTTGTTTTGTGTATGACACTTGACACCATAATCATCAAGGTTGAGGCATGACTAAATACATGAGTGTGCGCTCTCGGGCAAGCACCCCTCATGCATGGAGTCATGTCCCTCTTCCAGACTTTATTTTATTTTTTTAGCATTTTTAAGATATTGAGGGACTCTCCGATATGGATTTTATAGGTAACTCTTGAAATGACTATTATTGATGTTGCAGCACAACTAAATATATGAGTGTGCGCTCTCAGGCAAGCACCCCTCAGACATAAAACTATACTTCATCATAAAACTTTATTATTATCTGATTTTAGCACTTTAAAGATGTTAAGTGACCCATTGACACAGATGAGTGTGCGCTCTCTGGCAAGCACCCCTCACCTGTGTCTTTGAGTCCCAAGACTGTGTCAATAACTGATCTACATGAGGACTCCCCTATGATCCACACTTAACTTCAATGGATAAAAAAAAGGAAAGAAAACACAGGAAACTAAAAGCAAAGATCAAGAGAAACAACCTTCAGAAATTGAACTTATGTATTGAACTTGGTACAATGGGATTCTTACCTTTTTCTTTTGGAATAACTGCTATTTAGACTTGATTATAAAAATAACTAGACAAAGCAACAGAGTTTCAGCTTATGATTTCTAAGCGCTGGAACCCCCCTTTCTTCTTTGATCTTGGTCTTCTTTTATAGCTAGAATCCTTAGGGTTTGGCCTTTTCTCCTTGACACATGGCAACATCTTCCCTCTTGATCTTGTGATGAATGGACTGGATGTGACATGAGACTGCCGCCTTGCTCCTGCAATTCTTACTTCACCTTCTTTCTTTCTACTTGCTTTTACCAACCAATGATGGCATGGCACATGGCACTTGTAATTTTACTACTTTTCACTGTGTATTTGGGGGGAGGGGCTATGTTTACTTTTGGCGCCAGATGTGTTGTTACTCATCCAATGGTTCATAGGCTATGGATGGTTGTGATTGCATAAGTGAGGTATCTTCTTTGGGACATAGCTGTTGCTCCTAGGGGGTATAGGTCTGGTACTGCCTTTATCCACTCTCCTATGGGCTTTGACTGGAGACTCTTTTAGTGCAAGGTGATCTTCTTTTAATGCCCTTTCATCATGTGTATGTTCCCTCAGGTTTACATGGGCAAAACTGGAATTGTGGCTTCATTTGGCAGCATTTGCCACTTGGCATGGATCTGTTGGTCATATATTACATCGATTGTGTGATTAATAACTCATCTCTGGCTTTTGCTGGTCTTCTTTTCTTTGCATGACAGGTGGGCCCAGTATGTGTTGTCACCCTCTCATCAATTGTGATTACAGGAGATCATAATTTTTGTACCTTTTCAATTTTAACTAGGGGTTAGCATTTCCCTTCTTTTGATGTTCATTCAAACGATTGAGCTTTGTTATTTGGGTTATTTCATGCATGTTGATTCCAGGGAGAGTGTAGGGGGTATAATTGGAATCTGGCACTCTCATGTATACGCTTTACAGGCCTCACCCTTTTGTCTTTTCCCCTAATTCCCTGATTTGCCCTTATTACATCACACATGGAATGCTTTTCAGGTGCCAATTGATGTTTGTCAGTCATATCTATACCCATGATGTGCATCCTCATTTCAACTAATCCCATCCGACCATCCATCACATTCTTTTTCTTTCTTGTGTATAGATGAACGGCTAGTGATGCATTCGTTAAAGGTAAGGGGACCCCTGGAGCTGCATCATGCCAATTAATGCATTGCAGAAGGAAGAATGATCACCAACGGTTGGAATTTGGAGTGACTGGGGAAATTCTCCCTTCTTCAATTACTTTTCTGTACGCATGGTACGCTATTCTGACGAGCCTAGAACCTCCTTTTCAGTGCATAGGTCAGAGAGGGATTTTCTCTTCTCCATTCATCTTTTTTACTCTATTTCGTTTTACTGGCCATCTCCAGTGCAGACGCCAATCATCCCCCCTGGTGTTCTCTCACTTACCATTATATGAACATGGTAGCGGCAAGCCAGTAGAAGGTTACCCCAACCCAGTAATCAGTGTAATATCAACTTCTGTTGCCTATCTCTCCTGCTTCCGAAGCTTTCGCCATGGCCATGGGTGTCAATACTTCCGATAGTCCCAATTAACTCAAAATTGCTCCCTCGTTCTTTCTTTGCAAATCTAGCAAGACTTTCTGGGTATGCATTCTTAGCAATTTCTCATCTATTTGGCAGAATCCCGAGTGAACTCATCTTAACTGCTATTCTATTCCTTTTCAGTCATTGGACGATTTGGTCACCATTTTCTACCGAGCCTGATACCATTGTGTTGACGAGATCATCGTCCTTCCGTTGGTGAGGTCAATTGGAGTTGGGGCGACGCAGAACGACGACGAATCCCTCTCTCTCGCTGGCGTACGACGTCTGTGTCAGAACTGTACTGTTTCATCCCTTTCTTTTTTCTTTTTTTTTTCTTTATAGGGAATGGGTGGGTCCCTCTGCCTTAGCCAATCAGAAAATTCCACTCAATCTCTTAAGTCTGAGTTAAGATCTGTCCGTTGATTTCAGATAAGATTTCTGTAATTTATTGTGGCCGTCGGATCAGCGGAATTTCCTTATAATACTAGTTATTGGTTTGGGCTTGATTCATAATCCGAATGGGCTTTCAGTTTCGGCCCAAAGCGGATTTTTAATATAAACTTAAAGGCCCATTCGAATTTCTTATTTATTAGGCTCTGGTGAAGTTCGTCTCCATTCATCCCAGCAATGGACTCATCCATTTGTCAGAATTTTAGGGATAATTAGGCTGCTTTGTTTTTTAGAAAAATTGTTTGGTGCCCTTCCATAGGTCAATTTGACATGAAATTTTGCATGGTTTCTCATAAAAATATGAAGAACTTAGTTGCCACAAATTTTCTATTTTTAGGACTCTAGTAATTAATTATAAGGATATCATAGGCGCATAATGGCATTCCTCGTAATTAATTAATTTACCGTCCATTTTTAAGAATTTCTGTGTTTTCCTTTCATGCATTATGACCAATTATCAGGGCTATTTTGTTGGGTCATTGGTTATGTGGATGGAATTTTGATTATATGGTTTTGGATTTTGGTGATAAAATAGGGAATTGTTCAGGGTTTTACGCAGCAGAATTTAGAGGCAAACAAAAATAAATTCAAGATTTGTATCGATTGAACAATAGATGTATCAAATGGATTATTGGATGGGTTATCAAGCCTTTGAATGTTTGTATTAATTTTTCTCACACTGTCTAATAGCCGAATGCACTTCTATATATATAAGGATTTTATTAACGGCTCATGAACCCATTATAAAATCTCATTTAATGGGCTATAAGAATCTCAATAGTGAAAGGATTAATTTCATTGGTTAACTACCATTATACAGAAAATAAATTGAGAGATAATGGCATTGATTGTGTCCAATTGAAACGGTAAAATAGTGGTGATTATTGGTGTAACTAGGTCTCTTCATTTTTCAACGGAAAAATTAATTTAATAATATAATTGCCTAAAGAAGTTTTAAATCAATAATTTCATACGAAATTTTGAGTTTTCTAAAATATCCAACAGTCGGAATGGGTCCATCTAGTGTACTAAAAGGTTGTCCAAAACTCTGAATTAATTGTACTGTTGAAACATATTTGTGTGGTTGCATATCTCTCTCGAAATGTACTAAAAGATTGTCTAGTACTCATAATTTGCTTTCGAATTAAATGTCTTTCGAAATGTACTAAAAGATTGTCCAAAGCTCTGAATTAATTGCACTGTTCAAACGTATTTGTGTGGTAGCTAGCATATCTCTCTCGAAATGTACTAAAAGATTGTCTAACACTCATAATTTGCTTTCGAATTAAATGTCTTTCGAAATGTACTAATTAAAAGATTGTCCAAAACTCTGAATTAATTGTACTGTTGAAACGTATTTGTGTGGTTGCATAATCTCTCGGGTCCCGTTATCTCCTATCGCTCATGCACCTTGCGTCAATAAAGAAAGACAAAAGGACATAATCTTGTACTAAACAAATCCCACTGTGCTAACCAGAACGTCTAATAATTATGCTACAGTAAAAAGAGTATATAACCCCATAAATAATTTAGCATGTGTATTTTAACTAGGTGCGTCAGTGGCACAAGCTCGGACCACTCAAAAATATAGTTGACAATTTGACATCACATTAGTATATTCGTTTGTACGTTGTGCTTATAATCAAAGGTACACTAATATTCTCAGCTGATATAATTTACATAAAAAACTGGTATACATGTTCAAAGATAGCGTAGGCAAATATGGATTTAAATTCACTTCATTAGTTTTTAATGAAAACTACGTATATACGTATGTATATTACAAAGGATGAATTTTTAGGTTTTACCGCACAAATCACTAATATTTACATTACGATAAAAAACAAGATTACTTAAAAGTTCCTATGTACAACTTTATTTATTTATTTTTTCCCTTTTGATAACAAAACTTAGAACCGTGATACTTTTAGACTACTATATATTCCATTTACGAAAACTAGTATATATGTGTACATTGGCAAAAATATGAATACGGAAGGAAGATGCAGTACGTATTTTTTAAGTTTCTAGCAAAAACATAATCAACTGCATATCTTTAGTGAAGTGAATTTAACCTAACCTGTTTTATTTTTCTCTTCATTTTTATTTAATTAATATTGTCAAATTTATTTATGTAAAATATAAATCATAACCCATTCAACCCGTAAAAATCCGTAGATAAAAATTTATATGGGTTAAGTTGGGTTACAAGTGGGTCAACTAATAAAATTTTTTAACCCGGTATATTTGAGTTGGGTTGAAATATTGATAAAAAAATACAAACCCGTCCGTTGTACAGCCTAAGAATGATTACAAGAAATTTTAATTTTCTTGCTAATTATATACTATTTTTTTAAACCAATATTAGAATAAATTGTCGTCTTGCTATTATAGAACTATTGGAAGACCGCATGACAAGACTTATTTGGAGTAGCATGAAATTTTTTTTAATATTTGCAAATATGCATTCAATCTTTAGTTTTTTTTTCACAAATAGCGCTAACTTTTCCACATAAAAATTTTGGACCGTTCAATAACAGTGATTTTCAAAAATCTGAGAAAAATAGTAAAAAAATTAAAAAATATATAAAATTTGGTTTCTAATAAGATTTAAATATGTAGAAGATAATGAACGGTTTGAATCGGTTTATTTGAAGCATGAAATGCAAGAACGAATCCGTAGCACGAAGAGCATCCGTATTATGCATAGTATTTTAGCAATCCTCTATATATATATAGAGAGAGAGAGAATAAATATAGTACACTAATGTGCATACAGGCCTATTACACATCAGTTTTATGCCATTGGATCGCTTTAAAAATCGTGCGGAGATGAGATCCAACGGATCAGATTTTGGCGATTGATGTTTTTTTTTTCCCATCGTCTCCGTTAACTCCTCTCCGTCTCTCCTCGATCCTCTATCCTCTCTCTCCCCGTTAACACAAATTGAAACAAAAAAACAATTAAATAAAAACTCTCTCTATTCATCGGCGCACATCTCTTTCTCCCCTTCTTCAATCGCTGCGACCTCGATCCATCGCTGCAACCTCAGCACGAGTCATCTCTCCATCGCTGCAAACTCTCAGCAGTTTCCGACTTGCCATACAGGCAATTACATATTGGAAAAATCGATTAAATGAAAGAAGAAACCAAATTTGCATATAACTCAATAAAAGACCACAAAATTCATATACTCCTACTGGGTATGCTCTAGCATCTAATTTCAAATAATAATTCATCTCCGTAAGCTGTATATGAGATGGAATTTTAATTTCAAGCCATAATCAGAAATTCATCTTTCACTGGTGGATCAACGCAAAAAAAATAAAGAGACATATACCACTATCCAGTTGTTTAAAACAAGAATTTCGCACAATTTATAGAGATTTCTGATCTTTTATGAGGAATTTGGTGAGTCTAGGGTTTTCACGAGTAGAATTTGGGGTGAGTAAAGATGCTAGCTGCGAGCAGAGATGAGACCAGCGAAATTTATTTGAAGTCGATCAGAAGTGTGCAGGGAATGGAAAAAGTAAAGAGAGAGGAGCGAGTAGATTTCCAAAAAAAATAATTGCACACCAGCAATCCAGCATAGACATGGAGGAGAGAGTTCTGAGAACAGAGGAGAAGACAGACCTGCACCAGAAAATATAAACGGAAAAAAATTAAAACTAATGGAGAAATGATGTGTATTAGTGTATATAGGCTCTATGCACGTTACACTGTGTTTGGTTTCGGGAAAAATAATAGAAAGGAAGGAAAAATATAAAAGGAAAGGGAATGGAAAATGATGGAATAGAAAATGTTTACATCTATCTGTTTGGTTTATAAATTAAAGGAAAGAAAAATATTTCCCTTCTCTTCTTTGCTCCTGTTTGGTTGTTCAAATCAAAAGGAGGTAAATTATGATTAATTAATAATAAATGACTATTTTGACCTTAGACTCATTTAGTACGATTATCAACCTTTGGCTTGTACCGGTCTTGCTTCATGCTACAAATTCGTACCAATAACTGGTACATGTTTAATGTGAGGTGTGGACCATGTAATGAGGTGATACATAGCAATGTTTGAAAGTCACTGCATTTGTCGAATGACACAATCTCATATAAGTAGTAAATGCGTACAATGTCATACAAGTAGTAAAAACCTTCATTATATGTTAACCACTCAACAATTTCACCAAATTGAATACACACACGACAAATTAACCTATGAAACATCTTCTCCTCATCACCTCAATGTGGTAAAATCCCTCTCTGGTACGACGCAACCCACTAAACCCCACTCGGTACCAAACTCATACCGCTGTAACTGTTATATATATGTTATATGGTTCCCCATCAAACCGAGCAGACACGAGGTAAAAACCGACCTCACCAATGAGTTCCTTTCCTTTCTACGATATCATTGACCATGTCTCATTAATTGTGGTGGGCGGAAACGCCGAGACCTCACCTGGTAACCGGTACTGGTACATGTTACTGTACTATATTCCATTGCTCCAGATCGATCAAGCCAGGCGCATACTCAAAATTCTCAAAACAAGCCAGGCTCATTAGAAGTGAAAATTGGGGCAAAAAATTCAGAAGTGAAAGTTGCGTGAGAAAAAAAAAATAAAGAATAGGTACTGTTATGAATCGATTTTTTTTTTTCTGAAACCTCAGAAGTGCGAAATTCTTGAATATGAATTGGAGAAAAAATTAGAAGGGAAAATTGAGGAAAATAGAGGAATAATAAAGTACGAGCAGTAAATAAGATTTTGATGAAATTACCTAGCACGGAGAGGAATTGTGTCAAAAATTGATTCGTTGAGGAAGTTACGAGGGAATAATTTTGGTAGAAATCGTGCAAAAATGAGAAGTCACAAGGGCATCGTGGTCCAATAGTTAAAGTTTCGATTCTCTCCGATTTTTCCTCCGTCAGTTACACCCCGAATCGGGAGGTAAGATTTTAGTATAGAAAGTAAAAATAGCGATGGAAATTTTTTTCCGTCAGTTAATTTATTTCCTTCGGACAAAACGCAATCCAAACGAGGTAATTTCATATTTTCCCTTCCCTTTGGTGATTTTCCTTTCTTTTTTCAAAAACCAAATAGACTGTTAGTGTACTGTATCTGTTCTCTCTTTTTCTTCAATTTCCTACAATATTTTAATATGAAGGCCATATTTAATGATTCATAATTGTCTTTTGAAATAATTTTTTCTAAAACAAAACTTAGAAAGAATTAGGTCAGTTCTCGTCTTGCCTGAAATACTATTTATTGTTATATAACAATATAAATATTAATTCTGACATAAAATTTTCTCAACGCATTGTATATTAATTTTTCAGTCAGCAAAAACATTTTTGCACGGATAATTCTTTTCGATAGCGCCAAAGTTTTCCGCCAAAATAGTTACCAACTTTTTTTTTTGTTTACCAATTATACAAAAGATTTCTCCTTCAAAAATTATTAAAAAATAAAAAATAATCTCCCACTACCTAATAATCTCCCACTTACCTTCTTTTTCAATATATTGTGTGACCAAACCCAATAACCTCTTCCTGCGCATGGGAACCTATTTGGAATATAGTTTAAATTAAATATGAAATAGGATAGTACATGGGAACCTATTTGTAAATATGAATATGTTACTAATGCAATTAATTTATAGATTCGTTAGTATATTTTTTAATTTCCAATTAGTATGGGCTATAAGTTGAGAGTTAGAAAAATTACGATTTATTAAGTATAGTTATTTTCGTTGAATTATTTTTTCACATTGAAATATAGTAAGAAATTACATTTATATTTTTAAAATTGTTTCTACCATTTTTCAGATTTTTAGATGGTCATAATTTTTAAAATAAATAATTTTCTAAGAATCTAAAAAAATTATGAAGAAATCAGAAAAATTGAAAAATTAGGCTCCCTACTAGATTTTAATACGGTGACGAAATTAAAATATTTGACTCGGTTATTTAAACTAAAAATTTCAAACATGAACGTATTGGATCGTTGGATAGAGGGGGTACGCCCGTGCATTGGACTTTGACATTATTAAAAGATACGTAAAATCAAAGGCAAAATTAGAAGACTGTCCTTAAATGATATATTATTTGAAAAAATTATATAGTTAATTAGTTATATAGTTCATACATGATTTTCTTTCAAAAAATAATAAATAATAAAGAGAAATTAAAAAAATTCAAACGATATATATGAAACTGAGGGTTCTATCAAATTTGACCATATCTCAAATTCAGAAATTTAACTGACCAATCCAAACCGTTCAATGTAATATTCATATTAAAATCTCTTTATCGGCCAAATTTTATATTTTTAATTCTTTTTTCTTTTAGAATTTTAAAAAATTCTCTATTTAATCATTTCTAAACCCTCCAATAATAATAATTAAACAAATATTTAAATATAAATTCTGTCCGCATGGAAATTTCAATATGAAGTACACATCGAGAGTTTGGATTAGTAATTTGAGTTCTAAAGTTGAGAACCAATTGGGTTTGATGAAATTATTGGAGTTTATGTCATAAAAGTTAATATTTTAATGACTTAATTTAGTTTATATTATTGATGATATTTGATCATTTGTTCCTTGATCTTATTATTGACATATCATTCAAGTTAAGAATCTGAATTGTGGATTTCTGTATTTTATTTGGTTAAAAGACAATAATAAAGCTAAAGTGTCCCTAATTTTGATAATTAATAAGGAATGTTAATTATTCACACAAGATTAGTATGCAAGTTAAGTGATGATTAAGTTCCGCAAATCATATGTAAGGAATAATCAACTTAATTGCACATGTGTATGTTACTTGAACATAATACATGACTTGATCCAATGAAATAAATATATGGATTGTGTTATGTGTCATTATTCATTTCATATGAGTTTGATTCTAAGTTTGAGATGTGTTATACTAAACGTCTCTAGGTTTGTCAATTACAAAACAATATCATTTGGCATTTAACAATCTCCTTTGAGTTCTCATTATAGGATATGATATGGTATAAAATCGGTATATGAACTCAAGAAATGAATTAGAATGAAGATAAGGATTGAAGAATAACTCAAGCAAGATCAAGACTAAGTTTTCCTCATGCTTGGAATTAGTTTAGACTAGGTTAATAGGTATTGAAGCTTTATATCTCTCATAATGACCTTTTTAGCTAGAAAAGTTCAAGTTTCTGTGGTAAATTAAGTAATGGTACTTAACATTACTTAATAATAGTAGTTGGTCACCTAATTGTTGTGTTTTGCAACCAAAATGTTGCAGGAAGCATTACACAACGCAACACGGAGTTACACAATATTTTCAACAGCAGTTTTCCTGATGTACCGATCTTATGAGCCTGATTTGACCACTTTTTGTTCTGAATCTGAAGAAACTCAAAACATGAAAGTTGTAGATCTTTTTTTGTCTTCTTTTCAATGATTTTTGAATCACCTCAATCGGAGTTCGGAGTAGAAAGTTTGAGTCAAAATACTAAATGCTATCTACTGAAACTGGCAGCAACATTGTGTAACGTTATTTGGCGTTAAGTAATGCCCCAACGGCTAGTCTTACTCCAAGACAATTCCAACGGTCATATTCCAGCGTTGTATGACGCCCAATAGCGTTAGGTAACGCTCTGACTCAATTTTGCTGGTAAAATGGGCTTTTTCATGGCCTATTTAAACCATCCCTTGTTCTATCACTTGAGAGACTTTTGTTTAGCCATAACCAGTTCAGATTTGAGCCTTTGAGCACTAGGGTCGCTCCCTACTTGAGCTTTTCATAGCTAGATCATTTTGAGAGATAAAATAGCTTCAAACACCTCCACCCCGACATTGTCATAAGGTGTAGGTTGGAATAGGTTGAGAGCTCATCTCACTTGAGGCCGTGGTGCCATTTACTATTCGAGTTATGCCGATCCACCTCAATTACTTGGTGTACAAGGTGATTTGGTTCGAAATTGTAGTCTTGTTCTTATTAGAATTGAACGAAGCGCGCCCTTTCGTGGTAGTAAAACTCCCGGAGACATATGAGTAAGGCTAGCCTTTTCTAGCAGGTCGGAACTCCGTAATCACATCGCGTGTCATCTCTTTCTCTCTTATTTTTATTTATATTTGATTTGACTTGCTTGTGTACTTTCTTGTATTGGGCACCAATTGAATTGTGTTAGGGTAGTTCATACCAAACCGGTCTAGAATCTTAATAGCTTCCGCTCAATCTTGTTTAAGCTGCCTCCTTTAGGGACAACAAGATGGTTCAATTTTTTCACATGATAATTGGTTCGATAAATATTGTCTAATGCTGATTCATGATAAGGACTACAATACGGACTCTATTTAAGTTCACATGAATTGTGTGGAAAAATTATTGTTCATCAAGATAACCGTATGTCTCTCATTAGTAGACCTAATAAGTGATGATATTTGTTGTGCCTCTTGATGGAGTTGAATTGTATGCATGCAAACTACACGAACAACTCTAGATAAAAAAATACATAATCTAAAAAAATGACATATTCCTATATTAGATTATACAATGATATCATGAGGTATAGGAATCAAAACAAAAATTTATATATTTCTTATGCAAGATTGAAATACTATAAAATTATAGTATTTATTTATGTTAATTATGAATCATAACGTGTTATTAGATACCGCTTATATATGATCATTGGAAATAAATGATGATTTAATTTTCATAGCCAACACGACATAAATCCTCTCTGAGGTTCACACAAATACAAAACACTTAACCAATGGTACATTATATTTAGTTTATTTGTATTAGAGAATACAAAATATGATAAGCTGAATAATTAATTACAAATCATTATGAACCGTTATGATTAATTATTTCAAGGGATCATATGAAATTAAATTAATGTAAAGTCTAATCCAATAATAATTATCAAGGAGATATTTATTTTTTTTTGTCTCAACTCAATTAATTATATAATTATGTGAATTACATTAATTAATATTTGAGCTATCATTTAAGATGTAGATGTGGGTCCAATTTTAAATGCAATTAAAGAGATAATTAAAACGAGATAAAATACCAACTAATATGGGCTTAAAAGCTCATATTAGAACCAGCTATTAGGTGGGAAGTGGTCCTAACTAGAGTTAGGTTGGAAGGTCTATATAAGAATCGCCTAATTGGAGAATTAGGACAATACATGTAGCCACTTTTCTCTCCTTCTTTGGAGGTCGAAATTTTATAAAAAAATTGCCTCTTACTTTCATCCTCTTGCATATACTTAGATTTTCATGAATTGAGATTAGATTCCATCAATTAATTATTAATTAAAAAGTTAATTGAAGAAAGGAAGCAAACGGATTAGACATTTTTTTTCAATTTGCTACGGTTTAGGGTTTGTGTGACCTAAAGTGAAAGGAGAAGAAAACAAGGGCATGGCTATGCCTCCTATGCCGCGGTTCAAGTCTTCTTGTTGCGATACACGAGAAGTTATGAACCATTCTTTCCATCCCTTTGTGATTAGTGCACAAATTATGCTTAATTCCACCAGGTCTTGCTTTGTTTATGGTTTTTGTTGTTTGAAATTTTAATTTAATTGCACAAAACCACTAAATAAAATTAAGTTTCTTCAACAACACCTATAATAACGGGGTCAGTACCGTTATAGATGCATTTATTTCGGTTAGTTCCTTATAGGGTGTTTGTTTCATGCATAAGAGGTTATGAAACACTTATGCAACCAAACACCTATTAGAGGTGTGTTTGGATATACAAGAATAAAGAATTAGATAAGAATAAGCTCTAAATTTTTTTATTCTTGTGAAACATAAACAACACAAGAATAAAGAATTTGAGTCTTTTTTCATATTCTAACAAAATTATGAAATTTGAATAAAAAATTTGAACAAGCACACATTTCGAAATATGGATAAGGACTCAATTTTTTTATTTTTGTGTTGTTTTAGTTTCACAAAAATGAAAAATTTAGAGTGCTAACTTATTCTTATCTTATTTCTTATTCTTGCTAATCCAAATACCGTGTTTTTGAATGATTTCGACTCCGCGCAGTGGCGAAAACAGAGGGGGACTGGCAAGGGCAAGGCCCCCCTAATAATTAGAAAATCGGCAATCATATGTTAATTTATTAAGATAAATTTATATAGTTAAGTTTCATGGGCCTCCTCTAGACTTAAAATATTATGCTCAATGATACTTTGGTTAAGAAAAATTAATGGTTGCGTGTATTATTTTAGGTAATTAATATTTAAATTTGTAATTTTCTTGATTTTTAATTTCATTTAGTCAGATTTTGGCCCCCGCCATTCTTCAATCATGGCTTCGCCACTGACTCCGCCCCCCCCCCCCCCTCGGATATATATCCACTGTACGTATATTATATGTTACCACATCCTAGAAAAATGAATAATTACATACTCGGCATATCTTTTTTAATATAGGTTATATAGGTTAATGTGGCTCTGCGCAAAGTCTTTGAATTCTATATAACGCATTGTGCTTCCTAAGTCTCTTCCATCAAACCAAGTAAAGCCATACTAAATAGCTCAAACATATACTTGAGAAACCATGGAGTTACTCCCTTACTATTTCATCACGTTTGCGTTTCTCTTCTCCATCTTACTTTCGTTTCTGAAAGCCAAAGCTTTTCCTGCTAAGCTAAGTGCATTCCTACGGCTTCCACCTGGTCCGTGGCAGCTTCCCATTGTAGGAAGCATGCACCACCTTATCGTAGGTGGATCGCTGCTGCACCGGGCCCTATGTGCCATGTCCAAGAAGTATGGTCCCCTCATGCTCCTCAAACTCGGGGAGACTCCAACCATTATTGCTTCATCCATTGAGGCTGCCAAGGAGATCATGAGAACTCAGGTGATAACAGAAATATAAGTACACAGACAAAATATGATTGGACTTAGATTTAGAAAAATGCTGTTCTACTAATTTAGTTCAGTTGAGTTCACTAAAGTTATAAATAATTGTCCATAAATTGAAACTTTAAAGGTCGGCTGCATTTGGCTAAAATTGTTAACTTCTATTTAATTTAATGATAGATGGGGGCTTGACCTGTTGACCCCTCCATTTTTGTTTCAAAAAGAAAATTTGAAGGTCACATTAATGTTGTCTTATTCTCATGCACATCTGATGGTGACGTTATTAGCCTAATCTATGGCACGTTGCATAAACTTATTGTTCGCGATCGGTTTTTAGTACGATCTGAACGTTATTATGGAAAATTTTTATCAATGACAAAAGTACCATTAACATTATTAAAAAGAACAAAACTTTAATTTTTTTTTTAAAAATAGCATAGCTATAGCGGCACTGACATTGCCGCTATAGCAGTGCCTTAAAAACAAAAAAAATTTGCCTATAGCGGCACTACTATTGCCGCTATAGGACTTCCCCTTTTTTCTGACTAATTTGTTTTCCTTTTTTCGGTTTTTTTTTGCTTTAACTTTTATTTTTGTGATTTTTAATATTTTTACATTTTAATAAATTGTATAATATATAGTGTTCTAAATACGTGTCGTGCCGTGCCGTGCCGTGCCGTGTCGTGTCGTGTCGTATTGCACCGTGTCAAACACGTCGTGTCCGGATAATTTGTCGTGCCATTAGTGTTCTTCAATCGTGCGTGTTGTATTGTGTCGTGCCAAACACGATCGTGTTGACACGAACTATTTTTTTAATCGTGTCGTGCTTAGTGGTGAGAAGTCGTGTTAGTTGTGTTAAATCGTATCAGATTATTTTATTATTTTTTAGATTAAAAAATAAGGTTTCAAAATGCGATTTGTGCGGTTTAGCGGTTGGGTAGTGATTTAGCGTTTATCGGTGATAAAACGGCGATAGAACGGATAAAACAGTTGTGCGGTGTAAACAAAATATTGATAAAACAGCGATAAAACGGAGTTCTTTAAAAGTTTGTTAAAAAATTAAAAGTATGAGAAAAACTAAACGTCATAATTATTTGGTGAAGTTTAAACTTTCTATTAATATTTTTCATACAAAATAATAATTAAATTAGAACTATATTATGATTTAAATGAAGGTAAATAATATGATGTAGTATTATAAATTGAAATTAAATTATTGATTTTGCTTAAAAAATTAACATTAATAATTAAATTTGTGTTCTCTAAAATGGACACGACACATGAAATATTTAGACACGGCACAACATGTAGTGTTCTCTAAAATGACACGACGTGATCGTGTTGGCACAACATGATGTGCATGTTGACACGACACGATCGTGTTATCGTGTTGTGTCATAATCGTGTTGTGTTGGGACATTAGAAAGTTTGACACGATTCAACATGACACGATTCGACACGCAACACGACATGATTCGACATGCAACACGACACGGGCACGAATTAATACGACACCTCAACACGACACGACTAACACGCAACACGAACACGAGCACGAACATGAACTAACACGACACGAATAAGACACGACAACACAAATTTAATTTTTAACATACTTCTTTTTTTAAATTGTTTTTCTTAAAAATTATTTAAATTGATTTTATATTAAAATTCAAATTATAACAGTTTTTAATAAATTATTATAAAAAAATAATTCTGACACGAAATGTCAACACGACACGATCTTGTTAGTCGTGTCGTGTGGTCTTTTCTCACCACTCAGCACGACAATACACGATCGTGTCGGTCGTGTCGTGTCAGAATGTGTGTCGTGTTGACTCTTCTCACCACTCGGCACGACAATATACGATTGTGTCAAAAAACTTTTCTTTATTTTTTTTATAATAATTTATTAAATACTGTTAAAATATTAAAATAAAGAAAAAAATATTGCTGAAGTTTATTTTGACTATTTTATAAATTTTCAGTATATATATATGTATAAAATTGTCAAAATATTTTTGTTAAAAGATTAATTGATGGCTTTATTTTTTCTAGCTCATTATTTTTTTAATTGTTTGAATAAATTATAAATATAAAATGTATTAAAAAAGTAAATATACGTTAAAAAAATAAATTATGTTTATAAAAACGTATGTTTATGATATTATTTTTGGTAATGTTAAAAATTAAATTCGTTGTTGTGTCATGTTCGTGTCGTGTTGCATGTTAGTCGTGTCGTATCAAACCGTGTTAATTTTTTAAGATTGCAAATGCGACACGATTATGACATGATATGATAACACGATTGTGTCGTGCCAATTTCGTACTCATGTCGTGTCGTGCCAATACGCATGCCGTGTCGTGCTAACACGATCGTATCGTATCATTTTGAAGAACCCTACATACAGATAAAGTTGAACAATTTAAAAAATATTGTTACTACATATATGTAAACATTATGTAAAATGCATTTAATTTGATTCATGTTATAAACAAAGTAAAGTAAAAAAACAAATTAAAAAAAAAATAAAAAGTCTGGCCGACATTAAAAAGTAAAAACGAAAGTAAAACGGCAGGAAAAAAAAGAAAAGTCCTATAGCGGCAATAGTATTGCCGCTATAGGCAAAATAAAATGAAAAAAATAAAAAATTCAGTTAGACTATAGCGGCAATTCTATTGCCGTAATAGCTATGCTCATTTTAAAAATTTTAGTCCTCTTTTGTCCTTTTTATAATTCTCGAGGGTGTTTTTGTCTTTAATAAAAATTTTCCCGTTATTATCCTAATCTAAGCCTATATATGTTGATTTATCTTAATGTTTGCAAAAAACAAATTGACACTTTTTATGTATGTATTATATAAGTACAACAAGTGGTGGAAGGGTACTAGAGACCCTACAAGCATATTTTGCTTCGTCTTTTTCTGTAAACAGAACAAAGTTTTAATTTTTCAGATATTTTCTCTATTCATCATCAGCTGCATGCTGCAGTATTATTATAATAGTAATAATAAAGACAACTATATAGGACTATGATAAAATAGAATATTAATTAGATTTAGTTATAAATTTGTCACTTATACATTTATCTTTATAGCTAATTTACATATTGACAAAATATTCCTTCATTCTCATATTTCAATTTTTTTTCACTTATACGGCTAAAATTTTATAAAAACTTTCAAAAATTTCAGAATTTCAAATTTCAAATCTTTTAAATTCGATTTTTTTTAAAAAAATTATAATTTTAGGTTTTAGAAATTTTCACTTATTTAAAATTTGGAAACTTGAGAAATGTAGGAATTTTGGTCAACATGAAAAGTTTGGTATGAAGATGTGTATAAGTGTGAAATTTCTGATTAAATTAGATTTGAAGTTATACGTACTTCTCAAATACACAACTTTAGAATCACATTTTTTTTATTTCAAAAGTTTGAAGTCGCATAAAATTAATTTTCTCAATATTATTAGATTATTAGAGAAAATAATAGAAAGCAGGAAAAATTTAATCACATGTACTTGCAGAGTGTTGCCTTTGTAAGAATTGTATTCCATATATAACAAGCTATTATATTGCAAACGGCAGCAAACTAATTAAGCAAAAATTTTGTATTGTCGGTACACATGACATACAGGACGTCACTTTTGCAACCCGACCTATTAGTATAACAGTCCATACTATGAGCTGGGGAGGCAGAGACATCATCTTTGCCCCATACGGTGACTATTGGCGACAAACGCGCAAGGTGTGCATCACCAAGCTCTTTGGCCCAAAGAGAATTCAGGTGTATAGATCCCTCCGAGAAGAGGAGTTGAAGAACCTCATTCACAACATCGCCAACGCTATAAAAACATCACCTCTTGTCAACCTCAGTGAGTTTATGACTGCCTTTGTCAGCGATACAACTGTCAGAGCCATAACTGGTGCAACGCACAAGGAACACCCAGAATTTCTCCGTGCATGGGGGACGTCGTTGAAATTAGCTGCTGGCTCCAACTTGGCAGACCTTTTCCCATCCAAACGATGGCTGACCGATATAGTCAGTGGTGCCACATATGAGGCTGAGAAATGCAATCAAATAATCGGGGGCCTATTCGACAATATTATTAGGATGAAGATAGAAAGGAATGCAATTTCTGATGCTACCGATACTGAAGATGAGGATTTACTTGATGTGCTATTGAAGATGCACAAAGGTGAGGGAGTGCCCACTCCTCTCGAGTTGAATAGCATCAAAGGTGTTATGTTGGTAAGTCTTCGTCTACTTTCGTCATTGTTTTATTAATTTTTATTTTCGCTTTTTTAGATAATATTTTTTTTGCTCTCTCTTCTCATTGTTAAGCTTGCACATATTTGACATGAACACATAGGATCTTTTCGGAGCTGGAGGTGAGACTTCGGCTACCACCTTAGACTGGGCCATGTCAGAACTTCTGATGCATCCAAGTGCTATGGAGAGTGCACAATCTGAGGTACGATCTGTCCTTAAAGGAAAGCCGACAGTGATAGATGAGGATGTGAACAAATTACCCTATATTCAAAACGTCATCAGAGAGACATTGCGTCTTCATTGCCCAGTGCCACCCCTTCCTCGGTTGTCCCAAGCTGACTGCACTGTTTTGGGCTACGACATTCCAAAAAATACGAAATTGCTAGTTAATGCTTGGGCCTTAGGCAGAGATCCAAAATACTGGGACGATGCTGATGCGTTCAAGCCGGAGAGGTTCAAAGTGCATGTAGTTGACTACAAGGGTACCGAGCTTGAGTATATGCCCTTTGGTGCTGGACGTAGACAATGTCCAGGCACAATGTTCGGGATTGCCAATGTGGAGCTGTGCTTGGCCAACCTGCTCTACCATTTTGACTGGGAGCTCCCTCATGGGGTGAAGCCGAACAAATTGGACATGTCCGAGTTGTTCGGAGTCACCATACGTAGGAAAAATCCGTTGTTCCTACGCCCCATCTTACGAATTCCTCTTCATGTTGCTGCCTAATCATAATCTCTCACACACACATATATATATATAAATAAAGTGGCTCAACATTGTTAAGCTAAGCTAGTTGTGTTGTGATATTTTCATTGTTATCAATTTATCTTATCTCTACTCTCTATAGACTGTTATATGTTGTAGCGCCACTTATGGTGCATAAGTCAGTTTTCTTTTAATTGGTAGTTTCTTTATTTTACCTATTTATGAATATGACGTGATGAAAGTATGGAAACCAGGTTATATTTGTAAGCATACTTATATAAGATTTCTTTCGGAAAAAAAAGTAATAAAAAGAGAAAAACTCTAAAAAATGGTGCGGCAGTTTTGCACCACAATTCTTTTCTCTTGCTCTATTTACTGGTAATTGGAACCAGAGATGAAATATTGGCATTGAAATTAACCTTCCTCTACTAAATATGCATGAATATATAGTTATATACTCATGTACGATCGATGTAAGTGTTCTTTATAGCAGGAAATATTAATTGTATTATGTCATAATAAAAATGATAGTAGTTTAATTACACAATTGCTGTTGAACCTATAAGGATATGTGGTTCATTATCATTACTAATAAATATTTTGAAGGTGTGTGTTTAAGAAATTCGACGAAGGCTGCTCTCATCTCATCTCATCTATCTCATTTCCTTCATTTATCCTCATATCTCATCTCATATCATATTATATATATCTCATTTCATCTCATGTCCTCTTATATATATTTCTCATCTCCTCTATGCTATATATACTAGTCTATTTTTCCCTCCATTACTATGCTCAATTTTTAATAATCATCTCTAAAACTCTACTCACTTCTCTTATTTAGTAACTATTTTTGTGTTGATCAAAAACTAATTATAATAGTTAGTGTTCTCCAATCGTGCGTGTCGTGTCGTGTCAAACACGATTGTGTTAGAGTCTCGTGTCATGTCGTGCTGAGTGGTGAGAAGAGGCAACATGACATGCATTCTGACATGACACAACTGACATAATCGTATCGTGTCGTGTTAGTCGTGTCAAATCATGTCAGAAACTTTCTTTATTTTATATAATAATTTATTAAAAATTGTTAAAATATTAAAGTGGAGAAAAAAATATTGTTGCAGTTTATTTGACTATTCTACAAATTCAGTATATATATATCAGTACAAAATTGCCAGAATATTTTTGTTAAAAGATTAATTGATGATTTTATTTTTTTCTAACTAATTTTTTTTATTGTTTGAACAGATTAAAAAAATAAATGGACGTTTAGAAAAGAAAATATGGTTTGAATTTTACTATAAAATTAATTTAAATTATTTAGAAAAATATTTTAAAAGAAGAATATTGGCTAAAGTATACTCCAGCATACAGATAGCCCGTATGCTGGAGTCGTTTCTCACAATCTAAAATGCATACAGTCGATCCGAAACTTTCAAATCGTTCTCTATATTGAAATCTCCTAGGAAACTAAAATTTATATTTTTTCGAATTTTTTTACTATATATTATTCTATTTTAAAAAAAACATTGTAAAGGAGTTGTAAAAGAGTATTTCTAACCATTCAATTTTAAAATAGCATAATATATAGCAAAAAAATT
Source organism: Rhynchospora pubera (assembly GCA_028095005.1). Taxonomy (NCBI): domain Eukaryota; kingdom Viridiplantae; phylum Streptophyta; class Magnoliopsida; order Poales; family Cyperaceae; genus Rhynchospora; species Rhynchospora pubera. The sequence goes on from CM051462.1 coordinate 54,852,584, forward strand.
CGAAAAAATGTAAAATTTGGTCTTTAAAGATATTTTTATATGGAGAACAACTTGAACGGTTTGGATCGACTGTTTGAATTTTAGATTTTGAGAAACGACTCCAGCATACGGGTTTAATCCGTATGCTGGAGTATACTTTAGCCAATCTTTATGTTTATGATGTTATTTTTTGTAGTGCTAAAAATTAAATTCGTGCTATCGTGTCGTGTTGCGCGTTAGTCATGTCATGTAAAATCGTGTTAATTTTTCAAAATTGCCAACACGACACGATTATGACACGACACGATAATATGATCGTGTCGTGCTAAGTTTGTACTCGTGTCGTGTCATGTCGTGCCAACACGCATGTTGTGTCGTGTCAACACGATCGTGTCGTGTTATTTTGGACAACCCTAATAATAGTTATAATATTATTTTTATATTCAAAAACTTTCAAATTAGATTTCGGATGTTCAGACAATATATTTTGGTTTCGAAAATAGTCGTTACAAGATTAATCTTCATAAACCATGTAGATCTTCTCTCAAGCTTTCCGGATTAAGGTTGATTGTCCCAACCAGATGTTTCTATCAAAAGTTATGCTTTTTTGAAGTTCTAATGTTCACAAAAAACATTATCTGTGTTTTATCTATGATATATTTTAATTTAATTTTTTATAACTATGGTTAATAATTAATATATTTACTGTTTTTAAATATTATTTATAAATATATTTTTTAATATTTTATTATTTTTATTTTATGAACTTCGAGAAACTATTCTTGTAAATTCTTCAGCTTTCGGAACTGAAAAACTACGCGAAAATAAGTTCATATTTTCTAAGTCTTTAGTTCATATTTCACTCTATTATGATAGGGCCGTTTGGATCAAGTGGGAATTTGGAAAATTTTCTATTCTTAACCATAAATTTATTATAAACAATCCAAACTCTTCACAAAACTATACATTTCTCGATACTTTATGTCTAGGAATAGGAAATTCTTTCTATTCCTAAGCGATCCAAACGGCCCCATAAAGAGTATCTATTTGGGTATGTATTATCTTTTCGTGAAATACTTTCCTATATATGTTCTAGTACTGAACAGCCTTCTAAATTATGGTTATCCCTCCGCGGTGCATTCTGAATATTCATGCATATGTAGGTTAAATTGAAAAGTAGACAATTTTAGCATATTAAACTTGTTGTGGTTTGATTTCCAATTTTAAGTTGTCATACTCATGAGATTAATTAAGAATTATCTCTTTTTTGCAGAGTACTGACTGATTCTCTCTGCATAATAAATCAATGTCCACTTTAACCTTCTCTCACCTCAACGTACCAACCTCAGTGGGCAGAACACAGCTCTGTGGCTCTCGGGTAACAAAAGCACCTATGTTCTCTGAGAAGAGGCCATCCATTAAACACATACATTTGCGCTGCTCAAAGAACCTTACATTTGATTCTTCCTTGCAATATGCTAAAGCTGAAGAGAGTAATAATTCCATAATTAAAGGAAATGACATAGTAGATGCAATAGATACAGAAGAGGAAACCCCAAACTGCTGTTCTTCACTCTGAATCAGGGGCAAATTTTGTGGATATGAACAGTAACGAATATTTTTCCTTGAAAAGTCGGACTCTCATTAAATGGCCAATGTGGCTTTTGGGACCTTAATTTGGTACTTCTTGTTACTGGTATGGTGCCGACCTTAGCTTCCTTTGTTTTCTGTCTTCCTGGGTTCGAATGTCACAGGTCTTCTTTCCCTTGTTGGGGTTGACTGTCTATTTAACATGGGTGCGATCGATGATATTTTTACTTATGTCTGATGCATGTGCCCGTACAACTGAAACTTCTTGGGACCAAATAAGGCGACATGTACCGCAAAATACAGGTTGTGGAATATTACTTGCTTCTAGCAAGGGAACACTGCAACCACACTTGAGTTTCGTCTCGTTTCTGGTACTGGTGGGCCCATACTTACTGCTCCTCTCCATTCAGGTGCTGACAGAAGCACTGAGTTGGTACGGGAGATCTCCAGCATGGCTCATCACTCCAGTGGTTTATGAGGGATATAGGATTTTGCAATTGATGAGGGGAATTACTCTGGCTGGTGATGAGGTAGGTGCACCTGTTTGGATGGTGCAGACACTTCGCGGGTTGGTATCTTGGTGAGTCTTGAACTCTTGATGCTTGGGATTCAACTTATGCGTGTATCCTGGTTTGTGGGTTCCACATCTCAGAATTAATCAGCTACAGTGAGTAATTTAAAACCAAGTCTTGGTAAAAGTGTATAGAAATTGATTATCTTTTAGCACTAATTAGCAAAATAGCAATAGTGATATGAAAATGCTAGCCTTTTTTTGCCCTTCATTATGCTTCTGTAATTTTGCTAGAAATGAATTCTGAAATTATTGCGAAGTTCTGCGATACTACGTGCTGCACTGTTCTTGTGAATAAGCTTCTGTTAGTTTTGTGCTACTAAATCCTGCTTATGGTTGTTAGGTATTAAATGAAAACCACTTTTGACAATGAATTGCAGGACAACCTTTTGAATTCTTCTTACCAGAAGCATTAATTAAGCACTTTTATCAGTGTGAATCTGATCTGGATTTGTATCTCCTCCATGCCAACCATGGAATCTGTTTTTAAGTGCGTGAAACCTTTTCTTAATTAATAATTTACTGGTGCGTGCCGTACTGAAAAGCTCATGACTCATTTGTGTGCGCACGTGTACTAAAGTCTTCTTTTTATTAAACAAATAATAAAGACAACTTTATTTTGTACAAGTTATTCTTATTATTGAATTTTACTTGATGAAATGAGGTGGGAGTGGGACTCATCATTTCAAATCTTCGAATTTCAGATTTATACAATGTTCCTTTTCATGTCCATGTAAGTTTTATTCTTTTCAAAAATAATAGCGAAATTATACCTAAACTTCTAATGACAAGGATTGTGGCAACAATCTCCCGCGCGGGACCGTCTAGCGCAGCCTACGAACCGTCCGATCTGATCTGGACGATTCGGACCTATCAATCAGGTTACATGCACGAGACTTCCTTTGCCATTGAGATTAAATCATACGGCTCACACCGGTGCGCTGGATGGTCCGCGCGGGACTGGATCTCATTTCTTGTGGCAAAGCCATCGAAGCCCGGTGAACTAGACATGTGACCACACGTGGTCACATGCTGTTGTGAGTTGTGACCACATCCGGTCTGAAGTCCAGCAATTGTTTTGTGAACCAGAGCAAATATTCGCCCTGTGTTAATAAAAGCATGATATATCAAAAAAGTGTGGGTATGTTCAGCGGACCGAACAGTCTGACAAATTTTAAGTTTATTCATTATAGATTTCCCAAATCGGAAACTGGACAAATTTCTGTTTATTTTTAAAAGGCTCCAGAGCTGAATATTCAAAGAAATAATTCTGATTTCTGAAGCAACTTTTTGTTCAACGCTACACCTAACCTTGAGAACTACTGCTGTCCTTTAATATATACCAAAAAAAAAAAAAATTCTGCTGTCATGCATATCCCGAAACTTCAAGCCAACTTTTTACTTTTATTCTTCCTTAGAGCCGCTGTTAGATTAAAAAAAAAAGTAAGAAAATTTTTAAACCTTTGTTCCATCTACCATTTGGGACCGTTTGGATCAAGTGGAAATTTGAAAAAAAAAATTTTCTAAACATAAATTTATTATAAATAATTCAAATTTTTCATAAAATTACATACTTCCCAATACTTTATGCATAGGAATAAGCGATCCAAACGGCCCCTAAAGTCTAAGCTACTTTAAATAAAAAATTAATGTGATCTTTGAGTTTTATAGCGCATCTAACTGCTCGTTATTATTGTGTGTTCAACAAAGCTGAATATCATAATTATCCCAAAATTTTTGTTAAATTAAGCGTATACGAAACTTGAATCCTTAATATTTTAGGGTTATATTATATCTCGTGATTTTATCACTAGACTAGATAGACTACTACAATGTCTGTGCTGCTAGTCACTAACAGATGGGACTTTCATTTATGATCCGAATTAAATGTTTTGTTATTTTACAACACAATACTGATGATGTGGATTTAATTTGTCTATTTTAAATCAGATATATGGAAATTGAATATAGAATTATACATTTATACTTCTCCAATAGTGGATAGCAATGATATGAGAAACTTTCATATCGACGGATCGACCATTCTTTTCTCGCAATTAATTCTAATGATCGATAATAAATAGAAATAATAGCAGACACTTGCTGTCTGATTGCGATCCAACGTATCGAATTAATTTAATATCGTCCAATAGTATAGTAGCCTATCACAGTAGGTGGTTTGGATCCAACCTCTTTATTCAAATTTTAATGAGTTGGATATGGATGGTGTACGTGGTTTTTCCTTCAAAGACGTGACAGGTGCATTTATTGATTTATCTAAAATTTTCTCTCTAATTTACAATCAGATGGTATGATTTTCCTATCTCCTCTGAAATCAATTGCTCTCCACCATAAAAAAAATAATAATAAATAAATAAAGAGATAATAATAACTTGTTTATATATTTATATTATTTGTTCCATTTGCGTGACATCCATGCTTTTAAACCTCTTATATGATATATGGGTGTGTTTGGATGAGAGAAGAAGAAGAGGAAGAAGGAAGATGGGAAGAAAAAAAATTATAAACAATCCAAATTCTTCACAAAGTTACACACTTCCCAATACTTCTTCCCTTCTTCTCTTCTTCCCACACCTATCCAAACGCACCCTATGATACTGAACGGTACAAATTAACTTGAATCAAATAATAATTTAACTTTTATCTTTTAGTTTAAATTGCACAATGCCTAAGAAATCCAAATGACAGAATGATGTAGCAAAATTTTCAAAAGAGATTAAAAAAAAAGCCCCTATGTTAAATTTTTTTATGATGTTATGCAAATAAGAAATCTAAAAACTTATTTTTATATGTATCAAAATATAATAATATATAAATCAAATTTGTACACTCCACAGATCTAAGTATGAAAATTTTTTGATATTTTGTACATCAGTTCCTTCCTAAATAGTAGTTTAACTATGGCACTTTTTTTTAACCATTTCCGGATTCAGTATTGGAGCCAATTCAAACCGTTTGCTGTTTTGGTATAGGACGAGAGACCCCAAACAAAAATCCCACTAAACTCAACTACTTCCAAGTTCCAACCTCGTGTCTCTTGATTTTAATAATGGACATGCCTTAACTTAGCAACTGGATCAAGTCAGTGAGGATCAACATTATTTTAATAAAAAAAAGGATCAACATTATTAATTATTATTGACTAAAAATAATTATATTATGGGACATCCTGCCAGCCCACCACAATCCACTATCAGCGGTCATCTCCAGTCCTATCGACAAAATTGAAGTGTTTCAAGTACATCTAGACCACACATTTAAATTTGTACGGTAAGGATCATGCCTAGTAGGCACTATACACCCAGCGATTAAATTTGATATCAATCTTTAGATCTCAAACGAACAGTCCTGATCTGTCCAAACCTTCCCAAGTATAATCGTGCAACTGGAGAGGAACAAAACCCCAAATCACATGCCTTATCTGTTCTCTTTCAGCGTGCAACATACTCTAATCTCTACTAACAGTGGTTCAAACATTACATACGCCGTTCTATGCCAGCTCTACAGAATAATACCGCCTAATTCCACTCTGCTGTCACAGATTCCTTCCTAACAAATTGTTGTTGCAAAGAATATTTATTGAACAGAATGTAGTAGTTTTTAATTATTACTGCAAGACCACTCTAATTAAAATCATAACGACATAAGTCCTTAAGCGTCGTCATAATCTTACACTTATCATCTTAATTAATCAACAATTAATAATAATAATAATAATAATAATAATATGCAAGTACCACTAATCATAAGAGTCAAATGCACAAGCAAGAACCTCTCACTTTATTTATTAATTTTTTCAGATAAAACAACTGTCACTCTTTGTAGTCTCCAAAGGGAGTTAATTATTCTGTTTTCCCAAAGAGGCGTCTATTTAGTACTTACTATTTTATTTTTGAAACATTAGTATTCGCTTTACTATTTAGTACTAATTGGAGAAAGGGATATTATAATTAATAATTAATTTAAGAATTTAAAACAAACCCCTCTCTCCCTTCTCGCCTCGCCTCACTTTTTTTCCCGTCTCCCTTCTCCACTTCACAGTTCACACGTCCCCACCTTCTCTTTCTCACCACCACTACCACCACTACTTTTCTCATAACCAGAAAACGACTTCCTAGCCGTCTCTCCTACCCAGATTTCTCCTCTTCTTTCTAATTTCTCTCTCAAAATTAGATTTTTGAACATGAGTGCTGGAAACGATCTGCTCGAAATCGATCCTCTCGAGCTCAAATTCCCTTGTAAGTTCGAAAATCATGAGTTTATTATCTGATCTGTTTTGGGTTGGAACTGCTTTGTGCTCTCCGTTCAAAGTTTTATCTTTTAATTTGTCTCTTTTGTGTTTTATTTTGAATTGAAGTCGAACTCAAGAAGCAGATCTCCTGTTCTCTTCAGTTACGAAACAAGACTGACGATTATGTTGCTTTTAAGGTACAATTCTCACTATTTTTTTTTATTTCGTTAATACTATTTGAAGTACAGAACCCTAGAAAATTAGAAAGAATATACCTTTTAGTATTTATTTAATCAATTAATTTATATTTTAGGTCAAAACTACAAGTCCAAAGAAGTACTGTGTTAGGCCTAATTCTGGAATCGTGCCTCCACGATCTACTGCAGATGTTGTTGGTAAATAATACTATTTTTTATTTATTTTATGTTTTTCATCTTTTGATCAGTGGGTTTTTTGTTTAATTATTCAGTGAGTAATTAGAGGAGGTTTTGCTTTGTGCAGTTACTATGCAAGCTCAGAAAGAGGCTCCTCCTGACATGCAATGCAAGGATAAATTTCTTTTGCAAAGTGTTATTGTAAATGAAGGTGCCAATGCCAAGGAAATAACTCCAGATATGGTAACAAATCCCTCTGTTTAACCAACTATATGCTAATAATTCTGTGAATTCAAATGTTTAGTTATTTACCCAATAGTTCATTATATACAATCTATTATCTTTTGACTCTCAATTGCATTTTTAGTTGAATTAGAGTCTTACTATTTTATAAACGATACATTTTCTTAGTTCATTGAAAAGAGAATAGAATATAATATAAATATCTAAGTTGGTTTTTAGCAGAATCCTACAGAGAGATGGGCTGACAAATGCAAACTCTATATAAAAAGGTTGATCTGTGCAGTTTTTATGATAAGTCTGGTTATTGTCTATCTTTGTATAGTTCTCTAAAGAATCGGGAAATGTGGTGGATGAAGTAAAATTGAGGGTTGCTTATGTCGCACCACCTCGGCCACCATCACCTGTGCATGAAGGATCTGAGGAGGGCTCATCTCCTAGGGCATCCCTTTCTGACAATGGACATTTGACTGCTTCCGAATTTTCCTTTGTTAGTATTTGTTCCTTTGATTTAGCCTTTACAACTATTGCTTATTTGCTTTAACTTGTATTGTCTAGATGGTTGTTGATGACTATGTGAATATTTTCAGTCAACAAATGCTTACTCTGAACAGAAATCTGATGGTGAACCGGAAAATCAGAGTTCTGAGGAGGTTAGTTATGTGAAAATAATTTTACTTTCTGTTTCTCAATTGGAGTATATTAACCCCAACTGTTTTTCCTTTGTGATAAATTATCGATTGCTGACTGGAGATTTGGTTCAGTGATGTTTATCCACTTGTGCATAATATCAGTCGTAGTAATATACAGTCATGTTCATGTAGTAGAATGCCCATTTATAGAAGAAAAACAGAAGTTAATGCAAGTACGAAGAAAATATCATTATGATTGCAATTTGCCCAAAACCAACTTTATAGTATGGCCCAATCTGTTATTTTTATTTTGTTGTGCTTATCTTGGTTGTGTGTGAACTTGGGCTTATTTAACGACTGACACTTGGCCATTAAGGGCGCTTTTTAAGAGAAAGTAATAATAACTTGAATTGACTTTTAGTTTTCTTTGTTGACAGCTGGCTTTGATTTCAAGATTGACCGAGGAAAAGAATTCTATTGTTCAGCAAAACAACAAGCTTCGGCAGGAACTGGTCAGTCCGAATTTAAATTTTCACAATAATGTAAAGCAACAAAAGATAGGAAATGAATATGAAAAATAATTCATTGTTTTGACTTGCCCACTTGGCAATTAGAATAATGGTTTGGTCCTTTACTAATTTTGACGAGCCAAGCGTTACTAGTGTCAGACAACTCCCATGTAAAATATTTATTCTCAGAATACTGTAGCACTAGTAGCTGCTTCTTGTCACTTGTACAACTATGGATTAACTAAAGTATTAAATTTTGAATTTAGGAAACTCTAAGGCGGGAAGTGAGCAAGAAGCAGAGTGGTTTTCCCGTAGTACTTGTGGTGGTGGTGGCCTTGCTAGGAATCCTTCTAGGCTATATTTTCAAGAAATAAATTGATGCCTTAACTCCACTCACTCCTCATTGTTTGTCTTTAGCCATTTAGTGCTTGATAAATTGGTAAAGTTTAGAAGGGTTGCATTGTTCGTAAATCTTCAAATAGGTAGTTTAGCATGTGTTTGGCCCAATAATGGATCTTAACTCAAGCTGTGACCTCTCATGTTGTCAGTGTGTTTATAACTAGCACTTCTTTTGGTTTTTAGATATTTGATTTCTTTTGTGCACATTCAGTCAAAATGTTTCTTCAAGTACATTTTTTCTTTTTTTTCTGTGAATTATTTGAAAAATATGTTGGAATATTTGTATACACTGCCTGAGTTTGGTCAAGTCTGGAATGCCTGAAATTTGGACATGATGCTGGTAGTGATTCTACTTGAGAGTTGTTTATATGCATTATTTCTGATGATGGTCATTCAGGCGATGCTGATAGAATTTGCTATGGATATTTGTTGACCCAAGAATGCAATATAGAATTTGCTATGTTGATGACTTTGTCCTTTTATATGTATTGGCATTCTTTTCCAGGAGTCGCACAATATATTGACTTGTGTTGAAAATTGTTGTTTCAACAGAATTTTGTCCTCAGTAATGTATGAACCTGTCTTACAGAATCTTTTCTTGACAGTGGAGGGTGAATATGTTGCACAAAACAATTTCTAAATACATGTATTTGTATAGAAATGCTAAGAAAAAGACAGGTTTAAATAAGCCAGCAACTATTGAAGAAGGTAATTTAGGTTGACGTTGTACTTGTTGGCAAACTGACAGTCTAACACTGAGTTTTCTTTTTCTTGTTCCCTGGAAGTAGGGCACTAGTATAATTGAACAGCTAAGCAGGTAGATCTTAACTAGAGGAAAAGAAGTCAGACAATAGTTCCCTTTAAGTGAACCATCTCGATAAGCTTTGTAGGACCAGTTAATCATATCCGACAAACAAAAGCTCTGCACCACAACTTTGAAACTTATGTGCATTTTGCAATAACATTAAAATCATATGACCAAAGACTTTAGTGAGGTTAATCGAATGGAGCTTTCACATTACTAAAAAAAATGTTTGCTTTAAACATTTGTAAATTTCAATTTTGCAGTATAAGTCCAACACGGGACTAGGCCAAGGTCCCACACACTGGGAGTCTGGGACACACGACGACACGATCCCCTAACTTCCTCATATGGAGTTTGGTACCTTAGCAGCTGGGCTAGCGCAACTTAGGCATCATTCACCTCCGAAACCAATGCCTAGGCAGCCATTGCATATCAAAGAATTTTTCTTTCATATCTACATCCCGGTGTCTAAAGAATTGCAAAAGAATGCCTAAACTCTGAATGCATTTGTTCACAAGTGCTTGTCTGGACACAAGTCAAATCTGTGTTTCGCGAGTTTTACTGCTCAGGAATTTTGTATAGTTTTGCTATTATTTCAGAACAGAAGAATGATTCTACTATTTCCATCGGCTTTTTGTCCATAAAAATAGGATCATGGCTCTTTAATGCAAGTGATTTTATACCCTAATAATTTTCTCCCTATTCCAAAAAATAAAGAAATTACTAAAGAAACTCACACAATAAATAATTTGGTTTTAGAGTTGATATGTAGATCAAATTAAGTGGCTTGAATCAGTCCTTTAAATCCCAAATGTAGATTAATTTGCAATTCTGGTTAGAATCCAGACTTTGACAGAAATTCAGAAGTTCCTTGAAGAATCCTAAATACAAAGGACCAGTTCTGAAAAAAAGGCAAGAATCACAATACAACTACGGATGTTAAAATCACGGAAGATCAACTGTTGAAACAATTGTGAAAGTATGAACCAGAAATACAGGAGGTAACTGATTATTTTCATGACAAGAAAAATCATGTAAAATGTTTGAAAAACATTGCATGTCAATCTCGGCACTTATATACAGATTTCATGCAGTGGCGGATCTAGAAAAAATATCTAGGTGGGTCTGACAACCTCTGTTTAAGTCTTCAGCCCCACTTTTGAGTGCTCCAATGACAAAAAAAAATTAGCTGGGGCTAAAGGGGGGCTCCAAGGGCTCGACGGCGTGAGCCCGGTGGTAGATCCGCCCCTGATTCCATGGAAAAACAAAAAATTACATTATAGTAGTGCACAAGTGCATCTGATGTTTTTAGGCTGACTAGAACTACTTTACAGAAGCCCACGCTGAGACCTCTCCACATTTTCCCAACTGTCGATCAAATGATCCGCAGCAGCCAATACATCTCGTGGTAACAAAAATAGATTGTCCTGAGGTATATCAAGATTTAGCTTCCGGTTCACGTTTCGTCGGCCAATCCTTCCTAATTCGCATTTTTTTTTCAAAAAATTGATTATATAATATTTTATATAAGAATTCTGAAAATACCATATCTTCCTCTTCTATAGAAGAAATTTTTTTATAAAACTCCAAAATCGCATTTTCTTTTGAACTAATCTGTGTTTTTTTCTTATCATTCAGGAAAGACAAAAAAAAATCTCAGGGTAACTATGCTGCAGTAAACGACTGTATAGCCCTCCCTGACAAACATTTAATTGCTTTTCTTTGAAAGCTTTTCATTTTCTTGAAACCAGAAACTACATACCAGAATTCTGATGTCACTCAGGCTCTTGTAACATATGACATCTAGAAACAATGGACCTGAAGTCTTCCAGATTCAGCTGCCAAAAGAAGCAATATAAGAAGAGAGGTATGGAATTAAAAGTATGTTACATACACTTAAACATATATTTTCCAGGAAATATGTCATAAATTTTGCTTAGGAACTTAGTATTCCTTACTTTATAAGTTACTTATATGGATTTTCGAGGAAAAGTAAATGCAGAGATAATAATTAATTTATATTTTACACATCTTAACAAGTCTCAATCACAAGGAAAACTCTCACAAAAAAGATTTGCTCTGGAATTCGAGTTATTCAAGCCCAATTACCAATTGTTCTTCAAAACCATAGCAGCATTAACAACATTAGAACTAATTTTAACGACGTTTGGAAAGAACAAACCTTTCTGTCTCCATCACTGTCAAAGGAACGAACCATTTTAGCTATTTCACCATCAGTCCATGTAAAATCATGAGCAATGGCCATCTTTTCTACATCATATTCTGTGATGTACCCTTTCCCCACTTCTGTAAATCAATTCCGATAAAATGTATAAGGATATCAGTTTTAAAATAAATAAATGATAAAGCAGAAATTTGCATTGCCAGAATATTTTAACAGAGAGAAAAGGATATTGTCTAAGGATAAGATACCATCAAAGGAGAAGAACTAAGCTATCACCTCATCTTCACTAAGCTGAATCCTACTCTTGTTCTGATTAAAAAAAATAAAAAATACTGAGAGACGTTAAAATGCAGAACAAAGGGAAAGCACACAAAATGATAATGATTTATATGCAAAGGACAGACCGGCTACTTTGTTACCTTGTTGCGGAAAGATTCCTTTTTGGCAGTTGAATTAGTCTTACTGGTTTTATTTTGTACTCCTCCATTTTTATTCGCTACAGATTCTCCTAATGATAAAGCAATAGCCTGCAATTGAATGAAGGCTTGTTATAACACATCGAGTTATAATACTATCCATGAAACTTCAAAAGCTTACTTCTGCTAAGGCTATATCATCATCCATGAAATCACCATCCTTTTCCCCTCTATTCAAGCAGGAATTCTTAGACAACTTGGGTTTATTTGAAGAACTACTTCTCTTCCCCTGTAAGATCATCACAAATTATAAATACAATCAAGCCTTAATCAAGTAGTGAAGTAGGAATTGGCTGGAATGTTCAGGTTAATATAAGGTCATCTAGAGCATGCACAGGTAATGAAGTAAAAATTAGCTAAACTTGTAGGAGGTTAACGTTGGAAAGGTATACATTGCAAGAGCAATTAATTAAGATTAACGTTTCTCTTGAGAGACGCACCTTTCTCTTAGAGCTGGAAGAAGAAGGCATCTCTTCTTCGCTGGATTGGGACTTGTCCACATCATCCTCTTCGTCACCATCTTCATCTTCATCCGACGGTTCGTATTCTTCGTCATCATTATCCTTAGTCTTGTTCTTTCTCTTCTTATCACGCGCCGTGCTCGCACTCTTCGCTTGTGCTTGGTGTGAGAGGTCGTTACTGTTACTGACGGAGGAAGCAAGGCCAGGGAGGCCCAGAGCTTCCAGTCGCGCCTTGTTCTCCCTGATTCGCAAAAGGCGCTGTTTTTCGTACTCCGTCACGTCGTCTTCTTCTTCCATTTCTGCTACCGCCGGGACCGAGCGCGATAGGGTTGTCAAGGATCCGTATCGTCTGCCGCAGTTATAAAATCGCTGCCAGGCAGCAGACTAAGGACCGAAATCCTCTAAATGGCTGTAGAGACGTCCAGCGAACTCCATTTTTTACAAAATTAAAAAATTTTAAAATTAAAATGATGAATATAAACCATTTATCTTATTCAAATTTATGGGAGATACATTTTTATATAAATTTTATAAATTTTTAGAGTTGATTTGATACTAGATCAAGTGGTCAACAAATGAACGAATCTGGTTAACTATCACTAATTAATTCTAATACGTTCATTTGTTGACCACTTTGATCTAGTATCAAATCAACTCTAAAATTTATAAAACTTATATGAAAACACATCTTCCGATCAACGGTTTACATTCATCATTTAATTTTAAATATTTTGTAAAAAATGGGGTTGGCTGGACATCTCTACAGCCATTTACGGCTGTAGAGGATTTCGGTCCAGCAGACTAATATCTGACCGTTTGATATAATTTGACTGAATGGATGGTTGGATTGCTAAGCGGATCATTTTGTTCTCCAAAAAGAAAAAAAAGGAAAAAAGCGCTATAATCCGTCTCCTTTCGAAACTTAACTCCTCTCTCGTGTCAGATGGGAATTGCTTCTTGCACGGCCTGAATTTGGAGATTCACTCCTTTGTGGATAAAAATACCCCTCACGTTCTTTCAATTTACGACTCTCAATTCACACTCCATTTAAAATGGGAAGGGCATTTTGGTCAAGGAGGAGTGGATCTCCAAACTAGAGGAGTGTAGAAAGCAATTCCCGTGTCAGATTGATCGACCAAGAAAAAAAGTGAGTGCGTGGGAGAAGACGATCACCGACAGCTGAAGGCCGTTAGCGATTAGCGATCGTGGCGACGAACTGGAGGCGAACTGGCGAAAAAAGTGAGTGCCTATTTCTGATCTCCGATCTAGAGGCGAAGGCGATTAGGGATTATGGAGACAAGCTGGCGAAGGCGATTAGAGAGGGTCAGATAGCTGATCGGAGAAGAGAGAACATTCGAGTACATGATTTGCTTCTAGAGGGTTTTAAGTGCAGCGGAGGAGGAAGAAGATTCGATTTGAGTTGCACCTGATTGATCTGACTCGATTTGCAGCTGGAATTGTATAGCTCTCTTTTAACTCAGGGTGGTTGCGCTCGAAGGAACACAATGACGGCGTCGCACAGATGGCGCACGATGGAGAGACGAAAGAAGGGTTTGATTTCGTATTTGTTTTAGTGCGAAAGAGACGGAGACGAAGGGTTTCTAGCGCTTCTTTCTTTTTCTTTTTTTTTTTTGGAGAACAAAATAATCCACTTAGCAATCCAACCGTTCATTCAGTCAAATTATATCAAACGGTCAGATATTAGTCTGCTGCCTGGCAGCGATTTTATAACTGCGGCAGAGGATACGGATTCGGGTTGTCAATGGGTACGATACGGTACGATAGGATATATTTTCATATCCGTACCCGTTAAATTTTTCTTTATCCGTATCCGTATCTATACCCGTTAAAAATAATTTTATCCGTATCAAACTCATACCCGTTAAGAATTAACGATACGGATACGATAACGGTAAAAAATGGATATAATAATAATAAAATTTGTACATTTTGTATAAATAAATTATATCAACAAGTATTTTAATAAAGTGTAACAATGATGGAAAATATTTTAGATGTTTGTTTTTTTATTTTTTGTACACTGAATGAAAAGAATTATAGATCTTAAATAAAATCTAGCAATATTTTTTACCAATCATGCAATATAAGATGTCATATGTATCATGTAATTGTATCTTTTTAATTGTGACAATTATCCGTTATGAAAATGGATACGAAATAACTTTTATCTGTATCCGTGCCCGTTAAATTAACGAAAAAATTTCCTTACCCATACCCGTATCTGTTAACTTAACGAAAATGAAACTTTATCCATACCCGTCTTATACGGTACGGATTGGGTAAACGGATAAACGGATTTCATTGACAGCCCTAGAGCGCGAGGGTAAAATGGGAAATTTAATATTGTAATCGTAGGCGCTGTTGGATGGATGTCTTGGATGGTGATTGGGCTTTCATTGTAGGCCTAATGGCCTTGCGCCATTGTAGAGATGCAAATTCGATAGAAACGTTCCAACACTAGTGAATCAACATAATCCGTTTGCGAAATAAATTGAAATTCTGAGAAATATTTTTTTAAAAGCAATCAGTTGTCCACTAGATAGTAATTTGTAATTAATTAGCCGTAAAAGGACCCTTTTATTTAATTTCATGACGCTTGTATCCACTGAGACTAGTGCTCTAAATCATGCGATAGAATGGAAATTAATATATGATTATTAACTATAAAAATTGTACAGTTTCAGTCTAATGTGACAAATCATCCACCACCTTGTGCAGATACTAGATAACAAAGAGAACTTTCATGTACATGATGGATGATTTTCTGTCAACAAACTCACTAAAAAAGTAGAAGTCACTTGCAGCTTGTGTGATCCATGAACATCTGCCAACACTTTTCTCAATCCAGCTTGCATATTTAAAACAAACCAACTATCCAACAAAGGCCGAAAGAAGAAAACAAGTCACTCAAGAAAGAAAGAAAAAGAAAAAAAGGGAAACCCCCCAAATTGATATCTTTAGTGTAATTTACAATGTGAAGCACAAGCAGCGCTAAAGCTATGAAATTTCAAGGTCAGCCCATGCCAAGTTAGAATCCTTCAGGACAGCAGCTGTGGAGGTGTCAATTCCTTCTTCTAACATAGCAGTTATTTTTTGCATTGATGGCCTCTCTGTTTGATCATGCTCAATACAAAGAGTCAACACATTGCATACTACAGAGAGGCTCTCCTTCTTTACATTCTTTAATTCAGGATCTAACAAATTGCTATTTTCTTGAGGATTTTCCAAATATTTTATAGCCTGCGTTAATTAAGGTGAAAACAATAAATTTGCATTCATAGTGCACATAATGAACATTTTGAGTGGGAAGAAATTTACCCAATCTGCCAAGTAACCAGTCTCTTTGGAAAATGGGGGCCGTCCACTTATTAACTCTAGTAAGATAACACCAAAGGAAAAGGTATTAGCCTGAATATACATAGTTCTTCTCTCTTGAGAATCCATATAATTGTTAAAAGAGTCGAATGAGCCCCCGTCGAATACTGAAGCTGAGTCAATCCCTGGTTTAGCACTAAGCGATTTCCATCTCTCAAAATCAACTAACTGCAATATCAAGTGTAATTAAAACAAAACATAACACAATTAAGGTTGCAAGTGTATCTCTTGGCCTGGTTAATACCTTTGGAGAAAAGTCCTCAGTGAGATATACAGAAGTCGAGGCCAAGTCCGTCAATGCAAAAGGAGGCTGCACCTCTGTGTGTAAATATCTGAGGCCCCGGGCAATACCAAGAGCAATTCTCATGCGTCTCTGCCATGTAAATTGGCACCCATCTGCGTCTACGAAAAACATTCAGGTCAAACTTCCTGTTTTGTTAATTACAGATGCAAAGGACTGTACTTTTGGACTTACCATGGAGATGCTCATGTAAGGTTCCATTTGATGCATATTCAAAAACAAGCATCCTCGAGAAGGGATCATACTCTTTGCAATACCCGATGAGCTTGGCAAGGTTTTCGTGATTCAACCTTGCTAGATCTGACACCTGAGGAAGTAAAATTTAAAATTCAAATACATTGTTTAAATGTTATCGCTTACTAGGCATAATGCACAGACCTCTTTCTTGAAGTAATGCTCAAGATAACTAGTCGTCCAATAATTTCGAGAAACACAGAGTGAAACAACAGCAATTTCAGGACCACCTTTCATAGTTCCTTTATATATAACAGTATCAGAAGAAGACCCAATGATATTGCTAAAGTCTTCACAGGCTTCTTCAAGCTCTTGCCGGCTTATTCGTGGCACATTCTCTAGCAAGGTTTCATCTTCAATTGAAGGTGCCAAAAGTTATTGTAGATTGTTTTAGTAGAAAATTAGTAAGTTTATAATAGAAAGTGCCAAGATTACTCACTAATTGAGATAACAGGGTGGTCTTTCAAACTTGAACTTCTCTTTTTCCATGGGATTCTGATGTTCCTTGTAGTTTTATATCTTCTAGTACAAGTGATGATGCATATAATGATGAAAATAATTATGATGATCCCAGTGATTATCTCCAAACAAAGAAGCCACCAAGGTTGTTGAAACTTTTTATGCTTATGCCCTTCTTGGGAACCCTTCGTTGCCCCTTTCAACCCGTCTGAGCCCATGGTGCCTAGAATTGCAATCTCAACAGATTATTCCGATGGACTTCAATTTTTTCCTCAGAATATACTATATTGAAATATATAAAGTATGGCAACCATACATTGCTTGGCTGTACGCTGCAATTTTGCATTAGCGTCGTGCAAACAGTTGCCTTCAAAGTTAGATCTGTTGAAAGTCAATTAAGCTAAAACATAACAAGGTCAGAAAAGGTAAATTTTGGATTCTATGCATCCAGTATCAAGTGGTTTACCTTGGAAGCCATCTCAAGCAAGATGGTATTTCTCCCTCAAAATAGTTGTATGAGAAATTTGCATTGCCAAGCTGTGTTAGTTTACACAAGCCAATTCTAATATTGTTGTTATCTGAGGAATTTCTGTAGAAGACAGAGAAAAGGAAGAAGTAAAAATAAGTATCTTTGAGTGATTATTTAGACTTGCTAAGCAACTGATGTAGTTGAATAAATATAGTAAATTCTTCAATTAATTTATAAAAAGATTAAAAAAAAATTGGAACAAGAAGTGATGAACATACAAATTTGAATCATTATTTCCAGGAATAACACCGGTGAGCTTGTTTATATCCAACCTTAGCTGAACCAGACTCACTAACTTTCCCAACTCATCGGGAATAGCACCAGTCAACATATTTGCATGAAGAAATCTGGCCACATATATGGCAGCCAACAATTAAAAAAAAAAACAAACAATTATAGAATAGAAAGATAACTCAACTCAATCAAGTGGTTCAATAATAATTAATACATTTTTGAGATGCTGACCAAGTTTCCCAACTCAGAAGGGATAGGTCCGGAGAACTCATTGTTGCTCAAATCCAGAACTTGCAAACTTGTAAGCGTGCTGATTTCTTTTGGTATTGACCCATAAAATAAATTATTGTCCAAAAAACTGCAAATTTTGAAACAAGTTACAAGGAAAATAAAATTTATTTTAAGAAAAAAAAAGCTATAAGAATAGTAGTTTATAAGATGGTTTCATACATTTTAGAAAAACAGGTGGTATCGTGGTAGTCTTTATCACTTTTCTCAACAAAAAAAAATTGAATATTTAATTCTACAGTGGAATTATCATGTATAGAAATTTGGAAAGCATACAGTTCTTGCAAGTAGGCAAGGGAGCCAATTGCAGGAGAAAGAAATCCTTTGAGGGACGAATTTGACAACTTCCTACAAATTCAAGGTAAAAAACAAAAACCCAAAAAAGGAATTACATGCCATAGAGTCATAGACCAATACAATTAGTAAAAGAGAATAGTTCAATTGAGGCATGTCTTACAGAGAAACCACATGATTGTCCGGATCAGAGCAACCCACACCAAACCAGCCACAGGGATCTCCATCCTGAGCGTTCCAATCAGACAGTATTGAATAGGGATCTTCATAAATTGCTCTTTTGAATGCACTCAGCGCAGTTACTAGAAACCGTTAAAAAAAAAAAGAAAAATTATCAACATAACCTCCTAAATTGGCAAGAATATTACGATCTCGAGCTAGAATCAAACAGAGAAACCGATACAAAAGCTTACCCTCGTCAGAAAAACACTGAGCAGGTGTGAAGAGAACCCACCATGAAAGCTTGAGAAGGAGGAGAGAGAAGCCAAGTAACCTCACCATATATCACGGTACGACTCTGGCCTGGCGAGAGCATTAACAGTTGGCACAATTTATTTCGAGTTTAGTTAGAGCTAGACACCGAGTTTGAAGAGAAAAAGCAGGGAAAAGCAGAGGAGAAAGTAATGGTGGAGCAGGTAATGCCAATGGAGAGAGAGAGAGAGAAATTTGAATGCGAACGGAGAAGATTAAAAGATGGCACGGAATGTTTTATGCTGGTCTGGTCTGGTCTCTGGAGGTGGATTAGAAAATTAATGTTGCGCTGGGTGCCTGTATCGAGAGGTGGGGTAATTATTGTCTCCATTCTATTGTTATTTGCTTTGTTTTTACGACAGGGATTAAATTGGATGCACCTGGTTCATGTAGACTGACCATTCAGGGTAAAACTGTAGGGCCCGTTTTGCAAGAGATGAGTTTGGTTTAGTCGTGGGACATCCGTTACTGTTAGCTTTATATATTGGAAAATAATTAATGTATCTAGAGTTAAACCAGCGTTAAACAAGCGGAAGTAATATAGACAGACCAGACTTATTTTATTTTTAATCTATCAGAAATTGATTTTCACGGTAGAATTTCCAAAACTTAAAAACAAAATCAATTTTTTCAATTTTTTTTGCTATTATTTTGGTATTTTAAAAAATCATTATTAACGAAAGATCCACAATTTCTATATCATGGATTTTTTAAAATACCAAAAAAATAGTACAAATTTTCAAAAAATATAAAATTTTGTTATTTATAAATTTTCAATACAGAGAACATATTGAACGGTTTGAATCGGTCGTTTGAAACTTAAATTGGGAGAACAATCATATTGAATGGACCCTTCCGTCTAATATATTGAACACTAACATTATTTCTCAATATCAAAATATTAAATTAATTTAGTTGCTACTCTGTTTTGACTTTAAACTTTATTTTAATTGTCAAATGTTATAAAAAATTAGTTACTTTTGGTTTCCCACGTCATGGGAAAAAAAATCCACAACATTGTTACTGAACTTTTTTAGATGAAATTGTGATGCTATCTCAGTCCTTTACTGTGACGAGTGACGAACATGTTACCTTATTATTATTATTTTTTTTATCGAGCAAAAACCTCCTTTTGGGACTGTTTGGATTCCCTAAGAAATTTGGGAAATTTCATCTTCCTACCATAAATTTATTATAAACAATTCAAACTCTTCACAAAATTACACACTTCCTAATAAATTTATTTCTAAGAATTACAACTTTTCCAAATTCTCCAAATTCTTAAGCGATCCAAACGGCCCTTTGACTCTTCCGGTCTTCCTAGAGGGTAGAAACAAACATAACGTTAGCAAATTTAATTAGACCTACTTGAAATTTAAAACGGACTATTGTATATACATTTAACAGCAAGGTTCCGTTGCCAGTTTGCCACCATTTTTTTTTCGGCACAAATACAAATTGCCATAATTTCATATTTTTTTATTAATATTTAAAAATTTTAAAATTCAAACGTTGAATTTAAACTGTTGATCTTTTTCAATTTAACTAAGGATGCATTTCTATATAAGTTTATAAAATTTGGAGTCAGTTTGATACTCGATCAAGTGATCAACAAACGAACGAATTTAGTTAATTATGACATATTTATTCTAATACGTTCATCATTTGGTCACTTGATCGAGTATCAAACCGACTTCAAGTTTTATAAAACTTATATAGAAACGTATCGCTCGTTAAATTGCACAACATCAACGGTTTAGATTCAGCGTTTGAATTTTAAAAAAAATAAATATTGATAAAATATAAAGTTGTGAAAACTTGTGGTAACAAAAATTAGTGACAGTTGAACCTTGCTCTACATGTAATTACGTGTAAAGTAAATTTGATTATATAAATGATAGGATTTTAAAAATCCGTTGAATCCAAACCGTTGATCTTTTTCAATTTAACTAAGGATGCATTTCTATATAAGTTTATAAAATTTGGAGTCAGTTTGATACTCAATCAAGTGGTCAACAAACGAACGAATTTAGTTAATTATGACATATTTATTCTAATACGTTCATCATTTGGTCACTTGATCGAGTATCAAACCGACTTCAAGTTTTATAAAACTTATATAGAAATGTATCGCTCGTTAAATTGCACAACATCAACGGTTTAGATTCAGCGTTTGAATTTTAAAAAAATAAATATTGATAAAATATAAAGTTGTGAAAATTTGTGGTAACAAAAAATAGTGACAGTTGAACCTTGCTCTACATGTAATTACGTGTAAAGTAAATTTGATTATATAAATGATAGGATTTTAAAAATCTGGATCGTCCATTACTAGCCTTTTTTAAAAGAAAAATAAGGGGTTTCTTAAAAAAAAAAAGAAAAATAAGGGTTCATCCCTTATCTTTTTATGTATAATTAAAAAATTCTTTCGGAAATTTAGCCTTAAATAAATGTAGAAATTGAAATAAATAATGAGATAGTTGTAGTGCGTTCGTACCGCTTAGATAAGGGGGACCGGCGCATCGGTTGCTATTTTCTTTTAAGTAATAAAGTAAATATGATGTAAATTTGAATTGGGCTTTTCACTAATGAAAAGAGATAGAGCCTACCTCTACTAATTTCCGAAAAAAGACAATAAAGAAACAGAAACGGAAAAAAAAAATTGTACCAAAAGGCCGCTATTTTTTCCACTCCAACAGAAAAAAATGACAGCGACGAAGCAATGAACACAGGAATTGTTTCACTCACGTCTCTAATTAGAAATCCACCTAATTTGACTAAAATGCCCTTCGCAATTTTTTTTCCCTTTTTTCTGCGCTGGATGACTGGATCTCAACTTGAGAGTATTTAAGTCAATAGTTGAAAAAATGAGAATGAATCTCTGGAAAAAGAGCGTGAGTGAAGCAATTTCCGATGAACACTTAACACAACGGTATAGTAAAATTTAGCAATGCTTATTACCCTTTGGCATTACAATTTCAGTGTTCCGTTTATGTGATACTCGTAGTTGTAGGTGGTTGCTTTCAAGCAATGTTTTCAATACTCTATCAGTTACCAGAAAATTCCTGTAATATCGGATGCCAGAATAGTAACTGAAATAGCGTTATTTGGTTTTGTGAGAGAAAATATCGGAAAATTTCGAAAAATATAGAGAAATATCAAATTTCGATCATCAGGTCGGTAGAGGTGCCAGTGTGATATCGAGAACACAGCTTTCAAGTGCCTTTTGAGGTCAATGTCTGATATATACAGAGGCGAGGTTATTTTCCACAAATAATGTTTTTTTTTTGTGATAAATAGAGGAAGGGGTTATTGAACTGAGCTTTGATACCAACAAATTTCGAGACCGGCAGGTAGCACCACAAAAGCATCATTGAATGCATAACCCTTCGAGGCTTCGACCAAATAAATGCGATTTAATTGTCGCCACTTATTCAATATATTTATTACTTGTATGTCAAAACGCTATTAACTACTTTATCAGTTATTCGTTGCGGTCGCTATTCAATATAATTTCCACGTCAATATCAAAAGAGCTATTAACCTTTTGTTAGAAAAAATGATGTATTGTATGTGTCAAAACATTTTCAAAAGTTTTGAACTTGTGTCAAAAGTTGGAATCATGTCCGGGGAGAAACGGACTGATGTTAAGTAAAGGCAAACTGACACCAAAGAATTGTGATTATCCTTTAATTTAGTTTCTATCATATTTATTATTATTATTGGTTTGGTCCAGCGCCCTTCCAAGTGTAAGGATCGGCCGAAATAAAAACCGAGACATGATTAAAAATTTAAAATACTTTAAAATTGTCATTTACTATTGTTTCAATAAAATTTTTAAAAATGTAACTAAGTGATATTTAACTGGTGAATAATTTTTTTTTAATTTCCTCATTATATAGGCTGATATTTTAAGCCTTGAGTTAAATCTAATGTACGTAGTTTAACATATTGAAACTTAATACTACACTCAGTTGTAGATATGGAGGATATTGCAGTGACACTCGCCATTAGAATTCAACAATTAATGATACAATGATGCCGGCAATATATTTTGAATTATATTAACACTGGTATATATAGAGAGATTTATTTACCTGTTATTGCTCCTCGTACGCATTATTTTTCCAGTTTTATATACTTGATCCGGGATTTTGATTTTCATTATTTTGTGTGTGGCAATATAGTCAAGTACGAATCAAATGATTGTGTGTGGCAATATATAGTATATAATACACATGAGTAACCACTGATGTTAATATATTATTGCCAACGTCTATAATTATTTAAAAAGCAAGGTTCCGGTGCCACATTTTTTTGTGCTACAAATGTCGCACTTTACTTTTTTTATTTTAAATTTAAAATTTAAAAAATAATTATCCGATCCAAACCGTTGATTTTGTTCATTTAAACGACGGATGTGTTGTCATAAAATTTTATAATTTTTTTAAGTTTATTTGATGCTTGATCAAAAGGTCAAAAATGAACGGACCAAAATAACTAAAATAGAATAATTCTAATATGTCCATTTTTCAACCTCTTGATCAAGTATCAAATAAAGTTAAAAATTATGAAATTTTAGGACAACGCATCCGTCATTAAAATGAACAAGATCAACGGTTTGGATCGGACAATTATATTTCAATTTTTTAATTCAAAATAAAAAGATAAAGTGTGGCATTTGTGGCACCAAAAAAGTGTGGGAACGGAACCTTGCTCTTATTTAAATGCCTTATTTTTTTGCAAAATACTACACGTGACGGATTATAACACTATCGGGTTGTTTAATCAAGGCTTGATTGTTTGAATTTATTCTTTGAAAGTTTCTTATAAATATATTTACAGTTCAATTTTGTTCAAGCACATGTCTATGGATATTTCGTGAATCGGTCTTCTAAAACAATTGTATTAATTTTATCCTTTCATTAAATGGCTATGACACATTTTTATTAAATTTCTTAATAACGGACATATTGCGCAATGTGAAGTCACCAAAAGTATTCTGAATGAATATATGTTTTTCTCAAGAAAGGTGAACGTCAAGTTTCCTACATTTTTTAACCTAAATATCTATAAGAGATCTTCTAATTTAAGTTTTCGAATATACGACATCCACTGAAATTACAGTCTTTTATCACTAGACTGAAGACTTGTTCTCAATCTAAATACGTACATATGATCATTTTTATTTTAACAAAATGTTGACTAATAACAGAGCCTAAATCGGACAAATATAAGTTGACGTGTTTAAGACTAATGGAAAAGATAGTAGAACCAAGAGCAAAAACGTTGAAGCTTGATCGAACAATAATTAATTCCAAAACCCCACAAAACCAAGTAAAATAGTTCGGAAGCTGAAATCAACTTTATTTTGAATATAGAGGAGCAAGTGACCGAAATTGATTTGAAAGACATAAACAAATGAATAATGAACCTGGGCTGCAAAAATAAAACAGCCACTTTAGTTTCTCGGTTTTTTTTTTTTTTTAACTTTTGCATACGTAAGAGTAGCTGGCCTGCTGACGGTGTGACACACCGCAGGTAGGCCTGTCAGTATTAATGTTTCACCCAACTGTTCCGTTTCGTTCTTTTTAAACTAAATGAAAACGAAAGAGTAAATGAATTTTATTTTAAAAAACGGAACGGAAACGAAATTGAAATTTATCAACGTTATTGAAACGGAACACAGAAATTGGCTGAAATAAAAATGAAAGACGAAACGTTAAATAAAACAGAAATATATTTCATTTAACGAAACATAACGGAAACGAAATAAGAATTTCGTCCGTTACTGAAACAGAACATAAACGGAAATTTGAAATTCCGCTTACGTGATCCATGTTTGACAGGCCTAACCGCTAGCATACACAATAAAAAAAAAAGTACGTCAAACATTCAAAATTTGTAATTAAGAAGTAATTTCCTGTGATCGCTTAATTAGAATAGTCTAATCATGGAACTTGGGTTTGGTATAACTACCGCTTATTGATATTGTAGTAGACACCTCAATCCAAGATTAGAGTCAAACATTGCTTATTTCAGCAAGACTGCTTGATAAAAAGGAGCAAGTAAAAACAGCTGATATAAACAAGAAAAAAAAAAAGGAACTGGATATGATTAATGGTTGTTACTTATTAGGTATAATTAGTTAGTATTGCTTTCCAATGTAAAAAGTAACTTGGGGTCATCTATGTTGAGGTTTGTTCAAGCAAACTTTTTAGACACCGCAAGGTAAGATAACATAACTGCGCATGGCCCAGCTGTCATTCGATCAGCGTTCGGTACTAAACCATGTGCGGATGTGTTTCGATTATTATTTTTTATATCCATGTGTATTTGAGTGGCGATTCAACAATCAATTTAATTATTATCTTTAATATCGATCCATATGTATTTGAGTGGGAATTCAACGATATAGCTAAATGTACCAATATGACTATGGTTTGAATTTGATAGATGTAAGAGACAAATGATAAACAATTGCATCCCGTAAATATTTTTTAAAGAAAGTTGAAATTAAATTCTTCGAACTTTGTTCAAGTTAAATAGTATAAAAGATTATCTAATTGAATTTGAAATTCATAATCTTCACTGAAAGTGTATAGAGAATTATTTACAACAATTGTTCAATATAGGGTTTACCACTGGACCGCCCGGTCTGACCCGATCCGTACCCGAACCGGATTTTTTCACGACCCGACCCGGACCGTAGCAGAACCGTGATGGTCCGGGTCGGGTTTATCACGGGTTTGGGTCGCCAATTTAGCATAAACCTGACCTAAACCCGTCCCGTCTTAACCCGTGGACCGGCCTGGACCGGACCATAAACCCGTGCAAACCCGTGTGAGCCGTGGTATTTTCAAAAAAAAAAACCAAACCAAACCGAACCCGTTTGAATTTGTTCAATTATTAAAAAAATTACAAATCAAGTTTTTAGAATAAAATAAATTTTAAATAAACTACAAATTATTTTATTATTAATTTTATTAGACTTAATATATTTTAACTAATTTTTATAACTTATATTTTATAATTTTTTGTCATGCAATTTTGAAAACCATCGACAATGAAAAAAACATTAAAAATTACAAACTAAATTAAAAAAAAACTAAAATGGACTACAAAATTATACTTAATTATTTGAACTATAAATATAATATATTTTAACGAATTTATATTAATTTCTTTTATAAAATTTTGATATCGAAACAATGAAAAAAGGAAAAATAAAAATCTGGAAAAAACCCACTTGGACCGGACTGGACCGGACCCGGCCCGACCCTTCTTTACCCGTCCGGTTCACATAGGTCCGGGTCTACCAAGGGTTTGGATCGACGTTTTTGGAAGGTGGCCCGTGCTAACCCATCCCGTGAACCCATGAACCCATGGCCCGTGATAACCCGTGGACCGTGGGGGTTTGGACCGGACCGGACCGTTTGGTAAACCCTAGTTCAATATATCATCCGCGTCATCCCACACCAGCATCTTCACTTCTTTCCTCTCCCTTCCATCCACGTTTTTTCCTTCCTTTTCTATTCACGCACAGATCTAGATCAGAAAAGCGCCATCTCCTTCTTGTTAGAGTTATGTCCTAGAAGTCAATAATTTAATGACTTAATTATTAGTTTATGTTTGGGATGATATTTTATCATCTGTTCCTAGGTTTATTATTGACAGATCATTCAGGTTGAGGATCTGAATTGTAGATCTCTGTGGATCATTCTTTAGAATGACAATAATAAATCTAAACGGTCCATAATCTTGATAATTAACAAGGAACATTAATTATCATATAAGATTAGTATGCAAGTTAAGTGATGATTAAGTTCTACAAATCATAGGTAAAGAGTTACCAACTTAATTGCATATGTGTATGTTATGGAACATAGCACAGGACTTGACCCATCGAAATAAACATATGGATTGTGTTATGTGTCATTGTTTATTTCGTTATGATTTTGGTTCTAAGTTTGAGATGTTTATCTTTTCCACATGAGGATAGGTTCAATAAATATCGTCTACCGCTGATTCCCGATAAGGGCTGCTATACGGACTTTATTTATGTTCTCTTGAATTGTGCGGGGAAAAGCTAATCATCAAGAAAACCGTATGTCCCTCATTAATTCACTTAGTGAGTGACGATATCTGTTTGGGCCCCTTGATGGAGATAGATTGTTTGCATGCAACTTTATACAATTATCTCTAGATCAAGAAACGTATAATCTGCAAGAATGACACATTCCTATCTTGGATTATACGATGATATCGTGTGACATAAGAATCAAAATAGGGAAATACATTTATTCTCTTATGCAGGATTGAAATATTGTAGCAGTACACTATTTATGCGAATTGGGAGTCATAACGTGTTGCTAGATACCGCTTATGATTATTGGAATTAAATAGCGATTTAATTCCATGTCCAACTTAGCATAAATCCTCAAAGGGTCACACAAAATAGAGTTTTGACCAAGACAGTGCATTATTTATTTATTCGCAATAGTGCGTATTGCGAAAATATGATAAGTTGATTAATTAATTGTATACCGTTATAATTAATTAAGTCAAATGGATCATATAGAAATAAATTAATGTATTAGCTAATCCTAGAATGATTATTAATTGGTTAATAATTATTTTAGTTCAACTCAATTTAATATAAATAGTTATATTAATTTAATGGGCCAATATATATGCATTAAATATATAGCCCAATTAAAGAGCATTTGGAGTAGCTTTTAATTAAATGAATTAGAGGCTTGTTTGAGTGAGTTAAGAGGCCCATTAGAGCCCATTTTCTGGCCGGCCCTAGTGGTAGGTGGGAGTGGCAATCTTGTAAATAGATGGTTGGTGGTAGGTAGGGATCATGCACTATATATAGAGATGTGTAGATGCAAATTTGAGGCTTCTCTCTTCCCTAACCCTAGCCGCCCCCTCTTTCTCCCTCTCTTGGCCGGCGCCTCTCATCTCCTCTCTCTCTCCATTAGCTCATGAGTTGAGCAATATTCTCTCCACTAATTAAATTGTTAATTAAAGAAGAAGAGAGAATAACTTGGATTAGCTTTGTTCTAATCGAATCGCTAGCACGAATCGATTTAGACCTTGGTTAATCTCTAGGTGGACTCGAGGCGCGATTAGGAGGCGAAGGAGAGCACCCCATCGATTCCCATGCCGTAGGATCGAGCCCCGCGAATACGATTTCGCGGGAGGTACAAAATCCACCCCTTTCTCTTTGTGTTAACTTGGCTTTTGTGCACGATTCGTTGTGTATGTTGTTTCGATGGCTTAATTAAATTGTAATTAGCATAAAAATCGAAAATTACACACTTCCTAACACTTCTGTCTCTCTTCTCTCTCCATCTTCTTCTTCTTTCATCAAATACGACCTTTCCTTCCTCGATTTGTCTCTCTCCAATCTCTCCATGGCCTCATCTCACCTCCCTCTTCTTGTCTTTCTCTTCCTCATCTTCACCTTCTACTCTAAAGATGACGACCTCTTGAAACTCCTCATCTCACCTCCTTCTCCTCACGATCCAGATCTTTTATTTCTGTCCATTTTTATTTTCTCTCTTATAAATGTGGATCTAAACGGTAAAAAATTTCAGTTAGTTGTAATAAAAGAGCACAAGTGTTATAAGCATAAATGTTCATTTTTATTAAGTATAAATGTCCAGATTATCAAATTATTATAAGCATAAATGTTCAGTTATTAAATATTATAAATATAAAGTTTACTTTATTAAGTATAAATGTTCAGTTTATTAAGTACAAATATTTAGTTAATTGTAACAAGGGATAATCCTATAAGCATAACTGTTTAATTTATTAAATATAAATATTTAGTTAGTTGTAACAAGAAATTATCTTATTAGTGTATTTATTAGATATAAAAAATTATCATCATGTAACCATAATTGTTTAGTTAGATGTAATAAGTGATCATCTTAGTATAAATATGAGTGTAGACGAGAGTCAAGGAACAGAGAAAATGAGAGAGATGGAAACGCGTCAGAAATGAAAAGGTGCTCCCACGACGGCGTCAAAAATGAAAATTAGAGAGAAAGGATGCGCGTGAGACAAAAAGAAAGGAGGGGGATGAAAACAAAAAAAAAGGGAGGATGAAATCACTGGTGCCAAAAAAAAAAAGAAAGACGCTCCTCTCCAACTGAATTTTTATTTTTTAGTTGGGATGATAGCGATGATACAGTGCACGATTGTACCCATCACTTTCAGTCATTTATCATTAGTCCAGTGGCTGGTTTTCACATTCCATAATTAAAATTTATAAATTTCAGCAAATCTATGATCCATCCTATATTTGAAGATCTTTATTACTTTTTATGAGAAAACAAACATAATTTGGGATAGTAACATACTATTTTGTTCAGAAAGGAAAAATTGAATTATCAGATTTATCTAAATCTAAGTAATCATCTTACCATTCTTTTTCCCAAAAAAAAAAAATTTTATCTGTCATTGATTTATTTCCTTTCTAAAAGTACGAAAACTTTGTAATGTAACTAATTAATTAGTATCCTTCATCATTAATACATTCGACCATCCTTTAATTGCATTTCGTCTTATAATGCTTCAAAAGTCTATGTTTTCCACTAAGCATATACTTTGAATCTATCAATTTAAGTAGTAAAAGGGGTTGGGATGGAATTGGAGAAATTTATATGGAAGGATTGGGGTAGTGCTTACAAAAAAAAGTTTACAATGCTTCAATATTATTTCGGGGGTGATAAAGATCATCCCCAAGATCCATCATCTCCATCATCTCCAGTGGGAACACATTTTAATTTTTTCTATTTTTGGAATACTTTTGGTCCCACTATTTCTCTCCCTCCCATTCTTTTCTATTTTGGTCCCCACTGTTACTCTCCCTTCCATCCTTTTTATTTTTGGTCCCCACTATTTTTCTTTCTCTCATCCTTTCATATTTCGGTCCCCACTATTACAATTACTCATATTAACTACAACAGTTAGTATCCAAATTACAACAATTATTTATATTAACTACTTCAGCTACATATATAACTTCAACAGCTACATATTTAAACTTCAACAGCTACATATTTTAACTTCAACAGTTACAAATATAACTTCAACAGTACATAACTTCAACAGTACATATATAACTTCAAAAGTTATATATATTAACTTTAACAGTTACATATATAACTTCAACATTTATATATATAACTTCAACAATTATATATATTGAATTTGTCAATAAACTCTGCAATTATGGCATTTTCTGTGGACTATGTAAATTAATAATTCGGGAAATTGGAGTTTATGTTGCATCATTGTGCTGTAAAAAGGAATGTATGTATGTATGCTGGATTAAAGGAGAAGCTGAAGAAAATTATTTCGTCAGACTTCTTCACGGCCACACCTGAGATGAAGGCTCCCAGTTGAAGTTGCTGCAGCTGTGGGGCAGCTTCACATCTCCGAAGATAGCACTGTGCCATCAGAAATTACCGAGGGCGACATCTCCACTCTTGATAACAAGGTAGTGATTCGTGTATTATCTGGTAACTACATATTTTTCTTAATCAAGCTTGATTTGGGAATTACATTGTTCATATCTTTGTAATAATCATGCTTCAACTATGCTCACAATACTCATGAAACATTACCAATTTCCATTCGTACTGATAAGGTGATGTATACGGTAAGAAATGCATATATGTGCATCAAAGATCATATGGATAAAGTCTTATTGGTAATTACGAGATAAGATCTGCAACTGCTTCACTGATGACATATCTTTTTCAACCTGGGACTATTAGCCGCAAATCTAGGACAATATTTTACTCTAATCAATAGATAGTTAATGTAAATTTTTAAGCATACTTGCATAATAGAATTGCCGAACTTCTTCCTTTAACTTCTATATGACCAATCGTTTTGGAACAACAAAGAAGCATATTCATACATTTTTAACAAAAAGGGTTAAAATTATGTACCAAAAAAATGGAACAGTTACATATATAACTTCAACAGTTATATATATAACTTCAACATTTACATATATTGAATTTGTATATTTTGTTATTACATGTTACGGTTCGGAATTTCAATGAATTATATGATGGGAATAGATATGGGATGATGGGATGACGCTGGATTTGCAATGAGGATGAATGGGATGATTTCATCATCCTTTGGACTTTCTTATTAATGAAGATATGTTAGATAATTAATAAAAATTTGGAGATGATGAGAATAATAGAATCTATGGGATGATGGAAAGCAATTCCCATATTATTTCCCCTCTTAAAAATACTCTTTTGAGAAACTCAATTTCCCTTTTTTATCTTACACACCAAAAAAGAAAAGCGTGTCTTCATCCAATCTTGTCCTCGCGTCATCTACATTTCTTGTGGATAATTTGCATTTGAAAATGAAACGTTATGTTAATATTGCGCTTTGATATGAACTGTTCTCTTCTCTTATTAGTGTTGTAATTATGCATTGGCGCTTGCCCGCTTACTGTGAAAAAAACTAGCCATGTGAAGAATTATTAATCAACTGCGCTTTCAAATATGTCTTCCAATAGCAACAAGCCAATTAGGTTTAGAGGATGATATCTTAGTGGTACAAGTAGGATCTAAACAGGAATACGGTTGAAATGATGTTGGCAGACTAACTTTTTTTTTTATTTAAATTGGCAGACTAACTGAGATGGGAACAAGTATATAGTCATATAGAGTCTCTTTACCTAATTAATTAAATAATTAATTAATTGTACAATGGCTTGATGACGCGTCTTCCAATAAATGAAAGCGAATGGATTGCCTTTTCTTCTCTACTTCAATTTTATTCGCTTGTATTTTCTCTAAATAGGTACTTGTATATTTGGTACTGATGTAACAATCTCCAAGAATTCAAAATGATACCTCTCCATATATATGTGGATTAATTATTCTTTAAAAGCTGTTTGACAAGAGTCAAACTAGTAAGTTTTTAATCAAGGAAAAAAAAATTTGTATCCAGAAAACAAAAGGCAAAAGTAAAGTAGTTAAAAAAAAATACAGAAATACTAGACTAAAATATTAAAAGTTGCTCTTATGATAAACAAAACTTATCCCACTGCTCAATGTCTCCTTCTGCATGAGTAATGAATTAATTTTTAATTCCATGTTGTCAGCCTCAGTCTATTCCACAGCCTGTGTTGGTGCGGATTGCATGTTTGTTTTATTGTAAAACGAAGCGTTATATTGTTGTTTTAAATTTTTTATTATTTAAAATTTGTTCTACGGTTTATATGAGTTAGAGTATGTCATATTTCTAATTATTTGTATTTTATGTAAGTAATAATACTTTGTTGTTATTTTTGTTTTTAACTAGTTGCATTATTCTTTTAACTTATCATTATTTAGTTCAAGATTAAAAATGTTATATTTGGACTAATATGAATCAGATCAACAGTCTACACGAAATACCAGAAAAAGAAATGCGATTATATCTCAAATTTAGAGTATACAAATAAATGCAATTGTCAAAATGCCTATTAGATATTTATTTAATTACACTGGTCATATTTGGTACAATATTCGTTTTTTTTTCCGAATTAAAATGAGAGATAAGGATAAAATAAATTCTGATGGACCGTTATATATATCTCAAATTTAGAGCTTCTAATGGCTAGTTTGAATCGCACAAACTAATCTTCGTATTCAAATTTTGTTGAAAACCATGCACCATTTTATCATATTTTTAGAAAATCTTTTGATTTGAAAATTATGGACCTTCTAAAAGAAATACTAAAATATAAAATAAATAGAGATCGAGTTTTTTGGATCGGCCATTAGAAACTCTATAATTGAGATATAATTGTGGCTAACGAGCTCTTCTATCAGCCATTAGACATGATGCTTTGTAAAAACAAAGTAAGGCAAAAGAAGAAAATGACTTATAAAACATAATAGATGAACTAATGATTGGGGCAATTTTGTAATCAAAATTGTTAGAATTTTGTCCTTTCAAGAAAAAATAATTCCTAAAGGAAGTTAAATTTTTTCCCCCTTCATTTTAAGATATTTCATTCTATTCCGAAAATACAATAGATCGTGATAATTAATCACGACCATTTTTCCAACCTCATTCCGTGAATAGAGTACTTGTTATTGAATATCTGGAACGATCATCTAATGCAAAGAATGTCATGTTGCACTTTAATTAATTCCACATTCCTTATCATAAACTAAGAAACGGATGTATCAAAATCTTTATATAAGCCATGCACTGTATCAAAATTAGAATATTCAAATCAGATTATATAATTAAAACTTCCTTACAATAATTAACAATTTCTGCCATTTGTTTTGATTGAATGATCTACCAGAACTATGTCACATTAATGTCGTCACTTGTACGATAAATTGATAATAGACGCGAAATCACAATTACTAATACATCAACAACTCCACACACCCAGCTTTCTTATATATGCTCCATAGTTAATTTGCATAGCATAGAAAATAAGTCAAGTTCAAATTAGATGGAAACATGCTCATATTCGACAAAACTTTATTTTAGTTTCACTTGTTATTATAATGTTGAATATTCCAAAAGCAGAATGTAAAGAACGAAATCATCAATATCTGTGTAGTACTGTAGTTCTACTCAAATATATACATACTAATCTATCACTGTTACGTACCGTTTATGAGATTGATCAGATAAAAATTAAATAAAATAATTTGCTGTCTATATTATTTATTTTAAACAAGATGATCCAATAATTAGAGGACGTCTAGATTCTAGGATTTGTACCTTAGTTCTGATCCATCCGAACTTCGAGAAATAAGATCGAAAAAAAAAATTCTAACATGAAAACTCGGCTTAGAAAGAGAGAATTTGAGCACGGTTGGACCGCACAAGACTTCATTGCATAACTTCCTTGATGGTGTATCCGTACTTCCAAAGTGTAAACTGAAATACTAGAGTTCAGGGAGACAAGACCGGACACAACGCCACCATCAGACAAATATTTAAATATTTTTAAGTTTTTTTGGGTTAAGAACACTTAAGACTCAAGCTTATAAATATAATCTAAGATATGACCAATAAACTAATTGAGCTGGACCATTCTTTTCACCGCAAATTGGTGAGCTATTTGTATCTTTGGACATATGATTGATTGTGATCTTGTCTGATTTATTTGCCACTTGTGCAAACTCCATTTCATAATTTGTATTAAAAATAACTATAAAAAATTTGTCAGCTTTTGATGTTGGTACTTTCTTGTAGATACAATTGACGGGATTTGTTCGTTTCTTATTGCCATATTAAGCTTTTGTTTGTACTTGTTTGTATATTTTGTTTCCTAATCATTTTTTTCACAAGAGCAAGTTTCGTAGGAGCAGATAAATTATGAATCAAAATTTCCTTGTCCAGCTCATTCATTTTTTAGTTTTTCAACTTTTTAGTAAGTTTCTCTAGGTTCCCTTATTTTTCCTTTCTGACTATGTCAAGATTGTCTTAAAAAAAAAGTTCTCAACCGAACAATCTGGAAATATGCTACAAGGAAAGTAGTTAATTGTGCATAAAAATAAAATAACTTTGAAAATTCAAATATTTTTTTATATTAGTCAGATAGGTTGCAGGAATTGAATTAATTAATTGCAACTTGGAAACAATCTGTCCGCCCGTCCAAATTAAAAAAAAAATTATAAACAATAACTGGTTATGAGTAACAAGATCATAAATTTGAAATATACTTTCTACAATTTTCATGACGAGCACCGCAGTTACAAAAAATAACTCAGGCACCAATATATGACATCGATGTACCATGCTATCATGCCCTATATTTTTGTGCAAATATGTACCTCATGCCTTCAAAAGACCATAAATATTTTTTACACCATGCTATCCCGTCTCTGTTTTCCAAGCGTTCTCTTCCCATGTCTCGACTTGCTTTATCGAATTCTCTCTCCTCGTCTGAATTGTTTTCAGTTCAACATCACTGAAGGGTGGTGGCAACTCACAGG
Organism: Rhynchospora pubera; assembly: GCA_028095005.1. Classification (NCBI taxonomy): domain Eukaryota; kingdom Viridiplantae; phylum Streptophyta; class Magnoliopsida; order Poales; family Cyperaceae; genus Rhynchospora; species Rhynchospora pubera. The sequence continues at coordinate 54,887,270 of CM051462.1, forward strand.
GGCCGACATCGCTGGGTTTATGCACGACCGAATCCAACATAAACTTTTGCTCGACCCCATGAGCCCGGCACGCCATCGACTCAGGGCAGAGTTCAGTTGCATTAGGTGGTACAGTTGGCTTGTATTTCAAGAGCTTTGCATACTCTGTCAAGAGGTGGAACATGTAGTCATATATATTCTCCATCTTGAGCATTTCTTGAACATAGCTGCTGGCCTGCTTTCCTATTTCTTGTGCCTGTCCAACATTAAGCCCATAATGTTATTAGGCTCAATAGCTCGTTTAGCCCACTAATTGAAAATGGGCTGCTGCTAAATGCTAATAACTTCATTTAAGCCCAGTTATTGCCTTGTTGCAGGGGTGAAAACGGTCACCGTTTCGACCGTCCTTTCGTTTCGTTTCGTCCAAAACGAAACGAAAACGGTTAAAGATTTTTGTTGCGTTTTAAAAACGAAACGGTTAACGAAAGCTTGAAACAGTTTCGTCCATGTGTATTTTCGTGGTATTTTCGTGATTTCGACCGTTTCGTTTTGAACGAAACGGTTAACGCAAATGGTAGTCAATTTCGTTTTCAAAACGCAACGGTCAACGAAACCGACCGTTTTCGTGGTCGTTTTGAACGTTATGCAGCCCTACCTTGTTGGCATTATTGAGGGAAAAAAGAATAGGAAAAAATACATGAAAAGGAAAAAATAATTAACCTTTTGCTTATGAGAGTTGCCCCAGTCAACTGCAAACTTAATAGACCGGCATTTGTCATTTTCACTTATAGGCCAGTAGTGCTGGACCGGCATAAGACCCCGAGAGTAGAAATCATAGTATTTCGGCTTTACAATCAATGTCATGGAATCACATGCTAAAATGTACTTCTCACTCACTGACCATGCAGATCCCTCGATGTAAATCTTGTACCTGTAATAGTATGTATTAAGTTGGCATATACCTCTAAATGACAACATAACAGAAAGAAAAGAAAAATAAAAAGAATGAGAGCTGAATTACCTATGGATGCACTGTTTTGAAAGGTCCGAATCCTTGAATCCTTCCTGTGACTCTTTGAGCCAGTTCTGCAGTTCAAAAAGACAAGGCCACTATTTAATACTTCATTAACAGAGCATCGGAAAAATAATCTTATGTTAATATTTGAATATTAATTCATTGCAAATTATAGGGTACCTGCGCATAGATCCGAGCATTCCAATCGTGAGTCTCGGAGACATTACATTGTACCAACTCCTGCCTGATTTTGGCAACAGCAGGATTACCTTTCCAATAAGCATAAGGCTCCCTATTCATCCATCCAACGCGCTTATTCCCTCCGTCAATCTCCCTTTTCAATGCCTCCCATGGCTTAATATTTATCTCAGCCCTGTTTTGATAAGTCCAATAAAAAAAGCAGAGAGATGCAACCCTTTAAACTCATTCATTAAATTTGTAATTTGATTAATATCCAATCATGTAAATTAATTGGTGAAAATTAAGAATTACCAACCCCAGAAGGACCAGTCAGGGAATACGATATCAAGAGTAGACTCATCCCCACAGTAACGAAATAGCGGCGGTGGTGACGGTGCGTTTTCCCAATTGTACTCATCAGCCTTAACCACTGGCCAGTCAACACAGTCAAACATGAGATCAAGATCAGGAATCTTTCCAGGGTAATACCTTAACAGCTGCAGAATGCCCCATACGGTGAAAACATCTCGGGTTTGAAATGCTCGTTGATACTTCTGCACATAGGCACGGCCATTTACAATTGTCAACCTGAAGTTGGCGGTCTTCTTGGCTCGCTCGACCATATCAAGTGTAATACCCGTTTTGGCCCACGGACGAAGGTCTTCATGGATCCAACGGAAGTAAGACGGGCAAGTGGAGGAAGGGGGAGGGAGAGAGGATGGGAGGAGGGTGGGTGGTGCCGGGCACTTTATGCGGTGTCGGGTTTGGTTCGTGGTGTTTGAACAGGAGATGGGCAGAAGAATTGGAAGGGATGGCGGATCGGGTTTTCGAGGGTTTGCTGAGACAGATTCTGGTAATGCTGTATGACTGTGGATTGTGGTGAGCATGTCATGGGATGGTACAACCTGCAATGGGGGTAATTTTGTTTTGTTAGAGAAATTGGAGGTCAAACATAATAATAAGCGATGAATTTACTCTGATATTTTGTATTGCAATAACCTCGACTTCACAATGTCGTTTAATTATTCATTTATGTTTTGTAAACTATCATTGATAGAACATAAAGTTGTCAAGACTTAGCAAAAAAAAAAAAAAGAAAATCAACATGAAGTAATCAGTATTCTACCATTTCGAAGCTTAAGCATTTATCATACGTGTAATTTAGTCCTCTGGGAATTTGTTATCAAATAAAGGAAAAAGAATTCACTTGTTCAATAGGAAATTGTCATAAAAAAAATGGTAAATTGAAAGTCACATGTTGCTAGAAAACTTAGGTGTCGATTCGTCGGTAATGTTCACTGATAAGAGCAACTACTACATTGAACTCACGTACCATATAATGACAAAATAATGACATTATATTCATTATCAAAATATATTTTTTCGATTTTTTTTAAATACAAAATTCTAAATTCAATCTCTGATAAAAATACTTTTGAGATTTATCAAGGCCTGAATATAAAATTTGACAACTGTTATTAAATTATGATGTCATATTCAGGCCTTAATATAATGTCATACTACATTTTTTTTCTAAACATTTCTCTCTTATTTGTTAATATAACTTGAATATAAAGAACTACTCATATTAGAGAACTTTTTAATGACGAAATGTTACCCCGTTTACTATCTATTCCAACATTTTTTTTTCATATTAAATTTTCTGTAAACTTTATCTATTCAGTTAAGTGAAACCTAAATATTTACTGTAAATATTAATTGATGAAGTGACATTTTTTATTTTATATACCCATTTGTTAATGCTTATTTATCTCTGTGATATTATTCAACATTGAACTTATATTTTGTAGTAATATTGTTGGCGTGCTTAATTATCTAATTTTGTGTAGTAGGCCCTTCCCTACAAGAAATTACAGTACAAATATGCCAAGTGAGCAACTATTCAGGGATTGCAATCTGTGCCGCACCTCAGCTTTGAAGCACAAATCTGAGGGAAAACGTTGTGTGGAAATTTGTGTACATCTCAAAAATGACGCCGTTGGCAACGTGTAAGCCATGCTGCGAAGGACCCATCCTATACAGCCACGAAATTTTAACTTTTGCAAGTTTGGGATTAATAGCGGGCTAGCGGCCTAGCGGGACCTGAGAAAGGCCATATGGTCGGATATGGAACAACCAAAGTCCAAAGGCATGGTTCTAATTCAATAAAGTAAATTTTCTTTGAAGTCCTTATATTTTATAAATTTTACTTTCACTCCATTTCTAGCAAACAATGACACGTCATTAAGCCATATGTGTCAAGAAGTGGGGAGGGCCGAGGGCTACGGAAACAATGCAACACAATGCACTTCAGGCTCAGTTTGGAAGCGTTGAGAATAAGGTAGGAAGAAGGAAGAAGGAAGAAGGGAAGAAATTTATTGGGAATGGGTAAATTTATTGGAAAGTGTGTAACTTTTGTGAAGAGTTTGGATGATTAGAAATAAATTTATTGATAAAAAGTGGTTATTCCTTATTCCTTATTCCTTATTCCGGAAAGAAGCCATCCAATCGGAGCCTTCAAAGTTAAGAAAAAATTCTAAAATTACAATTCTTACAAATTTACCCAAAAAAATCATTTATAAATAGTTTGTATAAAAGTCTAGAGTATGACGTATGCATTACTATAATATTTTCTTGGCCCACAAAAAAATTACTATAATACTTTCTCTTTTTTTTCGGCCTCCACAAGTTCAGAAAACATATATCAATTACATTTTTGACATTATGACTTATCGTACGCATGAGAATGCCATTTGTATAACTATTTGTTGAAATATGATGCTGCTCAAGATCGTGTCCAGGATCCGAAGCATGCAATAGATGAATTGTGTGTCAGAATTTCGTGTCTTCAATGACACAAAAAAAGAAAAATTATAATTCTATGTAACTTGGAGACATCTAATAGAAGAGGAACTTGGAGGTACCTCGAAAAAAGGAAAATATACATAATGGGAACGATGATTGATTAAGGAGAATCTGGTTTGATCATTTACAATGTGATTAGATATTCTTACATTTCCTTACCGCATTGTCTCTTATTTATATTTCTTTTTGTGTTGTATCAATTAAGAATTATTACAAAAAATAATAAAAAAATGTGCGTATGTGTGAAGAACATAGGCATTAAGTTGGTATTGAATTTCGTTAAAACTTGTTTCTACTTTTACATCGAGATTTTAAGGGCCACGGTTCGTGTGCACTACCCAGATAGATTAAAACTTGTTTCTACTCTAATGGTTCTTGTGCATAATAATGATTAAAATCGGTTGCGATGAAGATTAAAATCCATCTCAACCGATGAAAATTTGACATTATTAAGCTGTATTTTTTTTTGAAGGATTTGATTTAATAATGAAATATCATTTTTTCCAATTTTTATACAATTCAAGTTTTCTAATTCTAATATTTTTATACAATTCAAGTTCTTTAATTAAAAAATTTTAAATATGTAAAAATGAATTATGAGTTTTTTTATTAATTGTGTATCATATTTCATATATATTAAATATCATTCGATATTCGATCGAAAACAATCAATTTTCAAGGTTTTTCTTATAAACAATAAAATAGATCAAATTTAATCATTTTTTGTATGCATGATATAAAAGGTGGATTAGCGGACGATACAGATCTCTTTAATTTGACAAGTAAAGGTCAAACTTTGACCATACAAAGCAACAAGAAAAAAAGGCGGAACTAAGAAACAAAAGTTAGGAATAGCGACGTTGGAACTATACTAGAAATACTCAAAAATACACACTTGCAGTTACGCTTAAAGTCTTGCAACTTTTATTTTAGTAGGTTGTTGATATGAATCAAATGATGTTGATGCAGGGTCACGAGATCGGACCGACCGGTGGTGCTGTCTTGAGCAAAGCATTTAATGGCCTCCTTAGCTGTATCCTATATATATATCCTTTGTTTTTATTCACCAAATTAGTAAATATCAACCCACTCTTAGAGTTATCAAGTGTTTTCACTTCATCCAGTACGATGAATTGACTATGTACAATTATTATGAGTTCTTATAGTATTGGTCGCAATCAGAATCAGGTTGGTTGAATTGAATTGTGATCAGATCAGTTTTACTTCACACAATTATCAGTTTAACGGATCGGGTTGGAAGACAATTTTAGCTTTTATATTTTTGCAAAATTTTTAGCAAGGAAAAGACACGAATACGATAATTTTTTTTAAGTTAAACTAATCTGATTCGTTTGCCACCTACTAATTATAGAATTGTATATAGTTAGTTCATCACACTAGCTAGGGAAGTAAAAACACTTCCTAACATTAGACGTTACGTAGAATTTGCTAATTTGGTGAATCAAAGGAATAATATATAGATCAAGTAAAAATTTATCACTTCTAAAATGGTTGTTATATTGATTGGATCGGGTTCGAGTCGCATTGGATATCTAAGTTTTAATTGATCAAGTAATTAAAATTTGTCACATCTAAAGTGACAATCGAACCGATCAGATCAAATTTGAGTCATGACAGATTAGACCGAATCAGCTTGATTTAAAAGAATTATCTGATTCGGGTTGGACTCGATCAGATTAGATCTCGAGTTGTTCAACTAGATCATATCGGGTCGGGTCAAAAAAACATTCCAAAATGTTTGGGTCGGATGCGTTTTTCAACCTCTAATCAGTTCAGTAGTACACCCATCACAATTCTACGGATGTTTGCTCACCATAGACGACTCTCGTAGTAGATTTCCAAATATTAATAACTGAGTAAATTACTCTAGCCCTCAAGCGTATTTTTTTTTTCAACTCCTAACTATAAATTGTAATATATTTTCATCTATGCACACAGAAAAGAAGAACACTAAATACTCCTAGATACAAAATCAAAGATTCTTTTGTGAAATCATGAAGTCCAATTTCCTCATGAGAAATCAAAGCAAAGCGTACCACAATTTAGCTGAAAATTAAAGTATGGAGACATTCATGTACATAATTATAAAGAATTTAAACTTACAGGCATCCATTGAGCACAGACAAATGCACCAACGAGGAGAGTGAGGAAGAAGAGAAACACAGTGCTTGTAGTTTGAGAATAGGCCTCGCATGTCTTCTTTAGATGCTTTCCCACATTGTACCGCACCTTCATCCTTGCTCCCTCCTCTCAGCTTCGCATACCAATCAATAATTTTGTGTAATTTGAAGGCCAAAGATTCAGAGGAGAGGAAGTGAGTAGATACAACTGCAGTTCAAGGAATGCAAGGGATGAAGAAGAAGAAGAAGAAGAAGAAAGGCTTGTTAGTGGCAAGTTAGATCTGGTGGAGCCCTCAGCGTGAAGACATGTAGAGAAGGAATTTATTTATTTATTTATGCATTAATTTTGGTGGAAATGGAGGGTGTGGATACTTAGTGGCTAGCTTGTCGCTTTGTTATTGCTTATCTTTTTTGGGTCTTCTCTTTTATTCTCTCAACTGTAAATCCATTTTTTCTGGGCATACTTAGTTGACGTGGCAAGCTCCCCTGAATTTGTCAGGGCATGAAAACGAGAAGGGACTTTGATCAATTGATTATTTGCAAGCTCAGACTTGCAACTCTTGCATAGAAGATAGATTTGTGTTTCCGGGAAAAAAAGAAAGACAAAAGAAGTAGGACTGTCAATGGGTACGGTACGGTACGGTAGAAGGTATTTTCATTACCGTACCCGTTAAAATTTTCTTTACCCGTACCCTACCCGTACCCGTTAAAAATAGCTTTACCCGTACCTTACCCGTACCCGTTAAGAATTAACGGTACGGATACGATAACGGTAAAAATGAATATAATAATAATAAAATTTATAGACTCTGTATAAATAAATTATATCAATAAGTATATTAATAAAGTGCAACAATGGTGGCGAATATTTTAGGTTTATGCTTTCTTATTTTTTCGTACACTGAATAGAAATAATTATAAATCTTAAATAAAATCTAGCAATATTTGTTTACCAATCATGCAATATAAGATGTCATATGTATCATGTAATTGTATCTTTTTAATTGTGGCAATTACCCGTTATGAAAACGGTACGAAATAGTTTTTATCTGTACCCGTACCCGTTAAATTAACGAAAAAAATTTCTTACCCGTACCCGTTAACTTAACGAAAATAAAACTTTATCCATACCCGTCTTATACGGTACGGTACGAATTGGGTAAACGGGTAAACGGGTTTCATTGACAGCCCTAAAAAGAAGGGTATACTTCGGCAGGACAAAGTCGTTCCATATATTAAATGTGAGTTGTGGATCCTCTGTTGCAATTAGTGCCTATTAGATAGTGCAGCGAGTCGGTTCGATACGTTTTGGGTCTGATAGAAACTCTTTAATTTCGCTCAAACGCAATTTAAAATCGAGCTTCTAGCAAATTCAACTATCGAAAGAGGAGTATGTGCTCTTCATTTACATTTGTTTGGATGTGTTTGACAACTAGCAAGAATCAGTTATTCTAGTTCGTGAACAGTTAGTTCTTGTTTTAACTTTTAACTAGAACAAGAAGAGAAATAGATGTTCGGCTAGTTCTTGTGATGCTCGGTTTCATCTTTTGTTTGCTTATCATTCTCATATTTGTACTATCTTGACAATTCTAGTGCTAAGTATTGATGAAATAATTATAACTTTGATGAATTTTGCAGTATTTTCTCAAAATATCAACACTTAATTTTTTTTTTCAGGAGAAAATTTCAATTCACAATAATCTATTTCCACTCAATTCTTCTCATATTGCTCTCGTTCACTCTTCTTCCAATGGGGTGCATTTGGATGAGAGAAGAAGAAGAGGAAGAAGGAAGATGGGAAGAAAAAAAATTATAAACAATCCAAATTTTTCACAAAGTTACACACTTTTCAATACTTCTTTCCTTCTTCCAATGGAGTACTTCTACGCATGGCCACTTGAATATTTCTTTTTCCTTTTGTTTTATTTACTCCATGTTACTGTGCCATATGTCCTTTCATGACCGCCCTAAAATTTCTTTATGCAGAAATTATAATTTTTATATATTTTTATAAGGATAATTTTACAATGCATATTCTTTTTACATATGCTTAAATTTGGACCCTTCATTCAAATCCTAATCGAATAACAACCATTCATCGGCTCCGTTTGGATAGATGTGGGAAGAAGAAAAGAAGGAAAGAAGTATTGGGAAGTGTGTAACTTTGTGAAGAGTTTGGATTATTTATAATAAATTTGGGCTTTCTTCCTTCTTCCTTCTTCCAACCCCATCCAAACAAGGCCATCGTTCTGAAAGAATGGTTTAGATTTAGGCTCGTATTAAAAATATATATATCAATGTAGAATTACCCTTTTATTATATGAATTACGTCTAATATTTAACCATTTGAAAGTTTAATAAATTATATAGTTTCTGACATTTATTAAAATAATCTGTCCTAAATTTGTCTCTAGAAATCTAAAACTGCTATATGTCTCATAAAACGGGAAAAAAATTTTCTTTGGCAATTGTTTTTTTCGATCATTTATTCATATAGCTATTATAATATGAGAGACAAGTTTAGAATATTTGAAGTTCAAATGTATTTCTATTTTTGTAAAAGAAAAATTATAAAATTCCTATTTTTGTTGTACACATGTGACTTAGTTTTTAAATTGGCCTCAGTTACGATTTTGTCTATTTAGTCCACTTGAGTTATTTTATCGGAGTTGATACTACAATAAAAAAGTAAGACAATCAAGTAATTACTGTAAAAAATAGCAACGGTGAACTGCCAAAAAAAAAAAGGCACGTCCCCTCCTCACCCGAGCGCATGACGCGTCCTCTCCTCTACCTGTACACGTGATGCCTCCCCCTCTACCCGCGCGACTCCCTCCCTCCCCTCTTTCCTTCTCTCTCCCCTCTTCTCTCCCTCGTTCCTTCTCTCGCTTCTCTTCCCCTGCAACTCTCTCCCCTTCTCGTTTCCTTCTGTCCTCTCTAACCTTCTCTCATCCCATGTTCATTGTGTGTTTGCATATTATTTTTTTTCCAAAGATACTCCTTTAATAGAAATAAGTACTCACTTATGATATGTATCTTCGTAATCTTACAAGATACTCTCTTGAGGAAATATATACACTCTCTAGTGACAATTAAAATACTTCCTTATAGTTCTTGGTTACTCACTTAATTAAACGCGTATTTACACTTATTAGGTACTCCTTTGATATTTATTATTTACTTCCGTATAATTTTTGTTTACTCACTTAAATTAATTAACCACATATTTGCACTTATTAGTTACTCCTTTAATATTTATTATTTACTCCTTTAAAATTATTAGTTTCTCTCTTAATTTAATCACGTATTTACATTTATTAAGTTTTTTTTATTATATTAACTAAACTATTTTTTTTTTAAAAAAGAAGATTTTTGCCATCCAACCTACTTAAATAAAAGTTGCACGACTTTAAGCGTAACAGCAAGTGTGTATTTTTTAGTATTTTAGTATAGTTCCAACGTCGGCTATTTCTAACTTCTGTTTCTTAGTTCCACCTTTTTTTTTCTTGTTGCTTTGTATGGTCAAAGTTTGACCTTTAGTTGTCAAATTATAGAGATTTGTATAGTCCGCTAATCCACCTTTTATGTCATGAATATAAAAAATGATTAAATTTGATGTATTTATTGTTTATAAAAAAAACCTTGAAAATTGATTGTTTTCGATCGAATATCGAATAATATTTAAAATATATGAATTATGATACATAATTAATCTAAAAAGCTGATAATTTATTTTTACATATTTAAATTTTTTAATTAAAAAACTTGAATTGTATAAAAAATATTAGAATTAGAAAACTTGAATTGTATAAAAATTGGGAAAAATGATATTTCATTATTTTTAATAAAATCCTTCAAAAAATTACAGCATAATAATGTCAAATTTTCATCGATCACGATGGATTTTAATCTTCATCGCAACCGATTTTCATCTTCATATTCGGGGATCATTGCACAGTGCATATATGAACCATGGCCCTTAAAATCTCAATGCAATGAACTCAAAATCAATGGCTCTTTTTGGATAGGTCTGGAAAGAAGGAAAGAAGGGAAAAAGTGGGAAGAAGTATTGGGAAATGTGTAACTTTGTGAAAACTTTGAATTATTTGTAATGTTTTTTTCTTCTTCCTTCTTCTTTTTCTTTCTTCCAACGATCCAAACACATCCAATGAGTAACACAGATAAAAGTGTACACAAGATTTAACGAAATTTAATACCAACTTAATGCATAAGTTCTCCACACAAACAACCTGTACAGATAAAAGTGGAGGGCGGTGATAGTATAATTTAGGCGGTGATAGTATAATCTAATCAGTCAAAATTATACTATCATCGCCCTCGCCAGTTATAATTTAATTATTTTGATGTGATCTATATTAATATCAATACAAAATATGACCTCTCTTTTCAAACTTTGGCTCCGCCACTCGAAGATTTATCAATAAACTCAAACTTCCATATAAGGAATCACTTTGTCTTTGATATGCATGGTATCGGATCTTTGATGGTCCAATAAATAAATCAAAATAGAACTTCAAAATGTTGAGCCATATGAAGAAATTGAACCGTTGGATCTCTCCGAATGAAGTACGACACATGGGTTGCATCCTGAGAACGGAGCAATTGGAGACCAGAAATTAGTTGCATTGCTAAAGGAAGAAAATTTCTAGCTTTTTAAATCACTTTTATTAGTTGTGAATTGTGATTGTGTCGTCTTACTTACTTTTTCTTTTTTTACTAACTAATAACTGGCATAAGATATGTCCTAATATGTGGACAAATAAAAAAAAAATAATGTTAAGTAATAAAAATATATTGCTTAATCTATATACAAATTGAATAACATATCTATTTGTAAATTGTGATTGTTGTCATCTTACTTACTCTTTATTTTTTAACTAACTAATAACTAGCATAAGATGTCCTAATATGTGGACAAATAAAAAAATAAAATAGTGTTAAGTAATAAAAATATATTGCTTAATCTATATACAAATAGATATGTTATTCAATTTGTTTATTTATTTGACAGAAAAATCAAAATATATTGTTCTTCGTTTGAAGATTAATATCCAACCACAGATCAAATCGGTCAAACGGCAAAAACACGTGTTTACCAACTAGATCTAGCATGTTAACATCTTTTAAATTTGTGCGTTTATAAGTAGTTGAGATTTAACTACGATGATGTAACTCTTTTGTTAGTTTTAAATTTAATAACTATTGATTCGTCATCCATAACAATTTATCAAAGGAAACGCAGAATTATGGACAAACGTCTCTTAATGATTTATCCTTGACAAAAATCCGATATATGCATTTTTATATGGTGATTTTTTTTAAAATAAAATTGTGCCGCATATGATAAAGCCAGCCAAATGCTGACATTCGTCAACACTACCTGGAGACATACGGCTATACGAGCCAGCATAACCCGTTACACCCAGGAGAACCTTAAATTTCAGAAAGCTAATTCCATCTCAGGGATGTCAACACAGCACAACTTAAAAAAATAATAATAATAAAGGAGTAATTAAGGTTTGTTATTTTTTATGCACATCTTTATCTTTACTAATATCATTCTCTGTCTGGCGGATAATGTTGACACAGACACACAGTTCATTAACCTTCTTCCTGCCGCTGTTTGGGCCTTATATCTGGTATTAGACAACGTGTTAGAGAGTAACTTCACACTGCACAAATGTCGAATTCATATTAATAATTGTCATTAAAAATATAAATGCCAAGAATGGAAAAGCAAGAAGTACTGACCTAAAAACTCAGCCCATTGTAAGTAAATAATTTTTTTGGTGTCGTATCTGGGTTCTGGGATTTATATCCAACCACCTAAAGTCTTTTTCAAAATTTAGACAAAGTTATATGGCCTATATAATTTATCCAGTAATTATGAAAGCCCAAAACTATGCCACTAGTTGCGGGCTTGCTGCCCTCAACTTTCACTAAATTATTTTTTTTTAAAAAATTGCAATAAGAAATGAAAGTGGGAAAAATAACTCTTCGACTTCTTTTTCCTTATATTTTTGTTAGATAGAGATTAGATTATTAAAATGTAAGAAGTTGGCTAATAATCATAAATTTTTTTTTATGTAGATTTGAACCAATTTTTTTTAAAGAAATACTTATGCTTCATTATTTAAAAAAAGTAAGCTATTTTGCAGTGAACTAATCACTAGCTAGTTGCACCTTTCATTAATTTATGTCATTTCTTTTCATTCTAAATTTCTAATGTTTTGATTTACATGATAATTAGTCAAACATAACAAGAAACGTAACAACATAAAGCAGAACTCACTAGTATAAATCTAATCTTTATTTGCCAAATGTTTTCGTTCCTTTGCTTTATATATTAATTAATAGTCTAATTGATTAATTCGTCCAAAAGATGTTGCATACCTGGAATGCAGTATACACAGAAGAGTGATAGTGTGAACATTACCAAGAGTAATCAAATCAAAGACTTGTTAGGGTGCCTTTACATTAAACAATTTCACAAGGACGATTGAGAAAGAAAACCAATAAATAAATAAAAATAAAGCATTAGAGTACAAAAAGGCTCCTAAAAGGCACCGACCCTCTTGCTCTTGGGCTCTTGGCCAAGGCAACATCAAAAAAGCAAAGCTTTTCACTTTTCAGTCTGCTTATTCCTTGCATTTTGAAACAAAATTATAATAATCCAACTTTGCGATCCAAATTCCTCCTAGCTGTTGTAGTGAGATGGCGCAAGTAAGTCTATAATCCAACTATCTTATTGTTTTTCATTCTTTTTTTTTTGTTTTTGTTTGGATTTCTTGTGTATGAATCATATACTGCTTGATCCTAATCTTTTAATGGAAATATTGTTAAACAGCAAAAAGTAGTTCTCAAAGTTCTATCCATGAGCGATGAAAAGACAAAGAAGAAAGCCATAGAGGCAGTAGCTGAGATTTATGGTAAATTTCTCCTATATTGTTTTCATTAGTGCTAAGTGTGGTGTCATTCTTTTATATTTAAGATGTCTCAGGAAGTATTATAACCCTTCTTTTTGCATTAAGCATCAGCACTTTCTTGTTCTATTTCGTTCCAATTCAAAAATTTAATCCCTTGAAAGCCTACTTTCTTTTTAAAAAGAAAGAAAGAATGCTGATTCTCTTTCCCAGAAACGGAAGTTTATTACCATCCTCTCTAATTTAAATGTAGTATAGAAAAGGAAAATATTGGGTGAGGCACCATCAATATTAGAGTGTTTAATAATCAATTGGAGTATTTCTAGGAATTACATTTTTTTTTAGGGTCTGGGAATTTAAATTTTAACATAATAAAATCCCAATTTAAGATCATTGTTAATAGTTTAGATTCAGTTAAGTGACCTGCTTGTGGCTTTGTTTGTTTTCCTAATTCTGTCTCGAGTCATTGATCTTATTAGTAAGGACTGAGATAGTGCTATTAACATTGTGGACAATGAGTCGTGCTCGTCATTCGCACTGAAATCGTCGCAGCGTGAGTCTCAAACTTTGGTTTATAGGGAGATTTCTGAGATGAACACTAACACGAAATTTAATGCAAATTAAGGGGCAGATCTGGGCTAGAACGCCTAGCGCATGAGAGGACTTTTTTTTTTTTGAAGATAAATTGGGGTTCAAGCCTCCAACTTATGTTTAAATTAAATGTCTATGAAAGACCCCGACCGAATTTCGAACCTACGACCTTTCACTTAAGATGCATTGCTCTTTATCACCGGACCAAGAATTGGTTCTTAGGGCAGGAGAGGATTTGCTTGGTTGATACATGGGTTTGAAAAAGGGCAAAGAACAAACTTACCTCAAAATATAAGTGAGGTTGTGTTATGTTATATTTTAGATTTTAGCAATTCTTTAAAGTGGTTAGGCAGGACAAATCCTCTTGAATCTAACTTTTAGCAAGTGAAGTCGACATCCACACTCCCAGAAATACAAAATTTGATTTTCAAATAGCAGTTAAGTTGAAGATATCTAATTACACGTAAGAAAACTTAATGCAGGGCTGCTGAGGGGCCATTGAGGGTGACAGGCAAAGCATCAATCTACTGAAAAATTAGGACCTTGAAATTAAATGCAAGGAATTTGGATCCTCTGTGCCTGGCGCAGTGAAATTAATTCTTACTTGGATCCTCTCACATGCAGGCTCAATTCCTTTACTAATGTCTAGGCCTTAAATTTTGCTATTTTTAATTGCTGGTCTCATTGTAAGAGAGTACCAATCGATATTTAAAGAGGGCCCTTCTTCTGCTGTTCCAAGCACAGAGGATCTAAACTTTCAAAGCATTGTTTAGTTTGTAAGTGTAAATGATTGCGAATAATGAAATATATGAAGTATAAACATACTAATGCTTCTTCATGTAAGAAAGCAATTATTGCTTTTGAGAGAGAGAGAGAGGGCCAAGCTGATCCTATAACTGTAGATGTTTGTTGCACCAAACACTTAACCAGATAACCATTCATACCAAACATGCATAAAAGAAACAAAGGAAACTCTTGGGATTTGAACTTAATAATAATACAGAAGATCACCTGAATTTTACATATTCTTTTTGTGATGGTCGTGTTGTCCAGTTTAACTCAATTTTCTTTGGTTTAAATTTTCAGAAACAGTTTAAGCCCTGCATGTGAACAATGACGCTTTCATTTATATATCTTCCTGTTCATATTCTGACATATATAAGAACTTATGTTTGATGTTAAAGAAATAACATATTAATAATTTATTTCTCATTCTTCAGGTGTAGATTCAATAGCTGCTGATTTGAACGAACAAAAGTTGATTGTGGTAGGACACATGGATACAGTGGCAATTGCGAAGAAGCTTAAGAAAGTCGGCAAGATCGACATAGTATCAGTTGGCCCAGCCAAAGAGGAGAAAAAGGAAGAGAAGAAAGAGGAAAAGAAAGAGGAGAAGAAGGAAGAAAAGAAGGAAGAAAAGAAAGAGGAGAAGCAAGAGGAGAAAAAAGAAGAGAAAAAGGAAGAAAAGAAATAATTGAAATATTGTACAAGATGCTTTGAAGGCAAGTCTGAATAATTGTAATGCTTTAGTCTATGAATATTAAAGACGTATGCAAGAGTCTATTTCTTTCCCACATTTTTCTCCCAATTGTACTTATGCATTGCAACTTATTATTATATTCCAAACGATAAATGCAGACCAGACCTGTGACCTTGTACAGGATTGGTGTTTTGAAATTTCTTGCTTGATCTTGTGCGCACTAATTCCTAAATTTTATAAGTTTTAGGCTAGCAATACCTGTCCATGATGTACAACAGGATCAATAGTTCAAACTTGTAAATAAAAATTTAAAATTTTGATTTTTGAATTATCAACGTTACAATCCAATGCCCGCACTAAACTTTAACAAAGAAAATTAGAAAAAGGTTGATTGGCAGCTGTGAGGCCTGTGACAGAAGATTTGATAACTTGATAACTGATAAGTATGAAGTCTGAACTCTGAAGCATAGACTGATAGACCCAAATAACCTATACAACAAGGCCTTAATTCTCTATAATTTTAAAAGACTGTTATTATAGCCCATGAATCTGAAATTAGGGCCTTCTTTTACTGGATCGGGCCGTATTTAACCGTTATCACTTGTCCATAGAACATTTTTCAATTCAATGCGCCACCTCTTCCGTATAATAAGTATCTCCCTCCATTTTGAATTCCAGACGCCACACTCCACTTCTCTCTCTCTTTCGGGTACTAGCTTCAATCGGAGAAGACGAACAAACAGCTATCGAATCGGAGAATGCGAACTCGATTTCTAAGCACCGATTATTTCTTCTCCAAATCCGAGAACCAAACCCTTGCGAGTTCTCTCTTTGCTCCGCTTTATCTTCCTGCTCCCGATCTAGTCGATCCATGTCCTGAGCGAGGTTTTGATATCTCGAGCTTCGTTTCCTGCAATGAAGTTCGACTTGAATCAAACTTCGGTGGATTTCCGATCAATAAGGCCGTCGCTGATCTCTTTTCTGACTTAGTTCCTCAATTTTGCCAAGTTGAAGAAGTAGATCGAAATGATCTCTCGGAGAAGGTAGATGTATCAATATTCGATTATTTGTCAATTAACATACTTTGGTTCGGACTTCCTGCTATTATCATTTCATTATCTGAAGGATTCTGTTTCATTTAGGAATTAGCGGACTTCCTTTTTGGTGAGAGCAAGGATGCTGGATTTAGAGCAAACCATTCCCAATTTAAAATTCCAGATGTAAGTATAATTATTAGTCTTAAATCAGTAATTATTAGGAAGGAAGCTGTTACTATGTAAATGTTGATGCATGTTTCCTCGTATACATTTTAGGAGACGCAATTTGAGAAGAAGCTTCATTTTGAAATTCTGGAGTTGGATACACCTCAGGTAATCTGATTTCCACTTGAAACACATTTTTCCTTTCCAGGAAACATAATCGATTGAAACATAATTAACATTTCTTGTTAGATTTGATTTGGTGTTGATAATTTATTAGAGTAAGGTCGTCAGATTCTGCAAAGAGGAGGATTGTGTGGAGCTGTGTTTTGGACTTTCCGAAATTAAAATCCCCTTGGTAAGCCCTACAGTCCTCAGAGTTGCTGTTAGATTGAACTGTAGCCTTATTTTATTTGAATCCAATTGGATTTTATTGGTTTTCTAAATATTACATCTGTTAGTGAATGAAGTCATATTAGTAATTTTCTATGTTTTGGTTAGCTAGATTTCTTGAGTAAATTTGACTTTTGCAACATATATGAAGGCAGGCATGTCTACAGGTAAGTCAGGTGCATTGTTTTTTGCATGATGATAATTCTTGAAGCAATTAAGGTATATATCTTATGATTTATCACACGGCCTAAGTCATCCTAGTTGATTACCAGAAATTTAGAATGCTAATTTATTCATTATGGTTTTATGGACCAGATTATGAATAGACCTGTCATCTATATTTACTTTTCTTTAGTTGTAAGCAGAATCTAGATTTCATTTTGGTTATTTCTCTCTACTTCATGTGTTCAGCAACTTGCATCAGTCATCAATAACACTATATATATTTATTCTAACTGATTATAGGATAAGGTTGAGCTGGATATTGAAATAACAATACCCTACCAAGAAGAGCTATTGGAATCCATATATGAAGTCAAAAAGGTCCCTTTTGAGTTTGATCATGTCGACTCTTATTCCAAGAAGGACACGTCCTGTGCAGTGGGACTTAATTCCATGCCCAAAGTGCCTCAATTCGAGCTCAAAGATTTTGATTGGGATCAGGAATACGAAAATCTAGTTACCAAAACTGACACCTTTAATTCACTCCTCCCAGTTATGGAACTGTGTAGTGGCGACCACAAGCAGGAGCCATCCCTGAATTTGAAAGAGCTATTACCATCTCCCAATTTTGATATTTTATCCTATATCTCAAAACAACCTGAAATTGAACCTGACGATGAGGCACCCAGGCTTCTGCCTCTCAATTCTGTGTTAGAAATGGATCTTATAAGCCTCAATGATAAAATCCTTGTTGACAAGACATCTGCTGTTTATGTGCTCAACCATGATGGTACCCACTCAGATTTTCCTTGTGTAGTTCTTTTGCCAAAAGTGGAAATGATGGATTTAATTACTAACGACAATTCCAGAATCTTTTCTGATTTGCAACCAACAGAATTAGATACAAGTGAAGAGTTGCTCAGAGATGACATGGATCAGGCAAAAAAATTTTATGAATCCATAGTTAGCTCTGAGCTGGCTTTGGTGGATGACACCTTCAAATCATTGCCTACACCTGTTCTTTCAGATGAAAAAATATACAAGCCATGCAGCAAAATTTTACAAGAACTGCTTTGTGCCATGGATCCCCACTCTTTTTCGGCTTCTGATGGGATATACTTGGATTGGCACCTGTTGATACAAGGGACCTGTGAGCGTGATATCTGTTCTAGATATAAAATTATGGTTGAAGATGTAAATGCTAGTACTCTAACAGCTGAGCAGGAAATTTTGTCAGAAAAAGGGCATGTGGTTGATATAATTGCTTTATTGGAGGTATCCCATGAAAAATTGAGCATTGAGAATCACAAGGAGGTGCTCAGTGAGCCTCACTTTGGTGTCTTTAAGGCCGAAAAGCATGTTTCATCGACCAAAGAAATAAAAGCACAAGTGCAGAAAGAAGAATATAATGGTGACAAAAGGAAGAAAGAGAAACCAGTTGCCAGTTCTGCGAAGGCCTCCATGTTATTTGAATCTATGTCTCAAAATAGTGATCTAAAGTTCTTCTTAGGTGCGAGAAGAGATGTAGCAAGAGAAGGTATTGCTGTTGGTGATTCAAGAAATGGGAGTTGTATTTCAATGGAACCAACAAAAGCAGCTGATGTGGTGATAGAACCAACACAGCCATTTGCTATGCCAAAGGAACCAACTAAGGCACCAGATGTGCTGGTAGAAGCAACACAGCCATTTTCTGTGCCAAATTATCTAACTAAAGCTGCTGATGTTCTGGTAGAACCAATACAGCCATTTACTGTGACAAAGTATCCAACTAAAGCAGCTGATGTGCTGATAGAACGTACACAGCCATTTACAATGCCAAAGGAGCCAACAATACCTATTACCTTGAAAGAGCCATCAGTAAGTGTCCTCCTCCCCCCCCCCCCCCCCCCCCACCCCACACACACACACCAAAAAAAAAGTTACGCATTAACTATATCACACTTTTCTTGAACAATTCTAGTTATTTATTTATTTATTGTTTGTTTGTACACATGCCTGCCATTAATACTTGTGATATTTCCTGATGAAGGTCAAAGATCTACTACAAGATTCAAACAATTTCCTCCCCACAAAAGAAAAAGGCATCTCCACATCTTCTGAACCTTCTAATGACAAAGTGGCCTTAAACCTTCCTTTCATATGCTCCAGAACTCTGGGTCCCACCAAGACCCCTCTCTCTGGTGTGGTGGTTGTTGTGAACACCCAGTGTTTGAACAAGCCCATGCTTGTGTCTCGAAGGAGTTCTTATCAGAAGATCCTAGCCTTGGAGAAAGAAGGTGCACATGTTGTGGAAAGAGATATCAATCTGCCTCTGGATCTGGCGTTCTCAGCTGGAGTCTGTCTTGTGTGGTATGAGACTGGTGCATTTGGGAACTTGAGCACAAACTTGACAGATGGAGCTTCTTGCATACAGATGTTCATGGAGAATATTGCGACTAGTGTTCTGATGTCCCTTAGTTATTCTTTCAACAGCTGTGTCATGGTATAAAGAGAAAAAAAAATTTAAAAAATAAAACTTTATATAAGTATCTGCTTGTTCTTGATGTTTTAGTTTCATCAGCATATACTTCTTTAAGGCGGTGAAACCAGATTTAGATGTCTTTTCAACAATCAGTTTACATCTTTTGGGGAGTTTTACGTTTATGTGGGTTTCTAGAAGGTACTGTCCTCATAAAGGTCTTGTTGCTTTTATTTTTTATTCATTTTTTTTTTGTGCTTCGTTAGAAAGAAAAATCATTCTACCAGGGTTGATTCCTTCAGGAACACAATTACTCTCATAAAATTGAATTTCTTCTGGCTTGAACATCAGTGTATCTTTATTTTTTTTTAAATAAATCATTTAATTTGGTCTTTTCTTTTTCAGATATTTGAGGGAGAAGGTAACCTCCTTGCTGCAGTAATGGACCAATCTGACACTCTATACTCAGCTGCTGCCAACCTGGACATGAACCTACAACTCCTCTGCTCCTACAACCCTGAATCAACTGATGAAATCATCTTGTCGTGCATCACCAGATTCACGGGTCCAACCCGAGGTCTTTACCCAGGCATGCCTGAATCTGAAACTCTAGCTGAATCTTTCTTGACAAAATTCCCATCCATTAACCCATTCTCAGCCCATGCTATTCTTTCAACGGGTGGCACCCTAATTGATTTCCTTGAGTGGTCCAACGAGCGTAGAATCCAAGCTGTTGGTAAATACTTGGTGCCAGATGAGAGTATTGCTTTGTTCAGTGCTCTGTGCAAATATGGTGAGACTGGGGAATCAAAGTCTGTCATGACAGATTGCTCCTCAGTTGATTCAGATATTAATAGTTCATTGTTGCAATCCCCACTTAAAAGGCAACGGTTTGCAAATGAAACTTTTGATGTACCCATGGATGGTACATTCTTTTCTAAGCCACTAGAGCAATTTCAAGGGGATTTCATGGAACTCCCTCGTGTTGAGGATCAACCAAAGAAGAGTATAAGCTCGATTATTGATCAATTTGTGGGTAGAAAGAAGGGGATTATCTCTTCTGTACCTAGTAACTTTGATGAGGATGACATTGGCCAGGATCAGCTGCTGGATCTGGGTTTCAATGAAAATATGGCGCATTCTAGGGATTTGTTTGCTCAGGAGCAAGCATTTATGTCAGAAATATCGAGCTTTTCACTCAGGTCTGAGTCGAGAAGTAAGCTGCCTGGAAGAAGCTCACTTCCTGAAAAAGGACCTGAGTTTGGCAGTTACAGATTTCGTACATTTCCAACCTCAGGTGAGATGGAAGACGAAACTACGAGTAACTGGGTTCCCCAGAAAATAAAATGTATGCCAGATCTCACCGGCTCAGTTGGTGTTCAGAGAGATGTGTTACGGTCAGATGATCAAGAAACCAAATACCCAGGAACTAGTTCAAAACAGGGTCTGGGATGGAAATTTGAGTTTTTGGGTGGAGGAGGTGGTGAGAAGAGAAGTTCAAGTTCTAGTAATAGTTCAAGCAAGCAGTCGCATTGTCATACTCGAAGCCCTTCTATTATTGATAGTTTTAGGTACCAAGGTAGTAAGGTAGCTACTAAAAAAATTGACAAATACCCGTACCACGGAGGAGGTAAGGATGCAATAAATCCACTGAGGCAAAAGTGGAAGGATTCCAAGTTGCAACAAACTCCAATTCCAATTAGTGAGAAAAGAAAGACCTCTGCACCACTAAACCCTTCTTGGACTCCTGTTGACAAAAGAGCAAGACAGGTAATTAACTAGACCTTGTCCACATAACTAGTCTGATTAATTTGTTTGATTTAACTCAACTCGTATGCTTTTTTATAAAATCTTACAGTAGTTATTGTGCAGAATCTTTCATTTACTAGATATGGTAAAGAGAGGCAAAGCAAGCTGGTGTGGAGAAAGAAAGATAGCCCGTGTATTAGCACTAGTCTTGGGAAAAGACCCAGAGGGGAAGGTCATTTTCGCAACCTTTAAAGTGCAATAGTGCATATTTGGTATTCTTTCCTCAAATGTTGTCAGCCCATGTTAGGTTGTAAATTGCAAAAGAAATGATTGTGAATTCGTAATTGTCATAGTTAAGTTTCTTCATTCTTTTTTGTGGAAAGTTATCTACAGAAATTATAGTTACTCCATCTCAAAAAAACAATGCTCCTATTTTTTTAGGGTCAGGTGGCAATCACTACGCCGCCGACAAAGATTTCATTAAAAAATTGGTATTTACAAGAAGAGAAAAAAACAAAAAAAGTACCAACAATGGTCCTTCTAGGTCTGAAGAAAGGCTGAATAACCTGACACGTGTAATTTGATTGCTGGATATGCAACTAATTAGGTTCCTATAAAAAATCTTGAGATACAGAATTGCCGTCGTAGACCTTTTTTTTTAGACAATAACTCGGTACCGGTTTGAAGGGGCCATCGTAGACTGGCTCTGTTTGGATGGCTTCTTCCTGGAATAAGGAATAAGGAATAATCACTTTTTATCAATAAATTTATTTCTAACCATCCAAACTCTTCACAAAAGTTATACACTTCCCAATAAATTTCTTCCCTTCTTCCTTCTTCCTACCTTATTCTCAACGCATCCAAACGGAGTCCTTAGAAATTGTTGCACATATCTCATGACCTTTCTGTCATAAAGTCTCACTGAATAAATCCTCTTTTTTATTGAGAATCGAATAAATCTTCTTTATTTAGTTATCAGCTTGCAAATGTTTGTATGACTCTTTAATAAAGACCCATGTGGCTTAGTAGCTCAGTGGTAAGAGCACTAGGCTGGTCTCCAAAAGATCAAGGATTCAAGCTCCGCATGCATCTTTAATTTCAGAAAAAGTTAGATGACAAAGACCTCCCTCTTTCTTCAAAAAAAAAAATAATAGGCTCCGTTTGGATAGATGTGGGAAGAAGGGAAGAAGGAAATAAGTATTGGAAAGTGTGTAACTTTGTGAAGAATTTGAATTGTTTATAATAAATTTGGACCTTCTTCCTTCTTTCTTCTTCCAACCCCATCCAAACAAGACCATAAAGACGTATCCAGATTATTGTGAAGTCATCTGAATTACAAAACTTTTATTTGTCTATTTCTGATATTTATAGAAACATTATTCTATTTTTTTCTTCAACAAAAAAAAGAGAAATACTGTTCATTTAAAAAAATCTAGAATAGATGAAAATGAGCTTAGCTGTTTCACTGGAGTGTGAAAATGGCAGCCTTATCCACAATCAATCAATTAAGTGTTTTTAACTATTTGTCGTAAGCTCTCGAAGTCATGGAGATCTCTGTCGACTCTTTAACGCCTTCATGGCCTACAAGGCTACAATCTATCCACAATTCCACATTACTGTTTTTTTTTCTTTTATTTGTTATTTTTTGATAAATATCCACGTTATGGTTTGTTGCGCACCTACCTCACAGCTTTAACCATGTCGCATTTCAGTCGATATATCATATAACTAATGGCCCCAGAGACCAGAGTCTTCTAGCCTAATAGCGATATTGGAACACATCACGATCAGTGAGACAGTTGCGGTAAAGAAAAAGTACACGCGCTTTATGTTAAAGCCTTTCCTTCTTTTATCTTGTTTCGGCAATTTTAAGAGAACGTCACCCAAATTATTAATGGGAAAATCAGGATATACCCCTCAAATTATAGGTAATTGAAAATATCCCCCTCTAATTTTCATATTTGGATATATCCCCCTACAAACACGTTTTCTATAGATATTTGTCCTTTTGTCGTTTTTCTTATTTTGAAAAATAATTTTCTAAATTTTCAGACGAAAGTACCCTTGAGGATTCACCTTCCCCGTTAATTCTCACTTTGTTTAATCAAATAGAATATACGATAGCAAATTTTTTTCTCTTTTAAACATTTTCGTCTTAGGCCACAGTGATAAGAAAATCTTTATTTCTCCCTAAATATTGCTAGAGACTGCTTCTGCCCAATGGCCGGAAGCAAGCATCCCTGGGACCAATCAATTCTGATATTGGTGTCTACATAGTACTCCATAAATGGGGAATGCTTCTATCCCATGGCTTCTAGAGAATGCTTCTACTCCCATGAGTCCATGACCAATAGATTCAAGAGTATTGAAATAGACCTATATATTATCTTATCTTCCCAATTAGCAAAAGGTCCTTTCTCTGGTTGGTTTTTGTAGTTAAGTGAGAAGATAATTTTTGCCTACGTATAATTATTCAATTAAACAGAATACGAAATTTGACTTCAACTTCTTTTTCTCGTTTGCCTAAGCCGTATATTAGCAAAAGTATATACGAGATTCTAGCCTTATAGGTAAAAAATTTAGTAAAGATGTGCAAATGGAGGAGAACACAATCGGCAGGAAATATTGACTATTTCTTTCCAATTAGACAGAGCGAGAAATAGGGAAGATGAACCGTCTGGCCAAGGGTATTTTCGTCTGAAAATTTAGAAAATTATTTTTCAAAATAAAAAAACGACAAAAGGTCAAATATCTATAGAAAGCATGTTTGTAGGGGATATTTCCAAATATGAAGATTAGAGGGGGATATTTCCAATTACCTAAGATTTGAGGGGTATACCCCTGATTTTCTCAATTATTAATATAGAATTATAGACCACTGTTCATATTAATTTGTTATTTGTGAGGATCTGAAGGAAAATTAATATCTGTCAAGTTCCTGTCCACATGCATTTTCCAAATAAATAATTAATTTAGAAATCATCTTCCAACTTTTTTTTTAATATAATTTTGAACTGGTCCCCATCATGGATCTGACATATGGGCCTAGCTAGTGCTTTTAATTGACCTTACTGACATGAATTTCTAACTACGAGTTTAGATCTCTTTTTTTTTTTAAATATCGACGATTGGTCCGATGCGTGTTTCTAGGGTTATCAACAATCAGATTCGGGTTGCATCTTTATTTTTTCTAATTTATTATTTTTTCAAATTTTAAATTTTTATACTAGCATATTTAAAAGAATAAAATTGTCATATCATTAAGATGTTGGTAAAAATAATTTTTACTATTTTGTAGTGACATAAAAATAATTTATCTTTTAGTGATGACATTTTCTAAATTTCAATTTTCTGCAGTGGAAAAAATCCTAACCCTTTATTATTATATCAATATCACGTTATAATAAATAAATAAATATATGAATCCGGATGAAGCTTCAGATTGGATAATATTTAATAAAGAGTACAACATCAAACGTATCTCGAATCAAGATACAAATTATGCTTTGAAAAAGTTAATCAAAATATACAAAAGTACAATATATACATAATAATAATGTAATAAATATGTCATTATTTGATATTATAATTTGAACTATAAGTTTCATGGTCAACAGCCAACACAGGGATCTTCTTATCGGATTATGTAATTAGCGGGGATTGGCTCAAGAGTAGATCCGCATCCCAATAATAATGTCTTTATCGACCGAATTTTTTATTAAGAATAAATATTATAAAATAATAAACGGTTTTAGTAAATCGAGAAAATTTTTAATATTCATAGTAAAGTTGGGACTCCAGAGGGGGGAGACGCCATTGGTACTGGCTTCTCCTGTCTGAACAGGGACGCCATTGGTACTGGCGTCTTCCATTTTTTAATTCGAATTTCGATAGATTTTCTTGCTATTTTATATAATTTGTGTAGATCAAAAGGTTTGTCGGAAAATTTTGAAATTTTAGGACATGAAAGTAGGTATGGCAATGAGCGTTGGAAAATTTTTTTAGATTTTTTTTAGTCTTCTTTGACTGTTTTCTAGCGCCATACATTTGGTACCCTGTGCAGTTTTTATCTTTAGAAGATGATTTTCTTGCTCTGTTTGTATAATTTGTGTAGATCAAACGGTTTGTCGGAAAATTTTGAAATTTTAGGACATAAAAGTAGGTATGGCAGTGAGCGTTGGAATTTTTTTTTTTAGATTTTTTTGAGTCTTCTTTGACTGTTTTCTAGCGCCATACATTTGATACCCTGCGCAGTTTTTATCGTTAAAAGATGGTTTTCTTATTGTTTTGTATAATTTGTGTAGATCAAATGGTTTGTCGGAAAATTTTGAAATTTTAGGACATGAAAGTAGGTATGGCAGTGAGCGTCGGAAAAATTTTTTAGATTTTTTTTAGTCTTCTTTGACTGTTTTCTAGCGCCATACATTTGTTATGTGACTCAAATTCTAGCGCCATACATTTTTTATGTAACGCAAAATCTAGCGCCATACATTTGTTATGTAACTCAAATTCGAACGCCAATAATACAAATAATAAAAGAAAACTAAGTAAACTAACAGCGGTACATGATAATAAAAATACAAATCCTAATGAAATCATGCAACATATAAAAAAGGATCAAATGGAGGATGGCACCCCATAGTCGTCAATAGTGAGGTCTAAATCGGAGTCAAACAGAGGATCCAAATCACATGGTGATGGCACCCCATAGTCATCAATGGTGAGGTCTAAATCGGAGTCAAAAGGTCGACGGCCACCCTGCTCCTGCTGCCCGTCAAACTCCTGAGAGGCATCATACTGGAAAGAAGGTGGTGGTACCTCTTGTGTGTCAATAGGATCTAAAGTCTGGCCCTCACTTGTACAAACAAAAATAACATTTTCAACAAAAAGTACAAGTACAACTTAAAAGCGATGATTTAAACTTTTAAACTTGAAGTAACGATATGCACCTGAAACAACCGGAATGTCCAAACCATTGATCATGTCAATAAACGAACTCCAGTTAAGATTGTCCGAAAAATTCTCCGATTCCATCCAGTTCAACACTTCCTCACTTAGGGTGAAGGGACCAGGAATATTAGGATCAATTTCCTCCGGAGGAGTCATTTGGTATGTCATCGACGGGCGAAAGATTGTGCCTATTTAACACCTCTTGCAACATGGATGGCTGGTTTGCATCAAGTAACTCCCCTCTACAATTAAGCAACAACGCCTTTCCATATCGTCTGTACCATTTAACACTGGCCATTCGTGCCCCCGTGTACGCATTTTGTAAGGCCTGCGCGATCTAATTTCATGTTGGGTAGTCAAATCCTACAATATTTATGAAAAATATATTACATTGTAACCATTTAAGTCATTAGTACTTACGGTTATATAAAGTACTATGAAATCATATGAAGTCATTAATATTTTACCTGCTAAAATGGCAATAAGGTCAGATGGACAGACCCTCCAGACGTGTTTGGGTTACATTAGATCGCGCGGGCCTTACAAAATGCGTACACGGGGCACGAATGGCCACTGTTAAAGGGTACAGACGATATGAAAAGGCGTTGTTGCTTAACTGTAGAGGGGAGTTGCTTGATACAAACCAGCCAGCCATGTTGCAAGAGGTGTTAAATAGGCACAATCTTCCGTCCGTCGATGACATACCAGTAACTCCTCTAGAGGAAATTGATCCTAATATTTCTGGTCCCTTCACCTCAAATGAGGAAGTGTTGAACTGGATGGAGTGTAGTGTATTGTAGTTGTTGTGTTGGTTTGAAAATGACTTCACTACAACTCAATTTATAGTAGCAAAATTGTGGAAAACGCCAAAAAAATAAATAAAATAATAGGAGATGTGAGGGGGAGACGCCAGTACCAATGGCGTCTCCTGTCCTCTGGCGTCCCGACATTATTACTAATATTAAATATTATCTCGATTTACTAAAAACGTTTATTATTTTATAATATTTATTATTAATAAAAAATTCGGCTTTATCGACAAAGATCACTTCGTCTAATCGTCTTTTATAATTTTATTATTACTCCCAACTCCCAAGTTCTCGCTAAACTTGTCGTATCCACTTCAATATTTTACTAATCCAACCTAATCCGATTCCTATCTCTTCCTCCAAGGAAAGTCCGAGAGTAAAAAAAAAAGACAATAGAGAGAGATACAGAGAAGCGGAGGAGAAGAGAGACGCCATGGGTGGACCAGGATTAGGCGTAAAGGCAGCTCCGTTCACATACGTCGCGCACGTCCTCGCTGTGGCTGCGGCTGTGTTGGTTCTCGTGTGGTGCATACACTTCCGCGGTGGCCTCGCCTTTGAGTCCGCCAACAAGAATCTCATCTTCAATGTACAGTAACCCTCTTCTCTCTCTCTCTCTCATATCATTACTTTTTGTTAATTTTGGGATAACATTATTAATGGTTGATTTGTTTGCTAAAAACTAAAAAGTAAGTATTTTTCCTGTTATGGGTGAAAGCTATACTGAGAATTATCAGAACAGATATATGGTAGCACCATGAATCTTTATTTATTTTTTTTTTTTTGTACAAGTTTTTACATATGTTTGTGCATTTCTGTTTCTGGTGTGATTGGTCTTCCATCGAGTTATTATTATTATTGTTATTATATATTTTTTTTTTTGTGGCCTGTTCTCTATCAACCAAACTGTTCAGTCTAAGTTTCTTCAAGTTATTTAGTTAATTAAACCCAGTTAAGAGGAACAGAAATTTTAATTGTACCTACACCGTTCCAATTTTAAACTGGAATTGGGTATCTTGATTTCCTATGCAGCGCAATTTTGTTTTACCATATGTCAGCTGCCATAGAAAATCCTTTTTTCCCAAGTTCCAGAAACCCATCCAAGTAGTTGAGATTAGTTCCCATAAAATATTGTTGCTTAATATGTTCTTATCATGGATGGTGATTGATATTGAAATATTCAATAGAAATGGGAGAGAAAATCTACAATATGATTGCTTTTGCTATTTTCTGTCAAAGTGCAGTATATTTTTATATTATGTACAGTTTGAAAGAGACAAGGCAATAACTTCTCTATTCAGGTTTTTATTAAAGACATGCTCTCTGCTGGTACTAACAAATAGTTGATTAAATTAAGTTTAAAAATGTTATCAGTTTTTAATTGCTCTTCCAAATTTACTTTTGAAAACAGCAGGTTTAAAGCCCTGCTCCTTCAAATTTTATTATTAATTAAAGGTACAAAGTCATATCTGTGGCTGTGGTACCAATGATCAAGAGATGCGACCTTCTAGCACAAACTAAGAGAGCATAAAAAAAGAAAGCACACCTGAAAATCAAATTACAATCATTAATCCTTGAACAAAGATATTTCAAATAAATTCTATGCTATAATTAATCTGTCAATCATTTCAAATATACTTAAAAATCCCTTATACTTTGGCCCTGTACTGTTATTTCCTCTTTGCAGATATCTGTTTTCTCTTTTGAAAGAAAGAAATGGGCAAGGGGATCCAACTCAAATGAATTGCTAGAATTTTCTTTTTATTAATTGTTCTATTATATGAGAATCTGAAATTGTTAAAGTTCATGGAAAAAATGAGGTGTTACAGGCAATGGCTTTCTCTTGCTGCCAGTTTTCAGGATATTGTTAGTGCATTAGCAAAAACAAAAGAAAAGGACAATAATGTTGGTGTTACACAAAGAAAGAAAATTTTCTTTTCTTCTAAAGAGTTTTCCTAACAGTTGGTCCGAATATTATTTTTGCAGCTACATCCTGTCCTCATGCTTATTGGCTTCATAATCGTTGGCAGCGAAGGTTCATATCATTGATCATTCAAATTTCAGTTTCCTTGTCACCAACTCTTGCCAACTTGTTTGTTTAATTTTATTTTATATTGATGCAGCTATAATGGCATACAAAGTATTACCTTGGAGCCATGATGTGAATAAAGCGATCCATTTGGTCTTCCACGGAATTGCAATAGTGTTGGGAATATTTGGAATTTACTGCGCATTTAAGAATCACAATGAGAGTGGAATTGCAAATCTATACAGCCTTCACTCCTGGCTTGGAATTAGCACTATTTCCTTGTATACTATTCAGGTAAAATAAATTGCTTTAAATACATTTTGCTATTCAGCTTCCCGACAAAATTTTCAAAATGTGCTTATTTTCGAAAGAGGTAATTGCAAAAAATCAAGAGTCCGATTATTTAAATGGTATAGTTCCAAAGGTGCCTCATTTTTTTGTGCCAATCAAATCAATACAAACCGCAGAGCCTGCTAATTTAATGCTTGCTGATGCATAACTTCAGAATCAAATTTATCAATTGGGGAGAATATTGACAATTCTATTCGTTGTACAAACACACTGCTGCATGAATCTTACTCATTGGCACATGTTGATCATTTCTTTTGGCTGTCTTTCTTTTTCTGTTAAAATATACAATAAAAAGACAAATGATGTCAATATATTCACATTTCTAATTTCTTTTGTTTAATGCAGTGGATATTTAGTTTCGTCACCTTTTTTGTCCGTGGTGCGGCCCCGAACTTCAAGCGGGGTGCTCTCCCGTGGCATGTACTTTTTGGTCTTTTCGTGTATATACTAGCTCTTGCAACAGCTCAACTGGGTTTTCTTGAGAAACTCACTTTCCTAGAAAGCTCAGGACTAGATAAATACGGCAGCGAGGCTTTCTTGGTAAATTTCACTGCTCTGATTGTTGTCCTTTTTGGTGCGTCTGTTGTGGTTGCTGCTGTTGCACCAGCACAAATTGAAGAGACTCCAGGTTACTCTCCTTTGCCCGATAATTAGGTAATTGAATGGGCCCACAAAAATAGAATTGTATATTGTGAATAAATGCTTGTATTTCGGTAATTGTGGATATTAAATCGAACTGCCACTGCGGATACTTAAACCTTGTCAGAATTTGTATACCAGCAATTTTAGATTTAGCATGCAAATAAAAAGGAATGAGATGTGATGACTGAATATTATGAGTTGTATCCAGTATACTTTTTATTTGGAAACTGATGTCTAAAAAGCTCAATTTACAGAACATGATAAATATGTTCAATTTTCTAATCTTTTTTTTTTTTTTTTTTTGGTTTCTTGACATTAAGAACTGTACTTGGCCTTATAAGACTAATTACTATGTAATTTCTTCTTAGCTACTGATGTAAAGTTATGTTTTGTTGTTCTTTTAGAATGGAAAAATATATAGTACTACAAATGATTAAGCTTATATATTTAATGGTAATTACACAGTTCATTTATTTCAAAAAATTTTGCTTTGCATTGCACCAACCAAGTCAAAAGAACTGGCCTTCCCTTCCCCTCTGATTTCATGTCTTGTGATCCTGTTGGGCTTAACGTTGGACCCTTTGTTTTGTTTGCTTTTTACTTTGGGCTTTGTTTCCATTTTGGATAAACAACAAATTGACAAATGCGTTGGCTCGGTCCTCGTAACCTCGTTGATGACGACCCCGTCCTGATCACCAGTATCCAAGTTGCAATATTATATTTACACATAATCAATTTTGCATATCTTGATATATTTGGTAGGTGGAATGATCATAATAAGACGTGCTCGTATCAAAACGTCCTCACTAATATAATATTTAGATTTCAACGTTGTAAAAAAAATTCTCAAGGCCCGGCACGATAGTAAAATCAATATGTTGTTAGATATATTACTTTCCAATCTATGGTGAGATCTTTTTTCTCTATAGATAATTGAAGCAAAAGATTTATTGGTTCCGCCTTTATTTTTGTTATGGCACTGTTAGAAATATTGAAGAGCCTACAATGATTGCTTAGCTGTGTAGTTGAGATTATGTCGATAATCAATCATGGGAACTTATGTGGACCAGCGTAATATCTTATCAAACTATTTTTATATATTTTTCGCTTTAGGACCATTAGGTGCCACATATTCTTACCTAGTTCGTACAGCTCATTTTATTTAATTGCTTGCTATTGCCAGAACACGTTACTAGCACTTGTATTTCCTTGTTGGTCTTTAGGTTAGGATCACATTTATCTTCTCCAAATAATATTGATGACAATAAATACAAATTAAATTTAGAAAGGTTTATTGAAGACGTATCTTTTAGACTGTTACCCCTCAACAAGAGGTATCTGTTTAATTATCTCGAAACTATTGCGGCACCTACTAATTTGTCAGTATTCAGAAAAAAAAATTACAAAAAAAAAATATAAAGACATAAATTGGCAGTACTTGTATTTTGAGAAACATAATTGTCAGTACCTGTATGTTACAACTTGTACTGAGATATTTGTTGAGATAACAATTTAACCTATTTAGTCCCAAATACGAAAGCTAAATAACTTTTCTTTCTCTCTTCCCTTCAACTTTGCTGGTTGTTTCTGAAGCTAGTGGAGTGCTTTCCAGCACTGGTAAGGTCCCTTTTAATTTTATTCTTCATCCTTCCAACAATTAATCAAAAAGAAAATTTTAATGTCTCTATTTTCATCTTCCACCATATCTTCTTTTCTACATCCTTAGCAACAAAAAAAACATTTTAAAATTTAAAGAACAAATAAAACCGTCATATAATTAACTTATGAAAATATATTTTTTTTGACGGGGAATCAAGAACTTGAAAGAATCAACGTACAAAACTAATCCACAATAGTAGAGGAAGTGACATTTTTTAAAATGTCATTTTTTTATATAGTTTTCTTGCAAGTTTTTTATACCAACTAAAATAATTTTAAAATGTCATTTTTTTTAATTTGTGCATGAAGAAAGTGACATAAATCACATCTATTGCTTTTATTTGGAATTCATTTTAAATTTTGAATAGTTAAAAGTTTTAAACATACATGCAATGAAGGCAAATAATAATAATAATAATAAATAAACCGCTTTTAGTAATTAAATTAATCTAATGTGAAAGGTTCAAGGAGATATCAATCAAATCATATTGACTAGCTATTATGATAGCCAATCAAGTTTATTGTACCAAGCTATAGATTTTGCACGGATAGCTTGTACAAATGAAATTGCTATGCTTACGTTAGAGAGATAATATTATCAAACCAAATTCCACCAAAAAAAGGAAGCAGACGAAGTGAAAGCTACGAATTTTGAAAAGGCCTAATAAAGATGCAATTGGATTTTGGACTAGGTGCAAAGCAAAAGAAACAAAAGAAAAAAATGGACCTTAGCAATTTCCATCCTTTTCCAGTTCAATATACCGGACATAATTTAAATCATACGGGACCCACAGGACAAAGGCTTGAGATGGAAAGTTGATGGCAGATTTTCTAAGCCGAGTGATTGTACTAACCCTTGAATCGCTAATCGCTGTATTTTTTTTTTTGTAATAGAGTTTCTTTTCTTTTAAATTTAAATGGACGAGAACAATAAATGTTTATTGCGTGACTCTGGTCGTTCGTCATTCATATTAAGTTTCAGTACTGAATAATGTCATATATAATTATGAACTTTCTGATCCATGATTAAATTTTATTGGTTTAAAAAATATCAAATTCATAATGAAGCAAACTTGAATGGGAAGGTTGAATTCGAGTAAGCTAATATCAAACAAGACCAGGTTGGATATAACCAGACAATAGCTTAATTTTTTTTATCCCCATTTTTTTTGTTCATTTGAGTCTCAAATTACATGTGAGTGCATAAAATATACGAATAATGTTTCTTGCCATTTGAAAACTTTTGCAATATTTGTGATATCTCAGTTAGATAAAGCTACAACATGAAAATGGGTTTCTGTTGTTAGATTGCCTGATATATATTGACACAAAAATTAAGTTGGAGATGATTTTTTTTAATTGATATTGTCATAAAATGTAAAAAAAAAAGACGTGTATACTATAAAGACAGATGTGATAGACGTAATCATTAATTTAGCGTGTTTACAAATAATAACACAATTTTCAGGATCCGTAAATCATATAAAATAACAAAATCATGAGTATAAAACTTACAAATTGAAGGGCAGATATCGTTTAATCGTTAGGCGGAAGCGTTAGTACCGATCTTCAATAGTTTTCCTTAGACATAATGATGGTCTTCTTTAAACGTTTTTATTTCCTCAACTTAATATTATGATTTTTCTTTAGTGGAGAAATGTGTGTAAAAATAAACACACCCTTTAGTAAAGATGGGAATGAACCATACTCTTTAGCAGAAAATTTTGAAGTATTTATAAGACTCTAAGGCAACCACTGGGATCAAATACAATGAATCTAGTCCATCAGAATTTCCATCAAATTTTGATGCATCCTTTAGTTAATTTCATTATAAATGAATTCGTAATCATTAATTTAGCATGTTTACAAATAATAACACAATTTTCAGGATCCGTAAATCATATAAAATAACAAAATCATGAGTATAAAACTACAAATTGAAGAGCAGATATTGTTTAATCGTTAGGCGGAAGCGTTAGTACCGATCTTCAATAGTTTTCCTTAGACATAATGATGGTCTTCTTTAGACGTTTTTATTTCCTCAACTTAATATTCTGATTTTTTTTTTTAGTGGAGAAATGTGTGTAAAAATAAACACACCCTTTAATAGAGATGGGAATGACCATACTCTTTAACAGAAAATTTTGAGGTATTTATAAAACTCTAAGACAATTATTGGGATCAAATTCAATAAATCTAGTCCATCAGAATTTCTATCAAATTTTGATACACCTTTTAGTTAATTTCATTAAATGAATTTGGCTCATAATTAATAATATAGACCAAATAAAAAAATTTTCCAACAAGATGAAAGCTGATCAAGCAAGCTGTGTACAGCTACCACTAGTATAACTTTTGGTTTGAAATGGAAAATGTCACAAGTGTGCATCCTCAAAGTTAACACCTTTTATAAATGCACCGAGAATTGGATTGTTCTTGATATGCAGCTCATTTTTTCTAATTCGACGAATCTACTAGTTCGACTAAAAATTACTTTTTTGATACGCCAGCTTTCGGTATATTTTTAAGGGCCAGACTTGTTTCATTTCGCAACAGCTGAGGTCCCAACAAATAAATTGCACATATCTGATTGAATACAGTAAAAAGTAATAATTTAATTAATTTTTTATGTTGTAGATTCTTTGAAAGTAACATATTTATCATTTTCAAAGAAGCAGCAAAGTGATTAGAAAAATGTTACACGTTGAGTGGTAACGGTAAGTTAGCGAATTGGTTCGAAGATTCAGAAAAGTAGTGCGACAATTTTTCAGTGACTTTTACCTAAAAAACAAGCATGTCTTTTTTTGTTCCTAAAGAGATTACAAATATGTCCATCTCTAAATGAAGGAGCATGTCTGGTAGGCTCTTACGAATTATGATGCAAACGCAAGCTTCGTCCTCTGAAAGTTACAACCCAAGGTAAAGGGGAATATATAACATATTAAAGAGGGTAAATAAAATTTAGAAAAATAAAAAACTGAAAAGTGACAATTAGACCGATATTTATGTATATTTATAGTGGAATTTAAGTATGCTGAAAATCCATACATACTATAGTTAAAAGCGAGAAGTATATATACTAAATAAAAAAAAACTAATTCTACTGTGTATTAAATATATCTCATGAGGTATATCCATTTTATATATTCGGAAATATTAATATTTTTGAAATTGCAGAAGGATTTTTTATCATTTTTTGTATTTTATGTATTGAGTTTTGCTATGGTGAGTTGCAACTCACCAAAGCGTCCGTGAGTCGCGCTCAAAATTTCGAAATTAAGTTCAAAACGACCGATCCAAATCGTCTAATACGATCTCCCTATCGAATTCTCCATGCAGACCAAATTTTATATTTTTTCGAAATTTTTAAGTATTTATTTTAGATTTTTAAAAACTGCTGTTTTTGAACGGTTCAGAACTAATTAGATTAATGATTTTCTAAAATCTAAAATAAATACTTAAAAATTTTGAAAAAATATAAAATTTGGTCTGCATGGAGAATTCAATAGGGAGATCGTATTAGACGGTTTGGATCGTTCATTTTGAACTTAATTTCGAAATTTTGAGCGCGACTCACGGACGCTTTGGTGAGTTGCAACTCACCATAGCAAAACTCTTTATGTATTATATATTATAGATCATTTGAAGCCCTTTAATTTTCTATAAAAAAGAATATCTCAATTTTTCAATTTGAGTTTTAACGTTTTTTACTAGATCATTAAACATATATTTAAATGAGATAAACCTCAATATATTTAAATAAAAATGATATCTTAATTGATTCTGATGACCATACAAGTCAAAAACATTAAATGATCCGAACAATTATATTGACAGTAATATTGCACAAAGTTTATTATTTTACATAATATTTCAAAATGTTGTTCGTATATGCAAGCAATTGGTCACTATTAAGTACGTTTGTTGAGAAAGCAAACGCATTAAGTCAGTTATGTGAAATGAGAATTTTTTTTTTTTTGGGGGGGGGGAGCAGGAGAGTTTAGAATATATATATATTTCACCACATCTATCTATACCTATATTAATCGGGACCAATTAGATCCGAATCCAACACTGTAGCTAAGCACTGTTGGTTAACAGTGTGGCTGACAAGTGGGTCCCACTCATATTTATCGGGTTTGGATCTGTACAAAATTCAGCCCTGCATAGACATCCGGATTTTCTATGATAATCTGGACGAAATTAGTACACAACTATAGACTATTTTGTCACAGAAAATCTGCTGTCGCAGCCATCCATGTGGGTGGGGTCCACGCGTTTTGTGTACTGGTGGTGTTGATTAGTTTTTTGAGATTTTCTATGAACATCAAAGCAAAAATTCAGTTATAGTTTATAAATTATTTCACAGAAAATCCAAATCAGATGCGTCAGTTAGCACCTGTATATAGCTTGCACATTTTCCCAACCGCAGGAGGCACCACCTTGAATTTTGTTTTGTTTTTTCCGGTTTTACCCCTCCCCTGAGTTGTTAGGTTCGTTTATTAACATTGTTTCTTTCATGGTTTTTATAGATTTTGTTATGCAAGATAAATTATATGAATGCTATAAATATTATATTCAGTTTATTGATGCCAAAGCTTTTATATTTTGAATTTTGAAATATTTTTTATGGTTTTAAAATTATATTTTATTTTTGAAGTAAATATTATGATTTTGGATCTTTTTTACAAATTTTAAAATATTCTAAGTCATCCAATCCATATTAGATACTTTTCTATAATCCAATATATTATAATGCTTATTTATTATTACAAATATCTGTACAAACAAAGAGTAGATAAAGAAAATATACATCGCGCAACGCGCGAGACCCCGCTAGTGATTTGAGTATACCTGGCTTTAAATATTTCAACGAAGTATAAAAAATATATACTTGGCCTTAAATATAATATAAAAAACATTTAAATTTTACCACATTATTTGAGGCCTTTTTTTATAAAGAAACTTTTCAGTTGAATTATTGCAGATTCACGTCTAGAAGTTTATATAGAAGATTGGTGAATGCATTTAATATGCCAAGACATTTTTATATGTTCGAGGGACAAATGAATAAAATTCTGACCGTCTAATGAGGACATAGCAATAATAACAGTATAATCATAATCATACGGATGTCACAGAATATGATGTGCCATGGTTGAAATTTTTTCAAATTCAATTTTTTTAGCATGAAATTTTAATATTTTGGAGGGTAAAAAAGCAGAACAATTCTCTAGAGGGGTGAACATCTAGGGTGTGTTTGGCATCATATGTGAACTAGAAGTTCACGAACTAGGCTAGTTCGTGAGAACCAA
Organism: Rhynchospora pubera; assembly: GCA_028095005.1. Lineage (NCBI taxonomy): Eukaryota > Viridiplantae > Streptophyta > Magnoliopsida > Poales > Cyperaceae > Rhynchospora > Rhynchospora pubera. The sequence continues at coordinate 54,924,178 of CM051462.1, forward strand.
ACAACCCACGAACTAGACTGTTCGTGAATTTCTTGACTAGTTTCTAATCCCCCAATTTCCATGAACTAGGAGTTGTTCGTGGGCCTATTCGTGGGCCGTTGTTCATCCCTAGTTCGTTCATAGTTCGTGAGCGAACCAAACACACCCCTAAAGACCATAATAAAACCGTGCTGTAGCCTGTAGGTTTGCGGCGGGTCAAGGTCTCAAAAAAAAAGAATCCTAAATCACCGTCCACGTCGATGCGGCCCAGTCTTTGTCTTAACTCTTTAATAACTCACCTCACCGTCAAAAGAGTAAATGGCAGAGGTTACAACTTACAAGTTACAGGAGTGAAAAATCTTGTTCAAATTCAGCGCATTAGTTGTGTCGGCATGGATTCCATGACTGTCCCCACGTGGCTCCTTTCTTCGCTTCATCCCCCGCCTCGCCAAAAGTGACTTTATTTTTTGACCTCACGCCCAATTTCCAAGAGATCAATATCCTTCAGAAACAGGCCACCTGTCTCCAAAAATTAATTACAGGAGAAATTAATGATAAATTAATTAAAGACGTGTGCCGCTAATTGCGACTTTAGTTTTCTGAGAGATAATGAGTGAAGGAGAGGCAGGCCTAACAGAGTAACGGTGTTAGATCTTATTTATTGGGATAAATTAAAGAGATAAGGTTGAGGCATACAATCTGTACCACTTTGCAAATGGATGAAGATGAAATTCTCTTGCACTTTCAAGAAAAAGGAAAATGTGGGGTTATGAACTCAGTTTGTGTCGCAATTTTATACCCTTATAATCGGGATGGGTGATGACGCAAACGTGAACAATTCTTTGTTTTTTTGTCCTGCAATTAATCAGGTCTGTTTGATTCATGATCGGTGGTGGATCCGGAATACAAAATTATTCCCTGTGTGACGTCACCAAAAATTTTATGTGGTTTTATTATGATTTTATGTGGTGTCTTTTCATGTGTTCCTTGTGTGCAGATCTGTTGTACAATGTTATTGATTTAGATGAGACTGAAACACCACATCAAATACCAACTAACCAAAATTTATTTATTTATTTTTAAACATAAGGACTTAACATCAAATGAAATAATTATTCATTGTATTTGTATGATAGCATGCCTTTGTATCTTCGCAGACACAATAAGTTTGTGATTATAAACTTTTTCAAACATATAATAATGTTTGTGATAAAGAAACAATATAATATTATTTGTGATAAAAAAATAAAAAAAAAATTGTAAGAACGAGTAATCATTAAGATATACATTTTTGTAGTGTGTTGACAATAATTTTTTGATGTCATAAGTTGCAAAATCTGAGATATTGGAGAAAAACTAATTTTATATAATTAATTATGACGAAGAATACCTCCTAAAAACTAAGATCTTGGTGTATGACGAAGAATCATACACCTATTTGTTCAGTTTTCGAAATAAATCACCACTTCCAATCCCCACTAGCAAATCCATTTTGATCACTGATCATTCAACCTGGATTATTGAAGGAAAAATCAACCCATTAAGACAAAGCGCCAATATGAAGAAAGAAAAATGCAATCCATCAAGACAAAGAGCCAATGTGAAGAAAAAAAAAATCTAACCTGAAAAATAAAGGGCCACAGAACGAAAAAGCTAACCTGAAAAAACAAAGGGCCACAGTGAGTGAAAGGACGCTTGAATGGATGTAAGTCAAGATTAAGGAGCTGGAAGTTGAAGATGGAACTTGAACATGTAAGTGAATGAATTGGCACTAATAAAGAGTCATTATATTAATAAATCTAAAAACTGTATCATTTATAATTGGCTGAAAAATATAGAATGCATTAAAATCAGAAATGACATGACTGGACAAGTAGATGGCATATCTGTTGTTGAAGGAGGAGCTGAGAAGTCCATCAAGATTGAAAAACTTGAAGTTGAGAAGATGGATCCGGAAGACGCATGATTTTAATACATAAATGAATTTTTACTCTAAATTCACAATATTTTAAGATTTGATTTTTACATAAATATTTTCTCATCACTGAAGAGGAGGCTTAATAGGGAATATTTTTGTGTCTTAATAGTTCAAATGTGCATTATTAACTTTGTAGTTAGTATACTTGATTTTAATGGATGCAAGTATAACACAGTGTGGTATTCTAATTTGAGAAGGGCAATTATTACTTACAGTTACAGTACTGAGAGAAAATTCTAGTTTTTAATAAGGACATGCTTGTTCCTTTTCCCACTGACATACCAAAGTATCAGAGATGAGATCACCTGCTACTGAAATGGTGGACAATGACATACTAAAAGACAATGACATATGGAATGAATCAGAGATGGAATCACTTGCCACTCAAATTCCAAAAACCAAACGAGATGACCATTGTATATGCATGGTGAGTTTTATTTTTTTAATTGACTATTACATTTCAAGAATTAACTTTTTATGTTGTTAATTGAGGAGTGGTATTAACATTTTATACTGTTTCTAGGTACTATGGTAGGTAGGTTGAGACGTGTTTCCGACAAAAATGGAAAGGAGGAGAAGATACTGGAAAAGTATGAAGATTTTGATGAAAGTTTGATCGTTGGTTTGAAAGACTACAGAGTTATACTTTTATTTTCTGGTACCAACAGAAACTGAGTTTGAACAGAAACTGAGTTTGAACAGAAACTGAGTTTGAATCAACATATGAAAATATTTGGCATTTTTTCAATTGTTATGCTTGATTTCCTACATTGTATAGAAATTTTTGTGCGAGACCGACCACCTGATTTTGTTGCTTTATATTTTCTTCCTAAAAAACAAACAGTCAAAAAATTAGAACACTCGACCTACACTGCATATCATAGGATTTTTGCAGGGATTACCAAAAAAATTAGTTTTCATGCTCCTTGAGCAATTCGTAAATGCTTTTGAACATTCTATAGAATTTTTTCTGGAATTTAAAACTTTGTGCGCTAGGCTCAGGTTTAATGGCGACCGCACAGTTGAGCTCATGCTTCCTAAGCACTTAGCAAATGCTTTCCGAAGTTGTATAAAATTTCTTTGCTAGGTTTATGAAATGCCGACCGCCTGATTTTGTTGCTTTATATTTTCTTCCTAAAAAACAAATAGTCCAAAGATTGGAATGCTCGACCTGCACTATCATAAGATTTTTGCAGGGATTACAAAAAAACTAGTTTTCATGCTCTTTGAGCAATTAGTAAATGCTTTTCTACGTTTTATAGAAATTTTGCTGGAATTTAAAACTTTGTACGCTAGGCTCAGGTTTTACGGCGACCGCATAGCTGAGCTCATGCTTCTTAAGCACTTATAAATGCTTCCGAAGTTGTATAGAAATTTCTTTCCAACGTTAAATTTTTTTTTTCTTTTTGTCATGCTATGACTTTTACCAAATGCTCAACCAATATGATATGCAGGTCGAGCGTTCCAATTTTAATTGTCATAGAAATTTAGTTATCATGTATCTAGAGTAGTTAGTGAATGCTTCTAAGCATGATAACTAACTTCTGCTGGAAACATGCTCTGTGATCACGTTTCCTGCATTATCGGTATAGAAATTTATGTGCACACATTAAATTTCTGTACAACTTCAGAAAGCATTTGCTAAGTGTTTAGGAAGCATGAGCTTAAACATGAGCCTAGCACACAAAGTTTTAAATTCCAGCAAAAAATTATAGAACGTTGAAAGGCATTTACTAATTGCTCAAGAAAATGTACTCTTCTATCTTATGGGTTCTTCTAAAATGAGGAGCGTATCGATTTTCCTAAGTGGGCCGAGCTAATTTCGAGTAGGGCCTGAAAACTCTGTCGGCCCTCACACAAGTCTAAGCTCGAGTGCTCGACTGAAGATCGAGTTCTTTGACAATTAAAGGCCGAATATTTTTTGCTAGGATTACAAAAAAAATAGTTATCATGCTTTCATTTTTTGGAAGAAAATACAAAGCAAAAAAATCAGGCGGTCGTTCTCGCACAAAAATTTCTATCAAAGATTGGAAGCATTCACTAACTGCTCTGATAACTAAATTTCTTTGACAATTAAAATTGGAACGCTGGACCTACATATCATATTGGTTGAGCATTTGGTAAAAGCCATCGCACGACAAAAAAAAATTTAACGTTGGAAAGGAATTTCTATACAACTTCGGAAAGCATTTTATAAGTGCTCAAGAAGCATGAGCTCAACCCTAACTACGATTAGTATGAAGGTGTATTTTGATTGTTTAAGAATAAAATTATGATTAGTTATTTGGAGTAAAAATTATTATTTCTAAATGATTAAGAATAAGTTTTTTTTGACCTAGAGTGTTATTTTTAAGTGATCCAATATCCAGATTATTTTTTTATTCCTAGGGTGTTTGGATCATCTTCTTAATGTGGATTAAGAAGTTGTTAGAATCACTTTTTAATCCAGATTAAAAATATGATCCAAAACTCTTGGAATAAATATTTAATCTGGATATTAGACCACTTAAATTAGGGGGGAGTTGGATCATCTAAGAATAAAATAAATAATTAGTTATTCAGAGTAAAAAATATTATTCCTAAACGATCCAAATGTTAATTTTATTTCTACAATGTTTGGATCATATATTTTCTTTTGAAAAGATGATCCAAACACCTTAGAAATAAAAAATAATCCGGATGTGGACCATTTAAAAATAACACTCTAGATTCCTAAAACATTATTTTTAATCGTTTAAGAATAATTTTTTTTTTTACTTTGAATAACTAATCCTAATTTTATTCTTGGATGATCCAAACAAACTCTACTTATTCTTTATCATTTAGGAATAATGAAGTAGCTATTGGTCTAGTGGTAAAAAAGTAATGCATCTTGAGTGAAAGATTGCATGTTATTTTATAGACATTTAAATTTAAAATGAGTTGGATGGTTTGACCCAATTTATCTTAAATAAAAAAGAAAAGAAAAGAAAAGAAAATCGGACTAGTTTTGAGGTCTGCGGAAATCAAGTTAATTAGATGGGAATTTGAATTAAAAAAAAAGCAACGTTTCCCACAGATAATATTATCATAGATTCAATTTTAAATTTAAATTGTAGATTTATACTTCGTCATTCAGACAGCTCGTATCAAAATAAATTTAAAACTTATTTAATCATCTATAAAAAAATTATTAAAATTCCACCGTAAAATTTTAAAGTACTCAATAAACTCTTCAACAACTTCTAAATTGTCCAAAATTTTTTATTCTTTAATTAAATAATATTTATAAAGTGGCATTTATTTTATAGTTAATATCTGGAACAACAGACCTCATTTCTTTCCAACCGACTCGTGCCTTAACCACCTGTTGCGCAACTACCACAAATTCACGTTTCCCTCCAGTACCAAATGAACCCGTGACTCTAATTGCTGCACCGTCCGGAGACACCATACCGATGGTGCATTTCCTCAATTGAAAGGTATCAATTTTGAAGAATTGGCTAGATAGCTCTCTTTATAATAAAATATATGCTGTCCGAATCTTTTCAATATCTTATTGTCTCAATTAGCTGTATGTCTGAAGTCACATCAAACATTTTAGCAATGTGGCTTAATAGCAATTTAAATGGCTTAAAATTCAAGAGACATATTTATAGTTTATCAAGTTTGAAATTTAAAAAATGCATTTCTTGGGAACCATGTCAGGAATAAAAACATTTTCTTGCACAAAGAAGATAGTTTTTAATCCGATTTTATTTGAGATTTATGGACAGAAAGGAGGTCATGAAAAACCATTTCATTGTTTCGGGGCATGGTATTGGTACCGCCGTTTACCTATTCACAAAAATTCTCTCTAAAAAAATGGAAGGTAGTAGCACTCTTTGGCTCCGTTTGGATACCGTGTGAGAAAAAGGGAAGAAGGAAGAAGAGAAAAAATTTATTATAAATAATCCAAATTTTTCATAAAGTTACACACTTTTCAATACTTCTTCTATTCTTTTCACACCTCATCCAAACGGAGCCTTTATTAAAAACAATTAATTTGCACCCCATATTTTAAGAAGTAAAATCGCTAGACCAGCTAAGAACATTCTTCAAACACAGAAAAGAAATAAGATTCACAAAGTTGGCAACATGCCACCATGACTAGTTATATCGGTGAATTAAATATTCTGTCCTTCTTCTATGCACGAAATCGAGAGATAGTGATTATGGCTGCGTATGCGTTGGCGGCTAACTCGCCGCGCTCACGGGTTCCCTGCCAGCTCCAAAAGTTTTTTTTTTTTTTTTCGAGAGGTTGACAGCGATTGTCAAGTGTCAACAAAGAAAGAAGAAAACGGGGAAAAAAAAAAAAGAACAGAGTTCAACCAGTAAACTCAGCTCCAATGCCTACCAGTGTTTAACAAACGCAGCCGCTTCAGACTGAACCCAGTGCACCAGAATTGCAGCGTCTCTTCTGGAGCGTCTCTTCAGACTGAACCCAGTGCACCAGAATTGCAGCGTCTCTTATGGCTACGGGCCCATTATCAAAAAAAGAAACTTCTGCCAGCTCCAAAAGTTAAACAGTGATATATGGATTTTTTTCTCTTTTTTTGGTTTAGTGTTCCGAATAAAGGAGTAAATAAGATAAAGATAAAATTTATCCTACTTATTCAGGAATCAGGAGATATTCAGATATATGTGATTGATCGTAATTTTCAATACAAACTAAATTCTTCAAAAAAGTATTTTCACTGGGAGCATCCATTGAACTTCTCTAATATTTTAATTTTCGGAAATTTTCTAATATTATTTTCAAGATTGTAAATGCAGATTGTTATGAGATTTTTTTTTAAATTATTGTATATATTCTAATGGTTTAGTGATAAGAGCGCAAATTGGCCGGGAAAAAAAAAAAGAAAATCAATGATTCAAACATCGCATCGCATGCATTTAATTTCAAAAAGTTGCATGAAAAAAAGCTTCCCCCTATTAAATAAAAAGAATTTTAATTCTGCATCGTCACGTTTAACTTATATTGGTGAGAAAAATAAAATTCCATGAAGGATTATTAGAAGGATTTAGGTTTCTGATGTGTAAAAGATTAATTTTATTTGAGAACCACAACGACCAATTAAATATTTTATTAAAAATAAAATCTGGACAATTTAAATAGTTTTCATACGATCGATGAATGTCTAATTAATTTTTATACACATTTTGTTTTAATTATAAATAAAAAATTTACCTTTTTGTTTTATTAACAATTTAATTAGTTAATATATTATATTTCATTTTTAATAAATTAAATAGATTACTGCCTCACCTCCCTAAACAGGGGACGGCGAACACAGACCGCAATCAGACTTCCTGCCGACGGGGGATCAAAAATTGCATGAGTCATGCTTTAGGTGGTCCAGATTTTTCATTTTTGTGGTCATCTCCTCTTGGAATAAGAGGAGTTGATATTTTCGGCGCCACATGTGATCCTAACTGAATTTTGATCCATTAAGCAACAACTTCCAGCTCCGCTGCCAGATGTGCGCACCTTGGATTTTACCCCCATTTGTTTTGGAATAGTAATAAACAGAGAAAATTAAGATAATTAAATTGATAAATATAAACGATAGAAATGCTTGTCTTCTCCTCAACTGTACATCTCCTTCCTCTACCGTATCGCATGACAGGGTATAAGTTATAACATGCCACTAATTTAATTACTTGTCATGGAAATTGAGACAATATACAAAACATTTACAGAGCTCAACTATCATGTATTCTACTGACATCATATGGGCGAAGATCTACCAGGTCATTTATTAGATTTTTAGGCAATTTGATATTTTTATAAGTAATACATACAATAATCTATAAAATATTCAAATTATGATAACGACATATTTTAAAATACCAAATATGTCATAATCACATAGTTCATAAAAGGATAAAATAATCTAAACAACATATCGTTGCCCAAGCTAATTTTATACGCTTATGTGAATGATTTTACTTAAAAATGACTTGGTCAACTTTGATGGTAGATTTACCCTTTGTAATTCACCATTCCAACTAAAATTATGATGATGATACAAAATATTGGGTCGACTGTTCAGGGGCGAGGCCAAGTATAAGTAAAGGCAAGCTGATTGGAAAAAAGGTATTGTATTTGTTTTTGCTCCATATGATAAAAAATTTACCTACATTTTATAAACAATAAAAATAATTCAACGAGAAAAGAAATGTTTACTTAAACCAATTTAAAGTTTGCCCACTTTAGTACATACAAATATACAATATCATAACGGATATAAATTTCCTAGTCCTAACCGGGGACAACATAGGAGCGTGACATAGCAGCGAGACAAAACCTATGACAAGGAAACGCAATTAATTGGGTGTATAAATGTATAATAATCCATGTAAACACCGCTCATAATAATCTCCAATTAAAGTTCACTCCAGACTGCAGACACTCTGTCTGTTTCCGAATCCAGTAAAGTCTATTTTCTACCCTGCACAGTGCACACAACTCCTTCCATTCTTCCAACACATCAGAGCTGTACTGGGCTATTTCCGTAATTTCACTCCATATCATATAACATTAACTGGAAGAATCCTAGGTCCCTCTCCTCTGCTTTCCTGTCCTTGCTTCTGACAACAAACAATCCAACGAACAAAGTCACAAACACACAAAGACACAACTAGAGAGATGGCTGAAGAGGAAGCTAAGAAGGTGGAGGTGGAGGTTACCTCGGACCCCACTCCAGAGGTTCCTGCGCCGGAGGCCGAGCCGCCGAAGGATGTCACCGAGGAGAAGACTGTGATTCCACAACCAGCGCCTGAGGAGGTCAAGCCTGATGATAGCAAGGCTCTTGCTGTTATTGAGAGTGAGAATTCTTTTTTTTTTAAATTGATGATTAATTAGTTTTATCTCTCTGTTTTTCATTTCTTGTTTTTCTAATTGGAAAAGAGGGGAGAATAAGCTTGTTTTTGCTCTATTTCTTGGTGAATTCCAAATAATCTTGTTTCTGCTAAAAATAGATAAAAGAGAGGTTTTGGACTTATGTACTGGCACCTTGCTTTTTTCAATTCAGTCTCCATTTTCCTGCGTGATTTTTTTTTACTTTTTTTTAATTAATTAAAAGTCAATTTATTCTGTTACTTCGAATAAAAATTATTTTACTAATTATTTTTTTGCCCATGAATAATTATTAATAAGAAAACATTTAAAAGAACAATATTATTTGTGAACTTTATACTGTTTTATTTAATCTTTGAGATTTTGGTCGGTGAATATGATTTTGTTTAATAAAAAACAATTAACTTTCACCAGAGATTTGCTTTATTTTCAGCTAGTGAGATAACCATGAATAAATTTTAGAGCAATATAATCCAAATAAAACTAATTGGTATGAATTTGCCAAAAAGTGGGTCTGTCTGAGAAAGTTTAGATTAATGGCCTATAGTTTTGCTTTTGAATTTAATATCTTAGAGTGATAAATATCTAATGTAAGGAAGGTCATAGGTTATGTATGTATCAAGAGAGTCCTTCCTTATTGCTTTTGAAGCTTTTTTCACCCCACTATTTCTGGTTAACTTGCTTTATTTCTTGCCTTTCAATCATGATTTGCTAAAAGCTTTTCTGATTTTTGACAGTTCACTTGGTTATCCTGTCTTTTGAAAGTTAGCTTCCTACAGGTTGAGCATCTTGCTGCACACTAAAGTGAACTGTGTCATGAAAAGTTCAATTTACTATTTATAACCTTTACTAAATTGAAAATAATACAAGAAATTTCCTTTACTAAATTGAAAATAATACAAGAAATTTCGTTAGTTAAAAGCAATTATATTTATTTTCTTCTTTTTTATGTTTATTCTCAGTTCACCGATTGGTAAGGCCTACCAGAAAGCCTACATTATTATTTAAGTTTTATTTGCTAACCCTCTCCAATTTTCTCTTATTTTCACCAGAGGCACCAGAGGCTCCTGCAGAGAAACCTTCCGGTGGTTCACATGACAGAGGTAGTTATATTGAATTTAAATGCTATAACAGGATAACTATTTGTACTATATTATGCTTGAATAATTAATTTCTTATTTTCAGATGCTGCTCTTGCTAGGGTGGAGACTGAGAAAAGATTGTCTTTGATCAAGGCATGGGAGGAGAATGAGAAGACAAAAGCTGAGAACAAGTTGGGCATTGTCTCTAATTATTTACATTTTCTTCACTTTGTATTTGGGGACTTGTGTATCTAATCTAATAACTATCATGGCTTTCTTGTTATCTTATTTCGTTTTCTCTTTGTTTTACATAATGTTGTGTTATTCAGGGCAACAAAGAAGTTATCTGCCATTTTGTCCTGGGAGAATTCAAAGAAGGCAAACATAGAAGCTGAGTTGAAGAAAATAGAGGTACAACAACATTTCTATTCCCAAGTAATTTCATTTTCACAGACAAGTTGGGGTCATTTTGTTGAGACAGGCTTATCAGCTTATGCACCTGTGGCCCCAATATACACGTTTCATTTATTTGGATTTCATGTCTTAACTACCATAATGTTTAATATCACAATCAGGAGCAACTGGAGAAGAAGAAAGCCGAATACGCTGAAAAGATGAAGAACAAGATTGCGGTGTTACACAAGCAGGCCGAAGAGAAGCGCGCCATGATTGAGGCCAAGAAAGGTGAAGAGTTGCTAAAGGCTGAAGAGGAGGCAGCCAAATTCCGGGCCACAGGCCAAACTCCTAAGAAGCTTATCGGTTGCTTCGGTGGCTGAGAAAAGGGGTGTTAATTCACCCTTGAATTAAATTATTCAGGGTGTGAAGTTTATATTTGTTCGGTCATATTGGGTGTGTTGTGATTGTCTTGCGTCTTTGTTCATGGATTTGTTAATTGGTTTTGTGAGTAGTGTATTAATTTGGTGTGTAAAGTTTGTAGTATGTGTTTTCTGTGCATATAGGGATTCCCTGGTGATGTATATCTCTGCTTAGGTTGCTTGTTTCTGCTTAAAGTATGATACTCTTATTTGTACTTAACAAGGAATTGTGGTAATTATTTATGTATGGCCTTGATGATGTTGTTGGTGGTTTAGAAAAGATTGTGAGTTATCAATCATTCTGTTAGGCGTCCAAACTAATGAGCTACTTAGTGTCAAATTGAAAGTTAAAATTCATTTTAAAGACTAGATATTCGATTAAGGATAAAACCAAAAAATTCATGACGCGGTTGAGACGTAGAGTCAGATCCAAAAAATATTAGTACTCGTTCAGCCTCATAGGTTATTATGAGATGCTACAGTAATGCTCAAATTAGATTTGCATGAGATGCACTCTAGAGGGTTTGCTCTTAGAAAAAGAAAAAGGTTAGATGCAGGGCTGAAAAACACAACAAACCGATCACGGAATAATCCATTTTCGTTAATTATTTCGTTTATGGCTCAAAATAAAAATTAATTTGCATTAACCATTTTGTTTCAAAAGACGATCGAAACGATCGTAATGATCAATTAATTGACAATTAATTTTCGTACATATTTTCCTATTTCGAAATGCTCAAAATGTGTAATTGTGTTCAATTTGCTGCTTTGACAATTAATTTTTGTATATGTTTTCTATTTTTCATGCATAACTAACTGATTTGATACTACAATATTCCCGGTTCATCAAAATTTGTGTACAAATACTTAAAAAGACATAAAAAATAAATAAGAATAGTATAAAACGGTTAACGAAAATAAACGAAACGAAAGAGGTCAGTTTCGTTAACCGTTCCGTTTAACAAACGAAATAAAAAAATATTTTCATTAACCGTTTTTAATGGGACGAAATGAAACGATCAACAATTAAACAGAATTACATTTGTAGCCCTAGCCCTAGTTACATGAAAACTTCTCGAGAAACTTTAAATCCATAGCAGTAGTGCAAGAATCAATTAGAACAAAGTTTTTCTAAAATTTCTCAATAGGCCCCTAAGCTCATTTCGGGCTGTCATGGAAATTCATACGGCCTTTTTTGTCTGTGATATATGGGCTGTTGCAATAAATATGATTATTTTGAACTCCTATTTCTCGGATAAAATTCATCCTATTATGCACATTATTTAGTTTGAGGCCCAAATAGTCTTCCATCTTTAAACATTTTGTTCCTTTCTGCCTTTAAAAGCTACTGGTGCTGCAGTTTCTTTTTCATATTTCTCATAATATATTCCTTGTTTATCCATATTTGGGACCAAAAATGGTCACATGTTTACAGAAGAGCAGCCGACGATGCAGTGAAGGATTATGCTCATTTAAGAGATTTCTGGACCATCAAATGCCTCCTTTTTCTTCTTATAAACCCTGTTTCTGGCGCGTAGTGTTGTTTTTTGCTGTATCTGCAAGTGCGGTTGCATGTGCTTCAATCGCCACCATTTATTGCTGATCTTATTTGAATCAAGCAGGCAATGCTACTTTGCAGTATAAAAACAGTTAACTACTTAACTTTTAATATTTGAAAATTATATGAACTTATAAGTTATATATAACTGATCTTGTATGCGTGTGTATATATTTGCAAATTGTTTCTCTAAACCAAATACATAGAAATATGTTCATTGACTAATAGGTGCGCTCTGATCGTAATGCGTTTTGAATGAACAAAAATATGATCATTTTTTTTAAGGCTCGAGTGCTTGACCAAAGAGTGCTTACTCCGGGACTCTTATTTTTGGCATTATTCTTATTGCCGGATTTCTGTTATAAAATCAAACAGGTTCTAGGAATGTTATTGTCCTGTATATATTTTGAATTGGCATCAACATAAATGACATGATAGTGGTATGAGCATTCTTTTTATACTATTAAAAAGAAAAAGACGAAACCAAAAAGGCCAAATTAAACAAGTGAGCAATAGTCCTTGTCTGTTGTTAGGGGCAGACGACAAGCCACAAAATTCTCATTCAATTCTAATGAGATTAATTTTGAAAATTGCATTACACTGTATTATTTTATAAAAGATCCTCTAGGAAAATACTCAAACCTGAACAATCAACAAGCGGTAAACCTCGATTCGCTAAACAAAATTAGTTTTGTTTTTTGTAAATAAAATATACTGTTAAGCCATAACTTCTGTGACAGAAATAGTAATTCCTATTGAATAATAACGACAAAACTTACTGAATTACTTAAATACTTTTTCTATTTTGCGATGATAGTGAAATCTTTATTTTTTTGAGGGCCGATAGTGAAATCTTTATTATAGTGTTACCTCTTTCTTATGAAATATATTGCCGCTTGTCCGCTTCCCTCCCTGAAAATGAAGTTCAAATAATCAGTCTTTCATAATTTTGGATGTCAACTATATATACATACGATAGATGTTATAAAGTTACGAGGTGACCGTCTATATTTTCCTTGCTACTTTGGTTTTTTTTTTTTTAGGGCCAGGTGGCAAACTACCGACAATTTTATTGAAAAAGAAAATATTTACATAAAGAAAAAAAGGAAAAACAAAAAATAAAAAACCTATACCAAGGAAACTAAGAAGTTAAAAAGCTAGATATGTTTCGACTAGGGCTGTATATGAGCTGAGTTCGAGCGAGTCGGGGACAACTCAAACTCAACTCAGCTGTAACTCGAGTTAAGTTGAGCTGAGTTAGAAATGCTTTCGAGTTTTGTAAGCTAGCTCAAACTCGACTCATCCCAAACTTGAGCTAGCTCGTGAGCTCATGAGCTAGCTTGAAATAAACATATATTCTTTAATTTTTTATTTATTTAATTCATATGTTATTTTAGTATTAAATTTTTTTTGACATATACAATATTGTAAACAATAAAATTATTGTCTTTTATATTCTTTTTATTGATTTGAAACAAAATATGTCTTGAAACTCAATCTATCATATGTAATATTATCTAAAATATAAATATAGAAGAAGAAAATTATTTTTATTAATTTATAAATTTTTAGTACTCATAAATGATGTTAATAATATATATTTGAAATATAAATTTATTATGTCACGAGTCAGCTCACGAGTTGCGAGCTGAGTTGACTTCAACTCAAATTCGACTCGTTAATCAACCGAGTTAGTTCACCTCGAGTTCTTCCAACTCGAGTTCCGTTGGCTCGAGTTGCAATCAAGCTTTTCTGAGTCGAGTTCGAGTTAGCTCACGACTTACGAGCTTTTTGCTCACCCCTAGTTTCGACTAAGACCTTGAGCATGCAATGACCTCTTCCAATACAAACTTCCGAGGGGAGTACTGATCAAAAAAGATACGTCTATTTTTCGTCTTTCAAATATTTCAAGTAGTGGCAGTCCAAATAGTGTCCCACAGTTTTGATACTTGACACCTGTGGGATAGCAAGAAATCACCGACTTCAAGACCAAGGTTTAATAAAGGAAGCCTAAATCGATATTGCACCAGTGACCAAATAGAAGATGCATATTGGCATTGTAAAAAAATGTCGGTCGTTTCTACAGAATTTGTACCGCAGCAAGGACAAGAGTTTGGAGAACGCCAATATTTTTTCATAAGATTTTGTTGTGTTAAAAGTTGGTCTTGTAGGAGCAACTAGAGAAAAATTCTTACTCTCGGTGGTGATTTCATTCTCCAAAGGTATGGGTCATACTTTGAATGGACGCCAGTGTTAGAGATCACGGCGTAGGCACTGGAAGAGGAGAAGATTTCATTGACCGTCCATTTCCAAATAGGGAAGGGAGCAGCATTTGAAAAGGTACATGAGAGGTTGAAGAAAGGGGCATGCTAAAGGATATCTATTAAATTTTAGGAAACTCCACATGACACCAAATCATTCAAATCCCCAGTACCATAAAGGAGTTGAATTGAAGAGGACCAAATTGAATTTGGTTCGTGTTTAAGCTTCAAGAGCCTTTTCAGCAATAACGCTTGATTTTGCCTTTGAAGATGTAAGATTCCTAGACCGCCATTGGATTTTGGTAGACAACATTTAGATCAGTTTACCAAACAATGACCTCCAAGACATTTGTCTTTTCCTTTCCAAAAGAATCTTCTTTTGATCCCTTCTAAGTGCTTTAGTAGCCAAGGAGGCAACTCTAACACTTGCATGTAGTATAAAGGCAAAGATGTAAGGAATTTTTTTAGATGGACGAATGGAAAGAGGTAGTCCCAAATAGGTAATTGGAAGTTCCTTCGCTTGACATGTAAGAATGTTAGAATGTTAATTGTAAAATGTTAATGCTAATCTAATTAATTAGTGGCTGGAAGTGAAATTTTTTAGATGGACAGATGGAAAGGGGTAGTCCCAGATAGGTAATTGGAAGTTCCTTCGCTTGACATCTAAGAATGTTAGAATGTTAATTGTAAAATTTTAATGCTAATCTATTCCGTGTTTTTGTGTGAATTGTTCATGAGTTTGCAATTCAAGGAGAGTTCTCTAAAAATGGTGTTTTGTATACCATGGATTTAGTACCTTTTGGTTAGCGTTAACCGGTTCTTATCTTCCATGGAGAAGAAAATGTCAGAATTCGTCACATTGAAAGTGCACTCGTAATTTTAATGTACGATCTGAAACTTTTTTTTTTATCAGTTTATTTTTTAGTAAAATATTTTTTATTTTGAAAATTTAACAATTTTTTCCCTTACCTCCGTCTTGAAAACAGTGAATAAATTTGAAGTTAAAAGATTTTTAAGGACGCATACTTATAGACCTGTCAAGTATCATTTGATGTTTGTCGATCCAATTTCTTACATGTTGAGTATCATTTGATATTCTACAAAAAATTGTGAATTCATTAAAAGCCAACTTATTATACTGTGTCGTGTAAAATAAGTGTAAACAAATCCAGTGCATAAAATAGTCTTATTTTACACGACACAGTATAATAAGTTGGCTTTTAATGAATTCTAAATTTGCGCGCGTAGTCGTGTCAGTGGCATTTCATACGGTTTGACTCGTCCGTACTGCCACAGAGAAATCACAATTAGTCTTCCTGTGTCAAGGGACAGGTTGTTTCGTCCCGTCGAGTCCAAATTTCAGGTTTTAACGTGCCCGAGAAGCAATGCACAATCAGGGCATTTAATATTTTAACTGTGTCTTTGGATTTATACAGCGGATTGAATGATGCCTACATCATACATTTGGTCTCGCATCATTTATACACCAAAGTGGGGTTTATTTTATTTTATTTTTTTATTTTCACTCAGGTCCCTGTGCCCTTTATTTAATTTCCTTGGATTATTATACCAAGGCCCAGCTCAGCCATTGGAAATTGAAAGGCCCATAAAAATATTTGAAGAATATCTTGAATTTGGGGCTTTATCAACCTATAAGACGACGCCAAATCCTCTTCAATTTAGCCGAAATTTTGTAAAATAATAATAAAATAATATAATCCAATAAAATTAATATCAATTTAATCAGTTTAATATAAATAGTATCGTAAGATCGGAATCCTGGATTCCGAACGTTAGATCGGATTCTCGGATTCCGATCTAAGGTTAGATCGGATTCTGGGATTCCGATCTAACGTTAGATCGGATTCTGGGATTCCGAACAGTGCTGTAACTGCTCAATTTTGTCGTTTTTCAGGGTTTTATTGTACTTCTATTATAAAAATTAATTAAATATATAAAATTTTAATATTAAATTAATATATTATGAAATTTTAGTAATATATTTTGAAGATAAAATATTAAATTAATATATTTTATTTTACTTCTATTTATAAACATTAATTAAATATATAAACTTTTAATATTAAATTAATATAATATAAAATTAATATATTAAAAATTAATTAAATAAAATTATTTAATAATTTGACTTAATTTAATGTAATAAAATCTTATTTAGTTGTTTGAAGTAATTAATTTAATTTAATTTCATTTAGTTAATTTAATTTGATTGAGCTATTATTTTTTTAACTACTTTAATTTAATTTAATTTGATTGAGCTATAATTTAATTTAATTTAACTAATTAAATTTAAATTCATTTGACTAATTTAATTTAAGTAATTATATTTGAAAAGGATGGAATAATTTAATTTAATTTAATTTAATTTAACTAATTTAATGTAAGTAATTATATTTGAAAAAAATGATTTATTTTAGGTAATGAATTACTTTAATTAATGAATATGATAAAATTAAAATCAATTTTACGTCTTGGCGCAAGAATAACTAATTTTGCAAGAGGAGGAAGAAAATAATTGTAATTTTTGTGGTGATAATGTAATATTTAGTTGAATTGTACTTTTATGTGATGTGAAAAATAATTGTAATATTCGTAATACTAAGTTGAATCGAGAGCTGTTTTTTCAGTTGAAAGTGTGACTATCTTGGTCCTTTGTTATTTTTGTTTTGAACAAATGGTACGCCTAAAAATTTTGAAATTTAAGTTTAGGAAAATAGGTCCGCCAATTAACAGCTCAGTATTTTTGATAAAATTTTTCAGAGCCTATTTCATAATTTTCTAGCGCCAAACTTTTCGAATTCAGAGCTATTTTTTCAGTTGAAAGTGTGACTATCTTGGTCATTTGTCATTTTTGTTTTCAACAAATGGTACGCCTAAAAATTTTGAAATTTAAGTTTAGGAAAATTGGTCCGCCAATTAACAGCTTAGTATTTTTGTTAGAATTTTTCAAAGCGTATTTCCTATTTTTCTAGCGCCAAACTTTTCGAATCCGGAACTGTTTTTTCAGTTCTAATTTTTCTCATTTTTAATTATCAAAATCTTAATTATTAAAAGCAAAAAAAAAATAAATTAATTAATTACACATAAATTTTCATATGAATTTTTCTTATTTTTCCGTATTTTTAAAATAATTTTACAATTTATTATCTATTTTTCTAATTAATTAAATAGTTAATAAACAAATAAAAAGACAACAAAAAAAATCTAATATAATTAATAAATTACATATAATTTTAAATTTTATTTTTCCTCATTTTTTCCGATTTTTTGAATATTTTCTCTATTTTTTTATTTAATTAACTAAATTAAAAAGTAATAAACTAAATAAATAAATAATAAAATAAATAAAAAAAAATTAAACTTACTGTGCTCGCGCGCGGAAAGGAGGTCCGGAGCAGAGTTATATCGTAAACGTTAGATCGGAATCCCAGAATCCGATCTAACGTTAGATCGGAATCCGAGAATCCGATCTAACGTTCGGAATCCAGGATTCCGATCTTACGATACTATTTATATTAAACTGATTAAATTGATATTAATTTTATTGGATTATATTATTTTAATATTATTATCCAAAATTTCGGTCAATTTAGCACATATATTTCCTCAAAACATATATGCATTAAATAATGTAATACTAAAAACAATGCATTGCAATATTTTTTAAATTCAAACTGTACATATTTATTACTATATATTATCTTGTGACGCAGATTGCATGATTCAATTGCATATATATCCACAGTCACCAGAGAAGCATCATGATTCCTGGCAAACCGGGAATTGACCGTTGTGGAGAAAAACTGAAAAAGAAAAGAAAAAGATGGTCTGATTCTGAAAACTGGAAAGGCAGATGCATAGTACTGTAGGAGGATTTGGAGGAGGGTAATAAATCGGAGCACAGAAAAGTTATCTTTTCAGGAGGCGAAATTGGATAGGTCAAGCCTCAAGCGCTGTTGCAACTGACCCTTTAGAGAAGTGCAACAGCAAGGGACCAGCCTTGCATTTATTGCTCTTCTCCTCCCACTCTCAGGAAAGAGAATCATTAGCCGCATCAGCTGCTGACCCCCCTGACCGACCTTTTCCGTCCATTGTTATTACCCAACAGGACACCTCCAGTTAACTTTGCTGGCTTGTGTCTAGGCTCTAGGGGTGCAAGCGGTATACCGTTTTTCGCGCATGTTCCGTCCAAACTAAATGGTAAACAGATATGAAAATTCAATACGTTTCAGGAATGGAATGGTAAACGGAACGCGTTTCGTCATTTGTTTGGGTGAAATACAGCGCAAATATACACATTCCGTCCAAACAGAACGGTTAAAGAATCAGCTGGTACATACCGTTACCATAAATGGAACGGAAAACGAAACAGACCATTCCGTTTCCGTTTGAAACGTTAAACATGCCTACTTGTGTCAGATGGCATGCATGATCAGGCCAATGCGAAATTTGTACGTGTGGGATTTGAGGGAAGATTGTTTCATTGAATAAGGTTAGTTAATTAAATCACTACAGATAATCTGGTATGTATGGTTGCAGAAGTAGTCGCTTATTAAATTTATAGGCCTACAGCACCATCATAGCTCGGAAGTAATTAATTTATGAGATGGGCTAAAATCAGCTACTGACAATTGGACTCGTCAGCTGCGATTATATCTCAAATTTTGAGATTCTAATGACTAATCTGAACCGTTCAATGTGTTCTTCATATTGAAATCTCATTGGAGAGTGGAGACCAAATTTTACATTTTTCTGATTTTATTCACTATTTTTTTGAGATTTTTAAAAATCATAGTTATTGAAGGGTCTAGGATTGTTTAGATTAAGAATTTTGTAAAATACCAAACAAGTACTAAAAAATTTCAGAAAAATATAAAATTTTGTCTCCAACGAGATTTCAACATGGAGAACACATTGAGCGGTTCGGATCGACTGTTAGAATCTCAAAAATTGAAATTTGATCATATCTGACGGTCTCATTTGTCAGTCGCAACTGATTTTAGTCTCTCTTAATTTATTCATGTATTGGATCCTAAGATCGATGGCAATAATGCACTAGCGGTCATTATTGTGATGGAATGTGCTATGCACTATCAATTTAAGATGACTACTCTGTGAGTACAAATAGGCTCCTATGTATAAAACAAATGGATCCTATTTTTTTCCCCCTTTTACTAATAAAAAAGTATCACATTTTAATTATACGGTGTGCTGCTTTCACTGTATCACATATGCTGCAATAAACTTAGCAATCATATCAACCAAAGTATTTGGACCAATCACATGCCGTTGCATTGTTATTGCAAAATCAATTCTGCAATACCAAAGTATCACATATGCTGCAATAAACTTAGCAATCATATCAAACAAAGTATTTGGACCAATCACATGCCGTTGCATTGTTATTGCAAAATCAATTCTGCAATACCAAAGTATCACCTTTCAATATATATAAGATACATAATAGCCACCA
Organism: Rhynchospora pubera; assembly: GCA_028095005.1. Lineage (NCBI taxonomy): Eukaryota > Viridiplantae > Streptophyta > Magnoliopsida > Poales > Cyperaceae > Rhynchospora > Rhynchospora pubera. The sequence continues at coordinate 54,944,225 of CM051462.1, forward strand.
AAGTTACAAGCTTTGAGGAAATTAGAACTTACAAACATGCTAATTTTATAAGATAGTAATTAAATGGTTAGCAACTTAGCAATCATATCAACCAATGAGAATCCACTAAAAACATTCTCCTAGAATATATTTCAACGGCTTCTAAACCAAATCCAAGCTAAAGCCATCTGATCACTATCACTGACTTAAAACTCCAAAATTCTCACACAAAAAAAAAACTGAGCCAGATAAAGGCCAAAAATCAAGCTGATTTATACATAAACATGGCCTCAAACTAGTAAGGAAAATGCTAACCACAAAACCCCTTCACTTGAATGCAGTATCTAATGATGCTTCACTGAGATCGCTTGAAAACAGCGCATTTATACCACCGAGCTGACTCTGGAAAAGTGAAAGCTCGTCACCGGCAAACTCAAGGTAAATCCGGTACGCCTCATCCTGAGCATCTGCTACGTCATTCGAGCCAGACAAGTTGTCAATAAATCCAGCAAAAGTGACGTCACCATGGCCGGAAACACTGTCGTAGTTTCTACTACCAGTCTCTTCAATCATCTCAGGCTCAGCCTTAATTTTTGGCACTGCAGATGTATCCATCTTCTTTCTAAATGCATCACCAATCTCAGAGTTCCATATCCGAAGAAAATAGTCTGTTTCGGAACACATAGCCTCTGTACTAGACTTGTTATCCATAGTTGTGGTGATGGTAGTAGAGGTATCGGATGTGGAGCTGGTATTAGAGGCAGCAGAGAAAAGGAGTGACTCGCGAGAGAGACGCGCCTCAGCCTCAAGGCGGGCAGTTTCCCATTGTGCCATGTGACGAGTAGCAGGGTTAGCGCCAGTGGAGAGGGAACCGGCCGATGGAGAAGAGGGGGCGTATGTGTCGGGATCTATCCCCATGCGACGCAGACGTTTCTTCAAGTGTGTATTCCAGAAATTTTTTATCTCATTGTCAGTTCTGCCAGGAAGCTGAGCAGCTATGGTTGACCACCTGTGCATTGCATTCAAATTGAAAGTTTAGTGTATAACTAATTTAAGATGATAAGTAACTACAAAGTATCACTTGTATTCCTATTAAAAGAAGATCATGTCAGTCTGTGCTTCTAGAAATTTTGTTATTTCTTTCATAAAAAATCATTTTTTATAATCATCATTAAAGGGTAACCATATTATAAAACTTGCAAACCAAGAGGATTATATATTTATGTTGGAGAGAACTTCGAAATTTTTGTGGAGACATTTATTATATCTTTTGTATCCTGAAAGGGTCACAATGAGTATCTTACAAAACAATGCAACCAGATACAGGTTCTCCAGTTATTTAAATAGAAATAGATTTGTTTCATTATCTGAGCAGTGTTCAAATTATGTAAATCTCATCATCTGCTAGCAGATTTTTGGAAGCCATGCAAGCTTTAACATATTCATGGATAAAAGATACAGAAGTTAATGCAAGAGTACAAAAAGCAAGAGGTCCCACCAAATTCATTGAATAGAGCCAGAGAAGAATTAAATAACACGGAGAGTGACAATGCAAACAAAGAGGCCATGCCAAAAAAACGAAGGCAGCAGTCCATGCGATCACATCCAACAGGTTGGTAATGAAGTTAATAGCTGGCAGATTGAGACCATACCTTAAAAATGTCATCTCACAAGAGCAGCATGCTTTTGTGAAAAATAGAAGTATTGGAGAAAGTATTGTTTTGATAAAAGAAATTTTGCACACCTTCTCCCTAGCGAGTTTCAGGCAACAAGCTTACCTCCTTAAAGCAGATATAAACAAGGCCTTTGACATGCTAGATTGGGCGTTTATTAGAAGGGCAATGAGGTACATAAACATTCCGGATAAAATAATAAACATCTTGATGTACTGTTACAGCCGGGCACAAGTTACCATAAATATAAATGGCAAGGGGGATGGTTTTTTCAACCCAAACAGGGGCTTGCGCCAAGGGTGTCCTATGTCACCATATATTTTCATTATAGCCATGGAGGTGTTCTCTAGGATGGTACAAGAAGCAGTGCAAAGACAACAATTGAAAGGGGTTCGGGTAGCATGCACAAGTCCGATGGTGACACATGCTATATATGCAGATGACCTGGTGGTGATGGGAGATGCTAGTGAGGAACAAGTGACTGCTCTTGCAATGATTTTAGACACCTTTGGAGCTGCCTCAGGCTTGATAGTTAACCCTAACAAATCACGTCTGTGGTTCTCAAGGAGGTGCCATGATACAACCATGCACAGAGTGCAACGTGTGTGGAGAGCAAGGAGAACTGACAATGAGGATAAATATTTGGGGGTGCCATTGAACATGAAAGGTGAATCTAAGGGAATGGGAGCGATGTTGCTTGCAAGAATGAAGGCAAAGCTCTCAGGTTGGAAATCACACATGCTATCCCATGCGGGTAGACTGGTTATGATCAAGTCGGTCCTAATGTCTATGCCGGTGTACTTTATGTCTCTAGAAATCATGCCCAAAGGAATTATTAAGCAAATGAACAGTTTGTTGGCAAAATTTCTTTGGGGCAAGACAAACCAAGATAGATATCTTACTTTTATAGCTTGGAGGAAGGTGTGTCAGCCGGTAGATCGGGGCGGGTTAGGTGTCAAAGATATGCACAGTTTTGGCCAGGCTCTGTTTTTGAAACTAGTCTGGTCTATCATGGCGGATGAGGATAAAACTTGGGTGCAGCTGTGTAAAGCAAAATACTTCCCCACGGTTGGCTATTGGAGGGCGAGGAATACGAATGGGGGCAGTAGAATGTGGAGACAAATTCTGAAAATGAAAGATTTCTTCCGGACCGATGTAATGTGGAAACTGAATAATGGAGACAAGGTGAATGCTATTTCGCAGCCATGGTTTCAAGGCTGGAGAGTGCAAGAAGAAGCAACAAGAAGAGATAGGCAATTAAAGGTGAGTGCACTAGTAGATAGTGAAAATGGGCAGTGGAATGTACAGGAACTGGCACGGCTATTTCAGCCTGACCAAGTTCAGGAGATTACTACACATTTAACCATTCCAAGTGCTCAACAAGGAGAGGTAGATAGGTTGGTGTGGAAGGTTACAAAATGTGGGAAGTACACAGTGAAAGAAGGGTACAAGAAGCTGGTTGAGATGCAATTGGCAATGCAGGATGCACCACCAGTGGATTGGCTTTGCATATGGCAATGGAGGAAGGTGCCACCAAAGGTAAAGATTTTCATATGGAGATTGTTGCATAGGGGGCTACCGGTTGCGGTTAACATGCATAACAGGATAGATTGGTTCCCTCCAATTTGTCAACGGTGCCAGGAGGAAAATGAATATGAAATGCATTGCTTGTTTTTTTGCAATACCTCAAGGCAAGTATGGTTTGCAGGATCTTTGGGAATCAGGGTTCATGACTTGCCACTTGATATCATAGAGACTGTTACACAGATTGTGTCCCAATTGGATGAGGAAGGAGTGAGAATTTTCTTTACTACAATGTGGGAAATATGGAAGGAGAGGAACAAACAGGTTATTGAGCATAAGCCTTTTGTACCACACCAAGTTTTGAAGAGAGTGAATGCAGAGCTGAGACAAGAATTATCAGATGTGCAAATTGATGAAGGGGACGAAAGAGGTATTGATGTGGAACGCCATGATATTTACCAACAAGGATGGCAGGTCATAGTTGATGGGTCATGGGAAGTGTCGGGTAAGGCTGGGGGAGCTTATGTTTTTTATGATGGAGGCAAGACACATTCCATTGGGCTACATAGCTTCTGTGTACAAGACGCTTTTCAAGCTGAAGCATGGGCTTTGAATGAGGCGATAATGTATACACTTAGCCAGGAGGGGTGTACACCAGGGAGGAAGATACAGTTCTTCTCGGACTGTATGGGGCTGGTGTTGGCAGTTAATCAGAATGATGTGACAGATTTACCCTCTTGGCGAGCGACAACAGTGACTAACCAGATTATCAGGCAAATTGAAGAAAGTCAGGCAGAGGTTACTTTACACTTTGCAAGGCGGGAGGCGGTGAAGCAGGCGCATAATCTAGCTAACATAGCAAGAAGGAGTGGAATAAATTATCAAGGGGTCCCACTTATGGCTCTACAGCAGCAGGGCAAAATAGGTACAGGGATTGATGAGAGTTTTTTCCAGAGGGTGCAGGAGAGACCCCCGTAGATCTTTTTTCCTGTTGTAATACCTGGTGCTTTAGTCTACTTTTTATTTTTAGTTCTTTTCAGTCTTAGGGTAGTTAGTTGATGCACTGTTTTTTATCTTGTTTTTACTTTTCTGTAGTTTTAATGTTTTTTGCTGCGGGTCAGCTATGTTAGCGCCAGGTTTAGTTCTTTTTTAAGAGGTCGATGCTTTGTATTATGAAACTTTTAACTCTTTTCTAATGAAAGTAGGCCTATGAGGCGTTCATCAAAAAAAAAAAAAACATCCCCCAGTACTATGATATTTACTAACTTGGCCCTCCTCTCATAAATGAAGACCACTTCGAATGAAAGTTTGTACTTTCTTTTATCTCAGAAATATTTTCGGCAGCAAAAGTATTACCCCATGTATCTACAGGTTTATGTTACCAGTATAACTTTTTTTAATCTTTGACAGAGAATACTTTCCAATCATCCAATCAACTGTTGAATTTTTTTCTGACTAATAGGCCTGTTTTTTAAATGATCAGCCCTCAGAATAAAAAATAAGAAGAAATCTTCCCACCGACATTCTCAGATCCTTATTGAACCAGTTTATATTATATATATTATTATTAACACCAATCTGACGAACCATTCTTTTCCTTTTTACAAATTTGACCCATTGCATATTCTTAACGAATATCTTCAATCAAATTACAGATTTGAAATATGTTACATAACACCAAATACATGTAAAATATCAAATAATTTCTGCAGTCAAAATCCGTCTGGTTTATCAATTCGTAGAAAATTTAACAGTTAAATCAACGATTCAGCAGATCGTTTTAAGTCTATTCATGCATACTGCTAAGAGTATACCAAAAATACAGAACAATATCCTTACTTGTTACCAACAATGCCATGGAGCTGTATAATAGACTTCTGCTCTTCATCGGTGAATGGGCCCCGCTTAATATCTGGCCGGAGATAGTTGGTCCACCGGAGACGACAGCTCTTCCCACACCGGCTGAGGCCTGCACAGTTCACTCAATTAATTGTGGACCCAAATTACCAAGGTAATGTATTGATGCAATAATGCTAAAATATATATATAGTAGCATGCTAATCAATCCTTTCTTCATTTATTTTTGCAAAGTAATTGCAACAGGGAAACGCAATCATGACAAAGCTATCTTGGTAAAATGTATGGCATTAATCAATCACGCCGTTCGTAGGGGCGTAGGTGGTGTATATTGTACATGACATGAGACTTAAGCCTAGTATCAAGTACAAAGTATGATCTACACAGCTGGAAGACATTGAAGTTGGATTGCAGTACTTAAATGTAATCATTCCAAATTTGTACCAACTAAGACCAGCTAAACCCAAAGTGAGCCCCACAAATTTTCTGAATAAGAACACTATGCCAGGAAATTATTGAAGAAAAAAAAAACAGAATTTACAATTTAGAGAAAATAATTGATTGCATGCAAAACAACAAGCTTTGCAAAAGTTTTGGGCAAATTAACTGAAAATTATAAAATACAGTTGTGTCAACCAACAAAGTAAAATTGATTAGAAAAGGAAAGACATTGTATAATACTTGAGAATTTGCCTCTTAAGTTCAGTTTAAATAACAAGGGTAGCATGCAACACACTCAAAAAAGGATCCACATTGTTCCCAAAGTTGTTAACATAGATAGAACAAAGGGGAAAAAAAATACAAAGGGAAGAGATAGATAACAAACCAGCGAGCTTAGGAAGAGAGCGCCAGCTGCCATGGCCATGGGTCTGTATATAGTCGACTAAGATCTTGTCTTCTTCAGGCGTCCATGGTCCCTTCTTCAACCCTTGTTTCTCACAACACGGAGCTCTCCCCATTCCCTCTCTTTCCAAAAGAGAACTCAGCCAAGGAGAAGAGAAAAAGGAACCGTACGCAGCACAAAAGGTGGGATTTATAACAACAAACACGAAGAGGATCCCGAAGCAATAAATTGTGGGGATTTCATATTTTCATCTGCCACAAGCCTTCATAAAAAATAACACAAAGCTCGTAATCAGGGTCTACTCGCTCTTTTCTCTTCCTTCACTCTTACAAGTACGCGCATTAAATGACTTTCTCTCCCTGCCAGTTAGACCGTACAAGAAATATATCAACTTTCAGAAAACAAAGAAAATTAGAGAAACTAGAGAGAATATAGTTTCTGATGGAGATTGTGTTGTGGGTCGGTTGTTGAAACCCTCACGTAAAGAAAGGAAGGACAGTGCAAAATTGGGCGCTTAAAATTCAGAGCCAAAGATTCTAATAGGAGAGAGAGAGAGAGAGAGAGAGAGAGACTTATGCAAGGGATGGAGAGTGTGTTTTTGGTCGGAAAGAGACCAAAACTAGCAATGTATGTTACCTTCCTTAAGCTCACATCACTCGAGAGTGAAGAAGCATGACAATGGGGATTGTGGAATACACATCATGAGGTGGTTAATTTTCTTGAGAGAGAGAAGGAAAGGAAGTTATGGGAAACACTACAGTCTATTGGGAAGCCGAAGGTTTATTGGAAGAGAGAGGAAGGTGGTATCTTGTATTGTAGTATGTTGTAATTGTATGTATAAAAAGGAGGTTTTGACTGTGAATGGGCCGAAAGCAAGGAAACGAGGCCATGTGTATAACAGGCGTCAATGCTTCCTGCGTGACCATGGTCAAGGCTCCAGAAATTACTTGTATGCCCTTCTCCTTGGTTTCAATAAGTGGCGTTTTGTCATTTGTGTGGTTTTGGTTGTCCTTGAACCTTGATAGCAACCTGGATTCTTTGTGGACTTCCGAATGTTGTGGCCTTAGACCTTAGTTTAGAATCTAAGCACTTAGATTGTTTAAATTTAAAAAACTACTAATAAACTAAATTAAAGAGCTCGAATACTTCCAGCTGAGAACAATTCATTTGAGTTTGCTTTGTTTACGAAATAAAATTTTGCTTGGATTCATGTTTTTAGTTTGATTCATTGGACCAAATCGCTTTATAATTATTAAAATCAATAGCTTTTCGTTATCTAAAATGTAGTGAAAATTTAAAAATTGTAAGTTTATTTTTTTTCAATAAACTTTTGCAAGTAAATTGAATTAAATAGTTCAAATACATTGTTTTCAAATCTCAAATTTTTAAAAATACGAATTAGTACCACTGCCCAATATTTACCCAATTAGTACAATAATATCAGAATATAGTTGAATATTTAGTACAACATCTTCACTATATTTGAATTTTTAAAGAATATAACGATTGGATATTGGTGAACTCCTATGGCTATATTTAAAACCAATCATTTTTTTAAATAGATTTCATAATTTAGTTAAATTGGATGGTTCAAACTATCGTAGATAAGTGTTTAGTACGTGACAGATGTATTATACGAATATACGATTTAGATATATATCGTTCAGGCTCCGTTTTGCACATTTGACACCCCTATCCGTCACTTGTGATTTGTGAATATCCAAAAGACATTGGCCCTGGACTCGACCTGGCTAAGTCCTTCTTATACAAAAGGTCAGTCCAGCCTCTCTAAGAGCTACAAAAGAGTCGGTATCTAGACATATCAAACTTAGAAAAGGTCAGGCCACAACCTTAATTGAAAAGAGATCTAAAAAGATCAAGCTTTGGAAGGACCATGGTCTAAAGATGCCAAACTTAGAAAAAGTCAATCTAGAGAGACCAAGTTTGTGAAGGGTTGGGTACAATTTCATCGATTGAAGTGTTAGATCATACATTCATACTAGTTGACGCAATATGGAAAATGGCTCACCCGAGATGGTATCTCGAGGTATTTCACCCGAAGTATCTTAGGGATTTTCCATTCACCCGAGATACCTCGGGGTGCATGATACGGGTAATCACTCAAGGACACTCAGATTGTTCAATCCAAACAAGACACGAGTCACTCTTCCGAAGTATGTTGGGGAGCTACATATCTTTCGAAGTACCTTGGGGTTCCGAGTATAACGCGAACTCAACCCGAGAGGGTACTTCACCAAAGGATATCTCTCACCCGAGGGTACTTCATCCGAGACCTCACCCTCACCCGAGGGTATCTCACCAAGACCTCTCCCGAGGGTACCTAGAGATATTGTATCTGAACACGACGCGAACTGAATCTCATCCGAACCTAACTCAAAATCTGACGAGGACCTATCTTTGGTCTAGAACATTATTATTTTTGTAATTTTATATATTTTTTTTCTCTCTTTCTGTAAATTTCCATTTTAGGGTAGTATTTCTGAAATTGTACTGACTTGTAGTCCAAGGTGCCGCCTCCTATATAAAGGGGTGCTTGTCATTGTAAAAGATAGTTGATTAATTAATGAAATTTTCCTTTGGGCTCTTTGAGTTCCACTTTGCTATTTAGCATTTCTTTGTGTTTTCTAATTCCACTAAACCATTTATCGCCGGCCTCCTCAGGCGGACCGGTGGTTTGGGACGAGCGTCGTCGTCAAGTGGTATCAGAGCACAGGTTCCGACAATCCACCTTCGCGCTTGCGTGAAGCTTTATCTCCACTATCCGTCGTCCGACAATCCACCTTCGCGCGTGCGTGAAGTAGTATCTCCGCTGACCGCCGTCGCCGATCGCTACAATCCACCTATTTCTACCTCCCTCACCTTCTATCTTATCGCCGGAATTCATGGCCGACCCTAGTATCATCGCCGCTCTTGAACGGATGCAGAAGAGCCACGAAGCTGTGCTTAAACGCATGAATGACGCCGCCGCCAATGCCGCAACGCGTCATACAGAACTGATTACAACACTCATGGGGCGCTTAAACCCTAATGATGATCGAGGTGGGGCCCGTAACTCCATTCCGAACCCCTATAGTCTTGACACCCGAGATCAAGCTCTTAACTCCATTCCGAACCCCTATAGTCTTGACACCCGAGATCAAGCTCTTAACTCCATTCCGAACCCCTATATTCTTGACACCCGAGATCAAGCCCGTAACTCTATTCCGATCCCCTATATTCTTGACACCCGAGATCAAGCTCGTAACTCCATTTCGAACCCCTATATTCTTGACACCCGAGATCAAGCCCGTAACTCCATTCCGAACCCCTATAATCCTGACATCCGAGGTCGAGACAACACCAGAGATTGTAACTGGAAAGAAGATCTCCGAGTTGAGATTCCTGACTTCACTGGGAGGCTCAAGCCCGAAGAGTTCCTCGATTGGACGCACACAGTAGAAGAAATTTTCGAGTTACAAGAAATTCCCCTTGAGAAGCGTTTGTCCTCAGTTATCATTCGGTTTCGAGAGCAAGCGAGTACTTGGTGGCAGAATTTTAAGTATCGTCGTTATCTCGACAACCTTCCACCTCTCAATGACAGGGACAAACTCAAATGCGAGATGAACCGGGAATTCTTACCGCTAAACTATCGAGAGACACTGTTTCGACAGTTTCAGTCACTCAGACAAGAATCAAGGAGTGTGGACGAGTATACCCGCGAATTCTATCAGCTGGAGGCTTGCAATCAATTGAACGAGACCGAGGATCAACGAGTTACTCGATTCCTCCATGGACTTCGTGACTCGATCCGAGACACTCTTGTTGTGCAAACCTTCTACGACCTCCCCGAGGCCCAAGCCAAGGCGAAGGCAGTAGATCAACAACAGACTCGAAGTTGTAGTTTGCCTCCGAAGAAGGTACCCAATGTGAGTCGAGCCCTATCTGAGGCCATAAAGACTGTCATTCCGCCAGTCAAACCGAGCACAATCCATCATGAATCTCGCGGTTTAATCAACTGCGATGTCAGTGCACACATTCCATAAAGCTTTTGAGGTTCACCCCGAAGTCCAACCCGATGTGAAAGCCATAAAGGAACAAGGAACCCGAGTTCATAACTTGCTTCCTAGCAATGTGCCAACACCGAGCCGAGCTCAAACTGTGGTCACGAGACCTATATCCATACCAATTCGCGCCCACACTACGACCTCGAAGCACATTAACCAACTGAGAAACACACCAAGCATCAACCCGTCTACCTCTTATCACACACCGATCTCGACTAACTTGAGCAACACCGCAGATATTCGCGAGGTCATCTGCGAGGTTAATCTAGATGATAAGAAGGTCCACTATGATTACCTTGGTTGTGAAGAAAAGGTCCACGAAGTTGACCCCGACCTTAATGAAGAAAGTCTGATCAATCGCGATGACATCTGTGAGGTTACGTCGGATGAAGAAAAAGTTCACGAGGTTGACCTCGACACTAGCAAAGAAAGTTTGGTCGCAATAGGCGAGCGAGACGCCTTCCAATACAACATCATCTGCGAGGCTAGCCCAGATGAAGAGAAAATCTGCGAGACTGACTTCGAAGCCTGTGAAGGGAGTCTGATTCAAAAAGACAAGCGAGCTACCTCCTCAAGTGACCATATCTCTGAGGCTAACATTTCCCTGACAACTATTTACAAGGCTGATACTTTACACGTTACTTGCAACACTACCTTAAAATCAGAGTACAACGACCCCTTCTTACAAAGCCCTAAAGCAATGAAGCGCGATCTATCGAACATGCTGCGAGCTCAGGTGACCTCAATGCGATCCCAAATGACTTCACTGCGAGCTGAGGTGCTCTCACGAACACATTGCGAACTCAACACCTGAGGTCCTCTCGGCCCTTCCCCAACGCGTAGTGAGCTCATCACCCGAGGTCTTCTTAAGACTAAAACTTTGCACACTGCTCACAAGACCATCTTAAAATCAGAGTACAATGACCCATTTCTACAGCCAAGCCCAAAAGTACTTAAGCAAGATCTCTTAAACAAACTGCGAGACCAGGTGACCGCACGCGAGGCACGTGACACTTCGAGAGATGAATTCAAGTGCAACTGCGCGATCGATCGCTCCTCACGACTTGCTCCTCTCCTTGTGAAGTGCGAGCACATCTCCCGAGGTCCTTTCAACCCGCCACCAGCAGAAGACCCGAGCACGAATTCAAGAAAATCTACAAGACATGCTCGCGACCTGCAGAGATTCTATACTTCCATGTGCTCGAATCTGAAGATCCTCGAGCTCATGTGGGCCTTCGTGAGTAAAGATCATGATCCGAGGTGTGAGTACAACAAGTTTACTCGCTGCAAGTCTCCACCAATCCGAATCCTAGCGAAGTTCGACAAGAGTATCCGCAGATTCAAGGTTCTCGAGGTCAGGCACACCTCGCGCGTGTTCAATGTTCGCCATCTCCCTAAGCACTCCGATGAAAATGCAAGCTTGAGGTCAAGCTTTGCTCAACCCCGAGAGCCTGACGCAATATGGAAAATGGCTCACACAAGATGGTATCTCGAGGTATTTCACCTGAAGTATCTTAGGGATTTTCCATTCACCCGAGATACCTCGGGGTGCATGATACGGGTAATCACTCAAGGACACTCAGATTGTTCAATCCAAACAAGACACGAGTCACTCTTCCGAAGTATGTTGGGGAGCTACATATCTTCCGAAGTACCTTGGGGTTCCAAGTATAACGCGAACTCAACCCGAGAGGGTACTTCACCAAAGGATATCTCTCACCCGAGGGTACTTCATCCGAGACCTCACCCTCACCCGAGGGTATCTCACCAAGACCTCTCCCGAGGGTACCTAGGGATGTTGTATCCGAACACGACGCGAACTGAATCTCATCCGAACCTAACTCAAAATCTGACGAGGACCTATCTTTGGTCTAGGACATTACTATTTTTGTAATTATATATATATTTTTTTCTCTCTTTCTGTAAATTTCCATTTTAGGGTAGTATTTCTGAAATTGTACTGACTTGTAGTCCAAGGCGCCGCCTCCTATATAAAGGGGTGCTTGTCATTGTAAAAGATAGTTGATTAATTAATGAAATTTCCCTTTGGGCTTTTTGAGTTCCACTTTGCTATTTAGCATTTCTTTGTGTTTTCTAATTCCACTAAACCATTTATCGCCGGCCTCCTCAGGCGGACCGGTGGTTTGGGACGAGCGTCGTCGTCACTAGTAGTGATTATAGTAGGAGAATGCTCAACTAGAGACGAAAATCAGAGTCTGTTCCAGGCTCCAAAGTTCATCTCCCTTTCAAGGATTCCAGGGACCTCTCCATTTTGTAAACCATGTAAAGGATCTGAACTCCTAAAAATCAATCATAACAGTATAGAAAGCAAAAATCAAAATTGAAGTAGTTAACACACCGATTAGAAGGGATGCACTGGCCTCAGGTAGGTAGTAAATTCTCTTGCGACGGAGTGCATGACAAAGTACAAATGCCAGCACAAGCATGAAGATCTGAAGTAATATCCCAGCTCCATCCACCTGCTGTTCTGTGCCTGGCGGTTCTTCCGCCATGACTGTTGCATTTGCATCATCCATCTCTGGCTATCCCTAATCTCTCTCTTTCAGTCTCAATCGATCATTAACTCACTTGAGCTAAATGCATGCATCCTCTTCATGTACAACTCTTTGATTGCCTTGAAAAACAACTTGAGGTGTTGTTATTTCCAATAGAAAAATTGAAATATTATTATTTGCCTTTATTTAGCCGACAATAATTGAACGTTTATAATCGGTTGTTTACATCTTTATTTAGAAAATTATATTCTTAATCAGACAATCGTGAACACGTTTATTATTGTTGTACATTTTTAACACATGTCGTAAATATTTAGTTGATTTAAATAATAGGATATGAACATTTTCTTGTATAGGTCATGTACTTTATTTTGAAGTTTTGATAAAAGGGAACATATCAATTATGTTTATTAAAAGTGCATTTCGAAGTCAAAATAAGTTGATAACTTTAAGCAAGTATACTTGCAACTCCGAAACAATACCCAATAAATCTAACTAACAATGATATTAGAAGCTAAAATACACAAACAGTGTGTAAAATGTCAAAGTAAGAACTATAAAGAGTTTAAATATAGATTATAGTGATCAAATGATTTGAAATGAATGCACAATCGTTTGAAATTCTCCAATTCTGTCAAGAACGCACATTATTTTGCACTATAGTGATCAAAAGATGTAAGGAATTTTTTTAGATGGACGAATGGAAAGAGGTAGTCCCAAATAGGTAATTGGAAGTTCCTTCGCTTGACATGTAAGAATGTTAGAATGTTAATTGTAAAATGTTAATGCTAATCTAATTAATTAGTGGCTGGAAGTGAAATTTTTTAGATGGACAGATGGAAAGGGGTAGTCCCAGATAGGTAATTGGAAGTTCCTTCGCTTGACATCTAAGAATGTTAGAATGTTAATTGTAAAATTTTAATGCTAATCTATTCCGTGTTTTTGTGTGAATTGTTCATGAGTTTGCAATTCAAGGAGAGTTCTCTAAAAATGGTGTTTTGTATACCATGGATTTAGTACCTTTTGGTTAGCGTTAACCGGTTCTTATCTTCCATGGAGAAGAAAATGTCAGAATTCGTCACATTGAAAGTGCACTCGTAATTTTAATGTACGATCTGAAACTTTTTTTTTTATCAGTTTATTTTTTAGTAAAATATTTTTTATTTTGAAAATTTAACAATTTTTTCCCTTACCTCCGTCTTGAAAACAGTGAATAAATTTGAAGTTAAAAGATTTTTAAGGACGCATACTTATAGACCTGTCAAGTATCATTTGATGTTTGTCGATCCAATTTCTTACATGTTGAGTATCATTTGATATTCTACAAAAAATTGTGAATTCATTAAAAGCCAACTTATTATACTGTGTCGTGTAAAATAAGTGTAAACAAATCCAGTGCATAAAATAGTCTTATTTTACACGACACAGTATAATAAGTTGGCTTTTAATGAATTCTAAATTTGCGCGCGTAGTCGTGTCAGTGGCATTTCATACGGTTTGACTCGTCCGTACTGCCACAGAGAAATCACAATTAGTCTTCCTGTGTCAAGGGACAGGTTGTTTCGTCCCGTCGAGTCCAAATTTCAGGTTTTAACGTGCCCGAGAAGCAATGCACAATCAGGGCATTTAATATTTTAACTGTGTCTTTGGATTTATACAGCGGATTGAATGATGCCTACATCATACATTTGGTCTCGCATCATTTATACACCAAAGTGGGGTTTATTTTATTTTATTTTTTTATTTTCACTCAGGTCCCTGTGCCCTTTATTTAATTTCCTTGGATTATTATACCAAGGCCCAGCTCAGCCATTGGAAATTGAAAGGCCCATAAAAATATTTGAAGAATATCTTGAATTTGGGGCTTTATCAACCTATAAGACGACGCCAAATCCTCTTCAATTTAGCCGAAATTTTGTAAAATAATAATAAAATAATATAATCCAATAAAATTAATATCAATTTAATCAGTTTAATATAAATAGTATCGTAAGATCGGAATCCTGGATTCCGAACGTTAGATCGGATTCTCGGATTCCGATCTAAGGTTAGATCGGATTCTGGGATTCCGATCTAACGTTAGATCGGATTCTGGGATTCCGAACAGTGCTGTAACTGCTCAATTTTGTCGTTTTTCAGGGTTTTATTGTACTTCTATTATAAAAATTAATTAAATATATAAAATTTTAATATTAAATTAATATATTATGAAATTTTAGTAATATATTTTGAAGATAAAATATTAAATTAATATATTTTATTTTACTTCTATTTATAAACATTAATTAAATATATAAACTTTTAATATTAAATTAATATAATATAAAATTAATATATTAAAAATTAATTAAATAAAATTATTTAATAATTTGACTTAATTTAATGTAATAAAATCTTATTTAGTTGTTTGAAGTAATTAATTTAATTTAATTTCATTTAGTTAATTTAATTTGATTGAGCTATTATTTTTTTAACTACTTTAATTTAATTTAATTTGATTGAGCTATAATTTAATTTAATTTAACTAATTAAATTTAAATTCATTTGACTAATTTAATTTAAGTAATTATATTTGAAAAGGATGGAATAATTTAATTTAATTTAATTTAATTTAACTAATTTAATGTAAGTAATTATATTTGAAAAAAATGATTTATTTTAGGTAATGAATTACTTTAATTAATGAATATGATAAAATTAAAATCAATTTTACGTCTTGGCGCAAGAATAACTAATTTTGCAAGAGGAGGAAGAAAATAATTGTAATTTTTGTGGTGATAATGTAATATTTAGTTGAATTGTACTTTTATGTGATGTGAAAAATAATTGTAATATTCGTAATACTAAGTTGAATCGAGAGCTGTTTTTTCAGTTGAAAGTGTGACTATCTTGGTCCTTTGTTATTTTTGTTTTGAACAAATGGTACGCCTAAAAATTTTGAAATTTAAGTTTAGGAAAATAGGTCCGCCAATTAACAGCTCAGTATTTTTGATAAAATTTTTCAGAGCGTATTTCATAATTTTCTAGCGCCAAACTTTTCGAATTCAGAGCTATTTTTTCAGTTGAAAGTGTGACTATCTTGGTCATTTGTCATTTTTGTTTTCAACAAATGGTACGCCTAAAAATTTTGAAATTTAAGTTTAGGAAAATTGGTCCGCCAATTAACAGCTTAGTATTTTTGTTAGAATTTTTCAATGCGTATTTCCTATTTTTCTAGCGCCAAACTTTTCGAATCCGGAACTGTTTTTTCAGTTCTAATTTTTCTCATTTTTAATTATCAAAATCTTAATTATTAAAAGCAAAAAAAAATAAATTAATTAATTACACATAAATTTTCATATGAATTTTTCTTATTTTTCCGTATTTTTAAAATAATTTTACAATTTATTATCTATTTTTCTAATTAATTAAATAGTTAATAAACAAATAAAAAGACAACAAAAAAAATCTAATATAATTAATAAATTACATATAATTTTAAATTTTATTTTTCCTCATTTTTTCCGATTTTTTGAATATTTTCTCTATTTTTTTATTTAATTAACTAAATTAAAAAGTAATAAACTAAATAAATAAATAATAAAATAAATAAAAAAAAATTAAACTTACTGTGCTCGCGCGCGGAAAGGAGGTCCGGAGCAGAGTTATATCGTAAACGTTAGATCGGAATCCCAGAATCCGATCTAACGTTAGATCGGAATCCGAGAATCCGATCTAACGTTCGGAATCCAGGATTCCGATCTTACGATACTATTTATATTAAACTGATTAAATTGATATTAATTTTATTGGATTATATTATTTTAATATTATTATCCAAAATTTCGGTCAATTTAGCACATATATTTCCTCAAAACATATATGCATTAAATAATGTAATACTAAAAACAATGCATTGCAATATTTTTTAAATTCAAACTGTACATATTTATTACTATATATTATCTTGTGACGCAGATTGCATGATTCAATTGCATATATATCCACAGTCACCAGAGAAGCATCATGATTCCTGGCAAACCGGGAATTGACCGTTGTGGAGAAAAACTGAAAAAGAAAAGAAAAAGATGGTCTGATTCTGAAAACTGGAAAGGCAGATGCATAGTACTGTAGGAGGATTTGGAGGAGGGTAATAAATCGGAGCACAGAAAAGTTATCTTTTCAGGAGGCGAAATTGGATAGGTCAAGCCTCAAGCGCTGTTGCAACTGACCCTTTAGAGAAGTGCAACAGCAAGGGACCAGCCTTGCATTTATTGCTCTTCTCCTCCCACTCTCAGGAAAGAGAATCATTAGCCGCATCAGCTGCTGACCCCCCTGACCGACCTTTTCCGTCCATTGTTATTACCCAACAGGACACCTCCAGTTAACTTTGCTGGCTTGTGTCTAGGCTCTAGGGGTGCAAGCGGTATACCGTTTTTCGCGCATGTTCCGTCCAAACTAAATGGTAAACAGATATGAAAATTCAATACGTTTCAGGAATGGAATGGTAAACGGAACGCGTTTCGTCATTTGTTTGGGTGAAATACAGCGCAAATATACACATTCCGTCCAAACAGAACGGTTAAAGAATCAGCTGGTACATACCGTTACCATAAATGGAACGGAAAACGAAACAGACCATTCCGTTTCCGTTTGAAACGTTAAACATGCCTACTTGTGTCAGATGGCATGCATGATCAGGCCAATGCGAAATTTGTACGTGTGGGATTTGAGGGAAGATTGTTTCATTGAATAAGGTTAGTTAATTAAATCACTACAGATAATCTGGTATGTATGGTTGCAGAAGTAGTCGCTTATTAAATTTATAGGCCTACAGCACCATCATAGCTCGGAAGTAATTAATTTATGAGATGGGCTAAAATCAGCTACTGACAATTGGACTCGTCAGCTGCGATTATATCTCAAATTTTGAGATTCTAATGACTAATCTGAACCGTTCAATGTGTTCTTCATATTGAAATCTCATTGGAGAGTGGAGACCAAATTTTACATTTTTCTGATTTTATTCACTATTTTTTTGAGATTTTTAAAAATCATAGTTATTGAAGGGTCTAGGATTGTTTAGATTAAGAATTTTGTAAAATACCAAACAAGTACTAAAAAATTTCAGAAAAATATAAAATTTTGTCTCCAACGAGATTTCAACATGGAGAACACATTGAGCGGTTCGGATCGACTGTTAGAATCTCAAAAATTGAAATTTGATCATATCTGACGGTCTCATTTGTCAGTCGCAACTGATTTTAGTCTCTCTTAATTTATTCATGTATTGGATCCTAAGATCGATGGCAATAATGCACTAGCGGTCATTATTGTGATGGAATGTGCTATGCACTATCAATTTAAGATGACTACTCTGTGAGTACAAATAGGCTCCTATGTATAAAACAAATGGATCCTATTTTTTTCCCCCTTTTACTAATAAAAAAGTATCACATTTTAATTATACGGTGTGCTGCTTTCACTGTATCACATATGCTGCAATAAACTTAGCAATCATATCAACCAAAGTATTTGGACCAATCACATGCCGTTGCATTGTTATTGCAAAATCAATTCTGCAATACCAAAGTATCACATATGCTGCAATAAACTTAGCAATCATATCAAACAAAGTATTTGGACCAATCACATGCCGTTGCATTGTTATTGCAAAATCAATTCTGCAATACCAAAGTATCACCTTTCAATATATATAAGATACATAATAGCCACCAAAGTTACAAGCTTTGAGGAAATTAGAACTTACAAACATGCTAATTTTATAAGATAGTAATTAAATGGTTAGCAACTTAGCAATCATATCAACCAATGAGAATCCACTAAAAACATTCTCCTAGAATATATTTCAACGGCTTCTAAACCAAATCCAAGCTAAAGCCATCTGATCACTATCACTGACTTAAAACTCCAAAATTCTCACACAAAAAAAAAACTGAGCCAGATAAAGGCCAAAAATCAAGCTGATTTATACATAAACATGGCCTCAAACTAGTAAGGAAAATGCTAACCACAAAACCCCTTCACTTGAATGCAGTATCTAATGATGCTTCACTGAGATCGCTTGAAAACAGCGCATTTATACCACCGAGCTGACTCTGGAAAAGTGAAAGCTCGTCACCGGCAAACTCAAGGTAAATCCGGTACGCCTCATCCTGAGCATCTGCTACGTCATTCGAGCCAGACAAGTTGTCAATAAATCCAGCAAAAGTGACGTCACCATGGCCGGAAACACTGTCGTAGTTTCTACTACCAGTCTCTTCAATCATCTCAGGCTCAGCCTTAATTTTTGGCACTGCAGATGTATCCATCTTCTTTCTAAATGCATCACCAATCTCAGAGTTCCATATCCAAGAAAATAGTCTGTTTCGGAACACATAGCCTCTGTACTAGACTTGTTATCCATAGTTGTGGTGATGGTAGTAGAGGTATCGGATGTGGAGCTGGTATTAGAGGCAGCAGAGAAAAGGAGTGACTCGCGAGAGAGACGCGCCTCAGCCTCAAGGCGGGCAGTTTCCCATTGTGCCATGTGACGAGTAGCAGGGTTAGCGCCAGTGGAGAGGGAACCGGCCGATGGAGAAGAGGGGGCGTATGTGTCGGGATCTATCCCCATGCGACGCAGACGTTTCTTCAAGTGTGTATTCCAGAAATTTTTTATCTCATTGTCAGTTCTGCCAGGAAGCTGAGCAGCTATGGTTGACCACCTGTGCATTGCATTCAAATTGAAAGTTTAGTGTATAACTAATTTAAGATGATAAGTAACTACAAAGTATCACTTGTATTCCTATTAAAAGAAGATCATGTCAGTCTGTGCTTCTAGAAATTTTGTTATTTCTTTCATAAAAAATCATTTTTTATAATCATCATTAAAGGGTAACCATATTATAAAACTTGCAAACCAAGAGGATTATATATTTATGTTGGAGAGAACTTCGAAATTTTTGTGGAGACATTTATTATATCTTTTGTATCCTGAAAGGGTCACAATGAGTATCTTACAAAACAATGCAACCAGATACAGGTTCTCCAGTTATTTAAATAGAAATAGATTTGTTTCATTATCTGAGCAGTGTTCAAATTATGTAAATCTCATCATCTGCTAGCAGATTTTTGGAAGCCATGCAAGCTTTAACATATTCATGGATAAAAGATACAGAAGTTAATGCAAGAGTACAAAAAGCAAGAGGTCCCACCAAATTCATTGAATAGAGCCAGAGAAGAATTAAATAACACGGAGAGTGACAATGCAAACAAAGAGGCCATGCCAAAAAAACGAAGGCAGCAGTCCATGCGATCACATCCCCCAGTACTATGATATTTACTAACTTGGCCCTCCTCTCATAAATGAAGACCACTTCGAATGAAAGTTTGTACTTTCTTTTATCTCAGAAATATTTTCGGCAGCAAAAGTATTACCCCATGTATCTACAGGTTTATGTTACCAGTATAACTTTTTTTAATCTTTGACAGAGAATACTTTCCAATCATCCAATCAACTGTTGAATTTTTTTCTGACTAATAGGCCTGTTTTTTAAATGATCAGCCCTCAGAATAAAAAATAAGAAGAAATCTTCCCACCGACATTCTCAGATCCTTATTGAACCAGTTTATATTATATATATTATTATTAACACCAATCTGACGAACCATTCTTTTCCTTTTTACAAATTTGACCCATTGCATATTCTTAACGAATATCTTCAATCAAATTACAGATTTGAAATATGTTACATAACACCAAATACATGTAAAATATCAAATAATTTCTGCAGTCAAAATCCGTCTGGTTTATCAATTCGTAGAAAATTTAACAGTTAAATCAACGATTCAGCAGATCGTTTTAAGTCTATTCATGCATACTGCTAAGAGTATACCAAAAATACAGAACAATATCCTTACTTGTTACCAACAATGCCATGGAGCTGTATAATAGACTTCTGCTCTTCATCGGTGAATGGGCCCCGCTTAATATCTGGCCGGAGATAGTTGGTCCACCGGAGACGACAGCTCTTCCCACACCGGCTGAGGCCTGCACAGTTCACTCAATTAATTGTGGACCCAAATTACCAAGGTAATGTATTGATGCAATAATGCTAAAATATATATATAGTAGCATGCTAATCAATCCTTTCTTCATTTATTTTTGCAAAGTAATTGCAACAGGGAAACGCAATCATGACAAAGCTATCTTGGTAAAATGTATGGCATTAATCAATCACGCCGTTCGTAGGGGCGTAGGTGGTGTATATTGTACATGACATGAGACTTAAGCCTAGTATCAAGTACAAAGTATGATCTACACAGCTGGAAGACATTGAAGTTGGATTGCAGTACTTAAATGTAATCATTCCAAATTTGTACCAACTAAGACCAGCTAAACCCAAAGTGAGCCCCACAAATTTTCTGAATAAGAACACTATGCCAGGAAATTATTGAAGAAAAAAAAAACAGAATTTACAATTTAGAGAAAATAATTGATTGCATGCAAAACAACAAGCTTTGCAAAAGTTTTGGGCAAATTAACTGAAAATTATAAAATACAGTTGTGTCAACCAACAAAGTAAAATTGATTAGAAAAGGAAAGACATTGTATAATACTTGAGAATTTGCCTCTTAAGTTCAGTTTAAATAACAAGGGTAGCATGCAACACACTCAAAAAAGGATCCACATTGTTCCCAAAGTTGTTAACATAGATAGAACAAAGGGGAAAAAAAATACAAAGGGAAGAGATAGATAACAAACCAGCGAGCTTAGGAAGAGAGCGCCAGCTGCCATGGCCATGGGTCTGTATATAGTCGACTAAGATCTTGTCTTCTTCAGGCGTCCATGGTCCCTTCTTCAACCCTTGTTTCTCACAACACGGAGCTCTCCCCATTCCCTCTCTTTCCAAAAGAGAACTCAGCCAAGGAGAAGAGAAAAAGGAACCGTACGCAGCACAAAAGGTGGGATTTATAACAACAAACACGAAGAGGATCCCGAAGCAATAAATTGTGGGGATTTCATATTTTCATCTGCCACAAGCCTTCATAAAAAATAACACAAAGCTCGTAATCAGGGTCTACTCGCTCTTTTCTCTTCCTTCACTCTTACAAGTACGCGCATTAAATGACTTTCTCTCCCTGCCAGTTAGACCGTACAAGAAATATATCAACTTTCAGAAAACAAAGAAAATTAGAGAAACTAGAGAGAATATAGTTTCTGATGGAGATTGTGTTGTGGGTCGGTTGTTGAAACCCTCACGTAAAGAAAGGAAGGACAGTGCAAAATTGGGCGCTTAAAATTCAGAGCCAAAGATTCTAATAGGAGAGAGAGAGAGAGAGAGAGAGAGAGACTTATGCAAGGGATGGAGAGTGTGTTTTTGGTCGGAAAGAGACCAAAACTAGCAATGTATGTTACCTTCCTTAAGCTCACATCACTCGAGAGTGAAGAAGCATGACAATGGGGATTGTGGAATACACATCATGAGGTGGTTAATTTTCTTGAGAGAGAGAAGGAAAGGAAGTTATGGGAAACACTACAGTCTATTGGGAAGCCGAAGGTTTATTGGAAGAGAGAGGAAGGTGGTATCTTGTATTGTAGTATGTTGTAATTGTATGTATAAAAAGGAGGTTTTGACTGTGAATGGGCCGAAAGCAAGGAAACGAGGCCATGTGTATAACAGGCGTCAATGCTTCCTGCGTGACCATGGTCAAGGCTCCAGAAATTACTTGTATGCCCTTCTCCTTGGTTTCAATAAGTGGCGTTTTGTCATTTGTGTGGTTTTGGTTGTCCTTGAACCTTGATAGCAACCTGGATTCTTTGTGGACTTCCGAATGTTGTGGCCTTAGACCTTAGTTTAGAATCTAAGCACTTAGATTGTTTAAATTTAAAAAACTACTAATAAACTAAATTAAAGAGCTCGAATACTTCCAGCTGAGAACAATTCATTTGAGTTTGCTTTGTTTACGAAATAAAATTTTGCTTGGATTCATGTTTTTAGTTTGATTCATTGGACCAAATCGCTTTATAATTATTAAAATCAATAGCTTTTCGTTATCTAAAATGTAGTGAAAATTTAAAAATTGTAAGTTTATTTTTTTTCAATAAACTTTTGCAAGTAAATTGAATTAAATAGTTCAAATACATTGTTTTCAAATCTCAAATTTTTAAAAATACGAATTAGTACCACTGCCCAATATTTACCCAATTAGTACAATAATATCAGAATATAGTTGAATATTTAGTACAACATCTTCACTATATTTGAATTTTTAAAGAATATAACGATTGGATATTGGTGAACTCCTATGGCTATATTTAAAACCATTCATTTTTTTAAATAGATTTCATAATTTAGTTAAATTGGATGGTTCAAACTATCGTAGATAAGTGTTTAGTACGTGACAGATGTATTATACGAATATACGATTTAGATATATATCGTTCAGGCTCCGTTTTGCACATTTGACACCCCTATCCGTCACTTGTGATTTGTGAATATCCAAAAGACATTGGCCCTGGACTCGACCTGGCTAAGTCCTTCTTATACAAAAGGTCAGTCCAGCCTCTCTAAGAGCTACAAAAGAGTCGGTATCTAGACATATCAAACTTAGAAAAGGTCAGGCCACAACCTTAATTGAAAAGAGATCTAAAAAGATCAAGCTTTGGAAGGACCATGGTCTAAAGATGCCAAACTTAGAAAAAGTCAATCTAGAGAGACCAAGTTTGTGAAGGGTTGGGTACAATTTCATCGATTGAAGTGTTAGATCATACATTCATACTAGTTGACGCAATATGAAAAATGGCTCACCCGAGATGGTATCTCGAGGTATTTCACCCGAAGTATCTTAGGGATTTTCCATTCACCCGAGATACCTCGGGGTGCATGATACGGGTAATCACTCAAGGACACTCAGATTGTTCAATCCAAACAAGACACGAGTCACTCTTCCGAAGTATGTTGGGGAGCTACATATCTTTCGAAGTACCTTGGGGTTCCGAGTATAACGCGAACTCAACCCGAGAGGGTACTTCACCAAAGGATATCTCTCACCCGAGGGTACTTCATCCGAGACCTCACCCTCACCCGAGGGTATCTCACCAAGACCTCTCCCGAGGGTACCTAGAGATATTGTATCTGAACACGACGCGAACTGAATCTCATCCGAACCTAACTCAAAATCTGACGAGGACCTATCTTTGGTCTAGAACATTATTATTTTTGTAATTTTATATATTTTTTTTTCTCTCTTTCTGTAAATTTCCATTTTAGGGTAGTATTTCTGAAATTGTACTGACTTGTAGTCCAAGGTGCCGCCTCCTATATAAAGGGGTGCTTGTCATTGTAAAAGATAGTTGATTAATTAATGAAATTTTCCTTTGGGCTCTTTGAGTTCCACTTTGCTATTTAGCATTTCTTTGTGTTTTCTAATTCCACTAAACCATTTATCGCCGGCCTCCTCAGGCGGACCGGTGGTTTGGGACGAGCGTCGTCGTCAAGTGGTATCAGAGCACAGGTTCCGACAATCCACCTTCGCGCTTGCGTGAAGCTTTATCTCCACTATCCGTCGTCCGACAATCCACCTTCGCGCGTGCGTGAAGTAGTATCTCCGCTGACCGCCGTCGCCGATCGCTACAATCCACCTATTTCTACCTCCCTCACCTTCTATCTTATCGCCGGAATTCATGGCCGACCTTAGTATCATCGCCGCTCTTGAACGGATGCAGAAGAGCCACGAAGCTGTGCTTAAACGCATGAATGACGCCGCCGCCAATGCCGCAACGCGTCATACAGAACTGATTACAACACTCATGGGGCGCTTAAACCCTAATGATGATCGAGGTGGGGCCCGTAACTCCATTCCGAACCCCTATAGTCTTGACACCCGAGATCAAGCTCTTAACTCCATTCCGAACCCCTATAGTCTTGACACCCGAGATCAAGCTCTTAACTCCATTCCGAACCCCTATATTCTTGACACCCGAGATCAAGCCCGTAACTCTATTCCGATCCCCTATATTCTTGACACCCGAGATCAAGCTCGTAACTCCATTTCGAACCCCTATATTCTTGACACCCGAGATCAAGCCCGTAACTCCATTCCGAACCCCTATAATCCTGACATCCGAGGTCGAGACAACACCAGAGATTGTAACTGGAAAGAAGATCTCCGAGTTGAGATTCCTGACTTCACTGGGAGGCTCAAGCCCGAAGAGTTCCTCGATTGGACGCACACAGTAGAAGAAATTTTCGAGTTACAAGAAATTCCCCTTGAGAAGCGTTTGTCCTCAGTTATCATTCGGTTTCGAGAGCAAGCGAGTACTTGGTGGCAGAATTTTAAGTATCGTCGTTATCTCGACAACCTTCCACCTCTCAATGACAGGGACAAACTCAAATGCGAGATGAACCGGGAATTCTTACCGCTAAACTATCGAGAGACACTGTTTCGACAGTTTCAGTCACTCAGACAAGAATCAAGGAGTGTGGACGAGTATACCCGCGAATTCTATCAGCTGGAGGCTTGCAATCAATTGAACGAGACCGAGGATCAACGAGTTACTCGATTCCTCCATGGACTTCGTGACTCGATCCGAGACACTCTTGTTGTGCAAACCTTCTACGACCTCCCCGAGGCCCAAGCCAAGGCGAAGGCAGTAGATCAACAACAGACTCGAAGTTGTAGTTTGCCTCCGAAGAAGGTACCCAATGTGAGTCGAGCCCTATCTGAGGCCATAAAGACTGTCATTCCGCCAGTCAAACCGAGCACAATCCATCATGAATCTCGCGGTTTAATCAACTGCGATGTCAGTGCACACATTCCATAAAGCTTTTGAGGTTCACCCCGAAGTCCAACCCGATGTGAAAGCCATAAAGGAACAAGGAACCCGAGTTCATAACTTGCTTCCTAGCAATGTGCCAACACCGAGCCGAGCTCAAACTGTGGTCACGAGACCTATATCCATACCAATTCGCGCCCACACTACGACCTCGAAGCACATTAACCAACTGAGAAACACACCAAGCATCAACCCGTCTACCTCTTATCACACACCGATCTCGACTAACTTGAGCAACACCGCAGATATTCGCGAGGTCATCTGCGAGGTTAATCTAGATGATAAGAAGGTCCACTATGATTACCTTGGTTGTGAAGAAAAGGTCCACGAAGTTGACCCCGACCTTAATGAAGAAAGTCTGATCAATCGCGATGACATCTGTGAGGTTACGTCGGATGAAGAAAAAGTTCACGAGGTTGACCTCGACACTAGCAAAGAAAGTTTGGTCGCAATAGGCGAGCGAGACGCCTTCCAATACAACATCATCTGCGAGGCTAGCCCAGATGAAGAGAAAATCTGCGAGACTGACTTCGAAGCCTGTGAAGGGAGTCTGATTCAAAAAGACAAGCGAGCTACCTCCTCAAGTGACCATATCTCTGAGGCTAACATTTCCCTGACAACTATTTACAAGGCTGATACTTTACACGTTACTTGCAACACTACCTTAAAATCAGAGTACAACGACCCCTTCTTACAAAGCCCTAAAGCAATGAAGCGCGATCTATCGAACATGCTGCGAGCTCAGGTGACCTCAATGCGATCCCAAATGACTTCACTGCGAGCTGAGGTGCTCTCACGAACACATTGCGAACTCAACACCTGAGGTCCTCTCGGCCCTTCCCCAACGCGTAGTGAGCTCATCACCCGAGGTCTTCTTAAGACTAAAACTTTGCACACTGCTCACAAGACCATCTTAAAATCAGAGTACAATGACCCATTTCTACAGCCAAGCCCAAAAGTACTTAAGCAAGATCTCTTAAACAAACTGCGAGACCAGGTGACCGCACGCGAGGCACGTGACACTTCGAGAGATGAATTCAAGTGCAACTGCGCGATCGATCGCTCCTCACGACTTGCTCCTCTCCTTGTGAAGTGCGAGCACATCTCCCGAGGTCCTTTCAACCCGCCACCAGCAGAAGACCCGAGCACGAATTCAAGAAAATCTACAAGACATGCTCGCGACCTGCAGAGATTCTATACTTCCATGTGCTCGAATCTGAAGATCCTCGAGCTCATGTGGGCCTTCGTGAGTAAAGATCATGATCCGAGGTGTGAGTACAACAAGTTTACTCGCTGCAAGTCTCCACCAATCCGAATCCTAGCGAAGTTCGACAAGAGTATCCGCAGATTCAAGGTTCTCGAGGTCAGGCACACCTCGCGCGTGTTCAATGTTCGCCATCTCCCTAAGCACTCCGATGAAAATGCAAGCTTGAGGTCAAGCTTTGCTCAACCCCGAGAGCCTGACGCAATATGGAAAATGGCTCACACAAGATGGTATCTCGAGGTATTTCACCTGAAGTATCTTAGGGATTTTCCATTCACCCGAGATACCTCGGGGTGCATGATACGGGTAATCACTCAAGGACACTCAGATTGTTCAATCCAAACAAGACACGAGTCACTCTTCCGAAGTATGTTGGGGAGCTACATATCTTCCGAAGTACCTTGGGGTTCCAAGTATAACGCGAACTCAACCCGAGAGGGTACTTCACCAAAGGATATCTCTCACCCGAGGGTACTTCATCCGAGACCTCACCCTCACCCGAGGGTATCTCACCAAGACCTCTCCCGAGGGTACCTAGGGATGTTGTATCCGAACACGACGCGAACTGAATCTCATCCGAACCTAACTCAAAATCTGACGAGGACCTATCTTTGGTCTAGGACATTACTATTTTTGTAATTATATATATATTTTTTTCTCTCTTTCTGTAAATTTCCATTTTAGGGTAGTATTTCTGAAATTGTACTGACTTGTAGTCCAAGGCGCCGCCTCCTATATAAAGGGGTGCTTGTCATTGTAAAAGATAGTTGATTAATTAATGAAATTTCCCTTTGGGCTTTTTGAGTTCCACTTTGCTATTTAGCATTTCTTTGTGTTTTCTAATTCCACTAAACCATTTATCGCCGGCCTCCTCAGGCGGACCGGTGGTTTGGGACGAGCGTCGTCGTCACTAGTAGTGATTATAGTAGGAGAATGCTCAACTAGAGACGAAAATCAGAGTCTGTTCCAGGCTCCAAAGTTCATCTCCCTTTCAAGGATTCCAGGGACCTCTCCATTTTGTAAACCATGTAAAGGATCTGAACTCCTAAAAATCAATCATAACAGTATAGAAAGCAAAAATCAAAATTGAAGTAGTTAACACACCGATTAGAAGGGATGCACTGGCCTCAGGTAGGTAGTAAATTCTCTTGCGACGGAGTGCATGACAAAGTACAAATGCCAGCACAAGCATGAAGATCTGAAGTAATATCCCAGCTCCATCCACCTGCTGTTCTGTGCCTGGCGGTTCTTCCGCCATGACTGTTGCATTTGCATCATCCATCTCTGGCTATCCCTAATCTCTCTCTTTCAGTCTCAATCGATCATTAACTCACTTGAGCTAAATGCATGCATCCTCTTCATGTACAACTCTTTGATTGCCTTGAAAAACAACTTGAGGTGTTGTTATTTCCAATAGAAAAATTGAAATATTATTATTTGCCTTTATTTAGCCGACAATAATTGAACGTTTATAATCGGTTGTTTACATCTTTATTTAGAAAATTATATTCTTAATCAGACAATCGTGAACACGTTTATTATTGTTGTACATTTTTAACACATGTCGTAAATATTTAGTTGATTTAAATAATAGGATATGAACATTTTCTTGTATAGGTCATGTACTTTATTTTGAAGTTTTGATAAAAGGGAACATATCAATTATGTTTATTAAAAGTGCATTTCGAAGTCAAAATAAGTTGATAACTTTAAGCAAGTATACTTGCAACTCCGAAACAATACCCAATAAATCTAACTAACAATGATATTAGAAGCTAAAATACACAAACAGTGTGTAAAATGTCAAAGTAAGAACTATAAAGAGTTTAAATATAGATTATAGTGATCAAATGATTTGAAATGAATGCACAATCGTTTGAAATTCTCCAATTCTGTCAAGAACGCACATTATTTTGCACTATATGTTCGTAATATCCATGTATAATTCAATCCTTTTAAATTTTTAAGATCATAAACTCATTATCCATTGTATAAAGAGGTTAAATATAGATTATTTTGATCAAATAGCTTGAAATAAATGTATAATGGCTTGAAACACTCCAATTCTGTCCAGAACTTTCATTATTTTCACTTTATGCGCGTAATTGTCATGTATAATCCAATCCTTTTGAAATTTTATGATCATAAATATATTCTTCACTGTATAAAGAGTTTAAATATAGATTATTGTGATCAAATGACTTAAAATCAATGCACAATCGCGTGAAATGCACCAATTCTGTCCAGAACGCTCATTATTTGCGCTTTATGTGCGTTATTGCCATGTATAATCCAACCCTTTTGAATTTTTAAGATCATAAACTCATTCTCAAATGTATAAAGAGCTTAAATATAGATTATTGTTATCAAATTGCTTGAAATGATTGCACAATCGCGTGGAAGGCTCCAAATTTGTCCAAAACGCTCATTATTTGCACTTTACGTGCGTAATTTCCATGCATGACTTTCGAATTTTTAAGATTATAAACCTATTCTCCACTGTATAAAGAGTTTAGATATAGATTATAGTGATCAAATGACTTTCAATTAATGCACAATTGCATGAAAGTCTTCAATTCTGTCTAGAACACACATTATTTGCACTATATGTGCGTAATTGCCATCTATAATAAAATCCTTCTAAATTTTTAAGATGATAAACTCAATATTCACTATAAAAAGAGCTTAAATATAGATTATTGTGATCAAATGACTTGAAATAAATGTACAATCGCGTGAAATGCTCCAATTCTGTCAAGAACTTTCATTATTTGCACTTTATGTGCGTAATTGCCATGTATGATCCAATTCTTTTGAATTTTATAGATTATAAACCTATTCTCCACTAAATAAATAGCTTAAATATATATTATAGTGATCAAATGACTTGCAATGAATGCACAATCGCTTGAAATTCTTCAATTCTGTCCAGAATGCACATTATTTGCACTATATGTGCGTAATTGCTATCTATAATAAACTCCTCCTTAATTTTTAAGATGATAATATCGATCTTCAATATATAAAGAGCTTAAATATAGATTATTGTGATGAAATCATTTGAAATGATTGCACAATCGCGTGAAATGCTCCAATTCTGTCCAGAACATTCATTATTTGCATTTTATGCACGTAATTATCAAGTATGATCCAATCCTTTTGAATTTTCAAGATTATAAACCTATTATCCACAGTATAAAGAGCTTAAATATAGATTATAGTGATCAAATGACTTGATATGAATGCACAATCGCTTGAAATTCTCCAATTCTGTCGAGAACGCACATTATTTGCATTATTTGCGTAATTGCCATCTATAATAAAATCCTTCAGAATTTTTAAGATGATATACTCAATATTCACTATATAAAGAGCTTAAATACAGATTATTGTGATCAAATGACTTGAAATAAAAACACAATCGCGTGAAATGCTCCTATTCTGTCAGGAACATTCATTCTTTGCACTTTATTTGCGTAATTGCCTTATATGATCCACTCATTTTGAATTTTTAAGATTATAAACCTATTCTCCACTAAATAAATAGCTTATAGTGATCAAATGACTTGCAATGAATGCACAATCGCTTCAAATTCTTCAATTCTGTCCAGAACGCACATTATTTGCACTATATGTGCGTAATTGCCATCTATAATAAAATCCTTCTAAAATTTTAAGATGATAATATTGGTCTTCACTATATAAAGAGCTTAAATATAGATTATTGTGATCAAATGGCTTGAAAAGAATGCACAATCACGTGAAATGCTCCAATTCTGTCCAGAACTTTCATTATTTGCATTTTATGCGCGTAACTGTCAAGTATGATCCAATCCTTTTGAATTTTGAAGATTATAAATCTATTCTCCACTGTATAAAGAGCTTAAATAAAAATTAGAATGATCAAATGACTTGAAATGAATGCACAATCGCTTGAAATTCTCCAATTCTGTCGAGAACGCACGTTATTTGCACTATATTTACGTAATTGCCATCTATAATAAAACCCTTCAGAATTTTTAAGATGATATACTCAATATTCACTATATAAAGAGCTTAAATATAGATTATTGTGATCAAATGACTTGAAATAAATGCACAATCGCGTGAAATGCTCCTATTCTGTCAAGAACATTCATTATTTGCACTTTATGTGCGTAATTGCCATGTATGATCCAATTCTTTTGAATTTTATAGATTATAAACCCATTCTCCACTAAATAAATAGCTTAAATATATATTATAGTATTCAAATGACTTGTAATGAAAGCACAATCGCTTGAAATTCTTCAATTCTGTCCAGAACGCACATTTTTTGCACTATATGTGCGTAATTGCCATCTATAATAAAATCCTTCCGAATTTTTAAGATGATAATATCGGTCTTCACTATATAAAGAACTTAAATATAGATTATTGTGATAAAATGGCTTGAAATGAATGCACAATCGCGTGAAATGCTCCAATTCTGTCCAGAACATTCATTATTTTAATTTTATGCGCGTAATTGTCAAGAATGATACAATCGTTTGGAATTTTTAAGATTATAAACCTATTATCCACAGTATAAAGAGCTTAAATATATATTATAGTGATCAAATAATTTGAAATGAATGCACAATCGCTTGAAATTCTCCAATTCTGTCGAGAACGCACATTATTTGCGTAATTGCCATCTATAATAAAACCCTTCAGAATTTTTAAGATGATATACTCAATATTCACTATATAAAGAGGTTAAATATAGATTATTGTGATCAAATGACTTGAAATAAATGCACAATCGCGTGAAATGCACCTATTCTGTCAAGAACATTCATTATTTGCACTTTATGTGCGTAATTGCCATGTATGATCCAATTCTTTTTAATTTTATATATTATAGACCCATTCTCCACTAAA
This sequence comes from Rhynchospora pubera, assembly GCA_028095005.1. Classification (NCBI taxonomy): domain Eukaryota; kingdom Viridiplantae; phylum Streptophyta; class Magnoliopsida; order Poales; family Cyperaceae; genus Rhynchospora; species Rhynchospora pubera. Next base: position 54,975,665 of record CM051462.1, read on the forward strand.
TAAATAGCTTAAATATATATTATAGTGATCAAATGACTTGCAATGAATGCACAATCGCTTGAAATCCTTCAATTCTGTCCAGAACGCACATTATTTGCACTATATGTGCGTAATTGCCATCTATAATAAAATCCTTCTGAATTTTTAAGATGATAATATCGGTCTTAACTATATAAAGAACTTAAATATAGATTATTGTGATCAAATGGCTTGAAATGAATGTACAATTGCGTGAAATGCTCCAATTCTGTCCAGAACTTTCATTATTTGCTCCAATTCTGTCCAGAACATTCATTATTTTAATTTTATGCGCGTAATTGTCAAGAATGATCCAATCGTTTGGAATTTTTAAGATTATAAACCTATTATCCACAGTATAAAGAGCTTAAATATATATTATAGTGATCAAATAATTTGAAATGAATGCACAATCGCTTGAAATTCTCCAATTCTGTCGAGAACGCACATCATTTGCGTAATTGCCATCTATAATAAAACCCTTCAGAACTTTTAAGATGATATACTCAATATTCACTATATAAAGAGCTTAAATATAGATTATTGTGATCAAATGACTTGAAATAAATACACAATCACATGAAATGCTCCTATTCTGTCAAGAACATTCATTCTTTGCACTTTATTTGCGTAATTGCCTTGTATGATCTAATCCTTTTGAATTTTAAGATTATAAACCTATTCTCCACTCTATTTTGAGCTTAAATATAGATTATATCGATCAAATGACTTGAAATGAATGCACAATCGCTTGAAATTCTCCAATTCTGTCGAGAACACCCATTATTTGCACTATATTTGCGTAATTGCCATCTATAATAAAACCCTTCAGAAATTTTAAGATGATATACTCAATACTCACTATATAAAGAGCTTAAATATAGATTATTGCGATAAAATGACTTGAAATAAATGCACAATCGCGTGAAATGCTCCTATTCTGTCAAGAACATTCATTCTTTGCACTTCATTTGCGTAATTGCCTTGTATGATCCAATCCTTTTGAATTTTTAAGATTATAAACCTATTCTCCACTCTATATTGAGCTTAAATATAGATTATAGTGATCAAATGACTTATAATGAATGCACAATCGCTTGAAATTCTCCAATTCTGTTGAGAACGCACATTATTTGCACTATATGTGAGTAATTGCCATCTATAATAAAATCCTTCTGAATTTTTAAGATGATAATATCGATCTTCACCATAGAAAGAGTATAAATAAAGATTATTGTGATCAAATGACTTGAAATGAATGCACAATCGCGTGAAATACTACAATTCTGTCAAGAACTTTCAATATTTGCACTTGATATGCGTAACTGTCATGTACGATCCAATTCTTTTGAATTTTTATGATTAGAAACCTATTCTCCACTGCATAAATAGCTTATCAAATAGCCTGAAATAAATGCACAATCGCGTGACATGCTCCAAGTCTGTCAAGAACTCTCATTATTTGCACTTTATGTGCGTAATTGTCATTTACGATCCAATCCTTTGAATTTTTAAGATTATAAACCTATTATCCCCTGTATAAATAGCTTAAATACAGATTATAGTGATCAAATAACTTGCAATGAATGCACAATCGCTTGAAATTCTCCAATTCTGTCCAGAACGCATATTATTTGCACTATATGCGCGTAATTGCCATCTATAATAAAATCCTTCTGAATTTTTAAGATGATAAACTCAATACACACTATATAAAGAACTTAAATACAGATTATTGTGATAAAATGACTTTAAATAAATACACAATCGCGTGAAAGGCTTCAATTCTGTCAAGAACTTACATTATTTGCACTTTATGTGTGTAATTGCCCCATATGATCCAATCCTTTTGAATTTTTAAGATTATAAACCTATTCTCCACTGTATAAAGAGCTTAAATATACTAGTGATCAAATGACTTTAAATGAATGCACAATCGCTTGAAATTCTTCAATTCTGTCTAGAACGCACATTATTTGTACTATATGTGCGTAATTGCCATCTATAATAAAATCCTTCAGAATTTTTAAAATCATAATATCGGCCTTCACTATATAAAGAACTTAAATATAGATTATTGTGATCAAATGGCTTGAAATGAATGCACAATCGTGTGAAATGTTCTAATTCTGTCCAGAACTTTCATTATTTGCATTTTATGCACATAATTGTCAAGTATGATCCAATCGTTTTGAATTTTTAAAATTATAAACCTATTATCCACAGTATAAAGAGCTTAAATATAGATTATAGTGATCAAATGACTTGAAATGAATGCACAATCGCTGGAAATTTCCAATTCTGTCGAGAACGCACATTATTTGCACTATATTTGCGTAATTGCCATCTATAATAAAATCCTTCAGAATTTTTAAGATGATATACTCAATATTCACTATATAAAGAGCTTAAATATATATTATTGTGATCAAATGACTTGAAATAAATAAACAATCGCATGAAATGCTCCTATTCTGTCAGGAACATTCATTCTTTGCACTTTTTTTGCGTAATTTCCTTGTATGATCCAATTCTTTTGAATTTTTAAGATTATAAACCTATTCTACACTGTATAGAGAGCTTAAATATAGATTATAGTAATCAAATGACTTGCAATGAATGCACAATCGCTTGAAATTCTTCAATTCTGTCCAGAACGCACATTATTTGCACTATATGTGCGTAATTGCCATCTATAATAAAATCCTTCTGAATTTTTAAAATGATAATATCGATCTTCACCATAGAAAGAGTATAAATAAAGATTATTGTGATCAAATGACTTGAAATGAATACACAATCGCGTGAAATGCACTAATTCTGTCCAGAACTTTCATTATTTGTATTTTATGCGCATAATTGTCAAGTATGATCCAATCGTTTGGAACTTTTAAGATTATAAACCTATTATCCACAGTATAAAGAGCTTAAATATAAATTATAGCGATCAAATGACTTGAAATGAATGCAAAATCGCTTGAAATTTCCAATTCTGTCGAGAACGCACATTATTTGCGCTATATTTGCGTAATTGCCATCTATAATAAAATCCTTCAGAATTTTTAAGATGATATACTCAATATTCACTACATAAAGAGCTTAAATATAGATTGTTGTGATCAAATGACTTGAAATAAATACACAATCACGTGAAAAGCTCCAATTCTGTCAAGAACTTTCATTATTTGCACTTTATGTATGTAATTACCCCATATGATTCAATCCTTTTGAATTTTTAAGATTATAAACCTTTTCTCCACTGTATAAAGAGCTTAAATACAAATTATAGTGATCAAATGACTTGAATGAATGCACAATTGCTTGAAATTCTTCAATTCTGTCCAGAATGCACATTATTTGCACTATATGTGCGTAATTGCCATCTATAATAAAATCCTTCTGAATTTTTATAATGATAATATTGGTCTTCACTATATAAAAAGCTTAAATATAGAATATGTGATCAAATGGCTTGAAATGAATGCACAATCGCGTGAAATGCTCCAATTCTGTCCAGAACTTTCATTATTTGCATTTTATGCGCGTAATTGTCAAGTATGATCAAATCCTTTTGCGTAATTGCCATCTATAATAAAACCGTTCAGAATTTTTAAGATGATATACTCAATATTCACTATATAGAGAGCTTAAATATAGATTATAGTGATCAAATGACTTGCAATGAATGCACAATCGCTTGAAATTCTCCAATTCTGTCAAGAACGCACATTATTTGCACTATATGTGCGTAATTGCCATCTGTAATAAAATCCTTCTGAATTTTTAAGATGATAATATCGATCTTCACTATATAAATAGCTTAAATATAGATTATTGTGAACAAATGAATTTAAATGAATGCACAATCGCGTCAAATGCTCCAATTCTGTCAAGAACTTTCAATATTTGCACTTGATGTGCGTAATTGCCATGTACGATCAAATTCTTTTGAATTTTTAAGATTAGAAACCTATTCTCTGCTGTATAAAGAGCTTAAATATAGATTATAGTGATCAAATGACTTGCAATGAATGCACAATCGCTTGAAATTCTCCAATTCTGTCAAGAACGCACATTATTTGCACTATATGTGCGTAATTGCCATCTGTAATAAAATCTTTCTGAATTTTTAAGATGATAATATCGATCTTCACTATATAAAGAGCTTAAATATAGATTATTGTGAACAAATGAATTTAAATGAATGCACAATCGCGTCAAATGCTCCAATTCTTTCAAGAACTTTCAATATTTGCACTTGATGTGCGTAATTGCCATGTACGATCAAATTCTTTTGAATTTTTAAGATTAGAAACCTATTCTCCGCTGTATAAAGAGCTTAAATATTGATTATTGTGATCAAATGACTTTAAATGAATGCACAATCGCGTGAAATGCTCCAATTCTTTCCAGAACTTTCATTATTTGCACTTTATGCGCGACATTGTCAAGTATGATCCAATCCTTTTGAATTTTTAAGATTATAAACCTATTCACCACTGTATAAAGAGCTTAAATATAGATTATAGTGATCAAATGACTTGCAATGAATACACAATCGCTTAAAATTCTCCAATTCTGTCCAGAACGCACATTATTTGCACTATATGTGCGTAATTGCCGCCTATAATAAAATCCTTCTGAATTTTTAAGTTGATAATATCGGTCTTCACTATATAAAGAGCTTATATATAGATTATTGTGATCAAATGGCTTGAAATGAATGCACAATCACGTGAAATGCTCCAATTCCGTCCAGAAATTTCATTATTTGCATTTTATGCCCGTAATTGTCAAGTATGATCCAATCCTTTTGAAATTTTAAGATTATAAACCTATTATCCACTGTATAAAGAGTTTAAATATAGATTATAGTGATCAAATGACTTGAAATCAATGCACAATCGCTTGAAATTATCCAATTCTGTCGAGAACGCACATTATTTGCACTATATTTGCGTAATTGCCATCTATAATAAAACCCTTCAGAATTTTTAAGATGATATACTCAATATTCACTATATAAAGAGCTTAAATATAGATTATTGTGATCAAATGACTTAAAATAAATGCATAATCTCGTGAAATGCTACAATTCTGTCAAGAACATTCATTATTTGCACTTTATTTGCGTAATTGCCTTGTATGATCCAATTCTTTTGAATTTTTAAGATTATAAATCTATTCTACACTGTATAGAGAGCTTAAATATAGATTATAGTAATCAAATGACTTGCAATGAATGCACAATCGCTTGAAATTCTCCAATTCTGTCCAGAACGCACATTATTTGCACTATATGTGCGTAATTGCCATCTATAATAAAATCCTTCTGAATTTTTAGATGATAATATCGATCTTCACTATATAAAGAGCTTAAATATAGATTATTGTGAACAAATCACTTTAAATGAATGCACAATCACGTGAAATTCTTCAATTCTGCCCAGAACTTTCATTATTTGCACTTTATGCGCGACATTGTCATCTATGATCCAGTCGTTTTGAATTTTTAATATTATAAACCTATTCTCCACTCTATAAAGAGCTTAAATACAGATTATAGTGATCAAATGACTTGAAATGAATGCACAATCGCTTGAAATGCTTCAATTCTGTCCAGAACTCACATTATTGGCATTATATGTGCGTAATTGCCATCTATAATAAAATCCTTCTGAATTTTTAACATGGTAAACTCAATATTCACTATATAAAGATCTTAAATATAGATTATTGTGATCAAATAACTTGAAATGAATGCACAATCTCGTGAAAATGCTCCAATTCTATCAAGAACTTTCAATATTTGCACTTGATGTGCGTAATTGCCATGCATGATGCAATCTTTTTGAATTTTTAAGATTATATACCACTATATGTATGACATAAAATTTATACTATTTGAGAAGGAAGAAGTTTCTAACTTTAGAGAAAAAAAAATTAGCAACCCGAACAAGAAAAGCAGTATTGATCACAAAGAACTCAGATTACTACTATGGATGTAGAGCTTACTCCTTTGTCTCGACTTAATACTTGTTCAGATTTAGATAAGTAGGCAGATGCCCTTGCTTTAAAAGCTTTTCAAACGGAAGTGTATTCTGTTGGGTAGGCTTTTTCTGTAGCTGCTGTTGGTACATACTTTTCGGTTCTATAGATTTTGGTCTGTTCCGCTATATTTGACTAGCGTACTCTCTATCGGCTAAGGTCTCATTACTCTTTAAACGGAGTCTGATACCAGATGTGGCATTGCTGATACTGGGAAGAGTGGCTGCCCAAGCTTTTCTGTATGCCCTTCTTTATTGAAAGCCGAGAGTGAGATAAGAATAAGGATCACATCACCGGGTCGATCACCACTGACACCTCCAAAATAGTTAATGAAATCAGAAAGGCTATCATGCAAAAGGTACGCCGTTAGAGTGAGTGCGCCCGCGCTCCGCTCCTTCGACTGATTGTTCGCATCGGATCTCAGGTTCTCTATTGCACTCCCCGATTGGGGTTCTTTTCACCTTTCCCTCACGGTACTTGTACGCTATCGGTCATTGAGGAATACTTAGGCTGAGAGGGTGGTCCCCCTTTCTCGCGTAAAAGCGATCATCATTCAGCAAGCTGCATTGATCAAAAGATGTTAGCACTAATTATCCGCAAGTTAGAAATTTTCTTAATACAATAAAAAAATCATGTAACTAAGAAAAAATAAATAGAAAAATTATGAGATTAATTGTGATAAATAAAACCATAATAAATAAATGCAATGGAAGTAAACATTAAAAAAAGGGAAAAAAAAAACCCAAGTTACACAATTATGTGTAAGAAAAATCTGAGAGTACACAGTTCTTTTATGATGGATCCACCTTAGGAAATTTTTTTGACTCGCTGACCAAAAGAAACCGGGAAACGACATGAGCAAGAAACAATTGTCATTTCCACTGTGCATATATATGAATATGACCGGTGCACATTTTCTTTAGGACCCACATGGTAAAACTATGGGTGGGAAAAAGCTTATAGACGAGGAAATAATAGGCAGAACATGTGCATTAGTAGAAGAGAAATAGTGGGAATTCTTGTGGAGGAGACTATGGGGCATGATATGCAACGGATCATATTAACAATAAAAATCGACTTATAGTCATTGGAATGTATACAAATAGTTTTTGCATAGAAAATCAATCTGATAAACACTACCCAATACATAGACATGTGCGGATAACATTGCATGAACCAAAGGTTAAGTAGGACCATCGCAAAGATAAAACAAGAACGGTGTATGTTCATATAAAGAAACAGGGCTCTTGCAAAGAACAAACAAAAATCTGTCCTCCCAGATATAGATCATTTGAGGCGGACAACTTTATAGGTTCTATGAAATAGATCATATCAGAATTTAGTTGAATGGAGACAAACCCACCACACCAACAAACATACAGAAAGGATAAAAAATAATAAAGTCATGCACTATTCATCCTTCATTCAGGATATATGGTTTTTTCAATTTCACATGATACGGCAAAAACGAACTATTTTCGAATAATATTAGAATTCTTTGTCACAATAATGTTAAGCCAAGTTTAAAAAAATTATATTTCTCACCTTCTACATTGCATTATTTCATACATTTAATTTGTAATTTTTAATTATTTTATTTCATTAAATATAAAAAATACTAATTTTTTAACATTGTCTATGTTGTTAATAAAATAACCCGTACTAAATCCAAATTAAAGGTTAACAAAATATTTCATTTAATGAAAAAACAAATTTTTCGATTTATATTTAAATAATTTATAGGATTCTATTTTTTATAAATAAAAATTATGTATATTTTAAACATAGATTAAATAAATTTTTTGAAGAAAATATTATCTGTCCATCGACCCTTCAAGCACAACCTCTTGAAATCTGAAGGGCTTAAAAAACCAGGCATCAAAAAGACAAGCTTAATTTTTATATTTAAATACTTCTAAAAGTCACCCAAGTTCGGCTCGGTCCAGCCCTTGAGTAGGTCTTTTTTAGTTCCGGCCTCCCGAAAGCTCGGCCCAGCCCTCGAAGGCATTTACTAGATAGCTGCCACATGTCTCATAAAAGAACTAGTTAAATTCAATGTTCCGTTGAGAGGGTTTTGGTACCGCAAATATTTTTTTAAAAAATATTCCATTTTCTTTTGAGTTTTAAAATGTTCAAATCTATCATTAATATTTTTAGTATTCATTCTGTGTACAAATCAAACTAAAACAATAAAATATCAAAAATCGACGTCAATTGACTAGTTTTATTGATTTTATTGGATTTATAATATTGTTGGAAACGAATTAGTTAAAAAAAAACTGAAAAATGCATCTCTTCTAAAAGTGATCAAGATGGATTACTAAATTTGATATTTGTTTTTTTTTTTTAAGCATCAATGCAAGAGTGGTCAACTGTTCATTGACATTTGATGGAAATATCACTCTTTCCAAATTTGTTTCCATTCCATTATTATTCTACACTTATATAATTTTACTTTAGAAAGAAATAACACTATCATACATTTTGTTTTTGTTGTTATTAATCTTATTTCTTTAAATAAATAATAGGAATATGAGGAATTAATTATATTCTGCACAGACATGCGGGTGGGTTCTAATGTTACGCAGCTGCGTTATCTTTGCATTTAATTTACATCACAAGCCACTCTATCGCCTGTTTTTGTTTTTAAGTTATTTTTTCTTATTTCTTGCTTTTGTAAATTTCCCTGTTAAATAAAGCCTACAAATTATATGTGATGCACAAAAAATGAGAGTTTATTTTTAATGTGCCGTAGCACCATGATATTTAAAAGTACCGTCCACCATTGTCGTTTGTAAAAATTATAATGCTAGTCAATGTCAAAGTGCATTAGATAGGGTTGCAAATGTTTTGTGTTGTTCCTTGTTAAATAAATATGAAAAATCTACAAATTAAATGTGCTGCACGGGAACGGGAGTTTTTTTTTTTTTTTTTTTTTTTTTTAATGTAGCGTACCCACATTGCATTTAAAAGTACTTCAAATATGGGCGTTCACCGTTGCCGTACGGCAAATAAATGATGCTAGTGGAATCAATTTGAGTTAGCTCTAATTGTGTATATCTTTTATGTTACAATTTACTTTTGAATTAAAATTTTAATATTAAAATTTAAATGTCGAGTTTCACCAAAGGATCTTGTTTCTCTCCAAGCGTGATGGCATTCGAATGTATAATTTCTATAGCTTATTTTGTTTGTATTATATCCTGCAAAAAAAAAAAAAACAGAAATGTACTAAAATATATGGAAATTGGCTAGGTTTTCCAATTTTATGAATATATAATCTTGTTAGAAAATAACATTAAAAATTTATGGCCATATCTCTCTTCTAAATGGTTCCGTTTGGATTGCTTAGGAATAAGAGGAATAATCTATTCCTAGACGAAAAGTATTGGGAAATGTATAACTTTGTGAAGTGTTTGGATTGTTTATAATAAATTTATGTTTAGGAAGAAGCTATTCCTCCTATTCTCATACGATCCAAACGGGGCCAAAATGAGAATAAGATGAACTGTGTTCATTATTTGATGTTTAAATTTAAAATTTTGACATAGAAACAATAATAGATTTCCACAATTGATGAATTTGCTTTCATGAAATAAATATAAAAAAATATGACGAACCAAATGTGAATGTTAATATGGTTACTTTATTAACGTGATGCAGTAGAATTATGTTTAGGCTTTTTTAGGAAACTAAAATCAGTCACGACTAACATGTCATTTTAATTTTTAAGGTTTCAACAGCCAATTGAATCATTTATTTTGTTTTTCATATTGAAATCTTGTTAGTAACTAAATTTTACATTTTAAAAAAATTTCTTAGTAACTTTTTGGTATATTACAGAATTCTTAATCTAAATAATTATGAACCTTTCAATAACAATGATTTAAACAAATCTGAAAAGAAAAATTAGTAAAAGTTACGAAAAAAAATGAAAATTTAGTTTTTGATGATTTCAATAGAAAAAAAACATAATAAATAGTTCTGATTGGCCGTTGGAACCTAAAAATTTGAAATATAATAGTAGCTGTGGGTCGATCCATCAATGGTGACTTATTTTAATCTATTCTTTTATTAAATATATAGCCTGTCCAACCTTGTCTCACGGGAATATTATAATGCTTTTCAAGATCGAAGTGTGTTAGCTATGGGTGCTGCGAAGCTTCAAGTTAATTTTTCTACTATCGTCAAATGCGGAATTTAAATTATTGATCGATCATATATGTGCTCTTCAAGAGACATGAGTTTACATAAAGTTGAACATTTCTAGAACTCATTTCCATAACTATTCAAATTGACTTGTTTTGTTAATTCCATGAATTTTTAATCATGTTCGAAACAAATTAAAAAATAACAAAAATTTATGTCAATGAATATCTCCCAAAAAGAATAAGATGAAATGTTTCAATTCTATATTTTGAAATTTCAAATTAACAAAGTTTTAACATTTGACGATAGTGGAAACAAATTAGTTTCCGTTTAATTGTTCCGTTTACATAATGTTGCTTGTTTCTTTGTGATGTTAATTCTACCCTCCAGATACTATTGCCCAAACAACGGTTAATCGTTTTGGATTTAACAAAATTATAACATCTAGATTTGTTTTTCGAACTTCGTTGCCCAAACAATAATACTTATGGGTGACTAGAGATTAATTTCCACTACTAAACACGCACAAATTAAGATTATAACATCCCCGGTTTCTACTTATTATGTATCTTGGTTGTTAACGACCGGACGTTAAGAGGAATAAAACATATTTCATGGATTGTAAATGACAAATGACATGTTAGGTAACTCGCTTTTAAATGATTGTTTATTAAATGAAAATTCTAGCCATAGTTGTATGTTTCTTAAAGAAACAATAAAACTTAACAAGTAATCATGTTATAATATTTTTATTTAACAGAATAATTTTTTAGAAAAATTAAATTAACCATAATGTAAATATATTTACATAGTAATAATAAGAATGAGAATTTTTTTAGTTTACCAACTAAGAATAATGTTTTTCAAGTAGAAAATTCGAAATAAAATTGTCTTGCGAATATTTTAAGTTGAAAAATTTTAATATATATTTACCTCATTATCAAAGTAGGACCATATCGAAAATTACCCAGATGTAATTTTGTAAACATTGCCACATTAAAAGTGGATATTTTTCTTGTCAAACCAGATCTCGAGACAGAAAAATTCACACAGCCGATTAGCCGTCAAACTGGGAAACCTTCCCAACCAGGACCAGGAGTATGGTCCATGATGGACCAAGTAATTCCAGTCTGAGAAGGAGAAAAACGCATCCAAAGACCAATCCGAATCCTGTGGCGCACGACACAGCGTGCAGCGCGCCACACGGACCGTCCGATCAAATCTGGACGGGTTATATTTTTTCAGGTCTTACAATCTGTTACATGCACGGGGCTCTCTCATCCATTGAGATATGATCGGACGGCCTATGATGCGCTGCACGCTGTGTCTCGCGCCACAGGATTTGGATTTTCCAAAGACCCATTGGATGACATTCAGTCAAATTGGGCTGAGACGAAACACAGGTTGGGTCGGTGGAGTCTGCATCTCTCATGTACCTGACGAAGGACATTTGAGCCGTTGATGATGATAATTTGGTAGTTTTTTATTTTTTAATTCATAATTAAATATGTTGTTTAAAAACATATTACTGTTATTATATTATTAACTTACTGGTATTTTAATTTAAAAATTATTTCTCATGTTTAATAATAAGTTATCAATTTTGAATTGTTCAATTTGCTTTACATTTCAAAACCTTTTGTGTTGTAAGATTTTTACATTGTGAATTGTGTTTTATAATTTTGTTCTGGGTAGAGAGAAAATTGCTTTCACCAGTTCGTTTTAATTACTAAAATTATTAATTTTCTCACTATAAGAATAGTAACAAAAGAAAAATTGGGTTCCTATGTATTAAAAGTAGTAGCACAGCAGCAGTGACAAAAAAAAAATAATAATAAAAATATACTGTATATGACACCATCCGATATTTTTAGAGATTTAGTGTTTGGATTGGCGGGCTTCTTTTATATAACACCAGTCGATACTTTACATTTGTATTATTTATTTATTCTTTATAATTGAACGGCTGATCACTGAAGATTTAAAGGTCATCTAGTTGAACAAAATGTCCAAGCGCATGTAAAGGTAATGCTCATTTTTAGTCTGTCAGTAAATACGATAACTAGATTTTCGACACTTTGCACTCATATCGACAAAACTATGATAATTTCTCCTTTAGTAACATGTTGGTCGGACTGGTTTCCATAAAACACGAGCTGACATGCTCAGCTGCAATGATGCTTTGCTCAACAAGTGGCACCCAATCGGCATCACTGTTATCATACAATGCGTCCATTGCGTCCATGCCAGGCCTCGCTGCACTTGTAAAGAAGCTTATCTGATTTTTGAAAGATGTTTGATCCTCTTTATCAGATTTTTTTTGAGAAAGATCCGCTTTATGCGATTCTCAGCCATTATATTCGCATCCTGATCTTTCGTGCGATAGACCAATTTACATCAAATAAGGTCTGAAAATTGGTCCTCATTTCCTCGGATTCTAATTTCTGAAACTCCTGTAATGGCCTTTTACAAACTGTATGATCAAATATGAAATATATAGTTTACATGTATACAGCACCTGCTTTTATTCTCTACGCTTTTCTTTTCTTTCGTACTTGTTTGTTTGCTATAGTTTTGCAATATCTAAAAACTCTTGGCACCCCCAATATGATCGTCAAGTAAAAGATTTAGAATTAAAATTTACAAATAATCTACAGATTTTGCATTACAGCACACCGGGATATCATCCCTTGCCAAGGTTTCAGCTCACCTGGTGCAGCGTAAGGTACAAACTTTTTGCCACATAAATTCATTGTTTTGGAATAATGCATCGTTTTGGAACAATAAAGCAATACCCATTGAAACAAAAACGATCATAATTCATGTTGTACAGAATCATGCAAATAACAATTTTACTTTTAATCTATGTTGTATAGAAAATATTCTACAACATTTTAGTACTCCAAAAGTAGGCAACCAAGAATGACATGACAAAAATGTATGTTTGCATAAAATTCATGGGAAATAAAACACAACAGCTCTAAGTCAACAAGCAGGTCAGAATAGGAACTCAGTCAGAGCACAGCATTGCTAACTATCCTAATTTCTATGATCCTAATATCCATAATTTTTTTTCCCCTTTTTTTGTTTTTTTCCTTTTTTTTCAATTTTTCTTTTTACTGACATGTGCACATCCTACTAAAAGAAACTGTGAAAATAGACAGTACAACATGTTTGGCCTAAAAGTAAGCCTCATTTGCATGAAATAAAGAAAAAAAAAAGATAAAAACATAATTCAGACTAAAGGGATCACCGATCAGTTGACAGCATCATGACACCAAATAATTGGGTCCACTGGAAGCTAAATGTATTTTATCCTAAAACCTCACTGTATGCCCCACTGCGACATAATCTTAGATCTCAAGTCACCAAATAAAACCTGAAAGAAGAGGAGTATCACATCAAGACTTTCAAAAAGAGTGTAAAAAAAAAAAAATCACAACACAAGAATTTACAATTACCACCAAAAGAAAACAGTTCAAGCTAAATAATCCAGAAGTAACATCCATTGACAAAACCAACACTTGCAAATAGCCAAATAGTAAATGTAAATTGCACAATAGATGATCAATATAATTTTACACAATATATGGTAGTTCAAATAATTATGTATTTACTGCCTAAGAGATCTAGTAAAAATAATATCCGTAGCAGAACAGGAAAATACAGCATGAAAAACACCAAAATACTTTGTACTTTTATTTTTCTAACCAGTAATAAGATACAAGATATTCATGGTTTTAAGAAATTTACTGCAGCCTGAGTTTTCTTTAAGATTATAGCTTAAGAATTGCTAGATAACAATTATGAATTTTCATCCTGACACTGACTTCTTAATAATAATAGCAAATAACATGAAAAAAAAAAAACTATACTATGCAACTCCAATAATCCCCCAATGTTAAAAATTCTCTAATTTGTAATCCACACTGACTTTTAGAGATAATTGCAACCAAAATCTAATCTCGTCTCCTTTAGAAGGATTACATTAGATCTAGATACAGGAAATTTTACCCTCATTCTCATAAGCACATTTTTACCTAAACACAATAAAGTAAATATCAAATAAAGAGGGACTAACATTCCACTCTCGCATTAGTATGGACTGGTTATCAATTAGAATCAATAAAAAAAAAAGATGTAGTTTAGTCAAAGAAAGAGGGACTACATTAGTATGCATGAAATACGTGTTAGGGCTCACATAAGTAGCAAATTTATTAAAAAGATAATAGAATGCCACTTGCAAAGAGACAAAATGTAGGATGTTTTTTTTTTGTTTAAAATACAAATGCAACATATATTTGGATTAGTTTGCAGAAAAACTTTAGAACAAAATAAAAGCCTTTTCTTAACAAATTAAATTATCTACTATAAACCAAGATTTTATACACTTTCTTTTCGTTTTTCCATGAAAATTATAGCTACAAGAAAAATTAACTACAGGTGACAGTAATTTTATACCTGATAAACTTGTATGTACAGTCTCCTAGCCCATACCGCAAACAAAAGATTACATGCCACTAGGGACTCATTGGCAATATATGGCCTGGTCTATCTGTGGAGGTATAGGTTTTATTTCTGTTCCAAGTTCTTGTTCAATCCTATACCTGCCAATGGACAAAATATATTTCCCTTGTTATTAACAATAGAAAGGAGAAATAAAGTCATTTTTTTATGATAAAATCTCCATACAGATTGAAGCGGTCCTCATAAGTAATTAAATTCACAGCCAGTCCAAGGTGACCAAACCGTCCAGATCGACCAACCTGAAAATAATTTTAAAACATCATATTACTCTACCACAATATATAAGAATGTTTAAATTTCATTTTTGAGATTTAATGTACCCTGTGAAGATAAGTTTCAGAATTCTTGGGAAAATCAAAGTTGATGACAACATTGACTGCCTGAATATCAATACCTCTGGTGAATAAATCTGCAACAAAATAAAAAGATCCATAAGGAAAGTCCATTTCAAACCATGAAGAAAAAAACCTGACGCTGATGGTAGGAATAAATAAATAATGATACATTGATACCTGTGCAAACAAGATTTCTGCATGCGCCATTACGGAAATCATGGAAAACTCTGTTTCTATGGTCTTGCAACATCTTAGCATGAATGTAGAAGCATGAGTAACCAAGCTCCGTTATTTTCTTTGCCAATAATTCAACCCGATTCACAGAGTTGCAGAATATTATAGACTGATTAATTTGGAGCTGCAATACAAAAATCACCACACTAGTTTAGTTCAATTGTATATACTATTTAACCTTTGAAAGTACCCAAAACAATTTAAAAGGGGATAAAACCTTAGAGAAGAGAGTGTTGAGGCAGTGAACCTTCTGTCGTTCTTCAACAAATGCATAGAACTGTGTAATACCTTTCAGGGTAAGCTCGTCCATCAGATTGATGACGTACGGTTTTGGGAGGTACTTATCTTTGAATTCTTTCACAGTAACAGGAAAAGTCGCTGAAAACATGAGAACTTGCCTACTTGGTGGGAGGAACTGAATCAATTGTTCGATAGAAGGTTGAAACTCAGGAGAGAGAAGCTTATCGGCCTACATGGTTAAACAGAATTTGTAATTAAGCACATGTAGTCAAACAACATATATTTACACTCTGATCGGAAAGAAAACAAATAGGAGAAGAAATGATTCGAATGGAGTAGAAAGGAGAAGAAAGTATTTCTCAAATCCAGTGGCTGATCGAAAACTAGCGTGAAGAGAGAATGGGAGTTGAGTGAAGAAGCAATCAACCCTCTCCGTTGCTCAATCAGACAACCCAAAATCAAATCCTATCAAATTTATTCATTTTGGCGAGAATTTGAATATGGGATTTTAGCTTTAAATTTTCCAATCAAATCCAATTCTTTTCCACGCCATACATTCTTCTGATCAGAGAAATTGATAAAAAAGGAATTCCGAATCCAATTCCTAAGCCTTCTTTTCAAGTTTCCGATCAGGGTTTTAGTGGTATGGGATCAATGACAATGGAATTACTGAAAAATGATGACAACAACTTTCAGACATTTTAAACAAAAACAAAAATGCTTCTTGAGTGCAATATTGGATATACATATACAGTTAGGGTTTACCAAACGGTCCGGTCCAAACCCCCACGGTCCACGGGTTATCACGGGCCACGGGTTCACGGGTTCACGGGTCCAAACGGGACGGGTTAGCACGGGCCACCTTTCAAACGTCGACCCAAACCCTTGGTAGACCCGGACCTATGTGAACCGGACGGGTAAAGGCGGGTCGGGCCGGGTCCGGTCCGGTCCGGTCCAATCCAAGTGGGTTTTTTCCAGATTTTTTTTTCTTTTTTCATTGTTTCAATATAAAAAATTTGTAAAATAAATTAATATAAATTCGCTAAAATATATTATATTTATAGTTCAAATAATTAAGTATAATTTTGTAGTCCATTTTAATTTTTTTTAATTTAATTTGTAATTTTTAATATTATTTTCATTGTCGATGGTTTTCAAAATTGCATGACAAAAGATTATAAAATATAAATTATAAAAATTAGTTAAAATATATTAAGTATAATAAAATTAATAATAAAATAATTTGTAGTTTATTTAAAATTTATTTTATTCTAAAAACTTGATTTGTAATTTTTTTAATAATTGAACAAATTCAAACGGGTTTGGTTTGGTTTGGTTTTTTTTTTTTGAAAATGCCACGGTTCTCACGGGTTTGCACGGGTTTATGGTCCGGTCCGGGCCGGTCCATGGGTTAAGACGGGACGGGTTTAGGTCGGGTTTATGCTAAATTGGCGACCCAAACCCGTGATAAACCCGACCCGGACCACCCCCCTCGGTCCATCACGGTTCAGGTCGGGTCGGGAAAAAGTCCGGTTCGGGTAAGGGTCGGGTTGGACCGGGCGGTCCAGTGGTAAACCCTATATACAGTATACCAATCCAATTTCATGCAATTTTAGCATTGTTGATAAGGCATCGCTGGTAAAGTCAGATTGTATGATGAATGTTCAAACCTGCAGCAAACTCAACAAATTTTATTTATAGATCATGCCATAAAGTTTGCTTTCTTATTTTTAAGATATTCTAACAATTAATTGAGATTGTGAGATATATAATAGAATCAATAATTCTTAACTTATTTAATAATAGTGAATATTCAGCTTCCTTTGTCACGAAGTCTGGGGTTTTGACAAAACAGAGAGAAAAGAACCCTAACAAGTTTATTTAAGACCAAGTATCTAAGATGCAAAGACAATATTCCATGCTCTGTAACCATCTACACAAAAGACCCAGCATCAAGCACAATATATATAATACAAGGAGTACTACACCAACATGCAATATTAAAAAATCATCTCTCTTCAAAATAATTAGTCTAAAGCATTTATCATAAATCAAGCTTGCTGAAAGCTTCACGAGTGAATATGTAGCAATAATGGATAATCAGGGACAAAATAGAAAGATTTATGTCCACAAGCAAGGGAATTTACTACTTCAAGGCAGGGAAAACAATATTAAGTTGAGAAAATTTACCAGGATTTAACACAGAAAAACAGCAAGGTGATAATCAAAATCATGAAAAAACCTCTTTCTACAACACTTGGACGATGGGGGAGGGGAGAGCAGCTGGATAAGACGGTGGGGGAGACGAGAATTGTTCCAAAATAGCAGAAAACTTATGTTACAATAGAGTTCAGCTTGAATTTGGGGCTAAGCGCCAATCTGCTTCCCCGTTGAATATGCCCATTACAAGGTGTTCAGTGATGAAGAAGAGAACTGAAACTAATACAAGGTCAGGACAGAAGGTACCTCATCCATAATAAGCATTGAGCAGTCACTCAGTACACAAACACCTTTCTTGGTAAGATCAAGTATGCGGCCTGGTGTTCCAACAAGTAGGTGCACAGGCTGGTACAGGCGAATTATATCATCCTTTAAACTTGTTCCACCAGTAGTAACCATGACTTGAATCTTCAAGTGCTTCCCAAGCTCCTTACACACTTGAGAT
Source organism: Rhynchospora pubera (assembly GCA_028095005.1). Classification (NCBI taxonomy): domain Eukaryota; kingdom Viridiplantae; phylum Streptophyta; class Magnoliopsida; order Poales; family Cyperaceae; genus Rhynchospora; species Rhynchospora pubera. The sequence goes on from CM051462.1 coordinate 54,993,881, forward strand.
GTTTGCAAGGCTAGCTCCCTTGTAGGCACCAAAATCACCACTGAAAAACCAACGTAAGATTAAAATAAGTTTACTGTTGCAACCATAATAGATTATAAATGCCCAAATAAGGACAGACTGGGAGATTAGAACCTTGAATTGCATTTTTGTCTTGGTCAATTTTTTCGAGGGCAGGAATGCAAAATGCAGCTGTTTTGCCAGTCCCGTTTTTTGCCCTAGCAAGGATGTCACTACCGGTGAGAGCAATTGGAATACTCTCCTCTTGAATAGGAGAAGGCCTCTCAAATCCTTTCTCATATATTCCCATCAGTAGCTCTCTTTTCAGAAAGTAGTCTTCAAATTCATTCCCTTTAGTTGCAGTCACATCCTGGAGGTAGCATAATACAATTCTTTTTTATGAAATAGTAAAATAGGGAGAGTCCCAAATGCAGAGTTCCAGTTGTTAATTGAGCATATGTTACTATGGTGCAATGACATACCTCTGTCTTATAACGTGTATCTGGAGCTGGTAAATTTAATTGCGCCTTCCAATCCTGTGAGCTGCAAATTAAATAAAGAAATTACAAAACTATCCCTGTATACAATCTAAACTTTCAAATAATGCAAGGTAATATCCACGTCTATTTAGCATGCATAACCATTCCTTCAATACTATAACTACCCAGAACATTAAAACAGCAAAACAGCATTCCTGAGGTGCACCAAATTCTTTTATAATTTTTAATTACTCAATACTTAAAATCTCCGACCGTTCACTTGCAACACTACATCAATCATAGGCGCATCATAGACAAAGATCTCCAATTCCCAGAAATCCTACTCAGTTAATTGCAACTAATCTATTAATACCTCGAGTCGACCGCCTCAGCTCCAGAAGGCTGAGCTGATTTAACAGCCGGCGGCTCACTGGGACCTGCATCGCTTCCCATCTGAGCATTTCTTCTCATCCAAGCCTGCTGCTGGTACTGCTGCTGCTGCTGACCTGGCATCGGATTTCTCTGCACATAGTGATGTTGCTGTTGTTGTGGGGGCTGGTTAGGGTTTCTCCCGTAGTAATTCGGGTTCCCGGGAGCATTTCCGCCACGCCCGTTTCCCATTCCGGGCGGAGGGTACCTCGTTCTCGGATCCATACCTCCCACCCGATTAGTTGTCGCAAATCGCGGGACGAAGAACGACGAGTGAAATCGTCGTCAGTGAAGGAACAGAAATGGATCCGAAATTGGAGCGTCGATTGGGTTTTGAGCCGAAATGGAAATCACTTAAGTGATCGATTGAAATTTGAGAGAGAGAGAGGAGAGTAGGTTTGTTTGTTTCGAATGAGAGAGTGTGGGAGGTTCGGTTTGGAACTTTGGATTAGGGCAAGAGCTGCAAGGCAAGACAATGTTGGGATAGGGAAATGGGAAATGGGCCAAATGACGAAAACACCCTTCAGTGAGTGGATTTTTATTTTTGAAGCAGCGTTTACTGAGGAGCATTGGAATGGACGGTCACGCACACGCATGCATGACACGGGGAAATATAAAATTTGTAGCTTGAAAATGGACGTGCTGGTTCTACGTGGGGAGTCGAGTTAATTAATATTGTTGTCATGATCCATTAGAAACAATTTATTATTTAGAACCAATATAGAGGACATCTTATGAGAGTTATGTTCTCATTATTTTACCTTTTCTCCCCTTCGAGGTTTGCATCTGAGTTAGAAAATAATAAGAGATGAATGATGTTTTCAAAAAAAAAAAAAAAAGAGATGAATGAAAGAAGCAATGGGAATGGGGAAGGAAAAAAAACGTGTTAATCTTGTTTTCCAATCTTATTTTAAAAAATAAATTAAACAAAGGCTTGTTATTAGAGTTGATTTAGAAGATGAAAAAGAAAAATAAATGAAAATAAAATTAATCTCTCGATTGTTTGATCAATACTCTTTTATTTATTTTTTCAAATTTTAGAAGTAACAAATTTAACTGTCACTTTATTTCGTTTTCAGTTTTTTGCGATTATTCCTTTTTTTTAAAAAAAAATTTGAACTTCAGAACGGACTATTCTTAGGAGTCGTTTGGATTGCTTAGGAATAAGAAATAATAACTTTTTTCTGGCTCCGTTTGGATACCGTGTGGGAAGAAGGGAAGAAATTTATTATAACAATCCAAACTCTTCACAAAGTTACACACTTCCCAATACTTCTTCCCACTTCTTCCCTTTTTCCCTTCTTCCCACACCTTTAGGAATAACTTCTTCTTAGGCATCCAAACAAGTTAGGAATAAGGAGAAGAATAGTTTCCCCCTAGAAATAGTTTCTTCAAACAATTATATATACATAATTTCAATAAATTTAGCTAAATACTAATAGCTAAATGAAATTTTGTGTGCTATTTAATTAGTACTTTATTTGATATTAAAATAATATTTTTTAATAATTTACTTAAATTAATATTAATTTTCTTAATCCTAACTCATCATCCAAATAACATTTTTTCTTCTTAGAAATAGCTTTTTCCCACTCTTTCCAAAGTTACACTCTTCCCAATGTCTTCTCACTTCGAATAGGTTCAATGGGTATTGGAATTTCAATGATACTTCGAGCAATTTAATTATTAAAATCAAAGTTTTAATTATTACATAAAATGGAATATATTTGTTAATCAAATATTTCAGTTAGAATATCAGACGATAAGGAGCCTCCGTGGAATCCCTCTAGGTGGTGGATGTAAAGGCAGAGAAAGGGGAGCTACCCCTCGAATTTCATCTATTATTTTTGTATATAATAGATGAATAAATTTTATAATTTCAAAAAAAAAGATAAATAAATTCTATTATGTTGATTGTGTTAAATTATAATACTGGTGTAGTTAAAAGAAAGAAAAAAACTGTACATTTGCTGAATCGGAAGTTAAAAAGAAAGAAAAAGATGATCAGACTTCTTTTCGTGCTCAACCACCCTCGGCTGTATTATCCTGGTTCATTTCGCCCGAATCAAAATAATTGATTAATCATTGACCAACCACTATAGCATTTTCCAAATACAATTTTTAAAGTGGATTAGATATTCAGATTTTTTTTCTGGTGATGAGATTCGCTTAAATTCGCTTGTTAATATGCTGGTTTTGGCGTTTTCTCAAGAGGCTGGGTATAATAGGTACATATCAGATATTTTAAGTGACGTTCAGTTTGCAATTAATTTGGTAGAATATAGAAGTGAAAGTAAAAAAAGAAAAAAAGAAATATATGCATTTGGTTGGGTGCACGAACGAGCATCCTGACTTTGGCGTTATTTTGTAGGGATCATTCTCTTCCAATAAAACATTTAAAGCCTCAAGCTACCTAACTTTATTAATTGAACCCTTAATTGCCCAACTTTGACAAATCTCCAAAAAAGCCGCGACACAAAAAACACCTTGTTATTAGTACATAAATAGGGTTGGTACTGGTTCCAGACCATGAGGAGGTACCGATAAAGCCGGTGTCTTAAATCATTTTGACATTGTGGCTCCATTTCAATGAGGTGTGGGAAGAAGGGAAAAAGTGAGAATAAATATTGAGAAGTGTGTAATTTTGTGAAGAGTTTGAATTGTTTATAATAAATTTCTTCCATTTTTCTCTTTTTTCTTTCTTCTCACACGATATCCAAACGGAGCCTGTATGAGTTGGGATTCCATGCTGTTTATATATTAGGCAGATTTAGTAACCAGCTTATATTGGTGTTCTGATCGTGATATATGTAATGGCTGCTTTTCTTATTAATGAAATATACGTCAGGAAATTCAAACTTGTTTCATAATTCCAAAAAAAAAAAATAAAACACATTATGCGGTTTTGGTCAGTTTTGTTTTATTTTGGATATTATAGGCTCCGTTTGGATGTGTTGAGAATAAGGTAGGAAGAAAAAAGAAGGGAAGAAATTTATTGGGAAGGGTAAATTTATTGGGAAGTGTGTAACTTTTGTGAAGAGTTTGGATGGTTAGGAATAAATTTATTGAAAAAAATTTCTTATTCCTTATTTCTTCTTCCCACTTCCCACCATCCAAACACAGCCATAGCTCCTAAGATTATCCAATGTACTGACATGGATGATATAGTCCAGTACATCTTCCAAACTGCTCAATTGAATGTATCAATAGTCTTTGTAATGCACCATTTCTAATATTTACGTTATTTATATTAAATATTTTTGTATAGTAATGCGAATTAGGCTGATCATTATTTTGGTTTCAAATTGGAGTAATATAGTCCAGATGTAGATGTTTTGTTATGCAACAATAGTCAGTCCATCAATGAGTCCTTAATAAATATTTTTTAATCAATCAAAGGGGTTAGATGAGATAAGACGTATGTAAAAAGGGGAAACATATCCTCTGCCAACCGGGTGCCAATTTCCTTTGTCAAGTGTTGGATTAGATAACGGTGCGCACGAGTAGTAAAATAAATCACTAAATTCGTTCCTTGGCCACTGCCCTCGTTCTAAGCAGTACAATTGTTGAAACAGTAAAAATATTCAAGGGGCCGTTTAGATTGAAGTGGGAATTTGGGGAATTTATTATTCCTAGACATAAATTTATTATAAACAATCTAAATTATTCACAAAGTTACATACTTCTCAATAAATTTATGCCTAAGAATTAAAAATTCCCAAAATTACCTAAATTCCTAAGCGATCCAAACGGCTCCCAAACTATTACACATTTACACTACAACTAAACAACACAAAAGCTCGTACCTGTACCAAGGGAAAAAAAAAAACAACATAGCTAATGAAAGGAATCTGGTTGAATGAAATTAACTATGGGGGTGTGCATCCTGCACTTGTGTGAAGATTATTCTCATCTTGCTTGAGAAGGGGAAGGAAGGGAGAAGGTTTTTTTTTATTTTTGATAAAAGGCGTTGACTGGAGTAGGGGCAGGGCCGCGGGCAGGGAGCGAATTTAGTGATTTATTTTACTATCGCGCGCACCGTTGGATCTAACCCAACGCTCGACAAAGAAAGTTGGCACCCTGCGCAGAGGATACGATTCCGTAAAAAGGTTGGAAATAAGTGATGAATTCACGCTCCACTGGCTCGTTCGCTTGCTCCCTCTGAACCCTCTCTCCAGGTTGAAAAAAAAAATTGTAACAATAAGAATATAGGACATGTTGAAGTTAAGTGGGCCTAAAGCCCTAAACTATCTGTGAAGCAATGGGGCCTGCAAGGTGGCTAAAGGAGGAAGAAATTTTTATTTCTCACAGATTATAGCCTAGCTGATTCACAACATCAGCAAAAAATACAGTTCACAAAAATCTCAATTGATCATCAACCAATTCATACCCACAAAAGAAAAAAGTGAAATTCAATCTGCCAATCAAAAAAAGCTAATTTTATTACAGTATAGGTTGAGATAAGGATAAAGCAATTCATGATTAGCAAGCAATAATCGAAGTGTGTGACTGTGTGGGGATCAGTTAAAAGGGGGGCTGGCTGATCTCTCTACTTTGAGCCTCAGTTATCCTTCCGCTGATGCTAGATGAATTAATGTTAATGCTGCTCATTTCCAACAAAGCCAAGTCTACAATTGGCTCCACCAAATGCTGGAAGGGGTTCGCGGGCGGGGAGATATCTATATCACCTTCAAGCATCATCACAACTTTACTCATTGGTGGCCTCGCATTGGGCTCGTATTGCACACACCACAACGCCACCTTACACATCCTCTCTGCTTTCCTTCTCTCCTCTTCATCCATCATGCCATGTGACTCCTCTATCAACTCCGCTAATAGGCTGCTGTCGTATCTCTCCCACACGGTTCTCGGCAGGTTACTTCCTTTCACAAAATTTTTTCTCCTCATGACTATTTCAAACAGTATCATTCCAAAACTATACACATCACATGCTTCGGTCACAGTACCTATCTCCTTCCATGTCTCGGGCGCTGCATAACCCAGTGTCCCTACTCTCCCGCTTATGCTGCCATGGGTATTCTCTCTGTTCAGCAGCATTGCCAATCCAAAATCGGCAACTTTAGGAGTGAACTTGTCATTTAGGAGTATGTTCTGCGGCTTTATGTCGTAGTGAATTATCTTCTGATGGCACTCCTCGTGCAGGTACCTGATCCCTTTTGCTATACCGACAGCAATTTCATGCAACATCGAGAAACTCAAATCGCTTCTAGCTATACCATCTTTGAACAACAGGTTATCAAGCCCACCATTCTCCATGTACTCATACACTAATGCACGAACGGCAGGATCAAAGCAAAAGCCTAAAAGCCGAACAAGATTTATGTGGTACGTCCTTCCAATCGTACTGACTTCAGCCATGAACGTCTGCTCCACACTCTCATCCAAATTGCCATGTAGAACTTTTACTGCCACTGGCATACCATTCAATAATTTTCCCTTGTAAACTGTCCCATAACCTCCCGACCCGATTTTCGTGAAATAGTTCTGGGTGAAATCAGCTAGCTGCTCACGGGAAAATCGAAGTAGTTTCTCCTCGGCTATCTCCTTCAGGAAGTTCTCTATCGTCGCCATATGGCGTCTTAGCTCATCTTGGGAGTTAGCGTCTAGTTTATTCACCATCTCTGATCCAAAGTCACTTTTGTCAAGCAGCTTCCGTACCACCATAAGCATTTTGGAAGCATGTTTGCTGATTGAATAGTTGGGCATGTAATTAAAGCACCGGGCTGGAAAAGACAGAGAACTCTCCCGATACCTTTTTATGATATCATCTGTGTCTCTTCCTACCTCCTCTACCGCTTTCAACCACTGTTTGACCTCCTCTGTTTGTCTAAAACCTTGCAATTCTGCATCCTCGACTCTGATCTTCACATCACTTAAAACATCCGCAAGATAGTTGCTGGCCTCTTTTAAGGCTTTATTGTCATAAACCTTAGAAACATAGGCAACAGCTTCTACCAGGCTGGAAAAATCCATGGTATCACAAATTAGAAGGAAAGGTAACAGAAAAGAGTGATGAAAGTTTGGGCTTTTGATGAGAAGTGAAATCGAAGATGGGAAAAAGGTTCTTGCAAGAAGATCGGGTTAGATGAGGTGAGGTCGGAATATAGGATGATAGAATACTTATATATATTAATCAATGTCCGTGTATTATTAGGTCGAAGAGGTCTACATGAATATTAAATCACGTAGTCTCTAGCACTGTTCCGCTTGCTAGGAAGTAGGAACAGTTATTCTAAGGATCTTCAGCGCCGGTCGGTTTATAATCTATGTTTGGTAGGTCGTATAATCATTTCTTTCTTCCAGGCTTCATGAAACTGAAACAGTAAAAAATGCAGATAATCAAAGAGCGCACTAAGCCCCTGCCTACCTAAAAGTTCATGTGGAGGCTTGTGGGCCTCACCACTCGGTTTTGAAAACGTGTCTCATTTCACACGAGAATTGTAGTGAATGCACTTGGCGCAGGGACACCGGAGGAAAAGAGGAGGCCCCGCCGCCCCGCGGACTATGAGCACCGGCTTCAAGAAAAACTCAAAAAAGGCGCTTGCGCAGTGAATGAATAAAAAAAGAACTTGAGTCATAATTTTGCTTTGACAGTTTGACGACAGAGTCAGAGGAGTGCACATGGTCTTGCGTCTCGTTTTTATGTATTAGACTAATTAGTATCAGTGACCGCTCAATGTGCGGACAAATGTTTATTTAATATATTTTAAAAAGTTAGTATAATTTTTTTTATGTAAAATTTTTTGCGCTTAAAGAATTGGGCTACACATGATCTTACAAGCAGTGGCGGATTTAGAAAAAATATCTGGGTGGGTCTGACAACCTCTTTTTAAGTCTTCAGCCCCACTTTCGAGTGCTCCAATGGCAGAAAAAATTAGCTGGGGCTAAAGGGGGGCTCCAAGGGCTCGACGGCTTGAGGTGGGGCTCTAGCCCCACCCGCCCCGGTGGTAGATCCGCCCCTGCTTACAAGGATTTTTATTATCAAATGAAATCATAATTTCTCGTGAGACACTTTCAAGCTTGGCAATAAAAAAAGACAAAAAAAACTTAATTTCGTGATATAACATCAAACAATAAATATATTGGTATCATAATGTAAAAAACAAAATATAAAATGTGAACAAAGGCAAAATTAAATGATCTCTACACACAAGTATAGAATGTGACTTAGAAAATATTTAAAAATATTGGATCTGCCACAGTGGCACCAATTCTCTTCTAGTAGGAGACTATACCACAAAATCCAGATTGCAAAATCCTTATTTTACACATCTATCCCTACAGCTCTTTAACTTTTTCTAGTAATATTTTATCAATTTCAGAGGTCTAGAATGTAATGTTATCTCGTAAACTGTAAATCAAAATAAAAAAATACTCGAGCCTTTTCTACAGTGTTTTTGATGACATCACCATCACATCATCAATTCAATTTAGGCTGTTGGATCTTTCTACCTTTTCTCTGCTCCGTTGATTTGCTATCCTTCGATCTTTCCAAAATTCTCGATCTGTCCGTCTTCTTTGATTTTTCCGTCGCTCCTCTCTATTCATCACTCGTCAGCGACCTCTCTTTTTTCTTCGTTTTTTTATCCTCATTTCTCCGAGCTCTCTCTCTCTCTCTCTCTCTCTCTCGACAAAACAGGGGGTGGACAACGGCGACCTCTCTCTCGCCTCTCCTGTGCACGAAATCAGTCCAAGTTTTTCCTTGGAGTCCACTTTTTTGCATCTAGCGTTCTGGATAGTAGAGAAGCAAGAATATGGAGTTCTTGGCTGAGAAATGGCGGAGGTGCTGTTAGGTAGTGGAAGCAAGTTGGCCATGATTTCCTCGAGACCTTCAATTTGGTACTAATTTTTCTTGCTCTTATTGCCTTTAAGTCTAATTCTTTATATCACAAAAAAATAGACTGTTGTGCTGTTTGTCCAATAGTGTTTATAGTAAGAATTTTTTCAAGCGTGCAAGAACTCAGGATTCTGGTATTTGTCCATTTTCACTCTAGAATTCCTCTTTTCGCTATGTAATTTTTATTTTATTTGGTCTATGTGAGTGCTTAATTTGTGCTGGTAGTATATGTTGATGGAGCAGTTTTTAAAATCGTGTATAACAATATTATTTGCCCCTTCATCCGCATAGGATATGAGGAAATAGCCAAAAAGGAACTGTAGCAAATTAGGCGCAAATTAAGTTTTTTCCTTTGACTGACATAAAAAATTAGCACATTAGTAATTATGGTTTAGCGATTTTTTACTTTTGTTCTTTTCGCTTATTGTATCGTGTATAACAATATTATTTGTTGAAACTGTTGTTAGTTACAGGCAATGAATGCAAGCTGGCATAATTGTCATAAAGAATGATAAGCAAGCAAAGTTAGAAAATTTTTGGGTTCTTCAGAATTAACGGATCGAGTCATCTCACCTATGCCTTTAATTTCAAGCACAATAAAGTATGACCGATTCAGGTTTGAAATCAAGTTTTTCTTTTGTTATTTTTCCTTATCTCTGTTGTGCTGGGATGCTAATGGTATCCACTTGGCTATATATGTGAAATAGAGTCCGTTCTTTGGCATATTATTTTAGGCCATTTTCTCTTTTCTCTTGAATTGTTTATATGCCAAATGTTGCATCAGAACATACAGTGAATAAAAAATGCAGCTTCTGATTAATAGAGAATTAGCAGATGCTATTGTATTTTCCAAAAAAAAAAAAGATCAAGAACATACTACAGCATTTGGTATGGATATGTTGGAGCAATTACTACAGATTCCAGTACTTATCATATATCCTTTTTAAAAAAATATTCCACTCCAGACTTCATAGCAACCTTTTAGGGGGATTTTGGTCAAGTTAGGTAAGAATATGGAAAATAGGGTATATAGTTTCCACTCCATACTCCATACCAACCTTCCAGGTACGGTGTTTAGCACTGAATCAGTTTTGTTTAATTAAGTTGTTCAGTTAATTTGTGATTATAATAAATTCTATAGACGTATCTTCATCAGAAAAAACAGATGAAAAAACAGATTCATTCTTGCAGCTGACCAACAAAGCCAGCATAATGTCATTCTAGCATTCAAAATTCCTGTTTGAATCTGTTAAAAAGGTGATTCAAAATTCCTACGGTGAGTTTGTTAAAAGGTCCTTTATGAAGTTTAAAAAAATGTCTTCCGTTGAATTTGCTTAGGAATATCCTCTGTGCAAAATTTTCATATTTCATTGCTGATTTCTTTTCACAGAATTGGTCGGTTCCAGACCATGTGATATAAATGCTGAAAATAATTAATAGGTCCTTTGGTGGTTTCTAAGGTGCTTGAAATATATTTTATATTTACCATTATTCTTTTGTTAGTTAATTGATGTTCTTTGGTGGTGTTCTTTATTAAAATATTAATAGATATTTTGTGTACTTAATATGTATATATTGTATATTGACATTATTGTTAAAATATGCGCAAAAACAAAGGGCTAATATGAGCAAGTTGAGATTTTATTCTATGTGCATTAATTTGATGGATCAACTACATAATTTCACTTTTGTTCATGCAGGTTTGTCTAACCTAGGCTTTGCAGATTTATCTTGATCAACATGCACAAAGGAAATTAAAAGGCAAAAAGGTACTTTTTCCGTTCTATTTCTTAAATATTTAGTTCATTTCATTTGCCGAGCTCTACTACAGTTAAGGTGCTTAAATAGTGACAAATACAATTCATTGTTGATGTTGTACAAATTTGACCGGCTTAATCATGGTCTAATTCCACAAGTTATCTAAACAAGTTCTTATTCCATGCTATAAGAGGCAGAAAAAGAACAATTGTTTCCTTGCAATGACGATTTTGTCTCTGGTTTGGTTGCACAATTGTTTGCTTTAGGTTTCAAATATGTCTCGGTTGAGTAATGAAAATTAAATGGAGGTTGTCTTCTTATGGTTTTGTTTGGTGCTGACAGTCCTCACTTTTTGTGGTGTTTCTTTTGGGGAACAATTTCATCTCATTTTAGCTAAGAAACGTCACAAACCAGTACAATGGCTAACGTCTCATTTCATCACATTTTGGTGACCATAATGTCAGAAAAATTAACAGTACAAGGGCTAATTGTAACCATAGTCGGCATCAATTGAAAAGGGTAAAATCGTGGGTAAATTTTAGTTTTTTTTTGTAAAATGTGACAAGCCGTTATTGGATATACTCACCAATGAGCATAATTGTTTCAGTTTCAGGTAAATAGTGAAGAAAGAAAGAAGTCAAGAATAACTGGATCAGGTGAGTGCTATCGCATCTCAATTTCTAATTTCTACATTGGTTTCCTCAGATCCTTTGGTTGCATGTTGGTATCCTTTGTGCTAAAGCAAAATTAACTAGCGCAGGTTGTAGGTTTTTTTTTCTTATTCGATGTGTGTTAATGATGAAATCTAATTAGAAATTTTTAAATTGTATTCTATATATCGGATATTTTGGGATTGAATATTTAAGATTAATTCTATAATCTGATTGGAAGACCTATTTCCGTTATGAAAGATTGATTAATTATCCAATATCACAAAATGACCTCCATTTTTTTATCGCACAAAACATTTTTTTTTACCAAAAGAAAATAGAATATATATATATATATATATATGTGTGTGTGTGTGTGTGTGTGTATATATATATATATTTTCTACTAGCTTAAACTACTAATTACATTTGTTTCAACAATATTGCAGATCCGTTACATCATGCAAAGGTATAATGTTGGATTTATTCCTTTTTTTATTGCTTGGTTAAAATACTAATTACATTAGTAGTTGAAATCAGAACTATTGGAGTTTGGAGATTTATACCATTATCAATCAATATTTGATTTTTTTTCCCGTTGCAATTGGTTTGGCATTCTTTATATCAATGATACTTTTGTGCAATTTTGTCGTTCGAACTGTTAATAATAAGCGCGTCTGAAGCAGGCAACTTCATAGTATGCCACTGTATTTATGTGTACCTATATTTATGCGACTGTATTTATGTCATCCATAATATATCCACACTCATTAGGAAATTATTTTGTCACATACTCAAATAGAAATGCATCGCGCAACGCGCGAGAATAAAACTAGTTATATTCAAATTGGGAAGTTGTCATCATCTCAAGGCTAAATGATTACCATCTTAACGATTTTCCTACATTGTTGTAAACAAATCAAAATTTGAACAAAATATAAAAGTGTCCAATTTAATAAAAAATTTCCCACGTTATGGCACTTAATATCAACAGTACAAGCAAAGTTTTTGCAAATCTTGAGATGATAATAGCATGGGACAATTGACAAACACAAATAACTAAATCATATCATTACGATTAACTACAAATATAGTTGACAAGAAAATAAGAAAATACTATAAATTCATACTAAGCTAAACATGAATGTATCAGGCCAGAACCAATGAGCTGAAAAACTATCATTCATTTGTAAGTTTAAACTTTAATCTTTAAAGGGAGTTGCACAAATTCTCTATTTCGAAGGAGACCATCACACCTGACATTTTACACAATTATCGAAGATAATTAGCACATTAAAGAAAGACAATATGGTGCTTCCTAATCCCCGTATCCTGCAATACCTTACTGAAACATTTGATGCCATTATTCAATTTGCACATCAAATAGTTAATTGTACAATAAGGAACTTTTCACCTGACATGAAGAAAAGTTATGGAATCCAATATATAATGGCACAATTATGTATAATTGGCCGATCACATATTTGTAGCCACTCAGATTTTCAAGATATCTTTTGTGTCATGTGACCATTCTATAGAAGAGGATTACCCATTGACACTTGACAAGTAGGCCTATATTTTCCTATCAAATTTTATTTCCAGTATTTCAAATCAGCAGTTTCCAAAAATCAAGAACAAGTAAGATCAAAATAAGACGATTTTAATTGGATTCAGAATATCTTTTCACTCGTCCAAATCTAACCTTTTCCATAATAGACTTATAAAGTTCAGCACTGCCTACTTCGATGCTGACATCAATAACATCCATTATCAACATTTTGAATTACCGCTATACCATAAACTAAATGTTGAATAGAATGGCATGGCAACAAAAAAGTCAATATAAAGTATTAGAGCAAAGAAACATACAGTCTTCAATGAAGCACTTGATTTCTACTAAGTAGTGCGCTGGCAGCTCCTTGATGTCAGTAAAGTGCTTGTACTCAATGTCATTAGCACACAATGCTACTATCATGTCATTTTTCTCACCCTTTATAATGAAAGTTACAAAACATTATCAATTTAAAATTTGAAATTCCTTTACTTAGAAAATTAGTCACTTCAAATGTCTTACTCAATGAAATTTCCATTGCCTTCACCCTCTATTCCTCTGCCTAGATGCTTTAACTGAGACACACTTTGCTTTATATCTCCGAGAGTGATGAAACTGCCATCAATAGGGAGTAGCTCAAATGCTTTAGAACTTCTAAACTTAAAGATAATGATAACAAGCATCTTTCATCAAACATGACCTGTCCAAAGAGAACAAGTATTACCTGTTATCACCATAAGGGCCTTTTATTGTGGCTATCTGCCTAAACATAATCATAAAAGAAAATTCCTTCTCCTGTGCCACTGGTTTTATAAACTAATAATGAGAGAAAGAGAGAGAGAGAGAGAGAGAGACTCAGCTTGAGGTGTGGATCCATCTAGGGTTGAGCAATCAGCAGATCTCCTAAATGATAGGAGGGCACACTTCTTCCTTCGTCGAAGCTAGTATTTTTTAGTGATCTTCTATTTCACAGAAAACAAAAAAAAAAGTTGTGCTGTGCAGATTAGTAAAAGTGCATCATATGATGATAGAAATGCGTCTCAAACAAACGGAACAGCACGTCTCAAACAAACTCTTTTATCTTTTACGATTATCACAAAATCCTTTACTAAATTATGTCTATGATTATCCATTCCATTTTCAACCACGAAACAAACATATTAAATTATGGGAACAATTTAAAGAATATTTTGTACCTTTTGATAGTGGCGCCATCTCTGATTATTTGAAACAAACTGAAAATACAAATAAAGAACTTAATTATATGAGGGACTTTTTGATACAATATCATAACCTAATAAAATTATGATGCCTTGTATCGGAATTCAATAAACTAAGAATAAGCTTTAATGAATAAAAGTTTATTTCATTATATTAGATTGTAATAATTTCTAAAAGTTCCACTCATTTGTTTGTATTGAACTTTTAGAAGCAAATTTTAAAATCCAATGATTTACATATAGCTTTTTGAAAGACCAAGCAATGAAGGGAGAGGAGAGCAGGAGATTATAAATTCAAGTTATCTCTTCTTACCATGCTACAACCCCATTCCCAGCTATCTCATCATGCAATGCTACACGATATATAGTGAAACTTTATAGTTAAATTATAAATTCATTGTTAGCACCTCTTATAAACATAAAATTTATGTCCAAATTACACACTATGTTAACTAAAGGATAAGAGTTCAATGTCCAATTCCACCACTGCAATTTCAGCCACTGCAATTTCAGACTGATATTATTGACAGAAATAACAGAAGGCCAAATTTTAAACTGGTATCGAACTTTATTGTTGCATTTTGTTCTTTCTTTTGGACTCACTTTTTGCTCTTCTGGTAGAATAGAAGTCTTGAGATTTCCACTTAATTAATATTTATTCATTTTGTTGCGAATCTCAATATATTATTTGGCTGGTGTAATTATGTGAAATGTTCAAGGTAATTACTTATTGGGGCCTTTTCCTTTCGGATATGAGGCAGAAAACTTCGTGATCTATTTGCTGCCACTCTTTCTTCAGATACCTTTTTCCAAAAAAATTATAGATGATCAGTACAAAAAGAGATGATGAGGAAAGAAAAACGAAAAAAATAACAGAAAATGAGAGATGTTGCACTTTGGAACAGGCCAAAGGTGCATCATGGTTTTCATCTGACAAATTAAAGGAGAGTTCTAAAACAAAAATCATTTTACATTGTATAAAAGAAAGCCTATAGCTTTTTGAAATCTAATTTTTGCATTTAGATCCATCTAAAATAAAGAAGAACAACATCTTAATACTAAATTTAAAACCTAATCAATTTAGCAAGGCATGAATCAAATTCTTCTACTTCACCTTCACATACAAATGCAAAAGAGGTACCTTCAAGAGCAATTGCTCCGTACCAGCAAAAATGTCAACCAACTTGACTACAGAGGTAGTTGCAGACTTGCAGCCTCTCCCCATGCAACCTCACTTGAAGATTTATCAGCTGAAATGAAAATACAAAAGCATGAGTCGCTCTTTCTTACTTTTAAAAAAAAAATTAGGTAAAAAGACAAATTATTTTTATATAATAACCAAAAATCACTTGAGCTCAATATCAATTAAATATATAGCCAAGGTGACTTCTTGCTCAAAGTCCATTTTTTTTATATATAATAACCAAAAATCACTTGAGCTCCATATCAATTAAATATATAGCCAAGGCGACTTCTTGCTCAAAGTCCATTTTTTTTATATTTGCTTCAAATTACCTGCCAAATTACAAAACACGTATGAATGCATAATTGACCTTCAAACTTTCTATAATCACAAAACTACCAGTACTAATTTTAACATAACAACATAATCAACTAAAAAAATTTGAAGATAATTATTACCTAGTAGGATTCACCACGAAAAGGAGGGTATTTACAATGCAAAATTCTATCTATTTGAAACGCTGGTACTTCTCATCACTGTGAAAAAAAAACACACAAATATATTTGTTAATTAGTTTTGTAAATTCAAGATTGAAATTAGGAAAAAAAGGTACAATACACCTCATGCCAGGTCAATTGAACTGAGAGAGGTGTCTTCGGCAATCGGAGGTGGCATGGAGTGGTGGTGCTGCCGCTTGGTCGAGTATGGAGAGGCGACAAACAGTAGTGGAGATAGGATCGGATCTTGTGAAGTACGGAGATAGATAGGTATAGGAGTGCTCGTTTGCGCAGAAAAGTGTAGAGACAATCGAGTTTAGGAGGAAGTGTTGGAGGTGCGAGGAGGCACGTGGTGGTAGTCACACCTCACATGGCTGAGGTGGCTGCTTGACTGCCCTCGTTTTCGGCCACATCGCGAAGGGAAATAGGAATCAGCCCAAGCAATTGAAGCGATTGCCATCTTCGAGGCTCGAAGTTGGAAGAGAAGAGAGTTCTTAGCAGAGGAAGCGGCAGATAGGAGAGGATGAGAACAAAACCCTAGCACAATAAAGAATAAGGTTGCAGAGGAGGGAGCGTACATGCTCTCTTTCCTTTTCTGACCTAGATTCGATTAGAGGCGGCGACCTTCCATAGTCGTTTTAGGGCACACACACGAAGGAGGGGCAGATCGGTGGAAGATTGCTTTCTTTTTTTTTTTTTTTGAGATTCTACGACTATGTTACCCGGATACCTTCAAATATATGCCAATTTCGTATCCGACGCGGATTCGCGTGCGACGCGCGTGCGATTCGCACCCGACGCTCCACGTGGCGTATCTTATTATTTTAATAAGTTTGACTAGCAGATTCGGTCAAAATTCGTTAGGATGCGTACACAATTCGTGTTGGATACGGATCTGGATACGTTTCGTGTACGGATTATCATTGTTTTCCCCCAAGCCACTCTTTCGCTAACCCTACTGGCTATGTAAATCGCCTCTTCCATTTGCAAATCTGATCCTTTCTGTTGCCTTTCACGTCGGAGGCTCCACCAATTGCCTCCCACCTCACCCAATCGCCTCTCACCTCAGCTGCAGCGCCGCTTACCTCTCACCTCGCACTCTCTCAGGCCCTCACTGCCCCGCTCCTATCTCTGCCACTGGCAAAAGCGGGATCCACCGTCTCAAATCCCTGCCGCATGCAAAGCAGGACCCACTGTCGGCTCTCGAGTCCCGACCCCTTCCTTTCTGTCGTCGCTGCATCCGATCCCTCCCGGTTCCCAACCTCATCAAATACCTCTTTTGGGCAACAAATATTATTCATGTGAGAATTCGAATTCTTTGCTTCACTTGTTTACTTCATTTCACTTGTGGTGCATTTTTATATTTTTTGCAGCTGTTCTGGTAAAATTGTACCACATTTTCCTTTCTCTTGCTTCAGTTGAAACCTTATTTACAGCTCAAAGAACATTTGTCTTTCGAAAAATTCAACTCTCATATTTGCAACTTGTAAGTGAGTAAATTAATGTCCAACACTTTTAATCCACACTTATTTCTACTAAACATGTGCGCAACTGCAAGTTATTATCCTAATATCCCATGGTTCTACTTTCATATAACCTGATTTTCTTTTTTCTTTTAATACTTTATCTGAATAACATAAATTGCAGGGTATATTGATGAATTTGAAAGTCTTGTTGACAGACCAATAAACCACAAAGCTGGTTAGATTGTGGTGAAGCTGAATGAGACGTTGAACAAGTGTGACTTTATCAGCCCTTGTTTTACCTGCTTTGCTATATTGTTCTACTTTGCATTTTTGCTATACTGGTACACGGGAACAGTGGTACTTATGTGCTCGCTCACTTGCATTCTCAATTCTTGATTTCTTATATGTTTTGCACTTTGTAGTTAAATTAAAAAAATATCAATTTCACGTTTAATGATTCTCTCATTCTTTGGATAACATAATCATCAATTAACATAATGAGAGGGTAAATATTTGATTTTATTGTACAGTGGTACTTATCTGGATAATATAGCACTATAGCAGATAGCCAGATACACAAGGGTTGACATAGTGGTAGTCCGGTAGTTGAATGAAAAAATATCATACATTTTGATATATAATGTTTTTTTTAATTATTTTATATATACTGCCGTATCCTAATATTTTAAAAAATGTCGTATCCTCGCACCCGCATCGTGTCGGATACGACACCCGCACCCGCACCCATGCAACATAGTTCTGCGATAATTGTTTGGGATCAGAAAAGAAAAGAGGAGAGGCAAGAGGAGATTTTGGGATCGATCGTAACAGAAGAGAGGGGAGAGGAGGGGCTGTGCTTGGCGTGTGATGCACCGAGAGATCTCTCATTACCTGCTATTTTGTTCCTGCTTCCCTTTTGACAACCGAGTGCATAGCCATATCTCCTTTTAAAACAAAACATAGCAGCGAAAAAAAAAATGCATGTGGGAGCAGCGAAAAAAATAAAACAATTTCAGCGCGAAGGAGAATCGAACTCGCGTGTTTTAGAAGCGAAACCACACGCCTTGACTTATTTGTGTGTAGAGTCGACTCCTTTATACAAATAGCGATCCAAACCGTACATCATATTGATCAATGGTTTATAATGATGCTAACAAAATTGTTTGGACCCTTTTATGTGAAAAATGCTGACCTTGCTAAGGGTGCTTTATATGTAGTAGAGATGAGTAATGAGATTTCATTTAAGGTCACCTCAAGTCTCAGGCTCTCAGACGCTGGAAATCATGAAATTATTTCGTTATTAAGGGTCGTTTAGAACTTTATATAGGTCAGCTGTAGCAAAATATTCGTAACACATGTCTAAGCCCAGAAAATCTTTTCAATAAGTTCAGAAAATGTTATCAATTATATGGTATGCTTAATTGATCTGCTACTTCATTGGAAGTACGAAACGTATTTGGTTTCATGTTTAAAAAGGCTCAGAAATTTTAAGAATTATGGAAATATAGAAAAGAAAATTAGCTTTCATTCGCATGACAAAACATAAGAAGTCCAGCTAGTCATGCTGAACATTATCAACTACGTACTGGGAATGATTATCTAAATACTAGATTATACATTTATTTTTTGTACAGCATTAATAACTCTCAAATATAAAATTTCAAAATCAAAATGAACTATGGATGTACATAAAATAAGGATCTGTTTTTGGAGAGAGTGGTGTTTGGTCAATCTCTATGAAAAATATATGAGATAGGTTAAAATCAGTCGCGACTGACAGATGAGATCGTCAGCTACGATCAAATCTCAATTTTTGAGATTCTAACAGTCGATTTGAACCATTCAATGTGCTCTCCATATTGAAATCTCGTTGGAGACAAAATTTTATATATTTTTAAATTTTTTTAGTATTTATTTGCATTTTATAAAATTCTTAATCTAAACTATTTAGTACCCTTCAACAACTATGATTTTTAAAAATCTAAAAAAATGGTAAAAAAGAAAATGTAAAATTTGGTCTCCAATGAGATTTCAATATGGAGAACACATTGAAAGGTTCAGATTAGCCATAAGAATCTCAAAAGTTGAGATATAATCGCAGCTGACGAGTCCATTAGTCAGCCGTGGCTGATTTTAGCTTATCTCAAAATATATTGAGCTAATCGAAAGAAAAATTTTAGACTTACACAATCATTAAAATTGATAGGGTTTTTTTTTTGAAGAAAAATAGAGGTCAAGCCTCTATCTTAATTTATTAATCATAAAAGAAAGTTTACAAATTAGCAAGGTGCTAATTGAAAGATAAAAAACTACTGAAAACAACAAAACTTCACAAGTCAGAAAAAACTTAAAAAATAACCTATTTAAAGAAAAAATTCCACTCCACAAGTACTTCTTGAAGCAGGTCAGAAGGCTGCTTTGCAATATCTGTAAAGGTTCTTGAGCACCTTTCTCTCCAGATGACAAAGAAAGAAATCGCAAATAAGTCCCTAACAAAGTCCAGGATAGCAGGGTTGAGCAAAATGGCTGTGTGAACAGTAGGAAAACCAGGAGGAGAGCCAACAAAACGTGAAAGCACACTTGGAGAGGTGAGCAACAGATCCCTTAGACTTTTGAAATACTGACAAGAATTGAAAATATGAAAAACAGTTTCACTATCAATTCCACAAAGTATGCACCTGTTTGGCAAAATCCAACCTCTCTTTTGCAAATTATCTAGAGTAGCTATCTTATTTTGGAACATTAACCAAAGAAAGATCTTGAACCTTGGAGGAATTCTCATTTTCCAGATTTTGAGCAGTGGAGAAGCATGGCAAGGATGGCAAGTAATAAGGTTCGGTCTGTCAATACACGGCCCAACTCCTTCAGGCCACTTTGCATCAATTATCTTTCGCCAGCTTTGCATATAAGCAACTGCTCGAGGGCTAATGATAGGGTTCGGTCCATCAGCATGGTCCGTCCCAGTTTAGCCCATATTAGTCTGCAAAGACAAAAGACAGTTTTTTTTTTTTAAATGCTAGGCAGAAGCCAGAAGCTACCTGCAAAGACAGTTGGGATAATAAGGACAATTAAAAAACGTCAATAGAGTAAAGTACGATGGAGCAGACGAGACCAGTTTGACAAACTGAAGGTTTTTCCAATCAAAAAAAAAAAAAAAAAAAAAAACTGAAGGTTCTAGTCGTATTGTCGGAACAGGAGTTCGAGCCTAGAGGGCACGAGCTATGCTAGGCGAACACAAGCATTGGCGAGCCTAGCCCTGACGAGGCTCTCCAGGATTGCTATCCGCTGACACTGGCTAAAGAGACCCCACAAAAAAGGAAGTTCCATCTTCTTTCTGAACTGTAATAGAGTTAATTAGGCTAGAGTGTTTTTTTTAACCTCCCCTGTAATCAAATAGTCGAATCAATAAAGAACATTTTACATATCATTTTCGGCTGTGATTAGAGAGAGTGTGCTTAAGGCCCAGTATTGTTATTACTTTATTAGAAAGACGGGGCTACCCTCAAATTTCATCTATTATTTATTTTGTATATATTAGATAAAAAATTTTATCATATTGATTGTGTTAAATTATAATACTAGTGTAGTTGTGTAGAATATATCGGTCCCCTCTAAAATTTTAAAACGTCTGTATTATGCCAACGGATTTATTAGGCCTAAAACAGAAAACATCATATTGAATTCTATATCAAAATTCTCTGTGAACGCCAATTTTGTTCCTAATAATATAATTTTTATATTCAAGTACCTGAATGCAAATTTACCTTGAAATTGTACATTTGTTGAATCCGAGGTTAAAAGAAAGAAAAAGATGATCAGACTTCTTTTTGTGCTCAACCACCCTCGGCTTTATTTTCCTGATTCATTTCCCCCGAATCAAAATAATTGATTATATCATTGACCAACCTCCTTACCTCCATAGCAGTTTCCTAATGCAATTATTAACGTGGATCAGATTTTTCTTGTGACGATCATGATTCATGAGATTTGCTTAAACAGGCCTTCAGAGTTCAGGTTCAGGGTTGTATACTGGGCCAAGGTTGACGTGTTATCACAGTAACGAATACAAAAGAGCTACTATTTATTAGGTCTGTGGTGGTCCAAAACAAAGACTACTTTTAATTGATTCGGCTCCGCCTTATATGTATGTTTTGAGGATTAAGACAGGCATTTTAAGCTGATATAGGAGGTTATTAGCAAGCTGGTGGTCCTTAAAAAAATGATCAGCACTAACTAATTATTTGTCAGCATTTTGTTGGTACAACAGTTAATTCTGACATAGGAGGTTATTAACAAAGCAGGTGGTCCATAAAATATTAATAATCTTCACCAAATAATGATTTGTCAGCATTTTGTTGATACAAACAGTTAATTCTGACACACGAGATTATTAGCAAATGTGACCCATAAAAATAAATTTATAATCTTCACTAAATATGATTTCTCCACATTTTGTTGATACAAACTGTTAATTTTGACATATGAAATAATGAGAAAATTTAATATGCAGTTAATTTGGTCCATATAATTCTTCACAGTTGTCAACACTTTGTTGATACTAACCGTTAATTTTTAGTACTCATCATTCATGAACTTTTATTTATTTATTTTTTTTTATATATCAAGTTAAATAACAAAGTATGAAATAATTGATAAATAAAATAAACCAGAAGCTCTGTTTAATCTGTTTACTACATAAGTAAGTAAATTCATTTAAGGGGTTAATCAACAAACATGAGAAGTTTAATTACTCATGTTAGGGCCTGTTTGGATGCGTTGGAAAATTACACGCATTAATTCTCCAAATTTTTCAAATTCTCCAAATTTTTCAAATTCCTAAGCGATCCAACGGCCGCTTTAATTAATGTATTCCATGCATGTTTCCCACTTAATAGTTTCCACGTGTGCGAAGAAAAACAGTGTAGTCGTAGCAAATTGAATTACACGAATTCATCATGAACAGCTTTTTGATTGTGAAACGAAAGCTGTCCTTATTTGATACTTTTAACAGCAGTAGCTATCCATGCACGCTTCTTGTGCAATATTCCTTTTTGTCGGTCCCTCA
The DNA here is from genome assembly GCA_028095005.1 of Rhynchospora pubera. NCBI lineage: Eukaryota > Viridiplantae > Streptophyta > Magnoliopsida > Poales > Cyperaceae > Rhynchospora > Rhynchospora pubera. The sequence goes on from CM051462.1 coordinate 55,016,035, forward strand.
ATTGTTAATGCGACACTACGCACCAAGGGCAGGTACACTTGTAGGTCCCTGTATAATATCTTATTCAAACCCAAAATTGAAGTTGCAATTTAATTTTTTTTCTGCCTCCTATTTTATTGTTTCGTTTAGAAGGAAGCCAAACGCACTAATTGTTTGAATATTTAGCTGAAAACGACTGCTCGGTCACATAGAAATAGAATACATTCCTTATTGTATGAACAGTTCCACAAAATTCCATGAGGTGGGATGTTCATGATAAACAAGCAAATTAGGCACAAAATTTATAAAGATAATAGTGGACCTTAATTAGAGACAAAAGTGAAGGGTAAACTTTTTCTTCTTTATAAATTACGTTTGCCATAAATTGACAATGGCAATTTATTGAGGAACAAATTAATATGGATATGTAATTTACAGTACCTCCCAATTCTATATGACAAAAAAAAAAAGATAGCTAAAGTTGAAGCAACATATTATGCTAATCTAGATTTGATCAGTACTGGCGCCGAGACCGCTAAAAAACTCACCCATAGGAGAGAAGATATCATACAACCCGCCTCTTTGATTTTCACTTGCATTTTCTAAATGTAACTCAAAATCCCCATAAATGCCAGGGTCGCAAAAACCCGACACAAAATCTCCTGTGCATGATTCATCAGGCTGAGCAGAAACACTGCTAAACACCTCATCACTTCCACTTGTATCAAATTGTGAACCAGTTTCTTTGCCATTGATATAGTCTAATTGGAGCCAATCGGCAAACATAATTTTCGGCATTTGCATTTGAGCTTGCACATTGTTTGCTGTTTGAGCAATTGTAAGGCTTGAGGTAGGAGAAGCTGACTCAGGTTCAGCAAATTCAATCTTTGCTGTTTGGTTGCAATTTGCTTCATCGACAAAGTCTACTGAATTTGGGCTGGTGGCATTGTTAGAGATTGTGGATTTCACTGATGAGTTGCTGGAGTTTGATCCTTCAGATTTTTTAACTTTCTTTTTGAGATAAGAGTTCCAGTGATTTTTTACCTCGTTGTCTGTTCTTCCTGGCAGATGACGCGCTATCTGAGACCACCTATGTACATTACAAATTATTTCTTATTAGTTATTGATTGAGAACAATGTCCAATACATGCAACAGAACTAATAATCAAATTCGAGCATTTCACTAATAATTTGGTAGATGTTGTCTGTAGCTGAATATTTACTAGAAATTAAATGAATAAAGAGTATAATTATACAACAGGGAGTCAATGGGGTTGTCGGCACATGTGCCTAGTCGAATAGTATTTGGTAATCAAGATATTTAATGTAATCACTTGACCTTAGATAAAGTCTGTTTCTTCTTTAGTATTAAAAGATCATATCTTATTGGTGAGTAATATGTTATCAGGAAGGGCCAAGTCTATCATGCGTTGAATTGGTTACTTTATATAACAGATGGAATAAATAATTGATAGGTTTGTCCTTGGGAGGAAAAAAAGTTGCAAACTCTAGATGATTAAGATAAAAGATTGCTTGGTAGGGGAAGCAACTTGAGAATTCAATAGGTGCATGCCAATACGAGACCATTTAATATATATATTTTCTTTCTACTTTACTTTTTGTTGTCTTTTCTTTGAACATATTAGTATGACTAATATAATTGTTTCTACGGATGATACCTAAAAGGTTACAGTATTCACAAATAGCTTTGCATATAGGTTTATTATTAAAGCCCTGATGTCATTTTCATCTACTCCATGAAAGTCTCTAATACGTAACATCACCAACTAGACTTTCTATTAATGCACAATATTTTTCAAGAAGGTTCCTTTTTCATATAGTTTAAATTGTGAAAATGAAATTTGTTCATTGGACAACTACGTGTCAAGAAATTTGATTGAAGGCGTAACTATTAATAAAAGTGACTATACACAGGACATTGTCATTCATATGTCATCTCAGATTTTCATCTAAATTACTAAAAAGTTTAATTAAAATGGTTGATAATTTATCTAAAATGTTAGTGCTACACTTACTTATTTCCGAGCATTGAATGAAGGCTCAATATCTTTTCTTCCTCATCTTGCGTAAACATGCCATGCTTTAGACCTGGCCTAAGATAATTAATCCATCTCAATCTACAGCTCTTCCCATTGCGTTGCAATCCTGCAAAAAATTAACAGTTGACTTGCCCCATTAATGAAGTTCACTGTATAATTCTGACATCTCAGTCTGTTCAATTAACCGAAGAATTCTCGTCACTATTCTAGTTGCTCCGACGGTTATGACAGATGTCACAATGCACAGTTATGGAGTCATGAGTATAATTGAATAGTTGCATTTCACTAATGAGCGATAATTAAGCAAAACTAGAGCTTAATCAGTGACTCAGCAACCTAATTTTAGCTAATGCAGGTAAATTTTGAAGAAACGAACAGGACTAGCTATTGAATTCTAGCTTTTGTGGCACAATTAAGTAATGAACTTGATAGAACCCAACATTTTTTTTAAACACACTATCCTGGAGGGATACATATAATCCAACATAGATACACAATACACAATTGCTAGGAAGAAGTGAGAATTACATATGTAACTCACCAGCCTTAATTGGAACTGCACTCCAGCAACCATGGCCATGGCGAATAATGTATTCTCTTAGTCGGTCATCCTCCTCAGGTGACCACAAGCCTTTCCTGTAGCTCGCCTTTGGTTTCTCACAACCATTGCACCCCATTCCCATGCCAATGTCAGTAAATTTGTTCAATTAGGTTGTTGAGACGTGAGAGAATTGAGAGAGAGAGAGAAGCGGAGAGACAGAGCGAGACACAAAGCTGTGTGGACTGTCGTTGGTTCTGTGCTCCTCTTGGAAGGAGTCGGTAGGAATTTAAAAGCGAGCCCTCTCGCTCAATTTTTTAAGAATTGTTTTTCTTTTCTTTATTAACAGTGTGAATAAAAGAAATAACAGGATGGTTAATGACTTGATGTATTGTGTTTTATATTAAGTTTGTTGTGTACGAAGGAATTATGAATTTGGGGCTATTTGTTTTGGATGATATCACAATGATGGCACCAATTATTGTGGCGGCACGGTTATTAGTTCTGGTTAAATCATTTAGTTTAAAGTAAATGACGCAGGGTTAATTATTGACTTTACATGACTGGCATATGTAGATAAGTTCTGTTGTTTTCACAACTACCTAAACTTGATAAGGTAAAACAACTTGTGCTAACCTCCAAATGCATTGATTAGGCTCAGTAAGATACAGGGTATAATAAAGCGGATACCATAATTTTTAATTATTATACGGGTGTAATCACAATCTCTCCGTACAAAACTTGTGAACTTCATAGTTTGAACTAGGAAGCCTTCTACTAATGTATAATCGAGACAATTAATTTTTCATTTTTTTTCTTTTACTTGTTCCTCACATATAATTTCTTTTACAATTTTATTTTGTTTGAAGCTTTATTGATGATCAATGCATTTTATTTTTAATTAGTCAATTCATAGCTATAAATTTTCTTATGTGTTTTTTTATTTCTATAGAAATTTTCCTGGGAAATTTATAGTTTTATATTTTTAACATTCAATAGAATAATAAGGCCAATAAAAGTTCAAAGTGAAATATTATTCTACATTTATGCAAAGTAAAAAAAAAAAAAGGTCAGGTACCTACGCTTCCAATAATAGAACAGGTACCTACGCTTCTTTTCCCTATAAATATATTTTCAAATTCAATAAAAAACATAACTATTACTAAAAAATAAATCTTTGGATTTGATCTATATATAGATATAGCAGTGTAACGAAGGTGGTATTTATCCGTTTTGTCCTTCTCCGTATCTGATTTTTTTTTAAAATAAATTATTAGTGTTCATATCCTCTCTCCCCGTGTATAAATTTATGACTGGAATACTTATCTGTTTGATTTTAAATTATAGAAATAATGTGAATATTTCTTTTAAGATAAGATAGAGTGAAGTTCTCTAAATTATATAGAAGTTAAATGTCACAAAGGATTCTAGTCGGATTTCGAACCAAGACCTGTAGTGAAAGTGTGTTGTTTTTTTTCATTAAATTGTAAATAAACTTTCCCTTTGTGCGTCTCATCTTCTAATTTTCCTTTTTCATAATTATTGAAATACTCTCATACTTTATATATCTATTATGAAATTCAACTAATATATGTAGGTTATTTTTTTTTATCAATTTGTTCTAATCAATCACACTCTCGTATTAAAGGCAGAAAGGAAAATTCGAGAGACCATAAAGAACCCCAAATAAATATAGAAATAAGGATACAAATGTTTTTTGTTTTTCTTGCCGTTTTACCTTGTTTTTGAATGGGGTCTGCTCATTCCACACTTTTTCTTTTCTTATTGAACCCATCCTTGTCCTTTCTCTCTTTATTAAATTAAATGAATTCAATTAGTGCTTTATAGCTTACATGCTCATTCAAACAATATAATTAAAAGAACATAGAAAAACCAAAATGTGCACAAATATTTTACGTTTACAGGTACATATCAGGAGGTGAAAAGAAAAAAATTTCGTCTTTTCCATCGTTGGTTTGCCCTGATAATGCTCACAATTAGTGTCGGTACAGAAATAAAAAAAAATTGAAAAAATAACCCAATAACCAAATAGAAACGGGCTCACAACCAATAAACCTAAAATCAGACTCAATGTGTTGGGAAAAAAAAATTTGCAACTAACAACTAAGACATAAACCAAAGAACACAGAGAGACGAGCTCAGGCATGCTGTCACTGCCATTGTCTGAAACATTCACATTTTGAGCACTTCGTTTCATTATTTACACAGAGAATGTCAACTCTCTCCCCTTCCAATCCATTTCTTGGGTCAATGAGCACCGCCAATGGACCCTCAACTAATAGTAACTGATTGAGTTGTTTTTTATTCACGTGGATGGAAATGAATGGAAAAATGATTTATCATTTATGGGTTTTGAGAGTACGTCCAACGGAATACAGTTTGTCGTCGATGGGACGGAAAAAGAGACAATGCAATTGTATGAATTTAATTAAAACTTGTTAGCTAGCCGACACGGGATTTCTTGGTCGCTCGGGCCATACCAACCTCAATTTTCTTGTGCCCCAGCTCATGCCCCGCGTGGAGCATTTCTTATCCGTGCTTCTGCTTCACTTCTCGTGCTTCCTAGTTCTCATTTTCAAGTTTTCGACTTTCAAGTGTGTGTGTCAGGGCTCATCAGGTGGTGCTATGCTAATAATTATTGCGTTCGGCGACTCTCTTGAATGAGACTAATAGACTGGTCGCAAATTATGGGCTCCAAACTTGCTGTGCAGCACCAAACGTGCGGTGCCGTTCTGGCATATCCAACCTAGCTTGCAGACGTGTCGCACCCGCGTACTGCAGTCTTTTAATTTGTTACAAAAATTGATTTATTATGGTTATGAGTAATGTATGGTTATGAGAATTGTGTGTTTGGACACGGCGTATCCGCACATGCAAGTGTCTAGAGTCGAGACTAATTTTTTTTAAAAAAATATTAGAAAAATATGTAGAATTTAATTAAACTTACATTGTGAAGTAAAATCTCTTTTGCAAGTTTTGAATTTGGAAATAATAGAAAATTATTAAGCTAAAATGGAAAATTGAGTGGGAGAATTTGACAGATTTGTACAGCAACGGAATTGCTTTTTGGTTTCACTTTTCTTATTAATTATATGCGGTGAATATAGAGTTATAGAATGCTTCTATGACTAAATGAACGAAAAAAAAATGATCAAACTGCCGCTGTCAAGTATTTCTAAAACAAAAAAAAAGATTAATCAAATTAGCCATTGCATTCATTCAACATATATCAATTGGTAATTATATTAATTTTTTATACTGTAAGCCTCACAAGTGATCATTATTAAAAGGTTTGGGTGGTTAAACGATCAATTTCTATATATGTATTTTTTTCAAATCTTGTCAACAGTTTATAGCTGCTTTTTAAGGTATATGTACGAACATTTATTTTCTGCTAAAATATTCAGATTTTTGTCAATGTCGTTTTTATTTAGATACTTCACTTAATAACAAATTAATTATATTTAATGAAGGGACAGTGTCTCACTGTCTCATTGAAAAATAAAATAATATAAAGTAGATTAATCCATTTTGTTAAAATTGATCTTACAGTTCGGATAATATCTTAAAGCCGTACAGGTCCTATTTAGGCAAAGAAAAGAGCCTGAAAATAAATCCTTCCCAGTATAAGCATGCAGCTCCTATCATCAACAGGAGATGCAAAGTGTACTTAGATATATTTTCCTCGTATAGGCACTATCCAAGCTTCTAGTGATCATCTTTGGGACTTCAAATTACTGTTCCTTTCTTGTCGCTTATAACATTCCATAGTACTATTCTACATAATTACGTAACTCGCGCAGTCGCGCTTATAGAAACTGTGACGTATCTAGATTGAATTTATATCGATCTGCCACTATTATTGATGGCACGATGGAGCTTTCGTCGAATCCAAACCTTCGATTAAAGTCGGATAAATCATCATTGTTTTCATTCCTTGTCCTTATTACTTAATAAAACACCAATTTGATCAAGGTGTAAATAATTAGACCAAAAGTATAACAATTATTTTACTTATATGCATTTTTAACCATTAATTGATACTTTAAATATGATTTTATTAATGATTATTTTTGAATTATCATATATAAGTTTATTGACTCTTCGTTCTAGATGAAAATAAAATTGTCACTTGATTGCAATATTTTTTAATAAATTATTGAAATAAATAGTAGGTGAAGAAATATTAGAGGAGAGAAAAAACAAGTCAACTCACAAAAGATATTAATTAATATGCTAATGAATATATTTTTTCTATTTGAGAACAAAGATATTTTTTTAACATTGCTATCATTCTTTATTGTTTGGAGAAAAAAAATATATAAGAATAACATATTTTTTTTAATAAAAGTTTGCCCACAACAATGAGTGGGCTCGATTAATAGTACTTATAAAATTATCAATATAAAGGTGTAAACAATTAGACGAGGGGCATAAATAATTTCAAATAAGAGCAAATATAGACCATTGGTTTTTAAAATCTGATTTGATATGTGATGGTAACCTCAGATGAAAAAAATTGACTCTTCATTTAAAATAAAAAGATTAAAGCATTAATTCTAAATTTCTTTATTGTCTCTATATAAAACAAAAATAATATCAATTACTTGATTTTCTTATTTGTCCACATATCGGGAAACATCTTTTGCTGGTATTAGAATAAAGATATACCTCTCAAAATAGTACTATCCTCCAATTAAAATTGTACAAGACATCAGCATCTGATAAAAAATCGGATGTAATATAATAAAACAAATATTATAAATGAAATTCTTCTGATCTTCATTAAGTCAAGTATACACTATATCCACAGAAACTAATGGAATGTGTATTTGACCTACTATTTTGTTATGGAAATATTACAATCAAAATATAAAAAAAGATATCAAACTTATGAAATTTGGAAATCCAGATCAGAACAATTTTTTCTCCAGAAAGCGTTTGCTGCGAACTCATTCCCATCTCTATATGCAATTAATGTTTTTAAAACCGGAGAGTTCATCGAACTGGCTAACCAAACGGTTCAGTGGTTTAATCACTTCAACCGGTTGAACCGATGAAAAAACCTGACAATTTTATAATAAATTTAAGTAAATTACGGCTAATTTGTATTATTAGTGACGTTTGGTTTGGTGGTTAGGTTGTTGGTTCGTTCACAAGAGTACTGGATATCTATTCACTCTCATCACAGTTTTCATTTATTTTTCTCATTTTTTCAATTGTTTCAAACAGGAAAAACCGGTGGATTTTTAAAGTAGTTGGACTGAACTAGGTTCTGGTTTACGGTTAAACCGGGTCGAACCGGCTAGTCCGGTTCCGTTTTCAAAACATTGTCTACATCCCTATTCATGATTAAATGATGAAATTGCAATAACTATATTATTTTTTTAAGCCATAAATGTTTTGAATTTTGAAGCAAGGTTTTTTAGTGTTAAAAGTGTCAAGCCATTATTTAGACTTAATATGGAAAGATGGAGCGGAGACCAATATGCGTAATTACTCTATTGTTTTTACTTTATGCTTTGAAATTGTATTGTGAAGTATAAGATCAATTATAAATAATCATATCGATGTACTCAATATAAAATAATTTAATTAAATTTTAATACAATATATTTCAATCAAAATCTTCATGTGTCCAGAATCTATCCAGATCGAAATCAATAAAATCTGACAAATTAAATTACAGAATCCCACGTCCATAAATTTCTCTCTTGTAATTCTAAGACTATCCGAAAGTAATCTAAGAAAGTTCGAATATGTTTGACTCAGTCAAGTCTTTTGAAAAATTTTGGAATTGTAAACTTTATCGTAGCGTGCATGTATCACATTTTTCCATGGTCCCATCTAACTTTGGAAAATTTATGTCCGTCTAAGTCTCAATCAGACTCTCTGGGATAAAGGAAACATAAATGAAAAAAATTGAAAATCTCATTTAATTTTCCCACCGCCTCTGACTCTGCTGTCTAGTTGTCTTTCTTCCATGTCTCTCAATTTCACAAATTAGACGTAAAAGATCAGGCAAACACTCTTGCTATTATTTCTCGCTTCTTTTTTCTATGGACCCCACGCCTATTTCACTTTTATATACTTTAATCTTCCTTTCTATTAACTTAGCATTTGACTTTAAATTAATTTACTAACGTCTTAAATTTATGTCTTTGTCAGTTTATTTTTTCTTCCAGTTAATGGTTTTTTCGTATCATTTTAATTTATATTTTAGATTCGATGATTGAAGAATACTTCATAATAATAAAATAAATTATTTTAATTTACCCATTACAATTTTTATAGCTCAACAGAATTATTCTCCCCCGCATATTCCCATGTTATTTTGACCATAAGTTCCAAAAAATTTAAATGAAAAAAAAGCTCTGTTTACATTCGATTTCATGAAATCCTCTGAATACTGAAAATGTTCTTACCGTCATGAAGATATCGGAGAATTAAGTTCCCATATAATTCAACTTAATACTGAAAAAAGGTACCCAAATTTTAGTTAGTGTCGTCTGATCATATCTTTTAAACAAAACAACCTTAAAGTGCACCATAGTCATTTAAATACAATTTATTGAAACCATACATTATATATATATATATATATATATATATATATATATATATATATATATATATATATATATATATATATATAGAGTTTAGCTACGGTGAGTCGCGACTCACGGACCCTCCCGTGAGTCGCGATCAAAACTCCTAGATCTAGATCAAAATGACCGATCCAAACCGTCCAATGTGATCTCCCTATTGAAATCTCCGTGCAAATCAAATTTTTTATTTTTTCGAAATTTTTAAGTATTTTTTTCGGATTTTTAAAAACTGATATTTTTGAATGGTTCAGAACCAATTAGATTAACGATTTTCTAAAATTTCAAAAAAAATACTTAAAAATTTCGAAAAAATGAAAAATTCGGTCTACATGGAGATTTCAATAGGGAGATCATATTGGACGGTTTGGATCGGTCATTTTGATCTAGATCTAGGAGATTTCAATAGGGAGATCATACCGGAGGGTCCGTGAGTCGCGACTCACCGTAGCTAAACTCTATATATATATATATATATATATATATATATATATATATATATATATATATATATATATATATATATATGAGAAAGGATTTAATCAAAGCGCTTTGACCGGAGTCCCGGTTAAACCCCGTCAGTTCTCAATTTTGAAAGTTCAAATGACCGATCCGAACCGTCAAATATGATCTCCATATTGAAATCTCCTTGCCGACCAAAATTTTATTTTTTTTGAAATTTTTAAGTATTTTTTTCGGATATTCAAAATTAGAAATTTTTTTAAGGTTCAGAACAAATTAGATTAACGATTTTTGAAAATTCGAAAAACATGCTTAAAAAATTCAAAAAAATGAAAATTTTGGTCTGTAAGGAGATTTTAATATGGAGATCATATTTGACGGTTTGGATCGGTCATTTAAATTTTCAAAATTGAGATCAGATGGAGTTAAACCGAGACTCCGGTCAAAGCGCTTTGATTGAAGGCTCTCTCTCTCTCTCTCTCTCTATATATATATATATATTCAAAATTTAAAATATATGATAGTTTGGACTTGTCATGCAAATTATTTTGAATTTAATTTTTTCAAGAGATATAAGTTCAAGTTCTTTTATTCATCTTCAGAACGAGACACTGAATTTGAAACCTGCAACTCCTTGGGTGTGTTTGGATTGTTGGAAGAAAGAAGAAGAAGAAGGAAGAAGAAGAAAAAAAATTATAAACAATCAAAACTCTTCACAAAATTACACACTTCCCAATACTTCTTCCCACTTCTTCCCTTCTTCCCACACCCATCCAAACGCACCCCTTGACTTATAGGATAACGTACAGTTAATTATGTTAGGTGTGGTTCATACTATAGTCTTTTAATAAATTAATGATCTGTGTTTTTTTCTCTTAAAAATTGAGGTATGCTACTCCATTCTTGCGCTCCAGTGCATTAAATTGGATTAGAATATGTAATCTGTTTAGCCGAACGCAGAGCAGACCAAATTAAGAGGAAATTCCTCCGGGAGCAAAATTTAAACAGAAGAAAAACTATATTCTTCTTTCATACCAAATGCCTATTTCGTGCCATTTTTTTAGTACTGATGAAGAAGTTAGCAGAATGAAAATATATGGGGCCGTTTGGATCGCTTAGGAATTTGGAAAAGTTGCAATTCCTATGAATAAATTTATTGGGAAGTGTGTAATTTTGTGAAGAGTTTAGATTGTTTATAATAAATTTATGGTAGGAAGATGAAATTTCCCAAATTCCTTGGGAATCCAAACAGCCCCATATGAGAATATCAGTTGCCGCGGAAAATTTAATACAAATTTTTGTAAAAATAAAATAAAATAATGTATGGCAGTCAAAATTAATTAAAGACATGCTTACATTTTGTAGGATAGTATAAAAGTAATTTAAAGCACCGACAATTAATCCACTTGCAATATAAAAAGCGCGCTCGTGGCTATTTAAAAAATAATATATGTTAGCATTCAAAATATAATTTATAACTATCTACAAGAAATTATAATTTACAATATATATTTTCAAAGAAAGCTATACTATATTCTACGGTAGCTTCTTCGAGTATTATTAAATTAGCTTTACTTGTTGAAACTTATATCTTAAATATTAAACAAATTAATCGTATTAAAAAATTGAACTTGAAGTATTGTACAAGTTATTCACAGCTTCTGGTGTGGTGGACTGATGTTTGTGTACTTCTGAATAATCACTAGTATTTGTGAATTAATATGCAACATATTGGAATGAGTATTCAAATTATTTTCTTCTTTTTTTATAGAAGTACAGAGTATTGAAATTATTTTCTTTTGTGATAAAATGAACATTTTAGATACAAAAAAGGGAACTAGATTTCTCTAGTATGTGACGTAATGATTTGAATAACTTTAAAAAACAAAAACATTTCAAGAACATAGATTATAAATTGTTCTAGATTGTCGCCAATTATTTCAACACTCATATAAAAGTGCCAAATAAAAGAATAAATGAAGAAAAGTAAAATTTAGTTGAATTAGTACTTGGCTTTGATTATTTCTTCAGTGGGAGGGAAATTATCAGACAATTCAAATTGGCTCTGAACTTTATTTTTACAATTGGATGTAATTAATAGATAGAAGACAATATACAGTAAAAAAAAAAGTATTATCTATAATTTTATACTATTGAATACTTGAATTTGAAATAGAGAATCAAATCTCAATATTATCCATGTAAGTTGAGGAGGGGACAATGCTCAATGGTTGACCCTGCTGCCAACTGCAAGGCAGCTATCCAATAGAAAAACCCAATCAGCAGTACCACTGGAAAGTAGACTTGATATTGTTTTATATGGTACAAGATATTGGACCAAATATATCTGCCACTCTCTATAGTTCCATGTTGCTTACGCTATTGCGCGTATACCCTCCAATAATTATGGTCCAATTGTCCAAATGATATTTTTGGACATTATAGTACTGTGCAAATTTTTGAGGTACGAGGGATTATTTTAACTTTTACCTTAAGAAAAATTATTTGAATTTAGCGTCTTGGGGCACGAGGTATTAATTTAACTTTACAATTAAAAAAAAATATTTGATTTGGCGTGAATTACTGTCACTTGTGAACGGTTGGCTTGGTCAAATGCATCCTAAGTAAAAGTATAAGGAAAATCAAGAAAAAAGACAAAAAACCCATTTACTGAGTACGTAGCTAGAAAAGTTTGATATAGACGGCATTAAATATAAGTACTCGTACAAATTGACAACGATGTGTAAGATTACATGATTACGATTATTCAACACAAAATATATACCGTTAATTTACAAAGGGCCATTAGTTATACTAATTAACATGTATTAAAGCGTACTTGTCCTTGGTAGCTTGACTCCACATGGCTTTAATTTGATGCTGTTAAGGAAAAAAAAAATGAACTTAAAAGGGACATCAATCTTTTTAAATCTTTACGCGAGCTGATTGTTATTTTGACATTTTGTTAGAATCTTTTTTTTTTTTAAATAGAAGACTACAATCTTATAATAAAGAAATAAATAAACGCATATTTACTTGTCAATTCTTTGAATGCGCTTGAAGGGACAATATTTTTCTAAAAAATTTGAAAAAGAGTGAGTAGATTACGTAGCATCTTTTGCTATACGTACACATGACATGAGCATCGAACAGCTCAAAAGCTTATTATTGTTTTTCTAGAAAATTCCAATACATCATCCTTCATCTCTAATTAATAATTTAATATTGGAAGTAATAGTTCATCGAAACAAATAGGCGAGTTAAAATTTTGAACTTCTGTACGCGCGGTACCGATGTTGTTTAAATCTGGTCTCGGTCTTGCACTTTATTAACCAACTCTTAACCATAACAGACCCATTATAAGATCTAGATAGACTCACAGCAGTAAATATATTCAAGGCGATAAATGAATAAAATTAGTATCATTTGACAATAGATGAGAATGAAAAATATACAAATAAAACATGGGATACTATTATAGTCGATTGATGACTCTGTCGTTGCCTAAAATTGAACAGATTTAAACCGGAGCTAATAAGGATCATTCCCGATTTCTATCATTTCCATCATCCTCAAAATGCGTTTTTCATTTTTAGAAAACGCGTAATTACATTTTCGGAAATTAATCCCCCTCATCCTCATCCATCATCCCCTGGAATCATCCCCTCATATTAGCAACTCACAGAGCGAAGGAAGACAGCGACACAGAGGGGAGGGAGCGAACGCAGCAAAACAGAGGGAGCGAACATAGTTATAGTTGATATATTTAACAGTTCTACTTATATACATAACAGTTCTACTTAATATATATAAAGTATCTACTTATATATATAAAGGTTCTACTTATATTCATAACAGTTCTACTTATATATATAAAGGTTCTACTTATATTCATAACAGTTCTACTTATATTCATAACAGTTCTACTTATATATATAAAGGTTCTACTTATATATATAAATATTCTACTTATATTAATAACAGTTCTACTTATATATATAAAGGTTCTAGTTAAAATGTATAATTGTTCTCCTTCCCCATCTCTCTTCTCCTCTGATGTGCTCGTCCTCATTCCCTTTTCTCTCTGGTTCGCTTTCTCCTCACCTCTCATCCTCTCCTCTGGATTTCTAAAAAAAGAACGAAGAAGGAAGGAGACCAGAGATAAAGATGCGATGAGATTAATGCGTTTGGATGGGGCATGACGGGGATGATACAAGAGAGGGATGACGCGTTCAGTTATTAACGCGTTTTGATCTGGTGATGATGGAAATGATACGGAAGAGAGGATGATGTTAAGCAATTTCGGATTTAAACCATGTCAAGCCCAAAAGAACTTTTTTTTATTTAAAATTACCGGAACAAATTTTTATAAGATCTACTTTCTAAAAAATATATAATGAATCTGATCGGGTGTAATATCTGGTCAAAATTACCTGATCTACCTGATTAATTTAAATCTTATTATAGTAAACTAGAATCGAACACGGGGACGACGGATCGAATATTCGGGGGTGATAAGGATCATCTCCAAGATCCATCATCCCCATCATCTTCAGTGGGAACACATTTTAATTTTTTCTATTTTTGGAATATTTTTGGTCCCCACTATTTCTCTCCCATCCATTCTTTTCTATTTTGATCCCCACTGTTGTATGCTATTTTATTCCCTGCTGATAATTCATTGTTACATCCGACAGATTTGACACTTACGTACTGGTTGGCATTAGAAGTTCCCAGCATATAGTTCTGTTTTCATTCATTTCTTACAAAATGAAACCGCTCGCTAGATAAATTGGATGGAACGGCTGTAGTAGAGCATAGTAACCAACAACATTAGGTCCAATTCGTCGTTGCATAGACCCCATAACTTTTCGTTCAATTACTGTTATAAAAGCAACACTTAGAAGGATAGAAACTAGTAAAACTATAATTTATAGTACATATATAACTTCAACAGCTACATATTTTAACTTCAACAGCTACATATTTTAACTTCAACAGTTATAAATATAACTTCAACAGTACATATATAACTTCAAAAGATATATATATTAACTTTAACAGTTATATATATAACTTCAACAGTTACATATATAACTTCAACAGTTACATATATTGAATTTGTATATTTTGTTATTACATGTTACGGTTCGGAATTTCAATGAATTATATGCTGAGAGTAGATATGGGATGATGGGATGACGCTGGATTTGCAATGAGGATGAATGGGATGATTTCATCATCCCTTGGACTTTCTTATTAATGAAGATATGTTAGATAATTAATGAAGATTTGGGGATGATGGAGATGATAGAATCTATGGGATGATGGAAAGCAATTCCCTCGAATATTTAAACCGAAATTTCTAAATTATTAAGACTTTTATGGAATTCGAGTTAAAACAAAAGTTTAATTGAAAATAAAGGTAAAGAACAACTAATCTAAAGTGCTGAAAGTAGATTTTAACCTAAATTATCAGTATCCTAAAGATTAATCACGTAGTTCTATGTAAATTAGGGGTTCAGGTTAGTAAATTTCTTTTATGTAGTCGGTTCCAAATGGTTCTTTGATATCTCAAACGGTTCATTTGAGCCTTGTGTTATTGGAATACTTAGTAGATTTTATGTTATTTCAGGTGTAGAATCTTGACTTAACTCTAATTATCAAATACTAAACATCGTTATTTTTTCTAATTATTAAAGATAAGTCAATTCATCAATTAGAAATCCTAAGTTTGGTCATCACCATTGGCTTAAGTTTCTAAATTCTATCTTTCAGACAAAGGATATCTTGCAACCATCGTTACAAGAAAAGTTCACCTATCGGTTACTTAGTCCTGGTTTCATCCATCGATTACTACCATCCTCAATCAGGTCGTTCACCTATCGGCATAGATTATTGGTACAAAACTAAATAAGACCTTAATCTAATCGGTTTAATTAATTCTATGTAAGCAATTCATGAAATCACATAGCAATCAAAACCAAAAGATAGAAATCACAAGAAATAAACATAAATTCCAACTAAGTAATATCAATGATAACTACAGAAAATTGGTTCACAATCGTTGCCCCTAGAACTACAAATTACTTTAACATAGTATCAATCAAACAACAAAAGCGAGATTTCTTCATTAACATAAAGAATTAAAGAGGAATTACAACATAAATCAACTTTAACTCCTTTAGTTTCTGAAAATATGGCGTCTCAAATGATCTTTCTAGAAGCTCATTCGGTCCGTCTGCAAGTCTCTTTGGCTAGGGTTTACGTGATCTCTCTCTGAAAATGTGACCGCCCCCAAATCTAGGGCTTAGCCTCTCTTTTATAGCCTTCAAGACCTCCTTCTGGTCGATTTGAGTCATGGTAGCTCTTCTAAATCGTGCAGAAGATGTGGTAGATCATGCAATAGCAAAAATTATGTTGTCCTGAATATCAGTCGGTTCTAGCATTTTCAAACGATTTGTTTGAGTCTAGTCTGGGCGGGGTCTCAAATCTGCTCAATCCATCTCTGAGTCTCGTCTAAAAACATAAAAAATCTCTAGAAATGTGCAAAATCATAATGAAGAACCTGTAAACACATATGAGCAACAACAGTACCAAGCTTCAGTTAGGAAGTAATGCCATGCTCAATTTTAATTTTATTACTAATTAATACACTTAAAAGAGCAAGAAAAATAAACGAACTAGCTATTTGAGCCATTTAACACACAAAAAGGAGAATATGAGGCTACCTCTTCTAGGCTTGTAACTAGAAGGATCGAATCTGTCGATGTCGAGGTTGTATGCAACACCACCGCCTCCTTGGCCTCGAGTCCATCAAGGTATTAACCAAAATCTCAAGTCTATGCTAGTAGACAAGAGATTAATGTTAGTTAAGTGCATAATTTTCATTTTTATAGCTAATTCCTTTAATTAACCACAAACAAGCATGCACAATCACGGATCTAGCACTTAGCCATTCACACAAAGAGAAAGGTTCAAAGGTATACCTCTCTTGATATCGTAATCAAGAGGCTCGAACCGGCTAGGTTGTAGGTGGTGCGCGCTTCTAGCTCCTCCTTCGTGCCAAGCTCGTCCTCGAGTCCACCATGAAATTAACCAAGACCTACAAGCTTTGCTAAAAGCTACAAGGTCTAGGCTAATCCCAAACTTTCTCGCCTTCTTAATAACTCTTTAATTAAGTAGAGAGAATGGAGCTCAACACATGAGCAATGGTGGATAGATGAGGGGTGTTTGATGGCGGCCAAAGAGAGGGAGAGAGGGATAGGTGGCGGCCTCAAAGGAGGAAGAGAGAGAGAGGAGCAAGGAGCCTCCACAAGGGTCCTTTTATAATGCTCAAACCCTAGCAAACACTTGGAACTATTTACCAAAATGCCACCTACCTACCACACCCCTCTATGGCCGGCCACATAATGGGCCTTTTGGGCTTCACACACTCAATTGATTGGTTAATTATTCAATCCATTTAATCCACCATTTGATGCTCTATATTTGGGCTATTTATTCAATAATAAATATCGGCTCATTAATTCAATTTAATAAACTATTTATATTAAATTGTGTTGTGTTGAATAATTATTAACTAATTAATAATTATCATGGGATTAGCTTATGCATTAAATCATTTCGATATGATCGTTTGAATTAATTAATTATATCGACATATAATCAATTAATCAACTTATCATATTTTCGCAAAAGCACACTGATGCAAATAAATAATTAATGCACTGTTTGGTTATATTTCGATCTGTGTGACCCTTTGAGGATTTATGCTAAGTTGGACATGGGATTAAATCGCTATTTAATTCCAATAATCATAAGCGGTATCTAGCAACACGTTATGATTCCCAATTCGCATAAATAATGTACTGCTACAGTATTTAAATCCTGCATAAGAGAATAAAAGTATTTCTCTATTTTGATTCTTATGTCTCACGATATCATCGTATAATCCAAGATAGGAATGTGTCATTCTTGCAAATTATACGTTTCTTGATCTAGAGATAATTGTATCAGTTGCTAGCAAACAATCTATCTCCATCAAGGGGCCCAAATAGATATCGTCACTCACTAAATGAATTAATGAGGGACATACGATTTTCTTGATAATTTAGCTTTTCCCCGCACAATTCAAAAGAACATAAATAACGTCCGTATAGCAGCCCTTATCGGAAATCAGCGGTAGACGATATTTATTGAACCTATCCTCATGTGGAAAAGATAAACATCTCAAACTTAGAATCAAAATCATAACGAAATAAATAATGACACATAACACAATCCATATATTTATTTCGTTGGGTCATGTCCTGTACTATGTTCAATTAACATAAAAATATGCAATTAAGTTGGTTACTCTTAACCTATGATTTATAGAACTTAATCATCACTTAACTTGCATACTAATCTTATTGATAATTAATGTTCCTTGTTAATTATCAAGATTATGGACGTTTTAGATTTATTGTTGTCATTTACTACTAAATGAAGAACAACGATCTATAATTCAGATCCTCAACCTGAATGAACTGTCAACAAATAAATCAAGGAACAAATGATATAAATCACCAATGACATAAAACCATAGAAGTAGTCAAATATGATTGGCTTCTAGGACATATCTCTAACAATTAAGCCCAATCCCTTCTTTCATTTGCCTTCTAATTAACTATTTAATTAAGTGGAGGAAAGAGATACTCAACACATGAGTTTAAGAGAACAATGGAAGAGAGAAAAATTCTGAATTTTTCCTTTAATTTTCGTCCAAAATTGGAAGGGGAGAGAAATGTGCAAGGTGGTTAGGGTTTGGGCTTCCAAAGTGGTCCTTTTATAGACCAACCACTCTTTCAAAAAATTACAACTAATTTACAACTATGTCATCACTAGGGCAGCCATAAAATGGGTTTAAATAGACTCCATCAGATATTTAATTGGTCATCTAATTCAATTAATTAGTGGCCCGATTAATTGTTCTCAAGTTAGACCTTTAATTTACCATTTAAATATAGGCCCTTTAGCTCAAATTAATTATTTTAATTAATTCATGTTGAACAAAATTAATTATCAACACCTTTTATAATTATTTAGAGATTAGGATATGCATTAATTTATTTCTATGTGATCCGTTTGTCTTAATTAATTATAACGGTTCACAACAGTACATAATTAATCAATCAACATATCATATTATTGCATTCAATAGTGCAACCAAATAAACAATGCACGTATGGTTAAAAACCTATTTTTGTGACCTTTTGAGGATTTCTGCAATGTTGGACATGGAAAATAAATCTCTATTTATTTTCAATCATAAGCGGTATCTAACGACACGTTATGATTCCCAATTCACATAAATAAATACTGTACTATTACAACAATTTAATCCTGCATAAGAAATAGATTATCTTATTGTTTTGATTCTCATATCACATGATATCCTTGTATAATCCAAGTGTTAGGAACTCAAGTCCTTGTGCAATTTTTTATTTTTATTAACATTTAACAAGCAATTAAACACGCACGAGAAACGGATCTAGTTCTTCCGAAATCGTATCCGGAAGGCTAGAATCCAATCTTTTGGAGTCGGTGGCGTGCTCATCTCTTCACGGCTGCCTCTGGTTGCCTCGAGTCCACCTAGGAGATTAACCAAAGTCTCAAGACAAGTGCTAGCTTGTCTGAGATGATAGCTAATTCCCTGTTGTTCTTCTTCGCGCGATTAACCGATTAATTGGAAGAAGAAGCGCTCAACTCATGAGCAAGAGAGATGGATGGAGGCGCAAGCAAGAGGAGAACCGAATTTATGCCCTTGCTTGAGCCGTCGGCTTGAGAAAGGAGGAGAAAGATAAATAGGTCAAGACCCACTTGTTCCCAAAGAAACAATCAATATATATGCAGTCTTTCTTTTTTCCAATTTTTGTCTGGACAAAAATACCCCTCAAAATCTAAAATTTTCAGAGTTTTTATGGGCTAATCCACATGATATAATGACCCATTAATTCACTCTATTAATCCATCTCAAATCGGATTTTTAATTAACTGATTAAACAAAAGACCAATTAGCTTAGCATAATAAAATTGCGTTGAACGAATTTAATTATTAACATATTAATAATTAATTTAGAATTAGCATATGCATTATATTATTTCTATATGATCCATTTGAGTTAATTAATTATAACGGTTCATAACGGTATATAATTAATTAATCAACTTATCATATATTCGCAGTACTCACTACTGCAAATAAATAAATAATGCATGTATGGTTAAAGTCCTATTTGTGTGACCCTTTGAGGATTTATGCTATGTTGGACATGGAAAATAAATCACCATTTATTTCTAATAATCATAAGCGGTATCTAGCAACACGTTATGATTCTCAATTCGCATAAATAAATATTGTACCAATACAGTACTTCAATCCTGCATAAGAAAAAATATTTTATTGTTTTGATTCCTATGTCACATGATATCCCTGTATAATCCAAGATAGGAATGTGCCATTTTTGCAGATTATATGTTTCTTGATCTAGAGTTGATCGCGTAGTTGCGCGCATACGATCCAACTCCATCAAGGGGCCCAGTAGATATCATCACTCACTAGGTGAACTAATGAGGGACATACGATTGTCTTGATGAAAAGTTTCTCCCCGCACAATTTAAGAGAACATAAATAAAGTCCGTATAGCAGCCCTTATCAGGAATCAATGTTAGACGATATTTATAGAACCTATCCCCATGTGGAGAAACTGAACTATCTCAAACTTAGAATCAAATACGTATGAAATAAATAATGATACATAACAGAATCCATATATTTATTTCATTGGGTCATGTCTTGTGCTATGTTCCAGTAACATACACATATGCAATTAAGTCAGTAACTCCTTACCTATGATTTTTAGAACTTAATCATGACTTAACTTGCATACTAATCTTATATGATAATTAATGTTTCTTGTTAATTATCAAGATTATGGACTCTTTAGAGATATTATTGTCATTTTGACGAATGATCCACAGAGATCTACAATTCAGATCCTCAAACTGAATGATTTGTCAATAATAAACTCTAGAAACAAATGATCAAGCATCATCAATAACATAAACTAATATAAAAGCCACCAACTGATTGTCTTCTAAAATATATCTCTAACACCAAGATATGAGTGTGTCTTGATCTAAAGATGATTACACAAGTTGCTAGCAAACAACCTATCTCTATCAAGGGGTCCAATAGATATCATCACTCACTAGGTGAACTGATGAGGGACATACGTTTGTCTTGATGAACAGTTTTTCCCCACACAATCTAAGAGAACATAAATAAAGTTTGTATAGCAGCCTTTATCAGGAATCAACGTTAGACGATATTTATAGAACCTATGCTCATGTGGAAAAACTGAATCATCTTAAACTTAGAATCAATTACGTATGAAATAAATAATGACACATAACACAATCAATATATTTATTTCATTTGGTCATGTCCTGTACTATGTTCCAGTAACATATACATATGCAATTAAGTTAGTAACTCCTTACTTATGATTTATAGAATTTAATCATCACTTAAACTTGCAAACTATTCTTGTTAATTATCAAGACTATGGACATTTTTTATTTATTATTGTCATTTAGTCATAAATGAAACACAGTGATCCACAATTTAGATCCTAAACCTGAATGAACTATCAATAATAAAATCCAAGAACAAATGATCATATTATCATCAATAACATAAACTATATAAGTAGCCATAAACTGATTGGTTTCTAGGACATATCTCTAACAGCTTCTACTTAAAATTACCACATTTCTATTAAAATACGCAATTATTAACCAAATTAAAGACCTAATTAGATTTGAAATGTGTGCATGAAAACCGGTGATCATAATCGTACTAAAAAATGATTAAAAATAGAAAATTTTAGTTCGATATGACTCCAATTATAAACAAAACAATTGAAACATTCTTCCGAACTAAAATTTTTAATTGGAGTCGGTATCAAACTAAAATTTTTGCCATATATTATGATATTTTCAAATTAGAGAGTCTGACATACTTCAATTGTAGTGTTTTTTTAAATATCATAATATATAGCAAAAAAAGTCAAAATAAAATATAAATTTGGGTCTATAAGGATTTTTTAATTTGAAAAACAACTTAAACTGTTCGGATCGATCATTTGATTTTTGAATTTCGAAAACGACTCTGGTGTATAGGGGACCCGAGTGGATGGAGGATTGATTTTTGAATTTCGATCATTTGATTTTTGAATTTCACTAGAGTGGATGGAGGAACCATAAAATACACTCTGGTGTACGGATCGTCTCCATATACCCGAGTTATTTTCGAAATTCAAAATTCAAACGATCTATTTGAACCATTCAAGTTGTCCTCCATATTGAAAAACTCTTGCATACTAAATTTTTTATATATTTTTTCAAATATTTTTGCTATATAATATGATATTTTCAAATTGGAGGGTCTGAAATACTCCATTTTTTGTAGTGTTTTTTTTTTGAAAATAACACAATATATAGCAAAACAATTCGAAATCCAAAAATCAAACAGTCGATCCAAACAGTTCAAGTTGTTTTCCATATTGAAAAACCGTTGGAGATCAAATTTTACATTTTTTTTTGAATTTTTTGCTATATATTTATATTGTGATATTTACAAAAAACACTACAATTAGAGTATTTTAAGCCCTCCAATTTTAAAATATCATAATATATAGCAAAAAAAATTTGAAAAAAAATGTAAAATTTGGTATCTAAGTATTTTTAATACGGAGGACAACTTAAATGGTTCTGATTGACTATTTGAATTTTAAATTTCGAAAACGACTCAGATGTACGGAGACGATTCGTATACCAGTGTGTGTGTATATATAATTTTTTGAAACTCTTGACATAGTAATTATTGTTGGTGTAAAATTTTACTTCCGAGTTCCGACCGGCGCATCAATAAATGCAACGGTATTCACATTGGCCGACTCTGTTTGCATTATATAGACGATATAGAGTGCATCCACTAAAGTTGATCCTTGATTTTTTTTTTTTTTTGGGTGACCGATATTATTTTTCAAAATTTCAAGTAACGATTTACACTATCGTGTACCATCCACAGTTATATATTTTATTAATTTGAAAATGAGCCTAATTGTACGGAATATATAAAAATAAAATCATCCACTTGTCTTGCCCACTACACTAAACAAATTAAGGGCGAAAGGGAAAGAAATAGATCACTAGCATATTTCATAATTAGAAGAAACATTCCAGATGACAATAAAACCTTGATCTTCTGTTTCTTAGAAAATAATGACCTTCTACATCCTTATGTACGAAACATGTATATATATATATTTTTTCTTTTATTTTTCTGTTGTATTGGACAACTATCCATTATGTTTACCGATTTACAAAACAACACCTCGTGTATACTAATCCTTCTATTTAAGTGTTTTATTAGGTGATCATTTGAAAAAATGGTTAAAACAAGGTTTACACAATTTATGGAGCATTACAAGTCTCATTATTAGGCCATTTAGAGTTATTAATATTATAATATGTATATTAGTTGCTGAACTCATTTCAATCAATTTGCTAAATTAAATGTTCAGTTTTTTCGTCCGGCGTCACACAATGCTGATAATACACAATCTTAATATCTAAATTTTGATAAACTGTGAAAGAGCGTCACGCAACGTCAAACAACTTTTGTAACGCTGAGTCACATAGTTGTATAACGTCCAGTGGCGTTGTATAACGCAATGTCAACATGACTTGGAAAATTTCTAAGTACTTAGGCAGAGCATTAAGTAACGCCTATTAGACCTGCATGTAACGTTGTGACAACGTCCCAAGGCGTTGTATGACGCCAGTGTTTTGTAACGGCCTATGGCATTGTGCGATGTTCTGTTTAACATGTCTGAGATGTTCCCTTTGTCTCTGCTTGACCGTTGTGTAACATCCCAAACCGTTGCATAACGCTCTGACAATATGAGGAACTTATTAGAGTTGTTTCCTTTGTTTTTACTCAACTGTTGTGTATTGCCTTAACATTCCAACAATAATATTAAATAACCATTTGATTTTTTAACGGTTATATTTGGTGTTATGCAACGTTCTATGGTATCTTGGAGAATTTTTTATTGTTTAATTTAGTGCTCTTGACGCCTCTATATATATAAGAATTTTTATATTTCCTCTTCCTAACATTGCAAAACATCTCTTTGAGCTTAAAACAAGTTTCAATTTGTTATTTAACTGTAATAAAATTAAATTATTTTGTCCAGCTAGCTTAGATTCAATCACACATAATTAAATCTTAAACAAAATTAGAGAACTAGCTTCTATTCTTACGGTTTCGTTAATAATATCATTGATATGGGGTAACTTCAAAAATATAAAAAAAAATAATTTCTCCTAGATAAAAAAAAAGTTTGACATAATATCATTGATATGGGGTTTGTTTGGATGGTATAGAAAATAGCGAATAGTGTAAATCTACGCAGCCGATAGCCTCACATTCAAATTACATTGTATTTTTTTCTCCCAACATTGTTAATTAGCCTCTACTAGTTACTCCAT
The DNA here is from genome assembly GCA_028095005.1 of Rhynchospora pubera. NCBI lineage: Eukaryota > Viridiplantae > Streptophyta > Magnoliopsida > Poales > Cyperaceae > Rhynchospora > Rhynchospora pubera. The sequence goes on from CM051462.1 coordinate 55,040,304, forward strand.
TTCAATATCTGGAATTGACTTTCTTGATGAAAGAAGAACATGATATTCCTCTCGTTTAGTATTCTTCATACACCATAAAAAAATTGTTCCCTATTTATTATTATTATTATTTTTTTACATAAGTTCCCTATTTATTATTAGATTTTATTTTTCACTATCACAATTTTCACTGTTCTCGATTTTCTATTCTCAAACTCATGTTTGTTCTCAATTAGAATAATGGGTTGAATAAGTCCTTATTCGGAATAAGGCTTATTCAAAACGTGTTTGGTTTCATCCCGAATAAGCCTTATTCGGAATAAGACTTATTCAAACCCCATACCAAACAAAAACTTATTCAAACCCCATACCAACCGAAATTATTTTATATAGGAATTCAGACGCAAAAAATTTTAATAGAAAGAATTAGTATTATTTTTTTAAATAGGAAGAAAGTTCGAACGCGTTTTATAAAAGCGTACAGTCTCTCTCCTTCCTACCCGTTTATAAAACGCACTCGAAGGCTTCGAACGCGTTTTATAAACGGGTAAGAAGGGGAATAAATTCATCGCTTCAGTTACACCTCAAAAGGCTGGTCAGACTTTCGTACCCATTTATAAAACACGTTCGGAGCCTTCGAGCGCATTTTATAAATGGGTAGGAAGGCGTAAATTTTTCGAAATGGACTTATTACCGTTTTTTTTCAAAATTAATAGGAAAAGTAATGTGAAAATTTAGGTTACATTTATTTTTAAGGTTAAATTTACAATTTTTAAAATATCACATTTAATTTCATATTAATTTTATTTAAAAATGACATTTGAATATTAATTTTGACATTAATATCATTTTGTTTGAATAACTATCAAGAAAGTCACTTGATTTACTGCATTTCTCTTTTTAATGATTAATTTATGATTATAAAAACTTTTTTAGTAGTTTAGAGTGGTTTTTAGGTTTGCAAACTTTCAAAGTGGATTTTGGAGGTCTAGAGAGCGTTTTTTGGCTCCGAAAATGGTCGTTCCGGGGTTTCAACCTGGTAAAACGTGTAGATCTCGTCGCCAGCTTTCTGGAATGTGCTTGTTTGCCGCAAACGGACCTTCCTATCAAAAGTTATACTTGTTTAAAGTTTTAATGTTAAAAAATTTTTAATTAAAAATTTATATTTCAATTATTTCCATATTATATATTATTTGATTATATATGGCTAACATAAAATAAAAAAAAAGAAGAGACTACAATACAAAAGATAAGTTTGTAGAATTAAATAGTAAAAATACAGGGTCATCGGCTTGAATGAAAGAAAATAACTCTTTAAATGCACATGTTCAAAAAAAAAGAAAATATGTGCAATTAAATGCATATAAAACATGCAGGGACCTTGTTGCAAAATATTGTTTTTAATAAGTTAAATATTGCGGGCTTGAATGAAAAATATGAAAAACTAATAACACGTTTTCAAAACGCGCTCGAAGGCTCCGAACACGTTTTATAAACGGGTACGAAGGTCTGACCAGCCTTTTGAGGCGTAACTGAAGCGGTGAATTTATTCCCCTTCTTATCCGTTTATAAAACGCGTTCGAAACTTTCGAGCGTGTTTTATAAACGGGTAGAAAGGAGAGAGACTGTACGCTTTTATAAAACGCGTTCGAACTTTCTTCTTATTAAAAAAAAATAATAATTCTTTCTATTAATTTTTTTTTGCGTTTGAATTCCTATATAAAATAATTTCGGCCATACCAAACCCATAATTTGAAACTTAGTTTTAACTTAGTGTTCCAATTAAAATAAAGATATATATCTAATTCTAAACAAAAAGTTGAGTTTATTTATTAAGATTTATAATAACATATAAAAGGTAAACTTTTAAATTTTTAGAAAACTTTGACCGTGACTATGTCTATATATAATTAGGTAAAGTTTAGCGAACTTTATATCATTTTGTTATATTTATCTATATAAGTGCAACTAGAAGTTTATCCTAATCATATTAACTTGGATTGTGAACTTTAGTCACCAACTACAATAATTCCGAGGAAGTACAAATGTTTGTAATTTGGTAACTTTTTTCAACCTTAATGCATCTACTTTCTCGTTGATGGTGATAGCATATATGTACCATAGTTGAACGAGCAACCAAAATGGAACATATCAGATCACGTTTCAATTATGTTAAACGAACTTTTTAGAATCTAATGAACAGTCTCTTAATCACAATAAAAGAGTTCTTAACCTATGTCATGACCATAACTTTCTATGGGAGGAGATGTTAGGTTGTACCAGCATATCAGCATCGATCATATATCTCATGCATAATTCAACCCACGACCATCTCAAAAGTTGCACAGTTCTGGCGAGCTTATAATTCACAATTCTAATTATTACTCTATTATATGCTGGCGGGGGTCTATAATTGCGATTGTGATCAATTAATTCAATATTTAAACAAACGAGACAAATCCATCCTACGCGATTAAAAAAAACATTTTCTTTGCAATCCATGTGATTGGGTCCATATGGGTTTTTTATACATCGAACAAGACGTTTGATTAAAAATTAAATGATGTTACAATCAAACGGGCTTAAAGTATGACAAATTACGTCACAACAAATATTATTAGTTAAATATAGACATAAAAAAATATAATCTTTGATATCTTCTGCAGATCCCGTTTGTACAATTTTTTATTGCAATAATTATTCAGTTTGTTTATTCTACACAAGTTTATCGGAATTGCTTAGGACCATTCCAGAGATTATATCATCCCCATCATTCCCGATTTTCAGAAAGAGAAAACGCGTGAGCTCTCCTTCCGCATACGCTGTCTTCCCTCTCCCGCGTGAACTAATCCCTTTCCCCTCTCGCGTACACTGTCCCCCATCCTCCCTTTCACGTACGCTGCCTCCCCTCCCCCCTCATCCCTCTCACGGACGCTGTCCCCCCACACTCCCTCTTCCCCTCCTACACACTTCATAACTGTTGAAGTCAATATAATTAAATGTTGAAGGTAATATCCTTACTGTTGAAGTTAACTCTCTGGCCAAGAATTTCATAATTCGGAAATCAAACTACACGCCACGAACATCCTCTATGTACTGTTGAAGTTAATATGTTATATATATAACTGCTGAAGTTAATATATATAATTGTTGAAGTTAATATATATAACTGTTGAAGTTATATGCGTAATTGTTAAAATTATATATGTAGTTGTTGAAGTTATATATGTAACTGTTGAAGTTACTATATATAACTGTTGAAGTTAATATATATAACTATTGAAGTTATATATGTAGCTATTGAAGTTATATATGTAACTGTTGTATAATATGTTATATATGTAACTGTTGAATTTAATATATATAACTGTTGAAGTTAACATATATAATTGTTAAACTTGGCATATTTAAATGTTGAAGGTAATATTTGAAGTGAGCATATTTAAATTGTTGAAGTTGGCATATATATTAACTTCAACAATTATATATATATATATTAACTTCAATATTTAAATATGTTAACCTCAATAGTTAGAATGAGTTGGGGGAGGGTGGGGGTTGGGGAGCGTACGCAGGAGAGTGGGAGGGGGGGGCGAGCGTACACACGCGGGAGAGAAGAGCGAAAAAGAATGAGTATTGGATTTCCGTATTTAGAAAACGCGTAAATAATTATTTCCTAAAATAGAAAACACGTGGGGATGATGTGGATGACAAATATCGGGATGATCCTTATCACCCCCGAAAATGGTAATGAAATCCAGTCCCGCGCGGGACCGTGCAGCGCAGGAATCATAGCCGTCTGATTTAATCTCAATGGCAAAGGGAGCCCCGTGCATATAACTAGATTGATAGACCCGAACCGTCCAGATCAGATCGGACGGTTCGTAGGCTGCGCTGGACGGTCCCGCGCGGGAGCGGATGAGGATTGCCGAAAATGCCCCTATACATATTGAAAGTTCTTTCTAATCCCCCCCCCCCCCCTTTTGTTGACTAAAAAAAGAAAGCTAAAGTCCAAACTCTAAAGTATGTATGTGCGTACTACGACGTCAGCCGACAATAACTCCTTTCTATTCTAGCAATTACTGTTTTTTTCATTCATTTAATAAATTAGTAAAAAAGGACATGTTTGATTTTGATATTCTTAGGAGAAATATTATAGTATCTTATATTGTCTTGGGTGTATAACGGAATTAGTCTTGCACTTTTTTTTTGAAAGGGAAAAAAAGAATTCTGACGCATATCTGTTTTTATGTACAACTATTTAATTTCTTTAGAGTATTGTTAAAAATAATAAAAAGTATGATTTTTTGGTACATCAAAAAGGGGGAAAATGAACGGACATTGTTGATATGACCAGTTGGATGCTATTTAATTAATAATGATTAATAAGTTTTGATAAAGAGTATTATTATGCATATACATCTACGTACCATGATATTTAACAAGAATCAAGTACGGCTAAATAGAAAAAAAAACACTGTTGTTATTATTATTTACAACTTTTGTTGATAAAAATGAATATATAATAACTATATATTTCTTATATACTTCCAACGTGAAGTCTAGGGGTGAGCAAAAAGCTCGTAACTCGTGAGTTACTCGAACTCGACTCGTGAAAAGCTCACTTATAACTCGAGCTAAAAGAACTCGAGTTGGCATAACTCGAGTTGAACCAACTCGGTTAATCGACGAGTCGAGTTTGAGTTAGTCTCAACTCAGCTCGTTGACTCGTGAGCTAACTCGTGACGTAATAAATTTTAAATTTTTAAAGATTATCAACATGATCTATGAGTAATAATATTGAGTTTCAAGACATATTTTGTTCAAATCAATGGAAAAGAATAAAATAGATAATAAATTTTATTTTTTATATTATTGTATATATCAATTATTTTAATTTTGAAATAATGTATCAATTTAAAAATGAAATTTTAAAGTAGATATAGTCATGTCAAGTTGGCTCGTGAGTCATGAGCCAACTCGAGTTAGAGACGAGTTGAGTTTGAGTTAACTTAAAAAACTCGAAAGTATTTCCAACTCGAGTTAAGCAAACTCGAGTTATAGTCGAGTTGAGTTTGAGTTGGTCCCAACTCGCTCGAACTCGGCTCGTATACAGCCCTAGTGAAGTCCAATGCATATATATATGGCCGGTTAATTTCTCTATAATTTTTCTAGCAAGAAAATGGATTTAAGTATTACTTTAAATGATAATGATAAAGAGGGATAAATGAAGTATATTGTAAACTTGTTATATGCATATATATGTTTATAATTTTATCTCCACTCCTTATAAATGTACGGTTCCAAGAGGGTTACGCTATATAATTAAAATGTCGATTTCATATCGTTTTTAAAATGGTACGATAACAGTAGAGAGCAATACCGTGGTCGTTAATACATTAGACAGCCCTAAATGTGCTAGCCGAGTAGTTGGCAACTTGGCATTTGTCCATGATGATATCATAGAGACATATAGAGTACGTTTAGTTTATACCTTTCATGCATTAACTATTGGATGAACTAAAATAGTCGTTGAGTGGCAGCAACTTATATTTTGATGTTGTATAAGAAAACTAGAAATATCAAGGTATGTGAATAAAATAAAGTTGCATTCTGTTAAATCTTTTTTTTTTTGTACCAACTTTACTAACTTTTGTCGGCGGCCACGGAATTCGTTTTCTTATTTGTCACACAAAAGGGAATGCTTTACGTCTCTCGTGTGGGGATGTCATTGGAGGATTGCCTTTAACTTTTTAATTTTTTTTAAAAATCTACGTCAGATTGTCAGCACTAATCCGCGTATGTTTGTGTAGAGAAAAACCGTACATATAAAAAATAGACACTGCAAATACAATAATAACAAGACTAAGCTTTTAAATTTTTTTTCACCCGGCACGACAAATAAAAATAAAATTATGCACCTATCATTGTAAACAATATATAATTAAGTACTATAATGCTATTTTAGCGTACTTATACCGTTTTGATATGTCTACGGATTATAATATCACTATTGAAATAGTGGATCTAAGGGATTTTATTTAGTTCATAATTTTTTTATTTTCTATAAATATACATACATACATACATACATACATACATACATACATACATACATACATACATACATACATACATACATACATACATATATATATATATATATATATATATATATATATATATATATATATATATATATATATATATATATGGCGTAGCTAGAACTTCATGTTAGGAGAGTTCATAATTTTTTTTTTGCTGAAAATATATATGTACGGCATAATGTCTATGTTTATATATATAACAAATAATGTTCAAATAAATATTTCTAAAATAATGTGATATAAAAACATTTATGAGAAATCAAATATATCTATAATAACAACACAAGATCCAAAATAATATATCCAACATCCAAAATATTAATTCAAGGCAATAAAAAAATATAACAATTCCTTACCAGTTTTCGATTTCTGATTAATTTATTAATCATAATATAATCATTAGGAATCTCTTTAAACACCTTGCTATATATATATATATATATATATATAGAGAGAGAGAGAGAGAGAGAGAGAAAACATATGGTGCATACTAATGTACAGAAGCTTCGGTGCATACTGATCCAAACACTTGAATCTGCTTCAAATTGACCGATCCAAACCGTCCAATATGATCTCCTTATTATAATCTTCTTACCGACCAAATTTTACATTTTTTTTGAAAATTTTAAGTATTTTTTTAAAATTTTAGAAAATCGCTAATCTAATTTTTCTGAACCGTTAAAAAAATAAGAGTTTTTAAAAATTCGAAAAAAATATTTAAAAATTTCGAAAAAATGTAAAATTTTGTTTCCAAGGAGATTTCAATAGGGAGATCATCTTGGATGGTTTGGATTGATCATTTTAAAATAGATCCAAGAGTTTGGATCAGTATGCACCGAAACTTCCGTACATTAGTATGCACCATAGGTTTTCTCTCTCTCTCTCTCTCTCTTTCTGTATATATGTTGATGTGCATTCATATGCCATTTTTACACTATACGGTCACCAAACTATATATGTAACATAGTAGAAATTACCGGACCTAAGTTAATTGAGTCAATTAGGATAATTTAAAAAATAATATTAGTACAAATAAATTTATAAAAATATTAACCCCTTTAGTAATTAATTATAAATAGTAACATGAAAACTTATTCGAAATCGAAAATTTCTAATTGTATAGTACCTAAATTTAATCTATATAATTCTAACAAAATCAAAGTTCAGTTTATATTGAAAATTGAGCTCAAATTAATTTGAATCCTAATATAGATGATTAGCTCGTCTAATTACATGAGTTGCAGCAGAGGATCCAAGAGAGGATCCTAATTCTTAGCTGCTTAAACCCTGCTACAGAGGATCTAAGACTAATTTTTAATCCGAAATTCTCTCTCCCCTCTTTTTCTCATTTGGCATCTCATTTCTCTTCGCTTTTTCTCTCATTCTCCCCGATCCGTTCGATCTTTTTCTAAGCGCGACGCTGGAGGATGGATGTGCTGTGGCTGGCCAATCCAGACATGCCATAGAGAGGCGGTACCTCTTGGTTCCTCTCTTGTTGGGATTCGAGTAAGCTTGATCTCTACCGTTGATTTCTCTCTCTTTTCTCCTTTGTGATGCCTATATCTTTGTTGAGGTTGAAATTTGGTTGGCTGTTCGGTTGGGAAACATTCAGAAAGAAAAAAAGAGAGGAAGAGAAAATTTGAGAGGGAGCAGCGGCAGAAGATCGAGGTAGGATCTCTCTCTCTCTCTCTCTCTATTATGATTTGATTTGAGCTGAGTTGAGTCAAATTATTGGAACTGTTGAATGTGAGGTTTATGGGTTATTCAACAGTTGGGCACATAGGAGGTTGTTATTGTGAGGTTTGGGATGTGATATGAGGCCTGGTACTAGCCTTTGGTATGCTGGTTGCTACTCTGGTACCAAACTGGTACGTTGCCGGGTTGGTTTCGTAAAGAAATGTTGGAACAAGGGCCTATTTGTAAATTTGTAGGGGTCTGTCCATAACCTTTTAGGGACTTATCTAGAAAATAAATAAGTCCAGGGGCTTCTAAGAAAAAATATTGAAATTGCGGGTCAGATCTGAACTCCTTGCTAGCGGATCCTGTTGACCCGTTACGAATGGTTCAGGTCAACTGGTTTGTGTATTTGGGCTGTCCGAATTTCCTTTGGGTTTTTGAGCCTGGCTGAATTAGGCCGAGATTTGGATTGGGCCCGATGTGGATTTCTATTGGACTTAGAATTAGGAAAATATGAATTAGGCTTGGGCCCGATGTGGATTTCTATTGGACTTAGAATTAGACATCGGACTTAATTAATCAAACTTAATCTAAGATTAAGTTAATTAATTATGGACTTAATAATTAAAAAAATAATTTAAGAAAAATTAAATAAAAATAATTAGAAATTCCTTTAGTTAGACGGATTCGGAAATAAGAATAATAGTCTAAGTGAAATAAAAAACAGATACCTTCATGTAAATTGATCGACTTTTTGCCTACGGGCTTCATTCTCAAAAAAAAAAAAAAAAAATGATCGACTTTTTGATCCCATCTTTAAAAAGCAAATCAAATAAAAAATTTAAAAAACGCTTTAAAGAAAATATAAAATTTAGTCTTCAATGAGATTTCAATATAAAGAACATATTAAGCAGTGCTAATAGGCCATACAAATTATAAGTCCAAACGTTGACTATTAAAAGTTCAAACGGCCGATCCAAACCACTCAATATGATGCCTATATTAAAATATTCTTGAAAATCAATGTTTATATTTTTTCAAAATTTTTAACTATTTTTTCCGAATTTTCGAAATTGGAGGGTTCATAAATTTTTAGATTGAGCATATTCAAAAATTCAAAAAAAATAGTAAAAAAATTTGAAAAAAAATATAAAATTTGGTCTCTACGAAGATTGTATAAAGTAGAACAATTTGAGAGATTTGGATCGGCCATTTTAATTTTAAAAATAAAAAATTTATCATGTTGGACAAATGTATTTGCTCTATATGTATGACACTAGCCACTCCCATAATCGTGGATGGCAGACTCATTCATCCACTAATTTTAGTCTAACCCAACATTTTAAAACTACAAGTAATCTTTACATCAGAAATTTTCATTTAAAATAATTTTCAGGAGGCTAATGAAAACTTAAACCTCTTGCAATAAAGATTATTGAAGAGCAGAATTCTTGTAGTTTTTACGTGTTGCAGAAAGAATTTGATACAATTTCGGCATCACTAAAATATACCGCAAGATTCTTACATAGAAAAAATGAGGTCAATGACCCGCAACGCGCGGAAGTCTTGGGGCCAGTCTCCACTTTTCTGCGCTCTATTCAACCAATGCTAGCCCTGTCCCGTTATTCCTTTACGGTGGACGTTCCGTTTGACGATAAAAAAAATCATTTCGTTTCAAAAAGTAGAACGATAAATGAAATGAGAACGCATATCGTTGTCAAAACAGAACGGTAAACGGAACGAGTCATTTCTCTTCTGTTTCAACAAATAGTGCTGTTTTTTAGTGTAAAAGGAACGTCGTTCCGTTTCGTTCCGTTCCATCCAAACAAAATATATCAAAGTCTAAGCCTTTTATCCCAAACAAGTTGAGGTAGGCTAGAAATGACACTCCGACCCTGGTCATTTCTTGTATATATGGCTGAATTTTTACGCTGGCTCGCCAAGCCTATCGCAAGCATGCGGGCTTGAACCCTGGATCTCTTAGAAGAGAGCCAAGTGCTCTTACCACCTGAGCTACTAGACCACATGCCCAAACAAAATATATGACGGAATAAAATGTCATTTCGTTTTCTAAAATGAAACAGAAATGAAATGGAATGGTCATATCGTTGATGAAACATAACGGGTAAACGAAATTACTGTTTAACACGTTACATATGCCTAACCATTGCCAAATGGCAAATGCGTACTATTAAAGTTTTATATGACCTGCTTCACCTTTTGTAACATGGAAACGACATTAGTAAATTTTGTCCTCAAGAATTTCAACAGCGATAACCGTTAAATCGGAAAATTCGGAGATGAAGTAGAAGTTCGGTTGTACCATATTATCTTCCTTCCATATTTAACTAACGAATTCTCCGATTTTAGATAGTAAACATACACATATTTCTAATTATGTACAATTGACCTGTGATCTGTTGTCTAGACCTCATGTCCTCCTATATTTCCTCCCCAATTCCCGTTTCAATACCACCATATCTAATCCCACCACTCCTGCTATTATTAATCTAATATCTTCCCAGTTTTCATTTCAAAAGTCTTTTGAGAGCTTGAAAATTTGGAAGGTATTAATTTAAACGACAATGTCTTTCAGCGGGACTCAAGATAAGTGCAAGGCATGTGACAAGACAGTGCACTTCATCGACCTCCTGTCGGCCGATGGAGTCCCATATCACAAGACATGCTTCAAGTGCAGCCATTGCAAGGGGACTCTTTCTGTATGTTTCCTATATTTGTCATGATTTTGTTTTGTTGCTAGATTGGAATTCGCAATGGTAGAAGTTAAAAATTGGTTCATCACAAGAATGTACCATATGATGCTGGGTTGAGTCCTGATATATTTTTTTTAGAACTCTTTATTTTGGTTGTGTAACATTTTTGCTATGTTGACCTGCTTATTTTGACAATTTCTGAATTGCACAGTTTAAAAGAAAAACAAAAATTCATGTAGAAGCAAAATTCGCAATAAACCAGAACACTGAAAAGTTTTAAAAATAGTGTCAATTTTAATAATTTTTTTGGTATCTTTCCCAGATGTGCAGCTACTCTTCCATGGAAGGTGTCCTCTATTGCAAGCCTCACTTTGAGCAGCTTTTCAAGGAGACAGGCTCCTTTACAAAGAAATTTCCAACAGGTTCATGATATTTATAATTTCACATAAATATCTTTTTGTTCTTTCTTCATGTTCCATAGGAGATCACTTGATAGCATATCTGAGATCTCATAATATAACACTTTGGAAAAAAAATTATAAATACACTAATGCTCATGTTTAATTCTCTAATATAGGTTCAAAATCTGGCGAGAGGGACCTGGTAAGTAACTTGAACATTCATGCAAGACATCTAAATGAATTATGCAAGGTGAAACTTATTTACTCAATTAACAAATTGTGATTAAACAGACCAGAGCTCCAAGCAAAGTCTCCTCGATCTTCTGCGGAACACAGGACAAATGTGCTTCATGCAAGAAGACAGTATACCCACTTGAAAAGGTGATACACAATAATTTAGCATCTATAGTCAAATACAAAATAGGCTGTAAAAGACAATTCCGCAATTATACCAACAATTGTGCATTACCAAGGTAGGCTATGAACAATGGCAAATTATGGAATGTATTAATATGAGCTAGATCAATTATAATATAAACCCAGTTTAATTTTAAATATAGGTAGCATGTATGATTTTAATAAGAATACTGTATTTTAAATGATAAATTAAAAACATTAAAGGGGATCTAGAACATATTTTGGTTGGATCAATCAGTTTATATATGATTTATCCATCGTAGAGAAGAAACCACCACCACTTATGGATTTTACTGGGCTTTTGACTACAATATACATGATCAGAAATACGTTAAAGAGGTTGAAAATATCACATGTCAAATTGGCTAATAACTGTATGCAATTATGTTTTCATACATTAAATCAGTTTCTGAACTTGGATTTATTAGTGAATATGCAAACTCATCATAAATGTTGATATGACGATCAGGTGATCTTATTGTGAATACATTAATAAGCAGCCAAAATAAAATGAATTGCATTATTCCAATTTATGAATTAAACGACCAAATAAGATTAAATTATGAATACAGTTGACAGTGGAGGGGGAGCCGTACCACAAGACATGTTTCAGGTGTGCCCATGGCGGATGCATTCTGACAACCTCCAACTATGCTGCGCTTCATGGAACTTTGTACTGCAAGATTCATTTTCAGCAGCTATTCAAGGAGAAAGGCAGCTACAATCATGTTATTAATGCCACTAAGAAAAACACGAACCAAGAAGAAACAACAGAAGAAGAAGCAACACAAGAAGCACCAGCACAAGAAGAACCAGCAAAAGAAGAAGCAGCACAAGAAGAGGCCTAAAAATGCTGTTTTGATAAGGTGAGGCCTAGTTTTGGAACAATTATCAGGCCCAATTATTGACTGGCGGGGTGGAACCATTTTTTAGATAATTATTAGTATGCAACTGTTGGGTTCCCCATGTTCACTGCTGGTTCTTCCTGCTTAATTAATTATTCAAACTGTAAAAATACTGATTCAGTTTCCTTGTATGTTTTTATCCCCATTTGAAATTTGAAATTATTGATATATCTTTGTTTTTGGATATAACATGTATCAACACTAAGTTTCCTGTGCTTAAAACAGGATCAATTTGAACTACTATATTTAGTCATTAATTACAATTGTTGCGTGGTTACCTGTTAAGTATCTCCAGCCAAATGTAAATGCATACTATTGAAAGGGGAATACAAATGCCTAATTAACAACATGGAGACTTCCACAAGCATCAGCACAAGCAGTAAATTTTTTATGTCATCAGTTGTTATCAAATTAAATTTGAGAAATTGTTGTTGATGTTCAGTTTAAGTCTTAGCGGGTCCAACAGTTTTTGTAGGACTAGGTATATGTACAAGTACACTGTACACAAAGATAGAAAGATGTACCAGAAAGAATAGTTAATTAGCCTGATGTTTTTATTCGGTGGTTATGGGTAAAAAATGAAATTCTTTTTTCTTTGGCGAGGTACTTACCACAGGATGTGGGTTTTAAAAAAAAAATAGCCTCACGCCTGCAGCACAAGACAGTGTCTCCTTTGTAAAATAGCTTATTGCAGTTCACCACACGCATAAAACATAAAATACTTTCTTTTCATGATGCAAGAAATTTCAAAGGGACAAAACACATTAGTTTCATTTTATAGAACAAGAAACTTCAACATAACATCTTAATTAGTATTATTAGCTAGAAAAAGGAGATCTGAGTTCGATCGTAGAATTGACCAGTGGGCCCTCCTTCACCCAAGGCAACCATTGCTGGACCTTCAGCACCATCACACACAGTTAGAGCCCCAGTGTTGAAATTTAAATCAGTCTTGACATAGCCTGGATTCACACAATTAATTGTTACACTGGGATAACTCTTCGCTATAATTCTTGTGTAGGCATTCATTAAAATCTTTGATATACTGTATGCATGAAATCGATCCGTCCATTGAATTTTCTCCACTGTATTGTCTTTGACAGATTCTAGGAAAGATTTTGCAAGATTATTGATCCTCTCTACCGTGAGGTTGTCAATATCCTTAAGCTCATTCCTCAGCTTTTCATTGTTTAGTGTTGGTTTTTGAAATGATGAAATAATTTGTTTTATTTCTCAATCTTCTGTTTTTACAAAGATATACAAGGCCTATTTATAGGCAGAACCTAACGGCTAAAAAGGATATGTTAGGCAAGTCCCTAACGTTCTAAAATAGCTATACAAGGAAATTTTACAACTCTTGATCTTTTTTATTTTGCTGGATGTATTTTTCCTAACTGGCTTGTGATGAGTAATCTGAGGCCAGTTGTCTCAAATCTTTATTCTCAACACTCCCCCTCAAGCTGGGGTTATAAATATCGTATAATCCTAGCTTGCATGAAATATTTTCAAACGCTTTTATGTAGAGTCCCTTGGTAAAGATATCTGCCAGTTGATCTCCACTCCTGACAAAAGGTGTTTCGATCTCCTTGGCTTGAACTTTTTCTCTAATAAAGTGACAGTCCACTTCTATGTGCTTGGTCCGCTCATGAAAGACAGGATTTGCTGCAATATGTCGAGCCGCTTGATTATCACAAAACATGTGCATTGGTTCTTTGTGATTAATATTCAAGTCGGCTAGAAGACTTTTGATCCACGTCAATTCACTCGCAGTGGATGCCATGGCTTGATACTCCGCCTCAGGGCTTGATCGTGCCACAACATTTTGTTTCTTGCTTTTCCATGTGACTAAATTTCCGCCTACAAATGTGCAAAATCCGGTTGTCGATTTTCTATCGAAACTCCCGGCCCAATCTGCATCGGAGTAGCCACATATTGCATTAGTTCCATTATTTCTCATCCAAAGTCCCCTTCCAGGGGTACCTTTTAGATATCGCAATATTCTATTAACAGCATCTAAGTGTGGTCCTCTTGGTGCATGCATGAATTTACTGATTTGGCTTACGGCAAAAGACAAGTCAGGTCTGGTAACAGTCAAGTAGATTAGTTTACCTACCAATCTTTGGAATTGGTTTATGTCTTTTAAAGGATCACCTTTTTCAATATCAAGTTTTTCATTCATATCTACTGAACTCTTTGTAGGCTTACATCCTAACTTACCTGTTTCTTTAAGTAGGTCAAGTATATACTTCCTTTGAGAAATAAAGAGCCCTTTGGTGGAATGAGCAATTTCTATCCCAAGAAAATATTTTAGTTTACCCAAATCCTTAATATCAAATTTTTGTTTTAAATTATATTTTATGTTATCAATTTCTATTTGGTCATTGCCAGTTATAATTATGTCATCAACATAAACCAAAACTGCAGTTGTACCCTTGTCATTATGTTTAACAAATAAAGATGAATCAGCACCACTAACTTTAAAATTACATGATCGTAAGAATTGAGATAGTTTGCCATACCATGCCCTTGGAGATTGCTTTAACCCATAAATTGATTTCTTTAATCTGCATACAAGGTTAGACGCATTTTCTTTTCTATGGCCGGGTGGTAGGGTCATATATACCTCTTCCTCAAGTGTTCCTTGAAGAAAGGCATTTTTTACATCCATTTGGTGAAGGGTCCAATTGTTGTTTACTGCTACAGAAAGAATTATCCTAACAATATTCATTTTCACTACAGGTGCAAAAGTTTCATAGTAATCTATACCATAGGTTTGTGTGTAACCTTTGGCTACTAATCTAGCCTTGTACCGTTCTAACGTTCCATCACTATGATATTTAATTTTGTACACCCACTTACAACCAACAGGTTTCTTTTTCCTAGGTAATTCACATAGTTCCCAAGTTTGATTTTTTTCTAGGGCTTAAAGTTCTTCTTCCATAGCTTTACACCAATTAGGGTCCATTCTTGCAGTTTCAAAGTTAGTTGGTTCTTCAATCTTGGATAATGAATTTATGAATGCATAATGCTCATGTGAGATATTATCATATGAAATGTAATCTTGAATAGGGTATTGTACCGAATATGTAACAAAATCCCTTAGTTTTGTTGGAGCATGTCTCAGTCGACTCGAACGTCTCAAGGATACTTCTTCTTGAGGATTTTGATTTTCTTCTTCCTCTTCACTTGAGCTTTCTTGTTGGACTGGTTCGATTTCTTCATCGTCTTGTCTACCTGCATTATTATTTTCTACAAAAACTTCTCTTCTTTCGAGATTAGTGAGACAAGGTAAAATAAATTCATTTTCTACGGAATGATTAAAATCTTTTTCAGAATTTTCAAAGAAAGGTTTATGTTCAAAAAAGATTACATCTCTAGAAATTAGAAGCTTTTTACTTTTAGGATCAAAACACTTATATCCTTTTTGAGTACTAGAGTATCCAAGAAAAATAGCTTTTACAGAGGTAAAATCTAATTTGTCAAGTCTATTTTTGTGAACAAAACAAGTACAACCGAAAACCTTTAAATGCTCAATATTAATTTTTCTACCATAAAGAATTTCTAAAGGACTTTTAAAATTTAAGTTGGCACTAGGTAACCTATTAATCAAATAAGTCGCAGTGAGGACAGCTTCTGACCAAAAACGTTTTGGAACGTTATTTTGAAAAAGTAGAGTCCTAGTCGTTTCAAGAATATGTCGATTTTTCCGTTCAGCAACTCCATTTTGCTGAGGGGTGTAAACACAAGAAGTTTGATGCACAATGCCTTTTTGTTTGGTAAAAGAAGAAAAATTTTGATTTATAAATTCCGTACCATTATCGGTTCTAAGAACTTTAATCTTTTTTTCAAATTGAGTTTCAACCAAATTTGTGAAAGATTGAAAATGCGAGAAAACTTCACTTTTATTTTTCATAAGATATAACCAAGTAGTTTTTGAAAAATCATCAATAAAAATAATAAAATATCTAAAATCATTATAAGAATCTACGGGTGCGGGTCCCCAAACATCACAATGAATGAGTTCAAAAATATCACTACTTTTGGAATTAGAAATAGAAAAAGGAAGTCTTGTATGTTTTGCAAGCTTACAAGCTTCACAATTATTACACTCAAAATTCGTAAAATTAAACATGAATTTTAAAATCTTGTCAGAAGGATGTCCTACACGCTTGTGCCAAAGTTTGCTCAAATCTTCATCCTTTATGGTGTTGAAAATAGGCTTGTTGTTATCCAAAATATATAAACCATTTTCTAAACGACCTTCACCAATCTTCTCCTTGGTGATTAGATCCTGAAAAATAACATTTTTTTCTTTAAAAATAATTTCACAATTTAAATCCCTAGCAAGTTTACTAACAGATAGTAAATTAACGGAACATTTTTCGACATAAAAAACGTCTTGAAGAAATTTTTTTGAAAAAATACTAATCATACCCCAACCTTTAATTCTAATTTTCTCATTATTGGCAACAGTGAAAAATTGATCATCACAAATATTTCGGTAATTTTTTAATAGTTTTTGGTTCCCTGTCATATGATCAGTTGCTCCGGAATCAGAATCCAATTGGTGCAATAATTTGAGGTATTCGACATGCTGGAACCAATGGTCAAACATTTATTCAATTTCTCGGTTCTGAGTGGATTTAAAATATTCGAACCTATTTGTTTTTCAGTTGGGCCCCGAAATTGATCAGATGAAAAAAACTGAGATTTAGATAAACCTTCTTGGCCCAGTTTCTGGCCCAGCAGTTTGGCTAGCATCGACTCAAGTCGATCGAGTCGATCTCCATCTTGATTCGACCCAGTCGACGCTATGCTTGTCCCCCCTTTTTCTTCTCCTCCGTTTGCATCTTCTCTTGCTGAGAGAAAATTTCTTCTCTCCCCCTCTCTTGTATCGCCTCCCTTCCGCCATTCCCCATCTCCTCTTCGCTTCGGCTTGAGGTGGGGATGGAGGATCCAACAAATGTCTCGGGTGTGCCCGTCCTTGTTGCAGTGTGAGCAGTGATCGCCTCCCCCTTTCCCTTTTCTAGGGTTAGGGTTCTGAGCACCTGAAAAGTTTGAGATGATGCCTGAGGGATTGGGGCCGTCCCTTCGTGATTTGGAGGCATGGACGGCGAAGGCGTGGCCCTCCGTCCTTGAGCTGGGATCTGAGGTGCCCATCGCAACGCGTCGTACTGCCTCTTGCCGGATCTGAGCAGTGACCTCGTCGAAGGTTAGCTTGCCTTGCGTGAGAAGAATCTGTGCTCGAATGGAGTCATAGCTGGAGTCGAGGCCGGCGAGAAAGGTATAAACCATCTCGGTTTCAGCTCGCTCTTTGAGCACCTCCAGGTCAGTTGTTGGTGGCTGATAAACCTTGAGTTCTTCGTATTTTGCCCTTACGAGACCTATGAATTCAGGTATCTCTTGGTTTTGGTGTGTGAGATTTGCAATTTCTTTCTTGAGTTGAAATATTTGGGAATGGTTTTTTTGATTTCCATACTGTTTTTCGATGGCCCTCCAGAGGTCTAATGCTGTCTCACAATAACAAAAAACTTCTGTTAATTGGGGCTCAAGAGAGTTTGAGATCAGGGTAATTACCTGACTATCTATGATGTCCCAATCTTCCCTGGTAGCCGTGCCTTCTGCTGGCATCGGCTTGGTGCCATTGATGTAGCCGAGCATACCTTTGCCTTTGAGGGTGACTCTGGCAGCCTTGGCCCAGGGAATATAATTCTTTCCATTGAGTGGGACATTGGTTAAGCGCTGAGAGGAATTAAAATCAGTATTGGGTTTGAGAACGGTTGGAACAGATGGAATTGGGGGTGGATTTGGGATAGGATTTGGGGTTGAATTTGTTGAATTTGTTGTTTCTGACATGATTGTTTTATGATTTTTGTTGCTACTGTTGATTTGCGGAAGCTATGTATCAGTTTTGCTCTGATACCATGTTGGTTTTTGAAATGATGAAATAATTTGTTTTATTTCTCAATCTTCTGTTTTTACAAAGATATACAAGGTCTATTTATAGGCAGAACCTAACGGCTAAAAAGGATATGTTAGGCAAGTCCCTAACGTTCTAAAATAGCTATACAAGGAAATTTTACAACTCTTGATCTTTTTTATTTTGCTGGATGTATTTTTCCTAACTGGCTTGTGATGAGTAATCTGAGGCCAGTTGTCTCAAATCTTTATTCTCAACATTTAGTTTCTGCAAATTACAGAGTGTTCTCTTCACCATGTGTTTTGATCATTATGAAAACATTTAAAATAGTAGCACCAGAAGCAGTTGCATTAGAAATTTACTGCCATTATTAATAGGTTCTCATTAGTTTGAAAGATTGTATTTACCTGCAATTGTCCCAGTGTACTTGAGACGTTCACTATTCTTCCAGAATTTGATAATTGCACAAGAGGTAGAAATGCTTCAATCATGTTCTTGATCCCATAATAGTTCGTTTTCAAGCAATTAACAGATTTTTCATAGCTCTCAATTAGGTTATTATGAAATATTTCAGCCCTCTCTCGTTGCCGAAGCTGTACTCAAATCATTAACAGTTAAAATTTGTACCAGTAAAAAGTACCTAATGAAATATTGCATTCCATTCACCTCCCTATCTATTACGAATTTACCTTTTCATCAATGGGTTTTGACAACTCAAATCCTCCAATCGCTGCATTATTCACCTATTAATACAATGTATTAGTAAATTCACAGTACTTTTGTGCACACTGATTTCAAGGTACCCATATAAACAAACACAAAATTACCAGAATATCTAATTTTCCACACTTGGTTTTGACAAAAACAGCTAAAGTTTCAATGCTGGAAGGATCAGTGACATCGAGCTGATGAAAGGTTATATTTGTCAGACCATAATCTATAGAAAGCCTCTCTACTGCCTCCTTGCCTCTCTTCTCATCTCTTGCAGTTAGAATGACATTTACCCCATTTGAAGCCAGTTTCTTGCATATCTCAAGACCAATACCTTTATTCCCTCCTGTTACCACAGCAATCCTGAAACAAATCAATGAATATCACGATGGAACTACATACTGATAATTTGTCAGAGAGGGATGGATGTAAAATATAAATGATACTCTTATACCTCTTGTTAGCTTCCATTTTACACCCCCTTGATCGAGGACTGTGAAATTGTTCCCAAGTTTAAAACTCTAAATGTGTTTCTGGTACGGTGGTACCCATTTAGCATGGAATTTATAGATGCAACTTTCTGTGCTGTCTTGTTTACCTAGGTGCTATTTTGAGCGACTGGATTTTGGATTCTTTACCGAATGTACAGTAAGATCACAAGTACTGGAGAAAGGGACATCAGGTTTTTGAATGTTATTTGCCTTGTTTTCTACGATCATGACCTAATCAAATCTATCTTTTTCTGGGGGGGGGGGGGGGGGGGGGGAGAATTCAATATCAGTTAATTGCAAATTGCGTCACTGCTTCCTGCAGAATTGAAATATTGCGTCACTGCTTGCCTATACCAATTAAGGGCTCGTGGGGGGGGGGGGGGGGGGGGGGCAATTCAATATTAGTTAATTGCAAATTGCGTCACTGCTTCCTGCAGAATTGAAATATTGCGTCACTGCTTGCCTATACCAATTAAGGGCTCGTTTAGTAGTGCCAAGTTTAGCTTGACTTTTGGGTCAACGAGCTAACCTATATGTCTTGCATCGCCAAACAACTTTGGGGTCAACGGAATTAGCACTACCTTTCTAACTTGGCCATATATTTAAGCTTTTCTCAAACACCAAAAAAAAAATATATATCGTATATGAAGAGAAAAATCTTGAGAAGAAACTTTAAAATTTGAAAAATTTCAAAATTGAAAATTTCAAAATTTCAAATTTTAAATTTTCTATTTTTCAAAGTTTTGAATTAAAAATAAAAAATTTTAATTTTCACCTTTTAAAATTTTTTAAAATTTCAAATTTTGAAAATATAAAAATTTAAATTTTTCGAATTCTAAAATGTCTAGATTAAAATGAATGTTATAATTAAATGCATTCACTTTAATCACTAACTTTAACCTATCATGCCAAACAACAATTACTAACTTTAAGTTAGTACTAACTTTTATTAACTTCAACCTCAAACACTAATCCCAAAATGCTAAGTTTAACCCTTGATCCCACTAAACTTTGATGTTGCCAAACCACCCTAAATGTTTATAACTTTGAAAATGTTTGGTTCTAGCTAATTTGGTTCTGTTAAGAAAAAAGAATCAACATTTTTTAAAATTGGGTGTATACCCCTCTAATTTTCTCTAATTGGATATATACCCCTCTATTCTTTAAAATAGAATATACACCCCTCTAATCATGTTGATTACGTACATATACCCTTATTGATTATTTGAATGATACTTTAAATGTCCAAAATCAAAATTTAAAACTTATGACATAATTACCCTTTCTTTCCATCTTCCCAGCGATCCCCTATTTCTCACATGCGTGACTTCTGTCTCTGTTCTTCTCGAGCTCTCTCACGCTGATTTGGCTGAGCTCGGTATCTCTACTTCCAATTCCAATTCCAATTCCCTCTCCTCAGGAATAAAGGCATGCCTTGATCCAATAAGCACCTTCTTCTCTCTCCTAGCCAAGAATGAATGCTCGTGGGATACGTATTTTTGTCCAATTGTCTGAGCTAGCTTTAGTAATTTTTGACATGAGTAGCCTTATGTTGGTTAACCTCTAATCTTTTAAATTTGTTGTTATATTCCACCTTAAATTGCACAGAATCAAGGCAAGGGAGTTAGAATACTTAACTTGTTTGAATGAAAATAACTTCGTTTTAATTAAGTTTGATAAGCAATTTAGTTATTACTTCCTTGCGTAATGCATATATATTTTTTCTTTTTGCTTAAATGAGGCTGTAGCATTAAATTGAAAAATGTGGTCAATTTTTGCTTTGTCAATACTCTAGCATCAGTATGATTTCATCACTTTTGATTCATGGCCAAGTCAGTCAGTATATTTTCTTTCTTTGATTTTTTTTTCTTTTCGCTAGCTCACCTGTGTCTTCACCGTAATTTAATTTTATCAAACTAACTCGTTCGTTCAACACTTTTGACGCATGTGAGAAAGAGGGGATCGTTAGGGAAGCTGGAAAGAAAGGGTAATTATGTCATAAGCTTTAAATTTTGATTTTAGACATTTAAAGTATCGTTCAAATAATCAATAAGGGTATATGTACGTAATCAACATGATTAGAGGGGTATATATCCAATTAGAGAAAATTAGAGGGGTATACACCCAATTTTCCCACATTATTGTAACAGAGGAATCTAGTCGGAGGTCACAACATGTCATGTTAGAGTTTAATTTCGTATGTCATCTATGTGACAATTATTGATCGAAACACACACTCTATAAACTCGGTCAACAAATAATTCCTTGCACCCAAACCCAGAGCTGCTACATTCATAATCATGCTACGACCAGAAGAGCGGAAAAAATAAAAATCACAAATTCGAAAGCAATCATGCAAACATTATTGGTCCTATTCACCAAATCAAGACCAATACCATTCCATAAACATATAGCCTCCGTTTGGATGCGTTGAGAAGAAATAGAAAAAGGAAGAAGGGAAAAAAAATTATAAACAATCCAAACTCTTCACAAAGTTACACACTTCCCAATACTTCTTCCCACACCTGTCCAAACGGAGCCATATAGAAGACCAAATCTTACTCTCAGATTGTGACATGCTAATTCTGCTTTTTTTTTATATTTTTATAATGAAGAATTTTGAAAAATATAACATTTTTTTAAAATTTTTAATGTTTTTCCTTTCTTGGAAAATTATTAGTAGGATTTTGTTTAAAAAAATTTGCTAACCTGTTATGAAAATATTTTTTCATTTCGATACAACAGGATGCTACGTGCTTTAAAAGAAGTGATTAACTGCTCTTATTTCTTGCTCCAGTATGATTGGCTCATGTATATAAGATTTGCTCGTGTTTTGAGTTGAATTTAGATTGAGATAAAGTTTATCAGAAATTTTCATATTTTAGGGACAACCAAAACACTAATGGTATAACTTATTTACAAGTGTTCAAAGTAAAAAATAATAATAATAAGAAAGAAACAAGAAACCATCATGGGTCAAGTTGGGTTTAGTTAATACTAGCTAATGCATCGCGCTCCGCACGATGTAAGATTAACTTGCAGCGATAACGTTGTTTGGTTTAGTACAATATTTTTTTTTTTTGAAAGGGAAAAATTAAGCCACAGTGGATATGTATCATTTGAAATGAGTGTGCAACGTGATGATTTGGATAAATGGCTACAATATCTGGCTAGAAAAATAAAAGGAGCACATGGACTAAATAGATAGATGAAAGAGTTATGTTAGTTAAATAGCTGTAGTAATAATTTAAAAATAGCTAAATACGGTTACCAAAGCTTATTCTTGATCGTATCACCTCCTGATTTACTAAGTGCCTAAATCTCAATCTACCAAGTCCATTTTATAGAGTAACACCTCCAAAACTCACAGCTATCAGAACATAGTATAAACAGATATGAAAGCAAAGCTGCAAAAAATTCAGAAAGGTCCCCCAAAAACAACAAAATCAAAATTCAACTATAAAAATCCAACTGATTTTTATCTCCTGCATCTAGACTTTGTGTCTGAACCTCTGACCATTCACCATCTATGGCAGCCCCCTCCCGAAGCTGGCTTTGTTCTTTTCCATCTTTACTCAGACCACCTCGAGTTCCTCTACAAATTCATTTTCATTTTCTCTAACATCGTGAGCCAATTTGTGTAAACCTAGCAATAGATAACCAATTAGCATGATAATCAAAATCAATGTACTACAAAAATAGTAAATAATTCAAACTTGACCAGTACATTAATCAGCCAATCACCTAAACAGAAAACAAAATGAAATATAGTCAGAAAAACCTACTATGATCAAACCAAAGTACCTTAATAGGGATTCAAAACAGATCTAATCAAAGTACCATAGAATAATACATTGACCTTAAAATATAAAAACATATAATGATTTAGAACTCTATTTTGATCGAAAACATAATATAAGGTAAAACAAATTTATACAAAAATAACTGAGCTATAGTATTCTGATGATAACTGTGATCTGAATTAAAGCATCATAACCATAATTTGCAGGTTAAAAATGCATTGCCCGATTTGATGTTTAACGAAGGTTAATGTGCAAAGTTTGAGTTGCTCTCTTTCTTACCAATCACCTAATCCTGTATAAGGTACTATCATACTGGTCCTTGTGTGTAATAAATATGAGACATTTTTTTTCAATAGGCATTTAAAAAATGGCAACCTACACTTACATGGAAGTTGCATGTTGCATGTTTGCTACAATAGGACATGTCTAATAATATCTTGTCGTTGGAAAGCCCATTAGAAAGCTACTTGCACCTTCTTTAATTGTGTCATTGAGAAACCTCATTAGTTGATATAATATGTGTGAAGAACTTAACCTATGAAAGAATACTTAAAGATATAAAATTGATATATAAACAATTTCCAAACAAATTTATATATTTGGAGCTTGATCTACCTCAATGCCTGGTAATACAGTGGCCTAGCATACCTCGCTACTTTCCTCAAGTCTAAATGGATTAGCTTGTTCTAGTTTCTCTATCTATGAGATTGTAAAATAAAAAAAATTAATTAAAGCAACATAAAGGGAAGTTATTTTAATTATGTCATGCTTCTTAAATAGAAGCATGACAGGAAGAGTATCGACAAATGAGAAAGGGATAGGAAGAACAAAAGAAACCACATTTATAAGATTCATACCAGCACAATGTCCAGTCCCTGATAGCTTGCTTTCATGGAGAGAGAAGAGAAACCCCCCAAGACAATAACTATATGAAAGAGTACAGTAGTGATAACATGGCTAACTTGACCGGTATCCATATCTGCTGATGAAAGAGCAGTAGGTTTAATTAGAACAGAGTTTAATCTCGTGAATAAACAATATTTCATAATACAACCATCACATGATACTTAGTAAAATATAACAAAATATCGATTGGAATTTGACCATATTAAGATGAAAAATAAATTATACATGCAGGCATACAAATAATATATATATTTACAAACTCAGTAGAGGATAAGTGCTCGTCAAAAGCAATAAAGAGAGAATTGGATAGTTAGGACACAGATGAAATTCATTGCACGAAGAACCAAAATTGGATAGTTAGGATTAAAGGTACCATCAAATTTATCGCTTTATTCTATTCTTAACAGTATATACCATTTTGTTCCCAGTAATCTCTCCAGTCCAGCAGTACATAATTCTAATGGGCATCAGGATATAAATAATCATAATATGCATAAAAAAGTCGCAACAAATGAATAAAATTTAGGCATCACAACAACAATTTCATGGCAGTGTTAAAGTGATAAGTCAAATGCCAACCCACAGTTGCAAATTACTCAATTTCTAAACCCTGCAATTATATATACATAAAACTAAACTAACAACACTCACTACTGCACTGTGCATCATATCAGATCGAAAAGATATAAAATAGAGAAAAAAATTTTCACCCTAATATTTCTCAAAGTTAATCTTCAATTGTTACATGGTGATGCACCTTATTATATCTAAAAGGTAATCACCGCCCAACAGGTAATCTATCCAATGTACAGGTCTTCCGTGTCGAGGACAATCGGTAGTAAACCTACTGGCAATCTGAAAAGACTGATTGTATCACTGCATTGTCCAACAACATTGTCTTTTGAACAATTGTGCACCATAAGAAAAGCCAGATTACTGGACCAGAATTATAGGAGGACAAAAATACATGACAACAATTATATACTGCAGCAATTAGACAACCACGTATGTGATGATTTTTCTTTATTCATTGATTATTTAACCAATTAAATTAGCTGCACACTTCCAGTCAAAAAAAGCAATAACCACCTTCAAGCAATATCGATCCAAAAGAAACACCTTTTACATATCTATCCTGGAACCATCGAGTTTTCCAACCCCGACAGTTATACTATATTTTTACCCCATATAGAACTGAAATCATAAGTTGAATACAGAGCAACCGAAAAACAAAAGGAGAAGATAAAGAAACTATTAGGCATACCATTAATACCAACCAAGAACAAATAATCATTTCTAACAAAAACCCTATTTATCAAAACCTAAAGACAAAATTAGAAAAGCATATATACATTTAGTATTTTATCAGCATATTTTACCCAATTATAACAAATTTACAGGATATATATACAGTGTACTTAGAATACCTGAAAGGGCAATAAAAGTACCAACTGATTAAAGCATTTGTCTTTTTCGTCCATGCATACTCGCAATGACTCCCAGTTACTAACATTATCATCATATGTCCTTCGGATCAAATTGAAAGACCAGAAAAAGAATAATAATAACAACTTTTTTAAAGGGAAAAGAATAGCCGAAAGAACTCTGAACACCATTAGAGCTGTTCGCACAATTTGCAAAGAGATCAGTTGAATACAATATCAAGAGATTTTTGATGTTCTATCTGAAGTTAGCATAAGGAATTGTTAAAGAAATAAAATTCAAATAAAAGAAGTAATTAAATGAGAAACGTAGAAGAGAACCAATTCAAGAGCACATCAATCATTTTATGTATTGTTTGAGAAATGAATCTGAGCTCCTTTTTAGAACAGAAAGTACTTACTCGATATATAATTACTTATGGCAAAAGACATAACTAAAATTGGTCTCTAGTTGCTGTAAATAGAGAGGAATAAGCCCCCTCTAAAAGCAAATTATCCACATTAAAAAAATCAGAAAAAGGAACAAAATCACCTATTTACCGTCCATGCTATATCGATCATCATCGACCTCAAATCCTGACTTGTCATGTCCCTGATTATGATCACCAGCTTACTGCACCTAGCCTTTTCCTAAAAGTAAAACAAACAAAAAATAAAAGGCCAGCCAGGAACAAAATTAGATACAAAAAGGTCAAAAGGGCGCCAAAAAATCAACACAAAGCTCTTCCAATAACCCAAAAAACATAGCAGCAGCTTTCCCACAACACAAAACGACTAAGCAGCACACCTTACTGGTGAAGAAAAGACCAAACAGTTTAGAACAGCAAAAAAAGACCTGAGGCATACCTTCAAAAGCAAAGAACTTGTACCAGCAATAACCGCAAAAAACCTGAAAATGCATAATTGAGGTATTTATGATGGAGAACGACACAAAAATAACAAATGAGAAATGACAATAGTAGAAATTAATTTTTAAGATTTACACATTCATACTAAACAATGCACACCCTAAAAATTAAAAAAATAAATACATATTGATCTATCCTTTACCGAATCAAAAGGTACTATATTCAAGTATTCATACTTCTATGAAATTGTTCTCTTTTACTTCTCAGAACTCGTAAAATAGTAAGACAAAAAAAAATTAACTGATGGTGTAGAAAAGAGAAGAGAAATTGGAAAAGATTTTGGAATCTTAAAATAGAAAGGATTAAGCTAACCCAAATCGAGTTGATGGCAATGTGTACAATCTAATACCATTATGGATCCTTGGTTCTAGCATGCAACATGAGCTGCACAAAAGCAACAGCAAAGAAAGGAGGAATCACAATCTCACTTGGGGATCAAAGAAGAGAACAACATCAAGCTACAAAGAAGAGGACGGGACTAACCTGATAAGAAGCAGCGATGATTATATCAGGATTGGATCAGAGATAGCCCAAACGCACTTCATAAGTTGGTATCGTCATGTGACGGCACTTCATAAATTGATAAGAAGCTGCTAGGATTATATCAGCATTGGATCAGAGATAGCCCAAATGCACTTAGTAAGTTGGTACTCGTCATGTCACGCCACTTCATAAGTTCTCTCTCTCATAATAAGTTGGTAAATCTTAAATCAAAATATGATAAGAGCAAAAATATCAAAACTGGAAACACACATTTGGACAGATATTTCATCACCCACACAAACCAAATCAGCATCTTTTAAACATAGGATCAAGAAAACAAACATGCTCGAACAATACTACATCCTTTAAATGAGATTTATCCTTCAGTCAATTAAGGAAAAATATGTGAGATTCCTAAACTAATTTAGTTAATTTAAAAAGGGACAGAGCCTTGTAAAATTTCATTGAGAATGCATGAAAATCTTGTTAGTATCTCTGACCACCATGGGCACACTTTTATTTATTCTCAAAGCGAAAAAAAATGTAGGAGACCAATAGAAAAACGGAGATGTTTTGCAAAAACACTGGAAGCACATAGTTGTGAGAGCCTATCTGGCGCAAAATACAGAAAGAATACACCATAGATATATTTCATTTTCTGTGTATGAATACAACACATTGATTTTTAAATAAAGAAGCAAGAAAATTACCTCGTGAAGTGCGAGATCAAATTAAATACAGTAATGCATGAGGCATGGTTTGCCCATGGAGCCAGGGATTTGCAATCTGTTACAAAATAAGGTACGATACTATTGCTTAAATTCTATATTCAATTGTACACAATCAAGAAAAACAACTTAAATAACTGAAACAACGGTGCAATTGCAAAAGGAGCTAAATCCATAAAAAATAGTAATAGAATGGGAGATCTAATTAGAATATCTATAGAAGAAGAATATTAACCGACGTTTCTTTCTTATCCATGAAAAAAATAATTTACTTCCTGACAGGGAATTACAAAACAGGCTTCGTTATTTTTAATCCCAAGTCCTCTTATCATAAAAACAAACTATATATTACAGTCAAAGAGCACAAAAAACATCAAACCCCATTTATGTTGCTATATATTCTAATCGGGAAACATATCTACAGTAATATCCAAATACTTTTTTGAAATGAACAAAATAAATGAATCAAATACTGAAAATGGACTATCAATAAAGAAGAAAGTGTAAAAATTGACTGGCGACCAGAAATTAGGCAAGCGAATCATTTTTTTTTGTTAAATTATACGCCATAACGATCAGGCCTTGAAAGGATCACCGATGTATAATACGAAGACCTAACACCGGGAAATGGATCACCAATTTTTTCCGTAAACAACCCAAGGTAAAACAAAGCAAAAGAAAGAAAGCACGGAAGTAGCAAAAACGAACGCACCAGAGAAGGTGAAGCAGCAACCAAGAGCGAGAGAAGAAGAATTGGACAGCCAATCAGAGTATGAATTGCAGCGACAATTTTAGTCTGGCACTTCACAGATCTATCCTGTTCGATCTATCTAGTCCAGCCGTAAGAAGAAACCCTAGACCTAAGAGGGATGGAGCAGTTGAGATGCATCTGCGGACGAAGCTTCGCGAAAGAAAGAGAAAAGAGAAAAGGCAGCGAAAGCGCTAGCGGAGACGAAGGGCTCAGATTCATTCCAGAACAGTAACGCAACCGTTGCGATTTGAGCTCTTTCTACAGTGATTTGAAGGTTTGAAATTGAAGTATTTATAATGGCCATATGCCCATATGGGCCTTCAACTCGCACGTCCATCGGAAAGGGACAGAATTACATCAGTCTGAATTGAAAGGACAAATTGGAGACGGGAAGGATGAGCATCCTAGTATAATCCTATATATTGCCGCGACAAAATACCCAAAGAGTTTCATTCATGCTTTTAAACCGCAGTGTTATACTATAATAATCATAGGAAATTAATTTGTATATATTTTTCTAATGTTTTACTATTTTTTGGATACCATCAATTTCTTTCTATCTAAACATATTTTTTTCAAAAAATTATAAAATTGTATTTCCAATTAATTTTTTTGGAAATCAGTAGAGATCATCTCTAGCTATTTTCCATTTAAAAAAAAAGGGCTCACTTACTACCAGTATATGACATTTCCAATAAAATTTCAACATACAGATTACATCGAGCGACTTGAAAAACAGATCAAACTACAAAAATATAAATTAAAACCAATCTAGTGACATATTTTTATTGTCAACTCGTACTACATATATTCTTTATAACCATATTTTATTAAAATTTATCAATCATCCATATTTCCAACAGACAACCCATATCTCACAAGGAGTATTGAACTACCAGAAATTACTCGAAGGAAGACAATTCAGTCTGATAATAGAATTGACCAGAAGGGCTACCATCAGGAAGCAACGCCAACATTACAGGTCCTTTTGCACCTTGCTCAACAGTTAACATCCCCGTATCATAGTTGATATCCGTCCTCACATAACCAGGACATACACAATTTGTAATGATTTTTGGATAACTTTTAGCGATTATTCGTGTGTAGGCACATACTGCAGCTTTCGAGATCTTGTAGGCCGACATAGTATAAGGCCAGCCGCTTTCTTTTAGTCTTCCTTCCTTAAAATCATCCAAAAATTTACTTACCAGCTCCTCCAATCTAACTTCTGTCAGATCATTTATGTTCCCTAACTCTTTTCTGATACTCTCTCCAGGGATACGCTGAGAAATATATACAAAAAAATGTCAGCCACTTGTGACTTGCAATCAAAAGAAGAATGTTGTTTCCTTTGTTTTCAAACGGATTTTTCCGATCTTACCTGTAGCTTCCCAGCAGATGAAGAGACATTAACAATTCTGGGAATCTGAGATAGCTGAAGTAGAGGGATGAATGCCTTGCACATTTCCATGGTTCCATGGTAGTTAATGTCTATACATTCTTGAGCTTTCTCATAAGGTTCAATTAGTGCAGCGGAAAGGCTACCTAAGTCACCTACCTAAGTATCCCAAGTTAATTAATGTTTACTCAATATTTAGTTCATTACATATGATGTTTAGGTTTAGGGGTAATATTGGTATACTAGTACCAGGACATAGGATGTACCAGTGTATCCTGAGGGTTGCTTTACATATGACTTGTACTTTTTGTATGATTTTGTATTTCTGTGCTTTTCATTTAAGGAAGTGGTGTAATAAATCTGTACTTGTTTAAGAAAACAATGATTTTTTTTCCTTTTTCCTTTTCAGGAAACATCAAACCGATTTACATAAGAAAGGATAAACTTACCACTAAAGTGTCTTGGGATACTAATTCGCCACCGTTTATTCCTGCATTGTTTATCTGACAAATAAAAACAGCTAATGTTAGGAGCATGTGGTTTCCAGTTAAAATATTTTTTAAAAGAAGATATACAAACTATTTTTATCATAAATAACAACAAATATGTAAGAAATATTCCTCGGAGACCTTTTACAAGATGAATGTATTATATTATGTATTGGAACTTTATGAATAATATGTTGTTATTCTGTTTCTTACGAAGATGTTTGTAAAATGTTTGTTTTGAATAACATGACTCCTAAATTCAGTCTTATTATTTGTGATATTTAACCACAATTACATATCCTAAACTCTACAGTATATAAATCTATGTTCTATTGGGCTCCAAAATTGAGTAAATATTATTCACCTTTCCCAAAATCTTTTTTTCTTCGAGGGATGGGTGGCAAAGTGCCACACTGACAAATTTTATATCAATGAAAACTTATTTACAGGGCTTTCCCAAAATCTTATTGTAATTATTTTGAATCATACGGTGATTGCCACCTGACCCTCAAAAAAAATATTTTGAATCATACACTGACCTTATGTAATCAAGGCATAAATAAAATCTGATATTGCAAAAAAGTAAAAATTTTCAGGTGTCTAGTAATAATCATCAGAATCTAATGAAAACTTACCAGAATATCAAGCCTCCCAAATTGGCTCTGAATGAACTCTCTCAATGTCGAAATACTCGCCGGATCAGCTACATCCAGTTGATGGAATACTACATCAGTAGCACCTTCTTCTTGTAGCTTCTTCACGGCTGCTTTACCTCTCGCCTCATCTCGGGCTGTTAGCACTACTTTCACACCAGCCTCTAACAGTTGTTTGCAAATCTCTAGCCCAATTCCTTTATTAGCTCCTGTCACTATAGCAATCCTGTATAAAGAAAAAAGCAATTAAGCAGAAATCACGGATATAGAGGCATAGAGCGCTCTTGTTTCATGGAATTGTTTGAACTAACTATATGTCCATCATATACCTTTGGGGGGCAGTGGATAGCATTGTCTAATGCAACGATCAAAGGATGCTTCCAAAGCGTGACACAACGATTTCTCTGATTGAGCCACTTGGATGTATTTATAGCGGGAAGACGTCATATTTTCTGTTGTTTTTTATGGGCCTTCGACCAATTCTATTGGGAAGTAGTAAGCAGTGGTACGTAAGTGCGGTGTCCAGAGAAAAATCGTGTTATAGGGACTTTTGGGGAACTTTGTTCGTGAGTCACCGAAGCACTGCCTTGCTTGGAATTTGGTGAACAAATTTATACTGCTGACGTGGCACTTATTTTACTCATCTCTTTTTTATCGGACGGACCTAATTTATGTGGATTGTGGGCCATATTTTTCAATCTACCACATGTAAACTATTATGCCAATCTTTTGTTTACTAGATTATCACATCAAAAAAAAAAAAAAAAATCGTTCATTTTGGAGCCGGTCTCTTAATTAATTTCTACAAATTTTATCTCATTCCTACAACAATATGCGCGAGACTTTTTATGACGAATAGTATTGGAATAGTGGAAATTAATCTAGTCGAACAACATTTAATCATATTTTAAGCAACCAACAAAGTAGGTCAAGTATTAGGATATCAGACATTTAACAAAGGAAACGTCTAGCACGGCGAATCAAAGGAAATTGATAGCAATTTAATAACAACATCATTATTTTTTATTATTATTATTATTATAATCATTTATTCAAAGTAATTACTTGTTGATGACTTGGTGTTGACCGCACCACACACACCTAAACTAAAATAAGAATGGAGCACATGACGTAATCAATGCGGTTCGTTCTACTAATTTTATAAACTTTTTTTTGGACAAACTAGATAGTGACTATCTAGTAGTATAAACTTGTGAAGATATATTAGAGGAATTAAATATGCAACCAAGAAAAATATTCAACCGCATAAGCCAGGCCGTGAGGGCCTAACGACTTACAACGCACAACCACACATTTCTTGTTTTCTTTTTTTATGACTTAATTTTATTTCTTTTCGGCCCTTAAAAATATTATTTCTTTTCAAATGAACATCAGTTAATCCGCAACTATATATAGGAGCGAAATAGGAGCCGGAAAAAAAAAAGGGAAATTGATTACCGCCATCTGCATTTTTGTCATCCCTACCATCTCTAAATATAAAGTGAACACATACCACAAATAAAGTGAACATGTAGACGATCTAAGTGAACACATACGAACAAATAAGTTCAATGAAAATAAGTTGAATATGCATGTAAACTTCTGAACAAGTGATGACAGCACTTATTTGTTGTAAGTGTTCACTTAGATAGTCTATATGTTCACCTTATTTATGTATATGTTCACTTTGTATTTAGCGATGGCTGAGATGGTATATTTGCCGATAGAATTTATAATTCCTGAAAAAAAAGAATTGCTGAGTTATCTAAAAAAAAAAAATTTGCTTGAAATGTGAATTTTCATTTAGATAAGCGATTGACTATATCCAGGTAATTTTACTTTATTGTGGATTTATATATAATGAGCGGCTTATTTGAGGTCACATTGTGAATTCATTTTGATATTGTTTACAAATCATAATTACTGGATGGCCTTTTTAATTTTCTTTTCAAACATTGTCACTGGTGTGTCATGTACTCATGTGTAAAGTGCATGAATAATCTACTGCTCACCTATTTTCAAGTTGTCCCACTTTCATTACATTCAGAGTATTCTGGCTTCTCACTCACAACTTGTTGCTCAGATTAAAGGCTTCTAGCACCTCCCGTAGATATTTCTGTGTTAACCACTTAACCTCCAAGCTAGTTTCTAAAAAGGCAAAAGAAATTCTATTGATAGCATTCTTTGTTTTTTGGAGAGAGCGCTGCAATAGAATTTTCAGAGGTTCAATTAAATCTCATTCTTCGTTGGTGGATGCAGCCCTCAATTTTGCGACAAACCAAGGACGGTATTTGCTAAAATTTCCTAGTAGTCCCACAACTGAGTCACGTCATATATGTTGCATTTATATAAATTCCTAGTACAAGTCAATGTTGCAATATCTGCTTAAAGCTGATTCTTTTTTTATTGGATAAATCTCAACGGGCTTAATGTTTATAGCACAAAAGTTGTTTGATGAACTGTCTAGTAATTCTTCAGTGCACAGGGACCACTTCATGATTATTGTAATAAAAAATAAGTTCAAACAGAAAATATATATCATCATCATCATCATCATCGTAGAATCTCTTAATACAAATTAATACCATAGAGCTATTATATATGACCACAAATTTTGTACACAACCGTGCTTGTTCAATTCAACAACAATTATTATATTAAAACCAGATAATATCACAAACTGTGGTCACTGTTTTAGTCAATTACTCAAATGAACACAGTTCAGTTTCATCGTAGAATTGGCCTGAAGAGCTACCATCAGGAAGCAATGCCAACATTACCGGGCCTTTCGCACCTTCCTCAGTCGATATCACTCCTGTGTTGAGGTTTATGTCGGTCTTTACATAACCAGGGTTGACAGAATTTGCAATGATTTTTGGGTACTTTTTGGCAAGTATCCTTGTATAGGCACACACTGCGACTTTGGAAACGGTATAGGCTGAGCTCATGTCAGGCCAACCACTCTCTTTCAGCCTTTCTGCCTTAAAATCTTCCAAAAAGGTTTCCAGCAGCTCCTCCAATCTAACTTCAGTATAGTGTTGATGTTTCCAATTTCATTTCGGATGTTTTCTCCAGGGATAAACTGAATCGGTCATTGGAAAAAGAAAATATTCACTGTCATGTTGGAAACTTCCAACCAAATAAATTTTTTTTCATGTATTGCTAATTTTCTTACTTGAAGTTTCCCAAAATACGACGAGACATTGACAATTCTGGGGGATTCGGAGAGCTGAAGCAGAGGGATGAAGGCTTCACACATTGCCTTGGTTCCATAGTAGTTGATGTCTATACATTCTTTAGCTTTCTCATAAGGTTCAATCGTCATAGCAGCAAGGAATTTCAAATCACCTGCCTGGATTGGAAGGTAATCAGGCTTTTACAAGAATATAGCTAAAATGTTAATCTAGATTTTTATTTTTCCCTTCTTGGTTTTGAAAAACAAACAAGTATCTTACTCAATAGATAAATTACCTGTAATTTTGCCTGAACCTCCAGAATATAACTGCTATCGCCTCCATTATTTATCTGACAAGCAAGACAGCAAGCAGGAAGCATTATGAAGGTAATTGTAAATAGGAAAATTAATTATTTCATTGCAAAAAAGAAAAAAACAATATTAAAATATACAGGGGCAGCGCAAACAGGTGCACTTATAGTTTCTATTGAATACCTTCTCAGTAATTGGCTTTGAAAACTCATGTCCTACAATCCCTGCATTATTCACCTGTTACTACAATTTGTTAGTATTGAAATAGCATTTTAGTTGTGCATACAATACAGGTATGTATGTAAAAAGACACAAAACATGTACCAGAATATCTAATTTTCCATACTGGCTTTTGACAAAACCAACTGAAGATTCAATGCTGGAAAGATCAGTGACATCCAGCTGATAAAAGATTACATTTGTCAGACCATAATCTTTAGTAAGCTTCTCTACCGCCTCTTTGCCTCTCTTCTCATCTCTTGCAGTTAGAATGACATTTGTCCCATTCAAAGCCAACTGCCTACATATCTCCAGTCCTATACCCTTGTTCCCTCCAGTCACCAATGCAATCCTGAAACCAAAGAAAATTCATATGATGTAATGTACTACAAATACTTTTTCAGAGAAAGATTGATGTAGAAGATAAATGCTATTAGTTGTTATACCTCTTGTATGCTTCCATTTTACTCATCTTGGTCAGGAATTAGCTATGAAATTTTTGTTCCAAATATGAAGCTTTGTATTATATTATCCTAGTATAGAATTTATAGATGTATGGTTCGTTATTTCGGTTTATCTAGGTATGGTGTGCACTCCTTTTATTCCACGGGGAATATCCAATATGAAGTATTGAAGTATTGCGCGCGTCACTGCTTGCCTTTACCAAGTAATTCTTCAAAGAATTTTTTTCACTTGCGTCATTGATTACTCATGCTTCATATTTGCCTCATAGGGTTGCTCATATTTGTTGAAAGATCAAAGCCCACTTTTATTGAACTTTTTAATGATATTCTTTCTAAAAGAAGTCAAAATGTTGACGTTGCGAATATTGGGTCAGGAGAAAAGGACTAGTGGTGTCGAAATCAAATCAGCTAGAAATAGTTATAAACAAAAAGTTGAATGCGGTTGCGCAACAAGGTGCGACCGTGAATAATATTTGCCACTCGTCTTTTATAAGATATAAAAGAAAAAGAAAATTAATTATGAAAGTAATAAATTAATTAAAATGCTAATACGTGTGGTAAGCTTGCCTTTATTGAACCTGTGAGACGGTCTGTTACTCTGTTATCTTTTTTTATTATTTAGTTTTATTATTTTTATTATTTTTTTAGAATATAAATGTTCGTAGGCTTGGGGTTTTACTATCCTATTGAGTGATCGATGACATCATAAACAAAGTTCCAGAAAAAGGATAGGGACAAAAGTATTTCTTACCAATTTACCGAGTCAGTAATGATGAGTTACAATTTACAAATCGTCTTCAAATCCCACATGGTAAATTCCGAAATGGGCAGCATCCAATCTACCCGTGAAGATTTAATCAGACGGTTTAAATTCCTCAATGTTATTATCAATTTTCCATCAGGATAAACTTGTTAGTAACCGATATTATTTCAAATCAGACCGTTCAACTAAAAATACACAAACCAAATCTATCTACATATATAAAAGAGACTCCCTAAATCCCATTAGAAGGTAATATCAAGTCCTTTCATTTTTTTTTTCCATCAGACGTCCAAATTGAAATAACAGGTCCCAATTTTCGTTTTTTGGGGGAAAAAAATAGTAGCAAATGAGGATAACAACATATATTGGGCCTTTGTACACATCCCATCAAACCTTACTTTCACTAAAGATGAATGAGAAAATTATTTTAGTCAGTTATTGAATTTGTTGAAGAAGATATTTTTCCAAATCCTTGACATTGCCTTGTTGGAAAATTCCACCGTACTTCTTCTCCAAGGATGTTCAAAACAATTAAGGAAACCTCAATACAAATATCTCTTTTCTAGACAATGGTCTTATATTATATAAATCCTCTATTTCCCTGATAACACTAAAACATTCAGTAGGCCAGTAGCTGATTTCTTCCATAGTAAATATTAAAGATGGAATATAGACAGAAGTAAGAATATTCCTCAATCATTGCATCCAGGTGACAATGTTAGATTTTTCATTAGATTTACCCACTAAATGATTTCTTAGCAGGATTGCAATCGTGACTGGGGCAAACAAAGGAATTGGGCTGGAAATATCCCGGAAACTGTCAGACAACGGTATCTTAGTTGTGCTAACTGCAAGAGATGAGGTCAGGGGTCAAGCTGCAGTCAAGAAATTACAAGATGTAGGAGTTAAAGATGTTGTCTTTCATCAATTGGATATAAGTGATCCTGCTAGCATCACTTCTTTGAAGGAGTTTGTCATGACCAAGTTTGGAAAGCTCGATATACTGGTAACTTCACTGCAGAACTTAAAATCATTATAATCATTGGTACACCAATAAACATCATTTTGCCTTTTTCTGTTTAATTTAAGACGGTAATTTTCTTCTGATCAAATATTTAATTTTGGAATTACATTCTTATTTAACAAATGGTACCATTGTCGACAGGTAAACAATGCAGGAGTTGGCGGTGTTGAATTGCAATCTCCAACAACTTTAATGGTAATTTTCTCTTTCCTTATGTTTAAAGATTTGTTTGACTTTTCTAGGGGAAAAAAGGGAAAAGTAAAAAGTATCATGGATATGATGAATTCATGATATTGGCAAGTAGTTATTAACATTATCTCAACTCAAGAGAGTAAATACTGATTTACTTGAGCAATTTAGGAAGGTGACCCCGAGAGTCTTTTTGATGCAATAAACGAGACTTATGAGATAAGCAAAGAATGTATAGATATTAACTACTATGGAACCAAGGCAATGTGTGAGGCATTCATACCTCTGCTTCATCAATCCAAGTCTCCAAGAATTGTTAACGTCTCTTCCACTTTTGGAAAACTTCAGGTAAGAAGAATACTAATAATTATAGCAAGCATACCTCTTCTGGCTCCAACTTAACAGAAATTATAGTTATTATCTTCTATCTGACTATTTCAGTTTATCCCTGGGGATAGCATCAGAAAAGAACTACGAAACATTGATAATCTGACGGAAGATAGATTGGAGAAGCTGCTGGGTACCTTTTTGGTTGATTGCAAGGAAGGTAGATTAAAAGAGAGTGGCTGGCCAGATCAAGCTTACTCCGCCTATAAGGTTTCCAAAAATG
The DNA here is from genome assembly GCA_028095005.1 of Rhynchospora pubera. Classification (NCBI taxonomy): domain Eukaryota; kingdom Viridiplantae; phylum Streptophyta; class Magnoliopsida; order Poales; family Cyperaceae; genus Rhynchospora; species Rhynchospora pubera. Next base: position 55,077,943 of record CM051462.1, read on the forward strand.
CAGTAAGTGCCTACACAAGAATACTCGCAAAAAATCACCCCAGATTCATTGTAAACTGTGTTTGTCCTGGTTATGTGAAGACCGATTTTAACTACAACACCGGGACAATATCCGTTGAGGAAGGTGCTAAAGGCCCAGTAATGTTGGCACTTCTTCCTGATGGTAGCCCTTCTGGTCAGTTCTATAATCAAACTGAACCATCTTCATTCGAGTAATTTCTTATAGTAGGGAACTCCATGTAAAATTTAATGAGTTTATATTGTAATGATGGTTGCTAAATTTTGCTAGATTCAATAATTTTGCAATGTAGAAAACTTCCATGCCATATATTTATTAGAGCTAAATAATTCTTTACAAAAAAAAAAAATGGCACAAGTGTAATCTTTTTGGATTTGATCTACCAAAGATAACAAAATTCTTTTTTATTTCATTGATGGAACAGTTGCTCGACATTTCATTACATCAGATCGAGATCTTGGCTGCACTAGTTACAATGTAGTATTGAAAATGAAAGAAACTATTTGGATGTTTTTAATAAAACTAATAGGTTGGAACCAAGAAATTGAAATTAACTAAAAAATACGTATCTAGTTAAACCAACAAAATTTTGTGCCACTTGCTTACACCAAATGCAATAACTGGCGATTATACAGTAAGCCCACTACACCAAATGCAATAACTGTCCGAAATTTTTTCCATATTAAATTATCAAAATCTTAATTATTAAAAAAAAATAAATAAAAAAAATATTACATATAAATTTTCATATGATTTTTTCTTATTTTTTCGTATTTTTTAAATAATTTTACAATTTATTATCTATTTTTCTAATTAATTAAGTAATGAATAAACAAATAAAAAGGCAAAAAAAATCCAATATAATTAAAAAATTACATACAAATTTACATTTTATTTTTCCTGATTTTTTCAGATTTTTTAAATATTTTTACAATATTTTTTCTATTTTTTTATTTTAATTAACTAATTAATAAACTAATAAACTAAATAAATAAAAAAAAACTAACCTTTTTTCTGCGTCCGCGTCGTCCAGAGAGAGAGCGAGCGAGATCGAGCGAAGAGAGAAGGGGAGATCTGAACCCCTATATAAAAGCGAAAGCTAAGATCGGAATCCTGGACAGAATCCAATCTAAGCTTAGATCGGAATCCAGGATTCCGATCTTGCGTTCAGAATCTAGGATTCCGATCTCGTGATACTATTTAAATTAATCTTATTATATTGATATTATTTTTAATATATTATATTAATTTAATACTATTTTTTAAAATTTCGGCTGCTTAGTTCATAAGCAAAGCATTTCAAATCAACTTAATTTCCCTGTTCCTCAATAGTCAAATACTCAATACATTGAAAAGCATGTCATCACGAGATTCACACATTACATATCGTCTGATTCTTTTCCGTTTCAAAATTGCACATGGAGCAAGAAACTAATTGCTATATTTTAAGTTGATTTGGGAATAAAAATATTTTCTTTTTTCTATTATGGATATATTTTTGTTAAATTCTGACTTAAATCTTCCTGTGAAGCTTAGGTATCAATAGCAATTTAATACCTTAAAGCAGATTGAACACATAAAAGTAAAACAAATAAAGATGGAAGAAAATAGTACAGCTGACAGACCAGAAAATAGTTTGCAATCTTAAGATCAAGCTAGAAGGTGATAGGTGTAATCATTAATTAACGTGTTTGAAAAATAAAACACAATTGCCAGGATCCGTAAATCATATAAAATAACAACATTTAAGTATAGAACTTACAAATTGAAGAGCAGAAATCGTTAGTCATTAGGCGGAAGCGTTAGTATTGATCTTCAACAGTTTTCCTTAGACATTATGATGGACTTCTTTATAGGCGTTTTCTCTACTCATTTTTTTTCCTCTTTTATATTTATGTGGCAGAAAAATGAACCAACCATTAGACATAATAGAAAATGAGTATTTATAATATATTTCTAAGGCAACCATTGGGATCAATATATTAAATGTGGACATCAAAATTTTCCATCAAAATAATGATGCACCCTTTAGTAATTTAACTTAAATAAACTTGGTTCATAATTAACAATATAGACCACATAAAAATTCCAACAGAAGAATCTAGTTTAACAGGTGTACAATTTTAATTACCAGAATAACAAGCCTCTTAAACTGGTGCTGGGTGAATTGAGAAGCAATGCTCACTGGATCGGCTACATCGAGTTGATGGAACAATACATCTTTAGCTTGCTAACAGCGGCTTTACCCCTCGCTCGTCTAGTCATCTCATCTCTCGCAGTTAACACGACCATATCACGATAACACCTTTTTCTAACGGTTGTCGGCATATTTCCAGCCCAATTCCTTTGTTGGTCCCTGTCACCACTGCAATCCTGCATACAACATTGCAGTTAGATTGATATCCGTGAATATATGGTGGTAGAAACTTTAATTGAAGTCGATCAAAGCCTAGGCATCCGTGAGGTTAAGATAGAAATTAGACCTTTGTGTGCAGGCGTCTCCCATTCTTAGTTTAAGCAATGGTTTCGTAAGGCCTGTTGATATGTTTGTTGGTGCAAAATCAAATAAACAAATTCGGATAGCATAAAAATAAATAATTAAAATATTTTTATCCGAATCGCACTAGGCGCTGTCCTTAAGCGTATTCCATCTCAATATGCAAGAGGAATCGCAACCAAGATAATTCGGGTAGGTGTCACTCCTTAGAGCACGACTGGAAAAGTGACTGATGAGAGATCTCCACAATATCCAGCAGAAGCAATCGGAATAATATTCAAATTGAGTTGAAAATTAAATCACTAAGAGAAATATCGGCTCCGTTTGGATAGGTGTGGGAAGAAGAAAAGAAGGAAAGAAATGAGAAGAAGTATTGGGAAGTGTGTAACTTTGTGAAGAGTTTGAATTGTTTATAATAAATTTTCTTCCCTTCTTCCCTTCTTCCTTCTTCCCACACGTATCCAAACGGAGCCATCAAGTTTCATGGGAAATAGCTAGGAATATCTGATCAAGATTTTGCCTTATCAACTATATTGTTTATCTTCTCTGTTCTGCCCTTTCATCAACTACAAGATGGATATAAATAGAACATGTATAGCAACGATAATTGATCAAAATAAATTCCATATTCAATTGACAAAGAAACGGTAACTAGTAGCGGGAATAATAGATTAATTAGGTCAATTCATTTTTGCACAATGAAAAGGCTATTAAATTTCCATCCGTTTGGGTAAATTAAAAAACCAATACCTATATTATTCGGTATATTTATATTTATTGATGAAAATGGGATATCAAAATATAGCATCTAAGGCAACGGCAAATTGCCAATTCTTAATCACAGACATTAATACATTAATTGAGGAATGATATTGAAGCAACAGTAATTAGTGGGAATAATGAATAAGCGGTTGCAGAAGAGATAAAAGTCTAATGATGTAATATTTTATAAATGGATTTACCACATAGAAATTTTGAGTTTTCAACTATATGTTTCAACAATGTCAGGATTACTTTTTAAATCTTTCAATGACAACAATGCTATCAATTATAAAATCAAGGGAGGCACTGAAGTTTGACAATCTTGTCAATGAAATCCAAACCGTTAGATTAAAGACAGCTTGTTTCTCGTCTCCCCAGTATACCTGTCTAACGTGTTAAATGGCACGGTATTGCACTATACTGTTACCGTGTCATTTAATAACGGAACGAAATCGGTATTGCCACATACCGTTTTGTTTATTAAACGAAATAGATTTCTGTGCCATCAATCGTTCCACTTCAGAAATTACACATAAAACGGTTTGAAATGAGGTTGAAACAGTCGAAACGGTATAAACAGCTGTGCCACCTACCGTTCCACTTAGAAAACGGTATAATTTTTTGTGCCACAAATCGTTCCGTTTCAGCTGAAACGTGGTGGCAAAACGGCAAACGGCTGCCGTTGACACCCCTACTCCCCAGTGCCCAGTTGCAGTAGTTAGCAACTTCTCTCCATATACCTTGGTTACCACTCCAATCTTTTATTATTATTATATAAAATTAATGATTCCTTTCCATTTTATGCACACTGAATTGTGGATATTTTTGAGAATGCATATAAAATTTCATGGCAATATAAATATTTTAAGGGCTCCCAATAATTTAAAAAGCAATATAAATTTTCTGAAACTTACGAAAATGGAGGTAACCATTGAAAGTTAAATGGAGAGAACGACAAATGAGAGGAGATGGCTGATGTCCGGTTTTGGAGTGGACCATTAGTCCGGTCTATTAGTCCCACATTGGATATATAGCTTTGCGCCTATACGACAAATGAGAATGCATATAAAATTTCCGGTGTGGACGCCGCTTCAAGGAGGGTATCCTCTGCCAACCTTTTGAGGTCGGTAGAGGGCCAACTCTTGATCCGAGCCGTTCGATCTAATCTCGACGGTTAAGATTTTTCGGGCCTACCAATCTCAGTTACATGCACGGGGCTCTCTTAACCGTTGAGATTAGATCTAACGGTATAGATCGGAAGTTGTCACTCTACCGACCTTAAAAGGTCGGTAGAGGATGTGATTCCGCCGCTTCATGCCTTTTTTTTTTTTTGAGGTGCAAAGCCCATGGGCCATTTCCATTAAAGAAAGTTCAAATAAATACAAAAAACCGTAGGAGACTACCATCCACCTAACTTCCTCCCACCAGTCCTGGAATAAATGCAATCACCAACTTCCTACCCCACTACCCATTAAAGAAAAAACAAAACCTCACTGTTAAGCAGTCTCCTTAGGCAATTAAAGAAAGGAAAGAAAAAATAAAACACCGACTAGAAAACAAAAGCAACAACACAATCGGGCAGAGGGAGCTGCAACCAATAGTTTACCCGACAACTAGACACAAGTCCAAGCCGGACTATCAGATCTGTTCGCCTTCGCTCACAGACCGGCGATCTGTTCCAAAAATCAACCTCAGTGGGATTTCCTTCATCCTAGCTAGCTGCTGCGCCGTGGGGTATCCATGCAGATTGATGCCTTGTGTTTTAGCGAGCTGTGCCATATCATGAGCCTGCCTTACACTATCTCTGCCAGAGAAGCGAAGCGTCAGGCGGTTCTTATGCTGGTGGTAGGTGTGCAAAAGACTGTGAAAATCGGGTAAAATCTGATCCGCCATAAATTGTGAGTAATCAGCAGTAACAATTGCTTGTATTAGCCGCTGACAGTCACTTAAAATTATCCAGGTAGTGTTGGAAGCTTGGGCACTAAAAGCAGCATAATCAGTTGCTTCCTTAACCACAAGAAGCTCGGCATGTAAAGGATCCCCACAATTTTTCTGCTGAGCAATGAAATATGTGGCCCGATTTTCGAGATTGAACACCACTACCCCAATAGCTCCCTTGTGCCGATCAGTCCAAGCACCATCAGCCAAGATCACTCTCGTGTAAGGTGAGATTTTTAAAATTGGTAAGTCTGCGGGTTGCTGTATGTTATTCAGGTTTTTGTAAAGCTGCATGAGTTGCTTCGATTGTAAAAAAGCTCTCCTGGGATCTTCTCTTTTGTGTTCAAAGATAAACTTGTTTCTCATATCCCATATATACCAGCAAATATTGCAGAAAAAAAAGCACAAAATTCTCAGAGTTGTGTTGAAGCATAATTTTTTAGATTTTTTCACGGATGGGGCTCAGTAAATTATTTGTAATGACTGAAAGAATGGCGGTATTGGACATCTTCCAGATTTTCATAGAAGCTGTTCAGAGGAAAAAAGCATGATTGGAATCTTCCACCTGATTTATACATCTTTGACAGCCTGGTGAGATTGAGTCAATTCTGTTGTTTAAGATTTTTCCCAAAGGAAGAGAATTTGTTATTAGTCTCTATATGAATAATTTAACCTTGGGGCTGATCATTTTATGCTTCCACAACACATCCCACTTGAAATCCTTATAGTTAACCTGTATGTTATGCAATGTTTCTCTCAGCCAAGAATAACCTTGTTTGACCGAGTATTCTCTGTGTTGAGCAGGTTTCCAGATAAGTGTATCCTGAGTACTTTGGGACAAGCTAGGAGGTGTTGTATTTAAAAGGTCCCTAGCATGTGACAAGGGTAACATTTGTTGTATAATCTGCTTATTCCAGTTTTTTGAAATAAGGTCAATTGCTTCAGAAAGTGAGCAGTTTCTCTTCCTAGTAAGGTTAATGTCGTTTCGCCAGCCATCATACCAAGGATCTCCTCTAAGGAGGATCTTTTGCCCATCGCCAATTTTTCAGTAAATATTTTCTACAAGATAATGCTTGAGTTCTTGAACATTCTTCCAAAACAAACTGCAACCTCTAATATTTTTAGTCCCCCAAAAACCTTTGCTTGAGAAGTATTTATCTTTGATAGTCTGGACCCACAAGTTATCTTGGTTAGCAGCTATTTTCCAGGCCAATTTAAGCATTAGAGCAGTGTTAAAGATATGCAAGTCCTTAATACCCAAACCACCTTCGTCCAAAGGCATGCACATTTTTTCCCAAGAGATCAGAGAGAGATACCTTTTTTTGTTGAGTTTTCCCCAAAAAAATTTCCTTGCTAGAGAGACTAAAGTGTTAATTGTGTGTTTAGGTTGCAGGTTAACAGAGAAAGAATAAACTGGCAAGGAAAGGAGGACAGATTTTAGGAGTACAAGTCTGCCAGCAAGCGAAAGCGTGTTTGCTTTCCAGCCCCCCAGAGCATTCGTAAACTTGTGTAATAAATTTTGTTGTTTGTGGTTCCTGTAAAGGGGAGGTTGGTTGAGTACAACACCAAGGTATTTCTCTTCTCTCTGTGCTTCTCTTGCACCCCATAAGCTGAGAATTTGTAACTGCATATTGTCGTCGCACTGTCTGCTAAACCATAAAATCGACTTCTTTGGGTTTATCTGTAAACCTGAGATGTAATTGAAATCATTGAAAATCGTCAGCAACGCAATCACTTCATCTGTTTTGGCTGGGCCAGTGATCATTAGATCATCAGCATATAACAAATGAGTAATGGGTATGGAGTTAGGTGTCAATCTGATGCCCCGGATTGCTCCCGCCTGTAGCTGATTCTGAAGAGTTCTTGAAAGAAACTCCATAACCATAATAAACAAATATGGGGACATAGGACAACCCTGGCGTAATCTTCTTTTCGGAGTGATGAAACCCCCACCAGAGTCCCCATTTACACAAACGTAGATTTTTCCTCGTGAGAGTGTATTAATAATTAAATCAATAAGGTCTCGAGGAACATTATGACTTTGCAGCACACGTTTTAAAAAATTCCATTGAACCATATCAAAAGCTTTCTTAATGTCAGCTTTTAAAAGAAAACTTTGATCCCGATATCTAGAGGAGTTAAAAGAATGTAAAATCTCTCTTACCAAAATAATGTTATCCATAATCATTCTCCCTTTCAGGAAGGCAGTCTGAGTTGGTGAAATCAGCTCAGTAAGAAAAGGTTTTAGCCTGTGAGAAATGATTTTCATAAGCAACCTATAGAATATACTACCCACACTAATCGGACGATAGTCCTCCGGTTTCATTGCATCAGTGATCTTAGGGATAAGAATTAGATTGCATTTTAACCATTCTGAGGGCACTCTTTTATGTTGACAACAATCCCTGAAAGCTTGGGTGAGTTCCTCTTTGAATATAGGCCACAGTCTTTGTAGGAACCTTGCTGTGTAGCCATCCGACCCCGGTGCTGAGTCAGGTTCCATTAGACTGAGGATCACACCAATTTCACTTTCATCCGACGGTTGGGAAAGTGCAGCATGTGCTTCAGTAGGAATTGTCTTCCATTTATTCACTCCAACTTTACCAAACCAGGTATCATACACTGAGTCCGGGATCTGGGATAGAGTGGGACAATAGATTTCTTTAAAGTAACGGACAAACTCTCTTCTAATCTCATCGCGATCTCCAGTCTCTGTTCCATCAGGTAATCGGAGCACTACTATATCATTTTTTCTTCTTCTGATTGTGGCCTGTAGATGAAAAAAAGTGGTGTTCCAGTCTCCTAGTTTTGCCCATCTTTGTTTCGCCCTCTGTTTCCAATATTCATTCAGCATCTCCTCTGTTTTCATGTAATCAATTAGTTCCTGTTCCACTTCCAGGCTTTGGTACATAGGGTGTAAAGATTGATACTCCAAGATTTGCCTTTCCAAAGTTTTAAGTGTATCCTGGGGTTTTCCCTTACTCCTGCTCCAATTTTTAATGTTATTTTTTAAGGAAGTGAATCTATCTTCTGTGGTTTGGCCGGTGGAACCTTGCCACCAGAGTTCACAATTTTGGCAGAAACTTTCATCTTGAAACCAATAATTCTCTACACGAAAATGATGATTTTTCTTTTTGATGACCTCCCATCGTAAGATGATTCCCGCATGATCACTATAGATTCTAGGAAGATGGAAAACTGCCGCTTTAGTGAAAATCTGAGCCCAGGAAGAGTTAACAAGAACCCTATCCAGTCTTTCATAAATTAAGTCCAAGTGTTTTCTTTGATTGGTCCAGGTGAAGGCAGGACCATTGTACCCTAAATCAATGAGTCCTGTGTTATAAAAGAAGTCCTGAAACATTTTATTGTGCCAATCATTTGTTGTGTTTCCTCCCCATTTTTCATCAGAGTTCAAAATAGCATTAAAGTCACCAATTAAACATGTAGGGTAATCAAGGGAAGCATAATAAGATAAATCATTCCATAATCTTAATAAATGTTTTCTAGACGGATCAGCATAAATAGAAATCAGAATCCATTCATTAACCAGCACATTGCTAACAAAAGAGGTTCTAACTTTAGCCACTACAAAGAACCTATCTATTCTAATAATATTGTTGTACTAAACGTCTCTAGGTTTGTCGATTGCAAAACAATATCATTTGGCATTTAACAATCTTCTTTGAGTTTTATAGGAAGAAGATACAATTTATGAGGACTTGGATAAAAGCTTTAAGAAAGATCAAGATCAAGTCATTAGAGAGCTTGTAGGCTAGTTTAGACTAGGATAGAAGGTATACTTTAGTCCTTGTTTATCCTTAAAATGGTCTAGATAGCGAAAAGCTCAATAAACCAGCAAAATCCTGTTTTCTGTGACCTAGCGTCGTACAACGCTAGATAGAGTTACACAACGCTAGAACAGCTAAATTCATACTTTTGTGAACCAACGTTGCACAACGCTATATAGAGTTAGGCAACGCTGATTCACAACGTTGTACAACGCTCAGTAGAGTTGTACAACGCTGCAGTTAAAAAACTTGGAAAATTTCCTGAGTACCATCGTACAACGCCATATAACGTTGTACAACGCCACATAAATTCCAAGTTAGCTGTCCCATGTAAACAGTCGTTTTTACATGCAAAGTCTCTGAAGACGTTAGCCAACGTCTTTCAGCGTTGGATAACGTTAGCGTTGTGTGACGGCATATAGAGTTGTACAACGCTCTGTTGAATCTGTTAGAGTTGTTCCTTTTGTCTTCCTTTAGCGTTGTGTAACGCCATTCAGTGGCAAGCAACGCTCTGACAATTTCCAACGGAATTGTCGGAGCTTTCCTTTGGTTTTACACTCCTGCGTTGTGCGACGGCAAATAGCGTTGCACAACGCTCTGACAGACCAACGGCTATATTAAAGAGCCGTTAGAATTTACAACGGTCATATTCCAGCGTTGTATAACGCCATTCAGCGTTGTACAACGCTGTGGCCTGTTTTTGCTGGGGAACTGCTCATTTCGAGCCCTATATATATCCACCCCTTGTTCTCTCTCTAGAGAGGGCTTCACTTTGCAAAATTAGACCAGAATTGAGCCTTTGAGCACAGGGATACTCTCCCACTTGAGCTTTTCATAGCTAGACCATCTTGAGAGATTTAGTAGCCTCAAACACCACCACCCCGACATTGTCGCTAGGTGTAGGTTGGAATAGGTTGAGAGCTCTTCTCCTTTGAGGCCGTTGTGCCATTCGAGTTAGGTCGATCCGCCTCGAGTGTCCTTGTGACGAGGTGATTCGGTTCGAAGTTGTAGTCCCGTTCTTGTTGGAATTGAACGGAGCGCGCCCTTTGGTGGTAGCGAAACTCCCGGAGACGTACGACTAAGGCTAGCTTCTTCTAGCGGGTCGGAACTCCGTAATCATACCGAGTGTTCAATTTCTCTCTCTCTTTTTCTCTTTATTATCTTGCCATACTTGAATTGCTTGTGTGCTTGCTTGTATTGGGTACCAATTGAATTGTGTTAGGGTAGTTCATACCAAACCGGTTCAAAACCCCTTAATCGCTTCCGCTAAACCTTGTTTAAGCCGCCTCCTTAGGGACAACAAAGTGGTATCAGAGCGGGAACCTCGATTAAGCTATTCTTAATCTCGGTTTTCGGTCATGGCGGCTCGGTTTGTAGAGAGACCGGATAAATTAGGCCAAAATTGTAGAAATTTCTCTTTTTGGAAGAGATGCATGGTGAACTACCTCAATATCTTGGGATATTGGCATGTGGTAGAAAATCGGTATACCCCCGAATTTAAACCAAATTCGGTAGAATTGACCAAGAAGTCCCGTGATAACCGAATGGACAATGATTGTGCGGTTAATGCCATATTAGCCTCGGTCCATGAATCAATTGGTGTGACCCTTAGTCGTTTTGATCTAGCACACGATATGTGGATGGCTCTCCTCACCCGTTATGAGGGAAATTCTCAAATTAGGCATTCTAAATTGTATGAGTTGTACTCTCAATTTGAGAATTTCCACATAAAAAATGGTGAATCCATTGAGGATATGTACACTCGTCTTGTACAACTCCAAAATGAATTCACCGAAGGAGGTGAGCCCCTAACAAATGGCAAGATTGTAGGGAAGATGATGCGGGCTATGAGTGGACGGCACGAATGGGATGCTCACATCACGTCGCTTGAGACCATTATCCGGATGGACCATGCGTACACCCCGGAGCAAATGTACACCGAGCTTCGATGTGTTGAGGAGAAGCTCAAGCAACTCGCCAAACTAGAGCCTCATCCAAGAACCTTAGCCATGACCTCCACAAGCAATCCCGCCTCCACATCATCATCTCGATCCTCTCATCGCCGATACCCACATCAAACACCATTGAACCTCTACGAGCTTGATGAGACAAAGCAAGAGGTGGTGATTGAGAAGATGTTTCGTGGGTTGCTCAAGCATGAGAAGAAGTTCAACAATGAGAGATTAGCTAACGATGAACGGGAGTTGTGCTTTGTGTGCAACAAAGAAGGGCATTCCATGCACAAGTGTCACAAGCTTTTCCCTCAAGTGCAAACCGACAAGCCAAAGCCTAAGCACAAGAAGGAAAAGAAGAAGGCTCAAGCCATGCATGCCTTGTGGGATGTTGAATCCGAAACAAGCTCATCCGATTCGGATTCTCATGAGGTGTATGCTTTGGTGGCAAATGTGGAAGAGGTGGTATTCTCAACGGATGATGTGGAGGATGACTTCGTGAAGGACATCTTCAATGAGTTCAATCAAGGGACAAGATTTGTTCATCCGCTACTTCAAGCGCGTAAGGCAACACCACCTCCATCTCCACCACCTTCGCCAAAGGCATGCTCTCCAAAGGTATATCTCCCTCTCAATGAATCTCTTAGTAGTAGTGATAGTGAGAGTGATGATGAACCAACTAGTTCAACTCCATGTGTTGATTGTGATAGGTTGAACTCTATTCTTGATGCTACCCATGATGCCTTGGTTAGGAAAGCCGATACCATAGAAACTTTAAAAACCAAGGTAGATGAGCTTACTTCTAGGATGGGTGAGTATGAGGCTAAAATTAAGGAGCTTGAAAAACAACTTGAAAAACCGATTTTAGCTCAAGCTCCTAAAACGGATTTGAAAAACCTTTTCAAAGGTCAAAAGCCTCATGACAAGTCCGGTCTTGGTTACCAAAATCCTTATCAAACCAAGAAAACGAACTTGTCATACAAAAATGGGAAACAAGTTGCACAAAACACACAATTTCAAAAACCTAGGAATTCTCGTGGTCATGCACATATGTACCAAAGGAAACCTAGAAACACTAGAGTGCAAAACGAAAAGAATTTGCAAAATCAAGAAAAGAAGGTTTTTGTTCCAAAGGCGTCCAATAAAATTTATTTTAGAGGACCCGATGGATGGTTTTATGAATTTAAAGAGCAACACTCTTCTCAAAACCACAAAGCTCAATCCAATGGGCATAAAAAGAATGTTTCCCAACATTTCCAAAAGGATCGCAAAAAGGATTTTAATGCCTCATCCTATGATCCTAAGAAAAAGGCCGAATACCTTAGAGCCCATTACTATTCTCATTTTGTCAAGGGTTCTACCATGCCTAAACCAACCAATGCATATTGTAACTATTGTTGTCAAAATGGTCATATCTCGTTGGAATGCAAACTTAGGAAACCAAATGGTGAGTCCAAAGGTAAGTGGGTTCCAAAAGCTTGTACCTCTAGTGGTACAACTAGTGGTATGGTAACCAATATGGCCTAAATACCAAGTTTACCCCCGGTCTTATAAGCCAAATTTTTAGGGGGAGCCTCTTTATTTCTATCTTATTTTTGTTTGAGAGGTTAAATTTGGTCACACTGCCTTGAGTAGTGCTCTAAATTGGTTCTCCAATTCTTTTTCTCCAAAATTAAGGGGGAGCCATAAATTTAGGGGGAGCTTTGGTACAATTTTCACTTTTTGTCGATTTACAAAAAGGGGAAGAATTGTAGTAAAGCTTGTGAAATGCCAAAATTTAATCGCTTACTAATGATATTGTTTTGCAAATCGTCAAAAGGGGGAGATTGTTGTACTAAACGTCTCTAGGTTTGTCGATTGCAAAACAATATCATTTGGCATTTAACAATCTTCTTTGAGTTTAATAGGAAGAAGATACAATTTATGAGGACTTGGATAAAAGCTTTAAGAAAGATCAAGATCAAGTCATTAGAGAGCTTGTAGGCTAGTTTAGACTAGGATAGAAGGTATACTTTAGTCCTTGTTTATCCTTAAAATGGTCTAGATAGCGAAAAGCTCAATAAACCAGCAAAATCCTGTTTTCTGTGACCTAGCGTCGTACAACGCTAGATAGAGTTACACAACGCTAGAACAGCTAAATTCATACTTTTGTGAACCAACGTTGCACAACGCTATATAGAGTTAGGCAACGCTGATTCACAACGTTGTACAACGCTCAGTAGAGTTGTACAACGCTGCAGTTAAAAAACTTGGAAAATTTCCTGAGTACCATCGTACAACGCCATATAACGTTGTACAACGCCACATAAATTCCAAGTTAGCTGTCCCATGTAAACAGTCGTTTTTACATGCAAAGTCTCTGGAGACGTTAGCCAACGTCTTTCAGCGTTGGATAACGTTAGCGTTGTGTGACGGCATATAGAGTTGTACAACGCTCTGTTGAATCTGTCAGAGTTGTTCCTTTTGTCTTCCTTTAGCGTTGTGTAACGCCATTGATGAAGGCTTAAAACCTAGGAATCAAATAAATTTATAGACCTAGAGCTAACCTCACTAGTCTTTTGGAGTACAGCTTTAGGGTCGAACCCAAGGGACGGATTAATGAGTACCGGACTTTACTTCCTCACGAAAGCTAGACAATTATATTTTTATGGAGTTTTTGGTTGATTAAATCTAAAGGTGCAAGTAAATAAATATTTTTGGGTGTTTTAACAATATAAAAGTCGTCTTAGGTTCAGGTTTCACATCGGTTTGGACTCTAGAACACAGAACTTATCACTTTCGTGCATCAAACGGTGTTTTTCAAGCATATACCGCTCTGTTCGGTCCGAACAAGAATCTGTTCAATCCGAACAGGAGTCTGTTCAATCCGAACAGGAGTCTGTTCAATCCGAACAGGAGTCTGTTCGATCCGAACAGGACTCTGTTCGATCCGAACAGGACTCTGTTCGATCCGAACAGATGGTATAAGTGTGTGATTTTGAACTTTTATGATATTTTATGCTTTGTGTTAGGGTTTGTTGGTCAAACCTAGATATTCTAAACCTCAGCTGTCGCTTGTTGGACTAGAAACTGGTTAAATCACAACCTAACCTAATTAACTCGATTGGTTCACAACTTTTGGTATAGAATTCAATCAACTTAAACTTGTTTGTTGGAGTTCATAAAGGATATCTAGAGGTCTTTTGGACTTGTCTAAAAGTTACACTTTTGATGTCAACTAATCTCCCCTTTCGGATCTACGATTTATCCCAAATACTTTATCTAAATTATCTTGATTAACCTAACTTTAGAACTTAACTAAATGTGGCCATTCATCTAGAAGTTAATTAGACTTAACCAAGCAATTTAAACAAGCAATTATAATAATTCTCAACGAAACAAATCAACAGAACATATCATAACATAACGAGTCAAATCACAACATCCAAACCTAAGTTACTACCTTACCCCTAAGACTACATAAATTTAGCTTAACATAGTACTAAAACACACAACAAATAACATAGAAATAACAAGATACAAGCCCATTGAAAATAGAGAAGAAAACATAGAAGAATAAACCGAATACTCCTTTATGCTTTCAAACTACGATCTCTAGGCAGTGGTGTGTTGCAAGATGGTCATCAAACTTGTCTCCTTGCTGCCGTCGCTTCAAAGAACCAAGCTTTGATGATCTCCCATGGTGGAAGACAGAGAAACGCCTATGGAAAGTGGAATTTGTGGTATGGAAGGTTGTGTCCTTTCCTTCAGGTCTAGAGGTGTATATATGGATGTCCCAGGTCGCAAGGATGGAAGGCTAGGGCACCAGGGCGCAAGAAATTGCCATTTCCATCAGTTTCTATGTAAAAAATAATGCCTTATGTGATATGGCGGCACCCTGGTCAAACCGAACAGATCCTTGTTCGAACCGAACAGGAGAGAGAAAATGACGCTTGGCTGCCATAGGTGCTGGTCGGATCGAACAGGCTTGTGGTCGGGTCGACCAGGAGAGAGAAAATGACGCCTGGCTGCCATAGGTGCTGGTCGGATCGAACAGATGATTGTTCGGGTCGACCAGGAGAGAGAAAAGAGCCTCCAATGCTAGGAATGAGTCGTCTAGCGTGCGTGCTACGTCGGGAATCCATCTATATGCTCCAAAATCATCAGAAATCATCAAAGTCCTGTAAAATGAGAGAAGAAACGACGGTAGAGCCAATTCCATGGAAATCATAGCAATCTATTGAATAATTCAATGGTTTGAGTGTTATTTGAGTGCCAAGTACGGTCCAAATGCCTACAAATAATGACGATATCAAATCCCCCCAAACTTAAACTTTGCTTGTCCTCAAGCAACAACCTAAGCTTAGAGTTTTGGACTGTACTTAAACCTTAAACATCAAGTTGTATCTCAAACCAAGAAATGTCGTGAAATCAATTGCTATGCCTAAAATTTCTCACACTTTCATCAAATGAGTCAAACAAGAATCAAAATCAAAAACCAAGTTAAGTGTTCACAACTTAATTATTGCAACTCTTGGCCCTAAGTAAAGTCTTTTCCCAAAAATTAGAACTCTAGCTTCCCTTTGATATTTCAAAAGCGATCTCAATTTCAATTACCCGTTCCTTTTCACATTCCACAAAAATTTGTAAAGGCCTTTATCAACTTCAGAAATTTTATAATGAACTTTTCTCAAAATCAATTTCAATTTTTTCACCAATGTTTTTTTTTTCTTTTTTTTTTCGTGCAAGTCGAGCCGTGGGGCTTTACACCCTAAAGGATAATGCGGTATCATTGGCCTTGAGTTTGCTACTAGCACATGTCGCGCTAGGGAGGTTAGACGGGTGTTGCTCGACTATGGCCACGGTACACTTGGGCCATAATACTCAACAACTCCTTTACCAATGCTTTCGCACCGGGTCCGGTAGAATTAAGCATGAGTTGTCCAATTATTTCTCGGTTTCTTTGAGTTGTAATTCCTAACAATTCATACCTAACCCAATACCCTCCAATTTGTGGCTAAGTTGGTGGAGAAAGGCCTCAGTGCGTCCTCGTTTTCACAGCTATTTTGAATTATTGTCCCATTATTTTTGCTTGTTGGTGATTCAAGCGATTAAAAAGCAATTTCAACAAGACAAAGTTCATCTTTCAATTTTCAGAGTCGATAAATTTCTTTTCAAAAGTTTGTCAAATACGAATCAGTTCACTCGGCAAAAACTTGTGAGAATCGACTAAGATTGTCATAACAATTCTAAGCATCCAAGATCAAGTTCAAATTTTAAAGAAAATACTCCAATTCAGTCCATTGGTGCAAGATCAAGTGTGATATCAAAACATTCTAGGGTTCTTTGAGAAAATTTTTGTTTGACTCAAAAACAAGTTTAAGCAGTGTGAGATTTAACGTTTAAAATCCAAACCGAGAGAGAATAGGCAAACCAACTTATTTCCAAGCCAAAATCATACCAATTTATGCAATTTCCATGTTCTGGTCGGATTGACCAGGTGTCTGTTCGAACCGACCAAAGAGAAAGTTAAAAACAGAAGTTTCCAAGGCTTTGGTCGGATTGACCAGATGACTGTTCGAGCTGACCAGAGAAGCAAAAAGTTCGAAAAAATTGCAAAAATTTACCAAAATCCACCAAAAGTTCGATTTTTCTCCTATTCCCTCCCCCCAAACTTAGATCAAGCATTGTCTTCAATGCATGCAATCGAATAGAAAAGTAAATAGGAGGGAAAAGAGAACTTAGCCAATTTTTGCTTTCCATATGTTGATTTGCTTCTAGTTTGTTCTCTCGTTGTCCAAGGCGGCTCTAGTTTTTCTAGATCTTTTGATGCAATCCGTATGAGGTCGATCGGGGTTAGTTGGTTCACGTAACCCATGGTGCTCTAGCACGAATCGCATCTTCTTTCGTTTGTTCCTCAAAATTTCCCTACAAACAAACAAACACAAACATCAAATTCTATTTTTGTTATTTTCTGTTTTTCTATTTTTTGTGATTTTCTATTCTTTTTAATTAAAATAAAAGAGAGAAGAGTTGAGAAATCCTTGGGTTGCCTCCCAAGAAGCGCTAGTTTTAGGTCACGAGCTTGACCACCTCTCATGTTCATCTTATCTTCGCTTTACGCCCATTTAACGCATCATAATTCACCCAAAAGTACTTGAGAAAGACTCTTGAAATATGCTTGAAATTTTCTAGTTTTGATGTCATCTTCCTTAGCTCGATTTTGATGTGATACTTGATTTGTGGTTTGTCGTCTTTCATCACATCATGATTATTCAAGCATTTTTCAAGTTGAGAGCTCAAGTCGGTTTTGGTGATCTTTTCATTTGTCATGTCGGATGCCTCGACTTGGAGAGATATACAACCATCTTCTTTCTTCTCAGTTTCATCGATAATAGAAGCTATTGGAGGATCCTTCAATTCCAACTCATTAGATTTGTCAATATTTGTTAATCTAAGTGGAATGAAAATTGGAAAGATATTGGGTGGAGGTGCTACAATCTTTGGTTCTTCAATTTTCTCTTGTTGTTCATTTATTTCAAATTGTGTGTCATCATCACGGTCGGTCTCAAAACAAATCGCAATTTCTTTCAAAGAACTAAAACTTTCTAATTTCTCATTACTTTGCAACATCATTGTATCATTTTGTTCAACTTGTGATCTATATGAGGAACAAGTTTCTTGAAAAATTGTAGTCTCAAATATCTTTTGTTGTTGTGTGGCAATAACTTTGAACTTAGATGATAGAGAATTCAATTTTTCAAGAAGTTCCTCATTTTGTTTCCTTTGGTTATCAATGAAATCTTTATACATTAGTTTATCATTCGACATTTGTGAAAGTAATTGAGGATTAGAAGTTTTGGCCATGAAATTCGATCTAGATTCATCTTGAGACATTGAATATGAATTATAACAAGAAAAACAAGAGTTATTTGTCAAACCAGAATTGTATGCATTATGTACGGATTTTGCATCATGATGTCCTTCCCCACATGCTTTCCTTATAGTGTTGTTCACCACATTGAGTTGATACTTGATTCGATCCATAGAAGAGATAGACTTCTCCATGTTGCGTGGTGTATGGTCCATGTAGTGGGCATATGGGTCTTGGTGCTTGCTCCATGCTCCTCCGCTTGCTTTTCTTATGGTGTTGTTGACAACATCGAGTTGGTGGTACATTTGTTGCACGCATGCATCCTTTCGATTTTCACTCCATCCTCCATCGCATGCTTTCCTTATGTGATTGTTCACAACATCGAGTTGGTAATACAAGCGACGCCTCCAATTGTCCTCTTTTTCACGGTCCTGAAAAGAATAAAACATGGTGATACAAGTGAAACTTTTTGTTCTTTTTTTTAAAAAAATAATAATAATAATAAATAAATAAAAGATACAATATCTAGTCTCTCGCTACTAAAATAAATTCTAATATCAACACCGTCCCCGGCAACGGCGCCAATTTGATGAAGGCTTAAAACCTAGGAATCAAATAAATTTATAGACCTAGAGCTAACCTCACTAGTCTTTTGGAGTACAGCTTTAGGGTCGAACCCAAGGGACGGATTAATGAGTACCGGACTTTACTTCCTCACGAAAGCTAGACAATTATATTTTTATGGAGTTTTTGGTTGATTAAATCTAAAGGTGCAAGTAAATAAATATTTTTGGGTGTTTTAACAATATAAAAGTCGTCTTAGGTTCAAGTTTCACATCGGTTTGGACTCTAGAACACAGAACTTATCACTTTCGTGCATCAAACGGTGTTTTTCAAGCATATACCGCTCTGTTCGGTCCGAACAAGAATCTGTTCAATCCGAACAGGAGTCTGTTCAATCCGAACAGGAGTCTGTTCAATCCGAACAGGACTCTGTTCAATCCGAACATGACTCTGTTCAATCCGAACAGGAGTCTGTTCGATCCGAACAGATGGTATAAGTGTGTGATTTTGAACTTTTATGATATTTTATGCTTTGTGTTAGGGTTTGTTGGTCAAACCTAGATATTCTAAACCTCAGCTGTCGCTTGTTGGACTAGAAACTGGTTAAATCACAACCTAACCTAATTAACTCGATTGGTTCACAACTTTTGGTATAGAATTCAATCAACTTAAACTTGTTTGTTGGAGTTCATAAAGGATATCTAGAGGTCTTTTGGACTTGTCTAAAAGTTACACTTTTGATGTCAACTAATCTCCCCTTTCGGATCTACGATTTATCCCAAATACTTTATCTAAATTATCTTGATTAACCTAACTTTAGAACTTAACTAAATGTGGCCATTCATCTAGAAGTTAATTAGACTTAACCAAGCAATTTAAACAAGCAATTATAATAATTCTCAACGAAACAAATCAACAGAACATATCATAACATAACGAGTCAAATCACAACATCCAAACCTAAGTTACTACCTTACCCCTAAGACTACATAAATTTAGCTTAACATAGTACTAAAACACACAACAAATAACATAGAAATAACAAGATACAAGCCCATTGAAAATAGAGAAGAAAACATAGAAGAATAAACCGAATACTCCTTTATGCTTTCAAACTACGATCTCTAGGCAGTGGTGTGTTGCAAGATGGTCATCAAACTTGTCTCCTTGCTGCCGTCGCTTCAAAGAACCAAGCTTTGATGATCTCCCATGGTGGAAGAGAGAGAAACGCCTATGGAAAGTGGAATTTGTGGTATGGAAGGTTGTGTCCTTTCCTTCAGGTCTAGAGGTGTATATATGGATGTCCCAGGTCGCAAGGATGGAAGGCTAGGGCACCAGGGCGCAAGAAATTGCCATTTCCATCAGTTTCTATGTAAAAAATAATGCCTTATGTGATATGGCGGCACCCTGGTCAAACCGAACAGATCCTTGTTCGAACCGAACAGGAGAGAGAAAATGACGCTTGGCTGCCATAGGTGCTGGTCGGATCGAACAGGCTTGTGGTCGGGTCGACCAGGAGAGAGAAAATGACGCCTGGCTGCCATAGGTGCTGGTCGGATCGAACAGATGATTGTTCGGGTCGACCAGGAGAGAGAAAAGAGCCTCCAATGCTAGGAATGAGTCGTCTAGCGTGCGTGCTACGTCGGGAATCCATCTATATGCTCCAAAATCATCAGAAATCATCAAAGTCCTGTAAAATGAGAGAAGAAACGACGGTAGAGCCAATTCCATGGAAATCATAGCAATCTATTGAATAATTCAATGGTTTGAGTGTTATTTGAGTGCCAAGTACGGTCCAAATGCCTACAAATAATGACGATATCAGCCATTCAGTGGCAAGCAACGCTCTGACAATTTCCAACGGAATTGTCGGAGCTTTCCTTTGGTTTTACACTCCTGCGTTGTGCGACGGCAAATAGCGTTGCACAACGCTCTGACAGACCAACGGCTATATTAAAGAGCCGTTAGAATTTACAACGGTCATATTCCAGCGTTGTATAACGTCATTCAGCGTTGTACAACGCTGTGGCCTGTTTTTGCTGGGGAACTGCTCATTTCGAGCCCTATATATATCCACCCCTTGTTCTCTCTCTAGAGAGGGCTTCACTTTGCAAAATTAGACCAGAATTGAGCCTTTGAGCACAGGGATACTCTCCCACTTGAGCTTTTCATAGCTAGACCATCTTGAGAGATTTAGTAGCCTCAAACACCACCACCCCGACATTGTCGCTAGGTGTAGGTTGGAATAGGTTGAGAGCTCTTCTCCTTTGAGGCCGTTGTGCCATTCGAGTTAGGTCGATCCGCCTCGAGTGTCCTTGTGACGAGGTGATTCGGTTCGAAGTTGTAGTCCCGTTCTTGTTGGAATTGAACGGAGCGCGCCCTTTGGTGGTAGCGAAACTCCCGGAGACGTACGACTAAGGCTAGCTTCTTCTAGCGGGTCGGAACTCCGTAATCATACCGAGTGTTCAATTTCTCTCTCTCTTTTTCTCTTTATTATCTTGCCATACTTGAATTGCTTGTGTGCTTGCTTGTATTGGGTACCAATTGAATTGTGTTAGGGTAGTTCATACCAAACCGGTTCAAAACCCCTTAATCGCTTCCGCTAAACCTTGTTTAAGCCGCCTCCTTAGGGACAACAAATATCAATACTAATCTGGTTATCCCACATCAGAGCTAAACCACCCGACAACCCCTTAGCCCCTACTACTATATTACAATCAAGGCCAAATTTGTCCAAAATATTCCTTGCCTTTCGGCCAGAGCACTTCAGTTCTGAGAGAAAATAAATTTTTGCTCCGGTCGACCGTAGGAGGTCTTTTAAGAAACCCTGCTTCCGTGGGCCTCCCAAACCACGGCAATTCCAGCTTAATATCGTCATGTCGGGTTTGGAGGCCCATCTGGGCGAACCTCCAGAAACCCATCAGTTGGCAAGGGGGGAGGGTTATTCTCAAAATACCATGATAAATCCATGTCTTTCTCCTCTCCCGTATGAAGTCTCTTGTTGGACCTCTGCATATTCGGCTCCACATCCTTCCCTGCTCCCTGCGCCACCACTGCCGCCAAGGTGTCAGTGATGGTATTATCTCCAAAAAGCTGGTATTGGCCAGGGGCTGTTGGCAATGGAAGAGTTTGAAAGAAAGCAGGAGGTGGTGGGAGTGCTGGCCACATTGGATTAGGGAAATTAAAAATAGGAGGAAGAACTGCTTCCGGCCTTGGAGCGACAGGCCTCATTTTGATCATTTGGCGAGTTTTAGAAGCCATCTTTTTAATATATGGCCCTACTGCCCCTTCTTGGATCCTCTTTCCTTTGTCACGCTGAGGTATCCTTGGTTGATCTACTTCTTGGCTCATTGAGTCAGTATTAGGCTGTGATGCCTCCCCTTCCAGATTCGCCAGATTCGTTTTTCCTTTCAGAACTGCACCCACTGGATCATAGTATTTAGACACCTCAGTTGCCAGTATAACTTTATCTCTTGGCAGGGCAATAACTGAAGCAATCCACGGTCCTTTGAGTCTATGAGGGACCTTTTGCATGTGAGGATTATCAACATGCTCAGGTTTTCCTTGCATTCTGAGAATTCTACCTCTTGGCGGGCATGATGAGACCTCATGACCTATGGATCCACAGTATAAACAGGCTCTGTGCACTCACTCATAGACAATTAGAGCTGCCAGGTCACCCAGCGTGGGGTGTTGGAACACCACGTGATCCTCCAGGGGGTCATCAATTTTCCTTCTCACCCTTTGTCTGTAATATTTAGTTCCATTGATAAACCCAACATGAACCTCAGAGATTGGTACCCCTATTTCTTTAGCTATCGGTTCAATCCCATCGTCAGTTAAAGAATCAGTGGGAATCTTATGTATCTGAATCCAGGTGTCCATCATAGTAACAGTGGGATGGAGTCTTTCTTTAGGGTTCTCAACTTTTTTGACTACTACCACTTTCTTGTCATGGTTCCAGACCGCGTTATCAGTGACTTTCAGCAAATCCAGTTCCTCAGCAAACTGTGCTAGGAACATGTTTTCTCCTCCCTCCTCAATCTTAGTCACTTCACCGATTGGATGTGCTCCCCATCTCTTAACCATGGTCTGGGCTAGCTCCATCGGTTTGGCAGTTTTGTCAGAGACTACTCTCATAAAACAACAAAGGTCCCAGGCTTTAGTGTTTGCAGCATTTGGAGGGATGATTACAGTAGGAGGTTTGTAATCATTTGGGTCAAGAGAGGCAAAATGCGCCACTAGTTGGTCATCAGTAAAGTTTTTGAAATGAGCCATTTGTAACCAAGGGTATGGATAAGGTCCCAGAATCGATTTAGCTTTAGGGTTTACGACAGAAGAAGAAGAGTTAGGTATTTGTTTTTTGTGAGATAGAGTTGGTGAGCAGCTGTGGTTATTGTATTTATATATTCCCTGGGTATGAGGTTTACATGCATGCAGCCATTGAGTTCCCTCAGAATAGATTTTACAGATCTGTGAGGAAAAAGCTGGATTGGGCTCTCCTTTTGAGTTCACAAGACAGTATCTGCTTTGATTAGGGATGAGAGAAGAGAACGTCCAATGGGTTAGGGAATTTGGTAATGATGAGTATTTGTTACCAATGTCCTTCTGTCCACGTGGCAGTTTGTCTGATAAAGATATTGTGTCTGTTGAATTACCAATGAAAATGGTGTTATTTGCATTTGTGCAGGGGACCCTTGGCATTCCAATCTCTACTCGCAATTTGGAGCTTGGTGACATTGGATCAATTTGTGGGCCTGGGCCTTTAGCAGGACCGCCTTTATGTGATCTAGTGGGGGACCTATTTGGTAAGTTAGCCCTATTTCTTAAAAGCGTAGTTAAGTTTAAGCTTTGTGCATTTTGATCAGGCCCCACTCCATCCAGAGTTTGCACTCTGATATGGCAAGCAAAAAGGTCTCGCAGGGCTTGAGATACCCTACCATCATTTCCCACAATAATATTGACTCTTTCATTTATAAATTCTCTCATGGGACCAGGTTCATCAGGGGGGCTGCCACCCATTGGGGACCCAATCCTCTACCTCAATTTGACAAGCTTCCCAACTTTGAGCAAAATCAACAATGAGAAATTCAGGGATGGTTAAAGGATCACGGACGGCCAGCCAAATTCTAACAGCTTCTCTATCAAAACCATTATAATTTTGGATGGAGTATAAGAATTTGCCAAACCCAGCTACTGATTTTCTAATGAATTTGTCTTCCCAAAAAGAAAAAGGATAATTGATGATTTTTATTCTTACTAAATAAGAAAAATGTTCAAAAGGCAGATATTCTTCTTCATAAGCCCTCAGTTGCAAACCATTTGTATACGCCCAATCAGCTGTGTTATTAATGGTTTCAGTAACATCAACATCATTCGGTATTTGTATGTAAAAAACCTCATTTGATTTTTTGTGGATTGTAAACGGATCCAGATTGTGAATAAACTGACCTTGTATGCCTTGAGCCAGATGTTCGATAACATCGTCAGTAGTCCATTCATGATAAGGGCAAAAGACACTAATTTCAATAGTATGGGCCAAGTCATTCACAATACGCTGGTAATCCTGATCTGTAGGGAGGTTAGTGTGTAAAATCCTTGTGCGCTGTGGATTATAAGGATAATGGATGTTCATTGCATGATCAGTGCTAGTAGTGCTAGTATTCTATGTGTATAGGAAGGGGATGAAAGTGATTAAAGGAAAAGGAGGAAGAAGTAGGTAATGACAGGAGGGCGGGAGGGAGGTTGGGTATTCAGTAGAATTGTAGTGAGAGAGTGGGAGGTAGAGAGAGAAAGAGAGAGATCTTATATCTTTCAAAGATACTTAATTTGTTTCATGAGGTCAGTCCAAGAGCATGCATCGCCGCTTCATGCCTAACGTAGTAACTTGTGCAGAACTTGTCCAGCACTGAAGTGTAGAATTTATTTACTTATTTGAAATGAAATTTGAAAAATGAAAACTATCCTGTTAACCGGGTTCCACCTGTCAGCTAGACTGTAGTTTAAGCACAGTATGATATTGTGGAACAGTTTTTAATATATGTTATATGTTATATGACACCAAGGTTTAATTTGAAAATTTTCCTTTTTAATTTTCTTTTCGTTCATCCTTTTTATACTTTTTCATATCAAAATCAAATTGCTCCAATCTTAATGTTTGTCTCATTTAGTTAGACATAATAAAATTTAACATAAATGTTTTAGTGTTGCGTCACTGCTTGCATGTACTAAGTAATTCTTCGAAGAATTCTTTCGCTCGCGTCACTGATTACTCATGCCTTCTCACTTCTCATTCTCAGTTAAGTGTTTGCCTTGAAAGATCAAAGGAAGCTTCCGAGCCTACTTTTATTGAACTTTTTTATGATATGCTGCCAACAGAAGTTAAAAATGGTCACATTGGGGAATATTGAGTCAGGTGAAAAGGATTAATGGTGTCGAATTACATTAACTAGATATCGCTATAGACAAAAGGTTGAATACGATTGTGCGACCGTGAATAATATTTGCCGTCGTGTGTTTTTCTCTTGAGTTTTGTTGAATAAATCGCATTAAATATAGTCTTTAATCAAAATGTTTTCTACACGGGATTTCATTTCATTTGAATTGATTTTTCAGAATTTAATTCGTTAGTTATTTCCAAGACAAATAAATCAAATCTGTTCACTTTGATAAAAAAAAAATATTTAATGAAATACCATATTAAAAGAAAAGGATTTGATCAGGGCCACAGTTTTTTAAGATGTGCTTGTTCTTCTATAATTTGTAAACGCACCTCAACTCAAATGCTAATACGTATGGTAAGCTTTCCTTCATTGAATCCGGGAGATGGTGAATTTGTTACCTTCTTTTATTTATTTATTTCTACATATATATATTGAGAATATAAATGTCCGTAGGCATAGTCTTGGGTTGTCACCTACGTACACGAAGATTAAGTGATTGATCATTTTAAAAAAAAATTAAAAAAGGAAAAAAAAGTAAGTGATCGATGACATCATAAACAAAATTCAGAAAAAGAATAGGTACAGTCAAAGCAATTACCTCGGAAAAGAAAAAAAGAAAAGGAAAAAAAACGTCACTGGTTACGCAAGTTCTTAATTACGAATCGTTTCAAATTGTATACGGTAAATCCCAAAATGGGCAGCATCCACTATACCGATGAAGATTTAATTAGACGGTTTAAATTCTTCAATATGATCCAATACATGAGATAACCCAAAAAATAAATGGAATCCTGAGGATCAGCACTTGCACATCTTATCAATTTACCACCAGAATCAACTTTTTAGTAACCGCTATTACAACTCTATTATTTCAAATCAGATCGTTCAATTCAAAATTTACAAACCAAATTTACATAAAAGATAGGACTCCCTAAATCTAAATGGCATTAGAAGGTAATATCAAGCCCTTTAATTTTGAAATAATAGGTCCTAATTCTATTTTTTGGAGAAAAACATAGCAGATTTGGATGACAACATATATTGCGCCTTCGTGCACATCCCATTAAACCTCACTTTCACTTGTGATGAGTAAGAGAATTATTTTTACTCACTTAATGAATGTGTTGATTTTTTTTTTTTTTTTAAGAAAACCTTGCCGGCAGCTGTCAAGAAAAAAATTTGTTGAAAATTTTCAACTGTACTTTTTCTCCAAGGATCAACAATGTCCAAACATTCTATGAAACTAGCAAGGAATCCCCAATATAAATATGTTTTTATATAACTCTTCTATTTCCCTAATAACACTAAAACATTCAGACAATACGCCAGTAGTTGATTAATTTCTTCTATAGTAAACGTTAAAGATGGAAAATAGACAAAGGTAAGAATACTTAAATCATTGCATTCGAGTGCCTTGGCATTAGATTTATCCACTAAATGACTTAGCAGGATTGCAATCGTGACTGGGGCAAACAAAGGGATTGGGCTGGCAATATCCCGGAAACTTTCAGCGAATGGTATCTTAGTTGTGCTAACTTCAAGAGATGAGGTCAGGGGTCAAGCTGCAGTCAAGAAATTACAAGATGTAGGAGTTAAAGATGTTGTCTTCCATCAATTGGATATAAGTGATCCTGCTAGCATCACTTCTTTGAAGGAGTTTGTCAGGACCAAGTTCGGAAAGCTTGATATACTGGTAACTTCACTGCAGAACTAAAATCATTATAATCATTGGGACACGGGACACCAATAACAACATGGTTTTGGTGTTTTCTGTTGAATTATTGAAATTTTTTCTTCTGATCAAATATTTAATATTACGATAAACATTCTTATTTAACAAGTGGTACCATTGTTGACAGGTAAACAATGCAGGAGTTGGCGGTGTTGAATTGCGATCTCCAACCACTTTAATAGTAATTTTCTCTTTCCTTATATTTAAAGATCTGTTTGATTGTTTTAAAGGAAAAAAAAAAAAAAGGAAAAGCAAAAGGTATCTTGAATTCATGATATTAGCCACTAGAAATTATCTCAAGAGATTAAATACTGATTAACTTGAGCAATTTAGGAAGGTGACTCGGAGAGTCTTTTTGCTGCAATAAACGAGACTTATGACATGAGTAAAGATTGCATAGATATCAACTACTATGGAACCAAGGCAATGTGTGAGGCATTCATACCTCTGCTTCATCAATCCAAGTCTCCAAGAATTGTTAACGTCTCTGCCACTTTTGGAAAACTTCGGGTAAGAAGAAAAAAACATACTCATAACTGTAGTAAACGGAAAAATTTTATATAGAACAAAATTAACCTTAACAATTTTAAATAGAGCAAAGACAATTAATTTTTTTTAATGAGAGCACAACTATAACGACATTTCCAATGCTGTCATAGTCTTGCCTCGATAGCCGCGTTCAAAATGCCGCTATAGGGTCAAATGCAGTGCGCTGTGATTTTAAATTTTTTAACAATGAATATAATACATACACTGCTTCAAAATACTTGCGTAGATACATGCATATGCATAGATACTTCGTCTAAACTGTCTTGGTTGCTTTTGGCATTTGGATTGCTCTTGTATGCATATATATATATATATATATATAGAGAGAGAGAGAGAGTTTTGCTATGGTGAGTTACGATCAAAATGTCTAAATTTAGTTCAAAATGACAGATCCAAACCGTCTAATATGATCTTCCTATTGAAATCTCCATGCAGACCAAATTTTATATTTTTTCAAAATTTTTAAGTATTTTTTGAAATTTTAGAAAATCGTTAATCTAATTAGTTCTGAACAGTTCAAAAATAGCAGTTTTTAAAAATCCGAAAAAATACTTCAAAATTTTAAAAAAAATATAAAATTTGGTCTACATAGAGATTTCAATAGAGAGATCATATTGGACGGTTTGAATTGGCTATTTTGAACTAAATTTAGATGTTTTGATCGAGGGTCGGTGAGTTGCAACTCACCGTAGCAAAATTTACACACACACACACAATATAGAGATCATGTTAGTAATAATGAATTGCAAATTTAAATACTAATGTCAAATTGTAAGATAGACATCTTTTAACGATCCCACTCCTTTTAAAAGTTATTATCTTATTTATTTACAAAGTGTATTTTTCTATTGATGTTGTTTAATGAAGAATTTTTAATTTGTTTATTAGATATAAGTTAACTGAATTTTTTTTATCATATATTTTCCTTTTACCGTTACTAGTTATTTATAATTGAAACAATTTTTCTAAGCTGATTTTATTATTGGAATTATAAAAAATTGTATGACATTAGTAAATTGTAAGTTATCAATACTATATCGTTTTTATCATTTGTAAATAGAAAACCAATTCACTGTAATACTCTTCTACAGCTACAAAACGGTAATTAACAGAGGATCTCCAATCAAACCTAGAGCTGTACAACGGGCGGATTTGTAAATTTTTATTAATATTTCAACTCAACTCAATTATACTGAGTAATAAATTTTTTTTGGTTAACCCACCCGTGATCGAATCCAACCCATATAATTTTTTATCTACGGGTTTCCTGGTTAAACGGGTTATAATTTATATAGTAAATAAATAAAAAGTTACAATATTAATTAAATAAAAATAATTTAATAGACCTATCAATTTTGAGCAAATGGCGGACAATTAAAATTGAGATATCCACCAATGTACGTACTATGGAGCCTTTCTGTGAAAACTAGTTTTTGCACATTTACTGCCAGTAGAAATTTAGAGAAAAATAGCGTCGGCAATATTTTTTTTTCCTGAGAGATGAACTTAATATATTAATAATCATTCTCTGGTTGAGTTTTGCCAAACAAAAATTTAGTAAATGTGATTAAGAGGTAAGTTGTAAAGGAGGTTTTAATTAAAGAAGTAAGGTAAGACGGATCGGGTACAAATCGGGTTATCAGCTCTCGAATTAAAACCCAACACAATACAATCGGATTTGTAAAATTAAAATCCAATCCAACCCAGATAATGCTTGAACCCGTTAAAATACAGTTTGGGTCGGACGAGTTTTATATTTTCGTGTACAGCCCTAATCAAACCTATGGCGGCACTCTTTGGTTCCTTTTTAATTTGTTTCTATTCAAACCTACGGCGGGCACTCTTTGCTTCCTTTTTAATTGAAAAATACAGGGAATATAAATTTGGTTATATATTCAAACCTACAGCTGCACTGCATTAAATGCCGCTATAGGGACTGGACTAGACGTTCAAAATACCGTTATAGTTGTGCTCTTATTTAAAAAAAAATTAATTATCTTTGCTCTTAAATTGTTTAAGGTTAATGCTGTTCTATATAAAAATTTTCCGTAGTAAACATACCTCTTCTTCTGGCTCCAACTTAACAGAAATTATAGCAATTACGGAATTACCTTCTATACTGACCATTTCAGTTTATCCCTGGGGATAGCATCAGAAAAGAATTACAAAACATTGATAATCTGGTGGAAGAAAGATTGGAGGAGCTGATGGAATCCTTTTTGGTTGATTGCAAGGAAGGTAGATTAAAAGAGAACGGCTGGCCAGATCGAACTTTCTCGGCCTACAAGGTTTCCAAAAATGCAGTAAATGCATACACAAGAATACTCGCCAAAAATTACCCCAAATTCATTGTAAACTGTGTTTGTCCTGGTTTTGTGAAGACCGATTTAACCTACAACACCGGGACGCTAACTACTGAGGAAGGTGCAAAAGGCCCGGTAATGTTGGCACTGCTTCCGGATGGTAGCCCTTCTGGTCAGTTTTATAATCAAACTGAACCAACTTCATTCGAGTAGCTTTTTGTAGTAGGAAATTCAATGTGAAATTTAATGAGTTTATATTGTAATAATGGTTGCTAAATTGAATAAATTTTGCAATGTTGAAACTTCCTGCCATGTTATTAGAGCTAAAATAATTCTTTGCACAAAAGAATGGCACAAGTGTACTCTTTTTGGATTTGATGTATCAAAGATAATAAAATTCTCATCATTTCATCAATAGAACAGTTGCTCCGTAGTTCTCAGAGATGTTGGCTGCATGCACTAATTAAAATGCAGTATAAAAAATGATAAAAGAAACTAGTTGGATGTTTTGAATAGAACAAATAGTTGGAACCAAGCGATTGAAATTTGCTACAAATTAGTGAATTACGTTTCTAGTTAAACCAATTTGTGTCACTTGATTTAACCAAATGCAATAATAATCCCATATGATATGCTCATCCCATTATTTGTGGTAACTTAATCGCTAATTAAATTTAGTTTAAATGAATATATAAATAAGAATAGCCACATGCATGGATACGAAAGGGGGCAATTACCTAAACAACGGTGAACCTACAAATTTGCCGGTACATAAAAGTACGGTCTCAAGAGACTAACCCTCTCTCTTCTATATCAATCCTCTCTCACTACACTCCTTTACACTTTACATTACTTACCAAGTAGAATCAAGGTTTTGAGAAAGAGAAGCCAAAAATGCTTGCGAAAAATAAATGGAAATTAATATCTACGGTCTCTCCACGACCATTATGTGCCATCGGATTTATATTTGTTCACTTTATTCTTTTACATGTCCAATTTATTTATTTATGTATTCACTTTATTCAATTATGAGTTAGATTTAATTTTTTGTATTGTTGTTCAGATTTTTATGTGCATATTCAATTTTTTTTATTGAACTTGTTTGTTTTTATATGTTCATTTTGATTATTTAAATGTTCACTTTGTTTAATTTATATGTTCGCTTTGTTCAAGCGATGACAAACGATGATAAAAGTGCATATCGCAGTTATCATTGATTCATTTCTGAAAATAAATTAGTGAAATCGGTGAAGTAGTACGCCCACAAACGCAGCTATGGGCTGGGCCGAGCTGAGTTCGTTGGAGTGCATTATGTAGTTCCCAACTCCCAAGTGTTAGTCAATTAGTACAATCATTTGCCAAAAAAATTAGTACAATCAAGTCATAAAGTGTCATAAGCAAACAAAATGTGATGCCAAATTAAGTAGCTAAAAACGATGTATATATGCATTCAAATTTTAGCTGTATTGGAATTACATATAAGTTGCTTGTGAACCTTTTATATTTTGTTTCTGTAAGTAGTTTGAAGATTGTAACGAGATCCTCTGTTCCATTTTATGCTTTAAGGTCATTGGCAGACCTGCTTTTGATGAGAATTTCAATGGGTGAAAAAGAAAACTCTAACACTAATTTATGATTTTTGAGGTATAGTACAACCTAATTA
The DNA here is from genome assembly GCA_028095005.1 of Rhynchospora pubera. Lineage (NCBI taxonomy): Eukaryota > Viridiplantae > Streptophyta > Magnoliopsida > Poales > Cyperaceae > Rhynchospora > Rhynchospora pubera. The sequence continues at coordinate 55,109,005 of CM051462.1, forward strand.
AGTTAAATAAAAATGATGATGTTGTTGTGTAACCCCGTTATAAGCTAACGATTTTGAGGGTTTGAAAACTAATATTACAGGTCAAGCTAATGACTTCGAGGGTGTTAACTAACAGATCAGTATTATTGTGATAGTTAATTTGGAACACAAAATTCCAGTCCCAAACATACATTTGCAATAGTTATACGATTTGAATAACACAAGAATTCCTTATAGTTCCAAAAATACATTTATATATAATTGTTAATTATGCGTTATTCCAGCCCATCAAAGTATTCTTTGAATGTGCCATAGACAAAACACAACAAACCTCCATGTTTTCTTAACAGATTTCATTATTTTTCAATTAATCACTCAAAGGATGATAATGTAGTTTGAAAGTAGAACTGGCCAGAAGGGCCACCATCAGGAAGCAGTGCCAACATTACCGGGCCTTTTGCACCTTCTTCAACAGTCAATTTTCCTGTGTTCCAGGTTATATCTGTTATCACATAACCTGGATGCACACAATTGATACACATTTCTTCGTGTTTTCTCGCAAGTATCCTTGTATAGGCAGCAACGGCCACTTTTGAGACCTTATAGGCGGATAAGTCAGTAGGCCAAGTATCCTTTAGTACATTATTTGTTCTAAAATCGTTGAGAAAGCTGGAAATTATGTTATCCAACCTCCCCTCGGTTAGATTATCTGCATCTCGCAGTTCTGTCTTGATGGTTTCACTAGGAATGACCTGAAATACAATGTTAGGAACTTGGGATGCATAGTAGATCGAACTTTATATGTTGTAAACATGTAGCTATATAAGTAAGTACATATTTCTCTTACTTGAAGCTTTCCATAGATTGAAGTTAAATTAACAATCCTTGGAGATTGAGAAAGCCGAAGAAGCGGAATAAATGCCTTGCACATTCTCTTTGTTCCATAAAAATTGATATTTATACATTCTTTTGCCTTCTCATACTGCTGGATCATCACAGGGACGAAACTCTCTAGGTGAGTTTCCTGCATTAGGAAGATAATTAGAGGAAACGAAAGAACTAAAACAATCTAAAAGAAAGTGCCTATATAAGTAAGAAAAAGGATACAGCGCAATTTCATCTCCAGGCACCAATCAAGACAAGACAAATTAATGCAGTACACAAAAGAATTCAAAAAAAATATGATAATTATGCATATAAACGATGTCACGCATAATCCTTCATAGTTATACAAGTTTTATTGGACTAATTTTCAACATAAATGTGACATCTAATGGGACATATGAATAATCTCCAAGAATTTAAGAAAGTTATACTATGATATATATACTTCATTTTTAAGATATTCCATGTCTTGGATAGGCCAAAACTATCCAAATAAAAAAAATTATTCTCCTTCAATTAAATAGGCCATAAAATAAATTATGCACAAATAGAGATCAATTGACAATTGTCCAATTAATTAATCCAATGAACTTGAAAATCTTAATGGTTTTTTACCTAAAAACTGTCAAGTTTTGAATCAAAATTGAAATAAATCATAATTCAAATAATAGAGGACATATTGAAACTTTTGACCTTTTATTTGTACAATATTTTTATGACAGCCCTCGAACGTGCCTAGTGAACGCCAGAATTACCTTTCCAAAGATCCCCTAATTAGTTGGGTGTAATTGATAGTACTGATTTAATTACCTTATTATTGTTAAACCCACTTAAAGCTTCTACATCCAGTTCTATTCCTGAGACTCCTGCATTGTTCACCTGATTCACACAAACAATAGTTACTAAATTGACAGCAATAAAAGAAGTTGAAACAATTTACACCTCAATTCGCTGATGTCAATAAAAATTGTGCCCTCTCTGAATAGAAACCAAACTCTTTAACTCATAGGAAAAGCATTGTTAATCAAACTTACTCTATTTCTCTGTTCCTCAATACATTTAAAGGCATGTCATTAGGATATTAATACATGGAGCAAGGAAATAGCTTTTTCTGCTTTGAGAACTTTTGTTGTTTTCCTTTTTTATGAAAAATTATTTTCGTTCAATTTGATTGTATCTTCTAGTGAAGATTAGGGACACATAATAAAGGAAGCAGAAATCATACAGCTGACAGACCAGCACTAGTATGCACTTGAAAGATCCATATATAAGTAAAAGTTACAACGTGCGAACTTATTTTACCAGAATATCAAGCTTCTGAAACTGGCAATGAATGAATGTCTTGAGAGAAGCAATGCTCACTGGATCGGCAACATCTAGTTGATGGAACACTACATCTTTAGCCCCTCCATCTTGCAGTTTACTAACAGCAGCTTTACCCCTCGCTTCATCTCGAGCAGTTAACACAACCATAATGCCTTTTTCCAACAGTTGTCGGCATATTTCTAGCCCGATTCCTTTGTTGGCCCCTGTCACCACTGCGATCCTGCATACAACATAGAAGTTGAAATAATATGTGAATATACATTTCTTGTTGGCATGGCAACTTCAATTGAAGTCGGTTTAGATTCTAGGCATTCCTGAGGGTTAAGATACTACTTGCACCTCTGTGTGCAGGCGTCCCCCATTCTTAATTTTAAGAAACGGTCTCGTAATACCTTGTTAATTTATATATGTCAGGATTATTTTTTAAACCTTTCGATAATAACAAGGTTAGCATTAATAAAATTGAAGGGGATACGCTAGAATTTGGCAATCCCTATCTCAACCGAGTCTCTCTCACTCGAGTACCACTGTTTATCTCAAATTTCAGCCGTTGATTAAATTAATTCAGCCCGTTGAATACTTTTATATGTACTAGAAACTTGTCTTTAAAATTTAATTATAATAACAACATATGATTATAGTCCTTCCACACTTCTCCTTTTAATCCCACAGAATTATTTCTTTTTTAATTTCTTATCAAATTCCAAATGGACAAAAAGTTAATATTTCGAAATTAGGTCCCGGATCGCCATTGGAAAAAAGCTATTGCATCGGTTTTTGACAAAGCTGGATCCAACAATGGTGATTTTGAAAGTTTACAGGTGTAAGCCTATTATTATGATCAATTGCAAGCCTCCAATAGTTGGTTCTGAATTGCTGTCACGAAGCTCTAGGTTTTTTTTTTAATTTGATTTGGTTTCCACTAGCTAGCTTGATACTTTCTCTTTTTATATATTATTGTTATCAATTGGGAGTTTGGGACTTAGGTTACGACCATAGGTTTAAGTCTTCAAGATAATTCCAAATTGTCCAAACTTGTCAATAGTATTTGCAAGATTTGACAAGTACTGGCAAGGAGTAAATTAATCTATAACACCATACGCCAAATCTTGCAAATCTCAAAACTCAAAAACCAACGACGTTCACAAGTGCCAATCCTACTTGCTATAGCTGCGAGTTTTGCTTGTTCATGGTTAACTCTTGATGCAATCAATCCAGGGTAAGCACGTGGCAACTCAAAAGGCAATCCAACCCCTGTAATCAAAATCATCCTCGTACAGTTTCTATGTTGAAAACTTACTCCCATCAATAGCTAGACCAAACAATTATTCCAAAAACAAAACAGTAGACCAAAGCATTGGTCAAGCATTAGATTATTTTTAGAAAATAATAATTTATAAATATACATGACAACAATGCGGACAATAAGAGTGGCTAATAAATCAAAATGCCCCAAAATTAAAATACTCATCTGCACAGCCAAGTTCCCTGGTACGTCATTCGTAGGATGCTACATGGTTAGCATCATAAAAGAGCCCAGAAGGGCTACCATCAGGCAGCAGAGCTGCTGTAACAACAACCTTTGCACCTTCTTGCACCGGCAAAATGCCAGCATTTCCATTCATGTCTGTCTTGACAAAGCCTGGGTCAACACAACTGCAACATATAGTTGGGAATCTCTTTGCTAGGAGCCTTGTGTAGGCATTAACTGCTACTTTAGAGACTCTGTATGCTGACGATTGTGTGGGCCAGCCATTTTTGCCCAGATCTCCTTTCTTGAAGTCATTTAGAAAAGATTGCACTAATTCATCTAGCTGATCATCAGTTAGGGTGTCTACGTCATTGATCTCCTTTTGTAAATCCTTGCTTGGGATGTGCTGTAGAAAGGATTGAGCAAATAATGTAATGCACCATTATCAGATCATAATCATAATTTGAAAAATATTTGAAAGAATTTAGTAATTTTAACCTAAATAGAATACCAGAAAAAAAAAATGTAGGCATATTGTCACTTTCTTTGTTCCAAAGAGGGAATTACCTCTAAATTAAGAATTACAATATAAGAATTCAGTCGTCCAATTTTTCCAGAAAAAAAAAAAGTAAAAGAGAATGACCTTGGGGGCTCATGCCAAGATAAGGTTGAAAAATAAACTTCAAAACATGGAAAGACAAAAAGATTATGACTTCCACCTGTAGCTTTCCATATATGGAAGAAACATTAACTATCCTTGGTGATTGTGATATCAGCAGAAGAGGCATGAGTGCCTCAGTCACTCTCTTAGCGCCATAATAATTCGTGTTCAAGCAATCCTCTGCACCTTGGTAGGTCTCTCCAGTTGATACAGAATCCGGTGGCTATTTTAGAAAACAAACCAATTAATGTTTAGGAATTAAAAGCTCTATATTATATAATCAACACACATAATTGTTTATCTTATATTGCTTACCAATTGCGATCGAGGGGTTTTCCCCAAAATACCTGCATTGTTTACCTGCACCATCAAAAATATCAACAATCAGCAGATTGAGTCCATTAAAAAATTGTGTACAATTACAAGAAATTGGGCCATCAGGACCAATGACCAGCAATTGAGTAACACTTTTTGTTAATAAGACTAGCAGTTAGTTATCTAGTGCTTAATACCATATGTAGTGCTTCTCTTTACCCAGTAGTGTTAACAATTTAATCTTCCAGATCTAGAACTGCCTCATTCAAGTACATAAGGAAAACAAGAACCCTAAATGTAGGGAGTGTATAGACATAAAAAAAAAGTACCGACAATTAAATTATTGGTGCACATATAGTATGGCACTTCCCAAACTTGATTCCAACCCAGAACCAAACCCAGTGTTGCTATCTATTCTTTTTTTTTCTTTTAAAAAGCAAAATGGGGTTCCAGCCCCCATCTTTCATTAAGTCTTCCAATGGATTCTATAAAGTTTTAAGATCTCATTAGACAACAATCGTTTGTATCTACCGTATTATCAGACAAAACAACCTTTTATATAAATCTTAAAAACTCCACTTATTCAATATTGGCTTTGTAATTGGATTACGTTTCATCCCTACTCAAGGTACATGTCACAGATGAGCTACTCAAGGTACATGTCACAGATGAGTTCATTTGGGAAATTTTTTTCTTCTCATAATACATTCATATCAACTAACAAACTCGAAGTTGTTGCATATGTGTCCAACATGACTGATACTGGTACCTAACCAGAACTAACAAGGACCTCTGGTGACACTTCCCTAAAAAGGAAAGGATAATGGTAAAACTACAAATCAGTACTAAAATTTTGAAATTGAGCTTTGTTACCAAAATATCAAGCTTCCCAAACTGAGTCTTAACAAAATTCGCAAAAGCATCCACGCTCCTTGGATCAGTCACATCCAATTGGTGAAACACGACATCAGTTGGGGCCGATGCGCGCAGTTTCTCCAGAGCAACGGCTCCCTTAGCCTCGTCTCGGGCTGTCAAGACGACCTTCACTCCATTGGAGAGCAACTGACGGCACGTCTCCAGTCCGATTCCCTTGTTGGATCCAGTCACCACCGCGATCCTAAATGAATCAAAGCATTAAGTTGGGAGAACAAATCTTTGATGGGATCGAGAAAGTTTGAGATGAAACAGTTACCTCTTTGGAGTTGGACCGGTTGTAGAGTTGTCCATGTTTTTTTTCTCAGAGTTTATAATGAGATTCAACAGCTTGAATGCTTGACTGATCACTCTGAACTGGAAGCAAGTAGGTTGGGCAGGGAATGGAACGTAATCACGACACGTGTCCACTTTTGCCAGTGTGGCCCAAGAACTCTCTTCTCTTGGATCAAATGTAAGCTGCAGCCTCGTTTGCACAATCACAGTAATATAAAGTCGGACCAGCCCAAGACCAAAACTCTCCCGAGTCCCGACCATATGTATTGATGATATTTTTTTTTTCAACAAAATCATAATAAATTATATTGAGAATCATATAATCATAATAACGAATTAGATGATTAATATATTTGGTGTACACTGATTGATCTTTCAAACGAGTGACAGATTAATGGTAGAGTTTTATTGGCACTTGATTAATGAGCAAATAATTTTTCAGATAATATTATCATTATTTTTATAATTATTATATTTATTTTCGAGGTAGACTAAAATCAGTCGCGACTGACATTTGAGTCCGTCAGCTGTGATTAAATCTCAATTTTTGTGATTCTAATAGTCGATCCAAACCATTTAATATGTTCTTCATATTGAAATCTCATTAGAGATCAAATTTTACATTTTTCTAAAATTTTATAGTATTTTTTTTGTATTTTACAAAATTCTTAATCTAAACAATTCTAGATCCTTCAATAACAACGATTTTTAAAATTCTCAAAAAAAAAGTAAAAAACTTTAGAAAAATATAAATGTGGTCTCCGATGAGATTTCAACATGGAGAACACATTGAACAGTTCGGATTAGCCATAACAACCTCATAAATTAAGATATAATCGCGACTGAGGGGTCCATTCGTCAGTCGTGGCTGATTTTAGTGAACATCTTTATTTTATGGGAGTGTCTAGTGTCAAACATATATGACACATACACTTATCCAACATGATAAAATTTTATTTTTTAAAATGAGAATAACCGATCCAAACCGCTCAAATTGTTCCTTTATAAAATCTCCATGGAGACCAAATTTTATATTTTTTTCAAAATTTTTTACTATTTTTTTTGGAATTTTTTAATATGCTCAATCTAAAAAGTTATGAACCCTCCAATATTAAAAATAAAAAAAATAGTTAGAAAATTTGAAAAAAATATAAAATTTATTTTTTAAGGATATTTTAAAATATAGATTATATTGAGCGGTTTGAATCGGCCGTTTGAAATTTTAATGATCGATGTTTGGATCGTGTTTGACGTCCTATATGTTTAACTCTAGCATTACTTTTATATTTTATAAGTTGTCGACTTGCCGAGGTTGTTAAGAAACAGAACGACTATAATTTAACTTCATCATTTTCAAGTACAATATTTCAATAAATTAATTGACCGTTGGTCGTAATAACTTTTATGCATTATTTATCTGTCCATATATTATATGAATAGTTATTATACGATTGAAATAACATTATGACAAAATTCCAATTGCTCGTCGAGTTGTAAGTTGCAACTCAGATCGACTGAGACCAAACCAAATTTCATGCAATCGCAAATAATAATACTTTCGAGTTTGGACGGAGTTTTGACCTTTTAAATATAATAAAATTAACTATTTCTTTGAGTGCCTTTAAAAAGTCGAAACCACGTCACAAGAACTAGTATTCATGAAATTTGAATCGGCTCCACTAACTCCCCTTAAGCAACGTGGTTCGCACTAGCGACCGGATCAGACGCATGTATAAATGAAGAAACCAAAGTAATCAGCCTTGACCTGTTTCCTACTTTGACACTGCCAGGTGCACGCCCCAAACAACTTTGACTAATTGGTGATAATGACGATATATTATTCTCTAACCGATCCTTTTCACACGCTCCCAGAATTAAAATAGGATTTTTTTTTCAGCAGAAGAGACGAGAGTCCGGCTGCAGATTTGTTTCGATTTGGAATATCTAGAAAATTAAAGGCGTATGAGCTGAATCATTACATTGATTTCTTCCTATCTATGGTAGATACCGAAATTTAAAATTTCAATCGCCGTCCAATTTAAGTATTTAAAGTACTATTAAGTTGAAAATTATTCAATTTTTTAAAATTAATTCTTCCTTTAAAAATGTGACAAATTTACAATGCATGACAGCTTTGAAATAAAACTATTACGTGAAATTACAACTATTGTTACTATTTAAATTCCTAATTAGTAATTAGTGCGTATTAGTATTTAAATCCCTAATTAGTCTTTCTTTCCGTTCGAAATTTTTTTTACTAAAACAGTTCTAAATTAATTTTTATAAGCCTACTGTAATTAATTTTTTATTGACAATAAAAACCTACTGTAATTTATTAAAAAAAAACGAAATATCAAATATCAATTCTTTTTTTAAAAAAAAATAATAATAATAGCGCCATATAATGAAATAATAGGACTCGGTCCCAGCAACCACTCCGACCTACCAAAAGGTCTACCAAAAGGCCAGCCAGTGCATATGGCCCCCACGCGCAAGCCATCCCTTTGACTGCACCTTTTCTGATTTCTGAATTCTGACTGTTCATTTCAGGAAAGGGATCAGAAACGGGAGAGGGAGGAGAAGCCAAGCTAACAAATCAATCCCATTCCGATCTATCAAAAACGCCACTGCGCAGAAAAGCAAAAGCTGCTCTCTAAATCTCCGCACAAAAAAGGAATAAAAGGCCGGTAGCTCAATCCTGGGCTGCATCAATGGCGTCTCTAAAGGCGAGCACGACCAGCGTCGGTGCTGTAAAGCTTGACACATTCCGAGTAACTCGGAAGAGTTCGTTAGGGCTTAGAGCGCCAGTCCACGTGGCAGCCCGGAAGGGATCTCCTCTGAGAAGCGTGCGGTGCGAGGCCGGGCTTGATGTGGAGAAGAAAACTGCAGCTCTTGAGGCACTTGAGCAATTCAAGATCTCTGCTGACCGTGAGTTTTTTTTTTTTTCCCTCTTTGGAATGAATTATTTTGTGATTGGTTTTGGTAGATGTTGGTATCTTATTTTTCTCAGTGTGTTTCATTGAAATTTAATAGTTTGACGTTACCAAATAACGGAGTCAGAGGCAGATTTAAGATGTGATTGATTTAGCAAAATTATACTAATTTATCAACACTTTATTATTGAATTGGATGTCATATGCAAAATGCAATCAATAATATTGTGCATAATGTTAACTATAATGACAACATATGCAAATATGAATGCTATATATGTTGATTAGAGACCTTGTTTAGGTACCAATCAAATTCCGACTCAATATCTGGACTGCATATAAGGAGTAAATGACTAAGGGTAAATATTTCAGACTGCTGACTCCAATAAATTGGAAATGGAAAGCATAAGCATATTGTTTTGTTGCTGAATTACCTCTCCTTTGCAGGATACATGAAAGAGAGAATTTGCATAGGAGTTATTGGTCTCAGTGTTCATACAGCTCCGGTGGAAATGCGAGAGAAACTTGCAATACCAGAAGCACAGTGGCCTCATGCAATTGCGGAGCTTTGCAATTTGAACCATATCGAAGAAGCTGCTGTTCTTAGCACATGCAATAGAATGGAAGTATACTTTGTTGCCTTGTCTTGGCACCGTGGGATCCAAGAAATAATGGATTGGATGGCTAAGGTCAGTGACATTTTCTATGCTCTTACAGTCTTACTCATTTCAGATTATACATTGTTGTAAAGTTTAGATTAACAGGATGCTGAACGAGCTACTTATTACTATGTTCTTGGTGCAGTTGGACTTTAAATTTCATCACCTTTTTTGTTTAAAAGTTTGTTAGAATAAATATATATATCATTAACTTGCTTAAAGATACAAAAAAGAACATACATAGAGCAGTAAACAGCTGAACTCCTGAATTGGCACAAGTGTATTATCTTATAAATAGAAATAGCAACATCCTAGTTGATCTTTCTAAGAACACTTTCTGCTTTATTCGACCTAAATGTCATGCGATTCTCTCCTGCATTGGCATCTTAAACTGAACTGGCACGCAGTTGGATAACAATATGCTGCACGAGTTGGCATTATTAAAGCTGGAGCCTACTAGATAGTTATTAGTTATTACACAAAGAATCTGAAATTGATTCTCCTTTTTCTGTCATACAGACAAGTGGAATTCCAGTTTCTGATCTGAGGCAACACCTATTCATACTACGTGAAAGCGATGCCACACAGCACCTCTTCACCGTTTCATCGGGTCTTGATTCCCTGGTCCTGGGAGAAGGTCAAATCCTGGCTCAGGTCAAACAAGTGGTCAAAACCGGTCAACTCAACAGTGGCCTAGGCAAGACAATGGACAGGTTATTTAAGGACGCGATTACAGCTGGAAAGCGGGTCCGGACTGAGACTAACATCTCTTCTGGTGCTGTCTCAGTCAGCTCGGCTGCAGCTGAACTAGCTTTAATGAAGCTTCCAGAAGAATCCAGACAAAGCTCTGTGAACTTTTTGTTGGTTGGTGCTGGTAAAATGGGTAGGCTTGTGGTCAAACATCTAGCTTCGAAAGGAGTTACACGGATTGTGGTGGTCAACCGTTCTATTGAAAAAGTTGATGCGCTTCGTGAGGAAATGAAAGATATTGAGATAATTTATAGACCCCTCTCTGAAATGTTAGATGCTGCAGCTGAGGCTGATGTTGTTTTTACCAGTACAGCTTCCGAGGCACCATTATTTGTGAAGGAAAATGTGGAGGTTCTACCCCCAGTAAGCGAAACCTTAGGGGGTACCAGGCTTTTCATTGATATCTCTGTACCTAGAAATGTGGGCACCTGCGTATCAGGTGTTAAACATGCTAGGGTTTACAATGTGGATGACTTGAAAGAAGTGGTAGAGGCAAACAAAGAAGACCGACTTAGAAAAGCACAGGAGGCAGAAGAAATAATAAACGAAGAAGTAAACCGGTTTAATGCATGGAAGGATTCGCTTGAGACAGTACCAACAATTAAAAAGTTGAGATCCTATGCTGATCGGATTAGAGCTTCTGAGCTCGACAGGTGCTTTCAAAAGATTGGAGATGAGGCATTGACCAAAAAGGTCAAAAAGGCTGTCGAGACACTGAGTACGAGTATAGTGAATAGACTTCTACATGGACCATTGCAACACTTAAGGTGTGAAGGAGATGATGAGAAGTCGCTAGCTGAGACACTTGAAAACATGCATGCACTTAATAGAATGTTTGACCTTGACACTGAGAAAGCAATTATAGAGCAGAAGATTAAGGCTAAAGTGGACAAGAGTGGTAACAAAAGTTGATACTTGATTCTTCGTAAGACACGGATATGATTCTTTCCTCATCTAACTTTGATTTCTATTTATTTTAATGTAAGTTCCATTAAATAAGTTAATTTAATGGGACTTCGATTTGTATTGAAGAGTTCTTTTTTGGGGATCTCAGTACAGCTTTTTCCACGTATGCTGGAAATGGTTAGCTTCTTAGGACTACAATTAGTGAAATAAAGGAAAAGTATGTTTGTATATGAAATGCCTAGTTTAATAGTTTTCCTTTCTGATATAATTGAGTCTTCTCTTTTCTTGTTTATACAGACTATTTGTTTCCCAAAGATGGTCATATATACAGACAATAAAAATCACAAATGTATATTTCAAAGCTATGGCAAATGCTCGGTACTGACCACCGCAATTTGGTCTTAGTTTTTGCCTTATTGCAAAATAATATCATGGGCAATTGGGCATACATTGGTGACGTATTGGTGCCCGGTATATATAATCTAGTTCTTTCAAAAGGGAATTGGGTGAAAGAAAATGCTCTTTAATTGTATAAGTATTCTATCTCTTGCATCGTCCTGTATTTTCCAGGAAGCGGTATCTTTTGTTTGTCTGACTCATTTTGTATAATCTATCTTTAATAGTTTGGTACTTGAAAGTAACTTCGAACGAATTTCAAACCTATCAATGGCCCAAATATATTTTATCATCTATCCGATGCACGGAGTCGACTTTTAGCAAAATGAACCAAAATTCAACCCATTGCTTTTAAGATCTATCTTTTGCCATCATTCTTTATCTAATATAATACTATTCTTGGCTTGTCCTTTCTCATTTATGAGCTTGGTGCGCGTGCCAGCAGCTTATATACTTTACTCTCAGACCTTCCTGTGATGAAATTAAAGAGACTCCCAGATACAGTAACACCAATTAATGAAGGGTAATTTAACAGGCACAACAATGATGCACCATATTCCCTCACAATGATGAGCATTTGGGAAAAAAAAAATACTAGCTCATTCAAGATGCTTTTTCTTAAAAACCAAACGAGTTTCTAATTTGTTAGGCTTATGCAACATTAATTGCAACTTTTCTTTTTCTTAGCAACCCTAGTAAAGAAACAAAGACATGTATAATCATTCTCCTTTGGAATTTGATACAGCAACTAGTCTACTTTGGTAGTTAATTGTCACAGTACCCTTTAGCAGGCCAAAGGAATGCGTCTCCTGCTTAAACTTGAAGTAGCCTGATTAATACTAGTACCAGAATCTAGCAGATATCTTTAACATTCTGGTACGAGGCTTGACCAGTACAGTACTGTCTATGTAGAGTCCAGCAGTTAGATCTTATGTACTCCAAGCAGAATTAAACATAGACCAGAGAAAGGTACCATACTACTCAGCTTTAGCTGGAAAGCCATGAGCTTTGTAGTAACTTTTGCTGTTCGATTTAAAATCTTTCTTATGTATGATCAAATCAATTGAGTGCCAATAACCTATGATATGAAATGAAATCAATTGAGTGCCAATAACTTGTGATTTGAAATTTAATCAACAGTGCAATTATGCACCTTTAGTGAGACAGGGTTTTTATGATTCTGTCTGTTCCTGTTGGTTCTCGTATTGGTCACGTCCAATTTATGCAAGATTCTTATCTGACGGCAAAAATTGCTCACTGTTACCTAAAAATGTTCGCTGATTCCATAGTTACTTCGCTCCATTGATCCATTCTGATATATTTAGTCCAAATGTTATATACATTGCTTTTGATGGTTTAGCGAGTAAGCATAAGAAGAATAACTGGTGAATATCCAAAAATCCGACTTAAATAAGGAAAGTAATTTACAAGGATTAGAAATGAAGAATAATTTTAAAGAAGTAAATTTTAACACACCAAGAAGATATTGCTTCAAATAATAGCTACAGGGAATGGAAAAGATTGGCATAGAAAATTTTGATGATAGAAATTTTGACCTAAACAAAAACTTGTGAAAAAGAGAACAACTGTTATTTCCCATAGGAAAAGAGCTGTACTTGGCTTACTGCTCACCTAAAATGAAACAGATATTTTTCATGTATTTTAATATAGTATATTTATCTATTACTATCTTCGTCTCATTTAATGAAACAACCACAAAATAAATGGTCCCGAGTAATAACTCTCACAATCCATATTGGCCTTAATTAACGGCCTTCATGATTAAAAAAGAAAACACTTCTACAACCATTTTAGGTGACCATTGGCTTGCTGATCAAATCCTTGTATACAGAAATGAAGAGGAATGCAATTTTGGAGTGAGTAACATGAATAAACTAATTTATGCCATAATTTTCAATGAATTAACAAACTTTATCTCACAGTGTCATTCCTTCTTGAAGACAAAGTCAGAAAATTTTATTCGAAATTCATGTTTATCACTTAATTCCAATTTATTTTTAGGAATCAATGAATTTGCATTTTATTCAGGATTGGTTATTCCGTCATGATTTTCAACCAATAAGCAGACCATTTGACCCCAAAAAAAGATAGTTCACATCATTCTCCACATCCATTTCTGTTTGTTTCTTTAATGACAGTGATTATGATATGACAAATCAGGACAATAATATAAGTTCAACGACTATAAAGGAGTAGCAAAGTGCACTAACCAAATACGAATTTTGAGCAACATTGAAGTACTGAAAACTTTAACCATGTATCAATTGACATTAATACGAAGTTATTTCTCTAATATATTAAGGTTTTGACAATTATTTGTTTTCTTTCGAAATCCTGCAATTATTATTTTTTTTTTCTTTCAAAGAAGTAAAAACACATTGAAACAAGAAGGCAAAGTAACTAGATAATAATCTAATACATTAAATATGAGCCCCTGATAATATTGCATATTTTTTTTCCCGTATTCAACAATTCAAACAGCAATTAAGTTTGGAGCAAGTTAAGAAAAAAAGGATGCAATCAGTCAGTATCGTCCATGAATTGGCCATCCTCTTATTAAAATTCAATCTGAAATATTGCAAGGTACACATAGCTCCACAAGACAACTAACCTCCTGTGCTTTCTTCCCCATTTCTTTCCCTTTCATATAATTAAGTCTGTAGATTATTCAAACTACTGTAGGCATACCTGATACCTCAGAGATAAGGCTTGGACCATTCATAATCATTTGCCCAGTATCATTGCAATCTTGTCTTCGTTATCTGGTACAGCAAATTAGGCATTATTACAAAATAGTAAGCCCATTCTATTAGCCGAACAGGGAACAAAGAGCTCTCCAAACCTTTCTTTAGATGTGGTTCCTCTCCAGTTCTATAGTGCTGGAGAGTTCCGTTTCTTGGAGGCGTAAATTCATGTTCAACAGTCTAGAAGTAAATTGGTCCAAATGTTGTTAATCCAAAGAAAATGATGGATTGGATATTCTTGATCCACAACGTCAAAATTAGTCTTTATTAATGAAATGACTGTGAAAATTAAAGCATGAACCGAATGTTTAGACATCCACAGTACAGCTTCTTTATGGAACTACTGATACCAATGATTTGAGCTCTTGCAGAATCTCCAATGGCTTAATAGATATTCTACAACATGGATCTTGTTTAATCTCTCAATTATTCATGCTAATGGAGTGTCTATAAATTTATTTCTAACACTGGCATTCTCTCGAGATTCCATCCTCTTCTTTGAAAAATGAAATCACCCAAGAGTCAAAATCTTCCTTTGGCTTCTGCTCCAATATCGCCTTCTCACCCAGCAGAATCTTACGTGAGAGGTTAGCCCTCCTCAACTTCTTACGCATCTTGCAATGGCGGCTTTCTTGAGTCGGCGGGTCACCTATTCTTGCAATGCAAGTATGCATTATTTGTTTGGTTTTTAGTACATAAGCACTTCAAACTGTCTCTTCTTGACTTTACACTTGATATTGGTGATTTCTGGCTCTTTTTCAGAATCCCTTCTATTAAAGATTGGGATATCATATGGGCTGCAGTTTCGTGAAATATTTGAAAGGCCCGCAACAAGCGTATTTTCTCGAATGTTGTTCCATTCCTTCTACTCAAGGATATATGTGCTTGTGTTCGCTCTTGGAAATATTATGCTTCAGTGTTTTTAGTTCTTCTTTTCTTTTTTTACCTGCATAGTTGTTAGGCTTTAGATTTTTCCTTTTTCTTTTATTTTGCTTCTGTGCAATTATTTTTCTTATTAATAAAATTTGTCATACTTACCACCTGACATTAAAAAAAAACAATCTAGGACTCCGTTTGGATAAGGTGTGGGAAGAAGGGAAGAAGTAGGAAGAAGTATTGAGAAGTGTGTAACTTTGTGAAAAGTTTGGATTGTTTATAATAAATTTATTCCCTTATTTCTTTCTTCCCTTCTTCCCAAATAGAATCCAAACGGAGCCTAGAAATAAAACAATGAGGGGATTTGATTTGATTGGAGTCCAAAGGAGAAGAAAGGAGAAAATTTGGATTTCACAAATTTCGTCGCTGATTAGAAAGAAAGAAAGAAAAAAAGAGAGATTTATTTGGACGGAGTTTATCTTTGTTCTTTGTTGCTTCGATCGAACGATCTCACCAACGCGAAGATGAAATCCCACCAAATTTTATCGTTTTTGAAAGAATTTCTAAACAGTATTTGACCTCTAAAAAGTACCGTCAAATCCAAATATCATCGGTCTCCTTCTTGCTTCGGATCAATGAATTTGATGAAATAAAAAATCAGAATCCTACTTCCACGGAGAAAAAGCATTTTCGATCAGGATCTTACAGTCCATTTTCACCCGCCTGAGTATATAAATCTATTGTGTCTACAACCGAAATTATTTTATATGAGAATTTTGAAATAAAAAATTTTAATACAAAGAATTAATATTTTTTTTAATAAGAAGAAAGTTTTAACGCATTTATAAACCGCGCGTCTCTCTCTCTCCTCTCGAACACGTTTTATAAACGCGTAAAAAGGCTTCCTACTCGTTTATAAAACACGTTCGAGAGTGCAGTGATTGCGGCGCAAGTTTCTGACTTTACGCGTTTATAAAACGGGTAGGAAGCCTTCTTACCCGTTTATAAAACGCATTCGAGAGGATTCAACTTTTCCTATAAATACACCACCTTCTGTCGTCCAAAAAAAAAAAAAAAAGAGAACGAAAAAAGAGAAAATTAGAGAGAAAGGCACGACTGGTCGCAGTTTGCATAGAACTGCACTTCTCTCTCGGAGAAGTCCTCCACATCGGTATATTCTTCTCCGGTAGGAAGGTCGGAGTAAGTCGCTGGACCCTCATCTTCATCACCATCGACAACCTCGACTTCATCTCCTGATGTGTTATTGTCTTGCGTAGGAACGGACTGTTCGCCAGTGTATTGGTAAGGGGTAGATTGCTGGCCACACATAAGGTTTAAGGAAGTGTTTGGCTCACTGCTACTGGGCTCATCAAGGGGTGTTAGGTTCCTGGTCCCGTGCCATATACAGGGATGAAATCAACATGCAACTCAATAATGGGTAGTCCTCTCGTCTCGAATGTCTCGTGGTAAAAAAGACGCCATTGATCTTCAGAATTTACAGGAAGAAATAGAGATTCATATCTCCCATTTACTATATCATTATAACGACCGTGGATATTCAAAGTGTACTGGGTTTCTAAAATCTGTAGCCTGCTGTATAATTCATTTCGAATATCAGCATATGTGGTATGCATACTACAACCGATGTGGAAGTAAGAAGCACCAAAAGTTGGAAATTGGTTAGACATATATTGTAATTGTAGACATTTTTGGATTTGATTAATAGGTTTTTAAAATGGAAGAGATAATCTGCTGTGGACGATTTCAATTCGGCGAGAAGGTATAGTCTTATATAACTTCGAATAACACAGTTATAAATTCACAAAATTATAGACAGAAACTGTTGGTAAATGACTAAAGTTTGATTGAAATGACTAAAGTTTGGTTGAAATGACCAAAGTTGCGAATCTCTCCTCTCTAGCGCGTTTTATAAACGCATAAGAAGGCTTCTTACGCGTTTATAAAACGCGTTAATCGCGTTAAAGTAGCGTACAAAAAGCAGTCATTCTAGCACGTTTTATAAACGGGTAGGAAGCCTTCTTACGCGTTTATAAAACGCGTTCGAAAGGAGAGAGAGACACGCGGTTTATAAACGCGTTAGAACTTTCTTCTTATTAAAAAAATTATTAATTCTTTGTATTAAAATTTTTTATGTCAAAATTCTCATGTAAAATAATTTCGGTGTCTACAATATGGTAGATTCATGTTCAACACCTTCAAGTCTGTTTGATTCATTTGAATTCTATTTATCAAATCAAACATTACAAATATATAAAAAAAAATATTACATTTTTTTAAGCAACAAAAATGTAAATGACTAAACAAATGAATATATTGACATAAAATATGTTTTTGATAAAAGAGCGCCTTTATATGCCCCACTTGAGATATATATTACAAGAACAATATGTCAGATAAAAATAAAATTCTACGACCAAATTGACTGAAATATATTTATCTCTGCTAGTTATAAAAGCACAGAGATAAAAAGAATAAACATATCATATAAAAGGATATAAATAATTTTTATATCAATTATGGACTATTAATTTGTGTAATTTGATTTGATCAAGGTCAGACTTTTTATTAGAAAAGATTAAGTTATTACCAAATTAGCTATTTATTTAAAAGAAAAGACTAAATTATTGATTTTAACATATCTTTATTATCTAACATATAAAAGTTATATAAAAAATTAAAAAATATATCAATATTTTTTTTTCTTATTTGCCTACGTATTGAGGGTATTGTTTTGCTAGTTTAAAAAAAAGGAAAAAAAAATGGAGGGGATGCTGGAGAGAATCAAAGAATTGAGCTCCCATGTCGTTAAAAGTCAACACCAAACGATCATGACCTCCTGAGTCCTGACTACTCTTTGCCAACCTTCCACTATTTCTATTGGAGATTTGACTTCCCTTGCCCAAAGTCCAAAACCAAATTCTTTTCTCCACTAAATCATTACTGCGACACGTTTAATTAATGCTCATCATTTTTATTTCGGATTGAATATAAATACATAATTTTTATAATAAAATAAAGTTAAATCTTTTATTTTTTTTAATGAAGAATATTTAACCAAATTTTGAATCCATCTTCACTGAAATAATTTTATTTTAATTATTAGACTTAAAACAATGAAAAATCGCTATGAAATGCAAATCGGAATTGCTTATCATCATCACATAGATTCTATCATCTCTTATCCAGCATCAACATTAATTATCCATCATCCTCATTAACCAACTTTCTATTTTTGTCGCTCATCCAGGGCATACTCCCCTCCTCCCCCTTCCCTCTATTTTCCTTCCTCTCTAGAACTAGGACAATTAATTTTGTAACAATTAGTTTTGAACTCTCCATTTTTAGAACAATTTGATATGAAAAATAAAAAAAGCTAATTGTCCTAGTTATGTCATATAACTGTACTAGTTCTATAATCTAATTGTCTTAGATTTGTTCCGAAAAACATGTTCACCTAGGAAAAAAAATAATATTTTTTCTAGAAAAAAAAACTAATAGTCCTAGTTATGTAACATAATTTTTCTAGTTTTTAAATAGAACTCTTCTAGTTATGTAACATAATTATTCTAGTTTTTGAACATGGTTGTCCCAATTCTATTTGCTAATTGTCTTTGTTTTGTTTTGGAAAAAATATTGTCCTAAAAAAAATTAATTGTCTTAGTTATGTAACATAACTATCCTAGTTTTTTTACAACTATCCTAGTTATGTTTGCTAATTGTGTTAGTTTTATTTTTAAAAAAAATGTTATGGAAAGGAAGAAAGGGTAACGGAGTAAAAGAACGGCAGGAGTAGAAGATGGGGTGAGAGAAGTTACGAAAAAAAAGGGGATGGGAATGGGTAGACACGCTGGATGATAGAGATGAGATTCTAGAAACGAAAATGAAAAAAGAATAAAGTTACGCTGGAATTCTAGAAACAAAATTGCTTATCATCATCCCAAAGGCCAAAAATTCTATCATCCTCTCATCCCCATTAATTATTCAAGAGACTAAATACTTAATCTAGCGTACTCATTAATTTTTTTTTCTGTTTTCAGCGCCCTCATCCCGTCATCCTCATATCTCCTCAACCCCTCTCACCTAGTCCGTATCCATCCCCCCCCCCCCCCCGCCACCGCCCCCCTCTCACCCAATACGTACCCTCTCACCCAGCCCATGTTCATTTTTTAACAAAAACAATTAGTTCACACATTTAACTATTAAAAAAAACTAATTGTTCTATTTTCATAATATAATTGTTCTGGGAAAAAAAGCTGATTGTAGTTTCAAAATATAATTTGTTCTTGAAAAAAAACTAATTGTCTTAGTTGTAGAATATAATTGTTATGTAAAAATAAACTAATTGTTCTAGTTTTTATATACAAATGTTATAGAAAAAAAAATAATTGTTCTAGTTTCAGAATATAATTGTTCTAAAAAATACTAATTGTCTTAGTTGTAGAATATAATTTTTTTAAAAAAAAATTAATTGTTATAGTTTTAGAATATAATTGTTCTAGAAAAAACTAATTGTTCTAATTTTAGAATATAATTATTCTGGAGGGAGAAGGAGTTATGATTCTCATTAATGAAGCATTATCTTCATTAATGATTCAAGGTCATAATGGTAATGTTCCTTATCAGTTCCGTTCCAGAAATGAAAAAAAAAAAATGGTAGGACTAGCGAATGATGAATCTTGAGATGTTACTTACAAATTATATACTTGACAAGATCGGTTAGGCGATATTAGATTCATGCTTTTATTAATAGAAATCTGAAAATTCAGATGCAATAGACTCCCTTTTTAATATTTGATTTGATGACAGTCAAATATGAATGAACTTCCACTCGAAAGCAAATAAACTATTAAGCATCCAATCCGTATGAATAATATATTTCCATATGTCAACAAGGGAAATTATCTGGTTATTAATATGTTTTTTGTAGGTTTTTCTTAACGCCCCATGATTGTATCTGATGGTCTGAATGGATTCATTATCTGTTCACATCAGCTGTATTGGAAATTTGCATTCATTACCATAGTTTTCAATCATAAAATTGGTAAAATATTACTAAAAAGCCACATTATTTTGTACGCATTCAATTTGAATCGGACGATTAAAATCATGTTATGTAACAGTGAGTCAGTGATAGCAAATACCAAATATGATGGCCTTGGTCCCATCATCCAGCCATCCATGGGTTGGATAATTAATTGACAACAAATATGGCCCCATCCTAGTTGATAGTCTATAGGAGACATTTAACTCCTCACAATTTGCTCTCTTAAGGCAAAATCCACGGTGTAGATTATAAAAGACGGCCCCATATGATATGTTTGCCTATCCCAAAAATCAGATTTATTGTCAACTTTTTGCTCTCTCTCTCTCTCTCTCTCTCTCGCACACACCAACTACTAGTTTAAAAGTTTGAAAAATGAGATTGCACAGCATCAAGGCTAAACCACCAGTGCTCTTCCTCTTAACAATCCTACTGCTGGTAAACCTTGCTATAGGTTCCAGTACTCATGCTCACAGAACTGCAAGCCGATACTACTCGAGCCCATCTACGGGATATTTTTCCAAGGTTCCGCATCATCAAGATCGTAACAGGGATGATCTCAGTGCTATCTTCGGAGAGTCGAAGAGAAAGGTGCCACAAGGTCCTAATCCACTACACAATTAGATATGCAGTTTTTTTTTTTTTTTGGCACTTGTTTGTTTAAATTAGTCTGCTTCTAGCTAGAGTGAGAAGGAAATTTTCATCATCGTATGTGGATACGATTAATTTAGAATTTAGAGAACATTTGATTGTTTTGATATGTACATTCTACTCAAACCTTAGCTCAATTTGAATATTTAATATAGAATTAATATCCTGATGTTTATTCCAACTTTACTTTCTATTTTTCTTTTTTCTTGTTTAATTTTTATCTTGTGCTTCCGACATTTGCATGTGTTGGTGTATGCACAATTATGTGATTTGCATCCATCATTTCAAATAATAGCTCTTGTCCTCAATCTTCAGATTGCCAGGTTGGGGCTCCACTGTATGAACAGTTTGATCACTGAGATATTTATTCAGGAGAATGAAATATATCGAAATCACCAATAATTTAGAATGGTTAAGTAGAAAATTAATAACTGAGAGAGCTTATATATACAGTCCTGAATCCCAGTGGGCAGGTAGAAAAAATTATGTTCAGCTTTGTTTTGCTGGATTTCAAGGACTGAATAGGGACGAGCAAAATTCTTTCAACCATTTTTCTCGGTCCAAAATTTTCGCTTTACCAAACAAATGCCTAGATTAGTGATGTCAATTAGCTCTCGTTTTCATTTATTAAAGTTTACCATTTTTATAGTAGTAGGAGATAAGAGCATAATACAAAGTTCTTAAGAGAACGCTACCAATTTTCATAAATTTAAATAGAAAGGGAGCCATACGGAAAACTTTCAAAGATCTCTTTATGTTCATGTTTATTTTTCGCTAGCAATCAACATTTGTTGGTAGAATGCTTGTCTCGGCAAAAAAGTAAGAAGAAAAGATTATACTATACAAATCTTGACCGCCGAAAAAGGATGACTTGTACCTGATTTTTCCACTAGGAAAGGGACATCAAGTATGTTTTTAGGCAAAAAAGTAGACTTGTAAATTTTTATAGTACAAAGGATTGATAATTGATTTGATTTTCAAATTGGAAGTGGGAAAATGAGACAACATGTTCAACTGTTCAGTAGTCTCTTGAAGCTTACCTTGCTGACTCGGTTGTTTTGTTCTTTCATGGTGACAACTGACAAATCCTTAAAAGTCAGGTTCATTTTGGATTAATATATGAGATTTGATGTGAAAATAACCTTTGAGGTTCAGCTAAACTCAATTAAAGCTATTTGAAAACGGTTGTATAATAGGCCTAATCTATTGCGTAGACTGCTGTCTAATCAACCTTTTTGGTTGCTTGCTAGCTAGCTAGCCACGTTGATTTAAAAGCATGAGACTCATGTGGCGCCAAGTAGTACACATCTGAAAAGTGACCCACCAACACATTTAGGAAAATTTATTATACAACAATTTCTGCAGAAAACTTTATATTAAAAGTTCCATTGTGTTGAATTTTTGGATAGTTATTACAAATTTTATCATTGTATAGTATAATGTATATTTTACGGTTTTGGAAGTATTTCGGTAGAAGCATAAGCTTTTCAAGAATCATAGGCCCAATGAAAGAGGCCCAGAAATTTAGCATTATGAACCGAACGAGTCATTATATGATTTATATCCACGAAGACGTATTTGCAAACATCATTATTATTATTTATTATTTATTATTACACGGTGAAAACGAAAGTTCAAAGCAACTAAAACAATACGTGCCATTCGGCAACTTGGAAGCCTTAAATACTACTTAACATGGTAATACATTGAAATAAGAAACTAAGTACAATTTGAAACCTTCTCCTCTTTTGTTTCGCAAGATGATTGTCTTTTATCCATCACCTCTCTTTAACTGTACTCGTCAGGACGGTGGCCCTGTTAAAAGATGAAAAATGTCACAGTAAATTCCAAAACATGCAGTTACTGTCTGAAATTTTTTTTTTTTACCAGTCAGGTCATAACAATAAGGTGCCCAGGAGACCAGCTGCCTCAATTTGATCCATACCAAGCCTATTTGATCTTTTCCTTTTGGATTTTGCATATTGACTCTTTTGTTTCTATTTTAAATGGACTGGAGATATGATGCATGACTAAAAAAAGTGTTAAGAACTTTTCTAGAAGGAAAAAGAAAAAGAAACATCTTAATCCCCAATTTCACTGGTACAACCGTACAAATAGAAGCAACATGGGTCAGTTTCCATCCAGTTATATTGATACAATCAAATCAAGGCAGATCTATATAGCTTTTCACAAATCAAGGGACCAGATCACGCCTCATGAAACCATACTGCCAAGTTTAAAGAATAGCTGCTACAACACATGAGATCTGTCTAGGACCATTTAATTCTATCAGCATTTGGAACAACAAAGAATAGCTTTTCACAAACCCTTTAGTCTGGTACAGGTAATTGTACTAGTAGACACCCAAATTTTACTTATAAATTCCAAGTATCTACTATCTAGGAAGGTGCTTTTTTTTTCACTAAGGGACAATCAATCAGGCAAAAAGGTGATCTATCAAGAATCCAGACCAAACCATAAGGTAGAACAAGCCAGAAAGGGCAAGCACTGAAATATTTCTGGTACAGGTAATAGACTGATCTATTTGTCTATTGACAATAAAACAAACTACAAAGTTGGCTCATTTGTTTATCAAGAAGGTACTGAAATGACTAATCCAGTGTAATTTGAGTTTGATAAGAAGTACCTCTGGGTTGAAAGTGAGGCCGATTTTGATTTCTCCACGGTATTCTCCATCTTTGACCACATTGTACACTGTCGTAGGTATATTCCCTTCCACATACACAGCTTCCAAAGGAATACTACAAATAGATCATAATACAAAATTTAGTAACTAAAAAAGATGCTACCAGAGCTAAATTCTATCATATTAACTAAACACATTATTACTCACGATGCCTCTCCCACAAAGTCATCTGAGTCTACATCACTGTCCATCAGCTTGATAATCATCTCTGACACGTCATCAGAGGTGCTGAATACAAAGGTCTCATTCCAATCAGGATCTGTTCCTTTCCCTACAGTAAGAAACCCAATGCAACACAAAATTTCAACAATTCATTTCCTTGAGGAGGGAACCAAATTCACATACTTTTGTGCCACGTTGTATGCCACAAATTTTATTGTTGAGTTGATAATTAGAATTTCAAACTTAAATGATAATCCAAAATGCAAGCTTGCCAAATTACATCTCCACAAATTTTATGTATACCTCAGGTGCTAAAGCCAACTGCCCGCTTCTTTGGAAAAAGGAAAAAATAAGGATGGAAACTGTTGATCTTATTTCATATCATGTTGAATTCATGTGCCAAAATATATTACAGTTCGTTAATTTGGACAAAATAAATTGAGGGCCACAAAAAGCTGACAAATTTTCATTAATAAAGAAAAAATTTTTACAAAGATACCACAACATAACAAAAATGATACCAGTACCAACACTGGTACAATTTTTCTTTTACTTTGGTACAAAATTAAAAGAATAATAAAAGCATTAAGTGCACCTAACTACAACCCAATCATTGATTTTTCAACTTCTTGATCTTATAATGTAAAAATCTTAAAATGTTTCGATTTAGAAGTATGTACATTGCTCTTAAAGTTAAACAAGATCGATGTTTATCTAATATAATTGTCCTGTTGGTCCTTAACAATGACCTTCAAACTAGAAAAAGTTTTGCATATGTCAGTAGGAATTTCAATTATAATTATTACTGGAATAATGTACCATGTAAGGTGACAAAAAAAAAATTGATATCTGATCCACGTTCCTCAAATTGAAATTCTCAAATACATTAATTGATCAAATATTCAAACCTGAGGCAACACTGCTTCTTTGCTCCTGAGTGCGGCATATGATGAGCGCATAGGGATCCATGTTATCTATTCATCAGATCACAGACAAGAGAATAATTCTCCATCAAATAAGAAGACATTGCAGTTAACAATTGTACAAAATTAAACAAAATTCAACTTACTGAGGAAATCAGTGTTTTCAAGGCCCTTAGCTCCAACGAGCAGCACTTCGAGCGTTCCTCTCACCATCTTTTCTCTTCTACCTAATCTCTCTTTTGTGAAATCGATTCGAGAAGGAGAAGGGGATCTAGTTTTAATTCGTATGAAGAGCTGGTGAAACTATAAGAGAAAGGAAAGGTAGTACATGCTTATTATAAGGCGAAAGAATGGGCGCGCGATCCAAGAGTATTTACAGATCCCGGATCCTCTGCAATTGTAGAAAATTGGTTAGGACGCTTCCGAAGATCTGAACCGTCAACTTCGATTGACATGTAGTAACTTAAATATTGTAAGTCCATTTCAGCCGTCCGATCGTACACCAACTGTGTCTAGATGTGTTTTCTACTGAATCCGTTCAAACGGAGATGATATGAGCCCGTAAGATCGACCGAACTCGTGCAAGTGTGCCAGAAGAAGGTTAGGATTAGCTGGCAGCCCATTCCCGTCGGTTGATTTGTCTGATCAAGGTTCGGCGCACGTGGACAATGCATAGTTGCATACTGTTTGACCAATTTGGATTTTCTTTTCATTAGTACTTCAAGAATCAAATCTGCTAATTTCCAAAACCAAAAGCAACCCCCAAAAGTGACGAAACGGAAAAACATTAAAGCCTTCATCAAATTGTTTTTTTACCGTAGATTTCATTTCATTTTAATTGATTTAATGAAATTTCGTTAGATCTAATTACATGAAAATTTCAATCAAATGACACTTAATCCATTCATTTTGTCATAAATTTCCTTCAAAATGGAATGAAATCCCATGTCAAGAAAATGGGATTTTGATCGGGGCCTAAAAGTTTGATCCGAGTTGACTTGTAAAAGAAGAGAAGGGAACCGTCACAAGTCGGAAATTTCATACTCCATGATATGAAAAATGCTCTCAAACGCTTTCCCTTTTTTTTGGAAGAAAAATAGGGTCAAGCCCCTATCTTATATATATTAAATATATTAAAATAAACAAGTTCAATACAAGATAAACTAAAGAAAAAACTTTTTAACAAGAAGCTAATGATAAAAAAAAAAAGCAACTACTCCTATCAGAAAAAATAAAAAGAAAATAAAGAGGAAAAAACCAGCAAACTCAAACGCTTTCCCTAATACAAGAAAAGTTGAGAATGCCAAAACTTAAACATCCGTGTTACTTGCAAGACAATTTCTATCAAGTCGGTCCAATCAATTTTTCACGCTTGCTATTAATTTCAAGGACTTAAATAATTAGAGAGGTCTTTCAACCAAAAGACAAGCTGTTATATATCATCATTCTCTTAAACCACTGTTCAATTAAAGTGAACCAAATCGTTCTTTAATTGGATACCTTTTACTTTTAGTTGGCTTCCTTTTGTTGAATTTTTAAAGTGCACTTTGCCACAAATATAATGGCAGATGTTATTGTTCTAACTGAGAAAATGCAATACTGAAATAACATATAGCTTCCTTCTTTCTATAAAGATTTTAAATTTCTATTTCGAAAGGGGGTTATTAAGCGTTGCATATTTTCACAAACACGGAAATTTTGGTAGATCTTAATAACTAAATGCTGTGCAGTTTTGATTCAATGCTTAATTATCTGTCGCGTCAGACTTTTCTCCAATTTATTTGTCAGATGCTAATTACTTTTCCCCACTTCCTGAGAGTGAGAAATCACAAATAACAAAATTTAAAATTTGATCATTCTATCAAATCATTTTGGAATTTGTATGTTTTAGTAGTCATAGAAATGGAAGAATTCCAAGCATACTTCAACAAAATCTCAAAAAATCATATATGAAAGACCAAAAATTAAGGGATACTGGTATTGGTACCAGTAAATACCACCGAATATCAGATGCCTACATAAATATCGATGAAATCATCAATTTTTTTCCTATAAGTCCTCAAAGAAACAAACCGCAAAATACATAAAGAGAGTCCATGGAAATAACAAAAATTGTCATCATATTGATGCAATATTAATTGTAAAAGTGACAGATTCTGTACACAAACATACACTCAGATCAACTGTGCTATCTGGTATCGACTTCTCATATTGTTCTTCTAAGGCTTCCCAATCATTCCTTACACTTAACTTCTACCTCTTGATTTGATCTGATAGTGTGTACCAGGTATTTTTGGCATTTTCAGGTAGCAGCACAAGTCTAGATACCAGTAAGAACTAAGGACTTTATAATAATTAATTTAATATTAAATTAATCTGTTGCAGAATAATAAAACAATGACCGGCTTAATTGATTCAAAATCAAATTTATGTATCCAACTATGCATTCAGATAAATTGTGAAAGAATTAAAATCACAGTCACCCAAATTGTATATAGGGGTGTTTCCTCGAGAGTAGCTCGTTCAATTCTCGTTCTTGGATTCAACCTTGAATTTTGTAAAGTTCAAACCAGGATCATAACGCACTATCAACCTCAGTTAAACTAAAAATTGTCTTATTCAACATATGCCAGTACACTTCATTTACCAAATTCCATATTTCCTCAAAAACTCCCTACTAACAAAAAGACATAAAGAAATTAATTGAACAGTGGGCATATTTCATAATTTTGCTCATAACATCCTCAAATTTCATCCACCAACATCACACTAAAAATAACAACTGGAAACCAAGTCCAATAGACTGCTACTACTAACAAACTACAACCTATATCTCACACACAGGAAACAATAAAGAACAAAAAGAAAAAAACTGACAATCCAGAGCTCCAGAGTCCAGAGAGACGCATCTAGAGATCAAACTGGAGAAGGCTTGGGATCAGAATCGTGCCCGACTTGGAGATTGGTCTGCATCAAGGGGCGATCCTTGGCCTCCTCGTCATCCACGTCGGCTTCGTCTTCGGAGGTGGAGAGGTTGATGCAGGAGCAGCGCTCGAGCGAGGCGAAGAAGGCGGAGGCCAAGCTGGCGCCGCACCAGCTCGCCACCCCCTCCAGTCTCTGGTACGACA
This sequence comes from Rhynchospora pubera, assembly GCA_028095005.1. Classification (NCBI taxonomy): domain Eukaryota; kingdom Viridiplantae; phylum Streptophyta; class Magnoliopsida; order Poales; family Cyperaceae; genus Rhynchospora; species Rhynchospora pubera. Next base: position 55,136,769 of record CM051462.1, read on the forward strand.
GGATCGACGATTGCTGGTTGTTCTCCATTTTTTCGCAAGAAGAGAAGAGGGAAGAGAGAGAGAGAGGATATCGTTAAGTTAAGTGAACAGAAACTGTTTGGATTCTTTGGAATTAGTTCTAGGTTTCTTGATCTGGTCGTGGTCGGTTACTAAGCGCAGCTGTTTTCCGAGTTTTCTAGAAGTTTGCAGTCGTACCCTTGGAGTTTCGCGTATTTGTTGGATTATATGCGGATGACAGGAGCTGCCTGCAAAGAGATATTCAACCGTTTGGGATTCTGAATTTTTAAGGTAAATTTGATTAAGTGTCCGATTTATTGCTTTCGCTCTATCCTGCCAATCAAGTAGTCATTGATTCGATTCACGAAGAAAGTATTTATTTTCAAATTTCTTATAACAAAATTACCGATTTCAAACCAACCTTCAAAAAAAAATATTAGGGAATTAGTTTTTCAAACCAACCTTCAGAAAAACAAGTTTCCCGACTTATTTTTAAATTAAATCTCTATAAAATATTTCCTATCTGGATTTCGAACTTGCTATCTTTCACTCAAGATATATTATTCTTTATCACTAGATCAAGAGTTAGTTTTCTTTGATAATAGGATTTTGATTATTCGTATTTACTCAAATGTAAATACGATTAAAGAAACAAAAAAATACAGGTTCTCATATAGATTAGTATGTTGATCGTAAATTGTTTTTTGATAATTTTTAATTCCATATATAGATTTAAAAAAAAATCGAATCCAAATTTTGAATATGAATCTATCAATAACATATCTGATAGTAGATTTAACATGGACAATAGGGAAGATCTATTATAGGAATTCTTTCTTCGTAACTCTTGTATATTCTAATAAAACAATCATAGATGTTAAAATAATAAAGTGCAAAGAAAATTTAGTGATCTCTAAAAAATATATCTAAAAAGGAAAAAAGAAAAAAAAAATGGAACCGTATTGGAACTTGGAGATCTTTCCTCCTGTACAGACCGTCTCAGGCCCCGAACAAAGATGAGTTTATAACAACGAAGTCCATACGATAACTTCATTTGTTGTACAACCGATGATTGCTTTGTTTCATCCTCTTTGGAACAATTAACCAAACTATTTTTTTTATCAAATAAAAAAATAATTTTTGTTTCATTTGTTACATAAAACTGGTCTCTTTTGTTTTGTTTATTTTCGTTTAACCGTTTTATATCATTTTTTATATATTTTTAAAGTATTTATAAATAAATTTTGATGAACTGAAAATATTACAGTCAGTTATGCATGTGAAATAGATAAATATGTATAAAAAATTAATTGTCAAAGCAGCACATCAAATACAATTACACGTTTTGATTGTTTCGAAATAGGAAAACATGCACGAAATTTAGTTATCAATTAATTGATCGTTTCGATCGTTTTGATTGTCTTTTGAAATGAAATGGTTAATTCAATTAGTTTTTATTTTGTGTCATAAACAAAATGGTTAACGAAAATGGATTGTTTCGTAATAGTTTAATTACGTTTGCAGGCCTAATTTGTTGTATCGTTAAAATACAATTGATATAATAGACCATGGAGGCTTAGATTTGCCCAATGGGCTTTGTCTGCTATGATATTTCAATTTTTTATCTGATGCGTCTAGGCCTCAAGTTCAAACCTATGTCTAGCATTTTGTCTTGGCAGCATTGCTTCTTCGAATCAATAGTTTTCATTCAAATTCTGATTTCCCGATTTTCCTGCGCCTTAAAACTAAAATAATATGATCTCAAACTTTTAATTGATTTAATTTCTTAATTATATTGAAGGTCTAGGCTGACATATAATTTTTTTTTAAAGTAACTAAATTTTAGGCGCTGTCACTGATTTATTAAATTGACTACGAAAAATAGTTACTGGCAAATTCTGTTCTTTTTATTTTCTTGTAAATAAATGAATTGTAGAAGCCCTAGACATATAAATAACTTTTTAAGATCCATAATTCGGTGGAAAATACAAACGAAAAAAAAATGCTCATCATGATCCATTCTTAAAATTATTTAGTACCTTAGGCTCCGTTTGGATGGCTTTTTTCCGGAATAAGAAATAAGGAATAACCACTTTTTACCAATAAATTTATTTCTAACCATCCAAACTCTTCACAAAAGTTACACACTTCCCAATAAATTTACCCCTTCCCAATAAATTTCTTCCCTTCTTTCTTTTTCCTGAAGTCAACTAAGTTAGTTTAAAAAACTAACAACACAGCTTGAAATTGAAGTTCAAATATTTTCGTACAGACTTACTTTCCTAAAGCTAGAGATAATCAAGCTTGAAATTGAAGATCTGCTGTGAAATTAGTATCAGTGTGTAGCAAAGGTTTAAATAGCAGATAGCGGACTCGTAGCGGACATGCTAATATAATAGCGGATAGCGGATAGCGGGTATTTAGCGGCCGCTATCGGAACATAGCGGATTTTGCACGCACAAGTGCATTTTGAAGGTCTAGTTTAGTCTAAAATAAAAAATTTAAATAATTTCATGTAACTAATTAATGCTAACTAAAATTATATTTATTTTCTATGCAGATTTGAGCATTAAATTTTAAGAATTTGAAAATGTTCAAAACATAAAAATTGTGGCCACTTTTGTAAACTTTTCATAGAATTTTGAATCACGTCAATCGGAGTTCGTATGCGAAAGTTATACCCAAAATACTATTGTTATATCAGCAAATTATAAACTGTACCGCTATTTCCTCTATTATACCGCTATATCACCCGCTATTTCCCGCTATTTCACCGCTATATCCCGCTATTTTCCGCTATAGGTCGCGCTATCGGACGGGCCGCTAAATCTGTAGCGTTGTAGCGGTGTACCAAATAGCACCGCTATAGCGCCGCTATTGCGGCCGCTACGGCCGCTATTTAAACCTTTGGTGTGTAGAATGCTAAAAATTCATTACATCGTTAACATAATTCAATAAAGCAGGTTCTGGCATTGCAATGCACTTTGTACCGAAAATCCAAAAAGAGAACCTGATGTTGCCGCCAACATGCTTAAATTATAATTCCTCAAAGAGGTTCATAAATATATAAATTGCATTCCTTCATTACGAATGTGGTGACATTTCTTTTTTTCTTTTTTTCTTATTATTATTATTAATTTTTTTTTTTTGAAATTGAGAGCCCAAGAAGCGGTTCCAAAATTAAACCAACAAACTCCAGTGACTCTACAAACATAGAATCAAGAAGAAAAGCAAAAGAAACAATAAACTATTAGTTATCCTAAACAACAACCAACATGTGGTGAGAATTCACATCCTCTGCCGCGCGCTGCTAGCCGCATTTTTTATCTCAACCGTCTGATCTAATCTGAATGGCCCCTAAAAAATACCGGATTGATAGGCTCGAAAAAACTGAACCGTCCAGATCAGATCTGGCGGCTCGTATGAAAAGTGTGGCTGTGCCGCGCGGCAGAGGATATGGATCCCATGTGGTGAGGGGGTGACATTTTTCGAAACAAAAATCTCGGACCCACCCGAGTCCTGACTACTGGTTTTACTCAGGCCAGACAGAGATGGGTCAAGGACTCATGGGTCAGGTTTAGCAAAGGACCGGACTGGATGAGAGCTTAGGGTCCGACCGCTCCACTCTGTCTTGAATTTTAAAGTAACCATAAATGATAACTGTCATATGTAATTTTATCATTTCTTACCATTGTTAGATATAAAGTGAACACATAAAACAAACAAGATAAACATATAGGTGGTTAAAGTGAACACTTACAAGTAAATAAGTGTTATCATATCTTATTTAGACTTTTACATGCATATTCAACTTATTTTTATTGAACATATTTGTTTGTATATGTTCAATTTGATCGCTATATATATTCACCTTATCTATTTTATGTGTTCACTTTCTGTTTAGCAATGGCAAGGGATGGCAAAAATTGTAGATGACAGAATGACATCAATCAATTTCCTAATGCAACAATATTATGTATCTGTTTATGCCTTATAGAATTATTATGTGCGGTTTTTCAATGTAAATTATTGATACACTAAACTGTTTACAATTACAATATTAGTTATATTGCGAATAAAACTATGACAGCTTTCTGAATGTTGATTGAGATGGTAATGTATAATTTGGAATAACCGTGTTATATTGTTTATATGTAGTTTTTGCAATAATTAACTTATTATATTAATTAATTCAGTGATAAACTGACAATTTAGAACTTGCCTTTACATTGTTGATTTGATTTCTCACCAGACACGGTTGGTGTAAGATTTTCTTTTTTTTAGGTCGCAATAGTTTTTCTTCTTTGCTTTCATTTGTTTGTTTTTTTTTTTGACAACTTAGAAACCACTTTACAAGGTTGGAGCAAGATTTTCCTTTTTATATAATAGGTTTTAGTAAGCCTCACGTCAATCGTTTACCACCAGAGAACACACCATATAAAACACAAAGATGAACAAGAAATTATATAAAATTGTCACTGTTTTGATTAGTTCAAACTTCAGTGCCGTCACTGTATGGGAAAAAGAGTTGCAGTTCCTTGTCGTTTTTGTCTTTTGTGGTGTCATATTTGACAGTAAAAATTTAGAATATAATAACTTGTCGTCAAAAAAATGTTTCATGACTAAAAAAATTTAGTCAGACTCTAATTCCGGTTTACCAAATAAAGAAAAACGAAAAGCCTCTTAGTTCGGTTTGTATGCGAGACAATTAAAGTTAGCAAGTCCCATAATACTTAAAGTACAATAACTCGAGTCTCTACAAAGAATACCTACCGACATTCTGCACAAATTACATACTTAAATACAATAAATAAATATTAAATTACACAAATGACAGTGGCACTGTAATCAATACAATAAATAAATAATAAATCACAAAAAGCCTACTATTCAGGGGGTAACAGACAAAATTCCCCCAGCAAAAGAATCCAAATTATATCTCTGGCAACTGCCTCTACACTGCTTACTCTCCACCCATTTCAACACATGCCAGCTCATTCCAATAATTCGATCAATCTCCCCCGTTTCACCACTCATAAAATCCCCACCGACACCGACAGTGGGCCCTTATTTCTGCCACATCACGATTCACTATCACACCTCCAATTCATCACCCTCCGAGGCTCCGACCACTCTCCACCCGAAACAGCAACTCCGACTGCTGACGTCACCAAAACACCTCCTTCAACTGCAACTCCAAACAAGCTACATCACACATTCACACATCAGCAAGCAAATCCGGGCCGTTCCTCGACAGCAAATCGTACGGTGCCCAAAGAGCATCGAGCGGGCATGCCCGGCTGTTATCCAGCCGCAACCACGGCTTCCCCTTCCCGCTCCAATGCAACAAACTCACCGGCCCGGGATGCAAATCCCTACACAGCCCCTCCTTGTTATCCCCACCGAGCCCGTGTTGGTTCCATCGGTGCTCCACTCCCTTCACCTCCCCGGCGAAAACAAGCAGAAACGGCGGCAACGACCCCAATTCGTAAATTCTCACCTCGTTCTTTTGTATCTCCATCCATGTCTCCAATCGTTTCGTGTAATCCCCATCTCTCCATTTCTCCAAATCCATAACCATCACTCCAGTGTTGAAGTAGCACGGCTGGCGCGACCGATCAGTGAACACCGACGGATATGTTGGGTGGTCCCAGAATGTCGAGGTAAAGTATGAAGTGAAGTTTGCATGGCAGTATTCAGGAGCAGCGAGAACATGGTTCGGGCCGAGCGGGGTCGACCAAAGCACCGCCACGTCATCCACTAGAATTAAATCAGAATCCAAGTAGAGAACTCTCTGTACCGTTGGAGGCAACAAATTGGACAAATAAATGCGCGCATAATTCAATGGCTGATCAAGGGCACGGCGCACGGACTGAGAGATCTTACCACGCACTAGAGTTGCGTCGAAGCGGTAAATCGAAAAGGTGAGAGAAGGGAAGGCAGAGAGGACCGCGCGCCTTAGGTGTTGGATACGACGGGGCGACGACGTGGCGACAAAGTGGAAGTTGATTGATTCAGGACAGGACGCATGCCGAAGGACCGAGAACACTCCAGCGAGAGAGCCTCGAAGGTAGGTGGCGTCGAGAGTCATGGCGATGTGGATTTTGTCGTCGGGAGAGCAATCGGGGCCGTTGCGAAAGGCGGGGGCTTCGCGAAAGTCGGGGAGTTCGAATGGGGCGGAGAGGGATGGAGAGGCGGAGAAGAGAAGAGGGAAGAGGAGGAGGAAGAGGAGTGGCATTTTGGTGAATTGGGACAAGTGGAGAGGAGTGGAGAGAGGAGAGGAGAAAGGAGTGGGGGAGCATTAAGGCGAAGTGCTTTTCGGGAGAGGGTTTAAGGGGGACCCGAGGGAATAATTAATGGAAGGAAGCGGGTGGAGAGGTGGCCAGGCTGGAAAGACGTGTTATTTGTTTATTAATCTTCTCTTGGATTCCAGTTTTGTAATTGTCACCGCTGCTATGGGTCTGTTTTTGCGTCCCCGAAGCTATTTTTTACTTTTTTTTTTTTGGGTTTTATTAAGGCGGATTGATTTTGGTTACTTTTACCTTTTGTAAAGTTTTAGATGTCATTTTCCGTGATTTTGTTTTTAAATAAAGAAATTATAAATGAAAAAGTTGTTTGGGAAAGTTGTTTTTGGATAAATAAATGAAAAGAAACGTAAATTACATATCTTTAGCTGACGGTACAATTATTATCTTTTTTTAAAAGTAGATATGTCAATTGCTGAGGCAATTATATGATTTTTGATTGGCCATGAGGTCGTGTCCAAAGGAGAGATATTAGTATTAATATATATGACAACATTTTGTGCACAATTAGCTGATATGATTGGATGTAAAATCAGTAAAATTTCCTTTCACCTAACTTGGCGTGCGAATTCATTTGGGAAACAATTGCCTAGAAGATCTTAGAAGAATCTGATTCATAAAGTTGAAATTAAACTTCAAAAATGGAAGGGAAGCTGAAGCGTAGCGCTGTTGTCTTATATAGAGAGATTGACAATGATGAAAATATGATCTTCTTGTCCCTCTTTATGTACAGATTTTCTAATTAAAGCATACATAAGATTATGTATAGATTTTATGAAGTTATTATCAGAAAGAAGAAAATTTTGCTTTAATTAGGTGGGACCAAGAGTATGTAGGTAGAAAAAAAAAACATAGAGCTATGGGTGTAGTTGATTTGGATAACATAAATATATCATGTTACCTAAGTAGCGATGGAGATTTATTAACCTACTAGTGTAAAAGGATACTGTGAAAGAGATATAACATCATAGATTCAAGAGAAAGGTTTCAGTGCCATAATTTTAGAGTGCTACCAAATGTCACGACTTTGCTTCGTATCAATAATTAGAATTTTTAAAATTTAAATATTGAATTCAAACTGTTGATCTTGTCTTGTACAACTTAATGAGCGATGCGTTTTCATATAAAATTTTATTAAATTTGGGCTTGATTTGATATTTGATCAAGAAGTTAAAAAATGAATGAATCTTGTTAACTATAACAGATTAATTGTAACACGTTCATGATTTGACCTCTTGATCATATATCAAGTCAAATTCTAAATTTTATAAAACTCATATGGAAATACATCGCTCGTTAAGTTGTACAAGATTAACGGTTTGGATTCAACATTTAAATTTAAAATTTTTTAATTATTGATAAAAAAATAAAATTGAGGTATTTGATGTCACTCTAAAAATTGTGGCATGAAAACTTTTCTCTAGATTCTAAATAGGCAATTTTTTTGTTTCTGGAAGAAGTGTGGATGCATTCGAGGATTCTAGCCTCTATGGACTACATACCAGAGTTTCTGCGAGCAAGAGAAAAGATGCATCTCTTTTGGGTCAGATCAAGAGTATGAACATGTACCTTCGCTTATATGCTTATAATGCTATATTATTCCGAAATTATTTTATATAGAATTTTTGACACAAAAAATTTTAATACACAGAATTATTTATTTATTTTTTTAATAAGAAGAAAGTTCGAACGCGTTTTATAAAAGCGTAAAGTCTCTCTTTTTCGTACGCGTTTATAAAACGCGCTCGAAGGCTTCGAACGCATTTTATAAACGGGTAAGAGGAGAGAGCTTCAGTTACGTCTCAAAAGGCTGGTCAGACTTTCGTACGCGTTTATAAAACGCATTCGGAGCCATCGAGCGCATTTTATAAACGGGTAGGAAGGCGTAAATTTTTCGAAATTGAGTTATTACCATTTTTTTTCAAAATTAATAGAAAAATTAATGTGAAAATTTAAGTTAAATTTATTTTTAAGATTAAGATTAAATTTACAATTTTTAAAATATCACATTTAATTTCATATTAATCTTATTTAAAAATGACATTAGAATATTAATTTTGACATTAATATCATTTTGTTTGAATAACTATCAAGAAAGTCACTTGATTTACTGCATTTCTCTTTTTAATGATTAATTTATGATTTTAAATTTTTTTTATTAGTTTAGAGTGGTTTTTAGGTTTGCAAACTTTCAAAGTGGATTTTGGAGGTCTAGAGAGCATTTTTTGGCTCCGAAAATGGTCGTTATGGGGTTCCACCCAGGTAACATGTGTAGATCTCGTCGCCAGCTTTCCGGATTGTACTCGATCACCCCAAACGGACCTTCCTATCAAAAGTTAAGCCTGTTTAAAGTTTTAATTTTCAAAATTGTTTTAAAAATTTATATTTTAATTATTTCCATATTATATATTATTTGATTATATATGGCTAACACAAAATGATATTATACACATGTTCAAAAAAAAAATATGTGCAATTAAATGCATATAAAATATGTGTGATATATTTGTTATATCTATTTAATACATCTTTAATTGGAAATAGAATTTTGAGAATTTTGTAAATATGAAACATGCAGGGACCTTGTTGCAAAATATTATTTTTAATAAGTTAAAATATGAAAAACTAATAACACGTTTATAAAACGCGCTCGAAGGCTCCGAACGCGTTTTATAAACGCGTACGAAGGTCTGACCAGCCTTTTGAGGCGTAACTGAAGCTCTCTCCTCTTACCCGTTTATAAAACGCGTTCGAAGCCTTCGAGCGCGTTTTATAAACGCGTACGAAGGAGAGAGACTGTACGCTTTTATAAAACGCGTTCGAACTTTCTTCTTATTAAAAAAAAATAATAATAATTCTTTCTATTAAAATTTTTTGCGTCTGAATTCCTGTATAAAATAATTTCGGTATATTATTCATTTGTAATATTCCACATAGATGCCATATATTAATGATATTTTTTAGATATTTCAATTTAGGAGACAATTACTTAATTTCGTTACATAAGAAAATTTCTTTGAATCTAAAAAAATTGTTAGATAAATATTTTTTCCTTGAGATTCTTCTAACCGTTCAATGTTATCTTCATATTTGGAAAAAAAAAAATTACTGATTTAAAATATGACCCGTTAAATAGTTTTCAAATAATTAAACAAAAATAATGAGAAATTTAGACAAATATAAAAAATTAGTTTTTTTACTAGATTTAATATAAAAATCACATTGAAAGGTTCAGTTTAATCATTTGAAATTCGAAAATTTTCTATCCTAGGCGTTGAAATTTAGCCTTGCTCAAATATTTGTATGATAAATTTTTTTTTAAAGCATAGCAACAAAAAAGTTGGAATTTGTAAAGAGATGCATGTTATTTAAACTCTGTTTCTTTCTTTTTAATAAACTTGTTATTAATAATAACGTATTCATCTAGAAGTATTTTGGTCCTTCCGAATCATCTAGTTTTTAAACATGCGGCCGAATTTTTTTATTTTAAAAGGTAAATCCGAAGTAATACATATTATACGTGTGCGATTACTCCATCACTAAATAGCGTCATAATTAACATGCGATGATCGCACATTCGCCCGTTGGTTGTCACGAGAGGATAATGTAGCACCACTTTAGATTGATTGGTGTTAAACTTCAATCCGGATTTGCTGTAGCGCACTACGAGCCGTCTGATCTTGATCGAACGGTTCATTTTTTACGGGCCTATCAATCTATGTTACATGCACGGGGCTCCCTTGTCCATTGAATCTTGATCAGACGGCCAGCATGCCGCGCTACACCATATGTCGCGCGGTGTAACGCGACAGCGGATCTCAATTTGTTAAACTTCGTGCAATATTACGTGTGTAATTTCACTCACGTGTCGAAGACAGAATTTTCGCCTGTGTATTAAATGCGACCGGTGTGGTGTACGGAACTACGGATTAAAGCATTTTATTCAAAACTAAATTCAAAATTTATTAGATTGTAAAAGTTTTTCAAGTTAATCTATTTTTCTTTTAAATATGATTGTTCGTTGCCAAACTAGTAAATCTAATTAATTGTAAATTGACTCATTAATTTTTTACATGCAGATTTTATAGGTCATATGAATCAATCTCCTTCTATGTAGTTTAAATTGAACTCTTCAAACAATAATTTTTTTCTTTTTCTGATTTTATGATCAGTATAAATATCAATTCAGCTAAACTCGTTATTTTGTAATTTCAATCAGTTGAGTTACCAAAGAAAACATAAAACTGGAATAGCAATGCCTTTCTAAAAGTGCAATAATAAGTGGCAACGGACAATTTCCCAATATATATATATATGGATGTTTAAGTACACTTGCCTTTGGATATGAGTATATCGATATCAAGCTTTTAAAAAACACAGTTTAAATATCGTTTTTTCTGAAATAACGATATTTTGTAGTCAACCGCACAAACGTCATAGGAAAAAACGATAAAACAACGTAACGATCATTTACGTTTTTCGAAAAAACGTAAAAAATTGTGTTTTTCGCAGATGAAACGTGTACAATATCGAAAGATATATTGTGTATCGAGAACATAGTTTATTTGATACTTATCTTGAATGAAATGCTTAGAGATGTTCAATATTGTGTACCACTGCCTCTCTAAGTACAATATTGTATACCAATCGTCTATACAAATGTAATACTATACACAAAAATACATATGAGCTTGACACAGATGTTCACATATATACATCGTTTTTTCGCCGTTTTTTCACCGAAAAATGTCGCACCGTTAAATCAACTTCGGACCGTCATACCGAAAAAAACACATTTTAAAAGCTTGATCGATATATATGTTTTCTCAAAAAAACATAAATATTAATTTTCAATATGATAAATGCAAAATAGTACGATATTATATTCGTCTTTTTTTGTAATAATGATTTTTTGTTATGATAAGCCCGTAGTTTAATAATGATGTATATATATATTTTTTTAAATTTAAATGCCCGTAGGCATTTAATAATGATTTATAATCACCTCGAACGACCTGATAATTACCAGTCGTCCAGTTCCCTTTTGTCGGCTCTTCTCGATTTTGAGAAAAGATTTTTTTGCAACCAAAGTTTTAGTAGTCATAAAAAAGTTATTTTTTAGAGTGAGACAAAATCAGAGTCAGGCAACAAAATATATTATTTTCTTGGACAAAAATTTAATTATAGCTTATAGCTCCATATTAAAGGTTAACTTATTTTAACGATTATAGAAAACTGATTTTTTTTCAAGTCAGGCAGGACAAGTGTCTTGTTCCGCCACCAGATATCTCAGCCAATCACTTCAGAAAAGATAATCCCACAAATATTTCGCTTTTTTCTCACTTGCACTGATTTTATTAGTTGCTTTTGATGTTGTTGGATATATATAATACGTACGTCCTAACAATAAAATATGGAATTGCCATGCAGGCCTGCTCATTTTAAAAGCAAGCATAATCAATAAACTCAACAATCATTAATCGTATCCTTTGGCGTGCTTTATACTCCACCAAGCATCTTAGCATCGAGATTTACCCCCGATCTTACGTGATGCCAAGTTTCGATTGCTCCTTTTTTTGGCTTTCGAAATAATAAGAGAATCATTTTTTTTTATAAAAAAACAAAAATCCATCTCTCATAAGATCTTAATTTTTGGTCAACCATCTCAACGATTTTCACATTAAATATTAAAAAAACTCGAACATGCAACCTTCCACTCATAGCTCATAAAGTATTCGTGTTTAGATTAAGTCAAAAGAGGTTTGTGTAATTTCGATTACTTTTTTTTGACATTTAAGCATATCAAACAAATGGCTTGGACTATGAGCTCAGATGTCTGAAGATCAAATCAAATATTCCAAGCATAATGACACATCCCTCTCTCTCTCCCTCTTTTCCTCCAGTTAAACGTTTGTGTTTGGTTGTCTGCATCGAAATATATGCGTCATTGCTGTTGGTGTGTCTTTGTTTGAAAGTCACAAGTAATGGAGCTTCCTCCTGATTCTTAGTTAGGTGTTGGCCTGTTGGGTCTTTATTTTGCAGCAAGGAGTTGCCTTTTGTTTTTGGTGCTGGTTGGTTAGGTTAATGCACTATTTTGTGGTGGATAGCAAAATTCTTATTATACTATATATTTTGAATAATACTTGCATCATATTCATTTCATTTTATTTAGAACATTCGAATTTTTATAGCAATTGCTGCATATATCGACAGCACGCTTTTAATTCCATATTATTTTGAAATATAAAAAAATTTTATTTATTTTAATAAATATCACTATAAATATGATATATGGAATAAATAGCGTACTGTCCAATATGATTCAGCAACCTCGAAAATAATTCAGATGGTGCTATAAAAATAATATAAACATAATACATTATTTTTCAAAAATTTTATTAGTATGATAAGATATTACTATTACCTTCTAATTTCTAAAACAACGCAACTATTTCTGAAATATATCTGCACTTTTTATTATTTAGATAGACACTGTATCAAATTTTACTTCTATTTTTGAGAATAATCTAATTGATAATTAAATGTCGATATAAGCACACTATTATCAAGTGACGACAACTCGACAAGATGATTTTTTTTAATTACACTAATTACAACATATCGTATAGAGAATATTTTATATTTTTTCAATTTTAAATCGGAGCAATTATTGCTTCAATTGTGACTGTTGTTAAATAAGATTTTTCGTAATATAATATCTTGTTTGGTAGTTTAAGAGTCTTGTCAGATCAGTGTGTCATTTGTATAGTTGTCATGTCTCAATTATCAAAGAGATGGGCTAAAATCAGCTATGATCAAAACTCAATTTTCAAGATTCTAACAGTCGATCCAAACCGTTCAATGTGTTCTACATATTGAATATCGTTGGAGCCAAAATTTTATATTTTTCTGAAATTTTTTAGTATTTGTTGGTATTTTACAAAATTCTTAATCTAAACAATTTTGAACCCTTCAATAACTATGATTTTTAAAAATCTCAAAAAAATAGTAAATGAAATCAGAAAAATGTAAAATTTGGTCTCCAATAAGATTTCAATATGGAGAACACATTGAAGGGTTCAGATTAGCCATTAGAGCCTCAAAAGTTGAGATATAATCGCAGCTGATCTGTCAGTCGTGACTGATTTTAGCCCATCTCATTATCAAATACACATGCGATGCCACAAAGATTCCCAATTATGGTACCCGTGCGACATCTCTATGAAGAACATTCAACTATACTAATGCATGTTTAGAAATATTTACTGATAGATTTGTTGGGTAAATGGTACAGGTGCCAATCTGATTTCCTACCTCCAGTTTGACCGTTGCTGATCTTCAAGCTCATATAAGACTCGTTCAGGTCTCAGTCTCACTCACATGGAGGTTGAAATGCTTTTGGGTGGTTGGATATCCGATATTCTTTGTAGTAGGTTTGTTCTTACTATATCAGTTAAATAATCAAGTATCCAACAAACACTGTGTTGTAGTTTATTCTAATATGTTGAATTAGTGTGAAAACCTTTTGCTGACATTTGCAGGCTTTTATTTGAATATTTGATCTGTGCAGCCTTAATTTTTTTTCTACGATAAAACTTGATCTTTGCACATCATCAGCACATGGCACCTGACACTTGGGAAATAGTTCCTCATTTTTAAGTTTAAACAATGGAACAAATTGACAAATAGATTCTATCAATTTGATAATTTCTCAAGCAGATACAGAGCAGTACTTTTGCTACCGTATAGATCAAGTTTTATGTAGCCCGCCCCACCCATAATAATAATAATATTAATAACGAATTTCCCTACCTAGGTCTTGGGATTTAGTATATCGGATATTGGACATGATTAATAATAATAGCATATATGCGAAAACAAATTATTTTAAACATATTTTGTGCAAAGAGGATCAAGTCCGTCGGCAGCAGTGAGCCTTGATTTTGTAGAGATAAATTTATAGCATACTTGAAAAGCACAAAATATTGAATTTAAATGTACAAAATCTTTTGGAGTATGGGAACCAATTGTGCAATCCTTCGAAATAATTATCGGGGCTCCAACAGGTGATACATATGTGTAAATATACATCAACAACTTAAAAACAAGTGAATTATGCAAATTTATAATAAAATTAAGGTCAAACTGACATTTGCCGTTGAATTAGTCAGTGCCTCCGTCAATTACATCTAAAATTCAACCATTGAATTAGCCAATGACTCGGACTAATTCTTGCAATTGCAGTCTTAAATACTGCATGCATGTTTACTTTATATAATTTGAAATCACAAATTGATATTTTTTTTAATTGAAATGCAGAATCATTCAATACTCTCCAGTATTGCTTCCCAAGTTTATGATGAAAGCTTCGAGTTTTTTGAAGACGTCGTAAATATATTCTCTCTGTTAATTTTTTCCCTCCTTTCGGAAGCTTGACTGAGTATATTCTCTATAGTTCATTTTCTTCAACACTGTTTGCAACTTAACATTTACCTAAATCCCATATAAACAAAATGCACATTACTAGCACGTCCTGCCAATCAGCATCTGGCAAGTCATTTTACCATGTTGTCTTCTTAATTTTTACTATCACCTTATTTTTTATTTTTTATTTTCCTTCTTACTGACATTGAGGTTTGAGGTTTAAGGTTTGAATGCTATAGGGCCATAACATGACTCGAAGAAGCACATGTAAAAACATACTTTTATTTCTCCCTCCAAATGCGCAATTTATTTACAAATCATATTCATTTTACACAAAACAAACCAATCACTATGCCTGGATATAAAATTCATGCTCCAAATCTTCTAGCATTAACACATGAGGCCCCAGCAGAAGCCTCCGTTTGCCTTGTTTGTTTGCCACACTGATATGCTTACAGGGGTCTACAAATATCTCAACTTCGGTTGTCTCACCAACACTTGCGTGTACACGCTCGAAACCGATCAGTTGCTTCACTGGATAGTCCGTCAGATTTGATCTATGTCTGACAAACAAAAGCACAGTATGGGCCCCATTCATGCCACCGTGATTAAACACCGATACACGAACAGAAAATTTCAAATCCTGGCATGATGAAATATCCTTTATATAAACATGGTCGGGGCCATCTGTTCTGACATAATCTGGAATTTTGCCCATGTGAAACATCTCGATATAAGGCAGTGAGAGGATGAGTTTGTCAGGTGCAGATAAAAATTTGTAAGAGAAATTTGAATAGCTCAAACCATAACCAAATTTATACACTGTTTCTCCAGTGTAGAAACGGTAGGTCCTTCCTGGGTAGCTTCTCGAAGGATCAGGTCTCATGTTCATGTCACTCATGGGTACATTGGTGAATGATTCAGGGTACCATGTAATTGGCAATCGGCCATCTGTCACAAAGAATGTTTGAAACACTATTACTATATATAAGGGAAAAGACAGACAAATGGTGCCATCGTCACAAAACCAAAACTGAAAAACTATTTAAATGATTATTTAATTTAGTAACTGAAGGAAAAAGGGAAAAGTTCTCTGATTTCCAACAATTATGCCATAGGAGAAAAGGCAACAATATCTTTCAACATAGAAAGTGTAATGATCAGTATATACTTTATTCCATCAACTAAGATAACAGTTAGCTGTTTTACTAACCTGGATTATAGTCTCCAAAAAGCACCTCGGCAAGAACTTGACCACCAACCTCACCAGGATAACCAATCCAAATAATTCCCCCAAT
Organism: Rhynchospora pubera; assembly: GCA_028095005.1. Lineage (NCBI taxonomy): Eukaryota > Viridiplantae > Streptophyta > Magnoliopsida > Poales > Cyperaceae > Rhynchospora > Rhynchospora pubera. Next base: position 55,152,793 of record CM051462.1, read on the forward strand.
ATCCTTGTTCTCTTTCGCAAATGATACATCTATAGGCCCACCTCCTATAAGTACCAGTACTATGGGTCTTTTGGTCACACTACTGATTGTATTCACAAGTTGCATTTGTTTGCCAGGTAGCAAGAGGCTAACCCTGTCGAGGTCCTCGGTTTCTTCAGTGAGGCTTAAGCCGGCAACCAGAATCACATAATCTGAATTTCTTGCTATGTCGGTTGCAAGATCGAACCCAGAAGTAGAATTGCATGAGACATTTTGGCAACCAGGCACAAATATCGTATTTTCTATGTAGTCCTGGATTCCTTCAAGAATTGAAACTGGTCTGCAAGGGATACCTACAAAAGTGCAGATAATATGTCATAACTTCATACAAATTGTTAATATGCGCCTCTATCTATAAACAAGTCAAAAAGGGTATGAAATTAAAGATATACACTAGCATGCATAACAAAAATGGGGTACTGCATTATATGCTAGAAGAAAACAGTATACTGTGTAAGAAGAAAATGAAACATTTAGCTGCTGAGTTTTGTGGTTGAAATCAATTTCCTAAGAAAAGAAAGATTCATCTACAACAACATTAGCAATTAAAATAGAATAATAAAAAAATCCACAATCATTGCCTGTAAGAGCCATGAGAGTTTCAATGCCTGTCACTACTCAAGTTGTTTATTTAGTGTTTCACAAAAAAATAATTATCAACATAGTACTTCTGCTGTAGATCCAAAAAAAATTGTTCCAATTTTGGAAGAAATGCATGCCATCTTTACAATTCAGGCCTAAAAATCATTTTATATTCAAAATATTGCAAATGAGCATGTATGACAGTTGTACTAGTGCTACATCTTCACTGGAAAAAAAAAATGGAGCTTCATTGCTGACTAGGAACTACATCCTTTTTCAATAATAGAAGATTATAAATATAAGCTAAATGGTGAAAATTTAAGAGCCAAACTGGAATTCAAACACGTAGAGGAGCTGCAAGCCACAGCTACTATGTGGTATATTAAAGACATTATCTGCAGAAAATGTATACTTTTTTTTTACTCCAGATGTATGCTCATCCTCTCTAAAACAAACTAAAAAGAAACAAAGTGATACTTGTGAAATCTCAAATGAGGAACCTGTATAATCACCACCCAGTATGTCTGTATCATTTCCTGCTGGTCCAATCACTGCAATTGACTCAACCTTCTGTCTCTTCAAAGGCAGAAATCCATTCTCATTCTTCAACAGGACAAGGCCTTGCCTTGTTGCTTCCAATGCAAGATTCCTGTGATTTTCTGTGCAAACATCTGTGTGACCAAGGCGTTCGAACCACTGATTATTCTGTTCAGCATTAAACCGACCAAGACGGAGTTGAACAGTGAAAAGATTTAAAAGAGCGCGGTTTATGTCTTCTTCTTCGATCTTCCCCTTCTCAATTGCTGACTTGGTATGTCGAAGGAGGTAGGTTCCACAGTTGATATCCATACCTTAACAGCAACAAAAATGAGATAACATGACAATCAGCACATGCTCAACAATGTATTCTTATTTTAGACACTGTGTTGAAAATGTTGCCACTGACAGACTTTTTTTAAATTAATAGATGAAAAATCCTGCACACCTGCCTTAAGGACATCAGCTATAGACTCTTCTGGGGAACTTGAGTATGTCTGGTTTTCATAAATTATTGCAACAGCATCACAGTCAGAAGTTATGTATCTGAAGATAAAAGAAATATAAATAAAACAAGAGCAGTGCATGCATTACAAAAAAAAATATATATATAATGAACACAGCCTTCCAGCAGGTATGGCTCAAGTTCCAATCTAATGGAGAGTGGATATTGCCCTTGTTTTCTGGCTACTTGTTACCCCAACAAGTGCCAACCAATCCAAAAGCCTAATTATTTATGATCCTTATCGATAATTATTTCTTTTATTTCAAAGCAATTGCCAACTTGTAACATTACAACCGAAGAATTATTGAATATCCAAGTTCATTTTGATTATTGGTCCTGACTAGTTCTGATCCTAAGATGATTTGAGTTGCATTCTGAATCTAACTTCAGTTAAGTTTAATTTTTCCTTTTTGTTTCAACAGAAGTTGATAATATGCATCAAGTCCCATAGAGTGGCGGAGCCAGAATTTTAAGTCAGTGAAGTCAGCTTTATTGTATTTATAGTTCTTTTTAGTCATTCAATGAGCACATTTTATAGAATTCAAGAGAACTTTTGTAAATTCAGCAGGGTCAATTGACCCAAGTGAAGCCTATGTACTTCCACCGCTGGTCCATGTAAAGAAATGAAATTAAATGCTAACAATAAAGCACAACATCAAATTATGTTTTGGCTAGGGTTGTTTCCACAGGACCACACAACTATGAATTTAATAATGTAATGTTTGTTGCAAGAAATGGAAGGCGTGCTAGGTTGACAAGTTAAAGGCAGGACAGCTTTACCCCTCAAATCCCCACTCATCTCTAGCCTGATTGAGCAGATCTTCACGAGCACATGACGGGACGCCATTGACCTGATTGTAAGCACACATCAAGCAACTGGCATGTCCTTCTGTAATGCAGCTCTTGAATGGCGGCTGGAAAGTGTCCTCCATATCTTGCTCAGTTACCTAGTCAAAACAGTCATCCTTAAAAAGCACAGTACAAATTACAAAACATGATATCTATATTTGTTATAAAAAGCTTTGTGAACATTCCATAGTAATCCTCAATCTTCATAATAAAAAAAAGTAATCTTGCGTCACCTTAGCATTGAAGGTGTATCGAGCAGAACCATTCCACTTCTCTAAATCATAAGCAGTAAAATGCTTACAACATGCTGAGAGCATCAATCCACCATTGTCATCTTCATGTTGGAAACCCTTCACATACTCAACAGCAAATGTAGATACTGTCAGTGGGTCTTCACCGGGGGTCTCCTGCCCTCGACCCCACCTTGGGTCCCTAAATATGTTTATGTTGGGTGCCCAGAAGGTGAGCCCGGCCTGACCCACATTGTGCATTGCACGTGCCTCCTCAGCAATGGCACGTGCAACTTCACGCCATAGTGTTCGATTGAACGAGGCTGCCGTAAGGATGATCTAGTGAAGAGTATAAATAATAGCAAGATTCCTTTTGCATAAATATATACAAGATGTAATAGTTATTGATTTTTGTATATTTTCACAGTTGAAAAGAATTGAGCAGTCCGATGGTACAAAGGGGTGTTGATGGCCCTGGCAATAATTGGTTAGTTTTCTTGAGTTGTAACTTTTCTCATTGTTTAATGGAAAAGTGGTGGGTGTCTCCCACTTGGTTCAAAAAAAAAAAAAAAATAGAATTGAGCATTGAAGAATAAATGATCTGATCTCAGAAAATTATCATCATCATAGACCAAGTGCAGTACCAGTAAAGGATCAAGAGAGTATCTGTCAAATCAATTGGAGCCAATCGAGTACAAGAAAGATTAGAATATCAGCCTTACTACAAAAGTATCATTATAGCAATCCCTCAAAATGTAAATTGCCCGGCATATGTAATAGTTGCTAAATTAAGCAACATATTGCAATCTTGTAAAACAGGAATAGTGCAAAAGATAATAAGCCAACAGTAGCTATAAATAGCCATGTAACCTCTTATCTATCAAACACGATTAAACAAAAATGGCCATGTACCTGTGGAAACACAGTGGCTGCACGAATAGAACCATTAAAAAGCACACCGGGCCCATTGGCACAGAGACCGTGAAGTGCCTCAGACCACCACTCATAGGCCGGCAGACCAAGCCGGGGCACGGCATCTGCAGTGTTAGAGAGCTGTTTGATTTTCTCATCGAGCGTTAGCAGAGAGACGAGTGACTCAGCTCGGGTCAACAGAGGGAGTGATGAATTACAGAAGGGGAAGGCGTTGGCGGCGCCAGAGGAAGCGCATGGTCGGTTGGGGAGGGTGCAGGACGAGAGCGGGATGAGGAGGAGGAGAGAGAGGAGAGAAAGGAGGGATCGAACTGGTTTGGGAATTTCATCGAACATTTCGTGGGAGAGGCGCAAGTAGTTGTTGAGTCGGTGTTTCATGAAATTGGAAGGTCGGATCTCGGAAATAATTGTAGCTTGGTTGACGTTGTTATCTGCTTCACTCCGGTTTGCTGCTGTTTGATCAACTGATCGGTTGCGCATTCCTATGTTCATAGGTTTGGTAAATTTTTTTAAAAATTTATTATATTTTAAAAATAAAAGATGAAAATGAACATTGGAATAGAAAGAGTAATTCCATGGCAGGGATATATTTGTCAATTAAACAATTTTACGTAAAATATATTTGCATCATAAAAAACTAATACCAAATGACAAATATTCTTGGATTTCTCCTACTCCACTGTAGCAAAGGAAATGATGCATAAGGATACTATATCAGGCGTAGCTAGAAATTAATATCAGCGGAAGCATAAATTTTTTTTTTGAAAAAAAATATGTACGAAATAACATCTATTATATTATATAAACATAGTATAATAATATTTGATATAATAAACATAGTATAATAATATTTTCCAAATGACAATTCTAAAACAGTGTAACATAAAAAAATCATCAAAAATCAAATATATCTAATAATAACAATACAATATCTAAAATAATATATCTAATATTCAAAATAATAACCGACAATAAAAAATTATAAAAATTCTTCACGAGTTTTCAAATTTTTTTTATAATTATACGTAATAGCTTCGTTAGAAATATCATGGAATACATCTCTTTCGATATATTATAGAATATAGAAAGGTGGAACATGTATGAATGGGTTGGGCACTGTAGTTAGCAAACCATTTTAGAATTTTCTACAAAATCAAGGCCCATTGCTGCCGACGGACTTGATCCTCTTTGCACCAAATATGTTTAAAATAATTTGATTTCACATATCTGCTATTATTATTAATCATGTCCAATATCCGATATACTAAATCCCAATTCCCAAGACCTAGGTAGGGAAATTCGTTATTATTATTATGGGTGGGGCGGGCTACATAAAACTTGATCTATACGGTAGCAAAAGTACTGCTCTGTATCTGCTTGAGAAATTATCAAATTGATAGAATCTATTTGTCAATTTGTTTCATTGTTTAAACTTAAAAATGAGGAACTATTTCCCAAGTGTCAGGTGCCATGTGCTGATGATGTGCAAAGATCAAGTTTTATCGTAGGAAAAAAAATTAAGGCTGCACAGATCAAATATTCAAATAAAAGCCTGCAAATGTCAGCAAAAGGTTTTCACACTAATTCAACATATTAGAATAAACTACAACACACACTAGTGACAGTGTTTGTTGGATACTTGATTATTTAACTTAATTTTAACTGATATAGTAAGAACAAACCTACTACAGGGCTGTTTGGATTCTCCAAAAAAATTGAAGAATTTCATCTTTTTACTATAAATTTATAATAAACAATCCAAACTCTTCATAAAATTACACACTTTCCAATAAATTTATTCCTAGAAATTGCAATTTCCTCAAATTCCCGAAATTTCTAAGCGATCCAAACGGCCCACAAAGAATATTGGATATCCAACCACCCAAAAGCATTTCAACCTCCATGTGAGTGAGACTGAGACCTGAACGAGTCTTATATGAGCTTGAAGATCAGCAACGGTCAAACTGGAGGTAGGAAATCAGATTGGCACCTGTACCATTTACCCAACAAATCTATCAGTAAATATTTCTAAACATGCATTAGTATAGTTGAATGTTCTTCATAGAGATGTCGCACGGGTACCATAATTGGGAATCTTTGTGGCATCGCATGTGTATTTGATAATGAGATGGGCTAAAATTAGCCACGACTGACGGATCGGCTGCGATTATATCTCAACTTTTGATGTTTTAATGGCTAATTTGAACTGTTCAATGTGTTCTCCATATTGAAATCTCATCGGAGACCAAATTTTACATTTTTTTGATATTATTTACTATTTTTTTGAGATTTTTTAAAATCATAGTTATTGAAGGGTTCAAAATTGTTTAGATTAAGAATTTTGTAAAATACCACACAAATACTAAAAAATTTCAGAAAAATATAAAATTTTGTCTCCAACGATATTTCAATATGTAGAACACATTGAACAGTTCAGATCGACTGTTAGAATCTTAAAAATTGAGTTTTGATCATAGCTGACGGTTCCATCCGTCAGTCGTGGCTGATTTTAGTCCATGTCTTTGATGATTGAGACATGACAACTATACAAATGACACAGACAAGACTTAAACTACCGAACAAGATATTATATTACGAAAGATCTTATTTAACAACAGTCACAATTGAAGCAATAATTGTTCCGATTTAAAATTTTAAAAATATAAAATATTCTCTATACGATATGTTGTAATTAGTATAATTAAAAAAAATCATCTTGTCGAGTTGTCGTCACTTGATAATAGTGTGCTTATATCGACATTTAATTATCAATTAGATTATTCTCAAATAGAAGTAAAATTTGATACAGTGTCTATCTTCAGACAACTTCATATTTTATCAATATTTATAATTTTTAAAATTAAAACGCTGAATCCAAACCGTTGATCTTGTTCAATTTAACAAGTGATGTGTTTCTATATAAGTTTTATAAAAATTAGAATTAGTTTGATACTCAATCAAGCGGTAAAAAAATTAACGAATCTAGTTAATTTGGACAGATTAATTCTAATACGTTCATTATTTAGTCACTTGATCAATTATCAAACCAACTTCAAATTTTATAAAACTTATATAGAAATGCATCGCTCGTTAAATTGAACATGATCAACGGTTTGGATTCATCATTTGAATTTTAAAAATTATAAATATTGATAAAATATAAAGTTGTGGCAACTTGTGGCACCAAAAATTAGTGGCAACGGAACGTTGCTCTATAGTTGCGTTGTTTTAGAAGATAATAGTAATATTATCTTATCATACTAATAAAATTTTTGAAAAATAATGTATTATGTTTATATTATTTTTATAGCACCATCTGAATTATTTTCGAGGTTGCTGAATCATATGGACAATATGCTATTTATTCCATATATCATATTTATAGTGATGTTTATTAAAATAAATAAAATTTTTTATATTTCAAAATAATATGGAATTAAAAGCGTGCTGTCGATATATGCAGCAATTGCTATAAAAATTCGAAGGTTCTAAATAAAATGAAATGAATATGATGCAAGTATTATTCAAAATATATAGTATAATAAGAATTTTGCTATCCACCACAAAATAGTGCATTAACCTAATCAACCAGCACCAAAAACAAAAGGCAACTCCTTGCTGCAAAATAAAGACCCAACAGGCCAACACCTAACTAAGAATCAGGAGGAAGCTCCATTACTTGTGACTTTCAAACAAAGACACACCAACAGCAATGACGCATATATTTCGATGCAGACAACCAAATACAAACGTTCAACTGGAGGAAAAGAGGGAGAGAGAGAGGGATATGTCATTATGCTTGGAATATTTGATTTGATTTTCAGACATCTGAGATCATAGTCCAAGCCATTTGTTTAATATGCTTAAATGTCAAAAAAAGTAATCGAAATTACACAAACCTCTTATGACTTGATCTAAACACGAATACTTTATGAGCTATGAGTGGAAGGTTGCATGTTCGAGTTTTTTTAATATTTAATGTGAAAATCGTTGAGATGGTTGACCAAAAATTAAGATCTTATGAGCCGAAATTATTTTAAATAAGAATTTGTACCTCTAAAATTTTAATAGAAAGAATGATTTATTTTTTATTTAATAAGGAGCAAGCAATTACGCGTTCTATAAACGCGTTATATCCTCTTACCTAATAACTCGGTTATAAACCGCGCTAATAGAAAAGTCACTATTGTTTAATCATTTGATTCATTTCTAACTGGGTCAATTCGTTTTGTTTCTTACACCACATCATGGTACCATATAATTATATAATATAATAATATTGGTAGAGAGAAAGAAAACAAACCGTAGCATGCTCACAACCCATGAAGTAGATTTTTTGTGTTTGTTCTTGTGTAACTAGCAACCATTAATTGAATAAAGCAACATTCCATTTGTGAAATGATAATAAAGCAACCATAATTGACGTAATTTCTTGGTTGAAATATTAATGATGAGTAATAAAAAACCAAGGAATTACATCATTTTCACTTGCTTTATTTTTAACTTGCTAGTTGCTACCATAATTGAATAAAGCAACATCATTTCCTTAAAATGAAATATTAATAATGACAAGTAAAAATAGTTCGAAACAATAATTGAATACCTTAAATGAAAAATTAATGACGACAAGTAAAAATTAGTACCAACATCCTATTTGTTGGTTATAACTAAAAAGACTAAAATTATTGTATTTTATTATTTAAACATTCATAAAAAGTTTTTATTTTAACCAAATATCTCCGTGTTTTGAAATTTGTTTTGTAATGAGTTAAGATATCACAAAGATGGACGTATTAAATTTGACATATCACAACTAACAAATTTATTAATTCTTGTACCCTTTTGATTTTAAAAAACTATAAATTTTGATGACAATATACCTTTCATTAAAATAAACGTTATCACCTTCTAAATTTAATATTTGATCATAAATCCGAAATATAAATTAAAAGTTTAAAATGGGCCATGTAATTCGTTCATAAAGTACAAATTATTTTCACTAAAATTTTCCAATTTACTTTTACTTTTTTCATTTCTTAAATTTTCTCTATCAACGGTATAGTCTAAATTATACTAAACAATGCCACATAAAATCAAATATCTTAAGGCAATAATATCTCTGTGCCACCTTTGTTTTCACCTGAACAAAAAAAAATCACTGACCAAAGCAAATTTTCACGCGTCTCTGTTAACGCGGTTTATAACCGCGCAATAGTCTATTTACCTTTTTTATAAACGCGTTAATAGCCTATGTACCCGTTTATAAAACGGGTAATTTCTACTAACGCGTTTTATGAACGGATAATTTGAAGAAAGAGAGTTGCGCGTTTATAGAACGCGTAATTACTTGCTCCTTATTAAAATAAAAAATAAATTATTCTTTTTATTAAAATTTTAGAGTTACAAATTCTTGTTTAAAATAATTTCGGTCTTATGAGAGATGGATTTTTGTTTTTTTTTATAAAAAAAATGATTCTCTTATTATTTCGAAAGCCGAAAAAAGGAGCAATTGAACTTGGCATCACGTAAGATCGGGGGTAAATCTCGATGCTAAGATGCTTGGTGGAGTATAAAGCACGTCAAAGGATACGATTAATGATTGTTGAGTTTATTGATTATGCTTGCTTTTAAAATGAGCAGGCCTGCAAGGCAATTCCATATTTTATTGTTAGGACGTACGTATTATATATATCCAACAACATAAAAAACAACTAATAAAATCAGTGCAAGTGAGAAAAAAAACGTATTATTCTGACCCTGGAAGGACAGTTCTGACTGCAGATGTTCTGTAGCAAAGTGCTGATCGGCAAATGACTACAACCCAACCTTGTCCATAAGCTTTGAGCAAAAACACATTCTGCAAACAAGTGCTCTCTACTCTCTAAGATAAGCGAACCACACATGACACATTTTGGATTAACAGTGATGTTTCGCTTCTGCAGCTGAACCTGTGTCAGAATGCGATCATGGGCAAGAAGAACTAAAAACATTCTTACAGTTGGGGGTGCTTTTAGATTCCAGAGGTGCTTATAAACAAATTGACATTTACCAGCCTCCACCATCCTTTTGTAAACCGAGGCAGTGGAGAACTTCCCATCAGACCTCCATCTCCAAAGGAGCTTGTCAGCACCAGCTGACAGATGCAACTCGTGCGCCCTAGAGTGTAGCTGGTTCTCCCCAAAATTACGAGGTGTAGGTAGCAGCTGAGCCAACCTCGGGAGCGCCTCTTTGACTGAGATGTAATTATTAGGAAGGGAGTTATCCATGGTAAAGTAGCGTATGAGTGTATCAGCCCAATTGTCATACCAGAAAAGGGTATTTTCGTCGTTTTTGATGTGTGCAGTTACTGAAAGTAAGGCCTCAAGCTTCTCAGGTCCTTCCAAAAGAAAGATCCCGTCTGAATCCAAGCTAAAGGTGGGGCATAGCGTCTGGCTGGACTATACAGAAGCTTAGTTAAGGAGGCCCATTGAGAATCTGGTTTGACATATAAACCCCACCACCATCTTAATAACAAAGCTATGTTATGTAAATGTAAGTTCAATAAACCGAAACCTCCAAGTTGTTTCGGTAAGCATACCCTATCCCAAGATAGAAGGTGGATCCCTTTGCTTTGTAACGAAGCTCTTTTCCAGATGAAATTCCTTCTAATTTTATCAATTTCTCTAATAACCCAAATTGGGAGCTTGAAAACATACATGAAAAAGATGGGAATCGTAGAGAGAACAGACGAGGCCAGTACCACTCGGCCTGCTCTGGACAGTAGTCTAGCTTTCCATCCTGACAGCCTTTTAGTTAGTTTATCAATAAGTACCTGAAAGGTTGTTCTGTCAAGTCTCCTATGAGTAAGCGGCAGACCTATTAAGAGTTTTTCTTAGAAAATTGGCATATGCCAAACACACTTTGAAAGGCACTTGATTCCGCCCCAGATTGAGAGGTGAACATTACTTTCATTGGCTGTACAAGGATGTGAAAAGATACAGCTGAGTTGACTTGGCACAAGTACAGAGCACGATTGATGCATGATTACTTCAGCAATCCCTGGTCTGTCATCTCAGTTGTGGCAGCTATCATCATGCTCATTCTTTCCTTTCTCCAGACTTACTGTTCGGCCGCGAAATAACATTTTCAAAAGAGCATTATTTGATTCAAAGATGGTGTTTTCACTTCTTGTTTGTATAATCAAATTAAAATTAGCATGTCCATTTGCTCATTGTTTGTATGATCAAATTAAAATCAACAAGATATTTTGCTCATTGTTTGTATCATCAATTTAAAATTTGCAAGGTGTTTTGCTTGTTTCTTGTTTTGCAATTCTATTATAACTAATTATTATTTTTCATTATATTTATTGGTCACTACAAATTAAAATTAGAATGATATCTTGCTCATTGTTTGTATGATCAAATTAAATATAACATGATATTTTGCTCATTGTTTGTATGATCAATCTAAAATTAGCATGGCTTTTTTGCTTGTTTCTTGTTTTGTAATCCTATTATAACTAGATTTCATAGACATGGCTCCGCCACGTCACTAAGCCATGTATTTTCTAGAATCTAGATTGCCAAATCGAGATGATTTTGAAAGAATTATTAGTGCGCTCTTGTAATTAAATAAGGAATTTTAATAAAATAAGTGCCCATGGGCTTCATACTAAAAAAAAAATCAAGAAAAAAAACACTTTAAAAAATGTAGTTAACTTGACATTTAAATCAATTGACCATTTCTTTAGGTCGGATTTTGGATTGGTGCATGCTTTTAATTTGCAGTTAATTCATTTGAAATTGATTAGTTGACGTTACTTTGTATTCCTATCATATGGGCCTTCTACTGTTAGCGGGTCGTGCGCTGAGTCATTTGCCTCAATCTAAAATTGTCAATGTAATCAAGACTGAAGTTATTGTAAAGGAAAAAGCCTACTATTGTGGTATCTACAATGAAGCTCAATTAGTATCTCTTTATCTTTATGAAGCTACGATACGAATGAGTCATCAGATCTCGATTCTTGTACCGCTACACTTTTTGTCTTTTGCTTTTTTGTTTTTGACTGTTGTCTATGCTATAGTTTCTTACATATAGGGGCTATTATCTTGTAGGGGCCTTTAATAACATTGTGATAACGCATTTGGCTGGAAATGAAATCCAGTCCCGCGCGGGACTGTGCAGCGCAGGAATCACAGCCGTCTGATTTAATCTCAATGGCAAAGGGAGCTCCGTGCATGTAACTAGATTGATAGGTCCGAACCGTTCAGATCAGATCGGACGGTTCGTAGGCTGCGCTGGACGGTCCCGCGCGGGAGCGGATGGGGATTCATTTGGCTGAGAGTAATGAAGAACCGTTCAATTTGAGAGTAATTAAGAACCTTGCTCAATTTGTTTGTTGAGGACTGTGTGAGAAACTTTATTGGATTGGTAAGTTGTGCATATTTGTATATGGATTTGTAAATTTTCTCTTTATCAATTGTTCAATGCGTGTCAATTAGAGGAATCGATGATATATTATTAGGCATGATTGTTAATTAGAGAGATCGCAACATATTTTCAGAAATGGTTATTCATATTCAAAATCGCCAAGGTATTAGACTATTAGTAGTTAATTTGTTCTATCATTGAAAACTTTTTAATGTTGTGTGGTTCATTTATGCGAAGAGGATCGCTGTAGTATACATGCTTGCATGGTCAGTGTAGTAACGCATTTTCAGTTGATGGGTGTTTGACAGAACTTATCACAGTCTACCTGGTACATTTTTTTGAATCCATTAAAGAATTTATTTACGGGCACTAAAAATATATACAATGAACTTGTAAAGTAGCTTAAATAAATGCAATCAACATGTAAAGTAGCTTAAATAATTAGTTTCATTAAATTAACATCAAATACAAAACGGATATAATTCTTGTCTCGCTATGACTAAGCATGGAACATTTCCTGCCACTCTCCTAGTTCATATACAATTATACGTTAAATTGGCGAGAAACCTTCATCAGTCTGCGCAGTAGAAGGAACCCTCCTATGCTGCCAACAGAATGCAAAGAATAATTTTTTTTTTGTATTTATTAATAGAAAGCATCAATTATACGAAAAAAATTATCTAACCAAATTGGCCAAACTGGGTTCTGTTATGATCTACTAAGAAGCTTCTACCATAAATGATGCTACATTGCTTCTGCCTCTATTGATACTAAAGTAAAAATACAAACAACTATATCAAATTTCATTTTGTAATCTATTACAAATATATTACATTACTAGCATTAACCATGTATGGCATGAAGATGCTGATTCGACTTTGTTGTTCATATGGCTTATAACCCAAAACATGAGAGTGTACGAATTGATCAAATCATAAACTGAATCTACTTCTTCGTTTCACACCCTTTTTTATGTAGATGGTCGACTCTGTTCAAATCGAATTATTCATATGGTCCATTCAATTAGATTGACATAAAACACCAGTAATTTACTAAAAAAATTCTAATCTGATTAATGGTTATACTGTGATAGGAAACATGCCTGAAAAATTTTATAAGAAAAACTTTACGAAAAAAATCCAAGAGAACTAAACTCAGGAATTAGGATGAGCTGCTGGGGAAGGAGTCATGTTCCAACTGCCCTTTGTCATTTTTCTGACTTTCACTTGGTGAATCAACGAAGTCAATTGAAATACCAAATAATGTTGCGGCCCCAGTTGCCCCAGTGGCAGTACCAGAAAGTGCTAGAGCTGTATCATAATTAAAAGCACTGCATGAAAATGGAAAATCTAGGTTCCTCAAGAAATGAGGCCAGAATTAACAACCATTGCTTCAGAGAGTTTTATTCTTTTTTAACTTCTAAACCTACTGAAAATTTGCAGTTCATTATTGTAGATGAAGGAATGAAAATTAAAATTGCACTGTTTCCATACAGCACCATAGTTGCCAGTAAATACTTTAGGGAAATTAGACAACATAACATCATAGATTTGCAATATTGCATCATACTTGCCAGTAAATGATTGATGTTCTGCGGAACTCGAGAGGATTGAAAGAGCTTTAAAAAAAATGTGATACGAGAAAAGAGCACATGCAAGATTTGGCAGAAAAAAAGAGTTAGGCATAATAATTCACTAACAAGTGCATGTGTTTAGGAGAAAGTTAGTAAAAGGAAAATGACATATCAATCAGAAAAATAGCTGTAAATATTGATGCATCACACAACATCTGAAGAAGACAAACCACACTAAGTTGTCAACAGTAAAAGGGCAGGACTTCTTCAGGTGAAGCAGCATTGGAGAGAGTAGCGAAAATACAATCAAAACTTCATCTCCAAGACCTGAACCTCTGGCACAGAGATTGTAATCACCGTGCAACATTATACAATGACAATTTATAGGAAAAAATTTATGATATTCATACAAATTTACACAACTGAGCAGACGAGAAAATATAGTTGAGACCATTGGTAATCTGAATTACGTAATATTTCATTATTTGCATGCAAGCAGGAGGCAAAAGTGTGAATATATAATTGTAGATGAGTACAATATTTATTCAGTAATAACAGCAACATTCACATTAATTGAGTTTAAACAGTAAACCAACTCAAAACTGATACTATGAGGTGCATCTGTATGGGCAGGTATAATTGCTAAAAGTGTCCTAAAAACACACTGAACACATCCTTCACAAATCTAACCAAAACACAGCTGGATATTAATAAAAAAAGTTGCATAGGCCACACAGGCTGCACATTAATTATTGCAGGTCGAATTCAGCCAAAACTGACCCTCCCGAAAGAGCATCCAATTGTCCTAACCAAATATGGATATTGACAAAGAAATCCAATATAATTGCTACTGAAGAAAGAACCGAACAACTGCCTCTGCCAATGAAAACAACCAAACAGTGGAAATATGAGACAAGGGGCATAACCATTTAACTAGTTGAGTCCATTGATCATCAATTTTTTTTTTGTAAAGTGTTAACGCTGCGAAGCCCAAAAAAGCTCAACACAGCGATTGTTCATACCGAACAACCAATGTACCTGCGTCCATTATAGGGAAAAATGTCCATACAAGTACTGTCCAAGTCCTTACAATGTATTTAATATATCAATGGATTTGCTGATTTTAAATGTCATATTGACTTAACTTGCAAAATCTGAGTTGCCCCTTATTCCCATTCTAACATGGAGAGCACACAACCATGCATTGAGAAAAACCCCTTCAACGCATGCAGAGAGAAACAACTATGTACAAATTTGATTGAAAACCAATGATAGACAGAGAACAAAGGAGTTCCTAGAACAGAAACAACAACAGCAAACCCCTAAGAAGCTATCAAGGCACTAAAGAAACAGGAAACCACAAAAGAACTGACAAAGCAAATAGCAAGTAGAAAGACACGACAGACAACCACAAAAGAGTAAAGCCGCAAAAAAGGAAGATAGCTCGAAACACAACAAAAAATAGCACCTTTGAGTATGGAGCGCAGAAATCGCACGGCAAGAGATTGAAGGAGCAACGGCTGCCGAAACGACCGACCAACCACCTGGCGATTACCGAAAGGAACAACAACGCAGCAATGTCGAGACCAACAACAAGGACGGAGAGGCAACCTACGAAGCAACAGAAAAAAATGGAATTAGTTCATCTAGTACCCACAGGTAGAAATGTCTCAAAATGGAAGACGGTAAAGGTAATAAGGAAGGAGATAAAGAAGATGCCGGTGCATTAGGACGGCGGCAGGAGGCGGAATGCACCAGTTTTTTCCCCCTTTTGCGATAGGAAGACAAGGCAGACAAGCAAGCAAGGAATGACAAGAGGAAAAAGAAAGGCCGTATTTAATAGCAGAGGAGAAACAGTAAGAACCGATCAGATGCAGGCGGATGCATGGACACAACAGGCGATGTATAATATGAAATAGGTGTTGGAAGACCAACTGAACAGAGTAAGAACAGCCGGCCACAGATGCCAATCAAATGAAGCCAAGGCCACAAAGTAGAAGGAAAAAGTCTAGACCAAGCCTAAAAGACAAAAGTATCCCAAACCCAAGGCAGCTCCTTCTAAAACAGGATACGGCCCATAATAATTAAGGATGGCACATAAGTGAAGAGATGGCCCACAAATCCAGTAACATAGCAACGGCTCACCGCATTAACACACGGAACGTGTCTAGACAATCCAATCACTGTAGCGCGCACTGTTCATTCCTCCATCCAGGATTGAGGTCTTTTAATTAATTACTACTTCTCATTATATTTATTGGTCACTGTATCCAAATTTTTCAAAAACCTTCCAAGATCCACCTCATGGTATCCAATCCGAAAGAGATAATTGAACAAGTATATTCGTTCTCTATTGCGATGTGGTATCCTATTAAACCAAAATGTGAATTATCTGTTAAAAAAAAAAAACTATGGTAGAGCATGTTATGAATGTGTATTTCTGGACTTGATTTTACAAAGATGATGAAAACTTGGTTTTACCAAAGATGATGAAAGCGTAAACTCACAACCATTTCACTACCGTTGCAAAAAAAAAAAAAAAAAAAAAAAAAAACCTAGCAAACATTAGCGCCAATGCACATACCAAGTTACCAACTGCTGGAGTGCTTGTTCCATTATTTTCATTTTCTTTGTCATGATAAGTATTAACTGTTCACTAGTTTGATCTAAAAAAAAAGAATATTTCGAGTCATTAAGGCTCTGATCAAAACCACAAACAAACGTGAAAAGAAAAGAAAATAATGAAATCTGACACGAAGTCATTTCCGGCGAACAGCGGTGGTCGGAGGAAATCACGAGAGTTCAATCGCCCAATGGAGAAAGAGAAGATCCAACGTCTAAAACGAATTCTCGCTAAGTTTCTTGGTTTTGGAGAGGAAATCACTGGGCCAAACTTTTCTTGCCGACTCTAGCCAAATGTGGATTAAGAAGTGGCTGGGACCACTTTTTAATCGGGTTAAAAAGATGATTCAAACATCCTAGAAATCTATAATCTATAATATTAATTAAGATCCATGATTTTTAACCACTTAAAAATTTAATCCGGATATTGGACCACTTAAAAATAACACTCTAGATCCCAAAAAACTCATTCTTGATCGTTTAGGAAGAATAATTTTTATTCCGAACAATTTTCATACAGACTCTTATTGAAAAGTTTAAATCTAATTTAGTTATGTTTTATTATTGAGAATTAGAAATGAATTGGTTAGATTTTACTTTTTTAGTAGTGACAGTAACTAATTTTTATACAGTAAAACCAATTATTCCATTTGCAACTTGGAATAGCATATCAGAAGACACTTTGGTGTTCTCAACAGTCAAGGGCCAGGCCGTTCGTTCGTTACTCTTAACCCTGGAGCTTTTCTCAAAAATCACTGGTTTGATCTTGAACTGGTCAAAAACGAAGATGATCCCTTTCAATCTCTCTCAAGCTGACATTTCACAATTACAGCTTTTGGTATCTTGTCCAGTTTTCACTCTCCTAATTCTTTATTTGAGTTTGCCTCTCACAGATAAACGACCTAACAGAGCATTCTTCCAAGAGTTAATTGATAAAATTGCAAAGAAGTTGACATGTTGGCAAAATTCCTTTCTGTCGAGAGCAGGCAGATTGATACTGGCATCCACTGTTCTTACTTCTGATTTTTCTAGAGACATATTGGAAACTGCTTCTTTGATTACAGCAACAATAACATTACCAATTTGAGCATATCGTTGATTACCAATTTGAGCATATCGTTGATTACTCACTCCTATGATTCGAATACACATCAATTTTCGAGCACCGCTGTTTTCTGCTACATTCAACATGGTCTGAGGTTGAATCATATCTTTTTCATTTCAATTTTTTGAATTTCAGTAAAAAAGATAAAAAAAAGAAGAAAGAAATATTTTCTGTCCATAAAATAGAAACCTACACTTGCTTTTTAATCTTGAATATCTTTTTTTTTTTGTTTTGTTCTATATTTCTATTCTGAAATAAGAAATTGAGTTTGTATAGACATTTTGTGAGTTTTCTTAATGTCAGTGTTCTTAATGCCGAGATGAGTAATTAAACATATAGATAAAATTAGGAGAAATTTCATTTGGAGCAAAAATGTCGAAGGACAGCAGGCTATTTACTTAGTGGCTTGGGAAAGGTTGTGTTTACCAAAATCACATGGTGATTTGGGCCTTATTGATCTGCGTTTGCACAACATTTCCTTACTACTTAGGTGGTGGTGGAGGCTGTACTCTAATCAGGATTCTCAATGGGTTGACATAGCGTGAGTTCTCTATGCTAAAAGAAATATCCTTACACCCCCACTTGCTTGGAACTAATCAAGGTCCTTCTTTTGGAAAGATTTAAGGTCCTTGCGTTTCTACTTTCAGATGTGCATCAGGTCTAATGTGGTAAGCGCACAAAACACGCTATTCTGGTATGATAATTGGAGTGGAACTAACATTGCCTGGTTTGGTTTTGAGCAACATTTCTTTCAAAATCGGTTCATTACTCTCAGATCTCAGAGGTGCTGTACATGAGAGAAATCGGTTATTCCCTTCAACCATGACTGCTTGGCAAGCAAAATTAATCTAAACATTGCAAAACCTGTCTCTTTCTGATGCCCATCGATCAAGACACTTTACTGTGGAAATGGAGATCTGATGGTGTGTACACAGCCTCCTCAGTTTACAAGCAACTTGTTCTTGCAAGGAAAAACTAAGTTTCCACATCCACATATATGGAAGGTGAAGGCTCCCCCAACAGTAAGGTTGTTCCTGTTTTTCTTGGCTGTTAGGAGGATTTTGACACATGATTAATTGATCAAACGAAATATAATGGTAGTGCAGCAGCATTGTTTTTTGTGCCAGCAACAACTTATGGAGACGGCCCATCATTTGTTTTGTGTTTGTAGCTATACAAGAGGAATTTGGAGCCTAATGGGATATGGCACGTTGCATTTCCAAAGCATTGACTCCATTCTTCAAACATTTGGGAATAAGATGAGGTGTAAGGAGACTTCCTCTGCTACTGGCATTGCAACTGCACTGTGGGGAGTATGGTTGGAAAGGAACAACAAGATCTTTAGAAGTGTCATACGCACGTCACAAGCTGTACACGACTGGATTGTGCATGAAGCGACCTTGTTCATGAAAACCTGTTAGATTGTTTGTCTGTCTGTTTGTTTCCTTGCTTGTTGTAGAGATTTTTTATTTGCTTTATCTTTTTCTATTCTAAACTAGATAGTTGCTATCTAGTATGTCAAAAAAAAAAAAACCTTGGAATAGCATATCTCAAATTTCAATGCGTTATAATAGCATATTCAAAAAGAAAGAATTATATTGTCAAATAAATTGACCGATAGTAATAAATTATTTTTTATTATTTCATAGGGGCATAGAAAATAATTAATCATGTAGTGATGACAAATCTCCAATTTTTTACCGTGACAAAAATTAAAATGGCCCAAATTGTAAGTTTAATGCTGAATTTTCTATTCTCACTCCTGACCTCCATATACCTCACGTACATCACACGTAAGTAACAACCTGGAACATCTTAATTAACAAAATAAGCCTAAGGTACCATTTTATTCCAAAGGAAAGTAGCACACAAAGAATTTAATTAATGAAGCATATAAGAGAGGATTTAGCAGCATTACTTGTGATTTGTCTATCGCTCGCACTGTCACACACAAGGAAAATTAAAGAAGGATGGAGGAGGAGCAACACGTGGCAATTGATATGCACGCCCCAACTGGGATTATGGAAGAGATTAAAATCGGTACGTTATTGAATTCCCTGACCTCCATTAACGTCTCTCATATTCAACTCGTGTTTAATTTGTCAATCCCTTGCTGCAGATATGACAAGTGCAGAAATAACAAGAGCAGAAGAAGAAGATGTCGCGACAGACAAACTGCAGAATTTTATAAAGAAGTTGGGCGAGGTTCCAGGCGAACCCTTTGAGGCCTGGCCTGTGACCATCTGTCGTCTGCCCGCCTGGTTCCATGATTATGACAAGGAACTCTGTGAGCCGAAGATAGTTTCAATTGGTCCATACCATCGTGGCAAGGAGAGCCTTCAAGCCATGGAAGAGCACAAATGGTCCATCCTCCGGGACTTCCTTGCACGGAACAAGAACGTCAGTTTTGAAGTCTACTTCAGAGAGATGAGATTGCTGGAAGCCCAGGCACGTCAGTGCTACAGTGAAACTGTGAGCCTGGGAAGTAACGACTTCGTTATGATGTTGCTACTTGATGGCAGCTTTATACTGGAGTGGTTTTCAAAGCTCGAAAGAGATCAATGTTCGGATGCCATCATTTTCGCTGAATGGGTTTCGTACGGTATAGTATCTGATTTGTTATTATTGGAAAATCAAATCCCCTTTTTGGTCATCCACAGGCTATTTGTCATTCAAAACAAGTGCAGTCAAAATTGCGAAGGTCTTTGTCCCTTACTTGATCTAATCTATAATGTACAAACAATTTACCTGGATTGGATGTCTTTCAGGCCGCCTAAATTATCATGCAGCGAAATCCACCATTGGCTTCATCTTTTCCGTACTGGAGTGCTGCCTGATATCCAGTTTGAAAGAGAGCAAAGAGACTTGTTAACTGGCAAATCATATTTTCGGGCCCTCAATAAGTTGCCATGGTCTAAATTCTTGTTAAAATCGAGAGATGTTAAATATACCCTGTGTCACCGAGCTTGACGAGGCAGGCGTGAAATTTAGGAGAAAGAGAGAGCCTCGTGATATGTTTGATATATCATTTCAGAATGGGATTTTGGAGATGCCTTTTGTTCCAATCGACGATGGTTTAAAAATCCTCCTCTGGAACATGGTTGCATTTGAACAAAGTCAACCAGCTATACCCTTACGTGAGAAAACTTTGTCAAGCTACTTAGGGCTTATGGATTCACTAATTAACACAGAAAAGGATGTTGCTATACTAGTGCGATCTGGTATAATTGGGAATTATCTTCAGAATGATGAACAAGTAGCAAATTTCTTCAACCAATTCGGCCTGCTTTTTGTACTCGACTACAATGATCATTATTTACATGGGTTGTACAAGGATGTGAAAAGATACAGCGAATCAACTTGGCACAAGTACAGAGCACGGTTGATGCATGATTACTTCAGCAATCCCTGGTCCATCATCTCAGTTGTGGCAGCTATCATTCTGCTCATTCTTTCCTTTCTCCAGACTTACTATTCGGCCGCGAAATAACATTTACAAAAGAGTGTTATTTGATTTAAATTTGGTATTATTGCTTATGTTTGTATCATCAAATTTAAATTAGTATGGTATTTGCTCATTGTTTTAACCAAATTAAAATTAGCATGTTGAGTTTGCTCATTATTTGTATGATCAAATTAAAATTAGCATGGTGAGTTTGCTCACTAATTGTATCATCAAATTAAAATTAGCATGGTGTTTTGGTCATTGTTTTTATCATCAAATTAAAATTAGCATTGTGAGTTTGCTCATTGTTTGTATCATCAAATTAAAATTGGCATGTTGTTTTTTCTCATTGTTTGTATGATCAAATTAAATTTAACATGATATTTTGCTCATTATTTGTATGATCAATCTAAAATTAGCATGGCTTTTTGCTTGTTTCTTGTTTTGTAATCCTATTATAATTCATTATTACTTTTTATTATATTTATCGGTCAAATGTAAACAAATTTTTTAAAAACCTTCCAAGATCCACCTCATGAAATCCATTCCGAAAGAGATAAATTGAACAACTATAGTCGTTCTGTACTTAGATGCGCTATTAAACCAAAATTGGAATTGTCTGCAGGAAAAAAAAAAAACGGTAGAGCATGTTATGAATGTGTACTTCTGGACTTGATTTTAGAAAGATGATGAAAACTTGATTTTACCAAAGATGATGAAAACGTAAACTCACACCCATTTCATTAACGTTGCTAAAAAATACACATAGCAAACATCATCACCAATGCACATATCAACTGCTGAAGTGTTGTTACATTATTTTCATTTTCTTTGTCATGACAACTATTGCTTGTTCACTAGTTTGATCTAAAAGGAGAAGATTTGATTATGCGCCAACGATTTTGACAGTCCAATTGTCAACCTCGGTTTCATTTGTCATCTTAGTTAGGCCTGCAGAGGAATAAATAGAGAAATTCTGACATTATGCGCCAATGTCCTGGGTCAAGACATCCCGAACAAACTATTGCACTTTTCTATGTATGTATACCTTCAAGTAAGTATAAGTGTATCTCCAGAACCCGATTACTAGATAACTAAAGTCATCCACCAACCGCTGCTTGCTTTCCTACTCTTGGCAACCACTTTTTTTTCTACCTGAAATTTCCCTCACTCGTAACTCTATTTCATAAATCATAATCCTGAATTAGATTAGACTGGATGGCCAGAAACCCAGTTCTGGTAATTTGGGAATTTGTAATGAAGATATGAGGGGAGTAAAATGGGAAAATGAATTATGGAAGATAATATAGAGAAGTTACTAGAAAGAAATTTATTAATCGTTCAATGAATTCAATCTCTTTTCCTATTTATAGTGCTAATTCTACAAATTTCAGGTAGCTTCAATGAATTCATTCATGGAGAAAAAAAATTCAGTTTCTTGGTGCTGATCGAGCTGATTTCAGTTTAATTAATTAATTTACTTAAATATAAATTTAATTTAATATAAATTTAATTAATTAATTTAATTTAATATAAATTTAATTAATTAATTTAATTTAATATAAATTTAATTAATTAATTTAATTTAATATAAATTTAATTAATTAATTTAATTTAATATAAATTTAATTAATTAATTAATTTAATATAAATTTAATTAATTAATTTAATTTAATATAAATTTAATTAATTAATTTAATTTAATATAAATTTAATTAATTAATTTAATTTAATATAAATTTAATTAATTAATTTAATTTAATATAAATTTAATTAATTAATTTAATTTAATATAAATTTAATTAATTAATTTAATTTAATATAAATTTAATTAATTTATTTAATTTAATATAAATTTAATTAATTAATTAAATTTATATATTAATTTAATATAAATTTAATTAATTAATTTAATATAAATTTAATTAATTAATTTAATTTAATATAAAATTAATTAATTTATTTAATTTAATATAAATTTAATTAATTTATTTAATTTAATATAAATTTAATTAATTTATTTAATTTAATATAAATTTAATTAATTTATTTAATACATATAAAAATAATTTTGTGGCTATTACAATTTAGTTCGAGGCAAATTAGAGACGCATTTGAATCATCTTTCAACTTTCGAGTCATTGTGAGAGGAATAGAGGACGTGCATGCCTATCGAGGACATCGAAATTTCATGAAATAAGAGATATTTGAATAAGGACATGAGAAAAAGTGAGACAACTTCCGATCTTAGCTAAGATCGGTATCCGGGATTCCGTAATTGCGATCGGAATCCCAGATTCCGATCTTGTGATACTATTTAAAAAAATATTATTATATTGATATTATTTTTAATATATTATATTAATTTAATATTATTTTTTAATTTTTCGGGTACTTTCCGGAATCGTAAGTCGTAACGACTGAAAAATTTAAAAATAATATTAAATTAATATAATATATTAAAAATAATACCAATATAATAATATTTTTTAAATAATATCACAAGATCGGAATCTGAGATTCCGAACACAGTACAGGTGGTTTAGCTAAACCAGTCCCCGCATAGTACAGGTGTTGTTCATATGTTTTTGACTTGTTGTCTAAATTGTGAAAGGTATGATTAATTAAATTATCCCCCAGCTAAGAAAATGTCTTGCTCACAACTTTTGATAAGTTCTCTAGTTCTGTTGATAATTTTCAAATGACTAATTAAATACATATGATGTGACCTAACTAAAACTTTATTAAATTTCACGTGATTGTAATCTTTAATATTGTCATGTTTTTTTTAAGATTATATATATTGTTAGAGATATGTCCTAAAAGTCAATCTTATTAGGCTACTTCTATGGTTTATGTTATTGGTGATTTCAGATCATTTGTTCTTTGATTTAATCGTTGACAGTTCATTCAGGTTGAGGATCTGAATTATAGATCACTGTTATTCATTTAATTGTAAATGACAACGATAAATCTAAAAGTCCATAATCTTGATAATTAACAAAGGACATTAATTATCAATAAGATTAGTATGCAAGTTAAGTGATGATTAAGTTCTATAAATCATAAGTTAAGAGTAACCGACTTAATTGCATATGTATATGTTATAGAACATATTTTAGGACTGGACCCCACGAAATAAATATATGGATTGTGTTACGTGTCATTATTTATTTCGTTATGATTTTGGTTCTAAGTTTGAGATGATTATCTTTTCCACATGAGGATGGATTCTATAAATCATGTCTACCGCTGATTCCTGATAAAGGCTGCTATACGGACTTGATTTAAGAACTCTTGAATTGTGCGGGGAAAAGCTAATTATCAAGAAAACCGTATGTCCCTCATTAATTTACTTAGTGAGTGACGATATCTGTTTGGGCCCCTTGATGGAGATAGATTGTTTGCTAGCAACTGATACAATTATCTCTAGATCAAGAAACGTATAATCTGCAAGAATGACACGTTCCTATCTTGGATTATACGATGATATCGTGTGACATAAGAATCAAAATAGAGAAACATAATTGTTCTCTTATGCAGGATTGAAATTTTGTAGCTGTACACTATTTATGCGAATTGGGAATCATAACGTGTTGCTAGATACCGCTTATGATTATTGGAATTAAATAGCGATTTAATTCCATGTCCAACATAGCATAAATCCTCAAAGGGTCACACAAAATTGGTATTTAATCATACGTGCATTATTTATTTATTTGCAATAATGAGTATTGCAAAATATGATAAGTTGA
The DNA here is from genome assembly GCA_028095005.1 of Rhynchospora pubera. Lineage (NCBI taxonomy): Eukaryota > Viridiplantae > Streptophyta > Magnoliopsida > Poales > Cyperaceae > Rhynchospora > Rhynchospora pubera. The sequence goes on from CM051462.1 coordinate 55,177,377, forward strand.
TTAATTAATTAAATAGCGTTATGGACCGTTATAATTAATTAAGTCAAATGGATCATATAGAAATAAATTAATGCATTGTCTAATCTCTAAATAATTATTATTAAGTTAATAATTATTTATAAACAACACACTTAATTTAATTAAGTTATTTGGGCTTTAATTTATTGGTAAATTAAATGTCCAAATTAAATAACTTTTGAGTGGGCCTTTAATTAATAGAATTAAGGGACAAATTGGAGATGGACTAGTGGGCCAAGGAAGCCCACTAGTAGGCCGACCATGAGGGTGGTAGGTGGGAGTGGCACACTTGTAAATAGTGTGAACTCCTAGCTAGGGTTAAGAGGCTATATAAGGCACCTATTGGAGGCTCCTTTGCTCTCTTCTCTCTCTCCCTCTCTCTAGCCGCCACCTTGCCCCCCCAAGAGGTGTGCCGGCCCCCCCTCTTCTCCTCTCCACTCAAGCTCATGTGTTGAGCATCCCTTCTCCCACAAATTAGTTTGGTTCGTTGGTTGAAGAAAGGGAACGCTTGGGATTAGACTCGTTCTTCTCTTCGCTAGCACGAATTGAGAAGAACTTGGTTAATACCATAGTGGACTCGAGGCGCCGCGATTAGGAGGTGATTGGAGAGCACGCCACCGACACCAAAGCCGTTGGAACTAACCTCTTGGTTGCGATACCAAGAGAGGTATATTTCCAACCTTTTCTCTTGTTGTTGAATGGCTTATGTACTAGATCTCTTTGTGTGTGATCTTTCTTGGCTTAATTAGTTGGTAATTAGCGAAATAAATGAAAATTACACACTTTCTAACATATATAACCTGTCACATAGTTTCTAATAAAATTTTAAACCTGTCAGATTATATTAGTGTTCTCCAATTGTGCGTGACGTGTCGTGTCGTGTCAAACACGATCGTGTTAGAGTCTCGTGTCGTGTCGTGTTGACACAAACTACTTTTTTAATTGTGTCGTGTCGTGTCGTGTCACGACTGACACGATCGTGTCGTGTCGTGGTGACACGTCGTGTTAGTCGTGTCATATTATTTTATTATTTTTTAAATTCAAAATTATTAAAAAATTAAAAGTAAGAGAAAAATTACTGTACATAATAATTTATTATTTGATTAAGTTTAAATTTTTTATTAATATTTTTTTATAAAAAATAATAATTTGATTAGAACACTGTTATGATTTAAATGATGGTAAATAATATGATATAGTATTATAAATTGAAATTAAATTATTAATTTTGCTTAAATAATCAACATTAATAATTAAATTTGTGTTGAGATGTCGTGTTAATTCGTGTTCATGTCGTGTTGCGTGTTGAATCGTGTCAAACTTTCTAATGTCCCAACACGACACGATTATGACATGACACGATAACACGATCGTGTCGTGCCAATTTTGTATTCACGTCGTGTCGTGTCGTGTCAACACGCACATTGTGTCGTGTCATTTTGGAGAATACTAGATTATATATATTTTTTTCAGATTATATAGACAAGTTTTTTCAAAACTTTGTGTTTATTTTATTTTTCTTATTATAATATTTCTTAAATCAAAAATTTGAAATACAATAGTGGCTCAAATTTTGTTAGTGGTCATTGTTTCAAAAAAAATTGACTAATATTTTCAGATTGAGAGAAAATTATTACTATTGAAAGATCCACAGTTTTTCAATTTTAAAGATCTCTTATTATTTGAAAAAAAAAGTGTATATATTCTATTTGTATAGGTCACATTAATTGCACAATTCAATTTTTTTAAATGCGTGATATAATAATATATCAGAGCAACATCAATTTTTAGAATGCATGTATTAATTAACTCTTGATTTAAATTATTTTTTTCTTTTATAATGCAATCGATGCTAGTTGTGATTTGTTGTATATATAAATTAAAAAATAGTAATTAGTTTATTAGGCGAGAACAGATTTCAAAATTTTGAAAAGGGCTTATTCGCAAAAATTGTTTTCTAATCATCTCAATATAGCTGAGCACGGTATCACAAACTAAAATATAAACATAATCAAATTATCAAAGTATTGTGAAGAAGTAGTAACCTAGATCTCATTATTATTGCATTTATGTTACTTTTATTTACATTTTACAATCCACATTTACGATTCAGATTATGTCCTAGGATTCAACTTACTTTAAGTAATTCTTGTTGCAATTTAGGAATCAGACCAACATTTAGAAATTCAGATTGTTTGTATCAGATTTAGGTAATTTCATTTCTAAGATTTCATTGTCTGAATTTAAGACAATTGGTTGATCGGTGCCTCTAGACTAATTGTATTTCGACAACACGTAGTACTGTATTTTTAAAGTTGTACTTTCTTTATAACAAGAGAATTGCTAGTGTACTATATATAGGACGGATGGGTCCGTCCAATACGATCGTTTTTACATTTTTAAGTTTCAAATGACCGATCCGAACCGTTCAATATGTTCTCCATATTGAAAACTTACAAGAAACCAATTTTTACATTTTTTCGAATTTTTTTACTTTTTTTTAGTATTTTTGAAAATTCATGATATAAACATTATGGATCGTCCAATAACAACGATTTTCTAAAATATAAAAAAATAATAAAAAATCTCGAAAAAATGTAAAAATTGGTTTCTTATAAGTTTTCAATAAAGAGAACATATTGAACGGTTTGGATCGGTTATTTGAAATTTAAAAATGTGAAAACGATCGTATTGGACGGAGTCCATCCGTCCAATATATTGGACTCTAGCATTTCTCTTATAACAATTATATATAAAATTAATTAATATTTTACTAATCTTGTAATAAAGTTCTAAAAATATTTAAATATAATCTAAAATAATGAGCATTTTTATGTTATTTTAACGACTAGAAATTTGAAAGTAATATAAATAATTAAATTCGAAATTATTAAACTGAGCTCAAATGGTCAACTATAATGATCCCGAATTCAAACTAGAGCTCAAGTTGGCCCAAATTCTAATCGATCATTTTGCATTGAGATTTAGTGTTGAATTTAGCATAAACGGAACAACCGAACAAGCCATATTTTTATCAACTAAACTTGAAGTACTATAGAAGTATAGATGTTTGTTGTTTCGTGGCCTCTTCATAGTGTTCTCCAATCGTGCGTGTCGTGTCAAACACGATCGTGTTAGAGTCTCGTGTCGTGTCGTGTTGACACGAACTACTTTTTTAATCGTGTCGTGCCGTGTTGTGCTGAGCTGTGAGAAGAGGCAACACGACACACATTCTGACACGACACGACTAACACGATCGTGTCGTGTCGTGTTGACACATCGTGTTACTCGTGTCAAATCGTGCCAGAATTTTTTTTATGAAGATTTGTTAAAATTTATTAAAAAAATAAAATATAAAAAAGATTGCTAGACTTTATTGATCGTTTTTACAAATTCGATATGAACTTTCATGCAATTTTATGATAAATTTAATAATTAAAAATTTAACAAATATGAGACAAGACCGTTAGAGTATATAGGCTACAGGCTACATACCTAGACTTCTACTTCTACACGCCTACAGGCTACAGGCCTACAGCCCTATACCATTACAGTGCACTACACCAGTTCGAACTTCGAAATAATTAATATTGAAAATTGAATTTGTGTTACCATGTCATGTCAATTCGTGTTCGTGTCGTGTTAAATCTTGCTAATTTTTCAAAACTTTCAACACGACACGATTATGACACGACACGATAACACGATCGTGTCGTGCCAATTCCGTACTCGTGTCTGTCGCGGCTTTTTCGTCATCCCTCGAAGAATGGAATTTGGCTTTCTCGAGAAACGGAAACATAGCCTTAGATTCACCCCCCTTAAGGTTCGATCTCCATTCGAGTATCTTTTAACGACAAGAGAACCAAAACATGAGTCGCTTCTTAAAGAGGTTTGTTGATTTCGTGGGTTCTTTCTTTCCAGTAGGCGCAAGCCCCTACTGTTAATTACCCCGTGATCGCTGACGAGAACCTCTGATTAAGGGATCTAAAGAATTATATGTAAAGGCTAGGGAAATCGTTTGTTTTATGTTTATTTTAGGTTTATTTCTTTGGCTTAAACCGGACTCAATTGGTGTACCAAACCTAATTGACGGGACCCGATTGAGAACATTCTGATCTGCTAAAAGGTTTTCGTTCTTGAAGTGGAGAGGTTTCGGTTTCGTGTTTTGACTTTTAATTTCTTAAGTTTCTCTTTGGGTTTTACAATTTTCACAATTTCTTTTTATTTCTATTTTTAATTTTAGACTTTTGGAATATCTTTTTGTATTTTTAGTTATGTTTATGTTTGAAAATACTTGATATCAAATATATTTCTTTTAAAATCTCAATATCTATTTTTGAAAACTTGTCAAGAGAGCTTCATTAAGTTTTAAAATTATTTTGGAATTTTAAAAAATTTATTTAATATCATTTTTGAATTTTATAAAATCTATTTAATATTGAAAATATTTCAAAAATAGAAAAACCAATAATTTGATAGATTTTCATATCAAAATATAAGTGAATTTGGTTTATTTGGACTTTTAGGATTTTATGAATATTTTATTTGAATTTTTCTGAGTTTCCTACTATTTTTAATGAATTTTATGACGATTTGGAATTTTTTGGTTGGTCCACATCAGCTGAGTAGCCCTGATTTGGCGCTGATTTGGCTCACATGGTTCGCTGACGTGGCATGACGTTGACTGAGCTTAGATTCATTTTATTTGATCTGCGTAACGGGTCATCACCACGTCAGTGACTCGCTGTACGCTCTCTGGTCACATGGGATCGTTTGTGGACACGGATCCTTTCTTCTTCAAAATCCGACAGAGGCATTTTTGCAATTTAGCCCCTCTCTCTTCTCCGACGAACTTACGACGACTCCGGCAACATATGCAGTTGATCTTGGGTGCATTAGAATCGTCAGAGTGAGGAGAATATCGTGGTGCCATTAATTGCAGTCGTGGAAGTTTGTGTGCTCTTGTGCATCTTAGAGAAACTCGAGCTGCCATTAATGGCGCATGAGGTTTTCTGGGCATTTTCTTCTACCAGTTTGAGGTTTTATCCTTTCCAGAAGGTTCCATGATGATGTTTGAGAATTCAATTTGACATGGGAAGATCTGGAAGAAGGTGTTCTGGACTGAGGCATTTCGACTTGTTTTTAGTCTGAACTGTGCTTTGGCAGTGGGACCTACTAAGCCATCTTCTTGTACCAGCCATGACTTAAGCAGCTTCAGGGGGTCGAATTTAGCTTGTACAAGTCTTTATTTCAGCTTGAAGCACCATGATTTGACGTGGGAGCCAAGGGGACAGATTGCACATTTATTTTAATACTTTTGTCACATTTTCAATTTGCATACAACTCGTTTTACAGTAAAACAACTTGATTTGATGCTCAATTTAGATCAGTTGTAATATGTTTTATATGTTCAAATTTCAATTTGACATTTATCCTTATTTTCAGATTTCAATTTCAAATGCCTTTTCCACTGTTTTGAAGTAATCTTGCTTGAGTTGCATAAAATGCAGGAAAACTAGTTGCGAGTGGCATAAACAAGTCATGTGGGGTTTGTTTTAATAGCATTTTGACATATGTTCTCCTTTGGCAGAATATTCATTTGATTATGCATTTTTTTTATCTTCCTTGACAATATGTTTAACACTGTATGAAATTCCAAACATGGAAACATTTCTCACTGATATCCAAGAGATCAAGCACCTGTTGTTCAAGGTATTTTATGCAAATAAAACCTCACATTTTTATGTATTTCATTTCTAGCCATATTTTTTTATATTTATGTATTTTTACACACATTTATTTATTTCATGAGAATGTGAAATTGAACTTAAAAGAGGCTAAACTCATATTACTTTATGCATTTTGGTCCTATATTTTTAAGCAAATTATAAACATGAGGGCTGGTTTTGAGGTTTAACATAACTTTCACCATTTTTATGCTATTTTTGGATTGTTAACACCTTGAACATGGCAAGGCCAAAGCCACGCTCTGACACAACACCATGTCAAGTTAAGACCACCATGAGAGACTAAAGCTATGCTAAAGACCTCTCATGGCAGCCATGGCCGATTTCATTTGCAACATGAGAATGTCACATGAAGCGAGGAGCTAGGCTCCAAACCTTCATGGACTTCCCTAATATGACCTCTCTCATGGCCATGACTGATGCTATGCTTCAGACCATGGCTCATGAGAGCTATATTTACATGGCTCGAGCACACCATTATCTTGGTGGCTGAGCTAGAGCAAGAGGAGAAACAAAATAGTAAACGATGAATTGACACTTCAAATCGATTTATTTGACCTTCACACAGAGAATTACAAACTTGTTTCCCTCAATTTCCCCTCTTTCTTTCTTTCTCAAATACTCGACGAAATGCCTTTCTCTGATTTGCTCTCACACTAGCCTAATTGACAGCAATTGGACCTAGCCTAAGCTTGCCCCTCTCTTCGTCTCTCTTATTTTTTCTCTCCGATTTGGGGGGGCCTATTATAGGCAATGGGTTAGGGTTTTTCACATTTGAGCCGTGAGCAACTTCCATCATCTGATCTTGATCCAATGGCTGTCCCTCAGCTCCGCTAGGGTTAGGTTTAGGGAGAAACAGGGGAGGGGCATCTGGTTTTGGACTTGTGGTGCCGGAGAAGACCACGTCGACATCTTTCACCATTTTACCCGGCTTCCCACGGTGAAAGTCGCGTTTTCCCTCCTCTCTTCTTTTTACCAGGGAGAAGGAGGCTCTTACAGGTGGGCCTTCGCAAGAGAGAGCGAGATGAGCGAATCCGTTTCACTGTGAACCAATACAATCCTTTTTCAATTTTGTACGCGGTGTATACACAACAGGTGCACCCAATATTTTAAAACAGAACGATAATTTTTCCAAGGGGCAGCGACTCACTCGGCCCCCCCTGGGATCCTCTGCAACAGATGTACCCGACAGCTTCTTTGATTTTTCTATGCATTTCTTTCAGTTTCCCTCAATTTCTCATATTTTCATTGATGCCGAACCAAAATAAATTATTTGGGGATCTTTCCTTAGGTATTTTTAGATGCAATTTTATGGGTAGGCTTAGAATTATATAATTAATTTAATAGTTCAAATGGTTTCGGTAAATTCCTCATTGATTTATTTTGGTAATTTCATGAAGTTTTTGGGTTTCTTTGCAAATTTTGGAGTTTCAGTTGATATTTTTGGGGTTTAAAAATTATGATAATTCATCATAATTCTTGAGGAATTTTTGGGTAAATTTTGGGAATTTTTGGAGTTTTTTTGGTATTTTTCATAATTTGAATTTGATTTTTGGCAATTTGAAAATTTGGTCTTTGCTGTTTGGCTTTAGGTTTTTTCGGATTTTAAACTTGGTTTTCAGGGTTTAATTTTTAAGGTCAACAGTGTCGTGTCGTGTCGTGTCGTGCTAACACGCGTGCGTGTCGTGCCAACACGATCGTGTCGTGTCATTTTGGAGAACACTACCTCTTCACTGACACCGGTAATTTAATTTTATTATTAAATGACGTATATAATTTAATTTTATTATTCCTGATTTTTTCATATTTTTTACAATATATTATCTATTTTTTTATTTAATAATTACCTAATTAATAAACTAATAAACTAAATAAATAAATAAATAAATAAATAAATAAATAAAATTACATTTGGCGCTGATAACATTTGGATGCACCTGATTCTCTTTCATTGACTCTGTATTTTTTTCCCCCAAAAAAATTACAATTTTAGATTTTATTGGTCATACATGCATCGAATAGGCTTAGCTTGTCAGCTGAGATGATCAACTAACATCGGAAACCAGGATTCCGATCTTGCGTTCGGAATCTCAAATTCCGATCTTGTGATACTATTTAAAAAATATTATTATATTGATATTATTTTTAATATATTATATTAATTTAATATTATTTTTAATTTTTTCGGTCGTAACGAACCAGAGAAATCTCACTGGGCAAATTTTTTTTTGGGGGGGGGGGAAGAGAGAGAGAGTGAGAATTTTTTTTTTGGGCGGGGAGGGGGAAAGAGAGAGAGAGAGAGAGAGAGAGAGAGAGAGGGGTTGAAAGAGATGATGATTGCAAGTTTGCAACATTATGTGGATAGAGATAGGGAAACTAGAGAGAAACAGGCTCGTCGGAATTTTGTTGATTGTTGTTTTGTCGTGTGAGTTACCCAACCTATCATGGCAGCAATAATCCTTGAATCTCTCTCAATCCCGTGCTCTCGACTCGGCCTAAGCACCATCGCCACCTCAGCGAGATCTGCAGCTGCTCCTCTGTCGTGTCCCGACTTAAGTATTTTAGATAAATCAAAGAAAATAAAACTAAATTGAAGAAAATAACATAATTAAAGAAAGAAAAGAAAAGAGCAAAAAGAAAAAAATTACGGCTGATGCCTTTTGATTGATATTTTTTTCAACTTGATTTTCTTACAATTCCTTCCTTATATATCTTATGCTGCTAACAAATTAGAAATTACATTTAAAAATAATAAATCATAAATTTCATTCAATTTCTGCTAAATTCTTTAACTAATATATTCTAGATTTGCTTCCATTTTCTTCTTGTTTCTTATGTTTTGTCAGATATGACTTTGCCTTCCTCTCAAGCTTCTTGACCTCGAGAAGCTTTTTCCAAATCAAATTCCAAATATTGTTTTTCAATAATGCGTGATCTTTCCAAAAACTTGAAATGGTAGATTGATTATTCTCCAATCAAACACCATTACTTGTTATCACCTAATCTCTTCATTAGTTCCCACCAATGATAGATTAGAAGCTTGTGCATACTTGTTTTTTGTCTCGAGTTGCAAAACATCAACCACTGTGTGAACTTCATTTTCACGTTCTATTTGTGAATTTTGTTTCTCCCTCATCAATTTCATCACACCATGCCTCCTCATCTTCCAATAATTGAGAAAACATGTTCGTAAGCTGGTCGAATTGTGCTTAAGTATGCTTTTCAATTCGATTTTGTTGTAGTTGAAACCTTTCTAACATCTCATCTTCTTGTTGTTTCAAATTGACGCTAAATACCTTCATCGATTCTCTCATCGATTTGATTCGTTCATTAATTTGCCACAGAATTTGTATGTATGAATCTTCATAAGCCATGGAATCATGTTCTGGTACCAATTATCGTGTCCCGACTTAAGTATTTTAGATAAATCAAAGAAAATAAAACTAAATTGAAGAATATAACATAATTAAAGAAGAAAAAGAAATGAGCAAAATGAAAAAGGGAAAAATTTTTCTGTGCCACTCAAAAGTTGCAAAATTGAGTATTTGCCACCCAGAAGTTGAATCTTCTGATTTTGCCACCGAAAAATGAGAGCACTCTTTTGTTATTGCCACTTTGGACTATTTTATAATATAAACAACATTTTAAAAAAATAATGACTATTTTACCCTCGTTCGAATCTAACCCAGTCGTTCGAGCCTAACCCATTCGAAAACCAAATTAAAACAAGTCGCAATCTAACACCCAGTTACTTCTCTTCTCTCTCGCGCAGGAATACTTTCCTCTCCCACACATAAACCCTAAACATCCAGAATGATAGATGTACGAAATCCATGCTCTTCAAGTACGAAACCCTAAACCTTCTCTCACGCAGGGACGGAGCTACATAGGGGCAAGCCCAGGCACGTGCCTGGGCTTGTTTGCCGAAATTTGTGGTGCAGTTAAGACTTTTGCACGTTAAAAAACTGAAAGAACTGAGAGTGCCTGGGCTTGGATTATACATGTGCCTTGGCCTTGGTCTAATTTCTCTACAGTCTGCTCAGGCGCTCTCCTTCCCAAATGAAACGACTAGTTTTCCTTTATTTTTCTTCTGTATTTTATACTATTCTATTGTTGGGGTTTTCTACATTTAATGCATCATTGATTAAAAAGGAAAACGACAAAATCAGGAGAGACCATTGCTCTTGATTATTTTTTTCCTCCCACAGTTTCACTACGTGCATCAACACATGTTGCTACATGAGTTGAAACTTCCAACTTTTGTTCAATTCATGCTCAAACAACATGGAAAAAAATAGAATATAAAACAATTTTCTTTAAAAATACATGATACTTTTATTTATGCTAAAAAAGGTAATATTATTTAATTATTTTATTTTATTATTTAAAATATTTTTTAATATTTAATTTGTTAATTTGTGATGGTGCCCAGCCTTAAATTTCGGCTAGCTCCGTCTCCTCACGCGACTGTCTCCCTTTCCTGATCACAAGGCGACCATCTTGCACGAATCACTGTTTATATCTCTCACACTGTTCCTCAGGCTATTATCTCTTGTTGCTCAGGTCTGTCTTCTTTCTGTCTCCTCTTAGGTCATTTGATTCTCATTGTCATAATAGGCTATTATTTCACTATTATTTCAACTAATATCAAAACTGCTCAAAATTTTTCACTACCGTTTTTTTATCAATTTATTTTGTTTTCGAGCAACTATCTTTTTGATCAATTTGTTTTGTCTTTCAGCAACAGAGAGAGAAAAGATCAATTTTTTCAGTACTATTTTTTTTATCAATTTGTTTTGCATAATATTATTCAGAACATTAAAGCTTGAACTAATATCAATACTGATATCATTTTCTAATGCTTACAACAGTATATTTATGCTTTTCAGGTCTTTAATGTGTTTAATTTCTAATGGCCAAAACTACCAATTGGAGTAGTACAAACTGCAGTGGCAGTGAACCATCACCTTCTGTGGCTTGTGGTAGTCAGAGTCAAGGAAGAAGCTCCGAGGGATGTAATATTTCTGCTGCTAATGACAACCAAGAAGAGCATTTCAATGAGCAGTATGTCGAAGCCGAAGGTGAGCGGCTGTACCTATCTGATGAGGATGATGTAGTTGCTCCTATGGATGTTTCAAACGAGTCAATTGTAGAAGTAGAAACTAATTTGGAGCCAACTGTACTTCCTGATAATGAACATAGTGTGGTATACAATCATGATAATCCAAGGATAGAGCTTAATGCATTATATCCCGACGTTGAGGCCTTTAGAAAATCTTTGAGACATTTTGCTATCAAAACTGATTTTGAATATACCACATTGAAGTCCGACAAGACAAGGTTCATGGCAAAATGCGCTTATCCGGGTTGTCCTTGGAAGATTCGGGCTTCTAGGCTTCGAGATGATAATAAAACCTTCAAGGTATTATTCATGTTATTAGGCAATTTAATTCATGTACATGACCTGTTATTACATGTACATGACTTGTTAATTACATGTGCATGACCTGTTACATAACATACTATAGTACTAGTACATAACCTGTTAATTACATGTACTTAAACATGTTAATTACATGTACTTAAACCTGTTTAAAGTACGTAGTTTGAACATACTAACATTTGACTTTTGGTGATGCAGATAAATGTATTACCACATGAACATAGTTGTCCATCCGTAGGTAGGGCTAAGGGGACTATGGTATCTAAGTCTTGGGTAGCAGAGAGGGCTGCAGATTTCTTAAGGAGAAATCCATCGGCTGGAGCAAAGGCGGTACAAGATCATCTAGTCAACGAATTTCATGTAAATTTGAATTATGGTAAAGCTTGGGCAGGAAGAGTGCTGCTCTTGTAGGGCCAAGTGTAATGAAGGACCTACATGCAAAGAGTAGGCTTCTTGATGTGAGGAGGATGTCTGTCAGTAGAGGTGGTGATAATTGTGCAGAGGTGAGTGGAACAACAGAAGGCACTTCTTGGACTCATGCGGTTGAGATAGACAAGCAACAATGCACATGTAGAGAATGACAGCTTTGCGGAAAGCCATGTGTTCATGCAATTGCATTCATTTGCAGCCTTAGAGGAACCTGTTTAGAGGACTATGTGCATGAGTATTACTCATGCGAGCGGTTTAGGGTGGCATACAAAGGAATCATAATGCTGATAGGTGATACATCAAAGTGGCTAAAATTTGATCCTGGATTTATTGTTTGGCCACCTATCATGACTAGGCCAGCTGGTAGACCTAGAAAGGAAAGAATTCTGAGCTGTCTTGAATTGGGTACAAGGAAACAGCAATGCAAGAGATGCAAAAGATTTGGTCATCAGGCTAGGACATGCAAGGAACCAATTGATAACCTAGGCAATACCAGGAATAGAAATAGAAAGAGGTTTGTTTGTATTTATTTGTGTAGTCTCACTGCCATTTCATTGCATTTATTCATTTTCTCTTAATTTTGTCACTTTTTGCTTTTTATGTAGGAAGAGAAAGGCAACAACCACCAAAACTACAACTCAGACTACTTGATGATGATGATGATTTCATAGTGAAAGTTGGTTATTTTGGATGTATTTTGAGAAAAAACCAATCCTGTAACTTAGATGTATTTTGAGAAAAAAACCAAAAGCCATCCTGTAACTTAATTGCCTAATTTTTTAATTTAATTTTAATTGTGTTACTGTTTTTTGGATGTATTTCAACTCAGACTAATTATATGCTGGTAGCAATTTTATTGCATTGCCATTTGCAATTTTATTCTCCCTTGTAGGCTTGTAGCCTCCTCTTGTAATTATCCATAGTATGCTTGTAGCAATTTTATTCTCTGTTGTAATAAACAGTCTGATTCGTGTCAGGTTCAGCTCATGTTAAACTTGACATGTTTATAGATGTAAGCTGGAATTTTGATACTTGACATGTTTACATATCACCAGCGATCAGAGGGACAATTTTGATACTTTTGGCCAGCCATATTCTAGATGTAAGCTGAAATCAAGAACTTGTGGCTTTATAAACGAGTTGTAATCTTTGGTCTGATTAGAATTCAGCCGTAAATGCAAGTACCACCACTATATATCTTACATCTGGTATATTAAGACAATATCAGCCGTACATAAACAACACACTTCAATTCAATCTATACATACATAAACAACACATAACAAATAGGAAATAAATAAATAAAATAAATATGTACATATCAGATACTTTTATATGAATATGAATATGAAACATAAATAAGATGAGACAACATAGCCAACTCACTGCAAAGACGTAAAATTAGCCAACATAGCCAAGTATCTTACATATCTTACATATTTGATTAACAAACTAACTAAAAAAAAAGATAGATAAGATAAACAAGTACAATACCATCCACATAGCCAAGTATCTTACATATCGGATTACAATACCATCCACATAGCCAAGTATCTTACAAGTGAATTCCTATAACTACAATAACAAGAGCCATCACCACAACTAATAGAGCAATAATCACATACATATGATTATGCAGGATCATGTTGATGTTATCCAATGATGCAACAAGTGCTTCAATTTGACGGCCATCATCTTCAGATTTCTTCTTCAAGTCATCTATCAGTTTGATCAATTGAAATTCCATTGTACCAACTAGCTCAGATTTGATGGATGGTGTTACTACAATATTTGTATCTTTTAGATAGGTCAAATAAGTGTCTTCCCACTTCCAGAATTCGCACCTATAAGTCTTTTAGGGAAAAAAATAGATATGTGAATCATATTTTTGTGCTACAAAATCTATAACCACAAAAACATTATTCTACTAGAATAGACTGGTACATCTAAATGTCAGATTAGAGTGGTTCCTGAGTGTTAGATTAGACTGGTTCTTTAAGAAAACAGAACTTGAGCATGCTATTTTCTCTCTTTTCTATTTTCCCTTAAACAATTCTAATGTCAGATTAGACTTGTTCCTGAGTGGTAATGTCAATTTGATGCCATTGAAAACAAAACAAACAAAAATGGTTGCATCTAACTAGAAACGAAAAAAGGTTACAAACTCAAAATCCGAAAGCTTCTGCCTTGCCTTCGAAATTTTCCCAAACGAAAATACCCAAATTTGAGTTTTTGAACCAATCCCTAATTACTCAACAAAACCCAAATTAGAAACGAAAATACCCAAACTGCAACTTGACTAATTCACAAGTCTATTTATTTACCTTGTTTGAGCATCTATAGAACACTCTCCATGGATTCAATTTTGTTCTGCTCGCGAGTTTCTTCACCGGGACACCACAGTCCGGGCATGGCACGATCGGCAACCCTTCACTTCGACTTGGCTGACGGGCGATGCTCGACGACACACCTGGCGAGATGGATTCTGATCTGCCAGATTGAGGATGCATTTAGGGTAATCGAAACTGATCTGAGGAGAGGAAGAGAGGAGAAGTTTTAGGCTGAGGAGAGGAGAAGTTTTAGGCTGCCGCAAGGCTACGAAAGTGGAGGGGTGGACGAAGCCTGGGCCTAGAGTTTCATGCGGCGACGAGAGAGACGAGAAAGAATAGTTCGTAAATCGACTAGGTCTCCTGGTTCGTAAATCGATTGAGTCGACTGGGTTATAGTCGATAGACTGGGGTAGAATAGTCACAAAATAGTCATTATTTTTTTGCAAATGTTGTTTATATTATAAAATAGTCCAAAGTGGCAATAACAGAAGAGTGCTGTCATTTTTCGGTGGCAAAATCAGAAGATTCAACTTCTGGGTGGCAAATACTCAATTTTGCAACTTTTGAGTGGCACAGAAAACATTTTCCCAAAGAAAAAATGCGGCCGATGCCTTTTAATTGATATTTTTTTCCTACTTGATTTTCTCATAATCCCTTCCTTATATATCTTATGCTGCCAACAAATTAGAAATTATATTTAGAAATAATAAATCATAAATCTCATTCAATTTCTGCTAAATTCTTTAATTAATATATTCTAGATTTGTTTTTTTTTTCTTCTTGTTTCTTATGTTTAGTCAGATATGACATCCTCTCGCAACCCTCTCACAATTCAAGGGACTCATAGCTTCTTTGTGCCGTCAGATCGCCGCGTCAGCTCGATCAACTGCCCGATCGAGATTTATTCATCATAGAGATGTGGTGTGCCAGGTCCAGGGACAAGAAGTTGCTCTCTCAGGTAGGTGCATGTTGATCCGATCTCATTTTCATGTCTCTGATGTTTCTATTTTTTACACTTTTTTTATTGCTAAATATTATGTTTCCTTTGATTTTGAGAGTGTTAGGACTTGATTGAAGGAAAAAGTCACTGAAAGATACTAAATCCAGATTGATATAGTAAAAAATTTGCTTATAAATTAATTTGGTTGCTTGTGTTACAATTTCAATTTTTGATCTGCCCTTAGCACACAAGGCACTTTATAGAATGGTCCTCCAATGCACCTTTTACTATTAAAAATACACTCGTTTGTGCTTTCATGTATATTTCGTATTTCCTGTCTGTTAAATTGTAAATCATACTAGAATTAATATTTTTAACACAGGTTTTAAGTTAAAAAGAACCGATGCTAAAGATCAATTCAAAATCTCAAAACGACTTCGACTGGTTTTTAATACCGGATTTTTAACACTGATTTTTAATATATCTTTAACATCCAAACCAATATGGCGTTATTCTTAATGGTGATTTAGATTTATGTCATTGAAAATATTTGAAATTAGTGATATGCCATCACTAAATGATAAATTATTATTTGCCACTATAAATTAATAGAAATTAGTTTTTTTTTGCCATCGAACAATTATATGACAAATTTACCCTTTTAAATATGTCACTATAAAACTTAAAAATTAGAAATATGCCATCATAGAAGATATAATTGGTTTTATGCCATTATTAACAATTAGTTTTATGCCACTGCAAAATAATAAAATTATTTTATGCCTCTAGTGCATAAAGATAGTAGCATAGATCTAATTAGTCATCTACCAATGACATAATTTTAATCTTCAAATAAAAAAGATTAAGTTTTTAAGATTTATTTGCAAAAATCTTTTTGTCCTGACTTTTTTCACGTAAGTAATTATGGGTCATTCAACTATAATACTCTTTGGAGACTTGAATATACTGTACGATGGAAAATATATTAATTGTGAAATACATAAAATTAAAATAAAATACTCTTCTGTAAATGATCACGGAAAAAAAAATTGTCTTTTTCCTCACGGATGACATTCTCACCTTTAATTTAAATGTAAATGAGTAACTAACCCAAAAGTATATTCGTTCCCTATGCGTATTTTGGGCGTTGCTTTTCCCACGGTCTAATTTTGCAATACACGGTAAATGACTTTACTAAGACAAAATTGCCCTTTGTTATTTTGTGTAGGGTGATCTTTCGACAAAAGCCACATGTTGTTATTTTTAATCAGTACGACATATCTGCTGGTGGACAACACCTCAGCTTCGTTGTCACTGTCACCGCCACGCCTCATCAGCCACCACTTTCTCCACCTTCCGGCCGTGCTCAGCCTTCTACTCTCTTCCACTATTTTTCTCTATTCTTATCGATTTTTGGTGAAGTAGAAAGTGGGGTCAGTAGTAGGAAATGGAGAGGCCTATAGGTGACGGTTTCAACGAGGTGGAGATATCGTCTTAGCGGAGTAAGGGAAGAGGGTCGAGGGTTGAGACGGAGCAGTGCTTAGAGCCTGTTAGAGAGAGAAGCAAGGGATCGAAGAGGGAGACGCAAATAAAATTTGTGTCGGAACTGTAAAGGAAGAGAAAAGGATGGAGAGACGGTGTACTATTTGGGAGAGAAAATTTAGCACGACACTAGGACTAGCCTATTGGAAGTACTCGACAGATGCGTGGAGGGGAAGGGTTCGAGGGATAATTTAGTCATTTATTAAATATTGCCGTGTATTACAAAATTAGACCGTGGGAAAAGCAACGCCCGCGTATTTTTTTTGTCTCGACGCGGTATGTGTTGTTTTAGGGTTTGGTTTTAATGGGGTAATTTGGTCATTACAAAATTTAATTACAAATTTGGTAATGGCAATTTTAGATTTTAGTATGTTTTTAGAAAAATAGTGACACAAAACTAATTTTAGCAATTCTACGATAGCATAAATTTAATTACCAATTTAATGATGTTATTTTTCTAATTATAAAAATTCACGGTGGCATGAAACTAATTATTCCTATTCTTAAATAGCTAGTTAGATTGTATTTGTACTTGGCAGCTGCTCCCAAGCTCTCCAAAAAAAAAAAGGCTGGTTTGTTATATATATGTTGTGTGAATATTGATTTATGAATCATAAACCTTACTCTTATTATCACAGATCATAGAATTAATTTATCTATTTATATAATTTTATTCAGAGCATAACTATATATTATTTTTAGAGATTAGATATATAACTAATGTGAGGTTCAATCGATTAGAAACACTAATGTAAACTTGTAAATCGAATTACCGCATTTTCAAATTTACAAAATAGATGCATCATCGTGAAATTTGTAAAAAGTAAATATAAATCTCGTTGTACATAACAATGATTTTTTACTATCAGTTTTCGTGATTTTTGTAACTTCTAATGAGATTAGATATGATTAAAAATTGATAAATGGCCCCCAAATGAGCTATAAATAAATTGAAGTATCTTACTATTTAGTATATTTAAATTAATATATGAACATGTAAAAAATGCTATTTATAGTATATTTATTAGTTTTGATGATTTAAGTCTTCAAATGCGGCTTCAATTTATTAATATGTATCATACACAATACAATGCGGATTTGTTTGCATAATATTCGATGCATGCTTTAAAATTAGTTCCAATATATAATAGTGCATGTACATGATTTTATTTAGAGCATATTTATAAGTTTCATGAGGGAATGACAAGAATTAATGCAGTTCCAATAAACTAAAAACGAAATTAATTGATACCCGAAAATTAATTGCAGGAATATATGCATCTAAAAAATTCTTTATAAAAGTATAATGCATAAGCAACGAGGTTATTTAGAAAATATAGATCGATTTTGGTGACTTAAAATGCGACCAAATTGATTTAATAGAGAGAGAGAGAGTGTGGATTCAATCAAACTGCTTTGACCGGAGTTCCGATTAAATTCCGTTAGATCTCAATTTTAAAAGTTCAAATGACCAATCCAATGCTTCCAAGCTGATTTCTTTTTTTTTTTTTTTTGAACTAAGTAGGAGAGCGCCCTACCACTTTCTTTTGCATTAACAGGAAAAAAAAAACATCAGGACTAATATGGAACCCTCTTCCATCTAAATTGGTACCAACAACCGGTACATCCCTAATTAACCCTTGATATCAATAAAGCAAGAAAACACTCAACAGGCAGCACTCTGCTGCTTGTAACATCAACAAAACAATAACAAACATCAAGTGTGGCAGAATCCAACATCAATTATTAGTTTATTACAAACTTGAAGGTTCACAGCACGAAGAAAAATATGAAGTTCACACCAGGGTCCCTTCAGCCACCCTTCTTTCTCCCATCACCATCTCTTCATTAATCTCCTCCAACCATCCCTGCACCTCTTCTTGCATTTCTTCTATCCATCCAGGCTAGTCCAACTGTAGCCGCATTAACCTTCGCCATCCAAGCTGATTTCTTTGTGCCAATATAATACTTAATTAAATAATTTTTTTTTTAAGGTAGGGAGAGGATAAATAATATTTTTTAAAACAAATTCACACGGATATATATCTTTGTGCAGGTAGATAATTTTATTTAGCATCGCATAACTTGATGTAGTAATTTGACTTGATTATGCGGTCCTAGTGCATCAAAACGGTTGTCTTTTTTTTTTAGACATGCTAGACAGTGGCTATCTAAGGTTGTCGTATCGATCGTTGATTTAGCATAAATGGACCAATGCTGTTTAGAGCATATTTTTGTTTATGTAACTTGTTCCTAATTGATTACAGCTGCTGTGATGCTACAAAGATAAAAATTATTCTTTATTATGCTAAACGATACTGACATCTGCATATTAATTTATAAATATTTATTCTTTAATCGTTCTTTCAGATCAGAAAACAAAATTATCATTTTCTGACACCAACATTATGTATGCGCAAACACGGACCTACCATGCATAAAATATAGTTTATTCAAGTCAAATGACATCCATCTATAATCTTAATTCATTAGTCTAGTGAAAATATAGTTTCGGTTATTTAAATTTTGAAACAAAATAAACAGGCTGTTAATTTTTCATTGTACTAATTTAGTTTTGATGCTTCTTTTTTAAAGACTAAGTTAGTTCTTATGGATGAATTCATACTGGCTCTTATTGAAAAATTTAAATCTAATTTAGTTATGTTTTATTATTTAGAATTAGAATTGAATTGGTGAGTTTTATGCACTAGTGACGTAAAATTTAGATTTTACTTTTTAGTACCAGTAACTAATTTTTATACAGTAAAACCAATTATTCCGCTTGCAGCTTGGAATAGCATATCTCTAATTTGAATGCATTATAATAGCATATTAAAAAAAGATAGAATTGTCATATAAATTGATCGATAGTAATAAATTATTTTTTATTATTTTATAGGGGCATAGAAAATAATTTATCATGCAGTGATGGCAAATCTCCAATCTTTTACGTACCATGACATAAATTAAAATGAAACCTATTTATTAAATTAAATGCTGAATTTTCTATTCTCACTCATCACACTACGGGAAAAAGAACCTTCTGTAACGGGACTTCTGTAACGGTTTCTGAAATAACCGTTACAGACTAGTGAGGCATAAGGCGGGAAAATTGGCGCCACAAATCTGTAACGGTTATTATTAAAAAACCGTAATAATATTTCTGTCATGCAATAGGGAAAAAGTGCGTCCACCTTCTGTAACAGTTGTTGGATAATAACCGTTACAGATTTTAAGAAATCTGTAACGGTTATTATCGAACAACCGTTACAGAAGATACGAGAAAAAGAAAGAATTAATAATAATCGTCTGTAACGGTTATATAAATAACCGTTACAGTATCTTTGTAATTCTGTAACGGTTATTTCCTAATAACCGTTACATAAAGGCAAATAATTTTTTTATTTTTTTAATGATTCTGTAACGGTTATTAGGAAATAACCGTAACAGAAAGGTTCTGTATAAATGTATCTTCCTCCTCATTAAGTCTCATCTAACTCTCAGCCGCACTTCCCCCTTTCTCTTCTTTTCATTTATTGCGAATTTTGTGGTGTCCACTTCACTCCAAAAAAATAGCAAAAATTTCTAAAAATTCTGAAAAAATAATAATTAGAAAGAGAATAAGAAGGAGAGCAGATTTAAGGTAAAAAAAATAAATTTGAACCGTATTTTTTATTTTTACATTTTTTCCTTATTTATTTCGATTTTTTCATTAATTTATGGTTATTTTTATTTTTTTATATATTTTAAGATCTCATTGAATAGGAGAAGATCTTATATCGGCCGGATAAGTCGCACGATTCAACGGATCGGAAGGCACACGATTGAAAGTATATTTTCATGAACTCCTCTTTTTTTAAATTATTTGCATTTCGTTAATAATTTCCATATATATATAGGCATGAATTTCGTATTGTCATATAGGAACCAAATACCGGAACTCAACTGAATTTAGGTCATTGTCCGTCCGAGATTAATCCATTAGGGATTAATCTCGGATAGTACTCCCGGTCGGGAGTACTGCTCTTTGGATACGATCTGTCTCATTTAGGACAGCGAGTTGTACGTTAGATGCAATGTGTTGTCTGAGAAAAATTCGACGGCATTTTCCTTGTGTTCCCACGGATACGTACGCACGAGCAATCGTGTGTTGGCGTATTCAGGGAACATAAGGGGAAATGCTGCCGAATTTTTCTCACATAGCACATTGCATCTAACGTACGCTCGCTAATGAGACAGAGTATCCAAAGAGCGGGCTAGGATGGTGACCGGTCCGAAAACCTAATATGACAAATGTTAGTTAAGTGCATAATTTTCATTTTATGATTAAATACTACTAATTATCCATAAACAATCATGCACAAACACGGATCTTGCACTAAGCCATTCACACAAGAGAGAAAGGTTCAAGGTATACCTCTCTTGATGTAGTAATCAAGAGGCTCGAACCGGCTAGGTTGTAGGTGGTTGTGCTCGCGTCTAGCTCCCGCCTCCTTGTCGAATCACCTCGAGTCCACTTGGTATTAACCAAATCCTCTACAAGTTATGCTAGTAACTTGGAGGAAATGCCTAATCCCTAGCTTTCCCAATCTTCTAGCAAATGAACTAATTGATTTGAGGAAGAGAGGGGGCTCAACACATGAGCTAATGGAGAGGGAGAGAAGGGAGGCGCCGGCCAAGGAAAGGGGGGGCGGCTAGGGTTTGTGGGAGAGAGAGAGAGGGGGATTTGCTACCATATACCCCTTTATATAGAGCTCAAACCCTACCTACCTCTCAACACCTATTTACAACTTTGCCATCCCACCTACCACCATGTCATGGCCGGCCACATTATGGGCCCTTTATGGGCTATGTGCTTTGCCTCTTGGGTCCACTTAATCACCTATTAAATGACCCTTCTTGTTGCTCCCAATTTGACTCCCTATTGGGCCTTTAATTAACTATTTAATTAAAGCCCTATTAAATGCATATGTGTTGAAATAAATAATTATTAACTTAATAATAATTATTTAGGGATTAGATAATGCATTAATTTATTTCTATATGATCCCTTTGATTTAATTAATTATAACGGTCTACAACGCTATTTAATTAATTAATCAACTCATCATATTTTGCAATACCAATTATTGCAAATAAATAAATAATGCAAGCATGGTTAAAACACCAATTCTGTGTGACCCTTTGAGGATTTATGCTACGTTGGACATGGAGTTAAATCGCTATTTAAATCCAATAATCATAAGCGGTATCTAGCAACACGTTATGATTCCCAATTCGCATAAATAGTGTACAGCTACAATATTTCAATCCTGCATAAGAGAATAAAAGTATATCTCTATTTTGATTCCTATGCCTCACGATATCATCGTATAATCCAAGATAGGAATGTGTCATTCTTGCAGATTATACGTTTCTTGATCTAGAGATAATTGTATCAGTTGCTAGCAAACAATCTATCTCCATCAAGGGGCCCAAACAGATATCGTCACTCACTAAGTGAATTAATGAGGGACATACGGTTTTCTTGACTATTTAACTTTTCCCCGCACAATTCAAGAGAACATAAATAACGTCCGTATAGCAGCCCTTATCGGGAATCAGCGGTAGACGATATTTATTGAACCTATCCTCATGTGGAAAAGATAAATGTCTCAAACTTAGAATCAAATTCATAACGAAATAAATAATGACACCAAAACACAATCCATATATTTATTTCGTTGGGTCATGTCCTGTACTATGTTCAATTAACATAAACATATGCAATTAAGTTGGTTACTCTTAACCTTTGATTTATAGAACTTAATCAACACTTAACTTGCATACTAATCTTATTGATAATTAATGTTCCTTGTTAATTATCAAGATTATGGACGCTTTAGATTTATTGTTGTCATTTACTACTAAATGAATCACAGTGATCTATAATTCAGATCCTCAACCTGAATGAACTGTCAACACATAAATCAAGGAACAAATGATATAAAATCATCCATAACATAAAACCATAGAAGTAGCCAAATATGATTGGCTTCTAGGACATATCTCTAACAATCTCCCACTTGGCCTAGAGTCAATCAATAGTGACTTCTAGCCAGTGTATAGTACTCAATGTAATATCCAAATATACATGTCTCATACTAACGCCTAAATAAAAGATACAACTCAAAGCCAATCAGGCATACGCCTAATCCCCATGGATGCAACATGCAACTCATGCGCGGCTCGAGACAAAGGCTTTGTCAGAGGGTCCGCTGTGTTCGCGGCACCGTCCACCTTCTTGACCTTGACCCATCCGTCATTGACCAACTGACGGATGAGATGGAACCGTCGTAGAATGTGCCTAGTCTTCTGGTGAGACCTAGGCTCCTTGGACTGAGCTATGGCTCCCGTATTGTCGCAGTAGATATCCACTGGACCCGAGATGCTTGGAACCACCTCTAGCTCGGTCAAGAACTCCTTGATCCATACGGCCTCTTTTGCTGCTTCACCAGCCGCTAAGTATTCCGCTTCGGTGACGGAATCGGCCGTAGTATCTTGCTTGGAACTCTTCCAACTTACGGCACCACCATTAAGCAGAAATACAAAACCGGACTGTGATTTGGAGTCATCTCGATCGGTTTGGAAACTAGCATCGGTGTAACCAGTTACAACGAGCTCTTGGTCTCCACCGTAAACGAGAATGCTCTCCTTGGTTCTCTTGAGATACTTGAGGATATTCTTGACTGCGGTCCAATGTGCCATGCCCGGGTTGGCTTGGTATCGACTAGTCACGCTAATCGGATGTGCCACATCGGGGCGAGTGCATAGCATGGCATACATAATCGATCCGACTACAGATGGATACTTGAATCGCTTCATGTACTCCCGATCTGTCTCCGTTGTCGGACCTTGAGTCTTGCTCAAGTAAATGCCATGTGACATAGGCAAGAATCCCTTCTTGGAATTCGCCATGTTGTGTTTTTGCAACACCTTGTCAATATATGCATCTTGGCTCAAACCTAACATCCTCTTTGATCTATCTCTATAGATCTTGATCCCTAGGATGTAGGCGGCCTCGCCCAAGTCTTTCATTGAGAACACTTTCTTCAATGAATCCTTGACTGCATTCAATTCGGGAATATCATTCCCGATCAAGAGTATATCGTCAACATATAGAACAAGAAACACAACCACGCTCCCACTAAACCTCTTGTAGACACAAGGTTCCTTTTCACTTTGAGAGAAGTTCAATTTCTTGACTTCCTCATCAAAGCGCTTGTTCCAACTCCGTGATGCTTGCTTCAATCCATAAATGGATCGTTGAAGCTTGCATACTTTGTTAGCATTCTTTGGATCCACAAAACACTCGGGTTGTGTCATATACACATCCTCTTCCAAATTTCCATTTAGGAAGGCGGTTTTGACATCCATTTGCCAAATCTCATAATCATAGAATGCGGCAATTGCTAACATGATCCGAATTGACTTGAACATGACGACGGGCGAGAAGGTTTCTTCATAGTCAATACCATGAATTTGCTTGTAACCTTTCGCTACAAGTCGTGCTTTGTAAATGGTCAAGTTGCCATCCATGTCGACCTTTCTCTTAAAGATCCATTTGTTCTCAACGGGTTTTACTCCGTTGGGAAGGTCAACCAAGGTCCATACCTTGTTGTCATACATGGATTGCATTTCGGATTCCATGGCTTTTAGCCATTCCTTGGAGTCGGGTTTCTTTCTCATGTCATCAACGGTCAAAGGCTCATCGTTCTCCATAACGAGAACGTCGTGCAAACCTAAATATCTTATAGGTGGTCGACTTGGCCTTGCCGATCTTCGTAGGGTAGAAGTTTGAGGTTCTTGAACTTGTTCCACAACGGTTTGTGGACTTTGTTCTTGAACTTCAAGTGAAGGTGCTTCCTCAACATCATCGACTCGCGATATGTTTGAGTTTTCATTTGAGGGAGCTTGTTCGTGAATCTCTTCTTCCACAACAACTTGTGGAATGGGTTCGGCTACAATCTCATTCGGTGCATCCACATTTTGTGCAACCTCATTTGGCACCATATTGGGAACAACCACATTGCCTACTTGAGGCATGCTTTGTTGTTGCGGTTCTTGAATTTCTTCAATCACCACGTTGCTCCCACTACTTCTTCTTGAGAGAAATTCTTTCTCCAAGAACACACCATAACGAGCAACAACTATCTTGTTCTCGTTGCGGTTATAGAAGTAGTAACCCTTCGTTTCCTTAGGGTATCCTACGAAATGACATTTGTCCGATTTGGGTCCAAGCTTATCGCTCACTAGCCTTTTCACATAAGCTTCACAGCCCCAAATCTTGAGAAACGACATGCTTGGTTTCTTCTTAAACCAAAGCTCATAGGGCGTCTTCTCAACGGACTTTGATGGAACACGGTTTAATGTAAAAGTTGCGGTTTCAAGGGCGTATCCCCAAAAGGACATAGGCAAATCGGCTTGGCTCATCATTGATCGAACCATGTCAAGCAAAGTTCGATTCCTCCTTTCGGATACACCATTCCATTGTGGTGTTCCGGGTGGAGTGAGTTGTGGAACGATTCCACACTCCTTTAGATAGTTGCCAAACTCATGGCTCAAGTACTCACCACCTCGATCGGATCGTAAGACCTTGATCTTTCGACCAAGTTGGTTCTCAACTTCATTCTTAAATTCTTTGAACTTGTCAAAGGATTCGGATTTGTGACGCATCAAGTAGATATACCCGTATCTACTATGATCATCGGTGAATGTGATGAAGTATGAATAACCACCACGCGCACAAATGCTCATAGGTCCACATACATCGGTATGTACAAGGTCTAATAAGTCATTTGCCCTTGTTCCTTTGTTAGGAAAAGGCGCTTTGGTCATCTTTCCCATCAAACAAGATTCGCATGTGTCAATTGGCTCGAAAGCGAATTGATCCAAGAGACCAACGGTTTGTAATCTCTTGATGCGTTTCTCATTGATATGACCTAAGCGGCAATGCCACATCAAAGTTGCATTCTCATGTGAAATCTTACGTTTCCTATTGTCATTCTCAACACTCAAGATAAGTCCGCTAGAATCAAGCAAATAAAGACCATTCAATAAATGCGCATCACAAAACCGAACTTCATTTCGAAACAAGGTCAACAACTTGTTCTTTATTACAACATCAAAACCATCCATGTCCAAACAAGAGATAGAGATAATGTTTCGAGTGATAGAGGGAACTAAAAATACATCCTTTAGTTCCAACACAAAACCGGAAGGTAAAGTTAAATCCACGCTCCCAATGGCCATAGCGGAGATGCACGTGCCATTCCCGACGCGGAGTTGAACTTCACCTTTCTCGAGCCGCCTCCTATTCTTTAGGACCTGCACATTTCGACAAATGTGAGCACACGAACCGGTATCGAATACCCAATCGGTGTTAGAGGTAGCGAGAAGGGTTTCGATGACAAATATACCTGAAGAAGAAGGTTGGACGGTTCCCGCCTTCTTGTCGGCAAGGTACTTGGGGCAGTTTCTCCTCCAATGACCCTTGTTGCTACAATAGTAGCAAACGGTCTCGGGAGTGGCCGGGTTCTTCTTCTTCTTGGAACCCACGGGAGCACCCTTGGCCGAACCTTGGGGCGTCACCGGGCCTTTGCCCTTCTTGGCTTTACGGCCTCGCTTCTTGATCTTCTTGCTTTTGTCACTCACGGCAAGAACATCCTTTGGGCCCTTCTCCTTCTTGAGACTATCCTCCGTCTCAAAGAGCATGTTTTGGAGATCATCCATGCTCTTGTCCATGCCATTCATCCGGTAGTTCACAACAAAACCGGTGAAGCTTGGAGGGAGGGAGTTGAGAATGAAATCTTGAATCGCACCTGTAGGAAAGGGCGTATCAAGCTTTTCGAGCTGCCGAAACAACCCCGCCATCTTCATGACGTGTGGCCCGACTTCATGACCCTCCGCCAAGCGAGTGTTGGCGACGGCCTTGATGAGACGGGCCCTTTCGGTGCGGGCCTTGGTTTGGAACATGTTCTTGAGACGAGTGATCATTTCAAACACTCCATAACCACTATCAATGAACTCCTTTTGGAGTTCCGATTCCATGACCGCAACCATCAAGACCGACATCTCCATGTCGTCATTGACGTGCTTCTCATATTCCTCTTGCTTATCCTTTGGATCAGTGTCCTTAGGAGCAGAGGGAATCGGAGTGGAGAGGAGGTACTCCCTTTTTTCAAACCTAAAGGCAAGCCTTAGGTTGCGGTGCCAATCCAAGAAATTAGCACCGTTAAAGGTGAGTTTCTCTTTCTCAAGAAGAGAACGAAGCGTTAAAGAGGAGGAAGACATCTACAACAATTATCGAATTAAAGGTCAATTAGTTTTATGTTTTTAGTTTTAACAAAAGTAAAACTTTCACTACACTTTTTAAAGTCCCTAAGTATAGTGATTTCCAAGATCCCTATTTTCATCAAAATGGACCTGCTATGGCACGTCATCCAAAATGATTAGATAAGGTAGGTTCTCCAACCAATCATCTTACCATGACTCTTGGTTCGCATGAGCGAACTTCGCCCCGATGTCCAAACTCTAGTTGGGTCCATCGAAAAGTCACTTCTCACTATTTGCTCCTTGCAAATCTTATCTATTTGCACCCCGACTACCGAATTGGCAATCATGACGTCCGCTTGGGCGGACCGCGCCATGAGTGACAATCGGCGTGAAGGGGATAGAGAGAAGGAGGGCGAATTAACTTATTCGTTTTAGTTTGGGACAAACAATTCATATGACACTTTGTTTGGTGGTCGTGTAAGCATACACCCATACCTAACCTAACAAAATAATCATATAAGCATCTCATAGTTGTGGGTTTGTATGGCTCCCGCTTGCATTAGTTTCGCCACATCGTCCATGGAGCAAAACTAATCTAATTCTTGCCCTCCCACTAAATTCTATAAGGATCTAAATCCTATATAAAATAAAGGTGCAAAATACATGTGAAAACATCCTATTCCCATCCTAACCTTAGGGGCATGCAAGCCTCACAAGTTACATCAAAAATTAATCAACAAATTAATTAATTAATGGCACCAAAGGCCGCATTACAAACATTTACACATGCATTCATTACAACCACAAGGCATTGAGTCTTGAGCCATACTAAACCCACTATCCACCTACAAAACAAAGTTAGCACAAACAAGAACTTTGTTTCCAATTAACGATTTTCAAGCATCTTTGCGTATCGTTTGCCATAAGTAAATTCCGTGTACAAATCCTCAATTTTAAACAACTAAACTTGTTTAAATTCATTTAGAAAGTTCTTTCAACATCCCATAACAGAAAGGAGATCAAACAAGGAGTTTTCTAATTAATTTCAACTAGTTTGAATATTTAGAAAAACAGTAATTTATTAAAAACGTAACTAATGGAATCCAATAAAAGCAAAGGTTTTAGGTCTCCAAAAATACTCAAATAAATTACTTAAGCTCCTTATCATAGTTGTGATTACCAGTAAAAATTTCAAGAAGAGATCTTACACCATCTGGGAGAATCAAAAATGACAAATCTCTTACAAGTGCACGAAACACCGTTATGAGATTTTCAGATTATCCTCTCAACCATTTGGTCTGTAAGACCACCTTCTAAACAGTTTTTATATATACAATATACATAGAAAAACTTGCTTAATCTATAGGCTAACTATTCATGAAAAGAAAACCACCAAGTTTAGTTCAAAAAGTTCGAGTTACTAACTAAACAACCAACAAATTCTGTACTGGAACAGACTGTCGATCGAAAAGTTCTAGCCTAGTTGAAGGTCCAAATCTCCACGAAAAATTATGAAATTAATTTTCCTGGAATCCTAACTCAAAATAGAACAACTCCATTTAAACAGAATTTTTAAAGGAGTTCTCAGTTGGTACAGTTTATTAGAACAATCGATTTGCTCAACAAACTGGATCTGACAAGTTCTTCCTTTTCATACTTGAAAACCCACAAATTAATCTGAGCCATGCAACAAATTTTACATGCTCAGAAAGAGCTTCAAGTCCTCTTTAAATCTAGCCATAGAACACTGGTACTTATATTCAAAATATAAATCTTTCAAGCCATTCAAACAGGACAGTGCAAGCAGAAACTGGTTCTGCGCACTGTCGCCATTTTATTCACAGTAAATCCATACTAATTCAGAATAATGTGAATCTAACGCCAAAAGAATCACAATCCACAGATCTACAACTTTCATGTAGATGGAAAAAACTTCTAGAGAACTTATCAAAGCGAAAAACGCGAAACAACACAGAAAATACCATTTCCAGACAGCAAACAAACGCATCATCTCTACTAATCCGTTAATTAGCCAATTTCTCTTAATTAAGTGTCAAAATAGCTTAAGTACGACCATGTGCTCTGATACCACTGTTAGTTAAGTGCATAATTTTCATTTTATGATTAAATACTACTAATTATCCATAAACAATCATGCACAAACACGGATCTTGCACTAAGCCATTCACACAAGAGAGAAAGGTTCAAGGTATACCTCTCTTGATGTAGTAATCAAGAGGCTCGAACCGGCTAGGTTGTAGGTGGTTGTGCTCGCGTCTAGCTCCCGCCTCCTTGTCGAATCACCTCGAGTCCACTTGGTATTAACCAAATCCTCTACAAGTTATGCTAGTAACTTGGAGGAAATGCCTAATCCCTAGCTTTCCCAATCTTCTAGCAAATGAACTAATTGATTTGAGGAAGAGAGGGGGCTCAACACATGAGCTAATGGAGAGGGAGAGAAGGGAGGCGCCGGCCAAGGAAAGGGGGGGGCGGCTAGGGTTTGTGGGAGAGAGAGAGAGGGAGATTTGCTACCATATACCCCTTTATATAGAGCTCAAACCCTACCTACCTCTCAACACCTATTTACAACTTTGTCATCCCACCTACCACCATGTCATGGCCGGCCACATTATGGGCCCTTTATGGGCTATGTGCTTTGCCTCTTGGGTCCACTTAATCACCTATTAAATGACCCTTCTTGTTGCTCCCAATTTGACTCCCTATTGGGCCTTTAATTAACTATTTAATTAAAGCCCTATTAAATGCATATGTGTTGAAATAAATAATTATTAACTTAATAATAATTATTTAGGGATTAGATAATGCATTAATTTATTTCTATATGATCCCTTTGATTTAATTAATTATAACGGTCTACAACGCTATTTAATTAATTAATCAACTCATCATATTTTGCAATACCAATTATTGCAAATAAATAAATAATGCAAGCATGGTTAAAACACCAATTCTGTGTGACCCTTTGAGGATTTATGCTACGTTGGACATGGAGTTAAATCGCTATTTAAATCCAATAATCATAAGCGGTATCTAGCAACACGTTATGATTCCCAATTCGCATAAATAGTGTACAGCTACAATATTTCAATCCTGCATAAGAGAATAAAAGTATATCTCTATTTTGATTCCTATGCCTCACGATATCATCGTATAATCCAAGATAGGAATGTGTCATTCTTGCAGATTATACGTTTCTTGATCTAGAGATAATTGTATCAGTTGCTAGCAAACAATCTATCTCCATCAAGGGGCCCAAACAGATATCGTCACTCACTAAGTGAATTAATGAGGGACATACGGTTTTCTTGACTATTTAACTTTTCCCCGCACAATTCAAGAGAACATAAATAACGTCCGTATAGCAGCCCTTATCGGGAATCAGCGGTAGACGATATTTATTGAACCTATCCTCATGTGGAAAAGATAAATGTCTCAAACTTAGAATCAAAATCATAACGAAATAAATAATGACACCAAAACACAATCCATATATTTATTTCGTTGGGTCATGTCCTGTACTATGTTCAATTAACATAAACATATGCAATTAAGTTGGTTACTCTTAACCTTTGATTTATAGAACTTAATCAACACTTAACTTGCATACTAATCTTATTGATAATTAATGTTCCTTGTTAATTATCAAGATTATGGACGCTTTAGATTTATTGTTGTCATTTACTACTAAATGAATCACAGTGATCTATAATTCAGATCCTCAACCTGAATGAACTGTCAACACATAAATCAAGGAACAAATGATATAAAATCATCCATAACATAAAACCATAGAAGTAGCCAAATATGATTGGCTTCTAGGACATATCTCTAACAACAAATTGGTCCGAAACCCTAATAATTTGCATAAATTTTATTGTTCAGATGGATCAGACGTGGATGTACTCAAGTAATCGATGCTCGTCTACATTTTTTAGAGGACTTGAAGAATTTATGGTTTGTGCTAAAGAGAATTTGAAAATGAAAGAAGATGAATTTAATTAGGGACCGATACAAAGGGGCGGCACAGAGTGTGGATATTTGATATCATTATTATTTATTGGTATTTGGACAGTACTTGGCACTCAAATAATACTCAAACCATTAAATTATTAGATAAATTGCTATGATTTTCTAGGAATTGGCTCTACCGTCGTTTCTTCTCTTATTTTCAGATTTCTTGATGATTTTCTGGTGGATTCTCAATCTTTAGATGAATTTGGCACTTGGCATAAGCTAGACGACTCATTCCTAGCACTTGAAGGTGATGTCCAAGCCACCATTCGGATCGAATGACTCATGCTCGGACCGAATGGGGTTTTGTTCGGACCAAAGGCACAATAATTGCATAAAATAGGAGATTTGAGAGAAGTAATTGGCTAAATGGAATCGATAGCATTGAAGAGCTCATCCTAAGCTTTCCAACAATTTTTGAATCGCCTCAATCGGAGTCCGGATGAAGAAAATATGGCCGAAATACTATCTCAATGTTGGACTCACGGGTCGGTCCGAACAGAACCCTGTTCGGTCCGACCAGAACCCTGTTCGGACCGACCAGAACCCTGTTCGGACCGACCAAAGACCTATATGGAAGGTTTTTATGCAAGAAAACTTGATATTTTGGTAATATTTCTTGCCATGACGTGCCTACACACTTTCCTTATGCCTGGAACTATTATAAATGCGCCCCTAGGCCAGAAAGAAGGGAATTCAAGCCACCAACCACGAAATTCCATATCCCACCACGTTTTGGCACCTTTCCACCACCGTTCTCACGCCGAAAGGCGTGGGATTCCACCTCTTTCATCATAGCACGACCATGGCATCATTTTTGGAGCAATTCTAGGCGCGACGGCGACAAAATCAACCCAACCACGGCTCTGGACGTTTGGTATCTTGAGTTAGAAGCGATATTTGGTTTATTTCTTCCATTCTCTTGATATTTCGATTTGATGGATCTTGTATCTTATTTTTCTTTCATGTTAGGCTAGATTTATATTGTCTTAGGAGTAGGGAAGTAATTTAGGTTT
This sequence comes from Rhynchospora pubera, assembly GCA_028095005.1. Classification (NCBI taxonomy): domain Eukaryota; kingdom Viridiplantae; phylum Streptophyta; class Magnoliopsida; order Poales; family Cyperaceae; genus Rhynchospora; species Rhynchospora pubera. The sequence continues at coordinate 55,209,188 of CM051462.1, forward strand.
CAATGTGTTGTGATTTGACTTGACATGATATGATATGTTTTGTTGATTTGTTTTGTTGAGAATTATGTTAATTGCTTGTTTGAATTGCTTGTGATTTTCTAATCACCTTCTAGTTGTACGGCCGCATCTAGTAAAGTCTAAGTTATGATAAACAAGATTAGTTCAAATAAAATATTTGGGATAAATCGTAGATCCGAAAGGGGAGATTAGTTGACACCAAAAGTGTAACTTTTAGACAAGTCCAAAAGACCTCTAGATATCCTTATGAACTCCAACAAACAAGTTTAAGTTGATTGAATTCTATACCAAAAGTTGTGAACCAATCGAGTTAATTAGGTTAGGTTGTGATTGAACCAGTGTCTAGTCCAACAAGCGAAAGCTGAGGTTTAGAGTATCTAGGTTTGACCAACAAAACCTAGCACAAAGCATAAAATTTCATAAAGAGTCAAAACCACACACTTATACCATCTGTTCGGATCGAACAGAGCGGTATATGCTTGAAAAACACCGTTTGATGCACGAAAGTGATAAGTTCTGTGTTCTAGAGTCCAAACCGATGTGAAACCTGAACCTAAGACGACTTTTATATTGTTAAAACACCAAAAACATCTCTTTAAGCATTTAGGTTTTTTTTTAGATAATTAAAATACCCAAAAATATTTATTTACTTGAACCTTTAGATTTAATCAACCAAAAACTCCATAAAAATTTAATTGTCTAGCTTTCGTGAGGAAGTAAAGTCCGGTACTCATTAATACGTCCCTTGGGTTCGACCCTAAAGCTTAACTAAAACGACTAGTGAGGTTAGCTCTAGGTTTATAAATTTATTTTATTTCTAGGTTCTAAGCCTTCATCAATATTTCACAATGCTCAACATGAGGGCAATATTAAGTAGTTGGACTACGGTCGGAGAATTCCCTGAGGTAATGTTAAGTCGATTTATTATTTTAGGATTTCATATTTTTATTGGTTTAGGGCTTAGGGTTTACAAAATTATTTGACTTCATCAATTGTTAATGATCAAATTGCAGTATATCGAGCCGGTTGGACAACCATATAAAAACGAAGACGTTGATGCAGTCGTTTCGGAGGTTACGGACTTCATGTATGGGGTATTATTTTAGGAAAATTTTGACTTGACTTGGTGTTAACTCTATGTATAGTTACTTTGTTAATTTTTACTACATATTGATATATGTTTTGTGCTTGGTATATATATGTGACATCTGATATATGCATGATATATGTTTGTCTGCTGCATGTTGGTTTGTATGATGTAAATTGGGTACCAATTTGGTACCAATTCGGCTAGCAAAATTGGGCTAGCCAATAAAACAGGCGAAATCCAAAAAAAAAGGTGGTCTTTTGTAATGGTTATTAAGGAATAACCGTTACAGAATTCATAATTTCATTTTTATATCAACAATATCTATAACGGTTATTATCTAATAACCGTTACAGGAGACTGGCTTCTGTAACGGTTATTAGATTATAATCGTTACACATGATCTAAAAAAACAGTAAATGTAATTTCTGTCAACAATAGGATAACGGTTATTATAAAACAACCGTTATAGAAGCCAGTCTTCTGTAACGGTTATTATCTATTAACCGTTACAAATGTTCTCCATAAAACCGTAACCACATTTCCGTCCACAATACCATAACGGTTATTAGATAATAACTGTTACAGAAGACTGGCTTCTATAACGGTTGTTATATAATAACCGTTACAGAAACCAGTCTTCTGTAACGGTTATTAGATAATAACCGTTATAGATCTGTAACGGTTATTAGACCTTCTGTAACGGGGGCTACTGTAATGTTACGTGTACCGTTACAAATGTCTTTTATTAACCGTTACAGAAGTCGAAATTTCGCGTAGTGTCACCTCCAAATACCTCACGTAAGTAACAACCTAGCTAGAACATCTTAATTAACAAGGTAAGGTACCATTTATTCCAAAGAAAAGTAGCACACAAGGAATTTAATTAATGAAGTATATAAGAGAGGATTTAGCAATATTACTTGTGATTAGTCTATTGCTCACATTGTCACATACAAGGAAAAAGAAAGGATGGAGCATCACGTGGCAATCGATATGCACGACCCAACAGGGATTTTGGAAGACAGAAAAATCGGTACGTTATTGAATTCCTCCATTATTAACGACGTCTCTCATATTCAACTCATTTTTAATTTGTCATCTCTTACTGCAGAAATAACAAGAGTAGAAGAAGATGTAACGACAGACGAACTGCAGAATTTTATGAAGAAGAAGTTAGGGGAGGTTCCAGGCGAACCCTTCAAGGCCCGGGCTGTGACCATCTGTCGTCTCCCCTCTTGGTTCCATGACCATGATTACGACGTCAAGGAACTCTGTGAGCCGAAGATAGTTTCAATTGGTCCATACCATCGTGGCAAGGAGAGCCTTCAAGCCATGGAAGAGCACAAATGGTCCACCCTCCGGGACTTTCTTGCACGGAACAAGAACGTCAGTTTTGAAGTCTACCTCAGAGAGATGAGATTGCTTGAAGCCCAGGCGCGTGAGTGCTACAGTGAAACTGTGGCACTGGTAAGTAATGACTTCATTATGATGTTGCTTCTCGATGGCTGCTTTATACTAGAGTGGTTTTCGAAGGACCAAAGAGATCAATGTTCGGATGCCATTCTGTTCGCTGGATGGGTTTGGTGCGGTGTAACAACTGATTTGTTTTTATTGGAAAATCAGATCCCCTTTTTTGTCATCCACAGGTTATTTGTCCTTCAAAGCGGGTGCATTCAAAATTGCGAAGGTCTTTGCTCCTTACTTGAGCGAATCTGTAACGTACAATCATTAAACCTAGGTTTGGTGTTTGAGCACTTCAGGCCACCTAAAATAGCATGCAGTGAAATTCACCATTTGCTTCATCTTTGTCGTGCAGGAGTGTTGCCTGATTTTCCGCTTAAAGGGGAGGAAAAAGACTTGTTTACTGGTAAATCATATCTCCGGACACTCAAAAAATGTCCATGGTCTAAAATCTTTTTGAAATCAAGAAATGTTGAATCAACAAGTGAGGAAATAAATATACCCTGTGTCACTGAGCTTCGTGAGGCAGGCGTAAAATTTAAGAGAAAGAGAGAGCCTCATGATATGTTCGATATATCATTTCAGAATGGAATTTTGGAGATGCCTTTCATTTCACTTGATGAAATTGCAAAGAACATCATCTGGAACATGGTTGCATTTGAGCAAAGTCAACCAGCCATTGAGAAAACTTTGTCAAGCTACTTTGGGCTTATGGATTCACTAATTAACACAGAGAAAGATGTTAGTATACTAGTGCGATCTGGTATAATTGAGAATTATCTTCAGGATGATGAACAAGTAGCAAATTACTTCAACCAATTCGGTCAGATCTTTTTACTCAACTACACTGACCATTACTTCCACGGTCTCTACAAGGATGTAAAAAGATACGGTGAGTCAACTTGGCACAAGTACAGAGCACGGTTGATGCATGATTACTTCAGCAATCCCTGGTCCGTCATCTCAGTTGTGGCAGCTAGCATTCTCCTCATTCTTTCCTTTCTCCAGACTTACTATTCGGCCACAAAATAACATTTTCAGAAGAGCGTTATTTGATTCAAAGCTGCTGTTTTTGCTTATCGTTTGCATATCATCAAATTAAAATTAGCGTGGTGTTTTGCTAATTATTTGTATGATTAAGTTTAAATTAGCATATATAGTGTTTATTTTTTTTTTAATTGTTTGTATCATCAAATTAAAATTAACATGGTGTTTTGCTCATTATTTGTATGATCAAATTAAAATTAGCTTGGCGATTTCGCTCATTAATTGTTCATATGATCAAGTTAAAATTAGCATGGTGTTTTGCTCATTGTTTGAATGATCAAATTAAATAGCTTGGCGATTTCGCTCATTAATAGTTCATATGATCAAGTTAAAATTAGCATGGTGTTTTGCTCATTGTTTGTATGATCAAATTAAAATTAGCACGGCAATTTTGCTCATTGTTTGTAACTTTTTATGATGAAATTAAAATCAGCTTGATGTTTTGCTCATTGTTTGTATTATTAAAATTAGTATGGTGTTTTGCTTGTTTCTTGTTTTGTAATCCTTTTATAAGTAATTGTTACTTTTCATTACATCTTATCAGTCACTGACTGTATCCAATTTTTTAAAAAACCTTCCAAGGTCCACCTCATGGTATCCAATCTGAATGAGAAAATTAGAACAAAGTATAGTCGTCCTCTATTGCGATGTATTATTGAACCAAAATTGGAATTATCCATAAAGAACTACAGTAGAGCATGTTATGAACGCTTACGTGTTGGAGTTGGTTTTACCAAAGATGATGAAAACATAAACTTACAACCATTCACTACCGCTACAAAAAATAAACCTAGCAAAACATCATCGCCAATGCACATATCAACCGTCCAAGCGCTTGTTCTATTATTTTCATTATTTTCTTTAATACGATAAGTATTAATCATACACTAGTTTGATTCAAAAAAAGAATATTTGGAGCCATTCAATGATTCGGCTAAAAGAAACAGTCGATTTGTCAACCTTGGTTTCATTATTCATCTTAGTTAGGCCTGCAGAGGAATGGATAGAGAAATGACATTATGCACCAATGTCCTGGGTCAAGACGACCCGAGGAAACTTCGGCACCTTTTCTATGCATGTGTGCCTTCAAGTAAGGATGAATGTACTACCAGAACCCGATCGCTTGCTTTCCTAATTCGACAACCACTTCCTTTCTACCCAAAATCTCCTTCGCTCCTAACTCACTATCAAAAATCATAATCCTAAATTGTGTAGACTGGATTGCCAGAAGGCCCGAATTCTGGTAAATTGGGAATTGATAATGGAGTTATGACGGATAAAATGGGAAAATGAAAGATGGAAGATAAAAATAGAGAAGGTGATCAGGGAAAAAGTTATTAATCATTCAATGAATTTCAGGTAGATTCAATAAAGGAGATAGATTACTATCGACTTCCCCTCCGAGGTCGATCGCTTACCAGAAACTAATGGTAAAAAATATACACGCAAATTCAATCCCTCAAACCATCAGTTAGCTACTTCCAAAGTTAATTATAGCACCGTTGTTAATGGTCCTGGTCCTTCTGAATTAGTTAACCACAATGTTAATTTTAAAGCATTTCCATTATATAAACACCTCCTGTATAAAGTAGCTAGGTGTCTAATGAGAAAAATTGGTCAACTTATTATGAAAATCATAAAGTTACATAATTGGAATTTCAAAATTATCCTTTCAGTGATATTTAATGTAAAACTAATTTAGTATTGAGTTTATATAGAGACCAAAACAATGCTTTTGAAATTCAAAGAACTAAAATAGTAATTAGATGATACATTAAAAACTATTTTATATAGACCATAACAATGATTTTTCAAATTAAATGAATGAGCAGTTGGCATATGCCTGCCAAACATGTGAAACGGACACGGAATGGGCCATTTTGTTTGTCGTTCCGTGTCTGTAATGGTACACGTCGGAATTTTCGTTAGTTGTTCTGTTTCGATGCAACGTGACAATACGTCTAAATTTCAACTGTTCATCTAATCGTATGACGAAATGCATTTCGTTTGCTGTTCTGTTTTTGAAACAAAAAAAATTATGTTCCATTATACGCTCCGTTTCATGCAAAATGTATAACGGTTATAACGTTGACAGCAACTGGCAAGAAGCCTTCCGCTGATCCGCACTAGAAACACAAATGAAAACTGCAGGCCAAGGGCCCAATTGGCCCAAAACGAAGTACTTTCCAGACCCGTAAATCGTAAGTTCGTAATCGTAACGAACCAGAGAAATCTCACACGACAAAACAACAAACAACGAAATTCCGACGTGCCCGTTTCTCTCTCGTTTTCCTGTCTCTATCCACACACTCTTGCAAACTTGCAATCATCATCTCTTTCAACCCCTCTCTCTCTCTCTCTCTCCAAATTCGCTCCGAGTTCTATAACTTCCAAGTTCTAACCCAACCTACCATGGCAGCGACAATCCTCGAATCTCTCGCAATCCCGTGCTCTCGACCAGGCCTAAGCACCACCGTCACCTCAGGGAGATCCGCAGCTGCTCCTCTCGCAACCCTCTCGCAATTCAAGGGACTCAGAGCTTCTCCGTGCCGTCAGATCGCAGTGTCAGCTCGATCAACGGCCCGATCGAGGTCTATTCGTCGTAGAGATGTGGTGTGCGAGGTCCAGGGACAGGAAGCCGCTCTCTCAGGTAGCTGCCAGTTGATCCGATCCCATTTTCATGTCTTCTGATGTTTCTATTGTTTATCTCTTTTTTAATTGCTAGATTATGTTTCCTTTGACTTTGAGAGTGTCAGGACTTGATTGAATGAATGAGTCACTGAAAGATACTAAATACAGTTTGATATAGTCAAAATTTTGCTTATAAATTAATTTGGCTGCTAGTGTTACAATTTCAATTTCTGATCTGCCCGAAGCACATAGGTCACCTTTTACTATTAAATACACTTATTTGTGCTAAGAGTAAGCTGGCATGTTTCTCCCTTTTCATGTATATCTCCTGTCTGTTAAATTGTAAATCATACTAGAATTGATATGGCCACATATATGCAGCTATGAATCTACTGGATTCAGATTCATCTCAATATTTGATTAAGCAACATTTTATATGTTGTGTTGGGTAATATGTGTTCATCGATTTGATAATTTTGACTGCCATCATCAAACATTGACAAAATGTAAAGGTTGAACTGGTAGACGTGTTTTCCATCATTTTGGTTATGGTGTGTTTAATTCAATCTAAAATATGTTTAATTATGCAAAAAAAAGAAAGAGATGTTTTATATTCTTTGATGGATGACCTGATAACAATATTGGGATTTTGGCTAAATTTGATACACACCCTAGGGCACATATCGATTTTAATCTTTTTTTATTTTGACAACATTGTCCAAGGAGTCTATAGCCTATAGTGCTTTAATGCAATATGAAAGAACCAAGACAGGATTGCTACCACAGTCAAAATTTTGTGCAATTGTCATGCATTTTGGAAAGTCTATAGCCTATAGTGCTTTAGTGCTTTTGGAAAGTGAAGTAAAAAAATTCCTACTTGTCATGTCGTTTCAACTATCTCAACCTGTAAAATTTATCCATGTTGAGGAATTAGATTGAATATGAGAACAAATTAATAAGTATTAGTTTTGCTTTATTTGTTAAATTCTTGGTAGTGAGCTTAGCATTTTTTTCCCTTCATTTCAACAAAGATTCTGTCTAATAAATCTGTCTTTTCATTTTCCTTTTGCTGTCTATGTACTTAACATTTTACAATTTGGCAATCAGTCATTGCATGATGTTACTCTATTCCAACAAATATTCCGACAAATATAATCCGTCTTTGCATTTTCCTTTTATGTTCTCTAGCTACTAAATGGTTGGCAATTTAACATAATAGAGATGTTATATTCCATCAAATATGACATACTTTATGTTCCTAATCCGTCTTTGCATTTTAAATGTTGTTTTTTTTCTATTCTCACCTATTGAGGTCAGTACTCTCCATTTGAAGTGGCAAAGAATCAGCATGGATTATTTGTGGGTAACATCCTTGCAATTCCTGATAAGAAACCGTGGTCTCCTAAATAGTGCAATAATAATTTCCAATTTTGAGTTTAATATTAGAACATTCTATATAGCCATGGTAATTGTCTAGCATAGTGCTATGGGTATTGGAGCATCTTTTACTGTAAACATTGTCACGTTTGTATGTAGCTATTGGAGCATCTTTTACTGTAAACATTGTCATGTTTGCATGTAGCTATGGATTTCAGCTGTTACTTGTAGTTAATATACTTATGGACATCTGACTGGTTTTTGGCATTATGAATTATACTATCATTGGCCTGTTAGAGTCCAGTTGTGCAGTATAACCATTAGAAGTCTGAAGACATATACCTCGAGGTTCTGTGTCATAACTTTTACTATGTAAAGTTTTGCAACAGTGGCTGGAAATTGCCGCTTTCTGATACTAAAACTCGGGCATTAGTTCCGGTATGCCAATCTTTGTTCTGATAAGAAATTACTACTTTTTTGTGTGTGCAGTTCCTGATGTGACCAAATCGACGTGGCAATCCATGGTCCTTGAGTCTGATCTACCTGTTTTGGTTGAATTCTGGGCATCATGGTGCGGCCCCTGCAAGATGATCGACCCAGTTGTAGGCAAACTCTCAAAGGAGTACGAAGGTAAGATCAGGTTCTACAAAATCAACACTGATGACAACCCTGACATCGCGACCCAGTATGGGATCCGAAGCATCCCCACCATGATGATCTTCAAAAATGGTGAGAAGAAAGATGCTGTCATTGGAGCTGTACCGGAGGGCACCCTTGTCTCTTGCATCGACAAATTTGTATAGATAAACTAGACTGTTCATGGGTTGTAGCTTGTAAGGGAGTTGAAAGGCTGTTTTGTTGCGCCTCCTGTCTCAATGTCAATAGTTTTTACATGCCTGGAGATGATTACTGGTTTGTAATGTTAATAAATGATATTTCGTATGAGAATTGTCCCTTTATGACTATGCTGAGTCATATATGTGGTCTCTTTTTATTTTCGTTATTGCGAGCTTGTGCTCTTCATTCTCTTTTGCCTTGAGAGCGTACACTTGTGTGAGAGAGAATTGCAAATGGGAGTCATCTCCAATTTTTTCATCAACTGGCAATCTGGCATGCAACGTAACGTGGGATTCAGAGGAAAAGAATTGTCATAAAATATTAAATTGCAAGCCAACTGGAATTGTATGATTTTATCAGCGAGTGACCTTCGCTGACTAACAGGCCTCAAAACACTTGCAATGTGCTTCCAGCCCATTTGAAAAAGACACATCATCTCTTTATCGCTTGGGCACTTGCGTGTCAGCTACGACCTCCATTTCAGAGCATAGAAAAAAATTCCATCTCATATTCCTCTAATAAAGCCATTAGATATAATCTATATCACTTATACTTTGCAACTGTAAAAATTTACGATTTTCAATTTTGTTTTCACATCAAGAGCCTGTAAAAATACAATGATGTGGATAACGTTTGAATGTTGAATTTTCGAACTCATAATTATATAAAACACTAAGTCAAATTGTCAATAATCTACAGGTTCCCATGAAAAGAAAGTAACACATATCATGTCTAATTATTTTAATTATCTTATCATCCAAATTACAATTTAAATTATTAAAAAAATAAAAAATAACAGAGGCGTAAAAAATTGAAAAAATTTAAATGCTACTCATAACTCATATTAAAATGGAGTAGACAGGTGAAAATGAAAAATTTCAGGTGAGCATACATAAAAGCAACCCATACCTAGCCAGGTCACATGTGCGGCTAACACGGGGATCTGTTAGCAACCTTTTCCGGCTCCTCCATTTCTTAAATAGCCTGGATACATACTGACAGGGATGGCCATACGGGAGCGTATCCTCTGGATGGTTGTAATACAACCATCCAGTGGACGTCTTTGGATACGAGCCGTCTGATTTAATCTAAACGGTTAGATTTTTTCGGGCCTATCAATCTTAGTATCATGCACGGGGCATTTATAGCCATTGAGATTAAATCAGACGGCTGAGATCGAACCATCCACTGGATGGCCATCCAGAGGATGCGATTTCATGGCCATACTGCTTTCTTGCTTTTTCACATGCCTCTTACCAAACGTTGAATAATTACATTTTGTTGCTGTTAGCCCAAACATTAGCATAGCAGCAATGGAGTTACTGGGACTGCTTTTACTGTGCAGTAGCAATATTAGTATTCTGCATCGCTTGATGGCGATTGTGAATTCGAAGCATTGTGTTAGTTTATTGGGTAATTCTTGTCTTGTTTTCGATTGGCTGCTATGTCACGCTTTTCCTGTTATCTGAAATATCAACACTTTTCAATTGATTAAAAAAAACAAAGAAAAATTCTAATGCCACAAGCTTTCATGCCCAAAAAAGTAAGTGAAAATCAGATTAAAATGGAGTGGACGTGTGCTAACTCCATTTTTTTTTGTTGCAGGACCATTATATTAAGTGCCATGTGTGCTGAGGACAGATCAGATTCTAAATCCTAAGATGAAATCGCACATGGGGTCAGTGGATTTTTTTTTTTCCCTTTTTTTTTTCTAGCTTGCATACAAATTCTCCTTTTTTTTATTACATCACCAAAAAAATTTCTAGTTTTTTTTTCAAGTATTAAGAGGATGCTCAATTGAAAAAAAAAGGAGCACTAAATAAAAATGAAAATCATATGAATTTTGTATTGAGATTTTAGTCTAATACTCATTTGCTCAATTGTGGCTTTTTGGTGCCGCAGACAAGATGTCCGCGTCTGCGTGAGTTCCGTGGTAAATCCAGCGATTTTTTTCTTTTTAAATATTCCAAAATTTTCATGAATTATATTAGTGACTAGTGAGGTTAGATGTTATTTGGATTTACAAAGTTGTTAGTAACTTACTTTTAACCACCCATCCAAGACAATAAAAAATATTCCAAAAAAATTGTTAATGTGGACTAATACTATTCCCTGTGAATCCAAAGAATAACAAAGGATAAAACAAAGACACATAATTTACCATTCCAAATTTACTATACCTAATCGCAAGGGCCTAACACGACATTATAATGTCGTATCTTTTTTATTATTCATTTTAAAAATAGTTATTCTGCTATCTTCACAATAAATGTGATGATGTTTTTAAAAAAAGTGCAACATGAACTGAAAAAAGATGTAAGATTTAAAAATGATAAAATGCATATCCGTTTTAATATATTAATTTATCTTTGCAGCTGGAAACACGAGAAGATATACATCTCAAAAAAAAAAAATCCGCTTGATTATTAAAAATGTTGATTAATCTATCCATCCAAACTAATAGTGTCGGCGTACAACTGGGAGGATATTGATTCAAACTTCATATTACATCTTGATATATATATATATATATATATATATATATATATATATATATATATATATATATATATATATATATTCCCGAACTTGCTGAATCGTACGGCAACACGCTAATTATTCCATATTATTCGTGAAATTTTTGAAGTTTTTGTTTATCTAATAAAAAATGTTTAACATTTTAATGTATCATCTGCATAAGAAAACTACTAATTATTCTTGAGTTACACCCGTATTACATCCGAATCGCAAACTTGTTAGCATGATACAAATTGAGTGTATTTACTCTGCTTGCATTTCTTGATCTATATATATAGGACTATACGTATATATGATATATTCAGACTTCAGAGTTGCAGCTTCATTTACATTAATTAAAAAGAAAAACTTGTACGTGTTTCCTTTTTCCTTTGTAAAAGCAACATGTGTACCAGGCTAAAGCAATTGCTGGTCCGAAAGTACAATCCGAATTTGCTCCCGCGCGGGACCGTCCAGCGCAGCCTACGAACCGTCCGATCTGATCTGAACGGTTCGGCCCTATCGATCAGGTTACATGCACGGGGCTCCCTTTGCCATTGAGATTAAATCACACGGCTGTGATTTATGCGCCGGACGGTCCCGCGCGGGACTAGATCTCAATTTCCGAAAGTATCCCTTAATAAATGATTCGACTCTAATTTTTGCGTACCCGCAGGCAGGCTGCGGGGGGGGGGGGGGGCACCTAACCCTTTTTTTTTTTTAATTTACCCGTCGAACAAACTGGTGCTTAGCCTGTATAATTTTTTTTTTATTGAGTAGCGATATTTCCGATAATCACATGATACATAATTAAGTTGTTGTTGTATTGTTTTTATATTTTATTTGAAATAGTTTTTGTTGAATTATTACTTGCACGGGTCCTCTTGTAGTCTTGTTCTAGAAAATTTATGCAATCTATTTTATTTATTCTTCCACATGAGTAACGCAGCACATATTATAAAATCAACTTCAATAGTTCAAACATCCAATCTCCCTGGAGCATTAGCCAATATCAAGTGAAAAACCCTAGGGTGTGTTTGGATGAGCCAAAAATAAAGAATAAGAATAAGAATAAGAAATTTCGATATGCGTGTTTATCTAAATTTCTTATTCTTATACCATGGTTTTGTTAGTATAGGAATAAGGGCTCAAATTTCTTATTCTTGTGTTGTTTGGGTTGCACAAGAATACGAATAAACACGCATACCAAAATTTATTATTCTTATTCCTTATTCAAAGTATGATAATTGCAGTCCTTTATTTAATTATTATTGTAGGTGACTAGGTGCAAGTGTAATCCTTATCAAGATCACATAAAGCATAATTTCTAGAGAGGACCCAACTGCTTCACACTTTATGTCTTGTTAATGTTTCCTTGTCTTGTACTACTTCCATTGGCTACGTTTAACCAAAATGATAAAAAAAAAAACAAAACAAAATACAAACGAAAAGGAAAAGAAAAAAAAAAGGAACAATTTATGATGACTGATGAGTCGACAGGATCTTCTATATCTAACATTCAATTGCAATGGCGTGTTTTAATGGGACGGAATATTTTAAATCTGGAGATTTATAATATTATTACCGTTTTGTTTGTTTTATTGAGTTCAACTTAGAACTTTGCTCCCGCATCATTAACATATTATCTTGTTAGGATTGTTAAAATCATGTCATCAATTCAGCGTTTCCAATTCGTCTTAAAAAATTAGTAGTCTATTTATGTCGCTACTAATCGAAAGACAGCAGCTCTAATTTTTCTTTTCAATTTTAATGAAAAGAGACCGAGACCAAGTCTAAGTCTTGCATTCCTTTAATTTTTAAATTTAGCCCTTTGTACTTGTTGCTTTAAACGTAGCCGGTCTCGATTAATTTAATTAACTATTGGTAAAATGAAATTCAAGGAGCATTTGGCAACTAAATTAAGCCTATTGGCATTTGTTAAAACTTGCAGGCCCAATATAAAGCAAGACAAATTTCACCAATGAAATTTTTTCACCAATATCCAATTTTCTCCAACTATTTGCTCGCCGGAAACTAATACTTTTCAACAACTTATTCGTTATATATTCATGTCTTATGCTGGACAATATTGGAGCCGTCGGTAATTTATCTTACAGATGGGATCTTTCAGAACAAGTCAGGTGTTTGAATTTTAAGTGTCAATTACAATACAATAAATGTCAGCAAGGATTAATATTCAAATGACAAGTACTTGTATATCAACTATTTTTTGTTTTAATATTTTTATTTTCTTATATTAATGCTTTAAATGCCAGGTCCTAATATTTCAAATGTCTGATGTGTATTTTTAAAAATATAGAAGTTTAACATTTTTGTTCTTATATTTTGTTGTTTGGTATTTATAGATCCAGATTTTGATTTCCATGCTTCAAAATGCAAAAGAAATTATAAGAAAATTAATATTTGAAAATGGAAGTCGCAATTTTGTCAAAAATAAAGAGGCTGAAAATGACCTGGTTCATGAAAAGGGAAAGATAGAAATGTGAGTATAGATTATATTAAAAAAAAAATTTGTGAGCATACGTTAAAAAAAATAGACGTCGGGATATTTTCAAACCGGAAAGGGCGGGCATACTAGAAGAAATAATTTTAAAAAAAAACATTTTCAAATCCAAAACTGTTTTTTAAATCATTTCAAATGACTTACGTCTACAAAGTGTTTTGAAGATACTTAAATACCACTAACGAAGTCACGGTTTTAGACTTTTGTCTTTTTGAGTTGGCTGGTGGTGAAGGATGCAATCCGGATTCGCTGTTGCGCGACACGCGGTGTAGCCCACTGCGAGTCGTCTGATCTTGATCGGACGGTTCATTTTTTACGGACTTACCAATCTAGGTTACATGCACGGGACTCCCTTGTCCATTGGATCTTAATCAAACGGTCAGCATACCGCGCGACACGCTGTGTCGCGCGGCAGCGGATCTCAATTTGTGAATGATGCATCTTTAGATTGTTTCCCAACTTTTCCTTCCAGACACAGAGCCTCCTCGCTAGGCTCGTTTGGATGGTACGAGAACAAAAAGATCGCGTTTGGTAAAGAAATAATTCAAGAGGAAGAAGAAAAAAAAACTTATGACAAGTTATGTCATGATTGTTTGGTTATGTAAAGTAAAAAAAATAAAAATATAAAAATATAAAATTAGATATGTAGTAATTATTACAATATCAATTAATAATAATTATTATTAGTTTATAAATATGAATATTATAATTATTATATGAATTATTTTAATTTATAATATATCAATAATAATAATAATAATTAATATAATAACCATAATTATTATTATAAATGTTATTTTTATGTTGAGTTCTTCTCACTAATGATAATAATTAATATTGTAATAATAATAATAATTTTAGTAATTATTAAATTATTAATACCAATAATTTAATTAATGATAATGAAAAATATATGATAAAGTACAACAACGACAACAATAATATCATCATCATATGAATTAAGATATTATTAATTATCTGTTGTAGTAATTATAATATTAATGATAATTATAATTACAATAATAAATTAATAATAATTTATTATATTCAATTATTATATTTTTTGTATATTATAGCAACTAGAAATATTATAATATTACAATAATATATTAATTATCATTAATAATCAAAATTAATTATGATTATTCAAAAATCGAGACTAATCTGCGGCGGGACCCACCGTGGAAGAAATTATTCCACATATTTTAGTGGTATAAATTCTTCCTTCTTAAAGAAGCTTATTCCACTCTTGTTTGTTGAGCTATTCCTCCTTAAAGAAGCTTAAAGAAGGTTATTCCACCTTATCAAACATGCCCGAAAGGAATAAGGGGGGCGTTCGGATGGGGTTGGAATAAGAGGGAATTGCAAATTCCCGGAATTTCATATGCCAAATTTAATATAAACAATCCAAACTCTTCACAAAGTTACACACTTTCCAATAAATTTATGCCTATAATTGAAAATTCCCCAAATTCCTACAACATCAAAACGGCCCCAAGGATTTTAGAAATAAACGTTGAGAAGTGTGTAACTTTTTAGGAAGAGTGAGAAGAAGTTATTTGTAGAGAAAACAGAAATATTATTTGGATGGTGAGTTAGAAATAAGCAAATTAATATTAATTTAGATAAATTATTAAAAATTATTATTTTAATATTAAATAAAGTACTAATTAAAGAGCACACAAAATTTTATTTTTAGCTAATTTTGTTGAAATTATGTATATATAATTGTTGGAAAAAACTATTCCTATGCAAAAGTTCTTCTTCTTCTTATTCCTAACTTGTTTGGATGCTTGGAAAGAAGCTATTCCTAAGAAGAAGATTTAATATTTAATATTTTCATTTAAATCTTTAGATTGTTATTTTTATAATTCTAATCCTTAGGAAAAGAATTTTTGATAAATTTCTCATATGAGTTTATAAATATTGATGTCGAAGAAGTTCATGATAATATATAAAATATTGATATCATTTTTTTATAAATAAACAATTATTATTGATTTATGAATAGATGGATAATTTGAGAATTTTTTTTATCTCTACTACTTATAAAAGCACCAATCGAAAGGTCTATCCAAACTTTGAACCCAAAGGAGCAAATAATTGTTTACCCAATGCAATATGAACCTTCCATTTTTGCGATTTGATCAGATCAGTGGTGTAGATTTAATAATGAGATAAAAGTTTTAAACCTTTCGTTTAGACCGTGTTAACATCTGTACATATGGTTGTTTTTTTTTTCTATTCTTTCTTAATTTGTGAGCATAATAAAGGAAATAGAAAAAATAAATCAACCCTCTCTCATCATACCAAAATCGCCTCATATTTTTTTTTTTATTCCCACACAATCGGTGGGCTCATTTGCTAGTAAATATAAAGTAGCAAGCGTACCCACCCGAAAAGGTGGGTAATTATTAACATATAAATTTTTTTGTATATGTGTTTTATTTCTAGAATGAAAAGTAATTATTATTTTAATGAAGTTTTCTATATGTGTAGTGTTTTTTCTAAACACGGTGCACAATCAATCCAACAATAAATTTCTTTCTATTTTGATGAGTCCACAACCAATCCAGTCAAAAATTTCTTTCTATTAAAAATGAAGAGCTTGTAAGTTTATATCCATAGCTAACATCCAGCCATTGGTTTAAGTGATAAATGACTACAATTGTTTACACCTTTCGTCTAATTATTTTAACCTTTAGATACGTGCTTTTATAAGTGGTAGAGATAAACAATTATTATTGATTTATGAATCGAAATTATTTTCCATCATCCTATAGATTCCATAATTTCCAATTCTCTATCATCCTCAAGTCTTCATTAATTATCTAGTCTTCATTAATAGAAAAGTCTAAAGAATCATCCAAATCATCATCATCGCTCTTTCCTTTATTGTTTAAAAACATATTTGTAAGTTTCGTAATTTAAAAAAAAAAACGAGTTTGTGCTTACTTTTCGCTACCCTTTTATGTATGTCTTATGTATTCACATACTATTATTTTTTTTCTTCTGATTCGATGTATGGATAGCATTTTTAGAATATACTAACTATTTATTATATAATATATTTTAAATAGAACAATTACTATATTAAATAGAACAGTTATTAAGCATAACAATTGCTATATAAAATGTTAATTGTTCTGAAAAAAAAATTGTGCTGGAAAAAAATGCTAATTGTTCTATAATTGTTATAGTTGGTAAATTAATTGTTATAGTATATTTGAAAAAAATAATTGTGCTGATAAAAATTCTAATTGTTGTAGTTGTTATGGAAAAAAATATGTCTTGAAAAAAATGCTAATTGTTATAGTTGTTTTGGGAAAAAAAATAATAGTGCATGAAAAAAATATGTTAATTGTTCTAGTTGGTAAAACAATTCTGCAGGAAAATAATTGATCTAGTTGGTACAATAATAGTTCAGGAAAAAAATGTTAATTGTTCTAGTTGGTAAAATAATTGTTCTAGTTGATAGGCTAATTGTTTAGTTGTCATGAAAAAAAAATAATTGTGCTAGAATTGAGGGGAGAGCAAAACATAGGGGAGGATGATGGGATGAGAGACAAAAATATAAAATGTGTTCCTAATGCATTTTCAATTTTTCATTAATAGGGAAGTCCAGGAAATGATTCCATCATCCCATCATTCCTATTCCCTCTTTTCTTTTTTGGAATACAATTAATTCAATTGCTGGGGGATGATGAATCTTGAGAATGATGGTTATCAGCTCCGAATTATGAATATACAGATAATTTGAGCATTTTTAAAATTTTAGTTTTGAAATTAAAAAGAAAGTAGGATTCAAATTCCTAATGCTCCATATTTGAATGCCCCCAAATATCTATTCGTACTTTTTATCTATATATTAAAATTTTAAATTTAAATATAGAATTCAAGCATTCTACATTTTTTTTAGATTATATGCTAGTATATAATTTTATAATTTTTTATCTATATATTAAAATTTTAAATTTAAATATAAAATTCAAGCATTCTACATTTTTTTGAGATTATATGCTAGTATATAATTTTATAATTTTTAAATTGATCTGGCATATATCTATTCGTACTTTTTATCTATATATTAAAATTTTAAATTTAAATATAAAATTAAAGCATTATACATTATTTTGTGATTATATGCTAGTATATAATTTCATAATTTTGAGATTATATGCTAGTATATATTATAATTTGAAAAATGAACGAATTCAAATTTTTTTTACTTATTTGATCTAATATCAAATTTTAAAAGTTTATAATTTTATGTGAAAATAATCCTCATAAGATTAAATAGATCAGAGTTTTAAATTGGATTTTTAATTTTAAAATTTAAAATTTAAAATTACAAATATAAAATTAAAATCAAGACAATGGAAACACCCAAAAAACACAGGCATCGTCCTCCGCACATTCCGACAAAGAGTCAAAGGGGCTGTTTGGATTCATGGGAGAATTTGAGAAATTTCATCTTCCTAGCATAAATTTATTTTATAAACAATCTAAACTCTTCACAAATTTACACACTTCCCAATAAATTTATGCCTAGAAAGATGAAATTTTCCAAATTCTCTAAATTCCTATGCGTTCCAAACGGCCCCAAAGATAAGAACGACAGGTGCAATTTTCTTTCCCAAAGACTGCTTACGCGGAAAAAGATTCACAAAGTCAAGAGTCCACAATGAACTGCAGGTATTACGAAATCCTTTCGTCCTTTTGGAGTGTATATGATGTGATGATGAATACCAGTTAGCAAGGAAAGAAAACAAAAACAATGACATAAAGAGATGGTGGTTTATCCACAGCACATGGTTAGAAACAATGAAACTGGAAATCGACAATTAATGCAGGCAGAAGGTTAGTGGCATCAAGCAATTTGTTGTTAGAAGACATGTAATTTTGGATCTGATTTCGTGAGTTAATTCGTATCGGAATCAATCTATTTGGTCCGTTTAAGCCAGACAGTAAATGAATGAATTAGATACGTATTTAAATTTTTTATCCGTTTCTGAACGTATATGGGAGGATCCTCCGTCATATGGCTCGTACATTACACTTAACAATAAAATCAAAATTAAGAATAAAAAAAATTAGTTATTCAGAGTAAAAAAATATTATTTCTAAACAATCAATTATAAGTTTTTGGATTGTTGAGAATAATACTTAGAAGCATTCTTCCCGCGAGAAAAATTAGGAAGAGCTATTCCAAAAAATTATTGTAATGTTGTTTGGATGACGAGTTGAGAATAAAAATAGAAGAGAGGAATAAAATAATTATTCATTTTAATTTTGTGCCACCAATTTGTGTAATACTATTCTTTCCTTATTTATTTTAATAAAATAATAATAATAATTATTATTATTATTGATACTATTAATAATAATAAAAATAATAAGAATATTATAATAAATTTAAATATAATTAATAATTTATTATTATATATTATTTTAATAAATAGTAATATTATTCACGGTGATGTACAATATTATTTTATTCAAAAAGTTCATTCTAAATCTTATTCCTCTCTTCTTCCATGGTAAAGTTGGAAGATGATTTTCATTCCGCAAGAAGAATTAATCTTGGAAGAAGAGTTATTATCAACGATCCAAACACAATATATGTTTGGATCATCTTTTCAATCCGAATTAAAAAGTAAATTGATACTTACTTTTCAATCCGGATTGAAAAGATGATCCAAATACATTAGAAAATAACAATTTATTCAAATATTGGAAAACTTAAAAATAACGCTCTAAATCCTCCAAAAACTTATACTTGATCGTTTAGAAATAATATTTTTTTACATCTTTTTCTTATTCTAGATTAAAAAATGGTCCTAATATTTTTTTAATCCACATTAAGAAAATGATCCAAACACATTACGAAGTTGAGAGCCTAGACCATTTAATTTTTAATTGCTCTAGTGCTAGACCAATTTGGAATTGGCTTTTAGATCAGTTTAGAAGAGATAGACCCAATAGATTAGAAGATTTTGGTATAATTCAAAATTTGGTTCATTGTAGGCATAAAATAGTGTTTCAAATTCGGAATTGCTTAAGACCATTTTAAGATCCCCATCATCCTCATCATTCTGCGTTATCCAACGCCACGCTGCAACTAACTCCTCTCCGTTCCCTCCTTCGTGCGTACGTTGTCCCCCCAACACTCCCCCCTCCCCCCTCCTCCCTTCCGCGTACATTGTCTCCCCAACTCCCCCTCCCCTCCTCCCTCCCGCATACGTTGTCGCCCCAACCCTCTCCCATAACCGTTGAAATAACTGTTGAAGTTAATATATTTAAAGGTTGTAGTTTTTTTTTTGAGATAAAGTGGCCTGAGATAGGCCTCCACTGAAAAATAAAGAGTATTACAAAGTTGTTAAGCTACAATAGGAAGAACTAAAGCTGACTTTAGCTAACAGCTTTTACTAAAAAAAACTGACACAAAAAAAACGACATCTGCCCTCCAATTACAACAACTATTACACACAACAATCAAAACACAGTATTTTAAACGCAACATAGAAGGCAGCAAGTCAGAAAGTCTGCACACAAGTAGAGCATAGGCAACATCTAAAACAAATGAGGAGCAAAGCTTGTGTTGACGTCTGTCTCAGAGGCTTTCCTCAGCGTCAGAAACATGACCATCACTTGTTTCATTGCTCCTTTGTAAGGTTGCCAGATCTCTAAAATTTTCCTCCATTTGTGTGCGAATACCTGTCTAGAAATGAAACAGACTTAAAATGTTAAAGTAAAATATGTACGAAGGAGAGCCATTTCTGTCAGAGAACAGTCTTTTGTTCCTTTCAGTCCAAATATTCCAGCAACAGGCAGCAAAAATACTCTTAGCAAAGTTTCTATTGGCTTTGTCTAAATTATTTATACACATCCATAAAGAGTTTATGCTAGAGTGATCTAAGCTAATGCCCCTATTGTTAAAAATATTAATACCAGTCCAGAAGGGAGAGACATATGGGCATTTGATGAACAAATGCTCTGCAATCTCTTCACTATTACAAAACTGACACTTATTTGGACCATAGTGGCCCCTTTTAATTAGATTATCATAGGTAAGCACCTTGTTATTAAGAACTAACCAAAGCAAGCACTTGAATTTCAGGAATTTTCAACTGCCAAACAGTGTGTTTAATGTTAGTAAGCACACCACTGCTATTTAGGAAAGCATATAATGATTTGACAGTAAAGATGCCAGAGTTCTCTAAATTCCACCAAACACTGTCATGATCGTTATTAATGCCACTACTGTTAATAATATTAATAAGATTATTTTTCTCAGTCCTTAACTCTCTGGATACACCTCTGGTGAGGAAAAAGTTAATATTTCCATTGTTCCAGACCTGAGCTAAAGAGAGATGTTTTTTCCTCTTTGTCTTATTGTAAAGTAATGGAAACTGTTTTGACATTGGGAGATTATCAAACCAGATATCATCCCAAAAATCAATTGAAGCTCCATTACCTATAATTTTTCTACATCCTATCCTTATAAAGGGGGTAATGGAATGAAGGCTCTTCCAAAAGTGTGAGTATCCAGAAACATTATGCTTACCAAAGTACTTAGCTCTTATAAGATCCTTCCAAATACCTTTATGTTCCTTAAACATGTAATTTCAAACCCACTTAGCTAACAAAGCAGAGTTCATGTGGTGTAGGTTTAGAATTCCCCAGCCACCGAATTCCTTTTTTTTATAAATCTGGTCCCAATTCACTAAGTTATATTTTCTGGTCTCATTTCCTTGATAAACACCCCAAAGAAATTTCCTTCTAATGCTATCAATTTTGTTTAGCACCCACTTGGGGAATTTAAAGAAAGAGAGGTAATAAAGAGGAAGAGAGGTGAGCACAGAGTTGATGATGACCACCCTGCCCCCTAAGGAGAGAGCAGTATCTTTCCACTTTGTTAGTTTAGATTTAAACTTATCAATTAAGATTTTCCAATCCAACCTACTTGGCTTTTTCCAATGCAAAGGTAACCCTAGGTATTTAATGGGGAGGTTACCTGATTTACATTGAAAAATACTTATTGCCAAGTCCTCCTCCTCTTGTGTTAGGTTTAGGGGAATTAGCTCTGATTTTGCAAAGTTAATCTTGAGGCCTGAGAGCTTCTCAAATGCTCTCAGTACACAAGCTACCTTCTGTAGCATACAGCTGTCGTATTTAAGGAAAAGCAAAGTGTCATCTGCGTATTGCAGATGCATTACTTTACTTCCATCAGGGAGGTTGGGACCTAACCCTGAAAAATGATTAGCTAACATTCCTTTCTCTAGAAGCTTAGTTAGTCCTTCTGCTATTAGAATAAAATGGTATGAGGATAGGGGGTCTCCTTGCCTCAAATCTTTTTTGCATTCAAAATAGCGACCTGTTTCTCCATTAACTTGGACTGCCACCTGACCACCAGTTAGCATCATTTTTATCCAATTGACCCATATAGGAGAGAAGCCTCTCTGGATTAAAGTATTGAAGAGAAATTCCCAACTAACATTATCAAAGGCCTTCTCAAAGTCTAATTTGAGAAGTAACCCTTTTTCTCTATTTGAATGAACAGAGTGAAGGAGCTCATGAGCTGCAACTACACCTTCTAAAATGAAGCGGCCTTTAAGAAAAGCAATTTGATTGGGTTTAATGATTCTACAAAGCACAGGTATCAGTCTATTTGCTAGTACCTTACTGAAAAGTTTGTAACAGCAGTTAAGTAAACCTATAGGCCTGTAGTCAGAGATTCTAGAAGCATCACTAACTTTAGGAATAAGACAAACATTAGCTTTATTTATAAGAGAAATGTCTAATCTATTAATAAGGAAATCATTAAACATACTGATTAAATCATCCTTAAGAATATCCCAGAAGATCTGATAGAAAATGTTAGAAAGACCATCAGGTCCAGGAGCTTTGTCAGGATGCATCTGAAATAGGGCTTCTTTAATATCTTCCTGAGAGAAAGGTTGACAGAGAGTAAAATTTTCTTCATCTGTCACTCTTTCACTGAGGTCCCAGAAATTTTCAGTCATATTCCCAGAGGAGTTGCTAACAAACCCAAAAAGATTTTTATAAAAGGTAAGCGCATGTTCCTTTATGATCCCGGAATTCCTAACTTCAATACCATTAATAACTAAATGATGTATATGGTTCTTGCTTCTTCTAATGGAAGCAGCTTTATGAAAAAACTTTGTATTGGCATCACCTTCAAAGAGCCATGTGACTTTTGATCTGTGTCTCCAATGACTTTCTTCAATTTGGTAGATTTCATAAAGTTCTTTCTTAGCCTCAATAAAATTGTTAAAATCTACTTGTTCTAAAATTCTATCCTCAAGAATATCTTCCCACTCTTTAATATTGGAGATTAGGGACTTTTTCCTATCTCTGTCAACTTTACCTATATTCTTACTCCATCCTTTGAGCTTGTTAGTAATGTAAGCTAGTTTGGAGATCCAATTGTAAGACTTATTAAAGCCTAAGTGTCTCGCACTTTTTCGCGGCCCTCGGATCAACAGAGGAAAATCCGGTCTCGGATTGAGGGGCAAAAAAAGATGCGGATCAGATACCCCTCGCGAGCCTCAAGAGGCCGATACCGATACCACCCCGAAGCGCGGTACCTGTACGGTCTTGAGTTCTCACGAGGGTTTATTATTTGAAGGGGTCCTTTCTTTCCAGTAGGCGCAAGCCCCTACTGTTAATTACCTCCGACATGGTCAGGAGCACCTCTAGATCGGGAAAATCAAAGGATTGTGTGTCGTGAGCTGTTAGGGAATTGTAAATATGCAATTAGCGGTCCTATCATGCATTTATATATTTTTTTGTTTTTTTTTTTATTTTTTTATTATTATTAATATTACTACTACAATGCAATATATCATATTATTATATATTTTTTTTGTGGACTTTGGATTGCAGGGGACAGCAGTCTCTGGAGTTCTTAGCTTGTAGAGGTTTCGGTTGACTGTCATCATTGGACGCTTGTAGTCTTCTCGTTTTCCGAGTTCTCTCCGTAATGTGTTGAATCAAGATTTAGGCTCTTATGGTTTGCATTTTTGTTTTTATAAGGCATGGGCTTCCCGAAGCGGGTTTCTTAGACTTCCTGTTGATCTTTGTCGAGGTTATCTGAAAGTGACGTCTGATTCCTGATCAGATCGTTAAATTTGGTTGATGCGGTGCTTGAGGTTGTTTTCTTCTTCTTTTTTTTTGAAGTTGACATCAGGCCCCTGGGCTTGTGGATGTTAAAGACGCCGGACCCCTGGGTTTATGGGCGTTAAAATCTTATGCGCGCGGGTGCGACCCGAGTCGGTTGCCCCTTGACCTTTCCCGGGAAGCGGGGTGACGCTCGTTCGATGGGCATAGAGCGTTAAGTGACATCTGGTACCTGACCAAGACGTTCAATAGACGGAGTGGCTTCCGTTAAAAGTGACATTTGGCGATGTTCAAAGTGACGGTTCGGTTTGCTCCCGAAGCGTTGAAGTGACATTTGGCAATGTTCGGTTTCTTTTTCTTGAGGTGATACTCGGTTTCCAGCCAAGATAATAAATAAACGGTTCTCTTGTCGCTTGAAGCGTTGCGTTGATACATGGTTTCCAGCCATGATATCAAGTAGACGATCCAGTTGCCATTTGAAGCGTTGAAGTGGTATCTAGTTTTCATCCAAGGTATCAGGGGAACGATTCGACTGCCACTCGAACCGTTAAGACATCTGTTTGCCAATCAGACGTTAAGTGACGTTCCGATCTCCATCCGAAGTACTGAGGTGATATCTGGTAGCCAGCCAGAATATCAAACAGATAATCCAATTGTTGTTCAGAGCGTTCAGGAGACATTTGGTTTCCATTCAGACATTGAGTAGACGGTTCAACCATCATTCGAGATACTGAGGTGATATCTGGTATCCAGTCAAGATATCCCACAGGTTATCCGATTGTTGCTTGAGGTGTCGACAGTGCATCTGGTCGCAAGTCAAATATCCAGGAATCGATTCAGCTGCCACCTGAACCGAAGACACTTGGTTGCCAGCCAAGTGTTAAGTGCCAATTCGATTATCATCCGGAGTATTGAGGTGATACTTGGTATCCAGCCAAAGTACCAAACAATTGGTCTGATTGCTATCCGAATCGTTTAGAAGTGACATCTGGGTGCCAGTCAGATGTTCCCTTCCGATTCGATCATAATTGAGACTCTGAAGTGATATCTGGTAGCCAGCCAGCTTATCGGACAGATGACTCGATTATTCTTCGAAGCGTTGAAGTGACGTCCACTTGCCAATCAGATAAATAACAATTCGATCTTCACTCAGAGTATTGAGGTGATACCTGGTAGCCAGCCGAGGCATCAAACAATAGTCTGACTGTTATTCGAAATGTTGAAAGGAATCTGATTGCTAGTCGGCCGTTCAATGGACAGTTCAGCTGCCACCTGAAGTGTCCGAACTTCATCTGGATGCCAGTCAGATGTTAAAGTGACGTTTGTTCGCCAAACGGGTATTGAGCAGACGGTTCGATCCTCCTTTGGAATATTCTGACGATACTTGGTAGCCAGCCGAGATATCATACAGATAGTCCAAGTGTTACTCGAAACCTCGCAAGGAACCCTGATTGCTATTCAAACGTTCAGCGGATAGTTCAGCTGCCACCTGAAATATCCAAGGTTTCAACAGTTCGGCTCTCACCCGAAGCATTGAAACTATCCTTCGCCAGACCCTTGGGTTTGTGGGCGTCCAAAAATCTTATGCGCGCGGGTGCTACCTAAGTCAGCTGCCCCTCGGCTTCCTCAGGTGCGGGTGACAATTGGTTCTCGATCATAGGAGCGTACCTCTGACGCTCAGTCTCTGACCAATCGTTCAATGTGACGTAATGCTTGACATCTAGGCAAGACAAGTCACTCAAGTGACGCTAAGCGTTCAAGTAACGTCCGGCTGCCGACCGGTATGTCATGAACAGTTGGTTCTCGATCATGGGAGTGTTCCTCTAACACTCAGTCTCTGACCAGCTGTTGAAGCTTCGCTTGATTCCTGATCAAGCGTCAATGCGACATAATGCTTGGCATTTAGCCAAGGCAAGTCAATAGGGTGACACTCGGCAATCTCTGTGAGCGTTCAGGTAATGTCCGGCTTCCGACCGGAACATTATAGTTTCCCTCCAGCACCGAAAGAGGTAAGTTTTGTTGTGTGAGATCTGGTTGTTGATTTAAAAGATAGGCCAAGTCGACATTACTGAGCTGTTTGAGGCATAAGTAATGTGACTAGGGAACATGTTGAAGGTTTCTGAATGAGGATATTATTTGGGTAAGGATTATGGATCCATCTGATGTGGTGGTATGATGTGGGATAAGGTCTTTAATGTAATCTGAGGGAGTCGTTTACAGCAACAGTGTTGGCCTCGATATATCCTTGGCGGTTAGATTGCAAACACTCAAGTTAGGACCTCCTGCCTTCTTGAGAGAGCGGGTGCCTTAGATAATCGTAGACTCCTGGAATAAAAGTGTGATCTTTCCCAAGGTACGGGTATGATGATTTGGAATTTGTCCATGGTGACAATATTTGCATATCTTTGATAGGATCATAATGCTGTGTGCCTGTGTCAGCGGTGTTGGCAGATGTTATCTCTGGCGGGTAGATTGCATACACTCAAGATAGGACCTCCTGCCTTCTCGAGAGAGCGGGTGCCTTTGATAATCGTGGCTTCCATCGTCTCAGCAGGCTTGGGACAACATTATGAGCTTTTCTCAGACTGCAAAGAGTTCTGCTCGTATGTGGTAGATCCATATTCTTCACCGATAATATATTGCGGTGTAATTTTCCTTCTCTTTGGGATTTTATCATTTTGCCTTGGTATTAATTTGGTCTTCATATTATTTCGGGTCTCTTGATAGAGTCCCGTGACGCCATGATAGATCTCACTATCCATCATTTTGAGGCTAGCGATTCTCAATTTAACCAGATCATTGAGCTTGATACTTCACCAGTACTCTTGTTTGTTAGCAACAGTACTCAGTGTCTCCATTTTTATCCACCCTCGTCGCGACGATGACCGTTTGGTGGTTTTGATCACCGGGGTTGAGATGAGCTTTATCTTAAGTCATAAACGGAGCACTAGACTCGGTCGTGCTAGTATTCCGTTATGACTTTCTTAATTTTGTAATATTATCCATGCCTTCAGTGATTTGATCATGAGCCTTTGAGCCTTTGCCGAAACGGCTTTTCTTCATAGTATCGAGGAGAGAATAATGGTAGGGGTATATTTTGTAGGGTTTTTAGTGGTGATGATTAGCCAAATAGACTCCTTTTATTTTTCTGAGCTTCCAGGATTTTTCCTCATATTTTTCTGAACCTCCTGTGATTTTTCATGAATTTTTAAAGGTTGCTGGATTTTTAAATAAATATAAGGCTGAGGTGACAATTTGTGATTGGCCAGAACTTGGAATATGGATTTAAAATATTATGTTTGGATTTTGTATGTGGTTTTGGCATGACTGTATTCTCCATATTTTTCTGAATCCATAGAAATTTAGTTTGGATTTTTCTGAGTTACGGTTGAATTTCTACGAATTTTGAAATTCCCAACAATAAAATGATGCCACATCAGCAGAGAAGCCACGTGGCGGCACATGATTGGTCCAAACCAGCAAAGAGAAGAGTGGTCAGCAGCGACCTTTCTGGTCAAGAAGATGCCACGTGAGAGCATACCATTGGTTTATGCTTGATGTCAGTGGGTTGCCACACGGGTTTGACTCGCCACACGAAAAAGGCCACAGAATATCATAGGATTTGGGACGGTTTTTATTGAATCTGTTTTGTTTCGCCTATACGCCTGGTGTTTCATAGAATGACTGACCCATTCGCTCGTGGGGTCCATTGTCAGTGGCAATTGTGATCCGTTGATGCTGAGCCAGGTCTACGCAAACAGAGGAAATGAACTCCTTCTCCTCTTTTCTTCCTTTTCCTTCCGTCGAAACGTCGATGAAGATAACGCCATGGTTGCACGGTTGGCTCGCCTAGGTGGCCATGAGACCTCGATTCAGGGCCGTAAGAGATCGTCAGACTTTCCTAACCTCATGGGGTCCGTTATTTGTGCTTGTCTCCACTTCTCACCCCATAATCATCCCTTCCCCAGCCGGCTAGGGTTTGATGAGGCTTGGCGGCGGTTGTGAGCTCCTAGTGGTCGTTGGGTCGAGGTAATGCGTCAGAGAGCATCGTGATAGGTCTCAGAAGCTTGATATAACTTCAATTTGGTTGTCGAAATCCTCCGGCATAATGCCTCGCCTCAGCCTAAACCCGTCATGGCGGTGAGTTGGTGTTTGAGGCCTTCTGTCCATCCAGGTAGGTAGTGACCAATGTTGAGAGCATGATGGCGTATGCAATTAGGGATATGCATGATCAATTTAATTGCTGCTGGCCTCCAGCCCATGATACCACTTTGACTTGAATCCAGTCAAAATGTCATGCTGTCGACTACTCCTCTGGCTGTTGGCAACACAGGGAGCTCAATAGGTCATACAAGAGAGTTGGCCTGCCCCTGGAGACAGGTGTTTCCTCAATTGCATTATAAGACCATGGTGGCATGAGCCTTCTCCTTGATCTGATTCGGGCCATGGTGATCATGAGGAGGCCACCTTACATTGGTTGATAACGACTTGTTTTTTTTTTTTGAGAAACAACAGGCCATTAAACCAACTCAAGAGGGTCTCCAATGCACAGCTCCTCCTTGGCACAGTTGATGCAGTAGTGTGGCTATCTCCTTCAACGCATTGATGAGGTGAAATGGGTGTGATTCCAAAGAAACCTGCTGTCCTTTAAAACCTGCTGTCCATTTTTGATCTGCTCTCTTTTTTTTGTCCATGTTATTCATGCTTTTTTGTCCACAATTCTTTTTCCTTTTTATGATGATATGTTTAGCATCCATTATGCATTCTTAATAATAAACATAGCCTATTTTAATTTTATTTTCTACTAGTTTCTCATATTACAACTGATGCAATTTTAATTTTATTTCCTAAATGCAAATATGATCTACATGCATACAGAAGGTAAAAGTAGGATATAAAAAGAGTGGATTTCAATTATTCCCTACATTGATATCTAAATACTTATGTTAATTAGTGGCTCTGTACATATTTACATAAAGCAGTTTTTTTTTACTCCTTACATTGCTTACAAGTTTGTGCAAAACCAGAAAGGAAAGTAAAAAAAATGGAAGTTGCAAAGAAAAACAATAAACCTTCTTGATTTACCAAGGCAGATTACACCAAAATAAAAAGTAGATTACACAATCCTCACTGTTGCTGGAAAGATAAATTATTGCTAATACACTCTTTTTTTGTTTTTTTTTTTATAGCTATCCTAATTTAAGTAAATGCCTTCACAATGGTGATATGTGTGAGACTTGTGTGATTTCAGAGTCTCTGCGTGCTTTTGATTTCTGGGGGTGTCTTATTGCCTCACTCTTGCCTGCATGGCTTCTGAGGTGCCCCTTTTATAGGGGATTCAAAGGGGGGTGCTGTGATGGCACTAATAATCAACATCTTAGGAGGATTGGACGATTTTACCCCTGCATTTTTTCTGGGCGTCTCACCTCTTTCACACAGAGCCTTACTCCTCTATCTTATCTGTACCTAAGGAATTTTTACTCCTTTGTTCTCACTGAATTTGCCAATAGTGAGACACTACTCATTTTAGCACTTTAATTTCAACAAGCATTAATCCCTCATGCTGTAATGAATCTCCTTGCTGCCAGTTTCTTTTCAACTTGTCACCTCCAGTTTCAATTCAGAATGAATACTTGCTCCTTGATTTATCAATCAGAAATCTTGTTTGCACTATGCAGCTTCTTATTTTATTTTGAGGAATAATCCCAAGAACAACTCAAACTAATTTTCATCAGTTTTGCAAATCGAGTTTATGCCAATTTATAATTTCTTTCTTCTCTTACTTTACTGACTTCTCATGTGCATGTTTTATTGGAATCAATATAGCATCAACCATGTGCTACTCATTTTTTTGAAATCTGGTGTTGAGTTTGCACATGGCTGCTCCAAGGTTTTGATGGTTCTATCCATTCCATAATTCCTTCAATTGTCAGCCTACACACCTCCATTAATACTCCCTAATGGATGCCTAACCATGAAATTGGGTCAATTGAGTTTCATTCTCATCAATTTTAACCGTTCTTGATTTTCCAGGCCATATGCAATTGAGTCACCTTCACCTCGAATCCACTGGAGAGAAGGGAATTGGTCTCATCTATTGGTGTTGGGATTCCTTTCTCTTGCAATTGAATGCTGTCATGATGACATTGTGGAAAGGTTATGCGAGTAGAGCTTGTCTGGCTTCATGTCTCAGCAGGCGAGAGAGGAGACAAGGTGTGAGAAATGAGCTCTTGTGCACAACGTGAGAAGGAGAGGAGACAACGAGATTCCATCCCTCTTCATCATTACTTGGCTTCGCATTTCAGCAGGCGTGCGAGAGGAGGGGTCCATCTCATGCGTCATGGCGTTCGTCAGAAGAGCTCCTCTTCGTCATGGCATGCGTCAGAAACGGGAGCAGTCGGAACGAAGAGATGGAGGAGATTCTGTCATGGGCCGTTGCATCCCATTTTTTATTATGGGCCTCTCTCTTTTTTTTTATGGGCTTTAATAGATAGTAGTTGGGCTGAGAATAAAAGCAGCTGATTTGTTATTTGATGATGGATTTCGTCGCACGAATCTTGATGCTTTCGGATGCACTGATCTTGATGGATTTGTATGCTAGAATCTTGACATATTTTGATGCCCGTGCTAATTTTACTTTTATAACCATATGATAAAATCACATAATTATTTTCGTACGGTATTTCGAGGCATGGTTTGTATTTAGGAAAGACATGTTGCATAATATCAAAATACCTATGTCCTCTTATCTGTGAATAAACCTTCCCAATTGAGCGGGATAATTTTCAGACTGTCGGGCACTTCCCGTATTTGACCCATGTATAAAATATCAAATCCCCTTTTACCATGTATAAAATATCAAATTCCTCTTTACCGTTCTCCGGTATTTATGAGAATATTTTAGGGTTCAACACTAAGTTATTCTTAGGCCACCATCTTAGCATATTACTAAGCAAATCATCATGTTTTAACTATGATTTTTCAAACCTAAAAATACTTTTATGAACAGCATTATAACTACCAGTATCAAAAAATCTTTTATGATTTTCAAATCATAAAAATACTTTTATGATTTTCCAATCCCGATTCACAAAAAATCTATCAAGACAAGCAAATTGTCTACTGTTTCCACCCCTAGACCAAGTAAATTTTCTGTCCAGTACCCTAAAATCCAATAAATTAAAGGTATCTATCCAATTATTAAAATAGTTTGTGCATCTAACTGTTGACCCTAAAAATTAGACCCTCAAAATCAAAACCAAATTGCGAAAGCCAGAAGTCAAACAGCGAAAACCAAATTCTCAAATTGCCAAAAATCAAAATCAAATCGCGAAAAATACCAAACAAACTCCAAAAATTACCAAAAAAATACTCAAAATATCCTTAAGAATTATGGTGAATTATCATAATTTTTAAATCCCAAAAATACCCACACAAATGTCAAAATTTGCAAACAAACCCAAAAACTTCACAAAATTACCAAAATAATTCTATGAGAAATTTAGCAAAACCAGTTGGACCATTAAATTCCTTATATTTTTCTAAGCCTACCCATAAAATTTTATCCAAAAATACCCATGGGAAGGTCCCTAAATAATTTATTTTGGTTCAGCCTTAAGGAGATAAAAAGGAAATTTGGAAAATCAAATGAAAATTCCAGAAAAATAGAAAAGGGGTAGCGCGTGCGTCCGATTGGAGCGGATCCAGGCCAGATGGTGGAGGCGCTGAGTTTAAAATTTTACCATCTCTATTGAAGTTTTTGCGTGAACCTGGTTTGTATACCGAAATGCATCAAATCCCATACCTCTTCATTGGTGTTCCGTGAACCCGATGCACCTATCTCTTCGTCCCTCACTAAACCTTACAAATGGGGACCACATGTAAGAGCCTTCTTCACCAGAGTAAAAAGGGAGAGAGATGAAGACGCGAATTCTTACCGTGGGGACGTCGGGTGAAACCACGAAGCTCAATGACGTGGCCTCTCCAACGCCACAGACCTAAAACCACTCGGCCGCCCATGGTATTGCAAAACCTAAGCCCTAGCGCAGCCGAGGGACAGCCATTGGATGAGGATTGGACGATGGAGATGCACACGGCTCCAAGACGAAACCCTAAATTCTAGCCTATATAAAGACTCAATTGGAGCCAGAAAACGAGAGAGGAAGAAGGGGGTAAGGTGAGGCTAGGCTTAGAACACAATTTCTGTATTGAATTGAGAGAGTTTTGAGCGAAATTGTAAGAGCATTTCATCAAACACTTGAAAAGAAGGAAAGAGAGGTGAAATTAAACAGTTGTTGCTTGCAAATCGTCCCTGCGTGAATCAAAGAAATTATTTTGAGCAATTGAAGAGTCGAGTTTAGTTTTGATAGTGTTGCTTTCTTGTGATTAAATATAGTAAAAATCTGGATTGAGCTTCAATTGCGCCCAGCGCATGAGGAGATCAATCCAGTGAAACATGAGATGTAATCAATTACCCCAATTACAATCTGACTGCGCACAGCGCATGAAAAATGTAATTGGGATGAACTCATCTAAGCTACTCCTTAGCTCAGCTTTGGGGTCCTTAGTTGAGTAGTGTTTGCTTGGATTGAATACATGATAAGCATGTCAAATTATGCTTGTTATGAATTCAATTAAGTATGCACTAAATTAAGTTATGCCATGATGAGAAAAATATGTGTAGGTGCTGTCAAAATGATGTCAAAACTAACATTCATTGCATTTACCTTAATTTCGAGATCTAATAGAACAAAAGTAAAAAAAAATTAATTAGATTCTGACATAGACAATAATTAGAAAATGAAATGTGACTATTTGAGGTTCATGGATTAAAATGCATGAACGTGTTAGCCAAATTGAGGTTTATTTCATTTCCTTGCTTAATTGCTTCTCAACATCAAAATATTATGTGAACAAAACTTCTAAATATCAGCGATGATTGTTTGATTTTCTGGTGTCCAGAGGTTATTGGTTCCAACAAGCAAAAAATAATAGTACTAATGATAGAAATGTTTAGTCGAAAAATGCAATCAGAAATGTACGTAGAATAACAATCGAGCATGTACAGACCTGCCTCCCTACATTGCTTTGATAACAAAGAATGTATCTCAAACATCATCTACCTCGCTCGATACCAATCTGGTACAAAACCAACTCCCAGCCGTACCAAATCAATGGCTCACCCACTAAATTGGGTTGACGCAGTCCAAACCAAGCACACTCTCATACTCTCCTATCTACCACGATTCTAATGAAGGTAGCCTCACCACTCGAAACTACGGCAGTCGCCGGAAAAAGGGAATAAAAATATACAGGGACTAAATTGACTAATTTCCTAAAACTAACTTGATAAACTCTCGAGTTCCCCCCCGAATAAGAGCGAAGCAGGGTGAACGGAGGCCACCGTTGAGTTCTCCTCAACCTCACGAAAACAGCGAGCTCAAATTCACCGTCAATGGTGGCGTCGATCGTCTAGGAAGGCTTTCAGAAGGGCTTGGCCATAAATAAAATAAAATAAGGGGTTTCTCTGCAAAATCGCCTTCTTCTCCTTCAAAAATCAGAGCCGAAACTAATCTGATTCGCTGAGGTCAAATCCCTTGTAACGAGTCACTGACGCAAAGGTGACCCATTACACCAAACAACCAACGTTTAAAATTAAAAACAAAGTTAAAAGCCACGTCAGCGCCCAAATCAGCGCCACGCCAAGCGCCAGTCAGCAGCCACGTCAAACTTTTGTGCACACGTGGACCAATCAGAAAACGCCAAATCAGCAGAAACTTTGAAAATTCATTAAAAATAGTAGGAAACTCAGAAAAATACAAATAAAATATCCATAAAATTCTAAAAATCCAATTAAACCAAATTCACTGATATTTTGATACAAAAATCTGTCAATTTATTGAGTATTTCTATTTTTGAAGTATTTTCAATATTAAATAAATCTTATAAAATTCTAAAATAATGTTAAATCAATTTTGTAAAATTCTAAATGATTTCAAAACTTTATTAAATCCTTCTAACAAATTTTCAAAAATAAACATTGATATCATTTTAAAATAACATAAATGATTTAAAAAAAAAAGAAATACTTTAAACATCAAATATATTTTCAAAATAAACATAATTAAAAATATAAAAAGAAATTTCAAAAGTCTAGAATTAAAAAAATAAAAATAAAATAGAATTGTGAAAATGTTAAAACCCAAAGAGAAACTCAAGAAAGTAAAAGTCCAAACACGAAACCCGAAATCGAGACAGAAACCTCTTCAATTAAAGGAATGAAATCTCTTCAGCAAAACGAAGTTGACTCCAAGCGATTCAAAAATTAGAAAGTCTCACAAATGGTTCAAAGTAATCCCGAGAAAACCAAATCCAAATTCCAAAGGCCCAAAATAGCCTAGAAAACCAAATCCAAATCCAAAGGCCCAAAATAGCCTAGAAAATCAAATCCAAATCCAAATCCAAATCCAAAGGCCCAAAATAGCCTAGAAATCCAAACCAAATCCAAAGGCCTAAAATAGCCTTGAAATCCAAGTCAAATCCAAGACCCAAAATAGTCTTGAAAATCCAATCAAAACCCAAGACCCAAAATAGTCTTGAAATCCAAACCAAATTCCGAGGTCCAAAATAGCCTTGAAACTCAAACCAAATCCAAGGCCTAAAATAGCCTTGAAAATCCAAATCCTCCAAAGGCCCAAAATAGCCTAAGGACCGAAAATAACGCCCCGACGTCAAAACCAAAATCAAGTCTGTCTCAAATAACAAAATCATCCAAGTGTCCTCAATTGTGTCCCGTTAATTAGGTTTGGTACACCAATCGAGTCCAGTCTAAACCAAAAGAAATAAACATAAAACCAACGATTTCCCTAGCCTTTATATATAATTCTTCAGATCCCTTAATCAGAGGTTCTCGTGAGCGATCACGGGGTAATTAACAGTAGGGGCTTGCGCCTACTGGAAAGAAAGGACCCACGAAATCAACAAACCTCTTTAAGAAGCGACTCACGTTTTGGTTCTCTTGTCGTCAAGAGATACTCGAACGGAGATCGAACCTTAAGGGGGGTGAATCCAAGGCTATGTTCCCATTTCTCGAGGAAGTCCAAATTCCATTCTTCGAGGGAATGACGAAAAAGCCGCGACACTAACATCAAAAGAGATGCCTCTCCTTTCAGACATCTTTCTAACAGCATTGAAATCACCACTGACTATCCAAGGGTCAGTGAAAGTATTACCTAGATTAGTAATTTCATTCCAGAAGGCCATCTTGTTGTTAGACAATACTGGCCCATAAAGGTTAGTAAAGAAGAAGCTTAAGTTATTAGCTAAAAGAGTAACCTTGACAGAAATGGAAAATCTATGTATTATCCATTCATCAATTTTTAAAGTAGAGGAATTTATCCCAACTAGAACCCCACCTGAGGCTCCAATAGAAGGGATAAATTTCCAATAGAAATTAGTACCTAAAGCATTGAGAGAACGCAAATGAAAGTGCTCCTTTTTGGTTTCTTTTACACCTACTAAGTCAGCTCTTTCTTGCTGTATCATCTCAGCTAAGTATCTTTTTTTACTACTACTTCCTAATCCCCTTGCATTCCAACTTATGTACCTCATTTAGAAACTAAAGTATCACAAAAATTGCTTTTTTTATGGTTGCTATTAAATGAATTAATAGCTCCTTGAAGAAAGCTCACTATGCTATCAGAGTTATAATGTCTAATTTCATTTACAAAACTTAGTCTCCTATCCACATCAGGACCCAAAGAGATCCCCACATCCTCAAATAAAGCAATTAATTGACTATTATCTAAACTACAGTAAGGAATGAAATGGAAAATAGGATTACCTGGTGAAATATCAGGTGGGCTGGGAGTAAAGGCCTCCTCCAGTGCATTGGGAATGCCTTCATCCTCCTGCTGATTATCCATCATCATTTCATCCTTGTTGTTGTTGTCCTCCTTTTCAGGCTCCAGATGTTCTGCTCTCACAGTGTGCCTCGCCTTTTTAGCAGGGGTGGAAATACTGAGATCATCCTGGTCATCTACTTTCTTGCTCTTCATCTTAATTATCTTCTTTCTTTTCTTAATTTGAGCTTGCAGGGTCCTATTCCTAGCTTCTAAGAGCTCCATCTTTGAGAGTAGCTCTTGATGAGAAAGCTCTCTGTTTGGATCTGGGATTATCCTGTCATGTACCATTTCTGCCCTGTTAGGGATTGCTTGGGTCTTATTCTTAGGGCTCTTCTTAGGAGGGCTCTTCTTAGCAGGGCTCTTCTTTGAGGGATCTTCAAACAAGACATTCTTAAGTAATCCTTTTTCAACTAGCTTGTTGATGATTCCAGGCATATTGGCCACATCACAGGAGTAGATTTTTCCTGGCTCAAAAACCAGCTCAGAGCTATTCAAGTCATCTTCATCCATTATGACTATCTCTTCGTGTTTGTTGCCTTTAGAGGGAATAATCTCTGGGAAACTAGATTCAGGGCTGAACAACGGTTGAGAGGGAGCTACTTGTCGACTATGTTGACCATTTTTAAGTAACTCCAGATCAGCCTCCAACCTCCTCAACCTTCTACTTTCCTTTGCAGCTTGTTTAAGCTGAGCCTGCTCTTCTTCCTTAGAATAATCTTTCTTCTCCTTCCCTTTACCAGCTGGGGATTGTTGATAAATCTCTGCTACAGGTTCATCAATCACTATTCCTACTCTGCCAACCAGCTTCTTGGTTTGTGATCTGGTTAACACCCCAGGGCTAACTTGTGGTTACCATTGGTGTGGGGTTAGGAGAATCAGGTACCTGAACATTAGTAGCTGTTAAGGCCAGCACAGGTGAGGGAGTTGGGGTGTTGTTGTTGTTGTTAGCACCTGTCTTCTTTCTTCCTACTTCTCCTTTTCAGAGGTTTGGTTTTCAGGGGCACAGTGTTGTTAATCGGTGTGCGTGCAGGGGCTGGAGTCACTGTATTCAACCTGGCTTCATCTTGAGGGGTCCAGTCAAACCTAGGGAGACTCTTTATGTGCTCGTGGAAACCAGATGCCACCGCCTCCTCCTCAACAACAAAGTGCACTTTAGC
This sequence comes from Rhynchospora pubera, assembly GCA_028095005.1. Taxonomy (NCBI): domain Eukaryota; kingdom Viridiplantae; phylum Streptophyta; class Magnoliopsida; order Poales; family Cyperaceae; genus Rhynchospora; species Rhynchospora pubera. The sequence goes on from CM051462.1 coordinate 55,245,893, forward strand.
CAAGAACACCTCATCATTCTTTCTAATAAATTCGAATCTCTTATGAGGTGGAATTAGGCTTCTTTCTCCCACTTCAGTATAGATTCTGTAGAATCTACCATCCAATCCTAGTTGAGAGGTTAGATCTGCACTAAGAACCTGTCCAAATCTGAACAACTTTCGCACTCCATTCCAAGATCTCCAACCATATGGTACATCTACCAATCTAACCCAAACTTTGATCGTATCAACTGCATCATCAAACTCAGGTACCTTGTTAAGGATCTGAAAAGGTCTACGTACCCTGTTGCTGTCGGTGATGTCAATCGAGCCAACTCTGAACAAATCTTGTCTCCATGGAATGGAGGGACCTACTATCTGGAACTGATGATCAGTCATGACAATCACACGGTGTTGATTAGGCGGGCACCTTCTTCTCATCTCCACCATCACATCTAGCAGCGATAAACCCGAGTCAGCCTGTATGACAATGCTACGAGCTACCTCCGTACATAGTTCCATCGCCTCGTCATCTTCCTCAATTTTTTCAAGTTCTTGCGCCGCCATTGATTGAGAATTAGGGTTTCTAGGTGGTACTAAAATTGGGGCAAAAGCTTGGGAGGGAGAAGAAGGGGAAGAGGAATCAGTGGGAAGGGGGTTTTGTGGTGTGACAGAAGTGACAAGATTTTTCCGGGTCTAGATATTTATTTGATCGCATCTCTTCAAAATATGTCCAGTCTTGTTACATTTGAAACAAACAACTGGTTCACGGCAAGTTTTAGCAACATGTCCTTTCCCACTGCACTTGATACAGTATCCGGTCATCTGACGGAGGAGATCCCCTTTTTTAAGTGCATCAAGATTGGTGGTGACCTTATCATGGTGCACCGAGCGAACACCGATCTTAGGTTTCGTTGGACAAGTCTCTGTTACTGCCGTGATCCTCACCACCTCAGGGTAATTGGCTGGAGCGCAGCAGTGAGTGGAGGGATTCGCAACCGGAGAGCATCTCCGCGGTGCAAGATCCTGGGAAATAAGGCTAGTGTTGTTACTAAAAACAACTTTCTTATCCGACGGCTGTGAACTTCTACAAGATTCTCGCCAAGATTTCTCCATCAGACTCTACTGATGGTGTCCACTACAAGAAATGAACGCTGTAGGAGGAGAGAGGAGATGATCGTCGGAGCCAGAATTTATTTGCGGATGTTGTTGAGCCAAAGATGAGCAAAGAGTATCAAAATCCTCATCAATAATTAGTCTACTTCGACTAGCATATTTGCGAATAATCAAGTTAATCTTGAATAATTTGCTTCGTCCTTTCAGACACTCTACCAATTCTTCTATCAATGGCTTCACTGTGTTATAATGCCGCGATATTTAAAGGTTGTAGTTAATATATATAACTGTTATAGTTATATATATTAATTTCAACAGTTATAAATATATATATTAACTTCAACAGTTACGATAATAACTTCAACAATTGTATATATTAACTTCAACAATTACGATATTAACTTCAACAATTAACTATTTAATTTCAACAATTACGATATTAACTTCAACATTTCTCTATTTAATTTCAACAATCACGATATTAACTTCAACATTTATGTATAGTAATTTTAACGGTTATGCAGTGTGAGGGAAGAGGAGGGGTGGGGGGACAACGTATGCGGGAGGGAGGTACGCAGGAGGGAGGGAGATGGGGACGGGGAATAGCGTACGTAGGAAGGAGGAAGAGATGAGTGTTGAATTTTCTGAAAAAGAAAACGCGTCAGAGGGATGATTTCCAAAAAATAAAAATGGGTTACTGGGGATTACGAGGATGATAGATCTTGGAGATAATCCTTATCATTCCCGTTTCAAATTTATTGTACTACAATATTGTGGATACTTTGGTTAAATAGAAATGAGATTGTTTTCAATTAGAAAAGATGTCAAGTCCAACTTTTAGTAGAGTGGCAATCAAGATTAATAGCATTTTGCAATATTGGACAGCTTTATGGCAAGATCAGCTGCAAAGAGCAGTAAAGGAGATCACTCCAGCTTGGTCTGAGATACCTCTTCAATTGGAAGATGAAGATGAGGGAGTAACAAGAACTGGACTACTGGCTAATTGGGAGTTCAATTGGAGGAAGATGGAATGATTGGTGAAGCTATGGTGGTGATCAATGAGGCTTTAACAATTATTAATAAATAGATATTTTAATTTTTTATCTCTGTGAGAAAAAAAAAGGTGCTCTTAAGAATTTGTGGGGTCCTTTTATAATAATTGGTTTGCTTTGTTAGACACGTCGGAGGGGTTATAGGGATGTTGACTTATGCTTTACTATGCTTGATTTTGCTTATTGTTGTTAAAGAGAGGTAGCGTTTTGGCACTGGTACCGATACTATCATGGTACTAGTGCAATGTTTTTTCAGTTTTGAGGATTTTGTAACTTGTAATATTTTGTTTATGGTAAATAGAAGTGGTAAGATTTTTGGTCTTACTTTTTTTTATTAAAAAAAAAGCTCATTTAAGAATTTTTTTTACAATAAATTCAAATAAAAAATTATTTGCAATAAATGACGTGGCCCTATATAAAAAATTTATTTGCAATAAATGACATGGCATCGTGTCAAAAACTAGAGGCACCTCGATAGACTTTATGTATTTGTACAATATATTTTTTTCCCATATGCACCAATACATATTTGGTTGTCAAAGAATAAGAGAGAACAAGAAAGAGAGAAAAAGGAAGAGGAAAAAGTGCACAACCAAATAAAAAATAAATAGAAAAAAATTCAAATTATTTTTTCTTCATACTTTTCACAAAATTACATACTTTTTCATATTTTTCGTCTAGAAATAGACTATTACTCTTATTCCTAAACGAACCAAACGGCCCCATACACACCAAGCACACCCCAATAGTAAAAATAATAAGGCTTTTCTTCACTCTTCCCCCTTCCTCTTTCTTATTCTTGTAAACACCAAGTACACCCCTAAAGTTTGAACAAGTTGATTTTAATAGCACGTAGTTTATATATGTTAAAGTTTTGAAGGGGCCTTTTATAATTTTTTTAGAAAAGTACATTTTATTATCTACTTAATATATACCTAAATATTATATACATATTTAATTCTTTCGCAATCATACCAATTGATTTGACCATTGAACTAATAATAACTCGAGCTTTTACTGAATTTATGTTCAATCCGATTTTGATAGCTCTGTATCCAGACTCTTGTTAGGTAAATTGATCCATCTGTCTTTATTCATTGCCTCCGGAAAAACAACTTGCTAGGATTATCGCAAAAACAACTTGCATAAAATCGTCATCATATAAATGCTCAACTTGTTATGAGAAACATCAATGTCACTAAAACAGCAACAATGAGAAATGTTGCACTGGTGAAAAGAGCTGGACCACAATAAACACACACAGACATTATTAATGAATACTAGTGATGGGATTATACAATATAGAAATAATTTGAATTCACACGTTTCCTACTTTTTGATTGATTTTTGCAAATTGTTTCCTCTTTTACAGCTTCGGATTATGGGTAGCCCCAAAACCTAGAACCGAACCAGACATCCGTTAAGGCGGTTCGGCTCATCTCGAATTAACCGACCTTGAAGTGAATCTTAACCGTCCAATATAGATCGGACGATCAAACATAAATAAAGATTTATCTAAATCCAGCCTGGCATTAACGGTAAAATCGTCCGTCTTGACGGAGTCCAGTTATTTATGGAACCATCAAAACACCCAACCTTCTAATTTGGTCGGTTTCTTATCCCTTTCTCATCGCAGGAGAAAACCAAAATATAATAAATATCAGATAAATAGCACTCAAATTCCTCCGTTTCTTATCCACGTCATCACCACTCAACAAAAGGAGACTAGGAGAGATAATAAAGCCCCTCTATTTATTATCCCTTCGGACCCTTCCCCACCCTCTCTCTCTCTTTCTCTCTCTTTGTACCATTTCTCTACAACTGACATCGACGCCCCACCCGTCTCCATTAAAACCTTTCGACAAAAGCTTTTTCTCCACCTCCAAAGTCCAAACGAAAACCACTCGAAAGAGGGAAGAAGACAGAGAGACAGACATACGCAAGAGGAGAATCGATACGACTTCACCTACTTCTTCTTATAATAAGGTACGCAATCTTTCTCTTGATCTTCTTCGATCGTGGTTAAATTTCCCATTACGATTCTTTAATCTTCGAGTAGTTCTACGAAGATCGTGCGTGTAGGTGTAAGTTGTTCTCTCTTCTCCATCGATTCAAGCGAAATTAAGAAGTTTTCCCTCTCTGTTCCTTTTCTCGTCTTAGAAGTTTCTATTTCGATCTATGTTAGCGCTTATTTTTCATTTCATCGCCATTAGTGCCTTCCTATTACTGTCCACTTTGAAGCTTAAAGAGGAATTTCGACAAAAATAACTTTGGAAATATCCATTCCGAGGTTTCTCCGAAATTTCTTTGTTTGGTGTGGTGGCGAAGGTTTTTAATAGGAATAGGTCGGTTGCTTTTTTCAATTTTTATCATCTCCTGTTTTTGATGCGTAACAGTTAAAAACTTCAAAAACCAAATATAGTACTTGATCTTATCCTAACTAATACGCGCATGGCAAATTGTAATACCATAATTTTGTACGGATCGGTTGGCATGGTAAATGGCATCCATCGAACAGACCGCGTCAGATTTTGGGAGATTGTCCTGTCTGACTTTCTCCTTTTTTCATAACTTTTTCTTTCTTCCTCAAGTTTGGTATAATGGCATCTCTCTTTGGGGAGAATTAGGCATTTTAAGACCCCTGCCTGCACAGAGACGAGGATTTCTTTTTCATTATTTTAGTTTTAGTCTTCTAGAAACCCTATTGAATAAGTTTAATATTTCTGTCATCAAGTTATAAATAATTGGTTATATATAATAGAGTTTAGCTACGGTAAGTCGCGACTCACGGACCCTCCGGTGAGTCGTGACCAAAATTCCTAGATCTAGATCAAAATGACCGCCAAACCGTACAATATGATCTCCCTATTGAAATCTTCATGTAGACCGAATTTTTTATTTTTTCGAAATTTTTAAGTATTTTTTTGAAATTTTAGAAAATCGTTAATCTAATTGGTTATGAACCATTCAAAAACATCCGTTTTTAAAAATCCGAAAAAATACTTAAAAATTTCGAAAAAATAAAAAATTTGGTTTGCACGGAGATTTCAATAGGGAGATCATATTGGACGGTTTGAATCGGTCATTTTGATCTAGGTCTAGGAGTTTTGGTCACGACTCACCGTAGCTAAAATATATATATATATATATATATATATATTGCTTTATAAATACACTAGCTTAAAATAAATATAGATATATTTATCCCCAAATTTCTGTTTTAGTAAAAGTATGCTCTATTTTTTAGAAGGCTACCTTAACTTTATTAAAGATAGTTGAGGAATGAGGGGCGAGGAACTGTATACTGTTGTAACAGGGGTAAAATGTAATAAATAAATAAATAAAGATAATATACTATTGTTTCTGTTTTAATTAATAAATATACAGAGGTTTATTTGGTTAAATATGATATATTACGCCGAAGTTATATAAATACTTTCAAGGGTTGTATGATCCAAACTAGCCTTTATAATATACTCGAATGATGTCATTATGCTGTCTCATTTATTTGCCACATATAAAATGTATTTTAAGAGGCGATGAGTTTAATTACTTTAAAATTTCAGCCTAACTTTGAGATGATTGTCGCCATTTTGATTGACAAATGTTCAGTCTAGTAAGTAGGAAGCGAGATAAATATACCATTGAAGTACTTATTACTCGAAACCTGTAATTTAATATAATGAAAGAGAGATTTGGTTAAAGTATATTTAATATACAGAGAGATTGGTTAAAGTATACCGCAATATACAGATCAAACTCGTATGCTGGAGTTTTTTTTTTCAAAATCTAAAATTCAAACAGTTGATCTAAACCGTTCAAGTTGTTCTTCATATAAAAATATCCTTCAAGATCAAATTTTATATATTTTTTAATTTTGTGCTGTACATTATGTTATTTTCAAATTAAAAGGTCAGACATACTCCTTTATAGTGTTTTTTGAAAATAACATAATATATAGCAAAAAAAATATATAAATTTTAGTTTCCTAGGAGATTTTAATATAGGGAACAATTTGAACGTATCGATTATTTAAATTTTAGATTTTGAAAAACGACTCTAGCATACAAACGAGATTTATGCTGGAGTATATTTTAGTTTTTCTCTCTCTATATATATATATCAAACTTTTAATGGAAGTTTTTTTAATATATCTCCAATATAAATTCTAATGATAAGTACTTTCATGTGATATTAAACTATTTCAGTAGTTAATATATATTTTTTAAAATTTAAACTTTAATTTGATAATAATTGATATATAGTGATGTTCGGTATTTTATAAGAAATTATCTTTTTATCCTTCAGTGTAAAATTTTTTGCTTATGTTATCGAACACTATCATATTTTTAGATTAAAATTTAAAGTTCTTTTGGGGAAAATAATTAGTCAAATTGTAATTGTTGTTCCGCGAGCACTCAAACTTTTTATGTTTTTTTTTTAGAATAACTAGGCAGTAGCTACCTAGGAGGTAGGGGGCCGTTTGGATGTTGTAGGAATTTGGAGAATTTGCAATTCTAGGCATAAATTTATTGGGAAGTGTGTAACTTTGTGAAGAGTTTAGATTGTTTATAATAAATTTGGCATATGAAATTCCGAAAATTTACAATTCCCTCTTATTCTAACCCCATCCAAACGCCCCTAGGAGAACTTTTTATGCCTTTTGGCATAATAGCCCTTTCACTTAGTATACTGTTTTTCCTGAGAAGTCCTTTCCTCTTTTAAACTACCTCTTAATGTGTCCATTTACCATTTTCTAAGACATCTCAACCAAGTCTTTGTCGTCCTTAGCTACTTCGTTATCAATGTTATCTTATTAATCTTTCATCTCAATCAATGCTACGCGATCAAACAAAGTTAAAAATTTTAATCCTCGAAAACTCCGTTAAATATATGCCTAAAAAGTAAAAACTTTTTATTTTAATTTCACCTGACCCGCCTGAACCGCAGTGAAATAATGCCCTTCTATAAAAAGAAAAAAAATGGAAACTATCATAAGTTATCTTCTATCCTCGAGACCTCGACATATTAAATCTAAAATAATCATATGTGATTATAAGATAAATTATATATATGAAACAATAAAAGTATTAAGTGGACATTGCAAAGATAATAAAAATTATCTCAATAAAATATTAAGTGGACATTGGTCGTGCAACACCAAATTTTGTTTGGTTTTTTTCTTGCTTATCATTATAGTCCTGAATTATTCGGTCATATCGCCATCGGAAGTTGCAGCCACTGCATCTACCTCTTTATTGGGTTTTCAATCATGAGAGGCTCAAGAAGCAACAGTGGTCCCTTTAAATTTTAATTGTCTTTTGATGACTGAGCTGGCGTTTCTCTTCCCTCTAGTCCTCTACCAATGGTCGCTGATAACGTATCTTACTGTCTGCTTAGTCATCGCCTTAATTTATACTTATCCCTTATAGGGCCTGCTTAACCCATTTTTTATTGCGTATCTTCTTATTGGTTTCGGAAATTTAATATCCTGTTCGCGTGTATTGGCATTGCGTAGTATTTTATAAGAGTCACTTGTTGTTGCCAAACAGCTTTTTCCAAGAAAGTGTCAAAGAAGAGACAAAATAACAATAACAATAACAATAAACGATCAAGCAAACAAAATGAAAAAAAAGTTCATAATTAAATATTTTATTATGAGTGCTGTAATGCATCACTTTATAAAAAAGCGTCGATAACCAATCATGTTCAATAGAGGAAGAGACAAAACGAAATTAGTATGTATAATTAATCTAGATAATAGCGACGGTCAAAATTTTATTTCCTTTTGTTTCGGTAATACAATTGCAACGGTCAAAATTTTATTTCCTTCTGAGAAAATTGGAATGGTAACCATTTAAAACCGAAAGAAGCAAATCTTGTGACAACCCAATCATGTGGCCGCGTCCTGTGGGCTACGCAGGTTACTTTGACGGTATTGTGTGACTTGTGTGGTGGGTCACTCTGCATCTCATTTTACTCCCTACATTACATTACATATAATCAATCTCTCACATTTGGAATCTTTATTCTCTACAGACTCCACCTACCAGACCCTTTCCCATTTGACCAGTCTATTGTATTGTCTAACTCTTCCTTTCTTCTGCTTTCTATATTATTGCAGTTATCAGGCCGGCGTTCCCAAATCATCTCGGCTCCAAAGTCCAAAGTCCAAAGTCCAAAGTCCAAACCAAAGAAATCACATTATCTTCATCATCAATGGAAGAACACACGACCACTGCTTCACCTACTACTCCTGCCAGTGCCGCCTCCAGCGGCTGCTTCGACTGCAACATCTGCCTTGACTATGCAGCCGAGCCTGTGGTCACTCTCTGTGGCCACCTCTACTGCTGGCCCTGCATCTACAAATGGCTCCGCCACACTAATGTCCACACCGGCCAGTGCCCAGTTTGCAAGGCTGCCGTCTCCCAAGACTCACTTGTTCCTCTCTACGGCCGCGGCCAATCATTCAAGAAACAGGACCTCCAAAACCAAAACCAACCCATTCCTCGCCGCCCCCAGCCCCACCGCGAGACCAATGTCAACCAGCCAAATGTGGCGCCACAGCATGAGTATGTGTACCCAGTGTCGGCTCCGATGTTGTCTCCGGTTATACACTCGACAGCTGGTGGGGTGCTTGGCGGCATGGCGCTGGCCGTGTTGCCTTGGTTTACGAGGAATGGAGCTGCGCATATCCCAGCGAATATGTTTTATACCAGTCCTTATCAGTTCGTGGCGGTAGGAAGACAGCGACGGCAGGAGATTGTGATGGAGAAGGTGCTCCATCAGATTTGCATTTTTCTTGGTCTTTTTGCTCTTCTTTGCTTGCTTTTGTTTTGATAGAAGAGAATATACAATACATGGCACAGGCTTTCACATGTGAAACCATGGTGTGGTAGAAGATTGTTAGAGACAGTTGGGTTCGGAGGTGATGTGTATATTAATGAGAATATTATTATGTATGCCGTATTTGTACAAAGAAACAGGGACCAGTAACAGGGTTTCTCTTCCTACAATGGAATTGATAGAAGAGTTATGGGCAAAATAAGTAACTACTATGGCTACTATGTACATAGATCTGTGTCAGTTAAATGTACTGACATGCAACTGATGGCTTAATTAATACTTGTGGGCAACAGATCCAGATTAATTTCTCAGTTAGTGTTAATTTTTCCTCTTTTCTTATGTTTTTTGGTTGTCCCTTATTTGTAATCTGGCTACTCAACTGCGCACTTGCAAACTGCAACTAAATGTATATATGAGAGCATTTTAATTTAGCACACCTTATATCTGAGTGCGTTGAGATCTGTGCAGGTCATCAAATGGTGATTATGGAATTGAACCGTCTTTCAGACAAACAACTCCATTAGGTTTGTTGTGACAGATTGTGTTTTCCATTGCCTTATCTTGAGTGTACAAAAGTCTAAATATATTACGGATATTGAAAATCCAAAATTGATAAGGAAAAAAACATGTACTCCATTCACCTCTCTCTTCTGATAAGAGTTTGATAGTTTCAGTCGGCCCAAATTTAAATTATCCTAATTGCTGTCTTGTTCTGCAAGACTGCAATGATTAATTCACCTACCGGATCAAATAAACTAATCGACTCGCGCTTATTTTTCAATGATGGCAACTTGATTAAAATCCGCAACGCGTGAAATTAGTTTAGTGGCGTTTACATGTTTTGAAATTCTGCGTAACACATTCAGGTTCACGTGCTTGATAAAAAATTCGCACATAATTGATTTGCAGAAGGAAAAAATAAGAGTACGTCATGGCAAGAATCGTCTAATTCCGACCAATATCCAGTGTTAGCAAGTGTGAAAATCAAACTTTTAAAAAACTCCATATTTTCCGTTTTATCTAGATTTTTATTTATACCGCACAACCGTTTTATTGCCGTTTTATCATCGATAAATGCTAAATCACCACCCAATCGCTAAACCGCACAAATCGCATTTTAAAACCTTGATGAAAATTAAATGTATAAACACAAACTTATGTCTAATCCACACTTATAATTTCGTATATAATTTACATTTGCAACACATTATGATTTACGTGTATGTTTTATGGTACATGGTTTACATTTTATTTGTATTTTATTCATAGTTAACACATTTCATACAAAATCGTGCAAACACATACTTTACACTTCTTGATATCGCTGCCCAAGTAGGAGGGCGTAATTCATTATTTGCATTTTGGCTACTTCAACTTTGTATCGAGTTCAAGATAATTTACATTTACTTAGTTAAGTTGAACTAAAAATAACTCAATATATAAACATATATTTATTTTTTTCAAAAATCCGGAAAAATAATTAATTGTTGGTTTTTTTTGTGTATAAATAAATACCTTTAAAATTTATTTATAAGACAGCGAAACAGTTGTAGCTAATCTATCTTGAAATATATATAATAAAATAATAGATATTTATAAATACTAATGATTGAGTTTGTGTAGAGCTCAACTATAATTTGATTTCTAATTAATTCAACTCGACTTAACTCAACTGAAAACTCATATAATAATAATTAAAACAAACTGCAGCTAGATTTATAACTAGAATTAACTCGTAACCTCAGAAGCGAGCGTGCCATAAAATTAGATATGTGCCACCTCAAAGTTAGAAAATTAGAAATTTACCATTCCAAAGTTCACTCTTTGAAAATTGCCACTCCAAATACGATTAACTTAGAAAATTGCCACTATTAGTGTATTAATCACCTCCTCTCATATACAATTTTTCGTATAGACAAAAATATCCTTCCCTCCCCCTTTTCCCTTTTCCCTGTCATTAAAATTCAACTCGATCTCTAGCAACAGCAGCCTAACTTCTCTTTTGTCTGGCCATGGACGTTCTTTCCTCCTAACCTTAACTTCACGTCCACAATAATACCGATATAATTTTAAATTGGTCCTTACATTAAAATTAACAACATTTATAATCTTTATTACCGAGTACCGACCAGACCACAAAATAATTTAAGAACATAAATTGGAAAATTTACAAAATTGTGCATAAGGTTCGCTGCACATGGAGTATCGTACATTAATATCTCAATTCTTGCGAAGAGATTATAAAAAAAACATTCATTGTAGCAAGAAAATGCAGTATATGTATACTATTACAAAATTATATACATTACTATTTACACGAACAAAACAATAACCCATACAAAACCATTGCTAGGATTTGAGGGCGTGTGAAGAGAAAGGCTCCAACGTCATGAGGTTTCGAGAGATCATGGCCAAACCAGAGAGAAGGATTGTTGTTGTTGGAGGAGGACATAGGGTTTTTAATGGCAATTATAGAAAGGAGCACGCTGGGAAATGAGAAGAGGAGGAATAAAATTAAGAAAAGGGTATTTTAGTCTATACTAAAAATTATATATGAAAGGGGGTGATTGCTATATAAAAGTGGCAATTTTCTGATTTTTTTGTATTTGAAGTGGCAATTTTCAAAGAATGAATTTTGGAATGGTAAATTTCTAATTTTCTAACTTTGAGGTGGCATGTATCTAATTTTCCCTTTTTTTATTCCTTCGGAGATTGACCTAAATATATTTGTTACATAGAAAGCACATACATGTTGTTTTGTGGGAAAAATGTACACAGCATTCAATTATAAAACATTAGTCCTTCTAGGAGGCGCCCTAATTATTCTGCTATACTCAGTACAGGAAAGAATTAAAAAAAAATTAATAGAAAGTACTAACACTAATGATTTTGTTTGATGCACCTAACTCGATCGATCCCATTTTCCTTCTCTGTATCTTCTCCATAAAGAAGAAACAAAGAAGATACCCGCATATGAAATGAGAAATTGATTACTGTCATCTGCAATTTTGCCATCCCTGCCATCGCTAAAAATAAAGTGAACATATACAGCAAATAAAGTGAACATATAAAGGATCTAAGTGAACACATACAAACAAATAAGTTCAATGAAAATAAGTTGAATATGCATGTAAAATTCTGAACAAATGATGACGACACTTATTTATTTGTAAGTGTTCACTTAAATTATCTATATGTTCACCTTATTTGTTATATATGTTCACTTTATATTTAGCGATAACAGGAATGACAGAACTGCAGATGCATGAATCATTCCGGTATGAAATGTATTGAATAGTTTGCATCGATGGTTTGAAATTCAAAATCCCAAAAAGAAGCACTCCGTCCGGCCAATGCATTGAACTTTAGTCTTACTCAAACTATGTTCTAAATATTATTTATTATGTCATGTGCCAAAAGACTATGGCTGCATAACGTCTAAAACGACCACGAAAATGGTCGATTTCGTTAATCGTTTCGTTTTAAAACGAAATTGATCACCCATTTACGTTAACCGTTTCGTTTTGGACAAAACAGTCGAAATCACGAAAATACCACGAAAATACACATGGACGAAACTGTTCTAAGCTTTCGTTAACCGTTTCGTTTATAAAACGCAACAAAAAATCTTAACCGTTTCGTTTCGTTTTGAACAAAACGAAACGAAAGGTCGGTCGAAACGGTGACCGTTTTCACCCCTACAAAAGACTAAGCTAGTAAGCTGTTTTAAAAAAGAAAGACTTAGGTTTTACAATACTAATGGGCCGTGAGATCCCAATCCCTAGGCCTTTGTCCGATCAGGCAATCCTGGGCTTTACAATTATATCGAACTACTGAACTAGAATCCTTAAAAGAAAAATGAAAAGAAAAAAAATTCAGAAATGATACTGCCATTGCAGTTTTGCTATCATTTGTCATTATTAAACACAAAATGAACACATAAAATAGACAAGATAAACATATAGATGATTAAAGTGAACATTTACAAACAAATAAGTATTGTCATCTCTTATTCAGATTTTTATATGCATATTCAACTTATTTTTATTGAACTTATTTGTTTGTATGTATTCACTTTGATCACTATATGTGTTCATCTTGTCTATTTTATATGTTAACTTTTCTATTTAGCGATGACAAGGAATGATAAAACTGCAGATGACAGTAATCAATTTCCAAAAAAATAGGCTGCAAATGAAATCAAATCACTCAAAAAAATCACAACTGTCAAGCTTTTTGTCATGCACTGGGCTGACACTAAATGTGAGATATTAAATAGTTGACTAGTTAATTGGTTGTGGAGTAAGTAAAACAATTATAAAGCTTATATAGGACAATTATAGAGTAGATGTAGAACAATTAGTGATGATGTGTCACACCAGTAATTGAATGAGATAGCCGTTAGATGATAGACGTTCAACAGGTGTTTAGCAATTAAATATGTAATTATTTGAAACTAAGGGATGTATTAGCATAATTACAGAATATAGGAGTTATAAATAAGGGATGCTTGTAAGAGAATGAAGGACGTTGAATGAAAATTATTGTTTCTGTCTTTTAATTATCACTCTCCTTTTTCCTGTCTCTCTTCCCTTATCTACCAAACTATCTTCAATTTACACTCGATTTCCACCTAAATTAACCCAAAATCACAGCAAGACCGTGACACTTTTGGAATATTCACTCAGCAAAATCTAAAAAAACCATCGCAATCCTGCTTGATTTCTGAATCCACGCAGGAATATCGATTAACAGCTAATGACCCTGAAAATGGTCAAGCATGATGCGCACGAATCCCTCGAGCAGGAACCAGCATGGTGAACCCATGATGAATTTATTAACTTTTGGAACTAGAACCTTTAAAATTACTTCACAGGTTTCACATGTGAACCCATGGTGTGGTAGAAAACAGGACCAGTAATAGGGCTTCTTCCTACTATGGAATTAATACCCGAGTTTATGGGCAATATGAGCAACTACTGTGTACATAGTTCCTTTTTTATTTTCGCCTTAGCCACTGGCTTATAGGCTGTTAAAATTTTTTTTATTATTACAAAGATGTGGGGCGTGACCCCCATTTTTCTTAAAAAAAAAAAATACTGTGTACATAGATCTTTGCCAGTTAAAAATGTACTGGCATGCAACTGATGGCTTAATTAATATTTATCAGCCACAAATTCAATTAATGTTAAATTATTATTTTGTTTGCCCCTCATTTGTAATCTGGCCGCTCAATTGTGCACTTGCAAATTGCAACTAACTGAATATGTATGTGAGTGTCCCTGTTTTTTCCGGCACACACTTGAGGTCTGAGTGCAATAAGATTTGTGCTGGCAGTCATGCAAATTGAATGGTCTTTCAGCCAAATAGCTCCATTAAACATGTTGTGATAGCTTGAGCTCTTTATTGCCTTATCTTGAGTGCACAAGTCTTAAATTTGAAAATCCAAAATTGATAGAAATAAAGGGACATGTTCTCCATGCATCTTTCTCTTATGATAGAGTTTGAACATTTCAGTCTCTCAAATTTAAATTATCCTCGCTAATGGTTGTCTTGTTGTCCAATGCTTAATTCACCTATTGGATCTACTAAACTTTTTGACTTGCGCTCATTTTTAATGATGGCAATTAATGCCTTGTTGCAAACACGTGTGCGAGACAGTGCATTTTCACCTGGGTGCATGCATGTTCTGACCGCACCATCATGCGTCTCAGGTAGTAGAGTGACTTTTCGTTGCCTCCTTTGTTTTCTTGAGCTAGTAAGACCCTCAGAGATCCCTCAAGAGCCGTAGTATAGGCTCTGTTTGGATGGTGTGGGAATAAGAGGAATAAGGGAAAAAGTGAAAAAAAGTATTGGAAAATGTGTAATTTTATGAAGATTTTGAACGTTTATAATAAATTTATTTTTTTATTCTCTTATTCCTTATTCCCACATCTCATCCAAACGGAGCCATAGAGAATCAGAAGTTTTCCTGGAGATTGGCATGGCTAGCACTAGGGCCGAGAGAAGATGATGATTCAATCCCTCAAAGGCTTTTTGGCAGTTCTCATTCTACTCGAATGAAATGTCTTTCTTTGTAAGCCTCGAAAATGACTTCACTTTCCAAGCTGTTGGCCATAAACGTTCTGACATACGCTAGCTGTCCATGAAGACCATATCTCTTTGGGGTTCCTAGGAGGCAGTAGTTGCTGAATCACCTGGATTTTGTTTAGGTCAATCTCGATGCACCAACAACGAACCACAAACCGTGGGAATTTCTCCGAGGTTACCATGAAGGCACACTTGAGAGGGTCGAGCTTAAGAAAATAATGCCTTAGCCTTTCAACTCGGAGATGTGCAATTATGCATAGTCAATCCACTTTTCATCCCATCAACGACAGTGAAAACATAGTAATTAACTAATTGGCCCAACCTACTAATTAACTATCCAACCCTCCATATTCCCCCTAAGAAGCCTAATAAATAATGAATCCAATTAAACAAAAATATTTGGGCCTTTCACAAATTTTATGAGAGAGAACATTATCGATATCAACCAATACTGGAAATATCTTTCCTAGGCTTAAGTTCTCAAATACATATCATGAAAAGAAACCAGCGCGGGCAACTTGATGCAATAGTGATCGATAGCTATCATAGCTCATGAAACTAGGATAGGATTTTCCAATGACAAAATTAGAAAAGCTTAGTTTTGGCAGGCAACTTGAATTTGGTAAATATTAATAGTTTGGAAGAAAATGCAATGGTGACTATGGATTTTCCAATGCAAAAGTAGGAGATAAGATGGATCTTTCTACTATCCAAGATCCTATAACGTTGGACGAAGTTAGGAATGTTGTCCTAAATCTTCGAAATGGCAAAGCTTCCGGACCGGATGGTTTTCCGGCTGAATTTTATAAGAAATTCTGGAGTATTATAGAGTCAGATTTCATGGATATGATTAATGCATTTGCAGACAATAGATTACGCCTTGAAATTTTAAATAAGGCATTTATTAACTTGATTGCTAAAGGACAGAGCTCGGAGGAGGTCGGTGATTACTGACCTATTAGTGTTATTAACACCCCAATTAAAATTATCTCTAAGATCCTAGCTAATAGACTGAGTTCCTTTTTACAAGGATTGGTAAGCCCTTACCAGATGGCGTTTACTAAGGGTCGATCTATTATGGAATCTTACTTAGTGGCTTCAGAATCTATTTCCTTTCTTCACAAGAAAAAGATACCGTCCATACTTTCCAAAGTTGATTTTGCAAAAGTTTTTGACTCTGTCTCGTGGTGTTTCCTTACAAATCTATTAATAGAAAGAGGTTTTCCCCCACTTTGGATTTCATGGGTTTTGATATACTCAGAACTTCCACCTCAGCTGTGCTGGTGAACGGAATAGAATCTCAGACTTTTCGTCACTTCAGAGGATTAAGACAAGGTGACCCTCTGTCGCCATTACTTTTTATCTTAGTTGCAGATGCACCGCAGCGCTTCATGTCTAATGCAGCTCATTTGATGGCAACTCCTGTCTTACTGCCTCCACGAACCTTACAATTCGCTGATGACACATCAATAGTAATGGAGGCGCACCCTAATAATTTGCGTATTGTGACTGCAATCTTGCGCCAGTATGCTGACCTTACAGGTCTCAAGATTAATAATAACAAATCTGTCTTTGTGCCGATAGCTATGAAGCAAGAGCACGTTCCTATTGTGCAAGCTATTCTTGCTTGTCAGGTTAAGCTCGGAACTATTTCTTATTTGGGACTACCACTATCTGTCAAGAAGCTTAAAAAGATCCACTTTCAACCACTTCTAGTAGCATTACAAAGGAGATTACAAGGTTGGAAGTCTAAATTCCTGTCCTTAGCGGGAAGGTTGACCCTAGTCAAATCTGTTCTCTCAGTTATGCCTCTCCATTATATGAAGGTTATAAGGTTACCTATTTGGGTAATTAACCAGATTGACAAAATGCGTAGGAATTTCTTATGGAGAGGGAATAGTAAATGTACTAACTGGTTAGTTGGGACAAATGTTGTATGCCAAAATATAATGGAGGACTAGGGATACTTAATCTTCGGACGCACAATGAGGCATTACTTGCCAAGTGGATTTGGGTTCTAGGAACCAAACCGGACTCAGTCTGGTCGACTACTGTCTTCGATCTCTTTGGAACAAGAGACCACAATCTCCTTCATAGTAACTCCTCAATTTCCACAATTCTTGCAGACTTGCTTAAAACAAAGGCGATATTCTAACCTATGGTAGGCTCCCATGGCCTTCGACCTACCATCGCATGGAATTGGACATCAGACCAACAATTCACGGTCGCCTCGGCATACAAAATTATGGCCTGGACAGGTGTTTTCTGCCCCTACCATAAACAACTTTGGAAATTGAAAGCTCCACCCAAGGTGACTCTCTTCCTCTGGCTACTTCTCCGAGACAAGCTCCTCACACAACATAACCTAGCGAAAAGATGATGGCCTACCATACAAGCCTGCAAGCTTTGTCAGCTACAGGAGATAGAGACATCTGATCATCTTTTTGTCTCATGTCCCTTTGCCAAGGAGATACTTACCAGGATGACTGCTTATTTTAATGTCACACTACATTCTTCCAATTCTCATGTGCTAAATTTCTGGCAAACGACTAGGCAAAACTTACCAAACCAGCAAAGAGAAATGTGGAGCACTCTCTGGGCGGCTACCAGCTGGACCATTTGGAAGCATCAATGCTCAGTAGTGTTCGACAACAAACGACCATCGCTACGACAGGTGTTCACAGACATACAATCCAACACTAGGCTTTGGATACTCAGTTAGACTTAGCTAGGGAGCTTTTTTAGTTCTCCCTCTACTGTTTGTTTTTTTCTGTTACGTATTTCTGTTACGTAGTGAGAAAGACGGAATTTTCTATTTCTTAGTTGAACATTTGTAAACATTCTCTTCTCTTTTTTTTAATTAAAATTTGCCGTTGGCAATTTGGCAACAGCCCTCAAAAAAAAAAAAAGTTTTGGCAGGCAACAATTAATATACAAAAACAAGAACTGTCCAAACATAATTATAGTGCAAATACTCAGATAGAAGCCCTATGTCTCTCTCCATCACACACATAAACACATGAATATTAAAAAAAGAAGATAACCAAACTTTGTCTAGGAAATTAAAATAAAATTAAAAGTAGAATTATAAATATTGTAGATTTCTCTAAAAATCATTGTCCAAACTCCATAGTCACCATTGCATTTTCTTCCAAACTATGGTATAAAGTCACTTCCAACTCTTGATTGGTTGAGGGATTACCAATTAGGCTCTCTATCTCAGCTCTATTATTCTGCAACGAAGGATGCACCATGGTTTTTCTCAAACTATCGAGACCATCAGCGACTTCTCTCATTTCAGGCCTCTTTTCTCCTTCTATATTCAAGCATTCTCTGGCTAGTTGAGCAACCCCATTAATCAGATTCATGTTCTCTTCATGCAGAATTTGATCATCCAAAAGTTCCTCGAGCTTGTTGGCCTTCATAGCCGATAAAAAGGCTGATGAAAGACTTCTATCTTCGGCTCCATCCATGTAGAATGCTTTCTTACAAGTTAGGAGCTCTAAAAGAACCACACCAAAACTATACACATCACTCTTGACTGTTAGTTGGCCTGTCTGTACATATTCTGGATCTAAGTAACCACGAGTCCCTTGCACAAGGGTTACAAATTGATCTTCATCCCGTGGTGCAAAAACTGAAGCCCCAAAGTCAGATACTTTGGCCATTAAATTCTCATCCAAAAGTATGTTGGAAGATTTTACATCACGGTGGACAATAGGAGGGAATGCCCATGAGTGCAAATAAGCAAGTGCTTCTGCGGTCTCATGAGCAATCCTTACGCGAGTGCTTAAGGAAATACTCAAGTTACGGTTTACATGAATAAGGTCAAATAGAGTTCCTTTCGGAATAAACTCGTACACCAAGATAGGGATTTCTACCTCTAGACAGCAACCCAAAATTCTAACAATATTTTTATGATTGATTTGAGAAAGGATGAGAATCTCTTTACCGAATTCCTTCTTTTGCCTCTCATCAATTGTCTTGCATATTTTGATTGCTACATCTTCATTGTTTACAAGAGTTCCTTTGTAGACCGTACCATTTCCCCCTTGTCCTAGGCTCCTAGCACATTCTTTTCATCAAAATCGTTGGTAGCTACTTTCAGTTCTTCTTCTTTGAATATTTTAAACGAAAATACCTGCTGAGACTTCAATTCTTGAAGCAACAACTGACCACCATACTCGTGAAAGTACTTCTCCTTGAGTGTAGCAATTTTTTTCCTTTCATGTGACAAATATGCTACAGAGCTCAAAATTAATAGAATCATAATGCTTGCAGTAGTACCTGCAAAAGGTGATAAGGAAAGAAAGTATTAGTTAAACTGAACCAATTAGTTAAGTTGTAAAAAATTAATTAAACGTCTGATGAAATAATTGTGCGTATGTGAGAAATTACCTACAACCACCTTTACCCACAGGGCCATTTTTTGTTCATCGTAACAAGCTCCAGTGCTGTTACTGTCCCGATGCTTCCCTTTGGGACATGAACAACGGAAGGATCCTGGTGTATTTGCACAAATCTGGCCAGCTGGACAGGTGGTTTTATTTTGACACTCATCTATATCTGTCAAAATTAAAAGATAAAAAATAAAACAAATTAGTAACTGCATGCCTCCATCTATGAATATTTCAAGACAAGACATGTTCAATTTTATAATTTGTCAAATACATGTCGTGTCCTCTCCCTATTTAACCATATTCCACTTGATTTTTAGACATGCTTAAGCTAGCTGACCAAGAAAAAAAAAATCCACTTCTCTACCGTGGGTAGAGGGTAGATGGCTCTCTATCGGGTCTGAAAAAAAAAAAATTCTGTGCTAATTATATAAGTACGAGCAAAATAATTTTCTGCGTCAGTAACGTGTGCTTTCAGCAGTTGAGAGCACCGTGAAATAGGATTTAGCCTGAACAAACTATAACATTATGAAACATCTGTAAAGCATGTGGTTCTTAGGACATGACGCTTGTACAAAGTTCACATCCGGTGAAATATTACAACGAATGGGGACGAAATCTGAACTGTTCAACCCAACCCGACTCTTAAAGCTTTCCACTAATTTGGAACTGCCCCGTAAATTATATCAAACAGCTAGCATCATCTTGGTCATACCATGACGTTTATTACTATTGAGGATTTGGACTTAGCATATATATGGATATATATCGAAGTTTTAATAACAATAAATTAATGTTGCATGCTTACCCAGTGCAAGAAATTTCAAATATTTTGGGTGAAATATTATTTTTGAAGGTAGGGAGATGATTCTCTCCTACAATACCTTAAGGTTAGCGCAGTAAAGAAAGTTAGGTGATTAAAATTTCTTTATAATCTAAAATAAATTTCAATCACCTAACTTTCTTTTAATTACTACTACATGAATCTTCAAAGGCTTCAACTCCTAATTTGTGGACACTAATCTAGTATTTATGTCAGTGAACTATAATTATTTCATATGCTTCGAGGTCAAATCTTGACTGGACCTTCACAGGACGGAAGCCCATCCGAACCAAAAAGAATAGTGATAGGTAGAATTATTTGTATCAAAACTCACGCCGTCACGCGAATTGTCCTCCAGCCCAATCCGAAATTTTGAGAAGTCAAACTCAAACTTCTTCCAGAAATTATAACCACCATCGCTACCATCGCTACCCTCCGTTCCCTTCCGCACGCTCTATTCTGCATCTCTCTACCATCGCTAACCTTAATTTCCCTCCCGCACGCTCCCCTCCTCTTCAGATGCGCTCTCCTCCCCTTCTCTCTGGTGCGCGCTCTCCTCCCCTCTGATCCTCTCTCTTACTCCCGACGCTCCCTTTTCTGCCTCCTTTAAACCTCGCCTTCCTTCTTCGTCTCCCTTAGACTTCGCCTCACAGCAAAACAAATTAAAAACACAAAAAAGTAACAAGTTGAACATATGAATGAACAAAATGAACATATACACAAACAAAGTGAGACATATAAAATAAGCACAGAAGTCTGACGAGCAGCAAAACGAATTGAACACACAAAAGTAACAAATTGAACATATGAATGAACAAAGTGAACATATACACCAACAAAGTGAGACATAAAAAATAAACACTGACGCACAGTAAAACAAATTGAACACGTAAAGTAACAAAGTGAACATATACATCAACAAAGTGAACATATACACCAACAAAGTGAGACATAAAAATAAACACTGACACACAGTAAAATAAATTGAACATATAAAAGTAACAAAGTGAACATATGAATGAACAAAGTGAACATATACACCAACAAAGTGAGACATAAAATAAACACAGAAATCTGATGCACAACAGAACAAATTGAACACATAGAAATAACAAATTGAACAGATGAATGAACAAAGTGAACATATACACTAACAAAGTGAGATATAAAATAAACACATAAATCTGACAAGCAACAAAACAAATTGAACATATAGAATAACAAATTGAACATATGAATGAACAAAGTGAACATATACACCAACAAAGTGAGACATAAAATAAACACGGAAATCTGACGCACAACAAAACAAATTGAACACATAGAAATAACAAATTGAACATATGAATGAACAAAGTGAACATATACACTGACAAAGCGAGATATAAAATAAACACATAAATCTGACAAGCAACAAAACAAATTGAACATATAGAATAACAAATTGAACATATGAAAGAACAAAGTGAACATATACACCAACAAAGTGAGACATATAAAATAAACACAGAAATCCGACGCACAACAAAACAAATTGAACACATAAAAGAAATAAATTGAACATATGAAGGAACAAAGTGAACATCTACACCAACAAAGTGAGACGTATAAAATAAACGCAGAAGTGAGATGCACAACAAAACAAATTGAACACATAAAAGTAACAAATTGAACATATGAACGAACAAAATGAACATCTACACCAACAAAGTGAACATCTACACTAACAAAGTGAGACGTATAAAATAAACATAAAAGTCTGATGCACAGCAAAACAAAATGAACACTTAAAATAACAAATTGAACAGATGCAATAAACAAAGTGAACAAAATCTGACACACAGAAGGAAGGGAGGGGGAAGGGAGAGAGATGCACAGAAGAAAGAGACTGAAGAGTGCGAAGGGAGAGGAGCGTACCCGGATGAGGAGAGGGGAGCGTTTCGCAGGGTGAGGAGAGGGCTCACTTCGCTGGGGAGAGAGGAGCGCTTCGCTTCGCTGGGTTAGAAGAGGGAAGCGCTTCGAACGATGGTAGCGATGGTAGAAATAGAGATGGTAGTAATCAATTTCCAACTTCTTCCCTTTAGGGAAAAAAAAAGTTTTGTGCTAAAGAAAGTTAGAAGTTATTACCAAATTGTTTATAAATCATCTATTTTCATATCTAATTTTTCGTATTAACTAAAATACCCCACTAATCCTTTGTCCTCTCTGCCACCACCACAATTGCAATTTCTGTTTACTTAGTCCATGAAACAAAATAGGAGAAAATGTTGAGCTCGTCTAAAAAGTTGCAAACTAATTAAATTAAATCAGAATCAATCATGATTTATTATCAAATTCGGTTGATCAAATTATTCTTTTCTATTGAAGTTCAGACTATTACATTTGACTTATTCTTTCTCTATTTTTTTTTTAACGAAATTCAGCTAGCTGCAACTAAAATTTGAACTTATATTTGTCACATAGACAGTAAGTTTATACTAATAATGTTAAAGCATATATATATTTTTTTCAAATTAAAACATAAATTGATAGTAAAAGTACTACTGTGTAAAGATTATAATACCTTTGCAACCATCAACAAGATAGGGGTTTCCTTCATACCCCTTGTCACAGTCGCAGAAATAGCCTTGGCCATTGGTGGAGTCCATGCAGCCGCTATTGTTGCTAACACAAGCATAGCTAGTTGTATTACGTTTCGCTACTGTACAGTTATCATTGCTTATGGTCCAATCTAGTATAGCTGGAACTGTGCCATTGTTTTTGTCCATGAAGTCAGTTGTTGTGACATATGAGACACTAAATTGGAAACTTTTTTCTTCCATAAGTGCTGCGTAGCTACAAGGATTGAAGCTAGAGACACCAGAGTTGTTATACTTTTCGTCAAAGAGGACTGTATAATAGTTCATCCCGGATGGAATGGCACTCTGACAGCAACCAATGCCTGTGCACGTGCCATTGACTAGGCCCTGCACGTTTAAGCAGACAGACATACACCCGGTGCTAATCGAGATAGATGTGCTTTGTTGAAATGAGATATAAGCGAGTGTCTCATTCCAATTACTACAAACTTGTTTTGGGTATTTGAGAACCTAAATTGTGTACCCGTCATTTGGAGCACCCTATCGATTGAAGAAATTACGGTGGTGGTGCTGTTGTAACACTGATATGAAATATAGTTTTTAATCTGAACTTGGGCCTGGGGCAACGAGATATCCATCAATTCAATGTTCTGACTGGTTGGTTCGAAAGCGGGAATGATGAATGTATTTCCTATGTTCCTAATAAATGGCTTGTAATTGCCATCACTGGTCATATTGGTACAGTCAAGATTGAACATGTCAGATAGGGCACAGCTGCTGCCTATTCCAAAGGGATAGGGAATATCAACATCCCCGCATTTTGTTTGGCAACTCTGTGGTTCTGGTGCTTGAGAAAATAGTGGATTGGGAACCAATAGATGTATTATTAGCAAAAATAGGAACAAAAGAAGCCAAGACATATCTATGCTCATTGGTTTTACCGTGAAAATTTGGTTTACTGCGTTGTTTCATTTTACTGCACGACTGGACTTGTATATAGCAAAGTGAGATGGTAAATGTCAACATCAAAGGAACAAAGACCTTGACTTTGTCTGGGCATTATTGATTGATTATGATACAAATGGAAGACCGAAGACCAAGCGCCTAGAGAGAGTCCAGAAAGTTTAATTTAGCTGATTCGATTTCCTTTTTCTATTATTCCTTTCAGTACTATTATGGTACTATTTGGCGTAAGACATGACAACTAATTGATGAACAAAAGAATTATTCAACAAAAATTTAAAAACAATGTTTTAATTGAACAGCAGATATAAATTATGCTATGTCCTGTAGGGTGACCTGATCCAAAAATGAGACTTTTTAGACATGTTTAGCGTTCTTCTCCTTTTTCTTCCGTGTAATTGATGTTGCTATCGTTGAAGACCCAAGAAAGTATTACTGGGGAAAATGAGTTAGTTCATTGCACAAAACGCAAAAAAATTGGAGAAATAAAGGAACAGAGAGGATAGAAGAAGAAAATGTTCTCTCCTTTTTCCATTCTCTCTCGTTTTGTCCTTTTATTATCAAGTTTTCTGGAGCAAAACCTTAGGCGAAGTGCTATTGGGCCTCAGGGGTTTTTGTTAGGGCCTAGTATGAAACACACGTACACGTAAGGCCTTATCCCGATCTGAACAGGCTATTACAGGTTCGACAATTATCTGGAATTAATTACACAATATCAGAAACAGTAGCTCTCAAGGTTTCGAAACAATCACTCTGCACAATCTGAATAAACCGATCTTAATCCTGCCTGATTGCAGAATCCGCGCAGGAAGATCGATTCACTCCTTTGACAGCTATAATAAACCCTAGAAATGGCGAAAAGTGATGAGCGCGAATCCCTCGAGCAGGAACCAGCGTCAGAACCAGAGAAAAAAGACAACAGAGAAGATGGTTCCCATCGAGACCGCCACAGAAAACCCAGAAGGAGCAAGCACCGTACGAGCAGCGACGAAGACGATTCCTCCTCCTCCAATGACTCCGCCCACGAGCGCCGTCGGTCGAGGAGTAGGAAGAGGCGACGGAGCCGGACCTCACATAAGCGCTCGCGTAGGAGCAGCTCGGAGTCCGAGTCCGAAGAGGAGTCGATGTCGGATTCTGAATCGGGATCCGAGTCGGATTCGGAGTTGGAGAGGAGAGAACGGAGGAGGAGGAGAGAGAAAGAGGAGAGGCGGAGAAAGGAGAAGGACAGAGAGAGAAGGAAGAGGAAGAAGGGAAAGGAGGAGAAGAGGAAGAAGGATAAGAAGAGAAAGAAGAAAGAGAAGGAGACTGGGAAGACTGGCGCAGTCACTGACTCTTGGGGGAAATATGGTATCCTCAGAGAAACTGATATGTGGTGAGTTCAAGTTTTTCATCTTAGTTATTGGTACACCTAACATTACGCATATATTAATATTACAGTGTTGTTGTATGAGTGATGTTTAAAGTTCTTCTGGAAATATGCACATTACTCAGATATTTACATTGTTCCTTTCACAAGATGCTTGCAAATTACCACGTAATGGTATTACTCATTTTCTGGCGATTAAGATCTTTACTTGACATTTAGCAGAAGTAGGCTTAGGTTTATCTATCAATTGTTATATTTTTGGAAGTATTATATTTGATCATAGATTTTTGGTTAAATTGACGGTTTTTAATTTCCTGTTGTTTTTACAGGAACAAAAGACCAGAATTTACTGCATGGCTCGCAGAAGTGAAACAGGTAACTTTTAGAATCAGAATGTTTAAAATTCCTTGACATAAGCAGAAGTAAAAAAATTCTTGATACATTTCTGACTCTCAACCTTTCTTTATAACTGCATCCGCCAATTGGCGTTTCTGACATTGCGTAACTTATTTTGTAAAATTTGTATCGACAAAATTCTCATGCTGTAACCTTGTATATTGTGAGAAATATGAATGTCGATTGTGTAATTGAAGGACTAAAGTTTTTGAATGTCAGCGCAACAATGATTGTGATAATAGGAATACAATGGATTTCTAAATGCCTGCAATCTTCTTTCTATTTGGAGATATAATATTTCTAACCATTACTTTGTATGATTTTAGGTAAACTTGGAATCGTTGGCAAACTGGGAAGAAAAGCAGATGTTCAAAGAGTAAGTCAGAGACAACTACTATCAATTAATTTTGAAATTTGCATTTTTCTTTCTAAAGGTATAAACAAGTACTACAGCATTATAAACAGAGGTTGAAGCATTAAAGCGCCACAATGCACTTAAATCTGTTACTTACAGGGGCGGATCCAATATATGAGGTACCTTGGCAAGTGCCTGGGTAAAAAATATAAAAATGAAAGACTTGATATATGTATTTTAGATGGTGCCTGGGCTAAAAAATAAATAGTGCCTAGGCTGTTAAAAGATTTCTGTGCATTTGTGCCTATATCTTGCGCTCTCAGTCTAGAAAAACTTTTTTTATTATAATTGTGCCTAGGTTAAAATAATTTCTGGATCCGCCCCTGGTTACTTAATGTACTGCTAGAAAAATTTGGTATGCACGACTGCTTAGAACTTTCATCTTTGTACTTTATGCAGATTTATGGAGGATCATAACACAGCTACATTTCCCTCAAAAAAGTAAGGCCATTTTCATTATTTTTCATTAATGGATGCTTTTCTCTTTATTGTCCCACATTTTAGTGATCCTATAAAAAAAAAATTCTATTGGAATATTAGTACGTCAGATGATTGTATAATTTCTTCTAAACAGGTGACTTGACCCACCATGAGTTGTTCTCAACCTTTATCAATACTTTTTTTTATGTGAAAGAAATTAAGAAGTTTTCTTAAAACTTTGGCCCATTTCTGTAATGTTCAGAGTAAATGTTTAATTCAAATTTATCAATAACAGGGCTGGTCTTGACCTTTCAATCCTTACCTGATATAGCTGGTTTAGAATTGTTCCATATCTGTTCGTTAACCCATCTGGTCTGTCTTAAATGGTGTTGGATTGGTTGGTTTGACGTGGTGGGTTGGGTTTAAGTATTGACTGCCTACCTAATTTGTTTTTTTTTTTCTTTTTTGCGTGAGTTTATGTGTAACACTCAAGCTAATAATCATATGATTTTGTTATCTTTTATTGTAGATATTATGATTTGGAAGCATTTCATCGCCGTCAGATGGAGAAAGATATGAAGAAAGGCTTGAAGAAACTTCCAGTAGAGCGAACTGTTTTTGATGATGAAGAGCAAAGAAGGTGCATAGTTACTTTATTACAGTGTCCAGTTAAATGTCTTAGGATATTATTGTTGCAAATTATCTCTGATCTTGCAACCCTAGTTGCTAGTTATCTCTAAGATGTTATTAGGTATTCAATTGGCATATTGTTTTTATTTAGCATTGATATATTCCTCAGAATCTGCGGCATATCCAAAATGCGTGTCAAACTTTTGTATAAATTGAACTCCGAGATCAGGAGTTGAGCTTTAGATCAAGTTTGGTTTTCTATAGTGTAGAAGTATTCATTTTGTTAGTTCTATCAGATATGCTATCAACTTCTTAGAATGACATAGGGTCTTTCAGAAGAAGCTGCAATCATACTAACATTTTGTTAACTGTGAACTTGAAAAATTTCTGCAGGGTTGAACTGATGAAGGAACGTGAAAGACAAAAGGAGGCAGAGGTAGAGGCTTTGAAGCGTTCCATGCAAACTGGGATGGTATGATTTTTTTTTTTCGCATTTCTGTTATTGCCTTACTCAGCAATTATGGTAGCGTTTATATTTGAAAGCTTACAGAATGGTAATGTTTCATAGTCATATTTAAATTTGTTTCTCTATTTGATCGTCTTTACATTTCTCTGTTATGCCAGTTTTATAATTGGGATTTGAAGTTTTTATCAGCTATGTTGCTAATGCATCTGACATTTCCAGGCTCAAGCAATGAAAGAGCAGGCTCGCCTGAGGGAAGAAATGATGTACCAGTATAGGTTGGGGAATTTTGAGGTAAGTTTAGCCCTATTTTCTTCTTTAACTGTTGCAAAAGGATCTGGATCTGAGTTTCTATAACATTCTTGTAGGCTGCGGCTGCTATCCAGAAAAGATTGGATCCAGATGCTCCCATGTAAAACAGCAATAAGCATACGTTGTAGAGTTCCTATGACATTAAAGCTTTATTTTGAGGCGTTAGAAATAGCTGCATTTTGTTTTCCTTCTCTCTGTAGCACTTGTAACAAGCATAGTTAGAATATGTTGGTAAATGCACTTGCTATTTATGCCATAATTTTGTAATTTTAGTATGTAGTATATTGGGTATTTATTTAAGAGATGTATGCGTGTCTTCTGCTTGTCAGAATGAATCAGCAAGCTGGCACTCTTTCGATGGATTGTTTGGGAGTTCATTAGAGATTGTGTGTATTTGAGTGTGTTTGAGCACGAGTCCCCCGAATTGCGTTCAATGGGCACAATCTATCTACTAAATAAACGTAATTGACCTTTTTGCAGTAATGGAAGATGATAAAATAATTGAAACATCTAATCCAATTAGGTGAAACAATACACGACGAAGGTATGTTTGTCCATGAAGAATTCTTGAAGGGAGAATGTAGCCCTCGTCAGTACTCTTACCTCGTGTAAACAGAAACTACATCCAGCGGGCCTCAACACTAAAGCAAATTGCTGCAGAAGAATCCAGTGCACAGAAAACTATTTAAGATGAGCTTGGACATAGAAAAGACCTGATCGGATCGGACGAGGACTTATTAACGCTGTTATTACTACAGAAGTTCATGGTAAAAAAATAGAACTTTCGGATGGATTTTCCAACAAGTGAACTAAGATGATCATATTACAAGCCAAAGAGAGACTTTTTCATGATTCTGAAATTATAAGTCTAGGCTAAAACTTTAGACAAATGAAGTCTTAAACATTAGGTAGAAATTATTCCTCATCCTCTTTCATAGCCTTCCTGCATAATAACACAAAAGTGAACAAAAATTGCCTCAAAATTAGCAATAGTAGTTACCCCAAATCTAGATTTCTGACGGGTTTTTTTTTCACATTTTTAATTCAACGTGATAATTTGTTTCTCAGATAATAACCTAGTCAGCTCCCCACTTTTATGCATCTCTGAAACAATATCAAACCCACCAATAAAATTACCCTTCACGTAAACCTGAGGATAAGCTGACCAATTAGACAACACTTTTAGTCCCTCTCTGACCTCTTTATCAAGAAGCACATCAAATATCTCAAATGGAGATCGTTCTTCTCGAAGGATTTGAATAATGCTGTTCTCCGAATAACCATTCGGCTCATCATTTTTCCCTTCCCTAAAAACCATTACAGGTTTTGCATTAACCAAGTCCTTCAGATGAGACATTAGCTTATTGCTCAATCCAGTAACTGAGTCAGCAACCCCAGTGGTACTACTACCACCATCAAACCCATGATCTCTGAAAACACTACTTACGCCGGCCAGTTAGAATATAATTTTACAGCCTCTCTTATTTTATTGTCTGCTACGACATCAAAACTACCAAAAGCAACACCTTCCTTGTGCAGTACATCAATTACTGTTTTACTGGACTGACATTTTGGCAGATCAGGGCTACCCTCCATAAACAGGAAAATGCGATGAGAGTCAATAAGTTGCTTCACGCGTCCTGCCAAATCACTAGACAGACCAGGTGTTGGATTTTGATGATCAGATGAACTCCCTGGTTCCTTTGACATCTCTTGTACTTTTTCAATTACAGTGGCGCCCGCAGCCATTCCAAGGCTGGCTGGTGCAGCGGGCCCTGCCAAGTTGGTAGGTCCTGCTAGGCTAGCAATTTTGTTAGCCAGGCTTGAAGGGTTTGCATCCCTCAAGGTTTCCACAATTTTACCATCCTGGAATGTAAACATACCATAACTACGTATTTTGTATTATCTAAACAAAGGCAAACAATGATAACAATACTTATGGTGGGATGCTACCAGTAGTTACAGTCCCTGATTTGATAACTATTTGTGATTTATTTTTTATTTATGAAAGGCTCACAACTCACAAATCCTACTACCATTAGTGTGTTTTCATCGAGTCTAACTAAGATCTCAAGTTATTCTAGTACCAAATCACCTGTGGTTACCCTGCTGGTCAAGTGGTCATTTGCAAAAGAAGAAATCACAATAATATAAACTAAATTGGACATAGAAGCCACAACACAATTACAAGCAGTAAAAGAAGGGAGAAATAATGAGACAACAAAGTATAACCAATTTAGGGGACATGATAACCATGCATTTATTAACCTACAGTACATAGAAGTTCCAGAATTGCTGATAAGTTGAAATGACACAAAAATCTGGTACCAATTAATATATCCAAAAATTGGATATAGATGATTAGCTAACCTTGTAGAACAGAAAATATGGAACTTTTGACACTTTATAAGCTTCTGAAATCTCATGTTTCCCTTCAAAATCCACCTGGAAAAGAACAACAGATAAATTCCATGACCGTAAATGGAAGTGATCTCAATTTTTTTATTTGTGATATTACTAGTTAAGGTTTCATATTTTCTAGCCTTCCCATCACATTTGATAAAACAATCTCATAATCCTGCTTATCATTTCGACAATTACTCGGGTAGAAATTCCACATGCAATCAATTTGACTATTAAGGCAAGATGATATACAAATTCGATATATCAAAACCATTCATTCATCAAGAAAATTTCCCGAGAAACAGTGCCTAGGTACACAAAGTGCAATTCTTTGATAACAACGTTGGGGTTCATGAAATGTCAAATAATTATGGAGATGAATAAAGGGAAAAGTTGGAGGGAGACCCGAAGAAAAAGTGCATGAGGAAAATCAGTGGCAAGTTGGGAAAAGACTTGGTCTATCTGCCTCGACGCCTCACACTGTGATTCGGAGAAATGCACCACCACAATCGGTGTCACACCATGTATCGCCTCCTCCAACTCTTCCTTGGATCCGATTTCCTTCAAATTTCCCATGGAAGACAATCTCTTCTCTCTGTTCGATTGCGATCCGAGATGGTGCAAGAATAGAATTAATGGGAGTACAAAGAGAGACGAGTGTGGTAGATAGGAATGAATCCGGTGCATGGCGCTATGCGTGATTTTTTTTTTTAGATACTGACACGTGGATAATATATTTTTGATACGTGGCGATCTTGAGTAATTCCGATCCAATTGAAAGTTATTGAGAAACATAATTGTGAAATGCATTTAAGTTATCTTCATGTGCGTTTGCTAGAAGTATTTAAGTTATTTTCATGTGCGCTTGCTAGAAGCAAGCAATGTACAATTTTTGTTGGGACTGAAATAATAAAAAGGAGATTTTAAAATATATCTGTATAAGTGTACAAGACGATATCATATATATCGAGTATCACACTTTGAAACTGCTGAAACCATTGACATTTCAGAATTTCCCCTTTTTATATCTCACTCGTATTTTAACAAAATTATTAAAAAAAAAAGATCCTAAATGTACGATTTTTGGACGCATATGCTAAAAGTGTGATCCAAGAATTTTTGCAATTACTTCAGATGTCTCAATGTTTATTGGGAAAATAAGGTTGTACTGTGCGTATTTATTTTATCTTTAAACATCCTTACAATTAAAAATTGTTATAGTTGGTATTCACTATTCAGCTTAATGATATTGTTATCATATTGTTTTGCCATGGGATAAAATTAGTGCGATCATTGACGGGTTTTCTTTTACAGGTAAACATAAAAACAATATGTCAGAATTCTTAAAGTTATGCATGTTACAATTTTTTTTTTTTGCTGAAGCTCAGATGAATAAAATTTAAATTGTCTGTTTTAAACTTATAATTTAAAAGGTTGATCGATTTTTGTAGGCAAACAATACAAAGTTTAGATTAAGACAAAATAAATAGTGTTCAATCTAGTGATCTAGGTTCAATATAAATTTTGCTAATTAGCTAACTGCACAGAGTTTCTGACATAAATATTAGGTAGATTCAATTATTTGTATCTACCCATATATAATCCAGTAGTCTGATTATAAAAACACTACGTATACCATGAAGTTACAAAAGTTGTACCTGTAAACCAACCCCTAAAACAAAATAAGCACAAAGAAAGAGCAAGAGGCCCGACCATCCTACAAAAACGAAACGGTCTCTTCGTAACCAGTCATCCATAATATCAAATAAATTATTTTGATTTTTGGTAAATCTACCAAGAGCTATAGTCATAGTGATCCTCCTGTTCAATTACTTCAACCATTTTCGAACACCTCATGGTAATTCTAAGGCATATGATTGTTCAATCATCTATGGATGATTTCTCCTTCAATGCCCTTTTATTTACAATGGGTTTCGAAGATACAAGTTCTTTTTATTTTCAATGCCCTTTTATTTAATGGAGCGTTTGGCATGCATGAGTTTAGTCTAAATTTTAAGTTAGTAATCTAACTTGTTAATCTATAATTGCCAAACGAGTTTGAAATTAATGAGATAAGCACTCATGTTAGAATTAAAATTTTCTAACTTCATCTCTTATTAAATACTAATCTCAAAAGTACTAACTTTAATCTCCAATCCCACTAACTTATGACGTAAACTTTAATTACAAAACAAAGAACAATTCGATCTGTAATAAGAAATGCGAACTCTTCTTCAGTCAAAATTTCGTCAAGGAAAAACCCATGGACATCAGTGCGGACGTCAGCACCAGTTCCCTTGACTCCCTCCCCACGCCAGCAATGAAACTAGGAAGACTAGCCTCATTAAATCAAGACCGCATAAAAGCAAACCTTGACAAATCGTGGCCGCACACCTTTTTTTTTTTTCCTTTGGTCTGACAAATTAGCAATCTTTAGTATCCCACCCTTTACCGAGTCACAACTCCACTGGACTAATTTTCTTTTTGGCTAGTTGGTTTGTGTAATTCTGGTTTTTTTTTTTTTTTTTTTTTTTTTTTTTTTTTTTTTTTTTTTTTTTCCTTCCTTAGCAGCCGCTGCTAAGTTGTCTAAAAAAAAAAAACTCCACTGGACTAAGCCATGTACGCATTATGCCATATATAACTCCATGGATTCCTGGCCTAATGTGTGCCACAATTCATCCAAGATTAATTTGATATTGCTTGTTAAATTAATCCTTTTTGATTGATACCATCTTAAATGGAAGCAAAGAAGAGGTAAATCCAGTTTATCTTAGACAGTAATTTAACTGCAAATAGAGTGACAATAAAATTCATTCTCACTAAATCACCATTCTATCTTTTGCTGTCAGGATTGCGTTAGTAACTGGAGGGAACAAAGGGATTGGATTCGGAATATGCAAGCAACTTGCATCTAAAGGTGTAACTGTCATTTTAACTGCCAGAGATGAGAAAAAAGGCCAGGAGGCAATTAAAAAGCTTAGTGATGAATTTGGTTTAACGAATGTAATCTTTCACCAACTAGATGTCACTAATAATTCACACATTGTGGCAGTGGCTGATTTTGTGAAGACCCGTTTTGGAAAGCTAGATGTCTTAGTAAGGCGCATCATCCTTCTTTTCAAATAATTTCTTCTCATTTCGTTCAGTTTTTTATATATGTTTTTGTATTATGTATGCATGGAGACTAATAGCTATATATGTGTATTATTGCAGGTAAACAATGCTGTAGGTGGTGGTTATTACTTGCCACAACCGCTTGATATGCAGGTTAATTAATTTAATACTGAATTTGAGGAGCTCGTTTTGCCTTTTCGTTTGACCTCGATCTACTAGCCTTAGATGTTTACTTGAATCCAAAAATAAGAAGGGGGTGGGGGGGGGGGGGGAATTTGTCAAAAAGAAAAAAACGATTTAATTAGTTAACCATATACTTTGCTTCATCTTTAACTACCAGCAGCTTACAAAAGAAATATCTTTTGGTTACATTTGAATGACAAAATTTATTCTCTTATGTAACTTAAATTGACAGATTCCATGGGAAGAAAGATACGCCTTTATGACAAAAACTCACATTGAAACCTATGAGCTAGTTGAAGAATGTTTGAAAATAAATTATTTTGGAATGAAATACCTCACCGAAGCACTCTTACCTCTTCTTGAATCATCCGACTCTGGAAGAGTAGTAAATATATCATCCAATGCTGGACGACTAAGGGTAACCTACGAGAAAATTTTCAAAGTTTAAAATACAAAAAAAAGTACTTTTTTCCATCTATTTCAAATTATTTCAATTGAAGTTGCTGATCCTCCTTGTTTCGTTTTACAGTTTCTTAACAATGAGGGTCTCGTGAAAGAACTTGACGACATAAACAACTTAACATTGGAAAAGCTTGATGATCTCGTCAAATCCTATCTAAAATCTTACAAGGAAGGTGCACTGGAGGAGAATGGTTGGAAATTACCAGGGGGATTCGGTACATACAAAGCATCTAAAATTTTCGTCAATGCCTACACTAGAATTGCTGCCAAGATGTATCCCAATCTGTACATTAATTGTGTGCAACCGGGTCATACCCAGACTGAAGGCAGTTCCTGCACTGGGTCACAAACTATCGAAGAAGCCGCCAGGTCGCCGGTAATGCTTGCATTGGATGACAGCGGCCGGACTGGGCTCTTCTATGACCGCACTGAGATTACGGCCTATTATTAATTAAGTATTGGGGGTACTAGAAAGATGTTTGCGAAATATCATTAGAAATATTAACATAAGAAGGAAAAAAATCATTATTTGCTTATTCCTATTTTTTTTTTATTGTTTAGAGTATGCGGTTTGTAATAAGAATTTATAGTGAACGGAAATAAAGGTAGAAATAAAATTGATTATATTATATATATCTTCTGCTAGATTTCTATAAAGGAAGTTTGAACTCAATCATAAGAAAAAGAAACAAACTAGCTATTTCTCTTTTCAAATAAATGATTTTTCTTTGTTTTCCTTTGGCTAACATAAGCAAATATTATCATTTCAATAACGATTCTTTGGGCACTATGGTTGGAGAGGAATAATAGACTTTTCAGGAATGAAGAAAGAAGCGTTGATTCACTTCTACACTGGTTATTGCTATAGCATAAGTGTTTCGTCAATCTCTTGAGTCGCAGCTAGCTTGTTTTTTATTTTATTTTTTCTTTTCTTTTTACTTCCTTGGTAGCCTCTACTAAGTATATTTCTAAAAAGAGAACCAGCTCTTGGTCTAGTGGTAAAGAACAATGCTCCTTGACTTTTTGAGTGAAAGGTCGCATGTTCGAAACCTGGCTGGGGGGACTTTCATAGACATTTAATTTAAAAATAAGTTGGGTGGCTTAGACCTACAATTTATATTAAAAAAAAAGTATATTTCTACAAAAAAAAACATAAGCAAATATTGAAAATTCTAAGCTTAATCTATTTGATGGGTGGGCCTCTGTCATATATACCCGTTTGATTTAATAAAAAAAAATTTAAAATGACTGATCCAAATAGTATAATATGATCTTCATATTAAAAATCTCATAGAAGATCAAATTTTTCTATTTTTAATATATTTTTTCGGATTTTAAATAATCTTAGATTTAATTAATTTTGAACCCTATAACAACAACTTTTTAAAAATCTAAAAAAAAATTAAATATATATTTTTTAAATATGCAAAATTTAGTCTTTAAGGAGACTTTGATATGAAGATTATTTTGAACAATTCGTAAGAGTCACTTGATCTTTCAAAATTAAAATCTAATTTAATTTAAAGCCAAATCAATTTGATCACAGTTTTTCTCAATAAAAAATAAAGCAAGCGGAAATAGTACATAACTATCAGTGACCTTCGTAACTAGCCCCCCTTCATAACTAAAGTTTTACTTTATGTTCCACAGCACTATAAAATATCAATCAATATAACTTTTGCTTAATCCTCTTTTAAAGTGATATAAAGACGAGTTAAGCGAATAAGATGGACCAAATTCTCTCTCCTTGATTTATTTCATGATCCAAAATAGGTTATCCCATCGATCTATCTTGATTCAAACCTAAAGACTCTTTTTTAAAGATAAATGAGGGTAAACTTTGATCTTATATTTAAAATTTGAACATCCACGAAGAATTTTCAGCCAAATTTAAAACTAACGATTTTCATTGAAGTTGTGTTTTACGGTTTTGCCATCAAAACGTGGTCCACACCAAAACTCTGCGCCACAACATCTATCTATCGCAGCTCACCGAGATTCACTCAAGCAAACGAGACTAGAGAAAGGAGACACCAAAATTCTACACTTTTTTATACCAGTTGTTAGCAGTGAAATCCTGACCACAATACACGAGATGAAGAGAAAATTATAAAAAGATACCAGGTCCTAAACAAAAATCAGATTTTATTTTCTTCCGTTAAATTTACAAATTAATTACATTACTTTTATAGTCTCTAAATAAAGAAAATTACAAAGGTCCAACCACAAGTTCTAAATATAAAAGTTTCAAATAAAATAATATAAATATTTTTTTTTATGGATTGAGACAGTCCGTTTTAGTCACCATATTCCAACGAAATTAATTCACCACCACCACCCATGTATCGGCAGTGTTTTTAAAAATGTACCGGCACTTTACCGGACAAGTGGCCAAAATCCAATATTTTTCGGTATTTTTCAAAATTAACCGGTATTTTCTCTCACACAGTACTGAATACCTCCGCTTCGGTCACTGTTCTGGTTCTCGGTATTATTAGAATTTTTCGGTATCCAAGTACGGTTTTCAATTTTAACTCAAAACGGAGACGGGCCGGCAAGATTTAGTTTCCTTCAAATTTTCCAATGAAGACGGGCTCTTCTCTGTTTTCTCTCTCCGAACGTAATAGAATGCGATAGGAGTAGAAACAGAGAATGTGGCAGATAGAAACGTAAGATTTTATATTTTATTTACATAGGTTTTCTTGAATTTCTATTTTCATATATAGGTTGAAAGTTTCTTTAGTAGACTGGGCCCATGTAGTAACACGTAACGTGGCGACAATATTGTGTAATTTAATTTCCTTTGCGTCTAGCCGTCTAGGTCTAGCCTCCCCATCAAGTAATTCCCTTGAATGAATCTTTTTTTAATTTGACACGTTGGTAATTGGTCAGTGCGAACGGCCGAACGACATTACTTGGTCCTTGACTCTTTCCCCACGTCAGCAATGACTCGATCTAGCAAGAGTGGAAGACTAGCCTCATGTCATGAGATCACAACCGCACAAAGTGAAAATTGACCAAATCCTGGCCGCACACCTCTATCAATACAGAGAATTGAACTAGCTCACATTTTTTTTGCCCCTTTTGTTAGTTTGTTCTTTGGTCTAACAAATTAGCAATTTTCATTGTCCGTTTCCCAAGTCACAGTTCCACTGGACGAAACCATATACGCATTAGTATATATAATCAATGGATTCTTGGCCTTTGGGTACCGTACCACAACTCATCCAAGATTTTCATCGTGCTTGTTCAATCCTTTTTGATACATACACGTGCGTGCTAAATGGAAGGAAATAACAGGTAACAAAAAGAATAAGAAATATTAATTGTTTATTCTGCACTGTTAATATGTTATTTAACTTCAAATTATATATGTGACATCCTTTCTTTTCTAGTATACAACAGAACTCATTCACACTAAATCATCATTCTATCATTTGGTATCAGGATTGCGTTGGTCACCGGAGGGAACAGAGGGATTGGATTCGGAATATGCAAGCAACTTGCATTTAAAGGCGTAACTGTCATTTTAACTGCCAGAGATGAGAAACGAGGCAAGGAGGCAATTAAAGAACTCAGTGATGAATTTGGTTTGACGAATGTAATATTTCATCAACTAGATGTCACTGATAATTCAAGCATTATGTCGTTGGTTGATTTTGTCAAGGACCGTTTTGGCAAGCTAGATATTTTAGTAAGGCGCATCATCCTTCTTGTCAAATATTTTCTTCTCATTTTGTACAATCGTTCTTGTATTTTTTTTTTTTTGTATGGACAAATAATATCTATGAGTTTTTACAGGTAAACAATGCTGCAGTTGGTGGTGCTGACGTACCACAACCACTTGATTTGGAGGTAAATAAAATGTAATTATGTGCCGGTATAATTAAAATAGTCCAGGACGGTAATCTTGATTTTTAATTTAATTAAAAAATATTATAGAGTTATTGTCAATAATGTGAATATTTGTCTGAAAATTTAATCCACATGACAAACTAGAAAAACTGTATATATTGGATTCCATTAGAACTCATCATTTGTTTGGAATAGCCACGAAGCGCTGAATAATTTCATATAATAAGAAAAAACTATATAGAAGATACAAAAATTTATTAGTACTATACTTTTACTTCTACACTACAAAAATTATAAAATATAGATTTTTTTGGATAGTGCTATTGATTAAATGATAACCGAATAATAGTTATAACTTTTTATTATAAAGTGACGCAATGGAAAAATTTATTGCAGCAGTTGAGGAGTTCATTTTGTCTTTTCTTTTGACCTCTTCTAGACTTATATCATTAAGGGAAAACAAATTAAAATATGATTGTGTTATAAGCAAAAACAATTTAATTAGTGAACAATATATATGTTTACTACCAGTAAATTCAGCAATTTATATAAAAAAAAATTTTTTGCTACACGTTATTGACAAATTATTCTCTTTTGCAACTTTTAAATTGGCAGATTCCATGGGAAGAGAGACTTGATATTTTGTTAAAAACCCACTATGAAAACTATGAGCTGGCTGAAGCATGTTTAAAAACCAACTATTTCGGAGTGAAATACCTCACGGAAGCACTCTTACCTCTTCTTAAATCATCCGACTCTGGAAAAGTAATAAATGTCTCATCCAATTACGGAAGACTAAAGGTAAACAACTCAAAATTTTAATCTGATAATTAATGCAAAGCCTAAAATAGAAATGAACATGTACACCATATATTTTTAAAATTACAACAGTTGAATTTGTTGGTCCTTGTTATATTATTTTTCAGCATCTAAACAATGAGGAACTGGTGAAAGAACTTGGCGACATAAACAACTTAGCACTAGAAAGGATTGATGATCTTGCCAAATTCTTTCTGAAATCTTGTAAAGAAAATACACTGGACCAGAATGGTTGGAAAATATCGGAGGGATTCCGAGCGTATAAAGCATCCAAAATTCTTCTCAATGCTTACACTAGAGTTACTGCCAAGAACCACCCCTGTCTGCGTGTTAATTGTGTGACACCAGGACATGTCAACACTGGATTTAGTGGCCACACGGGGCCACTTACTGCAGATGAAGGTGCCGAGGGGGTGGTAACACTTGCATTGGC
Organism: Rhynchospora pubera; assembly: GCA_028095005.1. Taxonomy (NCBI): domain Eukaryota; kingdom Viridiplantae; phylum Streptophyta; class Magnoliopsida; order Poales; family Cyperaceae; genus Rhynchospora; species Rhynchospora pubera. The sequence goes on from CM051462.1 coordinate 55,285,009, forward strand.
TGATGATGGTCCAACTGGCCTCTTCTATGAGCGCGCAGAGATCTCGACCTTTTAAGCATTTGGCTGCTAGATACATGATTGCGACATTAATTTATTGAAATAAATAAATCGTTATTATGTTATTCAGTTTTTTTGTTTATATAGGATGCATTTTGTAATAAGAAAATATGGTGAATGGATATTTAAGGTACAAATAAAAGTTGGTGCGAGTGTGCTATACCGTATAAGTATTCATGGCTCCGTTTGGATAGGTGTGGGGAAAAGGGAAGAAGTGGGAAGAAGTATTGAGAAGTGTGTAACTTTGTGAAAAATTTGGATTGTTTATAATTTTTTTTTTCTTCTTCCTTCTTCTTCTTTTTTCTTCCAACGATCCAAATGCACCCCATAGGTGGGGAGATTTTTTACATTACCATTGATGATATCAGTATGACGTCCACAATCCACTCATCTCCATTTTACGGAACAATAGTAGCCTCCATTTCTGAATTTCATATTAAATACAGTTTAGTTTTTAAATTGTTTAGGTGCCATTACAAATTTATTCGGCTATAAAAATTTATGTGAGTGTTCACAGAATTATGAAGGATTCGAAAATATAATTTTTTTAATTATATACTTATAAAATATTTTATATGATTTTTTGAATCTCATAAAATTTATTCTACAGAAGAATTTTTTTTTTGTCAATGCTTAGAGGCCTTGAAAAAAATATTTTGTTATAAAAATTTATGTACTTACTCATGAGTATATGTAGAATTTATTGATATAAAATTTTATAATTATAGATTTATAAAATATTTTAAATAATTTTATTGAATCTCACTTAATTTTCGTAATTTCATAAATGTCATTATATTTTTAATTATTCTAAGGAATTTACAATTTTACTAATGCATGAAATTTTATATAAATGATCTCAAAATTATAAAAAATCCAATCATGGAATTGGGCTATTTTTATCTAATCATACAATTTTGTGAAATATGAAATGTGTGGTACTTTTTCAATTATTTGAGGTCAATTACTAATTCAATTAGCCAAACACTTTTATATCCTTCATCACAAAAAATTATTAAATATCCAGTAATTATAGAGTTTACCCGGATTATGGTCCGATTCACGGTTTACGCGGTTGAACCGGCCGGTCCGGTAGGGTGTTTAAAACACTGAAAAACACACCAAAATTCCACACTTTGATACCAGTTGTTACCAGTGAAATCCTAACCACAATACACGAGATGCGGAGAAAATTATAAAAAGACACAAGTTTCAACAAAAAAATCAGATTTTTTTTTCTTCCGTTAAATTTACAAATATATAACATTACTTTTATAGTCTCTAAATAAATTAACAAAGTTACAAAGGTCCAAACACAAGTTCTAGATATAAAAGTCTAAAATAATATAAATATATATTTCTTTTATGGATTGAGACAGTCGGTCGTTTTGAGTTAAAATTAAAACATAAATCTCAATGCAGTCACAATATTCCAACGAAATTAATTCACCACCACCACCACAATTGATGTCAGGCCATATATCGCCTCCAACTTTGTTTTGGATACAGTTGTTGTTTCCTTCAAGTTTTCCAAAGAAGACAGGCTTTTCTCCCTCTCCGAACGCGGATAATATACCCCTTTTTTTGTCTCAAAAAATACGATAGGAGTAGAAACAGAGAGTGTGGCGGATAGAAACGTTTAAGATTTTATATTTTATTTGCTTGTGACAATTTTTTCTGTTCTGAACTTCTGATTGTTATGGTAAACTAGTTGTGTCTGCATATTGACACAAATCTGCTAGTATTTGGTAATATTTGTTTCTTAATTCATATATGTTATGTTTTAGTTTTATGGTAATTAGAAAATAAGAAAGCAATTGTTATTCTAGACACTATTGTATATTGTATTAGGAAATATATTTCTTACTATGTAATAGATGTAATAGTAGTATAAAGTAATGAAAGAAAACAGAAAATGGTGTAGCAAGATTTACACACCACAAAATTTTCTCTCTGTTCTATATGTAATCATTGTGAATTGAGTTGATTATTTGAGTATTTCCAACAATTGGTATCAGAGCGCATTGTTATGAGAGACAACAACACCGAGATAAAGAAGACTCCACCACCGAAAGTACTGGTGCGAGGAGGTGGTGTGCCAATCCAGTACCCCATGTTGAACCATGAGAATTATGGCTTGTGGGCTATAAAAATGAAGATCATCATGCGATCCCTGTGTGTTTGGGAAGCAATAGATGGTAGTGCATCGATTGATGTAGAGAAGGATCATGGTGCCATGGCAGCGATCTCTCAAGCCGTGCCAGATGATGTGATGATGGCAATTGCTGAAAAGGAAACAGCGAAGGAGGCGTGGGAGGCAATCAAGGAGATGAGTATAGGTGAGGACCGTGTCAAAAAAGCAAGGGCACAAGTGCTAAAGCAACAGTTTGATCGGATTGTTATGGATGATTCCGACAACATTCTTGATTTTTCAAGGAGATTTACTTGTGTTGTGAGCGAGATTCGCTCTCTTGGAGAAGAATTGAAAGAAAGCATTGTAGTTGAAAAATTATTTGGAGTTGTCCCTGATAGGTTTCTTCCAATTATTGGTACCATAGAACAATGGGGGGACATGACCATGATGTCTGTTACAGAGGCAATAGGGCGATTGCGAGTCTTTGAGGAAAGTTTGAAAGGGAGACGCAAATTTGAGGAAGAAGAAGAGCAATTATTATTGACACGTGCACAGTGGGAAGCATTAACTCTAAAAGAAAAGAAAGACGGTGAAGGAAAAAGGACATATAAAAAATTTGACAAGTCAAAGGTTAAGTGTTTCAATTGCTTAGAATATGGTCACTTTGCTTCTGAATGCACCCAATTTCAAAAGGAGAAGGCATATGTGATAGAAGTGGAAGATGATGAACCAGCCTTATTGATGCTTGAAGCAAGTGAGTTGATGTGAAATCCGACACGACTAGCTTAGGGAAGTGAATGTTATGGTAAGCTAGTTGTATCTGCATATTGACACAAATCTGCTAAAGCAATAGCATACAAACATAGAACGTTATTTTTTGTTAAGTACTAGTATTTGGTAATATTTGTTTCTTAATTCATATGTTATGTTTTAGTTTTATGGTAATTAGAAAATAAGAAAGCAATTGTTATTTTAGGCAGTATTGTATTAGAAAATATATTTCTTACTATGTAATAGATGTAATAGTAGTATAAAGTAATGAAAGAAAACAAAAAATGGTGTAGCAAGATTTACACACCACAAAATTTTCTCTCTATTCTATCTGTGATCATCGTGAATTGAGTTGATTATTTGAGTATTTCCAACACTGATCCGTCAAAGTGATAGTTTCTTTAGTAGACTGGACCCACGTACTAATACGTGGCGACAAGATCGTGTAATTTCCTTTGCGTCTAACCTCGGAAGTCGGAACCTCCCCATCAAGTAATCCTTTTGAATGAATCTTTTTAATTTGACAAGTTCCTAGTGATAGTCAAAATTTGGTCAAGCCATCGGCGTCTAATAAATACTAAATAGTGAGCCCATGGTCCATGGACGTCAGCGCGAACGACATCACTTGGTTCTTGACTCTATCCCCACGTCAGCAATGACTCTAGCTATGAAGAGTGGAAGGCCAGCCTCAACTCATGAGATCACAGCCGCACAAAGTGAAAATTGACCGAATCCTGGCCGCACACCTCAATCAATACAGACAATGGAATTTTTTTTTTGAAACTTTGACAGTGGCTGCCAAAGTCACTTTTGGAAATTGGAATCAATACAGACAATGGAATTACTAGCTCACTTTTTCCCAAGTCACTTCATTGGTCTAACAAATTAGCAATTCTCATTGTCCGTTTCCCAACTCACAGTTCCCCTGGATAAAACCATATACACCTTTGTATATATAATCAATGGATTCTTGGCCTTTGGGTACCACAATTCATCCAAGATTTTCATAGTGCTTGTTTAATTCTTTTTGATACACGTGCGTGCTAAATGGAAGGAAACAAGAGGTAAAAGAAAAAGAAATATTGTTTTTCCGCACTGTTATTTAACTTCAAATTATATATGTGACATCCTTTCTTTTCTAGTATACAACAGAACTCATTCACACTAAATCATCATTCTATCATTTGGTATCAGGATTGCGTTGGTCACCGGAGGGAACAGAGGGATTGGATTCGGAATATGCAAGCAACTTGCATTTAAAGGCGTAACTGTCATTTTAACTGCCAGAGATGAGAAACGAGGCAAGGAGGCAATTAAAGAACTCAGTGATGAATTTGGTTTGACGAATGTAATATTTCATCAACTAGATGTCACTGATAATTCAAGCATTATGTCGCTGGTTCATTTTGTCAAGGACCGTTTTGGCAAGCTAGATATTTTAGTAAGGCGCATCATCCTTCTTGTCAAATATTTTCTTCTCATTTTGTACAATCGTTCTTGTATCTTTTTTTTTTTTGTATGGACAAATAATATCTATGAGTATTTACAGGTAAACAATGCTGCAGTTGGTGGTGCTGACGTACCACAACCACTTGATTTGGAGGTAAATATAATATATTATGTTCCGGCCGGTATAATTAAAATCGTCCTGGACGTTAATTTTTATTTATAAATTTATTAAAAATATTATTAGGAGTATTATTGCCAATGTGAATATTTATCATAAAATTTAATCCACATGACAAACTAAGAAAAGGTGTATATATTTTTGGGGGCCGTTTGGATTGCTTAGAAATTTGGGGAATTTGGAGAATTTTCTATTCCTAGACGTAAATTTATTGAGAAGTGTGTAACTTTGTGAAGAGTTTGGATTGTTTATAATAAATTTATGATTAGGAATTGGAAAATCCTCAAATTACGGCACCATCCAAATTAACAGACCCTTGGATTCCATTAAATCTCATCATTTGTTTGGAACAGCCACCAACCGCTGAAAATAATTTCTTATTATAAGAAAAATTATATAGAAGACACGAAAAAATTATTAGTATTATATTTTTACTTCGATACTACAAAAGAAAAACATAAAATATAGATAATTTAGATTGTGCTATGGATTAAATAATCACAGAATATAGTTATTACTTTTTTTTATTATAAAGTGATGCACTGGCGAAATTTATTGCAGCATTTCAGGAGTTCATTTTGTCTTTTCTTTGACCTCTCCAAAGCCTTATATGTTTACTCTCTCGTACTTCCACCTACGGACTAAATCTTGAAGCCGAAAACAGGGAAATAAATAAAAATGATTTATGTCATAAGCAAAACAATTTAATTAGTGAAAAAAATATATATGTTTACACTTTGGTTTCACCTAGCAATTTGTATAAGAATATATATATTTTTATTAATTGTGAATGACAAACTATTCTCTTTTATACAACTTTAAATTGGCAGATTCCGTGGGAAGAGAGACTTGATATTCTGTTCAAAACCCACTATGAAAACTATGAGCTGGCTGAAGCATGTTTAAAAACCAACTATTTCGGAGTGAAATACCTCACGGAAGCACTCTTACCTCTTCTTAAATCATCCGACTCTGGAAAAGTAGTAAATGTCTCATCCAATTACGGAAAACTAAAGGTAATTAAACAACTCAAAATTTTTAATCTGCTAATGCAAAAGCTAAAATAGAAATGAATATGTGCACCATGCACCATTTATTTTAAAATTACAAGAAGTTGAATTTGTTAGTCCTTGTTATATATTATTTTTCAGCATTTAAACAATGAGGAACTGGTGAAAGAACTTGACGACATAAACAACTTAGCACTAGAAAGGATTGATGATCTTGCCAAATTCTTTCTGAAATCTTGTAAAGAAAATGCACTGGAGCAGAATGGTTGGAAAATATCGGAGGGATTCCGTGCGTATAAAGCATCTAAAATTCTTCTCAATGCTTACACTAGAGTTACTGCCAAGAACCACCCCAGTCTGCGTGTTAATTGTGTGCAACCAGGACATGTCAACACTGGATTTAGTAACCACACGGGGCCACTTACTGCTGATGAAGGTGCCGAGGGGGCGGTAACACTTGCATTAGCTGATGGCGGTCCGACTGGCCTCTTTTATGAGCGCACAGAGCTCTTGTCCTTTTAAGCATTTCGCTACTAGAATCTAGAGACATGTTTACGGCATTTATAGAAATAAATAAATCATTATTATGTTTATTCTGTTTTTTTTTTTGTTTATAAAGGATGTATTTGGTAATAAGAAACTATTGTGAATCGAAATAAGGTATAAATAAAAGTTGGTGGAGATGCTATACTGCTATAGGCATGGTTGGCATCTGTCAGGAACTAGTAGTTTGCGAACAAGAGTTGGGAAGCGTGAACCAAATTTGGGACCGCAATTGACGAACAAAGAACTAGGTCTTATTCCTATTTTTCAGTTTTTTTGCGAACTGAGTACTGGAACAGGGAACAAGCTGTTCATGTGCAGTATACTCCTATGTTTGGTTGGAGGTGTAGTGAAGTTAGAGGTTGAAATTAGTACTTTTGAAGTTTGTGGTTGAAGTTAAGTTGGAGATTGTAAAAAGTTAGTATAAACTTGAGGTTAGAACATGATGTTTGGTGTGATATGATTGGGTTAGAGATATAAAAAAAATAATAAAATATTAGTTTAGTTATTTTTTTTTCTTTTATAACTAATTATATCTACTATGATAAATGTTATATTAATTATCATAATAATAATAATAATAATAATATTTTACCAACAATATTATGATTACTGCATTATAACATTAATTATTATGTAATTTTTATAGCTATAATTGTCATTAATTATACTATTATATTTATTATTGTAATTTTAATCATAATTAATGTTATAATTATTACTAAATAATAATAATAACTAGAAACGATTGAAACAATACTTTCAATTTAATTATTTGCATTTTATATCCTTAATTACCATGTATTATCCAATTTTTTTTAAGAAATAATAAATGAATCATATTCTAGACAGTATAAAGAGTTCAAATATAGATTATTGTGATGAAATGACTTTACAATGAAAGGAGAAACTATTGAAATACTCAAATGATATTCAGAATTGCATTATTTGCACATTATAAGCGTAATTACCATGTATTATCCAATATTTTTGAAATAATAACATACGAATCATATTCTAGACAATATAAAGAGTTTAAATATAGATTATTGTGATGAAATGACTTAAAATGAAACAAAAAACGATTGAAATACTGAAACGATACTCTGAATTTTATTATTGCATTTTATATGCATAATTACCAAGTATTATACAAATTTTTTTGAATAAATAATATATAATTCATACTCTAGACAATATAAAGAGTTTAAATATAGATTATTGCGATGAAATGACTTAGAATGGATCCAGAAATAATTGAAATGTTCAAATGGTACTTAGAATTGCATTATTTGATTTTTATAAGCGTAATCACCTTGTATTATCCAATCTTTAAGAGTAAATAACAAATGAATCATATTCTAGATAGTATAAATCGTTTAAATATAGATTATTGTGATGAATTGACATAGAATGAATCTAGAAATGATTGAAATGCTCAAATGATACACAGAATTGCAATATTTGCAATTTATATGAAAAATTAAAAATAAAAATTTAATCTTTCTGAAATAATAACATATGAATCACGTTCTAGAAATTATAAAGAGTTTATATGTAGAGTATTGTAATGAAATGACTTATAATGAAACTAGAACGATTGAAATGCTCAACTGTTACTCAGAATTGCATTATCTACAATTTATATACGTAATTACCTTGTATTATCAAATATTATTTAATAAATAACATATAAATCATATTTTAGACAGTATAAAGAGTTTAAATACAGATTATTATGATGAATTGACTTAGAATAAATCCAGAAATGATTGAAATAATCAAATGGTACTCAGAATTGCATTATTTGCACTTTATATGAGTAATCACCAAGTATAAATACTTTAAACATATGAATCATATGATAGACAGTATAAATACTTTAAACATAGATTATTTTGATGAATTGACATAGAATGAATGCTGAAACAATCGAAATTGCATTATTTACATTTTATATGCGTAATTACCACATATAATCCAATGTTTTTTGAATAAATGACATATGAATCAAATTCGAGACAGTATAAAGTAATGTCGATTATCGTGAAGAAATGACTTAGTATGAATCCAGAAAAGATTGAAATTCACAAATGATACTTAGAATTGCATTATTTGCAATTTATATGCGTAATTACCATGTATAATCCAACCTTTTTGAAATAATAACATATGAATCATATATTAGACATTATAAAAAGTTTATATGTAGATTATTATGATGAGATGACTTAGAATGAAACAGGAAACATTTGAAATGCTCAAATGTTACTCAGAATAGCATTATTTACACTTTATATGCGTAATTACCATGTATAATCCAATGTTTTTGAATAAATAATATATGAATCTAATTCGAGTAAGTATAAAGTATTTTAATGTAGATTATGTAATAAAATGACTGAGAAATAATCCAGAAACGATTGAAATGCTCAAACTATACTCAGAATTGCATTATTTGCACTTTATATGCGTAATTGCCATGTATAATACAATCTTTTTGATATAATAACATATGAAGATAGTATAATGTCTACTAGACATTATAAAGAGTTTATATGAAGATTATTGTGATGAAATGACTTAGAATGAATTCCAAAACCATTGAAATGCTCTAACAATACTCTGAATTGCATTACTTGCATTTTATATGACTAATTATCATGTATAATCCAATCTTTTTAAAATAATAACATATGAATCATATTGTAGACATTATAAAGACTTTATATGTTGGTTATTGTAATGAAATGACTTAAAATGAAATCCGAAAACGATTAAAAAGCTCAAACGATACTCTGAATTGTATTATTTGCACTTTTTATGCGTAATTACCCAGTATTATCCAATTATTTTGGAATAAATAACATATGAATCATATTCTAGACAGTATAAAGAGATTAATTGTAGATTATTGCGATGAAATAACTCAGAATGAATCCAGAAACGATAAAAATGCTCAAATGATACTTAGAATGGCATTATTTGCACGTTATATATGTAATTACCATGTAAAATTAAAACTTCATGAATAAATAACATATAAATCATATTATCAACGGTATAAAAAATTTTAATGTAGATTATTGCAACTAATTGATTCATAATGAATCCAGTAAAGATTGAAAAGCTCAAATGCTACTCAGAATTGCATTATTTGCACTTTATATGCGTAATTAACTTGTATAATACAATCTTTTTGAAAGAATAACATATAAATCCTATTCTAGCCAGTATAAAGAGTTTACATGCAGATTATTGTGATTAAATGACTTAGAATGAAACCAGAAACGATTAAAATGCTGAAACGATACTCTAAATTTCATTATTTGCACTTTATATGCGTAATTACCAAGTTTAATCAATTTTCTTTTTAATAAATAACATATGAATCATATTCTATACAATATAAAGAGTTTAAAAGCAGATTACTGTGATGAAATGACTTAGAATGAAACTAGAAATGATTGAAATTCTGAAACGATACTCGAAATTTCATTATTACAATTTACATGCGTAATTACCAAGTATTATCTAATTTTTTTGAATAAATAACATACGAATTATATTCTGGACTTTATAAAGAGTTTAAATATGGATTATTGCGAGGAATTGACTTAGAATGAATCCAGAAACGATTGAAATGATCAAATTGTACTCAAAATTGCATTATTTGCAATTTATATGCGTAATTATCTTGTATAATCCTATCTTCTTGTGTAAATAATATATGAATCTTATTGCGATCAAATGACTCAGAATGAATCCAGAAAAGATTGAAATGCTGAAATTTTACTCAGAATTGCATTATTTGCACTTTATGTGCATAATTTCCCTGTATAATCTAATATTTTTGAATAAATAACATATGAATCATATTCTAGACAGTATAGAGAGTTTAAATGAAGATTATTGTTATGAATTGACTTAGAATTAATCCAGTAATGAATGAAACGCCTAAATGATAATTAGAATAGTTTTATTTGCATTTTATTTGCGTAATTACCATGTATTATCCAATCTTTTTGAAATAATAACAGATGAATCATATTCTAGACATTATAAAGAGTTTACATGTAGATTATTGTGATGAAATAACTTAGATTGAAGACGGGATCGATTAAAATGCTAAAAGAATAGTCTGAATTGCATTGTTTGCACTTTATATGCGTAATTACCATGTATAATCAATTTTTTTGAAATAATAATATATGAATCATTTCTAGCCTTTATAAAGAGTATATATGTAGATTATTGTGATGAAATGAGTTATAATGAAAGCCAAAACGATTGAAATTGCTCAAATGATACACTGAATTGCATTATTTGCACATTATATGCGTAATTACCTTGTATTATCAAATCTTTTTGAGTAAATTACTTATGAATCTTATTCTAGACAGTATAAATTATTAAAATATAGATTATTGTGATGAATTGACTTAGAATTAATCGAAAAACGATTGAAATGCTCAAATGTTACTAAGAATTGCTTTATTTACCGTTTATATGCTTAATTACCATGTATAATGCAATGTTTTTGAATAAATAATATATGAATCAATTTCGAGATAGTATAAAGTGTTTAAATGTAGATTTTGTGATGAAATGACTCAGAATGAATTTCAAAACGATTGAAATGCTCAAATGATACTCAGAATTGCATTATTTTCACTTTATATGTGATGAAATAACTTAGAATGAAACCGGAATCGATTGAAATGCTCAAACGATACTTTGAAGTGCATTATTTGAACTTTATATGCGTAATTACCATGTATAATCCAATATTTTTGAAATAAAAACATATGAATCATATTCGAGACATTATAAAGAGTTTATATGTAGATTATTGTGATAAAATAACTTAGCATTAAATCCGAAATGATTGAAGTGCTAAAACGATACTTGAAATTTCATTATTTGCACTTTATATGCGTAATTATGATGTATTGTCCAATTGTTTTTTGAATAAATAACAAATGGATCATATTATGGACAGTATAAAGAGTTTAAATGTAGATTAGGGCGATGAAATAACTCATAATGAATCCAGAAACGATTGAATTGCTCAAATGATTCTTAGAATGGCATTATTTGCACTTTATATTTTTAATTACCATGAATAATCCAAACTTCTTGAATAAATAACATATAAATCATATTCTTGACTATATAAAGAATTTAAATATAGATTATTGCGATAAAATGATTCAGAATGAATCCAGAAAAGATTGAAAAGCTCAAATGATACTTAGAATTGCATTATTTGCACTTTATATCCGTAATTAACATGTTTAATCCAAAATTTTTGAATAAAGAACATAAAAATCAAATTCTTGATAGAATAAATAGTTTAAACATAGATTATTTTGATGAATTGAATTAGAATTAATCTAGAAACAACTGAAATGCTCAAATGATACTCACAATAACATTGTTTGCACTTTATATTCGTAATTACCCTGTATAATCCAATATTTTTTTAAATAATGACTTAGAATGTAACAAGAAACAATTGAAATGCTGAAATGATACTCTGAATTTAATTATTTGCACTTTATATGCGTAATTACCAAGTATTATCTAATTTTTTTGAATAAAAATATATGAATCATATTCTAGACAATATAAAGAGTTTATATCAAGATTATTGTGGTGAAAGGACTCCGAAAAAACTGAAATGATTGAAATGCTCAAACTATACTCTGAATTGCATTATTTGCAATCTATATGAGTAATTACATTGTATTATCCAATTTTTTTAATAAATAACATATAAATCATATCCTATACGGTATAAAGAGCATAAATGTTGATTATTGCTATGAAAAACTAAGAATGAATCCAGAAACGATTGAATTGCTCAAATGATACTAATAATTCCATTATTTGCACTTTATATTCGTAATTACCATGTATAATTCAATCTTCTTGAATAACTAATATATGAATCATATTCTAGACAGTGTAAAGAGTTCGAATTCAGATTATTGCGATGAAATGGCTCAAAATGAATCCAGAAATATTGAAATGCTGAAATGATACTCATAATTTCATTATTTGCACTTTATGTGCGTAATTACCATGTATAATCCAATCTTTTTGAAATAATAACATATAAATCATATTTTAGACAGTATAAAGAGTGTAAATCTCGATTATTGTGATGCAATCACTTGGAATGAAATCTGAAACCATTGAAATGCTCAAAGGATACTCTAAATTTCATTATTGCACATTATATGCGTAATTACCATGTATTATTCAATTTTTATGAATGAATAACATATGAATCATATTCTAGATTATTGTGATGAAATGACTTAGAATGAATCCAGAAATGATTGAAATGCTCAAATGGTACTCAGAATTGCTTTACTTGCCCTTTATATTCCTAATTACCATGTATAATCTATTTATTTTAAATAAATAACATATGAATCGTATTCGAGACAGTATAATGTGTTTAAATGTAGATTATTGCGATGAAATGACTCCGAATTAATCCAAAAAGGACTGAAATACTCAAATGATACTCATAATTGCATTATTTGCACTTTATATGCGTAATTACGATGTATAATCCAATCTTTCTGAAATAATAACATATGAACTATATTCTAGACTGTATAAAGAGTTTAGATGCTGATTATTACAATGAAATGACTTAGAATGAAACCAGAAACTATTTAAATGATGAAACGATACTCGTAATTAGCAAGTATTATCAAATTGTTTTGAATAAATATCATATGAATAATATTATAGACAATATAAAGAGTTTACATGAAGATAACTTTGATTAAATGACTAAGAATGAAACTAGAAACAATTGAAATGCTGAAACAATTCTCTGAATTTCATTATTGTAATTTATATGCGTAATTACATTGTATTAACCAATATTTTTTAATAAATAACATATATGAATCATGTTCTAGACAGCATAAAGAGTTTAAATATAGATTATTGTGATGAATTTACTTAGAATGAATCCAGAAACGATTGAAAAGATCAATTGGTTCTCAGAATTGCATTATTTGCAATTTAAATGCGTAATAACCTTGTCTTATCCAATCTTTTTGAGTAAATAACAAATGAATCATATTTTAGACAGTATAAAGTGTTTAAATATAGGTTATTGTGATGAATTGACCTAGAATGAATCCAGAAACGATTGAAATGCTCAAATGTTACACATAATATGCGTAATTACCATGTATAATCCAATATTTTTTAATAAATAACATATGAATCAAATTCGAGACAGGACAAAGTGTCTAAATGAAGATTATTGTAATGAAATAACTCAGAATGAATCCAGGAATGATTGAAATGCTCAAATGAAGCACAAAATTGCAATATTTGCAATTTATATGAAAAATTACCATTAATAATCCAATCTTTTTGAAATGATAACATATGAATCATATTCTAGACAGTATAAAGACTTTAAATATGGATTATTGTGATGAATTGACTTAGAATGAATGCTGAAACAGTCGAAATGCACAAATGTTACTCATAATTGCATTAATTACACTTTATATGCTTAATTACCACGCATAATCCAATGTTTTTGAATAAATGACATATGAATCAAATTCGAGAAGGTGTAAAGTATTTAAATGTAGATTATCGTGATAAAATGACTCAGAATGAATCCAGAAACGATTGAAATTCTCAAATGATACTCAGAATTGCATTACTAGCAATTTATAAGCGTAATTACCATGTAGCAACCTTTTTGAAATAATAACATATGAATCATATTCTAGACATTATAAAGAGTTTATAAGTAATATTATGATGAAATAACATAGAATGAAGTTGGAAAAGATTGAAATGCTCAAATGTTACTCTGAATAGCATTATTTACACTTTATATGTATAATTACCATTTATAATCCAATGTTTTTGAATAAATAATATATGAATGAAATTCGAGACAATATAAAGTATTTCAATGTAGATTATTGTAATGAAATGACACAGAAATAATCCAGAAATGATTGAAATACTCAAATGATACTCATAATTGCATTTTTACACTTTATATGCGTAATTACCATATATAAACCAATCTTTTGGTATATAATAACTTATAAATAATTTTCTAGACATTATAAAGTGTTTATAAGTATATTATTGTGATAAAATGACTTAGAATGAAGTCAGAAACGATTGAAATGCTCAAACAATACTCTGAATTACTTTATTTGCACTTTATATGTGTAATTACCATGTATTATCCAATTTTTTGGAAGAAATAACATATGAATCATATTCGAGACAGTATAAAGAGTTTAAATTTAGATTATTGTGATGAAATAACTCAGAATGAATACAGAAACGAATGAAATGCTCAAATGATACTTAGAATGACATTATTTGCACGTTATATAAGTAATTTCCATGTAAAATCCAAACTTCTTTTGTAAATAACATATAAATCATATTATCGGCAATATAAAGAATTTTAATGTAGATTATTGAGATGAAATGATTCAGAATTAATCCAGCAAAGATTGAAAAGCTCAAATGATACTCAGAATTGCATTATTTGCACTTTATATGCGTAATTAACCTGCATAATCCAATCTTTTTGAAATAATAACATATAAATCATATTCTAGACAGTATAAAGAGTCTAGATGCAGATTATTGTTATTAAATGACTTAGAATGAATCCAGAAACGATTGAAATTCTGAAACGATACTCTTAATTTCATTATTTGCACTTTATATACGTAATTAACTTGCATAATCCAATCTTTTTGAAAGAATAACATATAAATCACATTCTAGACAGTATAAAGAGTTTATATGCAGATTATTGTCATTAGATGACTTAGAATGAAACCAGAAAAGATTAAAATGCTGAAAAGATACTCTGAATTTCATTATTGCAATTTACATGCGTAATTACCAAGTATTTTCCATTTCTTGTTGAATAAATAACATATGATTCATATTTAAATAGTATAAAGAGTTTAAATATAGATTATTGTGATGAATTGACATAGAATGAATCCAGAAACGATTTAAATGATCAAATGGTACTCAAAATTGCATTATTTGCAATTTATATGCATAATTATCATATATAATTGAATCTTCTTGTGTAAATAACATTTGAATCATATTCTAGATAGTATACAGAGTTTAAATGTAGATTATTGCAATCAAATGACTCAGAATGACTCCAGAAAAGATTCAAATGCAGAATTTTTACTCAGAATTGCATTATTTGCACTTTATGTGCGTAATTACCTTGTATAATCCAATCTTTTTGAATAAGTAAAATATGAATCATATTCTACACAGTATAAAGAGTTCAAATGAAGATTATTGTTATGAATTGACTTAGAATTAATCCAGAAATGATTGAAATGCCTAAATGATTGTTAGAATTGTTTTATTTGCATTTTATTTGAGTAATTACCATATATAATCCAATGTTTTTGAAATAAAAACATATGAATTATATTCTTGACATTATAAAGAGTTTATATATGTAGATTATTATGATGAAATGATTAAGAATGAAATCGGAATCGATTAAAATGCTCAAAGAATAGTATGAATTCCATTATTTGCACTTTATATGCGTAATTACCATGTATAATCCAATTATTTAGAAATAATAACATATGAATCATATTCAAGACCGTATAAGGAGTTTAAATGCAGATTATTGTGATGAAATTCCTTAGAATGAAACCAGAAACAATTATTGCACTGTATTTAATTATTGCACTTTATATGCGTAATTATCAAGTATTATCCAATATTTTTAAATAAATAACATATGAATCATATACGAGACTTTATTAGGTGTTTAAATGTAGATTATTGAGATGAAGTGACTCCTAATGAATCCAGAAACGATCAAAATGCTCAAATGATACTCGGAATTATATTTTTTGCACTTTATATGCGTAATTACCATTTATAATCAAATCTTTTTAAAATAATAACATAAGTATCATATTCTAGACTTTATTAAAAAAATTAAAATGAAAACTATTATGATGAAATGACTTAGAATGAAATCGAAAACAATTGAAATGCTCAAACGATACTCTGAATGGCATTATTTGCACTTTATGTGCGTAATTAGTTACCTTGCATAATCCAATCTTTTTGAATAAATAATATATGAATACTATTTTACACAGTATAGAGTGCTTAAATGTCGATTATTGTGATGGATTGTCATAGAATTAATCCAGAAATATTTGAAATGATCAAATGATTGTTAGAATTGTATTATTTATATTTTATTTGCGTAATTATCATGTATAATCCAATATTTTTTAAATAATAACATATAAATCATATACTAGACAGCATAAAGAGTGTAAATGTAGATTATGTTAGGAAACTGCTCAATTTTAATTTTGTGACTAATTACCCTTAATTAATCCAATTAAACAAAGAGCAAGAGAGGATCTAGTACATAAGCTCATTCGACACAAGAGATAGGTGGAAAAATCAATATCTCATCCAATATCGTAATTGGATGGCTCGACCTAGGCATTGATGTCGATGGGGTGCTCTCCTTCGCCTCCTCCATGTTTGCCCTCGAGTCCACCACGAAATTAACCAAGACCTACAAGCTTTGCTAGAAGCTACAAGGTCTAGACTAATCCCAAGCGTTCTCGCCTTCTTAATTCTCTTTAATTAAGTGGAGAGATGATGGTGCTCAACACATGAGCTAAGGTGGATGAGAGGGGAGAGAAGTGGCGGCCAAAGAGAAGAGGGAGAGGTGGGTGGCGGCCTAGAAAGAGGAAGAGAGAGAGAGGAGCAAGGAGCCTCCACAAGGGTCCTTTTATAATGCTCTAACCCTAGCATAGAGTTCCTTTTATTTACCATTGTGCCACCTACCTACCACCCCCTTATGAGGCCGGCCATGCATGGGCCAAATTGGGCTTTGCGCACTCTCCAAATTGATTATTAATTCAATCCATTTAATCCACTATTTGATGCTCTATATTTGGGGTATTTATTCAACAATAAATATCGGCCCATTAATTCAATTTAATATAACTATTTATATTAAATTGTGTTGTGTTGAATAATTATTAACTAATTAATAATTATCATGGGATTAGCTTGTGCATTAAATCATTTCGATATGATCCATTTGAATTAATTAATTATATCGACATATAATCAATTAATCAACTTATCATATTTTCGCAAAAGCACACTGATGCAAATAAACGATTAATGCACCGTTTGGTCATATTTCGATCTGTGTGACCCTTTGAGGATTTATGCTAAGTTGGACATGGAATTAAATCGTTATTTAATTCCAATAATCATAAGCGGTATCTAGCAACACGTTATGATTCCCAATTCGCATAAATAATGTACTGCTACAGTATTTAAATCCTGCATAAGAGAATAAAATATATCTCTATTTTGATTCTTATGTCTCACGATATCATCGTATAATCCAAGATAGGAATGTGTCATTCTTCCAGATTATACGTTTCTTGATCTAGAGTTGATCGTTTAGTTGCGCGCATACGATCCAACTCCATCAAGGGGCCCAAACAGATATCGTCACTCACTATGTGAATTAATGAGGGACATACGGTTTTCTTGATGATTAGCTTTTCCCCGCACAATTCAAGAGAACGTAAATCAAGTCCGTATAGCAGCCCTTAACGGGAATCAGCGGTAGACGAGATTTATAGAACCTATCCTCATGTGGAAAAGATAATCATCTCAAACTTAGAACCAAAATCATAACGAAATAAACAATGACACATAACACAATCCATATGTTTATTTCGTTGGGTCAAGTCCTGTACTATGTTCCATAACATATACATATGCAATTAAGTTGGTAACTCTTTACCTATGATTTGTAGAACTTAATCATCACTTAACTTGCATACTAATCTTATATGATAATTAATGTTCCTTGTTAATTATCAAGATTATGGACCGTTTAGATTTATTATTGTCATTCTAAAGAATGATCCACAGAGATCTACAATTAAGATCATCAACCTGAATGATCTGTCAATAATAAACCTAGGAATAGATGATAAAATATCATCCAAAACATAAACTAATAATTAATTCATTAAATTATTGACTTCTAGGACATAAATCTAACAGATTATTGTGATGAAATGACTCATAATGAATTCAGAAACGATTGAAATGCTCAAATGATACTTAGAATTGCATTATTTGCACTTTATATTCGTAATTACAATGTATAATCCAATCTTTATGAAATAATAACATATGAATCATATTTTACACATTATAAAGTGTTTATATGTAGATTATTGTGATGAAATGACTTAGAATGAAACTCAAAACGATTAAAATGCTCAAACGATACTCTGAATTGCATTATTTGCACTTTATATGCGTAATTATCTTTTATAATACAGTGTTTTTTAGTAAATAAAATATGAATCATATTCGAGACAGTATAAAGTATTTAAATGTAGATTATCATGATGAAATAACTCAGAATGAATTCAGAAACGATTGAAATGCTCAAATGATACTCAGAATTGCATTATTATCATTTTATATGCGTAATTACCATGTATAATCCAATATTTTTGAAATAATAACATATATATCGTATTCTACATATTATAAAGAGTTTATATGTAGATTATTGTGATGAAATAATTTAGAATGAAAACAGAATCAATTGAAATGCTCAAACGATACTCTAAATTGCATTATTTGCACTTTATATGCGTAATTATCATTTATAATCCAAAATTTTTAAAATAATAATATTGAATCATATTCTAGACATTATAAAGAGTTTATATGCAGATTGTTGTGATAAAATGACTTAGAATGAAACCCTAAACGATTAAAATGCTCAAATGATACTCTAAATTGCATTATTTCCATTTTATATGTGTAATTACAATGTATTATCTAATTTGTTTGAATTGATAACATATGAATAATATTATAGACAGTATAAAGAGTTTAAATGTAGATTATTGCGATGAAATAACTCAGAATGAATCCAGAAACGATTGAACTGCTCAAATGATTCTTAGAATAACACTTTTGCACTTTAAATGTGTATTTACCTTGTAAAATCCAAAATTCTTAAATAAATAACTTATAAATCATATTCCTGACAATATAAAGAATTTAAATGTAGATCATTGTGATGAAATGATTCATAATGAATCCAGGAAAAGATTGAAAAGCTCAAATAATACTCAGAATTGCATTATTTGCAATTTATATACGTAATTAACATGTTTAATCCAACATTTTTTAAAAAAGAACATATGAATCGTATTCTTGATAGAATAAATAGTTTAAATGTAGATTATTGTGATGAATTTAATTAGACTTAATACAAAAATAACTGAAATGCTCAAACGATACTCTGAATTGCATTATTTGAAATTTATATTCATAATTACCATGTATAATCCAACCTTTTGAAATAATAATATATGAATCAATTTTAGACATTATAAATAATTTATATGAAGATTATTAAGATGAAATGACTTAGAATGAAACCAGAAATGATTGAAATATTGAAACGATACTCTTAATTTAATTATTTGCACTTTATATGCGTAATTACCAAGTATTATCCAATTTTTTTAAATAAAAAATATATGAATCATATTCTAGATAATATAAATAGTTTAAATTCAGATTATTGAGATGAAATGACTTGGAATAAAATCAGAAACGATTGAATTGCTGAAACGATCATCTGAAATTCAATATTACACTTTATATGCGTAATCTCCAAGATTATCCAATTGTTTTTAATAAATAACATATGAATCAAATTCTAAACAGTATAAAGAGTTTAAAAATAGATTATTGTGATGAATTGACTTATAATGACTATAGAAACAATTGAAATGCTCAAATGGTACTCAAAATTGCATTATTTGCAATTTATATGTGTAATTACCATGTAAAATCCAATACTTTTTAGTAAATAATATATGAATCGTATTCTAGAAAGTATAAAAAGTTTAAATGTAGATAAAAGCGAAGAAATGACTCAGAATGTATCCAGAAAAAATTGAAATGCTGAAATTTTACTCAAAATTGCATTATTTGCACTTTATGTGCGTAATTACCTTGTACAATCCAATCTTTTTTGAATAAATAACATATGAATCATATTTTAAACAGTATAGAGAGTTTAAATATAAATTATTGTGATAGATTGACTTAGAATTAATTCAGAGACGATTGAAATACTCAAATGATAGTTAGAATTGTATTATTTGCATTTTATTCGCGTAATTATCATGTATAATTCAATAATTTGGAAATAATAGCATATAAATCATATTCAAGACAGTACAAAGAGTAAAAAATGTAGATTATTGTGATGAAATGACTCAGAAAGAATCAAAAAACGATTGAAATGATCAGATGATACTCAGAATTGCATTAATTGCACTTTGTATGCGTAATTACCATGTATAACCAAATCTTTTTTGAAATAATAACATATGAATCATATTCTAGACGTTATAAATAGTTTATTTATAGATTATTGTGATGAAAATGACTTAGAATGAAACCAAAATCGATTGAAATGCTCAAACGATTCTCTGAATTGCATTATTTGTAATTTATATGCGTATTTACCATGTATAATCCAATCTTTTTGAAATAATAACATATGAATAATATTCTAGACAATATAAAGATTTTAAATGTGGATTATTGTGATGAAATAACTTGTAATGAAACCAGAAACGACTGAAATGCTGAAACGATACCTGAATTTCATTATTGCTGTTTATATGCTTAATTACCAAGTATTATCCAATATTTATGAATAAATAGCATATGAATCACTTTCTAGACAGTATAAAGAGTTTAAATATAAATTATGGTGACGAATTGACTTAGAATGAATCCAGAAACGATTTAAATGCTTAAATGGTACTAAGAATTGTATTATTTTTGCAATTTATATGCGTAATTACCATGTATAATCCAATCTTATTGAATAAATAACATATGAATCATATTCTAGACAGCATAAAGTGTTTAAACGTAGATTATTTTGATGAAATGACTCCGAATGAATCCAGAAACGATCGAAATTCTCAAATGATACTCATAATTGCATTATTTGCACTTTATATGCGTAATTACCATGTATAATCCTATCTTTTTGAAATAATAACATACAAATCATATTCTAGACATTACAAAGAGTTTTTAAGTAGATTATTGTGATTAAATGACTTAGAATGAAACCGAAAATGATTGAAATGCTCAAACGATACTCTGAATTACATTATTTGCACTTTACATTCGTAATTGCCTTGTATTATCCAATCTTTTTGAGTAAATAACAAATTAATTATATTCTAGACAATATATAGAGTTTAAATGTAGACTCTTGTGATGAATTGACTTTGAATGAATCCATGAACGATTGAAATGGTCAAATGATACTCAAAATTATATTATTTGTACTTTATTTGCGTAATTACCCTGTAGAATTTAATATTTTTGAATAAATAATAGAAGATTAATATTCTAGACTGTATAAAGAGTTTGAATGTAGATTATTGTGATGAAATGATTCAGAGTGATTCCAGAAACGATAGAAATGCTAAAATGATATTCAGAATTGTATTATTTTCTTTTTATATGCGTAATTACCATGTATGATCCTATTTCTTTTGAATAAATAACATATGAATCATGTTCGAGACAATATAAAGAGTTTAAAATTGCATTATTTTGCACTTTATATGTTTTATACGTGTAATCACCTTACAAATGAGGGAAATTTCCTCATTCATGTAATATGAGTTCATTTCTTGTCACAATACCGAGGATAAGAAAGTACTGAAAGAATGGATTATTAACAAAATTGTAATTTGAGGCTAACACCACAAAATTGTAATTGACCAAATGGATTAGGCTTTGTATCGGAATTTTTTTTTTTTGCATCTCCTAATTTGTTTAAATTGGAGGGTGGGTTTTGAATTAATTATTACTAGCAATAATTTCGCGCTTCGCGCAATAAATGGTGTACTTAAACCAGCTCAATAATTTTTTTAATTAAGAAAATATTGATCAATCAAAATTTGGTAAGGAAACTATAGATTTTTATTATTGTACTTGATGATAAAGAAAATAAAGAGAGGATGGTAAGGAACTTATATACATGCCAATCTATATTGCTTTGTATACAGTTTCTAACTATTGAGACACCTACGACGTTAAAATTAATGTTCTATTGTAAAAGATATTTTGTGATATAGTTATAATTATCAACATTCATATATGAACATATTAATATATTTGTTTATGATTATTTCTAAAACAATAAAATAAAATATTTGTCTAAAACATATGATATAGTTGATACTTGATAGCATAATATTTTTGAGAAAGTTTAATATGCACCGTAGTGCATAGAGGTTTCTATGCACCCCGGACTTTTTCGGAGATATTTATGTAAATTAATAAATCTAATTCAACCAATCTAATCTACATATTGAAATTTCATAGCAAATCAAATTTTTTAGATTTTATTACTATTTTTTCCGAATTTTTTAAAACATGCCATTTTTGGAATGTTATACTATTTACAATATTCCAAAAATGTCATGTTTTAAAAAATTAGAAAAAAATAGTAATAAAATCTTAAAAATTGTAAAATTTGGTTTGCTATGAGATTTCAATATACAGATTAGATTGGTAAAATTAGATTTGTAAATTTATAAAAATACCCCTAAAAAAGTCCGCGGTGCATAGAAAGTTCTATGCACTACAGTGCATATTAAACTTTTTCAATATTTTTACTCATAAAATTTAATTGGAAAATGATGTGAAAAGTCTTGGAAACAACTAATCAAAATAAAAATTGACCCAAACATTGTAAAAGTCCAAAATAGATAAACTATTTTACATGATTTCTTGTAACTATGCAGGTTAATATACTGTTTAAAAAATATATTCTTACAGAATAATTACAATTGATGATAAGCATCTTAAAATATATAAATAAATAGTATCTATAAAATATTTTTTATAAAAAGTATAAAACTTATATAAGAACTATACAAAATTCTTTGTAATATTTTAAGAACGTCCATAAATTTTATGAAAAAATAAATTATGGAGAGACTTGCAAATAAACAAACAAAAGAAGTAAAATTTCTTAAATGACTGATTATGTAATAAAATAAATAAAAGGTCTGCGTTAAAAATTACATAAGAACTATACAAAATAAATAAATACTTGAGGAGCAAAAATATAAAAACACACGTTACTCCTTTCATGCGCTGCCTCTTCTTTTTAGTACAATTTAAAAAAAATCGATTGACTATTTGTCAAGCTTTTAAAAAACGCCGTTTTTTCCGAAATAACGGTATTTTGTAGCCAACCGCACGAACGTCATAGAAAAAATGATAAAATAACGTAACGCGTCATTTAAGTTTTTTCGCCGAAAAAACGTTAAAAAAATGTGTTTTTTCGCCGAAAAAACATGTACAAAATCAAAAGACATAACGTGTATTGAGAGCATAGTGTATTTGGTACATATCGTGAATAAAATGATTAGAAATGTTCAATATTGTGTACCATTGCCTCTCTAAGTACAATATTGTATACCAATCGTCCATACAAATGTAATAATGTACACAAAAATACATATGAGTTTGACATAAATGTTCGCACATATACATCGTTTTTTCGCCGTTTTTTCACCGAAAAAACGCCGCACCGTTATATCAACTCCGGACCGTCATACCGAAAAAACGTATTTTAAAAGCTTGCTATTTGTATATCTTATGCAGCTTTTAGTGTTGCTAATAAAAAAGAGAGTTTAATAAATCTTGTTGCATAGAACAACATGGGGAGTTGCCACAAAACATCTAAAAAGCATGCTGGTTGGCTGCTATGTTTTCCTCATTTGTATGTTGTGGAGGATTTTATGTAGAACACTAAAATATTGAGCCCTCATATACTGATTTTTTTGTGGATGAATGATATACTACACTCTGGAATATTGAGCCCTCATATACTGATTTTTTGTGTCTTCGGATCCCTTTCAAGATCTGTGCCCAGATTAGATCCGAAGGCTAAAATTTGAGCGCTGACCCATCTCAGTTCTCCATTAAATTTAACTTTTTTCATTAGTTCATTCCGTTCCGTTTGACTTCTCTCTCTCTCTCTCCGTTTGAGCCCCTCTTCTCCATCTCTTCCTTGTAATCTTCACTCTCCAGCTCTCTCAACGAAAGAGACGAAACCCTAGCTCTCTCAGCACCTCCCTTGAGGTATGGACATCCTTTACTGCACCTCGCAACTAAGCAACAATCTGAACCCTAGACCTCTCGCACAAATCCTTGATTAATTTTTGGGTTCTTAGAGAGAAAGATACTTTCTCTTGGCCTACTGTCCGTAATCTTGTACATCGAAAACTCAGGTTGAGAATCTTGTCACCAAGATGCCACAGATTCATATGTGAACCTCTTCAAATTGACGGTTGGATCTGGTACATTTCTAAATTTTTTGTTCCCGAGTTGATTCGCAGAATTTTGCATTATTGAAATTTTGGTACTTTACTATCGTTCTAAAGCTAATTAATTATAGTGTAATGGAATGACTAAAATCTAGACCAAATTATGGTCATCAATCAAATTTGAACAAATCCGTTATACAAAACTGAAAATTTGACTATTATTAAAATTTAAAACTGTCCACGAGACCAAATTATACAAATACTAGTAAAAAAAAATAATGCTCAATAAAAATTTCAACTAAAAACTTATAAGAATGTTGGGCTACACTATTTTCTAGGGGGATTCTAGAGAGTTTTTAGTTTTTACCAGTGATACCAGAGAGTTTTTACTTTTCTAGGAGATTTAATTGACTATTATTAAAACTGAGAATCCATTTAACAAATTCAAACCGAATTTAACTATATTAATAAAAAAGGTATTAAAGAAGTTCTAGATGTTCATATGGTTTAGGCTCATCTGACTCGTCTTCTCCATCAAAATTACCTAATGTTCATGTGGTTCGATATTAACTAATAACAGTTTTAACATTTTCGGAGCAATCAAGCAATCAGAGGAGCCGCGACTTCCCTCAAGCAACTTCCCCTGTGACGTGACTCCCCTCCTCTCCCATCTCATTCCCTCACTTCTCACTTTATTCGCAATATTCTCTGACTCACATCCTCTCTCTCACTCCCCTCTTCTCTCTCTCATCGCCACTCTTTCGCTCCCCCTTCGCCTTCATATCTGCTTCTTTATTCTACTCTCCTCCTTTTCTTTTCCCTTCCTGTTCTCATTTTCCTTTTCCTCGTCCTAATACTTCTGATAAATGGAGTATATGTTGTACAATAGGGAGTATATAATATCTATTAAGAGAGTGTCAATTATATTTTAATTTATGATTTGTTTTGGAAGTATATATTTTGTGGTACGGGAGTATCTATTGAGGCATAAGAGAATATATATTGTGCAGTATGAAGTATATAATATCTATTAAGAGAGTGTCAATTATTTTTCATTTATTTTTGTTATGGAAGTATATATTTCGTGGTACAGGAGTATCTATTGAGGTATAAGGGAATATCTAATATGTTTAAATACGTAGTTAACTTAAGAGAGTAATTAACAAGTATAAGAGAGTATATAATATGAAGTAAGGGAGTATCTAATAATTTAAAATGAGCAGTCATTTATGCGAGTAATTAATATGTTCACAGGAGTATTTTAACTAGACTTAGGGAGTGTATATATTTTCATAAGTGAGTATTTTTGTGACACCCGAAATTTTTATTGTTTCTGAAATTATTTTTTTATTATAAAATTGGGTACACTTGGTGGTTTTATTTTGAATAATTTATGTGCAGAAATTTAAATTTTATAATCACTGTTACTTGGAATAGAAATGTGAAAACATCTAAAAATTTTTATTTTTGCAGTATAAAAATATTATACTATTTTTTCATAAGTACTTGTCTGTAAACAATAATGATTTTGATTTATTGGCTCACGTTGGTGAAAAAAGGAAGAAGAGCACCTTTCCAATTTATTTGATTTGTAATTTTGTTCCCATTTATAGTGTATCTATGTCATGTGGAGCCTGCATGTAATGCTCTTTGGTTCAATTGACTAACCATGCAACATGTGCAAGTAGAGTAGCATAGAACTTAGAGAAATATCTTTTGATCTTTTGACTGGTTCCTGTACGCACCTAATATCCTGTGCACAACCCTTCTCTCCATCATTTTCATATCTTATTTCTCTTCCCAAACTCCTTCATCTCTTTCAACTGGTGCATCAAATCTTCTCTCAAAATTTTCTGAAGGTTGAGAGAAATTTCCAGCGAGCAGCAGTCCTTTAGCTCTTCCAGGGCAGAATCGGGAAAAAGGGGTTGTTCGATTTTATGTACCTCCGATTGGCCACGAAAATTTACTAAGTAAGCAACTAACTTCTGATCTAAATCTTTAATTTAGAACAAGTCATTCTAGTTCTTACTATTTCCCTAAGTTATTTGAGAATTTTCTGAAAACCACCAGTGGATATTTGGATTCTATTATTATCTTTACAGTTTATTGAAAGTTCTTAGGCTTTTACAAATTTTGTATGAAACTAGACTTCTATAAGAAAATTTTGGTATCTAATATGAATTTTTATGAGTTGATTTGGTATTTTTACAAGATTTTTGAAACCAGGGCAAGTTTTGGAAAACAGCTTTCTGGAACAGACAGACCCAGTGTTGTTTTTATTTTTTTTATTTAGCCTCTGTTTGCATTTAAGACTTGAAACTTTTAGGTATGAAAATAGACATCCAGAGGCATCTTCTGTAATTTTTACAAAATTTTTAGAGGTTTATTTGAAGGGTTTCAAAGCAGGAACTTTCAGACGTATTTACTGGCACGATTTGCTGGAACAGATTTTCTGAAACCTGATTCTGTCTGATTTTGAAAATTCACTATAATTAATCGGTATGTCCAAACATCATGAAACTTTTACAGTAGATGATTCCTATTATGTTTCATTTACAGTTAAATTTTCATTGGATTCCGTTCAGCCGTTCTTGAAACAAAAATAATTTTTGTAAACTGTCAGAAATACCCTTCACTGGTTGTACCAGAAAATTTTCAGCCTTCTAACCACCATTTGGTACCACTCTTGCATTGTTCGGTACACACTGTCAAGCACAGAGTACTATAGTTCTGATGTATTCCATTACAATTCTTGATTCTTTACTTATGCCGCATACTCAAATATATATCTTAAGAAATGAAAAGGTATTTCATGTTATGCTCTATGTCAGTGAGCAATACAATCTAATTATTCTGTGAACTGTTCTTGTTTGGCCTTTGAGGCATTTAATAGTCAGCATAGGAAAGCTTGTTGTGAATTGATCTAGAAGACCACACAGTCTTATTGCTATACAATGAATGAGTAGATATTCCTAAGACTATACTAAAGGATGAAGTTAGATATCTCTTTTGAACTGTGATTATATCTCTTTTGAACTGTGTTGGATATTGAAATATTTAAGGGGCATTTTTGGAGTAAAATTTGTAAATTAAGGGCTGTTCTAAAAATAAAACTGAATTTATTGGAGTCTTGAAACTTAAAAGAAAATTTATGTTGTTTAGATATCAGGAGGTTATGAGTGGAAATGTAAGAGCAGTTGGCATGACATAGAATCGGTTTGATTGCTTGCTTGCATTTTAGTTTTGGAATTTGCTTTCTATTAAGGTACGGATTTCACTTGAGTTTTAATTATATGTGATATATATTCGGATTGTTGTTGTTGTTATTATTATTATTATCATTATGCATTCTGAATTCATAATTGGAATGTTGTTCATGAGATCATTTTGTGAAATTGTATATTGATGCATGATTGGAAAGTGACATGTTGAATGTTATTCGATTGAAATGTTGGAAAGTGGCATATTGAATGGTATCTGATTGAAATGTGATTTGATTGAGGTAAGTACAGCTTGTGTGGTTGAGATAGACACTCGTAATGTTTGGAGGTGGAGTCATGACCCATCCTACCAAGCACCGTGTAATAAGCGCTTATGTACCGGGACTCAGTAGGTCTAGTCTGGAATGGACCGGAGTGTGAGTGTTCCCAGCTTGCTTGTACATTTGTTGATTTAATTGATTGAATGGTATATGAATTGAATTGGCCGTTGGCATCCATCTATAAGGTGGTTCGCGGTATCTGAGGGAAATGACTGAAATGATTGACTTGTGATAAACCAGACTTGCATATTACATAATTACCTAACCAAATGAGTCGGCTTTTGCTATACTTTGAAATTTGAATTGTTATGGAATTGATGCCGAACTCACATTTCATATTGCATTGATTGGATTGATTTGACCTTGCTATTTCTATTGGAAACAAGTTGTAAGGGTTGTTTTACTAATGATATTGTTTTGCAAATCGTCAAAAGGGGGAGATTGTTGTACTAAACGTCTCTAAGTTTGTCGATTACAAAACAATATCATTTGGCATTTAACAATCTTCTTTGAGTTTTATAGGAAGAAGATGCAAATTATGAAGACTTGGATAAAAACTTTAGGCAAGATCAAGATCAAGTCTTTGGAGAGCTTGTAGGCTAGTTTAGACTAGGATAGAAGGTATACTTTAGTCCTTGTTTATCCTTGAAATGGTCTAGATAGCGAAAAGCTCAATAAACCAGCAAAATCCTGTTTTCTGTGACCTAGCGTCGTACAACGCTAGATAGTGGCACACAACGCTAGAACAGCTAAATTCATACTTTTGTGAATCAACGTTGCACAACGCTATATAGAGTTAGGCAACGCTGATTCACAATGTTGTACAACGCTCAGTAGTGTTGTACAATGCTGCAGTTAAAAAACTTGGAAAATTTCCTGAGTACCATCGTGCAACGCCATATAGCGTTGCACAACGCCACAAAAATCCCAAGTTAGCTGTCCCATGTAAACAGTCGTTTTTACATGCAAAGTTTCTGGTAATGTTAGCCAACGTCTTTCAGCGTTGGGTAACGTTAGCGTTGTGTGACGGTATATAGAGTTGTACAACGCTCTGTTGAATATGTCAGAGTTGTTCCTTTTGTCTCCCTTTTGCGTTGTGTAACGACATTCAGTGGCAAGCAACGCTCTGACAATTTCCAACGGAATTGTCGGAGCTTTCCTTTGGTTATACTCTCCTTCGTTGTGCGACGGCAAATAGCGTTGCGCAACGCTCTGACAGACCAACGGCTATTTTAAAGAGCCGTTAGAATTTACAACGGTCATATTCCAGCGTTGTATAACGTTATTCAGCGTTGTACAACGCTGTGTCCAGTTTTTGCTGGGGAACTGCTCATTTCGAGCCCTATATATATCCACCCCTTGTTCTCTCTCCAACCAAGGAGTTAGAGAGCTTTACTTTGCAAAATTAGACCAGAATTGAGCCTTTGAGCATAGGGATACTCTCCCACTTGAGCTTTTCATAGCTAGACCATCTTGAGAGATTTAGTAGCCTCAAACACCACCGCCCCGACGTTGTCGCTAGGTGTAGATTGGAATATGTTGAGAGCTCTTCTCCTTTGAGGCCATTGTGCCATTCGAGTTAGGCCGATCCGCCTCGAGTGTCCTTGTGACGAGGTGATTCGGTTCGAAGTTGTAGTCCCGTTCGTTGTGGAATTGAACGGAGCGCGCCCTTGTGTGGTAGCGAAACTCCCGGAGACGTACGACTAAGGCTAGCATTTCCTAGCGGGTCGGAACTCCGTAATCATACCGAGTGTTCAATTTCTCTCTCT
Source organism: Rhynchospora pubera (assembly GCA_028095005.1). Taxonomy (NCBI): domain Eukaryota; kingdom Viridiplantae; phylum Streptophyta; class Magnoliopsida; order Poales; family Cyperaceae; genus Rhynchospora; species Rhynchospora pubera. Next base: position 55,314,952 of record CM051462.1, read on the forward strand.
CTTTTTCTCTTTATTATCTTGCTATACTTGAATTGCTTGTGTGCTTGCTTGTATTGGGTACCAATTGAATTGTGTTAGGGTAGTTCATACCAAACCGGTCTAAAACCTTAATTGCTTCCGCTAAACCTTGATTAAGCCGCCCCCTTAGGGACAACAGAGTTATTTTAAAGCTTCAGTGGCTTAGTTGAGTAAAGATCTTATCTTTTGTTGGCACAAGGATCAAACAAGCTGACTGATCATCTGACTTGTTAATTGAATATCAATAATACCATAATTATTCTTACTTCCTTGACTGATCACCAAGGCAACCAAGAATAATTTTGATATTACCGTGCTTCCTAAAAGATAAGAAAAGAACTAGACATTTCAAAATGTTACTAGTTGCAAGAATTGAAAATTTTGTTTTTTTTAAGTGATAACGTAAGAAGTGGTAGTATTTTCTGCTTGTAGTACTCTGTTATTTGAATTGTTATAATGTTATGATATGGAATTGTCTGAATTGTAAAGGGAATTGATTGACCGTTGGCAACCCTCTTTAGAGGTGATTCACGGTATCCGAATATCTGTAATCGCTGGCTGCTCTATGAGAAAGAGACTCGCGATATCTGACTCTGAATTGATTGACCTGTAATTGTGACTTATGATTGCCTTGCTTGCATTTAATTTACCGAGATTGGACCGACATTCTAGTATTATCATTAGTATTTTAATTTTGAATTGAATAAAATGTCAGGCTCTCTTCCATTGCATTAATTTGAAATTGCTTGATAATTGTTGCATAATATGTTCATTCCATATGATTGTATTATTAATTGTATGATTGCTGTGTATTTAGATAAATTTCGAGGTCGAAATTTTTTTTTAGGAGGGAAGAATGTGACACCCGAAATTTTTATTGTTTCTGAAATTATTATTTTTTTATTATAAAATTGGGTACACTTGGTGGTTTTATTTTGAATAATTTATGTGCAGAAATTTAAATTTTATAATCACTGTTACTTGGAATAGAAATGTGAAAACATCTAAAAATTTTTATTTTTGCAGTATAAAAATATTATACTATTTTTTCATAAGTACTTGTCTGTAAACAATAATTATTTTGATTTATTGGCTCACGTTGGTGAAAAAAGGAAGAAGAGCACCTTTCCAATTTATTTGATTTGTAATTTTGTTCCCATTTATAGTGTATCTATGTCATGTGGAGCCTGCATGTAATGCTCTTTGGTTCAATTGACTAACCATGCAACATGTGCAAGTAGAGTAGCATAGAACTTAGAGAAATATCTTTTGATCTTTTGACTGGTTCCTGTACGCACCTAATATCATGTGCACAACCCTTCTCTCCATCATTTTCATATCTTATTTCTCTTCCCAAACTCCTTCATCTCTTTCAACTGGTGCATCAAATCTTCTCTCAAAATTTTCTGAAGGTTGAGAGAAATTTCCAGCGAGCAGCAGTCCTTTAGCGCTTCCAGGGCAGAATCGGGAAAAAGGGGTTGTTCGATTTTATGTACCTCCGATTGGCCACGAAAATTTACTAAGTAAGCAACTAACTTCTGATCTAAATCTTTAATTTAGAACAAGTCATTCTAGTTCTTACTATTTCCCTAAGTTATTTGAGAATTTTCTGAAAACCACCAGTGGATATTTGGATTCTATTATTATCTTTACAGTTTATTGAAAGTTCTTAGGCTTTTACAAATTTTGTATGAAACTAGACTTCTAGACGAAAATTTTGGTATCTAATATGAATTTTTATGAGTTTATTTGGTATTTTTACAAGATTTTTGAAACCAGGGCAAGTTTTGGAAAACAGCTTTCTGGAACAGACAGTCCCAGTGCTGTTTTTATTTTTTTTATTTAGCCTCTGTTTGCATTTAAGACTTGAAACTTTTAGGTATGAAAATAGACATCCAGAGGCATCTTCTGTAATTTTTACAAAATTTTTAGAGGTTTATTTGAAGGGTTTCAAGGCAGGAACTTTCAGACGTATTTACTGGCACGATTTGCTGGAACAGATTTTCTGAAACCTGATTCTGTCTGATTTTGAAAATTCACTATAATTAATCTGTATGTCCAAACATCATGAAACTTTTACAGTAGATGAGTCCTATTATGTTTCATTCACAGTTAAATTTTCATTGGATTCCGTTCAGCCGTTCTTGAAACAAAAATAATTTTTGTAAACTGTCAGAAATACCCTTCACTGGTTGTACCAGAAAATTTTCAGCCTTCTAACCACCATTTGGTACCACTCTTGCATTGTTCGGTACACACTTTCAAGCACAGAGTACTATAGTTCTGATGTATTCCATTACAATTCTTGATTCTTTACTTATGCCGCATACTCAAATATATATCTTAAGAAATGAAAAGGTATTTCATGTTATGCTCTATGTCAGTGAGCAATACAATCTAATTATTCTGTGAACTGTTCTTGTTTGGCCTTTGAGGCATTTAATAGTCAGCATAGGAAAGCTTGTTGTGAATTGATCTAGAAGACCACACAGTCTTATTGCTATACAATGAATGAGTAGATATTCCTAAGACTATACTAAAGGATGAAGTTAGATATCTCTTTTGAACTGTGATTATATCTCTTTTGAACTGTGTTGGATATTGAAATATTTAAGGGGCATTTTTGGAGTAAAATTTGTAAATTAAGGGCTGTTCTAAAAATAAAACTGAATTTATTGGAGTCTTGAAACTTAAAAGAAAATTTATGTTGTTTAGATATCAGGAGGTTATGAGTGGAAATGTAAGAGCAGTTGGCATGACATAGAATCGGTTTGATTGCTTGCTTGCATTTTAGTTTTGGAATTTGCTTTCTATTAAGGTACGGATTTCACTTGAGTTTTAATTATATGTGATATATATTCGGATTGTTGTTGTTGTTATTATTATTATTATCATTATGCATTCTGAATTCATAATTGGAATGTTGTTCATGAGATCATTTTGTGAAATTGTATATTGATGCATGATTGGAAAGTGACATGTTGAATGTTATTCGATTGAAATGTTGGAAAGTGGCATATTGAATGGTATCCGATTGAAATGTGATTTGATTGAGGTAAGTACAGCTTGTGTGGTTGAGATAGACACTCGTAATGTTTGGAGGTGGAGTCATGACCCATCCTACCAAGCACCGTGTAATAAGCGCTTATGTACCGGGACTCAGTAGGTCTAGTCTGGAATGGACCGGAGTGTGAGTGTTCCCAGCTTGCTTGTACATTTGTTGATTTAATTGATTGAATGGTATATGAATTGAATTGGCCGTTGGCATCCATCTATAAGGTGGTTCGCGGTATCTGAGGGAAATGACTGAAATGATTGACTTGTGATAAACCAGACTTGCATATTAGATAATTACCTAACCAAATGAGTAGGCTTTTGCTATACTTTGAAATTTGAATTGTTATGGAATTGATGCCGAACTCACATTTCATATTGCATTGATTGGATTGATTTGACCTTGCTATTTCTATTGGAAACAAGTTGTAAGGGTTGCTTTTAATTTGCACGTTAGTTATTACATGTTATTAATTATTTGTTCAGGTAATTGAAATGATAATTGTCATATTTTGAATTCAAAGAAAAGAAAATTGATTTTTAAGAGTATTAAATTTATTTGTCTAATTGCATTGCTTGATCGAAAGTCTAGTTTTAATGTTATTTGAAATAAAAAGAAATGAAATTTGATTTGGAATTGATTTGACTCAGTCTTGTATTTAGTTCCAACACATGATAATCAAAACTCAAGTGGCTGGAACTGAATACCGTACTGAGATAAATTTTATTTATCTCATTCCGTGCTTTTGCATTGTTTTCCACGATTGGTTGTGGGTTCCAAGTTTCAGGTCAAGTGCTGGACAGCAGGTTGAGTAGCGAGCCATTGGATACTACGGTTGGCAACCTATATTTACCAGACTTTGTAGGATTTAATTCATATTGAAGTAATTAGTTATAAATTTATAATTGACACGTATATTAATTGTGTATAATCACAGTAATTTGTAAAATGAGTGGTTCTAAGCCTTGCGGGTGCAGCAGGCATCCGCGGCGGGCACTCCGTCGCGTGTTGTCAAGTTACAGTATTCGACGGGGTGTCACAGATGGTATCAGAGAATGGTTTAGCAACTGAACCAGACCAATAGAACACGTGAGTGGGGTAAGTCTAATGGGTGTTCTTGTAAGTAGATTTTATTTCATAGTATTTGTGACGGTAGATTTAAAATTTGTTTAACTTGTTGATAAGGTTGCTCATGTGAGAATGTTTTGTATTTGTCTAACTTACTTTTAACTATGATATATATATATATATATGAATTCATAGTTAATATTTTATATGAGCTAGTTCGAAACTCTTTGATAGTTTGATTGTATATGTTGGTTATAAAAATTGTGTGTAGTATGTTTTAATTTCAAGTTAAAGTCAAAACTCAAGATGATATTTTCTATTATAATTAAATACACTCTTTCGTGCGCATTGTTTGTCGAGTACGACTCCTTTTAGTTAAAGGGAGCATAAATTTGATTTTCATAAATCATTTTATCGTGCATAGTATGAATTAAGATAACATAAGGATCTAGTATGGAAAATTTGGAATCTATTAAATTCTAGTTTTCTTGGTGCTGTTTAATAAACTATTTTGAAAATGTAGTTTTGCTATTACTAAAGATGTAAAGATATATATTTTGCATGAGGTTTTTACAGAAGTTGTAAGCAATTCATGTTGATAAGAACTTCAAAAAAATAGATTTGAGTTTGTTGTACTAAACGTCTCTAGGTTTGTCGATTACAAAATAATATCATTTGGCATTTAACAATCTTCTTTGAGTTTTATAGGAAGAAGATGCAAATTATAAAGACTTGGATAAAAACTTTAGGCAAGATCAAGATCAAGTCTTTGGAGAGCTTGTAGGCTAGTTTAGACTAGGATAGAAGGTATACTTTAGTCCTTGTTTATCCTTGAAATGGTCTAGATAGCGAAAAGCTCAATAAACCAGCAAAATCCTGTTTTATGTGACCTAGCGTCGTACAACGCTAGATAGTGGCACACAACGCTAGAACAACTAAATTCATACTTTTGTGAATCAACGTTGCACAACGCTATATAGAGTTAGGCAACGCTGATTCACAATGTTGTACAACGCTCAGTAGTGTTGTACAATGCTGCAGTTAAAAAACTTGGAAAATTTCCTGAGTACCATCGTGCAACGCCATATAGCGTTGCACAACGCCACAAAAAAACCCAAGTTAGTTGTCCCATGTAAACAGTCGTTTTTACATGCAAAGTTTCTGGTAATGTTAGCCAACGTCTTTCAGCGTTGGGTAACGTTAGCGTTGTGTGACGGTATATAGAGTTGTACAACGCTCTGTTGAATATGTCAGAGTTGTTCATTTTGTCTCCCTTTTGCGTTGTGTAACGCCATTCAGTGGCAAACAACGCTCTGACAATTTCCAACGGAATTGTCGGAGCTTTCCTTTGGTTATACTCTCCTTCGTTATGCGACGGCAAATAGCGTTGCGCAACGCTCTGACAGACCAACGGCTATTTTAAAGAGCCGTTAGAATTTACAACGGTCATATTCCAGCGTTGTATAACGTTATTCAGCGTTGTACAACGTTGTGTCCAGTTTTTGCTGGGGAACTGCTCATTTCGAGCCCTATATATATCCACCCCTTGTTCTCTCTCCAACCAAGGAGTTAGAGAGCTTTACTTTGCAAAATTAGACCAGAATTGAGCCTTTGAGCATAGGGATACTCTCCCACTTGAGCTTTTCATAGCTAGACCATCTTGAGAGATTTAGTAGCCTCAAACACCACCGCCCCGACGTTGTCGCTAGGTGTAGGTTGGAATAGGTTGAGAGCTCTTCTCCTTTGAGGCCGTTGTGCCATTCGAGTTAGGCCGATCCGCCTCGAGTGTCCTTGTGACGAGGTGATTCGGTTTGAAGTTGTAGTCCCGTTCGTTGTGGAATTGAACGGAGCGCGCCCTTGTGTGGTAGCGAAACTCCCGGAGACGTACGACTAAGGCTAGCATTTTCTAGCGGGTCGGAACTCCGTAATCATACCGAGTGTTCAATTTCTCTCTCTCTTTTTCTCTTTATTATCTTGCTATACTTGAATTGCTTGTGTGCTTGCTTGTATTGGGTACCAATTGAATTGTGTTAGGGTAGTTCATACCAAACCGGTCTAAAACCTTAATTGCTTCCGCTAAACCTTGATTAAGCCGCCCCCCTTAGGGACAACAAAGTGGTATCAGAGCGGGAACCTTGATTAAGCTATTCTTAATCTCGGTTTTCGATCATGGCGGCTAGAATAGTACAAAAACCGGGTAAATTGGACCATACTTGCACAAATTTCTCTATTTGGAAAAATGGTATGGTTGGCTACCTCAAAAGCATGGGTGTTTGGTATATTGTGGCAAATGAATCTAAATTTAAACCAAATACTAAATGCTTACCACCGAGGCCTTGAGGGAAAATGAGGATAATGACTATGCGGTCAATGTCATCCTAAGCTCGGTGCATGAATCAATTGGTAGCACACTTGTTTGTAATTTTGATGTAGCTAGGGACATATGGAGAGCCGTCTTGAGTTGTTTCGAAGGAAGCCAAATGGGAGGAGTACACACGGATTCGGTGTTCGATCCATGTACATCCGATTCGGACAATTGCGAAGAACATGCATTTCTTGCCAAGGAAATGGAATCCTCTATTCCTTCAAATCATTCCACTCCATCTACATCACCAAAGGCATGCTCTCCTAAGGTATATCTTCCTCTCAATGAATCTCTTAGTAGTAGTGATAGTGAGAGTGATGATGAAGCAACTTGTTCAACCAAATGTGTTGATTGTGATAGGTTGAACTCTATTCTTGATGCTACCCATGATGCCTTGGTTAGAAAATCCGATACCATAGAAACTTTAAAAACCAAGGTAGATGAGCTTACTTCTAAGATGGGTGAGTATGAGGCTAAAATTAAGGAGCTTGAAAAACAACTTGAAAAACCTATTTTAGCTCAAGCTCCTAAAACGGATTTGAAAAACCTTTTCAAAGGTCAAAAGCCTCATGACAAGTCCGGTCTTGGTTACCAAAAGTCTTATCAAACCAAGAAAAAGAACTTGTCATACAAAAATGGGAAACAAGTTGCACAAAACACACAATTTCAAAAACCTAGGAATTCTCGTGGTCATGCACATATGTACCAAAGGAAACCTAGAAACACTAGAGTGCAAAACGAAAAGAATTTGCAAAATCAAGAAAAGAAGATTTTTGTTCCAAAGGCGTCCAATAAAATTTATTTTAGAGGACCCGATGGATGGTTTTATGAATTTAAAGAGCAACACTCTTCTCAAAACCACAAAGCTCAATCCAATGGGCATAAAAAGAATGTTTCCCAACATTTTCAAAAGGATCGCAAAAAGGATTTTAATGCCTCATCCTATGATCTTAAGAAGAAGGCCGAATATCTTAGAGCCCATTACTATTCTCATTTTGTCAAGGGTTCTATCATGCCTAAGCCAACCAATGCATATTGCAACTATTGTTGTCAAAATGGTCATATCTCGTTGGAATGCAAATTTAGGAAACCAAATGGTGAGTCCAAAAGTAAGTGGGTTCCAAAAGCTTGTACCTCTAGTGGTACAACTAGTGGTATGTTAACCAATGTGGCATAAATACCAAGTTAACCCCCGGTCTTATAAGCCAAATTTTTAGGGGGAGCCTCTTTATTTCTATCTTATTTTTTGTTTGAAAGGTTAAATTTGGTCACACTACATTGTGTAGTGCTCTAAATTGGTTCTCCAATTCCTTTTCTCCAAAATTAAGGGGGAGCCATAAATTTAAGGGGAGTTTGGTACAATTTTCACTTTTTGTCGATTTACAAAAAGGGGGAGAATTGTAGTAAAGCTTGTGAAATGTCAAATTTTAATCGCTTTACTAATGATATTATTTTGCAAATCGTCAAAAGGGGGAGATTGTTGTACTAAACGTCTCTAGGTTTGTCGATTACAAAACAATATCATTTGGCATTTAACAATCTTCTTTGAGTTTTATAGGAAGAAGATGCAAATTATGAAGACTTGGATAAAAACTTTAGGCAAGATCAAGATCAAGTCTTTGGAGAGCTTGTAGGCTAGTTTAGACTAGGATAGAAGGTATACTTTAGTCCTTGTTTATCCTTGAAATGGTCTAGATAGCGAAAAGCTCAATAAACCAGCACAATCCTGTTTTCTGTGACCTAGCGTCGTACAACGCTAGATAGTGGCACACAACGCTAGAACAGCTAAATTCATACTTTTGTGAATCAACGTTGCACAACGCTATATAGAGTTAGGCAACGCTGATTCACAACGTTGTACAACGCTCAGTAGTGTTGTACAACGCTGCAGTTAAAAAACTTGGAAAATTTCCTGAGTACCATCGTGCAACGCCATATAGCGTTGCACAACGCCACAAAAATCCCAAGTTAGCTGTCCCATGTAAACAGTCGTTTTTACATGCAAAGTTTCTGGTAACGTTAGCCAACGTCTTTCAGCGTTGGGTAACGTTAGCGTTGTGTGACGGTATATAGAGTTGTACAACGCTCTGTTGAATATGTCAGAGTTGTTCCTTTTGTCTCCCTTTAGCGTTGTGTAACGCCATTCAGTGGCAAGCAACGCTCTGACAATTTCCAACGAAATTGTCGGAGCTTTCCTTTGGTTATACTCTCCTTCGTTGTGCGACGGCAAATAGCGTTGCACAACGCTCTGACAGACCAACGGCTATTTTAAAGAGCCGTTAGAATTTACAACGGTCATATTCCAGCGTTGTATAACGCTATTCAGCGTTGTACAACGCTGTGTCCAGTTTTTGCTGGGGAACTGCTCATTTCGAGCCCTATATATATCCACCCCTTGTTCTGTCTCCAACCAAGGAGTTAGAGAGCTTTACTTTGCAAAATTTGACCAGAATTGAGCCTTTGAGCATAGGGATACTCTCCCACTTGAGCTTTTCATAGCTAGACCATCTTGAGAGATTTAGTAGCCTCAAACACCACCGCCCCGACGTTGTCGCTAGGTGTAGGTTGGAATAGGTTGAGAGCTCTTCTCCTTTGAGGCCGTTGTGCCATTCGAGTTAGGCCGATCCGCCTCGAGTGTCCTTGTGACGAGGTGATTCGGTTCGAAGTTGTAGTCCCGTTCGTTGTGGAATTGAACGGAGCGCGCCCTTGTGTGGTAGCGAAACTCCCGGAGACGTACGACTAAGGCTAGCATTTCCTAGCAGGTCGGAACTCCGTAATCATACCGAGTGTTCAATTTCTCTCTCTCTTTTTCTCTTTATTATCTTGCTATACTTGAATTGCTTGTGTGCTTGCTTGTATTGGGTACCAATTGAATTGTGTTAGGGTAGTTCATACCAAACCGGTCTAAAACCTTAATTGCTTCCGCTAAACCTTGATTAAGCCGCCCCCTTAGGGACAACAGAGTTATTTTAAAGCTTCAGTGGCTTAGTTGAGTAAAGATCTTATCTTTTGTTGGCACAAGGATCAAACAAGCTGACTGATCATCTGACTTGTTAATTGAATCTCAATAATACCATAATTATTCTTACTTCCTTGACTGATCACCAAGGCAACCAAGAATAATTTTGATATTACCGTGCTTCCTAAAAGATAAGAAAAGAACTGGACATTTCAAAATGTTACTAGTTGCAAGAATTGAAAATTTTGTTTTTTTAAGTGATAACGTAAGAAGTGGTAGTATTTTCTGCTTGTAGTACTCTGTTATTTGAATTGTTATAATGTTATGATAGGGAATTGTCTGAATTGTAAAGGGAATTGATTGACCGTTGGCAACCCTCTTTAGAGGTGATTCACGGTATCCGAATATCTGTAATCGCTGGCTGCTCTATGAGAAAGAGACTCGCGATATCTGACTCTGAATTGATTGACCTGTAATTGTGACTTATGATTGCCTTGCTTGCATTTAATTTACCGAGATTGGACCGACATTCTAGTATTATCATTAGTATTTTAATTTTGAATTGAATAAAATGTCAGGCTCTCTTCCATTGCATTAATTTGAAATTGCTTGATAATTGTTGCATAATATGTTCATTCCATATGATTGTATTATTAATTGTATGATTGCTGTGTATTTAGATAAATTTCGAGGTCGAAATTTTTTTTTAGGAGGGAAGAATGTGACACCCGAAATTTTTATTGTTTCTGAAATTATTTTTTTTATTATAAAATTGGGTACACTTGGTGGTTTTATTTTGAATAATTTATGTGCAGAAATTTAAATTTTATAATCACTGTTACTTGGAATAGAAATGTGAAAACATCTAAAAATTTTTATTTTTGCAGTATAAAAATATTATACTATTTTTTCATAAGTACTTGTCTGTAAACAATAATGATTTTGATTTATTGGCTCACGTTGGTGAAAAAGGAAGAAGAGCACCTTTCCATTTTATTTGATTTGTAATTTTGTTCCCATTTATAGTGTATCTATGTCATGTGGAGCCTGCATGTAATGCTCTTTGGTTCAATTGACTAACCATGCAACATGTGCAAGTAGAGTAGCATAGAACTTAGAGAAATATCTTTTGTTCTTTTGACTGGTTCCTGTACGCACCTAATATCCTGTGCACAACCCTTCTCTCCATCATTTTCATATCTTATTTCTCTTCCCAAACTCCTTCATCTCTTTCAACTGGTGCATCAAATCTTCTCTCAAAATTTTCTGAAGGTTGAGAGAAATTTCCAGCGAGCAGCAGTCCTTTAGCTCTTCCAGGGCAGAATCGGGAAAAAGGAGTTGTTCGATTTTATGTACCTCCGATTGGCCACGAAAATTTACTAAGTAAGCAACTAACTTCTGATCTAAATCTTTAATTTAGAACAAGTCATTCTAGTTCTTACTATTTCCATAAGTTATTTGAGAATTTTCTGAAAACCACCAGTGGATATTTGGATTCTATTATTATCTTTACAGTTTATTGAAAGTTCTTAGGCTTTTACAAATTTTGTATGAAACTAGACTTCTAGACGAAAATTTTGGTATCTAATATGAATTTTTATGAGTTTATTTGGTATTTTTACAAGATTTTTGAAACCAGGGCAAGTTTTGGAAAACAGCTTTCTGGAACAGACAGACCCAGTGCTGTTTTTATTTTTTTTATTTAGCCTCTGTTTGCATTTAAGACTTGCAACTTTTAGGTATGAAAATAGACATCCAGAGGCATCTTCTGTAATTTTTACAAAATTTTTAGAGGTTTATTTGAAGGGTTTCAAGGCAGGAACTTTCAGACGTATTTACTGGCACGATTTGCTGGAACAGATTTTCTGAAACCTGATTCTGTCTGATTTTGAAAATTCACTATAATTAATCTGTATGTCCAAACATCATGAAACTTTTACAGTAGATGAGTCCTATTATGTTTCATTCACAGTTAAATTTTCATTGGATTCCGTTCAGCCGTTCTTGAAACAAAAATAATTTTTGTAAACTGTCAGAAATACCCTTCACTGGTTGTACCAGAAAATTTTCAGCCTTCTAACCACCATTTGGTACCACTCTTGCATTGTTCGGTACACACTTTCAAGCACAGAGTACTATAGTTCTGATGTATTCCATTACAATTCTTGATTCTTTACTTATGCCGCATACTCAAATATATATCTTAAGAAATGAAAAGGTATTTCATGTTATGCTCTATGTCAGTGAGCAATACAATCTAATTATTCTGTGAACTGTTCTTGTTTGGCCTTTGAGGCATTTAATAGTCAGCATAGGAAAGCTTGTTGTGAATTGATCTAGAAGACCACACAGTCTTATTGCTATACAATGAATGAGTAGATATTCCTAAGACTATACTAAAGGATGAAGTTAGATATCTCTTTTGAACTGTGATTATATCTCTTTTGAACTGTGTTGGATATTGAAATATTTAAGGGGCATTTTTGGAGTAAAATTTGTAAATTAAGGGCTGTTCTAAAAATAAAACTGAATTTATTGGAGTCTTGAAACGTAAAAGAAAATTTATATTTTTTAGATATCAGGAGGTTATGAGTGGAAATGTAAGAGCAGTTGGCATGACATAGAATCGGTTTGATTGCTTGCTTGCATTTTAGTTTTGGAATTTGCTTTCTATTAAGGTACGGATTTCACTTGAGTTTTAATTATATGTGATATATATTCGGATTGTTGTTGTTGTTATTATTATTATTATCATTATGCATTCTGAATTCATAATTGGAATGTTGTTCATGAGATCATTTTGTGAAATTGTATATTGATGCATGATTGGAAAGTGACATGTTGAATGTTATTCGATTGAAATGTTGGAAAGTGGCATATTGAATGGTATCCGATTGAAATGTGATTTGATTGAGGTAAGTACAGCTTGTGTGGTTGAGATAGACACTCGTAATGTTTGGAGGTGGAGTCATGACCCATCCTACCAAGCACCGTGTAATAAGCGCTTATGTACCGGGACTCAGTAGGTCTAGTCTGGAATGGACCGGAGTGTGAGTGTTCCCAGCTTGCTTGTACATTTGTTGATTTAATTGATTGAATGGTATATGAATTGAATTGGCCGTTGGCATCCATCTATATGGTGGTTCGCGGTATCTGAGGGAAATGACTGAAATGATTGACTTGTGATAAACCAGACTTGCATATTAGATAATTACCTAACCAAATGAGTCGGCTTTTGCTATACTTTGAAATTTGAATTGTTATGAAATTGATGCCGAGCTCACATTTCATATTGCATTGATTGGATTGATTTGACCTTGCTATTTCTATTGGAAACAAGTTGTAAGGGTTGCTTTTAATTTGCACGTTAGTTATTACATGTTATTAATTATTTGTTCAGGTAATTGAAATGATAATTGTCATATTTTGAATTCAAAGAAAAGAAAATTGATTTTTAAGAGTATTAAATTTATTTGTCTAATTGCATTGCTTGATCGAAAGTCTAGTTTTAATGTTATTTGAAATAAAAAGAAATGAAATTTGATTTGGAATTGATTTGACTCAGTCTTGTATTTAGTTCCAACACATGATAATCAAAACTCAAGTGGCTGGAACTGAATACCGTACTGAGATAAATTTTATTTATCTCATTCCGTGCTTTTGCATTGTTTTCCACGATTGGTTGTGGGTTCCAGGTTTCAGGTCAAGTGCTGGACAGCAGGACGAGTAGCGAGCCATTGGATACTACGGTTGGCAACCTATATTTACCAGACTTTGTAGGATTTAATTCATATTGAAGTAATTAGTTATAAATTTATAATTGACACGTATATTAATTGTGTATAATCACAGTAATTTGTAAAATGAGTGGTTCTAAGCCTTGCGGGTGCAGCAGGCATCCGCGGCGGGCACTCCGTCGCGTGTTGTCAAGTTACAGTATTCGACGGGGTGTCACAATTTTATTTTAATCAAATAGTTGTATATCAAAAGAGAGTAATTAACATGTGCAAGTGAGTATTTTAATTGTCATTAGGGAGTATATATTTTTATATTAGAGAGTAGTTAACATAAATCATATAGTTATATACCATAAGAGTGTATTTTTATTTTGACAAGGAAGTATATTTTATAACGGTACGAAAAAAAAGAAGTGAGGTTTAGAAGATGAAGGAGATAGGGAAAGATGGAGAAGAGGAAAGAAGAGGGGAGAATGGATAGGAGGGGAAACATGACGCTCAGAAGTGAGGCGGGGCTGAAGGGTGATGTCCTGGGGAGAGCAAGAGGGGGGTGAAAAGGGAGGGGGAGAGGAGGTGAGGCGGGGGTGATGCGCTGGGGAGAAAAGGGATGGGACAGGAAGTGATGCGCTGGGGAGAGCAAGAGGCTCTGGTTAACGCGTTTTTCATTTTTGACTACTCATCTTTCTATTTTCTAAATCTGATTGTGTGATTGTCTTAGACACTGATTGCACTTATCAGCACTGAAAAAAAATCTTTTCCACTAGCTAACGTGTTCTGTCGATTTGCCTAAATAATAATAATAACGATTTGATTAAAATAATTTATACATGGGATTTCATTTGATTAAAATAATTTTAAAAATAAATATTGTTTTCATCTAAAAGATTTTTATGTGGGATTCATTTGATTTGGACTAATTTCTTAATAATTTTCGTTGTGTGTAAAAGTTCTGATCAAATAATATCAAATTCATTTATTTCGATCAAAAAATTTCTAGTGAAATAAAATTCGTTCAAAAAAAATTGAAGCTAACCTATATCTTTTCTGATGCGACACGTGCGTCGCTAGCGCTGTAGTGGTAGACTGGTGCTCTGGTAGTGGTAGTCATTTGGTCTGGCCGCTAGGAACCCATGGACGGAAGTTCAAAAAAAAAGGAACCCATGGACGTCAGTGCTAACGTCATCACTAAGTCCTTTGACTCTCTCTCCACGCGACCACGCCACACGCCAGCAATGACACATGGAAGACCTTGACTCTCTCTCTCTTTAGATCACGGCCGCATAAAGTGAACTTCGAACGAATCGCGGCCGCACAACACAATTAATTAAAAGAGAGAATGAAACTCGCTACCTTTTCTTTTTCCTATTTTGTTTGGTCTAACAAATTAAAATTAGCAATCTTCATTGTTAATTCGTCCCTCCCTTCCCCAGTCATCTCAGTCTCAAAGTCTCAACTCCAACGGACGAAACCATATACGTACCGATATACCCATTGCACTATATATAATATAACTCGGATTCATGGGTATCGGCCCACAACTCATTTAAGATTTTTCATAGTGCTTGTTAAATCCTTGTTGATACTATAATATCATAAATGGAAGGAAAGAAAAGGTACATCGACTTTATTAATTCTACACTGTTATTTAACTAAAAAGTTTATATTGTCAATTTGTGACATATCCTTTCTATTTCAGTTCACACCAGAACTCACTGATATTAAATCATTCTATCATTTGCTATCAGGATTGCACTGGTAACCGGAGGGAATAGAGGGATTGGATTCGGAATATGCAAGCAACTTGCATCTAAAGGTGTAACTGTCATTTTAACTGCCAGAGATGAGAAGAGAGGCCAGGAGGCAATTAAAAAGCTTACTGATGAATTTGGTTTAACGGATGTAATATTTCATCAACTAGACGTCACTAATAATTCAAGCATTATGTCATTGGTTGATTTCGTCAAGAACAGTTTTCGCAAGCTAGATATTTTAGTAAGGCGCATTATCCTTCTTGTCAAATATCATTTTTCTCATTTTGTTGAATATTTGTTCTTATATACATATATATATATTGAAAAAAAATAGCATTTGTTCTCATTTTTCTCATTTTGTTGAATATTTGTTCTTATATACATATATATATATTGAAAAAAAATAGCAAATGCTACCCGTTTCATTAGAGAAACAATGAGTTTTACAACGTTCCTATATGTTTTTTGTATCGAGAAATAATAGCAATTTGCATTTACAGGTAAACAATGCTGCAACTGATGGTGGTGCCGTACCACAACCACTTGATGTGGAGGTAAATATAATATAATTATGTGCCTGACTGTCTGTATTGATGATTTATAATTTAATTGAAAAAATATTATTAAGAGTATTATTGTCAATGTGAATATTTATCTGAAAAATTTGTCCGCATGACAAATTAACAAAACGTATATTTTGGATTCGGCCAGACCTTGTGATTTGTTTGGGACAGCCACCATGCGCTGTAAAAAATTCTTTTTTTTTAAGATAAATTACGATCTAAGCAACCCAACTTATTTTAAAATTAAATGTCTATGAAAAATCCTCCAGCCAAATTTCGACCTTGCAACATTTTATTCAAGGTGTATTGCTTTTTGTCACTAGACCAAGAGCTCGTTCTCAAAAAAATATACTAAAAAAAAGTATTAGTATTATTTTTAGTTCTATACTAAAAAAAACATAAAACATATGTGATTTGAATAGTGCTATTGATTAAATGACATCTGAACATATATTTTTCTTATAAAGTGATGCACCTGCAAAATCTATTGCAGCATTTGATTCGAAGGGGGAGGGGGGATTGGGGAGAATCAAAATATAATTGTGTCAAAAGCAAAAACAATTTAACTCGTGAACAATATATATATTTTTACACTTTCACTTCATCTTCAACTACCAGCAATTTGCGTACGTAGAAATATCTTGTTGGTTATATTTGAATGACAAATTATTCTCTTTTGCAACTTTAAAATTGTCAGGTTCCATGGGAAGAGAGACTTGATACTGTGCTAAAAACTCACTTCGAAACCTATGAGCTGGCAGAAACATGTTTGAAAACCAACTATTTCGGAGTGAAATACCTCACGGAAGCGCTCTTACCTCTTCTTGAATCATCTGACTCTGGAAGAATAGTAAATGTCTCATCCAATCGTGGAAAACTAAAGGTAAACGACTAAAAATTTTAATTTGGTTATGCAAATCCTAAAATAGAAATGAATATATACCATTTATTTCCAAATTACAACAATTGAATTTGTTGATACTTGTTATATTATTTTTCAACATCTAAACAATGGAATTTGTTGATACTTGTTATATTATTTTTCAGCATCTAAACAATGAGGAACTGGTGAAAGAACTTGACAACATAAACAACTTAACACTTGAAAGGATTGATAATCTCGCCAAATCCTTTCTGAAATCTTTTAAAGAAAACACACTAGAGGAGAATGGTTGGAAAATGTCGGAGGGATTCCGTGCGTATAAAGCATCTAAAATTCTCCTCAATGCCTACACTAGAGTTATTGCCAAGATCCATCCCAATCTGCGTATTAATTGTGTGCAACCAGGACATGTCAACACTGGATTTAGTTACCACACAGGACCACTTACTGCGGATGAAGGTGCCGAGGGGGCCGTAACACTTGCATTGGCTGATGGCGGTCCAACTGGCCTCTTCTACGAACGCACGAAGATCTTGTCCTTTAAAGAATTTGGCTGCTAGATACATGTTTGCGACATTAATTTATAGTAGAAATTAATATTGAACAAGAAAGAAATAAATTATTGTTGTGTTTATTTATTTTTTTATTTTGTATAGGATGTATTTGGTAATAAGAATCTATAGTGAATGGAAATAAGGTACAAATAAAAGTTGGTGCGAGAGTGCTATATACTCCCATATATCAATAATATTAAAAAAAAGATAAAAAAATATAAATTTGTTTCTCTAAGTATATACAAATAAATATATTACATTGGTTTTATAGTTTCTAAATAAAAAGAAATAACAAAAGTCCAAACACAATGTCTACATAATATAAAGATAAAAGTTTAAATAAACTTATCTAAAATCTTTCTTATAAACTAGAAAAATAATGAAGTCCTACATGTAAGACGGATGTGACCCGTTTCAAACCACCGATCCAAATTGTCAAATTGAATTTTCATATTGAAAACTTATATGAAACTAAATTTTAACTTTTTTTCTAAATTTTTTTACTATTTATTTCGTATTTTTAAAACTGATGTTATTGGACGTTCCATATGAATTCTAGTAGCGGTTTTATAAAAATATGAAATAAATAGTAAAATATTTCAGAAAAATGTAAAATTTGGTTCCATACAAATTTGCAATATGAAGATTCAATCTAAAAATTTGGATCGGTGGTTTGAAATTGATACACGAATATGATCATGTTGGACAGACCACATCGGTCCTATGCGTAGGACTTTATCATTTCTCTATAAACTAAGACTCTGCATTTCAAGATAAATTAAAACATAAATTCCAACGCAAACCCAACAAATTATGCATCAGACCATGTATATGGCCTCCAACTTTTTTCGATTTTCTTTCATTTTCCTACAGAAGACAAGCTTTCTCTCTCTCTTTTATTGCGATCTGAGATGGTGCGACGATAGAGATAGAATACGATAGGAGTAGCAAGAGAGAGTGGCGACAGAAACGTATGATTTTGTATTTATTTTTTAGCATCAAATAATTTCATTTCGATTTCATTTGATTACAATTGGTTTTTCAAAAATTCATTCGGTTTAATAACATAAAAATAATTATCAAATGATATAATCTGTTTATTTTAATATAAAATTTCTAATGAAATGAAATCTCGCATAAGTAATTTATGATGGCTTATATCTTTTCTGACACGTGTCGTAGTCGTAGTCAAAATTGGTCTTGCCGTGACCGTGAGGAACCCATGGACGTCAGTGCCAACGTCATCACTGGGTCCTTGACTCCCTCTCCACGCCAGCAATGACACCTGGAAGACCAGCCTCATTAGATCACGGCCGCAGAAAAAGTGAACCTTAACGAATCGTCAAATCCTGGCCGCGCGCACACCATAATTAAAAGTGAGAGAATATATGAAACTCCTCACAGACAGAACGAAATTAGTACGAAACCATATACGCATTGCACAATATATAACTCGGATTCCTGGCCTTGTGGTTTATCGATACTACAACTCATTCAAGATTTTCAGTGTGCTTGTTAAATCCTTTTTGATACCGTGCTAAATGGAAGCAAAGAAGAGGTAAAACTGAATCTAGTTTACTTTATTCTGCACTGTTATATATTTTAGCTCAAAATTAATGATGTGACGTCCTTGTTCCGGTTCACACCAGAACTCATTCATCTATTGCATCATTCTATCATTTGCTATCAGGATTGCGCTGGTAACTGGAGGGAATAGAGGAATTGGATTCGGCATATGCAAGTTACTTGCATCAAAAGGTGTAACTGTCATTTTAACTGCCAGAGAAGAGAAAAGAGGCGAGGAGGCAATTAAAAAGCTTAGTGAAGAATTTTGTTTAACGGATATAATATTTCATCAACTAGATGTCACTAATATTTCAAGCATTATGTCGTTGGTTGATTTTGTCAAGAACCGTTTTGGCAAGCTAGATATTTTAGTAAGGCCCATCATCCTTCTTGTCAAATATTTCAACTGTTCTTATTTTTTATTTTTATTTTTTTGCTTTTTTTTTTGTGGACAAATAATAGATATGTGCATTTGCAGGTAAACAATGCTGCAGTTACTGGTGTTGACGTACCACAACCACTTGATTTGGAGGTAAATAAAATATAATTATGTGCCCTTATAATTATATTACCAGGACGGCAATGCTGATTTACAATTTAACTAAAAGAATTATTATTAAGATAATTATAGTCAATATGAATATTTATCTGAAAGTTAAATCGACATGACCAACTAAGAAAAAGTATATATTGAATTCCATTAGACCTCATCGCTTGTTTCAAGCAGCCGCCATGCCATGAAAATAAGAAAAAAAAATAATTCACTGCAGCATTTGAGGTGTTTATTTTGTCTTTGTTTTTCTCTCTACTAGAGGGCCGTAATGTTTACTCTCTTGTACTTCCACCAATGGAGTTGATCTTGAAGCTGAAAAAATGGGAAAAAGAATTCAAATATAATTGTGTCAAAAGCAAAAACAATTTAATTGGTGAACAATAGATATATGTTTCCTCTTTGGATTCGTCTTCAACTATCAACAATTTGCATAGAAATATCTTGTTGACAGATTCCATGGAAAGAGAGATTTGATATTTGGTTAAAAACTCACTTTGAAACCTATGAGCTGGCCGAAGCAAGTTTGAAAACAAACTATTTCGGAGTGAAATACCTCACGGAGGCGCTCTTACCTCTTCTTGAATCATCCGACTCAGGAAGAATAGTCAATGTCTCATCTAGTTTTGGAAAACTAAAGGTAAAAAAACTAAAATTTTATTCTGGTGATTTAAAGCCTGAAAAAAAAAAGGATATATACACTACATCGTCTATTTTGAAATTACTGATGTCGAGTTTGTTGGTCTTTGACATGTTATTTTTCAGCATATGAACAATAAGGAACTGGTAAAAGAACTTGACGACATAAACAGTCTAACACTAGAAAGGATCGATGATCTTGCCAAATCATTTCTGAAATCTTTTAAAGAAAATGCACTGGAGGAGAATGGTTGGAAAATATCGGAGGGATTTCGTGCGTATAAAGTATCTAAAATTCTCCTCAATGCTTACAGTAGAGTTACTGCCAAGATCCGTCCCATTCTGTGTGTTAATTGTGTTCATCCAGGACATGTCCACACTGGATTTGGTTGCCACACGGGGCCACCTACTGTGGATGAAGGTGCTGATGCTGTGGTAACGCTTGCATTGGCTGATGGTGGTCCGACCGGACTCTTCTATGAACGCTCAGAGTTATCCACCTTTTAACCATTAGGCCGCTGGATAGATGTTTACAACGTTTATTGTAGTCTGTAGAAATATTGATATAAGAAAGAAATAAATCATTATGGGATAGAATATATATTCACAAACCACGATAGAATATAAATTTATTTACATCTCAAAAAATATATATATAAATTTATTTGTCCTTCTGTAGTTCTGTTAGACTTCTTTTAAGTTTCAACTTTTAACTCAATATAAGAAAAAGAAAACAAGGTTATTTCTCTCTTCAGAGATCTTTATTATATGTTTTTGATAGGGCTAACAGAAAGAATTTTTTTTTATCAGTAACAGAAACAAATTAAGAATGAAACGAGCAGTTTTTTTTTTTTTTTTTTTAGCTGACTAGTTCTCTTTTAAGTGGTATAAAGACGAGCTTAGACGAATTAAGTGGACCTACTCTCTCACTCTCCCCTGAAATATATGTTAGTACGAAGTAGGGTTAATTTCCCATCCGACCAACTCAAACTCAATTCACCAATATTTTACCCCGAGACAGAGATCACAACCCTGGTAAATAAAGTTTGTTAAAAATTACTTATAAATTTAGTGATTATTAATATTTATTATAAACTAAATGTAATTTAATTAAAATATAAATTAGTTAAGATTTTACTGTATAAATCTAAAAGAACACAATTAATTAAGTTAATGATGGATCATTTAAGACACTTTAGATTGAATCGGTGACCTAAATAAAAATAATAAAATAACTAAAATCCTATCTATCATATAAGTCGTTGCGGGCAGCATCTAAAATTCGCCGCGAGAGGAATGGCAGTTTCTTTGTCGAATCACCACCCCATCTGGTGGCAACTACAAAAAAATAATAGCAGAAAGGGAGAAAAATAAAGAAGAAGAAGAAGAAGAAAGCAGAGGCCATATTACAAAATACTCATGCCTCATCTTAGGCCCAAAATTCACAAAGAAAAAAACAATAATCGGTGAGATAACAATGAAGCTGACAAATTGTCAAATGCTTTTAAACCAACTGGAAACACATTTGATGAGCATTTAACAAGAAAAGAAAAACCGAAATAATTTTCCATTCATCCAACCTTTCAAAAGTAGCTCCATATTTTCTATGCGCAACTCAAAAAAAAAAGCTCCATATTTTCTATGCAAACAAATATAAAAGGCGAGAACAGTTCTATATGAACGAAAGAAAGAAACGACACAACATTTGACATGTTATACTTCTATGTCTTGAAACTTCTTGGCAAAACTTAGTTTACTGCGGTCAATTTGATCAAGACGAATTGATATTGTTGATTGGTCTGATTCAGTCCAAGTCCATTGTATTGATTCTTTCTCTAAAAGGTGAATGACCTGGTAAAGTTGATTCCAAATGAGTAAATTAGCAAATGCTAACTCAAAGCAAAATTTCTGAGAAGGGTGAAGGCCGTAGCAAACAAATTATTCATTTTTCCAATAGGGTGGCAATAAATAGATCATGAAAACAAAAATCAACATCATTAACGAGGGTAAGAAGATAGAAAATTCTCAATCAAGCCATACCTTCCTCCTAACTTTTGTTTTTCTGGTATCTTTGCTCTCTGGCTCAACAGTAACTTTAAGATACTGTAAATCTGTTAAAATTCAGAGGATTTAATCACTATGTCATCTAGGAAAACAGCATCTCTCATGTAAAATGAAGTAATAAAATATAATCCTTAAGAATTTTAAGTTCTCCAGTCAGATATAGAAAAATTTAATCAAATAGGCAACAAGTTACTGTTATCCAGTCAGAAAGCAAAAAATATATATTCAGATGTTTTATTTTAGCTCTGCAAACATTGGTAATTAAGCTTTGTGCTTATTATGACTTAAAACACATGGTACAGAGCTTCTAACATAAAGATTAATTGGATAGTCGTCACTGTCTCAAGTCATTCTTAGCCTGACCCAAGATTTTTAATTTATACTTTGGTCAGAGGCCATGAACTCATTTTCTGAAGTGAAGGAAAGATGTAAAAAAGCCACAATGATGAAATTATGAAACACTTACCTGGAATATCAACTAGTTTGCATATGTGCATCTTTAGCAGATATAGTGCATTTTTTGAATCAACACTCAGAAGATCAAGGGATATCACTTCATCATCCTCTTTACTGAAAATAATAGAGCAGATTCTATAAGCTGCACTATTACTTCAGCAACATGCTCCTTAAAAGCATTATCCTTGAGTTGACTTGAGTTTAAAAAAGAAGGAAAACACAAGTGTATTTAAAAAAGAAGAATTGCTCATTACTTCGAGTTACAATCGAGTTGAGTTTGAGCTGTCCCCAACTCGCTCGAACTCGGCTCGTATACAGCCTTAGACAATTTCTCTTCAAATTCTCTAGCCAGTTCAAAATAATGCTTCCCCTAGAGATCCCATAGAATATAGCATCATAAGGTCATAACCAATTTTTGCAGCAATACTGTCTGAAAGTTAAAAGGTCGAATGTAATAAGCGCACTGTA
This sequence comes from Rhynchospora pubera, assembly GCA_028095005.1. Lineage (NCBI taxonomy): Eukaryota > Viridiplantae > Streptophyta > Magnoliopsida > Poales > Cyperaceae > Rhynchospora > Rhynchospora pubera. The sequence goes on from CM051462.1 coordinate 55,337,648, forward strand.
AGGGTTGAACACGCACCTGTTCTAGGAAGTGCTTTTTACGCTCGTGATCCCCATTTGCCAAAGCAGTAATAGCCTGTCAAGAAGAACATTAGAGATGGTAGCACAGGCAACAGTACAAAACAGATACATGAAAACATAGTAAATTATCAAAACAAAAAAGAAAAGATGAGGAGATAAGCAAAATGTAGGCATTCATCAGCTTTATGATATAAGAACAAAAGCATTAGGTCTATAGTTGCCGAGAGGTTCTTTGACATGCACTGCATTTAAGTTGAAATACTTTTGGTCTTAACTACGATTTTTCAAGTAAAGCTTCAAGTATCTCTAAACTTTGTTCCACTTTCCAGTGCAAAAGTAGATTATCTTCTTTAGCAATTGAATTCGACAATTTTTTATTCTAACTAATGTCCCAAAGCAAGTTACTTTGTTCAACTTACTGCTTGAAAATATTCCTTCGTTAAATCCCAGTGTTGCTTTGCCGCATCTCTTAAGTTTTTGTACTCATCATCCTCATCAGACATCACTATACAAATAAAATATAATACCTTAAAGAGTAATGCCGCATAAAAAAGTAGGATAAGGATACATTGAGAACAGTTTTACTCGATAATCATCACAACTACATCTGAAATAAGAAATGCAACATAGTACGATGATCTTTGTATGATGCATAAATCATGCCTATGACAATTGATGAGAGATGGGCAGTCAAATAATCTGATTTAGGCACATTCCAAAGCAACTTCGCATGAATTAATGTACAACAAGTAATACAAACATCCAAATTATCTGGACAACTGACGCATTATAGAAGCTCAAATTAAACCAAAACTTGATAGGTAAGCTATTTATATATACAGCAATGCACCCATAAATTTAATGTTTGATTTGAAGTACTTTAGAGTTTATTGGAAAGATATGGTTAAGATTGTCTAATAATTCCATCTTTAAGGAATCCCAACCAAATTTAGAATTCAAAGAAAGGGATTACATACCTTCTATGTTCTCCAGTTGATTTCTTAGAACATCTTTTGGAGGCAATGGCATTTTGACTTCCTCTAGGGGTTTGGAGACAACACTTCCACTTGATCTTGTCCTGTTCGCCCCTATATCGAAACGATGTTTGAATGGCTCGTCATTTAGTCTCTCTGGAACAGCAAAGAGTGATTGTAGTACTTGATGTGAGATATCCAAGTTATCCTTCATATTACTACATGCACAGACCACATTGTTTTGTCAGATATTGCATCAGGTACTTATGCTTTTATACCTGCTCGAAAAGTTTGATTAAAAATTGATACTTACCTCTTTGAATGGTGATTATTACTCTCGAGAGAACTGTTGATTTCCAAAGAGTCGTTCAATTCTTCAGAGCTAGACCCAGCACTCTGAATATTTCCCCTATCCGGGTTATTATCAAGTAATAACATAAATTGAAAAAAAAAAAAAGATTCACCGGTAGAAGTTATTTTTTTAGCTTTAAGTCTACAATATTAGTAGACAACATATTATTAGTCATAGTAAAGGACAGTAAACAGATCCTCCAGTGAAAATAAAGTTGAACTAACATGAAACTAGATCCTTAAGAGGAAAATTGACAGACTTCACAATTTGCTCAAATCACTTATAACCTAAGTATAGATTGCATATATCCAATTTAACTTGAAAGTTCTTTTCTTTAATATACCTGAGACTTTTTAATACTCTTTTAAAGAAAAAAAAAAAAGGTGAAGATTTAACTATAGTGCTTACAGCATTAGTATCATCAATCGCCTTGCTCCTTCCCAAGGACCTTGCAGAAAAATCCAATAGCTCCTCCATGCTCTATAGAGTTCAAAATTTCAACAAGTATTGCTATAGAACATAAGTAGGGCGCTAATAAAAATAGAACAAATGCTTGTTGGCCAAAGCTAAAATGAGGCCTATCCAAAGTTACTGGGCTAGCCAGCAAGTACGAGAACAAGAGAAACATTACAAATAAATTTACTTGTATCAGATAGGGGAAATTACATGGGTCCAAAGTCTAAATAGAAGTGACAATATAAATTGACTCCAAAAAAAAAAAAGGAAAATACAAAATTGAACACATGCAAACAATCCAGAATAAAGATGAATACCTTATGGACATCATATCCACAGCTACCTGCAAGTGAATAAACTATGAAGTTAAAACTTAGCATCTACCATGGCATATTCATTACAATAAAATGGAAAAAAACATGCATGTGAAAACTATACCTAGAACTTCTCGAATGACATCCAGGCTGAGCTTGAATCCCTCTCCTAGCATCGAGAAGAGGAACTGTTCAATTTCCCTATTACTCAAGGAGTCTTTCTTGGAACCCTCAAAGCTTGAAGAACCAGGCTCCCGTTCCAGCACATCAACAACCACCTTTGGTACCTCAATTTTAACGGGCTTGTCCTTTCCCATTTTTTCTTTCACAGGATAAGAGGGTCTAGTGTATGAATTTCCCAAGAAGCTTGATACGGTACCAAGTGAGGCTGTTGGTTTCTTTGATTTTATGATCTTGATATGTGTCCCTCTAGGAATTTCACATATTTTGTTTTCTTGCTCGGACGTGCCAGTATTTATGCTTTGTTCATCTGCTGAATCTTGATATTTCATTTTGCTTTGTCCATTGGCTGACGTTTGAGTCTTCAAGTCTTGCACTTTGCAGAGAATATCCCCAGCTGCAGTGACATCACCTTTTGACCTGCACTTATTTTGTCAGTTCAATTGCATAATGCTTGAAGATCATCAAAGAACAAGAATGCCAAAGTTAATTTTCTAATTTCAAGAAAATTTGATAAATGGATGTTTTCCGTATTACAGTACTGCCCGCAGAACTTATCAAATTTACAAACATTAGCACAATATGCATACTAGTAAAAATGATTAACGGTAATCTGACCTGATATGCACCTGGAACCAGCATATAGAAGTATCAGTCAGTACTAATATGCACCAGGAACTTATCAATTTACAAACATTAGCACAATAGGAAGTATCAGTCAGTACTAATATGCACCAGGAAGCAGCATATGAGAGAAAAATACCACATTATGCCTAAGGTGATTGCAATAATTAACAATTAAAAAGGGGAATCTGATACCTGCAGTAGGCAGAAGCTATTTCCTCAAGGGAGCAACAGGAGCCAAATGCCTCAAGCAATACCCCGAGTGACCTATCTTCATCGGAACACCTGACAGCTGACGAAGCCATTCAATTTTACACAAATAGTGCCTCACAACCTGATACAATCAAGAACGGAATTCTTCAATTTAATTTCGCAATATACTCTTTCTACCTGGCTATATTATCATTTTTTAACATAATTGCTTCCTAAAGCATGCACCTTTTCAAAGATTTCTGGTATAAATGTCGATCAAATATCATGTGAAAATGCAAATTGATTCGCAAGCAAAACAAGAGAGAAATCAATCAACACATACTCCTTTCTGCTTCGGAGTTCCCAATGTAGGGTTTTGTGCGAAACCCTTCTTGAACAATTCAAGAATTAATAGGGAATTCTAGGTTTACGAATCGCAATTAAAGCCAACCATACCTTCTCAACCACCTTCTCGGACACTAGCTTCGAGCCTTCGACCTTGAGTCTAGTGGAGAAATGAGAAATCGAAGAGACAGAGAGAGAGAGACCCGAGGCAACAATGGCGCCTAGAGTTAAGAGTGTGATGATGGTGCGAGGGAAAAGTTGCTTCGACTAAAAGAATGATCTCCGACTCGTTAAGACTTAAGAGTGATGGAATCCCCAATCTCAAAGAATAAATGGGATTATGGGAATGGCCAGTTGGGATTTGGGCCCCACTGCGTGCTGTATTTGAGGCCGTTTGATCCGTGGAGTGGACTAGTCATCTAGTTGCAGACTTGCAGTAGGCGTAGCATACTAATTTTATCAAACAATTAAAGTAGAGAAGCGTACTACGTTTACTTTTTTTTGTCTTTTAGCATTTAGCTTAGAATCTAGTCTGGAAATACTATTTACTGTGCTAATGGTCTTCTCAAAGAATTACTATTAACTACTAAGGATCAAGGTGGAATGAATTTTAGGGATTATTTGGCTGCTTTGAGAGAGAACAAATGTGTGAAGACCATGGTGAAATTGATGAATATTGTTTCACAACAAACTTACACGCAGTCAAGTTGTAGTCATTTATTTTGTATGTAATTGTTAAGAAAACTTTTTGTATTAATTGGGCCCTTGAGTTTATCTGTGTTGTGGACTTGTGGTTAAGGTTTAGTTTATACTAATTTTATCATAATTTATCACATATAATATTTTTGTTTCTGTATTGCTTTTTGAAAGATAAAATATTTTTAAAAAATTGTTATCGCTTAGATAAATGAAAATTCAAAACAATTATCACTTTATTCCTACCAAACATGTAAAAAGACTACCGAAATGATTCTTTTCACCCCCCATTTTTTTATGATAAAATTAAGAGTCTCTAAAATTTACCTCTTTTGGACCATAATTAACACGATAAAAATTGTTGCTATAATTAATCAAAAAAACTATTATGTTTGACTTAATTAATAGCTTATAAATATGATAATATAATAAATTAATAAACCAATTCGTTCAGCACGGATTTTAATAGTTATTCATTGTTTTGAGAGAACGATTTTTTCAGGAAAAAGCGATTATAAAAAAGATCAGTCATATTTTTTATCAATCTAAAAAACTATTGTGCTTCATAAAAATTTGTTTGTTATATTATGAAATAATAAATTTAATGATAAATATAATTTAACTACTTCAATCTACATATTGAAATCTCATATTAAACCAAAATTTACAATTTTTTTTTGTTTTGTTTATTATTTTTTCCATTTTTTAAACAAATTACCGATTTGGTTACAAACTATTAATGAACAGTTTCCAAATACGGTAACCATTAAAAAATGTGAAAAAATAGTAAAAAATTAAAGAAAGTAAAATTTCGTTTCTTACGAGATTTCAACATACTGAATGAGTTGGTCAAATTAGATTTATCATATAGTCAATAAACTCATAATGCACAAAAAGGGTCGGTGCATCATGATGCACCATGATATTTATCCCAATAGTTAATCCAACTAATTTTATTTGATGACAGTTAAATTTGAAATAAATAATCTAGATTTTTGTTATAAGGCTCAAAATTTGAAAACCCAAGAACCCACTTAAAAAACCCTGAGCAATTTTACTTTGTCATGGGAGTTTTGAAACGTCCCACCAGTCCACCACTCCCACATAAATTTAAAGGATCCGTCATAGATAAATAAAAAAATAAAAAATAGCATTTAATATGGATCTATTTTGCGGATCACATCCAATTGTGGGTATTAATTAAAGAAAAAAGAGAACAATTGTGGAACGAATTACGAATAGTTCTGTGCAACATAGGTACACTGTCAGTCAAATGAAGCAAAAGTTTTTTTTTTAAAAAAAAAAAAAAGAACATCCCGTAGGAATGAATGAAGCAAAAGTTTAGCGGAAAGAATAGTTTTAGTTGGCGCAAGCGCAACATTTAATATGGTCCCGGCGGGGCTCGAACCCGCGACCTTCGGCTCATAAGACCAACGCTCTAACCAACTGAGCTACGGGACCTTGATGTTGCGATAATACAGACTACAATATAATATTTGTAGTCAACGTCTTGATGTTCTCGGAACCTGGCAATTCGTCATGAATAACTTTGTCGAGGAATGTACCCCAGATTTTTGTTTCATGTAAAAGACTTATGCTTGGATTGATGAAGTAATGCATCTTTCGTATTACTTCCATTAATCCAAACGTACTCTAGAATTCTATTATTCTGATGATTTATATGCGAAAACAAAAACGAGGAGTTCGAACATTAAATGAGACTTTGATTATTGTTATGAATGAAGTATAAGCAATAAACGTATTTGTCTAGCTCAACAAGCTCAAATTATTACATTGACATAAAACTTAGCTGCGACATTGCAAACAAAATTCCGCTATCGAGATTTTCTAACAAACATTGCAAAACAAAATGAAATTGAAAGGAACTTCGCTCATGCTTAGAATTTCAATGAGCTTTCATTAAAGCAGAACGAACATTATTTATAATTAATCATTCTCATTACTTGGAGCCAAAAGTAGTAAGAAATGAATATTGAACCAGGTGAAATAAGAGTTGGGGCTAACAAATCTGGATTTTGAAGAGTTTTAACACAATGTCTTAACTCAAAAAAAAAGGGAAAATCAAAGCTACGGTTTATCTTAGACAAAATCAAATCAAATAGGTAAAATGCACAAGGGGCAAAAAAAAAAAAAAGAACGATAACATTCCAAAATTTTTATAGTCAATAACAAGAAGCAGTCAGCAAAAATGAATAAGATTATTATCCCTCAATCCTCATACAAGTATACAACATACAGGAGCTCAATTATCAACAAAAAGTAGCCCCATAAATTATACTCTTTTTGCTCCTTACAAATCTTGTCGGTTTGCTCGTGCATAACAGATGTTAAATACCAATAATTCAAGAATGACAACAGAACTTATCATCCTACTCATCTTTCTTACCCTGTGCACCAGCTTCTTTAGCCGGCTTTCTCTTCATCCGGCTGAAGGGTCCCACACTTTTGTCCATGATATACATATAAATCACCTGACTCCACGACCTATACGACTTCAAATTTTCATAATACTCGGGCGCAATCTCTCTCACCTTATACAACCTGTAGCCTGGTATTCTGGGGAAATCATGGTGCTCATTATGATAGCCAACACTCCAAGTCATGAGATTTAATGGACCATAGTAGGAATATGTTTCCTGATCAGGGTTGAAAATATAATGCTCTGAAATGAAATGACCCGCCATAGGGTGCATGCCACCTCCAACAAAGGTTGCTAAAATCAAGTAAGCAAGTGACTTCCATCCCCAAAAGTGCACCAAAGACGCATCAAGTGCGAGCTGAATGAACAAATTAGTGAACTCCCACAGACCAGGTGGTTTAGGTTTCAAAAATAAGGGTCGTAGTGCATAGAAAAATAGTTGTAAAATAACCCAAATTGATTTCGCTAAAGTATTTTTGACCATATGTGTCTCTGTAAGGCTGGGGATGTCCATGTCTATGCCATCAACCCCTTGGAAGCGGTGGTGTTCCAAGTGGTACTTTTGGAAAGTTATGGACATGGGAACACCTATGGGGAGGTTGGCAAAGATGCCAAGCCAGCGGTTATACGAGGGGGTGGAGAAGGCGAGGTTGTGGCTAAGCTCGTGAATGGCTAGGAAGAGGTTGTGGTTTAAAAAGGAGCCGAAGAAGTAGGCAACCGTCAGGATCTTCAGCCAGCTGGCAGTGGCAAGGTGTGTTGCTGTCCAGAGCTGTAGCAGGACAACTGCAGCGATCTGGAAAAAGATGGAAATCAATTTATCAGAAAAGGCTCTGCAGAAACAGAATGGCAGATGTTAGATTGAACCTACGCAAAATAGATAAGGAACTTTACAAGCTTGCTGTTTTGGTGTTGACGAATGTTTGACAGAGAAGAATGTTCTTTTCTTTCTTTGGGAGAAACTGTTGGTTACAGAAACAATTACTAGGAAATACAAATCATTCTTTTGCCATCATTTGGCTTATGCACCATTCTATTATATTTTGTCCAAGGCTAGAACTGAAAGTACAGTACTCATGGGCCTATACAATCTACCAGGCATTTAATTGTAATGACTCCCCAAAGTGTGAAAGGGTAGAGCTGGAAAGATATGCAAGGAGAGTGCACAAAAAGTGCCGTAGCCAAAATATGTATTGCCTTATAAAAATATATAAACAACAGCAACAACAAGAAAAAGGAGGATGATGATCGTGATTGTTTTGGTTATGACCATAAACCAACAAGGCAACAACAACGACTTACTAATTAAATAATTTAAATCAATTTATAAGGTTATGTGATTGTGATTGTTTTGGTGATGATGATAAACCAACAAGGCAAAAACAACAACTTACCAATTAAATAATTTTAATCAATTTATAAGGTTATGGAAAGGCTAGGTGGCCTCTGCCAAATCCTCAGAATCACAAATAAAACACAGTAAAGTTTTACTTATCAATTCTGTTTATCTGAATTTTAAAACATGTTGAAAGTTGAAACCCATTTTTTCTTTTTTTTTCTTTTTAAGAAATAATAAAGCAAAAGATATAATAAAACTACTGTAGTTGGATCAGGTAGTGCCTTTCTGAGAACCTGAAATTATCCTCTAATCCTTGTCAGAGCTAAGTACAAGGCAAAATGGTACCCTCAAATAATGAACTTAATTTTGATAACATTAGATGTCTATTAGAACATTTTTATTATGATTATTTTGACAAAAAGAGATGAAATTACATAAATCTATAACCCATGATGCATAGAAGAGGCATCACTTTTGAACTGATATGAGAACGCCAACCTATAAATACAAATAATTGGCAGAGATAGCCCTGCCCCACACGGCCACACCTCAATTCCGAAAGCCAAAACAGTGCAGTACACATATGTGGATACATAAATGCGAATGAAGCTAGGAAAGGGAAAATTAAACATAATTGTACCATTTCTCTGTCTTTATCATTAAAAAGTGCCATTCTTCTATGCCCATTAAAGGTCCCTTTCTGAACCCAACAAGAAGAACTGACAATACCGAGCTTTCAAAGTCTAAAATTCAATTGGATCCCCTCCAAAAAAAAACCCACATTAACAAATTTACCACTTCCAATCGAGGTTAACTAAAACTGGCAACAAATGATTTGTTGTACCTTTAGAAAAGCCAAGGGATCAGGTCCGAAAAGCTCTTTAATCTGGGGGTATTTGGAGAGGATCTCACGGCGCCGCGACGCGTGAGGCTCGTCGGTGTAGGACCAAAAGAAATCGGTCGCCATTACTCCTTCCCTATCCTCTCCTTCCATTTTCACCACCATTGTTTTTGGAGAAGGATGGAAATCGTTCCCTGATTTTTTGATTGCGGCGATGGCGCCGTTGATTCTTCGAAAACAGGAAGAGACAGGCAAACAGGTGAAATGGCGTGGCAAGTGGCTCCCGCGTCACGTGCATGTCCATTTTGTTTATTTTTGTTTTTGGACTTTTGCCCGATCAATTTAGATTCGTTTGGTTCGGCTGCACATGGGCATGATGGGACATGAACCCAGGTAATGGTTATTTGTTGGATGCAGGATGCACGGTTTATTGGTCCGTTATGTTTGGTTACAATGGTGCACGTAGTTCAGTGACTCGGGTTATCGGAGTGATAAATTGATAATGTGATGGAGAGACTTATGCTCTTAGATTCCGTTTGAATTGCTTAGGATTAAGAGGAATAGTCTATTTTTAGACAAAAAGTATTGAAAAGTATGTAACTTTGTGAAGAGTTTAAATTGTTTATAATAAATTTACATCTAGAAAAAAATTATTTCTTCTATTTCTATACGATCCAAACGAGACCTTAGCCTCCTATGATTTTTTTGGTATGTAATCCTGGGGTACTATCCAAAATTGTGGAGATTATCCTGCTACTTATTATATTATATTATTATAAAAACACCCATTCAAAAATCTAAATAATTAAATTAATAGTGTACAAAATTAGTTTACTATTTATATTTTGAACAATTGATTGTTTAAATTTGATTTGACTAATGATTAGATGTAACTAATCATCTATTTTATTGACTCTTCAGTCTAAATGAAAATAAATTTGTCGCCTGATTAAGTATTTTTTTTTTCATTACTAGCAGCAGTGTCCGCTCAATGTGCGTACAGACTTTAATAAATGAAAATATTACTTGGCACATATATTTTATAACACTCAACCTATGTTAGTTATTTAATTAGTCTATAATTTTTTGCATTTTATATTCCTAATATTTATTAAGGTGTATTTTATTGTCTTTAGACCTTATTTACACTTTCGCAAAACTAACTTATTCTAACAATTTCAATTGATAGTGCACAAGAAAATTGCATTTCAGAGCAATTTTAGTATTGTGCTGGCCAATGTTACATTTATACTATATATAAAGTTTTCTTTTCAGATGAACAGTAATGAACAGTGTTTTTAATTTTTTGTTTTTCACTCCGTGCAGCCTTGGTGCGATACCTTCTTTGTTATACACATTATATTGTCTCGCTTAGGCAACGTACTTGGCTATACAGCCACACCACAATAATTTTGATTTTCTATTTTGCACTCTATGTATCATCGTGTAGTTTCTCATGTAAAGTATGCACACGGTCTATTAGGTTGCTGCAGCACCTTAGCATACACAGCCAAATTCAATCTCCACCTCAGGCTTCCTCGATAATTTATGAGGTTCCATATGTGTATGGACAAATGTAACGGGTCAGATACAATATGATCTTTCCATTTAGATAAATCCGAATGGGAAGGTCATACGCCGCACCACATGCTACTCTGGAATGGAGGTACAGCGTACAGAGCGCAAACAAAATATAATGGGGCCCACCAACATTTGATAGCATCTTAAATCTTCAAATGAGGTTGGTGCATCTTTATTAGTGTGATCGATACTTTTGGATCATTTGGACATCTCATAATATTATTTCGGTTTACACGTTTCAACCGAGATCCAAGCGTTTGAAAATGTTCTTTGGGCAGCAGTTTTTTTTCTCCTGTAGAATGACTAAATTGCACTTCCGTCTCCTTATGCCTTTGCATACTAACCATACTCTATTATTTTTCCTATTGCATAACAATAAAATATTAAAAAATTGCCTATGATTACAAATAAAAATTCAAAAAAAAATCTTATATGGAACGTTTTATGTTCGATTTAACCAATTCATCTTTCTAAACGCCAAAATTGAATAATTGGTAAATATTATCTCAAAATCGTTCATGTAACAAAAATATGTTGTAATATAAGTGTTCTTTAAGTAATATCAACCCTAATCAGTATCAGTATTTTTATAAATAAAAACCGTGGGAGTCCTCTCCTAACAATTTTTAACATCTTCGACACGCCATATAACTAAATATGCTGCTGATTAATTTTGTAATCCTTGGTACATAAACTCTGTTACCAAATATGATGCTGCTGATTAAGTTGTTTAAAATTGACCCGTCTAAAAAAAACATCCTCTTGAATCCGATACATAAAATCATTTAGGCTGACAAAATAAGTAATTTTTTGCCTCTGACGAAAACCACTCCACGCGCCGCTCACCCTCCTCTTTCTCTCTCTCTTAACCCTTTCTCCTTCTCCGATCGCATCTCTCAGACTCTCACCCAGTTTATCTCTCTCGCTCCATCGGCATTCCTCCTCTCTTCTCCGATGTCGCTTTACCCTCTCCGTTTCTTTGACGGTTCATCTTCTCCAGTCAGTCTAGGATTTGGGGTAGACAAAGTAGGAAGAGTCAAGAGCACCATTAGATGGTTTGGAGGAAGTGAAACAAACGAGACAGAGCACCAATAGAGAGACAAGACGACGACCGCCGAGGGTCATGGTGTGCGCTAGGTGAGTATAAATCGGTTTGATTTGATGTTTTGTTATTTTAGTTTAGATCTTTGATTCGATTTAATAATTTTTTTTTCCATCGATCAATCTAAATACCTCCAATTACATTTCAATGGAGTCAAAAGATTAAGTGTTGGTCCATATTAACAGGAACTCGGGCATTCTGGATAGGGAAGAATTCAGCGATTTTCTTTATTTTTTCCGTACATTTCGGTCGATCGTAATCCAACGAATAAAATAAAAGATTGGCACTCTGAAAAGATTGGCAGAGGATACTATTCTCTTTTTGTGGGCTGAAACACGGTCTATCACACTACTAATGCCACATATAATTCAATTTCATTTCAATTTTTTTTTTTATGGTGAATTTCATTTCAATCGATGATGGTCGGGCAGTCGGACAGGAAGTACACGATCCGCATCCGCATAGGAACCAGCTCGCGAACCCTAGCAACCCATGCGAATCAATTCCCTTCTCCCTGACTCCCACTTCGCCTCTTCAGTCTACCTCCGTCCCTCCCTCTTCCAGATCGCCTCGCCTCTTCACTCTACCTCCGTCCCTCCCTCTTCCAGATCGCCTCGCCTGAATTGGAGCGAACAAATTGATACCGGTTCAAGTATATATTCTCATGTTATAGTTTTTCAGTTGTTTTGTCTCGTTGAATTCTGTTTTCGTTTAATCCTGATATTCTGGTGTGTTCAAGTCTGTTACATGTACTACTAGTAAACAACTTTCATCTGCCCCAATATCAATTGTAAACAAGATATTTGGTTTTCCTTTTTTTTTTAAATTATAAAGCAGTGACGACCTGTATCCTTTTCATGGAAACAATAATTGCATATTGTTGTTCAAGTTATTCTTTTATATTTGATTTTTAATTTATGGAATTCATTTTGCAGGTGTTGTTAACTTGTTATCCATTTCCAAGGACTCAACAATGGTTTGTTTTTTATTTTATTTTATTTATGTTTCGATGCTTCTATGCTTTACAGTCATTTTTTTATTATAATATTACTAGATGTGTCTACTTTTATTAAATGTATAAATGTATTTAGGCAGGATAGTTGGAATTTGAGACCAACTAATGTTCTGATATAGAAATAAATTTTAACTGGGAGAGTCTAAATAAATTTTAAGAGTCGTTATTTAATTCTCCCTTTAGCACGATAGTTTGTTACAACGAGCCTTTTGACAAGTTCTAAATCTTTTTGGGACTAAAGGCTTAGTTGTTGTTGTCGTTGTTGGGTTTATTGCTTATATATGACAAGCAGCCATTTTTTGACAAGTTTTTAATACCCTTGATCAAGGATTAACATGATTTCCCTAGTGAGATCTTCTTCTTTAATTGTCTAAATTGTTCGTCTGGTTTTAAGTTATACTATCGAAATTGATTTTTTAATTATTTTAAATTTTATACTTAACCCATTATCAGTAGATTTAATTTTTGTTTCAGGCCAATACTATTCGCCTGTACCTGACTTGCATCAGAAACACCTTAGAGGCTGCAATGTGCTTACAGGTACCTTTTTTCTTTTTGAAAGCCAGGTACTTTTGTAGTCTTTCTTCTATTATAACTTGTATCACTATTTTATTATATAATCATCTTTATGAAGAATTTCCCCTGTCAAGAGGTTGAACGACACAACAAGCCTGAGGTTGAGCTGAAGTGAGTGTCGTTGTCTCTTTGATATAGATTTTCTTTGATATAACACCACAAGATTAGAGATTGTTTTTGGAATGTATTTTTGTTGTCATAATAATAGTAATGAATTATAGTAGAAGGTTAGTTGGTGCGTGCAGAAACATTATTACATTGTCCTATGACTGTGCAAGTACAACATGTAACATCTGCCTGATATTTTAATTTATTCTATTAATGAACTTTATCTATATAGTATTTGTATCGGAGGATAAATTTGAGGGTTCAAGTCATGTGCAATTGCTTTTCCATTTTCATTTTTCTATAAGATGTTGTTCTTGTTTTGATTCTATCTGCTTGTATATGGCTAATAAGATTTTGAAGGTTGTTTTTGTAATTGTCTTTCATTGCAGTACGAGTCCAGAGCTGATCATGAACCCAGTAAGAGTGATTAATCATTTCATTCAAAACTTAAAAATGTAATTTCTATGTAGATACTTATTGTTTATCTTTTGTACATTCTACAGGTTTTGATATGCCGTAATGAGGCAGAGAAGTGCTTGATAGAAACATCAATTAACTCCATACGGATAAGCATGAAGGTAGATAGTTATCATTTACCATTAACCCATATGCTCATCTTTGGTATTTGCAGACATATTACATCTTGTTATAGTGAAAAAAATTTGTTTTTCTGTGCACATTAAATCTCCTTGTTTTCCCTATTGTTTACTTTTTCGCTTTCATTTATTAATTTATTTGGTTATCTATTTGCTTATTCAATTTAGTGTTTGCTTCTGTGTTCAAGGTGAAGCAAGCTGATGAACTAGAGAACATCCTTGCAAAGAAGTTCCTCAGGTTTTTGTCTATGAGAGCTGAAGCCTTTCAAGTACTTAGGAGAAAACCGGTCCAGGTAGATTGTTAAAGCTTCATTATGGTTTGTTGTTTCTTTGTCTTATACTAAATTTGTAAGCATACTTTACTGGTTATATGGTCTATTGTAGTTAGTATAGTTTTCTTTTAGCAATTTCAGTAGCAGGCACTCACCACTTTCAATCATGACCATACCACACGTGCCTATCGTTATTTTCTGACTTTTTGAAGTAATTTTTTTTTGTTCTTTTTGTGATTCATAATTCCATTTTTACACAATATTAATGGTATTTTCTCTAGTAATAAACTTTGGTATGAGGTCAGTATCTGACTTCATCATCAACTTCACTTGATTCTTAATTATGGATTGCCAGTAGGATTTATTATGTTTTTAATTTTTGAACCTTTTCTTCTTTCAGGGATATGACATAAGTTTCTTGATAACAAACTATCACTGTGAGGAGATGCATAAGCACAAACTTATAGATTTTATTGTCCAATTTATGGAGGTAAGCTCTGTTTATCTTATGTATGTACATAATGATACTTATAATTTGTTGTTGTTCAAGATCATATGTTGAAGTTTAACTAGGCACTTTGGATTATAAGAAAGCAATTGAGCTGAAAAAAATGTATTGCAGAAACCATACTTATTAAGTGCATCATTGAAAATACCGGATAGTACAATATTTGGGTGTCACTCAGGCCTCCGCCCAACAGAACAAAAAAAAAGAAAGAAAAAAGAATTGAAAAAATTGGCAATTTCTCTGTTCTTTGACCTTTTCCCAGCTTTTCAGGGGCAAGTTGGGGCACTTGGTTCAGCACAGTATTTTGTTTTCATTTGATATAACATTAGTCTAGATTTGGAGCTGTCAGAGTAAGCAAGGGAGACTTGTTGGTTTAGAAACTAGCATGTAGTTATAGTTTGATAGTTGTTATAGTTTGTTGGAGATTTTTTTAGGATTGTAATACTTTGTTTCTGTAATGGAAACGGGCTCAATAGCCTTTTCTCAATATATATATATATAACAATGATTTTCAAAAATCTGAGAAAAATAGTAAAAATATTCAAAAAAATGTAAATTTTGGTTTCTAATAAGATTTCAATATGTAGAAGATAATGAACGGTTTGGATCGGTTGTTTGAAACATGAAATGCAAGAACGAATCCATAGCACGGAGGCCATCTGTGCTATGCATAGCATTTTAGCAATCCTATATATATATATATAACATTAGTCTAAAACTGTCAATCTTATGTACAGGATATTGATAAAGAAATCAGTGAGCTTCACACGTTGGACACAGAATATCTGTAAAATAGTTCTTATTGAGGTAAATTTTAGAATCATTGAGGTAATTGTAGAATCATCACACTCACACTAAGGTTCTTAGTTTGATCCTCTGTGTTTGTCATGTACTTAGTTGGAACTGCTTCCATGTCAAAGTAAGGCTTTTACACCATTCTTTAAAATTTTTTGTTTTATGTTGATGACTTGGTAAATTGACATTGTTATGATAATCTTGTCTTGTGCTTTATAAAATAATTTTTATTCTACATTAAGTTTAAGTTGCCATCATCAGATGTGTTGAGTTCCCTAAAGAATTGCGCGAGTCAATCTGTTATTGAGAATTTAAATCATTAGTACTTTGAATTATAAAAAATAGCAGTTGTACTGAGAACAAGAACTATTTCTTACTTGCACCATGTCAGCATTGATGCTCTTGTTGATTTAGGTACGTGAATTGGAAACTGTAGCCGCTTGGAAATGAGTGAGAATTTTTGGACATACCGAGGAAAATAGTTGATGGAGAAATTGATAAATATGACATTAAGCATAGAATCTGTTGTGTACACTTGAACAAAATGAGGGAGGTAAACATTGTGAATTTTCCGGGACCAGCATTTCCTTTCTATATGTTAACAAGTAATTTAATTTTGTTGCTGTGGGTGTTTTCCTTTTTCTTGTGCTCTTCCTAATTTGTGTCAATATGCATATTTATGGCCTCAAAATGTTGGTAATAGAATTATAACATACCAACCCATCTCTCTACACATCTCTCTTCATGCCATTACGAGATCTACTGTAGCTTCAAATCATAGAAGCTGGGGATTCTCAATTGGCCTAGTTCAATGTGACAGTTACAGAAATGACCCTTTAATAGTCACATCTTTAGACACTTTTTAAATAACAGAAGAATGCTATCAATATTCTGGGCCTACATGGCCAAGCACGCCATGTGTTCTCGGTCCCAGTACCCATCAAATAAACATGAGCGGATCTCTATTTTCCCATCAAATGAACTTGAACAGATCTCAGCTTTCTTTACCCATCCATGCTTTACTTCATTGGTTCATTCGTTTCTCCAAAGCTCAACCATGTGAGGCCTATTTGTCTATAGAAAGAGACGTACCTCCAAACAGAGCATGGTTTTTGGACCTTTTATTTTACCCTAGTCATAAAAACATGTAACTTACTGTTCAAGGCTAAACATAGCATGTGGTGGTCTCGGCCGTGCGATGCCCATAACAAGCAGTCAAATACCAAGGAAACTATTCGGTTTATAAAGTCACGGGATAAATTTAGGAGAAATTGAGATACAAAGTTACAAGCAGAGCAAACTTCGGAGCATCACAATATCACATACATTTATACATTTTAAGGGAAAAAGTACAAAAATCAAAAGCTAAAGTTCTCTTTAACGATCTTTTACATCATTACATGCAAATGCAAGAAACATGTTTACATAAACGATTTTACATATTGGGCTTTAAGACTCTCAATACTTGCTGTAAAGAACCAAAAACGGATGGGTACCAACTACCAAACTTCATTGTTTCAATGGAAATGCTTTGAAGATACTCTTACAGTTACTTATATTAATTAATATTAAATATTAATTGGCCAACAAATAAACGAAAACCTCATTTCTTCCCCATTTCCCTACACCGCCATTCCGCCTCCAACAGAGGCAGAGGTCCACCTAACGAGCTCACTTCCAATCAGAGTTGCCAACTGAGATGAATCTAGTAACTAGTAATGCTTAGAGTTGCCAATTGAGATGAATCTAGTAACTAGTAATGCTTGATATATATTCCTCACCCTTGTTGCTTACTTTATTGTAGTAGAGCGAGATAGGTGCTACCATGACTTGTAATAATATTTTAGTATGTGTAAAGTAATAGTGTTCATCTTCTGTCTTTTAGTTTTCTCTTGGTATTCTGTCTTTTAGTTTTCTCTTGGTATTCTATTATTTAGTTTAACTGTCTGTGTTTTATTTTTTAGCTTAAATGATTTGTTCAGAAGAATATTGCTAGGTGGTAGCACTGTTAGAGTTATGTCTTAGAAGTCAATAATTTAATGACTTAAATATTAGTTTATGTTATGGATGATATATTATCATCTGTTCCTAGGTTTATTATTGACAGATTATTCAGGTTGAGGATCTGAATTGTAGATCTCTGTGGATCATTCTTTAGAATGACAATAATAAATCTAAACGGTCCATAATCTTGATAATTAACAAGGAACATTAATTATCATATAAGATTAGTATGCAAGTTAAGTGATGATTAAGTTCTACAAATCATAGGTAAAGAGTTACCAACTTAATTGCATATGTATATATATGTTATGGAACACAATATAGGACTTGACCCAACGAAATAAACATATGGATTGTGTTATGTGTCATTGTTTATTTCGTTATGATTTTGGTTCTAAGTTTGAGATGTTTATCTTTTCCACATGAGGATAGGTTCAATAAATATTGTCTACCGCTGATTCCCGATAAGGGCTACTATACGGACTTTATTTATGTTCTCTTGAATTGTGCGGGGAAAAGCTAATCATCAAGAAAACCGTATGTCCATCATTAATTCACTTAGTGAGTGACGATATCTGTTTGGGCCCCTTGATGGAGTTGGATCGTATGCGCGCAACTAAGCGATCAACTCTAGATCAAGAAACGTATAATCTGCAAGAATGACACATTCCTATCTTGGATTATACGATGATTTCGTGAGACATAAGAATCAAAATAGAGAAACATATTTATTCTCTTATGCAGGATTGAAATATTGTAGCAGTACACTATTTATGCGAATTGGGAGTCATAACGTGTTGCTAGATACCGCTTATGATTATTGGAATTAAATAGCGATTTAATTCCATGTCCAACATAGCATAAATCCTCAAAGGGTCACACATAATAAGGTGTTTAACCATACGTGCATTATTTATTTATTTGCAACAGTGAGTATTGCAAAATATGATAAGTTGATTAATTAATTAAATAACGTTATGGACCGTTATAATTAATTAAATCAAATGGATCATATAGAAATAAATTAATGCATTGTCTAATCTCTAAATAATTATTATTAAGTTAATAATTATTTATAAACAACACACTTGATTTATTGGGCTTTTATTTATTGGTAAATTAAATGTCCAATTAAATAGCAATTGAATGGGGCCTTTAATTAATAGAATTGAGGACCTATAGAGATGAGCTTGTGGCCCATCTAGGCCCATAAAGAGGCCGGCCATATGGGACTAGGGTTGAGTGACAATGTGGTAATTAGAGGATAGGTGGTAGGTAGGATTTGTGCACTATTTAAGGAGGTGCATAGAAGCAAAATCCAACCCTCTCTCTTCCCTTGACCTAGCCGCCACTTCTCCTTCCCTCATAGGCGCCTCCCTCCCTCTCTCTTCTCCCCATTCTATTGCTCATGTGTTGAGCTTCCTCTTCCACAAATCAATTGGTGAATTATTTGCAAGAAGGGGAAAGCTTTGGGATTAGACTTGTTATTCTCATCGCTAGCACGATTCGAGAATAACTTGGTTAATACCTTAGTGGACTCGAGGCCAAACATGGAGGAGGCGAAGGAGAGCACGCCATCGATTTCTATACCGTAGGATCGAGCCCCGTGAATATGATTTCGCGAGAGGTATAATATTTCACCTATCTCTTTGTGTCGAATTGCTTTATGTACTAGATCCTCTCTTGCTCTTCGTTTAATTGGATTAATTAAGAGTAATTAGTCTTAAAATTAAAATTGAGCGATTTCCTAACAAGCACCTGCTGATGTTTTCTGAACATTGAGACATCATTGACTGATTAAATATTAATCAGGCAAATAAATTAGATATTAGTGGTTGTCGTTTGTTTTTTTTAACTATCACTATATCAGCTCCTAAATTTGATTGCTCTCAAATTTATTGTACTGGTATCTGAGATGAGATACCAGTATCAGTCACTGTTTGGTTTTTGGGTGATGTATTGATAATGTACTGGGACTTGCTTCTTGGATGGAAATGGTAGAACCTTGTTTAGGGCTAATTGTAAATTAATTAATCTTTTCATACGAGACTTTCGTAATTTGTCTGATGAGTGAAAAAGATTCAACTATATAGATGACTTATTTTATTTAACGTCTAAGTTGAAGAATAAAACTATAAAATAATATAATATAAATAGTAATGAAGGGACAATTTTTATATTGAACATAAGATAACCTGATTAAATATTAGCTCCTGTATAAAGTAATATTCCCTCAAAAACAAAATCTTCTAGTGGCTCGTTATCTAAAGTCAAGTGATGATGCACAATGATTATAGGTGTTTATGCTCCTTTCTTGTATATTTCCTTCCTCCTTTCTGGTTTGTTGACCTCGAAAATTATCTCCCCTTCATTCTGTAACCCTGTTATCCTCTCTTGCTTATTTTAAGTGAAAGTATAGTAGCTCCGTTGTCTACATCTTTTCTAAAATAATAAGAAAATAGTCAAAATTTAAATACATCATGGAACCAAGTCATCACATTAAGCCAAAAAAGTATTACAAACACTATATAGCAGCCAAAACTAAACAAGAAAAGGTAAAAAAAAAAAAAAACATAACTACACTTCCATTTGGGACTTCCCACACAAATAACCAGATGAAAGCCCCAAAGAGCGCTCTCTCTCCCAACTTTGGAGAGGGCTACATGGGCCCACTACTCAGCCCTACATTCCACACAAAAACAGATCAAAAAGATACATAAGGAGATTCTGTATATAAATAGCCTTGGTATGTAGTTGTGGGGCTGCCTTTGCAACCCTCAACGGCTATTTTATATTCTCCTCTACTATAATATGAGCAGACAGAACCAAAACAAAGAAACACTTGGCCCCATATGTTATGTAGCATGCATTTAATTAGGAGAAGTTAAGACGGGAGGTGTAGGTGGCCTTAGGAGACCAGTTCCTTGGAATCACATCCCGAGCAGAGAGGGTTTGTTTCGTGGACAAAGTGGTGATCCGAACTGAAAATGGACCATTCAGTGGCCCCGCTGTGATGCACCATGTTGCACCCCAAACATGCCGCATGTCTAACCATTGTGCAGAGTTAGCCTGCAATATTAAGCATTTAATTAAACAACTAAGCGGTAGAGAGAAAGCCACAGATATTTAGCATTAAGAGATGTTAACATTAAAGGATAGGAAATAACAAATTAAAGTAATAGGTAAGTGGAAATCAATCTTTCCTTTACTTTTGGCGCTATTGAAAGATAAAAGAATGTTCCAAGCGTGCCAAGATTTGCTTTGGGGTTGAGAATTAGTGTACTGTCAAGTGGAAATTAAAGTGATTTGCTTTATGCTTTCACCCCCATATTAAAAGGAGATTTACTATGCTTGTAATTAAAGCTACTTTGGAGTATTCTAGCTTCAAGGAATCTTTTACTAATGAATATCTTCTGTATCGTTATGACTTATGATCTATTGAGTTGTGACCATAACTACCGCAATGGTGTCAGGTTTTTTTTTTTTTTTTTGAAGAGAAAACATGTATGACATATATACTTATTGACTGGATGCGCACATGTTATGTTATTTAGAAACAATTGTAGTCAATTGAATGTTTTCGGTCAAGTTCACATGAAGTGGTACTAATAAGACCTGAATTTCTATCATGTTTGAATTGTTTTATGCACAGTTGAGGCAATGTGCTTGAGTCTATACAAGCACAAAGACACAGAGAGTGCAATGTGCTTGAGTCTATAAGGAAAAAGTTTAAACAAGAACTAGAGTGCCACGGCAAAAAAAAGATGCTGAGATAAAACTTTTGTGTTTTTATTATACACAGTTAACGCACCGATACATGTCATAGGAGAACAACACTCAACAACCATGTGAGAAGGATTATGGTTGGAATGTTAGGGCCCGTTCCTTAATTATAACTAAGCTTTATTTGTTTTAAGTTTGATTTAATTTAACTTATCTGTTATTATTTAGTTTGGGGCACAACTTCTAGCATTGTACAACATGTGGGTTTGAATTCCTTTCATGTGACCAGATTAATTATTTGGTGTTTCACGATTGTTCTCACTGGATAATGTCCACTATGAAGAAACTGACTATGGAATTCAATATTTTTAAGCATTGTTTTCCATTTAAAAAAAATATATATTTAAGGTGAAACTCTGTTTCAATTTACAAAAGCATAAACATTATTTTAGACTGAAGTTGACCATTTTATGATGTTATATAAAATACTCTGCTTAGAACTAACTGAGAATGGAGTTGAAAATCTTCTGGATTGATTTTTACCACAAAGTCGAGAATATAATATCAATATCCCTTTTAAGTTCAACTTTTCTTAGAGATTGGTGGTTTAAACTAAACAACTAAGCATAACATGATGCATGTCTGAAACAGTGACTAGTCTACTTGATACTACTCTTTATTGTATTAGACTTTTCTTGTCAATGAAATTATATATCAAATTATTAACCTGTAGAAAAACCTAAATAATTGGAAATACGACGAAGCACGAAAAATAGAGGAAAGTAACAGGCATACTTGTTGAATCTGCATAGCTCCAATATCGCCATCACCATCCTCATACTCTACTAAAAGAGAGAGCCAGAAAGGTGTTGATCCTTCATTTACATGAAATGCTATGTTCTGCTGGTGGTACTTGCAGGGAGTCCTGTTATAATTAAGACATAAATACAAGTACAGTATCATGCAAGTGTACTAATTTTATAATTTTAGAGGGCAATTTAGGCATAAATTAAACAATTCAAATAATTATAACAGGAGATTAATGACGAATGGCATTCAACTAAATTTCTACTGTTTAAGCTTCAAGCGTGCTAAAAAAAAAGAAAAGAATCCTAAAAGGGCACATGCAGTACAACCAAGAAAACTGCCTTTGCACCTTTGAAAAGGACTGAGGGTACTTGTGTCATTTGAAGTTGCAATTGAAAAGGTTAAGACCTAAAGCCAAAGAGCCCATTATTTCAATTTTGACAGAGGTGAAAATTTCAAGTCAAATCTTGAGAAAGAATAAGAAGACCCCTTTGTCTCTATCCAGTAACTACTGTTCAATCCTGCCTCTTGGTCGGCCTAATCTGATGTGACAAATTTTTAAAATGTTCTCTACACCTTACTAAACTAAGCTAACTAAGCATAGAAGTTATGTTACTTATGTAAAAGGCACGAAGTAACATCAGCAATTTCAGTTGCAAGAGACAGGAAGATGACCTTTTTTATAACTTTCACAAGGATGTCAATATAACAAATGATTTTTTTTTTTCAAAAAGTTGGAATTTTATGTAAACTGCATCCTGTTTACATACCTCCTGAAGACAACTGAAATTTCGCCACGGTTTCTGAGCTGGGGTCCATGGCCGGAGACAGCCATGCGACTAAATGCTGCACCGCTCAAATCAAAATGGGTCTTCCCACCGGAACAATAACCGCCGGGACACTCGTCAGTGACTATTATTGTAACAGCTCTTCTGGAGCAAATTGATTGGTCAAGGCACTTAACCTTATAACACGCACCGCAGCCTTCGCCATTCTTAAACAGAACCGGGCTCACTGCACCAACACGCGCTTTGTACGGTACCACATCCACCAGCGAACCGTAACCACATGCACCACCTTGAAATATAAAGAAGATGAGAAAGATCTTTTAGCAATATTATGACTTATTTAGGGGTACAATTGAAAATTGCTTCAAGGAGTATAAACTTAAAAGCTGAGCAAAGAGTTAAGCAGCACTAAGCTGACAGTCCTGCTCTTGCTGAGCACGCGCGAGGCACATGCTTAAACTTCCACTTGGCGCTACTTTTTTTTTTTTTGTTAGGTAAGGTAAGGCTACCACCAAAATTTATTAAACCCAATACATACATACTAATAAATGTTTGAGCCAGGGAAACTACACTACAGTACAACTGAATCAGTATGATTGGTTGGTGGGACCAATGATCTTATCCTCCACAATCCGGTTCAATTATTAAATGACAAACCAGGAGCAGACAACTCTTATTAAATCTGCGGTGAATAGAAACGAATCCGATACTTGGTGGGCCCATAATTTTTACCCAGTCGCTCGCCGGGCCGTATACGGTGTTGTAATTGTAAATACAGGTCCGTATACAGGATCCGATCCGACGGTACAGTACACTTACAACGGCTAGAAAAACGTGCAATGCCGCGAGCCACGCGCCAAATGCTAACTAACAAGTTGCAATTGCAATTGCAATTGCAATTCCCTCCCACCAACGTTTATTAAAATACTTATTAGTTCCCATCCCATCTCCAATATTTTTCTTTTTCTTTGAAGAAAGTACTAACACAGTACTACAGTAACTAAATTGCAGAAATTGAATTACGGAATTGCTAAATTACAGTAAAACCTATCATGTATAGATTGGGAAACACAAAATGCGTAATAGGGAACTATAATGTGGGTGCATTTGAGAGCGTACCGTCACTGCCATCGCCGTCAGCGCTGCCGTACCAGGTGGCGGTAGCGGGGTGCCATTGGGGGTCTGCAATCTGAAAAGACGTTGCGGAGTCGAGAGAGAGCAATATGAAGAGGAGGATAGAAGAGACGACAAAGAGAGCAGCCATTTGCTTGAGCTTGTTTTCTGTTCCTCTCTCCCTTCTTCTCTCGGTTTCTATTTTCTAATTTAAGGCCGCTTTTAGGCTGAGAGCGAGAGAGAGAGAGAGAGAGGGAGAGACAGAGTAGAGTAGCAGAGTATGACTGAGAGTAGCTAGAAGAGTAGACAAAGGTTTATAAAGAGAAGACAGAAGACTAGCACAGAGCGGCGGTAGAATTATTTTTTCCCCTTTTCTCACCTTTAAACTATTTTCACGGGACCCTTTCACATGTGCCCCTGAAAACGATATATTTCGGTCGTTGCTACAGTTAGTGACTGTCTAGTGGTCTTCTCTGGGGAATTGTTTTAGGGTTTTATTACACTTTATTTACTACATGCGTATTCTTCTGAACAGGTGAACTTTCCAGATTCTCGGTACACTTTTTGATATTTTTAAATTTTAATGCATGGTGGATAATATGACACCGACGCGCCTCTAAGTTTACAAGTTGTGAAGCAGGACATTGTTTGTTTGATAGTTCAACAATGTAGCAATAATTATTTCGAAGAAGTTTTTTATTTGAAAAGCCCTGCAAAAACCTTTTGTTCCTTAAAATTTACAAAATGTGCATGCAATTTCTGACAAGAAACAAGAGAGTTTGGTGTTATCTACCGAAATTAATCAACTGTCGAAATACATAATAAATTATAAATTTCAAAGGATCTATTTGTAAAATGTACTTATTACATTTAATAACATTAATTATTTGTTGTACACACTTGGCACTTGGCAGAAGACTCGTTACACGATGCAGCAGTAGGGGAAGGGTTCGGCTTCTCTCCCGTTGTACGGTAGTCCCAGAGAGATTTATTATTTATAGCACGTCCTTTCGGTTATAACAGATTTAAGACCAATTCTCTCCGACCCGAATTAATATCCTTTAGATCAAAATCGAACAGTCTATATCTATCAAATCACACGCCACCAAACTCCTACAATTGGAGCGGAACCGACACAGTTGAAAGTCAAACAGTCAAAATAACAGCGAGGGAGTGCAGAACGGAAAAGGCAGGCGTACAAATATCAGAATTTTGACAGATTTCGATGAGACCAAAGACGGTAAAGAATCCGATACCATCGAGTCTTCTTTTTCCATCCACATGTCGTTGCTCCCATGTGCAAGCGCAAATATGAATTGACCAAAATGCCCTCGTTTAGTAGGTCTTTTGGTTTGGATTTTGCACCGACGGTTGCTCCGTGCCCTCGGCTTTATTGGCGCGTGAGTGCTGACCGTTAAGGCGTTAACTATTCAGTTTTTTTTTTTTTTGTTTAGAAGAATTATTATGTGAAAATATAGAAAAGAGATGATGGATGAATAAAAAATAAGTGGATTGCATGTGTTAGTTGATGCGTCAATTCCCCGGCAAATCAGTTTGCATGGAGCCCAACAAACGGCCACCTTTTTTTGGGAAAGAGAAGTTGATTGCTCGTGTTTTGTTAGGTTCATTTTGTTTTATTTTTTCATTTATAGAAGTGGAGCAATGGATATAGGATAAATTTATAATAATTAAACCAAGCTTGGGGCCTCTTCCGGTTGTTGAGGCCCAAGAAGTCAGAAGTTTGGCATGTGCTGCTCAAATTAATTGTAAGAGAACATGGAGCGTTGAGCATTAATTTGTTGTATGATATTTTTTAATTTTTTTGGGGGGAATTTGCTCGTGTGCTAAATCGAACTATAAATTTTTTTTTTTCCATATGGGGGGGGGGGGGGGGGGCTACAACCTATCTCATCTGTTAGCGTTGTTTATTGTGCACACTTTCCTTTGTCCGGTTTTTAAGAAATATGAATATAAAACTACTGGCAACTTCACAATGTAAAAAAGGAGGTAATTAATCTACATTTTTTCCTTAAAAAAAAAAGAAAAACAGTTTTCATTGTAAAATGCTTTCAAATCATGTCTAATTAATTACAATAGTTTTGCCCTAGCTAGCTAAATAAAATTAATGTTTAGTAGGACATGTGTGCAGATCAAATTTGTTGTAAGCTAAATAAAATTTTTATGAGAATTTTATTCTTTTTTTTTATAATTTTCTCGTGGGCTAAATAACACTATATATATTGAGATAGACTAAAATCAGTCGCGACTGACGATTGGATCCGTCAGTTGCGATAATATCTCAACTTTTGAGATTTTAATAGCTAATCTGAACCGTTCAATGTGTTCTCCATATTGAAATCTCATCGGAGACCAAATTTTACATTTTTTCTGATTTTATTTACTATTTTTTTTTGAGATTTTTAAAAATCATAGTTATTGAGGATACTAAATTATTTAGATTAAGAATTTTGTAAAATATCAAACAAATACTAAAAAATTTCAAAAAAATATAAAATTTTGTCTCCAACGATATTTCAACATGAAGAACACATTGAGCGGTTCAAATCGACTGTTAGAATTTCGAAAATTAAAATTTGATCGTAGTTGACGGTCTCATCCATCAGTCGCGACTGGTTTTAACCTATCTCTTATATATTTGCATATCGGAGGGTGCACCCATTAACGTTGCTTTATTTGTGCATATTTTCCTTTATATAATTTTTTTAGCCTAACTGGGGATGTATGTTAAAATTCAACTACTAGCTTCAAACTCTCAGGGGAAAAAAAGACATTACAATATAGAAAAATAGTGATCTATTTGTGCTCTAAATAGAATTAAAATTAGAAAATTTCAGCTCAAACCCTCTTTCTCAAATTATATCTAGTCAATAATCTATTTCTTCCAGCTAACCAAAAGGAATATTAAATTTCTGTGGGCTTAAAATGTCATATCGAGATCCAATGGAAAATTGATGTGTCTAAAGCTGAGAAAATGACAAAAGAATCAAATAGTAAAATTTTAAATTTGGTGGAAAGCAAGGAGAAGAAAACATGAAAGTAATTACAATGTTTTTTGGCCACTTCTTATTTGGGGTTGAAGATGAAACTAAATGATCAGTTTGTTGGTATTAAGACGTCTTCTTAGAGAATGTTTAAATTTTTTTTTACAATTTATAATTACTTTTTAAAATTAAAGTTACATGTGGGACTTGTCACTTTGAGATTAGTTTAATGCTCTTACCACTGAGTCATTAGTCACATGTGTCTCCCTCAATTGTTGTTTATGATTTTTTTTATCTTGATTTCTAATCATTTTAGTTTGTTTAAAAATATTTTAGTTAAAAAATGAAAATTGTTTTCTCTTTAAAAAAAAAAAGAACATGTACAGAATTTTGAATTATCCAATTAGCTATGGTAGTTAACTATACATTTATCCGCTGACCTCTTGCTACGTGCAACACACTTATGAGAAAAAATAATCACAATAAGTTTTTGACATCAAATTTATGGAAAAAATTGGATGTCACATAAATATAATTTAAGATCTTAAATAAAAACCTAATTAATTGAATTTTTTTCACATATCATATACTAGTTTTCACATGTCATGTTATTTGTATACAAAAAAAAATCACATCATTTTAATTTATCCTAATGCATCAAAGAGCTAACAAAAACAAAAATACCATACCATCTGCAAAGAAACAAAGTCGAAGTTCTTGAATTTCTTCATCATATATACTACGTAATTAAGTCTCTGTTCGGATCATCTAAGAATAAAATTATAATTAGTTATTCGGAGTAAAAGTTATTATTTTTAAACGATCAAGAATAATTTTTTTTTGATCTAGAGTGTTATTTTTAAGTGGTCCAACATCTAGATTAAATTTTTATTTCTAGGATGTTTGGATCATCTTCTTAATGTAGATTAAGAAGTAGTTGGTACCACTTTTTAATCCAGATTAAAAAAATGATCCAAACACCATATGAATAAAAGTTTAATCTGTATTTTCGACCACTTAAAAAAAATAACACTATATATCACAAAAAAAATTATTCTTAATTGTTTAGGATTAAAAAATTTAAATCTCGAATAACTAATTCTATCTTTAATCTCATATGATCGAAATATAGCCGTGAACAATTAAAAAAAAAAACTGACAGCTTAAGTGTGCTAATGTGCGTAAAATATTTTCATTTGTTTTGACACCAAACACTGTTGACATTGAACTCTTTATCCAATCATAACTAGGCCAGAAGTGGTAACCTCTCACAAAAAAAATATAGTTAAATTAGTTATCACGCAAGACAGCAGAGAATTAAAGGACGAAAGATTTTCTAATATTTCTTTAGCTCAAGTTGATAATGGCGACTCAACCCTCTATATTGATTGCCATGTGGAGTGTTTGGTAGGCCGGGATTTTTTTTGCTTTGACAGATAAAAGACTAAATTTTATAACTAGAAAAGGCATCGCTTACTGTTTTTTGCCTTGTTTTTTAGCTCGTCCCCTGCATTTCATATCTGCATTTGTCATGAATCATGATAACGAATCTTGTTCTCTGACCCTTAGGCCTTTAGCACTGCTGTATTGGCAAAAGTCTAATTTGCATTTCCTGAGTCCTGACTAGAAAGCTTAAGACAGGTACCTATTTCGGAGGGATATTCGAAATTTATAAAAAAAAAATAGAAGAAAATTATAAAATATTTAATTTATGGAGAGTGTTCTTTTTTCCCCTCTTATTCGGGCGGAGAATGGGCCTCAGCACCTTAGTACATAAATTTAATTGTTCAGATAGAATCATAGAACCGAACCGTATAATTATATTAAATAGTTCAAAATAAAATTAGATTTCTATGGGTGCAAATTTTTTTTTGAAAAATAATAGGTCAAGCATTTTTTTTAAAAAAAATAGATATTCGCAAGAGAGACTTTTCGGCCTGTTTTGAATTTTCAAAAATTCAAAACATGTCGTCCTTTGTCATTAGATTGAGAGTTGATTCTCCATCGGAGACGAATCTTATTTTTTTAATATAATTTTTTTTGAAATAAGTGGGGATCCCCACCACTTTTCCATTATTAAAATGAGAAAAGAATACATGAATTCGAGCTAGATACAATCACATATCCACAACAACAACAA
Organism: Rhynchospora pubera; assembly: GCA_028095005.1. NCBI lineage: Eukaryota > Viridiplantae > Streptophyta > Magnoliopsida > Poales > Cyperaceae > Rhynchospora > Rhynchospora pubera. The sequence continues at coordinate 55,366,546 of CM051462.1, forward strand.
CAACAACAACAACTAAGCCTTTTGTCCCAAACAAGTTGGGGTAGGCTAGAAAGAAACCCAACAAGAGAACACATCCAAGAAAAAAAAAAAAAAAAAAAAAAAAATATATATATATATATATATATAAATACTAATAGTAAGACTAGCCATACTAATAATAATACCTCTAATAATAATAGTAATAGTAGAAAACTAGACCTCGACCGTGACCTAATAGAGGGACCTACAAATCTATGGCATCGCTCCTACCCCTAAGTTCCTACGTCATGGCTCCGGTACATGAATTGCTAACTTCCAAGCGCTCCTATCGATCGCCAACTCCTTGGAGACGTTCCATTCTTTAAGGTCTCTTTTCACCGCCAATCACATATCCAACAACAAAAAAGGAAAAAAATATATCTGCATTGCTATTGTACCAGTATACTCCTAATCACCTAATCAACCAAATCCAAAATGAGCCATCAGAAAGATAAAATGTGAAAGAATAGCACTGTCTCAATCTCACACAACAGCCCCAATACCACCAAGGCCACCAATCATCAGCATCTACAATCATCATCCTGACTTCTCCCCTCCATGGTCAGTTGCAGTGGTAGGCTCTCAATTCTTGACATAGTCTCCATCACCTATTTCTTCAGGACTGGATCCCACATATCTACCCAATAGTTCACCAGAGCATGAATTTTTGTACCTAAACTTCTCAAAGAGCAGGGCTTCTGATTATTAAAGCAAGAACCATTTCTGGTTAGCCAGATTATCCAACATATGGCACACCAGCAAATTTTAACTGCTTTATGTATATTGCTATCAATTAGTGGCAATGAATCAAATAAAGCCACCACACTTATAGGGCCATCAAAAATTCCAAACTGTTGGAGAAACCATGTCCAAATTGGTTTTATCTGAGGACAGATAAAAAAGACATGATCTACAGTTTCCAAAGAGGGACAGTATACACATGATACATCCCCCTCCCATCCTCTCAATGCCAAATTGTCTCTAGTGAGCAATCTATCCTTGCACAGAAGCCAAAAGAAAATCTATATCTTACTAGGTATATTAATGTTCCAAATGTATGCAAGTGAATGATCAAGCACTCCCCTGTGATCTAACCATCTATATAATTCCTTAACCGAAAAGATACCCTTGGGGGAGGCACCCCAAACCAACACATCCGGAGAAGTACTTAAGCTAATACTATTCACAAGAAAATATAACTCATTGAGGGTGCGTTTGGATGAGAGAAGAAGAAGAGGAAGAAGGAAGATGGGAAGAAAAAAAATTATAAACAATCCAAACTCTTCACAAAGTTACACACTTCCCAATACTTCTTCCCTTCTTCCCTTCTTCCCTTCTTCCCACACCTATCCAAACGCACCCTGAGATCTACACAATTCCTTGCAGACAATTGCCTGCTGAAGCGCAAGTGTGCAACACCCCTATCTATTACTTGTGCCACTGTATATTACAAATTCTATAGAGAGCCGAATATTGAATATGTAGGGCACACTCTCCAGTCCATTTGTCCTCCCAATATCTAATGCTCTTCCCATCTCCCAACCTATAGCTACAATGTATGTTAACTATCTGCTCTAATCTTTTCAAATTTCTCCAAAAAGATGACCATCTTTGGCAATTGCTATTATTCTCATACTTAACTCTAACGATATCCTTCCACCAACCAAAGTAAAGGGGGTCTTTGAATTTCCAAACCCATTTACACAACAAAACATCATTCATAAGTTGCAAATTTTTAATACCTAAACCCCCTTCCTCCTTCGGTCTGCAAACCGTATCCCATCTCACAAGGTGGTATTTCCTCTTTTCTCCAACATGCCACAAAAAGTTAGATCTTATATATTGTATCTATCTGTTTCAGCACTTGTTTGGGGATGGCATGAAAAGACAGCATGCATAAAACCAAGGAAGTAAGGACACTGTTTATTAATGTCACCTTGCCTCCATAAGATAGCAAATTCTCACTCCAATCTTGCAACTTCTTTTGAAATTTCTCTAAAACATACTGCCAATCAGATTTTTTTTTATTTTTTCCAATGTATAGGCACCCCTAAATATCTAAGAGGGAATGCCTATATAATAATAAAAATTAGATTACATTTTAAAATTGTCGATCTCAATAGATGGTCTTGATTGATTTACGACAATGAAATGAATGCGACACGACTGAAGACGTGTTAAATCTAAAGAAAATTAGTTCTATTCGGAAAGCAAACATTATGCAGCATAGAGGATGCGTTTGGATCGTTGGAAGAAAGAAGAAGAAGAAGGAAGAAGAAAAAAAAAATTATAAACAATCCAAACTATTCACAAAGTTACACACTTCCCAATACTTCTTCCCTTCTTCCCTTCTTCCCACACCTATCCAAACGCACTCAGAATAGATTTATAGGTTACGTACAACGTAACTAAACACAGAATGACAATGGTATTAAATATATACTAGAATAGAATTACGGTTACCTAATGAATTTCTTTTGAATATCAGCATTTCAAAGTAAATATATAGAAGCGTACTATGGTTTCGATCTTGCTACATCTATACGTTGTGCTGCATGGAAAATAAAGATATATATTTGAATGAGGGTTCAAAATAACGAGAATAATATACAGTTATATACTAATGTAGTTCTTTAGATAAATCCATAAAATAATGCAATTACAATTGTTAATCTGTCTTTTAATATCACCTACCCAAACATTAATTAGTAATAAAGACATGACCGCTTCCACTGTTCCACATAGTACAATTTCCATAAATTACATTGTCATCGCTCATCAAACCTATTCATAGGCAAGCTATGAATAAGTATGAAACTCTGATCATGGCCTCATGGGGTATAAAAAGAATACATTGATTGAATTGGTCCCCGCATGTCAGTGACTGAGAAAATGGTTTGTGCAGAATCTGCACGGAGAAAGCTGAGCAACGGGAGAGAGACAATATAATTCCTCTTTTTACGGTTGTGCTTAGCAGTGATTGGCGTTTGTCGGAAACGATGTGGATTAGAGGAGCTAATAATAGATAAATTAGTTGAGTTTAGTCAATTGTTTGGTGATTCTAGAGCTGCAAAATGCTCTGCTAATCAGCTAATGTCTCTTTGTCCACATTAATGTTCGGCATTCAATGAATTAATTAAATAGTCATGACCGCTAATATGTCCTCATTTTGGGGGGTTTCTGTAAGCATGGCTTTTTGTGGCTGTTTGTGATGCCACATACTCTATTAGAAAACACCATTGACAAGTAATTATTTTGTTTAGTTTAAGTGTTTAGTCATATTTTCTTATCTTAATTTATGAAAATTGTATAACAATTATTTTATAAAAAAAATTCACTATAGAGACTTAAAGATTCTTAAATGTATTATATATTATTTTATTAAAGGGAATTACTTTAAATGTTTGGCTCAAATGCAAAGGTAATCATTTAAAAAAATAATAATATAAATTTTGAATTATTGTTCTCTTAAATTTTAGTTTCAAATAATCAAATCAAACATTTAACAACACCAGTGTACTTGTTTATGTGAAATAATAAGTTTTAATTTTAGTATTGTGTTATTGATTTGTTTTTGCAAGTTATATTTCATGACAAGATAATATATAGAAACAAAGACAGGAACAATGAAAGCGAGCCAAAATAATAGATGAAGTAATTAATAAGAAAATTTTTTGATATATTGTCCTCTCATATTGACGTTATTTGAACACAACATAGTATTATAGAGGATTTGATGCTACAAATAGTTTTTTTATTTTAAACTAACATTTAAACCAAGTATCTGGATATTGATTCTATTCTGTGTTTAAATTGGTGTACTTGAGCTAACAATAATTAAAATCCAATAGATGAATTTATATTTGGAAGGTGAGATTTAATGTATTTAATCATATAACTTTTTTTGTCATGTATTAAATAAACTAATGCATATGTAATACAAACATATATTTCATAAAAAAAAAGAGACAATCAATACTTTACAATTTTGAAACATTATACACAAGAAGAGAACCACTGTGTTCCGGAAACCTCTTCTTTTTGGAAAATGAAAGACGTCATAGGAGACTTTACATTTGTGAGCACTGAGTTGTGACCACGGACAATCAAAGAATTAAAGCACATTCGCCAATGCAAGCAGTCAGGTCAATAGTAGTTGGAGACCGTTCCAAATTTTCCCACTGAGAATCACAATCATGTAATCAGACGCATGAGAACAGGGCTTTCTGTGGGGTCATCTAAACAGTTCTGCACTAAATTCATTTTCGCTAAGTAGTCCCACAAAAATGTTATGTTATTGATTAAGATCACGTTTGATTGGACCGTAATGTGACATACGTATTTATTATATATGTAAAATTATGTTATTATATATATTATTTATGAATAAGAAGAATATGATATTTGTCTTGTTCACTACAAAAATATAAAAAATGGAAGAAACGATCGATCAAGATTTGCCGACAATTTCTACAGGGACGATCAATTTTCTTCTCAACTAGATACATTTTTTTTTTCCATACTCAACTGTTCTGTAATAGTGTAATTTGAGAGAAGATAGAAAAGAACTAAATGTAATGTAATAATTTCATTTCATTCTCATATTGTTTTTCTCCGGGTAATTATGCATATAAATTGCAAATAATATTATTCTGAGCATAATTTGAGTATTTCATTCGTTTCTGGATTCATTATAAGTCATTTTAACACAATAATCTACATTTAAACTCTTTATACTGCCTAGAATATAAATCATATCTTATTTATTAAAAAATATTGGATTATACATGGTAATTACGTATATAAAGTGCTATAATGCAATCCTGAGTATCATTTGAGCATTTCAATCATTTTAGTGCTCATTCTAAGTCATTTCATCAAAATAATCTACATTTAAACTCTTTATACTCTCTTGAATATGATTCATATCTTGTTTACTCAAAAAGATTAGATTATACATGGTAATTACGCACATAAAGTGCAAATAATGCAATTTTGAGTATTTTAATGATTTCTGGATTCATTCTAAGTCATTTCATCACAATAATCTATATTTTAAACTCTTTATACTGTCTAGAATATGATTCATATCTTATTTACTAAAAAAGATTGGACTATACAATGTAATTACATATATAAAGTATAAATAATGTAATTATGAGCATCATTTGAGTTTTTCAATCGTTTCTGGATTCATTCTATGTAATTTCATCACAATAATCTACATTTAAACTTTTTATACTATCTAAAAGATGATTCATATCTTATTTATTAAAAAATATTGGATTATACATGGTAATTATATGTATAAAGTGCAAATAATGCAATTTTGAGTATCATTTCAGCATTTCGATCGTCTCTGGACTCATTATAAGTCATTTCATAACAATAATCTTTATTTAAACTCTTTATAATGTTTAAAGTATTATTCATATAATATTTATTAAAAAAGATTGGATTATACTTGGTAATTACACATATAAATTGCAAGTAATGCAATTCTGAGTATCATTTGAGCATTTTAACCGTTTCTGAATTCATTCTAAGTAATTTCATCACAATAATCTAAATTTAAACTCTTTATACTGTTTAGAATATGATTCGTATCTTATTTATTCAAAAAGATTTGATTATACATGGTAATGCGCATATAAAATGCAAATAATGCAATTCTGAATTTTATTTGAGCATTTCAATCGTTTATGGAATCATTCTAAGTTATTTCATCATAATAATCTATATTTAAACTCTTTATACTCTCTTGAATATGATTCATATCTTATTTATTCAAAAGATTAGATTATATATGGTATTTACGCATATAAAGTGTAAATGAATGTCTAATGATCCCTTCGGAATTTGCACCTTGTACCTCTAGTATTGTGGTGTAAGTTTAGTTTAGTAATGTTGTGTGCATTAATTCATGTGGTTTATTCTTATTATTGCGTACTTCTGTTTGTTCAAATAAATTAGGGTGTGCTTTTGTGTTGTATAAAAGTAAACAAAGTTGTTCGCTGGATTAAGTTGTCTATTAAAAATGTTGGAGATGAAATGCTTTAATCTTGATGGTCGTGAGGACTTTTATTATAGATGCAACATCCTAGAAACAAGACTGCTACAAATACTTATTTTTATTGATTCTTAGGGAACTAAATTAACCAGGAATGATAACTGCCATATGCAGTTTTATCATTCCTGCCATAGCTAAATATAAAGTGAACATATACAACAAACAAGATGAACATATAGATGATCTAAGTGAATATTTACAAACAAATAAGTGTTGTCATCTTTTGTTCAGAATTTTACATGCATATTCAACTTATTTTCATTGAACTTATTTGTTTGTATGTGTTCACTTAGATCGTTTATATGTTCACTTTATTTGCTGGCAGAGATGGCAAAACTGCAGACGGCAGTAATCAATTTCCTAAATCAACTTCATGAGCTTTAATCTTTTCATATAATCTTTTTAAAAAACATACATCAGAATTGAAAAGAACATCATAATGGCCCAAGACACTATTTAGGCCAACTGGGCCGTTTTCTTAGATATGAATGAATGCTAAATAATTGCAAGTAACGTAGACTTAACCGGAGAGAGATACTCATTAGTCCCAATATGGGAAGCTAGCAATTATATGAACTCTATATATACGAGGATTGTAGCCCCAGGGTTGTCTCTTCGGAGACATCCGATAAAATTGGAACGATACAGAGAAGATTAGCATGGCCCCTGCGCAAGGATGACACGCACAAATCGAGAAATGGTCCAAATTTTTTTGACATTTTTCCCTTCCCACTGCTCTTTTCCTCCCAATTTTTTTCCCACTTGCTCTATTCGTCAGAAGTCTTCAGCTGAGGAAGGTAGCACTGTGACTCTGGTTACTTTTTGCTGCTCTTTTTCCTCTTTTACTTGGATTTTGTTTCTGTTATTTGTAATTTGAAAGTAGGTAAATCAAACTCAAAGCGGAGACAATTATCAATTCAACTAAAGCTTATCAAAATTTCTGGTGAAATTGAGATAAGCTGATTTTCTGGGGATTTGATATAGATCTGGCTTAACACACCTTGCAGGGGGTTTAAGAAAATTGATACGGTCTCAGGTTATGTACCAGCTTGAGAATCAATCCACTGAGTGCTAATAGGTCTTATGGTAGTGCTAGGGTTTTGCTGGTATCCACAAGAATAAAGCAGCTAACCAACGACTTTTCTTCTTCCTCAATTTATTTGACAAATTGGTGTTTGGAAATGAAAAATAGGAGCAAATTTGTCCTGAATCGAGTGATTGATTGGTACTGAAGACCTAAAGAGAGTGGCAGCTAATTCATTCTTTGTTAGAAATTAGCAAATCCTTGGAGTTAGAAGATTTTTGTATTATTTATTTTTCTTTTCCTTGAACCAAGTACAGCAAACAGCTCCGCCCTTTTCATTACTGAAAACCAAACATATGTTTTACAACCAGATTCCTTCTCTCTCTATATTTTCTGCATGTAGTCAGCTATGCCTGCACTAACCTTACCAGTATCTTCACTCCTATGTTGCTCCTCACATAAATCTTTTCTAAACACTTAAACAGTTTTTTTTTCTTTTACCTTTGACTTCAACACACAACCTCTATAGAAATTGGGCAGATTGAGAACTCTTGATAAATCTCGGTTTTGGATTTGTTACATGTGGTACATCAAACCTTGCAAAATTCATATTTAAAATGAAAGTTATGGTGGATAAATATTTGAGGACTTGCAGTTAGTTTTTACTCATATGCTAACCTTATAGTGAAAATTGCTTCTACTTAGTATTTTGCATCGTGTACCAGACCAGTTTGTGCCATGCAATTAGTAGTCAGTGAGATGAGTCTTTTGAAATAAGGTGAATAGTCACCCGTTTCATTATATGAAACATGGTTTTTACGACTCAGGAAAACTGAATCTTAACAATATATCACACCCCCAACAACTCAGACCCAGAGTCTACGCTAAACTACTATAGTCAGTATAAGGTTAGTCTTCTCTCAATATGCCCCCATGAAAACTGTTTATCTGTAAATTTGTAATTCTCCGGTTCGCTCACTCTTTTCTCTCTTTGTGACTCCAGAGGCGAAACACAACTCCCTCTTTCTGAAAACACAACTGCCCCGCCACCCCCTTCCTTTGTGCGCCGATTTCTGCGCTGTGTGTGCTGTTAGTGCGACACCAACACATCAGATCTGTGTTCGGATCTGGGTCTGTCAGCCTCGTCTTTGGCGGGTTGAGAAGCGACAGTAATGTCGTTACCGGAGGCGGCGATTTGATGGCCGTCATAGACGATTGCTTTTCCCCCTTCTCCTAACTGAGCTCAATGCCTACAACAACTCTGCTGTATTTGCGATGATAGCTGCGGAGGCAGTAAATCTGGTCTTGTTTGTTCGAGTCAAGACCAGCGTATCGTCGGATCTGGTGTAGTATAAAACTGTGTGTTTGCTGCAGGCGATAGGTTTAGGTGATAGATCTAGAGTTTAGTTGTGGGAAACTAGGGTTTACTGGTACCAGTTAGTTACCAGTGGGATACCAATACTTTTTTCAGTACTGGTTTTTTCGTCCTTTTTATGGATTTGAGATGTTTTGCTACCGGTATCATTTTGCATACTGGTACTTGATGTAACTTTTGTTTTTATTTTAATGAAAAAATGCTGGTTCGCTGGCCCTCAAAAAAAAAGAAAACTGTTTATCTGTGCAGTACTTACTAATTACTATTGACCACAGCCCCTCCTCAAGTATGGCATCCCACCCATCAATGACCAATATGCCCTATTAACATCCAGCAACATACTGTTACCAAAATTCAGAGGCGCAGTCTGATTATTACTAGTACCAGTAAAAACCACAATAAAAAGAGCAACACAGTACCATTATTGTTGAGGTGTTGCTTGTGAATCTGCACATTAGGAATCTGCACAGGCTGATTATTTTCGCTGCACATTAGGCAGGGATTAAATTCCATATATTAGTGATGTGATTTGGGCTGTCTGGCATAGCATCAGCAAGACTGGCACATGGTTATAGGAATTGTAATGGAATTTCATCCCAGTTAGATGGCAGCCACATCTTCAGTTTATATTTTAAATTCTCTTGTATTTTGCCTGACAGTAATTTACCAAAGAGACTATCATTTATAGCAAATTCCTCATAGTTCTAGGCAATATTTTTTTTTTAAAAATACTCATTTCTCAGCAACCATATTATCCAAAAAAAAAAAACCAGTAACAATAGGAAATAGGAAATAGTAGTTATTATGTACATGTTTTTGCTCTCCTTTTCAAATTGTTATTTGGGGTGTTTCTTCGGCAGCGAAAGGGTTTATCTATCAGCTTAAGAGAGGCCATTACCAATCTAGACAGCTTTTACAAATTTTAGAAATTTCCAGATTTCATAGACAAGCAACAGATCAGTTCTAAAGCACAAGAAGGGTCTAATACGGACTGGTACAAATGCCAAGAAGGGCGGGGTGCAAAAATGATTTCAGATTAGCATATCCACAATAGCAAGGAATTTAGGGATCTTTTAGGAAATATTTTTGTTTGAAATTCTTCCAGTTGGGTCATAATTCTTTATAATGGGTGCGTTTGGATGAGAGAAGAAGAAGAGGAAGAAGAAGAAAGATGGAAAGAAAAAAAATTATAAACAATCCAAACTCTTCACAAAATTACACACTTCCCAATACTTCTTCCCACTTCTTCCCTTCTTCCCTTCTTCCCTTCACAATGTTAGATAGGTTGTGTATAAAACTCTTACCACCAATTGGCAATGTTCAGTCACCGATTAAGTGAGAATGAAACTGACTTTAATCATTTAAGCCCCTCAATATTTATAATTGTGCCAAATTTGAGACACAACTTAAACAATGACGTAGACATACATATAATGTTATTTTTATTATTTTAATAATAATCAGATCAGTTGTCATGGTTATTTATGATGATCCAACAAATGATTTGGCTGAACTGGTCCAAGTTCCAAGTGATTTTAATTATTAAAACATAACTTGAGTCAGAACCTGATCTGAACCATCATCATGATTTGGGCCTCCCTTTTTCTTGCAATTCTAGCCATTATTGTTGTTGGACATGCACTTGTAATCATTATTTTTGCTGCTTACGAATCAGTGGTCCTGTCATGTGTTTATGATTATGTAGAATGATACAATTTTTGATAGTTTTTTTCCAAGGACTAAGTAATTAAAATATATTGCTGAGAACATTACTTCTTTATTCACCATTTTGTTAATATTGTGTTGTTGCATCTAATAGAGTAGGGGTATATTGCTGAGAACATTACTTCTTTATTCACCATTTTGTTAATGTTGTGTTGTTGCATCTAATAGAGTAGGGGGATTCAAAATTTAACAGTGCATTTATTGTTGTGATAGATTGGGGAATATCAAGAGACTGTTGGCACATGCTACATTTTCTCTGAAAGTGGTAATCACTTTGAACTATTGCTAATATTGTCGAAATATCAATTATCCTTTTGGGAAGCTAAGGTAACCAACTCAGCTAGTTGTACATTCTAATATGTGGGACTCCTGTTGTGGTCAAGACACTCTTCGATCTCTCTCTCTTAAATAATTGAACTAGAATAACGAGAAATTGTACACTCAGGTCACAGAGCTGTGCAGAAACAGGTTTTAATAACTCGGCATTAATTTCTTTTCTTTAGGTCCTTCATTGAATGAAAAATGCCCCACTGACCAGAACCATGCTTCATCCAAGGAGGTAAAACCCCTTGCAAGTCTTCAAAAGATCCTCAAATTCAAAGTCTGTACTGAGGATGGAAGCAAAGCCAATGTTGCTGATGACTAGTCTCCAACTTCATTTCTCTTTTTAGCCATTACATGGTAGCCGTAGTCCTGTTCTTTTTGTGCTTCTTTTCCTATATTTTAGTTGGATTATGAGTTGTAATTTTCTTTTACCAAGAAGTTAGTATTTTTCCCCCTTTTTGGATGGACTTGCACTTATTGTAACTATGTTAATGTAGTTGGTTAATTATATATAAATGGTAGGTAACTGATTATGGTCTATACCTACGATTATATGGTTATCCTGGCCAGTTACCCCTTGTTAAGTTGTTCCAAAAAAAAAAAAAAGAATGCAAAGTGCAACCATCTCAGCACGTCCTGTTTATTATAAATTTGGAATTTGAAAGCTAAGCTAAAAGCTCGAATGTTTATTTGTATAATAAATTAATAATTCGAACATGTAAATTATCAATCTTCATTCACGCTTGTCAATCAAAGAAGTATGTGCTGACAATCCTAACTTCACGAACCTACTACAGCTGTATATATCTTTTCACGTAAAAGATAATTCCGTGTAATAGCAAAAGCAGTGGCATGTGACTGTACCAACCACCTTTATCGCCCCCACGTTCTTCAAATACCAATCAAAGACCAACATCCTTAGTGCGAATTATTATCACCTACTTTATATTGTTCAAAAAAATTATCACCTACTTTATTATCCCTAATCCAAAACAAAAATTTTAAACAAAGATGAATGCCACCGAAAGAGAAGATTCTGGATTCTCACTCTCTCCCTCTCCTTCCTCCCCTCAATTAATTGCTCCCTGCACCTGTTTTGGAAGTAAACCACGCTGTCACTGACAATGGGCCCTTTCTGAGCCACTCAAGCAATGTGGGCCCATTAACAACTTTGTTTTCGCGACCGTTCCATTACCATATCCTTTTCCCTCGCGCACTTCTTTTCTTTCTTTCCCCTTTCCTCTTTTTCCTCTCTTTCCCTTCTCTCTTACGCTGTCTCAACCTACTCCCTCTTCTAATAAAGAACCCTCTTTTACAAATTGGACTGAATCTCTCTCTCTCAAAACTCCTCTGTGCATTTGAATTCTTTTGAGTGCTTGGTTCTTCTGATGATTCTCTATCTGCGCATGATTGCTTGCACAATTCTCTCCTCTGACGTCTTCTTATTACGTTTCCCTGATTTCTGGTGCTTTTGGAGAGCGAAATTTAGGAAATTATAGTACCAATTAAATATAAATGGCTGATAGAAATCAAATATTTTATATACAAGAGTTGCCATTTCATATAATCATGGAGGTATTGACCTCGGGTCGACTCAGTGCAGCTGACCTGGCGACCCTGGAAATTACTTGTCATATGTTTGGGGCAAAACATGAACTTTGTCCCGATAAATTTCGGTCGGTGGCTGAATATGCGGCGTATTGTCTGTGTCATGCACACCAGGTGTTTGATTCTATGTCTCTGAGTGCAAGGATAGGTTTGCTTAGCCGGCGTGGCGGGAACTGGAAGAAGGTTTTGAGGTTCTTGCATTCGATCGAGCAATCTTCTGGTATTGTCGAGACATCAGCTGGCAAGGTATTTAATGTTGTACTGTAGATTTAAATTTTCAATGGTGAGAAAATGGAGGGCGGTACTTTGTTATCACTTAGTTATTGCAGACTGGTACGAACTGAAATCAATCATGACCCAACTGCTGTTACAATTTCAGTGCCAAACTGTAACAAAATGAAAACCCATTCTTGATATCAATTTAATATGGAACTGACTGACTATTTTCTGTACTTCCAGATGCAGGTTGTTACTGGAAAATATCACACTCTTTTGATACACAATTCATCTCTCTACTCATGTGGATCCAATTTATGTGGTGTGCTTGGCCATGGTCATCATATGACACAATGCGCAACATTTAGTCGTGTTAATTTCCCATCTCTTTCTCCTGTAGTGCATGTCTCGGCCTCTCATAACCATGCTGCCTTTGTTACCCAGTCTGGAGAGGTAAGTAATCCTTGCTTTTGTTTGTTTACTTTTGAATTGTTTGTCTTGGTAAATAAAACTCCTTTTTGTAATTTTCAGGTGTTCACTTGTGGGGATAATTCATCGTACTGTTGTGGCCATGGAGATATTGGGCGCACTGTTTTCAGACCTACTCGTATTGAAGCGCTCAGAGGAATTCCCTGTAAGCAGGTACAGGAATACTGTTTCGATAATCTAGCAATAGTTAGGAAAAGGGAGAGACACTAAATTATGGGAATGAATGTATAAAAAAATTACCAGTTTTATTTTGCTCTATTTACATTTAAGTGGAAGCAAGCTAACGGTGCATCCTTTTGTTAAATTCATGCAATAAATATTCAAACTATTCCAGTCAAATTATCAGTTATCTTTGCATTTCCTTAGTAACTCCTTAGAATGGTAAGATATTCTTATGACCCCACATCAAATATTCAAATGTCTTGGAACCCAATCCCAGACTAATCCTACTAAAATTGGTTTCTTTAGGTGTCTTAATTAAACTTTGTCTAGCAGTATGGTACTCGAACAGTTTTTACAACAGGAGAATAGTATATAATTTCAAGTTTTTAACGACAAAATAGCTCCTATGTGTCCAGCCTTCTCTTTTTTTAGCAGTGGATGGATTAAGAGAGATCATTATTTCAATATCAGGTTGCCACAGGCCTGAGTTTTACCGTGATTCTCACGAGGCAAGGACATGTGTATACTTGCGGGAACAACACACACGGCCAACTCGGCCATGGAGACTCCATAGAGAGGCTGACTCCAGCAATCATCCAGCTCTTTGCTGAGAACAGCAAAGTGGTCCAGGTTGCTGCGGGGCCAAGTTACACCTTTGCTGTAACAGTTGATGGGTCAGTTTATTCCTTTGGGTCTTATACCAACTTTTGTCTTGGGCACGGAGATCAGAGTGACAAATTTGTTCCAAGTGCTATTCAGTCATTTAAGCGGAGGGATATTCATGTGGTTTGTGTATCAGCTGGTGATGAGCATGCCTTAGCCATTGATTCTAGTGGATATGTATGTAAAACTTAGTAGAATATTTATCTTTTTCATTTTGGTTTTCTGTTGTGTCAATGAACTTTCTGTTTTCAGGTTTATTCATGGGGAAGAGGGTATTGTGGGGCCCTTGGGCATGGTAATCAGAATGACAAGCCTAGTCCTGAATTGGTCACAGCTCTGAAGGGACAAATAGCTGTTCAGGTTGGTCATCTCCTGTCATTTTTATTTTAAATGTTTCAATGTGTTGACTATACATGTCTCTCTTTAAATTAACCTAGTCTTCAAGATGTGACATCCTGATGGTTCATTACTCAGAGAATAGTTTTCTTTGTCTTTGGGGGCATCAATTGAAGCTGCATACTTGAAAGTTACAATTTAAAAATATGTGCCTCACTTAATTTGTGGAAATTGGTAGGTTTGCGCAAGGAAGAGAAAGACCTTTGTCTTGACTGATGAGGGCTCAGTTTTCGCCTTTGGCTGGATGGGTTTCGGCAGCCTTGGCTTCTCTGATAGGAGCATCTCTGACAAAGTTCTGAAGCCTAGAGCACTGGATAGCCTCTGTGGCCACTCTGTCTCTCAGATCAGTACCGGTTTGTACCACACTGTGGCTGTGACAAATAAAGGAATTGTATTTGGGTTTGGTGATAATGAGAGAGCACAGCTTGGCCATGAATGGTTGAGGGGTTGCTTACAACCGACAGAGATTATGGTCCAGAGGATGGTTGAGGCTGTTACTGCACAGAGTAGTTGAGTAGTTTGTACTGTATAATAAATTTGGTATTGGTTAGCAGCGAACGCTTGGCAACCAGTACTATTATGCTATAAAGGACCAGTTGCTAATGTTTGGTCTTTTGATTGGCGTGATGGTTTGTTGTAATTAATTTTAAGGCAAATTGAATACTTGTCTTAATTAATAAGCTTCTTTTCTTCTTTCATCAATCACCATCGATTCTTTAGTCCTGTATATTATATTGTATTTTTGTAATGGTGCATTTATTAGCAAAAAAGAATCATACACTGACTTGTTTATAATTAACGGGAGAGTAGGGACTTGGGGGAGGTTAAGTTTATTGTTTTCATCGAGGGATAATATGACATCGCTTATATTACTTTTGCAGCCAATTGAGTACTTCACAGTTCATTCTATTTTAAATGGAGCTACCGAGTCATTAGTCCCATAAAAAAAAATGGTTCTATTATTTGCCATGGCTGAAGCTTCTCCTGCCATATCGGCTGAGCTTCTGTCCAATTTCCAACTTCCAGGTTTGTATGTTTATTATTGGTTGGTGCAAATATTTACTGTTATATATTTAATGTTATGTTATATACTAAAATATTGCGCTTGGAATGCCTGAGTACTCGTAGGATAGTAGAATCTTGGGGGCAGAAACATTATTATTCTGATTAGTAACGATGAATAATAAGGATATCAGATGTCTTTTTCCCTTCACTCAATCGGTTACTTGGATTCTAGTTTAATTAGGAAGTGCTGACTCATCCGGTTCCCGTAAAATTTTGGCACAATTAATTGTATAGCATTTACCCTGCCGTATGATAGTGCTCCTGTCATTTTCCATCTTTCTATGTCAATTTCAGTTTGAAATCGCTTCCTATGAAAAATGAAAAGTAGACAATAAGCAGAGTACTTGAAAGACCTAATAACTAACAATGCTTGAATCCACATTTGCTGTGGTGATTTAACAGAACCAAGTAATCTGAAATGTAACAAGAAAACAAAGCAAGTACTTATTGTCATCAAGATAAAATAAACCAGACAAAACATAATTCAAAGTACAAAATGGCATCTGCGACAGGAAGAAAATTAACAAAGAAAGATGAACAAAAAACTGAAACAGGGCAAGAAATACAAAAGAAGAAAAAAAGAGAGACGAAAACAAAATGTTCACAGAAGAAACAAGAGGCTGGCACTAGTCAAAAAACCAATCTCACATCTCAGAACTCTACAATCTCCTCCACAGCAGTTAACTGGTCCCTGAACACACGAAGTACTTCGTTGAATGTTACAATCCCGACAACCTTACAATCGTCTTTTGCATCCACTACCCAAACATGATCTACTCTGTGGGCCAACGCCTGTACCATCACCGCCACGAGTGAACTGCCAGGCTGGCACACGACCACCTCAGGAACCGACCTAGCAGACTTTCTGCCAATGCGTTCTATCCAATCCACAAACTCATCCACAGAAAATGTCGCGATGTCAGATGCTGCAGCTGTCACGGCAGTTGAGTCCAGTGACGATATGATCGGACCAGATAGTTCGCCGATCAGATGGCCACTGTCAGTAATTACTGCAACAGGAGTCTTGTGATGGTTTAATAGGGACAGAGCTGATGTGGCAGAACACCTTGATTGAACTGAGGGAAATTCGTGTTGAATTAGATCGAGGGAAGCGACTGAGAGAGAAACGATAGGTGAAAAGACCGAAATGGAGGCAAGGAAATGGCGAACAAGATCCTCCTGCGTCAATAAACAGAAGCTCTCAGTGGAATGCTTCTTGCGGATGCTGCCTCGAGGCCGGAGAGGGATGACTAACTCTGTGGCAACCCCGTCTAGGATGGCATCCAGTGCTTCCAACACACTGTTGAAACAGATTACACCAGCTATTTAAACTAATATTCTAATGTTTCTTTTTCTGTCTTCTCTAAAACAAGACACTAAGCAAAGCAAACAAAAAATAATTAAGAAGTGATTGTCACGTCCAAGAAATCAAGCTGTTTTTTAACCGGATCAACGGTAAAACTATTTTTGACTATTTTAATTAGCATTATTATGAACTTATTAATAATATTTGGCCATATACCTAGAATGAGGCTCAACCCGGTGCACACGGCCTTTCTGCAAGAGGACCGAGACAGATGTCTCAAGGGACCCAGCGCAGTCGTCAAGCCTCTTCCCTTCAGAGCAAAGGAAGCAAACCAAGTCAACAAGGCAAATGCTACCGGCAATAGTCACTGCCTTCTTTTCTGGGGAGGGTTTGTCTGAGGTGATTAGGAGAGACTGAGAAGGGGATCGTCGCAGAGCAGAGACAGCGTCGGAGACAGGAGCAGAGAGGGGCAGGGAGCTCACGGCAGGCTTGCCAATGCAGAGGTCGGAGATGTCATGGCACAGGATGCTCACTGCCATGCAAGAGAAAGATTAAGTGGAGAGTTGGAAAGGAGAAGCTTTGGAAAGAGAAGTGAGAAAGGAACAGAAGAGGGGAAGGGGGAAGGGAGGTAAGAGACAATTTGGAGATGGTCGTCGGTATATATTGTCTCGGTTTGCATGTTCAAATGTTTTAATCAAATATAATAATTATGCACTAAAAAAAAAGAGAATATAATTAGAGTGAAATATTGTAAATAGAGCTGGAGGTTTGACATGTGGTCGACTGGTCGGATCTTACTCAGTCCTTTCAAATTAAGAAGTCACTGTTGATGCAATTGATTATGGTCTTCGCTGTGTGCACCGTCTGATGCATATCAGGCGGTCGAGTTATATCCTGCCCTCAGAATTTTGACTTTTCGAATTATGAAGATATCAAATCGGGAATCACTTTTCAGTTTATACAGTTTGGTTCAATAAAAAAAAAGAGAAATATTATGAAGTTATCCTCAATTATATCAAAATTGATATATTAAATCGCTTTTCAAGTAGCAATTTAATCGGCCATCTCAAAAATTTGTCGGACCCAGCTGGACATATCGTGTTTGATGTGAATTGCATAACGATGTTTGATGTGATAGTTATATCTTTAATTTAAATGTCATCGACCAAGCCCATTACATATTTTTCTCTTCTAAATTTCCAAATCTTATAGTCTCATATTTATCCTTCTCAAACATCAAAGTAACATATTTAAGAACATTAGTTTATACCTCCAAAACAAAAATAAAATTCTCATATTCTACATTATAAAGCCTCAAGAAGAGACCGATTGCTATTTTTTTAGCCCAATTTTGCGAGGCACAAAACATTGGTATATCAAAATATTTCGAATCTAGGTTTGAACTTTGAAGATGAAACATTATTATTATTATTCTAACCCTTTGTCTCCAATTCGAGATTCAAAGTTGTTAGCTGGCAAAAATCAGTATGTGCTGTTATTTTAATGCCAAATGGCACTATATATTGTTTGTTCTTCCAGCAGGTTTAGTCATTGCATAATTAAAAAGAAAGGCTTTTATGAGCTTGTGTTCTTCCTCAAAGCAAATTATAAAAATAGCTCGGCCATTAAATTAAGTTTGTACCAATAGTTTGGGAGTTCTAGAACCGAGCAAGTCCATTGGGTAAGTGTAGTTGAATTGAATAATTGTAGATCCGGTTCCATCCAGGACGAATTTACATTCTTAAAAAGTTTGATGTCAAAAAAAAATCTGGTTTTGTTATTTTATGTGTGTGCGCGCGTGGGTGTGTTTTGACTTTTGACGATTAAGGTCCTGTTGGACCTGTTCTCAATCTGATAATTTTGCAATTGCCATTGAAACAAATTTGGTTTTGTACACCTAATGTTGTTACTTTTAATGCTGAAAATCGAAAAGGAACAGGAGCATTTCGAGGAGGATCAGTGAATAAACCTAAAAAATGGGAACCAATGTTAATATATAAAAAAGATACGCTGATGATTATAACATGCAGGTGAGTCGTTAGAACTTAGAAGAGGTGTAAGAAGTTGCATATGGAAATTCCTTGAGTGTGGCATAGCTATTGAGGAGACAGAAACGTACCCTTTACAAATTTTTCATTGTTTGCAAAGGGCAGTATAAGTTGAGGAATTATTGGACATCAAACCGTGATTTTTTTAATAATTTTTCAATTATTAGGATATGATTAAAACCGTGATTTTTTTAAACGAAATAACCAAAATTAATTAAGTTTTGAACATCAAACCGTCGATCATTGATTTTTGGAAACAAACATGTCAGGATGCTTGTTACTGAAGCCTATCTCTTTAATATATCTCTTTGTACAAATACGTTTTATGCATGATTGTAGACCACTCTTCATAGAGGCTCCATTTGGATTCGTCTAGGAACAAGGGAATAACTTTTTTTTAGACGTAAATTTATTCCTAACCATCCAAATTCTTCACAAAGTTACACACTTTCCAATATTATTCCTTTTATTCCTTAGCGATCCAAACGGAGCAAGAGAGAGAAATAGAGAACATAGGGAGAGAGAGATTCTACTTCTCTTTTACTTGTTTCTGTTAGATATTTGAAATATTAATTCGTAATAATACTTCTGAAATTACTTAATAAGGATCACTTAATTCATATAAAATTAAATAAATTCATAAGTTAGAACTTACAATTTTGTAGAGAAGACATCTTGATGCGGAAATTTGATCTTCTCCAATTTCCCTTAGTCCAAAATGATGGCAGAAAAATAATGGCGTTTTTCTGAAAATTTCTTGTTTCTTTTTGTGGCGAAAAAATGGGAAAAGGTGCCACTTTTATCAAATTTCAAAATAATGACTAAGGTAATTGAAGGGATCAAA
Organism: Rhynchospora pubera; assembly: GCA_028095005.1. Taxonomy (NCBI): domain Eukaryota; kingdom Viridiplantae; phylum Streptophyta; class Magnoliopsida; order Poales; family Cyperaceae; genus Rhynchospora; species Rhynchospora pubera. Next base: position 55,385,879 of record CM051462.1, read on the forward strand.
TTCTGAATAAATCTGGTCCATTGATTTTCCATCAAAATCAATGCACCCTTTAATTATATTTCATAAATGAACTTGGTTCATATTTAATAATATAGGCCGCATTAAATTATAATTAATATTAATAATATTAATTATAACAGTTCCATCAAGTAGAAGCACTCTAGGAGAGTGAAACACCACAATCTATTGGAGAGATTGGTGTGTGGTAGCCGTCTGACACTTGTCCTGTAGAACTAAAGGTATGACTCGTTTTCAAACGTGATTACTGTCAACTTGTGCATGAAGATGAATGTTCAGATGATGAGAAGGACTTACGCATGTCATGTTGTGAAAGGAACCACCCCGAGATTTTAGAAAATCGACTTCCACTGCGGTATATGGTGAATACTCTCGATTTTCTAACGGTATCATGCAATCGAACAACTAAAAAAAGATACATACATTTGTCCTTAATTGTTCACAATATCCAATAGTATGAAGTTTGACTGGATGATTGTTTGATGGTGGATGATAATTTTCAATTTTGTTATGCCATTTCATATAATAAAATTGTTATAAGATTGTTCGAATTTATTTACTAAAAAAAAATTTGTTCGAATTTTAGCCATTGAAGCGCAGAGGGATTGGTTTCAAAAGAGCATAATTAGTTTGTTCATTAAGGGGGTCTTCGACAACCGCAGATCGATTAGTGTGGGATTAGTACTTACTGAATAATTATAGGTTAACAAATTAGAACACTGATCTAAAAGTTAGACCAACCTCATGTATGTCAAACACCTCCTAATAATAGTAACAAGAATTCATTTAATGTTTTCTTTCAGCTAGTATAGTTTTGTCTTGTAACTTGTTAATTTTGTTTTTTAATGTTTATTTTATCTTATCGCACTTGACAGCCTGCATGCCGAAATCTTAATTTTTTTTAATCAAATATTGCCCACGTTTACAGCTTATTTTATTCTGTTGTACTAAGGTGATTTCATGAAAATTCATTGAAAAAAAAAATAATCATATTTTTCGGTGTAGAGCAATAACAAAGGCAATGTTATAAACACAAATCTTACTTCACTATTATAGAGGTGATGATACTGCCAGTGTATATCGGTCATTCTTTATTTTTTCTTTAGATAAGAAAGTATTTAAAATTTAATTAAATATAATTTCGGTCAGTTAATTTTGATTGAAGGGCCGCAAGATGTTATTTTCATAGCAGAAAATGTTGACTCCTACCAATATAAAACATATCGTAGTATGAATGTGCAACATTCCACGCCTGCAAAAAGGAATTTCAGCCTTGTTCTCATAAAAGAGTTAAAACAAATTTAAATTGTCTATTCTTTTTAATTTTTAATTTAATGCCAATGATCCCGTTAATTTGGTTGCTACATAAGAGATGCATAACTACTTTATGCATCTATATATGGAACCAAAAATAGATAACATAAGATTGCATAAAATGCAGTAACTTATGACATCTAAATAGATAGTATAGCTTATGCAATGGATCTGACACGCTACATATAACATATAACACGAGAAAAAACTAAGCTTTTAAAAACTCCGTTTTTTCCATTTTTTCACCGTTTTATCTTAATTTTGGTTCATACCGCACTACCGTTTTATCTGTTTTATCACCGCATAAACCGTTTTTTTACCGCTTTATCACCGATAAACGCTAAATCAGCACCCAACCGTCAAACCGCATAATCGCATTTTAAAACTTTGCGAGAAACAAATATTTTTCACATATTTTTTCATTAATACCCTCAATTATTTGTATCATGAAATCTTAAATTTGTACATACAAGAATATTTTGTCTTTTGACTAATACATACATGCACATATAAATTCTTTTTTATTTCATAACCAAACATATTCTAGATATCACTTGAGTCATTTAACTAGTTTGTTCATTCGATGACAGACAACATATGCAAACTTCACATATGTCAAGTCATGCTCAGTTTGACAGGAGGTGTTACAAAATATTTAGATTTTTATAATTATAGGGCTCGTTTGGCAACATCAAAGTTTAGTGAGATCAAGGGTTTTGAGGTTAAACTTAACAAAGGTTAGCACTAAACTTAAAATTAGTAATTGTTGTTTGGCATGATAGGTTAAAGTTAGTAAGTTAGTGATCAAAGTGAATGCATTCACTTATAAAATTCATTTTAATTTTAGACATTTTAGATTCGAAAATTTCAAGATTGAAATTTTAAAAAGTTGAAAATTTGAAATTTAAAAGTTGAAAATTTGAAATTTAAATTTGAAATTTGAAATTTGAAATTTAAATTTGAAATTTGAAATTTGAAATTTAAATTTGAAATTTGAAATTTAAATTTCAAATTTCAAATTTTGAAATTTGAAAATATGAAGAGATGGCAAATAATATATCTGATAGTGCTTGCTAACATTCTACCAAGATTATGGATTCGAAAGAGAAAAATCAAGCATATTTTACCATTTCATAGTGCGTTAGTACAAAAACCCAGAAGAAGCGTTATGTCCGTGCCTTTCCTTTTCTTATTTTCTGTACTTTGGATACATTGCTTGAAATCATGAAGTTTGTGAAACAATTGGATGGAAAACGTATTATTATACCAAGCATGTACTAAGGACAAATGCAAAATTCCATATACTAAGCATGCCTTTTCAGATGGCCTCATGAATAGTCCCGGAGAAAAGAGAGATCGTGATAACTGATAACCAAATCATGTACCAAAAGCTTTCGAATCTCCTTCCCGTGCAACCAAGCCTTCGCTTCTCCTTCCTTTCCAGCTAGGGTTTCGCTCCTTTCGATTCTTCGATTTCGATTTAAAACTAGATCTAACAAAAATGAGATCGGAAGAGAGGTACGATCTCCTTCCCGTGCAGCGATTTCTTCTCAATTTTTTCTCTTCAGGTACAAGTTTTTTTTTTGTGTTAGGGAACGCTGAGATAAGTGTAGAATCGAGTTAGAGAGAGCAGCGCTGATCTCGTTTGACCCAAGGTTGTTTGGCAACGTAAGGCCCATGAATTAGCTCGTTGACCCAGAAGTCAAGCTAAATTTGGCGGTGCCAAACGGACCCATAGTGATTTATGATTCTGCAACTAATTAGATTTTATTATGATATCTAGAATATTTTAAATTTAATTTTGATTTATATTTCTTTATTAATCATGTTTTGTATTATATATATGTACGAGTCTGTATGAAAATCAATACAATCAAGCTATTAAAAAACCAAATACGTCAGTTATGAGCCTTTTAAGTTATGTAACTACCTAATACCTATGCAGTATGCAACAATCAAACGGGACCGATGATAGAAAGAAGGCAGTCCAAATAATTCCACGAATTTGGTAATGTATGATGAAATAGAAAGGGGGCGTTTGGATCGCTTAGAAATTGGGGAAATTAGGAGAATTTGCTATTCTTAGACATAAATTTATTGAAAAGTGTGTAATTTTGTGAATAATTTAAATTATTTATATTAAAATTTATGTCCGAAATTGCTTATTTTCGAAATTTGGTACCACCCCTAAAACTAGGAATGCGGACGAAGTGAGTGGTTGTGTGGGGGATGACAGACTGCCAAAGCAGTTGTTTACTTGTTTGCACATAGCATCGGCCATGAATATATTAAACAACAGAGACTTTTGGTGGACCCGAGGGACAATACTCGGATCAACATATCGCTCATGGACAAGTGCATGTGCTTATCACCTGTGTCGTAGGGTCTGCATCTATTCAATAATCACTCAAACTTGCAAGTTGCAACCACATAACAAAGTAGCCATGTACAATTTTAATGATTGATTAGAGGTGCTTCATTTATGTTATTTAATTAGAGATCAAAGATTACATATAATTTTTTGCTCTCTTATATTTCATTTACTGTTAGAATTATCAATTACTGTGTTTAAAATGTATGGAAATGCAAAAGATTGGGGCTTCGCCCATATTTTCATTCAAAAATAAATAAATAAATAAATAAAAAGATATATGGAATCTCATATTAATGATTTTCAGAATGGATTCATTTAAGGTGTTTTGACGTTTTGGGGTTGATAGAAAAGAATGGAAATATTTTGTCACCCTTTTCACCAACGATTAAACACCATTGTAGTGAGAATTTTTATACATGCAAAAACAATCAAAATAGTCATATTAGTTCAGTATTTTGTAATTATTTGTCACCCTTTTTACCCAAGATTAAACACCATTTTGGCAATAATTTTAATAAGATGCAAAACTATTTCTTCCAACTCACAAATTTAATAATCATTTAAAAAAACCCACAGATTTGCTGCAGATAAAATAATTTGATACGATTTACTTTTAGTAATAAATATTACGCATCCAGAAGTTCAATGGTGGATCAGCACTTTTAGCTCGATTTGAGCCTTGATTAATTACATCTTTACATTTTCAAACAAAAAGTTCATGTTTCACCCCATGTTAAAAAAATGGTACGTAATAATTTTACCTTAGTTTGTTAGCAGAACGAGATTTAATTCACAGGGTCAAAATAATATAGTGGTGATGATGCTGATCTCCGGCATCGTACTTTTTTTTCCCTAGAATCTAGAAAAACGTCGATGAGCTTAACAGATCAGGAATTTTTAAATCATACACAAACCAATGTATCAAAAGGTTAAACGGATCGGATCAGACACCAATTGACCCGTCAGATCGATAAAATTTTTTGACATCCTCTGGTACCAAGTTCACTTTTTTGCCTATTGCAAGGAAGGAACAGAAAATCAGCGACTACACTATTCCTGGCAGTGGCAGATAAGGGACGGAATTCATTTTATCCGTACCTATCAGTGGGACCCAGGTACGAGTGTGGCATCATTTCGTACATTTTTTAGTCCCTTGTCGCGTTTGCCGTTTGGCAGGAATGGTTACATTCGCTGTTTGCATCTGTGGATGGAAGACCAGACAACTATTGCCGATGCTTGTGGTTTATCCGAAACTCACTTCCCAATGCAAATGTAACGGAGTAGTCTGACTATTTCTCAAAAAAAAAAAAAAAAACGGAGTAGTCTGACTGACTTCTCTCAACGGATAACAATAAAATTCCATGTCCAGCTCAGTAAGTAGGGCAAAATATGGATCGGAAATTGGTGTATGATAGCTATTATATTTTCTGATGATTTATTCTACTATAGTTTGATTTATGATTAGAGGAATGTTAGAGTACAGTATCGAGGACGGATGGGATCTGTTTTATACATAAGTTTCAAATTTCAAAATGATTGATTCAAATCATTCAATATGTTTTTCACATCGAAATCTTATAAAAAAGTAATAATTTTTATATTATTTTCGAAATTTTTAATTATTTTATGGTATTTTAAAAAATCGTTGTTATTGGATGATCTATAATTTTTAGATCATGAATTTTTTAAAATACCAAAAAAATAATAAAAATATTTGAAAAATAAAAAAGTGGTTTCTTATAAGTTTTCGATATGGAGAACGTATTGAATGGTTTAGATCAGTCGCTTTAAATTTGAAATGTGTGAATGATAGTATTGGACAGACTCCGTCCGTCTTATATATTTCGTATAATTATTAATTGAAAATAAATTGTTAATGTTATTCATTATCATATGTATATTTATTGGCGGTTTTATTACAAATAAATTTATTACGTTCTTTTAATTATTATTATTATTTACTGAAGGGAATAAGCTATGGTGCTTTGCATAGTAAGATGTGGTCTTTACTTCCAACTATTTTTGAAATTCTGAGTCCCAATTCCCAAACGACTATACCGTTTAATTTGTTCATCATACTGAAATTGCATTGCTAATTAATTTTACATATATTTTTAAAATTTTTAAAAACTATTATTATTGGACAGATAACTATTATACAAATTCTAAAAATAGTTTAAAAATAAAAAATTTGACCGGTAATGAGATCTTTTTCGATGGCCACTACATAACTTTCATTTTGATGTGAAGAATAAATTGAATAGTTTGGATTAATTTTTCACACTCGAATTTTGAAAAGTTAGCTCAAAGTAAACATATTTTTTTTTTACTTTGAAAAGCATTATAGATTTTTTCTTCTTCTTATTTTAGTTATATTTTTTAAAATACCTGGATTGGGTTTCAGTCTATATTATGTAAGTATCATGGTATGCATTATATTGGAAACAAAATGTTACGGTCTTCAATTTTTGTTTTTAAATTCATTGAACCGAAAATAAGTAGTTGCCCTAATGCTCATTCAATTAAGACAGATATTATAGAAAATTTTAATTTTCAGCTGGCATATCAAATTCAAAGCAGAGCTTATTATGTTGGGATGCAGTATGAATACGTGGGCCATTTGCGTCAAAATCTTTGTTGATTTATTCATGTATCTATTAGGAAACATTTAGAATTAGATTTCTTTTTACCCATCTCTTGGCCGTTATTACAGATAATATTTCTTTTGTTTCCATCTTAGTACTGAACAAAAATTGGGTATAAACCATCTAACTTACTTTTTAATTAAATGTCTATGATTGACTCCTAGGCCGGGTTTCGAACCCGCAAACTTTCACTCATGGTGCATTGTTTTTTTGTCACTAGACTAAGAACTGATTTTGTTTTTCATCTTAATCCATTGGTTAACTTAATTAAACCTTGATTTGTTTATAAGATGCTAGTTGAGAAATGTTTTTTTCCTTTATATGTTTTATTCAAACGTTAAATACAATTAATATTGTTATAAGTTAAATAAATCAAATCTACAACATTTATCACGGTCACTTAATAAAGTTCGTCTCTTTATTTCGCAAAACAGACGATAATCGCAATCAATGAAGAATTTTTTTTTTCAAAATCAAACAGCAAGTTTTAAGCTATTAGACGATGTATCAAGTATTGTTAAAAAAAAATTAGACTGCTGAAAATTAAAAAAAATTTTGATTGACGACACAATATGATTTCGTCTTATTATTAATCATGCAAGTTATATGAACTAAATAATTGAATCTCGTCCGCTTTTCCACTGTATGTTACATTCACGTTAATTGTGTCTGTGTGTGTGAGAGAGAGAGATTTAATTCACATGCTTTCGGTATCCCCATATTTTATCACTCGTAATTTCAAATCCAAGTTTCAAATGTTAAATGCAAAGCATTATCATTTTTATCTCCGAATATGCTTGAACACCCCCAAATCATAAATTTTAGGTTTCTTTTTTTGTAAGTTCAAAATATGAAAAATGAATGAATAAATCGTGAAAATCAAGCACGATGAACAATACATTTTCATTCTGAAAAATTATTGACGTTATTACATATTATTTAAAGAATTAAATAAGACTAACAATACATTTCATTTAAAAATATAAATATAATTATTATAAAGAACAAATTGTAGTTTATAATGGGACAGAAAAATAATACCGGCCGATAGGCGGATACTTTTTCTAGCTATAAAATTACTTAAGCGAGTTAAACGTGATTAGGTCCTAGTATCCTACCTAACAGAAGGCTATAAGCGTAATCGCGTAAAGCACACGATGGAGTATTTGACTATCGGGACAAAATTACAAAAATAATGAAATTGTTGCATTCAGCATCATTGACTGTCTGAAACCTTTTTTGAGCTCTAAATGGCACATGTTTGCCAGCTCAAACAGTACGAAGCGTTATTTAAAAAAAAAAAAAAACACAGCAGCGAAGCAAAGTCATTCTCGGATTACCTGATTCTCCATTCCAACTCTTTGTTTCCTCAACAAAGGTCCTTTTACACAGCAGTATGATTTCTCCAAAACATCTGATTCTGTTTACTGAATTTTAGATGGGAGCGTTCATTGATAATTGTCATAATTCTATTCTCGCATGTTTTTAGATGAAATCTCCTTTTTGTTTTATTTTTCAGAGAGAAGGTGCGTTCATACATTATACCTTATATGGAAAAATTTTTATCAAAGACAAAAAATACTCTCGATAATTTTAAAAAGAACAAAACAACACTAGAAAAATTTTAACATGAGCATAGCTATAATGGTACTAACATTGCCGCTATAGCCCATCCTTATAGCGGCAATACTAGTGCCGCGATAGCCTTTTTTTTTTTTTGTTCGGCTGACAGATTCTGTTGGCCCAGGGAAAAAAACTAATAATTAAGCAATGGAATAAATCTGTTGTAAGAACACGAGGAATAGTATGTAGGAGTCAAAATGGACACACAATTAATTCGATTGATCAATTATCTAACTCTCACAAAATATGAATTTATATAACATTGATTAAAGAAATTGATTACTGACATCTGCAGTTTTGTCATCCCTATCATCGCTAAATATAAAGTGAACATATAAAACAAACAAGGTGAACATATAAACGATTTAAGTGAACACATACAAACAAATAAGTTCAATTAAAATAAGTTGAATATGCATGTAAAATTCTGAACAAATAATGACAACACTTATTTATTTGTAAGTGTTCACTTAGATCATCTATATGTTCACTTTGTTTGCTGTATATGTTTACTTTATATTTAACAATGGCAGAGATGACAGTTATCATTCCTGATTATTTAACTCCAAAACTCGAAAGTACTTGAATAAATAGTATTTCGATATACCGAGTTTTAATTAGTAAAGTAGCTACCACATAATAAATTCACATATTTAAAAATAAATTAAAATGTACAAACAAGATACTCATATTAAGAGAATTTTCTCCAATTACCTATAAACTATATATAGGATTTCACAACTATAAAAATAGAACTCGCAGTTTATGTATTTTTGTAAAATGAAAACAGAACAAATGATTTGGGGACCAATATTCTCTGCTTCTTTTAAGGTTAGTAGAGTGCCAACATTCGATCAAATCTCGACGATTAAATTTTTTTCGTACCTATCAATCTAATATTATTCACGGGACACCTATTATTGATCGAACGATTCTGATCGAAAATTAGCACTCTGGAGAGGACGTGATTCGACAATTTTGGGAACAATATTATGTCCAGCACCTAACCGAACGTTGCTCCGCGATGTTGGTAAAAGAATAAATAACAATACATTCTTTTTCAAAAATAAATATGATAATGTCTTTCCAGCTATAAATATTTGTACACAGCGCCATTAAATATTATGTTTTTCTTCTCGAAATATATTTGCTAAACGCATAAATTCAAGGAATCCATGTAAATAAATGCATTAAAAAAAAGGACTTTACATTTTTTTACATTTAGGAACTAAAAAAATGAAGTAAAAATCATATCATTTTTATATGTTTCATATGAAAAATAAAACTATCATATCAATTCTAAAATTATTACCAGAAGAGAAAACAAATATTAAAATAACAAGGAAACAAAAATGTATTTTGGTTTCACTGTCACAATATATATAGTTAGTGGAGGGCGTCGTTTTCACTTTGTTAAAAAATGTAGATTTCTATGTATCCGTTACCTACTTGAGAATGAACATGTGTATTAATTATTAAATTATGTTTCATTTAAATAAGACAAACATTGTGCATCTATATAGTTGTCCATGTGTGTCAAGAAAAAAACATATATATACCTACTTATGTTTTTATTTTGTTAATTTAACCCAAAAAATTTTCAAAACTTCATTATATGTAGAAGAGATGATAAAATTTTATAGCAGACTGCTCCAATTTAATAGCCCATACACAACACAAACGGATAATTAACTCCAGGACACCGCAAGGCTAGACACTTACCACCTCTTAATTTCTAATATTCTCGTAATTATTTTATTTTTCTCTTATGATTCAATAAATTAAATGCAGTAATATTGTCTTTTTTTTTCCGAACTTGTAATTTTCTAATATACATGCTTGTATTTATTGCCTATATACTTATGGGACCTCCAAATCTACCGCCGATAACCAACTTTCATATATCATCAAAAAAAAAAAAGGACCTTAATATTAACTGTCATTTACTTTACAGCACTGCAATTGGAAATTTGGAATCAAGATTTAGGCATTTAGTCAAAAGCGTGGATTTCAGATTAAAATCGAGGCCTCAAGTGGAAATATTTCCCACATGTCTAGAGACAAGATTCACTGTAAACATTAATATAAATATTTAGTATATCAAATTCTGATATAAATATTTTAGAACTCGCATCATAGCACTTCCTCGTGTTTCCTACAACAGATTTAGTCCATTACATAATTATTAGCCTTTTTTTCCCCAAGCATTTGGGCCCACATAATCTGTCAGCCGAAAAAAAAATTATAGCTGCAACGCTAGTGCTAGTATAAGGCTGAGTTATAGCGGTAATGCTAGTACCGCTAAAGCTGTGCTCATTTTAAAATTTCTGGTGTTGCTTTATTTCTTTTAAAATTATTGAGAATATTTTTGTCTTTGATAAAAATTTTCCCCTTACGTGCGTAACATCATTTTTTTTTTCAATATAATTCAAGGACAAGTGCATGTGCTTATCAACTATGTCGTCGGGTCTGCATCTATTCAATAATCACCCAAACACGCGGTCAAGCTCGTGCTGGTTGCAACTTGCCAACCACCTAACATAGTAGCCATGTACAATTTTTATGATTGATTATTAGAGATATTTCTTCAAAGTACATATAATATTATTTTTTTAAGATAAAATGGAAGTCAAAAGCCAACCAACTTATTTTTTAATTAAATGTCTATAAGAGACTCTCAATCGGATTTCGAACCTGCGACCTTTTACATATAATATTTTGGTCTCTTTATGTTGCATTTACGGTTAAATTATCAATTGCTGTGTTTAAAATGTATGGAAATGCAAAAGATTGGGACTTGGCCCATATTTCCATTCAAATAAATAAATAAACAAATAAAAAGAAAAAAATGAGGTATAGAAACGATTGAAATGCTCAAATGATGCTCAGAATTTGACATAGAATATTCTAAGAAGTATAAAGAATTTAAATATAGAATATGAAGATGAAATGACTTAAAATAAATCCAGAAACGATTGAAATTCTCAAATGATGCTCAGAATTGCATTATTTGCAGTTTATATGCGCAATTACCATCTATAATCCAATCTTTTTGCATAAATAACATATGAATAATATTCTAGACAGTATAAAGAGTTTAAATATAGAATATTGTGATGAAATGACTTGGAATGACTCCAGAAACGATTGAAATACTCAAGTGATGCTTAGAATTGCATTATTTGCAGTTTATATGCGCCATTACCATGTATAATCTAATCTTTTTTAATAAATAACATAGGAATCATGTCCTGAACAATATAAACAGTTGAAATATAGAATATTATGATGAAATGACTTAGAATGAAGCCAGAAACGATTGAAATTCTCAAATGATGCTCAGAATTGCATTATTAGCACTTTATATGCGTAATTACCATGTATAATAAAATATTTTGAATAAATAACATATGGATCTTATTCTAAACAGTATAAATAATTTAAATATAGATTATTGCGATGAAATGAGTTAGAATGAATCGAAAAACGATTGAAATGCTCAAATGATGCTCAAAATTGCATTATTTGCAGTTTATATGAGCAATTACCATGTATAATCTAATCTTTTGAATAAATAACATATGAATCATATTCTAGATAGTATAAAGATTTTAAATGTAGATTATTATGATGAAATGACTTAGAATGGATCGAGAAACGATTGAAATGCCCAAATGATGCTCATAATTGTATTTTTGGTAGTTTATATGTGCAATTACCATGAATAATCTAATATTTTGAATAAATAACAAATGACCTAGTATGAATCAAGAAACGATTGAAATAATCAGAATTGCATTATTTGCAGTTTATTTGCGTAAATACCATGTATAATCAATCTTTTAGAATAAATAACATATCAATCATATTCTAGACAGTATAAAGAGTTTAAATATATAATATTGAGATGAAATGACTTAGAATGACTCCATAAACGATTGAAATGCTCAAATGATTCTCAGAATTACATTATTTGCAGTTTATATGCATAATTACCATGAATATGAATCGTATTATAGAAAGTAGAAAGAGTTTAAATGTAGATTATTGTGATGAAATGATTTAGAATGAATCGAGAAACGATTGAAATGCTCAAATGATACTCAAAATTGTATTTTTTCCAGTTTATATGCGCAATTACCATGTATAATCCAATCTTTTGAATAAATAACATATGAATCGTATTTTAGATGGTATAAAGAGTTTAAATATAGATAATTCTGATCAAATGACCTAGAATAAATCTAAAAACAATTGAAATGCTCATGATGGCATTATTTGCAGTTTATACGCGTAATTACCATGTATAATCCAATATTTTTGAATAAATATCATATTAATCCTATTCTAGACAGTATAAAGGGTTTAAATATAGAATATTGTGATGAAATTACTTAGAATGAATCCAGAAACGATAGAAATGCACAATTAATGCTCAGAATTGTATTATTTGCAATTTATATGCGTAATTACCATGTATATAATCTAATACTTTTGAATAAATAACATATGAATCATATTCTATACAGTATAAAGAGTTTAAATATAGAATGTTGTGATGAAATGACTTTGAATGAATCCAGAAACGATTAAAATGCTCAAATGATACTTAGAATTGCATAACTTGCACTTTATATGCGTAAATACCATGTATAATCTAATCTTTTGAATAAATAATATCATGAAGAGTTTAAATGTAGATTATTGTGATGAAATGACTTATAGTGAATACAGTAACGATTGAAATGCTCAAATGATGCTCAGAATTGCATTAATTGAATTTTATATGCTCAATTACCTTGTATAATCCAATATTTTTGAATAAATAACATATGAATCTTTTTCTAGACATTATAAATAGTTGAAATATATAATATTGTGGTGAAATGACTTAGAATGAATTCAGAAACGATTAAATACTCAAATGATGCTCAGAATTACATTATTTGCATTTTCCGTGCATTATTTGCACTTTATATGCGTAATTACCATGTATAATCTAATCTTTTTGAATAAATAGCATATGAATTCATTCTTGATAGTATAAAGAGTTTAAATGTAGATTATATTGAGCTGAAATGACTTAGAATGAATCAAAAAACAATTGAAATGCTTAAATGATGTTCAGAAGTGTATTATTTGAAGTTTATATGCAGAATTACCATGTATAATCCAATCTTTTTGAATAAATAACATATGAATAATAATCTATACAGTATATAGAGTTTAAATATAGAATATTGTGATGAAATGACTTAGAATGAATCCAGAAACGATTGAAATGATAAAAAAAAATGAGGCTCGAAATTGCATTATATGCAGATTATATGCGTAATTACCATCTATAATCCAATCTTTTTGAATAAATAACACATGAATCATATTCTAGAGAGTGTAAAGAGTTTAAATATAGATTATTGTGATGAAATTACTTAGAATGAATTTAGAAACGATTGAAAGTCTCAAATGATGCTCAGAATTTTATTAGTTGCAGTTTATATGCGCAATTACCATGTATAATCCAATCTTTTGAATAAAAACATATGAATTATTTTTTAGATAGTATAATGAGTTTAAATTTAGATTATTGAAAGGAAATGACTTAGAATGAATCCAGCAAAATATTGAAATGCTTAAATGATGATCAAAATTGCATTATTTGGAGTTTATATGCGTAATTACCATGTATAATCCAATATTTTTGAATAAATAATATTTTATACAGTATAAAGAGTTTAAATATAGAATAATGTGATGAAATGACTTAGAATGATTCCAGAAACGATTGAAATGCTCAAATGCTACTCAGAATTGCATTATTTGCACTTTATATGCGTAATTACCATGTATAATCCAATCTTTTTGATTAAATAAGAAATGAATCGTATTATAGAGAGTGTATAGAGTTTAAATATAGATTATTGTGATGAAATTACTTCAAAAGAATTTAGAAACAATTGAAAGGCTCAAATGATGCTCAGAATTTTATTATCTGCAGTTTATATGCGCAATTACCATGTATAATCCAATATTTTGAATAAAAAAATATAAATCATTTTCTAGATAGTATAATGAGTTTAAATTTAGATTGTTGAAATGAAATGACTTAGAATGAATCCAGCAAAGGATTGAAATGATTAAATGATGACCAAAATTGCATTATTTGGAGTTTATATGCGCAATTGCCATGTATAAGACAGTATTTTTCCATAAATAATATCTTATACAGTATAAAAAGTTTAAATATAGAATATTGTTATAAAATGACTTAGAATGAATCCAGAAACGATTGAAATGCTCAGATGATGCTCGAAACTGCATTATTTGCACTTTATATGCGTAATTACCATGTATAATCCAATCGTTTTGAACAAATAACTTGCGAATCGTATTCTGAAGGTGTAGAGAGGTTAAATGTAGATTATTGTGATGAAATAACTTGGAATGAATCCAGTAACGATTGAAATGCTCAAATGATGCTGAAAATTGCATTATTTGCAGTTTATATGCTCAATTGCCATGTATAATCCAATCTTTTGTATAAATAACATATGAATCATATTCTAGACAGTATAAAGAGGTTGAATATAGAATATTGTGATGGAATTACTAAAAATGAATCCAGGAACGATTGAAAATGTTCAAATGATGCTCAGATTTGCATTAATTGCACTTTCTGTGCATTATTTACACATTATATGCGTAATTACCATATATAATCCAATCTTGTGAATACATAACATATTAATAGTATTCTAGACAGTTGTTTAAATATAGATAATTGAGATGACATGACTTAAAATGAAACCAGAAACAATTGAAATGCAAAAAAAAAAAAATGCTCAGAATTCGATTATTTGCACTTTATATGAGTAATTATCATGTATAATGCTATCTTTTTGAAAATAAATAACATATGAACATTATTCTATATAGTATATAGAGTTTACATATAGAATATTGTGATGAAATGACTTAGAATGAATCCAAAAACTATTGAAATTCTTAAACGATTTTCGGAATTGTATTATTTGCACTTTCTGCGCATAAATTTGCACTTTATATGCGTAATAATCATCTATAATCCTATCCTTTTGAATAAATAGCATATCAATCGTATTTTATGGACTTTAAAGAGTTTAAATTTAGATTATTGTGATGAAATGACTTAGAATGAATCCAGAAACGATTGAAATGCTCAAATGATACTCAGAATTGCAGTATTTGCAGATTATTGAGATGAAATGACTTAGAATGAATCTACAATTGATTGAAATGCTCAAATGATGCTCTGAATTGTATTATTTGCAGTTTATATGTGTAATTGTCATGTATAATCCAATCTTTTTCAATAAATAACATATGAGTCATATTCTAGAGAGTATAAAGAGTTTGCATATAGAATATTGAGATGAAATGACTTACAATTAATTCTGAAACGATTGAAATGCTCAGAATTGCATTATTTGCAATTTCTGTTCATTATTTGCACTTTATATGCGAAATTACCATATATAATACAATGGTTTTGAATAAAAAACATATGAATCATATTCTAGACAGTATAAAGAATTGAAATATAGATTATTGTGACGAAATGATCTAGAATGAATCCAGAAACGATTGAAATGCTCAGAATTACATTATTTGCAGTTTATATACGTAATTAACATGTATAATCAAATCTTTTTGAGTAAATAATATATAATTCATATTCTAGACAGTATAAGGAGTTTGCATATAGAATATTGTCATGAAATGACTTAGGATGAATCGAAAAATGATTGAATTGCTCACATGGTGCACAGAATTGCATTATTTGCTATTTCTGTTCATTATTTGCACTTTATATGCTAAATTACCATGTTTAATTCAATCATTTTGAATAAAAAACATATGAATCGTATTCTAGACAGTATAAAGAGTTTAAATGTAGATTATTGAGATGAAATGGCTTAGAATGAATCAAGAAATGATTGAAATGCTTAAATGATGCTCACAATTGTATTATTTGAAGTTTATATGCGTAATTACCATGTATAATCCAATATTTTTTAAAAAATAACATATGAATCTTATTCTAGACAGTATAAAGAGTTTATATATTGAATATTGGAATGAAATAACATAAAATGCATGCAGAAACAATTGAAATTCGAAAATGTTGGACAAAATTGAATTATTTAAACTTTCTGTGCATTATTTGCACTTTATATGCATAATTACCATGTATAATCCAATCTTTTTGAATAAATAATACATCAATCATATTCTAGACAGTATAAGAATTTAAATGTAGATTATTGAGATGAAATGACTTAGAATGAATCTACAAACGATTGAAATGCTTAAATGATACTCTGAATTGCATTATTTGCAGTTTATATGCGTAATTGTAAGGTATAATCCAATATTTTTCAATAAATAATATATGAATCATATTCTAGACAGTATAAAGAATTTTCATATAGAATATTGTGATGAAATGACTTAGAATGAATCGAGAAACAATCGAAATGCCCAAATGATGCTCGAAATTGCATTTTTTGCCGTTTATATGCGCAATCACCTTGTATAATACAATCTTTTGAATAAATAACATTTGAATCATATTCTAGACAGTATAAAGAGTTTAGAAATAGATCATTGTGATGAAATGACTTAGAATGAATCCAGAAACGATTGAAATGCTCATAATTGCAGTTTATATGCGTAATTAGCTTGTATAATCCAATCTTTTTAATTAAATAATATATGAAACATATTCTAGACAGTATAAAGAGTTGAAAAATACAATATGGTTATGAAATAACTTAGAATGAATCCAGAAATTATTGAAATGCTCAAATGATGCTCATAATTGCATTATTTGCACATTCTGTGCATTAGTTGCACTTTATATGCGTAATTACCATATATAATCCAATTTTTTGAATAAATAGCATATAAATCGTATTCTAGAAAATATGAAAAGTTTCTATGTTGACAAAGAATGAATCCAGAAACGATTGAAATGCTTAAATGATGCTTCAGAATTGCATTATTTGAAGTTTATATGTGAAATTACCATTTATAATCCAATATTTTTGAATAAATAACATATGAATTATTATATACAGTATAAAAATTGTAAATATAGAATATTGTGATGAAATGACTTAGAATTAATCCACAAACGATTAAAATGCTCAAATGTTCTCGGAATTGCATTTTTTGCACTTTATGTGCATTATTTTCATTATATTTGCCAAATTACCATGTAATCCATTCTTCTTGAACAAACAACATGTGAATCGTATTCTAGAGAGTGTAAAGTGTTTAAATATAGATTATTGTGATGAAATGACTTAGAATTAATCCAGAAACGATTGAAATGCTCAAATGATGCTCAGAATTGTATTATTTGCAGTTTATATGTGCAATTACCATGTATAATCCAATCTTTTTACATAATTAACATATGAATAATATTCTTGACAGTATAATGAGTTTAAATATAGAATATTGTGATGAAATAACTTACAATAAATCAAGCGACGATTGAAATGCTCAAATGATGCTCGGAATTGCATTATTTGCACTTTCTATGCACACATTATATGCGAAATTATCATGTATAATCCAATCGTTTTGAATTAATAACATATGAGTGTAAATAGTTTAAATATAGATTATTGTGATGAAATGATTTAGAATGAATCCAAAAAGGATTGAAATGCTTAAATGTTGATCAGAATTGCATTATTTGGTGTTTATATGTGTAATTACCATGTATAATCCAATCTTTTTGAATTAATAACATTCTATACAGCATAAGAGATTAAATATAGAATATTGTGATGAAATGACTTAGAATGAATCCAGAAACGAATGAAAGGCTCAAATGATGCTCGGAATTGCATTATTTGCACTTTCTGTGCATTATTTACACTTTATATGCGTAATTACCTTGTATAATCCAATCCTTTAGAAATAAAAAATATATTAATCGTATTCTGAAGAATGTAGAGAGTTTAAATATAGATTATTGAAATGAAATAACTTAGAATGAATCCAGAAATGATAAAGAATGAACCCATAAACGATTGAAATGCTCAAATGATGCTCAGGATTGCATTATTTGCAATTTCTGTTCATTATTTGCACTTTATATGCGAAATTACCATATATATAATCCAATCGTTTTGAAAAATAAATATATGAATCGTAATCTAGACGGTTTAAAGAGTTCAAATATAGATTATTGTGATGAAATGACCTATAATGAATCCAGAAATGACTGAAATGCTCAGAATTGCATTATTTGCAGTTTATATACGTAATTAACATGTATGATAATTTTTTTTGAATAAATAACATCTAAATCATATTCTAGACAGTATAAAGAGTTTGCATATAGAATATTGTCATGAAATGACTTAGAATGATCCAGAAACGATTGAAATGCTCAAATGATGCTCATAATTGCATTATTTGCAATTTCTGTTCAATGTTTGCACTTTATATGCTAAATTACCATATATTTATTCCAATCGTTTTGAAAAATAAACATATGAATCATAATCTAGATGGTATAAAAAGTTCAAATATAGATTATTGTGATGAAATGACCTATAATGAATTCAGAATGACTGAAATGCTCAGAATTGCATTATTTGCAGTTTAT
Source organism: Rhynchospora pubera (assembly GCA_028095005.1). Classification (NCBI taxonomy): domain Eukaryota; kingdom Viridiplantae; phylum Streptophyta; class Magnoliopsida; order Poales; family Cyperaceae; genus Rhynchospora; species Rhynchospora pubera. The sequence goes on from CM051462.1 coordinate 55,404,519, forward strand.
ATGCGTAATTAACATGTATAATCAAATATTTTTGAATAAATAGCATATAAATAATATTCTAGACATTATAAAGAGTTTGCATATAGAATATTGTCATGAAATGACTTATAATGAATCCAGAAACGATTGAAATGCTCAAATGATGCTCAGAATTGCATATTTGCACTTTATATGCGGAATTACCATATATCAAATCCAATCGTTTTGAAAAATAAACATATGAATCGTAATCTAGGCGGTATAATGAGTTCAAATATATATTATTGTGATGAAATGACCTATAATGAATCCAGAAATGACTGAAATGCTCAGAATTGCATTATTTGCAGTTTATATGCGTAATTAACTTGTATAATCAAATCTTTTTGAATAAATAACATATAAATAGTATTCTAGACAGTATAAAGAGTTTTCATATAGAATATTGTTGTGAAATGACTTAGAATGAATCCATAAACGATTGAAATGCTCAAATGATGCTCAAAATTGCATTTCTTACCATTTATATGCGGAATTACCGTGTATAATACAATCTTTTGAATAAATAACATTTGAATCGTATTCTAGATAGTATAAAGAGTTTAAATATAGATCATTGTAACGAAATGACCTAGAATGAATTTAGAAATGATTGAAATTCTCAGAATTGCATTATTTGCAGTTTATATGCGTAATTAGCTTGTATAATCGAATCTTTTTAATTAAATAACATATGAATCATATTCTTGACAGTATTAAGAGTTGAAATATAGAATATGGAGATGAAATAACTTAGAATGAATACAAAATTGATTGAAATGCTCAAATGATGCTCAGAATTGCATTATTTGCACTTTATATGCGTAATTACCATATATAATCCAATCTTGTGAATAAATAACATATGAATAGTATTATAGATAGTATAAAGATTTTAAATGTTGATTGTTGAGATGAAATGACTTAAAATGAAACCAGAAACTATTGAAATGCTCAAATGATAATCAGAATTGCATTATTTGAACTTTCTGTGTATTATTTGCACATTATATTAGTAATTACCATATATAATCCAATCTTTTGAATCAATAAGATATGAATAGTATTCTAGACAGTATAAAAGGTTTAAATATAGATCGTTGAGATGAAATAACTTAAAATGAAACCAGAAACTATTGAAATGCTCAAATGATGTTGAGAATTGCATTATTTGCATTTTATATGCGTAATTACCATGTATAAACCAATCTTTTTGAATAGATAACATATGAATATTATTATATACAGTATAAAGAGTTCATAAATAGAATATAGTGATGAAATGACTTAGAATGAATCCAGAAACGATTGAAATGCTCAAATGATGGTCGAAATTGTATTATTTGCACTTTCTGTGCAATATTTGCACTTTATATGCGTAATTATCATGTATAATCCAATATTTTTAAATAAATAGCATATTAAACGTATTTTAGAGAGTCTAAAGAATTTAATTGTTGATTATTGTGATGAAATGATTTAGAATGAATCCAGAAAAGATTGAAACACTCAAATGATGCTCAGAATTGAAGTATTTTCAGTTTATATGCGTAATTGCCAGGTATAATCCAATTTTTTTTTTAATAAGTAACCTATGAATCATATTCTAGACAGTACAAACAGTTTGCATATAGAATATTGTGATGAAATGACTTAGAAACAATCCAGAAACGATTGAATGCTAAATACCTTGTATAATCCAATTGTTTTTAATAAAAAAACATATAAAACGTATTCTAGATAGTATAAAGAGGTTAAATATTGAATATTGTGATGAAATGACTAAAAATGAATTCAGAAACGATCGAAATTCGCAAATGTTGCTCAGAATTGAATTATTTACACTTTCTATGCATTATTTGCACTTTATATGCTTAATTAACATGTATAATCCAATCTTTTTGAATAAATAACATATAAATCATATTTTAGACAGTATAAAGAGTTTAAATGTAGATTATTGAGATTAAATTACTTAAAATGAATCTACAAATGAATGAAATGCTCAAATGATGCTATGAATTGCATTATTTGCAATTTATATGCTCAAATGATGCATTATTTGCAATTCTATTGCAATAAATAACATATGAATGATATTCTAGACAGTATAAAGAGTTTGCATATAGAATATAGTGATGAAATGACTTAGAATTAATCCAGAAACTATTGAAATACCCAGAATTGCATTATTTGCAGTTTATATGCGTAATTACCATGTATAATCCAATCTTTTTGAATAAATAAAATATCAATCATATTCTAGACAGTATAAAGAGAGTTTTAATATAGAATATTGTGATGAAATGACTTAGAATGAATCCATAAACGATTGAAATGCTGAATTGATGCTAAGAATTGCATTATTTGCAGTTTATATGCGCAATTACCAGGTATATAATCCAATATTTTTGAATAAATAACATACGAATCATATTTTAGTCAGTATAAAGAGTTTAAATATAGATTATTGTGATAAAATAACTTAAAATGAATCCAGAAATGATTGAAATGCTCAAACGACGCTCCAAATTGCATTATTTGCACTTTATATGCGTTATTACCATGTATAATCCAATCTTTTTAATAAATAACATATAAATCATAATCTAGACAGCATAATGAGTTTAAATGCAGATTATTGCGAAGAAATGACACAGAATGAATCCAGAAACGATTGAAAAGCTCAAATGATGCTCGGAATTGCATTATTTGCACTTTATATACGTAATTACCATGTATAATCTAATTATTTTGAATAAATAACATATGAATTGTATTCTAGAGAATGTAAAAAGTTTAAATGTAGATTATTGTGATGAAATGACTTAGAATGAATCCCGAAACGATTGAAATGCTCAAAATTGCATTATTTTCAGTTTATATGCGCAATTACCATGTATAATCCAATCTTTTTTTTTAATAAATAACATATGAATTGTATTCAAAACAGTATAAAGAGTTTTAAATGTAGATTAATGTGATGAAATGACTTAGAATGAATCAAAAAGCGATTGAAATGCTCAAATGATTCTCATAATTGCATTTTTTTTTTGCAGTTTATATGCACAATTACCATGTAGAATCCAATCTTTGTGAATAAATAATATACAAATCATATTCTAGACTGCATAAAGAGTTAAATGTAGATTATTGTGATGAATTGACTTAGAATGAATCCACAATCTTTTTGAGTAAAGAGTTGAAACTTAGAATATTGTGATGAAATACTTAGAATGAATCCAGAAACGATTGAAATGTTCAAATGATTCTCGGAATTGCATTATTTGCACTTTATATGCGTAATTACCATGTATTATCCAATTGTTTTGAATAAATAACAAATGAATCATATTCTAGACTTTATAAACAGTCGAAGCATAGAATATTATGATGAAATGACTTAGAATGAATCTAGAACGATTGAAATGCTCAAATGATTCTCAGAATTGCATTATTTGCACTTTATATGCGTAATTACCATGTATTATCCAATTGTTTTGAATAAATAACGTATGAATCGTATTCTTGAAAGCATAAAGAGTTTAAATGAAGATTATTGTGATGAAATGACTTACAATGAATCCACAAACGATTAAAATGCTCAAATGATGTTCAGAATTGCATTATTTGCATTTTCTTTTCATTATTTGCACTTTATGTGCGTAATTACCATGTATAATCCAATTTTTTTAATAAATAACATATGAATTGTATTCGAGACATTATAAAGAATTTAAATGTAGATTATTCTGACGAAATGATTTAGAATGAATCCAGAAATGGTTTAAATTCTCAAATGATGCTCAGAATTGCATTATTTGCACTTTATAAGCGTAATTACCATGTATAATCCAATCTCTTTGAATAAATAACATATGAATCATATTATAGATAGTATAAATAGTACAAATATAGAATATTGTGATGAAATAACTTAGAATGGATGCAGAAACGATTAAAATTCACAAATGTTGCACAAAATTGAATTAGTTACATTTTCTGTGCATTATTTGCACTTTATATGCGTAATTACCATAGATAATCCAATGTTTTTGAATAAATAACATATGAATCGTATACTTGAGAGTGTAAAGAGTTTAAATGTAGATTATTGTGATGAATTGACTTATAATGAATCCAGAAACGATTGAAATGCTCAGAATTGCATTATTTGCAGTTTATACGCATAATTACTATGTATAATCCAATATTTTTTAATAAATAATATAGAAAGAGTTTAAATATAGAATATTGTATGAAAATGACTTAGTATGGATCCACAAACGATTGAAATGTTCAAATGATGTCATAATTGCATTATTTACACTTTATGTGCGTAATTACCATCTATAATCCAATCTTCTAGAATAAATAACATATGAATCGTATTCTATACAGTATAAAGAATTTAAATGTAGATTATTATGATGAAATGACTCAGAATAAACCCAGAAATGATTGAAATACTCAAATGATGCTCAGAATTGCATTATTTGCACTTTATATACGTAATTATCATGTATAATCCAATCTTTTGAATAAATAACATATGAATCGTATTATAGACAGCATAAAGAGTTTAAATGTATATTATTGTGCTGAAATAACTTAGAATGAATCCACAAATTATTGAAATGCTTAAATGATGCTAAGAATTGCATTATTTGCAGTTTATATTCGCAATTACCATGTATCAATCTTTTTGAATAAATAACATATAAATCATATTCTAGACATTATAAAGAGTTGAAATATAGAATATTGTGGTGAAATAACTTAGAATAAATCCACAAATGATTGAAATGCTTAAATGATGCTTGGAATTGCATTATTTGCACTTTCTGTGCATTTTTTGCTCTTTAAATGCGTAATTACCTTGGATAATCCAATATTTTTTAATAAATAACATATGAATCATATTTTTTAGAGTGTAAAGAGTTTAAATGTACATTATTGTGTTGAAATGATTAGAATGAATCCAGAAACGATTGAAATGCTCAGAATTGCATTATTTGCAGTATATATGCGTAATTACCATGTATAATCCAATCTTTTTTAATAAATAACATATAAAGAGTGTAAATATAGAATATTGTGATGAAATGACTTAGAATGAATCCAGAAACGATTTAAATGCTCAATTGATGCTTAGAATTGCATTATTTGCAGTTTATATGCGTAATTACCTTGTATATGATCCAATATTTTTGAATAAATAACGTATGAATCATATTCTAGACAGTAGAAAGAGTTTACATATAGAATATTGTGATGAAATGACTTAGAATGAATCCAGGAATGATTGAAATGCTTAAATGATGTTCAAAATTGCATTATTTGCAGCTTATATGCGTAATTACCTTGTATAATCCAATCTTTTTGAATAAATAACATATGACTAATATACTATACAGTATAAAGAATTTAAGTATAGAATATTGATGAAAACAAATATAGTTTTAGTGTTCAATTTCTGAAGTTTTCACATTAGTAGATGCAATAATTAAATAAATTAATTAGTCAATATATATGTTTTTAATAGGAATGATAACTACCATTTGCAGTTTTGCCATCCCTACCATCTCTAAATATAAAGTGAACATATACAACAAACAAGGTAAATACATAGACTATTTAAGTAAACACTTACAAATAAATAAGTGTTATCATCACTTATTTAGAATTTTACATGCATATTCAACTTATTTTCATTGAACTTATTTATTTGTATGTCTTCACTTGATCATTATATATGTTCACCTTATCTATTTTATGTGTTCACTTTGTGTTTTGCAATGATAAGGATGACAAAAACTGATGATAATAATCAATTTCCTATTTCTAATATTATGACGTGCCTATTATCTGAAAATGCCGACGCATGCCCTTTGAGCTAGTCGCGCTGCGTATAGAAATCATGAGGATATATATTATGGTAATTACTACTTACCATCCATTGGATTGTCATCTAGCGCCATCCACAGTACGCTCCCCTTTCTTTCGCGTGTCCCCTCCCTTCCCTCGTCTCCCTCCCTTCATTCGCGACTTTACTCCCTCCGCTCGCGTCTTTTCTCTCTTCTCTCACTTTCCTCCAGGTGCGTCTCCTTCTCCCTCTCCCTCTCTCTTTCTTTGTGAATTTTCCCTCTCCTCCGGTCTCTTCCAAGAAAGCCACAAAGAGTTTAAGAGAGTTAGCCTTACTAGCCATGGTTTTTTCTTTATCATTGGCCATTTGTTTCTTTTTTTTCTCTCTCTCTCTTCTATTTTATGTTATATATGTTCAATTTTATTTGTTATCTCTGTTCAATTTATTTGTCATATTTGTTCAATTTATCTGTTATTTCTGTTCAATTTATTTGTTATTTTCTATTTTGTATATGTTCACCTTTATTTTTTTTTGCATGAGTTCAAATTGTTTGTAATATATGTTCAATTTATTTGTTACATATGTTCTATTTGTTTATTTTCACTTTTTTTTAACGAGTTCACGATTTTTGTTATATATGTTCAATTTATTGTTATATCTGTTCAATTTATTTGTTATTTCTATTCAATTTATTTGCTATTTCTTTTTTATTTATGTTCACCTTTATTTTTTGCATGAGTTCAAATTGTTTGTAATATATGTTCAATTTATATTGGTCTATCTGTTCAATTTATTTATCTTCATTTTTTTAGTTAGTTTATGGTGTTTGTTATATCTCTTCAATTCATTATTATATCTGTTCAATTTATTTGTTATTTCTGTTTTATTATGCTCACCTTTATTTTTTTACATGAGTTCAAATTGTTTGTAATATATGTTCAATTTATTTGATATATCTGTTCATTTTATTTGTGTTACATATTCACTTTGTTATGTATATATGTTAATTTTTATCTTTCGTCTGAGTTCAAGTTGTTTATTATTTCTGTTGAATTAGTTGTTGTATATGTTCAATTTATTTGTTGCATCTGCTCATTTTGTTTCTTTATTTAATCAATTAGTATTTGAAGGAAAATTGAGAGCGAACAAAAACGAAGGTGGGAGAAGGAAAATGGAGAGAGAGGGGAGAGAGAGAAAGGAGGGGAAAGGTGCAGGGTTAGTGAAGGGTAGGGAGGGGGAAAATGAGAGGGAGGGTGAATGGAGAGAGAGAGGGCGCGCGAAAAAAGTCGGAGGTGAAAAAACAGTATGGATGACGTGGATAATTTTTCGCTGGATGACGGTTATCACTCCCGATATATTATTGGTTATTTATTGTTTCCACGGTCAAGGAAGTTCTATTTAGTAGTTTACAATGTTTTGTTGTAGTGGGCTTTTAGAGATCTATTCCTAATTCCTAAAGCCCAATTACTCGGGTCATGTAAAGGTCTGTTCCGCTGTTGACAAATGCTACGAGGTTTAAGAACCGAAAAAATTAATAGTAACGTTACTGTTCACAATAATTATGATAATAACCAAAAAAAAATCAAAATTTTAATAGTAACGTTGCTGGATCGTTATCCCAGTTGACGAAAGGCAAATGCACTTGGATCGTCATCCGGAACGACGATCCAAGCTTGGATCGTCATCCCAGTTGACGATCCAAGAATTTCATCCCTATATAAAAGCGACAACGACCCCTCAGTCCCCACTTTCTTCGCTCTCTCTCTCTCGCGCGCGAGCAGCAGCGACCTCTGGTAAGTTTTTTTTTTCATAATTACTTTATTTATTTACTTTAATTACTTTAATTAGGTTAATAATTAGAAAAATAGATTAAATATTGAAAAAATAATGGAAAAATTACTAAAAAATCAGAATAAATATAAATAATTATAATATGTAATTTGAAAAAATTTTAGAATTATTTTGTTCATTAATAATGATTAATAAATTTATTATAAATTAGAGGAAGTAAATAAAAAATTGATAGAATATTTTTTTAATTGTAGGAAAATTTGCAAAAAGAGACAACCTCCGACATCACTTTGTACAGGTAATTTTTTTTCATATTTATTTTATTAATTTATTTTAATTAGTTTAAATAGAGAATTAGTAGAAAAAATAAAATAAATATTGAAAAAGAATTTAAAAATTAGTAAAAAATCAGAAAATAGGAAATTATACTACAAAAATTAGACAAATAGGGAATTTGGCCAAAAATGAGTACAAAATCTTAACATAGGAAATAATTTGAAAATATGTACAAACTAGAAAATAGAAAATGTTGTTGTATGAGATTGGTATTGTGTTTGTTAATGATGTTGTGGATATTTGGGTTTGTAATGAGGGGTTTTGGGTGTTTTTTTTTTGGAAAATGCTACAGGTATAGGGGATATGCTGCCGAAATTTTATTAGATTTTTAACAGTAATTTTTATTGCAATTTAGTAAAAATGCCACCGAGAAGAAGAGTACCGGAGACCGCACCTCGTAGATCTACGAGACTTCGTGGAGATCCGAGCGCTTCTGCATCTACCGGTTCTGTTGCCGCTGAGGCTTCTACATCAGCTGATGTTGTTCCACCGGATCCTGTTATTGCAGATCGTGTGTTACATTTGGATGGGTCCAAAGTTCGAGGCACCGGTGTAAGTTATTATTATCCTTTTATATTTGTACTTACATATTTTTTTTTGTAGTATTTTTTAAAATAATTAAAAACGAAATATATACAGCATTGGAGGGGAATAATACATAAGGCCAAGATGCCTCGTACTGATGGGGTCGATGAGCGTTTGAGGCGACTTGGACTTATACATTTCGTTCAGTTGGGTCATATGCCACTCGATCATTCGCTTTTGCAGGGTCTGGCCATGTTCTGGAGGCCAGAGACCCACACGTTCTTTTTTCCGCATGTTGGCGAGATGACGGTCACTTTAGAGGTAGAAATTAACGGCTATTTGTAATTTTTTTTTTGAACTATATATGTCTAAAATTTGAACTATTTGCAGGATGTGGCATTCTTGTACGGTTTGCCTACGACCGGCAGAACCGTTACTGGACGGACTGATTACGACGCCATTCAGTTACTTCAGGATTTTGCTTTACCGGAGGATACAGACATGGCGATAGTTGAGAAGTGCTTCAGAGAAAAGGAACAGAAGTAAGAAATTTTTAAGAATTTTATTTTGATGTTAATTTAAATATATATATATATATATTTATATATATATAGTTCTCACAATCAATTTACATTAATGATGTAATGCAGGAGATCTCATTCCGTTATGTTGAAGAAGCTGTGTGAGGTTTGGGCTCAGTTTGGTGTGCCTGGCGCGGATGATGCTGGGAGGATCGATAGATACACACGAGCTTGCGTGTTGGAGATTTTTGGTTGTGAGTTATTTCCTGATAGCACGGGTGACTCGATTCCATGTTTCTATCTCCAGTTATTGCAGGTTAGTGAACTACCCTTGTTATTTTTAATTGAAAAAATCGAATTATTTAATTTATAAATTAAATATTTATACTTGTAACAATAATAAAAGATCTTATATATTTTGTTTCATTTAAATACTTCTAAAATATTAATTCTTGTAACAATAATAAAAGGTCTTATATCTTTTGTTATATTTAAATACTTCTAAAATATTATTTGTTGTAAGAAAAATTTGGATATATGAAAAAATGATGATATTCCTAAAAATGCCAATATTTGCAGGATCTTCATTCGAGCAACTCGGTACAGTACAACTGGGGTGCAGCCACTCTTGCGATGCTATACCGTGGCTTGGACACCGCCTTCATCAATAACAATATAAATATCGGTGCTCCTTGGTTGCTCTTGCAGTTGTGGTCGTATGCACGATTTCTACTTAGTCGGCCGACGATCAGGAAGGATTTTGAAGGTTGGGGTCTACCAGATATTGACTCATGTCCGCCTTATGGGAGGTCTGTGTTCACTACAACAAAGATTTCTTTTAGATAGACACATGCACCATTAAGTAGTCATTGAAAGTTTAAACATTAATTAACTCGAATAATCGTCATGTTAACCGATATAATTTTTTTTTACATTATAACATTTGAACAAATTAAATGTAAATCACCAAAATGAAAATGCAGGAAGTGGACGACAAGACAGAGATCGAAGAAGGTGACTGGCCCTACTCGCAGTGGAGTAGACTATGCTAGGGATGTTTGCATGAAAATGAAGTCCGAGCACGTCGTGTGGAGGCCTTATGATCATATCAGGGACCGCATGCCTCGTTGTGCCCAGATAGACCAGAGGATGTTCCTTCTACGCATCCCATGCATTCATTATTGGGTCGTGATGTGGCACTACGCAGATCGTGTCATGCATCAGTTTATGCTTTATCAGACGGTTCCCCCACCGCCACCTGAGGTACTTATATTAAATGTTTGCTTTTTTATTAAAATTTTTCTATTGATATTGTGTTGTTTAAAAAAAAAGAATACATAAGTATAAGTATACTGACACGTGAATTAATATCAATAAACGTGAAATGTGTTGTTAATTGTCGTTTGAATAAAACAGGTTTGGTCTAGAATGGAACAATTGATGGGATACCAGCATCACACCTATCGAGGTATTGATTGGCATGATATATTTGCGAATGAGGTCAACAAGTGGACGAACACTAATGAGGCTACGGTGATAGAGGATCGACCATGGAGCGAGGACATTTGGACTGACTACCAACGCTGGTTGAGTGTATATGGAGGTGCACATCTTGTGCTTATTCCTGATGGGGCAGCGACTGCTCCGGTTCGTGATTTGTCTTACCTTCGAGAGACGCCTGGCCACATGAGCTTGGTAAGATACATTACGCAAAATTTTTTTGCCTAACAAATAATTCAGTGACTAACAAAAATTAAACAGCTCAAGCATACTTTGCGTGAGGCGTTGCGAGGCTGTGCATGGGCTGTCACGAAGGGATTCCGTCGTGCTGGGAAGAAATTGCTCAGGGGGTGCAGCACGTCCTTAGATATTGTTGGTGAGGCTCACCGATTACCTCGACTCTTAGAGTCGAAGGGTCTTCAGTCAGACATTGAGTCTATCCCTGATACAGATGATGAGGATAGTGCGCCAGAGCCAGGATCCATTGAGGAGCAGCTGTTCATGCGGGTATAATTGTTTTTTTCAACCACTTTTCTTAATATTATTGTCTTTTTATAATTAATATTGTATAATTATTTAATATTTTATAATTTTTTAATTTGCATTATTCGTAACAGGATGATTTTAGTCTGCATGATTGGGATACATTTTTTGATGTTCCACGACCCAGTCAGCCTCTTATTCGGAGTAGACGGTCACATTCGCAGCGGCAGACCACAGAGCCTCATGCTCCATCCCCTTCGCAGCCGCAGACCACAGAGGCGGAGGCTCCACCCCATTCCCAGCCCCAGCCCCAGCCCCAGCCCCAGACCACAGAGGTGGAGGCTCCACCCCATTCGCAGCCCCAGCCCCAGACCATAGAGGCGGAGGCTCCACCCCATTCCCAGCCGCAGCCTCCATTCCACAGCACACAGTACTACACATACGTGAGTCCTTATCCTCCACCTCCACCTCCACCATATACACAGACTCAGTACAGAGGAGGGTACAGTCAGCCCTTTACGCCTACCCCCACACCTATATCTCCGACTGATGCTTATTACCAGGCATACGGGTACCCCACTACATGACCCATTTACACCTATCTCTCCCCATCCATTTGGTCATTCAGGGGCCTCCTCTAGCAGACCGCCTCGTCATCCCAGTCCATATTCTACGCCTCTTGCCCCCCTCCTCCTCCTCCAGGACTTGCTCCGACCAGACAGCGCCGAGACCCGCCTGGTGCTTATTGGGATTATTCTCCTGCGAGAGGACCGTTTCGTCGTGATGGACGACAGTAGGACTTTGTTATGTATTTGTAGGATTAGTTATGATATTTATATTTTTGCATGAGTTTATGATTCTATTTTAGACTTTTATTATGATATTCTCCATCCTATTTTAGACTTCTACTTTTCAGCTGAAAAAACAGCTCTGCCTTGCAAAAGTTTCGCGCTAGAAATCCAAGTTGGGAGGTTACAAAAAATCACAGAAAAGTAGGACATGCTCATTGACGGACTTATTTTCATATACCGAAATTTCAAAATTTTTAGACAAACAGTTTGCTCCCCACAAAATTGACAAAACACTAAGATAATCTACTTTTCAGCTGAAAAAACAGCTCTGCCTTGCAAAAGTTTCGCGCTAGAAATCCAAGTTGGGAGGTTCCAAAAAATCACAAAAAAGTAGGACATGCTCATTGACGGACTTATTTTCATATACCGAAATTTCAAATTTTTTAGACAAACAGTTTGCTCCCCACAAAATTGACAAAACACTAAGATAATCTACTTTTCAGCTGAAAAAACAGCTCTGCCTTGCAAAAATTTCGCGCTAGAAATCCAAGTTGGGAGGTTCCAAAAAGTTTCTGCTTGGATCGTCATTTGGGATGACGATCCATTAGTAAATCCAATCAACACAATCACAGCCACTCATTTGAGCGGGATCCTCCTTGCATCGTCATCTCAGACAACGATCCAAGCTTGGATCGTCATCTGGGACAACGATCCAAGCTTGGATCGTCATCTGGGATAACGATCCACGCTTGGATCGTCATCTGGGATGACGATCCAAGCTTGGATCGTTATCTGGGATGACGATGCAGAGTGCCCGCTGAAATGATTGATTTTTGCATGGTTAATTCTGTTTATTTATTTATTTTTGCATGGTTAATCACTATTTAATCTTATACTTACTTATATAAATATTAATATTAATATTAATTGTTATTAATTATTTTACTATCCGTAGTATTTAGTATTAATAAATATATTTGAAATCTCTTTGTTATTTATTAACACTATAATTAATTTTTATTACTATAAATATTATATTCGTTGTAATTATTTAATAAATCTTATACTTATATAAATAGTACTATTTATTTATTTTTATTATTAAGTTATTTTTATTATTAAGTTATTATCTTAATTAAAAGTAACAAAAACTTTTTTGACAGTATCAAATAATTATGTGGAATCGCCGTATAGTAAATACACTATTTTACGAAGTGGAATGAGAGTGTGCCAATTTATATTAGTGTGAAAACAAAAATTACCTTATAATTATGTGTTTTACATGAAAAAAAAAATTCTCATTAATGTATGAAAACAAAAATTACAATCAACCATGGAAAATTATTGCAACATTTTTTTCTATAACCTTATAATTATGTGTTTTATATGAAATATTATGATAAAGTACGAGAAGTACTGAGATGCCTACCTAAGCTTAGCAAAAGGACAGGCGTGCTCTGATAAAAGTCTGAAAAGCATACTGATACCTACCTAAGCTCTGCGAAAGGACAAGCGTGCTCTGATAAAGTCTAAAAAGTTAACTGATACCTACCTAAGCTCTGCGAAAGTACAGGCGTGCTCTGATAAAGTAAAAAAGTATACTGATGCCTACCTAAGCTGTGCAAAAGGACAAACGTGTTTTGATAAAGTCTGAAAAGGTATCACATTATATTTATTAATTTAAAATAATTGTAAGTCTAAAATGATCTATAAAATTATTCTTCCTCAGCAAAAATATGTCACACCCACTCAATCTTTCTTTCTTCAACATTCACTACCATGGAGAAAGGAAATACCTCCAACAGTGAAGTGCGGGAATGGCCATCTACTCGACATGAGTACTTGCCAAATTACAAACATTCCCCTGCCAATCCAAATGAGATCGAAAAAGGAGATTATCATGCGATATGTAATAAATGTTACCGCAAATTCGACTACAATATCCATTCGCAATATGGTGGCGAGTGGCCATTATACACCCACTATCAGTGGCACATTCATGGTGGCCCAGAAAGAGACCGTAGGGAGAGATTGCGACATTACCTGACTAAACCTGAGTCGAGCAACTCTGAACTCTATAAAAAGTACTACACAGAACCTGAACCGATGCCGGAACTCAAACCGTGGAAACCAGATCCTACACCCATGATTGTTTACGAAAGCATATACGATTTTCGTGGAGACCACACAGTGAGCTGTACAAAGTGTGGTCAGATTTTCAATTTCAAAGCTACCATTTTGCGTGACCACTACGATGAACACAAAAGACAAGAAGAGAGGGATGAAATTCAAAAGAGATTCAGAGTGAAAGAACAATGGTTCGAAATGAGAAGAATGGAAGAAAAGGCTTCCGAAGAGAGCCGGAGGTTGCAACAAGAGAAAATTGGAAAAAAAAATCAAGGAGAGCCTAATAAAGATCAAGAAGAGAGATGAACAAAGAAAAATTGCAGTAGCTAGAATGGCTGAGATAGAGCAAGAAGAAGCCGAGGCAGCTTTCTGGAACGAAGCCGCTCATTTCGCTGACAACCCTGGTGCATGTAATCAACAAGAACCTGATGCCTCTTTCTGGAACGAAGCCGCTCAATTTGCCGACAATCATGGTGCCAGTAATCAACATGAAATGAATGCGGAAGAAGATCAACCATGGTGGGATGAAATTCTGCAACATGTAGATAGTCAAGATCTCTAAGTATTTATTACTTTTGAATATTTATGTACTTTTTAAGTACTTTTTTAAATAGCAACTTTTGAATATTTAAGTATTTATGCTTTTAGCTAGTTTCTTCCTTTCTTCAATTGAGTGTGCTAATTTATATTATGATTTTTTTAATGTACTTTTTTTCTTAATTTAATGTGCTAATTTATATTATGGTTATAAAATTTACTTCTTCTTCTAATGGTGTGTATTTTTATATTATGAATTTCTTTTGTAAATTAATTGTGAATACAAATCATAAAAAAATAAAAGAATATGGACAAAATAACATATTTCAATAATATAAGCTAAACATTACAAGTGACGACCGTCACATAAACTTATTTCACAAATACAGATTAATTATAAATAAGATACCAATTATAAAAACATAGTAATACTTCATTTAGCGGAGATAGACAACATTTTCAGCTGCGGGATGATTTTCAAAACCAGGTGGAACTGCTGGCTGGTGACGCAACCACGACCCTCCAAGATCAAAACCTCTATTCCTCTCCACTAAATCTGTAAAAAATTTGGGACCCCTAACATGATATTCATTTCCTTCTAATTTTTTAACTTTAAATTTTTCCCCATGATATTGAAACATCAGTGCAGAAAGCAATCGTCGTTCGCTCGTCCGTTCATCTCCGACCAAAATAACACCGCAAGAGACGCATCTTGGCTTAGGACCCATTTGCTTCAAATATCAAAATTCAAACTCCATTAGCAAATCAAATCAATTAATTTAATAATTATTTTAACATTATTACCTAAGAAGAAGCGATGTTGCCAATAGAAACCTATGAGGATAGTTTATCAATTTCAGACTAACGAGAAACAATTAGTTAGAGCACAAATGAATGGTATTACACCATTATCACTTATGACAAGTGAGCTTATATAGAGAATTTTAAATAGAAAAAGACAAAAAAAATTTTAGTGCAAACCGCAATAAATAAATGAATGGTATAGTGTAGTGATATAATTCACACCACTATATTACTTGACAACACTATATTACTGTTTTAAATCATTATAAAACCAACCCACTCAAGCAAATTGAACGGAGGAGAATGGTCGTTCTTGGATCGTCAACTGGGATGACGATCCAAGCTTGGATTGTCGTTCCGGATGACGATCCAAGTGTATTTGGCTTTCGTCAACTGGGATAACGATCCAGCAACGTTACTATTAAAATTTTTATTTTTTTTGTTATTATCGTAATTAATGTGAACAGTAACGTTACTATTAATTTTTTCGGGTTTAAGAATATAGGAATCTTTCTACAGAATGATTTCAACTCTAATGTATTTTACTACTAGCAAATTGAAGAAAATGACAAAGAACTAACTAATTGCCAGATGATGTACAAGAAAAATACCAGGTACCAGAATACTTTATTGAGATTACAAATTATTCAGCTTATATGCATCGAAGCTTGCCAACAACTACACCAATAACTTCACCAGACACCCAGATGAACAGCCCGCAAAGGAAAAATTAGTTTTATGCCACTAAAAATACTGTTAATTTGGAAAATGCCACCCTTAAAGTGCTAATTATATTTATTCCATTGTAAAATTGTTACAATTAGGTTTATGCCACTATTTTCATCAAAAACATACAAAATTCTATAAATGCCATCATCATTCTAGTCATTTTTTTTAATAATGTCCAAATTATCCTCATGAAACTAAACCCTAAAAAAGAAATAAATTTGACGGCGGCGACCTTAAAGTGCTAATTTCTTCTCCCTGGCTATTAGATTCTAAGTTTATTGTCTATTCATTCCATTAGTTTTAACGAACTACGAAAGGTACTACTCCTACAGATTTATGTGAAGAATGAAGTTCGTTAGTTTTTTTCTCCTTCACAATATATTTTTTTCCGGTGACTTACACAAACATATTATTGAATTTCATTACTCTCATGCACTATAATCGAAGGAAGTGCCATCGCCAAATGGATATCCTAATTTTTTTTAACCTGATAAAAATCAGCACTAAATAAATTAATTTGCAAATAAATATTGAAAATTAAATCCCTTTTCTTGGAAAATGAGATTTAATGAATAATTTTTTTATTTTACATGGAATAAAACTATATATTTTTTATTTGCGATGGCGTTATACTAATTATATCATTTATGATGACATATTTCTAATTATATTATTTTGCAATGGTACATTCAAAAGGGCAGAATTGTCATACCAATTGTTCGATGGTATAAAACAAATTTCTATTATTTTGTAGTGGCATAAAAATAATTTGTCGTTTAGTGATGGCATATCGCTAATTTTAAATATTTCCAGTGGCATAAATCTAAATCACCCTATTTTTTTTGATCGGCTGCTGTAGTTATCGCCACATTAGTTGATAACTAACTTTTAAAAAAATCATGAAAATAGCAATAGAAAAATATGAGTCGCAACTGTGAGATTTTAATAATAGAGATAGCAAAAACTAGTGCCTCTCTCATACTCATTTTAACTGAGTGAATTATCAATTGTAAATATTTATTTATTCCAATCGAAGAGATTATTGGAGCAATGGATTAACCCAATAGCTAGAAGCAAGTAATCTCAATAGCACATAAACTTTGCTTGATGATACTCCTACTTTGGCTCGATCCAGTGGCACATATGGATTAAATAAGTATTGCTGATACTGATACTATAAAGCGGTTGTGAGTTTCGAAGAGAAACAACATCGCTGAAGTGGGGGAGGCAAAGGGCATCAATGTCTTTCGGCCAGAAAATATTGAGCGATAATTTTTCTTTCCCTTATATACTCTCCGAATCGGAGGAGAATAAATCTATGTTAAAAGGGAACAACGCGAGGGAAATGATTTCCTCTCAAGTATATTTTCCTTCCATCCAAACACAAAAATCTTAAATTCCTCTACACTCCCGTTCCTCCCATCCAATCCCTTCAATTCCTCTACTTTCTTGACGAATTCATATCATGTAGAGGTCAGACTTCTGATCCGGACTGTCTGATCATTGATAAATGTTCCGTGGTTAATACCAGACCCGTTGAGATTTGTGTGATCTGTAAAAATCTATCCGTCGTGATTAAATCGGACAGTTTAGATCAAAGGTCAGAGGATGCTGGTCCCTTCCTTAACCAAATAAATGAAGAAGGAAGAAGGAAAAAAATCCAAATTTATTATAAACAATCCAAACTCTTCACAAAGTTACACACTTTCCAATACTTCTTCCCTTCTTTCCTTCTTCCCACACCTATCCAAACGGAGCCATATGCTCATAATTTCTGTACACAGCTTGACTAGCTGAAAGGGCATGCCGTTGGCATTCTCAGATAATTTAGGCACGTCATAATATTAAAAAAATATATTGAGTATGAAATTTATTTCATAACTGCAACAACTGATGTCAAATTGAACACTAAAATAACAATTGTTTTCATCAATTTAGACGGATTATGCACCAAATTTAGTATATATGTTGCTAAATATTTGGCGTTGATGAGTTGAGTAAGAATCAAATTTAATCTTTTTCATCTCGAATTTTAAAAAATGTTTCCTCCAAATTCAGAACATTATAATTATTACTTTTTTTTTTACTCTTCCAAATTCAGAACATTAATTAGTACTTTTTTTTTTTACTCTTCCAAATTCAGAACATTGTAGTCAATTTTTTTTTAGCTTAATCCGTATAGACATTGGTACAGTAATACGCAAAAGATCTACATTTTAGGTACAAATTGCCAAGAAAATCACACTGTTGAAATCTGTGATTTACACACTACTATTGTAAAAAAGGTAACAACATGCAGCAAGAATTGCAGAGAGTACTCAGGGAAAATGAGTTTCTCTGATGTAGGTCCCACTGGTAGAATACTTATTCTTTGGGTGATTTAGATTTATGCCACTGGAAATATTTAAAATTAGCGATATATCATCACTAAACGACAAATTATTTTTATGCCACTACAAAATAATAGAAATTTGTTTTATACCATCGAACAATTGGTATGACAATTCTGCCCTTTTGAATGTACCATTGCAAAATAATATAATTAGAAATATGCCATCATAAATGATATAATTAGTATAACGCCATCGCAAATAAAAAATATATAGTTTTATTCCATGTAAAAAAAAATATTCATTAAATCTCATTTTCCAAGAAAAGGGATTTAATTTTCAATATTTATTTGCAAATTAATTTATTTAGTGCTGATTTATATAAGGTTAAAAAAAATTAGGATATCCATTTGGCGATGGCACTTCCTTCGATTATAGTGCATGAGAGTAATGAAATTCAATAATATGTTTGTGTAAGTCACCGGAAAAAAATATATTGCGAAGGAGAAAAAAACTAACGAACTTCATTCTTCACATAAACCTGTAGGAGTAGTACCTTTCGTAGTTCGTTAAAACTAATGGAATGAATAGACAATAAACTTAGAATCTAATAGCCAGGGAGAAGAAATTAGCACTTTAAGGTCGCCGCCGTCAAATTTATTTCTTTTTTAGGGTTTAGTTTCATGAGGATAATTTGGTCATTATTAAAAAAATGACTAGAATGATGATGGCATTTATAGAATTTTGTATGTTTTTGATGAAAATAGTGGCATAAACCTAATTGTAACAATTTTACAATGGCATAAATATAATTAGCACTTTAAGGGTGGCATTTTCCAAATTAACAGTATTTTTAGTGGCATAAAACTAATTTTCCAAAAAAGATAAAATAAAATGGAAGAAATATCTATTTTTTTTCTTTTTCAACTTCGTTTGCACAATAAACTTGAGGAAAGATATACATATAATTACCTAGAATTAAAATTCATTACACTTTGCATTATTATTATTTGTACATAAAAAAGAATATCTATTTAAGGGTAAATTAGTAAAAAATATTTATTTCACCTTCGCTGAAATAATTCATCATCCAATCAAGATATATAAGAAGGAAAAGGAAATTATTTTTTCCTTCTCTTTATTATTCATCCAAATAAAAAAATAAAATTATATTTTCCCATCCCGTCCCTTCTCTTTCCTCTTTATATTTTGTTTTCCTTTCCATTTTCTACCACCGAAACAACGTAGTGTAGTAGTTACAGTGCTTCGGAGCTGATATACAGAATCCAACAAAAAAACATCCAAGTATCCAACAGGCCAGGGAGCCATAAATGGGCTTAAAAATTCAGATTTCTGAGTGCTGATGTCAGCAAGATGCGTGATGACGTCAGCAATTTTTTGGACAAATTTTCGAATTTTTTTGTGCCGACGTCATCAAATATACTGATTTAAGAATTCGGTTAAATGTTTTAAGGGATGAACTAAAGTGTGTAAGTGTTTAGTTAGATGCACCAATAATTTGAATTTTTATTTTTGGGTTCATTTAAATATCTTAAGGGATTACTTAAAAGTTTGTAAGTGTTCAGTTAGATGCACCAATAATTTGAATTTTTTTTTTGGGTTCAGTTAAATATCTTAAGGGATTATTTAAAAGTTTGTATGTGTTCAGTTAGATGCACCAATAATTTGGAATCTTAGTTTGTTGTGTTCAGTTAAATAAGTTAAGGAATGAACTTAAAGTATCTATGTGTTCAGTTAATTGCAGCAAAAATTTGATTTTGTAGTTTTTGTATTCAGTTAAACTGTTTAAGGGATCAATTAAAATTATTTATGTGTTCAGTTAGATGCACTCGTAATATGACATTTTAATAACCATGCAATAAAGTAAACAATGATCATTTATTAAGAATAATATCTATTATTTTACAAACAGAACAACTTTTATAATAATAACACAAATCCTAAATAATTTAACCACTACAAACTAAACACACTTCATCCACTCTTCTTTCGATTCCTTCTGCACAACTCTTCTCATAATGTCCTATAATTCTTACACAAACAAAATAAAATACAATTAAGTTCGATTACTAATAAAGTGCTCTTATAATATTTAATACTTTCAGGTCATGCGAGTTTTAAAAATATATGTAATGAAACAAAATGATCCCTTAGAAATACTAGTTTAATTCATAGTGAAACAAGATGATCTTTTAGAGAATTGAACAATATAGTATAACAAGATGATCCCTTACAAATACTAACTTAATTCATAATGAAACAAGATGCTCCCTTAAAAAACTGAATAATTAGAGATAGTAAAACTAATTAAATCATGTGAAGTATTAAAAAAATACATAACGAAATAAAATGATCCCTTAGAGATACTACCTTAACCTATATGATAACTGACTAATCCATTAGGAAAATTATATAATTAATTAGTATATCTAGATCAGATTAAAAAAAATTTAAAAATTTAAAATTGAAATTGAAATTCAAAATACGTTTAAATTTCACAATTCAATAACCCAAAAAAAAAAAAAGAAATTGAACAACTTAGAATCGATGAAACTCAAAACCTAAAGGGAAATCATTATTAAATTTAATTAAGTCCAATTAGTATTAATGAAACTCAAAACTTAGAATCAAAATAACCTGTGAGACATCTTTGGTGATGAGAAATCCAAGGTTAGACTCAGACCCCATGGAATGGCACTAATCGGAGAGGAGAAGATGCGATCTGGTTGGAGGCGACCAGGGTTTGATATGGTTGTAGTTGGGTGAGGAGAGGAGATGACGAATCTGATCTGGTTGGTGGCAAAGGAGGAGATCTAATCTGATGTCAGGAGGCGATCTGAGGACAGACGACAAAGCGGCCGCCATCGCATCCATGCGCGCATGAGGAGACACGGAGAGGGGGCGCGCAGAGAGCAGTCGAGACTCAAGAGATTCGAAATCCATGGCGAGAGGCGTCTGGATCGGAGAAGAGAGAAGAGAGATGAGGAGAGAGAACTGTTCTGGTCGGAGAAGAGAGAAAAGGAGAAAGGACGGCTAGGGTTTGGGGTGAGAGGTGAGAGAGGAAGTTTAAATAGACTGGACGGGCCAGTACTGAGCCCATAAGAGCCTATTTAGAGCCTGTGGATGCTCTAAATGCTAAAAGAGGGGATGCTATGTAACAATTCTATACAATGTTTTGTTATAAACTTATAATGGGCTTTTAGAGATCTATTTCTGGTGGGCTTTTAACGAAAAGAGCCTTCCTAGTGTAGCAGTAATCTATTTCTTAATCAACTAGTGGGACCTACATCAGAGAAACCATCAAGTCCCCATAACCTCAGTCTCTCTTAGTACCTTCTTTACATAATTATTACATTAGTAAGGTGTAAAACACAGATTTTAACAGTGTGATTTTCTTGGCAATTTGTACCTAAAATGTAGATCTGTTTCGTACTACTGCACCGCACCGGAAATTCATTACATGGATTTAAACATGGATTTAACTAAAACAAGTCGACTAAACTATTTATAATCATACCTTCTTTGCAACCTTTAAACAGACTAATGGCGACAATGGAGTCTAAAACACAATGCTGAGTAGTGAGTACCAATGATTTAAATAGCGGCATCGATGATCGTAATAGATCCGCTATAGCAGTATGACTTGGTAGACCGCTATGTTGCTAAAATAAAAGTGCTGCTATAATGGTATTTATTAGCATGCAATAATACTACTTAAAAGTATCTATTTTTAATGTTTTATTTCTTATTGTGTCTAAATGAGTAAAAATTAATAATATATTAATACATTTAGTGGTATTTTAGTGAAATATAACTAAGCATTTTCTTATTTGCTGATATATATAATTAGTATTACGAGCATATCTTTGGCATATAATGTTGAGAAAGTTTAATATGCACCATAGTGCATAGAACTTTTTATGCACTGCGAATTTTTTGGAGATATTTTTATAAATTGACAAATCTAATTTAACCAATCTAATCTACATATTGAAATCTCATAGCAAACTAAATTTTGCAATTTTTGAGATTTTATTACTATTTTTTCCGAATTTTTTTAAAACATGCCATTTTTGGAATGTTATACTATTTACAATATTTCAAAAATGATATGTTTTAAAAAATTCGAAAAAATGGTAATAAAATAAAAAAATTGTAAAATTTGGTTTGCTATGAGATTTTAATATGTAAATTAGATCAGTTAAATTAAATTTGTAAATTTATAAAAATATCTCCGAAAAAGTCCGCGGTGCATAGAAAGCTCTATGCATTATAATGCACAAAGATCCACAATTCAGATTCTCAACCTAAATAATCTGTAAATAATAAATCCTAAGAATAAATGATCAAATATCATTAATAATATAAACTAATATTTTAAGTCATTAAATTATTGATTTATATGACATTAACTCCACCGCTTGTTTCGTGTGAGAAAGTCCGTGAAGGTATACCATTTGTGCTCTTCTATGGCTCGAAGGTTATCCTTACCGCGATGGTAATGACCGATTGAGACTATATTTGGCTCCCATATGTCTTTGCTGATTTCACTGAACCAAGTGGGAAAACGAAAATTTGTCATAAGCGGTGGTTTGAAGGGTTCGCCTAGAACCATGAAGTTCTGTAGTTCGTCTGTGGCTACATCTACATCAAATGCCACGTGATGGATCCCTTCCATCTTTGTTTTTTCTTTTTTCCTCTTTTTCTTTAAAGTGAGCAATAAATAAATCACAACTTTAGATGGCTCCAGAGAGTGATGGGGTTTAATTTGTTTTTTTTTTATGATAGGCAGTAGGCAAGATGAGGTTTATAGGATTTAAGCATTTACCAGATAAGTCCCACAACTGCCACACGTGTCATCCCTACACTCTTTCTTTTTCCATCTATAAAATGTCAATAAACTGCTCGAAGAAATGTTGGTGTGACTGTGTCAGTTCGCTACTTTATACTGCCCTTGGTTGAACTAGCCAGTTGACTGCCTAAACAAAAAAAAAAAGATTCTTTTCAATGGTTACAGATTTGAGATTTGCATACCGAAAAGAACGAGGATTAACATAATTTATCTGTCCAACTTTTTATGGTACAGTGTTACCACCGTAGTACTACTGTAGATACAAGGCTTTTCCAACTTGTGTTGTTTGGTATATTCTGAGGATAATGTATCTGTGTTCTTTTCGTTATTGATAATGTATCTGTCCTCCAGGGCGGATTCAGGATTTGAGGACAGGGTAGGCCGAATTGTCGAGGTCGACTTTAATTAGACATTAGTAACTTGAAATTTTAATAGTAGAGTAGGCCAGATACATTAGATAACCGAATTACCATTGTATTTTTTACATTTTAATACTAAAAATAATTTTCGCAGCATAGGCCAGGCCTATGCCTGCCCCTGCCTGTATCCGCCCCTGCTGTCCTCCATATTTGTTTCGGCAACTAGCATTCTGCTGATTCTTACTTTGATCCAGATCTTTTATTAGCTGTCAAATGATATTTACAAAAAGGCTCGAATTAATATAAAGCTGGACGTAATTAAGCTAATTATTGTTTGTATGATCAAGTCAAACTTTTACATGATGTATATAAATACATTTAATGGTATTTTAGTAAAATATAACTACCAATTTTTTATTTGCTGATATATATAATTATTATTATTACGAACATATCTTTGACATATAGAGTTTTGCTATGGTGAGTTGCAACTCACCAAAGCGTCCGTGAGTCGCGCTCAAAATTCCGAAATTAAGTTCAAAACGACCGATCCAAACCGTCTAATACAATCTTCCTATTGAAATCTCCATGCAGACCAAATTTTATTTTTTTTCGAAATTTTTAAGTATTTTTTTGAAATTTTGGAAAATCATTAATCTAATTAGTTCTGAATCGTTCAAAAACAGTAGTTTTAAAAAATCCGAAATAAATACTTAAAAATTTTGAGCGCGACTCACGGACGCTTTGGTGAGTTGCAACTCACCATAGCAAAACTCTTGACATATAATGTCTACATATACGAACTGCATATATTGAATTAAACCATTAAAATATGTATATAATGTAATAAGATATTTAATTTTTAACTAAAAAATATATATAATGTAAATGATCCCATAACAGTCGCTAAATGGTCGCTATCTGCAATCCGTTATGACTTGAACTTGTCTGCTATAAACACGCTATTCGCTATTTAAATTGGCTGCACCAGGACGGTCCTGATCTTTAAAAGGTCATTCTTTAACGGGCCTCATGCACAAACCCACGGATCATGCACCCGTATCCCCAATATGCGGCCCAATATAATAGCATCGACTTCCCCTAATGTTGGAGGCAGTTTTTTTTTTGTCAATTTAGTAATATTTTTTTTTTCTTTTTGCAAATGGTTGGAGCCTTGGAGGTTAATCTAACTGTTCTAATCTCATTCAAACGGGCATATAGATCAGGTCAATATTTAAGGACGGACTAAATGAGGTGGTCCTTTTTAATTATAAAGGTTCATTTAATCTGAACTATTCATGAGAAATAGGTCATATAGTCTCATAGAGGTCATACAGTTAATTAGGTTGTTTATATTCTGATTGACTGTATTCCAATATTGTATAGCCCCTAGAAAGCGACAGATGCTTGCTTACCCACAACTCTGCGCCAATAATTGGCTCTTTGTAGGAGACAAATTAAGACTACTACTTGAGTCATTCACATTTCAGCCACCTTGTGCGAAAAATCCTTTTAAAATTTGAGCTGTCATTGCATGCATTCAATCTGTTTGGGGGGGGGGGGGGTTGAACTTAAAATTATATGACTTATCTCTGTATGTACAAAAAAAAAAAATTGCAATTCAATAATTCTATCAGAACATAAACATGAATTCTGATTTTACCGGGAAAAAAATATTTCCTTCCAAACTGTCTAACTCTAACTACTAGATGCAAAATCCAAATGAGTCTCAAATTAAAAATTCAGATAAAAGAACCCAATCTCATAAATTTATTAGAAAAATAAACCTAACCCACTCAATTAATCAGGCTTTCCTCTCTCTCTCTTACTCAGAAATCCTATTGAAAGCTTATGTTTTCTATGTTCTTTTGGTTTGTTCGGCCTCTCAGATTTAGAAGCCTTTAAATTTGACCAATGAAGAGGACCACAGATGAAACTTTTCTCGAACACATCAATCATTGCTTTTCTACTATTTTACCCACCATACAGATATTTTTCCACAATCATTAATTACTCCTCTTGTTCGTCGTAATACATTTGTTTTGTTTGAATTGGGGAGATGGTGATTTTTTCGAAGATGGGATTCTTCTTGTTTTTGTATATTTTATTTTTTGAGAGTCAATGCGCGCCCGTAGAGGAGGGTTGGTTGCTTCAAGCAAGAGAGCAAGCTTGTATTCTTAGCAGGGTGGAGAACCCAAAGGTTTTTTATTGGGATGAAGGGAAATTGCGTATCGAAAAACAGATGCCAAGTAAAGAAAGCAAAAACATAGACAAAACTGAAAGCATCTCAGAATACTTTTGCACCTATTCTGATTGACAGGCTGCTTGAACCTTTTTTTTTTTTTTTTTGAGTGAATAAACAACACACTAAAAACTTAAAATAAAAGTAAATTAAAACTACCTAACCAACCAAATTCATAAAGTAAAATGCTGACAAACTAAACAATTAAAAAGAAATTCTGGTCCACTCCATTCTGAATGCCAAACTTCATGAGGATGCTCCAAGTTGGTTGTACGTCCCAAGCTGTCATTCCAGTATTCCTTGCATAATTAGAGAGGATGCTCCAAATTGGTTGTACGTCCCAAACTTCATGAGTTGCTTCCAACTTTTCAAATGATAAGTGGAATTGAGTTGTAGGAGAGTTTCAAATTCCTGTTCCACATGAAGATGATAGGAGGGTTTCAAATTAAGGCAAAAGTTTTAGGTGTCGCCAAATGTAATATATCTTTTTAGTTTACATTTCAAATTTTAAGTTAAATATAAATTAAAATTATTAATCTTATTTTTTTTCATAAGCAAAGCAGCGACAATAAAATTTTACTATTTTGGAAGTTTGTTTAGAAAAAGTTCAAGAGGCTACAAAAATGAACTGGTACAAAATATGATAGATCAAATTAGGATATTTTTTTTTAGTTCTCTTGATCAGCATAAAAAAAATACAAAATTACAAAATTTTATGCGGACGCATCTCATTTAAAAACTAAAGGTTAATTGTTTAAGAAGAGGGTTCTACTGACACAAATATCATAACTTTTTTTATTAATATTTCAAAATTTAATTTTCAAATCTAAACCATTAATCTCATTAAAATCTTGTTTAATTTAACGAGAAATGCATTTCTATATAATTATTATTAATTTAGAGTTTATTTGATACTTGATCAGCATGTCAACACATAAATGTATTACAATTAATCTGTTATAGTTAACAACATTCGTTCATTTTTTTTGGCTTCTTGATCAAGTACAAAATTTATAAAAGAAATATATAAAAATGCATCATTAGTAAAATTGAACAAGATCAACGGTTTGGATTTGAAAGTTGAATTTCGAATTTTGAATACTAATGAAAGAGAAGTTGTGGCATTTTTTACACCCAAAATTTTTAGCACTAGAACCCTTCTCATTGTTTAGTTCAATTGTTGAATTAATTTTTTAATATAATAAATAAAAAATTATGATATTAATACATAAAAAACTGCGGCCCGAGAGAAGATAAGGACATCTTTCAAACGGTTGATTATGCGGTTTCATGCTACCAACTCTTCAACGGACATTTTGCATTGCAAGGCATAGGCTGATATTTTCTTTGGACTTCTCATGATGCATTCATAACTTCCAAGTTTGTTTTCTACAATAACAAAATATTATAAAAAATGAAATACCTTAAGATTTATGACGATTGGTAGTTAACTTGATTTGAATATAGGTGTAAAAAAATAAATACTTTATAATGCATAATTAAAATCTGGTATCAAAGAAACATAAAAATCACAAAAACTATATGTAGACGATTTTAATCGTGAAGAAAAACCAACATCTTAAATTTCGTTGGCGAGATTATTTATTTCTAAATATTTTCGTTGGGGAGATTATAGTCAATTACTGCATAAACATATATGCTTTCGTCCGAACACTCATTAATTAAGGAAATGGTTGGTAAGACTTGAATAACTTGCTTTCTGACAAGTGCAGTGCAGCATATGTTAGATCTTAGATGTTGTCTCACAGTTTCAGAAAAGAATTAATTCCTTCTTCGATACAGTCTTTCCTGTACTCAGACATTTCCTTTTCTTTCACTGCACCGCACAGCAGTGTGCATTTATGACGGTTGGCTAACCACAGAAATGATGATATTTATATATATCTTCATTGAGATATTAGAATACAAAGTTCTTTACTAAGTTATTTCATATTTGCGTTCAACTGGAGTTCATCACTGGCAGAACTCTTTGGATATGAGGTTTTGTTGCATTAACGTCTCCAAGTCTAAACAAGATTTCCATGGTGAGCTAGCAATAATCAATGGTTGAATTCGTAGCTAGTTCTTCTTTTCCTTTTATTTCCCTTTGCGAACTCTAAATTGACATATATAGTACCTTTTTTCTTTCTTCTTTACCATTTTTCAACAAGACTCTCCAGCAGTGAAGAACGTTAAGATTTTCTCATACAAAGAGATTAAAGCGGCAACCAATAATTTTGGTCGAAGTAACAAATTGGGCCAAGGCGGATTTGGAATCGTATACAAGGTAATAATAAAACTTGGACCTCCACTTTGTGAAATTGTTAGTGTGGAGCTGAAGCACCTGTTAAGCTATCCGGAGGAAATAATTAGGTTTTTTATAATACCAACTGCTATATATATTTATACAGTAGTAGAAACATGCAAATGCCCATGTACAAACATACTGCATAGCCGGCTTCCGCTAGTGCGTGCGTGTGTTAGGGGGGGGGGGGTGTTCACTGGAAAAATATATATATATATATATATATATATATATATATATATATATATATTTTGGAAGGCATGCAGAACCTCTTTTTTTGTCACATATCTCAAAATTCTATCAAGAATTAATTGAAGTGATGAATAAAAAAATTGAAGTCAATTTCCATACCGGACAGTCACACGGTCAGGTATACATACATATTAATATGAATCCATCCATGATTAATGTGCTGGTCTCTTTTTTTTTTCTGAATAACTTGCATCCTGCAAGTTCTCAACTCTAATAAAAATGTTTGTATTCAGGGACAGCTGACTGATGGGATCAACATCGCAGCAAAGGTGCTTGCTACAGAGTCAGAGCAAGGGGAGAAGGAATTTATGACTGAGATCGAGAGCATTGCTGATGTGAAACACAATAACCTTGTTATGCTGCTCGGCTGCAGTATTCAAAGGTGCAACCGAGTTTTGATTTACGAGTACGTCGCAAATAATAGCCTTGACCGACTCTTGCTAGGTATGAGTTGTAACTACCAATCTTTTACTTAATTTCCTTTTATAATTCTTGGCAAAACACATATGTTGTGTTTAACCGGATATTGTCCGGCTTTACATGTAGATAGGTTTTGCTTTTTTTTTTTTTTAGGTTCAACTAATGGAGAAATAAATCTGACTTGGGACTTAAGGTCTGCAATTTGTAAAGGGACTGCATGCGGCCTCAGCTATTTGCACGATGAACTTGAACCGCCCATCGTTCATAGGGACATTAAAGCGAGTAACATTTTACTTGACCAAAATTTTGTTCCAAAAATTGGAGATTTTGGGCTTGCGAAGCTTTTTCCTAATGGCATCAGTCATATAAGCACACGTGTTGTCGGCACGTAGTATGTTCTCACTTGAATACACCTTACTGATATTGTATTTTTTTCCTTTCCTGAAAAATAAAGCATATCATATGGCTAGTATAATTTTAATCAGCCATATTGTATGTTATCAAATTATAATAACCCCACTTATTTCAATAACTGAGTGTATGATGATAATAATAATAATAATAATAATAATAATAATAATAATAATAATAATAATAACTGAGTGTATGATTACTTTTTCAGCTAATGAAAAAGTGGTGGGATAAAACCCACTTATTTCAAAAAAAAAAAAAAAAATTATAATAACAGAAGTAATTTGTTTCAATTGATACAATGCTACATTTTACTATCAAACTCAGGTTAAAAATAACAAATGCAGTGGCTATTTGGCACCAGAATATGCAGTTCATGGACAGTTAACCAAGAAGGCTGATGTTTACAGCTTTGGTGTGCTGCTTCTAGAAGTAACAAGTGGGAAAAGAATTTCACAATCTTATAATATTCATGACTCGGAGATGTTTCTTGTTCAACGGGTTAGTTATTTGTTAGAAGCTGCAATTTATACAAATTTTCAAACCATTAAAAAAGATATAGAACATCAGTCATATACAACACAGCAACCTATGTGCTGAGTACTAGTAAATTAAGCAATCATGTGATATACTAGACCATGTATGATAATGGTAAATGCCAGAAAAGAATCATAATTTGATGTCACTGAGATACTTCAAAATTTTTATTGCTTAGATTTTCAGTAATCTCTATAATACTGGAGCAGTTCAAAGAATTGAAAATTTCAAACTGCAGATTATTTTTGAAATTACTCTCAATGTACTTTGAACCGACTTGAGCAAATTCTTCATTTTTCACAGGCTTGGCATCTTTATGAGAAACAGAGGCTTCTGGATCTGGTTGATCCAAACCTAAAAGACTACCCAGAAGAGGAAGTGTTACGATACATAAAAGTAGCGCTCTTTTGTACGCAATGCGCAGCTAATAAAAGGCCATTTATGCGCCAAGTGGTGGAGATGCTTTCCAGACCAATTAAATTGAATGAAGAAGAACTCAAACATACATGTTCAATTAAGGATATGATAGGTTGCGAGGCCAAAGGGGCTTTGAGTTCCATGTTCGTAAGCAATAGTGCGGTTTGGCCACCAATGAACTCTTCTTCTTTCACTCATAGTCAAATCATTCCTAGATGATATGTTTTGGCTTGCTCTCAAGGCTCTGCAAATTTATTAATAGAGCCGAAACCCAACTTGAATAACCCAGCTATATTCAAAGAAGATCAGGGAAGCCATTGGAGCATCAATCAATTATGCTTTATGATTCTCTGTGCAAAAAACTAGAAGTATGACTGAATGTAAAATAGGTCGTTATTTCCTGTCTCATTATTTGGATTTATGAGTAAGGAAGTATGAAGTTGCATCCTTAGCAACAAGACTGGAAAAACGAACAGAGAACAGGTTCATGCACACATCAGTGAAAGCAGCTGCGCTGGTATAAATAGTAAAACATAATTGAGAAACGTCTGATTTTCATACCATAGCGTATGAGTAAGCAACTACACAATGTATAGCATGCATTCTGAATTGACAAGTTGAATGTCTAGAAAAGTAACAGATGAAAACAACAGATAATTACTATATACAAGTTAAGTGTTAACAAGACCGAAATGACTATTATACTCTTTAATTTCACAGAGGCATAACATCGAACAGGTGACCTACGATCCAAATATAGAAGCAAAAGTTATATTTGTAGAATAAGTAAACAATTACTAGTGTAACAGAGGAATTCCAATGCACACGAGGGCTTCATTCCCTCTTCTTCTTCTTTTATTTTCCCCCAATTGCATTAGCAAGTAATTGATTAGAGTAAATTAATACTAACTTGAAAGATAAGCAGATCAAGGTGGACACAATAACTTAACCACGCACTTCAAAATGTGGAGATACCTTCAACTGAGAGGAATTTAAGATTTTAGAAGAACATGGCGGATTATAAGAGATCGCTTCAGTTTTGAAGAAGCGCAGTTAGATGTAGATATATGGGCTAGAGTCCATAATTAATTAATATTTCGCTGTTATCTATGGATGACTAGGGTGTCAATATCGTGTAATTTCGCACGTTTCCGTTTCGTTATGTCAAAAATAGAACAGAAACGAAAGGAAAAATTAGCTTCGTTTCTGAAATCGAAACAAAAACGAAACTGGTATTAGTAAATATTAGTGTTCCGTTCACCGAAAACAACAGGGTTGAAATCAATGGAAAATGAAGAATGGAACAGAAAACGAATCGGAAAATTGTTCTGTTTTATGAAACAAAACGGAAAGGAAACACAATTCTGTTACGTTTTTAGAAATGGAACGAAAACGAAACATACCAGTTCTATTGTCGTTTCACACGTTTGACACCCCTATCAATGACCTAAAGCGCTTTCGGGACGTCCGATCAAATTTGCCTAATCAAGGGAGAGAGAACTTTAACTACCGCTTAATTAAACTTCAACAAAAAAGTTTTAACATAAAGTCGAACGAAACAGTTCTCAAATGCGAATAAGAATCGCAATTATTTCTATTTTATTTTTTTTATTTAAGTTGCAAAATTGCCTCAAATGCTAAAAAAATTGAAGATTTCTCAGGTGACCAGCCACAAAACTCCAATGTATTCAAGCGTTGATTTTTCTTTGAGCATTAATATCAGTGTCTTTGTTTTTGTTTACTTTAATACGGATGTGATATCAACTTAATTATCTTATAAATTCATTTGCCAGCAATGAATTATATAATTAGAGCATGAAACATATTTAACAAGAAAGTCATGAAACATATTTAACAAGAGGGCCAAGAGTGCGTAAATTACGAACATGTGTTCGAATTTTAAATTAGTATTTTGAAATCTCTTCTCATAAAGTTTAATTAAATCCTTGATAAATTATACGGTCTATCATAAATTATGTTGTGCTAATGATCCAACTGTAATTAACAGAAAAAACAATGTTCAGTCAGTACTATAAAGTAATTTCTTGGCTCGAGATCAACATTTGTTTTTGGTAGAATCTTAATTTGTTTAGAGGCAAATATATATGTATATATATAACAAATGTTTAAAAGGATTTAAAATGCTCCTAAATTTATTACTTATTATAAGACACTAAACATAATAAAAGATATAATGAACTATCACCATCCCTCTCTCTCTTTCTTCTGCCGACTTGTAAGAGTATTTTGGAGAATCTACACTAGTATAAGAGACAAATTATAAGTAAAACAAAAGTACAAAACAATAAATGCATTTAGTGGAGAACCAATTATGTTCTAGTGTGGGAGAATTAATGGTATTAATTGAATTGGCATTACTAGCGTAGAAAAAACACGTCGCGCGATTGAGACAGAAAAGTCTCTTACACGTGAGGTTCAGCATCGAGGCTTCCTCAAGATATGTAATTTTGTTGTTAATGATTGCAAGATATTTAATCTTAAATTTATTACTTTTTATAAGACACTAAACATAATGAAAAGATATAATGAACTATCACCATCCCTCTCTCTTTCTTCTGTCGACTTGTAAGAGTATTTTGGAAAATCTACACTAGTATAAGAGACAAATTATTAGTAAAATAAAAGTACAAAAAAATAAATGCATTTAGTAGAGAACCAATTATGTTCTAGTGTGAGAGAATTAATGGTATTAATTGAATTGGCATTACTAGCATAGAAAAAACACGTCGCGCGATTGAGACATCATATGAAAAGTCTCTTACACGTGAGGTTCAGCATCGAGGCTTCCTCACGATATGTAATTTTATTGTTAATGATTGCAAGATATTTAATCCTAAATTTATTACTTTTAATAAGACACTAAACATAATGAAAAGATATAATGAACTTTCATCATCCCTCTCTCTTTCTTATGCCGACTTGTAAGAGTATTTTGGATAATCTACACTAGTATAAGAGACAAATTATAAGTAAAACAAAAGTATAAAACAATAAATGCATTTAGTGGAGAACCAATTATGTTCTAGTGTGGGAGAATTAATGGTATTAATTGAATTGGCATTACTAGCGTAGAAAAAACACGTCGCGTGATTGAGACATCATATGAAAAGTCTCTTACACGTGAGGTTCAGCATCGAAGCTTCCTCACGATATGTAATTTTATTGTTAATGATTGCAAGATATTTAATCTTAAAATTCCATAGTTTACTGATAATGGAGCCATGCTATAGACTGTATATTTGACACGTTTTGATTACAATAAGACACGACATACAAGTTTAGACATATCGTATTCAGGAGTCAAATACGACTATTATTTTGTGAACTTTAATTTTATATATTAAAATTTTTATTATAATCGAATTACAAAAATTTTCTGATTTATATTATAATTTTTATGGTAGAACCTGATCCATATGTACGGTTCACTCGCGAGTGCAACATAACTTAATTGGATTATAAATAGACTCCTCAAAAATATTTTTCATGAGAAGTTACTTTAACTAATTTTAGTTCTGTTTATTATCTAATAATTGTGTTAATTTAATGTAAATCAAATATATTATGCTGTCAATAAAATTAATTTGGCTTCGTTACAACTGGAACATTTTTCAAGAAAAAATGATGTCAAATTCTTTCAATTTTTTCAAAATTAAATTTCTACCAAAAATTTCCTAAGATTTTGAATCTGCAATCATCACACAATCATGAAACATTAAAATAAGAACTTAAGTAACATTTCATTTTTAATCAAACATCAAAACAAGCTATAAAAAAATAATAAAGAACATATCTATGTAATTTCCTTTTCAATATGAATTATTGTATTTATGAAAATAAATTGACAATCGAAGTATCTCTAATTCTCATAAGTATCTGTAACAACTTTTGTCTGTCTGATATTTTCATGTATATCATGACTTTTCCGTATGAACCAAGATTCGAATGAACAAATGCGGCGATGATGTAGGAACGTTTGTTTTTTGCTTTCTAATTTCTTTGTTTTTTTTGTCATTTTTAATCACATATTCGCATCCAACGATTTTTATCATGGGTCGCCAGGATGTAAGACCCCTTCGGTCAGGTCCAAAACAGTTCCAAAATCCGCTACGAAATTTCATTGCTGAACCTACAAAAAGCTACAAACTGGATCCGAGTTTATCATGAATGTACTTGAATTTGGGGGGGGGGGGGGGGGGGATGAAAATGATCTCGAACGTATTACGGATAAAAAAAAAAGTGAATATAGACGATTCTGCTTGTTGATTCTATATTTTTTTTTCTGTCTTCTGAATATTAGCATTTGAATAACATATCGCAAGATTTAAATACAAGAATCTAAACCGAGGTTTATTTATACAAGAAAGGTCATGCTCAATTAAAAACTTAGTAGTACAAATGTTTTATCATTATCCGTTACTCTTTCTTCTTTCGCCCATGCATCATTATCATTTGGTTTTTGTCTCCATACTGAAGGTCATTGTTGCAAATTGAATTCGTCCTGCTCAAGCAATTTATGTAAGACAGTAAGAGTATGAAGACATCTCGACAGCTTAGGTCAAACTTTCGACAGAAACAGAGTATGGAAAATCCAAATATGGATGAAAATCGCACAAATAATGGTTATTATTTAATCCACGTATGGATCCAGTATTCTGATATTTTCTTTTAACGGGTATATAAAGCTGCTTATAAGATCAAGAACCCGTTATTAATATAATTAATGATAAAGAGTATCACATGATTGAAATGACGGGTTCAAAATACAGCAACTTGAACCGCATCTTTCTTTTTTTTTCTTCTTCTTTTGCTTTTTATTTTATTTATTATTGTTATTTTTTTTGGGTAAAAGAGCGGCTTACAGCCAATGACAGTTTTACTTGGATTTTATAACCATGCTCCATGCAGTGGTTTTTGTCCGACTCAAGTTTTTTAATCAAAATATGTTGACGGTACACTTATATTAGCATCCAAATAAAATTTCAAGATGTAGAGAAAAAAAAAAGTAAAAATAATAAGGTAGAAAACACCAAATATTGTAATTCCCAGAAATCTATGAAAACCTAAAAAAAAAAAAGAACCCCAAATGCTAGAATTATTACTCAAGACTCAAGAAGGTAGAAAAAATAGAGAGCTCTTGATAGTGAAATACAATGTATGGACAGATGTGAATACTGAAGTGGAGCAATCATGCCGAAGTATAATTTAGCTAGTTTCCACAATAATTCAAACCCAGTCGCTTTTACGAATTAACCAATTGTTTTGACTGCACAGTCAATTTGCAAGTATGGTGCTTTCCCCCCATTTTTCCTATAAATATCAACCAGTGTGGTCTCTGTTTTGCACACGTTTGCAGAGAACTACAGGTTTGAAAAGAAACAAGAAGAGAAATTGGAGTAGTTCTTTTACTACATTTTATTTGAGGAGAGTTTTCTCTTTATTTCTATATGATTTTTCTTTTGCAATTCTGTTTTGAGTGCTTGTTCGCAAGGTAAAGTACAGATCATAAGGGAAGAACTATTCTATTTTCTTCTAGTTTTCTGAAGTCACACTTCCACTGCTGAAAATCCAAATTTGAAGACTTGGTCATTTAAGTTGGAATCTGCAGAATGGTTGACAGAAAGTTCCTGTTTTTTTGTGCTACTTTTGCTTCGCTTAACTTCATTCTCCTGGGCTACGGTACTCTCTATTATTTTATCTACTTTGAACATATTCATTGAGAGATAATAATGTCTTTTAAGTCTTTATGTCACAGCTGTGGTCGTAACCCAAAATGGTCGACTACACTTCAAAATTGTAAAATTGAGAACACATTTTTTTTTTTTTGAGTAAAAAACAGGGATCTAGTCCCTATCTTTCCATTAAAAAGAAAAAATTGAGAATACATGTTGTTTAGCTTCTAAAAAATAATCAAATATGACCTCACTTTTTTTTGTCCTTCAGTTAAATTCACAAGAGTAGACTGGTGGCTTAATAGCTAGACAACTCTTAGCCTTCTTAGGGATTTCTATATGTCTTGACGTATAGTTGGAGAAGTAATTAACATGAACAAAATGTCATTCTCCTCCATTTAATTTTAAGTTTTTAACGATCATTTAATTTTTATACAAAAATATATATATATTTTTTTTAAAAAAGCATGGGTTACAAAGGCTACACAATTTATATCAATTTGTACATACTTGCTGGCGTTTTGCATTTCTTGCCAGCTATGCGGTACAAGAATTTGAGACTGATTCTTTGTAAATTTGATTAATTACCAGATATAGGAGTCATGAGTGGCGCGATCCTTTACATACACAAAGACCTCCATATCACAGAAGTCCAACAAGAAATCTTTGTGGGTTGTTTGAGCGTCATTTCCCTCATTGGGGGATTAATTGGTGGCCCAACATCAGACTCAATTGGGCGTAAATGGACGATGGGTATTGGAGCAATCATTTTCCAAGCCGGAGCAGTTGTGATGACCTTTGCACCATCATTCCCTGTTTTAATGTTCGGTCGACTCGTAACTGGAGTTGGTATTGGATTCGGTGGCACGATCTCAGCCGTTTATATAGCTGAGGTCTCTCCGGCTGTCTCTAGGGGAACACTTGTTTCGTTGCCTGAAATTTGCATCAACATTGGGATTCTACTTGGTTACGTATCAAATTTTGCCTTTTCAGGATTACCCCAGCACTATAACTGGAGGATAATGCTCGGTGTTGGAATTCTCCCTGCAGTATTTATTGGCATCACTTTTTACAAGATACCTGAGTCACCTAGGTGGCTTGTTATGCAAAATAGATTAGAAGAGGCACGATCAGTGCTTCTTAAAGTGTGTGGAAAGGGAGAAGAGGTTGAACAAAGACTAAAGGAGATTGAAGAGGCAGCCCGTGTTGACACAAGTTGTGAAAAGAAGGCTTCCTACCGAGAGCTTTTGTTCCCCTCTCCTGCTGTGCGACGCATGTTGGTTGCCGGTTGTGGCATCATGATATTTCAACAGATAACAGGTACTGACGCAACTGTGTATTACAGTCCCACAATTTTTAAAAGTGCTGGTATTAAATCTGAGAAGAAAATACTTGCCGCCACTGTTGCCGTTGGATTCACCAAGACAATGTTTATATTAGTGCCGTTATTTTGTATTGATAAGGTTGGAAGAAAGGTGTTGTTGTATGTTAGCACAATTGGCATGACCGTTTGTTTGGCTATACTTGGGATGGCACTTGCCTTGCAAAAGCATCTGTCCGGGATGGTCATGCAAAAATTCGGGATAGGCCTTGCTATTTTTGCAGTATGTGGCAATGTTGCATTTTTTCTGTTGGGATGGGGCCCATATGTTGGGTTATCTCATCAGAGATTTTTCCACTAAGGTTGAGGGCCAAGGCCACAGCACTTGGCCAGGTCGGTGGAAGGGTAAGTAGCGGATTGGTTTCAATGACATTCTTGTCTCTTGCAAGAGCTATGTCTGTGGCTGGCGTGTTCTTTCTATTTTCGGGTTTGTCAGCTCTAGCGGTGGTATTTGCTAAGGTATGTGTTCCAGAGACAAAAGGGAAGACATTGGAGGAGATTGAGATGATGCTGAGGGGAGGTGATCAGAAGTTGGATCAAGCAGATGTGGAATCTGTTAAAACAAAACAGGAGATGGAATCGAAGTCTTAGAAGATTCTACATTTTGTCAACTTTATTGTAATATGTTAGGTGTTTTTTATCTTTTTTATCCGAAATAGTGAGTTAGGAACCTGCATGTTTCATTGAAACATAAGGTAATTACTAACTCTTACACCGACAACTAGTATACATAAATGTCAATATCTATAAAGAATGATTAGTAGATAAACTGAAACGCTATCCATCTAAAAATTTTGAGCTAGTTTTCAAAGCCAAAATACCTTCACAACATCGTAATAATAAGATACTCAGCATTGTACCACACAATCAAAATGAACTTATTACAAATATCAGGATAGATAACAAAAACAATTTCCAATTATCGGAAGATAAGAGCTTGTTCTCTCATCCTCTTCTTCATATCAGAGGTGCAACTTTTCAAGAGCTTGTTTCTCATATGGAGGTTTTAGGAAAACTATCTGTCACTACAAGAGCAATTAAGTGCATTGCAAGTTTCAAACCTGCAAATTCAGCAAAATAAACTAGAAGCTGCCCTTAAATTTACATTAGATGGCTTTAAATGCATCTCTGTATTGTCCTCTGGTGGCATAGTAAGAGTAGATGTACTTCTTTCTCGACCATCAATGCTTGACAAGTTCGAACAAGTATAAGAAAATTTTGGATTACTTCAGAAATTAAATTGAAAAACAATTAACAAAGTCTTTGATCAAAATATTCTTTTACACGGGATTTCATTTCATTTAAAATGATTTTTAGTATTTTGTTGGATCTAATAATATGAAAATTCCAATCAAATGACACCACCAAATCTGTTCATTTTGATTAAAAACTATCTAATGAAATGAAATAAAATCCAATGTTGAAAAATATTTTTGATCAGGGCCTTTGTTTACTAGTTACATAAATTACTAGTGGAGTTAGTGTTTAAACTTCAGTCTCGTTCTACTATTTAGGATTTTTTTTTTTTTTTAAACAAGTGGACAAATGTCCACCACTCTTCCATTGAAATAGAAAAGCTGTATACAAAGCAACAGAAGTGCTAACCCCATTATCATCCCCTCCTTATCTAGTTACTTCTACATAAAACTTTCTCAACAGAAACGACACTGGTACCTCCCTATCTAATGGTACCAGTGCCACAACACTATTAGCAGGTCTGATAATCATCCGATTCAAGAGAATTACAAAATCAAAAATAAAATCGGCCTACCAACTATTACAGCTAGATTAATTATTCATGTGTCTTGCACATAGTAACCCAAATAAATTGATAGAGAGAAGGCTTCAAGGGATTAAGATTGCCAATTTGTTTCAGATACAAAAGCAGAGGAACGTCACTGGATTGGTGCTCTTAATGAGAGATATTTTTTTCTTTTAATATTTTTAAATACTAGTTGAGCTTATTTTTCATGGGTTGAAAAGTATTATATATGGACCAAAACACCATTAAACCATAACTGTATTTGTTTCCAATTTAATTTTGGATTGAAGTTATGAATATGGATCAGATACTAAATAGATATGCATGCAAGTTGAATATTGGATGGATACAATATAATTCAGATGTTGAAACAAACATGCCGTTATCCAATTATAACGGTTTTACAACATAAATATTTTAATATACTGTGGTAACAAGCTTGTGTACAAGTTTACATTATTAACACTATATTTTTTATATATTTTTTTACATAAAAAACTAAAATTAATTCATTGTCCTATTGGACTACGTTTCCAAAAAAAAATGAACACATACACAATGTCGTGGTTCAACTTAGAGAAAGATTGCAAAAAGTATAGATCGTACAAGCCATAGCATGTAACGAGATGTGTGTGTGTGTGTGTGTGTGTGTGTGTGTGTGTGTGTGTTCCATCTAGTGGAATCTTGTAGAAATGACCTTAAAATTATGTTGTATTGAATGATAGGTTTGGCTTATACAAGAGCCATTACAAAATTGCTAATATAACCCTACAAACATACTTAATCCCAAAACCCTATTATAACTCAACACTCCCCCTCAAGATGGGCTCCACATATCAAACAAGCCCATCTTGTTACATCCTCTCTCTAACTCTGTTGAGCTAAGCCCCTTGGTCAAACAATCTGCTACTTGCTTCTCGGTAGAGATATGATTCAGCTCCAGAATGCCTTCATCCAGCTTCTCTCTAATGAAGAATCGATCTATCTCAATGTGCTTCGTTCTGTCATGCTGGACTGGGTTGTTCGCTATACATATGGCTGATTTGTTGTCACACCACAGCCTCAGCTTACTGGCTTGTACTAACCCGAGCTCATCTAGCATGAACCTCAACCACAGCATCTCCGTCACACTCAATGCCATTGCCCTGTACTCAGCTTCAGCTGTAGACCTTGCTACCACAGTTTGTTTCTTGCTCTTCCAGGCAACCAGATTGCCTCCCACAAACATACAGTAGCCTGATGTCGACCTCCGATCATCACTACAACTGGCCCAATCTGAGTCACAGTAACCCTCGACTCCTAGATGTCCATTTCTCTTGAAGAGTATCCCTCTCCCTGAGGTATTCTTCAAATATCTCAAAATCTGGAATAGAACATCCATATGACCCTTCCTGGGATCATGCATGTAACGACTAACCACACTCACAGCAAATGATATATCAGGCCTCGTATGACAGAGGTATATCAGTCGACCCACCAACCTCTGATATCTATCCTTGTCAACAGGATCTCCTGCTTCTGCACTGACTTTGAGTCTCTGATCTATAGGCACATTTGCTGGTCTGCAATCCAACATGCCTGTCTCTGCAAGTAAATCAAGCACATATCTCCTCTGGGATAGCACTATTCCTTCCTTCCCATGTGCTATTTCAATTCCCAGAAAGTATCTCAGCTGACCTAGGTCTTTTACCTCAAATGTCTCGCTCAATCTTTTCTTCAGTTGTGCAATCTCCTTTTCATCACTACCTGTGATGATCATATCATCCACATATACAGCCAGAATGGTAATTTGATCCCCGTCTCGTTTATAGAACAAAGTATGATCTGCATTACTCTGCCTATACCCCAAATCTACCATTGCCCTCCTAAATCTGCCAAACCATGCTCTTGGAGATTGCTTCAGACCATACAAGGACTTCTCGAGCTTGCACACCTTGTTCTTGGTCTGATCTGTACCAAATTCCGGTGGAATGTCCATATACACCTCTTATGTTAAGTCCCCATGCAGAAAGGCATTCTTGACATCTAGTTGGTGTAACCGCCATGAGCTGTTTGCGGCTATAGAGATTAAGGTTCTCACTGTGCTCATCTTAGCCACAGGTGCAAAGGTCTCATCATAGTCAACACCGTATGATTGACTGTATCCTTTTGCCACTAAGCGAGCTTTGTATCTTTCTACCAACCCCTCTGGATTGTGCTTTATGGAGAAAACCCACTTGCATCCAACAGCCTTTTTCCCAGGTGGCAAACTCACAAGTTTCCACGTCTTGTTTTTGCTCAGGGCCTCCAGTTCTTCTATCATGGCTGCTTTCCACTTTGGATCCTTCTTGGCATCCTCCCAACCTTTGGGAGTGGAAACAGTGTCTAATGATGCCATGAATGCTTCATATCCTTGAGATACCTGTGAGTATGAGACTGAGTTAGCCCTGTCAGAAGATAAGCTATACCTGTTCGGGGGAACCCCCGCATTTGTTCTCAAGGTTCTCCTCAGTGGTGGGGCATCCATCAAGCTATCTGAATCTGAATCTGAATCTGAACTGAGTGGTATATGTGTCTGGGGAGTTGGAGCGGGCATATCTGAGGGACCTGGCACATCTTCTTGAACTCCAACGTCAGTTCTTTCTCTCCTCACATATACTCTTCCATATCTAGACCCCCCCTGAGCCTCAGACTCCTCATTCACCTTATCAACATCCACAGGTTTCGCCATTATAGTCACTGTTGTTCTACTCCCTTCATCTTCTCTCTCTTCCTCATGTACATCCTCGAAGGGTGGCAGCTCATCCACACTGTAATATGGTTCATGCTCCCTGAATGTGACATCCATACTCACAAATAATTTTCTTTCCACTGGGCTCCAACATACATACCCCTTTTGAGTAGCGGAATATCCAACAAACACACATCTCACTGCTCTTGGATCTAGTTTTCCTACATTTGGCCTCTTATCATGTACAAAGCACACACACCCAAAAATCCGTGGAGGAAGGGAGTCAACAACCTTACCTCTCAGCATCTCCATTGGAGATTTCCAATCCAGTACTCGTGAGGGTATCCTATTGATCAAGTACGTAGCAGTTAACACTGCCTGACCCCACAAGTGTTTCGGAACCTTCATTCCTAACATCATACTCCGAGTTACCTCAAGTAGATGTCTATTCTTTCTCTCTGCCACTCCATTCTGTTCTGGAGTGTATGGGCATGTGGTCTGATGGTGTATTCCCTGGGATACTAAATATTCTTCGAAGGCCCTGTTAGTGTACTCAGTTCCATTATCTGATCTCAGTATTTTAATTCCCTTGCCATACTGAGTTTGGACCAGTTTATGGTAATGCTTAAAGCAGGTAAACACATCACTCTTGCTCTTCATCAAATATAGCCAAGTCATACGAGAAAAGCAATCAATAAAAGAGACAAAATATCTAAATCCATTCATAGCAGTTACAGGACAAGGTCCCCATACATCAGAGTGAATCAACTCAAAACTACTACCTGCCCTGCTACCCACACTCGCATATGAACTCCTAGTGTGCTTACCTAACTCACATGCATCACATACCAGTTTTTCTCTTACTGCTTTTTCATACAAAAATGGGTATAACCTACTCAAAACAGAAAATGAAGGATGGCCCAAACGCCTATGATACACTAACAAAAGTTCTTCTACATTTTTCCCACTCCCTGCCTGATTCTCTAGGGCCGATGAGAGTGCCACACTCATGCCCCCCCTGTCCATGTACCATAATCCTTTATGTAGTGTGCCAGTCCCAAGTACCTTGCCCGTCTCCTTCTCCCGAATGGTTACCTTAGGGTCATCAAACAAAACAACACATTTCAATTGTGAGATGATAGCACTGATAGACAAGAGATTCACAGGAAATGAAGGGGCATACAACACATTCAACAGGTTCAATGCATTAGTACATCTCACTGTACCCTTACCCACTACTGGTTGAGCTGTACCATCAGCTGTTCGAATACTGTCTGGTACTGCTAGCTGAGTATACGAGGAAAACTCCTCAGTAGCACCCGTCACATGACGAGATGCCCCAGAGTCAATAATCCAATCCCTTGATCCATCATTGGATACAGAAGTTGACATAAGAGAAGTGTGAGTACCTGTGGATGTGTAAGCAACAGAAGCAAAGTTACCCGTAGAAGAGGATAGACTGAGTGTACTCTCTCCTGCACCTTTTGCCTTATTTCCCTCGGCTTGCCGTCTCATGGCAATCTGTGCTGCTGCCCTCATAATCACATCATCATCAGAGAGCTCTACACTATCCTCTGTCTCATCTGCAACCATCAGATTTGCCCGGTTGCCTCCTCTTGCTCCCGCTCTACCACCACGGCCGCGTCCCCGGCCTCTGCCTTGTCCTCTTCCTCCAACAAATTTCTCTTTCAGTGGCTTGGGACATGCCCCAATCAAATGTCCCACCTCCCCACAATTAAAGCACCTTCGGCTTTCCTTCGGGGTACTTGGACTTGTCACTGCTAGGGCCGATCTCGTCTCTGAGCCTACACTTGGCTCACTGTGAATCTTCCTCCGGCTCTCTTCCTGCAACATAGCAGCAACAACCTCATCTAAGGAGGGAATCTCCTTCTGTGCTAGGAGAACTGATCTCCTATGATGATAAGCTGGATCCAACTGACCCAAGAACTTCATTGTCCTTCCTCGTATTCGTAATTCTCTTTCTTTACAGTTCGGGTCACTGCAAGAGGATCCCTGAGAGAAGTGATCCAACTCTGTCCATAGCCTCTCGAGTTCCAAGTAGTACTCTTGAATGGACCTGCCACCCTGTACCACAGCTTGTATCTCTTGATCAATTTGGAACTCTTTCATGTGATTTCCTACTCCCCCAAACGTCTTCTTCAGCTTTGCCCATATATCCTTCACCAATAGAATTCCATCTACTGAAGTAGCAATCGATGGTTTCATGGAGTTGAGTAACCATGTATATATCAAGGCATGAGTCGCCCTCTGATCCTCAGCTACTGAACTATCTTCACATAAGTAGCCCTCGAGGTTCCTCCCTACCAGAGCCGTCTCAATCCTACGAGACCAACTCAAGTATGTCTCTGGTCCATCCAACTTAAGCTCCACTACTGGGAGATCTAACTTTACCTGTGCTGAGTCATTGCCCGAAGTGCTGGCCTTGGCACTCATTCCTTGAACGAGTCCAACTAGCACCTTCAACACCTCGGGATCAACTCCCTTTAGTGCATCCAAAGCACCCTCAGTTGACATCTTCTCTATCAATCAACTCAGCACTTAAACTGTGTCTTCGCTCTCTCTTTACCTCCTCTACAACCCGTCAAATCACCTCACAAAGTAGAGACTAGGTCATACCTTCCTTTTGCTGCTCTTCTCCCTCTCGCGTGCTGCCGGAATATCGTCTCGAACACCTCGGCTCAGCAACCGCGGAGGAGAAGAGACCAATCTGAACTTTTCCTTCTTCTTAGTCGGCTGCTAGGGTTAGAGAGATGGAGGCGGGGCTGAGATCCGGGGCTGGGCGGAGGCCAGACGGCGGCGGCCTGGGTGGACGACGGCGGAGTCGCGGCCGGCGAC
This sequence comes from Rhynchospora pubera, assembly GCA_028095005.1. Lineage (NCBI taxonomy): Eukaryota > Viridiplantae > Streptophyta > Magnoliopsida > Poales > Cyperaceae > Rhynchospora > Rhynchospora pubera. The sequence goes on from CM051462.1 coordinate 55,449,095, forward strand.
GGCGCGGAGGGTGGTTGCGCGACCTGGGCGGCGTGGGTGCGAAGAGGGAGCACGGGTCGGGATTGAGGAAGGGGTCGGCTCTGATACCAAGTGGAATCTTGTAGAAATGACCTTAAAATTAGGAAAATTTTTATAAAAGACAAAAATACCCCTAACAATTTTAAAAAAGACAAAACAGCCTCTTAAATTTTAAAAAGAGCACAGTTATAACGGCAATAGCAGTACCGTTATAACTCAGTCCTATAGCGGCAATAGCATTACCGCTATAGGGGCTATAGCGGCATTACTATTACCGCTATAGGCTTTTTTTCGGTCTGACACATTTCTTTTCTCCTTTTTCGGTCTGACAAATTTTTTTTATTTTTGGCTGACACCTCTGTGAGGGACCGTGTATACTTTGAACTCATAAATTTTTTATTTTAAATAATTAGTTATTCAATTTATATTCTGATTTTGACCCCACAGTCGATCATCAAGCAACAATAGTTTATAATTTTAATTGGTACCATGTACGTATGATTTGTATATTTTAAATAATTAGTTTTTTTATGATTTGTATTCACAATTAATATGCAAAAGAAATTAATAACCATTAGAAAAAAAATTGAATTTTATAATCATAATATAAATTAGCACACTCAATCTAAAAAAGAAAAAAATTACATAAAAAAACTATAATATAAATTAGCACACTCAATTTTAAAAAAATAACATAAAAAATCATAATATAAATTAGCACACTCAATTTAAAAAAGAAAAAACTACATATAAAAAAACCATAATTCATCCCACCATGGTTGGTCTTCTTCCGCATTCATTTCATGTTGATTACTGGAGGCAGGGTTGTCGGCGAATTTAGCGGTTTCGTTCCAGAAAGCGGCATCAGGTTCTTGTTCATTACTGGCACCATAGTTTTCAGCGAGTTGAGCGGCTTCGTTCTAAAAACACATTGCATATTTCAAAAATAAAATTAAAATCATAATATAAAATTAAAACCAGAGTCGATACATACATACATGGTACCAATTAAAAATTTAAAATTATAAACTATTGTTGCTTGAGTCAAAATCAGAATATAAATTGAATAACTAATTATTTAAAATAAAAATTTATGAGTTCAAAGTATACACGTCCCTCACAGAGGTGTCAGCCAAAAACAAAAAAATGTGTCAGACTGAAAAAGGAGAAAAGAAATGTGTCAGACCGAAAAAAAAAGCCTAGCGGTAATTGTAATGCCGCTATAGCCCCCTATAGCGGTAATGCTATTGCCGCTATAGGGCTGAGTTATAACGGTACTGCTATTACCGCTATAGTTGTGCTCTTTTTAAAATTTAAGAGACTGTTTTGTCTTTTTTAAAATTGTTAGGGGTATTTTTGTCTTTTATAAAAATTTTCCTTAAAATTATGTTGTATTGAATGATAGGTTTGGCTTATACAAGAGCCATTACAAAATTGCTAATATAACCCTACAAACATACTTAATCCCAAAACCCTATTATAACTCAACACATCTCATACATACAACTAAGCAATTATTATTGTAAAGATTCAATGAGATGAAAATAAGATCAATTGTTTAGAGCTACATTGTCTATTGACCTCTAAAAAGAAATTAAATAGATCACATCATTGTTATAATATATAGGATATTATAATGGATATTCACAACTTCAAATTTTAAAGATATACGGCCTTGATATATATATTTTTTTTCCAAAATAAATAAAAGTATTGATTTAAATTTTAGGAATTGATTTATATATTGGAGATGTATACATATTCATTCTTCATCTGAACCAGACAAGGATACTAACAGCTTAATGTTTTTCTCAGCAGAGTTTGATTGGATGCTCAGCATGCAAAGAAAGTGAATCCATTAGATTAGTCTGAAAATTGCTGCCAAGACTGGCTTCAGAGAAATGCGCACTGACAAAATCTTTATAAAAGGAAAAGTAGGCATGTATTAGATATGCTCTTTTTTTTTTAAAATGAGAATGTATTAGATATGCTAGCTTGGGTATTGGACTTTTTCTATATTAAAACCAACAGCAGTTAATAATGACGTAGCTTGCAGCGGTTTTTTTAGTACTCTTCTACTTTTTTCTTTTTTTATTCTATTGTTGCTTTTTTTTCTTTTTGTGCATTTATGTTAGATTAGTTTCTTATTTTTTTGCTTTTTTATTTTATTTTTTTAAACCTTTTGTACTTGAACTTTTATTTAATTCAATGAATTGCTGGAGTGGCAATCGCCACCTAGCCTTCAAAAAAATCACTGGCCGTTAAGCCTGTTAGTTTCTTTCAAAAAGATATGCTAACTTGGCATACAAAGTAAAATTGCTCTTATTCTTTTACTTGATTGATTTTTCTTTAATGCGTTATATTTGATGAGTAATAAAATTGAAAATTTTGCTGCAATGAATCTGACATTGCCCTCTCATTTTATTCACTGTTATTATATATGTTTCGGACTCTGTAACTATACATTGTACACCATATGGGTCAATTTTGCCAGTAAGTGGGGTCCATCAGTATTTAATACAGATATATATACACCAGATACTTTTCTCAAAATATACTCTCCAACTTATTTTAGATACACTCAAAATATTTACTGTTGTCATATAGATTGTTGAGTAATAATTTCTGTTTTAGTTTAGTTTTTCGCTTTTTGTTCTTATGCTTTCCTTAGAAAGCCTCCATATCTTAGCTAGCTAGCATATCTAAAAAAAAAAAAAAAACTTGTGTTTATCTATCCGAAGTTCCAAACATGATATTCATTTATAAAGTTCTATTTCTCTCCCTTTGCCCACTATCAAACAAGATGTTAAATTTTTGAAGTCAACTCCTTCACGGCTGAAAATCTAAGTTTGAAGACTCGGTTAATCTACAAAATGATGCACAGAAAATTTGCATACCTCTGCTCAATTTTTGCTTCGCTCAACTTCATTCTTTTGGGCTACGGTACGACTTATTACTGTGTCTTTTTTAAGGATGCATGTGCATATACGAAATATAGCGACACAAAAGTAACATATATTTTCTTTGGTATATGATAGTGAGCTCATAACTCAAACTGGATCAATTATACTTCAAAATTGAAACAGTAGAATGCGTGTATAATTCAGTATCGTTATTCCAATGCGATTGCATTTTTTTGTTGTCATTGTAGTTGAGTCCAAAAGAAACAGGAATGGGAAATAATATTGGCCGTTTGGATCGCTTAGTAATTTAGGGAATTTGGGGAATTTCCAATTCCTATGCATAAATTTATTGGAAAGTGTGTAATTTTGTGAAGAGTTTGGATTGTTTATAATAAATTTATGCTTAGGAATAAGAAATTTCTCAAATTCCCACTTCAATCCAAACGGCCTAAAGAATAGTTCAAGGCCTAAAGCTTTTCATAAAAAAATTGATATTATAGGGAACCTATGTTATCTAAATAGTGGGAGAAGTTTGATCCGATGAATGGTTTCTGTTCTAGAATTCTCTTTTTTAACTATAAAATGTCATATTTCTTCATTCAATTATAAAACAATTTTTGCTTAACCCTTACTTGGGTCATAAACAGCTAAATCATTTATATGTTTCTACAAATTTGTACAAACATGGGGCATCTTGCATTTCTTGCTGGATGAGCAGTACAAGAATTTGATGCTGATATTTTTAATTTGGTTTTCCAGATATTGGAGTCATGAGTGGTGCAATACTCTACATAAAAAAAGATCTCCATATCACAGAAGTCCAACAAGAAATCTTTGTTGGTTGTTTGAGCATTGTCTCGCTCATTGGTGGATTAACTGGTGGTCCAACATCAGACTTAATTGGACGTAAATGGACTATTGGTATTGGAGCAGTCATTTTCCAAGCTGGAGCAGTTGTAATGACCTTTGCACCATCATTCCGTATTTTATTACTCGGTCGGCTAATAACTGGAGTTGGTATTGGATTTAGCGCCTCCATTTCAGCCATTTATGTAGCTGAGATCTCTCCAGCTATCACCAGAGGTACCCTCGTTTCGTTGCCTGAAATATGTATTAATATTGGGATTCTTCTTGGCTATATATCAAATTTTGCCTTTTCGGGATTACCACAGCATTATAACTGGAGGATAATGCTCGGGATTGGAATTCTCCCTGCCGTTTTTAATGGCATCACTTTCTACATAATACCTGAGTCACCTAGGTGGCTTGTAATGCAGAACAGATTAGAAGAGGCTCGATCGGTGCTTGTTAAAGTGAGTGACAGAGGGGAAGATGTCGAACAAAGACTTAAGGAGATTAAAGAGGCAGCCTGTGTCAACACAGATTACAAAAGGAAGGCTTTGTATCAGGAAATTTTGTGCCCGTCTCCTGGAGTACGCCGCATGCTGGCTGCTGGTTGCGGCATCATGGTGTTTCAACAGATTACTGGTATTGATGCAACTGTGTATTATAGCCCCACAATTTTTAAAAATGCTGGTATTAAATCTGAGAAGAAAATTCTTGCCACTACAGTTGCAGTTGGTTTCACCAAGACCATATTTACAGTAGTTGCCATGTTTTGTATTGATAAAGTTGGAAGAAAGGTACTCTTGTACGTTAGCACAATCGGCATGACTGCTTGTTTGGCTGTGCTCGGGATAGCACTTGCGTTGCAAAAGCATCTGTCAGGGTCAGTCATACAGGATTTCGGGATAGGCCTAGCGATTTTTGCAGTGTGTGCCAATGTTGCATTCTATGCTGTTGGGATGGGACCCATATGTTGGGTCGTCTCATCAGAGGTCTTTCCACTAAGACTGAGAGCCAAGGCATCAGCTCTCAGCCAGGTCGGAGCAAGGGTTAGTAGTGGATTGATTTCAATGTCATTTTTGTCGCTTTCTCGAGCTATATCTGTGTCGGGCGTGTTCTTTGTTTTTTCAATTATATCGGCTATAGCTGTTGTATTTGTTAAGTTATGTGTTCCAGAGACAAAAGGAAAGACATTGGAAGAGATTGAGACTATGCTTATTAGTGAGGAGCAGAAATTGGATTTAGCAGATACAGAATCTGTTAAAACAGAACATGAGCTGGAGACCGATTCTTGAGAATTTCTTTATCTGCTCTAAAATAAATGTAATCTCTTTATTTTGTTCAATTCCAGTTTGTTTTTGTGAACAAAGTGTCTTCCTATTAATTTTAAACTACTGTGTTTTAGCTTGGTTAGCTGCTGGTGAAACAAGAAAAAAAGAAGTAATGGAATAAAATGAAATAGATTTTATTATTTTTCTCTTCCTTTGTTTAGTTGGTTGTGTTATTTGCTGACATTAGAGTATGAAAGAAGGATGTATGTTGCAAAGGGAGAAGAAATGACGCATGAATCACCAAGTAATATCTAAAATTTGAGATGGGTTGTACAAGTTATCAGTCCATTTTTATTCCGATTTTATTCTTTTGAAATCTGAGTTTTTTTTGTGCGATCCAAATCGTTTATTTTTTTTCTCCATATAAAAATCTCTTTAAAAATTTTGTTTTTACATTTTTCCCCAATTTTTTCTTGTTATAATGTGATTATATTCAATTTTTTTCCCAATTTTATTGAAAATATTATAAAATTTGAATAAATAAAATATAAATTTTGATAAAGAGTACAAGTTGAACGATTTGAACAGATTTTATTATGTTCAAACTTTACAAAAAATGTGGCTGAAGTAAAATGAACGGATTGCTTAGCAAAAGTATCAAAATCTCTCTCTACAATTTTTTACTTCTTATTTGCATTATATTTCCATAAATAATCGAGTAAACATTTATTTAATTAATCACAACACATTCAGATAGTTATAACTTATATCCAAATATGGTTCTCAGTTTGACGTTCCCTAATCCATCATCTCATACTGGTTAAAAATTATTTAACACTAAATCTACTTCTGTTTGACTACCATATTTAACAACGTCAACTTGAACACTTGGTAGAGTTCCAGTGCTCCACTAGTACGCCTGTCAAACGTGAAAACGGTATACGGAAATAGTCTGTTCCGCTTCCGTTTCGTTCCAGTCAACGGAATAGAAATCTATTCGTTTCCGTTCCGTTCCGTTTCGTCAAACGGAATAGATTTTCGTTTCGTTTAACATTCCGTCCTCTATTCCTATTGATTTCAGCCCATTTCCATCCATTTTCGTGTTCCGTTTATGTTCCGTCGTTTTTTCCATTTTCATTTCCGTTCTGTTTTCAAAAACGAAATCGATTTTCTGTTTCATTTAACGTTTCATTCGGACAGAACGGAACACTAGAGCGGAACGGAATATTGACAGGCCTATCCACTGGTCTACCTAGGAGATTGATTTTCGCTAATGTGCGTACGCCACGGGCCCACGGCCCACGGTGCCGTACATCCGTTCCTATAGGCTGTTGAATAGTTGACCCGCTTTGCACTCCATTACTTACGGAGATTTATACAATAATAATTAATTAAATAAAATTAATTTAAAGAATATAAACATTAAACAAAATTAAATTCAGGAGATTCAGATCGTTCGTGCAACTCTTTTGGACGGCTTGGATCTTTTAAGCTCCGCATCCTCCACGCAATCCCACGGTCAAGATCAATCTGATCCGTTCATCCTAGTATCAGATCCCACTTGCCAGTGAAATTGCTCGGGTTCACTTTGAGTTATGTAGTCGCCATCGTGTACCTTGCTTTGAATAATATAACCGAGGAAAGGATTTCTTCAAAAGACACTGAAAACATTAAACAATTCCCTCTCGTCTTTAATTAATAGTCATACTGACTAATCAATCCATTCCATTGGTAATGTGTCAAACCTCAATCCCCAATAGATCTGAAACCAAACTGATTATTTGGGAGTACGATTTAGAGAGAGATGGAGAAGGTTGAAACTGGGTCGGTGTCTAGAGCGATTAGAAAAGACAAAGAATTTGGGTTTAAAAACAAGTATGAGAGGATGGGTTTGCACGAGGAGGAGGAGGAAGAAGATGAAGATTTGGAGGTTAAGTGGATGCAAAGAAGAAAAGATACTAAGAAGTATGTGTACGCCTGTGCTATTTTTGCTTCGCTAAATTCGATTCTACTTGGGTATGGTAAGCTAATTTCCCTTTTTGGGTTATTACTAATTTTTTACTATGGAAGGAAAATAGTATTGTCTCATTTAAGTGGTTCAACCAACTCCAAAATTATGTAGCACTTGTTGTACAGTGCAACATGTGCAAGTGTTTGTAGAAATACCTGTTACACTTTTTTTTTTCTTGGAGTGGTCCAGAAGTCCTATCTTGTTCAGTAATCGTTAACTGTATCAAATTCACATTAATATGGTCTACAATATGAGTACTAAAATGTTAAGTTCAGTTCATATGGATCTTGAAAATCAATCCTATGGTTTATTGGATTTGGATTTAGCTTAATAAAACCCAAATACAAATCCAATATCAGACTAATGAGTGGGATGGACATGTAGATCTGTATCACAATTCACAAGTTCACCAACTTAAGCTGGCTTGAATTTTTATTTCTTCTTTTCTTCAATAAAGTATGTAATCCTTGCATAGAGATGGGCTAGTTATGAATGAAAAAAACAAAGTGAAAGGAGAGTCATATCAGGTGCTCTGAAAGAATGGGGAAAGGGGATAATTGCAAGAAAATGCAATTAGCCTACAGAATTATGTTTAACAATGGCATATCATCAACTCATGTACTTCAATCCATCTCGTCCCTTGAAAATAATGGATGGGAACACAATCAGTGACCAGAATTTTGATAGATCAGGCCCCTACACCAAAAAAGGAAGGATATACTAGCTACTACCATGACCATCAGTACTGATGCTTGAAAGTAGATCATTTACAATGAACTAGTCATGTGAGAAGCATTTCTCACAAGTAGCCACAGATTCATCTATGTCAGTTACCCATCTGGGCCATTAGGGACCCGCTTATATCTGCACCAAAATTGGTGGTGAGTTTTACTGTTCGGTCCTGGAACTTTGTGTAATCTTATTGTTTTCTGGATTTGGATTCTGCAGGACTGTCCAAATCTGATGTTTTGTCACATTAACATTGAGGATCCATTTTACTTTTATCTTTTTTTTTCCCTTTGTGTCGTAAGGGGATTAGTTATGTTCGCAAATGAATTTCTTTGTAGAGCCATCATTGGAGATAGTTGTTCAATATTACTGTTACGTTATGTTAGCTTATATTACTGAATTGGCTAATTATATGCTTAATGTTATTTGTTCATAATCTCTTTGTTTCTTTTATCTTTCCTTTAGAACATTCTGATATAAACTCTTACTGAAAATCATTAAATTGACAGATGTTGGTGTAATGAGTGGTGCAATCCTATACATTGAAAAAGACCTCCACATAACTGAATTCCAAGAAGAAATCCTAGTTGGTTGTCTAAGCGTCATCTCACTGATTGGCAGTTTATCTGGTGGCCGCACCTCTGATGCAATTGGCCGAAAATGGACAATGGGTCTTGGTGCAATTGTTTTTCAATCTGGCATGGCCATAATGACATTTGCACCATCATTTACTTATTTAATGATTGGCCGTCTTATGGCTGGTATAGGTATTGGGTTCGGTGCCATGATATCGGGTATCTATATAGCTGAGATTTCACCAGCTGATGCCAGAGGCACTCTAACTTCACTCCTTGAGATTTGCATTAATCTTGGGATTTTACTCGGGTATGTTTCAAATTACGCCTTTTCAGGTTTCTCTGAGCATATTAGCTGGAGAATAATGCTTGGTGTTGGGATTCTTCCTTCAGTATTTATTGGTGTTGCACTTTTTGTTATACCTGAATCACCAAGGTGGTTAGTTATGGAAAACAGACTGGCAGAGGCACGGTCAGTTCTGGTTAAATTAAGTGAGACTGATATAGAGGTTGAACAAAGAATGGAGGAAATAGAGGCGGCAGCTAGAGTATCAAAGGGAAATGAAGATAAGGCTGTTTGGAGAGAGCTTTTAAATCCATCTCCTGCTGTGCGCCGCATGTTGTATGCAGGGTGTGGCATCCAGTTTTTTCAGCAGATTACAGGCATAGATGCTACGGTATATTATAGCCCAACTATATTTAAAAATGCAGGTATAGAATCTGACAATGAGATTCTTGCAGCTACTGTGGCAGTTGGGTTCTCCAAAACTATATTTATTTTGGTCGCCATATATTTGGTTGATAAGGTCGGGAGGAAGCCGCTTTTGTATGTTAGTACAATTGGAATGACTTTTTGTTTGTTTGTTCTTGGCGCTTCTTTAACTTTGCCAAATTCAGCATTTGGTATTGACCTTGCAATCCTGGCGGTTTGTAGCAATGTTGCATTTTTCTCCATTGGAATGGGACCTGTATGTTGGGTTCTCTCATCTGAAATTTATCCACTGAGACTGCGAGCCCAGGCATCAGCACTCGGCCAGGTGGGAGGGCGGGTTAGTAGTGGACTGGTCTCTATGTCGTTTTTGTCGGCATCTAGGGCTATATCAGTATCTGGTGTGTTTTTTGTGTTTTCTGCTATTTCGGCCATCTCAGTAGCGTTTGTCAAGTTCTGCATTCCAGAGACAAAAGAGAAAACCCTGGAGCAGATTGAGATGATGTTTAGAGGGGAGAAGGATTCAAATAGGGGTGAGGTAGAATTTGGGGATGCTGAGCATTTAATACGGGAGGGTAAATGGTAACTGTTTGGTGATTAGTCATAAGGTTGGAATATAGGTTTCATATTCCTTGAAGCCTCTAAGAGGTTTATTTTTCATATTTTCTCTTTTATAATATTAGGATCGGCAGTTCTTATTATGTTTAATTCACTTATGGTTCCTGACGTGTTTTTGTTATACATCTGTACTCCAAACTCAATTTTTAAAACTAGAAAAAATTTCTTTGATTTATGATTGCAGACTTGCTGTTTGATATTTTACTAGTTGGGATTTGGGAATGACCCTAATTAGTGGCATCACACAAAGCTGTTCAGGGTGGAATTTAGGTTTTATATTCATATTTCATTAGGACTTGGCAATCTTCTCTCATGCACAAACTTGAGAAATATGCGAGAAGAAGTGCTCCGAGGTAATGTTCTTCATTAACTTGGTATTGTTTTGTCCCTTTAAAACAATAACTAGATTAAATATTTTAAAAACCTTTCTGCTAAAGAAACCAAGAGTTATATTAATGAACTCACCACTTGATAGAAGTAGCTGGATACGTTGAGAAATAGTACAACCGTCTGAAAAGAAAAAAAAAATAAACACTAGCAAGAAAAAAAAAATGTACAACTAAATTTGTCCATTATTAATTACCAACCGAAGATCAGCCTGCAAGCTGAGTGGAAGTACAATGCACTTTGCAATTGCAAAACAACCAATAATCCAACAGAATCCTTGCAATAATGCCCTTCTCCACTTGCATAGCATATCCCTACTTTCCTGATTTATGTACTGCAAACTTAGCTTTGTGAGACAACGCTTGAGATGAGATAAACGTAAGGCCATGCTAGGTGGAAAAGGGAAGTACATGAATTATTGGTCAAATGATCACCTTTTTATTACAACAACAATTAAACATTGGTCGTAGTGTACCAACAAACTTACTACAATACTACTGAGTACTGACCATTGGATTATCGTCTCAATACTGGAAAAAAAAAACTTGTATGTTTGTTATGGGATGAATAAGCCTTATTTCGAATAAAGCGTATTCGGAATGAAACCAAACGCGTTTTGAATAAGTTTTATTTTGAATCAGGACTTATTCAATCCTTTATTCTAATACCACCATTGTATTGGAATAAAAGTGAACAAGAGGAGAGAGGAGAGAGAAAAACTTATTTAGATTAGTTTTTTACACCCTTTTTTCCCTCCTTTAGCTGTGATATTCAATAAATCCCATGACTCTTGAATGGACATTTACCATACGAATTCTCCTGTTTGTTCAACAGAAAATAAAATAAATAAATGAAAAAAGATACAACAACGACGCAAGCATCGTGCGTCTCCTACTTAGCTTCAGAAATTTTTTTTCTGCATTTCGGCTGGATGCGTTGAGAATAAGGTAGGAAGAAGGAAGAAGGGAAAAAAATTTTTGGGAAGGGGTAAATTTATTGGGAAGTGTGTAACTTTTGTAAAGAGTTTGGATGGTTAGAAATAAATTTATTGGTAAAAAGTGGTTATTCCTTATTCCTTATTCCGGAAAGAAGCCATCCAAACGGAGCCTTCAAAAAGAAAAAAAAAATTTGGGTAGGCTGGCTCACTGCTTTCGACAACCATAAAGAACTTTGTTTTGTTATCCTATTCTGAAAGTTTTCACACATTATAAAAAAAAAATCAACAAAAAAGTATTTTCAAAATTTAATTCCCTTTTTAGTTTTTTTTCTACTGATGATTTATTTGTATGAAAAGAACATTATTCAATGGAGACGTGCATTTCTATCATTCGAATTCCCTTTTACTATTAATTTTATAGGATCCATGTTTACATTTAATCGGAATATTAAACAAACCATCTGAAATTTTGTATCTCTACAATTAATATAACCGGAATTAAGATCCACTCCGATTAAAAGGTTGCTATCATTTCGAATTTTAACCAAAAGACCACAAAATTGAAAAAACTATATATCCTAATGTCTAATGAACAGTGCGTCCTCTAATATGGACCGTCGATTCACCTTTGAACGATCCGGGCTGCTTCTCATTTGTGAGCTGTCTTTAACTATAAACTAGATGTTACACATGGTTCACACATAAAAGTTGTGCGCTACCTCAGTAATGAGTGTACGCTCTCTTTGTTTGCAGTCAAAAAGTTGTAGTCCATGTCCATATGATTCATTTTTAGATTCTATGTGAAATTTTTTTGTGCTTGAAAATATGTGTCCTTAAGTCGAAAATTAGTCTAACATTGACTCGCAACATCATGAGTTGCACTATGTGCTCTGCATTGATGTAGCACATTATATTGTCCGTTTGTATGTGCGCATGGTGCATCTTAAAATTTGTATGCTGCACATGTGGCTGTTGTAATGTACTGAAGGTTTATACAAATTTAATGAATTCCAAGTTGTTCCAAATTTCACTCCTCGAGTGCACCTTTTTCATTTACTGATTCTTCTGGCCTCTCTTCTTTTCCAGCTTTTCTTTGTCGTTTTCATGGAAAAGAGAGAAAATAGGACATTTTTTTCATTGAAAATTTCTATCAACTGCTAACAAATTTTATATCATCAACCTTACCATCGTACTCGTCTCATCACAAGCAATTCATAGAGATCCCACATTCCTATATTTTGTGAACTATTTCAAGACCCTCTTTCAGTACCTTTGTCTATCAATAATGGTTGGAAAAAGGCCAAACGTGGTTCCTCAATTGGCTACAAATGCCTACCCCTTTGAGCGATAACTCTCTATTTTAAACTCCCTAACTATACAGTGCAGATGGCCAATCCTAACGTTAGGCTTGAAAATGTTCATACATTTTTTTTTTGTTTGACTCTTCTAATTAAATTTGATTCTTTGCCTAGCACCACTCTTATTGTAATAATTAAGAAACAGTTTAAATATTTTAATTTTCTTTAGTTTATTGTTGTATGTGATAATTTTTTTCTTGTAAAATTATATTACAAAAATAAAACTATCATGACGATGCGAATAAATAAATCACATAAATAGATGGTAGGCTTCAAGTGTGTGAAGTAATGACATTTTATTTACTACAATTTTGACTTGTAGACAACCCAATTCAGGTTGCGGCGGAGCCGCAACTGAAGAAACTAGTTTTGTAGAAGTTTAAAAAGAAAAGTACATATAAAAACGATGAAAATCACAGTTATTCGAGTCAACCATGCGAAACCTTATATTGCATTACTTGACAATAGCATAGAAGTTTACGTAATAGTGGCATTGGGAGGTGAAATGAAGGAGCAAAGGAATCACCAAAAAAATGGAGCTAAACACTAAAAAAAGCGAAGAATTGAAGGGGGTGATGTGCTTTTTACTCTTACCTTCTCATAAGTAAATATATTACTTCTCAATTAAGGTTCAAGCATCCCTCTAAACATTAAAATGGCCAACAAAAGAATAATAGAAAAGGGAAGACTGAAAACCTGTGCCAGTACAGACTGCTGCTATGTATCAGCATCTTGTACCTATGCCCTGGGTTTTTCACAGTAGTATTAATAACAAATTTTTTATGACTGTAGTTAGTAAAGCAATAGGTATTTATCATGCCCAGCGAATAAAACATTTACTATTGTTTATTCCTTATATAATAATCTATAATTCACAAAACTAGCAAAATCTGAAAGAACTATGCATATCCTGACCAAATTATAATATGTTTCCATGTATATGTTTGTTCTTTACTTGTGTGTCCAATGAATAGCAACACAGTCTTGCAGGTGCACATTGTGCAGCAACAAGGGCACACGAAAAAGGAAACAATGAATCCGAATTAAAAATTTATATTTCATACAGTGGGGAACCTCTTGCTAAGCAGTTTATTGAGCAGGGGAAGAGCGAAAAATGCTAGCTTAGTTAGCATGACTCTAGCACACCATATTTGCCCCTTGTATTGTTAAATGAAGGTGAACAGCCAAAAGTCTTGAGAGCAGTGAATCTATGCAGCCATGAGCATCCCTAAAGGAAAGTTGTAGTTGGGTCGGATTGTACAAGTTAGATTTCTAATTTCCCACCTTACAGACCACAAACTCCTCCCCCCTGCACACTCTCTCTCAAAATCACAGTAAATGTGGTCTGTGAGTGGTTCAAAAGAGAGATGAGGTTGGCAGCTAATCATCGATGGTGGCGACATTGGCTTTGCTTCCATCCTCAGTGCAGACTTTGAATTTGAGGATCTTTTGAAGACTTGCAAGGGGTTTTACCTCCTTGGACGGAGCATGGCTCTGATCAGTGGGGCACTTTTCATTAGATGAAGGACCTGGGGGGATAAAATTAATTCTGAGTTATTAAAACCTGTCTTTCCACAGCTCTGTGTCTTGGGGTACAACTTCTCATTATTATATTTAATGATAGTATAATTAAGTAGCACACAACTAGCCTACCCCAACTTGTTTGGGACAAAAGGCTTAGTTGTTGTTGAAGTATAACAGAAACATTAGAATATACAACTACTGATCTGAGCACCTTAGCTTATCTAAGTTCCAAAAAGTCAAGAAAGAACCACCCAATGAATGTCTGATATATCAACAACATTAGCAATTAGGTCAAAATACTTACCACTTTCCGAGAAAATATAGCACGTCCCAACAGTCTCCTGATATTCCCCAACCTATCAACAATAAACGAACTATTAAATTTTAAATCCCCCTTGGTCCATCAGTAATCCACAAAGATACTACCTTTAGATAGACACACCTAACTTTATCAAAATGGTGAAGAGCACAAATTTAAGCAATATATACGAATCAATTAGTCATTGGAAGGGAAATTTATGTAATTGCAATATTTTATATCTCAATAAATTATGAAAGCATGGACAAGGCCGCTGATCTGTAAACAGGTATAATAATAACTAAAAAGTGTAAGTCCAGAAACAAAATGAACATACAAATATGGCAAGCAAAAGGTAGAATCAAAATCAAGACTAGGTTCAGGTCTAACTCTTGGGTCTTATATTATGTATGTTTAGATTGCTTGGATCTTAGGCCATTTCAGTTAAATCATGATGATGATCAAGATCATATGAATATGTTAATTTTGGATCTCAGACCACTCGAATTGTGCTGGATCTAACTTTGTGCTTCTTTCAAGGGCATATCTACACTAAAGAACATATCTACAATTATATTTTCTTAAATTTGATAACCATTTTCCACTTCCAAAATTGCCAAATAATATGATTGTCAATGTATCCATTCCATATATATAATTGTTGACAGTTAATTAAATAGTTTGAAATAGGTTTGTTCAAAATGTATCAGTATCAAACAATTTCCATAACAGTATGACAATGTATACAAGAAAGTAAAGGAGGAGAATACTAACCAGCTTTAGATGATCACCAATTTGCAAAGTTGGAGACAAAGTATCCAAACCCTGCAAAACGAGGTATAAATTTTACATAACTACTTTTAATTGGGGAAAGGATCTAAATTATACATAATTACTAAGCATGTACAGTGATGAACTGAGCATATAAGTCCTTCGAGTGGATTTATTCTCCTTTTAGTATCCATATTGTACGGTATCAGCATGTACTAGCTTATATTTTTAATGGTTCACTGAACGATAGAATCAATTATTTCTTGCATAAAATCATCCAAAACCTAGAAATATGCAAAATAGAATATTTAAATTTCATTTTTTAGACAAAATTAAAGAGGCATATTTAACTTACAGAAAGTACAAAGGGGGCATTTGGAGGGATATCTGAATAAAGACAGTCATCTAAATCAAGAAAAATAAATTCTTCTTCATAATCCGGTCGTCTGTACATTTCCTTATTTACTTCCATCTCCAATAACTCAATCAAGAGGCAAAAAAAACAGCAAAGTCAGTTTTCTTTTTAATTTTTTTTTTTATAAAATGAACATATGAATATCACTCGTATAAGTCCTCACTATATTCCTTATCAGGTTCAATTCTAAATTATGATCCCATTGGAAGAATTTCAAACGAAAAACTTTTCAAAAAGACCCCCAAAATCCTTGCTGTTTTGGATATGCTGATCTGCAATAGTTTTTAACACTTCTTGGTGCTGGAACCAGTGATACCAGGCCCTATTTGTGTGCTTTAGAACTGATCTGGTTCTTGCCTACTAAAAATGGGAACACTTCTGAAATTTAAAAATGTTATAACTTTGATTAGTAATGGTCTCTCTTAAGCTGATATATAATACCTTGAATGCCAAACCGGATCACAAAGAAAATTTTTTAAAAGAGAGCGAAAATTGTACTACAAGTTGTTCTTTTGTGTTTGGTTGTACAAAATATGGAATAGGGAATTGGGAATAGGATATTCTGAGCCACAACCAAACCTGGTATAAACCAAGCGATAAGGTTGTTTATACCTATTCCCTATTCCTATTATATGAAAACATGATATAAGGAATAGGTTATAAATAGATTACTATCTCATTGAATACTAGTTGCCCAGCACAAACTGGTCTGGTAAACAAATCGAAATCCCAAGTAGTAGCAAATTCACAACACAGCTAACATACAAGTATAGACTGACTGCAAGTCGCCAACTACAATTGATGATATTCAAGCAAAGATTTAACCACCATAAACTCTCATTTTAACTATGAAATTTGCAAGGTGTTAGACTGTTAGGTACAACATGGAACATACCCAAAACTGAGATTTATCAAGAGTTCTCAAGTTGCCCGTTTCTGTGTTAAATTCAACAGTAGAAGAAGAAAACTGTAGAGAAAAGATTTATGTGAGGAACAAGAGAGGAGTTATGAGGGTATTTTAAACCCAATAAATAATACCAAAATCTTCCTAACTCCAAGGATTAGCTATTTCAACAGAAAAATGAATTAGCTGCCACTCTTTTTCTGAATTAGGACCAATTTGTTCTATTATCCATTTCCAGACAACAATTTGTCAAATAAATTGAGGAAGACAAAAAGTCGTTGGCTAGTTGGTTTGTTCTTACGGATATAGCCAGCAAAAGCTTAGCATGAGACCAATTAACACCCAAGGGATCGATTCTTAAGCTGGTACATAACCTGAGACAGTATCAGTTTTCTTAAACCCCTACCAGATTGTTTATACTGTTGCAGGGTTTGTTATCTCCTACAAGTATAGAAGTTTCTTTAGCCAACCTCCAAACCAGATATATATATCAATCCCCAGAAAACCAAACAAAGTCCAAGTAAAAGAGGAAAAAGAGCAGCAAAAACTAACCAGTGTTACACAGTTACAGTTCTACCTTACTCAGCTGAAGACTTCCGACGAATAGAGGAAGTGGGGGAAAAAAATTGAGGAAAAGAGCAGTTGGAAGGGGAAAAAAGGCAAAAAAAATTTGGACCATTTCTCGATTAGTGCGTGTCATCCTTGCGCAGGGGCCATGCTAATCTTCTCTGTATCGTTCCAATTTTATCGGATGTCTCCGAAGAGACACTACGGGGTTTATCCCTAGAGTACTTATATGCTGTAGATTTCTTTTATCTTTAACATGTGGGACTAACTAAGCACTTTGCTCCGGTATTCTGGAAATTTCGTTCTTATCAGTCTGTCAGTGAGTCTTCACAAAGCGGCCCTCTCTCGGCCCATATCCCTAAATAAGGCCTTATTTGATTTTGATGCAATCCTATGTAGTAATTTATCACGGTTCAACAGTCGTAAAATTGATTAAAGTTCCTGATATGTGAAATAATTTATTAGGCTCTGTGAAAAAAAAAACTGCATGGTCAGATGCATTAATATAATATACTTCCAGAAGCAATGTTGTCTTTATTTTTATGCAAATCAGTGGATAAGGATATGAAGGGGGCCGATGTACATATAAATTCTTTTTGTTTATGAGAATTTAGAGATATATAATGATAAATAAATATCATGATTAACGGCATAATATTTTATGCAAACAAGCATAAAAAATTA
This sequence comes from Rhynchospora pubera, assembly GCA_028095005.1. Taxonomy (NCBI): domain Eukaryota; kingdom Viridiplantae; phylum Streptophyta; class Magnoliopsida; order Poales; family Cyperaceae; genus Rhynchospora; species Rhynchospora pubera. Next base: position 55,466,620 of record CM051462.1, read on the forward strand.
TGCTAATTTAATAATCATGGGCACATTGGGCACAAGTTATCATTTTTAATAAGAGAAGAGAGAAGTACATCATGTGCCATCATATCAAAATAATTGAGAAAAGAGACATAATCGGACTATAATATGGCAACAAACCTTAGAAATTGAAATTCAGCACTCTTATTTTGACCTTACTATTTGTTTTGTACCCAAAAATGCAAAACGTGGGCATATTTTTCGAACATAAGATCAATATCTGATCATTTGGCCACGTAGATATCTACCACGTATAGGATGTTATAGTGGATGAAACGTAATTTCTACAGTTTTTTAAAATATAAAATGAACACACTTCTGATTATGACTTTCTTAAGTTAAGGGGATGATTTGGTTAGCTGTCAAAAATCATCTTTTGCCGGCAAAAGCGGCAACTAAAGTTTGTAACTTGCAACTCAGTTGTTCCGGCTTAATCCATAAGTTGAATGCATAGTAATTATTCGAATATACGTATAATTTATTTTTGGCGCATTCGATAGGTTATTTTTTTTATTTAATGAATTGCATGAATGACATTTTATCCAATATATATATAATTCATGAAGATTACAAACCTTTTATTTCTATTATAAAAACATAGCATGATGGTACAATAGTTGTATTATTAGAACAAATAAGTATTTCAAATTAGGAGAAAGTTTCAATGCTGTAAGTTGCCGTAACTTGTTATACCAATGATTTTAATCTCTTGAGTAATTTGCATTCTGCTTGAATTTTTTATTGCTTGATTTTTTTTTTAGTCCAGTTTTGAGTGGCTTATTATATGTTATTAAATAAAATTGTTTGAAACGAATAATCTGATTTGTACTAAATCTAAGATTAAGATGATATTTTAATATCAAGTTTTGGATTTTTCCCTCATTTCTAAAAGGCATGCACGGATTATTTTTGGATATACAATTCTTTTGGATTTACATAATTCCAAATTCAATTAAAGGAAGGAAGACCTCGGTTTTATTTTGTGTCGGTTTAAAAGAAAAGAATTTCATGTAAATTCTTGGAGTTGCAAACTTTTTAAAGTTTGGTCTACATAATACCATAGTCTGACAAGGGGTCCCCTGTGTCACGACCACATAAAGAAAGTTCCATGTTCACCCAAAATTTTATTTTTGTCAATTGTTTTTACAGCCCTTGATATCATCACCATAGGATAAATCTCTTTGATCGGCCCTTTCATTACTGTACCACCGTTTAACTTTTCTTTGTTGTTTACATTCTCCTTAGACGGTTCTAAATAGAGGAGAAATCAAATAGATATTGGAAACTCTCATGTAAAAATCTTAAACCACCACTCAAAATTACCGAAACCAAATATTCTAATACTCAAAACCAACATCAAGTCCAAGGTCGTAGCTAGTTAGGTGATGAGGCTAGGTTCCAGGTGGTGAATACAAAGAAGAGATAGATTAACAATTCAGGGAGCATAAAGGTGAGGGCACAAACTGATTTTGGTATTTATTTTCTCATTTGTTTATGAGACTTGATTCAAAGATTTGTTTCTTCTGTATATAAACTGATTTTTGAAGTACTTACAATTTATTTAAAGTTCAGGAGCTTTTTTTTTGTAAATTTTTACTTGAAACCAAATTACTCTACTAAAAGTATTCTGGTAAATTGTGAAAAGAAATTTATTTCGAAGAGTTAAATTGAATAATTGTATTTTCTTGGAATTTCTTTTACTTATTTTAAAAATTGTTTAAAAACTGAACTTGTATGTGATGCTTTTCTGAAAATCTGTTGTTGCTGTGATTTTATTAAATGTTTTGGTTGAGACCAGAACCTTAAATATTGTATTGTCGTGAATTATCAATTCTTTCTAATGTTTCAATGACTGTGCTAAATTTAATTTAAAGCTGTCCCTTTTATTTGTGTAGCTTAATTAGTGATGTTGAGCATGGTAAGAGGAGATTAATGATTCAAAACCCCAACCAGCCTACACCCCAATTTGTTTTGAACATGGTGCATAATATTTATTTATTTAGTTATTTATTTCTTTCTTATTTCGGTTGATACATGACTTGAGAAATGTCTTGGTATGATGTCACTGGTACCATGTTGGTACCACAGGGTTGTATGGTTATCCAAGGAAATAAATGCCTAAGCCTTTGTCTAACGTGCTCAATGTCTAAACATTGAAATCAGATTCAAGGGCACCAGTATAAGTATAGTAGGCCATTTAAAAACTGACCAAATATCTGGACTTTATTGATTGTTAAAACTTATTAGTAAATTATTTCTAAGTAGAGTCGGGTGGTTGCGTGTCGGAACTGAGGGCAGCCGGTACGAGCGAGGGTCACTAGGATTGTTTGTTTTGCTTTTGCTGCTGCCTTTTTATATTTCAGGTGCAGATTCCACATGAGCTTTGCTTGCATGATTTGCATTTCATGTCTAAATTCATTGCTTACATATTTGATCATATCATATGTTCTTGAATTATTATACTGAACTATTATAAGTATTCATTTAAGTAACTACATATTGAATGGTTGCCGAGTTGACTAAAGTAAGAATCTATTTTATCTTCTGATACACTTGTTCGGTTGAGAAAAAGCACTCCATCTGTTTGGAGTCGGAGTCATGAACCGTCTGGCCAAACACCGTGACTTAAGCGCTTATGATCCGGATCCCGATACGGTACCAGTCTAGAATGGTCCAAGGGAGGAAAGTGTTCCCGACTTGTGTTATGTTTGTTATTCGAATTGTCAGAATCGATCAGTTATGAATTGAATGAATTGTGATAAGGATATGATATGGAATAAATGTCTGATTGATGTGTGAATAACCAGAATTGCATTATATTATTGTCCAGACTAAGCCGGCTTTTGTTATATATTTGTTACTTGTTTTACGATTTGAGATAATAGCCGTGCTTGCATTGCATTCAAGTCACTGTTTATAATTGGAGATATATTTTTGTTATATAAATTGATTGTATATTGTATCGCTTGTTTCTTTACTTCGGTTCGGTAGTTAGTTCCTAAACATGTATAGTAGAAGTTCATGTGGCTGGAACTAAATACCGCACTGAGATAAATTGTATTTTATCTCACTCTTCCGCTTTTATGGGTTCTAGGTTCTGGTTTGAGCGCAGGGCAGTGCAGCGAGTGATAAGCCATATATATATTTTGGTATTTATCAGGTAGTGTATAGATTTTGGCATGTTTGATCTTGTTATAAGTTGCGTGAGCCTTGTATATCTGCCACTTAAAGACTAGCTGAATGATACTTATAAGCTTATTATTCTACATACGTATGAGACTTTTTATCATTTATGTGATATACGTAACTAGTTCATCTTATGTGTTGATTAGAAAAGTAAATTGCGTGACTTGTAGCTATGTCATTTATTTTTGAGTCACTTGTATTTGAAATTGAATTACTGCATTATTTATATGTACTTAAAGTGGCATACTACATTTTATTTAAAAAGAAACTGATAAAAGTAAGCCTTGCGAGTACACGAAGTTAAGCGTGCATTTGCGGCGACTGTTGGCATCCCGGCCTTGGGGTGTGACATAACTTATATCTTTCATTAATATATCAAAAGTTAAAATTCAAATGCCGAATCTAAATTGATCTTTGGTCAATTCAACGAGCAATGCATACCACATAGTTTTTACAAAAAAATATTCATTTGATACTCAATAAAGACATGACAAAAAAATAAATGTACTATAATTAGTTTACCTAGTTAACGAGATTTATTCATCTTTTAACACATTGGCCATTGATTTAAACAAGATCAACGGTTTGGATTTCACGACTCAACTTTTATTTTTTAAAATATTAATAACAAAAAGTTGTGACAATTTGTGCTATAAATAACTTGTGGCATTGCAACTCTCATCATGAATCCGTTTGGATGGTGAGGGAATAAGAGGAATAAAGGAAGAAGTATTGGAAAGTGTGTAACTTTGTGAATAGTTTGGATTGTTTAATAATAAATTTATTCACATCTTTCCTTATTCTCTTATTCTCACTCCCATACAAACACAACCGAAAGAAAGTAGCTACTTAAAATATGAGCAATGTCTATCATGTATCTTATTCCCGAATTACAAACTTATTATTGCTATGAACAATAGCTAAAATATTTTTAGAACTAGCAAAAAGATGCCCTCAATACGTAGGCAAATAAAAAAAATAAAATGTTGATATTATTTTTTTGTTATATATAAAATATTACATGTTAGGCAATAAAGATAGGGTAAAATCAATAATTTAGTCTTTCCTTTTAAATAAATAGCTAATTTGGTAGTAACTTAATTTTTTTTTAGAAAAGTCTAACATTGATCTAGACCACTGATCAAATTTACTATTTTATCTGACAAGTTTACTCTTTTTATATGGGTGCTTTATAAGTAGTATAGATTAGTAAAAGTCTTGTAAAAAAAAAATGAATGCATGTTTAGTATCTCTGTTAAATTCTCGCTATTAAGAAAAGTATAAACAATACTATAATTATGAAATATAATTATTCTTCTGACGAAAAATAAGTGTCAAACTCCTATCTATCATCGAATGAAATTAATTCGAGTATAATTACAAGATTCGACATATAACTAGCCGGTAAATTGCCAAAATAAATAAATAAATAAATAAAATTAAACAATCTGCAACCTATAAGCTTAAAAAGAAAAAGAAAAAGAAAAAAAATTGTAAAAAGAAAGTGTAAGAATAGGCAGATCCCATGAGTCAGCAGGTGAAATTTATGATCTTATAATTATAGTTATTAATAACAATAACAAATCATTAAACAACTATAATAACAAAAAAAAAATCAAAATAAAAATGTAAATTAAAATTAGGATATGATATCCTGATTTGGCTAGGATGTCTATTGAACTTAATGCAATTTAGAATCGTACTGGTACAAGTAAAAAATAAGATAAATTTCAATTTGTATTGATACTTAGTTTACTAAATAATATAAAATAAAATACTATAATATAATGTTTCTCTTTGAAATTTGAACGAACTTTGAGGTGATCACTAGTGGGGCCGTCGCGCGTTGCGCGACCTATTTTTTTCTCTCATCTATTTTTTTTGTTAAATTTTACTACTATAGTCATTTATTTTGTTGTTGAGTTTATTACATCTACAACTCAATACCAGGAATTACACCTAAACCCCATTTAAGCTTGGAAATTTGTACCAGGAATTACACCTAAACCCCATTTAAGCTTGGAAATTTACAAATTTCATGTCTGTTATAAAAGAAAATTCTATTTTTCTTTACTTAAACTCTCAAAGTTTTTCAGAATTCACAAACTCATCTATGTTTCCATACCAGAACCTGAAATCTCGTACCAGGAATTGGTACACAACCTAAGCCTATATCAAAATTGCATCTAGAGCTCATCGTGCCCCCACAGACCTGTTCATACCAAGATATACACATTTAACTTCATTTACATTGTGTATACTAATCATGGCCTAAATCCATATCAAATGATATATATAGAGTGTTTATTATACAATCTGAACTTAGTCAACACAACCAATTCATTTATAAAATGGTATCACACATTTATAAATTGCAATTCTTACTTTTTGAGTGTGCATCAAGTGATCTGATTTGAAGGTTTCTTCATCATAAAATCATGCGCATCAATCTCATTGAAGCATCGACCTATTATGATTTGCAACCTAATATTTAGTAAGCATGTTTAATTCATATATATATAGAATAATTGGAACTACCAATGCATAAAGAAAAAAAATTATACTTCCTCAGCAACCACATAGCTCATTTGGCTCCATGCATCTGTATGGTTATGATTCTTGGTGATGCTTTAGCCTTCTCATATTTTCCTTTCCACTGTTGCACACATGAGTCAAATCGTCAAAGTAATGCTCTTGTATCCTATAGGTTGTTTAAAGAAGGTCAAATATTATATTGAAGATACAACATTCATGTGGTTTTTTTTTTCTTTAAATTAGCCCAGAGGGTACCGTTACATTAGTATAATGATAAATAAATCATACATTCATAAAATACAAAATATAGAAATAAATGAATTAACGGTCTAAATTATCACCAAGGGCACAACACAAACTATAGGTGCGCTATATGTATGGAGAAAATTCAAAGTGCATGCTATAATATATATTTTGTTAAAAGAACTCATGGTTCAATTCACAGTAATTGAGTTTTGAGTTCTTTCTATTCTCTTATCAAACATCCAACTTATATCTATAGTGCTATTCTCGGGCAACACGCGATCTCCTCTTTCTTAATTGATATATGTGAATAATAAACAACGAAGACGTTATATTGATTTGATTTTAATAATTTATCGTAAAAAAATGCCACTCAATCATAGAAATAGAAATACTTGCAAAATACCACAATGCACAATGCGCATGACCACTTTGTTCCTCACAATTATCACACCCTCCTAGACTTCACTATTTGGTCTATTACGCCAGCATTATTATGAAGGTACTAAACCTCAAAATGACTCAATTCCCATTAAAGAAAACACATATTACTATGCCTTCATGCCATCGATACACAATAGACTTGTCATTTTGCATATTACGATATAAGTTTCTAACAATGAGAATAAATTTTTAACACAAAATAAAAAGATGAAAATTCAGCCTTTTTCAATTCCAAGGGGGTAATTTTAAAATAGCACCTTCAGTAATTAATTTGTCGCTAAATAACCTATATATCCTTGCCAATTAGCCAATCCAAAATAGAATGCAGCAAGGATAAACATACCAACACATAACATGTTCAGGACTCAAAGTTCTTTCACCAAGACTTGATCTTTTGTTTAGGAGCTGAATATAGCTTAGAAGCTCAACCTTGTCGGTGCATTACTCCATTATACGGTCAGCCTATCAACTATAGTTACCAGAATGAATCAAAATTTAAGAACAACTGACCCACGCATATAGGAACATAAACCAAACAATTGAATTAAAGTGAGCCAATTCCCAAAATTCAGCCATGTATCAATTCCTCACTATATATGAACTTATGAGAAATCTCCATATACATACTAACCTGAAAATGAGATGAGAAGAAATATAGAAAACCTTATGATGCTCCTTCAGTGCAATCAGATTCTAAGCAATATCACATCCATTTCTTATCCTGAAATGCAATCAAATTATAAGTTATATCAGGATTAGCACACAAAAGAATTTCGATATTTGCAATCACATTAAAAAGAATCTGGCATGTTCTTTAGGGGCATGTTTGGAACCACAAGAATAAGGCTTTGTTCAGAATTAGTTATTTTGAATGTTGCCAAACACATCTCCGAATAAGATGAATAAGCAATTCTGCCCCCTTATTCTAGTTCTAGCATTTTGCTGGAACTATTTTGGAACTACGCCTCGTGACTCTCAAAATATTAAAATATTCGGACACCAAAGATTAAATAATAGAGAAATAGAGGCTTCAACCCTTCGTACATGTCTCTCCCGTAATTACCACCCCCGTAGTTACCACCAGTAGCAATCCAGGTGGCGCACTGCCGCACTCCTCTGGTGGCGCACTGCCGCACTCCTCTTCCAGGCGGCGCACTACCGCGAAGTGGTTGCCACCGACGAGTTCGTCGTCGATCGCCGAGTCGATTGATCTTCGTTTCATTGTCCTCGTCACCGAGTCCAATAAGTTTCGTTTCTATTTTTTTCATTTCTTTGTTGCTTGATTTGTCTTCCGATTGATGCATTCTTTCATTTCTATCATTTAATTTTAGATTTATAACAGCCCCAAATAAATGACACAATTTTGTGCCAGTATTGAAGAAGACATTGATGCTTATTGTTTTAGCTTAACTAGAACAAATTGAGAGAGTACTTAACTGAATAAATTTCAAGATATTGGTCTTTTAACTCAATTTGTACTAGACTAGACAGTGCTAGACATGCACGATCCGTCTATCCCTCTATCAATTTGTACTAGACAGTGCTGCAGCTGCAGCTGTCAATTTAATTTTTAGACTCAAACTGTCACAATTTCAATTTCTTCCTTTAAATTACAATTTCAATTTTAATTTTTTAGACTCAAAATAACATTACAAACAGTACTTTGTAAGTTGATTGGTTAGCTAGAATTGTGATGTTGATGCACGTTTTCACTGGTACACTGGCATAGAAGCTTGAACTATTTAATTATATACGTATTTGTGTAGTTTAATTAATGATGAATTTTGTTTCAGGTGCTACGGGTGGCTATATGGAGCACCATTGGAGGTGCAATGAGAGATAGGATTTGATAAAATCATGTTTTTATGTTGCTAGTTTCAAATATAATCCATTAGCACTATTAGAGGATGTATTTAATGTGTTATTAATTTGCTTTCATTACTGGTTCTGTCAAATTAATGACATATTTTTATTTTATATGACACTTCTTAGTTTGATGAATAAATATTTGTAATTTATTATTGGTCCTATTTAAAGCACAGAAATGCTTCTTAATTTGTTAGATGGCGTCAAAATGAAGATAAAAGGCAGAAAAAGTTAGTTGAAAAATAAAATACAACAAATCATTATTTTATTATTTTCTCACTTGTTCTTATTCTTAACCAACCATCCAAACAACTACCTACAATTCATGAATAAGCAATTCTTCACCGTTTCTTATTCACCACCCTTGTTCTGGAACAAGCTATTCTATTCTTATTCACCATACTTCCAAACACACCCTAGAATAGTAACAGAATTAGAACGAAAAAATACAGCAAGGGGTAAAACTGAAAATATTTTGCTATTTCAAACCAAAATTTCCGTCGGTTTAACATAAGAAACTGACCAAAACAGCATGTTGAGCAACCTCTTGTAGATGGTCTTGTAAGTCACTCTAGTAATGAGAGAAAGGATGGCAAGAGAACATCAGGTTCTGGATAGTTGAGCAACAATAGCATGTAGCAACCTTCTTAACCTATTAAAAATTAGATTGAGAATATTTTTCCACAGTTACAAATAAGGAGTAACCTTAATGAGGAAAAAAAATAGTTTGGAATGTTCATGCACCATGATTTTCTAGCACTACAAATCTGTATTGAAATATATAAAATTATTGTCAATTGATGTTTTACTTAAACATCAATCAAATAACAGGAAATGCAAACATTGGAATTGAAGTCATCCATACGATAGACAAACCAATTTGGAAAAAATAAAAATCTAATGAAACTAATAGAAGTATAGCAGAGCTTTTTAAATTAGCGTCATATGAAATCATACTAATTGTACTGTTGATGACACTAATTATGTACATGTATATAAAGGACATTTACTATATCCTTATTTACTTTGAGAATTGTAACCAAGATAGGAATTAAAACACGAATCGCATAGAAATAAACTACAAATAAAACTAAAAACAAAGGCAAAGAACACAACTGACTTAGAAACATGAGAGAAAGGAGCGAGGAAGATAGGAGGAAGCGACTTGGGAGAAGCACCACACAATGGCCCCCGAACGCTCGAATAGCGGAACCTGCAACCTCCAAAAAAGCCCAAATAACGAAAGAAATAAGCTTACCATTAAGAGAAGCAATAATTCGAACATGAAAGTAAAAATGTTGAGAACTTGAAAAAGGCAAATAGATTTTCTTTCAGGTTTGGACCTATCAGCTACCTTTCTTGTAAAAGAAGAAAAGAAACTGAAGGTGAAATTTCAGTAGCTTTTTTGTAACTTTTTTTCAGTAAAAGATTTATTTGTGATATTTCAACATACCTGAAGGTTTCTTTGCAGTTTTTATAGGCTTTGATAGATCAGGCTTCAAACCATCTCCAACTTTACCTGAAAAAGAAAAAAGAAGATTTTAGTTTTCTTTATTTGGCATGCAGTCAGTATAGAAGAGGCAGTGAAGAGGACTGTCGTGAAATTCTATTTTTGCAATTCATTAAAGGCGACCTCTTCCTCCTCATCAAAGGCGACCTCCTCAATCCATTATTTCTTCTCATCTATTTTTGCAATTCTACTATTACAGAGTTTTATTTGTAGTTCAGTTAATTATATCTATTAACCATATTGCAAATTAAAAAATTATGAAAAAAATAATAGTAAAAATATATGTAGAAAGATAGGAACATAAATGTTCAAGAGTTTTTTTTCATGCTCTCTTGCTCTTCCTATATCAATAAAAGATAATTGTTATAAAGAAGCTGAACAAAGAGATGAGGAATGTACTGAAAATAAGATAAAACGTCACAATGGCTAATGAAATACTTGTTTTGCTTGTTTGTTCAACAAATAACAGTATAGAAACTTATATAAAAGCAAAACTGAACAATCATGCTTATAATATTGAATAAGAGAAGCACATGATATTATGAAATATTTAGTACCAAATAGAGGAATTGAAAAATATATTAATGAAAAATTAAATACTATTTGGAGATGCTGCAATACAAAAAGAACTCTAGAAGATACCAAATTTTTTTTCCCTATAATTGAATTTATTATATGGCCGATTGGAAGCTTTCCTTAATTTCTTTTGTTTCGGTTCTAATCAATCTGTGCACAGATAAATGAATTTCTTATATGGCTGTATAACTGAAATGCTACATTTTAGATCTTACCTTTCAGATAGGTAAACATAAAATAGATATGCATAAGACGTATGTTCTCATCATCATCGCTCTCTCTCTTTTTACTTTTTTTAAAACTTGACAGAAGCTGTCAAGAGATATTCGTCAATTGTATTTCACCTCGTCCATTGTTGCAACCTGATACACGAAAATTGGTTAATATGTTCCTACCATACTGTCTCGCACTTTTTCAGTCCAACCACAGAAGATCAGATAGTCCTCTATGGGGCGAAGAAAATGCGGATCAGATACCCCTTGAGTCCCCTAGAATTCGAACACCACTACCCGTTTTACGAACGAAAGATAGCAATGCGACCCTAGGGACCTCAAGAGTTGATTGTTTGTGTGTGGGTCCTTTCCTTCCAACAGGCGCAAGCCCCTGCTGTTAATTACCTCCGATCTGAGTCCGAGTTGGAAATCAGACAAGAGCACCTCTAGATCGGGAATAATCAAGTGATTAGGCATTAAAAGCAATCGGAGTCAGTTCTATTTTATTTTGATGACTAGCGTTTAGTGGGGTCTAAATGAAAGCAACACAAAATAGTCAAAAATTAAAATAGTGCAATGAAAACATTCGATAACAAACATAAACAATGCAAATTATTGCACTAGGTCAGGTTCTTTGGTCACAGTTTTGAGACACTTTGGGTCGTCTTGGGTTGACTTTACTTTGCTGGGTTGGGCTTGGTGCCGTCACTCAGATTTTTTTTGCTTGATACTAGAAAATTTGGGTATCCTAGATCAGTCCTCAATCATTCGGGGATTTAGAGATTTTTGAGGTTTTCGTTCAAGTCTCGAGTACAGATGCACTATGCCTCCTATTGACAATAACTCTTGTGTTGCCGTCGGTTGACTTTTCCTCTAGTCGTCTAGTCGACGGAATTTGACTTTTGAGTTTTGAATTTTTAAGTTTGAATTCTTGAGTTTTGCTCTTGGAATTCGGACTTTTAAATTTGCAGTTTTAAGTTGCCTTTTGGAATTTACACTTCTGAGTTTGGACTTTGGACTTTTGAGTTTTCACACTTTTAAGTTTAGACTTTTGAATTTGGACTTTTGGGTTTGCACTTTTCAGTTTGTACCTTCTTTTTATTTTTAAATTTGGACCTTTAAACTTGCACTTTTGAAGTTTCATTTTGAATTTATATATATTTTTTTATCTTTATTGTGATATTTTTATTTGCAGACCATAGTGTTTGATTGTACCTGTTGTCTAGAATATTTTATTTATATATATTTTTTGTCCAAGTGTACCTGCTGTCCAGAACATAAAATGTTCAAAAGATTTTGTTAAGAAAATTAATGCCTAACTTAATCACGTGAATTTATTATTACCATTTTACACATTCTTTTAGACTTTAATTTTAAAGTGTTTTATATTTTTATGTTTGACCATGACATGATATATCAAAATGTTCTTCATATTTTTCTTGACGTTTTGATATTTTATGAGAATTTTTCTAATTTTCTAGCTATTTTTAATGCACTTTTGAAGTTTTCAGTTCTGCAGAATTTTATGATTGGTTGTGATTGTGTTGTTTTGCTGTTCTATTGTCAGTGACCCGTTACACTAGGGGCGCCACAGAAGATTCGTTATGCGTTGCTGTAGTTCTGCACTGATCAGATCGCTTGGTTTGCGCTCGCGTCCGTGCTCCGAGTGGGTTCAAATCAAATTGTCCTCCTGGGCTCCATCAGTCAGTGGGATGCGCTGATACTCCAAGTCTGGCCAATGTTTCCTTCATTTTGATCTTCTTCCCTCCTCCTTTCCTGTTGACTCGACGGACGCGGGGGTTGACCTGGCGACTCAGTTCACCTCTTAGTCCGTGGTTAGGTTTGAGAGAGACGCCTTCCCTTCCTCTACGTGATAGTCTTTTCAATTTTGGGTTTTACCTACCCAATCGATTGTGTTTCACTCTTACCCCAATTGGTGACCTGGCAATGGATTGGCAAGGCAATTCTTGGATGCTTGACAGCAAATTCTGGCTGGGGATTGCTCATCAAGCATTACAAGTATCTTATGAAGTTATTGGCAACAACAATTTCAGTGGGGGTAACTCAATTTGGGTTGCAATCCAAGCTATGGGTTTGATTTTGGTCTGACAGGATTTACAATTGGAATCTAGTTTTGACTAACGATATTCACTTCTAATTCAATAATGTGCCACAATGTTGCTCATGTTGGAGATGACTTAAAACATCACTGTAGGTATACGTTGGTTTGATTTTTGGGGCTTTGCTGGGTACCATTTTTGCTTTGGGTTCCAATACCTACGGTCAACCATCTTATAACAATTGGTGAAAGACACCTCACCTCAATTTTGCATTCATTCATACCTCATAATCAATGAAGTTAAATATTGGAGACACCTTACCAAACAGCCATTGAAATTTACTCTTGGTAATCACCTTTTCTTATCTGAATCAGGTTATAAAGTGTTGACATGCCAACGTCACTTTATTATTTGAACAGACTATTATATGGAAAGGTACTTGATTTTATATATATTTTATGATGCTTACTGGACCTCCTACAATTATAACAAAAAGGTAACTCTTTTGTTTTTTCTTTTTTCTTTAGGAACAACACACACTCTTCCTTCTTTAAAAAAAAAAAAAATTGTCACGGGGGTTAGACTTATGCAGAAAAAGTGTACTGACAAGGATGCAAGCTATATATATATTTGTCTATGTGTTTGAGTTTTTTTTTTTGCAAAGTACAATAAAATCCCTTTCTTCCTTCTTTTGGGAAAGCTTATCAATATTAGAAGTATACATTTTATTGAAACTAAGTGAGATACTCTCTAGAATATCATGACAAAACACTGTTTTTTCTTTTTGAGGGGTAAAATGAAATTCTTAATATCTATCAGACCTTTTTTTGATATTTTCAATTTAACCCTTGCTGTTTTGCATATATTTTTTTACTCAACCTTGACTTATATTACTATTGCCACTACTAACTCAAAATGTCTATTATTAAATTATTAGAAGAAGTTTGAAAGATGTATGTGTCAGGGGTATGTTTCCGTTCCCAAGTATGCGCTCTCAGGCAAGCATCCCTTGTTCACAGCCACATACCCTAGGCAAAATTGGACTATTTTTTTGTCAAGATAAGTTTGATAATATATGTATTTAGCAAAATAAACTCCATTTGCTGCATGTTAAGACCCTTTTCAATATTAAAACATAGGCTTTTGTTTTTTTTTTTTATACACGCCCTTGGCTTCCTACTTTATTATGTTTTTCTAACCTAAGGCCCTTTCACCACTTTGCTTTATGCATAACTCAAGAAATGATCACCATTATTGTTGAAACACAGCTAGGTGTATGAGTGTGCGCTCTCAGGCAAGCACCCCTCACACATAGAGCCATGTTTCTTTATAGAACTTTATTACTGTTATTTTTTTACACTTTCAAGACTTTAAAAGACTCATTGACATAGGCAAGTGTGCGCTCTCTGGCAAGCACCCCTCACCCATGCCTTTAAGCCCTGAGCTAATATTGGTAAGAGATCTACATGAGGACTTCTTTTGCAATTAACACTTAATTTCAACAGAAACAAATGAAGCAGAAAGTAACACAAGCACTAGAAGTAGAAACCAGGAGAAAACAAGACTCTTAGAAATTGAACTTGGATATGAAACTTAGTACAACAGGATTTCTACCTTTCCTTTTTGGAAAATGCTCCTATTTTGTTTGAGAATTAGATTACAAACGCAACTCAAAAAAAACTGGCAGAGTTTTAGCTTATGACTACTATGCGCTCAAAAAGAATCCCCCCTTTCTTCTTGGCTATGGGTCTTCTTTTATAGGAGAAATCCTTAGGGCTTGACTTCATTCTCTTGACACATGGCAGCATCTCAGATCCTTGAAACTTGATGGATGGTAGAGATATGCAGATGGCAAACCGACTTTCTTTCCTTTTCCTTTCTTCACTTGGTAACTTTTACTATTTGGTTTACTTCCCAATCACTTCATGACACTTGGCATTGGTCAATTATCAAGGGGCCAGTAGCATAACGTTTTCTTCTACTTCACATCCCTGACCGGTGGGTCCCCATGTCATTTGGTGTCGGATGGGGATAAGATCATACCTCGCTGTCCTCTATGTCTTGGAGAGGAGGTAATGATCTGGCGCCATAATGGGGGTGTACAGATGGCATTCATCCATGCCTTCATAGGCAGTGGATGATTTGGATGGTCTTGTAAAGGGATCAAGCTTTGAGTTCATGGTTGAGGCTAGGCAACAGATTTTTCCTTTTCTCCATTCACTTTATTTGAATAGCTACATGGATCTTGGACTGGAGCCATCCATAGTTAATATGAAATTTCACTAATACCCTTCATCCCGTGTGTACATGGTCTCAGGTAGGAGGGTAAAATGGAATTGATATTTCACTCATCTACAGTTTACCAATCAGCAGCACTTGGTTGGTTATTTTCTGTGTTTGCTGTTCCATTTCTAGTAAGAGGGGTTTTACTTATGTCAGATGGGAGGATGTGCTGTCGGTTCCCAATTGGCTGAGAGAAATCAATCGAATTAACTTGTGAAGGAAGGAGGGGTAGAATTGGGAGATTATATTCTTCTTCCTTCATTGGCTAAGTACTACATTCCTTGTCTTCTCTGCATGTTCCAGATTTGCCCCTGGGCCCACCAGAGAGAACTCATGCGCTGCATCTCAATAACTTGTGTCTTCAGGTTTCTTTTGTTTCCCTTTTGTGACAACTGATCCTATCCAATGCTCAAAAGAAGGTATTTCGATTCCATCATCTATCCATGTATTATGTGATGTATGGTGAGATGTATGCTTGTTCCAGAGAGCATGCTTTAGTCATTCCTTTTTCATATTCCACGCCTTTTATCATCTTCTGATCATCATTCAATGTCTTGTACTATGGGGACCAAAGAGGGCATACTTTTCACTTTTCACCTTTTTACTTCTCTCAAGTCCAACCGAAACCAACATCATCTCCAGTGGATTTAGGAACTTACATTATTTGATTTCCATCATTACAGCATCTAAGTACCATGTTTAACATTCCTCATTAACCAATTGAATTTGTTGACCATTATTATGCCAAGTTTGACCAACAGTTGACTGGTTATGGCACCAATGGGCGTTCTCATCAGTTAGGCGTAATTTGATTGCAATTGGCCACATAGAATGCATCGTTACACATCCAAGAAGGTGTTTGAACCATGGATTTGATACTTCACTCATCCAATTTGCTCAATTTTGAGTTCTTCTTTCCCACTGGCTTGATCTTCTATTTTGAAATTAGGTGCCATAGAGTTCACTATAGGGGTTGGAAGTAGTACCAATGTGTTCTCCTCATCATGAGCTTTCCAGCGGTATCAAGAACATGAGAAACGACGGCGGGGATCGCCGGCGATGGTTTTGTCAGAGGCACGGGGCTCGTGTCCTTCACCGATTTTTTATTTTCTTTTCTTTTTTCTGTTGAGTGTGGGGCCCTGGGACGAGAGCCAATCAGGGGTCGCCATTTGTCTCGAGCAGAGACGCTGGCGAGTGGGGTCGAGTGTGAGAGAGCCAATCATGGCTCGACACTTGTGAAGAGGTGGATGGGCAAAACAGATTGGAGAAGAAGGTTGTTGTCTGAACCTCTCCATTTCCGTCTTAATGGAGCTGTCCATTTTCAGCTTTAATTGAATTTCAATAATTGTTTGATTTTTTGCTCTTCTTTGAAAAATTAATTGGAGCCTTTCTCTTCGTTATTTCGACACAAAATTTAGCACACTTCTTCATAAAAATGCGGAGCACCAGATGGTCATGAATTTTCCATTTTTAGAATTTTTAGATTAATTAAATGAATTTTCTAAAGTTTATAGAATAATTCACATAATTAATTTATTCTCGCATCCTTGCTGCTTCCTTCTAACTCCTTGCTTTGTCCAATCATCCATGATATTTATATCACCTTTTCTCCTATTAATATTGAATATTAAATATCAAATTAACACAATCGCATGACAAACTGTATTATTTTTAATATTAATATCGATATTATGGTTTTAGTGCAGAAGCATCTTTTGCTTCAAAAATTGACCCCCTTCTTCTGAGAATCTGGACCCGTCATACATTGATGGGCCCCATTTTCACCGCCTTGTGAACTGTTGAAATTCTATCACGTGGCAAAATTTAGAGGTAAACAAATGCCCCCCCACCAGAGTAGGTTGTGAGGAATCCAAGTCGAACGACCTGCTCTGGTGCCCCTTTCTGCATTCGCTCTGGGCCTCACTTTTTATGTCACTTCCCTTCTTGTGTTACTTTATCATTCTAGGGAGATGTCAGTTCCGATAATGATTCTGAGAGGGTTCGCATGGACGTGGTGCTGGCTTTTCCTTGCTTTGTTTCCCTTGCAGCAGACGCATCTGAGGAGATTGAGTCGGCGATGGGTTCTATGGTTTTTTCTTTTGTATGGTTTTTTACTTCACTTGGTAGTTTTGAGGTTTTAGACTGGGATTTAGTCTTTGGACTTGGTTTTAGTTGATTGTTTCTTGATGTTGTGGTTGGGCCTTTTAGTCATGTGATATTTTGGACCTTCCTTGGGCTTATATGACTCTTTGGACTTGATTGTAGTTGATTTATGGACATGGATATTATATTTCTTGATGTCATTGGGTTTATCAATTCTATTCATTAAAATCCTTGGATCGCGAAGCGATTGTGTTCCTTCATTGTAAACCGTCACGCCTTTTGATTTCTCACCTTTATTAACAAGTTCGAGAAGACATATGCCCTCTGGTGCCCTAATTCATTTATATATAAGGCATCATGCGCACGTAACCCGTATCATTTTCTCTTCCCAAATTTTCTTCTTTTAACTTTGTTTTCCATGACCGGCGTCATAAATCCAAGGAATCCCAAGCGTCCCAGGGATGAAGGTAGCTCCTCTGTCCAAGGCGCGCCACCTTCCAAGTCTAACTGGTCATATGGCCCAGGCAACCGCTATCTGTTTCGAAACGACGAGGCTTTTGAATGTTATCAAAGTAATATTGGTGAAGGGGAGCGTGAAGTTTCCACTTGCTTTTTCTTCCATCCTCAGGGGCGTTTCACCACCCCTTATATGAACTTAATAACAGGGTGGCTTAATGCCTGGAGCCTCCATGGCTTATCAAGGCTCGACACTCCCTACCATCCGGATATCACCAAGTTATTTTATGCTAACCTCCGCGTCACCTTTGACCACCATGGCACCCCTTCTGCCTCTTCTTATCTTTTTGGCAGGCTCTTTCACATAGGGGTGGAGGATTTAGCTGACTTGATTGGCGCCACAGACACTTTAAACGGCCTGTCAGTTTATGCCTTCGGGAGTTGGCCTCGCGAGCAAGGGACATACCGGGGCCACTGCGAGTGGTTCAAGATACCCAGATCTGAGGCAAGTTCTGAATTGGTCTCTACTACGCATCTGCCCGCGCTTCACCGGTAATTTTGCTATTTGTGTGTTTTCGTTTCGTTTGTTTCTTTTGTTTGTCTCTGAAGGATAGGTTCATGACCATGAAGTTTATATGTTCTTTTCAGGTTATTTTTCTTGATTATCAACTACATCCTCTTTCCTCAGGGTGAGTTATCAGATTTGACTCGCCCAGGGACTTTGTTCTACCTTCGCTTATTGCTCCTTAAACGCGGTAAAGCTAATCTTCCCAGTCTCATCCTCCAAAACATGCATTATGTCACGAGGTTTCCCAAGGGCCATTTGCCTTATGGGAATTTAATCGAGGCCTTGATGGAGCGGGCTCAGATTCCATTGCCTGAGACGTTGTGGGGGACTCCAATCACTGAGCGGCTTATGCTGTACCCGCGCAACCTGCTCTTAGATCTGACTTCCTTTGGGTGGGTGGAGATGGTTCATGGCACTCTGGTCCCTGACCCCAACCACCCGGTGAACAGTCATATCCTTCATAGGTTTGCTGCTGTGAATCAGTATAGTCCGGTGAGAGAGGCTTCTCCCCCTTCTCCAGACGGCTCAGCCATTGAAGAATCTTTTCCACTCCAGGAACACATAGACCAGCGTTTTAAGGAGCTAGACCAGCGGCTGGAGAGTGTCGAGGCGGTGCTTCAGTCAGTTCATAACACCTTAGAGACCTTTGCAGGGGCGATGGCCGCAGCTCAGGCGCCTCCTGTGCCTCCGATATGAGGAAGTCTTTGATGTTTGATCACTTGGTTTTGTTGTTTCATTGCTTCGTTTCGTATGTTTTTTTGTTGTTGTTCAAACTGTGGTAATTTTGGATGGTTTATGTTTGGTTTTTGATTTTATGATTTGATTAGGGCAATTTGGAAGCCTAATAACACTTGGTCTGTTGACCTTAGTTTATGGATATCTGTTGAGGTTTATTAGTGACTTGGTTTAGATTGTCATAGGTAGCGACCTTAGATATCGCTAGTGGGACAGATATTTTTGTTATTCTCCCTGCTCTTTGGTTACGGCAGCAAGGAACATACCGGTGGGACTTGTTTATTCTACATTGTTGCCTCGGCAGTTAGGACCATTCCGGTGGGACTTGTTTGCTCCATATTACCGTTCCGACATGTAGAATAGACATTCTGGGTATGGCACGCAGTGGGACTTTGTGCATCGTTTTCTGTTGGTTGTTTTGGCACGGTGATAAGAGACGTACCGTCGGGACTTGTCTGTTCCATATCACTCTTTTGATGTGGTGAGATGGGGTTTTCTCCTGGCTCTTTGGGTACGGCAGCTAGGAACATACCGTAGTCGGTGGTTTAAGGCCCAACACGACCATGGGCCCTTCTGGGTATTAGAATTTATGAGGCCTATTCCTTGACATGGTTGGCGGACATCAGCCGTGGTATTCTCCGTTATCAGAGGGGCTTTTAGGTTCGGTTTGGTCTTCATTCATTTTTTTTGTAGGTTTCGGCAAGGATTACATTTTGAGCAGACAGGTTGTCTCCTCAATTTGTAACTATTTTAGGACGTGGCTTTGACTAATCCCATGGTAAGTTTCACCGTTTGTGTCTTAATTTAGAGTTCAAGACACAAAACTTTTGTTCATCCTTTAGTTCGGTGAGATGAACAGGCACCTAGTACATTGTTAAAGAACAAAGCACAAGACTTTGGCCATCTTTTTTGGGTAGGTGTGATGGACAGATCACCGCATTGTGTCTTAATTTAGAGTTCAAGACACGGAACTTTTGTTCATCCTTTAATTCGGTGAGATGAGCAAACACCTAGTACCTTGTTTAAAGCACAAGGCACAAAACTTTTGTAGTAAGTTTCACCGTTTGTGTCTTAATTTAGAGTTCAAGACACAGAACTTTGTTCATCCTTTAATTCGGTGAGATGGACAGACACCTAGCACTTTGTTTAAAGTACAAAGCACAAGACTTTTTAGGGTCACATTTTGGAATGTAGGCCGTTTGTAAAGAAAATGCTCCATGAATGTCCATAAGGACGGAACACTCCTTTTACCTTGGCCCGGTAGGACAAAACATTTTGTGTACATTTTTAGAAGTTTTGGATTTTGGACTTTGAAATTTGCCTTTTTATTTAGGGATTTGAGAATATTTAGGGAGATTTGGTTTTAATCTTTTATTTAAGCTATATTTTTAGCTTGGTATAGTTTCTTTTGGTCATATGCTTTTATGCTTTGGAATAAGATGTGTGTTGTTGTTTTTTTTTTATTGGACTTGGATTTCATTTGTGGTTTTCGACTTAGGGTCATTTTTGGGAAATTTTGAAGGGTTTATTTTATTTAAAGGTTAATTTATTATTCTAGGGTTTTGACTCAGGGATACTTCATAGTGTTCAAAAGAACGAAGTACTCCGTCGAGTCTTGACCCGATGGGACATGGTATATAGAATTTTATTTTTTTGTTTGGACTTTGATTTTGGTTGGTATGTTAGAATTAGGCTAGATTCTTCGCTGAAGAGCGCTCCATAAATGTTCCAGATAACAGAACATTCCTTTGGATTTTCATCAAGTAGGACGTGAAATTTTTATTTAGTTTAGTCCCCTTTTATGGGTTATGGTTTAGTTTGGGTTTTGAGCTCATGAGTTTTCGGACTTGCATTGTGGAGTTTGGGGTTTATCTCGTAGCATTCAGATCCATCCTCCAGATTTGTTTGATGAGGTTTTGGTGAAGAGGACACCCTTCGAGGTCGCATGGATGGGCTGTCTTCTCGGCTTCTAATCTTCAAGGAATACGGTGTTTATGGGAGACTGGCGCCTTCAGAAAGCTTCACGCGGCGTGGTCCAGGTGTCTCCAATAAAAGACCTTTTTTTAGGTACCTGTAGAGCAAAATCAAAGCAACACAGTACCAAATTTCTTCGGAATAAACTATGAACGCACAATTTGAATTTTGGTGTTTAGTTTGGTCAAACATTGAATACCTCAAGATTAAACATTTCTTCATTATTTCATGGAAACTTGTGCAAGTATGATTTTCACATCTCAAATCAAACCAATGCAAATGATCATCACAATTTAATTCTTAAGTTTTCGCTAAGTGGGCTTGTGTAACCTTTGGTTCTAAGGATTTCCATTTCGGCTTTAGGGACTCTAGTTTCTCCTATGTTAAACAACATGCAGAGTCAATTCCATTAGCCTGTTCTTTTCCATACTTTCCACGATTTTGTAAAGAATTTCATTAGAATGTCAACTAGTTTAGAGCCTTCCCGAAAATAAAATTTTCACCGTTTTATAATTCAAGTTGAGTGTGGGTCAACACACCTTAGGGTTTTACACAAGAGACATAAGTGGAAAGTCTGAGACTTCCTGAGCGGTGAAGTTCAATTAGGATAGATTTTTTTTGTTTTGTTTTTTTTAATATTTATTATTATTATTATTATTATTATTATTAGGGCATAAAATTTGCGACAAAGGGTAGCCAGAATTCTGTGACACTTGAGTCTCCTGCAAGTACAGATATCCTATAGCCACCCGCCTAGCCATCAACTAGGCACCACTTTAGTTCCCCTTTTTATATATTTTTTATTATTTTTTTGTGCAGGGCATAAGATCTGCGACAGAGGGTAGTCAGAATTCTGTGACACTTAAGTCTCCTGCAAGTACAGATATCCTATAACTACCCGCCTAGCCATCAACTAGGCACCGCCTTAGTTCCCCTTTTTTGTTTTTTTTTTTTGTTGTTGTTGTTCATTTTTTTTTAGAATATAAACATGATAGCATAAAGAACATAAATAAAATTTAGGGTTCAACCGCTCATTTTATCACTTAATATCAAAAGCACCCTCATGGTCACACTATTTTATAAGTCCAATTGAGTTTGCTCGATGGTGTACCAAGCATTTTAAAAGCAAGATCATTCAAGACTCAAAATAAGTTTACACAGTCTAATGATACCCTTTTTGAACAAAACCACGTGTAAAGTATAAATCTGTTCACTGGGCAAAAGGTTATGACCTTGGCTAACAGCAGTTTAACAATTATAAACAACCGAATTTCGAGCTCCATTAGCTTCAATTTCCATACCTTTCGGTCCATTGGTACGGTCAACCATACCTAAAACAAACCTTGACTACCATTTATATTTTTTTGTTATTTTCGCGTGGACATAACATTTTATTTTATTATTATTATTTTTTTTTTTGGTCAACCCCTTAATTAAAGCACCATACAGAGCAGATAGAGCAGATTTAATAATTTCTAATTGGTTTATATGCAAACTACATGGATCGGATGCGACTAAATAATGCAGCAATTTTTGGTTCTTTTTTTTTTTTGTTATGCAACAAAAAGCATGTCATGATGCGATTTTAAACATAATTTATTCTTTATTTCTACTACTTTAAGTTGAACAGAGCGTTCTTTTTTTTTTAAAGGGGGTAGAGAGAAAGAGGTTAGAGGAATACCAAATTAATTTAAGCTTGCTTGTTATTGATTTTTTTGCTTGAGTGAGAAGTAATACTTGAGCATGAGATACCAATTCGAGGCACGGTGCTGACTTATACCGAAGATCTCAAGGTAGAATACCGGACACAAGACACGTTGTCGATCCGATACTAGATGGCTTCTCTCTTTTGGTTGTTTTTTTTTGGTTGGTTTTGTTTAAGGAAAAGAAAGTACTTGAGTATGAGATACCAATTCGAGGCACGGTGCTGAATGATACCGAAGATCTCAAGGTGGAATACCAGACACGAGACGCGTTGCCGGTCGGGTATAGGAAGGTTATTCTCTTTTTTGTTGGTATTTTTTGTTGTTGATTTTGTTTAAAGATGAGAAAATACTTGAGGATGAGATACCAATTCGAGGCGCGGTGCTGAATGATACCGAAGATCTCAAGGTGGAATACCAGACACGAGACGCATTGCTGGTCGGGTATTAGAAGACTTCTCTCTTTTTGGTTAGTTTTTTTGTTGTTGGTTTTGTTTTAGGGATGAGAAAATACTTGAGGATGAGATATCAATTCGAGGCGCGGTGCTGAATGATACCGAAGATCTCAAGGTGGAATACCAGACACGAGACGCATTGCCGGTCGGGTATAGGAAGGTTTTTCTCTTTTTTGTTGGTTTTTTTGTTGTTGGTTTTGTTTAAAGATGAGAAAATACTTGAGGATGAGATATCAATTCAAGGCGCGGTGCTGATTGATACCGAAGATCTCAAGGTGGAATACCAGACACGAGACGCATTGCCGGTCGGGTATAGAAGACTTCTCTCTTTTTGGTTAGTTTTTTTTTGTTGTTGGTTTTGTTTTAGGGATGAGAAAATACTTGAGGATGAGATACCAATTCGAGGCGCGGTGCTGAATGATACCGAAGATCTCAAGGTGAAATACCAGACACGAGACGCATTGCCGGTCGGGTATAGGAAGGTTTTTCTCTTTTTTGTTGGTTTTTTTGTTGTTGGTTTTGTTTAAAGATGAGAAAATACTTGAGGATGAGATATCAATTCAAGGCGCGGTGCTGATTGATACCGAAGATCTCAAGGTGGAATACCAGACACGAGACGCATTGCCGGTCGGGTATAGAAGACTTCTCTCTTTTTGGTTAGTTTTTTTTTGTTGGTTTTGTTTAAAGATGAGAAAATACTTGAGGATGAGATATCAATTCGAGACGCGGTGTTGACTGATACCGAAGATCTCAAGGTAGAATACCAGACACGAGACGCATTGCCGGTCGGGTATAGGAAGGTTTCTCTCTTTGGGTTGGTCTTTTGGTTGGTTTTGTTTAAGGACGAGAAAATACTTGAGGATGAGATACCAATTCGAGGCGCGGTGCTGACTGATACCGAAGATCTCAAGGTGAAATACCAGACACGAGACGCATTGTCGGTCGGGTATAGTAAGACTTTTCTATCCTTGTTTGTTTGTATCAGGCTCTAAATATCAACCACTGTTGACTCAGATCCTGACCATATTTCTTTGGGCTTGGATTTAGGTTTGGTTTTGGACTTAGTTTGGATTTAGACTTGGTTTTGATTTTGGTTGTGAGTTTGGATTTGGTTTTGACTGTAGTTTTGAATTTAGACTTGGTTTTGGTTTTGATTGTAGGTTTGGATTTGATTTTGATTGTATTTTTGGATTTAGACTTGATTTTGGTTTTGATTGTTGGTTTGGATTTGGTTTTGATTGTAGTTTTAGATTTGGTTTTGATTGTAGTTTTGGATTTAGACTTGGTTTTGGTTTTGGTGTCTGCTTCATTTTTGTACAACTTTGACATGAGAGCTCTGAGTTTCCCTTGCCCCCAGTTTAGCCTTAGCATTCTCATTTCAGCTTGGACTCAATTCAGGTTCTTGCCCTGAGGAGGCTGTTGAGATTGAGACCTTTTGAGTGTTGTTGCTTCGTCCTTTTGAGCCATCATTTGGGATTTCGTCATTTTCTTCTACATGAGAGATTGCGTTGCTGGTAGCGGACCAATATTCTTGCTCCTTATGATCATCATCATTGGTCTCACTTTTGTTTTTGGTAGTTTGAGGGGGTATTAAACTGGCTTTTGTATGAGGCATGGGGTTTTGTTGAGCATCCTTAGGTAGCGCGAGCTCACCCTTTTGGATCATTCCTTCCACCACATCCTTGAACACATAGCATTTTTCAATTGGGTGTCCGATGATCCTATGATATAAGCAGAACCTAGGATCATCGGTGTTTTTCATTTCGCCTGGTCTCTTGCTTGGAGGAAGTTCCAGTCTACTTGAGATTTGGTGAAAAAGACTCCTTGTCTCTTCTACTCTGAAAGAGTATGGCTTGCTCATTTGCTCAACCAGGGATGGTCTTCTCGCCTTTGGCAGTGTCTGGTTGATATCACTTTTCCCTTGAGAGCGAACATAGTCAGAGGTGTGACCATGTCTGCCCGACGCCTTTGAGTCCCCGACTCTTTGAGTTGGTATAAGGCTTTTGGTTGTTCGAGCCATTCCATCTTTTGCTTTGCTGCTCTGGTGGTATTGAGACCATTTATCTGGATTTATCCCTCCGTCTTTCTGAAAGGAGTGTGGTTCATCCTTTGGTTCAACTGGAGTCAAGCATTGTTGATACTCCTTTAGATCTTCTGTTTGGTCTGGTTTATTGAACTTATCCCGGAAAGCAATGACCATGTCGCTCCATGTTCTGATACTATCCTCTTCAAGGGAATCATACCACTCGAATGCAGGACCAGCAAGGCTTGCTGGGAATTGTCGAAGCATCCAAGCGTCGTTTCCAGCTGTTTGGCCACATAACTCAATGAAATGAGCTAGGTGTTGGCCAACACGATCCTCTTTGATTTGATCCCCAGTGAACATTTCAAAGTCAGGGATCATATATCCATCTGGATATTGTACATTATTGTACTCAGCAGGGTAAGGTTGTTTTATGTGGCCGTCGAAAGAGGCCATCACGCCTTTGTTTCTTTTCATTTGTTTTAAGAGCATCCATATCACACCATTTTCTTGTTGGAGTCCAACCATTTTCTGGTACATTCCAATATTTTCTTCTTTCAGTGCGGCAATCTCACCACACATTTTTCTATTCTCTTGGTAGAGTGCAGTAATTTCGCGTCGCATTTCACCCTTTTCTAGCCGAAGTATTGCAATCTGACCATCGTGCATATCCAGTCGCTTGCTCAGGCCTTCTAAAGTGTCTTGTTTAGGGTGACCGGTCAAGGCCGACACTTCTTTAATATTTTCATACGCCTTTGATTCTCCATTTATCCATTGAAGAGGGTTTTGGACGACACATGATATAGGTATTGGGTTTTCCTCAATATTGTTGTCTTCGTTTGGCGGATCATCCATCGAGAGTTCATCACATGAAATATGAGAGACCATGTGGGATGAGTAAGACTCCCCCAGCGACTTTTCTTGTATTTTGTTGCTATTGTTTTTCATAGAGGTCCTTGAACTTCCTGCCACTCTCATATTATTAGAAAGTCGGATCATCCTAGTTTCTGCTTTCTCTGTTTCATTTTCACATTGGTAATGCCAATCCTCTGGTTTTAATCTTTCATAGTTGTCAACCTTGGTTAATAAGCCATCGATTGTGGTTTCCATTATGAGGAATGGTTTGATTCGTCCATAGATATTTCTTATTATCATTTCTACCAAGTCAGTTTCAGGGACCGGTGGTTTGCAAGAAAAGTTCATTTTCCAGATCCGGGTAATAAAATCCCTAACAGATTCCTTTCTCTTTGGTTTCTCATTCGCCAAATCAGCCATTGTAATTTTTCGGGTATGGATTGCAAATCTTCGACAGAAGGCATTTGCCATATCTTCCCAGGTTTGGATACTATTTTCTTCTAGAGAGGCATACCATTCCAAGGCTGGACCTTTTAGGCTTAGAGGGAATTGGCATAGCAGGTAGACTTCATTTCTCACTGTGTCCACGCACTTCAGTCTAAACTGGACCAAATGTATTTCGGGGCTCTTTTTGGTTCCCATGCCATCAAACAATCTAAACTTTGGTATCACGTATTCCTCTGGATAGCATACCAGATCATACTCCTTAGGATATGGGCTCCCAAATCTCTCCTTAGGCTGTATGAGGTGACCTAGCCCGGATTGTTGCAATCGACGATTTAACATCTCATCCATTTCCTTTTCAATCATGTTTTGCACCTCAAGAGACACTGTTGAGTCATCTCTTGGCTTTTCATTGTCCCTTAGAATTGACTTGCCTTTTGTGTGGTCAGTCTTTCCCTTTAAAGCATGACCTCTCCGTTCCTTAGATTTAGGGCTTACAAAACCGATTTTCCTGGGATGTGCATCCATCTTCTCATGGAGGAAATCTTGCCACAATCCTCTTTCAGTTATAAAATCTTGCATACTTGCGCACCATTTTGATAACCGAGTATTCTCTTGCTGAACGGTCGCCAGTTCATGACTACCTTGCTCTAGCATTTGACTACTTTTGGAATCCTTATCATTATCAGAGGATGCCCCCAGCTCAAGGCCCCTTTCTTCACTTTCTACAGGCTCTTCACGAGACACCCGATCAGATAGAGAATACTCACTTCCTCCTATGTCACAAGTAAAAATTCCTTCCTTGCCATTTTGGGTTTCCATTATATTGCTTTCGCCCTTCGGTTGAACTTCATTATTAGAAGTGGTTGTACCATTCATGACGGAGCTTTCACTTTCAGCTTGTTTTGTTTCTCTTTTAATTCCTTCTTTGACAGGAATCCTATAATCACTTTCAGACCCACTTTCGTCTCCTAGAAGATCCAGAATTTGCTCCAATGACAAATCTTCGAAGTGTTGGCTTTGCCGTGAGACCTGTCGACAGTCATCCTTTTGACTTGGAGTGTGCATAGGAGTTTCTGATATTTCAGACTGGTCATCATACTCTACATCCATTGTACTGGCACTGATAGATTCTGCAGGATCCTCTGCTACACTTATCATATGAGCTGTGGCATTCTCCTCTAAACCTTCTGATTGTTCCATGATTTTCTTTCTCCTCTCAAGTTGAAAGAGCGCCATGGTTTCTATTTGAAGTTGGAGATATCGCACCACATCAAGTTCATGATTTTGTGGAGCGGAGATGCCATGGCTACTCTTTACCCCTATATCTTGACCTTTCGACTTGGTATGCCAGTCATTCGTCCCTTGTATTTGAGATTTAGCCCTTTCTATTTTCTTTCTATTTTCATTCAAGGCTCTTCCCTCGTTCTTTACTAATATAGACGGGGTGGCCAGTATATCAAGAGCAGAAGTGCCAGGCATTTCGCTTTGTGCTTTTGAAAAACTGCCCCCTGGATATTGTTCATCAAATACATGCTCTCCTGTTTCCCGGGGGGATGATGCCAACCCATTTTTGGTAAGTATGGGAGAGATTTTCATTTGCTTTCTAGGAAAACTGCCCCCAAGGCTTCTCTTTACCTTCACTTGTTCTCCTGTGTTTAGGGAGGGGTGTACCAATCCCTCTTTAGTAGGTATGAAAAATTTTTTCTTCTGTCTTTCAGGAAAGTTGCCCCCATTATGTAGTTCCTTTAGCACCTGTTTCTCCATTTTCTGGAAGGGACATATCAATCCTTTTTTTGTGAGTATGTGAGGAATTTTCCTTTGCTCCTCCGGGAGGCTGCCCCCAGTGGATTGCTTAATTGGAATAGGTTTTCCCATTTCCTGGGAGGGAAGGGTGAAGTTTTCGCTTGTTGATGCATCAGGACTCATAATCTGAGTGTCAGGCGGAATCAGTACACTAGTTATTTCTTTCCTTTGCTTCTCTTTTATCATTTCGGAGGTTTCATGACTTGCTTCCCTAGATGAAATTGTCTTTTCCAATATTCTAGTTTGAGGTTTCCAGATTGCTTTGACTTGGGCGACCGAGATTTTTTTCTCGGCAATCATCAGTGGAGTAAAGGAGTTCTCCACCGACGGATTTGGTTTTGGTTCAGGTGTTGAGTTCTTTGTGCTGGTTGGTTTGGGTGTGTCATTGTTTACGACCGCACGATTTGGCCGTGCGCCCATTCTAACCATATGCTTCTGGACCTCAGCACATGCTGCTGTGACTCGAGCGTTCTCCAGCTGGAGTTGCTCGAGTTGCCTTTGTTTTTCCTCCAGCTCCTTGCGAAGCTGGGCCACTTCATCAGACATTTCCTCCAAAATCTCGATTTCCTCGTCGATATCCTCATCAGATGGGTTTCCATGATCCGGATTCGGATCATCTTCCTCACTTGCTGCCTTATCACTGGTTTGTTGGACAATTTCCTCCACTACCGGGTTGTGGCTCTTAGGTCGCCCTACCCGTTTGGGAGATTTAGATGCTGAAGCCTTACCTTTTTGTCCTCGCGTTTCCACGGGGACACTTTCAGAGTAAGGAGGTTCTTGAGAACCAGTTCCCATCATATGAACTTCCGCCGATACCTCATCATCATCATCTGCGGACATATGACATACCAAGACAGAATCAACTTTCCGTCTCTTCTTCACCAGATATTTTCTTTTTCTTTTGTCTTTCATCATTTGACTCGCCACTTGGTTAGCCAAAGAAATATCATTTTCCTTTAGGACCCACCGCCTGGTGCCCCCTGCGTGTTGCTTAGGAGCTGGCATGGGTTCTTGTTGTTTGGGCCTCCAGGCCTGCTTCACTTTCCCTTCGGCCTTCACAGACTTGAGGTTGGGTTGCAGTGGCGGGAAGGTGAGCCGGTCAAAGACTGATGGTAGGTTGGCCACGGTCTTTTTTTCGGAAACAGTATGGTTCGCATCTCCCTCAAGGTTGTTCTCACAATGGGGAAAGCGGAGCCTTTGGTGCACCGGGAGCCCTAGTCTATCCTTTACGGACGGATTCTTAGCGTTGGCAGGGACCATAGTGACGATCCAACGGGACTTACGAGACTTTTTGATGATTCTGAAGGCCGCATGTATGGCCTCCACTGTCTTATGTTTCTTGTGGGTTATTTCCTTCGTCTCAAAGACCGGGGCATACATGGGAAGCTCCCAATCCTCCCTGAGACGCATCTCCTCTCCTCCCTTCTTGAGCACATGTAGGGGGGTGAAGGTGTTGCGAAGAGGCAGGTCAGTGACGGCGTCTGGTTGTTGGACCAGGTGGAGGGCTTGAATCCTCGAGAGCCTAGCCCTTGTCTTTGTTCCTTTTGATTTAGGAACAAGAGCCTCTTTCACATGTTGAGTTGACATTTTCCCTTTCTTGTTGCATGGGGTGGTGTTTCCTGAGACAACAGTAGATGTTCCACCAGCGAGCATCGCCATTTGGAGTTGTGTGATAGCTTGGTCGGGCACTTGGAGAGTCCCGGCCATGGAGCCGCCACCATTCTTGAGATGTTCTCCAGTCACAATTTGACACCAAGTCACCATTGTTCCTTTTAAAATTAAGAGAACTCGAGATCAGTATGTAACAGGAAATTTAATAGACTCCTATATACTTTCATGCTTAATCCTTTAATTATTCCCTGATGAGAGGAGAAGAAGGTCCCACCGGGCGTGCCAGAATCTGTCTCGCACTTTTTCAGTCCAACCACAGAAGATCAGATAGTCCTCTATGGGGCGAAGAAAATGCGGATCAGATACCCCTTGAGTCCCCTAGAATTCGAACACCACTACCCGTTTTACGAACGAAAGATAGCAATGCGACCCTAGGGACCTCAAGAGTTGATTGTTTGTGTGTGGGTCCTTTCCTTCCAACAGGCGCAAGCCCCTGCTGTTAATTACCTCCGATCTGAGTCCGAGTTGGAAATCAGACAAGAGCACCTCTAGATCGGGAATAATCAAGTGATTAGGCATTAAAAGCAATCGGAGTCAGTTCTATTTTATTTTGATGACTAGCGTTTAGTGGGGTCTAAATGAAAGCAACACAAAATAGTCAAAAATTAAAATAGTGCAATGAAAACATTCGATAACAAACATAAACAATGCAAATTATTGCACTAGGTCAGGTTCTTTGGTCACAGTTTTGAGACACTTTGGGTCGTCTTGGGTTGACTTTACTTTGCTGGGTTGGGCTTGGTGCCGTCACTCAGATTTTTTTTGCTTGATACTAGAAAATTTGGGTATCCTAGATCAGTCCTCAATCATTCGGGGATTTAGAGATTTTTGAGGTTTTCGTTCAAGTCTCGAGTACAGATGCACTATGCCTCCTATTGACAATAACTCTTGTGTTGCCGTCGGTTGACTTTTCCTCTAGTCGTCTAGTCGACGGAATTTGACTTTTGAGTTTTGAATTTTTAAGTTTGAATTCTTGAGTTTTGCTCTTGGAATTCGGACTTTTAAATTTGCAGTTTTAAGTTGCCTTTTGGAATTTACACTTCTGAGTTTGGACTTTGGACTTTTGAGTTTTCACACTTTTAAGTTTAGACTTTTGAATTTGGACTTTTGGGTTTGCACTTTTCAGTTTGTACCTTCTTTTTATTTTTAAATTTGGACCTTTAAACTTGCACTTTTGAAGTTTCATTTTGAATTTATATATATTTTTTTATCTTTATTGTGATATTTTTATTTGCAGACCATAGTGTTTGATTGTACCTGTTGTCTAGAATATTTTATTTATATATATTTTTTGTCCAAGTGTACCTGCTGTCCAGAACATAAAATGTTCAAAAGATTTTGTTAAGAAAATTAATGCCTAACTTAATCACGTGAATTTATTATTACCATTTTACACATTCTTTTAGACTTTAATTTTAAAGTGTTTTATATTTTTATGTTTGACCATGACATGATATATCAAAATGTTCTTCATATTTTTCTTGACGTTTTGATATTTTATGAGAATTTTTCTAATTTTCTAGCTATTTTTAATGCACTTTTGAAGTTTTCAGTTCTGCAGAATTTTATGATTGGTTGTGATTGTGTTGTTTTGCTGTTCTATTGTCAGTGACCCGTTACACTAGGGGCGCCACAGAAGATTCGTTATGCGTTGCTGTAGTTCTGCACTGATCAGATCGCTTGGTTTGCGCTCGCGTCCGTGCTCCGAGTGGGTTCAAATCAAATTGTCCTCCTGGGCTCCATCAGTCAGTGGGATGCGCTGATACTCCAAGTCTGGCCAATGTTTCCTTCATTTTGATCTTCTTCCCTCCTCCTTTCCTGTTGACTCGACGGACGCGGGGGTTGACCTGGCGACTCAGTTCACCTCTTAGTCCGTGGTTAGGTTTGAGAGAGACGCCTTCCCTTCCTCTACGTGATAGTCTTTTCAATTTTGGGTTTTACCTACCCAATCGATTGTGTTTCACTCTTACCCCAATTGGTGACCTGGCAATGGATTGGCAAGGCAATTCTTGGATGCTTGACAGCAAATTCTGGCTGGGGATTGCTCATCAAGCATTACAAGTATCTTATGAAGTTATTGGCAACAACAATTTCAGTGGGGGTAACTCAATTTGGGTTGCAATCCAAGCTATGGGTTTGATTTTGGTCTGACAGGATTTACAATTGGAATCTAGTTTTGACTAACGATATTCACTTCTAATTCAATAATGTGCCACAATGTTGCTCATGTTGGAGATGACTTAAAACATCACTGTAGGTATACGTTGGTTTGATTTTTGGGGCTTTGCTGGGTACCATTTTTGCTTTGGGTTCCAATACCTACGGTCAACCATCTTATAACAATTGGTGAAAGACACCTCACCTCAATTTTGCATTCATTCATACCTCATAATCAATGAAGTTAAATATTGGAGACACCTTACCAAACAGCCATTGAAATTTACTCTTGGTAATCACCTTTTCTTATCTGAATCAGGTTATAAAGTGTTGACATGCCAACGTCACTTTATTATTTGAACAGACTATTATATGGAAAGGTACTTGATTTTATATATATTTTATGATGCTTACTGGACCTCCTACAATTATAACAAAAAGGTAACTCTTTTGTTTTTTCTTTTTTCTTTAGGAACAACACACACTCTTCCTTCTTTAAAAAAAAAAAAAATTGTCACGGGGGTTAGACTTATGCAGAAAAAGTGTACTGACAAGGATGCAAGCTATATATATATTTGTCTATGTGTTTGAGTTTTTTTTTTTGCAAAGTACAATAAAATCCCTTTCTTCCTTCTTTTGGGAAAGCTTATCAATATTAGAAGTATACATTTTATTGAAACTAAGTGAGATACTCTCTAGAATATCATGACAAAACACTGTTTTTTCTTTTTGAGGGGTAAAATGAAATTCTTAATATCTATCAGACCTTTTTTTGATATTTTCAATTTAACCCTTGCTGTTTTGCATATATTTTTTTACTCAACCTTGACTTATATTACTATTGCCACTACTAACTCAAAATGTCTATTATTAAATTATTAGAAGAAGTTTGAAAGATGTATGTGTCAGGGGTATGTTTCCGTTCCCAAGTATGCGCTCTCAGGCAAGCATCCCTTGTTCACAGCCACATACCCTAGGCAAAATTGGACTATTTTTTTGTCAAGATAAGTTTGATAATATATGTATTTAGCAAAATAAACTCCATTTGCTGCATGTTAAGACCCTTTTCAATATTAAAACATAGGCTTTTGTTTTTTTTTTTTATACACGCCCTTGGCTTCCTACTTTATTATGTTTTTCTAACCTAAGGCCCTTTCACCACTTTGCTTTATGCATAACTCAAGAAATGATCACCATTATTGTTGAAACACAGCTAGGTGTATGAGTGTGCGCTCTCAGGCAAGCACCCCTCACACATAGAGCCATGTTTCTTTATAGAACTTTATTACTGTTATTTTTTTACACTTTCAAGACTTTAAAAGACTCATTGACATAGGCAAGTGTGCGCTCTCTGGCAAGCACCCCTCACCCATGCCTTTAAGCCCTGAGCTAATATTGGTAAGAGATCTACATGAGGACTTCTTTTGCAATTAACACTTAATTTCAACAGAAACAAATGAAGCAGAAAGTAACACAAGCACTAGAAGTAGAAACCAGGAGAAAACAAGACTCTTAGAAATTGAACTTGGATATGAAACTTAGTACAACAGGATTTCTACCTTTCCTTTTTGGAAAATGCTCCTATTTTGTTTGAGAATTAGATTACAAACGCAACTCAAAAAAAACTGGCAGAGTTTTAGCTTATGACTACTATGCGCTCAAAAAGAATCCCCCCTTTCTTCTTGGCTATGGGTCTTCTTTTATAGGAGAAATCCTTAGGGCTTGACTTCATTCTCTTGACACATGGCAGCATCTCAGATCCTTGAAACTTGATGGATGGTAGAGATATGCAGATGGCAAACCGACTTTCTTTCCTTTTCCTTTCTTCACTTGGTAACTTTTACTATTTGGTTTACTTCCCAATCACTTCATGACACTTGGCATTGGTCAATTATCAAGGGGCCAGTAGCATAACGTTTTCTTCTACTTCACATCCCTGACCGGTGGGTCCCCATGTCATTTGGTGTCGGATGGGGATAAGATCATACCTCGCTGTCCTCTATGTCTTGGAGAGGAGGTAATGATCTGGCGCCATAATGGGGGTGTACAGATGGCATTCATCCATGCCTTCATAGGCAGTGGATGATTTGGATGGTCTTGTAAAGGGATCAAGCTTTGAGTTCATGGTTGAGGCTAGGCAACAGATTTTTCCTTTTCTCCATTCACTTTATTTGAATAGCTACATGGATCTTGGACTGGAGCCATCCATAGTTAATATGAAATTTCACTAATACCCTTCATCCCGTGTGTACATGGTCTCAGGTAGGAGGGTAAAATGGAATTGATATTTCACTCATCTACAGTTT
This sequence comes from Rhynchospora pubera, assembly GCA_028095005.1. Lineage (NCBI taxonomy): Eukaryota > Viridiplantae > Streptophyta > Magnoliopsida > Poales > Cyperaceae > Rhynchospora > Rhynchospora pubera. Next base: position 55,500,806 of record CM051462.1, read on the forward strand.
ACCAATCAGCAGCACTTGGTTGGTTATTTTCTGTGTTTGCTGTTCCATTTCTAGTAAGAGGGGTTTTACTTATGTCAGATGGGAGGATGTGCTGTCGGTTCCCAATTGGCTGAGAGAAATCAATCGAATTAACTTGTGAAGGAAGGAGGGGTAGAATTGGGAGATTATATTCTTCTTCCTTCATTGGCTAAGTACTACATTCCTTGTCTTCTCTGCATGTTCCAGATTTGCCCCTGGGCCCACCAGAGAGAACTCATGCGCTGCATCTCAATAACTTGTGTCTTCAGGTTTCTTTTGTTTCCCTTTTGTGACAACTGATCCTATCCAATGCTCAAAAGAAGGTATTTCGATTCCATCATCTATCCATGTATTATGTGATGTATGGTGAGATGTATGCTTGTTCCAGAGAGCATGCTTTAGTCATTCCTTTTTCATATTCCACGCCTTTTATCATCTTCTGATCATCATTCAATGTCTTGTACTATGGGGACCAAAGAGGGCATACTTTTCACTTTTCACCTTTTTACTTCTCTCAAGTCCAACCGAAACCAACATCATCTCCAGTGGATTTAGGAACTTACATTATTTGATTTCCATCATTACAGCATCTAAGTACCATGTTTAACATTCCTCATTAACCAATTGAATTTGTTGACTATTATTATGCCAAGTTTGACCAACAGTTGACTGGTTATGGCACCAATGGGCGTTCTCATCAGTTAGGCGTAATTTGATTGCAATTGGCCACATAGAATGCATCGTTACACATCCAAGAAGGTGTTTGAACCATGGATTTGATACTTCACTCATCCAATTTGCTCAATTTTGAGTTCTTCTTTCCCACTGGCTTGATCTTCTATTTTGAAATTAGGTGCCATAGAGTTCACTATAGGGGTTGGAAGTAGTACCAATGTGTTCTCCTCATCATGAGCTTTCCAGCGGTATCAAGAACATGAGAAACGACGGCGGGGATCGCCGGCGATGGTTTTGTCAGAGGCACGGGGCTCGTGTCCTTCACCGATTTTTTATTTTCTTTTCTTTTTTCTGTTGAGTGTGGGGCCCTGGGACGAGAGCCAATCAGGGGTCGCCATTTGTCTCGAGCAGAGACGCTGGCGAGTGGGGTCGAGTGCGAGAGAGCCAATCATGGCTCGACACTTGTGAAGAGGTGGATGGGCAAAACAGATTGGAGAAGAAGGTTGTTGTCTGAACCTCTCCATTTCCGTCTTAATGGAGCTGTCCATTTTCAGCTTTAATTGAATTTCAATAATTGTTTGATTTTTTGCTCTTCTTTGAAAAATTAATTGGAGCCTTTCTCTTCGTTATTTCGACACAAAATTTAGCACACTTCTTCATAAAAATGCGGAGCACCAGATGGTCATGAATTTTCCATTTTTAGAATTTTTAGATTAATTAAATGAATTTTCTAAAGTTTATAGAATAATTCACATAATTAATTTATTCTCGCATCCTTGCTGCTTCCTTCTAACTCCTTGCTTTGTCCAATCATCCATGATATTTATATCACCTTTTCTCCTATTAATATTGAATATTAAATATCAAATTAACACAATCGCATGACAAACTGTATTATTTTTAATATTAATATCGATATTATGGTTTTAGTGCAGAAGCATCTTTTGCTTCAAAAATTGACCCCCTTCTTCTGAGAATCTGGACCCGTCATACATTGATGGGCCCCATTTTCACCGCCTTGTGAACTGTTGAAATTCTATCACGTGGCAAAATTTAGAGGTAAACACATACATAATTCTTTCTGACTACATTTATTTGTCACTATACATATCTTAAACTTATAATCAAATGTGTACCTTGACACTGTCAACATAGTCCATGTTCAGGTGCTATGGCGTTGTGGTCATCAACTTACCATTTGTTAGCCTAAAAAAAATCTCATTTTTAGCAGCCAACCACATCTTGAATTTGCCAAAATTCTATTGAAAAAACTACATTAGCAAATTAACAATCAAAATAGCGAGATAACAGGAAAAAAAGTTTTCTAAATATTACAATGCCCAACATGCTTCTGTTATTCCCACTCAGGAGAATAACCGTTGTCGGTTTAAACTCACAAAGAACTGACAGGGACCTTTGAACTTGCCAGTAATATATGGACCCAAATTATACGTCTACTTTCTGATGCAATATATCTGAATAGACTTGCATTTTCAATAAATAACATAAATGAGTGATAAAGCAAAGAAAACTCATTTGAAACTGGCAACAGTAGCCAGCACGTCATAAAATATCAATAATTATGAAGGATAATAATGTAAGCCCAACAAAATAACACAATTAGCAAGGGTGTCAAAATATCTATGAACCTACATTTTCGAAGAAGCACCTGAAATTGAATCTAATTTATCACACAGCACAGCAGAAATTTGTCCTCACGCGAAAGCAAAATGGGGGAAATTAATACCTATAGAATATATCAATTAAATAGGCAACATATGCAGTTTGTGCAAATTTTTATTGTTTAAAACTTGGAAGGATCATTGGAAAGGAAAAATGCACTCATGCACTCAAATGAATCAGCTAAATTATACTGAGATTTACATGAAGCCTAGCTGAACGCAACATACTTCAGTCGAACTCTATTCTTACAACTCAAATGTTTCAGAATTATTTTTAAGCATGGCTAATATACCCTTACCCATATGCCCAAACTTAAGAAAGCAATGAAAAATAAAGTCTCATTTGCAACACCCTTTATTTATCGATAAACAAAAAAAATTATAAAAGAGAAAAGGAAAAAAACATCAGAAAGTTACGAAAATAAACATTCTTTCTAATAAACAGACTAATGGCGTAATATTGTTGAAAGAAGAAAAATTATATAAAATGATTGAATGTAAATAAACAGACTCTTAAAACTTGAATTTTCTCATTCAAACTTATTCCTCCTAATTGTAAAATAAATGACATGCTTTTTCATTTGTAATTTATAAAAAAAATTCGACCTTGAATCAACTGTAAGAAAAGATTAATTTTCTATACCAAATAGAATTGTATCAGAATTTTATTCTAATCATAGGAAAAAAAAAGACGACAAATCAGGAACTAAAGATATTAAGCACAAATTTGAGAAATAACCTTAGGAATCATCCTCGAACAGCTGGTACCACTTCCTGTAACCTCCATCCATCGTCCTATGCATGGAAAATCAATGAGAAGTAACATTAAGAAACTAATGCAAGTCTGTTTATTCAACAATGACCGCGTATGAAACATTACAGAAAATAAAATTTGTACCTAGCTTGGAATAAATCTGACATAGAAAATTGTGAGGGGATATATATATATATATATATATATATATAGAGGATTGTTAAAATGCTATGCATAGCACAGATGGTCTTCGTACTATGGATTCGTTCTTGCATTTCATACTTCAAACGACCGATCCAAACCGTTCATTATCTTCTACATATTGAAATCTTATTAGAAACCAAATTTTACATTTTTTTTAATTTTTTTACTATTTTTCTCAGATTTTTTAGAATACTTAATCTAATAAATTCTGGACCCTTCAATAACAGTGATTTTTAAAAATCTGAGAAAAATAGTAAAAAAATTCAAAAAAATGTAAAATTTGGTTTCTAATGAGATTTCAATATAAAGAAGATAATGAATGGTTTGGATCAGTTGTTTGAAGCATGAAACGCAAGAACGAATCCGTAGCACGAAGGCCATCCGTGCTATGCATAGCATTTTAGCAATCCTCTATATATATATATATATATATATATATATATATATATATATATTGCTCTTATTACCTATCATTAATCAAAGAAGGAACTAAGCACCTAGCAGGTCACTTAATTGCATCGATAACAGATATATTAGATAAAAATTGTTTTAGACATAGATTTAGAGACAAAAAAAACTATTATTTACTCATCTATAAATATAAAATTACCTTGGCAGTTCAATATACATATGAATACCTCAATTTTAAGATACATGACAGCATAAAAATTTTTAAAATTCCATAATAATACCTTCATTTTTTTCCTGGCGAAGCACTTCATGCAAAATAAGACAATGCCAGAGCTCCATGAGCATGTAGCAGAAGTTCTCAAACTGGAAAAAAGCATTTAAAAACTTAGCAATCAACGTAGATACTTGAGTTGTTGAACACATGAAAAGCAATAGAAGTGCTAAAAAGTAAATTGTAACATAGACCAAAAGTTATTTCTCAAAGTACTAAAATCTGTTTGCGACTTGTAAAAAGTTATATACTTTTTTTCTTAAAACTTCCTATTTTGTCCTTTATTATATCTTTTGAGCTGTTCAATTTCAGAAAATTTCATAATATAATAATCTTAAATACTATATATTTGAGCTGGCGTGAACTTGAGAGGCTTCATATTGATAGTTTATCTTACTGGTATGAGTTGGTATGCTGCAGAGCCCTTGTTGTAGTTTTATTTCTCGAGTCCTCAATCAGTTACGCAGCACATAGCACAAAAGCTCCCATGTAGAGCAATAAATTGATAGCAACACCATAGCCACTACCATGGTACCTGCATTCGAGAAGGAAACATAATTGATCAGCCTAAAATCCAAAGAGGAGCGACTGATCTTCCAATTGATTGCACTGTTAATATCGCAAAAAAAAGGAAACCTCAGGGGAGGGCAAATAAACAGGAGAAATCAAAGGAAAAATTCAGGAGAAGCAAGTTGATTCGTGCTCAAAATAAACACACCTGATTCATGCCCAAAATAAAATGAAATGGGTGAAGCGAGTTGTCGAACCTGATTCATGCTCAAAACAGAACTCTTCCATAGGAGGAAGTGACATTCTGCTTATTTCCTTAGTTGAAGTTTGCAGCTAAGATCAGAATCTGACGGCGAAAAGCGGCAGCAGCGAGTTCTGTCACCTAGGGTAGGGTAGAGAGAGAAAAAGGGAGAGAGATGATGATAAGAACAGAAGAGATGCCAAGATATGTAAGAACTATACATTAATTCAGAAAAAAATCTAGTCTTTAAGGTAAAATTTTACTCAAAATGCAAAATTGCAGTGACATCCTTGTTCCTCTTTCTAAGCAGTAAGCTCTGCTGTTATAACCTAAATCAACAAAAGCAAATAAAGAGTTGTTCCAATACCAAATAAACAGCCAAAATTTGCAAGTTTGGTTTTGTGAAAGATTTTCATGTCATTTTATTGTATTAAATGTCAAAAAAAAATATTGTTGTTGTGTGATTGAACAATCGAACAACAAATAAACTGAAGAATGATAAGCAATAATGAAGCCACACATGTATTTTGGCAAAATCAATAATTTAGTCTTTCCTTTTAAATAAATAGCTAATTTGGTAGTAACTTAATTTTTTTTTAGAAAAGTCTAACATTGATCTAGACCACTGATCAAATTTACTATTTTATCTGACAAGTTTACTCTTTTTATATGGGTGCTTTATAAGTAGTATAGATTAGTAAAAGTCTTGTAAAAAAAAATGAATGCATGTTTAGTATCTCTGTTAAATTCTCGCTATTAAGAAAAGTATAAACAATACTATAATTATGAAATATAATTATTCTTCTGACGAAAAATAAGTGTCAAACTCCTATCTATCATCGAATGAAATTAATTCGAGTATAATTACAAGATTCGACATATAACTAGCCGGTAAATTGCCAAAATAAATAAATAAATAAATAAAATTAAACAATCTGCAACCTATAAGCTTAAAAAGAAAAAGAAAAAGAAAAAAAATTGTAAAAAGAAAGTGTAAGAATAGGCAGATCCCATGAGTCAGCAGGTGAAATTTATGATCTTATAATTATAGTTATTAATAACAATAACAAATCATTAAACAACTATAATAACAAAAAAAATCAAAATAAAAATGTAAATTAAAATTAGGATATGATATCCTGATTTGGCTAGGATGTCTATTGAACTTAATGCAATTTAGAATCGTACTGGTACAAGTAAAAAATAAGATAAATTTCAATTTGTATTGATACTTAGTTTACTAAATAATATAAAATAAAATACTATAATATAATGTTTCTCTTTGAAATTTGAACGAACTTTGAGGTGATCACTAGTGGGGCCGTCGCGCGTTGCGCGACCTATTTTTTTCTCTCATCTATTTTTTTTGTTAAATTTTACTACTATAGTCATTTATTTTGTTGTTGAGTTTATTACATCTACAACTCAATACCAGGAATTACACCTAAACCCCATTTAAGCTTGGAAATTTGTACCAGGAATTACACCTAAACCCCATTTAAGCTTGGAAATTTACAAATTTCATGTCTGTTATAAAAGAAAATTCTATTTTTCTTTACTTAAACTCTCAAAGTTTTTCAGAATTCACAAACTCATCTATGTTTCCATACCAGAACCTGAAATCTCGTACCAGGAATTGGTACACAACCTAAGCCTATATCAAAATTGCATCTAGAGCTCATCGTGCCCCCACAGACCTGTTCATACCAAGATATACACATTTAACTTCATTTACATTGTGTATACTAATCATGGCCTAAATCCATATCAAATGATATATATAGAGTGTTTATTATACAATCTGAACTTAGTCAACACAACCAATTCATTTATAAAATGGTATCACACATTTATAAATTGCAATTCTTACTTTTTGAGTGTGCATCAGGTGATCTGATTTGAAGGTTTCTTCATCATAAAATCATGCGCATCAATCTCATTGAAGCATCGACCTATTATGATTTGCAACCTAATATTTAGTAAGCATGTTTAATTCATATATATATAGAATAATTGGAACTACCAATGCATAAAGAAAAAAAATTATACTTCCTCAGCAACCACATAGCTCATTTGGCTCCATGCATCTGTATGGTTATGATTCTTGGTGATGCTTTAGCCTTCTCATATTTTCCTTTCCACTGTTGCACACATGAGTCAAATCGTCAAAGTAATGCTCTTGTATCCTATAGGTTGTTTAAAGAAGGTCAAATATTATATTGAAGATACAACATTCATGTGGTTTTTTTTTTCTTTAAATTAGCCCAGAGGGTACCGTTACATTAGTATAATGATAAATAAATCATACATTCATAAAATACAAAATATAGAAATAAATGAATTAACGGTCTAAATTATCACCAAGGGCACAACACAAACTATAGGTGCGCTATATGTATGGAGAAAATTCAAAGTGCATGCTATAATATATATTTTGTTAAAAGAACTCATGGTTCAATTCACAGTAATTGAGTTTTGAGTTCTTTCTATTCTCTTATCAAACATCCAACTTATATCTATAGTGCTATTCTCGGGCAACACGCGATCTCCTCTTTCTTAATTGATATATGTGAATAATAAACAACGAAGACGTTATATTGATTTGATTTTAATAATTTATCGTAAAAAAATGCCACTCAATCATAGAAATAGAAATACTTGCAAAATACCACAATGCACAATGCGCATGACCACTTTGTTCCTCACAATTATCACACCCTCCTAGACTTCACTATTTGGTCTATTACGCCAGCATTATTATGAAGGTACTAAACCTCAAAATGACTCAATTCCCATTAAAGAAAACACATATTACTATGCCTTAATGCCATCGATACACAATAGACTTGTCATTTTGCATATTACGATATAAGTTTCTAACAATGAGAATAAATTTTTAACACAAAATAAAAAGATGAAAATTCAGCCTTTTTCAATTCCAAGGGGGTAATTTTAAAATAGCACCTTCAGTAATTAATTTGTCGCTAAATAACCTATATATCCTTGCCAATTAGCCAATCCAAAATAGAATGCAGCAAGGATAAACATACCAACACATAACATGTTCAGGACTCAAAGTTCTTTCACCAAGACTTGATCTTTTGTTTAGGAGCTGAATATAGCTTAGAAGCTCAACCTTGTCGGTGCATTACTCCATTATACGGTCAGCCTATCAACTATAGTTACCAGAATGAATCAAAATTTAAGAACAACTGACCCACGCATATAGGAACATAAACCAAACAATTGAATTAAAGTGAGCCAATCCCCAAAATTCAGCCATGTATCAATTCCTCACTATATATGAACTTATGAGAAATCTCCATATACATACTAACCTGAAAATGAGATGAGAAGAAATATAGAAAACCTTATGATGCTCCTTCAGTGCAATCAGATTCTAAGCAATATCACATCCATTTCTTATCCTGAAATGCAATCAAATTATAAGTTATATCATGATTAGCACACAAAAGAATTTCGATATTTGCAATCACATTAAAAAGAATCTGGCATGTTCTTTAGGGGCATGTTTGGAACCACAAGAATAAGGCTTTGTTCAGAATTAGTTATTTTGAATGTTGCCAAACACATCTCCGAATAAGATGAATAAGCAATTCTGCCCCCTTATTCTAGTTCTAGCATTTTGCTGGAACTATATTGGAACTACGCCTCGTGACTCTCAAAATATTAAAATATTCGGACACCAAAGATTAAATAATAGAGAAATAGAGGCTTCAACCCTTCGTACATGTCTCTCCCGTAATTACCACCCCCGTAGTTACCACCAGTAGCAATCCAGGTGGCGCACTGCCGCACTCCTCTGGTGGCGCACTGCCGCACTCCTCTTCCAGGCGGCGCACTACCGCGAAGTGGTTGCCACCGACGAGTTCGTCGTCGATCGCCGAGTCGATTGATCTTCGTTTCATTGTCCTCGTCACCGAGTCCAATAAGTTTCGTTTCTATTTTTTTCATTTCTTTGTTGCTTGATTTGTCTTCCGATTGATGCATTCTTTCATTTCTATCATTTAATTTTAGATTTATAACAGCCCCAAATAAATGACACAATTTTGTGCCAGTATTGAAGAAGACATTGATGCTTATTGTTTTAGCTTAACTAGAACAAATTGAGAGAGTACTTAACTGAATAAATTTCAAGATATTGGTCTTTTAACTCAATTTGTACTAGACTAGACAGTGCTAGACATGCACGATCCGTCTATCCCTCTATCAATTTTTACTAGACAGTGCTGCAGCTGCAGCTGTCAATTTAATTTTTAGACTCAAACTGTCACAATTTCAATTTCTTCCTTTAAATTACAATTTCAATTTTAATTTTTTAGACTCAAAATAACATTACAAACAGTACTTTGTAAGTTGATTGGTTAGCTAGAATTGTGATGCTGATGCACGTTTTCACTGGTACACTGGCATAGAAGCTTGAACTATTTAATTATATACGTATTTGTGTAGTTTAATTAATGATGAATTTTGTTTCAGGTGCTACGGGTGGCTATATGGAGCACCATTGGAGGTGCAATGAGAGATAGGATTTGATAAAATCATGTTTTTATGTTGCTAGTTTCAAATATAATCCATTAGCACTATTAGAGGATGTATTTAATGTGTTATTAATTTGCTTTCATTACTGGTTCTGTCAAATTAATGACATATTTTTATTTTATATGACACTTCTTAGTTTGATGAATAAATATTTGTAATTTATTATTGGTCCTATTTAAAGCACAGAAATGCTTCTTAATTTGTTAGATGGCGTCAAAATGAAGATAAAAGGCAGAAAAAGTTAGTTGAAAAATAAAATACAACAAATCATTATTTTATTATTTTCTCACTTGTTCTTATTCTTAACCAACCATCCAAACAACTACCTACAATTCATGAATAAGCAATTCTTCACCGTTTCTTATTCACCACCCTTGTTCTGGAACAAGCTATTCTATTCTTATTCACCATACTTCCAAACACACCCTAGAATAGTAACAGAATTAGAACGAAAAAATACAGCAAGGGGTAAAACTGAAAATATTTTGCTATTTCAAACCAAAATTTCTGTCGGTTTAACATAAGAAACTGACCAAAACAGCATGTTGAGCAACCTCTTGTAGATGGTCTTGTAAGTCACTCTAGTAATGAGAGAAAGGATGGCAAGAGAACATCAGGTTCTGGATAGTTGAGCAACAATAGCATGTAGCAACCTTCTTAACCTATTAAAAATTAGATTGAGAATATTTTTCCACAGTTACAAATAAGGAGTAACCTTAATGAGGAAAAAAAATAGTTTGGAATGTTCATGCACCATGATTTTCTAGCACTACAAATCTGTATTGAAATATATAAAATTATTGTCAATTGATGTTTTACTTAAACATCAATCAAATAACAGGAAATGCAAACATTGGAATTGAAGTCATCCATACGATAGACAAACCAATTTGGAAAAAATAAAAATCTAATGAAACTAATAGAAGTATAGCAGAGCTTTTTAAATTAGCGTCATATGAAATCATACTAATTGTACTGTTGATGACACTAATTATGTACATGTATATAAAGGACATTTACTATATCCTTATTTACTTTGAGAATTGTAACCAAGATAGGAATTAAAACACGAATCGCATAGAAATAAACTACAAATAAAACTAAAAACAAAGGCAAAGAACACAACTGACTTAGAAACATGAGAGAAAGGAGCGAGGAAGAGAGGAGGAAGCGACCTGGGAGAAGCACCACACAATGGCCCCCGAACGCTCGAATAGCGGAACCTGCAACCTCCAAAAAAGCCCAAATAACGAAAGAAATAAGCTTACCATTAAGAGAAGCAATAATTCGAACATGAAAGTAAAAATGTTGAGAACTTGAAAAAGGCAAATAGATTTTCTTTCAGGTTTGGACCTATCAGCTACCTTTCTTGTAAAAGAAGAAAAGAAACTGAAGGTGAAATTTCAGTAGCTTTTTTGTAACTTTTTTTCAGTAAAAGATTTATTTGTGATATTTCAACATACCTGAAGGTTTCTTTGCAGTTTTTATAGGCTTTGATAGATCAGGCTTCAAACCATCTCCAACTTTACCTGAAAAAGAAAAAAGAAGATTTTAGTTTTCTTTATTTGGCATGCAGTCAGTATAGAAGAGGCAGTGAAGAGGACTGTCGTGAAATTCTATTTTTGCAATTCATTAAAGGCGACCTCTTCCTCCTCATCAAAGGCGACCTCCTCAATCCATTATTTCTTCTCATCTATTTTTGCAATTCTACTATTACAGAGTTTTATTTGTAGTTCAGTTAATTATATCTATTAACCATATTGCAAATTAAAAAATTATGAAAAAAATAATAGTAAAAATATATGTAGAAAGATAGGAACATAAATGTTCAAGAGTTTTTTTTTCATGCTCTCTTGCTCTTCCTATATCAATAAAAGATAATTGTTATAAAGAAGCTGAACAAAGAGATGAGGAATGTACTGAAAATAAGATAAAACGTCACAATGGCTAATGAAATACTTGTTTTGCTTGTTTGTTCAACAAATAACAGTATAGAAACTTATATAAAAGCAAAACTGAACAATCATGCTTATAATATTGAATAAGAGAAGCACATGATATTATGAAATATTTAGTACCAAATAGAGGAATTGAAAAATATATTAATGAAAAATTAAATACTATTTGGAGATGCTGCAATACAAAAAGAACTCTAGAAGATACCAAATTTTTTTTCCCTATAATTGAATTTATTATATGGCCGATTGGAAGCTTTCCTTAATTTCTTTTGTTTCGGTTCTAATCAATCTGTGCACAGATAAATGAATTTCTTATATGGCTGTATAACTGAAAAGCTACATTTTAGATCTTACCTTTCAGATAGGTAAACATAAAATAGATATGCATAAGACGTATGTTCTCATCATCATCGCTCTCTCTCTTTTTACTTTTTTTAAAACTTGACAGAAGCTGTCAAGAGATATTCGTCAATTGTATTTCACCTCGTCCATTGTTGCAACCTGATACACGAAAATTGGTTAATATGTTCCTACCATACATAATTCTTTCTGACTACATTTATTTGTCACTATACATATCTTAAACTTATAATCAAATGTGTACCTTGACACTGTCAACATAGTCCATGTTCAGGTGCTATGGCGTTGTGGTCATCAACTTACCATTTGTTAGCCTAAAAAAAATCTCATTTTCAGCAGCCAACCACATCTTGAATTTGCCAAAATTCTATTGAAAAAACTACATTAGCAAATTAACAATCAAAATAGCGAGATAACAGGAAAAAAAGTTTTCTAAATATTACAATGCCCAACATGCTTCTGTTATTCCCACTCAGGAGAATAACCGTTGTCGGTTTAAACTCACAAAGAACTGACAGGGACCTTTGAACTTGCCAGTAATATATGGACCCAAATTATACGTCTACTTTCTGATGCAATATATCTGAATAGACTTGCATTTTCAATAAATAACATAAATGAGTGATAAAGCAAAGAAAACTCATTTGAAACTGGCAACAGTAGCCAGCACGTCATAAAATATCAATAATTATGAAGGATAATAATGTAAGCCCAACAAAATAACACAATTAGCAAGGGTGTCAAAATATCTATGAACCTACATTTTCGAAGAAGCACCTGAAATTGAATCTAATTTATCACACAGCACAGCAGAAATTTGTCCTCACGCGAAAGCAAAATGGGGGAAATTAATACCTATAGAATATATCAATTAAATAGGCAACATATGCAGTTTGTGCAAATTTTTATTGTTTAAAACTTGGAAGGATCATTGGAAAGGAAAAATGCACTCATGCACTCAAATGAATCAGCTAAATTATACTGAGATTTACATGAAGCCTAGCTGAACGCAACATACTTCAGTCGAACTCTATTCTTACAACTCAAATGTTTCAGAATTATTTTTAAGCATGGCTAATATACCCTTACCCATATGCCCAAACTTAAGAAAGCAATGAAAAATAAAGTCTCATTTGCAACACCCTTTATTTATCGATAAACAAAAAAAATTATAAAAGAGAAAAGGAAAAAAACATCAGAAAGTTACGAAAATAAACATTCTTTCTAATAAACAGACTAATGGCGTAATATTGTTGAAAGAAGAAAAATTATATAAAATGATTGAATGTAAATAAACAGACTCTTAAAACTTGAATTTTCTCATTCAAACTTATTCCTCCTAATTGTAAAATAAATGACATGCTTTTTCATTTGTAATTTATAAAAAAAATTCGACCTTGAATCAACGGTAAGAAAAGATTAATTTTCTATACCAAATAGAATTGTATCAGAATTTTATTCTAATCATAGGAAAAAAAAAGACGACAAATCAGGAACTAAAGATATTAAGCACAAATTTGAGAAATAACCTTAGGAATCATCCTCGAACAGCTGGTACCACTTCCTGTAACCTCCATCCATCGTCCTATGCATGGAAAATCAATGAGAAGTAACATTAAGAAACTAATGCAAGTCTGTTTATTCAACAATGACCGCATATGAAACATTACAGAAAATAAAATTTGTACCTAGCTTGGAATAAATCTGACATAGAAAATTGTGAGGGGATATATATATATATATATATATATATATATATATATATATATATATAGAGGATTGTTAAAATGCTATGCATAGCACAGATGGTCTTCGTACTATGGATTCGTTCTTGCATTTCATACTTCAAACGACCGATCCAAACCGTTCATTATCTTCTACATATTGAAATCTTATTAGAAACCAAATTTTACATTTTTTTGAATTTTTTTACTATTTTTCTCAGATTTTTTAGAATACTTAATCTAATAAATTCTGGACCCTTCAATAACAGTGATTTTTAAAAATCTGAGAAAAATAGTAAAAAAATTCAAAAAAATGTAAAATTTGGTTTCTAATGAGATTTCAATATAAAGAAGATAATGAATGGTTTGGATCAGTTGTTTGAAGCATGAAACGCAAGAACGAATCCGTAGCACGAAGGCCATCCGTGCTATGCATAGCATTTTAGCAATCCTCTATATATATATATATATATATATATATATATATATATTGCTCTTATTACCTATCATTAATCAAAGAAGGAACTAAGCACCTAGCAGGTCACTTAATTGCATCGATAACAGATATATTAGATAAAAATTGTTTTAGACATAGATTTAGAGACAAAAAAACTATTATTTACTCATCTATAAATATAAAATTACCTTGGCAGTTCAATATACATATGAATACCTCAATTTTAAGATACATGACAGCATAAAAATTTTTAAAATTCCATAATAATACCTTCATTTTTTTCCTGGCGAAGCACTTCATGCAAAATAAGACAATGCCAGAGCTCCATGAGCATGTAGCAGAAGTTCTCAAACTGGAAAAAAGCATTTAAAAACTTAGCAATCAACGTAGATACTTGAGTTGTTGAACACATGAAAAGCAATAGAAGTGCTAAAAAGTAAATTGTAACATAGACCAAAAGTTATTTCTCAAAGTACTAAAATCTGTTTGCGACTTGTAAAAAGTTATATACTTTTTTTCTTAAAACTTCCTATTTTGTCCTTTATTATATCTTTTGAGCTGTTCAATTTCAGAAAATTTCATAATATAATAATCTTAAATACTATATATTTGAGCTGGCGTGAACTTGAGAGGCTTCATATTGATAGTTTATCTTACTGGTATGAGTTGGTATGCTGCAGAGCCCTTGTTGTAGTTTTATTTCTCGAGTCCTCAATCAGTTACGCAGCACATAGCACAAAAGCTCCCATGTAGAGCAATAAATTGATAGCAACACCATAGCCACTACCATGGTACCTGCATTCGAGAAGGAAACATAATTGATCAGCCTAAAATCCAAAGAGGAGCGACTGATCTTCCAATTGATTGCACTGTTAATATCGCAAAAAAAAGGAAACCTCAGGGGAGGGCAAATAAACAGGAGAAATCAAAGGAAAAATTCAGGAGAAGCAAGTTGATTCGTGCTCAAAATAAACACACCTGATTCATGCCCAAAATAAAATGAAATGGGTGAAGCGAGTTGTCGAACCTGATTCATGCTCAAAACAGAACTCTTCCATAGGAGGAAGTGACATTCTGCTTATTTCCTTAGTTGAAGTTTGCAGCTAAGATCAGAATCTGACGGCGAAAAGCGGCAGCAGCGAGTTCTGTCACCTAGGGTAGGGTAGAGAGAGAAAAAGGGAGAGAGATGATGATAAGAACAGAAGAGATGCCAAGATATGTAAGAACTATACATTAATTCAGAAAAAAAATCTAGTCTTTAAGGTAAAATTTTACTCAGAATGCAAAATTGCAGTGACATCCTTGTTCCTCTTTCTAAGCAGTAAGCTCTGCTGTTATAACCTAAATCAACAAAAGCAAATAAAGAGTTGTTCCAATACCAAATAAACAGCCAAAATTTGCAAGTTTGGTTTTGTGAAAGATTTTCATGTCATTTTATTGTATTAAATGTCAAAAAAAAATATTGTTGTTGTGTGATTGAACAATCGAACAACAAATAAACTGAAGAATGATAAGCAATAATGAAGCCACACATGTATTTTGGCAATCTATCTGACTCATCTATGAGTAATAAATAGATAGGCATGAACCTCTTGCTAGTTTGTATTGACTATGGATTTATCGTAATAATGTTGAGCAAAAATCGAAAAGAGGTGAAAATAAGTAATACCGACAATCAGGAGCTTTTGAAAGCAAACAGCAGACCTGGAGCTTATCCTTTTGCACCCTAATGAAAAATAATTCTCCTCATTATCGGCTCAACAGCTGATCGAGAAAGAAGTCCAACACTGTACCCAAAAGAAAGAGAAAAATTACAGCGCTACATCTCCTTTGTCGCTTCTTTGACAGTACTAATCCAACAAAGAAGAACCTGGATCAGAAGCAGTTAAGGAAAATGGACAGAAAAGAGAGAGAAGGTCTGAAATGGGTACTCACCTAGAAGAAGAGGAACAATGAACTCGGCGGAATAACTCCGACTGAGATGCGAAGCCCCACAATGACGATCGAGACGAACTAAATCAAGAAGGTACTGATCTGCTAGAGAAAACCTTACCAACAGGAAGCTTATCTTTCAGATCAATGGTCGACAGCGCAAAGAGAGGGGCGACAGGGCAGGTGGCGAAAAGACTCAAAAGAGGGAGGGATGGTGCGAGAGTACGGAGGAATGACATCGAGAAAGAAAGAGAGGAGAAAAGAGAAGAATTTAGAATTGAGAGCGTTACTGTGTTAGAGAGAGGAAATCGAACGGAGAAGAAGGAAGCAAGTAACGACCAGGATTTGGAACCGTACACATTGCATCCAAGTCCTGCGATCTGACCAACCCAAAATGAACGACCAAGATGAAAGACTGTTCCAACCACTGTTTACCCATAGTTGGTCAAGGCAGAGTCAACATGCGGGCCTTAATATATTAAATGATGATATTGGTCGTCATAATAATATATCAATATAATAAATTATATAATCCTTGAAAATATATAGGTTAACTGTACCATGTGGAAAGGAGATACCTTCTGGAGATTGTTATTGTAAAATCTTCCCAATAGAGATTTCCGAAGCCGCCAGCTGTTGGAATCAAAATTCAAACAGAAAATAAGGAAGTCTCAAATTTGAATCTGTCTATGAAGCAAGTCAGAACTTGTTGCGTTCTTCTGTTAACACGGGTCGTTCTTTTGTTAACACGCCTTGTACGCAGGAGGTATCCACACAGATGGTCACAAAGTAACGGCCACAGGAAGATCTTCGTCAAATAAATGAGAAAATCGGACAAGTCACCCACAACCAAGAAAAAGAAAATGAACAAAGCAATTAATAACTCCCATCCATACCCTCCCTACTTTATACAATTCGGTGGAACATTGCAACTCAAAAAGTATACCTAAATTTACCGAAGCGGACGTTTGAATCTGAGATCCCACTAATCCCGTCGGTATCTGCATGTAAATGAGCCACGTCACGTAAGAGTAAGAAGTCGTAAAAAGAGAAGGTGAATGAAATATAAGCGAGAAATGCCGTCACATCTCTCCCACCAGCATGACCACCCAATCTAGGGTTTCCGACCTCTCTAAATAGCACGCAATTCTGAGGCACCATCGCCCCAAATTTAACCACATAAAATCCGATTAAAGCTACAAATTTGCAATTTCATCTTTGAACTCTCTCTCTTCAATTCAAGAAGGAACCGAACAATTTTCGAAACGCCAACCAAAAAAAAAGGTTTAATCTTTCTTCTGTGGACCTTCATCGACTTGCAGTTGCAACGCCAGTTTCAAATTCAGACCTTCTACTTTTTTTAATTTTTTCTTTTGTTTTGATCTTGACAACTCCATTAGTAGCGCTATAATAACTCACTCACAAGGGGAATCTTGACATAAAACTTTCTCCCATTTGAACTTTTCTGTGGACAGATCTCTCAAAAATTTTGATTCCAACGATTTAGATCTGTTACAATTAAACTTTTGGAAGAACAATCCGACGAAAACTTCTCCGAATTCGAACTTTGTTGAATCCTCGCCCCTTTTGACGCACAGATCTGTTAGATTCGAACTTTTGAAGAAAGTTCGCAACAAAGACCCCCATCTTTTTTTATTTTGGTTTTGGTCCAGATATTTTTACCCACAGTAAAAGACGTATTTTCAAGAGAGATTTATCAATTTAAGGACAATTTGGTGGATCTGGGACCAAAGGACCAAATTTCTCATAATCAAGGTCAAATTGGAAGGATTAATCAAAGTGAGTTTGGTTGGAATAACAAATTTGATGTTAAAATCAAGGGGATATTGAATCCAACCATAAATTTGACCGGGATTTGCCTTAAAAAAATGTTCAAATCACTTGTTTATATTGCAAATTCTCTGGTTGGAGAAGTTGAGGTGTACCCCAAGAACACAAACTTGATCACCCCAGTAAGGGAGATCCGGATCTCCCATCTGACACAACCGAGTGATCGGTGCCCACCACTTGCTGTACTCCACACCGTCGGATCAGGCGGTGTTTGCTTCTTGATGGAGTGTAAGGATGAATCTGCACCTTTGTTTTCCATGCAGACAGCTTGCCTCAGAGAGAACAAGGTATAAGTTCCCAAAAAGGAAATTACCCTAAAAGAGAAAATTAAACAGGCTTAATGATGTCAGAAAGGGAAAAACTGTAAAGGAACAGAATTATGATAATTGCAGTAAGATTATTTTCCCTTGATTTGAATATTACCTTAGAGGGTACTGGAATATGAGTACATGACACATGCAATTGCACCAAGGAAATGTGACTCTGATGCTACCTCTTGAAAGGGAATATGCTTATGCCAGTTCACTTTACATGAATTTTTTCCCTATCATTGCTAATTAACAAGGGACATTGTGTTAGTACAAATTTATAAAATTTAACTATTCCTTTGCTACAGCACAAAAGTTACCTACTGCATAAAGCAACAGCATTTAACGTAATTAACTGATTTTTATTTATACCAGTCGATGATGTAGCCCTTAACGAACTGATAAATTATAGCTTTGTTATATGTTATATGTCCTTTGCAATCAACTTCTAACAAGATATTGAATTATAGAAGAACAATGTGAAAAATATTTCTTTCCTTTTCTGTACTTGTTTCTCATCAGGATTTATTTGCACAGTTTGTACATATTTACAGTATACTGATATATGGATTTTGAAAATAATATACAGACTGCAGTTATACCAATTGGAGAAGAGGAGATCCACTTAGTTGCCATGAACTCCAAAAAAGATCTCATGACTGGCACAGCAAAAAGCGCATGCTTTTGGGGTTTCAAGGTTGGCGGTGGTTTGTATGATTCAGGTCTCACTATGTTAAACACTAGGTGCCTTGGAATTGTTTTTGACCTAGATGAGACTCTTATTGTTGCTAATACAACACGTTCTTTCGAGGATCGAATTGAATCCTTGCAACGCAAGATAAGCAATGAAAGTGACGCACATCGTATTTCAGGGATGATTGCGGAAATTAAAAGGTATTTGCTGATGTAAATTTCTTTTGAAGAATTAAGGAAATCTGCTAACTACAGAAATTAAATAGCATAGAGTAATATATTAAAACAGCAGAAATCTGTACCAGTTGAAATTTATTATTATAGCGGTACAGGGGCGTAAATGGTACTGCAAGTGTGGTAGCATACCTTGTATTCAGTTGAGCAACATGTACAGATTTACATACCTTGTGGTAGTATACCTTTACTTCTGGTATACACCACTCATTTACATGCAGTGAGGCATGTAAATATTATAACAAGTGAATGAAGTTTAGAGCTACCCATGGTCTTGAGCGGATTTGCTGAAAGTCTAGTGCTAAGGTTTAGTTGGGTTTGCAGGTATCAAGAGGATCGATCTATATTGAAACAATATGCAGAGAGCGACCAAGTGACCGACAATGGGAAGGTGTATAAAGTGCAGTCAGAAGTGGTCCCACGGTTATCTGATGTATACCCGTTAATGACCCGACCCATTATCAGGCTCCCTGAAAAAGGCATCGTATTGACCCGGATAAATCCCTCAGTATGTCTGTATCCCTAGTTCTCAATCAATATATTTCTGTATTCTTTTGCAATAAGCTAGCAACTGTATTAAATTATCTGCAACAAACTCTCCACATGTTTTGCAACAATGCCGAATTTCTAAAACCAAAGTTTTGTTGAACAATAATCAAGTTAATTGGCCCCATTTTTTCCCCCATAAAGTTAGTCAAATTGCGGATTATAGCAAACTTATGAATTGATTTGAGTTCATGGTCTTATATTAGAAAAATATATATGCACGGGTGGACAAGGACTGAATGATGAATTTTTATAAGATGTTTCTTTCCACAACATCAATCCATGGTTGAATGCTATTCTTATTGCTTCAAAATTGTTGATTTTTTAAACTGCAAAAGCTCAAATAATGTGATAAGCTCAATTTTAAAGAAAGCCAAACTTTATACTGAGTAAATGGAACAAGGATATTGAATTCTTTTTTTCCCTTTGTTTACAATTTCAAGGTAAGGGATACAAGCGTACTTGTTAAGATGAGGCCAGGATGGGAGGAGCTACGAAGCTATCTGACTGCAAGAGGCCGAAAAAGGTTTGAAGTGTATGTTTGCACAATGGCTGAGAGAGACTACGCATTGGAGATGTGGCGGCTGCTTGATCCTGATTTCAACCTGATCAGCTCATCACTGCTTCTCGATCGAATTGTGTGCGTCAAGGCTGGTACAAGGAAGTCATTGCAAGGTGTTTTTCAGGATGGAACATGCCATCCCAAAATGGCTCTGGTGATTGATGATCGGTTGAAAGTCTGGGATGAGAAGGACCAGTGCAGGGTGCATGTTGTCCCTGCTTTTGCACCTTACTATGCCCCACAAGCTGAGGTGTAGCATTTGTTTGCATTAGTATCATGTTCTGCTTGATCATCATTTGATGTTCTTAACTAAAATATATTATTTTGCTGTATTTTTTTTAGGTAAATAGTACTCCTCCTGTATTGCATGTTGCTAGAAATGTTGCGTGCAGTGTTCGAGGCAGCTTTTTCAAGTGAGTCATTAGTTATTGTTTAATTATAATTAAAAGCAAACATCAAGTTGTGATCTAGTTTTAAATTTTTCTCACTGCTGTTTAATGAACATTAAAATAGACTTTAGACCTAGAGCTGAATCCATTAGATATATAAACCCTAAATCTAGCACATTCCTGACATTGTACAGGGACTTTGATGATGGGTTGTTGCCACAAATTGGGGCTGTTTTTTATGAAGATGATTTCAGTGGTTTTCCATCTGCTCCAGATGCTGGCAACTATTTAATCTCAGAGGTAATTTAGTTTACTCTTTCCAAGTCCTTTTTTAACTGATTTATTTATTAACCTATTTCTTGGTTAATACAGGATGAGAATGTGACAGCAAATAAAAATAAGGACCCTCTGGGCTTTGATGGAATGGCAGATGCTGAGGTTGAGAGGAGATTAAAGGTAATCTCTATTAAATTGCTCCTCATTTTTTATAATAAAAAAAATACTAATATGTGAAATTGAAATAGGTTTTTCAATGTATCATGCACATTACCCATCAAAGAAGACAAAATACATGTATCACAAAAAGGAATCATCACATTTTGTTTTGTGACACATGCCATGCACATGTTCAGTACATGCATATTGCATGAGTGATGAAAATGGAATATTTTTCTTCGAAGTTTACTACAGTTAATTCTACAATTCCTCATCAACTTTCTTTATCTTTATATTTAACAGGAAGCAACGACCGGTGTTCAACCTATCGATTCAAAACCTACTACCACATTCGACCCAAGGTTAGTACAACCTAATCAATACACAACGATGCCACATCCACCAATAGGAGCTCCAATAGTGGTGCCTCAACCACTTGTCCCTCTGGCAACCTCTCAAATTCCACCTCCACCAGTTCCCTTTCCAGTACCACTGACCCCAGCTGTTATTCCAGAAGTCTCGTCTGCTCAGACTTCTCAGGCAAGAGAAGAAGGTGAGGTGCCTGAATCTGAGTTAGACCCTGACACAAGAAGAAGGCTACTAATTTTGCAACATGGCCAAGACACAAGGGACGCCACACCTCCTTTCCCTGTGGGCTCTATTGCACCAGCTGTACCCGTGCCCCCAGTACCTGTTCCTGTTCCACCTGTGCTGATGCAGAGTATAAATAGGGGCCCACTGGGACCAGCACAGTATTCAATGGAGCCTGATAGAAGGCCTCCTTATCCTCCCTTCCCTTCTGATCGAGTCAACGGTCAAAACCAGAGATTTCCTCCTCCACAAGTAATCTAGTTTTTAATTAAATTTGTTGTGCATCTTTTATCCAAAGATTGTACTAGTGTTCATGTCATTAGTTTGTAATGATCGGGATTATTTTAGGTACCTCGTGGAGATGAGAAAGTTCGTCAGAGTAATGCACCTCCAAACCATAGACGGTCTACTGGTACCACCTACAATCCATTTTACACATTTAATTTTGTTGAGACAAGGATCAAGTATAGTAGCCAATTCTCTAATTACATTGTAATATCTTTTTGTTATTTGTCTTAATGATTATAGGTTGCATAATGCTAATTTTATACCTCTGTACTTTTGTTGGGCCAAAATTTTGATAATAGTTACTCAACTGATATACCTGTTCGGCTGTTATTATTTTGTTGAAGCATCCTTTCACAATGATGTGCTATTCGCATCCTGAAATTTGAAGTCCTCTTGTTGAATTTTTAATGCGTGAAAAGAAAAATTTCCAAATATGACAGTAATTAGACTTATAGATTTATGCACGAAATAAACGATTAAAAATGAGATTTTTCTGTGCTTTTGAGCACTGATCAAACACACATCTTTTCAATCAGGATGGGATCAACCACCCTCAAACAAGGAAACTGCTGTAGGTGCCTTAAGAAATATTGCCATGAAGTGTGGATGTAAGGTACTTACACTGAATACCATTGTCATGTTTTTTAATTTCTGTCCATAGACTATTCATTGGATCATTAATTTCTATATTGCAACTTTTTGTAAAATTATTATTAGGTGGAATTCCGGCCAGTACTGTGTGATACTGCAGATCTCCTGTTTTGTATTGAGGTACACATAATTTCAAATGTTAACTGTTTGCAGTAGCTGGTCGTACTTATTTGGTTATTCAGGGGAAATTCCATCATGGTTTCAATTTTTTTTTTCACTTATCTTTAGTATTGTTTTTTATTTTGTTTCTTCCAGGTTTGGTTTGTTGGAGAAAAAATTGGTGAAGGGACTGGTCGAACTAGGAAAGAAGCCCAGCACCAAGCTGCAGAAATTTCTCTTAAAAACTTAGCTAGTGAGTTTTTTTTTTTCCATACAAAATGTAGGACAATTTGTGACAAGCAAAAATTTTTCTTTCCCCAGTACTAGATTTTGCTTTGCGAGTTTAACGTGCTGAGCTATTTTATGGCAGATAAATATATTTCTGGAGCACTATCTGATCTGGAGAAGATCAATAAAGAAAATGGGTATGTTAAGGGCCCAAACTTATTTGGGTACAAAAGTGAAACTGACATGAAGGAAGACGGTGAATTGCCGAGTGCAGGCACATCTGACGAGTCGCGATACTTGGATCACAGAAATGCTAACTCAAAGCAAACACCCGCTTCTATTGCATCTCTCAGGGAACTAGTAAGATTGCTCACTGCTGATTTCATCTTGATTGGCCACTTCTTGTTTTTTCATTATTTAATTTGATTAACTTTTTTCAACTTCTAATTCTCTTTTTCTGTCCTTCTTTTAGTGTACAACAGAGGGGTATAGCCTGGAGTTTAAACTGCCACGGCCAGCATCAAATGGATCTGGTGTTGTTGCAAAGGTTTGCATTACTTTTTGCATGGGATTTGTAATTTTTATGATCATTGTTTTTAACTTTTATTTCATATTTTGCTGTGGGTAATCTAGGTAGAAATTGGGGGCCGAATAATGGGGAATGGTGTTGGGGCATCATGGGAAGAAGCTAAGATTCAGGTTCGTGGCCTGACATATTTTGAATTTGTCATCTTTATAAACTTAAATCTGTTAGGAGTCTATAGTATATTTTATCTGCATTAAATGTCTTAGCTTAATACCTTGTGCGAATTGAACCAATTTTTTCATTACCTAAGAAGTTCCATTAAATTTTTTCTCTTATAGGCTGCAGAAGAGGCCCTTGAAACTTTAAAATCCGAGCTGGGTCAACTTAGTAGGAAGCGCTCCAGCCCTCCAAGGTAACAACATTGGTATTTGATTTTGTAAAAATTTAGAGCGGAATAAGAATACAAGTGCTAACTATTTATAAGTGTTAACTATTTCAGGTCACTTGCAGCAAATCCAAATAAGCGTTCCAAGTCTGATTTCACGGGACAATTACAGAGAATACCTTCATACGGGAGATGATAAAATTGGAAAAGACCCAATTTTAGTGTGGGTGAACTTTTTCAGCTGTTTGATTTGCCCGGGGTGGCCAAGCTGTGGAGCTCCAGATGCATGGAAGTGGTGTTCAAGATTTATATATTTGTATTGATTGTGCCTGCCAATTTTGCAAGGTGGCAGCAATTAGTCGAGAGAATTGGCTTTGATTTGTAAATATTTTTCCCCTTTTTTTTTCCTGTCTTCTAGAAGGTAGAAATTAGATTTTCGAAGTTAGCAAATGTTGTCTCATTCTCCCCTTTCTCGTGCCCATGAGTTTACATGGAATGATTAATATTATACCAATAGTAGTTTTGGAAACCATATAAAAAGAGAACAGACATAACGGACTGAAGAGCAGAAAACTAGAAAAGGTCTATGGTTCCGTTTGGATGGCTTCTTCCCGGAATAAGGAATAATGAATAATCACTTTTTACCAATAAATTTATTTCTAACTATCCAAACTCTTCACAAAAGTTACACACTTCTCAATAAATTTTTTCCCTTCTTTCTTCTTTCTACCTTATTCTCAACGCATCCAAACGAAGTCTATGTTTCATCAATTAAGCTTCACGTTGCGGACCTACACGGCTACACCCATGTAAAAATATTGGCAAATGCAGACTTAATGTTGAGAAAATGTTAAAATGAAACACAAAATTTGCACACGTCTGAGTTGAGGTTTTAGTAGCCCCCTTCTCTTTATCTAGGTAGCTCTTGGAATAATATTTTTAAAAGTTGTTGCAATTCAATCTATTCTGCAAGCACACACAATGTTTTGTTGTTAACTTCTTAATCATCTATTCATGTGCACGTTTTCTGCAAGCAACAGCAAACATAAGCAAAAAAATGAAATTTAAATCGTAACGTGCTGTTTGGATGCTGATGGTGCCTGCAAACTTTGAAAATGGGCCCATTACAGTAGAACTAAATCTGGGGGCCCTGACTAACCAATCATCATCAGGCAACTTTTGAGAAGGGAACAAGAAGCGAACTGGCAAGTGGCAACTGCCAAAAAAGCTAAAATAACTGAAGAATGGAGATCTCTCCATAGGGGATGTGCCCTGTGCACCCTGGAGGGTGTCACATCATTTCTCATGTTTACAAGCACTCGATCATTTGGTTCGAATTAAACTACCAAAGCAGCTGAAAAACACAGCCTCTGGCCTCTGGCCTCTGGGTCTTGTACAGCCAATGCACTGGTTAAGGTAATCATCTTTGTTACATTAATTCATATGACTTGCATGCTGTCCTTCTGAGTATATACTCTAGGCATGTGGCTTATTCTTTTTCTGGGAATTTTCTTAGGGATGTTTCTAAACATATGTTTTACTTTGCATTCTTACTTTATTCTATTAGAGTGGATAATTGTTTCGGACATCTTTTTTTTGGTTTCATATAATGAAACGGTTACCATTTTGGTTACTTTTTTGAAAGAGAAAAAATTAAAGTGGATGATTGCCATAATATGCCACTACTTAAATTGCTGCATGGTGGAGATCACAAGTTCTATTTATGCTTTGATTTAGGTTTATCTATCCAATTATTTACAGAATTAGTGATTACTTTCTTGTTCTGTGTTTGGATGATGCTATCACATTATAACATTGTATGCTCACGACATGTATATAAAATAATAAAAGACTCCAAAATTAAAATAACTATAGGGGCCGTTTGGATCGCTTAGGAATTTGGGGAATTTGGGGAAGTTGCAATTCCTAGGAATAAATTTATTGGGAAGTGTGTAACTTTGTGAAGAGTTTGGATTGTTTATAATAAATTTATGGTAGGAAGATGAAATTCTCCAAATTCCTTGGACGATCCAAACGGCCCCATAGTTTGGAAAACAAATGTAACCAAGGCCCAACAAAAAGCATCTATCTTTAATCAGCTATGAAGAAAGAAAAAAGCTACACAACTAACTTCTTACAGCCTTATGATCTGAAATTGACAAGAAAAAAAGATGCCTTCTTAATTCTTATCCTAGCAAAGGGAGAGAAAAAGGCCTTTAAAAGTTGAAAATTACTAAATTTGGGAAACCAAATGATTTGCTTGTTCTTTTAAAATGGGGGCCCATTCAAATTCAGCTTGGCGCGTGGCTCTCAAAGGTTCCTTTGTTTTCTTTCTTTTCTCTCTCTTTTTTTTTCAATATATTTTTCAACTAGCTTTTGGACTTCATACTTCCCTAAAACTATGAACATCGGTTAGCCAAGTTAGCGAAATTAAAATCGTAGTTTTCTTAATTCATATACTAATGATCTCTGAATTGCTGTGTTAATGGTTTCTGTAATAAAATTTCTCAATTTAAATTAAATTTTATGTGTGAATAAGCTAAAAATTTACGGGATAATAGCATAACTATTTCATACAAAATGACCCAAATGTCAAACAGACAACTATTTCTCAGAAGACCTGATTCCCCTAAATTTGGCGTTATTATATGAGTGCTCCACTTTCTAACCATGCCAATGTGCAACAGTGTTATATCCTTGATCTAATAGTATTCTAGTTAAAAGATGTAGACCTTCCATTGACAGGTGTCCAGTCCAGTTCGTACGGAGAAAAATTGTTCAGCCAAAAGAAGAATTACATAACACGCAAATAAGTAACCAGGTACATTATTTATGCTGGTACAATTACAGCTCAGCGCCTCAGCCCCTCGGACCTGAACTATAAAAAAATAATAATAAAAAACACAGCCACATATATAAAAAGATACTGAATTTTATACTTCAGCCTTGCATCTTCATCATGTCACAACTTGGATCGTACAAAAGCACGCCACGAAAGATTTGACCAGTAAGTAGAAAATGGAATAGTGTTATTCATTTGTTCTAATTCAAATGTCACTTACCTACGGCTACGGGCTTTAATGTTAAAAAAAAAAAAAAAAAGATGTCACTTGACTGTTGATCAGAAGTCAACAAATTGTATTTGTTAATTTATTTTAATTAATTGATAAAAGATGTCTATTTAGGGTCGATGCTGCAGAGCGATGGCGAGATAGATGAAGATGTTAGTCACAGGATAAGAGCGGGGTGGGTGAAATGGCGACAAGCATCAGGCGTCCTATGCGATAAGAAAGTCCCGCAGAAGCTAAAAGGCAAGTTCTACAGGACAGCGATTAGACCTGCGATGTTGTATGGCGCAGAATGTTGGGCTACTAAAAGACGACATGTCCAGAAGATGAGTGTAGCTGAGATGCGTATGTTGAGGTGGATCTGCGGTCACACGAGGAAAGATCGGATTAGAAATGATGACATACGAGATATGGTTGGGGTCGCACCAATAGAGGAGAAGTTGATCCAACATCGTTTGAGATGGTTTGGACATATCCAACGCAGACCTCCAGAGGCACCGGTACGTATCGGAATTCTTAATCATTTCGAGAACACCCGGAGGGGGAGAGGGAGACCAAGATTGACATGGGAAGAAGCGGTGAAAAGAGACCTTAAAGAATGGAACGTCTCCAAGGAGTTGGCGATCGATAGGAGCGCTTGGAAGTTAGCAATTCATGTACCGGAGCCATGACGTAGGAACTTAGGGGTAGGAGCGATGTCATAGGTTTGTAGGTCCCTCTATTAGGTCACGGTCGAGGTCTAGGTTTCTACTATTACTATTATTATTAGAGGTATTATTATTAGTATGGCTAGTCTTACTATTAGTATTTTTTTTATTTTTTTTTTTTTTTTATTTTTTTTTTTTTATTTTTTTTTTTTTTATTTTTTTTTTTATTTTTTTTTTTATTTTTTTTTTTTTTTTTTTTTTTCGATGTGTTCTCTTATTGGGTTTCTTTCTAGCCTACCCCAACTTGTTTGGGACAAAAGGCTTAGTTGTTGTTGTTGTTGTATAAATATCAAAACAAGTTTTACTTACATCAAAATTAATTGAAATATGACGGCAAATTTTATTGCAGCTTGTTAACATAATTTTTAAAAAAGTACAGAATTTTCACTTAATTTATTATTTAAATCTCATTTCTGTAGAAATAAATGTTATACATGTTTTATTGTTTTGTGCAATATTTGTGCAATCTCATCTATTTTATGGGTGTTTGTTTGGCTCCTTGGTCCCATAACTCATTAAATATTAGCCGCAAGTAGATGTGGCTTGTTTATTTCAGATTAGATCTGGTCCAATAGCAGTTTAGTGCTTGTCAGGTACAATATCAATAATAAGCAATTAGAACCAAACTGGATAACAGATATCTGAAATGAACGATTTGGCTTTATCCAGTCTAATGCGCTGCATACAATCAGAGAGTATATGTACCCAAGAACTTGCTAAGGTGTCATTTAATTCTCTGAGGTCTCATTCAGAGAGAAAGAGGCTATATACCATGCCCTTTTCAAGACAGTGTCAGTGTGTCACATTTTTAGGCTTTAGCAATGAGACATGAGAAAAGACTGGCTGCTTTAGGCCTAACCGTATGCACATTTGATGCCTTAGGGTCAGTTGTTAAGTCTTTTTCTTATATAAGAGTATTTGTGTGTGTGTTGTAGGATAGAAAAAGAAAAACAAATTACAAAAGGGAAGTACCATAGCAAACATCTCATCATGGTCTCTTTTTTCCAATTTTGTTGGATGAGTTCAGAGTACCTGTTTTCCTTCTGTTTCAATTTTTTTTACAAATGCATGAGTACATAATTTGTCACCAAAAGAGAAGAAACTAAGATGTGCGTATGGAATAACGTAGCTGGGATTGCAACTGACTAGAGACTCGGTCTGGTCGCAATCGTTTTTAAGGGGCAGTCAGTAATAAGTTATTTATTGCTAGCATGCATAGGCAAAAACACATACTTTTATATTTAAACTTATGTATGTTTACATTGACAAGTACTAGCCACTGCTAATACTCTTACTCTTACGGGGACATTTGGATCATCTAAGAATAAAATTAAAATTAGTTATTCGGAGTAAAAAATATTATTTCTAAACGATCAAGAATAAGTTTTTTGAAATCTAGAGTGTTATTTTTAAGTGGTCCAACATCCGGATTAAATTTTTATTCATAAAGTGTTTGGATCATTTTTTTTAATTCGAATTAAAAAGTGATTGGATAGGTGTGGGAAGAAGTAGGAAGAAGTATTGGGAAGTGTGTAACTTTGTGAAGAGTTTGGATTGTTTATAAATTTTTTTCTTCTTCTTCATTCTTCTTCTTCTTTCTTCCAATGATCCAAACGCACCCATAATGATTCAAACACCTTAGGAATAAAAATTTAATTTAGATGTTAGACCACTTAAAAATAACATCTAGATTTCATCTAAATGCGGAGTGGTGTTTTCGGTATTTTGATGGGGGAGTATTTATTCAGAGTCACTAATTTCATTGTCATCCTATTTAAATTAGCAATAACTTTGAAAGTTCGGATCAGCGCACTAATCTCATTAATTTAATGCATGATTCAAATGCAGCTTATGTGTGTTTGGTAAAAAATATTGTTACCTCGTATTTTAGCCATCTCTCAACACTTGACATCATATCAGCTTGTATTTTTGCCATTTCTTGATAGTTGACATCATATCAGCTTCAAAATTTATAATGATATTCTCACAGAACAAGAAATGACGATTAATTTCTCCAATTGTCTAGCACTCTCATCCAATCTAAGTATTTATAGTTAAAATGTTACTTGCTAGGAACAAGCTGATGCAGATCAGTGGAGCTCATAATTAGCCTAATTTATAGTTCAGATGCACAATAGGTTAGAAATTTAAGAATGCACCTCTTTGGTGGAGATCTATAAAAGAGAATGCTCTTCCATAGTAGATTTCAAAATTCAAAAATGGTTACCAAGGATTATCTAGAGTACGCAATGCATTTAAACACTGGTAATTAAATGCCTATATGGCCGAGATGAGGATAGGACTAGAGAGCATAGATTCATTTAGCAATTACTTCATAAGCTTGAAATAGACAAATCTTTGACTTCATGCTCCTATAATAATCAGTACATCAAATCTAAACAGCTATAACATTAATTAGTTGCATTCGCTTTATAGCCTGGAAAATTTTTTAAATTTTAAATACCAAACAATAGATCCGAAGTGGTGATGTTGTGCAATGTCGAGCAATTAATATCAAGATGTTTGTTAGTGTAAAATATCAAGATGTTAAAACTTAAACAACAACAAATTGATTATAACGTATAGTTTATTACACCACCTTTTTCTTCTTCCGAAAGAAATTATTTTGCAAATTTGAATGTTTTATTATGTTTTGCTTCATTATTAGATTAAGATCAACAAATAAGATTCTTTATTTGTCAGATTATGATATGCATGTCTAATTTGTTAGTACTGATGATCTGCAGTAGTACTTATATCAGCTGTTACAGCTTGGATTTAAACACATCTTTAATTCAAGATTAAGCTTTAAATGTTGCTGCAATATTTATCTACTAAAAGATATTATACCTATCCTCATAATTAACAAAATAGCCTTTTTCAAGGGTACCCTACACAATATTAAAATTACGAAAGTCAAATTGGCAGTTTGTACAATCTGACAAGACATAACATGGGTTCTAATTATGGCCTTGGCCCACAAAGCCAGCACATGCTTTGGGCGAAATCCAATCTAAAGGTTTGTATTTTTATACTAATAACAAATACACCTAGATTTTTTTTTATTTAAAACCTTAGGAGTTATTAGCATTCCTTCTTTGTTCTTACGTAAAAACTAGAGTGGATGTCTATTTTTTTTCCCTTGCATTCTTGAATGAATGTGAGTTAAGAACATGGCAATAAATAAACTAATTAGACCGTCTACAATTTTAAATAATAGATTCTTCTGTACTTTCTATGCTTTATTATCTAGATATATCAATATCCATCCAAAAGAGAAGAAATCGCAGGAAACAGATATAAAAAAAAAAAAAAACTAAAATGTATCTCTCCCTTGTTTGAGACAACTGGAGAGAAGCAAAAAGCCTCAACCATGCGTATTCACTGTCTGTGTACTACCCGCGCATGTTCTCATCCATTTGCTAATGTGAATTATGAAATAATCATTATCGAATTCAGTACCAATTTGCATATTTTATATCCATATAAACATTGTAGAAGCTTCTTCCTCCCTCCACGCTAAAATAAAATAAAACGACAGTTAGCTAATGACAGAGGTTTATTGTACTTAAACAATTACATTTTTTTTAATAAAACTTAAACAATTACATTGAAAAAGTATAAATTTTATAATTCTTTTATTTATACAGCCTAGACTAAGTTTCAACGTGCATCTGAAATAATTCTCTACTTACCAAATCATTTGTATAATCAAATGCTGATATCAATATGTGGAATGAGTGCAAGAGGTGAGATTAAGATATTTTAAGAAAATTTTGTGAATTGTAGTCCCCATTAGAATAATAATATTATATTTTTAGTTAAATAATATTTGTGATTGTCAATTCACACTGTTCTGAATTAATGGTATCCCATCAGTGATGTGCCAGGACAATGGGTGTCTCCAATAGAAAACATACTTCTAATCTTCTATTAAAAAAAAAAAAAAAAGTAAACACACATAGACAATGAAAGAATATAATCGTTTAGAACCTACTGAAGAAGATCTTCATAGTGCGAGTTATATTGAATGATTCATGTTACACAATACCATAAATTTTCGAAAATGAATTTTGTTAGATATTTAAGATGATCGATGTGCACAAATGCAACCCATACATTTGACATCCAAACTAGTAAGGTGATACATGCTGTTATTCCTTACAGAAAAGTAGGACTCAGCTATCTGATTTAAAACAAATAAATCAGATTGGATAGATTGATATTATTCACAAAATTCTTTTGATGTAATCGGATATATATGTTTGTTGTAGCTCGACAGGTCCAAAATCATGTTTTGAAGGAAGTGGATAGCAGCAAAACAAATCCTTACACAAATACCTTCAAAACACCACAACTGGAACTGTCACAATTTTGACGAGTGATGACGGCAACGCAACGGATCGCAATACAGACGACTTCATGCAAATGGGTACATAGAAATCAAACAACTGCCATTATAACTGAAGGCTGCACGCACAGTACGGGATAGGGGAACAGTCATGTGATGTAATCTTATCAGGATGCAATGGTACACTATGTCATGAGAGGGAGAATTGGTTCGTGTCTTTGGTCCCCTCTCAATTGAGGCAGTTTAAGTGGCACCAACATGCCAAGATCCAAAGGTACATAGCCTCACAACCCCCATAGGCCCTTCTTTCCTGGACCATTCCATCTTTCAAGTTTCAACTTGCAAATCTACAAGTTTTACTTGAACCCAACACTTGATATGCTGTTTCAAATCATGGATCTATCTATATGCTCCCATGTTGATTAATCCCTTTTTCAGGATCACATTTGGTATTGTCTAGCTCGTTTTAGTTGTGAAAAAGCACGGATGCCTACTCTGGGTGATGAAACATGCATGGATAAGAGAACATACAATATAGGTTACTCTTCAACTTAAAAATGATATATATCTTGACTGAAAGTTATGTCATTAATTAATACCAAGCTTGTACCTCCATCTGTGAAAAATTAATTACTCACGAGAGACACAGAGGTCAGTGTAACATTAAATATTAGATATGGCATAGTGAAAAGGTCTGCTGAATTTTTGACACAAGAATTGAGGAGGTAATAGAACTTAAAATTCATCTTATGGTATCCTAAGAATTAGTGCTATTTATGAGTGACATGTTTTGCTATTGCCTATATTAGGCACCGTGGAAGCTTCTCTCCTTTAATTCTGGCAGAGCGTAATTCTCCTAGGTTTTCTACTGTTTTTTATGCTTGTCTCCTCTTTTAGTGCTCATGCCTGGCACCGTGGCACGGTGGCACCCTTTATACTACACGCTTGGCAAGTGGATTGATTTACAACTTTTTGTTGAGCTGTATCAGATCTCCATCTCTATACAAACTTAAATTATAAGATCTAATCTTGCCCATGCCAATCGCATGCCATCATCTTAAGCTTTTGTGGCTTTCTGACAGTCACTGAACACTTGATGTGTCCCCATTTAATTTGTACGGAACCATGTAAAGCATACAAACAAACTTGCAATTGTTTTCTATTGTTCACACAGAAACTCCTGTGTCACTTATTAAATCATTGAAAATAAACCTATACAATACTAGTACTACCCCATAAACATTAATCTTCTTTAACTTTTTTACCATATTAAAAATATTTACAAAAAAGCCCGGCCCATCATCAAACATAAAATTTACCCCCACCTTTCCGGCCCAAAAAGGAGAAACAAACCAGAAAAATATTACCCAAGAAGATAACATCTCAAAAGAGTCTGCAAAGGTGGGGCAGTATCTCTTTTTGTCCCTAATATGAATAACTTTATTAGGGGTTAGATTTATCATTTATGGCGCAGAGAGTGAGAGGGAAAAAGAACAAAGCAACCTTTATACATACCAGATGAGTAGCTTGGGTAGCTTGATAGTATTATGGAATAGTGTACACATGGGGGCGTTTATGGTCAGATTTTCGCATCGGTACAGTGCTTTGGACGGTGCAAAAGCCAGGTAGCAACAACGTAGGGAGGGGACACTCTACTCCCATAGATTACAGTGTTTTCAGATCTTCTGTGCCTATTCCATAAGTATTGCACCGTGTAGTTTGAGAACTCTTATCTATGGGTGCGTTTGGATGAGAGAAGAAGAAGAGGAAGAAGGAAGATGGGAAGAAAAAAATTATAAACAATCAAAACTCTTCACAAAGTTACACACTTCCCAATACTTCTTCCCACTTCTTCCCTTCTTCCCTTCTTCCCACACCTATCCAAACGCACCCTATTTGACCCGCTTTATTTTCAGAGGTTGGGTACTGCTACACAGGATCCGGACTTGTACATAAGGGTAGTCGTAATGCAGCAGGGAAGCAAACAAATGCCTCCCTCTTACAGGACAGGACCTTTTTTTAATTCACTATTAATGCGAGGTTTAAGAGTTAAGACCGACAAGATAAATTTCACAAAATTAGTTATGCATAGAAGTGGCTGATGAACCGTTGGAATCACATGTTGCTTCCTGAATAATTTATTCTAATATGTATATGTAGCGTAGAAATTTTTTTTTTGTAAAAGTAGTTTTTTTTTTAACTTATTTGTATTAAAATGTAGGTTTCATATGATGTAATTGAGTTTTGCTATGGTGAGTCGCGACTCACAGACCCTCTCGTGAGTCGCGATCCAGACCCTCCAATATGTATTAAAAATCGTGCAGATCACTAAGATGGATCGGCGCTGGATTAATTAAAAATTTTCTGTTCCGTCTGTCTCTCTCTCCGTTACCTTCTATTCTCTTTTATTTCGTCTTCCTTTCTTTGAAATAGATTCTCAGATCTGAGTGCCTCCCTCAAACCCTAGAAACGCTGAGAGTGTGAATCCGAGCCTCAATGCCTCGACACAAACAGATTTCAGCGCCTTCGATTCTCCTCCGCACTCCTCTTGACTCCTCTCTTCTCCTTACGCTTAAAGTGGATCAGAGCATCAGAGAGAATCTGTTCTGTCTCTTTCGCTCCTCCATAGTCCGCATGCCTTGCCTCCTCTCTGCTCCTCTCATAACCTCAACGCCTTCAATTTTTGAGCCGCTGAGTAGGTTCTCTCTCTCTCTCTTTCTCTCGTCTGGAATAGAAGTATTGCTTTAACTGTTTTTATCAAATGTCTCTCTCTCCACTGTTGAAAATTAGAAATTATTACAAGATCAAGAAAATAAAACGTAACTCTGTACATAGTTTCAACAAGTTCACAGGAGTCGTAGTCTTTATCAAATGCCTAATCTTGTAAAAAAAAATTTCAACCGTTTAAAAATTTTGGTTTAACGGATTTTGCATTTGTAGGTTAAATTAGGATTTTGACCACCATAATTGTTGATGTGCCAACTTCTGGGTCAACAAACCCTGTCGAGGAGGACAAGAAAGTTCAATTGCTGGTAAGTATAACCTAAAGTTCAGTCTCTATTTTGTCGTGTGCATATTTTTATTTATTGAACTTGTCCATTGGTAAGAATAATGCGGGTATGTATAACCTAAAGTCTGTTCGCAGATAGCGGGTCACAATGTAAGAACATGCCCATTGGTAAGAACAATGCAAGAACTATTGTTTCCAGACACAAATTTCTATAAATTTTATATATACTAATTTCTGTTTGTATTGTTTAATTAGGCCCATGTTATTGGAGACAGATTTGGAGATAAGTGAAGAATCGGATAACAACAACGAAGGCCAAATTTCTGTTTTGATTTGGCTAGTATATTTTAAATTTGTTTAAATTTGGCTAGTATTTTTAATCATGTACTAACTTCTGTTTTGATTATATGGTACCATGTTGCTTATATGGTACAATTCATGTTTTGTGCCCTGCTTGTACTTCTAAGTTACTAGTTCATGTTATGTGCTTGCATGTATGTTAAGAGATACTAGTTCTGTTTTATGTCATGTTTCTATTGCATGTTCTAAGATAATAATTTATGTGCTTGCATGTTTCTTATATGGCGTACAGCATATACCATGTCTGTTTATTGTGATGTGTTTCTCAGCTTGGATACATGTACCATGTCAGTTTATTGTGATATATTGTCTTTGAAATTTTGTATTTGCAAGTTGAGATATATAGCCCTTGTTAACAGTTGGGAAAATTAGCACTCACAGGCTCCGTTTGGATGAGATGTGAGAAGAAGGGAATAAGAGAAGAAGAGAATAAATTTATTATAAACAATCCAAACTCTTCACAAAGTTACACTTCTCAATACTTCTTCCCACTTCTTCCCTTTTTTCCACACCTCATCCAAACGGAGCCACAAAGAATATGTATGATTTCAGGTACACTAATTGGTATAAAACTTTGAGCAAATAGTACAATTAATTGTGTTACTATTTATGATGCTTTGGAGTACCGACTTGTCTAATTGGTATAAAACCACCTAAACAAATTTGTAATGTTCATACTGTGTACCATTGTTTTACTTGCGATTTCATACTATGTACCACTCTTTATTCTTATACTATGTACCGCTCATTATAGCATACTGTTTATTATTATTATTATTTTTTGAAATATAAAATGTCCTTAGGCAATTCATAAACAACCAAGTAAGTGTCTGTTACAAGTACCAGTTCCATACCATCTTTATATACACGTCCAAAATATAACAAACAACAAAACAAAATCATGTTTCCACATAGACAACACCCTTGGCTTTTTAAAACCTTAAGATACTAAAAAAAAAGATAACTTATACTACTCAGACCACTACTAGGTATGCGCCATTCTCCATCTAAAACAACTTGGAGCTTCATGATATTCCTGAGCCATCGACCACTGTATTAGGTAGGACCTCTGCAGCTTGTAAATGGATTTCATAGAAAATGCTCCGTCCTTGTCTAGGCTGAAATTGAAGTTGTCAGTATTTCCGTTTGCTATGAAATTCTGGTCTGAAATCAAATGCTCAAGGTGCAGCCATTGTTGTAGTGCTGAGTCTGACATGCTTAATGTTGTTCTGTATAAATCTTCATTAGCCGACAGCTTGTAAAAAAAACTGTGACAGTGTTATGTCCTTTTCCAAAGAAAAGCTGAAAAAGTCTTCAAAGACATACCCCAAAATTTCTTTTCCTCAATTGCGGTGCCAAAATAAAATTGTGCTTCCATTTCCTGGAACAACAGTGACTGCTACGTTAAGGAGAGGAAGAATTTCCAGAAAAGCACATTTTAAATTGGTGAAAAGAGGCACCAAGGTTACTTTGTTGTTTTGCAAAGTTTTAGCCAGTTTGAACCACAAGTTGCCACGCTGTGACATCCAACACCATAGAAAATGTGATAAAGTTATTAAACATGTTGCAAGAATAGCATCCACTGCCCATCTCTTCTCTCTAAATGCATGCATAGTATAGCATAGTGTGTACCAGTCTATTAAAATGAAAATCAAAATCAGCATTTTTCTTAGATCTTTTTCGAGGGCCATTTTCTTATATCTTTTTTCAGTTGGAATATATGCTAAACTCGATCAAAATTATTTTCTATTGGATTCTCTCTTTACCATAGATAAAATCCCAGAAGGATCGAAACTGTTTGGAAACAAAAGATAATTTTGGTATAAATTTGATTTGAAGGATTTTGGAAGCAGTCATAACTTTTGATTTTAATATTAAGAAACCTCAAATTGTGAATACCTATAATTGATTTGAGCGAAATTAAAACAAAATTTTCTCCATTGTTGAAAATCAGAAAAAAAAAATTTAGATAAAGCAACTACTCAAAGCACGAGAGAGAACCTGTTCAAGGAGAAGTAGAACGCGCTGAGGCTCTAAGAGGAGGAGAGATGAGGCAAGACGTGTGGAGGAGAGAGACGAAACAGATCTAAGAATCGAAGGCGCTGAGAACGCTGAGGCTCTTACTCTTGTACTTCGCGCCTAGGCACTGATGCTCTCCGATCCGGCGATCCCTCTCAGAGTTTCTAGGGTTTCACTCAGTCTGGTAATCGATTTCAAAAGAGAGGAGAAAAAAAATAAAGAGAAAGAGAAGATAACGGAGAGAAAAGAGGCAGAACGGAAGAGTTTTAATTGATTCAGCGCCGATCAATCGCACAGATCTGCACGATTTTTGAAAGGGATCCGACGGTCTGGATTGTGACTCACCAAAGCATTTGTGAGTCACGACTCACCATAGCAAAACTCGATGTAATTTGCGGGGACTAAAGGGTTTGTCTTTCTTACTTTTCTTTGTTTTTGGCATCTTTTTCTCAATCTGCGCAGAAAAATCAAAATTGTGAAGCTCTTGGTCCTTTGAGTTGTTTTCAATTGACATAGACGTACAACTATGCATACTGACTTTTTCTTAAAGTTTTCAAAAGTTTTTTATGTATATTTACTATACAAAAGATTATGATGTTTCATGAATTTCTGTGAGTACAGTGAGTTTAAGCACACAATGGAGGATTTATAATTTAACCTTATTTAATCATCTTTGAACTCAATAATAACTGTAGGATAAACTTATATATCGAATTTTCTAAATTTTTATTATTTAAGATGAAAGAATGGAAGCTATCAAAAAAGTTAGTATACCGACATATACTTCTCAGGTTTATTTTGCTACAACTTAATTACCAATCAACGAAACCAAAATTGAAATGATTTATCTTAGGAACGTGCGGAGAGCCTTCTCTTTTTTTATATCTTTTTGTGAATTGATGTAACTTAAATTTTAAAAATACTTTTTACATAGATTCATACATTGAAATCACTGACCCAAAAGATGTCGGGAATCAGAAAAATGAAAACACGGGCTATGTTTGGCAAACTCACGAATTAACTAGTTCGCGTGCAACAAAACAAATTCCGAACTAGAACAAGGCTAAGTTCTCCCTCTTTGTTCTAGTTCTATCAAAATCATGAAACTAGAACAAACTTGTTCTAGCTCTTGTTGTAGTTCACATCATTTACCAAACATAGCCTAGATTAAAAAAATTAGCCTTGAACTTCTTTTTTTTTAAAAAAACGAACATAGCCTTGAATTAAAAAAATTAGCCTTGAACTTCTTTTTTTAAAAAAAACGAACTTCTAGATCTCGGGTTATATAATTGCGTTTGCACCGTAATAGTTGTTGAACACTTTGAACTTTTGAAAAAAAAAAAAAGTATTCTTGAAAATTCGGAAACATAAATTTGTCGCTTCTTAATTTCTTAATTATCTGCATCAACTAAGTTCTTTAAAGATGACAATGAGAACCAACTCTTGATCTAATGACAAAGAACAATAAATCTTGAGTGAAAAGTGGCAGGTTGAAAATCCGACTAGAAAGTCTTTCATAGACATTTAATTTAAAAATAAGTTGGAAGACTTGATCCCCAATTTATCTTAAAAAAACAACAATATAAGGATCAACTTAATTAATTTGAGAGACGCTCGAGAACTGAACTTCTTTTTAAAAATTTAAGGTCAGAGTGAATGGTAAAAAAAAAATAGATAGATTAACTTAAAAGAAACTAGTATTTTCTAAAAATTTTGGAAGGACTAGATTCTGAGTTTTCTCTATAAAAATAATCATAAATCTTTGGTGAACTTAAATTCGTTTTGGTGCCATCCACAAACAATTAATACATACATACTCAAATAGTAAGTTTTGGTTAATACGAAACATAACATGCACTAAAAATAACTGAAAATGTTGATTGTCTCGGGCATAATTTAAGTGCCTGGCTTTTTTAGGTGGTTACTAATTGTTTCATGTTTGAGGTGAAAACCCAAAAGACGAAGAATGGGGAAAAAAAAAGAAAGAGAAGGTGTGCCAAAAATGTACAGACGTATTCCAATGCGTAAAAGTTGCAATTAGAATTCGGAATTGCTTAGGACCATCCTTCAGATTCTATCATCCCCATCATCCTCACGCGTACGTAACTAACTCGCGTACGTAACTAACTCCTCCCTCACGCATACACTCTCGCGCCTTCCCCTCCTCTGTATCCGCCCCTGTCTCCTCCTCCCTCCCACGTACACTGTCCCCCTCCCTCCTCCTCCCTGCTACGTACATCGTCCCCCCTCCCTCTCCTCCCCTCCTCCCTCCCATGTACACCGTCCCCCCACCCTTCTCCTCTTTCTCTACACACTTCATAACTGTTGAAGTTAATATATATAACTGTTGAAGTTATATGTGTAACTGTTGAAGTTATATATGTAGCTGTTGAACTTATATATGTGACTATTGAAATTAATATGTTATATATGTAACTGTTGAAGTTAATATATATAACTGTTGAAGTTAATATATGTAACTGTTGAAGTATATATGGATCTGTTGAAATTATATATGTGACTATTGAAGTTAATATGTTATATATGTAACTGTTGAAGTTAATATATATAACTGTTGAAGTTAATATATGTAACTGTTGAAGTATATATGGATCTGTTGAAATTATATATGTGATTATTGAAGTTAATATGTTATATATGTAACTGTTGAATTTAATATATATAACTGTTGAAGTTAATATATGTAACTGTTGAAGTATATATGGATCTGTTGAAATTATATATGTGACTATTGAAGCTAATATGTTATATATGTAACTGTTGAAGTTAATATATATAACTGTTGAAGTTAATATATGTAACTGTTGAAATATATATGGATCTGTTGAAATTATATATGTGACTATTGAAGTTAATATGTTATATATGTAATTGTTGAAATTAATATATATAACTGTTGAAGTTAATATATGTAACTGTTGAAGTATATATGGATCTGTTGAAATTATATATGTGACTATTGAAGTTAATATGTTATATATGTAACTGTTGAATTTAATATATATAACTGTTGAAGTCAATATATATAATTGTTGAACTTGGCATATTTAAATGTTGAATGTAATATTTAAAGTGGGCATATTTAAATTATTGAAGTTGGCATATATATTAGGTTCAACAGTTATATATATTAACTTCAACAGTTATATATATTAACTTCAACAATTATAATCAATATATAGTGTCAATATATAGTGTCTGTGAGAGAGGGGAGTGGGAGGGGGAGCACACGCGGAAGGAATGAGAGGGGGACGAGCGTACGTAGCAGGGAGAGAAACAGAGTGATTTCCAGAAATAGAAAACGCGTAGAGCCAAAAATAGAAAAACGCGTGGGGATGATAGGGATGATGAATATCGGGGATGATCCTTATCACCCCCGATTAGAATTACCCAAATTTCAGATCCGGGCTAGTTTGGATGGTACGCGGAATAAGAAAGGAATAAGAATTTTAGGGAAAAAATATTGGAAAGAGTGGAAAGAGTTTTATTTCGGGAAGAAAAAATATTATTTAGATGGTGAGTTAGAAATAAACAAATTAATATTAATTTAAGTAAATTATTAAAAAATTATTATATTAATATTAGGCTCTGTTTGGATGGTGTGGGAATAAGAGGAATAAGGGAAGAAGTATTGGGAAGTGTATAACTTTGTGAAGAGTTTGGATTGTTTATAATAAATTTGGGAGTAGGAAGAAGCTATTCCCTTATTCTTGCATCCATCCAAACGGAACCTAAATAAAGTAATAATTAAAAAGCACATAAAATTTCATTTAGCTATTAGTATTTAGCTAATTTTGTTGAAATTGTGTATATATAACTTGTTGGGAGAAAGTATTCTATAGGAAGAAGTTATTTCTACAAGTTATTTTTCTTCTTATTCCTAACTTTGCTCCGTTTAGATGGTATGTGAATAAGAGGAATAAGAGAAGAAGTATTGGGAAGTGTGTAACTTTGTAAAGAGTTTGAATTGTTTATAATAAATTTATTCTCTTAGGGTGCGTTTGGATGAGAGAAGAAGAAGAGGAAGAAGGAAGATAGGAAGAAAAAAAAATTATAAACAATCCAAACTCTTCACAAAGTTACACACTTCCCAATACTTCTTCTCACTTCTTCCCTTCTTCCCTTCTTCCCACACCTATCCAAACGCACCCTTAGGGTATGTTTGGTTCCGCTCATGAACAGCCTGTTCGTGAACAGCGACTGTTCGCGCGAACCAAACAGCACGCGAACAACAACAAACGCGAACAAATCCCGCTGTTCGTGGTTCGCCGTTTTTCACGAACTTCTCATTTGCCTTGGTTGTTCGTGGGCCTGTTCGTGGGCCGCCTGTTCATCCCTTGTTCATGTTCTTGCCAAACACACCCTTATTTTCTTATTCCATTATTCCAAAGGCTCATTAAAACGGAGCCAAAGTTATAAGCAATCCAGAGGAGGTTGGTATGAGGGAGAAAAATATAATATAATATAATATAATATAATATAATATAATATAAAAGACAGAGAAACTGATCTCCATTTCTAGCAACTGGAGAATAAACGAACTCCAATTAATAGTTTCTTATTCAGGCAAAGGAACCATGTGGCGGTGTATATGCAGTCTATTTTTATTTAATTGCCACTGATACAGACACGTGCTTTTGTTTTGCCTTTTCAGCCTTTTTGTATTTACATATATCTTGTACAACACAAATTTGCAATTTAGTAGGTGGGAGAAGTAGACTTGCGCCTAATCCTTGGCTTTTCAAGCCTTTTATCCATGCTTAGCTAAATAGGAGCTGTCATGGCACTAGCTGTAATCGCAATTAAGTCTAATGCTATCGGTAAGAGTCTATGCTAATGCTTAGCATCCCCCACATTATGTCTCCATAGGATGATGTAGTACAATGTCAAGGTACAATACTTTTAGTGGATGAAGTTAATTGTATTAATGAATCATAGCAACTAGTACTAATGTTGATCCTCATGTCTTTAGCATATCTATGATATTTCGCTTTCTTCTGCTTCATAGACTTAATATTTTTTTATGTAAATTAACACAAAATGCAAAAGGAAGATCCATAACTGCATAAATGTGCATACTTTTTTTGTGCTTTAATCTATAACGTAAAATTCCAATAGTTTTCTATGAAGCATATCTTTGATGGGAATGTAACAATGATTTGAATATGTACGTATCTCATAATACAACACAACATAACATTTACACTTACTAAAAAAATTATAACTCACATCGATAAATGATAAATAAATAATGAATCAAAGTATGCATCCTCAATTATAATCACCTATCTTTCGAAGTTTGAGCCTATATTAGTACATATGGTTTGTGGATGACTGTAGGATTAATTGAGAGGATTACAATTTTTAAGTCATCATTCAAAATGTTTTGTTTTATGTGTTTCAAAAGATATGAGTGCAAAATAAATTACAAAATCTCGATTTCATGAGAATGAAGCGAAATATGTTGGACTTAATTTTATTTAAAAAAGACTCGAATAGAACTGATTTAAATTAATCAATTCTTAATCAGATAGTAATATCGTGGAGAAGAACTGGACAAAAGATATAAGAAACTGGTGAAATAAACTGTTGACTTATGGGATTTTGACATAGAAAAGATGCACGGCCAATCAGAAACAGGAAATTTTTTATTCTCCTTAGTAGTACAAATTTTGTTAAATTTCTCCAATAAAAAAGAAATAAAGCTAATTTGTCGTGGTTGCAACATGCCACCATGACCTCATTCAGCCACAAGGAGGAAGAAAAACAAACATGTCATTTCAGCTCCAACTAACAATTAGTTTTTTTTTATTGAGTAATAAATTCAGTAATTGCACATTTAAAATATAGGATTGTTTTTTTTAAAGATAAATTGGGATCAAGCCTCCCAACTTATTTTTAAATTAAATATCTATAAAGATTTCCTAACCGAGTTTAGAACCTGCGATATTTCACTCAAAATGTATTGCTCTTTGTCACTAGACCAAAAGCTGGCTCTCTAAAATATAGGATTGTTGTAGCACACATCCAATATTTTTGGTACATTCAACTGATACCTTAAAAAAAGAATTATTTAAACTACAAAAAATAATACTTCAAGTTCGTTTCGTTCCTTATTATTATTTTTTTAAATAGGACGTATCAAAATTTAGCCAATTTGAAAGCACTTATACCTTTACAACGGCTTAGTTTTTACGGTTTTTTAGTGAATGATTAATGAAGACTCTAATTTAGTACTCTTCCAAGCTAAAAGATAGAGCACATTTACAATTCTCTTTTCAATTTGCATAATATTTTAGATATATTAATTAGACAAGCCATAAATGTTGAAATTGGGAAATTCGAGCTAACTCCCGAAATTATTTTATATAAAAATTTATACTAAAAAAATTTTAATATACAGAATTATTATTTTTTTTTAATAGGAAGAAAGTTCCAACGCGTTTCAGAAGCGAGTATTTTAATTCCCCTCCGTACGCGTTTATAAAACGCGCTCCAGGGCTTCCAACGCGTTTTATAAACGCGTACGAAGGAGAGATGCTGTCCACTTTTCTCTCGTTTGTCAGAGCTTCGTACGCGTTTATAAAACGCGTTGAAAGCCCTGGAGCGCACTTTATAAACGCGTTCGAAGGTGTATTATTTATTTTTTATAAAAAAAAGTACAAGCATGCTCTGATAAAGACTGCAAAAGACATGACAAGATTTGATTTTACAATGTCATCTTTGAACTACTGAAATTATTTATAAAAGCAGCCATTGTTGAATTAGAATGCACAAACACCCACTATCTCCTTCTTGTTAAAACCTTCAGTACAATGGACAAAGGAAATAGCTCTAACTCAAATAATGATGTTCCAAACTATCGAAGAGCAACCCGCATTGAGTATTGGCCAACATTCTACCATTACCCTGCCAATAGAAATCAACCAGAAAACGGAGAATACGAGGCAATTTGTCGCTCTTGTTATCGCACTTTGAAATACAACATCCATGAAGACACGACTGAAGAGGGAGACGTGCTCGAGTTAAAAATACACTACCAATGGCACATTAATGGTGGGCCGGAAAGGGAACAGAAGGAGTACCAGGAGCGGCGATGGCGGGAACACGAAAAGAATCTGAACCGAGAAAGGCGATATGACTGGTACAAAAAATATTACACAGAACCTCAACCCATCCCCCAACAACAACCGAAACCCTACCTCTCGTGTGAACCAACTCACTGGACCGTTTACGAGAAAATATACAACTTTAATGGAGACCACACAGTGACCTGTACAAGGTGTGCTCAAGTTTTCAATTACAAAGAAAATATATTGCGTGACCACTACCATGAGCACAAACGTCACGACGAGAATGAACAAAGAGCTCGGGACATAGAGACGCAGAGGATTATTAAAGAAAGAAATGAAGAAATGGATCGTAAACAAAAAATTAGGGAAGAAGAGGCAAGGAAAAAAAGGCTCAAAAAATCAGAGCAAAAATTGAGAGAAATGAATAAGAGGGATGAACTTCGACAAATTGCGGCAAGCCGAATGGCAGAGATAGAAAAAGAAGAAATCGAAGCGGCTTTTTGGAACG
Organism: Rhynchospora pubera; assembly: GCA_028095005.1. Classification (NCBI taxonomy): domain Eukaryota; kingdom Viridiplantae; phylum Streptophyta; class Magnoliopsida; order Poales; family Cyperaceae; genus Rhynchospora; species Rhynchospora pubera. The sequence goes on from CM051462.1 coordinate 55,545,469, forward strand.
AAGCCGCTCAATTCGTTGACAACAGTGTTCCGAGTAATCAACAAGAAGATGATGCTGCTTTTTGGAACGAAGTCGCTCAGTTCGCTGACAACACTGGTGCGAGTAATCAACAACAACCGAATGATGAAGATGAGCAACCATGGTGGGATGAAATTCTACAACATGTAGATAGTCAAAATCTCTAAATATTTATATCATTGTAATATTTATGTGTTTTATTATTATGGTTGTTAATGTAATTTAGTTGGAATTGTTAATGCAATGTTTTATTTTTATGGTTGTTTTTTATTTTCCTTTATTTTTTGTAGTGCTTTGCACTATAAGTTGTGGTTTTAATGTGTTGACGTTCAATGGATAAAAGTTGTTGTTTGGAGTATTTCATTTATTGGCGTTTCAATACATAAACGTTTATGTTTCAAGTAGTGCTTTGCACTCCGAAATTCCAAGTCATAATAATACACAAGTCAATCATCACAAGTCATAATAAACAATCCAATAAATACACAAGTCAATCATAAGTCATAAACGAAAAATAGTCAATCAACATCAGTAATACACAAGTCATAAACGAAAAATAAACGATCCGTCCATCATCAGTCCATAAACAAAAAAGAACTGTCATCATCACCAATAAAATCAGTCCATCATCATAACTAACGCCGCCGCCTCCTCCTAGGTCTTGAAGGTGAAAATCTGTCAATCACCCTCACCACACGCCTATCTCGTATGCCCGGGGCAGTAACATCTCCCGAGTCAGTGGAGTCCGTATCCCCATCGTCCTCCTCCTAGCGGTCCTCCTGCTGGTCCTGCTGAGCCTCCTGCTGTATGGGCCCAAACTCAACAGGCTGCCCAGCATCCTGAGGAGTCGCTATAGGGACATAATCACCCTCCTCATCTCCGGCCGTCCGCAGTAAAGTGCTGAACGAGTCTGTCTCTCCCATACTACCCAACGGAGTGCCAAATGATGGAATAGAAGAAGGCGTAGGCACTGACGGAACAGTAAATGGAGGAACAGTAAATGCAGGAAAAGAGGAAGGCATACCAAATGGTGCAAAAGAGTACGGTGGAGGATCCTGAGGCTGGAAAATGCCAGTGGGATCCTGAGAAATGCCAGCAAACTGCGAGGTCGATGCTGATGCACTATGCATGGATGGAGTAGGACCTGAGGCTGGAAACTGAGTAGGAAAGAACGTGCGTGGTCCTAAAATATCATCTAATCGCCCAGTATTCAGTCGACCATCCTATAATATTAAAAAAAAACAATGTCAATATAAATAAATTAGTATCTAAAATTGAAACTTGCATATGAACCAATACTAACCGCATGCATCAGATCCTCCGCCTGAAGGTCTGTGGGTACAGTCGGACGTGCAGAAGAAGACTCGTCCCCAGAATCTGGTATGTCCTCAATATTTGTTGGAAGTCCTCGCTGCTCCAACAAATCCTCCAACCTGTAATTTATAAATTATTGAATTTAAAATGCAAAAAACGCAATAAAAAAATTAAATTATTTAAAATTACCTCAGAGGGATGAAAGCATCATGCAACTGCGAACGACAGTTGGCGAGAATTGTCTTTCCCACCCTTCTGCACCCCTTCTTCACAACCAGTCCCAATGCATGAAGTGCATTCTTTAGCGTAGAGTTGCCCTGCAATTTACGAGAATAATGACATATTGCACAATTCCATTTACCAATCATACATTCCATATTTAAAAAATTAAGATGTACCGTATTGCGAAGTCTGGACCCCATGTTTGTGTACTGCCTCTGAGCAAGAGGCAGCTGGAGACGTGCCTCGGCATCCTCTCGTGGCGTGGGTCTCTCGGAGGCACCGTATCGCCAAAACCATCGGAAGTACCGCAGCGTATCAGTAGCACTCCAGGATCGAGTCTCCAGCTGGCGTGCCTGTAATGCCTCGTCAGTCCACTCAGCATGTGCACTCGCAAAAATGGTAGCAAAATCTGGGCGATCTCGATAGGTACCGTGCTGGAAACCCAACAGGTTCTGTGTCACGTCCCAACTCTGTTAAAATAAACACGTTAGTTCTTTACTCTAATTAAATTGAAGTTGATCGTATGATAAATCGAAAAAATATAGCAAACGTACCACAGGTAGTGGAGGAGGAGTAAACTGGTACAGTCCAAACTGATGCCTACAACGGTCGGGGTAGTAGTAGGCAACGATGTGGTAAAAAATCAGCGGCAACCGAACATGCTCCGCTATGGAACCAACCTGTGCTACCCGTGGCATGACAGCCCTGTCGAGTACGTACGGAAACCAGTTGACGTCTTCAACGTTCAACACGGCTAGGTAGTCCCGTGCGTTCTCCACTGCCCCGCGGTGCTAGCTCCGTGAGAAAGACCGAGCTTCGCCCCATTTCCTGAAAATTTTGAAGGTTAGGATTGATGTGTTGTAATTTGCATAAAATTATTGAAAAATTATTATAAGTTATTACCTGCCAAACGGCACACATGAATTTAGGTTAGGCTGTCCTAATCCACCGATAGGAGCAACCTCTGGGCGAAAAACAGGGAGGTATGACCATGCCCAAAACAATAGTAGCATCCAAGGTCCCGTCACAACCTTGAAACGCATGGAGGCACGGTCCAGAGCACGATATAGACAAGCAAGCGTGGCACCTCCCCAATTGAAGTCTGGAACTTCATTCAAATTGCCCTGCATTTAAATTAAACAACGCATTCAAACTCAATTCGAGAACATTGAAAACAATAATAACCATGCAACACAATTTTGCTATAATAATTGTGCTATAATAATATTAGTCTTGCTATAATAATTTATATTTTTTTTAAATAACAAAATTAAATTGTTGGTTAATTGTGCTCTATTTTTTTAAATAATAAAATTAAATTGCTGGTAAACAAATAAAAAAATTATTTAAGTTAAGAAAATTATACCGATACAAGCTCCAAATAGTATGCTGGGACGGAATTCTGAGAAATATCTGGAAACATCAACGTCCCAAATAACTCTAGAGCAACTGCACGCGTGTATCGGTCTAACTCCTCATCATCAGCACCTGCCTGTGGCGCCACACCGCAATTTTCTCGCAACCATTTCAACTTGATGTTGTTGCCCACAACAACATCGCCCCTGCATTGTACAAATTTAAAATAATCAATACAAGTAAGAAATGCATATACTGAATAGCAAAAAATCAATATTGCACTTTATTTTTTTCACTTACTCCCTGCTCCTCCTTTCTCTGTGCCAGTCTCCCAAATCTTCATGAGGATAAAGATTTGCACGAATCTTTTCCTCCCAGGGCCCTCTCGTATTCGACCTAACTGGAATGCCCGTCGAGCGCAAACCATATAAGAAGGCAACATCCTGGTAACAATTACAAAATACGTTCAATTCGTGTCATGTTAATATTGCAATTCGTGTCATGTTAAGTCAAAATTTTATACGAAAATTAATACGAAAATTATATTAAAAAAATTTCATATCAAGTTTAAATAAATTACCTGTAGAGTAACAGTCATCTCTCCAACGGGAAAATGGAAAGTATGCGTCTCCGGACGCCAAAACTCGACCATTGCCTTCAGTAATGGCATGTCGACGTTGACATGCTTCACCTTCGTAATGTGACTGAGCCCCAGTTTGATCAGCCTTCCCTCAATCCGATCGTCCACCTTAATCGTTCGCTTGTGCGATCTCGTCTCCAAATGTGTTTCACGCTGCATTAACACGAGACATAAATCGTTGTATTAAAAATACAATTTATAAGCATTTACAAGCATTTACAATAAATACAATTTATTAGATTGAACATAAAAATATTATAAACATTTACAATAAATACAATTTATAATACAATTTATAATAAGCATTTAATACAATTTATTAGATTGAACATAAAAATTTATAATAAACCTCATTTTCAATTAATTTTTTAATACAATTTATAATAAGCATTTAATACAACTTATAAGTCTATTAAGAAATCTAAATTATTAAATCAAAAAAAATATAAATTAACATAAAACAATCTATTACCTCCTCAAAAGATAAACCAACGAGATGCTCGTTATCCGTAACAAACAAAACCTGTTGGTTTTCTGCGTTGGCCGGTTGCACAGGTGGAATGACATTTTGCGCGCTCGGACGGGCTGCGCGACGCCTACGTCTTTTTGGCCGAGGCTGGGTGAGGCTGATTCGGTGGGGGGTGCTTCGGTAGGAGGTGGTGAAGCACCAGAAGGACCAGCCTCATCTTCTGCTGAACTCATCTGATTCAAATAATATAAGAACAACAATTTAAAACAACAATGAATTTAATATTTTTTCAATAATCAAAACGAACAAAACAAAAATTATTTTTCTATGTAATTGATATTTTCACAATAATTACTGATCAATAATCAAATAATTTTATCATAATATGTTAAAATTTTTCATGCACTATAATTTACGCCAATAAATTTATACATAATTTTCAATATACAATTCCAGTTATTTGAAACTATGTTAATTTGCACCATAATTTTTCTATATAAATTTCTTTTTATTTCAACAATTTACTAACTAATTCCATTTATACATAATTTTCACAATAATTACAAACTAAAATTTACATCGATATTCATAAGTAATTTAATATACATCATTTCTAGAAAATAAATCCAACATAAAATTTAACTAATTATCATCAATCATACATATGGACAATTCCATAATTCCACAATTTCAATTTCCACAATTTCCACATGATGCGGTGGCATGCACAATTTCCACAATTTCACAATTTCACAATTATCATCATGCATCAATTATCAACAATTTCATCAATTATCACTAAACCCTAAACCCTAAACTCCTAAACCCCTAATTATCAACAATTATCAGTATTTCAAATACAAAATACAAAATAATTTTGAAAAAAACCTCGCTGTCGCAAGTTCGCCGCTGCCGTTGCCGCTGCCGCTGCCTTCTCCTCTTCTCTTTCTCTCGCTGCCGCTGCCGCTGCCTTCTTCTCTTCTCTTTCCCTCGCTGCCGCTGCCGCTGGCTTCTCTCTTTCTCTTTCTTTCTCCTCTTCTCTCCTTCTCTCTTTCTCTCTTTCTCTGGTTCTCTCTGTCTCTGGCGAAAATGCGAACGAAAATAGAAATGAAACGGCTATTTCTCGAATTTGAAGGAGATGACCTTCGTACGCGTTTATGAAACGCGCTCCAAGGCTCCGAACGCGTTTCATAAACGCGTACGAAGGCCTACTCACCTCAAAAGGCGTAACTGCAGGGCTGAATTTATCCCACTTCGTACGAGTTTATAAAACGCGTTGGAGGTCCTGGAGCGCGTTTTATAAACCCGTACGGAGGGGAATTCGCATACTCGCTTCTGAAACGCGTTGGAACTTTCTTCTTATTAAAAAAAATAATAATTCTGTATATTAAAATTTTTTGAGTATAAATTTTTATATAAAATAATTTCGGAGCTAACTCGGTTAATGTACTTAAATGAAAAATGCATGTGAGGAAAGTTGGAAACTAACTGTGTCAGAAACAGGATGAATCTTTTTGGTGTCATTACCATTTTTTTTTTTATCATAGTGAACGGATTGGTGTTATTTGGTTGTAATTTCATATTTAGATCCAATAAAATCTTGAAAAATTAATTCCAGTGAAATAAAATGAAATGAAATCCTGTGTAGAAAACATTTTGATATAATAATTTTGCAATGTACAATTCTAGCAATTTTGCTTTCCATATTTGTATATAGTTTTACTTTTATTTTTATATAATAATCCTTATATAGTTTTACTTTATGTACCTATAACCTATAGTTTTCAATGTACTTTGTGCACCCAACATCCTTTCAAAAGAGGTAAAAAGAGAGTGACGAGAGGTAATGATGTGAGAACAAACGGGAGACCTTTAGTACAGCGGTAGTGCTCACGTCATTCGACAATCCTTTATCCGTTCAGATAATTGTTTAATCTAAAATTATTGTGTGAACAGTAGAAGTTTTTACCATAATATTACATTTTAAACATCTTCGGTCAAGCCCCATTGCACAGTTATCAAAGATTAGTTAGAAATTAGCAATAATCCACTACTATTATTTGTCCTATGGAACATAGGTTAAACGTGGCTAGAAAAACAAAACAATTGCAAACAAGCCAATGATTGATGTTTTTTTCCTCCAAATGATCGTCGCTCTGATCGAAAAAAAGGTTTAAATCACCAATTGTCCAATTGTTGGCTAAATTGACTATTGTTTTACTAGTTACAACTTGGTTAAAGAAAACAAAACTAGCACTTTCATCCAAGTTAATTAAGCCACGACTTGTACTGACAGTTTGGCAGACATATCCTATGCAAAAAAAAAAAAAATCTTTTTAATTAGTTCACAAGTTAGTTATGTAAATCATTAAAAAAATTACTTCTGCAAATAATTTGACAAGTTTGATTTTCTAATTAAATTAAAAAAAAATGTCTTCTGGAAGTCCACCTATCTTTCAAATATTAGTCATGGAGTTTGACTATTGTAACTTTAAATGCTAAATTCCTAATTTTATGAACTCAAATGAAAAATACATTCCTTTTAAGTTTTAGAGTATAGCTATGGTGAGATGCATCACAAAAAACCGTCGTGAGATACGATGAAAACTCATGAATCTAGTTCAAAATGACTGATCCAAACCATCTAATATGATCTCTCTATTGAAATATCCATACAGACTAAATTTTTCATTTTTTCAAAATTTTAAAGTATTATTTTAAAATTTTAGAAAATCGTTAATCTAGTTAGTTCTGAACCGTTCAAAAACTGTCATTTTTAAAAATTCGAAAAAAAAATACTTAAAAAAAATCTGAAAAAAATGTAAAATATGGTCTGCAAGAAGATTTCAAAAGCGAGATCATATTGAACTGTTTGAATCGATAATTTTGAACTAGATTAATGAGTTTTGATCGCATCTCACGGAATGTTTTTTTATGATGCATCTCACCATAGCTAAACTCTATAAGTTTTAACCATAAAAAGGTTGAGATATTATACACTGTTGTTGGGTCAATTGTCTTTCTTCAAGCAGAGGCATCCATTGACTATGTCAAACTCATGGAATTCACAAGAGAAGCACCTATCAGCTCTGGCATTAATTCCAGATCTGGAATCAAATACAATAACGGAACAAAAAAAGAAATAAAAACTGAAAAATAATGGCGTATAAAACGTAGGTCACAATAATTGTGCGTGCCGTAAAATAACCAAAATTACCCCATGAACTAGGGATCTGATTGGTTGAGCGCAGCGCATGGACGCAATTAAAAAGCGTCATTAGCCAACCACGCGTAGCATCTAGAAACCATCTGTCATGTTTTTGGTATTCTCCCTTCCGTTAATGCTATTAATTTGGCGCTACATTTAAAACTGATCCGTTTCTTCTTTTATTTTGGTTTATTTTATTAGTTAGTAGGGTGATTTAGGTTTATGTCACTTGTAAAATTGAAAATTAGAGATACATCCCTAGATGACAAATTATTTTTATGCCAATGTTAAATAACAAAATTAATTTTATGCCATGGATCAATCGCTTTATGTATTTCACTGAGTTCTACTCCGGACATAAAATTGTAAAATTAATTATGCCCAATAGAATCTTTAATTTTCTTAAAATCTGTCGTATTTTCTCAAATCTGTTAGCAGTTATTGTTTTTGCAAATCTGATTATTACTATTAGTCCCAACTAAAAATATTTGCAACAAAAAAAGATATGAAACGTTACTTCCAAATAATCAATCAACGAGTGGTGCATTTGAACATGATATTCGGGCAACAAAAATTGCAGCTGGTCCGTTTTGATCATAGAGCATGTTATTTGAATATTCGCAAAAAAAAAAAAAAAAAAAAAAAACTGAACGAAAAAATATCCAAGTATAATAGTGTACCATAATTTTGATTAATCGAGTTTGTTAAAAAAAATACTGGTTAAAATTTATTAACTAACTAGGCAACGGGGTTTCATTAACAAACTCGAGTGGATCCCTAAGGACAATTTGGATATATTTTAAAAATTAAAATGGCACCTCTAATTGTCTGTAATCTTTGAAGATATTAATGACATAAAATTAATTTTAATCATTTTACAGTGGCAAAAAACAAATTTATATTTTAAGGATAACATTAACATATCTCTAATTGTCAATTTTGATGATGGTATATATCTAATTATTCCTAATTAGTTTGTTGCTCTCCCTGACATGCACGCCTAATTGAAGCGTGTCTAGAACAACCGAGGACAGCTGTAACAAAACAGTAGTAACTTTATATATATAAAAAAAAGTTCTTTCAAGAAAAAGAAAGTAATATAATTAGTAATAACCAACAGAAGTGACATAATTAGTAAAACAGTAGTGACATTTTAGTATATTATCCCTGAAAAATTGTGATATGATGCAGGTACTCTGGACTTCGATTTTCCCTTGGCCTAAACTAAATAACATCGTTAACCAAATAACAACACTGCTTTGTAATCTCTGCTGGGAGCTGTGTAGATTTTAATTTTACTTATATTGCATTTTTTTTGCGGTATTTTTCTGTATAATTTTTTCAACTGATTTTTTTTTTATAAAATTATGTAATTTTACATTATGTGCGGAGAAAATATATCACAAGATATTAACTCCAATGCTTTTACGGGCTCACTTTGAGTAAAAAAAAAACACCAGTAGACTAAAAAAAAAATTCAAAACCGAACAATTTCCTATAAAAATATAAATTTTACGTTCAATAAATTTTGGATACAAATAGATGTCTTTTTACCTGTATAGTAGAAAATAACACGATAAATCACTAAAATTTTCTATGAAGGAAACAAAATAATGTTGTATGACCTTAAATTTTATCATACCTTAAGGCACATTGAACGTATTTATTAAAAATTAATGTAAAAAAATATATAGAACAGTAGAGTGTTCCGATCAAGCTCAATTGCTCAAAGTCTCAAACTGTTAAAGATGTTGATGAATGATGTGGATAAGTATTTTGAAACTTGAAACGTGAAAATTAACTAGATAGCATAAAGGTTATTTTAATCAAATTACACTTGTAATCCGGTAGGTTGCATACCACCATGTCAAAGGTATAATTATGAATTTACCACTTTAAATTCAAAAATTCTCGAGGACACTATGGGAGTTGGAATTTTTTTTTTTTCCAAAATGGTACCTCGTGTTAAATATTTTCTAATAAAAAAATAAAAATACATTATAGCTATCTAAAATTATTATAGAAATTTAATAGCAATAACAAAAAAAACTTTGATTTTCTGGAAAATAACCAATTAAATTAACGACTTAATTATGTAGTAGACATATTATATGATCATTGAGCCCCCTACCACCATACATGCGACTTGAATCAACACACATTTACATGAAGCATGCTTCCCCTCTTCTGTTCTTCCAAGCAAATTTTTTAGGCTAAACAATAAATTGAAAGTTATAATCGACTCAATGCTTGAAAAAGTTGAAAGAGTTGCAATAACTATTTTTTGGTGCAGGTAGGCGCCCAGGAGGGGTAAAGGGGGAATCCCTATCCTGTGCCGCGCATCAATCCGAGCCGTACGATCCGATCTCGACGGTTAGATTTTTTTCGGGCCTTACAATCTGGTTACATGCACGGGGCTCCCTTATCCATTGGATTTAATTTGGACGGTCTGGATTTTTGCGCTGCACGGTGCCGCGCGGCACATGATTTGGTTTCATAAAGGGGGGCTTGGCACCCTCTAAGATTTTAAAACGTTATAGAGAGATTTTGTATTATATATTAAATTTTGTTAATATATAACATATTGCATCCTAATAAAAGAGTTCAAATACAATCTAATTAAGTTTATTATTTATTCAAACTAGTTTAATTATAATTTTTCTTTAAGAGCAAATTTAGAAGACAAAAAAATACAAATAAAACATTGCTCAAATATGAAATTTTTTGCTTATTATTTTTGGAAGACAAAAATTAATACTTTATTTATTTGATATAATTCATGTTAAGAAAAATTACTACTATAAAATAATGCAATATTATTTTTTTGTTGTCAAATTTTTTATATTTTTAAACTTTCAAACTTTAGTATGCCTAAGTAAAAAATAATGGCACCCCCTAAGTCGAAATTCTGCCTCCGCCCCTGGACGCCCTGCGCGGCTGCGCCCAAGTCCAATGCACTGGTGGGAGTATAATATCAAGATTCTGTAAGGGTTTAAGGGTAAAAGTTCTACACACAGATACATTTTTCACATGACATTGAAGATTTCTTTATTAGGCTTTAAGAATAGAATCTTGGTAAATAATCTACTTTAACACGATACATTATATATGGATAGAATTGGCAATATTTAAGCTTTAAAATTAAATATCAAATTTATTCAAGTGATTCAAAATATAAATGTGATATCTTCGCATTAAGATCGAAATCTGAAGGACGTAAGATACGATTGCATCTTAATTAGATAATTTAAATTAAATTTATATTAGAATCCAATACATATCTAAAGTAGTAAAGTTTGATTTAGTAATTGTGTTTTGTACTTTTCTTTGTCGAGAATTGGACTTTATTCGTTTTAAAAGTTCGACAATACGACATTTTTTATACTTTGTTCGCAATTTTAGATAGTGATGTAAGAAAAGAAGTTCATAATATTTTTTTGGTATTTCGTATTTCTCAAATCTGAGCGTTATGAAAACAACAAAATTCATTAGATAATAAGAGAATTTAAAAAAAATGATAATCTTCCATTCTAATAAGACTAAATACTACCCTGCTCAATAGACACCACACCATACACATTAACACATACAATGACAAAAGCACAATTGACAAACTTTGAGGGCCACATCTGAACATATCCCCAGACACGAATAAATACAGAAAAATAATAAGCAACGAAAACGAGAGAAAAAAGAAGGAAAGATAATTAAAGACGATTAAAGACACCTAGGCATCCCAATCGCATGGGTTAAGATGATGGTGGATCTACTCTCCTCTCCTCCTCTCCCCCACTCCTTCCCTCTGTCTCTCTCTCTCTTACCCCTTCTTCAACGACATCCTCCTCCCTTCCATCCCATCCCATCCCAACCTCTCGGCTCTCCCCTCAACCCCTCTCGGGTTCCCCTTCTCCCGATCCGAACCGTTATCAAAACAAACAAACGCTCCAAAACCGAAACCAAAACCTCTGTCTGTGGCTCTGTGGCTGTGTGCACTGTGCAGTAAGTAACTCAACTCAACTTCCCACCACACCACTAACAAACAAATAACCAATCCCAACAAGGCAACAACACTCCTCGAATGCTGGCCTCCTCGAGATGAGCAATTCCGAGGGGGCAGGCGACGAAGAAGAAGAAGAAGAAAACTCCGAAGAGTTCTACGAGTCCTTGGATCGGATCCTCTCCTCATCCTGCTCCTCCACGTCTGCGTCTTCTGATGACGACTCTGCTCCTCCTGGGCCCCACCGTCGCACTCACTCCCACCACCGCCGCTCCTCTCCTCCCTCTCTTGATGTCTGGATTGCTGAGCCTGCTCCTGTCGAGGAGCGGCGACGGAGGCTACTGGAACAGCTCGGCCTCTCGCATGACCCGTCTCTGACCCGGCATACTGGGTTGTCGGTTTTGGGCTCGGGAAGGGATCCTGAGATGGGGAGATCTGTTTCGCATGAGACGTACCGGTCTTCCCCTTCTGTCGTCTCGATTGCCCGATCCAGATCCGACAGCTCCGTCGACCCGGCTTCTTCCATCACTGTAAATTCCCCGCCTGTCTATCAGTCGAAGCCGCCTCTGGTTGTTCAGTTGAGAACTGCATCGAATGATAGTATTGAGGTTGTTGATGAATTTCGAGAAAGGACCGGAGGTGAAGATCACGATGATGAATCCAAATGCTTGATTAAAGATTTAGATAATGGAACTGAATTTGTGGTGAAGGAATCGCGTGTCAGGGAATTGCGAACAGGTCGCCAGCTCACCATGGAGGAGTTTGAACTATGTGTTGGTAGGTCACCAATTGTGCAAGAGCTTATGCGCCGGCAGAGAAATGTGGAAGATTCTGGAAACAACATGAACGGTGACATGCCCAGAAGCAACAATGCAATGGATAGGTCTGGCCAAACTAATGCGACACGTGCGAAAAGGAGAGGCAGCTGGTTCAAGGGCATAAAATCCATGGGGAACAGCAATCGGGATCGACGGAGTAGTGACGAGCGGGACACTTCATCAGAGAAAGGCGGTCGGAGGTCAAGCTCGGCCACCGATGATAGCCAGGATGGGAGCATGCACACAGTTCACCTTGGACCGGAAAAGGCCAAGGTGCGCTACAGTGGCAAGTTGCATAGAGAAATCACTGGCTTATACATGAACCAGGCAATACAAGCACACAGTGGGTCTATTTGGAGCATCGAATTCAGCTTGGATGGGAGGTACCTGGCAAGTGCAGGGGAGGATTGTGTGATTCATGTATGGGAGGTATCAGAATTGGATAAGAAAGGGGAGTTCTTTGGGGAAAGGGAGAATAATGGTAGTTGCAACCCGTTTGTGGCGGCGGTCACTAATGGTTCTCCAGAGCCAGGTTTGGGTTTGGGCCTGGGTGATGCGACCCATAACCACTGGGAGAAGAAGAGACGTGCTAGGGGTGTGGGTGGGAGGAAATCTGCAAGCTTGGATCATATCATGGTACCAGAGCATGTATTTGCTTTGTCAGAGAAGCCAATTTGTTCTTTCAGAGGCCACTCTGATGATGTGCTCGACCTATCTTGGTCTAAATCACAGGTAATTTGTTTTTCGTTTTTTTTTCGTATTTCAAATTGAAATATAATGTTTATCTAACTTACTGTTATAACATTTATTGTTAAATTTCACTGATCACATCCTAATCCTAATTTTATTTAATGTAGCACTTGTTATCATCATCAATGGATAAAACAGTTCGGTTGTGGCACATGGAAAGCAACACATGCTTGAAAATTTTTTCTCATAGTGATTATGGTAAACTTACATTGACTTTATTGGTAATGCATAAAATATTCCTTTTGTTTTGAGCAAAATATTATATAATGGTACTTTTAATTTTGATTTAATGCAGTGACCTGCATCCAGTTTAATCCAGTTGATGACAGATACTTCATAAGTGGGTCCCTTGATGAGAAGGTACGCATCTGGAGCATCCCTGACCGTCAGATTGTAGATTGGACAGATTTGCATGAAATGGTCACTGCCGCTTGCTATACCCCTGATGGACAGGTTTTGACATATTCTCTAAAAAGTTGTCAATTTTTGTGTTCATATATAATTTGCTAAATGCTTTCTACATTACCTGTTTTTGAAGAGTGCACTGGTTGGCTCTCATAAAGGAAGTTGCCACATGTATGATACCTCTGGTATGTACAAAGTCCGTAAGGATTCTCCTCTGTGCAATTTTGATATTTAATATTTTTTTCTTTTCAATATGCTTCACAAGATTATTTTTTGGTTTTGTTAATCAGATAATAAGCTTCTACAAAAAAGTCAAATCGACCTACAGAATAAAAGGAAGAAGTCAACCCAGAAGAAAGTTACTGGTTTCCAGGTACTTGATATAGTAAATTTGGGAAATAAGTTGATTTAATTGAAGTTCATTTTGACTGAGTAGATGAAGTTGTTACTGCAACAGTTTGCCCCTGGATCGAAGGTGCTTATAACATCAGCTGATTCACGGATAAGGGTAATTGATGGTGTAGACCTAGTTCACAAATTTAAAGGTACATGATTTGATGCATTTTGTTTTGGTATTAGGATCAGTAAGGTCTAGAAGTGGTTGAATCTACCAAACATAATTAGGTGTTAAACTATAACAGAACTTTTGAGTGATTGATTCTCTGGTCAAAGATTGTGTCTATATAGTTCCTAAATCAAGTTTTGACTTGGAGCTATTAGCTCAAATTCCTTCCTTACCTACTCAATGGAAGATCTTTTATGTTGGTACATACTTTGGTTATTAATTGTTATTATTGTTATGCTTTCCTGGTTTCAGACCAATAGTATCAATTAGGGTTGACTTTGTAGATTAGGTGCCCTGTAAGTTTAAAATAATGAGAAATTTTAAAATACCCCTTGATTAGTTTTCACTTTTTCAGTATTTTTTCTTTGGGGAAAAACTTGGTAATAGTTGCAAAGGTTTACTTTTCCAGCAAAAAATGACCTCATAAGCTGGTGAAAGAATTTAACAAAATGTCACTCCTTTGCTTAGCCTTTAATTTCACTGCACTTATGCATTGGTAAAGGTATTAAAAACAATTAAAAACAAAAAACATCACAATTTAAATAACACTCCACATTTTAAAATTTTGCCTCGATAACTTAGTTTAGTTTATGTTTTTTTTTAAATACCATCCATATATATCATTTCAGTGTGAAATAGAGATTTCATAATTTCGTTAAGAAAAGATTCATAGACCTAAAGGTGCTGAATTATAAAGTAATGATAGGGGGCATTTCTGCAAAATAGTTCTACAATTTTCATAATTCTACAAAATAGTTTTTTCTTTCTTCCTTCGTATATACTGTAATGTAGGGGGCATTTCTGCAAGTTTCTGTACAAAGTAGGGGCTTGTGCAAGTTCCTAAAAGAAAAGATTCATAGACCATACAGCGGTTGAGCATTCTTTAATTTCCATTCAGGGTTTCGGAACACCAGCAGCCAGATAACAGCATGCATCTCCACGAACGGCAAGTATGTGGTCTCAGCTAGTGAGGACTCACATGTTTATGTGTGGCGGTATGACGATGATTCTGAGCCAGGCCGCACCAAGGGCAATGTTGTCACCAGTACACAATCCTATGAGTACTTCCATTGCCAGGATGTAACAGTTGCTGTCGTCTGGCCGTCACTATCCACTGTGGGACCCACTCTGAGTGCTGATCAAAATGGCCTCAAGCCAAATGGAGAAAACAATCGGGCCACAGCCACATGGCCAGAGGAGATTGTGAATTCAAGAAAAGGTAGCCCGAGAAATAATAGCAATGCCAATGTTATCATCAATAGTACAGTCGACATTTTCAATAGTGGGATACCGGCACAAACCCGATCAGCATGGGGAATGGTCATTGTTACAGCTGGACGCGGAGGTGAGATTAGAACTTTTCAGAATTTTGGATTCCCGGTTCGGGTATAATTGTTGTCGTGCCAGGCTGTTCCTGTGTACAGCTATACATATATATGGGGCATCTTGGGGTTGAGAATAGTAGTTAATTCTTAGTTCGAGCAGAAAGCCACCTGGCCTGCTGGTCCCATTTCGCAAATGTACATGAAAATTGGAGGCACAGATGAGACGAGGCTGGCTGGGTTTGTTGCTTATAATGGGTAATGGGGTGATTCTTTTTATTTAAGTAAAATGGTATGTAGCAATAGATACGACTAAGAAGTCGTTTTTCTTTCTTTTTTAATTTCTTTATCGTGCCATTATTACTACTTATTCTTGTAAGAAAGTAAAATTCAATGGTTAAGGAAAAATGGGAAAAAGGTTTACAGTTTGGAAGGGATGTTTTAATCTCTGATTGGAAGCATCTATGCAACTTTTGACTGGATTATTGGCTATTGCTTAATGCACTTGTCATGCAAGTACTGGTAAAGTCTGGTTTAGAAATTAGCAGAAACTTATACAATGTTTGATTGATCTGACTTTTTCAGTTACATCATTCCTTTGTTGGGCAACCAATGTGTACACACAGTGCCCCTTGCCTCCAATTGAGATCATAGTACAGCACTATTACTATTTTCCTGTAGCCTGTCCTCCTGAGTGCACTAAAATTCAGTTACCGATCTCCAGCAATAATTGGTCTTCAGTGGTCCACGAGTTCCAACAAATCGTAGAAGGACATTTTTATTTGGGCCGGCCTATGCATAATCAATTTTGGAGCCTCTGGCTCTGAATCTAAATGAACAGTGGTAGATGGGGCCTGGGCCTTATTGATTTCAACTGTGCATTGTTTGTCTTGTTGATTTCAGCACTGTTGCTTTTGGAAATTTGTGCTTTTCGTTCTCTCTCCTAGTCTCCTGGGTTCAAATATAAAAACAAACTTTAGATGAGGAATTGAGGATCATCAGGAACGTGGCAATTGTCAACAATCAACTGCAGTGTCATGTTTTCTAACGAATATAACGAGTCAGTTTGGAATTTTGGTCTCAGCTTTAACTAAACACTAGCTTTGTTCTCTGTTTGTGATTATATATGAATGTCCAACTCTCAAACTTATAAATGATATGTGCCCCCCTTCGGCCGAGTTCAGATCTGGTGCCGCGCGGCACACCGTGTAGCGCGGCATCGTAGCCGTCTGATCAAGATCCAATGGACAAAAGAGCCCCGTGCATGTAACCTAGATTGATAGGCCCGTAAAAAATGAACCGTCCGATCAAGATCAGACGGCCCGTACGCGCGCTACACGGTGTCCCGCGCTACACGGGATTCGGGTCCCCCTTTGGCCCCTTATCTCTCTCCATGTCGATAAAAAACTTAAATCTCTGTGCTGTACCAATTAATAACGAAAATCACAGGATTACATCTGAAAGTCAAATGATTTATTATTTCTTTTGCGCAGTCAATACGCATCTGCTTTAAAGTACAACACATTTGTCAACCAGTGCTCATTACATGGCAATACAATTACACGCAAAATCTTGAGAGAGAGACTAATCACCTGTCTTGTATTCAGGCATGAGGGTCAATGATTCCTAGTATAACTGAGGACCATGAAGATATTAATTGGCGAACACAGTCTTCCCACCAATCACCAATTCACCACCAATTACATATTTACATGCAAAAAGCTAAATCTCTCTTTCAACGCTCTCTGGTACAGCAACACGTTAGCATGGTGGACCATTATAGAGAGTCAACTGGAATTTACCTTTTTGGGTGGATTTCTCTCTCGGTGTCTCAATCTAGAATTAATGTCAAAAGCAGATGAAAATGATTTGCAGGGAGGTGGCATTACTAGAAGTGGCTAACTTGTGTGGCATTTCAACGCATGCAAAATGCACTGACAGATGACTATCACTGCACGTTGTCGTGTGACATGGTTCTGACGCAGAATTTTGTTTTAGTTTCTTAAAGATTTCGCTCTGAGTTGCGAGTTGTAACTCTTTTATTTTATTTGTTTTCTCTATTTGTATATTTACATTCTCTTGGCCTGTCCGTTGTAGGTTCTTTATATAATTTAAGAAGTGCCTACGAACTACGATTTACCAAACATATTCTGTTCTAGGAATCCGTATAGTCTTCCAAGAATTTTCTTAGATTAATTTTCCACAAATTAGATGCCATTTATAAATTGGTTTTAACCTTAGTTGGTCTTTGGCAAAACTTTCAATTGGAGCTTCATCATTTGATATTTTCACAATCAACATCACAGTTGACTAAAATACACGGGTTTGATAACCATGAGGTAGAAATAATATTAACTTGTAATTTTTCCAAAAATGTCCGGAAGTAACCTAAGTAGAGTCGGATTTTTATAGTTTTTCAATTTAGACAATAGACAGCTTAAATGTTTATGAAGGAGCTGCTTGCATGAAACGACCAACAGCAAAAGCCCAAAATATGAAATATAAAAGGCTGATTGTTATGCAAACCGGTGGCTCCATGATTGATATCCGGTTTTGCTTCTTTCATGAGACAAGGTATGGTGGTGGTACAGTGGTACCCGAAAATACTAGGTACAGGCAGGACCTAAAATTTCTTGGTATTTCACATTATTTTGTATTACATAATACTAGAATCACATTATCGGATGTATTCCATCGTAATATAAATCCGATAAAAGTACTGAAACTGAATCTCAAAAAAAAAAAAAAAAGTAGAAACATAATTCTTGCAAGAAAATTGGGAAAACAAACTGGTATATAGATATTGATTACATCAGTACTAAATTACTAATACAAACTCCTAATTAAGCTACATATGAATAGAGGAGAACATAAAACCCTCTCCTCCTTCAATTTTCCTACCGTTACAACTGAACTACCATATCATAAAAATCACTCAACTTTTACATAAATAAAGAGATACTACACAATTATCCAAATGCAAAAGCACACTTTTCTTCCAAAGCAAATTAAATCAAACAAAGAGTAGACTAGGAAGGAAGAGCACTCCAGGGGTACTAGATATCAAATAAACTATCGATTCCCCCTGATGAGTAGTTGTTAATTCGCCATTAAGCTGTGCTATTGGAGAAGATTAATTGGAGAGCCTGATTTTAGCCTGAAAAAAAATATGCAGCCGAAAAAAGGCCCCAATTTTCTTCCAATTCACTGGTTGTATAACAAAAAATCAATACAACCAGTGATCTATTCTGACCTAAATATGTAGCTGAGAATGATCATATAGTTATGGCCAAAGAATGAGAGAGAGAGAGAGAGGGAGAGGGAGGGAGAGAGACGGAGACAGAGACAGAGAAAGAGAGTCTAGTCCCTCCACATGAACATAGGAGGAGGGTACAATGATCCCCCACCGCTGCCGCCTCCTCCAGAGGAAGAACCGGCACCACCGACATCTCCAGAACCACTGCTTTCTGCTCCAGGTGGCAGTCCTGGGTGCACCTGGCTAGCATCGTTAGCCAGTCGCGATTGCAAAAGGAGATTATTTGCCCCGTCAATGTCGTCCCAGACATAACTATTTGGACCCCATGTGCTGAACCATGCCTCATCTGCCTCTCCCCAAGCCAACTCCTGGCTCGGCTGTGCCGACCCTGTTGCACCGCTGCTCAAACCAATTGGAGCAACAGCTGGCTCATATTCATGTTGCATTTCATATTGGACTTGCATTGGCGGTTCAGGTTGTGCTTGGGCTATAACTTGTGTTTCTTCACTTGGGGTTGGAGGAGCAGAAGACGATGACGACGAGCAAGAGGTAGCCTCGTGTTTCCTGGAACTTGAACCACTGTCTTTCCCCTTTTTCAGGAAAAGATCAGGGAAATTCAATCGTGCATTTTCTCCTCGCAACCGGTAGGCCTCTCGATCGTATGCCATGGCTGCATCTTCGGCTGTGTCAAATGTACCAAGCCAAAGCCGGGTACGGTTTTTGGGCATGCGTATCTCGGCTACCCATTTGCCCCAGTGCCTTTGTCGAACCCCACGGTACAGCTTGGTGGGGGGTGGTACTGCTGGGAGCATATGCGGGCCCTGAAAGAGAGTTGGATAATAGAGACCTCTATTGTCAAGGCCCGCAAGGCGGCTGACCTGGCCGCGTGGGCTAAGATTCAAAGCCTCGCTCCAGTAACTAAGTAACTGTTGTTGAGCTGCCACCGAGGCTGCTGGTCCCTCTCCCGTGAAGAAGGTAGGAGGGTATAGTGGGCCAGGGGTGGCAGAGTAAGGCTGATTGTGACCGAAAGATATCATTTGTTGGTGCTGTGCCGGTTGCGGTGGATAGGTACCGGGCTGTATTAGAAATGGCTGAGTGGGATGACTTGGGTCATATGCGAAAGGGAAAATGGGACCGGAGATTTGGGTTGATGGCGAGGAGGCCGGTGAACAGGTAGTTGAAGAGATAGGATTGATGATAGAGGAGATAGGAGGAGAAGAGGCGGTGGAGGATGATTGGTGGTGCCGCTCGGGACTCTTTACCTTCTTGCGCGGTCGGTGCAACTGTAAATCATTCAGTTTCACTCCTTTGCCTTTGGCTCTTCTCCTATCGCTTCCCTCAGGACTATTTCTCCTTGAACCATCCATGGCACCTAGACACAGAAAAAGAAAACGAAACGAAAAGAAAAGTGAAGGAAACGATTAATGGGCCGCCCGCTTGGTAGAAAGAAAACAGAGGTGCGAAGAACAGAACTTGGATTTGTAAAACGACCAAGTTTTGAACTTCTGGTTCTTGGTTAGAACTGAACTGAGAGGTAGAAGAGGATGAAGATAATTATGTAATATATATAGGAGTCTACAAGAGAGAGAGATCAGACCAATTAGTGGAACAAAAAGGTTGCATGGGGAAACAGAGCATGACTATCGAAACGAGAAAAGGAGGTTCTGGAATTCAAAATCAAAAGGGAAATTGCGCGGGCGGCCAGAGAGGCAGAGAGAGAGAGAAGTGAGAGAGCCAATGGGAGGCGATGAAAAGATTTGGAAGAGAATGTGAAGCGTGAATGAAGTGGGGCTTGTAGAAAACAGAGCAGAGGGTTTATAAGAGGAGAAAAAGATTGGGTCTTTGATAAAGGTCGGTGCGCTTTGGACATGTCGATTCGTCGGGTCCCACACGCATGGACTCTTTCGGAGTTTCATCTCGTGCATCTGACGGACATATATGCTTCAAGATACGTGCGTGGATTTAGATTTTCGTTTGTTGGTGTGTCCCGCATGAAATATCGTATCGTTCGTGCATCGAAATCTATTTCTTAACTTCTACTCCAAAACACTCTTTAACCAAATCTTACAAAAACAGATAAATAGAACAAGATAAATAAATAAACAATATAAAAGGTTGCTTTTGTTTGTAGATTTTTTTGACGAAAATCATGTGCACTGATATGATACGCGAATATAAAGAGGAATTTGGGGGGTGGAAGTTTCTAGAACTAAATCAACGAATAATAAATTGGACTATTCTAAATCAATTAAGAAAATAAAAAATTAAATAATATGTTTTAATTCCTTATATATAAGTTATTGATCTGATAGAATTCTCTCGTCATTCTTTCAATAGCAAAAACATATAAAGTCCCATGTTATATATACAAATCGTTTCTAATCCATTTTGTATGGTTGTATCACGTTGAAATTTTCTTCTATTTAAATTGAGCTATTTCGTGTTGTAACTTCGAAAAATTAATCATGTATAAAGTTTATAGATCTCAAATGTGCGAGATCAATTCTCTTATTAGTTGCTCTGTTTGGATGGTGTGCGAATAATAAGAGGAATAAAGGAAGAAATATTGGAAAGTGTGTAACTTTGTAAAGAGTTTGGATTGTTTATAATAAATTTGGAAGTAAAAAGAAGCTATTTTCTTATTCCTAGGCTCATCCAAACACAACGATTTACACAGCGATTTAGTTAGATTTTCAATTTTATCAGGACAAGTTATATTGATTCGCGATTTATGTAGATAATTGTAACATATATAAGTTAAAAAATGCATATAATTGAGAACTACCCTTTGTTTCAATGACAACGAAAAATGCAGGTTGATAAAATTATTGCAGATATTTTTATTAAAAATAAGAGCTATTACTCTCTATATATATATATATTTTTTTTAAAGAATACGCACACAAATATTGAATTTCATGATTTAAAAGGAAGAGGGTTCAAAAGCCACAAAATTATTGTGTCGAAGTTACCACCACCTCTTTTTTCTTTTAAATTAATATTTCAAAATTTAAAATTTAAACGTTGATATTCAAACCGTCGGTCTTGTTCAATTAATGATTGAAGAGTAACCATATAATTTTTATAAATTTTGGAGTTCACTTGATACTTGATCTAGAGGTCTAAAATTGAACGAATCTTGTTAACTAGGATACATTAATTCTAATACATTCATTTTTTTACCTTTCAATCGTGTGTTAAATAAACTTTAAATTTATGAAAATCATATGGTAATTCATCGCTCGAATTGAAAAGGATCAATAGTTAAGATTTAACATTTGAATGTTAAAATTTGAAATATTAATGAAATGGAAAAAATGTGAAAACTTATGCCACAAAAAACTCCAATATTAGAACCATCTTCTGTAAATTACAAATATATGTATATATAGAAAGGCTATGGTGTATCGCGATGTATTAAGACTTTTGTGATCATATTTGTCGATAGTTTTACAAATTGAAAATCTAACTAAATAAATCCAATCTATATATTGAAATCTCATTACAAACCAAATTTTATATTTTTTAAAAAAAAAATATTATTTTTTCGATTTTTTTAAAACATACCATTTTTTAAATTTTTTTATTATTAATTAGTATCCAAAAAAGGAAAGTTTTAGAAAATTCGAAAAAAATTGTAAAAAAAAATTCAAAAAATATAAAATTTAGTTTGTAATGAGATTTCAATATATAGATTGGATTAATTTAATTAGATGTGTCAATTTATAAAACAGTTGACGGATAATGATCTCGATGTACAAAAGCCTTAATACATCGCGATGCACCATAGCATATATATATAGAGGTGGGCTAAAGTGCCATAGATGGCAATGCCATAGATGTCTTTTTTTAGACATTTTTTTAAGATCCGAAATTCAATTGGTCGATCCAAACCGTTCAAATTGATCACTATATTGAAATACCATTGGAGACCAAATTTTATATATTTTTTTAATTTTTGTGGTATTTATTTTGATATGTTCAAATTGGAGGGTCTGAAATACTCCAATTATAACGTTTTTTTAAAAATATCATAATAAATAGCAAAAAATTTAAAAATATATATATAAAATTTGGTCTCCAAGGATATTTTAATGTGGTGAATAACTTGAACGGTTCGAATTGAGAATTTAGAGTTTGAATCTCGAAAAACGACTCTATGGCACGGGACCCATATATATATATATATATATATAGAGATTGGCTAAAGTATACTCCAGCATATAGATAGCCCGTATGCTGGAGTCGTTTCTCACAATCTAAAGTGCATACAGTCGATCCGAAGCTTTCAAATTGTTCTCTATATTGAAATCTCCTAGGAAACTAAAATTTATATTTTTTCGAATTTTTTTACTATATATTATGCTATTTTAAAAAAACATTGTAAAGGAGTTGTAAAGGAGTATTTCTGGCCCTTCAATTTGAAAATAGCATAATATATAGCAAAAAAATTTGAAAAAATGTAAAATTTGGTCTTGAAGGATATTTTTACATGGAGAACAACTTGAACGTTTTGGATCGACTGTTTGAATTTTAGATTTTCAGAAACGACTCTAGCATACGGGTTTGATCCGTATGCTGGAGTATACTTTAGCCAATCTCTATATATATATATATATATATAGAAAGTTTTGCTATGGTGAGTTGCAACTCACCAAAGCGTCCGTGAGTCGCGCTCAAAATTCCGAAATTAAGTTCAAAACGACCGATCCAAACCGTCTAATACAATCTTCCTATTGAAATATCCATGCAGACCAAATTTTATATTTTTTTCGGAATTTTTAAGCATTTTTTGAAATTTTAGAAAATTATTAATCTAATTAGTTCTGAACCGTTCAAAAACAGCAGTTTTTAAAAATCCGAAATAAATACTTAAAAATTTTAAAAAAATATAAAATTTGGTCTGCATGGAGAATTCAATAGGGAGATCATACTAGACGGTTTGGATCGGTCATTTTGAATTTAATTTCGAAATTTTGAGCGCGACTCACGAACGCTTTGGTGAGTTACAACTCACCATAGCAAAACTCTATATATATATATATATATAGAAAAAAAAATTAATATGCACCATAGTGCATAGGGCATTCCGTGCACCATGGACTTTTTAGAGGATATTTTTGTAAATTGACAAATCTAATTTAACCAATCTAATCTACATATTGAAATCTCATAGAAAACCAAAATTTACAATTTTTGAGATTTTATTACTATTTTTTTCAAATTTTTTAAAACATGTCATTTTTGGAATGTTCTACTATTTACAATATTCCAAAAATGACATGTTTTAAAAAATTTGAAAAAATAGTAATAAAATCTCAAAAATTGTAAAATTTGGTTTTCTATGAGATTTCAATATGTAGATTAGATTAGTTAAATTATATTTGTCAATTTATAAAAATACTCCCGAAAAAATTCGCGGTGTACGGAATGTCCTATACACTATAGTGCATATTAAACTTTTTTTCTCTCTCTCTCTCTATATATATATATATTTATAGAGAGAGAGAGAGAGAGATTGGCTAAAATATACTCCAGCATACAGATAGTCTGTATGCTGGAGTCGTTTCTCAAAATCTAAAATGCATACAGTCGATCCGAACCTTTCAAATTTTTCTTCATATTGAAATCTCCTAGGAAACCAAAATTTATATTCTTTTCGAATTTTTTACTATATATTATGTAAAATGTAAAATTTGATCGACTGTTTGAATTTTAGATTTTAAGAAACGACTCTAGCATACAGGTTTGATCCGTATGCTGGAGTATACTGTAGCATACAAATAGTCCGTATGCTGGAGAGAGAGAGTGAGTGATCAATCCAAAAAATAAAATAAAAGTTAAGCTGGCTCAAATAAGAATAACAGTATTTATAATATTTTATTAACCAAATTTAATACATGTTGATCCTGTATCTTGTTATATCCGCTTCAGATTTTAGGTTATATTTTGGATTCGTTGTGTTTGCACTAGTTCGGTCCCGGATTAGTTTAGGTCAGATGTGATTATGTCGTTCACATTTGAGTTTGAAGTTGGAAAAATATGGAAAATTGATTGGTTTGGATTGCATATAAGGACAGATTTGATGAGCTAGGATCAGGTCAACTCCTGTCACAAGTAAATTACGAATTAAAAGATAATCATAGTACTTAAAAACAAGTAATAATACCAACAAATCAATTAAGCAAGTAATAAGCCCCTTAATTTTGTCTTCACATATGACTAATGAGTTAAGCAGAGCGTGAAAGACAAGCTAACGAATTCAGATTCTCTACAGACGAGCGAACTAAACTATTGTAGAATGTAGATGTCATTGAATTACCAACCCAACAAATTTTGAATTAAAAATCATTTGCCAAATATAACTTTTGGTGCCGTATATCTGAGCTGAATAAACTGTGTTATCATCACTCGAGGAATTAATGAATCCGTGGCAACAATTACATATATCTAAGACGATTTAGTAAATATGATATGATTATAACTATAATAAGATAGACATCTTATTGCTTATTTTAGACGAATATTATATGTTATTGTTGGAATAGTTCACTCTCTATTAGTGCCATTTTTTTTTTAATAACTATTAGTGCAGTTAGTATGATTTACATGCTATATCTGCTATAAATATCATACATGATTCATACTTGACATAAACAGTACAATGTAATTATTTCACATTTAAAATAATAAAATTGGCATCTACAGTTGACATATGTATTTCTCATTAATTAATGTACAATTAAATATATACGATAAAGAGGCCAAATTCCTGCAACCATCAAAATTTGTTCTCACTTTATTATATTATTATCCAGCCCTCCGAACTCATTTTACAACTCAAAAAAGGCACGAATTAAATATCGTTTGAAATGATTTTCAGTTTTTTTTTTTTTAAGAAATAATGATTGGGTAGTCTATGCGAAAACAGACAGCTCATTAGACAAATTAGTATACCACATTGAATCTGATAATTGATTACATCAACCGCATGGTTAGGCCAATTGATAAGGTTTGAACTTTTTTAAATTAGTTAAAAAAATAAGTTGACGTTTCTAAAATTAATGTGAAGTGCCTACTTAATTTAATCTCTTATCATATCACAACCCCTTGTTTTGGATATGTCCAATTGGAATTTTCACCGACTCTAATCTTGTAGTTATACATGACCATATCCAGTCGTACGTCATCTCAAAAACCAATTCGACAACTCATTGCACTATAAATTTATTACTAATTTCATAATTTACTTTCTTAAGTATGGGCCCACCAACTTGTGCACAAAGACACAGAAAAAAACTGTTGTAGGGCAGCACAAAATCAAAATAAATTACTTGGGTTATTTTTAGGAAAAAAATTTCCATCACTTGGAAAAGAAAATTTTCTAAGGACAATAAATTATTGAGTCCCATCACTACGTACTGATCTAGGATTTGTTGGCTTATCATTAGAATTCGTAACTTTTTGTTCCATGACAAATTGTTTTAATTAGAAAATGGAGCTGTTCCATAAAACCCTTTGCAAATGATCCTGTTCATGTTAGTAAGTTACCGTTCATCACAGGCCTTCTATAGGAAGTTGTGTTGCGACTCCCCTTTTATCTTCTCCTATGCATGTGTAAATGTTTAAAAAAATAAATAAAAAGATGGTGTGATGTAATTGGAGGTAGACTAAAATTAGTCGCGACTGACATTTGAGTCTGTTAGCTGCAATTAAATCTCAATTTTCATGATTAGAGCAGTCGATCTGAACCGTTCAATATGTTCTTCATATTGAAATCTCATTGGAGACCAAATTTTACATTTTCTGAAAATTTTTTGTATTTTTTTGGTATTTTACCAAATTCCTAATCTAAACGATTCTGGACCCTTCAATAACAACGATTTTTTAAATTCTCAAAAAATAGTAAATATTTCAAAAAAATATAAAATTTGGTCTCCAATGAGATTTTAATATGGAAAACATATTGAACGGTTCTAATTAGTCATTAGAACATCAAAATTGAGATATAACCGCGGCTGATGGATTCATCCGTCAGTCGTGGTTGATTTTAGTGAACCTCGATGTAATTGATATAGTCGAAACTTGAAAGTCACTGATTAGTTTCGATGTCATGTATAAATCACTCATTTATGATTTATGCCCTAATAGCTATTGAATTATTGAATTCATTTCAATTATTGTACAAATTTCATTCTTATTTCGTAAACAAACAAAATGAGTTCCTCACCTTTTTCCCTCTCCTCACATCGCCATCAATTTTTCTCACCTTTGTCTATTCTCCTTTGTATTTATTGTTTGTTTATGAAAAAAAAATGTAGCCATTGGCTACAGTTTCATTGAAAAATGTGAAACAGATTACAACTGCTAATCTACCATTATCAAATTGTATTTATTGCTGATGGATACATCTTCCCCTCCTTTCTTCAGATTTTTTTAGCAAATCTATTTTTCTCACTTCATCATTATCAGCTGAAAATATGATTTCATTATTATTATTTTTTGTTGTTTCTGAACTACAATGGTTTAGTAGCATTACTACATAAAGGTAAGATGTTAGTTTTTCCATCGTTTGAATAAAATGAACATATAAAAAGATAAATTGAACATTTAAATAATAAAAACGAACACATAAAAATAAATAAGTTCAATGAAAATAAGTTAAAATACACATATAAAATTCTGAACAACAATAAAAAAAATAAAATCTACTATATAATTGAATAAAGTGAACACATTAAATAAACTGGACATATAAATGAATAAAGTGAACAAATACAAACACGATGATATAGAATGACGTGTGAAAAGATGGTAGATAGTAATTTCCAATATGAACTAGTACACAAAATTCAATATCGAGTACATTAGTGTTGTCCGAAGTCGATACAATTATGAATCATGTTTTTTTAGATCTAGATATATACAGGAATTATAAGTGCCATCGGCAAATATACCATCTCAGCCATCACTAAATACAAAGTGAACATATATAACAAATAAAGTGAACATATAGGCGATCTAAGTGAACACTTACAAACAAATAAGTATTGTCATACTTGTTCAGAAGTTTACATGTATATTCAACTTATTTTCATTGAACTTATTTGTTTGTATGTGTTCACTTAGATAGTATATATGTTCACTTTGTTTGTTGTATATGTTCACTTTATATTTAGCGATGACAGAAATGGCAAAACTGCAGATTGCATTAATCAATTTCCAGATACATAGTGCCTTAAGAGGCTTAAACATGTCGAACATTTCCTTTCTTATGACGCTCTCATTTTCCAATTTTCAGACCTCATATCCACATAATTTTGAACTACCCAAATTCTTGTCTGAGTGTGTCATACCTCTTGTGGTCGGAGATGTTGTGTTGATGCTTGTGAGTTAGTACTTAATTAGCAAGACTAAATAGAAAACATTTTGTGCAAAAGTATCTTGTCGATCTCTCCGACCAAACATTATATATATATAAAATAAAAAAGTAAAAGTAGGGAAAAAATGCAAATCATACATCTACATTTTTCTATATTTGTCGAAATAATTCGAAATAATAGAAGTAATAAAAAAATTCGAAATCTAGAGAAACGATAAAACTTATCGAAATTATCTGCACAGTTACATGAAAAAAAAAATATTGTCTTTTAATTCAAATTTTATTTCAATAATTTCTGATGATTTTTCCTAACAAAGAAGTATAAAAACTATATACGACATTGTGAGGGCTAGCTCGTCCAAGGTTAAAACTTTGTGAAAGCGACCGCCTAAACTATGTATCGACTTGAAAGAATACATTGAAAATTCTTTCCAAATAGAGCGTCGATCAAGCATGGATTTTAATTAGTCAGTTAGTGGGAGGCGATACTTTTATCATGGGATGTATATGTTCATCTATAATCCCCATTTTATTTGTTAAAGTTGAGATTTTCATTTTCTTTTGATAAGTTTTTGTACTTGATCATTCAATATTTTGTTGAGTAACAAAGCAAGTATACTGTATACACGTCTTTCGTTGTCAAAGAAAATTAATAATAAAACTTTCTCAATCATTCAATTAGGATCAAACAGATAATAGATTAATAGTAAACAAAATTATTTCGACCGTCGGCCGATAGGAATAGAACAGTGAGACAGTTCAGAGTTCTTTTTCAAAATATAAAACACGTGAGTGCCCCTACACGTGACACATTTGCTGCACAAAAATCATAAGGGAAAAAGCCAAAACTTAATTAAAGAAAAGAATGTTTAACAGGGACCGTTCGATCAATGGATCAAACGACTGATAGGTTCTCTATGTGGAAATCTGCACCAGCCTTTCTCAAATCTCAAATCTTCTGTGGATATCCGACTGTAGCAGGTCAATTTTGGGCTGGGAACCTCTTAAATGTATATTTTTACATAATAAGAAATCAGAAGTATTTCCGGAAGCGAGAACGGACCAGATTGTGTCCAACCATTCAGTAGATGCCACGTGGCATTCTTTAATTTGTATGCATCGTAGCAGGAGCTGAGGAGCACCATTTATTTGCTGCACGTGTAGATTCACAATTCGTGTTTATAAATAAGTCGAGAATTTCTCACAAAAGTCAAAACAAGAAGTGGAGAAAATAAAAAAAAAGGAGCAATTTATGAACTGATTGATTGGTATCATACTCAGTGGCGGATCTAGTAAAAATATTTAGGTGGAGCTGAGTGCTCTAATGAATTATTTGATCGAACGGTTTCTCTTCTTCTGTTTTTCAGCCCCACCTTTTAGTGCTCCAATGGCTTAAAAAATTCATTGAGGCTAAAGAGGGGCTTTAGGACTCGACGGCGGTAGGTGAGGCTCTAGCCCCACCCGCCCCACCACTAGATCCGCCCCTGATCATACTTTAAAACAGATCCAACGGCAAATATGATCACTCCACAGAAAGTCAGAAACCGCGAGACTCCTGCATTCAGGCCTATGCAATCCCCAAACGATTAGAATATTTATTAAATACTAGCAGCAGTGCCCACCCAATGTGTGGGCGGACTTTAATATGTGATGTATGAATAAAATATTATGTGAAAATAAAAGCAATCTCAAATATCATCAAATCTGTCGAAAACCTTTCAAGGAAAAAAAAATTCCAACGTCTTCTTTAAAAAAACACACTCCCAAAAACATTCAATTATCAATCTTAATAAAATTTTTCGATTAATTATTTTTGTTTACAGACCATGATATTATATGTTCAAGAAGATCAAACCGTGGTTGTACCTTCTTTATTCCAAATAATTCCAGAAAGTCAGAAGATTCAAATCCAAAACACAGTATCTAATACCTTAATTTACTCCAAATAATCCCACTGGTGAAATACGAAAGTAATGTCTCCTACTTTCTTTTTCTTTCTTGTGTTGTGTGGGACGGGGAGGGTAACATGGAAAAATCTAGCAAATTGGAAAATTTGTCAAACAAAAGTAAATGTTTAAAGTGGTGAATCAAACTGAGGTGTCAAGCAACATAACTAATTCCATCCAGCGGTCCAGCGCTCCAGACGAAAAGTTGAGAGTCAGTTAACTCTTGATTTGGAGATTAACATCCGACCGTACACTAAATAAATTTTAAATATCAATGGTTGAGATTAAAAATTGAAGAGTTGGATACACTCTTGATTTGAAGGTTTACACTTTTCTATTGGTACTTTTAATATAGTAGAGATTAATTGATTTTAAAGAGGTAGACTTGGTTTTTTAATGTGCGAAAGATCAATAAATTGAACACTCTCCAAAGAATTCGGATATACTATCTGAGCCTATTACACTATTAGACCTCATCATTCGATATTCAAAAAAAAAAAAAAAGACCTCATCATTCATTTCTATTCGGTCCTATACTTATCGGATTTTTCATTATGATCCAAAATAATATTTTGTGTCCAGTACGTTTACATAAATAATTAACCTCAGCCAAGTAGGAATTAAAACTTTATCCATCATTTTACTCATCATAATATGCATGCTAAGGAGGATAGAAATATTTATATTAGTTTTGACCACTACGACATAAATAATGCTTTAAAAAATTAGAACTAATACTTTAGTGTACATGTTATTTGCTTTGCTTTTGTGGCGCATGGAAATAATATTTATACATCACTAAGTTTATCTTCACATCCACATTTGTTCTTGTAACTCATTAATCAATATATTGACATAATGATGATATAAAATTTTATCAATTAGATATAAAAGTTTAGAAATTTTAGAGATCAAAATAAGAAAAATAATAAGGTGGATTTTGTTGTGGACAAAATTTTGTAACCGAATATAAATCCATATCATTCATTAAAATTTTGAAAAAAAAATCGAATGATCAGAATTCAAATCCGATTTAAAATTTCTATCCAACATAAAATTACTTTAAAATACTTCAAAGTATGATTCGTTAATTTCTCAAAAAAGGTTATCAAACTCTCTCACATTTGATCTTCATCAAATGCGGCCTTCAATTTTTGTACAACCATTACAAGATATCCACTATTTTCTTAATTTTCAGTTTGACCCCTATCTTCTACGTTGCGAAAATATCTACGAAAACATTAAATACATTTCGACGTTGACTTGTAAAAGCAGGAGAAAAAAAATACATCTGCTACATGTCTCCGAGACGAAAACATAAAAAAAAGTATAAGGTCATTATCGCTAGGCGGCCATTGGTGCCAATTTAGTGGCATCCTGACAAAACCTAAAGCGCCGTCCTTGCTCGCTTCGCTTTCGGCACATAACGCAAAACGATTGCTTTTCTCTCTTTTTTGAAGAGCAAAAATGGACGTTTCCTGTCCGTTTTATGACGTTTGTGTTGTCAACATCGATAAGCTTAATGATTATACTTGAGAAGACATTATCCCGTTGTGCCCAAATTAAATTAGTATAGAAGCAATAAGCAATGTTATAAAATGCTATTTTGCCCTAAGGACCCTTTTCCAAATAATAATAATAATGTTATTTCCATATGTGATTGTGTGCAGTTAGTCGCTGTATAATTAGGTGAAAACAGATGGGATAGTGGTGAAATCATATCTTTATTCATATATTATTTATCGAATATAGATATAATAATAATACAGTAGATATTAAACGTAAACAAATACGGATAAAATATTGTTTGATACAAATGTGAATATGGATATATTTTGGATATTAAAATGAATATCTATAAATTAACGAACTAATAAAAATTTGTAAAAAAAATTATAATATTGATATCAAATGTCATCATACCTCGAAATTTTATATTAATCATTTGTATCCATCACGATGAGTCGATAAGAGAAAAGAAATTAATTTTAATATTCTCATCATATATAATCATCTCGATAATAGAAAATAAAATTAATTTCATAATACTAATCCAATTAAAATGTTATCCTAAGTCAATATCCAATAAAAGTTAAGTATAGTCTAATCAAAAGTCTTCTTTTCCCACTTCTTCCCTTATTTCTCTTATTTCCACACCATCCAAACGGAGCCTATAACATAATTCATCTTGTGCCACTCAAGATACATAAATAGATTAAAAGTCTATTAAATACGGATAATATCTATATTTTTTTTGTCAAATACGAATACAAATTGAATAGTCTCAAAACTATATCTATATTCGTATTTATTTTTTGTCGAATATGGATACAAATATAGATATGTTCGGATACAAAATATAATTTAAATACGTGCTGGAGCGGGGTTTATCTTGTCTTTTTTCATCCCTATGTATAATGCATATGCAGCGTATTTATATATAGTCTAAAGTTTATTTCAAATCATACAAATGTACAATATCTAAAAATTCTAGAAGTTCCTTTTTTGATCTTTAGTCGAAACTCAAAAATAATTAATACGATAAACAGTGATATTAATCTTATATTTATGGGATAATTTTTTCTGTGCCATCCAAAATTTGTGAAATTTAGCAATTGCCATCCGAAAGTTAAACCTTCTGTTTTTGCCACCCAAAAATGTGGTCACCCTTATGATTTTGCCACTTTGAGTAAAATTTTTTGTTATGTGCATCCAAAATTGTGTACCCAGTTTATTAATTAATCTTTCTTTACTTTGCCAATTTTAAGTTGGTTTACTTTGGTTATAACCTCACATCATCGTGTTTACCCGCGATCTTTCCCTTTTTCCTAGGTACTGTACGACAGGATGATTCTTTTGGTTCCTTAAAATTTCACTTTTAACTGACGTTTTCTGGTTGATTAATTTAAACAATTTTATTAGTTTGGTATAATCTCCCCCTAGGTGCCTACCCAGAATAATTAGGAAATTAGAAAGCCATAATATTAAGAATACAAACCTCGCTCTGATACCAGAATAGGATAGTAGCGATCGGATCGACTTTGAAACTTCTGATTACTAAAGAATACTGGTTCCAAAGTTTTGAAAGGAGAATGAGGGAATTTTATTGATTTCTGGCAAAATGATACAAGAGAAGGGTGATTACTTGGTGTGGGATGTGTGTCCTGCCAAGTGAAACACCATCTTCTTATATAGCCTAAGGGACTCTTCCTTTGATGCTCAATAATTGAGTGCGGGTACGCTGTTTGGGCCCCATCGTCCATCTCAATTAGTGGCATTTACAGGTGGAATTTGTCCTTACACACACTAGTGGGCATCAATAGTACAATAATTGCCCGACAAAATAAAAAGAGATTCCTGCACCAATAAAGTAGGCTAATAATGACACGACCTACCCTGAGTGGTACCGAAAGTTAATACAATAATGTGATTCCCATATGATGGTGGGACTCACTAATAGTAATGGCCTTGCTGGATCAATTGTATCTTTTGGTGAATTCTTAACAGCTCATCAATGTTATGATTAACTGGTTCTAGTGCACTGCTAGCCCAGTTTGTCTTTGGAGGCACTTTGTTCAAGCCGAATCTTTTGAAGATAGCTCAATGTTATGAGCTTTTCAACCTCTTTCATGATTCTCTGTATTTGCTCATCGTGTATTTCCTTAAGTCTAAGCTTCATGGCTCCTTCCCAATGAAAAGACCTTGGATAAACTGTTATTAAATCACTAGTGATCACTTCATAATCCTGAAGTGAGTTTGTCTCTTCTCCTAAAGTTGTTAATCTTTCGGCTTGCTGGAAAGCTTGCCTACTTCCTGGTCTAAACCCAGTTGTTGAGCTTCCTTCATGGATTCTCATTAAATCTCGCAAATGATAAAGCACCATCTCCTGAAAATAAAATTTTGCAAAATTACATATAAAACAGAAATAAGTTTTCTAAAAATATCAGCAGTTTTCCGTAGATTACTGCCAGACGGGTCCTTAGATACAATGGTTATGGTGGGTTTTTCCAGCGGTCCGCCATGCCCGCTTTCGCTATAGAGGTTTTGAAAGAAAGATCTTTCATCTAACATATTATCAATATGCCCGACAATTGTTGCTAGATGATTGATTATTTCCTCAGGAGCTTCCTTTGTTTCTTCGAGCACCTTTTCCAAATCGGCTAATTGTTCGTTAACAAAATAACAATT
The DNA here is from genome assembly GCA_028095005.1 of Rhynchospora pubera. Lineage (NCBI taxonomy): Eukaryota > Viridiplantae > Streptophyta > Magnoliopsida > Poales > Cyperaceae > Rhynchospora > Rhynchospora pubera. Next base: position 55,579,325 of record CM051462.1, read on the forward strand.
TCCTGTCTTCACCATATTTGCTGTTAATCGTGATAGCGAATCAGCCAATACATTCATTTTGCCATCAATATGCTCGAAATTTACTTGCACTCCCGTTCCTGTAACAAAATCAACAAAATTAATCCATCGGACTCTTGAAGGTTTGTTTTGTGCTGACTTGTTATAGAAACTGATTATGGCCTGGCAATCGGTTCTGAGAGTGATCTCCTTTTGATCCAGGTAGTGAATCTTGAGTGCCTTCATTGTTTCCATGCAAGCATAGATTTCTGCATCTATTGTGGATTTAATCACTGGAAATTTCCCGCTTGCATACGCACAAACTTTCTCCGTGTTTCGGGGGTCATGTTTTGCTTTCTTCCATTTGCATACTCCGCCCTACCCTTCCATGCATCCGTCTGTTTCAAGGATGATGTAGGATCCTTCCGGAGGAAGCTCGAGATCTGGGAGCTGCTGCACCGCTTGTTTGCCCTTTCTGATGATCTCATAGTCTGAGCTTTTGAGCCTTTTATCACCGTGTTCGCTTGTTTTTGAGTATAATGGCCCAAGTAAGATTCCCAATTTTGGTATGTATGATCTAGCGTAGTTGAGGATGCCAAGCCATGATCTCATACCAGCCTTCTCCTTCAATTTTTCTTCATCGAAAGAAATGATCTTCTTGATTATATGCGGCTGAAGTTTGATTTTTCTGTTCCCAATAACTGCACCCAGAAATTCGATTTCCTGTATAGCTATTTTCATTTTAGTTGGGGAGAGTACAAGCCCCTATTTCTCACAAATTGTCAACATAGCCTCCAAGTGTTTGGCATGCTGTTCTTCATCTTCAGAAAACACCAGTATATCATCGATGTAGACTGCTATGAAGTTTTCCGTTCCCCGGAAGCAGTCGTCCATCTTTCTTTGAAAAATTGCTGGTGCATTTTTCAACCCGAATGGCATAACTAGCCATTCATACAAGCCATTTGGAACGACAAAAGCCGTCCACTCAACCGATTCAGGATCCATTGCCACCTGATGGAACCTACTTTTTAAGTCGAATTTCGAATAGATCCGACTGTTGCCGACTTTCTTAAGGATGGTATTAATTCCTGGCAAACTATATTGGTCTTTGTGGGTATTATCATTGAGGGTGCAGTAATTAAATACCATACGCTCCTTGCCTTTGATTTCAGCACAAGTCTTTGGATCTATTGATGTACCTGAGTTTACCATCATTGCCATGGCTCTGTGTCGGCTCTTACTGGGTCGTATCACTCCAATCTTGAGTAGCGCCTGAACATGCTTGTCAAATTGCTCTTTCATTGCTGGTGTGACATGTTTCAGGGGCTTGTCTTGGATTGTGATATCCGGGTTGATAATGTCTAACTTGCACTTAACCCGATTCTTTTCCCAGTGTTGGAGAGGATTTTCTCCAATATACCCTTGTTCTCTTAATCTCTCCAAAAGGGGTCTGAACCTTTCCTTGAATCTCTGCGATTCTTCACCACAGGAGTATGCAGTGATTCTCTGAATCTCAAAATATTCTAGCTCAGACAGCTCTAGTTCTTCGATTGTTGCTGAAGCTGCCACCTCAGCGTCAACTTTTGTCGCGATTGTTGTAACATTTTTGTAAAATGTTACCATTTGGTCCTCAATCCTAAGTCCTCCTTGCATGGCTCGGATGAAATTGTAACCAATCAGCATTTGGATCCCATCCCTCTGCTCCATTGGGAATGCATAGGTGAAAGGGATACGAAAACGGTTTTTCTCGATAGCCATCATTCCGCCTTTGAGTTTTTGGTTGGCTATTTGAGAAGAGTTAACCCCGTTGATTTGAATGGGGTACGCACTTGGTTCCAAAGCTTCTTTTGGAACTGCATTCTGGTCTACGCAGCAAACTGTTGCGCCAGTATCCAAAATTGCTTGGATTTTGAAACTTCTCAACCCCTGGTATTTCCATTATCAGCTCAATATTATAGAGTCTGTTTAAGACTCTTTTCCCTTTTTTTGGATCCGGAACTTGGGTACTAATGTATTCGTTTCTATCTGTCAGCATCTTGATTACTACTCCATTTTGTTTCTGGATATAGTTTTCAATTGCTTCATCATCCGAATCTACTCCTTCAAGAATTGGCTTTTCTGGAGCTTTTCCTTTTGTTGGATCTCGCATTTCGTCCCGATCCTTTCCCATTTCCAATTCCTCAATTTTTTCCTTTAGCCTTTGATTTTCCGCTAAGAGGAAATTTGTATACCCCATCAGCTCATTGATTAGGGTATCCTTGTTGTCATACTGGGGATTTGATTTTTGTATTGTTAACCTTCTTCCCAGGTTGAATCTTGAACACATCGGACAGACAGTCAAACGACATATACTGCAATGTGCTCTCATCCTTGGATTAGTCTGTTCTTTGCAGAACAGACACTTCATGAATTCTTGTGCCACTGGGCTGTTATCCTCCCATTGATGCGCGCAGTTTTGGATTTCTTGAGGCACTGAGATCACTACCCGCCATGAGATTTCTTCATTTGTTATCATCATTGCGGTTTCGTATGGTACTTCATTTATACCGGCCATCAAAGAATGACCAGTACTTCCTTTCCCTTCAGAAAATGAACAGATTGCATCACTATCTGGTTCATTTTGATCTACCGATAGCACATCCCAGTCGTCATCTAGATCTAGATTTTCGACTATGGCTGCTCTTGCAATGTTGCCCTTTTGTCTTGTGCAATTGCGGGCAAAATGTCCTTCTTCACCATATATAAAGCACTTGCATTTTCTTACTTTATCTGCATGCTTCCTTTTGAATACCCTGATGTGCGTATCATGTGGTTTTCCTCGGTATGTCTTTGCCTTTCTAAGACCATACTTCTTGTTATTTTGATAATAACCTGGCACTAGTATGCGGCTACAGAATGAGAGATCTTTGAGGCTTCTTTGGAGTGCAACTCTCTTACATTGCTCTGCTAGGTACTGGTGGGTGAAATGTATTCTTGGAATAACCCCTACCGTATTGCCTGGGTATTTCTCAGTGAACGCCTTCTCAATTTCTCCACCAATGATCGGGGGCATTTTTCTGAAAAATTTTGTTGAGAGTTCAGGAGATATATACATTCTTCCTGATTTTGCCGCTAAGATCTTATAATCGTTTATATAGTCGAAAAGATCTTTCACATTGTGGCATGAAAGCCTCTCCAGGTCGTTGTACGCTCGATCTTGCTCTTCAGTGGACCCGGTTGTTGGGTCCTCCAACATGAACATTCGTCTGATTTGTGATATTACATTTTGCGGATCATCAGCGATGTTCACTAGTTCTTCATATTCAGTGGGAAATGCCATTCTCCAATGAATCCAGGTCTTTTTCTCCGTTTCTCCTAGGAGATTTTCGATGTAGTTGACCTTTGATTTATTATCTGCCCAGTTTTTCTCATTTACCAGGTTGAGCGTGATTGATTCCCATCGGGAGATAACTTCTGAGTATAACCCAATATCTTCTGGTAAAACTAGGATTGTGCCTTGACTGGCTTGGACTGTTGGCAAATTAAACCTTTCGTTCATTTGCCTTGCATAACCACTGCGGATATTGCCCAACCGTGCTTTTATCTCCGGAATTTGGGGATTCTGGGGTTGTCTTGAACCAGGTGGGTACATGGCTGGTCTCATGATTGGTTCAGGTGGTATCCTTGTGAGTGAAGATTCTGCGGTTGAGAGTACCGTCTCCACTTTCTTTTTGAGATTTTTGAATTGTGGGTATTCCATCTCTTCTACCATATAAACCGTCTCGAATAGGTCTTCGTCCCACTTTGTTTTAGAATTTGGAAAACTGGCATCTTCCCCACCACCTTTCGCTAGAAGACTTAGCAATTCTTCATCTCGGTTTGCCGATGCATCCAATTGAGATAGGAATTGCACCGTAGAGAATGTCTCGTCTTCGTCTGACTCATCCCATTGACAAGTCATCATGAGAGCTTGTTCCTCAAACCACTCACTTTCTGCATCAATGGTTTCTAGCCAATTAAACTCTGCAAATGTCATTTGCACGAGTTCGTCTTCGTTGTCTAGTTGTTCAATAGCAAACCATTGATACGGGTTTATTGGTTCCATCATTTCAACTGTTGGTTCAGTTTGTTCGGCTTTGAGTATTGCCAAGAACCATTTTCCTAATAAGGAACCATCATCTTGCTCCGTCTCATCATCTTCACTGAATTCTTCAGGGTCTGAATAGATTTCTGAGAATTCTGGATCATCGTCGTATGGCCAATCATCATCTATTGTGAGTAGATTGATGAATTCTTGTTCGAGTTCTTCCTCATCATTTTCTCCATGAATAGCTTCTTGTTCGGGGGTTGTTGATGCATACCCCAAAAATCTGACAGACAATGAGCCGTCTGTCCTTGCTCGAATTCGTGCTGCTTGGGGATTCTGGATTTGTGAGATAACAGCTGGTCTCACAAGCCATTGTCTTCCTTGGAGTTCTGTAGTTGTCCTTTGCGAGCCAGGGATGGCCCGAACTCCTCGGCTTGCTAGGTGGTCCGCCACGTTCTGAACATTGTATCTGTAATTTGTGTGGCTTGTATTGGATAGTCGTCCAATTAGGGATCTTGAGAGTAAAAGATTACTCTCACCACCTTGCCATCCTTCATACCCATGATTTGAATCACTAGCTGAATGTGATCTCTGAAGTCACGGATACTTAGAGTCATATATGGAGCAATATATGCCAACTGCGTTCCAGATGTAAGATCCATTTCCATAGAGCTAATAACAGCTCTATCATCTCGCCATCTAGTGTCCCTGATTAACACTAGTGCATTCACACCTGCACTCCGCCTGTGCAGCGTGTATAACCGAACCATAATTAGTCCGATATGCAAATGTTGGAGCCCTTCCTGTAAAAGCCTGTTAAAGCTTTCTTCAGAAATGAAAGGTAACTCTACTTGCTGGCCATCTGTGACCAATATTCTTTCATCCGAGTAATGTTGGTATACTCGGTGTCTGCTTTCTGACCATTCGGCTTGGTACAGAGTTTCTGCTGGGACTTACTGTGCTCGTCTGTATTGGGAGATGTTGAGCTCAGCATCAGGATTCATTTGTGACTCAAGGCTTCGCTGGTATCGTCGAGATTGACCAGGGAGCCTTCTCTGAGCCTCAAATCTAAGTCTAGATCCAAGGCGATAGCCACGGATCTGATCTTCAATAGTAGGGGTTTGGTTTGTGTCTCTTTCTGACACTGATGGTCTTGCTGCCTCTGTTGTTGTTTTGTGTTCTGCTCATGCTGCTTTCTTTTTCTCAGCTTCAAATATTTCTTTTGGGTTTTTGAACACAAAAAGTTTGCCTTTCGGTTTCGGTACTGCCGGCTTGCTAGGCTCTCCTAAGCTCAGCTTCTGAAGTTGTTGCTGGATCTGATCTAGGGAGTCAGTCAGGTCGTCAGGTTGAGTGACTTCCTTTCCTTTCGTAGCTTCTATTTTCTTAACTGCTGCTTTCAGATCTTCAACTTCTTCGATCAATTTAAGCAACAATTGGATAATTGTGTTATTTTGCTTAAATTGTACGTCTATTGCTCGCCCGGTGATGTCTTGTGGCTTGACAAAACCGACTGCCGGTAGGTGGATTGTTTCTGTTGCCTTAAGCGCTTCTTTGTAAATTGTACTGTTTGCACTGAGGCGCCAGTCACTCATAAAGAAAATTAAATTTTGTAAGGATTTTTAGAATTTCTACTGGTTTATTCTTAAATGACTTTTATTTCAAAAATATTCTAGGTCGGCCTTTTCAGGTTTGATTATACCATCTGGTTCTTCTTGGGGACAATTCTTGGGGTTCATGTAGCACTTTTATATGGTCATAGTGGCATTTATAGAAGAATTAACTTTTGAGTGGCATTTTCACAATTTCCTTCTTTTGGAGTGGCATAAAAACAATTTCCCCTATATTTATTTAATAATGAAGCTATATAAACATGGTCCTGACTCCTGCATTGTTGTAACTAAGGCTGTGCTCCGGGACATAGATTTTAAAGAAGGACGGAATGGAACAGAGAGGAAAAAAGGGATTCGCATCCTCAGCGGTCGAGGATTTGGCTGTTCCAAACATCCAACCCTTTATTTTTTAAATATTTCAAAATTTTAAAATTCAAATGTTTAAATCTAAACCGTTGATCTTGTTCAATTTTAAGGACGATGCGTTTTCATATAAGTTTTATAAAATTTGGAGTTGATTTGATACTTGATTTAAGTGACCAAATTATGAACGTATGAGAATTAATCAGTGATAGTTAACCAGATTCGTTCATTTGTTAACCAATTGATATAGAATCAAATCAACTCTAAATTTTATAAAACTTATATAAAAACACATCGCCCGTAAAATTGAACAAGATCAACGGTTTGGATTCAAAATTTAAATTTTAAAATTTTGAAATATTTAAAAAACAAAGGATTAGCTGTTTGGAACAGCCAAATCCTGGCTGTTGAGGATGCGAATCCAGAAAAAAAGGGTCTGTCTCAACAGCTGAACTAGTTTATTTGCTCCACAATAGATTATAGATGGAAGAGGAGGGAAATTAAGAAAAGAAAAATAAGAAAATAATAGTGGTTTTGGCGAAGGAAGTGCGCCCTCCGATTTTGGGTAAAGATTCTTGGTCAAACTTTTCCTCACCTTCTATTTTTTTTCCTTTAATGATCAAGTCCTGAAGCAGACCTTAAGGCTGTGCTCTAGAAACTTGATATTAAAGGAGAGGAACGGAGAGGAGAGTAAGGATTGACCGGAATTCGTTAATTTCGATTTGGGGTGTAGAAGTTTACTCTAACTTTTTCGAAATTACAGCGTGCTCTTCCATCTTCTCTTTCCTCCCGCCGTCTTCTCTTCCTGTGCAGAGCGAGTAAACACTCGGTCAGAGTAAACTTCTCTGATAGTTTCGTTACTCTCCTCTCCTCTCCCTGTGCTCCAGATTTGTCTTTATAATAAAAAAAAATGCAATTTGTTTCTCCTTACAAACACTTTGATATCCCTGTCACCACATCCTAAACCTTTCAAGAATCTTATTTATATAAGTTTGTAACAACAAATCAATAACACCCTGATCAGAACCAATAAAATCTGACGGGATTTGGAATTGGAATTCTCTTTTCTAATCGGAAGCGAGAAGCGAACAGAGCGGAATCGTATTCCATGGGAGTCGATGGGAGTTTGAAGCGATGAAATCCCGTACAGAAATTCTCGCCAAAAGATCGAAATTTGATGGGATTTCGTTTCTCTGCAGCTTCGTCCGTTGGATAGAGGCGCGAAAGACGGAGGTTCATCGCCAAAATCAAATTGATTCCTTCTTTTCCAATCTATCCGATCAGGGTCTGAATTTGAAAAATCAAATGTCTCCATTCGACTCCACTGAAATCAAATCAACTCTTCACCTTCTTCCTTTCCGATCAGGGTGTAAATCTTTAGAATGATCCCTTCAAATCTTGGCATCGAAAACAATCGACTTCGCAAATATTCTTTTTACACCAGAAATAGACATGAGTCATTCCTTTAATTGCGATTGAAGAAATAATTTATCATTTACAAGTTACAACTAGTAGGATATCAACCACATACAACTATACAATTTAGAATCAGAAAAGTATCTTTGATTCATTTTATAGAGAAAGGCTAGAATTAAATCAACTTGACTGGAGGGATCTATCGAAACCGATTAAATCTTAATTGTTGAACTTAATGAACCGTTTCGTATTAAAATATTGGTAGAGATCAAATATTAATATAATTTTTTTTTTATTTTTTAAACGTCCTTATTGTTAGGAATCAGCAATATAAATGGTTTTTAATATGAAGATTATTTTCAACGATATTTTCAAAACAATATAAATTTGATTTCCAACGATATTTTAATATGAAGATTATTTTAAATGGTTCGCATCGGTATTTGAGACTCAAAAATTCGGATTCGATCGAGTTTGTTTTATGGACGCATTCGTAAATATTTCTTTAATCTATAGTTTTTGGAAACATTCGTAAATATTTCTTCAATCGATCATATTTCGGCTGACAAGTTCAGTTGGAATGAAATATTAATTGCATAGTTTTGACTTTGACTTTCTTTAGTATTTCTCAAAAATATTTTTATTCTGATTTTTAGTGAACCTTCCCTGAGAAGACCTCTCTAACAGGCAACATCAGAATAACCCCGCTGTAATTGATAGACTGTTAGTTTATCAAATAATTCATTACACTTTTTCAAAGGAAAGAAAAAGTACATCATTACAAATATTAAGCATATGGACCCAATCTATTTTAAATTTTATGAGAGGATTGATTTTGACCCTATGGCAAGGATGATTCTAACGACATGACCCACTCAGAATTTAGTCCGTGTTATATATATTGTGGACTATTTTTGGGTTAAATGGAGATAATTTGTTCACGAAAAATAACAAGTAGGACCTGAGAAGTTTGTTACGAAACAAAAAAGAAGTCTAAAACGGGAAAGCAACATGTGAGCCGGTCGGTGAGTGACACGTGCCAGTGGTCCACCGGCCACCCGTGCTTATCATCACCCACCAACCCGCCACCCCAAAGCGGCGGACCTCACCAGATCCCTTTGTCCACTTCTCCGTTCCTACAACAACAGGAGATGCCATTTGTATTCTTCTATTAATATTAATAAAAGGCCCTATTTGGTTGATTTTCAGCACTAATACTTGAATTTTTCTTTTTGGTTGATACATGAAGACTGATATAGAAATACTATACATATATGTTTTTAGATCTAGATTTAAAAAATAATGATGTGACTAATGTCAAGCTTTTTATTAGCATGCTATTTACTTTTTCTTTGTTTATTTTTTCTTTAGTCATTTGGAATGATAGACAACTATTTCCTTGCATTCTAGTTGAAAATTAAGTACTTAGGGTTAGGTCACATCTAGTTCTCACCAATCTAATTAGGTCATCCATTTTTATTTTATTAAGGGCATTTTTTTTTAAAATTATTGGGCACTCTCTGTCCATGATTATAATTGTCAAGATGTACCTTTTATCTCTATAATTAGACATATATATAATTAATCATCAAATGCCAAAATTTAGAATTCCTCACATATAATCAAGTTCCTTGTTTATGATTAAAAGTTAGAAATTTTTAATGATATAGCGATACATCCTCTTTCCTTACTCTTCAATATAAATGTTAAAATTTATTTTACAATTTAAGGACAACGATTTTTTTTAGTTCTTTGACATTGACACTATTGCACCTAAATTTTGCTCCCCTTTAATTATACAGATTTCTTTTTTTTTTTTTTTTTTGGAGATAGGTTCAAGCTATTCACTAATAGGTGCTTTTGTATACACCTTGAATAAGAACAAATAGAACAATAATAAGAACAGACTATTTCATTTTTTTTTTAAGATAAATTGGGAGTCAAGCCTCCCAACTTATTTTTAAATTAAATTAAATGTCTATAAAAGAATTCCCAGCCGGATATCGAACTTGCGACCTCTCAATTGAGAAGCATTGCTCTTTGCCACTAGACCAAAAGTTGGTTCTCATTTCATATTTGATTTGGTCTATAATAGCTTGTTTAAGACTTAAATAAGCTTGCCTCGTTCCGACAAAAACATGAAGTAAAACAAGAATAAGAATAAATCTTGTTCTGGTTCTTACTCTTATTCAATGTACATCTGGTATGGGGTTCCCTATATAAATTAAACAAATATTAACCGATCCTAATCAAATCTAATTATTAATATTAAAACAATCTTATTAACTAGATTTAGAAAATGAATAGCTCTAATATGTTTAGTACTTGCCCATTGAGGTCTTTACTATTTTTGAGGTAGACCAGACTGCACTAGAACCATCTGCATATCTCCGGTTGTAAATATGAAAAGAGAGGTATTGTAGCTGATGGACACGCGCTTAGTTGAGAACAAACCATTTGTATGACACGTGGCAAATTTTGGTTGGATCGTACAGTGATATTTATTCCACTGAAAAAAAGGTGCACCGTGCACACGGGACCATTCGAAAGAGACAAAGATAATACATTGACCAAGGCCATCTCTGACTGTTCCAACTTCCATACTAAGCTATTCTTTTTGGTTTGAGTAATAAACTAAGCTAATTATGTGCGTCTCTTACTCTCTTTCCTCCTCATCTACAGGAAGTACTCTGCAAATGAATTGTTTATTACAACATCACAAACCATACACTAAACTGTATACAATATAATATGTAGATGATAAGTTTGATTTATGTTTTATTCAGATAATATAAAATTGCTTCAAGTTTGGTACTATTGTACTTGATATATAAACAACAGTTTGCATCCTACTTTGTCACTTACTAAGATGCACTTTTCATTGTTGTTTTAATATTTGCCTCTTAATCATTTCACCAGCTTTTTATGCACAGCTAATTAATTATGGAATCTGCAGTTCTGCACCTCAGCCTTTTCTTAGGTGCCGAAAGCCTAGAGGATCAGATTATTTAGTTAATTGTACATAAAGAGTTCTCTTCCACATAAAATTTACAGTTAGATTAGTTTAGCTTATATAACTCTAAAATATTGTATGTTATGATCCCATGACCAATGGAACCGGTGGAACTTTGATGCCACTATTCAGGGAAAAAGAAGGAAGAAAAGAAAAAAAATGCAGCAGAAGATATTTTGAGGTCTCTGGATCTATGTTAATTAGTAAAATAAATTGAATAATTAACTAATTAATCAGGGAACTATCTTTAAAAGAATAGAAGGCAGCGTGGTTTGTGCTTTTCTTCCCGATTCTGAATTGACAACTAGGCTTGTTAGTAATAAACCATTGGAAAGCAGAAATACTTACTGATATGAATATTTTATTAACCTTATTCCATATTCAGTAGAATGTAGTCAGAGAATATTCTTATCAAGATAGGTCCCCAGTAATCAAAAGCATGATGACTTCATTAAATTAAGATTAGAATGGTAAGTAGAAGCTTATCAAGAGGCCTGACAATGTGGCATGCCACCACTGGTACAAACTGGCATTAGAATTCTAGTGATTACTATAATGAGGAATCATTGTTCTAAGTAATCTTGAATGTTTCTTTAGTTTTTTGCAGCGTCAAACTTAGCTCTAGGGGTGGTGCAAACTGGAATCATTCACTTAGTTTAGTTGAACAGATTATGTATTTAATTGTTTTTTCCTTTGATTCTATGTACAAGCGATGAAATGGTCGGTAACAATGCCGTGTACGGCGGCACCATAGCGCTTATTAGTATATTATTGATTGATCAAATTGTTATCTTTCATTGAAGATCTTAACCTCGTAGTTGCATTTCAGATTTTTAAGATGTACAAAGTCCCTTACCTGAAGTGGTAAAATTTATATGAAATATGGATGATTCTCAAAAGATAAATTATAATTCATGTCTTTTCTCCTAACCTTCCTGTAATTCTTCTTGTGTGTTCTCATTTTTTATTTTTATAATTATTTTTGTCACTCTTGTCTCTCTCCTTTTATTTTGTTCTTTCTCAGCATCCTGTTTAAACTTTGAGAGAAACAAAAAAAAAAAAAAAAAGATATGCAAAAATTGACGAGTTCCTTCAGCAGAAACCAAAATGGTGCTTAATTCTGATACCACTATTCTATTTCTAATTCAAATCTTGTACTTTTTTTTGTTCCGAGTGAATCAAATCTTGTACTTCATTCAATTGGCCAGTGGTGGTTGACTTACTACAATTAGTACGACAAATAAACAAAACTAAAATATTGTTCTAGATATCTTAATTTTAGTTCATCTTTTGTCGAAAGCAGTGTTCTATGGTGGCCACGGAATCATTGTCTTGGAGGATACAATGAACCCAGCACTAATTAAAATATATACTGTTATGAATGCATGCATAACAAAAGTAATCAAGTACGAGCAGTAGTAATACAATAACGTTTTTCTAGAAGCTTCAGTAGAAAATTTTCTAGATCTAGCTACAATTCAAATGTTCAAGATCTAAACACTTCAATTTTGCTGTTCCAGAAAACTATTTGCTAAATTTGGTAGGAACTGTCTGTTGTGGGGCTTTTGGATGAATTAGATTTAATGCTGACAAAAGAATTTGGTTATGACCTAACTAGTACATTCTAGGTCGGAAGGTGCATCCTGTTATATAGGACAAACTGAACCATAAAAATAAACATTAATTGATAACATTTGGGTTATGACCCAAGGTAGAATTAACCAGCCGAAAATAACATAGAACAAATGTGCCGTATTCATGTACATCTAATGTAAAATCCTCTGGCTCTAAAAACTCGAGCACATATCCATCCTAAGTTCCTAACAAATGCAGCATAGTACCACTAGATACTTAACATTTTTTTTTTAATCCATGTTTGACTGACTCGCAAGCATCAAATAAACAGCATAATACGCCTCCAGATGGAAACTACTATAAAGACGGAAGCACATATGCTAAACTACAATGATTATTAAGGGCTAAAATTTTCCCCTTACAAGCTATGATCTCCTTTCTTAAAAACAATAATAAATAAAACTTCAAAATTGCCAGCCAAGATTGAACCCCAAACTATGCACGTCAAATTTGAGCTCTGAATATATACAATAATTCCTCGCCATAATACAACAGTTCAACCAGTAAAAATAATATAAATGCTACCTACCCCATGGCCTCGAAAAGGTCTGCCCCGTAGAATCAGGCATTCCAGGATTTGAATTTTGGTGCCTAAAATTCATCCAGGCCAAACTATCCATCGTACCAGCAGAAGTTCCGGTATTATCACTCCTATTATTAATACTACTATTATTATTCCTGCCTAATTGGGGTGGCATGTAGCCATACACATTGTCAACTCCACCAGCCATACCAAAGCTCCTTGGTGCAGAATACTGCTCTGGGTTCATGCCCTGGTATTGCATGCGTGGTTGAATCTTAGTGCACTCTGACAAGACACTGAAAAGACTCCCATCTGAGGTGGAGCTGGAGGTGTCCATTCCTGACCAGCTGTTAGTGTTATTATTGTTAGCGTGCATTTGATGCTCTTGGGGGAACCACGTGTAACCAGTATTATTGAGAGGCAAACGCAAGTCATTGGTCATGTTTATGTTCACATTCATGTTCTGACGTGTGGGTCCCATTGGTGATAAGTGTCCTTGGTTGGAGTAACTGCTGGTTGGGTACATTGGTGGTTTATTCAAGGGTTGCTGCTGCTGATGCATGTACATATTGTTATCTCTGACTTGTTGTCTCTGCTCCAACAGTCTCTGTTGTGCCTGAAAAAGAAATATACAGTATTCTTTTAATTTACAGTGAGATTCGACTTGAAAAAGAAAGAAATGAAGGATTCCATGGGTTTGAGGTATCCAACAACCAAATCATTATCCAATATATGGTTCATATCCAATATACAAGTAGATATATGCTTATCAAGATAAAAACAAAGATGGATTGAAAATCCCTCAAGATTAAAACATAGCAAATGATAAGAGAGAGCAGAAAGAAAGGGGTTGAACACTAAGTACAGATAACTGGGCACAACAGGTTAGCAATCTGCCACTTTAGTCCACTCAGCCAAAATTATTGGTACATTCACTACTGTTTAGATAAGCCTTGTATCCTATCTGGTGCAATTTGATAAGTGGTCATCCATCAAACAATTTTTAAATTCAACAGTTCAGCTTTATCAGCAGTTGATCAGTAACAAAAAGATTCTCAAGTTACCCCAAGATTGCTGCATACCTATCTAAACTAGAAAACATTTCTAAAATTTAATTTTTATTTCATAAGCATTATTTTGGTCACCACAATTGTCAAATAAGTTTGGTTTGTCGGTATATCCTTTCACAAAAGACATGGCCATTTGGATCGCTTAGGAATAACAGGAATAGTCTATTCCTAGGCGGAAAATATTGGAAAGTGTGTAATTTTGTGAAGAGTTTGGATGGTTAGGAATAAATTTCCGCCCGGAATTTGCTATTCTTGCTTATTCCTTACCCATCCAAACAGCCACAGTGAATATGTACCCAAGAAATAATATATAGTGGAATTAAATTGTGTTGTCAAACATTAACAAGTTAATTTGTATCCATGTTAAAATTAAATATTAATTAGAAGAAACTTCAAGGACAATTTTGGCATGCCATTTTTCATTAGTGAAGCATAAGATTACCAACCTTCTCAGGTGGTCGATGAACTTATCCCACTATTTCTACCTCTAGACACAATTTTATCTCATCCATGGCTGTCCATGTTTGGAAAAATAAGTGGTAATAAAGAAATAATACCTGAACCAAACAAAGAGTAATAGGTATATTTTTACTACGAAGTACGAAGTTTAATTTTCAGAACCAGCTCCCACTAAATAAATGGAATCCATACAACTTAAAAAAGGCGGAATAGCATGTACAGATACATTCACTGTGATGCAGAAACAAGCATCAGAAAGATGCAAATAACAGTATGTCTTCTCAGTATTAACGAGTCAATAGAGAAAAATCCATCATCACAAATACTATACACATACTGAATCTGTTATACTTGGCATTATGTGTGCCCATGCTGTGGCAACAATTGTCTGTACCAGTTCAAAATTACGTTTAAAGTATAATCAACTGAATCATATCATAACAAATGCAGAAATATACCAGCTGCAGCACATGCGAACAGCACAAAAACCCGATATTCAAAAGAAACCAAAGAAGGAAACCATATTTTGGTCCATAACAATTCAAAAGATGTTAGCAGTATTTTTAACCGAGCTTACTATATCTCATCAGGAAATGTACCAGGGATGTACATGCTGCCAAAATAATGGTTTTGAAAGAGAAACCAACCATACTCCACTGGACCATCAGGACACTGGTACTAATTGGGTGTAGGTTGATTGATTAAGTGGTGTTATCAAGGGATTATTCTTGAGTTAAAGTACACTACCTGAAGAGATTCAGGAGGCCGCTCCCTCGTCATAAGATAAGAAGGTGTCAACCCAGCTACGTGCTGCTTCATGCCATTCAGACCGCCATGCGCATAAGATGGTGGAAGCATCTCTGGCTCCTTCTGAAAAGAAGGGATCAGCTCAGGATAAAAGATTGACGCCCCATTATCCATCTCCATCACATTTCTCTCCAGGTCAATCACAGCACCTACCCCAGCACTGCGCTGCTGGGGAATTAATTCAGGTAGCTTAAGAGACGACTCCCTGGGCTTCATATACTCGTGCTGTCGGTTGTAATCGCTTACAGGGACCCACTTGTCAGGGCTAGTTGGCTGGCCCATTTCATCACAAGGGAATGGCTCCGCTATTTCAGAAGAGGTGCTTACAGGGATAAAAGTATCAGTTTCAGGAGGGGCGGAGGCGTCCTGATGGTGGCTGTTGAGGGATGGTATGCGCTCCAGGTCATGGCGATAACTGGTCATGTTATTGAGGTTATTGTGTTCTTCAGATAATGGTACAGGCTCTTCAGCTATGTCTTCAGCCTCTTGTTCTTCAGCCAGATCCTCCTCAGAAGAGTTCCCTTCTACAGCTTCTACTTCTTCCATGTCTTTTGTTTCAACTTCTGCTTCCGGTTCAACTTCATCTTCTTCTCTTTCTTCTTCCTCATCATCTTCTTCTTCTCTTTCTTCCTCTTCTTGTTGTAATTCATCCTCCTGCTCCTCTTCTCCTTCCTCCGATTCTTCACGCTCTTCTGACACATTGGGGCTGGAGTTACTAATGTACCCTCTACCCATCATGAGCTGTTCAGACTGGCCCTCTAATTCTTGGCTATTCATATCCTAAAAGTTTTGTAAACCAAAAGATCAATGGAAATCAAATAGCAATTCTGTGCAATATAATCTGATAAATACAGTGGAGAGAAAACAAAAAAAAAACAAACAAACAAACAGAGAACCTAGGTTGCATAGGAAGAAACAAACCTCTTCCATATCTGACATCCTCTCATCATCAACATCTGTAGAAGATGATCTTGTCAATTGCTCATTTTCTGTTTTCCTCTCCTTCCAAGCCTCAAAACCAGCAGGAATTTCTACAATCAAAGCTTTCTTCCATTGCTGTATTTCTAAGTTCCTCCCCTTCCATGTCTCAAAGGCCAGCGGTAGAGCTTCCTTAGCCACTTGCAACCTATTGATGAAATTTAACTTATGAGATAGTTTGACAGCAGACTAGTCTTGCATGTGTTTTTAAAGGAAAGGCTGTACCAGTGCTCATGTAATCTTGTCTTCTCTTCCTCCATGAATGACTCATATGGCTTAATGCTCAACTTTTTTATGTCCCCAAGTACAGGGGCTAGAAGCTTTGGTTGAAAGCCTTCACCAGAATGCTTTAGATTTTTAACTTGCTCATATTGCGACTTGCTGATCTGCAATAAGTCAACCAAGGTTGTAAAGACTTCATAAATATAGTTGGAAAACGTTAAACAAAATATGCAAAAGAGCCTGTTAGTAACCACCATGAACAATGTATCATTAAGCAGAAGAGTTGGAGCATTATAGGATCGTGGTGAGCAAGCCAGAGAGCAGATAGAATAAACCAATCAATACACATGATACTGCAACACTGAGATGAAACAAAAATTTGGCACGGAGTTTAGGCACTTGATGCAGAGGTCATTACCTTAACATATGACATATACTTAGCAGTATCAGTACGAATGATCTTTTGTAGAACTTCTCTTTTATTAACTTTAGGTTTTTCGGGTGGGCTTGTGACACTTCCAGCTTTATGCTTAGTAGGTGTATCCCTGTACATCGAAAAACACTGTAAATCCATAGTAACAGGTAACTCATTTTAAATATATTATTGTCCTAACCAATGAACTTAGGGGAAAAAACAACAAGATAGAAATGCTACATTTTCAAGTAAAACATTTCTGAGGTAAAGTAAAAGATTACCTAAATAGTTTTTCCGGATCTTTACAATTTAGCCATTTTTCTTTCCACCCCTCCAAGTCCTCAATCATTCTATAAAATAGAATTACTCATGGAATAAGAATAATTAAAAATGAATTTCAAAAGTAAAAGAAAAGTGATACATATTAAATGTTACTTCATTTCTAAAAGACCTGGAATGGTAGTTGTTTAGTTCCACATAGGATGCCTTCCTATCAGACCGAAACTGTTTTTCCTTTAGACGAACAGCATCAGGATGCATGTCACCACAGCAAACAGAAGCCGACCTAGTATCAATTAGTACATATATATTACAAATATAAATTATTAAGAGTTTAGTAATCTATGACTAGTTCTGTGAAAAAGCTAGTACATGGATAAAAGAGTAGATAATGTTAAGTTTTGCTTGCCATTTTGTAAATTGGTTGCCAAAATGGAGGTTCTCTCCTTTGAGAAGAGATCGTACAGCTTGACCTGTACTAATCCCACTGGGCAGGAACTGGCTTAGAAGTTTCCTATCAGACTCTGAAAGGCATGAAGCCCACACCTAAGTAGAATAAATAATATACAATAAAAATTTAAAAAAACAAAAAATAAATAAATAAAAATATAAGACATCTTAATTAAACTAATTCCAGTATGCCTAAAAGGTATGTCAACCAAAAGATCTTTCACTCTATGACAACTACTCCTCACAAAAGTGTTTTACTATATGGCATATACTAAAGTTTCAAGCCAAGTTTCAGTTGCATTTCGGCAAAAGTACAAAATATGGAGTTTCGCTTACGCACCAGTGGAAGTAAATTAAGTTCAATAAATGGTAGCACCATAGTGCAGGTCGAATTTTGTAAAGTCATGCTTCGTTTGGGGTTAATTGGGTTTTCGACAGGAGTATTATGCTTTGCAGAAATAGTCATACAGAACCAACTTGACAAGCAAAATTAGTACTGATATAGGTACAAATAAAATTCATACCTCATAAGATAATACATTGCTGAGATCTTTCAAGCCAAAAATCTCTTTTGGAACATGAAACACGTCAGCCAGGCCCTTACATGGCTGTGGGACTGTGTCAACAAATGGGGCAAGATCCTTCCATGCCAACCCGACCTGTTCCTTCCTAGGCATGACTCTCTTACGGCGCTCATCCCATTCAAGATCAACATGAGGTCTCAGGCTCAATGTATAGTCTGACGAGTCTAGCTTCTTTTTCTTCTTCCCTTTGATTGGTTCATGAAGATTCGAATTACTCAGACGTCTCTTCTGTTGTCCAGCCGCCATTCGACAAGTCATCTAAGGATCGTTTGTATCATCCACTACTTTGGTTTGCATGAAATCAAGATTCTGTTTCTTGTAAACTGTGATCCTTCTTAATTATGGAGTACCTTCAGATTGAAAACAATGAGATCAAATAAACTAGTGTTACAAAATCTAAATGCATACAGGAAAACCCTGAAACCCAGTAATTTCAATGCATACTCCAATACAATATTTTTATTAATATACCTTCAATGCATATTGTGAATAAATTAAAATTTTAAATATGTATTACAAAAGTGGCACTTAAAAAGAGGAATTCTAACTTAGAAAACTAAATGAGAAGAATTCAGGGAGATATATTTTCTCTCTAATAACACATATAATGGCAAAACTAAATTCAACCTCATCTTAAATTATAATTTAGTACCATCCCCAACCTTGCTTCAAACAAATTGAAAAAAAAAAAAAGTAAACTCAATCCAAGCACAATAAATTTGAGATAAATCTCAAATATAAAAAAGGGGGAAATCAAACCAACCCAACTCCCGAGATCACTGATCTGGTACAAATCGAAACAATACCTCGAAACAGAGACGAAACCAATCGAAAATCCAACGGAAGGGGAGGAAGAGACCCGCGCGCGAACCCTAGGAGAGAGGCGAAGAAGAGGAGGAGGAGGAAGAGAAAAGGAAGGAATTTAGGAGAGGTTATACCGAGATTCCAACCTTCCGTACGAGAAAGGAGATGGGATAACTAGATAGATATGGGGTGTGGATTCGAAGGGAGCCTACGACTATGACGACTTTGCTTCAATCGTCGCCGTCCGATTGAAGCACAAAATCTAGCCAAGATGTTATGTTATTATTACGGCGTCTGTGGCTTTGGAGTTTTTCTGGTCAAGTCTCTCCATGGCGTATTGGCATTGGTTGATGGTATGATATTTCGAATGGAACATGGAGAGGCCTGTTCTGTTTCTTTGACTTATCTTGTCTTCTCGGTTCCAGTCAGCGATTTTTGGGCCGTATGGGCCTTTATGTGTTTACTGGGCTTATAGTGCCTTTCGAGTTTTTTTAAAAAAAAAAAAAAACTGCTTGTTTTAATTGTGGTCAGAAATGATAAATCTCTTTCAAGGGCACTGCATTTTCCTTGCTGCTTCCTCACAGCATGATTGCTTGCATTATTTTGGCACTGGTTTATATATTTCTGTTTACGCTAGTCTATAATAATCATCTGAATATAATGCAACTTGCATAGCAATTGTCGAGAAAGTTAATAATTGATAAATGAATCGTCAAAGGCGCCGTGTTTTTTGTTCTTAATACAGAAAAGGGGGAAAAAAATCATACGGGAAGTTGGGAACCCCTACTGAATTCGGATTTTCAACGGAAATTCGTTATATGAGTATAATAATAAGGGGAAAAAACATACTGACAATTTTTGTGTGGAAGTCGAGAGCTCAAACCTGACTAATGATAACAATATAAAATATTATTAAAAATATAGAAATAACATCTATGCATATATTTTTAAAATATAAATATATTGAGTATCAATTTCAATGCACTTTAAAAATTATTTGATAACTAATCAACGTCGATAGAATTGATTGTAATTTTTTTTCGAACTGTTTAATAGCTGATAAATCAATATTCAAATTGTATTAAATTTCAAAAGCAACGTATATAACTATATAAAAATAATTTAAAATACTAATTGTGATGGGCTTTTTAGTTGATCGTTATAATTGTTAGAAAATTTTATTATTAGTATAATCTATTACGTACAAGTAATGCACCTATAAAAAAAACTAAATTTGTGTATATGTAGTTTTAAAATGTCGGTGGCTTGTAATATGATGTAAAATAATTTTACTGTTATTAAAATTATTAGAAAAATAGAATGAAAAAGATAAAAGTGTTTATTGTAGTTAAGTATGCACGGATTTTAAAAAAAAAATTGCAAAAAAAAAAGGAAAAATATAAGATTTCTATATCTTCTAGTCTAATTTAACTTTTGATTTGATGCTGGGCTTTGAGGAGCTTCTTACCACGGCTTCAGATAATTATAGAGTGCAAATTTGCAACTCTGTTTCTGTTCTTTTATTTTGCAAAGTTTTTTTTTTTTGAAAAAAAATTGTTCATTTATAAATAGCTAGTTTGACAATTGCCAAGCAGCCTTAAAAAGAACCCACTGATTAATTTTCACGTGCTTCGTATTTTTTTTAAAAAAAATTCTTTCGTGTCTTTAATCCTCCCATGGGCCATGTCAAAATTAGGAGATAAAATTAGAAATTAAAAAATCGCTTTGATACCTTTGTTTTCGCTTAAATTAGCTTCGTGGTTGGGATTCGGAAGAGAAATCAGATTGCATGTGTGATAAAAAAAGACATTAATTTTTGGAAATTGATTACTGTCGTATGTAATTTTGTCATCTCTTGTTATTACTTGAACAAAATAAACATATAAAATAAATAAGGTGAACATATAAATTATTAAAGCCAATACATATAAACAAATAAATTCAATAAAAATAAATTGAATATGCATATAAAAATATGAACAAGAAATGACAAAATTTATTTTTATGTATATGTTCATTTTGATCATCTATATGTTCATTTTTTTTATTTTATTCAAACGATAGGAAGTGATGATAAATTACTGATAACATTTATCATTTCTTTTAATTTGTGATGTCGACATGGAAACGACGCCGATTTAATTTTTATCCATTTCTCCTGACATAGAAATTTTTTAGTCAATTTTCATAAGATGTTTATGTTGACATCGCACATATAGAAAACGACCATAACACATGCCGACCAAGAATGCAAATATACAATAAATATTTCATCCGCAGTGTCCCTGTTACATTTTCTTTCTTCAGGATTCATTGATGGATCCAAAGTACAAAAGGTCCGTAAAGTGACATAGAGGAGTTTAATTCGCATGGGTATGGGTGCATTACTGATGTTGATCTGTAGTCCAAGTCCATGCAGTATTTTCTTAATATTGCCATTTTTTGGTACTAAATTAAACATCCCAACGGCGTAAATGAGAATATGAGATTATGTGATATCATAGTTCGAGTCATTTCATAATTGCATATTGTAAACGGAGTTTATGCACTGTTTGAGTGTTTGTCATATAGAAGTGCAGAACTCACGATCTATGTTCTATGTTACCTCGATATATCACATTCACGTTTCATCCGTGTAATATTCGTACGATACGCATCAGAAGCATATTATTTTCCTTTTAAATATTTGATTTATATACAGTTATACACTGATTACTGATATGAATATGATCACCAAATCCAAAGATCTAAACATATCCATGAACGAAGAGTTTAAATTTTGGAAATTTTGTAACAGGCTTAATTTGCAGAGAAAGGGTGTAGACTTGTAGTACGATTTTTTTAGAATACCACAAAGTCACATTTCTCTTTTTTATTTTTTTAATTTAAATTTAAAAAATGAAACATCCGATCTGAACCATTGAATTCGTTTATATTAACGACAAATGCATTATCAAAAAAATTTATAAATTTTGAAGTCTATTTGATACTCGATCTATTGGTCAAAAATTAACGAATCTAGTTAACTAAGGCCATGATCAAAATATTTTTTACGCGGGATATCATTTCATTTTAATTGATTTCGCATGATTTCATTGGATCTAATTACATAAAAATTCCAACCAAATGACACCAAATCCGTTCATTTTGATCAAGAATATTCCAAAGAAATAAAATGAAATGAAATCCCATGTTAAAAAAAAATGGTGGAAATTGGATTCATGCCACTCCAAACTTTTGAAATTAGAAAAATGCCACTCTAAAGTTGGACTTTTTAAAAATGCCATCCCAAATACAATTAACTTATAAATATACCACTTTCACCGTGTACATTAGTCCCATGTATACTTCATTTTTGGTATTGACAAAATTACCCTTCCTTTTCTCCCCTTTGAAACAATCGATCTGTTCTGGGTTAATATTCTTTTTTTTTTCTCATCTCCATGGCGATCTCAGAGAAAAAAAAAAAAGCAACCTGAGCGAACTCGAGCACAAACCTAGTCACCCGAGCTGCTCTCGATAATTAACCCTCTCACCTCCACCACCGTCCTTGTCACCGCCTAACACCACCAGTGCCGTAGCAACCTGGAAGACCTATACGCTCTGCTTATACCTCTAACCTAACCCTCGATTTTGGCTCTAACCCTCTCTCTCTCTAAACTGGTTTGCCTGTTTTGTGCTAGAACTGTGAATCGCGTGGACTCCTAATTTTTTTAACCTAGAGATTGTCTCATTTTTTATTTTTATAAAAAACTTGTACTTTAAACAGCAAATTTTCGGATTTAATTAGGCTTGTGCCCTTTCTAATCAAAGTCAAAGTATCAAACAATTCTGAATTTAGTATGGCTCACTAATATGCAATTAGAACGATCATGTTTATATTATTTGCAAACTTACCCAATGATTGAAAGTCGATATTTGCAAATTTATTCAGTGATAGCAAATCAGGTTGAATTTAGTTGAGGAATGAGAAGGTCAGTAAGCACATTAGTTTATTTAATTTGCCTTAACCTCAAAATAGTTTTAAAATAAGCTAGAATTATTTGACACAACAACATCAATCAATTAAATATATAATTACAAATCAATCGACTTTAATGGATGATCTGTTTCCATGGACATACACATACTAGAAACAAACAAACAAAAATAACTTCTTTACAAGTTTAATATCATATCTATTTTTTATGGTCAACTCGAGGTATGGCTTTATCTTTTATGCAACTCATCTCTGATTGCAACTTTTCTAGTCCAGCATACAAGCAGATTGTCATCCTATGCATTTAGAATATAATTGCATCAGACAACATACCATAAACCAAATAAGCAAATACAGTATTTTCAATGACCGAATGTAAAAAATTAACAATGAAAATCAAATAGTGCCTCTTAGTTTGATGTTTAGTGCATAATTCTATCAACCAATTTTTGACCCAACAGTGCCAGATTTTTATAAACATAGTGGCACACTATTAATTAAGTAGTTATTTGATGAGAAATTGGTACACTACTGGTCATTCAAATAACAAATTGGTATCTGATTCACAGTTCCAGCCAAAACAGGCAAACCAGTTTAGAGAGAGAGCGAGAGAGAGGACGCTAGAATCGAGGATTAGGTTAGAACTTAGAAGCATAAGCAGAACGTACAGGTCTTCAAGGTTGCGATGGCAATGGTGGCCTGAGGCGGTGACAGGGGCAGTGGCAGAGGTGAGAGGGTTAGCAAGAGCTCGGTTGACTTAGTTTGTGCCGAGTACACTCAGGTGGCTATTTCTTTTTTTGAGAGCGTCATGGAGAACAAGAAAAGAAAAGGAATATTAACCCAGAAGAGACTGATCGTCTCAGAGGAGAACAAAAGAAGGGTAATTTTGTCAATAGCAAAAGTGAGGTATCCATGGGACTGATGTACACGGTGAAATGGCATATTTCTAAGTTAATTGTATTTGGGATGGCATTTTTCAAAAGTCCAACTTTAGAGTGGTATTTTTCTAATTTCAAAAGTTTGCAGTGGCATGAACACAATTTCCCCTAATTTTTTATAACACATATGTCGTTAATATGAACAAAATTAATAGTTTGGATCGAAAATTTTAATTTAAAAAAAATGTGATATTTGTGGTACTCGACGTGGCTCTGGTAGAATGAGTCTCAAATTTTCAAATCCGATACGGTAAATTTTGAACAAACGATTTAGATTTTGGTCATATAAAAAAATTGATTGACCATAGAATTTGCCTTAACTTTTTTCTTATTTTACACTTTTTAGTATATCTTTTGGTTTTTACTTTTTCGATATTTATATTTTTATAAAAGACAAATTTTAAATTAACATATGGATGTTTTAACTTCTGTATTATTACATTGAACAAAGGAGAAAACATTATTATTAGAATTTTAAAATAGAAAAATTATGTTTTTTGTATATCCATGTCATATTGGATATAAAAACACCCATATATATCCATGTAACAGGTACCAGATATATATTGTTCTTCTATAGTAAGGTTATGGTACTTTACCCTTGTTTTGAGAAATAATGAAGTCCTAAATCAGTGATTATTACAATAAAAAAAAACTTACAATTAAACTTCAATTAACTAGATCAATTGAAAAAATATCAATACTGTAAACTAATAAAAGTAAATTCGTTATCATTTACCGTCGTTGTACCATAAGAAAATTTTCTGGAGAAATTATTTGATAATTCGGCTTAAAAACTGCCATACTATATACTATAAAATCAATTTAATTCAATATAATCCCACGAAATTTCCTCGTATCAACAGCACCCGCGACGACTTTGTTCAATGAAAGCTCTATTACGATTTTCAAAATATCATCATCTTAAAAACCCCAGTCACATTTCAGTTTTCGTCATGAAGATTTTTATTTACAAAAATATCCTAATTATTATTTTATTTATTTATTACCAAGTAAGGCTTTTTTAAGAATAAAAAAAGATCCCGTAGACTCGAGCAAGTTGACCAGTACGCTTTTCGTCTCCTTCCGACTTCTGACCCGCGTAAGATAAAACTCTCGCGCGCGGTGTGGTGTTGCGATCAGAGAAACTGAGAAAGAGTCAAAGAGACCTGGTTCTTTCTTTCCGAACTAAAACCTCAGTCGAGAGACGAATACAAATAGAAACGAACAATTCTTTTTAAAGAGAAGACGTCAGAAATGGCCTCGACCTCTTCCTCTTCCTCTCAGGCGATGCCATTCCTGTCCGTGCCAGAAAAGAAGACCTCTTCCGTCGACCTCCACAAGTTTCTCAAAGACCACATCTCCGCCAATTTCTCCTCCCACGACGCCGCCGCGTCGGAGCGCGAGCTCAGTCTCGTCCGTCAGATGCGCTCCGATTTGGAGAAGCAACCCAGCCCCTCCCCCACCTCCGCCGAGTCCCGCCTCGATCTCCTCCGCCGCTACTTCCGCGCTATTTCCGTCGTCGAGCGCCGGCTCGGCTGCGTCAGCTCCATCTCCTTCACCTGGTACGACGCCTTCCGATCCAACAAGAAAGCGAGCTTGAAAGCGATCGGTTTCGAGAAGGCGGCCGTGCTGTTCAATATCGGCGCTGTGCATTCGCAAATTGGCAGCACCGCTGAGAGAGACACCGTGGAGGGGAGGAAGTTTGCGTATGCCAAGTTTCAGAAGGCGGCCGGTGTCTTTGAGTTGTTGAAGGAGAATGCCGTGGTAGGTGCCACGGTGGATCTGACTGCTGAGTGTGCCGGTATGTTGGAGAGACTGATGCTGGCTCAGGCTCAGGAGTGCATGTTTGACAAGGTCATTGCAGATGCCAAGGGTGCCATACTCTGCTCCAAAGTTGCAAAGCAGGTAGTTTTTCTTCTCCTTTTAGGATTGACTTTGGTACGTACAAGAGTTTCTTGTTTCTTTACTTAGATCGGTGACTTTTCAGAGATTTTAGAATGGTGAGAAGATCCAATTATTAGCTATTCCTGCCCTTTGCTGGTTTCAATACTGCTGTTTGTCATCGCATTATAAAATACAACTCTGTATGTAATCTTTGCTGAATAATGTTAGTTTGGTGGATTTGACAGGCAGCTAGCTTCTACAGTGAGGCATACTCAGCTCTAACTGCGTCGCCGCTTGACCAGCATTTTGATCGAGCGTGGGTCTCACATGTCCAGTTAAAAGCTGCCTATTTCTATGCGGAGGCTGCCGCTTTGTACTGCACAGATCTCCATGAAAAAGAAGACATCGGAGAGGAAATAGCTCGATTGAAACTAGCTGTCAGTTCGCTTTCTGATGCGAAGAAATCAGCAAAGGGAGCCCCGTCTTCTCTACTTGAAGCAGTATCCAAATTGGAGAACAAGATGAACCAAAAACTTGAGAAGGCAGTCAAGGAAAACAACCAAGTCTACTTGATGCGGGTCCCACCTGTCAGTGCTTTGGCGGAACTCCCAGCTGCAGTTTTGGCTCAATCTGCTGATGTTGAGGGCTTGGATATAAGTAGTGAGACTCTCTTTGCTAATCTCATACCTGAATCTAGCAAGAAATCTGTGTCGAAGTATGATGATATGGTTGATGATGTCATCAGGATCCAGTTGGATAAGATCAAGCTGGCAAAAGAGGTTTCTAAGGTAAAATTACAGGAAATGGGTCTACCTGATTCAATTAGTGCTGTAGAAAATGGTTCAAATTTACCTGCTGAGTTAAAGGCTCAAGTGGAGGCAATACAAGACAGAGGTGGGCCAGATGGCCTAAAAGTGGAGTTAAAGCAACTGAAGGATTTAAGGAGGGTTAATCTTGAATTAGTGGTGCAAACACTGGAGATGTTGCAAAAGGAAGAGAAAGAGGATTCTCAGTACCGGGCCCAGTACAAGGAAAAGTGGGAAAGACCTGAATCTGGTGTGTTGGCTAAGAACATGAGAGACAGGCTCAGCAAATATGCTGAAAATCTTAAAGAAGCGGGAGTTAGTGATCTAAGAGTTGAAAATTCTATGCTTGAGAATTTTGTAACTTTGACAATTCTTGATAATCGACCAGTAAGTGTTTTCAGATTAGCTGTTTCTTTTCTGTGAGTATATCTGCTTTTTGTGATATATATCTATCTCCTCCCTACTGAAATGATTAATCTCATATTCATTCTTGTTTAAATGGTATCTTATATCCTAGAAAGAGGCCTTTAAATTCAAGTGTGTTTTCAAGTTGTTCAAATTGGATTTTCTCATCAATTATGAATTATTAATGGCAGATAGAATCAGCCCTTCCAAGTCTTACAAGGCCTGTCACCTATTTAGATGGAAGTGAGGATAGGACTCTTGGTACTCTCAAACAAAGCTTGGTATGTGCTTAAGTCACTATATATATTATATCTTCATTTAATAACCACCTGTAATTGTAATTAGCTCGAATTTAGTTGTCACTGACCAAAACTTAAACGGGACAATTTTGGAAGAGTATTGCATGCATTACAAAAATATCACCACTTATCTTGCCTGTTGTAGACACAACTGGAGACTCATGCGGCACAACTGGAAAGCCTTGAAGAAAACCTGAAGGAGTTGAAGACGAAGGTCTAAGTTAATTCTAGAATTATTCGGTTTTTTCTTATAATTCACATCAAGAATGATTACAGTGGAGTTAAATTTCCTGTTCTGTTTTTCTTTCTTTCTTTGGATCAAGCATATTTTTGAAACTTAATTGAACTTGTATTTCTTGTTTGCTAGGATGATATTCTGCCCAAGTTGCTAGGAGGTACTTCATCAGAGGATGATCTGTTCAAAAAAGAAATAGAAAAGTATAATCCAATTTGTGAAGAAATCAGCAAACATATCCAAATAATAGAGCAGTTGTTGAGTCAAATTCAGGTAACATTCCCTAATTGTAATCATTAATATCTTCAGAGCTGAAACTTATCTTGTGAAATTAAAGTGTAAGTATATTTTTTGGAGCTTACCTAAGGAAGTGAGAAATGCGAATTTTTCTAATAAACACTCTAACCAATATATTGATTGACATGCAAGAATAGATATGTTTTTTGATGCTCAATATGCTAATGGTAATGTGCATTTTGCAGGCCCAAAATATCGAGTTTGCGAATCAGTTTAGATTTGTTGATTACAAAAGTGAGAAATCTCTCTCTCTCTCTCTCTCTCTCATGCATCAATGCCTTATTTTCCCTTTTATTTTACTATGTTTTGTTTCTGGACTGCATTAGCTCTACATTGGGATATTGGTGGCATCTTAATAAAATGATGCCATTATTTTGCTTTCCACATGAATTTCTAATGTTAGATGCTTAGATGGTTGAATGAACCATTTTTTCCTCTCTTGAAATTAAACTGATAAAGTTTTTGTTTGTTATAGATAGCTAGATCTTAAATATTATATGAGGCTTTAAATTTTCGATTTCACCTCCATGGGACTAATATTGTTCATACGTTGTAAGCATACAGATCAAATTGTTTAGCTATAATTTAGTTATTAATTTCATGTCTCAAAATTTCATTTTGCATTTAGCATCTCGTTTGACTTGATTAAACATATGTG
Organism: Rhynchospora pubera; assembly: GCA_028095005.1. Classification (NCBI taxonomy): domain Eukaryota; kingdom Viridiplantae; phylum Streptophyta; class Magnoliopsida; order Poales; family Cyperaceae; genus Rhynchospora; species Rhynchospora pubera. The sequence goes on from CM051462.1 coordinate 55,607,520, forward strand.
AAATTATTTTCGCACTCATTTTGGGGGGGGGGGGGCGGCAAATGTTAGAGATGGCAATTATCAATCACGTCATATCAGATTTGGCTGGTTCTGGTTTAGAATTTGGTCATCTTCGGGTTCAGCTCATTTGTATTTCTGTTTGTTTCCACTCCCCAGTTATTTGGGTTGCTTGTTTAAGTGTCTTGCTTCATCTGGGTTTGGGTTGCTCATGTGGAGCAAGTTCAATCAGATGAGCTGGCTTTAGCAAGTTGGGTTTTCTGAGTACCGACTGAATTGTGTTATTCTTTTTTTCAATCAGATTGGTTATTATCTGTTGGGTCACGCAGGTTGAGTTGTTGTGCCTGGTGGATCTGGTTTGGGTAGGAAGGTTCTGGTCTAGTTATGTTATGTTGGGTTGCGTGGGCTCGGGTCCTGGGCAGTAGACTTTCCAAAAGTATTGTTGGATCTGGTTAGGGTATTGGTCAGCTTAATAATTTGATGGGTTATATGGCTTAGGCCAGATTGCCAACTCTAGGGTCAGTGGCTTTCTCTAGATTAGAATAAGCCTTATATTATTATCGAAAATACCATCTCAGTGTTGATGAAGAATTTTAGGTAGAAATAACAACGGGGTCATGTTTATATTTATGTATTTTTTTTTTGTATAAGTTAATAGTGTTTTTAACTGCCCAGTATAGAGCAACTAATAACAAGGTATATCTTTTCAGTCTCATTTGAACAAAGTCTAGAGCATATCCGCACTGCTGTTGCAAAATTTCGTGAGATAAAGGAGAACTTCAGTGAAGGAATCAAGTTCTATGTGTCATTACAGGTACAGACAAAAGTATTAAATATCTGCAGTAAATTACTGATACTTAAGATTCAGTCTTCAATACACCTGTCTTTAGCTGTACTAATCCTTGTTTGTTGCAACTAATCAGGAAGTTCTGAACAATTTGAAGCAGCAAAGTAGTGATTTTGTCATGACAAGAAGTATTCAGTGTCATGAAATGGTCGAAATCTTGAAGAAGAAGCAAGGTGGTTGGAGAATATTTGGGAATAGATAAGTAACAAGACTTTAATTCATACCTCCGGGTGTATATGACGTGTCTTCAATTCTGTTTATGAGTTCAGCTGTGTTATTCCAATTGTAATTGATGTCTCTATATCTGGGTTTTCCTTTCTTAAAGGATTTTTTTTTTCATGTTTTGTATATTCATTATATGTCATAACGCCATTTTTTTTTTATATTACTGAGCGCAACATGGATATTGCTCAATTCTCAAGAAAAAAAAAAGGTTGGATCTTGCTTCTTTTTATTTTTTCCTGTGTTTGTTTTTAACTCTTTTGTGAGCCTACTTTGAAATTAGAAATACCACATATCAAGTTTGGTTGTAAATTTGTAATCATACTCTTAAGCTTCAAGATAATCAGAACAATTGCGTTATAATTTGTCCAATCATAAAAAAAAAAAATTAAATACAAATTCAATATTGTTAGTATGATCCATATAGTGCAACTGTGCAAATGTCATGTTAATAAAAATGATGAGATATGATGCATGGTTTGTCGTTAATAAAGTGATTTAAATATTTTAATGAATTAAATTTAACAGCTCTTGATACATATCATCAAATTCAATTGATCACTCTATTTATATGTCCAACGTACTTATAAAATTATTCTTAAATTTTCAACTGTATTTAAAATTCTATCGCAGAGATGGCCATCATAATATAACTCCCCATCGAATAAGTCATGGTATTTATTATTATTATTATTATTATTATTATTATTATTATTATTATTATTTTGGGATGATAATGCATGCCGTTTGAAAACATAATCAGATGAATAGATATGCATGTTATTAGCTGTGGAAGAAACCAGGTCCTATAACGGACCGAATCCGGGTTATATTTCACATTCTGGGCCTAATTTTATTTTGGCATAGCCGAATAGCTCACAGTTTTTCGCACAAGCATGAAGCACCGAAGCAACAGCTATTTTATTTGGAAATTATTATATACCGTCACATTTGTATTTATTCACTTTATTTATTTATATGTCCGATTTATTTATCTATGTATTCATTTTATTCAATTATAAATTAGATTTTATTTTTTATTGTTGTTCAGATTTTATATGCATATTTGACTTATTTGTTTGTATGTGTTTGTTTTAATTATTTAAATGTCAATTTTGTCTATTTTATATGTTCAATTTGTTCAAGCGATGACAAAATAACATATTGCAGTCTGCAGTCTGATTTTATTTTATTCGTTTGAAAAACAGCTGTATATATATTTACAAGACGTATTCGTAGCTAGGGCAAAAAAATATATACAGGTCCCAACATGGAATGTTTCAATTTTGCTGCTAGGAGGCTAGGACTGAAAAGAATAGTTTTTTCGATTCCAATTTTGAAACTTTAATCTATCTATCACTGATTTTTGAATTGAAAATATTAATATACTTGATTAAAAAAAATTAACAAAAATATGGCTAAGTTTCGGTTCTTTTAGTTGTCTTAAAATTCAAAGTCCTTTTCAAATTTTCTAGCAAACTACATAAAAAAAAATTATAAACTACAAAGACTATATAGGTTACAGCACATGATGAGAATAATTATGAGAATAGACATATATCCACAAATTCTTTCGGAAGCAACATATATTTCAATTCCTTATAAATATGAGAATAATTCAAAGATACTTTTAATTAGAAGGCTGGTTTAAAATTCGTTCATCTCTCTTCTAAGATATTAGATGGCAGTTGAAAAAATAATCAAATAAATACAGGTCACAAAGTTAAAAAAAAATTGGGTCATATATTAATATTATACATAAAAAAATGTATTTTTTACTAATATTTTTATTGCGTCATTCCAAAATATGACCTCCTTATCAGCTTGCAAAAAGCAATATATCCGAATTATCAATAACAAAAGCGTGTGACGATTGGATAATACGAGAAGTCAGAATTCTCCAGTTCCTTTCAGAAGCCAAGAGCGTGACTAACAACAACTCTCCAGTTTCATCTAAGCCATTAAATCGTCTCCGTTCGACAAGTTTAACATTTAAAGCATCAAACTTGCGCCGCTAGTTGGCCCCGCCTTATCCACTTGCACCGCCACTGGCTCTGTGGCTCTTGCTTCATTTCCTTCTCCCAATACAACTCTTTCCTTCACCACTTATCCCACCAAAATATCTTGCCCATCACCTGTTCGACCAAATTCCCCTACCAAAAATCACCACTTACCTTTTCTATTTTCTCTGAAAATATTCACCATGACTTCATGTGCAACCACACCCAGCACCCTTCCCTTCTCTCCTCTTCGTTGCGTGTCGCCTTTCCATCCCACCTGCTTCCTGAATTCTCCATTCCCCCGGCCGAGCATTTCTCAGCGGGGGTTCTCTTGCCATGTGGCAGTGTCTAGTGACATCTCATCGTCGGTTACTTCCGAGGAAGAAGCTGAAGCGGCTGCCAAAATTGGGAAGAAAGTTCGGGTGACGGTGCCGCTGAAAGTGTACCATGTGATGAAGATACCGGATTTGGATTTGTGTGGCTTGGAAGGGGCGATAAAACAGTATGTGGCGATTTGGAAAGGGAAGCGAATCACGGCGAATCTGCCGTTCAAAGTAGAGTTTTTGATTCCAGTTGAAGGCCAGGATAAACCGGTGAAGGTTCTTGCACACCTGAGAGAGGATGAGTTTGAGTATGTTGATTAGAAGGTTGTTTTCTGTTTGATGTTTTTTATAGAATAAAATGGTTGTTGTAAATTAACTTCGTAAATGGAGGTTAGATGAATAAAACATGGCTCATATTAGTTGAGTATTACTATTATGTGTGGATTGTGCAACATCTTTAATTGTGGAAGATGATATAATGATAAATGGAGAAGTTCTCCCACCAAATTAAACAAAACAAAATCAATTCTGAAATCTATTCTTCTGTTCCAATGGGAGGACTTGAGAAATGAAAATTTTCCATTTCTCAATTTGTAAGGGGAGAATTGGTTGAGAAACTCATGACAAAGCAAAAGTTCGATCTCACCTCCTTTTTGTTTTGTCCCCAAGGATCACTGTTGCAAAATCCATATTCCACTCGCTTTGAAAATTCACATGTTAACGACGAAACAACAAAGGAAAAAAAAAAAAAAAGGTATGAGAACGATAATATCAGGTGGCCTTCCAAAGGGACAACAATATTTCAGAATATTTTTCTGAAAACTATCTCAGAATTTATTCTTGACGAGAAAGATTATACTAATCAAGTAATCATCGGTTTCTATATTTTCTTTGTCGAAACCAATCTAATTACGTAGAACGTAAAAGGTCTCCTAATACTCAGCCCAACCATAAAAATTCATTCCTAAGTCAAACTCAACCCGAAATCAATCCTTAGCCCACAAAAACATTGTAAACGAGAAATGCATATATGTGCATCAAAGATCATATGGATAAAGTCTTATTGGTAATTACGAGACAGATTTTTGGTTCGTTTACAATGTTTACCATATGTGCATCAATTTCCATTTGTACTGATAAGGTCACGTATATGGTAAGAAATGCATATATGTGCATCAAAGATCATATGGATAAAGTCTTATTGGTAATTATGAGACAAGATATGCAACTGCTTCACTGACATATCTTTTTCAACCTGGGACTATTAGCCGCAAATCTAGGACAATATTTTACTCTAATCAATAGATAGTTAATGTAAATTTTTAAGCATACTTGCATAATAGAATTGCCGAGCTTCTTCCTTTAACTTCTATATGACCAATCGTTTTGGAACAACAAAGAAGCATATTCATACATTTTTAACAAAAAGGGTTAAAATTATGTGCCAAAAAAATGGAACAGTTACATATATTCAACAGTTACATATATAACTGTAAGAAAGTGTGCTAATTTTCAATTTTATGCTAATTACCAACTAATTAAGCCAAGAAAACAAAGCACAAAACGGATCTAGTACAAAAGCCGATTTGACACAAGAAAAAGGAAGGATTTGTACCTCTCTTGGTGTAGCAACCAAGAGGCTCGAATCTTTGGGTTTGGTGTCGGTGGCGTGCTCTCCAAACACCTCCTATTCGCGGCGCCTCGAGTCCACTATGGTATTAACCAAGTTCTTCTCAATTCGTGCTAGCGAAGAGAAGAACGAGTCTAATCCCAAGCGTTCCCTTTCTTCAACCAACGAACCAAACTAATTTGTGCGAGAAGGGATGCTCAACACACGAGCTAGAGTGGAGAGGAGAGGAGGGGGGCCGGCGCACCTCTTGGGGGGGCAAGGGTGGCGGCTAGAGAGAGGGAGAGAGAGAAGAGAACCAAGGAGCCTCCAATAGGTGCCTTATATAGCCTCTTAACCCTAGCTAGGAGTTCACACTATTTACAAGTGTGTCACTCCCACCTACCACCCTCATGGCCGGCCTACTAGTGGGCTTCCTTGGCCCACTAGTCCAACTCCAATTTGTCCCTTAATTCTATTAATTAAAGGCCCACTCAAAAGCTATTTAATTTGGACATTTAATTTACCAATAAATTAAAACTCAAATAACTTAATTAAATTAAGTGTGTTGTTTATAAATAATTATTAACTTAATAATAATTATTTAGAGATTAGACAATGCATTAATTTATTTTTATATGATCCATTTGACTTAATTAATTATAACGGTCCATAACGCTATTTAATTAATTAATCAATCTATCATATTTTGCAATACACATTATTGCAAACAAATAAATAATGCACATATGATTAAATACCAATTTTGTGTGATCCTTTGAGGATTTATGCTATGTTGGACATGGAATTAAATCGCTATTTAATTCCAATAATCATAAGCGGTATCTAGCAACACGTTATGATTTCCAATTCGCATAAATAGTGTACAGCTACAAAATTTCAATCCTGCATAAGAGAACAATTATGTTTCTCTATTTTGATTCTTATGTCACACGATATCATCGTATAATCCAAGATAGGAACGTGTCATTCTTGCAGATTATACGTTTCTTGATCTAGAGATAATTGTATCAGTTGCTAGCAAACAATCTATCTCCATCAAGGGGCCCAAACAGATATCGTCACTCACTAAGTGAATTAATGAGGGACATACGATTTTCTTGATAATTAGCTTTTCCCCGCACAATTCAAGAATACTTAAATCAAGTCCGTATAGCAGCCTTTATCAGGAATCAGCGGTAGACATGATTTATAGTATCTATCCTCATGTGGAAAAGTTAATCATCTCAAACTTAGAACCAAAATCATAACGAAATAAATAATGACATGTAACACAATCCATATATTTATTTCGTGGGGTCCAGTCCTGTACTATGTTCTATAACATATACATATGCAATTAAGTTGGTTACTCTTAACCTATGATTTATAGAACTTAATCATCACTTAACTTGCATACTAATCTTATTGATAATTAATGTCCTTTGTTAATTATCAAGATTATGGACTTTTAGATTTATCGTTGTCATTTATTACTAAATGAATAACAGTGATCTATAATTCAGATCCTCAACCTGAATGAACTGTCAACGATTAAATCAAAGAACAAATGATCTGAAATCACCAATAACATAAACTATAGAAGTAGCCTAATAAGATTGGCTTCTAGGACATATCTCTAACAATCTCCCACTTGGCCTAGAGTCAATCAATGGTGACTTCTAGCAAGTGCATAGTACTCAATGTAATATCCAAAATATACATGTCTCATACTAAAGCCTAGTAATAAAAGATACAACTCAAAGCCACTCAGGCATACGCCTAATCCCCATGGATGCAACATGCAACTCATGTGCGGCTCGAGATAAAGGCTTTGTCAGATGGTCCACTGTGTTCGCGGCACCGTCCACCTTCTTGACCTTGATCCATCCATCATTGATCAACTGACGGATGAGATGGAATCGTCGTAGAATGTGCCTAGTCTTTTGGTGAGACCTAGGCTCCTTGGACTGAGCTATGGCTCCCGTGTTGTCGCAGTAGATATCCACTGGACTCGAGATGCTTGGAACCACCTCTAGCTCGGTCAAGAACTCCTTGATCCATACACCTTCTTTCGCTGCTTCACCAGCCGCTAAGTATTCTGCTTCGGTGACGGAATCGGCCGTAGTATCTTGCTTGGAACTCTTCCAACTTACGGCACCACCATTGAGCAAAAATACGAAGCCGGACTGTGATTTTGAGTTATCTCGATCGGTTTGGAAACTAGCATCGGTGTAACCACTTACAACGAGCTCTTGGTCTCCACCATATACGAGAATGCTATCCTTTGTTCTCTTGAGATATTTGAGGATATTCTTGACTGCAGTCCAATGTGCCATGCCAGGATTGGCTTGGAATCGACTAGTCACGCTAATCGGATGTGCCACATCGGGACGAGTGCATAGCATGGCATACATAATCGATCCGACCACAGATGGATACTGGAATTTCTTCATGTATTCACGATCTGTATCATTGGTCGGACTTTGAGACTTGCTCAAGAAAATGCCATGTGACATAGGCAAGAATCCCTTTTTGGAATTTGCCATATTGTGTTTGTTCAACACTTGTCAATATATGCATCTTGGCTCAAGCCCAACATCCTTCTCGATCTATCTCTATAGATCTTAATTCCTAGGATATAGGCGGCTTCGCCCAAATCTTTCATTGAGAACACCTTCTTCAATGAATCCTTAACTGCATTCAACTCGGGGATATCATTTCCGATCAAGAGGATATCATCAACATATAGAACAAGAAACACAACCACGCTCCCACTAATCCTCTTGTAAACACAAGGTTCCTTTTCGCTTTGGACGAAGTTCAATTTCTTGACTTCTTCATCAAAGCGTTTGTTCCAACTCCTTGATGCTTGCTTCAATCCATAAATGGACCTTTGAAGTTTGCATACCTTGTTAGCATTCTTTGGATCCACAAAACACTCGGGTTGTGTCATATACACATTCTCTTCCAAATTTCCATTTAGGAAGGCGGTTTTGACATCCATTTGCCATATTTCATAATCATAAAATGCGGCAATTGCTAGCAAGATCCGAATGAACTTGAACATGACGACGGGCGAGAAGGTTTCTTCATAGTCAATACCATGAACTTGTTTGTAACCTTTCGCTACGAGTCGTGCTTTGTAAATGGTCAAGTTGCCATCCATGTCGACCTTTCTTTTAAAGATCCATTTGTTCTCAACGGGTTTTACTCCGTTGGGAAGATCAACCAAGGTCCATACCTTGTTGTCATACATGGATTGCATTTCGGATTCCATGGCTTTAAGCCATTCCTTGGAGTCGGGTTTTCTTTTCATGTCATCAATGGTCAAAGGCTCATCGTTCTCAATGACGAGAACGTCGTGCAAACCTAAATATCTTATAGGTGGACGACTTGGCCTTGCCGATCTTCGTAGGGTAGATGCTTGAGGTTCTTGGACTTGTTCCACAACGGTTTGTGGACTTTGTTCTTGAACATCAAGTATAGGTGCATCCTCGACATCATCGACACGCGATATGTTTGAGTATTCATTTGAGGGAGCTTGTTCTTGAACCTCTTCTTCCACTACAACTTGTGGAATAGGTTCGGCTACAATCTCATTCGGTGCAACCTCATTTGGCGCAACCTCATTTGGCACTATATTTGGAACAACCACATTACCTACTTGAGGTATGTTTTGTTGTTGTGGTTCTTGAATTTCTTCAATAACCACGTTGCTCCCAATACTTCTTCTTGAGATAAACTCCTTTTCCAAGAATTTCGCATATCGTGCAACAATTATTTTGTTCTCGACACGGTTATAGAAGTAGTAACCCTTCGTTTCCTTAGGGTATCCTACGAAATGACATTTGTCCGATTTGGGTCCAAGCTTATCGCTCACTAGCCTTTTCACATAAGCTTCACGACCCCAAATCTTAAGAAACATCATGCTAGGTTTCGAACCAAACCATAACTCATAGGGTGTTTTCTCAACGGACTTTGATGGAACACGGTTCAAAGTAAAAGCTGCGGTTTCAATTGCATAACCCCAAAAGGACATAGGCAAATCAGTTTGGCTCATCATCAATCGAACCATGTCTAGCAAAGTTCGATTCCTCCTTTCGGACACACCATTCCATTGTGGTGTTCCTGGTGGAGTGAGTTGTGGAATGATTCCACACTCCTTTAGATAATCGCCAAATTCATGGCTCAAGTACTCACCACCTCTATCGGATCGTAAGGCCTTGATCTTTCGATCAAGTTGGTTCTCAACTTCACTCTTAAACTCTTTGAACTTGTCAAAGGTTTAGATTTGTGACGCATCAAGTAGATATACCCGTATCTACTATAATCGTCAGTGAACGTGACGAAGTATGAGAAACCTCCACGTGCACAAATGCTCATAGGTCCACATACATCTGTATGTATGAGATCTAACAATCCATTTGCCCTTATCCCTTTATTGGGGAAAGGCGCTTTGGTCATTTTTCCCATCAAACAAGATTCGCAAGTGTCAATTGGCTCGAAAGCGAATTGATCCAAGAGACCAACGGATTGTAGTCTCTTGATGCGTTTCTCGTTGATATGACCTAAACGGCAATGCCACATTAAAGTTGCATTCTCATGTGAAACCTTGCGTTTCCTTTTATCATTTTCAACACTCAAAACAAATCCATTCGAATCGAGCACATAAAGACCATTTAATAAATGTGCATCACAAAAACGAACTTCATTACGAAACAAAGTCAAACACTTGTTCTTTATTACAACATCAAATCCATCCAAATCCAAACAAGAAACAGACACAATGTTTCGAGTGATACATGGAACTACAAAAACATCCTTGAGTTCCAACACAAAACCGAAAGGCAAAGTTAGTTCCACGCTCCCAACGGCCATAGCGGAGACGCACGTGCCGTTACCGACGCGGAGTTGAACTTCGCCTTTCTCGAGCCGTCTTCTATTCTTTAAGACCTGCACATTTCGACAAATGTGAGCACACGAACCAGTATCGAATACCCAATCTGTGTGAGAAGTAGCGAGAAGGGTTTCGATAACAAATATACTTGAGGTAGAAGGTTGGACAGTTCCCGCCTTCTTGTCAGCTAGGTACCTTGGGCAGTTTCTCTTCCAATGGCCCTTGTTGCTACAGTAATGGCAAACGGTCTCGAAAGTGGCCGGGTTCTTCTTCTTCTTAGAACCCACGGGAGCACCCTTGGCCGGACCTTGGGGCATCACCGGGCCTTTGCCTTTTCCTTTGCGGCCACGCCTTCTTATCTTTTTGCTCTTACCACTCACCGCAAGAACATCCTTTGGGCCCTTTTCCTTCTTAAGACTCTCCTCCGTCTCAATGAGCATGTTTTGGATGTCATCCATGCTCTTGTCCATGCCGTTCATCCGGTAGTTCACAAAGAAACCGGTGAAGCTTGGAGGGAGAGAATTAAGAATGAAGTCTTGAATCGCCCCCGAGGGAAAGGGCGTATCAAGCTTCTCGAGCTGCCGAAACAACCCCGCCATCTTCATGACGTGTGGCCCGACTTCATGACCTTCGGCCAATCGAGTGTTGGCGACGGCCTTGATGAGACGGGCCCTTTCGGTGCGAGCCTTAGTTTGGAACATGTTGGATAGGCGAGTGATCATAGCGAACACTCCATAGCCACTATCCATGAATTCCTTTTGGAGTTCGGATTCCATGATTGCCACCATCACGACGGACATCTCCATGTCCTCGTTTTCGTGCTTCGCAAAGGCATCCTTTTCCTCTTGGGTAGCGGTTGCCTTTGGAGCCGATGGCATGGGAGTGGTAAGGAGATACTCTCTTTTCTCATACCTAAAGGCAAGCCTTAGGTTGCGATGCCAATCCAAGAAATTGGCACCGTTAAAAACGAGTTTCTCTCTCTCAAGAAGAGAACGTAGCGTAAAAGATGAGGAAGACATCTACAACAATACATAAGTTTTAAGGTAAATTAGTTTATGCTTTAATATTTGTTTTAACTAAGTAAAACTTCCACTACATTAAATCATGTCCCTAAATATAGTGAATCCAAGACTTCCACTATTTGTTAATGCAATGACGGCGTCGGCAGAACATTACACTAACAAATGTGAAATAGGTTATCCAACCAATCATACGTTCCTATGATTCTTGGTTCGATTAACGAACTTCACTCCAATGAACAATTCGATTTGATTTATTGTTAAGTCTACTTCTTTCTATTTGCTCCTAGTAAATCCGATTTACACCTCGACACGGATGATGGATCACGATGTCCCGCGTCGGCGAGAATACATCAATGAACGATCATACTACGTTAGAAGGGGATAGAAAGAAGGAGAGTGAATTTTGGTTTGACTTAATCCTTTTTTTTTAATTTGGGACAATTAACAATCATGACGCTTGTTTGGTGGTCGTGTAAACATACACCCATACCTAACCTATCACAAGCAATCATACAAGCATCTCATTATTGTGGGTTTGTATGGCTCCCGCTTGCATTAGTTTCGCCACATCCTCCATGAAGCAAAACTAATCTAATCCTTGTCCCTCCCACTAAATTCTATAAGGATCTAAATCCTATAAAATAAAGGAACAAAATACATGTGAAAATATCCTACTCCCATCCTAGCCTTAGGGGCATGCAAGCCACACAAGTTACATCAAAAATTAATCAACAAATTAATTAATTAATAGCACCAAAGGTCGCATTACAAACATTCACACATGCATTCAATTTACAACCACAAGGCATTGAGTCATGAGCCATACTAAACCCACTATCCACCTACAAAAAAAAGTTAGCACATACAAGCACTTTGTTTCCAATTAACGATTTTCAAGCATCTTTGCGTATCGTTTGCTATAAGTAAATTCCGTGTACAAATTCTCAATTTTAAACAACCAAACTTGTTTAAATTCATTTAGAAAGTTCTTTCAACATCCCATAACTGAAAGGAGATCAAATAAGGAGTTTTCTAATTAATTTCAACTAGTTTGAATACTTAGAAAAACAATAATTTAACAAAAAACGTAACTAAAGGAATCCAACAAAAACAACAGTTTTTGGTCTCCAAAAATTCTCAAATAAATTACTTAAGCTCCTTATCATAGTTAAAATTTCAAGAAGAGATCTTAAACCATCTGGGAGAATAAAAAAAGACAAATCTCTTACAAGTGCACGAAACACCGTTATGAGATTTTCAGCTTATCCTCTCAACCATTTGGTCTGTTAGACCACCTTCTATCCAGTTTTTATATATACAATATACATAGAAAAACTTGTTTAGACTACAGGCTATCCATTCATGAAAAGAAAACAACCAAGTTCATTTCAATAATATTAAGTTACAGCCTAAATAATCAACAAATTCTGTACTGGAATAGACTGTCGATCGAAATGTTTTAACCTAGTTGAAGGTCCAAACTTCCACGAATAATTATGAAATTAATTTTTCTGGAATCCTAACTCAAAATATAACAACTCCATTTAAACAGAATTTTTAAAGGAGTTCTCAGTTGGTACAGTTTATTAGAACAATCGATTTGCTCAACAAACTGGATCTGACAAGATCTTCCTTTTCATACTTGAAAATCCACAAATTAATCCGAGTCATGCAACAATTTATACATGCTCAGAAAGAGCTTCAAGTCCTCTTTATTTCTAGCCATAGAACACTGGTACTTATATTCAAAATATAAATCTTTCAAGCCATTCAAACAGGACAGTACGAGCAGAAACTGGTTCTGCGCACTGTCGCCATTTTATTCACAATAAATCTATACTAATTCAGAAAAATGTGAATCCAACGACAAAAGAATCACAGTCTAAATATCTACAACTTTAATGTAGATGAAAAGATATTCTAGAGAACATATCACATGGAAAAATGCGAAACAACACAGAAAATACCATTTCCAGACAGCAAACAAACGCATCATCTCTACTAATCCGTTAATTAGCCAATTTCTCTTAATTAAGTGTCAAAATAGCATAAGTACGACCAAGGCTCTGATACCACTGTTAGAAAGTGTGATAATTTTCAATTTTATGCTAATTACCAACTAATTAAGCCAAGAAAACCAAGCACAAAACGGATCTAGTACAAAAGCCGATTTGACACAAGAGAAAGGACGGATTTGTACCTCTCTTAGTGTAGCAACCAAGAGGCTCGAATCCTTGGGTTTGGTGTCGGTGGCGTGCTCTCCAAACACCTCCTATTCGCGGCGCCTCGAGTCCACTATGGTATTAACCAAGTTCTTCTCAATTCGTGCTAGCGAAGAGAAGAACGAGTCTAATCCCAAGCGTTCCCTTTCTTCAACCAATGAACCAAACTAATTTGTGGGAGAAGGGATGCTCAACACATGAGCTAGAGTGGAGAGGAGAGGAGGGGGGCCGGCGCACCTCTTGGGGGGCAAGGGTGGCGGCTAGAGAGAGAGAGAGAGAGAAGAGAACCAAGGAGCCTCCAATAGGTGCCTTATACAGCCTCTTAACCCTAGCTAGGAGTTCACACTATTTACAAGTATGCCACTCCCACCTACCACCCTCATGGCCGGCCTACTAGTGGGCTTCCTTGGCCCACTAGTCCAACTCCAATTTGTCCCTTAATTCTATTAATTAAAGGCCCACTCAAAAGTTATTTAATTTGGACATTTAATTTACCAATAAATTAAAGCCCAAATAACTTAATTAAATTAAGTGTGTTGTTTATAAATAATTATTAACTTAATAATAATTATTTAGAAATTAGACAATGCATTAATTTATTTATATATGATCTATTTGACTTAATTAATTATAACGGTCCATAACGCTATTTAATTAATTAATCAATCTATCATATGTTGCAATACACATTATTGCAAACAAATAAATAATGCACATATGATTAAATACCAATTTTGTGTGACCCTTTGAGGATTTATGCTATGTTGGACATGGAATTAAATCGCTATTTAATTCCAATAATCATAAGCGGTATCTAGCAACACGTTATGATTTCCAATTCGCATAAATAGTGTACAGCTACAAAATTTCAATCCTGCATAAAAGAACAATTATGTTTCTCTATTTTTATTCTTATGTCACACGATATCATCGTATAATCCAAGATAGGAACGTGTCATTCTTGAAGATTATACGTTTCTTGATCTAGAGATAATTGTATCAGTTGCTAGCAAACAATCTATCTCCATCAAGGGGCCCAAACAGATATCGTCACTCACTAAGTGAATTAATGAGGGACATACGGTTTTCTTGATAATTAGCTTTTCCCCGCACAATTCAAGAATACTTAAATCAAGTCCGTATAGCAGCCTTTATCAGGAATCAGCGGTAGACATGATTTATAGTATCTATCCTCATGTGGAAAAGATAATCATCTCAAACTTAGAACCAAAATCATAACGAAATAAATAATGACAAGTAACACAATCCATATATTTATTTCGTGGGGTCCAGTCCTGTACTATGTTCTATAACATATACATATGCAATTAAGTTGGTTACTCTTAACCTATGATTTATAGAACTTAATCATCACTTAACTTGCATACTAATCTTATTGATAATTAATGTCCTTTGTTAATTATCAAGATTATGGACTTTTAGATTTATCGTTGTCATTTACTACTAAATGAATAACAGTGATCTATAATTCAGATCCTCAACCTGAATGAACTGTCAACGATTAAATCAAAGAACAAATGATCTGAAATCACCAATAACATAAACTATAGAAGTAGCCTAATAAGATTGGCTTCTAGGACATATCTCTAACAATAACTTCAACAGTTACATATATTAAATTTGTATATTTTGTTATTACATGTTACGGTTCGGAATTTCAATGAATTATATGATGGGAATAGATATGGGATGATGGGATGATGCTGGATTTGCAATGAGGATGAATGGGATGATTTCATCATTCCTTGGACTTTCTTATTAATGAAGATATGTTAGACAATTAATGAAGATTTGGGGATGATGGAGATGATAGAATCTATGGGATGATGGAAAGCAATTCCCAAAAAGATATAGGGAATTGCTTTCCATCATCTCATAGATTTTATTATCCTCATCATCCCCAAATCTTCATTAATTTTCTAACATGTCTTTATTAATAAGAAAATTTAGGAGATGATGAAATCATCCTCTTCATCATCATCCCCTCTTTTTTTTAAAAAAAAAATACAATTAATCTAATGTATTCCCCTTCTTTTTGTCATTGCCAATTTAAGTATTTTATTTTAATGGTTTTGATTCTTTCATTGACAGTTCGCCTTGCCTGCCTGTACGGGTGAACTAAGATGGGAAATGTAAAGTAAGAAAAATGTTGGTGAAATTGAAAGTTTGTAGCTTGCTGCTTCCACTTGTATTTTTCTGGCTGCATTCAGACTGGCGCATGTTAGAGCATAACTCTACCAAATACTTCTCTAAAAGGGAGTCAACTTCGCTCCTTTATTTATGGATTTCAAGAGTCGCCCAACAAGTTTCTACCGGTTACACCTACGCCCGAAATTTTAAAAAATAATACTAAATTAATATAATATATTAAAAATAATATCAATATAATAATATTTTTTTAAATAGTATTACGAGATCGGAATCCCAGATTCCGAACGCAAGATCGGATTCCTGGATTCCGATCTTAGCTAAGATCGGAATCCGAGATTCCGATCTTAGCTTTTTAATTTTTTATATATTATATATTTATTTATTTAATTTATTAGTTAGTTAAATAATTAGAAAAATAGATAATATATTGTAAAAATATTGAAAAAATATGGAAAAAATCAGGAATAATTAAACTAAATTTTATATGTAATTTAGTATTTTTGGGAAATTTTTTCTTCCTTTTATTAGTTTATTAATTAATTAATTAATTAGAAAAATAGATAATATATTCTAAAAATATTGAAAAAATATAAAAAAATCAGGAATAATTTTAAAAAAATTTATATGTAATTTAGTATTTTTTTTTTGGAAAATTAAATTTATTTTCCTTTTAATTAATTTATTTAATTAAATATAAATTTAATTAATTTATTTAATTAAAAATGAATAATTAAGTATAAATTTTTAATTAATTTAAACAACCATTTGATATGCGTCCCGGATGTCGTCCTCTGTATATATATTATTTTCATATAGATTGATGTTTTACTGAGACGGAGAAGAAAGACTAAATTCACTTGATTTACTGCATTTCTCTTTTTAATGATTAATTTATGATTTTAAAAACATTTTTAGTAGTTTAGAGTGGTTTTTAGGTTTGCAAACTTTCAAAGTGGATTTTGGAGGTCCAGAGAGCATTTTTTGGCTTCGAAAATGGTCATTATGGGGTTACACTCCGATAACATGTGTAGATCTCGTCGCTAGCTTTCCGGAATGTCCTCGTTTGCGCCAAACGGACCTTCCTATCAAAAGTTATGCCTATTTAAAGTTTTAATGTTCAAATTATGCCTTTGTATCCCTGCAAATGCAGAAAAGATTAATAAAACTTTGTACATTCTGAAAGGATTATGCCTTTGTATCCCTGCAAATTCTGAAAATTTAAATAAGTTATAAAAATTTATATTTTAATTAAATAAATTTAATTTTCCCAAAAAATACTAAATTACATATAAAATTTAATGTAATTATTTCTGATTTTTTCCATATTTTTTCAATACTTTTACAATATATTATCTATTTTTCTAATTATTTAACTAATTAATAAAATAAATAAATAAATAAATAATATATAAAAAAATTAAAAAGCTAAGATCGGAATCCGGGATTCCGATCTTAGCTACAGGAATCCGATCTTACGTTCGGAATCTGAAATTCCAATCTCGTGATACTATTTAAAAAAATATTATTATATTGATATTATTTTTAATATATTATATTAATTTAATGCTATTTTAAAATTTTTCGGCACCTACGCTCTGAGCCTCGATTTATGGACATCCAGCAGATTAAGTAGAAAGCACTTCTAACGGGTTGAAAACTGTTTGTCCTTCTTTCACTGTTAACGAAACCCTAGCTCTCTTTGTAATTTCTAATATTAATATAAAAGTTATAGAAAAATAATTAATTGTTCTGATTAATATTATTAAAATGTTCTGGATAAATAACTAAATGTTCTAGAAAAATCACTAACTATTTTGGAAAAATAGTTACATGTTCCAGTTAATTTTACTAACTGTTATGGAAAAATAACTAACTATTCTAGAAAAATGTTAACTAAAATAGTTACTAAAATTTTACTAATTGTTCTGATTAATATTACTAACTGTTCTGAAAAAATAACTAACTGTTCTGGTTAATTTTACTAATTGTTCTGGAAAAATAACTAACTGTTCTGAAAAAATAACTAAATGTTCTTGTTAATGTTACTAACTTTTCTGCAAACAGAGAAGGAAGGGGAAGGGGGATGACTTTTCTGGAAACAGAGAAGGGGAGGGGGGGAGTGGAAATAGAGAGGAAGAGAGGGAATGATAGGAAAAGTATTATAAAAATGAAAAGCAGTTATTAATACTTATTTCTATCATCTCCATCATTCTCTTTCCTTTTTTTGGAATGCAATTAATCTAAATATTAGGGGATGATGAAGATGATGATTATCAGCCCCGAAAAATATATCCTAACATATTATCGAGTTGATCTCATCTAATCATTTTCAATGGAACCGCTCAAAGTGGAGCAGTAGAAACGTATTTTAACGAAATTAACGTTCTTACTGGGAGTGTTTGGATGGGAGTGAGAATAAAAGAAGATGGGAAGATATGAATAAAATTATTATTAAACAATTCAAACTCTTTACATAGTTACATACTTCCCAATACTTTTTTTCACTTCTTCTCTTATTTCTCTTCTTGCCACACCATCCAAACGTGAGCTAATATTTCCGAAATAATTAATTCAAGGAGTGACTATTCCTCACATCAAGGGTGTGTTTGGTGAAGCAGAAGTTAGTCTAACCCAATAGAAGTAAATTACTCGTGTAACTTGCTAACATATCAATGTTGTCAAAATATCACTAACTCAAATTAGTGTTATTTCTCGTCCATCTAAAATATAGTTTAAGTATTCTAACGTCATATTTTGTCACTCACCTAACTTTTTTTAAAAAATAATAGTACGAATTTCAATGAAACATGAATGTCAGTGTCAAAATTTGATAGCATGAACCGAGAAATGACACAATTATCAATATCATACCATTGGTCCAAATTGCGTTAAAACTTTCTTTTTGTTTTTTCCCCTTGTATTTTGAGGATGTCAGAACATTGAACGATGACGATGTACTTGGGATGGAATCCGTATCCGCTCCCGCGCGGGACCGTCCTGCGCAGCTTTAGAACCGTCCGATCTGATCTGGACGGTTCGGGCCTATCAATCTGGTTACATGTACGGGGCTCCCTTTGCCATTGAGATTAAATCACACGGCTGTGATCTATTCGCTGGACGGTCCCGCGCGGGACTAGATCCCATTTACTTGGGATGTGGGTTGATCGCATCTTATATGAGTACATGTCAATGACGAACCCCGCTCCATCGGATCAACTCTGCTAAGTTCAGATCCGAAGATCAAACAAAAGAACGTTTGAAAATGAAATGAGAATGAAAATAGCTCCTTTTTACAATGACGATTTTCATATTTTGTCAAAATCTATTTTTCTTTCTCCTGAAATTAGAAAAATAGCGAAATAGAAAATGTTCGTACTGCCATCTACCGTTCTTCATATCAATTTTTTTTGTTTGCGTATGAATCGACGAAGTGGATTCTATGTTTAATAACTTGAATACATGCCGATTCAATCCTTCAAATTTAAACATTTGTCCTTAACAATTTTAAATAGAACAAAGCATGTTCATTTTTTTTTTAATAAGAACACAAGTTATAGCAGCATTGATATTGCCGCTATAACAATGTCTTATAACGGCAATCATATTACCGCTATAGACTTTTTTTTAGGAGATGCCCAATCAATGTTTACCGGTATAGGCACTGATATTCCCCGCCCTTTCTAGTCCAGACAAAATCATCTGTCAACATGTTAATGTCCCGCTTTGACAACAACTATAATAGTCTAAAAAACCCTTGCAACTTTTGCATTAAATCACTCCACAAAATTTTTTGTTTTCTGTCTCAGCTACCGGCCAACTTTTTTAAATTTTTGGTTGGTGCCGTTTTTGACAAGTTAACATCAGTTGAACTATATTTCAGAAAAAAAATATATATCAAGTGGAATTTAAATCATTACTATTAACATATTTCAGTACTTTTAAATAGTAAATGCAGTGTAAAATCAAGTACTACAATTCTTTCGTCAAATTGAATAAATGTGCGTTAATATAGAATAAACATATCTAGTTTTGAATATATTCTTATTAAAATTTAAATACAACTAACAGTGTTATAATTTAAAAAAATAGGATGGAAAAAGAAATATTAATTTGTATAGTTGTTTAATTCTTTTTGGCATTATAGTAAAACATTTTTTTTACCACCTTAATATGCAAAGAAGTTACCAATTGGACTAATATTAGGATTATTTTGTTGAACATTAAACTGTATACAAAACTATTTTTCTATGAGCTTTGTCATTTTCTTGAAAACATAATTAATTTTATTACCATGATGATACGGTACATACTATAAATTTATCGCTCAATAAATAGACAAAAAAAAAATTGAATAAACATTTTCATCATTGAAGCTTAAATAGATTGATTATTATTATATACCATATAATCTAACTTATAGAAAACTATACTTACTCAGTTGCAGTTACTTGTGTGACTTTAAAGTGCAATAACTCCGGGGAGGACAATGTACCATTCCATGAGACGGTAAAAGTCAAATTTGAAGTGTTTGAAGGACACATTAGAAAAAAATAAAACCAACAAGAAAATTGAATAAAATAAGAAGGAATAGAAAGGAAGAGGCTTCTTCACACAAATTCCATATTCGTATTACACTAGAAAACAAGAGGCCACAAAATTGAGACAAAAGTGAAGTCCCTTTTGTCTCTTTCTTCTATAATACAAAATGCTGAGAGCATGCAAACAGTTCAAACATTAAAAAAAAAAAAACTATAGCGGTATTGACATTGGCGTACATGGCAGTGTTATAGCGGCATTCGTTATGGCTGTGCTTTTATTTTAAAAAATGGATCTATTTTGTTCTATTTAAAATTGTTAAGGACAATTTTATCTTTTTTAAAAATTTTCCAAATCAATGCCAATATTTAATTTTTGTTAATATATTTTGAATCTCCATCATCTTATCATGATCAAATTTTCACTATAATTGAAGGATTAGCTCAGATTCTGCCTTTTAATATCCGTATTTGAAAAAAAAAATTAGATCCAATCCTTTCAAAATCGGACCCTTCTAGGTCTTTGTCCATCGTAAGTCCTTCGAAAAGCCGGTCTAATTCGAATTTCAGTACGTTCTTCTAGAAAAAAAGGGACTTGTCCAACGCGATAAAATTTTAATTTTTAAGATTGGAATGGCCGATCCAAACTGCTCAAATTGTTCTATGTTATAAAATCTTCATGGAGACCAAATTTTATATTTTTTTCAAATTTTTTTACTATTTTTTTAGAATTTTTCAATATGCTCAATCTAAAAAGTTCCGAACCCTTCAATTTTGAAAATACGAAAAAAATAGTTGGAAAATATGGAAAAATATAAAATTTAATTATCAAGGATATTTTAATATAGAGATCATAATGAGCAGTTTGGATCGACCATTTGAAATTTTAAAATGCGACATTTGGATCGTGTTTAACGTCCTATATGTTTGATTTTATCATTACTCAAAAAAAAAAATGCCCAACGCTTGGGTTTTAAATGCTCCACCAACTTTATTACCTGAAACCCTGGCCATGTTGCATTTCAAACTTTTTTGTTCGTCGCGCAGTTTATGAATACCAAGCAAATGATCTAAAATTTCTCCGGGTAAAGAGTAATAACGAGGTAAAAACTCCTAAACTTCTTTGTGGACCCTAATAATCCCAAAAGGTATTTTTTCATATTTCGGCCTTTCAAATATATTTTGTTTAATAGCAAAACGTGCATTTATTTACTTCAGAGCGATATGGATTTATGGCCAATAGTTCATAGTCTCATAGAATTGCCTATTTACTGGTATTTCTGTCCTGGGAAAGTATATATAACTAGATATCACCCCCTTCACGTGAAAGACAATAATTTATTGTGAACCTAGAATTAATTGTTCATACTCTCTTCGGTATCTATTTCAAATGGAACTCTCCAGACTGTCCACAAGTGCAGAAAGTGCATACGTCCAGTTGTACAAATGGAGAGGATACAGCTAATGTCAAATCGCAAATCTGATCTGTATCTTTGGGAACAATAATTAATGCTGACATAATAAGTGCAGAAAGTGCTGCTCATTCCATAATTGATAATTTCACCTGCCCCAACGGTCGACTCGTTTGCATCTCCACTGACAGTGCTTTCTTATTGAAATACAGATCTCAATTCTCCACATAGTATAATCAGTTTTTGCAATTCATTTTTGTGAAGGGAATCTGATGGCCGTATTTTTATGGAATTGGATAACCTTTGGATCATTAATTACCAAGCAAAATTCCCATCCACTTGATAACCTTTGGTCACTATTTCGATTTCAAATTTTTAATTTTCAGATTCAAAGAGCCATTAAAGTTTTCAGTTGGATCTATATATCAAAATTGTATAGAATTTGAGAGATTATATTATTTTTTTCATGAGTATAAGTAAAATTCATAAATTCCAAACAGTACATGCTGGATATATATTGTTTTTCTAAAAATAAAGTCATGTGGGGCCGTTTGGATCGCTTAGGAATTTGTAGAATTTAAAAAATTTGCTATTCCTAGGCATAGGTTTATTGGAAACTGTGTAATTTTGTGAAGAGTTTGAATTGTTTATAATAAATTTATGTTTAGAAATTTGAAATTCTCCAAATTCCTCAAATTTCCACTTTCATCCAAACAAGCCCGTGGTCTTGCAGAATTATGTGAGCATATAAAACCAGATTCACATTAACAGTTTGTCTGCTCGACATTAAATAGCAAAAATCGAATCATTTATCTTAACTTTTTTCACGAGTCAAACGTGTATAACAAATTGAATTTTTTTTTCCAAGTTCAACTAAGAAGCCATGTAATTACTGAAGCACGTACTATCTATAACAATTTAATTTCTATCTATTCAACTTGTATTAAATGAACTAAAAAAATAAAATTAAGGAAAAACTTCATGAAATTTGATAATTAATAGTTTAAATTCGTAATTAAATCTTATCCGTTAATTTCTCATTAGTATTCCAACTTATTAGGGCAGTAAAGCCATATGGTCATTTAAATATTTTTTTTTTTTTGCTAAAACAAACAGGTATTCCCCAACATAACCGTTACGATTGGGCAGATCTCATTTCAAACATCCAAATTTAAATCTCAGTTGATTAAAAAAATGCAACAAAATAATACCCTGGACCACCAAGTTACAAAAAAATAAATAATATTTCCCCTGGCCCCAACAGAGGATCCTCCTCTGACCACAAAAAGATAGATGCATCCTTTCAACCAACGGACTCACCAGTTCAATACTTATTCATAAAAAAAAAAACCAGTTCAATACTTCTTTTTTCTTTTTACATAAGAGTATAAGACTCGGCAGAACAATTTACTCAACGTCTCTTTCCCCTGATTCCGGATACTCTGTGGCTGATTCCAAATGCTTGAACGCGAGTACGTGACACATTTTCTTTTTAAATATATGCGCAACTAGGACCGCAGCTAGAAGTTTTTTTTTCCCGAATTTCGTAATAAATTTTTACTTTAGATTTTTGTTGGTAATTTTATTAAAGTAAGAATGAGATATAAATGAGGGTTTTTTTAGTCAAAAGTAATTGACCCATTTATCCAACCATATAATGTCATTTTGAGGCTCCTTAATTAATATCAACTATAAAATAATTTTAGATTAAATGTTTTTCTAAGGAAAATACAAACTAATTAGTAGTTTATAGTTAGAGCAAGGTTAAAAGTCTAATAAATTGGAAGGAGAGGATCCGTCTAATGCATTTGTTTTCCAATTTGAAGTCTCAAAGAACTGATCCAAAATCTTTAATGTGATTTTCGTATTGAAATCTTGTACTGAATCAAATTTATTATTATTATGAAATTTTACTATTTTTTTTCAAATTTCTTAAAAACTATCGATCTAATTATAAAATGTTTAAAATAATGATATTTTAAAACCTGAAAATAATAGTAAATAAATTTTAAACAATGCTCATCACTAGAATTATACTACAGAAAAAGAACTACAAACAATGCTTATCAGTTACCCAACCCACAGAAAAGTTCGTTCGTTCCGCAATAATAAATCCGATAACTTCTCCCGTGCACCACACAGGATCGCCATCGCACTACGCAAAAGTCCAAACTCAAATTTGAAATCCGAATCCATCCGTTTTCAAACGGTACTTCCTCTTCCTCCCGTTCGAAACCCGAGTACCCGACCCACGCTCTTGTCTCCTCGATTCTCTCACCATAATTCAATTATTTTATTTAAATTATAAATACTTCATCTCTTACCCCAATGCCATTCGTTTCTTTTATTTCTCTCACTCCTCTTCCATTCCTCTCCGTTTGAAAGAACCAATGGGCCTCTGTTGTAGCAAGAAAAAGCGAGCGCCTTGCGACACTCCGAGCTCCGATCCGACCTCCAATGGCAAACATTCGGAGAATGAGAAGGTGAAGAAGAAGGATGATAGAAAGCAACCCGCTTTAGCTCCCAAGAAAGGAAGTGAGGCGCCGGTTTTGGAGAAGAAATCGGTGTTTGTAGTGACTCAGAGTGGTAAAACAACAGAAGAGAAGGAGAAGAAGAAGGTCGAGGTACCTCAGAAGAAATCAGAGGTCAAGAAAGAGGCTGAGACTATCTCGGCTGGTAAAGCATTCCCGGCTGAAGAGGTTCGGCCGGTACAAGGACCGGTTCGGACATCGAGCTGTACCAAAGAAGAAGTCGACGCAATCCTGATCCAGTGCGGTCGCCTTAGCCGCAGCTCCTCTGGTACAACCTTGAATGAGGCTGGTGGTGGTGGAGCCCACAGGAGATACTCTGGCTCAAAGCGGAGTTTTGATTTCGACCATGAAAGGAAAGGGGAAGAATATGATGATGAGAGGCCGGTGTCGAGACCATCTCCTCACAGAAGGACGCCTGGCAGGGAAAGATCGGGAAGCCGGGAGAGAGGTGCCAGTGGTGGGTCCCACAGCCGTCGAGTGAGCAGATCACCGGGTCGAAGATCAGATGGACCCGCCAGTGCCACGTCAGCCAATGAGAAAAACAAGCCAGCTAAGATGGTGTCGGTGCCTGCAAGGGAGAAGCCAGCTGAGTCGGGAAGTGTTAAAAAGAGTTCAAATGGCGGTACTGTACAGTCAAAGAGGAATGCTTCGCCAAGGTCTAGGTCACCAGCCTCAAATAGTTTGAATAGAAGTGTTGGGGGTGGAAATGAGAATGCAGGTAGTGGGGCCCAGCCATCTCTGAGCCGGAGCTCGTCTAGAAAGGCCGAGCATTCCCCTTATAGGAGAAATCCGATGGCTGAGATTGATGAGAATACAATGAAAGGGAATCAAAATAGCAGCATGAGTTTCAAATCTCAGAAGGGGAATCAAGCTCAGGTATGAGCTAATATGTTTATCTGAATTATTCCTCAAAACAACTATATTATCAGTCTCAGGTTAAGAGTAAGTTGTCAGTTGAGAAGATAAGATATATAATCTGGATTTGTAATTCCATATAAATTTAGTTCTCAATCTCAGGTTAGGAGTCATTTCCAAGTAATTAACTTGTCTTTTCTGTTGATCAGTAATGTTATTGGTTAGTAAGATATTGTCTAAATTAGATAATGTTCGTTCAAAGATTTCAATTATTTCCCAAATGATTGTTATTTATTATAGCACCAACCATCAGAAAATGATGGTGAAATCTGTACTCATAAATTCAATGTAGTTGCTGATATCCAAATTCAGTTAGAACCATCAACTATTTACCAAAGTAAATAATAGAACAATGAAAATACCCTTACAGTAGAAAGTTTCGTCCACATCTGAAAGCTGTTTCTCATCAATTGCATATTTGCCTGGCATAAGTAAATTTATCTTTATTTCTTCTAATATTGCAGAAAACTGAAAGTGCAATTTCATCCCACAAAGGATCAACTGACGACATAAAATCTACAAAAAGCCACACTATAGTCACCAATTGCATCAGGGATCAGTTTGTAACTTGTCGTGTGAAAGATCAAGAAAACAACACAGAGGAGCAGTTCGACCCATTGGGTTCTTTCAAATCAAATGAAATAAACTTCACCAACATATCCCTTGAGAGCCTAAACACAAAGGCAGTTGTGTCCACTAACCGTTCTTCCCGCCGGTCCTCTCGAGATTTTGACCATCACGGGAATTCGTACACCAATTTGCTTCTAGAAGATATCCAAAATTACCACCAAAACCACAACACCAATGGTGCTAGTCAAAGCCCGATCAACTTCTCTATCCCAGAATGCGTGTCAAAGGCATGTTCAATCCTTGAGGCAGTAGCTGACTTAAATTCGTCGTCTTCATCTGAGGCAAGGCATGGCTTCAGACCAAAGGAGCCATTTCTTGAGTCAGAGGTGGCAGTGAAGAATGATTTGATTGAGCCAAGTATGCATAAGTATGTTTCTGTTAGAGATTTAGGAGCTGAGGTGGAGCCCCAGGAGTCGGCTGGGAGTAACAGTTTTGTTGGCCATCCTTTGGTTTCTTCATGGGAACCCAACTCAGCCGACTCTACTGATAGGTATTTGGCCGGGTCACAGTCGAATCATGTGGAGGAGATTGAACAGGAGGTAGTGGGTGAGGCACGTCAGACCCGTCATGACAGGAGGCTGTTGCGGGGTGGTTCAAGTGCAAGTGGGGTCACGGGTGGTTCAAATGGGAAGAAGAGGGAGACCATTGATCGGCAAATCAACCGCAATGCTACTGGAGGTTTAAGACCTGGTGCAAAACCTGCATCAGTTACAGAAAGTGCTTCAGCTTCAGCTTGTTAGTTGTGGTTTATCATGTTAGTGTCAGCTTAGTGTAGGAATCCTGGTTGTGTTATGTTATTTTTTATCTTAATTAGCATTTAGAAGCAAGATAGCTTGCTGTTTAGGGATGTCTTCTTTTGTTGTGATTGTTACCATACATTGTTCTCATTAGTCATGGCAATGACATTAGCAATGTATACCCTCTCAATTGCTTTGTATTTGTTTTTCTATTAGATAGTATGATGGCTAAGAGTAATTAGTTACTAGATGTAGGTTCCTATCCCAACTTTCTCTGCTCAGAGTCTCAGTTGGCCACCTAATTTTAAACTTTTATTTTTGTATATTTAGTATTAGCATGAGCATAGTTTTTTTTAATTAATTGATTCAAAAAAAGTAATTAAAATTGTAGAAAAAATCTGATGGAAATTTCAGAAATAAAAATACATTGGATGCTAAATTATAGCATTTGTACACCTCACTACTAATGTGGGAATTGCTTCCTACACTCATTTTTAGGGATTTACTCTCTTTGGATGAAAATGCCCCTCACATTTCTAACTGGATGTCTGGATGTGAATTGAAAGGCGTTAATTGAAGGAATTAGAAGGGTATTTTCGTCTAAAATGGAGTGGATCTAATAAATGGGAGAGTGTAGAAAGCAATTCCCCTACTAATGCCCTTGGACATTCAGAACTATCATTTTGCTTTAGCTTCGATTATTCAATCTTATGAATAAAAGCTTATTTGAAAAGTTTTATTATCTTAATTATCATTTTACAAGTACTTAATCTAATCAAACTTTAAGTTAAGAGAAAGATAATTATATACGATATTCAATGTTATAATCTGAATATCCTAATCAAACATATCTAATTCCATATCGAATGAAGTTTTTAGTATCCCAATGAAACATATCTAATTTAAATTGCATAAAATTTTAATCTCTCATCTTCCAGACTTCCACTTCGGTTTGTTCTAGGTGCACCGTTGAAGACGCATAAACTGAGGTGCGAAGCTAGATAAACGTGACAATTGCCACGTAGACGCACGCTTATATTTGGTTTTAAATTATCTATACGAGACTATGGTATTATCATACCGAATTTATTCCATCGTGATGGATAATTATTTGGTAATTAAATTTGACAGATAATTATTTCATAATTACATTCCGATAGATAATTTTTTCATAATTAAAGTTTACAGAAATCTAGTAACTTTAGAGTTGTTTGTTAGAAAATAAAGAAGACACAAAATGATTCTAACGCAGCAAGTAATCAGACAAATATTAATCACAGAATGGCACAACTATTATTTTCTTTTTCGCAGGTGGAAAACCCCCAAAGTAAAGGGGAACTGAAGAATTAGGAGCAAGCAAGCCAAAACAGATCAGCTAAACAGCTCGTCGTATTAGAGACTGCAACTACAAAACAAGACATTCGAATCCCCTCCTAGGCCCTAGGGTACTTTCGATTTAGAAACAAAAACATGTACAAGTAAAATAAAATATCCTAATATGATGCAATGCATAGAATCTACTATAAAAGTGACTGCAAATATCGAGATTAAAAAGTGGACCAAAATCGTTGGAACAATTTATGTCCGTTCGATCTGATCTCAACGGCTTATTTTCACTGACCGCACGAATTTCAACGGTTTTGATATTAATCAAGGGGCACCTAAAATAGATGGGACGACCCGTGCACGTGCTATTTTATGTAGTCCAAAAGCATTGGACCAGTGTGTTTTCTTTAAAAACGCAGCTGCATGTATTTTCATCTTAGCCGTCCGATTTAATCTCGACGAATAAATTTTTACGAACTGCACGAATCTCGACGAATAAATTTTTACGAACTGCACGAATCTCGACGAACCTGGCATTAATCAGTCAGGATCAAAGACGTGCAACTGCTCGTTTTTTTTAAAAAAAAAACAAGGAGAGGAATCAGAGGATTTCGATTCAAAAGCATTGGGCTCTATGCCGTAGAATAACCAACCCAAAAGCATTGGGTTTTGTGCCGAAAATTTTAAAAGTAATATTAAATTAATATAATATATTAAAAATAATATCAATATAATAATATTTTTTTAAATAGTATCACAAGATCGGAATCTGGGATTCCGACCGCAATTACGGAATTCCGAATTCCGATCTTAGCTAACTACTCATTTAAATATTATTTCTAATATTTAAAGTTAAGATCGGAATTTCGAATTATGATCTTAGCTTTAAATATTAGAAATAATATTAAAAATAATATTTAATTAATTTAAAATATAAATAATTATTTTATTAATTAAAAAATGAATAATTAAGTTATAAAATTTTAATTAATTTACATTAAAATTATAAATTTTTAAACAACCATTTGATCTGCGTCTCGGGTGTCGTCATCTGTATAGCCAATAAAAGACTCGGGAGTTTGTTGTACGAATCTTCCCACGATCCGAAAAGATGCTCGATTGCTCTCTCTCTCGCCCATGCCAAATCTTGTTATAAGTGGGCACCACATTCGGATATTCTTTCTCCAATAGAGATTTCACACCCGGTAAGGAAATACCGACATCTCTCTTTACTACATTTCTGATACAGTTGGCAATAACTTCAGCCGTTAGATTATCATGCGTGAAGTCTCCGGCCCTTCTCACGCATGTAGGGGTGTACAAAAAAACCGTGAATCCGTTCAACCCACCCGACCCGAACCGTTTTTTACCGGGTTAGCATTGTTAGAGATATGTCCTAGAAGCCAATCATATTTGGCTACTTCTATGGTTTTATAATATGGATGATTTTATATCATTTGTTCCTTGATTTATGTGTTGACAGTTCATTCAGGTTGAGGATCTGAATTATAGATCACTGTGTTTCATTTAGTAGTAAATGACAACAATAAATCCAAAGCGTCCATAATCTTGATAATTAACAAGGAACATTAATTATCTATAAGATTAGTATGCAAGTTAAGTGATGATTAAGTTCTATAAATCACAGGTTAAGAGTAACCAACTTAATTGCATATGTTTATGTTAATTGAACATAGTACAGGACATGACCCAACGAAATAAATATTTGGATTGTGTTATGTGTCATTATTTATTTCGTTATGATTTTGATTCTAAGTTTGAGATATTTATCTTTTCCACATGAGGATAGGTTCAATAAATATCGTCTACCGCTGATTCCCGATAAGGGCTGCTATACGGACGTTATTTATGTTCTCTTGAATTGTGCGGGAAAAAGCTAAATAGTCAAGAAAACCGTATGTCCCTCATTAATTCACTTAGTGAGTGACGATATCTGTTTGGGCCCCTTGATGGAGATAGATTGTTTGCTAGCAACTGATACAATTATCTCTAAATCAAGAAACGTATAATCTGCAAGAATGACACATTCCTATCTTGGATTATACGATGATATCGTGAGACATATGAATCAAAATAGAGATATACATTTATTCTCTTATGCAGGATTGAAATATTGTAGCTGTACACTATTTATGCGAATTGAGAATCATAACGTGTTGCTAGATACCGCTTATGATTATTGGAATTAAATAGAGATTTAACTCCATGTCCAACGTAGCATAAATCATCAAAGGGTCACACAAAATTGGTGTTTTAACCATGCTTGCATTATTTATTTATTTGCAATAATTGGTATTGCAAAATATGATAAGTTGATTAATTAATTAAATAGCGTTGTAGACCGTTATAATTAATTAAATCAAAGGGATCATATAGAAATAAATTAATGCATTATCTAATCCCTAAATAATTATTATTAAGTTAATAATTATTTATTTCAACACATATGCATATTATAGGGCTTTAATTAAATAGTTAATTAAAGGCCCAATAGGGATCCAAATTGAGAGCAACAAGAGGGGCCATTTAATGATTGATTAAGTGGACCCATGAGGCAAAGCAATTGGCCCATAAAAGTCTTTATTGTGGCCGGCCATGCATGGAGGTAGGTGGGGTGGCAATTTGGTAAATAGTTAGTGTGAGATAGGTAGGGTTTGCACACTATATAAAGAGGTGTATGGTTGCAAATCCCCCTCTCTCTCTCTCCCACTAACCTAGCCGCCACCCCCTCCTTGTGAGGCGCCTCCCCCCTCTCTTCTCTCCCTATTGCTCATGTGTTGAGCCCCATTCTTCCACAAATTGATTAGTTCATTTGCTAGAAGAACGGGAAAGCTAGGGATTAATCATCTCCTCCAAGTTACTAGCATAGCTTGTTGAGGATTTGGTTAATACCAAGTGGACTCGAGGAGCTTTCGACAAGGAGGCCGAAAGAGCAAGCACCACCTTCATCCTAGCCGCGGTTCAAATCCCCTTGGTTACGATATCAAGGGAGGTACATCTTTGAACCCTTTCTCTTGTGTGAATGGCTTGGTACTAGTTCCTATGTGTGTGCATGCTTAATTATGGGTAATTAATAGTAATTATCTTTGAAAAATTAAAATTGTGCACTAAACTAACAAGCATGATGTTAGGTTGGGTACGGATTCTAATTTTTACAAACCAGTTACTTCGGGTTGGGTTGCGGATTTTGTACTAGTAAACCCGTGTATAGTTTAATCCACCCGTTTATCATTATTTATTCCTCTTAGTCTCACTTTTTTTCATGTCCTTACTCAAATCTAAGATATTAATTAATTCCCGTGGCCGCATTTTAGACTCTAAAATGCGGTAAAAAATAGAGTAAGTTTTTTTACACTGTTATTTATATAAACTAAAAAAATTTAAAAATTAAATATATTTGGAAATCTAAGGTAGATATATTTGGAAGTCTAAGGTAGTTCATGCCTAATCTATAGAAAAAAAAATATATATATCCCCTCATACGACATGCAATCTGAGTCATCCAATTTATCGTTGATTGATCAATATGAATATATGCTAGAAGTTTATCATTCTTAATTAAAAGCCATGACTGTATTGGCTTTTAATTAAAAATATTTTTTGGGTTAAATATATTAAAAATAGTTGTACCAATCATTATTTAATTGAAAAATTAAATATAAATTGGAAATCTAAGATAGATATATTTAGAAGTCTAAGATAGTTCATGTCTAATCTATAGAAAAAAAAATTATCCCCTCATACAACATGCAATCTGAGCCCTTCAATTTTCGTTGATCGATCAATTTGAATATATTCTCGAAGTTTACCCTTTTTAATTTAAAACCGTGACTGCATTGACTTTTAGTTAAAAATAGTTGTACCAATCATCTAAGATAGTTATTTATATATAAAGAAGATATAAAATAGATATATTAGAAATATATATTTCATTATATATTGATAGATTTAGCAATCAAAATTAATCAAATGGCGGCGAAGCCGCCTCCACCTCATCTAGTATCTCTTATTTCATGAAGTTTTGATGTCCTCCATAGGCATGCACATCCTCTATTCCTCTCACAATGACTCGAAAGTTGAAAGATGATTTAAATGCGTCTCTAATTTGCCTTGAACTAAATTGTAATAGCCACAAAATAATTTTTATATGTATTAAATAAATAAATTAAATTTATATTTAATTAAATAAATTAATTAAATTTATATTTAATTAAATAAATAAATTAATTAATATTTAAATGAGTAGTTAGCTAACATAGGAATCCAGGATCAGTTAAGATCGGAATTCCAGATTCCATCTTGTGATACTATTTAAAAAATATTATTATATTGATATTATTTTTAATATATTATATTAATTTAATATTATTTTAAAATTTTTCGGGCTCAGTGCCGTAATCACATTTTAAGAGGTCACCAATGTAGGCCTGTTGTCTGGCCCATTAGTTGTCACGCGGGAACCCTTTCCTAGAATACCAAAACATTTTCTAAAATTTCCAAAAAACAACAAAGCGCGATCGAATTCGAAAAATTGAGATTAAAATCGTCAAACATCTCCGAGTCCACTACTCTTTCCAGTTGGAAGAGGCGACATGAAATTCAAGGCGTTCTTCACACAAGATGGGATGAATCTCCTCGACAAGCGTACCACCACTAACCCACCTCTCTCCTTTTGACTTGCGCATTTTATCGAATAGTTTGCGCTTGCCTCTCATCATCCCATTTTTTCTTTCTGACTTTCGAATTGTAGGTTTCCTTCCGGCTTTGGAGAAAATGGGCCGCTTTTGCCACGTGTACCTCACTCCTGATCACGCTATGTTTCTCCACGGGGTCTTCCCTGAAGGAGGAGATGGTCCCCAATGTGTGGCCCAGTTTGGCAGAGATCTACTCTTTCGTGACTACCGCATCTCTAGCCAGGTTCCTTTTCTCTTTGTTCCTCATCGTTCGATTATATTGATGTGGTTGTGAAATCAAGTGGAATGTAAATTCTAACAATTTGCGGTTACCGTTTAAAATACCAGTAAAAGAGAATTTAAATTTCAGCAAATCTAGTAGTCTAGCATGAATCATGCCTTATTAGATATATATTATTAAAGAAAATATAAGAAATAAAAAATAAGTACCAGATGGGATTAGACAATTAGCAAATAAAATTGTGGTTGATTCTAGGCAATAGAATTATTTTTTTTATATCGGCTAGGATAAGATCCTCAAATCTAAAGACTAAAGAGAAATATATTAAAATCATACATATAATCTGACCGTTAATTAAAGACCTTGTTGCTTTCTAGTTGCATATATCATGCAAACAAAACAAGAATTATCATGTGTAGTTGCATATATCATGCTTTCTAGTTGCATATTAAGGCACTTGAGATTTTGTAGGGGAACAGAAGTACTTTTCATGTATGAAAGAGAAGAGACAACTTATTGTTTTATTTCTTGTTGAACCAGAGTGATAATCGAATTGCATTTGCGGCTGAAGTGTCGCTCCTCCACCGTGCCTTGCACAGCGCATTAACTATTCACATGCAATCCCACTCTGACCCAAATGCAGCTATTCAAATTAAACTTGTGAAGAAGCTACCTGTTGGGGCACAGTCCCCATCACCATATCTCTCATTTGAAACCAAAGGCCCTCATGCAGCCGTTGTGCAAGATGTGCCAATATCAAAGCCACTATCACGTGCTGATGTATTGCAACTTCAGTCAGTACTTGATTCTGCACAAGAGCTTCCTCAGGTCAATTACTTTAAGATTCAATGCAGTTTTACTCATTTCATATCAAAGATGATCTACCATCATGAATGAAAACACTTATTTGATAGAACTATTAAGAGCATTCTTGAAATGAAAAGACAAATTAAATGAATTGTAATAAAAGGTTTCAGGGATGGAATAAGCAATGTGACTCAAACACTTCCTTTTCTTTGTGGCGACAAAATCTTATTCTTTAAGAAAATTAGTTTGGTGCTCAGTGTTGTCTCTTATTTTAAAACGTAGTCTACATAAATCAGATTTATCGACCGTCATGTACTGATACTTAGACACGTCCTGGTATTATGTCCAGACTTTGGTTCAGGTACCCGACTTATCCCAGTTGCAGAGCCTTGTTGATCGGTTGAAGAATGTTGGAGATGTGCTGGCAGTTTCGATCACACAGTATGGAGATCTCCACTTAAAGGTTTCCACCTCCCTTGTAACTGTTGGATCTGAGTTCCAGAAGCTCAGAGTACTTGGAACTCATGGTTAGCTTTTTCTCTGTAGATTAATTGACTGAAAAGTTATTAGCATGAAAATTTAAAATTGAGTGTGTTTTCTCTGTTTAGTTGACCCACCTGCTGGTTATGCAAACTTGAGTGCATCAACACGGACACAGATGGCAGTTCAGAGAGGAGAGGCCCTCTCAGTGGTTGAATTCAATTGCTTTATTTTAATTATTTTTTACTTTTGAGCTTCCTTGATTTTTGAAATTTGGTGAATTGATTATATGATTATTAACAACAGCAAGTGAGCATGAAGCATCTTGCAAAAAGCTTACAATGCAATTTGGCTAAGCCAGATTGTACTTTCTATGGTATGGTTTCTTCCTAAACCTTATTTAATGAATCTCTTGCTTGAAGTTCTCTTACTAGAATAAATTACAAATGTAGTATGTGAAGTTTAACCTTATTTTAGAGCCATGGGCAGAGCCAAAAATTTTGGATTGGGTTCAATTAAATACCAATATCAATATGATAATACCATAAATATCATTGGATGGTAACATGAAAAATATTATATACCCGTATAATTTAATAAAAATGGGGGATTGTGTCTCCCATTTTCTCTTGCTGGTTTTGCCAGTGTTTTCAACTACTTCTTGGATTTTTGTAAAAAAATCCCTCATCTTTCAACAATTTATTCTGAGTGTTGCCTAAAGTGAATGATGATTCAAGCTTCAGTGTGAACCATCAGCCCTCCTCCTGGAAGGAGTTAAATTCAAAAATCTAAACTGCGAGAAAAGTACTGTAATTGAAATAGTACCTGATGTAAGGAAAACAATACAGCGCAATCCTGATTTTCTGGTGTGATAATTTAATGACGATAAATTGAAATGTTTTTTCTTTAGGTATTGCTCCAGAAGGTGCTTGTTTGACAGTCATATTCCAGTACTTCATTCCGGGTACAAGGCTAACTGATAAAGCAATCAGCTTCTATTGCAGGCTTCCAGTACTGGACCAGGGATCTGGCTAACATGTGATTCCTGACTAGAGGTTTATATTACTGTCTCTGTCCCTATCACCTTAACTTCATAATTCTTAGTAATGAAAGATGTATTTGTACAGCTGGTAGAGTTCACCTGCTAAAGGTGTTAGTAGTAGTAGAGACAAAGAGTTTTATCTAAGAATTGTGTTAAATATTACTGTGAATAATGCACATATAATACAATAATAGAAGATGCAACAAGAGGACATGAAATTATAATGACAAGTGAAAAAAAAAATGAAATAAGTAAAAGCCTGCTAATTACTTCTGATTTCATATAGTCTTCAAATACCTTACAGGTTGGACTTAAAAATTACAATTTGTGCCCTTTTATAGGCCTCTGAATTAGGTCGCGAAACAAGACTGTTAATTGACCTCAGGGATTTTTTCCCCCTTGTGTAGGAAAAAGCACTTCCTTTCAAAAGACAAATATCTTTTTCTAGATAGAACTGCAGACTAGATTTTTAACTAGGATCTGGTCAAATGCTTTGGGAGTTTGATAGAAAATCCTTTAAGTTTGTTGGCTGTTAGGATTGGACTAGGAACATCCTTGAAATAATATGGAGCACAAATTTCTCAGGAGCAAAACAAAGCTAATTATGAACTACTTAGTTCAAGTTTTTTGTGTGAAATATATGGATACCATGCTTCCTTGCGCTACCGTCAGATATTTCATTCGAGTAATACGTTGTTATAAAAGTAAATCGGTGCATAATCAGCTGCATATGAATGTGTATGGAAACCTTTTTTCACAAGTCCCTGGGGTCACTTATTGATCACTCATCAGCAATGGAAGTACAGCGATTCTGATGCTGAAGTGGGTTAAAATGCTGTAGCGAAAGCCCTAAGGCATTTTTCTTCAGCCCATTTATTCCACCATTACCTATCAGAGCCCTTATAAAACATAATAAAAGGAGAATGATGCAAAATAACTACAAGATGAAAAGTACACTACCATATAAAAGTAGAGGAGGTTCTAGTGCCCAGAATTTGAATGCCCCAAATGTCTCAAAACTCACTTTTTGGTTACTTTTTCAAAATATAAAATTTAAATTTCAAATCCAACCTGTTAATCTTATTTGATATAGCGAGTGATGCATTTCCATATAAGTTTTGCAAATTTTGAAGTTTATTTGATGCTTGATCAAGAGGCTACAATATGAACGTATTAGAATTAATCTATCATATTTAACTAGATTTGTTCATTATTCAATCTCTTGATCGAGTGTCAAACAAACTACTCCAAAATTTAGAAAACTTATATGGAAACACATTCCTCATCAAATTGAATAAGATCAATGGTTTGGATTTGATATTTGAATTTTATATATTTGAAAAAAATAACCAAAAAGTGTGTTTGGGGGCATTTGGGGCACTCAAAATGTGGGCATTGGAACCCTCCTCATAAAAGTAATGTTTTTTTTTATTAAAAAGAGAGCACTGTACACTTTGGTCTTGATTAGAATCACTTTTTTTTCACATGGGATTTTATTTGATTTCATTTGACTAGAAATTATTTGATCAAAATAAATGGATTTTGTTTCATTTGATGTGAACTTTGATGTTATTAGTCGCAACGAAATCCTGAGAAATAAATTCTAATCAAATCAAATCTCATGTGGAGACTATTTTGGTCAATATTTTATCAATGAATTGAGGTACAAAAGCTTAACTA
Organism: Rhynchospora pubera; assembly: GCA_028095005.1. NCBI lineage: Eukaryota > Viridiplantae > Streptophyta > Magnoliopsida > Poales > Cyperaceae > Rhynchospora > Rhynchospora pubera. The sequence goes on from CM051462.1 coordinate 55,643,861, forward strand.
ATAAAATTGTTTTACTGTGTCAAATAAGTTATTTTCTGTCAGAATATTTGTAGTTTTTGGAGCATTTTGTAAGTCCAAACTTTTTCAATATTATTATCGCCTCCATTATTCACCACCATAAATTTTGAAAATAATGTTTGCATTTTGCAGTATTTTGTTTTTGTATTGGTTGAGCCCATTTATGTCATACAGTGATTAGTTTTGTTGCATTATATTTGTCCTTTTCAAGGGAACCTATTTGAAGTATTGTAACTTTAAGGGCTCTTGGGCGGCACTGAATGATTTTCAGGTTCTTTTGTGACCTAAAAAAAAGGATCAATTTGGTTGTCACTGCACATTATTCTGCATACCTATAAATTGTAAGTTTAGCATCCTAAAATTACCGTATGTTGTCCTCCCAGATTATTATTTGCCACTTTTAATTTAGAAATGGATTCGTTTGGTGGGGTTTTCCTCCCTGGTTATGATATAATGCTCAGATGACATTTAAAGTTGTTGCTTTAGCTGACAACTATACTAGGTTCCCCTTTGAGAGAGAATGAGTTAAACAATTTGAGTTTTCGGTCATTGAGAAAAGACTTTGCTCCACATATTATTATGCTGAAAGCTCATATAAACTGTATGAAAAATCTGGTTTTATGCTCCTCAACTCTCTCTCTCTCTCTCTCTCTCTCTCTCTCTGTGGTGCTTGAAGGGACTTATTTAAGGCAATTTTGTCGCTGATGCCAGCTTAGACAAAATTTATTCAAGATTCGCTATTGCCTATACCTATTGATAAACAGTTTAAACGGCGCTTACTTTCTCTGTTGATGCATCATTGTGCTATTGAAGTCCGGTTCTTGTAATTAAATGTCTTTGTTTTATGTTGTCAGTTTCAATAGTTTATGTTTTTTATCCAACTGGAGGAAGAACCCTATATTTCCTTTTGTTTCTTTTATTTGCAAAAATCATCTGGCACTTCTGTAACTCTGTCAACTTTTACTTTCTGTCTCTTCTAAGTTTTCTTTCCAGCAAGACAATAAATTGGTTCAGAGTTTTTAAGTAGCCTATTAATAGAACTACGTGTTAGTACAACAATAATTATTTCTCAAAAAAATATCTTGCAATAATTACCATATTAACTGCGCGTCATTACTTGCTACCAACCATCTTTAATTCAGCGGCATTACCTCTTAGGTTCTTATATTGAACCATATTTACTACCAAAGTTGTAATAACGAAGTTGCTGGACTAAAATGCAAAATATAAAAAATCATATAAAGGAAAATAACTGGTGCCATATTAAAGAATGGTGGAAATTCTTCAAGGCTTATCAAACACCTTGGATTTTACAAGCATAGCTATATGAAGCATTATCACAAAACACCTTTCTTTTCTACATATTTTTAAGAACTGCTACTAGAACTAGATCCTAGTTCGACCACATAGCCCCTGAGAGATGGGGCTCGGCTGACAAGTGCACCCTTCTTTTCTAACCTTCTTCTAGCAATGTATCCCCTAATCCAAGGCGTCACATCTTCACTTATCTTTATCATAATAAAAAACAAGAACCTGTATGCAAATATCATGCCAAACAAAGCACATAGATCGACCCACTTTGATCGATGTAAATCTATCTGAAACACATTCTCTAGGATGTATTCGCCTGGAATCTTTGGAAGGTCGGGTGACTGATTATCAAATACTAGACCCACCAAATCATTTTGATATTGACCCTGTTTTAAATAAAAGAAGATTACAAAAATAAATACTCTTAAGATGAAATTGGTGAAGATGAATTGTTTGATATTTTGACATTGTTTTCCATGTAACGTATATAACATGATATGTACCTGTAGTGCCCAGTAATGGAAACTGATATATGACATAGGATACCGCCAGAAAGGTTTTGGGATGTCCTTTGGCAGTCTGAAGTAGCCTGACACAAGCATAAATATTCCCTGTAGAATTTTGGATCGATTATTTTCCATTCAATGCTACAGGAGGAAACAAAGATATGAAAGTAAGATATAGATGACAGTAGTCTTCCTAAAAACTTCATTAAGTTACCTGAATTCCAGCTCCAATGATAATTCCCATGAGAAAATTAGGAACCACACTCGCAATGGCCATCATCAGACTCTCTACCACTGTAACACTCGCGTATAGATTCAATACAAAGAAAAGGAAATGAGTAAAGCCGGGGTGTAGTTTCACCATGAAATAGCATATGGTTCCTGAGGAAAAGGTTATCAGTAACAGAAAAGGCATTGCTGAAACTGTGTTGCTGATGACAAATGGAATAACTCCATAGTGCCCATTTAGCCGCTCCCTTTGGAAAACCTACAAAATACAAGAGCATTTTTAGAGTATAAAATAATAAAAAACAATTTGAATTTGTTATCAGATTTTGTGGAATGAACGTGACCTTCATGTCTTCTACAAATGAAGGGAACCCTCCAATTGACATGAATGTGACAAAACCAAACACAAATGAAGCACATGCACCACGTGCCTATAAGTTTTGACAAGATCACAATGTTAGATTAAGGAAAACATACAAGAATTGTTACTACAATAAATCGCTCAAATAGATAAAATTACCAGAATGGAGGTGTAGCCTGTTCCCACGTTCAAGTAGATAGTTCCGATGCAAATTGTTACTACAAGGTAAATTACCAGCCGCAACCAGTAATAACCAAAGTCCCTCGACATGTTAATAAAGGAGCGTTTAGTTAGTGTAAAAGACTGCATGAAGAAGCTAGACTGGCTTCCTCCTGAATCCAGAACTGTTCCCTTCTGAAAGTATAAAATATGAATCATTAGTTAGTAAGGGTTTTTGGTTGAGATGTCATACAATGCCAGTACGTGTACTTACAATTCGGGAAATATCATCAACTCTCTGTCTAGCATTGTAGTATTGTTGAGAACGGTGGTAGTGTTGAATCAGCTTCCTGATGGCTTCAGCAGTAGTTATTTTGTCGAGTGGATCATCAGACCTTTCAAACTGGATAGGATATAAAACAACATTATTAACACTTCATGATTTACAGTATAAAATCACATTGTGGAATAATAGGCAACAGCAATTTCTTATCTACCTGTTTTTTCATCGATCCCTTCAGAGTAGCCTTGACCTTGTCAAAATCTGAGTTTATGCACCTGAGAAAATGATCTGATGGATTTCGTAATGGTGGACATGGAAATCCTGCTTGTTCAAAGAACTGCATGTGAACATGAAGATATTTTAATTTTTCTTTATCCTAAATAATATGAAGAAAATTAATTGGTGCTCGAATAAAATTTTACATCACAAGCTTCTGAAGCTTGGCCGAAATAGGCCGTTTTGCCCCCTGATAGTAAGTATAGTTGATCAAACAACTCAAAAACCTCACTGCTTGGCTGATGAATTGATGCTATGACTGTTCTTCCATCTCTTGCCAAGGAACGAAGTGTTTGTGTCACAAAGAAAGCTGATGCACTACAATTTCGAAGTAAAGGGTGTATTTAGAAAAACCAAACTGCAATGAAGTTTTGTCATCGCTTGAACAAAATGAACATATAAAATAGACAAAATAAACATTTAAATAATCAAAGTGAACACATACAAACAAACAAGTTCAATAAAATATGCATATAAAAATCTAAACAATAATATAAAAATAAAATCTAACTTATAATTGAATAAAGTGAACACATAGATAAATAAACTCGATATATAAATGAATAAAGTGAATAAATACAAACGAGATGACACGAGATGACGCGCGGAGAGATGATAGATAATAATTTCCGAAACAAATTGCCATTGACAAAGGAAAATTTACATAATCTACCCTCAGATTTCCATCTTAGTTCTCCCTAGCCCCTGTGGGGGGAAGCAGATATTCACGTGGATGTCATTTTGGAGGTACACTAAAAGTGGCTGGAGAAATCAAGAGGAAAGTACCAAGGTAAGATGTGTATACTGTAAGGACCAGTGCTTCAAGAATAAATGAATAATAATAACGGTAGAAACAACTCTTTTTGGATATTGGAACAACACAAAGTACACCAACTATCAAAATAATCAAATAATTTCGAATGACTTATACAGATCAATGATGACTTCTAAATTTTGAACATATATGATATCTAAATCTTTCAGCACGTCATTCTTTAACTACAAAAATAAATTGACATTTTTAGGAGTTAATTGCATTCCATTTTGTTGAAACTTAGCCATTATTCTTTTTATGATTGTCTGAAATTGTGTGATAATAAAAATACCTATCAAGGCCACTAGTTGGTTCGTCAAGGAAGAGCAACCTAGGCCGCATCAAAATTTCTAGTGCAATGCTGACGCGTCGCTTCTCTCCACCACTGATACCCCTGAGGTGCCAGTTTCCGATCACAGTGTCGGCACAATCCTGGAGGCCCATTTCTGTGATGGTTCCTTCCACCAGGGCCCGCTTCTCCTCCCATGACATTTTATCAGGGAGGCGGAGGCGGGCCGAATAGAATATTGTTTCCCTCACAGTTAGAGTCCCGATCAATGTATCGTCTTGCGTCACATATGCCTACATGATAAAAAGTGGTTTTTATATTTGAACTGTGGTTTACTTAGCAGGTGAGATCTTTTACAGGTTTCCTGACTCTATTGAGTAATTTGAATCCTCAAGAGTTGAAAATTTTCATAATAAAGAAAGAAGCATCATTAACCCAAATAAGCTGAATCCATGGTATGAATTTACTAACCAAGACAGCAACTGGAAAATTATTCAACATATGAAATACTCACAGCAGTGCCAAAAGACAGCTTGGCTTTTCGACCATTAAGCAAAATAGTTCCTGAAAGAAACGCATTTGTTGCAAGCCGACCAGCAAGGGCATCGAGAAGTGTTGACTTGCCAGAACCTGAAGGCCCCATGAGAGCTGTAATTGTTCCTGGCTCTGCAAACCCTGTAAGCCCATCAAGCACAGTATGCATTTCACCATTGCCGAGAGTCACTGTCACTGTCAGATCCTTCCATGTCAGCCGAGCAGACACGTCACCGATCAGACTGGTGTTCGCCTTGTCTTTCCATATGGTTTCACTAAGGGGACTTAGACTGGCCAGGGCCACACCAGTATTGGCTGGTTTATTTATTTCTATCTCGGCCATCACTCGACAAGCCAAGCTTTGTTAGATCTCCTGCTCAAGGTGCTCCAATAAAGAGACCTTGAGGGTTTGTTTAATGGAGGGTTTTAGCAAAGAGATCTTTTTTTTTGGATAGAAATAAGTACAGTTATGAAGTTATGAGAAGGAAAATGCAAACGATGTGAGAAGCAGGAGTTATGTTTGGACTTGGGATACGGAAAGCATGTAGAGAGTACTACGTCCTTACTGTTTTGGTATTGCTTTTTGGTGTGACTAATGAAACGAAACAGACATTTATATAGCAGCTGATGAACATGAAGAAGCTTTAGATATATCATATATATACAAATTAAATAATTAAAATTACACATTTTATTTTTGTTGTTTTACTATAATGAATGTTCTGCTAGTCTGTAGACAATGAATCTGTGTTCTTCTACCGCTACACCGCAGGTAGCTATAAATAAATTATAAATGGACATAAAAGGGGTCAAAAATTTAATGGACCAGAGCTTATTGTTTCCGCCTATTACTTCCAAAATTTAAAATAGCTAGAGAGCAGTATGGAAGGGGTTCATCATGCAGTGACATGGCAAACATTATCACCTTTACCTAACTTGATCTGAACTATTTTCAGACGATTTATAGAGTTGACTGCATACGTACATAGGTCAAACCAACTGGTTTTGTTTGGCTCAGCTAGCTGCCGAATATCAGTGTGCCTATCCTATCTCTTGTACTTTCGCCTACTAGCTTTAATAAAAATATATATAGAGAATGGCTAACGTGCCATCGATGGCACGGAGGGTCCCGTGCCATCAAGTCATTTTTCGAGATCCAAAATTCAAATGGTCAATCCAAACCGTTAAAGTTGTTCTCCATATTGAAATATCTTTGGAGATCAAATTTTATATTTTTTCGAATTTTTTTGCTATTTATTATGATATTTTTAAAAACATAATGATTAGAGTATTTCAGGCCCTCCAATTTGAAAATATCATAATAAATAACAAAAAAATTCGAAAAAATGTAAAATTTGGTCTCCAAAGGTATTTCAATATTTTGATCAACTTGAACGGTTTGGATCGACCGTTTGACTTTTGAATTTCGAAAAACGAGACGATAGAAAATTGATGGCACGTGCCATCGATGGCGCGTTAGCCATTCTCTATATGTGTGTGTGTGTATATATATATATATATATATATATATATATATATATATATATATATATATATATTCTCTTGTGCTTTTGAAATTTATATTATATAAGCTATAAATGATGATATGTCCTAATCAAGAAATGCTTCGTAAAAACACCATAAAAACATTATTATTACTCCTGAATATAGTATATACTATCTGAAATAGCACGTGTACTGCTCTGATTTTTTTGTGAATATGTATGCTTCTTTTCATTTCCGTAGGTTGTGTTAAAATGTGATAAAATAAATCAATCTGTTTAATTCTTTTTGAATTTGTGCGGAATCATTAACTACAAATAAATTATTTTATGTTGTGAAACTCAGTCGTTATTCTTTTTCCAATACATACTCGATCCTATTCCATTTCCTTTGTGAACACAATTTCGATAAGTTCTGAATTTAATATTGTAAATTGTTACGAAGGTGGCGAGAACCTTAAAATGGACGCTCGGTGCATGTGTATTTATCACCTACCTTAGGGCTTGTCGCTTAGTTTCTGATGCAGAGCTAGATTTTATTTCATTAATTAATGTTTTCTGGTAGATGTTGGTAGTGTCATTTAATGCTTCTTCAATGAAACAGCCACGTCTACAAAATATACCGCTAGTTCTATTTCTCTTGGACACATTCAAAGTCTTCTATTCAAAATTTGTAGTTGGTTAGTAGCATCTGATCCCTATTTATGTGACAAGTTGCGTGGTATAAAGAATGGTCAGAACTCAGAACCGAAGTAAATATTGTTCAGAGTGAAATGCAAATTTCACCTCCCAGAAAAAGAAAGGATTCTCTTGTCTGAGAAAACTAATGTATAACAACATATATAGGCTAGGGAGAGTTCATAGATATATGTTGCAACTTTTTACTTTTAAGCAAATGTTTTAAAAATACCTTGAGGGCCTCTGAGAAATTTTTTGCGTACATTTAGATTTTTATTATCTTAGTGCAGCTAACAAAATCAGCAGTCTTTCTTTATTTTTCTTTTTTAACAGACTCGGCAGGGTAATTGAATAACATTTCAATCTTGTTTGTTTTCTTTTTTATTGCATTCAAGGACAGTACGTTTTAAGTATACATAGAACTTAATTATAAATCAGGATCTTCCTCTGAAATCTCAAGTGTACTGAATGTGCTTTTTAAAAAATGCGTTGTCTGACAACTCTTTGAATATTGTCGAAATTTTAAACACTTCAGTTCCTAATTTTGAGAAAACAACAAAGACTGTGGGTAAACGGATCGTATAAGTCGATTTTGTTCATGTATCCGACTTTGTACAGTTAAATTACAACACGTTTAATCCGTACGTAGTTAACCGATTGCAAGATTAAAGTCAATCATCATGGAATCACTTTTCTGGTCGATAGTAATTTTATCAATACCTAATCAATTATAATGTAATTTTGCAAATTTTTTAAGTCAGATCTAGATTGCAATATATAAACCCCCTATTTCAGCCGATAGATACAGAATTTTGGGTATGTTTATATCATTTATGTATATCTTAAAATCATGTCTCAATTTATGGTCCATGACGACAAATTGCATGGTTAAAATTGAAGTTTAATTCTTTTTAATGGAAAGAAAACACGTGACTGCTTCTTTCCCCCACCCCCCCAAAATAGGAATTCAGATCTGGTGCCGCGCGGCACACCGTGTAGCGCGGCATCAGAGCCGTCTGATCAAGATCCAATGGACAAGGGAGCCCCGTGCATGTAACCTAGATTGATAGGCCCGTAAAAAATGAACCGTCCGATCAAGATCAGACGGCTCGTACGCGTGTTACACGGTGTCCCGCGCTACACCGGATTCGGGTCCCCCAAAATAGGGATAGACGGGTCAAAATTTCTCAGCCGTCAATCCGTCATGACGCACCACGTTTTTAGTGTCAATTAATTAATTCGGATTTGTTTCAAATATATTCCTGCATGTAGCGCTGTCAAATGGATGCCTCTTTGACCATTTCCGTTCCGTTCCGTCCGAAATGGAACAAAAACGGAATGGTAAATGAGTTACGTTTTCAGAGACGAAACGGATCGAAATGCACGTTAGTATTCCGTTTTACCGCAAAATGACTAAAATCAATAGAAAATATGCTGAAATTAGTAGAAAATAAGGAATGGAACGATTAACAAAATGGAAACGGAATGATATTTTATTACGTTACCAGGAACGAAACGAAAACGGAACATAACGGTTCCGTTCCCTTTCTACACGTTTGACACCTATACCTGCATGGTAAGAACTTGACTAAAACAGGGTTAGCTCACAGGTAATTGACCAAAAGCAGAGTTAGCTGCAGGCAAAAATACCCATAACGATTATTAGCACACCCTTGACCACGCCATTGGAATATAGCAGAGATGGACATCGTATTGAAAAAAGACTATTATGAGAACCCATGACCCATCTATGAATTCTTATTTATTTATTTTTTCATATGAAATATCACCGCATAATGCCTATCAGCCTATCTAAGAAAGTGTTTTGTTGGATTCAGAAAAAAAGAAGAAATTGTTTTGTCATTATCATAACTTTTAGGTTAATTCTGACCCTCAAAAAAAAAAAAAACTTTTTAGGTTAACTATGCAGTGCACCAATTTATCTATATGGATTATTTTCTAAAATAAAATCTTTTTTTAGGGTCTTCTAAAATAAAAATTGGACAGTTAGTTCTCAAAATTATGGATTGCTATGTATTATTTATTTGGGCAAAAACATTACTTAAACCGGGTTAAATAAAAACTAATATATGGCAGAACGTTCCTTCTTTTTTAAATCACCACCCCATAAAATCTATGGGGACGACCGGACGATATAGCATGGGGTGACAAGGTGCCATGCTACTCTAATTATGTTACTTAATTATGAGTCACTCAACTACCCTTAATTATTACGTATTGTCAGTTCAGCTGATGTCGACTATCTGAATGTATCAGTTTATCAAAATGTAGCAAATTTGGTACCTAAAAGTTTTCTCAAAGTAGTTCATTGGTGTCAGTGTAGGATGGAAAGCCTTCGAGGGAAGGGAAGCAAACCGCAAGTTTAAGAATTGCAACTGCATTGCCAAACTGTGAAGGCCAATAAACCAAACCACCTACTAGAAATGCATTGTTTGGAGGATCTTTTAAGTTTTAACATAATGAATTCATGGAGAAAGTTGAATGCAGTTGGAGTAATATGATGAGATCAGGATAAGAACCTTATATATTGTTGGTACAGTTCTGCCCACTTGGCATGATTTTGAATGCAACAAAGGGTTTGCAATGACAGAGTGAGAAAGTTTTCTGGGCATGGACCAAAATTATGTTTAACAATTTTTGTACTATATAAAAACTGGAACAACGTATTATTGTGACATGTATGTATTTATTTATTTTGTAAAAGATAATAATTTCAAGTTTATCGGAATATCATACACTACGGGAAAAAGGACCTTCTGTAACGGCACTTCTGTAACAGTTTTTGAAATAACCGTTACAGAATAGTGAGGCATTAGGCGGGAAAATTGGCGCCACAAATCTGTAACGGTTATTATGAAACAACCGTAATAACATTTCCGTCATGATCAGGAAAAAAAATGCATCAACCTTCTGTAACGGTTGTTGGATAATAACCGTTACAGATTTCTTATATTCTGTAACGGTTATTATCCAACAACCGTTACAGAAAAGAAAAAAGAAATATATAAATATCAACCATCTTCTGTAACGGTTATTAGTAAATAACCGTTACAGTAGGTTAACGTTTTTTTTAATGATTCTGTAACGGTTATTAACTAATAACCGTTACTGATATGGGACGAATTTTATTAATTTTTTTATGATTTTGTAACGGCTTTTTTTTTATATTTTTTTATGATTCTGTAACGGTTATTTTTTAATAACCGTTACAGAATAGTTCTGTATTTAGGTCTTCCTTTCCCATCCCAACAAACTCACAGCTAGCGCCGCATGCACTTAACTCTTTTCTGATCTTCTCATTTATTGCGATTTGTGGTGGTAGCTTCACTCCAAAAAATAGCCAAAAATTTCTAAAAATTCTGAAAAAATAATAATTAGAAAGAGAATAAGAAGGAGAGCAGATTTTAAGGTAAAAAAATTAAATTTGAACCGTATTTTTTTTTACATTTTTTTCTTATTTATTTCGATTTTTCATTAATTTATGGTTATTTTTTTTTATATATTTTAAGATATCATTGAATAGGAGAAGATCTTACATCGGCCGGATAAGTCGCACGATTCAACGGATCGGAAGGCACACAATTGAAATTATATTTTTCATGAACTTCTCTTTTTTAAATTATTTGCATTTCGTTAATAATTTGCATATATATATAGGCATGAATTTCGTATTGTCATATAGGAACCAAATACCGGAACTCAACTGAATTTAGGTCATTGCCCGTCCGAGATTAATCCATTAGGGATTAATCTCGGATAGTACTCCCGGTCGGGAGTACTGCTCTTTGGATACGATTTGTCTCATTTAGGACAGCGAGTCGTACGTTAGATGCAATGTGTTGTCTGAGAAAAATTCGGCGGCATTTCCCTTGTGTTCCCACGGATACGTACGCACGAGCAATCGTGTGTTGGCGTATTCAGGGAACATAAGGGGAAATGCTGCCGAATTTTTCTCAGATAGCACATTACATCTAACGTACGCTCGCTAATGAGACAGAGTATCCAAAGAGCGGGCTAGGATGGTGACCGGTCCAAAAACCTAATATGACAAATTGGTCCGAAATCCTAATAATTTGCATAAATTTTGTTGTTCAGATGGATCGGACGTGGATGTACTTAAGTAATCGATGCTCGTCTACATTTTTTAGAGGACTTGAAGAATTTATGGTTTGTGCTAAAGAGAATTTGAAAATGAAAGAAGATGATAAAATATATTGTTCTTGTCGTGTTTGTCAGAATTTGTTGAAGTGGTCTAATTTTGAAGAAGTGAAAGCTCATTTGATTATAAATGGATTTCAACCGGATTATGGTCGGTGGACACTCCATGGAGAGAATGGGGGGGATGGTTGTAATATCACAAATGTATTGGATTGTGTGTATGAGGAAGAAAATGTATCATTGGATGATGAAATTGATGATGTCAATGTATTTGATGATGAGAATGTAGATGATGATAGAAATATAGATAACTCAGAATTTAATGCTGATTTAGATGAAATTGTGAACAATGTGGATGATAATTTTATTGATAATGTTGAAATTTTTGGTATGTTACGTGAAGAAGATAAAATAGCTTTATATCTTGGTTGTGAATTGTCAAAACTTAATGTTGTTTTCAAACTGTTCAATCTTAAAGCCAAAAATGGATGGAGTGATGCAAGTTTCACATCTTTGCTCAAACTATTACATAAAGAATTTCTTCCAAAAGAGAACCAGTTGCCAGATTCAATTTATAAGGCTAAAAAAATGTTATGTCCTTTAAAAATTGGAGTTGAGAGAATTCATGCATGTCCAAATGACTGCATATTATTCCGGAATGAGTACGGACACTTGCATAAATGTCCAAAGTGTAATGCGTCATGGTATAAACCGAGGGACGATCAAATTGAAGATGAAGGTAGTAAGGGACCAGCTGCGAAAGTGGTGTTTTATCTACCAATAATACCAAGATTCCAGCGGTTTTTCTCTAACGCGAAGGATGCCAAATTGTTAAGATGGCACGCAGACTGCAGGAAAAAAGGCGATAGCATGCTCAGACACCCAGCAGACTCTCCGGATTGGATAAATATAGATAGGGAATTTGAAGATTTCGGCAGTAAACCTAGAAATCTGAGATTGTGTTTATGTACAGACGGGATGAATCCTTACGGCAACATGAGTAGTCGGCAGACTACGTGGCCGGTCTTATTGTGTATTTACAATCTTCCTCCCTGGCTATGCATGAAAAGGAGATACATGATGATGCCCTTGTTGATTTCTGGTCCCAAACAACCAGGTAATGATATAGATGTGTACTTGGCTCCATTAATAGATGACCTTGGTGAATTGTGGCAGAATGGAGTGAAAATATATGATGCACACTCTAGAAGTGAGTTTAACCTCCGTGCCATGATATTTTGCACAATCAATGATTTTCCTGCATACGGAAACCTGTCAGGGTATAGGAATAAATGAGCGAAAGCGTGTCCTATTTGCATGGAAAACACCCATTCTGTGTACCTGAAAAACTCTAGAAAAAATGTTTACTTGGGACACCAGAGGTTTATTAAGAACCGCAATCACCCTTACCGTCGAGACAAGGAAAGGTTTGACGGTACTATAGAAAAAGACAAGGCCCCAATACCGTTATCCGGTTCAGGGGTGTATCGACAGGTGAAGGACATTAATGTAAAATTTGGTAAGAAATTTGCAAATGAGATACCCAAGGGGATATGGAAGAAGAAGTCTATATTCTGAAATCTTGAATATTGGCAGAGTTTGGAGATTAGGCATTGCTTAGATGCGATGCACATAATAAAGAACATATGTGAAGCTTTGATTGGTTGCATGTTGGAAATTTAAGGGAAAACTAAAGATGGCGTAAATGCGAGGAAGGACATGGTTGAAATGGGGATCCGGCAAGAACTAGCGGCACAAGATAAGGGAAAAAGTCGAACTTGGCTACCTGCAGCACAATTTAATTTATCAAAGCAAGAGAAAAAAAGCTTATTAGAATGCCTGAAATCTATTAAGGTTCCTACTGGTTATTCCTCGAATATATCAAGAAAGGTTTCTATTAAGGACAACAAATTACTTGGTATGAAGTCACATGATTATCACGTCCTACTGACCCAGTTACTTCCGATCGCAATTCGAGGAAGCCGGAAGATATAGCCAAAAGAGCAGAACAGGATTTGATTGGTACCGAATTAAGGTACAGAACTTATCAGTTTAAGATATTATTTGTTTGTGAAATTGAAATTAACTAAAAAAGATTGTGTTTCTTTTGTTGGAATCTTAATTAGGGACCGATACAAAGGGGCGGCACAGAGTGTGGATATTTCACAATGCTCAACATGAGGGCAATATTAAGTAGTTGGACTACGGTCGGAGAATTCCCTGAGGTAATGTTAAGCCGATTTATTATTTTAGGATTTCATATTTTTATTGGTTTAGGGCTTAGGGTTTACAAAATTATTTGACTTTATCAATTGTTAATGATCAAATTGTAGTATATCGAGCCGGTTGGACAACCATATAAAAACGAAGACGTTGATGCAGTCGTTTCGAAGGTTATGGACTTCATGTATGGGGTATTATTTTAGGAAAATTTTGACTTGATTTGGTGTTAACTCTATGTATAGTTACTTTGTTAATTTTTGCTACATATTGATATATGTTTTGTGCTTGGTATATATATGTGACATCTGATATATGCATGATATATGTTTGTCTGCTGCATGTTGGATTGTATGATGTAAATTGGGTACCAATTTGGTACCAATTTGGCTAGCAAAATTGGGCTAGCCAATAAAACAGGCGAAATCCAAAAAAAAAAGAAGGTCTTTTGTAACGGTTATTAAGGAATAACCGTTACAGAATTCATAATTTCATTTTTTATATCAACAATATCTGTAACGGTTATTCCTTAATAACCGTTACAGAAGATTGGATTCTGTAACGGTTATTAGATTATAACCGTTACACTGGATCTAAAAAAATAGTAAATGTATTTCCGTCAATAATAGGATAACGGTTATTATATAACAACCGTTATAGAAGCCAGTCTTCTGTAACGGTTATTATCTATTAACCGTTACAAATGTTCTCCATAAAACCGTAACCACATTTCCGTCCACAATACCATAACGGTTATTAGATAATAACCGTTACAGAAGCCAGTCTTCTGTAACGGTTATTAGATAATAACCGTTATAGATCTGTAACGGTTATTAGACATTCTATAACGGGGGCTACTGTAACGTTACGTGTACCGTTACAAATGCCTTTTATTAACCGTTACAGAAATCGAAATTTCGCGTAGTGATATTAAAACAAGATGATTAAACGCTCTAAAATAAATTATGCAAAGACCATAAAATAAATAAAATTATATATGCAAGTAAGTTTGTTAAGAGGCTGACATGTTTCAAGAACAAACATTATGAATATAGAATCACCGAAAACATTAGGATAGAATATAGATATATCTCCAACTGAATATAGGATCAATTGAATACTTGGTAGCTTTTTGCACTGATAAGTGATAACCTATGATGACAGAAACAGCACAATGGGAGATGTACATAAAAAAAGCAGATTACTTTAATCTCCTGATTGTGCATGGTAGTTAACTGTACTGGATTAAATTGTTAATTATGAGAATGCTATATATGTTAGTCGACATTGAAGAAAGGAAGTGATGACAAAAATAAACAAATACATTTTAATTCGTTTTGCATTTTACGAGATCTTTATATAAATTTGTTAAATGAGTTGCACATATATATCAGATAAAAATTAGAAAGGACAACCAAGTCTTCGTGCTAATTTGAGGAACAAAATATGGAGGTACAAACGTAAACAATCGAACAAGGGAAGGCCAGCTAGAGACCCTGTTCCCTCTTATCTCCGTCAACTAACAAGCTTTCCTAATATATCTTCTCATTGACTCATTGTATCACTATTTTTGCTTCACATGTGTAAACCTCAGTGCAATTTGAGAGAGACCAGAATCTGATCATAGTACAATAATGCAGTTGAGCAAACTAACCTTATTGTCGTCATAAAATCTTATTGCATTAATATCTCATCATGGAGGTTGTACGGCTGGCATGTGAATCGGCAATACAATAATTAATTAGGCAATAGTTTTCTGGTTTAATATGAACGCAACAAATGTTACAGTACTATATATCAGAAAGTTGAACGCTCAATTCAGAAGCAAAATATAAGACAAATAAATATAAGATTCATGTAAAGGTTTACATACTAATTCAACTGAACTATTTGTTTGTAAATCCAGTGATAAAAGAAACAATCTCTGAATATTAATTATTTTTTCAACAACACCAAAATAAGGAACACGTGTTGCTAGCACCAAGCTCCTTGCTAACACAGCTACCTTTTATTTGTAATTAATGTAAAGGACTAAAAGTGTTTTATTTCCACCTATCTGGGTCTAGCAAGTTGGTTTGCACTTGCTGCACTTGAGGTAGCACTTGTTGGTAATGTGATTTGTATTCACCCGGGCGGCCTTGTTGCATAATTTGGTACAGATCAGCTTCTTTTTGTTGCACAATTCGGCACTGATGCAATTCACTGAACTTCTTGAAAATGGCCTTCCTCCATGGATTCTCATTTTAGAGGATCTGTGCTTGTTTGTGTGGTGTGTAGTTGCATTTACAATTGTACTAGGGGAACTCCACATGCTTCCAGCCTTAGCCAGGAGACCTCTCAGTTCCTGACCTAGACTCATATGCAAAGGGGTTTTATTGGTAGTGGTAAGTGGAGTTTCCCTTGCAATGGCTGTTGCAAGTGTAAACAGTATGATAAAAACAGTGATTTTCATGTTTGGTATAACTATCTGAAGTTTTTATCACCTTATTTCTCCCCTATCTATAGGCAGAAGTAACGTTAAGCACTATATATAGGACATGAAGGTACCGCCATTTAGATCATGAACTAACTACTACTCTCCATGAATAAAAGCTGCACGAGGTGGAAAGCCTAAATGGTGTGATATTTCTAAGGGAACAAATTGTGTGAGAAGCTCTGAGCATGTGAATTAAGAAACATAAATAATAATAATAATAATAATAATAATAATAATAATAATAATAATAATAATAATAATAATAATAATAAAAATAGCTGAGGTAAAAAGTTAGTTAAATATTCAAAATTTTACGAAAACATGTAATCTCAGGTTAGCTTGAAAGAAGCTAACAAGTTTATACACAATTATTTGTGTATTTATCTTCTCGTAGAAAGTGGCAACAGCACACACATGACGTTATTTCAGCTAAAGAAGAAACAATAATGCTATGTTTGATTAGCGCCAAATAATAAATGACCAGATGACAAGAAACCAGTTGGCACTTTCAATTTAGTCTAGGAAACAGTCTTTATTGCTTATAGTGAGCAACTGAGCAGATATGTTCAATTGTGATGTGATATATCATCTACTTGACCAGAAGAAGTATAAGCAATTAGGTTCACATCCATCAAATCTTATTAGTTGTAGTTAGCACGCTCAATTTAGGAATCTTTGCCTTTAACATTCAATACAGAGTTCCAGATGCTTGATGCAAGAAAGAGCAAATTAAGCTTGTAACACTACGTCCTAGTCAGGTTCAGTACCTGAGGGCCAGCTGGTGTAGCTATCCGCCTATCCCACTTTGGATTGAATAAATGCTCTCTCTCAAATAACACAAAATAAGAAAGGGCAAGAAACTATTCCAAAAGAAAAACTAACAGCCAAAAAAGGAGAGACATATAGTAACCATATAGTTAATGCGCCAATAATTGGCGTTAAATACATTGCAAACTAGAGTCACATGAGAGAAATATCAAATGAAAATTCACATTTCACCCCATATTTACTGACACAAAATAATATCCTACTTATTCCTATTCAATCAAAATCTGTTGGGGTGTGTCGTTCTCTCCAATTTGCTCAGATCCGTCAACTCCAGTCTGTACCTCTTCAGCAATTCCAGAAGCTTCTACTGTTCTGGAGATCCATTCCTTGAGCGGGTCTTCATTGAGATCAAGCCTCAGCAATCCCGCAACTAACCCTCCCATGAAAGCCACAGGCTCCTAAGAAAAACAATTAAAAAGGACATTATGGTAAACCTAAAAATTGAAGTATGCTTTAGACAAAGCTTTCTATCTATGTTGCCTGATACTCAAAACCATACAAAACTGTACCCAATACAGATACACAAATGATATGCGTGCAGTGCTTATTGGGTGGCGTATCAGTCTTTTGATATTTCTTCACCCAATAAGTTTGGACTTGGTCAAGATTCGCCTGATACACCAAGATACCGGGCTGCTGTAGCTAGTGAACAATCCCCAGAAGAGAGGGTCCTTCACTGGCCAATGTGCAGTGCCTCTCTCTCTCTCTCTCTCCTTTAATTAGATATCAGGGTGGAGCATCAATTTGAAGAGTCCAACTGGAACTATTAAGTACTGCTCTCAGCTCTGAACTCTGAACTACCAATCAATTGTCCACTTTTTCTTACCAGTCAGATAAATTTTCTTTTTACTTTCTAATTTAGGCTGTACTTTATTAAATTATTATTGATCGTTTTCTGGAAAGAAATTTAATAATAGTTTTTTACTTTTATGTGTATTTTTTTGAAATAAAACATGTTTGGAATATTTATCAGATAGGCATTACATTATTTGCTCAAATAACAAAATATACATTGCTTTTGTTCTCTTTCATGCATCTACTAATAGTAAATCTATATTAATGAAAAAAAGTTTTATGTAATGGAAATTTTAATAAGTACATCATCTTTTACTAAAAATAATATTTAATTACTTCAAACGTATTTATTTTGTACGTTAAAAACTAATGAAATTTGTATATATATATAAAAGCATATTGTATCCTTAGTTTTCGAAAATGCTGCATTACTGTATCCGTATTGTATAGGATGTGATACCTGTACCCATATATTGTAGGATATGGTACCCCTTAACCGTATCTATATCCGGGCAACATAGCTTCCAATGTTCTACTAGTACCAGTATGTTCAGGGCAAGGCAGTACAGTCTGTACAGACCTATACTAACATTCCTCACTTCTCTCACTAAACTTTTGCTGAAAAAGTATTGTATATTAGCAACCTAAGTCAAGAATTAAAGTACAACATTAACAATTAAAACATAAACACAAACATAATCATATCCTACATATTTGTGTGTGTACAGTGCTGGTCAAGTCTGGATGTGTACAAGTACAAACATCCAAAAGGGTAACTACAAATAACTATTCCTTGATAGAAACAAATCCAGAGAACCAAAATCAGAAGCCAAATGGCTTGAAAGAAAGTTTAACCTTGAGAGCATCTCTTACAATAGGAGATTGGCCTCCAAATGGGTCAAAAAATGCTTGAATTTTCACAAATCTTCTTTCCCCTCTCCTAATTCCTCTGTTGTTTACCACAACAGCACTCTGGTTGCTTCTAAAGAGATTTTTTACTGAAAAGCGCCTCTCATACTGAAAATTCAGAAAGAAAGAAAGAAAAAGGGATTACCAATAAACCAAAAAGGGGTAAACTAAATTTATTAGGAGAAGTTAAATACAGTCATATCTTACAGTTACAGTTTTTGCAGGAGAGGAAAGGAGCAGAGCCATGGCAAGCTTATGCTTGTGTTACTGTGTACTTTCAGCTGTTTCTTCTTTCGTTTGAGAGGAGAAATTGGGATTTTTTTTTTCTTTTTTCTGGAAACGTCGGTACAAGTATTTGGGCTCGAATTTTAAATTGGGCCTAGAGAAGACCTGGGAACAAACAATTAAAGCCTGTTAATCTAAAAAAGAGAGAGAGAGGAGAGAAAATGACAAAATTATATGCGGCTTTTCGCATTCTTAGTTCTCAAACATTTATGTGGCGCATTTTAAGGGCATAGTCGCATAGAAGCATTAAATGAACCGTCTAGTTTATCAGAGTTATATTTCTTGGAATAAAAGGGAAGCAGAAATGATACGAACCATCCAACTTTTTTCCATCCAACCATCCATCACCCAGCGAACGAGCGCGCGGCAAAATTGGGCCTCTCCAGGCGTTCAGGCCCATTTGTTCCGCGCCCTCCCGTCATACCCGCGCGTATGGGAAATGATGACGTCAGCTGCATATTTGTGTTGTGATTGATGCATTAAGGGTTCGGTTAGATTACTCTCCTAAATGTTTAGATAGATACGACTAGGGATTGGTTATTTATACGTAAATATTCAATTTGTTATGTTTGGTTCAGTATATTAGTTATGGCGTTTCAACTTTTATTTTCACATTTTACCCACTATTTCTGCGAGACTATATACATATATGGTTCACTTAGTTACTAGATATGATGATATAACAATACATATTTGTTCATTTAAATGGAGACATAATTATGATCCATAATAAAGTGACAACAATCCCATCCATAAATACATAGTAATAATATTATCCATACTAGCCAATCCAAAGCATTACAGGAAGTAATATCAGCACAAGTCATACAAATTTAAGAAGAAATGTTCAGTAAATATCATAATGTTGCTGAAGATAATGATCCCTTGAGACATTGAACCCATCATCTTTATGCTGGACCTGGCAAATTGTTTGTGTGGGATTAGATTTTCAGTCATAAGTTGAATAAAGGGAAATTTGTGTAAATATGTTTTAAATTTGTGTAAATACCTAAAGACGTAAAATTCCCTTCACAGTATTGGCAGGATCCTTTAACAAGTGATATGCAAAAAGGTACTTGTCAACAGTAACATCAATCTCCTGCAATACACATATTATGTTTTGTAAGAGTGGGTCAAACTTATTTATTGTTTTCCAAAATTTTGCAAACTTACACTGGTTGGCAAGGGCTGATTGACAATTTTGCTTCCGAGTATTCTGAGAAGCTGCAAACTGTTCCAGTATGGAATAAGATGTCGGTGGATACCATCTACCCATTCAATGCGAAGACCCATGTATTTTTCGTCATTAGCACGCCACGCCAAAAAATGCTTGAAACCTTCAATTTCACTCTCTACCTGTTCATTTATGAGTTCTCTCTTGATTCCTGAACAGTAGATCTCGGCAGTGTTTGCTCTCAGGTTTACAATAGTCATCCACCATTTTATATCATTGAAAGTAGAGAGGAAAACAATCATTTCAGCTTCCATAAATTCAGGGCTAAAAACGTGGCTGCCTTTCTCTCTGATTAAGTCCACATTTGCAGAGAACATTTCAATCTGGAATGGAATTGTAAATTAATTTAAGAAAATAAAATCAACATATATTGTAATTTTAAATTGAATAACTAACCTGAATATAACACTGACCATCAAATAGGTGAAGTACCAATAAATTAATAGTTGATGCATTAATGTACTCCATTGAAGTAACCAAATGAACGAATGATAGTTGCCATGGACATAACTGTGATCATCAATTATGTGAATTACATCTAATTGAAGAGTTGATGTGTTAATGTACTCCATTGAAGTAACCAAATGAACGAATATTAGTTAAATCTGATTCATCCCTATGAATGAGATTGGAGAGTAGAATGGTTACTAACCAACTGAACTTGATTAATATAGGCCCACTTGTGAACTGCCTTGACTTCTCTGTGGATGATGTCAATTAAAGAGGACATGACCTGAAATTAAAACAAGAGACGTGCAATAATTGTGATTCTCTGTTTTTTTGTAAGTGCGAAATTAGGACTGTATGATTATTTATAACTGTGAATAAAATAGCGAGGAAACCCAAAACTTACATTATTTGGAATGAGCTGTCTCTTAAGAAACTGCAGCAATTCAGCTGAACTTACAACATTTGAGCCAGTGTTGTAAACGACAGTTGGTACTTGTCCACTCTCCAGACGTTGCATGACATATAACATCTCATCGTCGAGTTCACTGGTAATAATTTGTGTTGCGGTGAAATCAAATTCTCTCCAGAAACGGGTGTCTCGCACTTTTTTCAGTCCAACCACGGAAGATCAGATAGTCCTCTATGGGGCGAAGAAAATGCGGATCAGATACCCCTCGAGCATCTTGAGACCCGTCGTTACTGCCCATTCCAAACGAGCGAAGGGCACTAATGCGGTTCTAAGTACCTCGAGAGTTGATTGTTTGTCGTAGGTCCTTTTTTTCCAGTAGGCGCAAGCCCCTACTGTTAATTACCTCCGGACTCAGTTACGAACTGAGCTAAGAGCACCTCTAGATCAGGATAATCAAAGTTTAGATGTCATAGGTGGCTGAAGTCCATTTTAAATAAAAAGGATAGTGTCTTGTGTCTTGATAGGGAGTTTCGGGGTAGAAGAAAACAATGCAGAAAGGCAGCTATTTTAACAGAGCCATGCAAACATGAATGATGTGATTTAGTTCTTTATTTTCACATTTTAAGACATTTAGGTTGCTTTTACTTTGCTGTGTCAGGCTTAGTGCCGTTACAGAGATTTTTGAGTTTGATACTAGGAAATTTGGTATCCTAGATCAATCCTCAATCGTTTGGGGTTTGGAGATTTTGGGATTTCGTTCAAGTCTTGAGTACAGACGCGCTATGCCTTCTCTTGACAGGAACTTAGGAGATGGCCACTGGTTGACTTTTCTTCTGGTCACTTGGGCATCAGATTTCAGCCTGCTTCTGGTCAAACATGCTGTGAACTTGTAGAAACAGGCTGTTAGATTTGAGTCCAACGCTAGAAAATAGGGTATTCTAGGTCAGTTCTCAATCGTTTGGGGAACTTAGGGATTTTTGAGGTTTTCGTTCAAGTCGCGAGTACAGATGCGCTATGCCTTCTCTTGACGGGAACTTCAATGATAATTCAGAATGGACTTTTCCTTCTTTTTTTTTTTAATCTGAACATCGGGAGGGTGTCTCCTTCAGGACGAAACGCGATGCAGTCTTGAAGGGACGAACTTTTGACTTTTAAGACTTTATGTCACTTTAGACTTTGTGTCTTTTGGGTCACTTTTAGGCTTTGTGCCACTTTGACTTTGTGTCGTTTTGACTTTGTATCACTTTTAGACTTTGTGTCATTTAGACTTTGTGTCACTTTTAGACTTTGTGTCATTCTTAGACTTCGTGTCACTTTTAGACTTTGTGTCATTTTTTCAGATTTGGATTTTTAATTTTTACTTTAGAATTTTGGACTTTTTAAGCTTTGCACTTTTAAGTTAGCACTTTTGGATTTTGACTTTTGAGTTTGTCTTTTAGTTCTTGACATTTTCGGGCTTGGTTTAGAGTTTGAACTTTTGCATTTTGGCATTCCGGACTTTGAATTGGACTTCTTAATTGTGACTTTTGAGTTTTAGATTTTTAATGTTTGGTTGGAATTTTGAGTTTGGACTTTTCAACTTGTACTTTTAAATTTCTATTTTCTTTTTTGACCTTCTTGGTGATTTCAATTTTGTTTGCAAATTATAATGCTTGTTGTTTAGAACAAGGAATGTCAGATGCACCTGCTGTCCAGAACATAAAATGTTCAAATATACCTGCTGTCCAGAACAAATACTCAGATGTACCTGCTGTCCAGAACATAAAATGTTCAAAATGATTTTCCTTGGCTTTATCTCCTTCTTTTTTATTTAACCATAGAGATATAAATTTATTATTACTTGTGGTCATCCCTTAAACCTATTAATTTTTAAAAAATATTTTTTACTTTGGTGTTTTAGCATAACATAACACATCAAAATATTCCTCATATTTTTCTTGACATTTTGATGTTTTATGGGAATTTTCCTGATAATCCAGCTATTTTTAATATATTTTTAAAGTTTCCTGCGTTGCAAAATTTTTGTGATTGGTTGTGGCATGCTGTTTGATGTTACGTCGTCAGGGAATAGACATATGCTGTGTGCCACAAAGGATCAGAGGCGAGTACTGGGTTGAGGCGACTGGGTCACATGGTTTGCACCCAGGCCCGTGAACCATGCGAGTCTGAGTTTAATCCATATCCGATTCATGGACCCACTGTCTGTCAGCCGGCTCAGGATGCCCCAAGTCCCTCTAAGCTTTCAAGTTATGGCCGTTGATCTTGCAATCCATTCGTCCATTTTCATTAAGATCCGTGCTGGTCAAACAGGTCAACCTTTCTCTCTTTTTCTCTTTTCCTCTTCGTCCCTTCCGACAATAGTTTGACTCGTCAACCTTCCGATGGTTTGATAAGATTTCGGGTCTCAAGTGCATGGCTTCCGCAAATGGAGACCGGATTGTTGTCGTGAGTACTCCCTCTTTTAATTGGTACCCCCAATTTGACCTACTCTTAACCGTTATAGAGGATTTCGTTCTCCATCTCTTACCTGGTTATCGATGAAGTAGGAGGACGAATTGGAGGCCATGGACGGTGTTTTACCGCAAGGGGCGGCCGGGCTGCCGCTGAGGTGGTCTCACAAAGTTGTTGGTGGCTTCAATTGAACAAGTAAAACCTTCCATTTTGTCAATTTTGATTTTGTATATCAGTTAGGTCTGGTTTGTGGTTTTCACAACTTTGTCTTGTTGGTTTTCGGGTTTAATTGGGATACACCATGTACTTTCAGTTTTGTTGTTAACTAGCGCTTGGTGATTGATTGGCTTATCAAGTGACCACAGCAAACATAGCATGCCAACTTACTTTATTACTCGAGTTTCATGGTTTAAATTCTCATCTCTTGAGGTTAATAGTTAAGTTTTGTTTTCCTTCTTTTTTTTTTAAATACTGCGTTTATTTCTGACTTCATGAACTGGCCACCTGCTTCAGTTTTTTTTTATTTCCCTTCTCTTCTCCTTTTTTTTTTTATATGTCTTTTAAAGAGAATCTGAATTATTTGTTATGCTTGTCTTTTCCTTCTTCAAATTTCAAGCGTTATTTCATTATACGTTTTTGTTTAACCTTGAAAACACACTTTCAAAATCACTGTTTTTTTTTAACAAATCCGATTTGATATTACGTTTATCTGCCCTTCCTTTCCTTTTCATACTTTGAGTCACACATTGTTCCTCCGGTTTTCATTGTTGTTTCATCATTTTGAGACTGACGAAGAACCTCAGTCATACTTCTCCATTTTCTTGCAAAATAACCCTCATCTTTTATTATATACTTTTTTTTAAGAAGAAAAAGGAAGGGCAAAGGTGAACCAGCAAATGGCTATTTTGACACGCAAACCCACTACCATTTTTATTTTTATTATTTTTTTTTATTATTATTTTTTTTTACTGAAAAGCCTTTATTTCCTCTTCAAAAAAAAAGGAATTATTTAAGAAAGTTTTGATGTGTTTCTTTTTACTTAAAGCCTGATATAGTTTAGACCTATGTTTTTCGACAGTATTCCTTCATCCTTTTGGTTTAAAACACGCTTTAGTTAAGACAAGGCAAGCTAAGGTTTCTATTTATATTTTTGAAAAGAACAACTCTAGGTTTGTTTCTACCCCCTCTTTTTTGTAAAATAGTTTTTATATGAGCAGATGCATAATCACCTAAAAAAAAAACATCACTATCTGGTTTTGATAGATAGGTCCTTAATCCTTGAAGGAAACTATTTGAGAAAAATATAACATGTCTTTCACTTAAGTCCTAACAGAGCCTAAGCATGACCCCTCCTTTTTTAAACAACATTTATGCATTTTGTTTTAAAAGAAAATCACCCTCACCTAAAACAAATCCAACTAACATTTTGTGTTTGTGTTTTTTTTAAAAAAAAAGCAACTTCAGAGATTTTTTACTTCTTCTTTTTTTTTTTAAAAAAAAACTTATGTACTTGCACATGCTTTTTGATTCTTCCTCCTTTTTTAGAAACTATTTGTTCATATTTTATTATTAGCTTTTTTTTTTGTCACACCATGGTCGACGTTCTTGACAATCAAACCATAGTGTGCCTTAAGGCTTTATTTGTGAGAACCACTGGAGATCATCATGAACCATGGCAACAAGGTGATACCGGGTTGGCGTTCTTGACAACCAAACCCTTAGTGGTACCACCATGCTGCCAGTTTTGTAGCTTCACCATGGTTGCAGCTCCTATGTAGTTGGAAGACTCCTTTACCATGGAGTAGAAGAACTCCTTTACCATGGAGTGTAAAATAGACATTATGCAGAGAATAACCATATAAAGGATACAAGATAAGTTGTTTTTGAGGTTCTTAGTCTGGATTCAGCGAGAACAATTGCAAGAAAACAATTGCAAGAAGGTTTTGAATAGGCTAAATACGTTTTATTTGAAATGCATACAATATAAAAGAGAGAAGAGTGTTGACAGGAGATCTTAATTCTTCATTTCATCAAAAAAAAGCATAACGAATACCATGATATTTCCATTACCTTTTCCTAGTATTCCTCTTCTTTTACAGAAAACTTTTTTTTTTGCCTAAATTTCTACCTCCTCTTTTGCACAAAGTAATAACTATTTTTTTTTTAACTTCTCCTCCTTTCTTTTCTGGTGGTGATCATCTTCTTTTATAGGGGAAGGCCTCTAGGGTTTTGCTCCTTCCTCTTGACACATGGCATCCTCCCTGTGTTTTTGATCCTTGATGGAGGGGCATGATGCAATGTGAAGCTGCCGCCTTACTCTTGCATTCTTACCTTCAGTCTTGATGTTTACCATCCAATTATACTGTCCAGTATGCTTGTGACACCTGGCATCTGTGGGGTTACAATGGTTTAGCTTCCTTCATTCTTACTTTCTTTCACATACCATGGTTTGCTTGGCATGACAAGTGGGTCCCACGCTTTTTGGGTAAATGCATCCATTTCTGGTGTGCTTGAGGGAGGGGTTATTTTGGCGCCAAACACCTTGATGTACATGTGGCATATCCTCCTTCTCCTAGCAATTGATGAAGGGTTGTGATGGCTCTTGAGTGTTAGGACCTAAGGAAGTAGCATCTGTGCACCCCCCTGGATCATCACAGGAGTACCTGACTCTCTTCATCACAGATTTTATGTAGCAAGTACCATACTACTTCCTAGTGTTGCTTTTTGCTGCCAAATATTTAAGAGGGGGTATGTTTGTCTTTATGGCCTCTAAATCACTCAATTTGAAGGTTTAGAGCACCCTTGCAACGTAGTAAGTTACATCATTATCTTTTTTAAGCATCCCCAGATGATCATTTAATTACCCATGTACCCCTCATTTTTCATTTTGCTGGGTGTTTGGTTATTCAATAGGTAGCTTAGCAAAAATGTGTTTCAACATACTTGTCCTTCATTTCTCTTATCCAGTAACATGGCTCTACCCTGCTGGGATTTGATATTCATCAATCAAACACTTCATAGCCGTCTGATATGGGTGTGGCATTAAATCAGTGGCTAAGAACATCAATTAGGTATCGGGAAAGAAGCACATGATACATATTGCTTGTCATTGCATCCCTTATAATCAATAACATGCTATTGGTGACATCATGAGGAGGTACAGCGCTTGGGTACTATATCCCTTTTCTTTTTTTGACTCATCAAGCTATCCCACAGCTGCCAAGCCTTGCTCCCATCA
The DNA here is from genome assembly GCA_028095005.1 of Rhynchospora pubera. Taxonomy (NCBI): domain Eukaryota; kingdom Viridiplantae; phylum Streptophyta; class Magnoliopsida; order Poales; family Cyperaceae; genus Rhynchospora; species Rhynchospora pubera. The sequence continues at coordinate 55,670,294 of CM051462.1, forward strand.
TACTCCTGTTCAACCTACGAGCACTCCTCAAACATAGCTTCAGCCCCATAGGTGTCAGAGATAAAGAAAAAGCTATGGTCAGGCTTTCCCAGTTTCACTGCTATGGCCTCCTTAGCACTGGAGAACTCCAATTACATGGTCTCCCAGCTTTATTCGCTCCCTTTTACAAGTATCTCTATTGAACCGCATGTAGGGAGGGATAATTGAATCAATTCAGTTTATTATTCCTTTCTTTCCATCATTTCGCATTCATCTCGACTTCTGACATCGCCGCTGGTGGCACTACTGCATGTTTCTCATAAAATTGAGGTCAAATAACCCATTGTAGTTCTTCTCAAACCCTACGAGGAGCTTCTCAGGTAATGTATTTCATCAATTTGGTATTAATTTCATACCACTTCGAATATCCATCTGACTGAGCCTATCCCAAATTGACCCTTCCCGTTGTTACTTCAGTATCGAGTTTGGTGTTGCTGGGATCGTGAGATCATCGTCTTTTTATTGGTGAGGTTAGTTGGGGCTGAAGCGGCGCAGAGCGGCGGCAAAGCTCTTCTCTACATCGGTGTACGACGCCTGTCAGAGACGGTACTGTTCCATTCTTTTCGTCCTCTTTTCTCTTTCTTTTTTTTTAAAACAAAATGTGTGGGGCCTACTGTATCAGCCAATCAGAAAATCACATTCGAGATTTTGAATCAAGTTTGTGATCCGTCCGTTGATTTCAGATAATCTTTCGAGGATTTATCACAGTCGTCGGATCGACGGGATTTTCATAACCGTGACTATTAATTTGGGTTTGGATATAATCCGAACGGGCCTTAGTTTCGGCCCAAGACAGGTTTTGATATAGGTTTTAAAGGCCCATATGAAGTTATCTCCATTTATTTAGTTCTGGTGGGGTTTCTCTCCATTTACTTCGAATGAATGGAGCTGTCCATTTGGCTGAATTTTAAGGATAATTAAGCTGCTTTATTCTTGGAAAAATTGTTTGGTGCCCTTCCATAGGTCAATTTGGCATGAAATTTTGCATGGCTCTCCATAAAAATATGGAGAACTTGACTGCTACAAATTTTCTATTTTTTTAGGATTTTGTAATTAATTGTGAGGATATCACAGGCGCATAATGGCATTCCCCATAATTAATTTATCGTCCACTTTTAAGAAATTTTGTATTTTCCTTTCATGTATCATGACCATTTATCGGGGTTATTTTTTTGGCTGTTGGTTGTGTGGGTTGGGTTTGGGTTGGTTGCGGAATTTATTTATTTTGGTTTTATGCAGCAAAATTTAGAGGCAAACAAATGCCCCCCACCAGAGTGGACTGTGAGAAGTATGTCGAACAGTCTACTCTGGTGTCCCCAATTTCTAGGCATTTCGTTAGTAATTTTGTGGATGTTTTCTGGATGTTTGATCGGATTTTTTCTTTTCTTGCAGATAGTTATGGCTTTGGCTGATGAGATGTACAGTACTACTCCTCGATTTGACATTGTCAGGACGGGCTTTTATGGTCCTTCGGATGAGGCTCTTGAGTTTTACATTGATGATTATCTGGACCCTCAGAAGGCTCACGTGCACCTTCATCATTTGTGGAAGCGTGCCATTCTTAGAGGAAGGGACAATTTTCACGGGCTCTTAGTTCGCCACAACCGCTTGCCTTTACCAGCTATCTATGACTATCCCCGTTTGATTGTCGACCCCTCTTTGCGCACCGAGGAGCGCCGAGCCAGGCGTTATGACTCACATCTCCCAGTTGGTCAGTCGAGACGCGGGCCTCCTCCTCGCAGTTTTGAAGGTATTTTCCTGAGCCCTATTGGTCGTACTACTTTCTCTTCAGATTTTCATTTGTTGGGCATGGAAATGATGGAGAGTCGTGTTATTCCCTGGTCACCTGGTCGCCTCCATGTTCGGGGTGAGTTAGAGTGGAGCCCAGGGCAGATTGAGTGGACCCGTTATGTTTTGTGTAATATGGGGACAAAGTTGAACAGGGTGGAGATTTTTGGGGGTGTGACCTTGGCATTGTTTGAGTATTCCTGGAGTTCCAACCTTCTCAAAGCCATGGCCACCAATTGGAATTATGTACACAACACTTTCCCTTTAGAGGATCGCGATGCTACCGTTGACCTCCAGCAAATGTCTTTGTTGCTAGGCATACCCGTAGAGGGGTTGGTTTATGAGGAGAGGGTTCCTCCCGAAATGGAACTTTACGGGTCTGACCGAGGCGGGTCACCCTTGCACCCAAATTCCTTACGTGCTGTGTTCAGGGTCTATTATGAGATTGCCATGACGCGTAAGCTTCGTGGTTTAAGTCATGATGTTCCTTTAAAGGATTGGGTTCGCTATTTTACCGATAAGGTTTCTGCACGTGGCGCCTCACATTTTGCTGATCCCTTAGAGCCGATTCAGTTGGGTTCAGACAAAACCTACTTTCCTTCCGAGCGTAGGCCATTCACAGAATTGTGCTCCCATTCGCTGGATGATGAAACAGTTTTGACTGCTTTTCTTGCTTGGTGGTTGTGCTATTTTTTGATGATTTATGAGCCCGCGGGTTGTATTCGCCCTGGGGTCTTTATGGTAGCCAATGCATTAGCTCGTGGTATGCGAGTCTCACTAGCAATTCCTGCCTTGGTAAACCTTTATAGATCCATGAGAGAGCTTACTTCCTCAAGGGATCCTTCCCGAGACACTACTGTGATGCCACTGCATATTCTCCATAGGTGGTTTTATGTTTACTGGGAGGAGTGTTACACACCCGTGACTTCTGCGGGTATGAGACGGTCATTGCCTGCATTGATCCATATCGCCGGTTGCACTGTGAGCGAGCCTGACCAGATTGCGGCCCACCTTTACTTTGTTCAGAGTTCTAGGCACATTCCAGACTACCGTCCTGAGGCATTTGTGAAGGATTGGCCTAAGGACAATGGAAAGGAATATAGACTTGTGGACACGGCCCCTAGTATTCCAGGAGAGCGGCCTAGGTTGTGTTCTTCCCGGCACAGGCGCGACAGGGATTTTGTCATTAGTGTCCGTCCCGCATGTCTAGCGGTGAGGATAGGAGATAGAGTGATTTATGAGACTTACAGTCCCCAGCGATGTGCTTGGCAGTTTGGCTATGATCAGGATATTCCTTCAGTGTTTACACTTCCCATTACCCCTGAGATTTCCTTGGCTTCCTGTGCCATTCACAGCGCGTTTGCGGTACGCTTGGGTACCGGCACTGGATATATTGTGCCTCCCATCACTCGGAGGGGTGTGATTACTGGTGATCATGACCAGTATTTCAGAAAATGGGTCAAAACTTCTCATGATGTGGATGTGAGGGTTTTGAAAGACAAAGTCTATTCCCTACATCGCTCTTCTTCCAGGGGTAGAATAGTGAGTCAGAGTAAGCGTAGGCCTCTAAGGAACTCTTTTGGGGCCGATGGCTTTGTGCCGATTGGTTTGAAGCCCTTGGAGTATGTAGACCCTCCTCCGCTTTCAGATGGCCATTTCCCTGGTTTGTTATTTTCCTTTCTTATTTAAATTATTTTTGGTTGCTTTCTTTCTCTCTTATGATGATTTGTTCTTCGAGACAGGTCTCGGTGGATATGATTTTGGCCATTTTCATTTCAAGGTGGAGGGGACTTCTCCTGTTGAGGGAGAGTCTTCCCAAGCTCTTGGATCAGAGCCTTATAGACGCTGGGCTATTTACTCAGGTATTGCATCTTTCTTCTTTCTGTTTAATTTTGTCATCAATGTATGTTTGTCATAGTTTTGGCTCTACAGGTGTTCACAGTCTCCCTCCTTCGGTGGAAAACGAGGAGTTAGCCCCTTCAAGTTGTCCTTCTCCTGAATACCCTGATGAGCTGGCTGAGGAAGCAGCTAAGCTGCTGAAGAGGCAACGTGAGGATTCTTTGGTGGAGGAAGAAGTGACCCGGTATGAGCTTCGACGGCGGCTGAGGGGAAGTCCTTCAGATGACGGGTTTTCCATGGAGCCTCCTCTCCTTACACCACATTCATGTATGTTATTTCTGTCTTTTTCTTCTGACTTCATTCCATTTAATTTTGATTTACTATGAACGTGTCATGGCATTTTTCTCAGGGACTGCATGTTCTGGCATATGGGGTAGCGCCATTCTGGCTGAGTCTGCGGTTGCTACAGAGGACATTGAGATGGAGGAGGTCGAGGTGGAGACCGTCGCCGTGCCGTTTGAGGAGATTTTGCGCCCCAGGTTGATCTCTCCGGCTCCATTTATCAAGGCTAGCGACTTCCCTATTCCGGATGATTCTAGGGCGATTGTTGCTGTTACCATCTCTTTCTGTGAGACCGCTCCGTCACCGGCCATCTTTCCAGCGCTTCGAGGTTTAGGTATGTCTTATTTCACCGAGATGTTTGTCTTAGTTTCCCTTCTATCTCATTTTATATTTTCCTCCTCTGGCTTCATCCAGGTCGATTTCCTTATACTCTGATGATCTTCAGCATTGAGTTTTGGGCTTTGGGCTTACGGGATTTATGTCATTTATATCGGCTGTCCCTCCGGAGTTTCATGAGTGTTGATGAGCTGACGAGCCATGTCATGAGCATGGAGCTGGACGTTCTGGATCATGCCTCCATCTTATGTCCAGGTACTTACCCATAATTTCCCTTGTCATCGTGATGTGCATTTTATTTTTATCATAACCTTTTTCTTTTTCATTCAGGAGAGAGCCCCTTAGGCGGTCTTGCCTTCCAGACTCTCCATGATTTCCTTTTCCCTGAGTCAGACATGGTTTCGGAGCTTTCTGGTGAGGCGCCACTGGATTACTCCGAGTGGGAGGCTCTTCTCATTGATTCTACTCCTCTAGCCGTGTCATCATCTCCTAGTGGAGCGGGTTTGCCATTATCTCCGGATACTGTGTTAGTTGAGCCGGTAGTTGGGGCGTTAGCTCATCAGAGGGAAGTTGATTCTGATGATGATTCCGAGAGAGCTCTCGCAGGTGTGGTGCTAGCCCTTCCTTGTTTTGCCTCTCTCGTGGCGGACGCTTCTCGAGAGGTTGAGTTGCTGATGGGTTTCCTTTGAGTAGGAGTTATGTAGCGCGGTGGCGCTTTGTATCTTTTCTTTTGTTATGGTTTTAGTTTTAGGCTTGGTTTTAGTCAGTCGCTCCTGACTTTGTAGCGGCTGGACCCTCTGATCATGATTATGTGATGTTTTAGGCCTTTGTTGGGCTCTTGATTGTAGTTGATTTATGGGCATGGATATTATATTTTAGTGTCATTGGGCTCATCACTTTTCATTAAAATCCTTGGATCGCGAAGCGATCATGTTCCTTGCAAACCGCCACGCCTTTTGATCTTTTGTATTTATGGGTAAATTCGAGAAGACGTATGCTTTCTGGTGCCCTAATTTCCTTTATATATATATAAGGCATCTTATGCACGTATCTCGTATCATTTCCTTCTTCTTCTGAACTTTCTTTCTTGGACTTCATTTTCCATGGCCGGTGTCATAGATCCAAGGAATCCCAAGCGTCCCAGAGATGAGGGCAGTTCCTCTGTCCAAGGCGCGCCACCTTCCAAGCCTAACTGGTCATATGACCCAGGCAACCGTTATCTGTTTCGAGACGACGAGGCTTTTGAGTGTTATCAAGGTAATATTGGTGAAGGGGGGCGTGAAGCTTCCGCCTGCTTTTTCTTTCATTCTCAAGGGCGTTTCACCACCCCTTATATGAGTTTGATAACAGGGTGGCTCAATGCCTGGAGCCTCCACGGCTTGTCAAGGCTTGATACTCCTTACCATCCGGACATCACCAAGCTATTTTATGCTAACCTCCGTGTCACATTTGACCACCATGATACTCCTTCTGCCTCTTCTTATCTTTTTGGCAGGCTCTTTCACATAGGGGTGGAGGATTTGGCTGACTTGATTGGTGCCTCAGATACTTTAAATGGCTTGTCAGTTTATGCCTTTGGAAGTTGGCCTCGTGAGCAAGGGACATACCGGGGCCATTGTGAGTGGTTCAAGATACCCAGATCTGAGGCGGGTTCTGAACTGGTCTCTACTGCGCATTTGCCTGCGCTTCATCGGTAATTTTGCTATTTGTGTGTCTCTTTTTTTTTGTTTTGTTTGTTTCTTTTGTTTGTTTCTGAAGGACAAGTTCATGACCATGAAGTTTATATGTTCCTTTCAGGTTATTTTTCTTGTTTATCAACTACATCCTTTTTCCTCAGGGTGAGTTATCGGATTTGACTCGCCCAGGGACTTTGTTCTACCTTCGCTTATTGCTCCTCAAACGCGGGAAAGCTAATCTTCCCAGTCTCATCCTCCAAAACATGCATCATGTCACGAGGTTTCCCAAGGGCCATTTGCCTTATGGGAGTTTAATCGAGGCCTTGATGGAGCGGGCTCAGATTCCATTGCCTGAGACACTGTGGGGGAATCCAATCACTGAGCGGATTATTCTGTACCCGCGCAACCTGCTTTTGGATCTGACTTCCTTTGGGTGGGTGGAGATGGCTCATGGAACTCTGGTCCCTGACCCCAGCTACCCGGTGAACAGTCATATACTTCATAGGTTTGCTGCTGTGAATCAGTATAGTCCGGTGAGAGAGGCTTCTCCTCCTTCTCCAGACGGCTCAGCCATTGAAGAATCTTTTCCACTCCAGGAACACATAGACCAGCGTTTTAAGGAGCTACATCAGCGGCTGGAGAATGTCGAGACGATGCTTCAGTCAATCCATAACACCTTAGAGACCTTTACAGGGGCGATGGCCGCAGCTCAGGCGCCTCCAGTGCCTCCGATATGAAGAAGTCTCGGATGTTTGATCACTCGGTTTTGTTGTTTCATTGCTTTGTTTCGTATGTTTTTTTTTTGTTGTTGTTCAAACTGTGGTAATTTTGGATGGTTTATGTTTGGTATTTTGATTTTATGGTTTGATTAGGGCAACTTGGAGGCCCAGTAACTCTTGGTCTGTTGATCTTGGTTTATGAATATTTGTTGAGGCTTATGAGTGATTTGGTTTAGATTGTCATAGGTAGCGACATCAGATATCGCCGGTGGGACCGATATTTTGTTATTCTCCCTGCTCTTTGGTTACGGCAGCAAGGAACATACCGGTGGGATTTGTCTATTCTACATTGTTGCCTCGGTAGTTAGGACCATTCCGGTGGGACTTGTTTGCTCCATATTACCGCTCCGGCATGTAGAATAGACATTCTGGGTATAGCACGCAGTGGGACTTTGTGCATCGTTTTCTGTTGGTTGTTTTGGTATGACGGTAAGGGACGTACCGTCGGGACTTGTTTGTTCCCTATCACTCTCTGATGTAGTGAGATGGGTTTTCTCCTGGCTCTTTGGGTAAGGCAGCTAGGAACATACCGTAGGGACTTGCTTATGTTGTGAGATTGTTTTTTTTTTTTTTTTTTCCTGGCTCTTTGGGTACGGCAGCTAGGAACATACCGCAGGGACTTGCTTATGTTGTGAGATTTGTTTTTTTTTTTCTTTTCCTGGCTCTTTGGGTACGACAGCTAGGAACATACCGTAGGGACTTGCTTATGTTGTGAGATTTGTTTTTTTTTTTTCTTTTCCTGGCTCTTTGGGTACGGCAGCTAGGAACATACCGTAGGGACTTGCTTATGTTGTGAGATTTGTTTTTTTTTTCTTTTCCTGGCTCTTTGGGTACGGCAGCTAGGAACATACCGTAGTCGGTGGTTTAAGGCCCAACACGACCATGGGCCCCTCTGGGTATTAGGATTTATGAGGCCTATTCCTTGACATGGTTGGCGGACATCAGCCGTGGTGTTCTCCGTTTTCAGAGGGGCTTTTAGGTTCGGTTTGGTCTTCTTTTCTTTGATAGGTTTTGGCAAGAATTACATTTTGAGTAGACAGATTATCTTTTCGATCTGTAACTGTTGAGGATGTGGTTTTGACTAATCCCATGGTAAGTTTCACCTTTTGTGTCTTAATTTAGAGTTCAAGACACAGAACTTTTGTTCATCCTTTAGTTCGGTGAGATGAACAGGCACCTAGTACTTTGTTTAAAGGACAAAGCACAAGACTTTGGCCATCTTTTTTGGGTAGGTGTGATGGACAGATCACCGCATTGTGTCTTAATTTAGAGTTCAAGACACGGAACTTTTGTTCATCCTTTAATTTGGTGAGATGAACAGGCACCTAGTACTTTGTTTAAAGGACAAAGCACAAGACTTTTTAGGGTCGTATTTTGGGGTGTAGGCCATTTGTAAAGGAAATGTTCTATGAATGTCCATAAGGACAGAACACTCCTTTTATCTTTGGCCCGGTGGGACAGAATGTTTTGTGTGTATTTCAGAAGTTTTGGATTTTGGACTTTGAAATTTGCCTTTTTATTTAGGGATTTGAGAATATTTAGGGAGGTTTGGTTTTAATCTTTTATTTGAGCTATACTTTTAGTTTGGTCTAGTTTCTTTTGGTCACATGCCTTTATGCTTTGGAATAAGATACATTTTTTTTTTGTTGGACTTGGGTTTTATTTAGGATTTCAACTTGGGGTCATTTTAGGGAATTTTGAAGGGTTTATTTTATTTAAAGGTTAATTTATTACTTTAGGGTTTTGACTCAGGGATACCCCATAGTGTTCAAAGGAACGGAGTACCCTGTCGAGCCTTGACCCGGTGGGACGTGAGAGATTTTTTACCTAAGTGAAGAGGTGGTTGACCGCCTCGCAATTATCTGCCCAGTCGGTTTGTTGGCCGCTCTTCCTTTGGCTTTGGTGGGTTGTGGGAACATCGGGGTAGTTTTGCCCATAATATTTCTTCAGGTATCTCCCGTTTATGGAGGAGACAGGGTGTTTTCCATTCGAATCTGCAAGTAGGTAGGCTCCACCTTCATATGCTTGTTCTATGACATAGGGGCCTTCCCAATTTGGTGCAAATTTAGGGCCATGGTGTCGGCCGAGGATAGGTCGCCTCAAAACTAACACTAGTTCTCCCTTCTTGAATGTTCTGGGTCTTGATAGCTTTTCATAAGCTCGTGTCATTTTGGCTTGATATAACTCCAAGTTTTGTTGAGCTGCCAGTCTTTTTTCATCCATTCCGTCCAACTCTTGCAACCTCAGTTGCGTTTGTTTAGTCAGAGGGATTTGTGCTGCCGTAGCTACTCTTAGTGACGGGAGTTCCACTTCGATTGGTAGGACTGCTTCTGCCCCATACACTAAAGAATAAGGTGTGGCTTGGGTTGCTGTTTTATGGGTGATGCGGTATGCCCACAACGCTTCATGCAGCTTTTCATGCCAGTTTCTTTGATTATCTCCAATGGTTTTGCGAAGGATCTTGATCAGTGTTTTGTTGAAGGCCTCCGCTAGTCCATTGGCTCTTGGGTTATAGATGGAGGAATATCTCCATTCAATTTTGTGTTTATCGGCGAAGGCCTCAATTTTGGCATTCTTGAAGGCCGTCCCATTGTCGGAGATTATTTTCCTTGGATTTCCATATCTATAAAGCACTTGAGTGGTGAAGAACCTGACCACATCAGAGGCCTTAATTTCACGGTATGACCTGACTTCGGCCCATTTGGAGAAGTAGTCCGTAGCGGCCAATATGAAGCGGTGCCCGTTTGAGGCTGGTGGGTCAATGGGGCCTATGATATCTGTTCCCCAGATTTCGAAGGGCCATGATACCACGGTGGGATGTAGTACGTTTGGGTGTTGGTGTATAAAATCTCCATGAATTTGGCACATGTGACATCGTCTGGAGAAGTTTTCGCAGTCATTGATCATGGTGGGCCAGTAGTAGCCCATTAGTTTGATTTGTACTCGCATCCGAGAGCCCGACTGATGGGCTCCGCATACTCCCGAGTGAATTTCTTGCATAACTTGGTTGGCTTCGGTTTTCGATATGCATCTAAGCCATGATCCTTCATAGGATCTCCAATAGAGTGTGTTGTTCACATACACGAACCTTAGGGCCCTTTTTCTGATTTGCTCCCTAATGGCCTTGTTCAGAGGTAATTTTCCTTGTTGGAAGTAGTCGAGAAAGGGCTGTCTCCAGTCCTCTTGGTTCGAACCCTCGGCTATCATGACTTGTGCGTTTTCCCTCCATTCTTTTTCATGTTCTCTTTCGAGTGTTTGGATGTCAGTAAACAGGGTTTCTTCCTCCTCGTTTCTTTCTTTTGGGAAGCAAGAGGACAAGGATCTCCTGCGATGGACAAGGACTTGTATTTCTTCCTGACTCGGGTCACTGAGTTCATTAGCCAATCTAGCCAACGCATCCGCTTTGCCATTCAGAGACCTTGGGACTTTCTGGAAGGTGATATATGTGAATTTGGCCATCAACTCAAGGGCCTTTTCATGGTACTTGACCAATTCTGGTTTTCTTATTTTGAAGAGGCCTTCGATCTGACTCAGGATGAGCTGAGAATCTCCGTAGACTTCTAACTGCTCAATACCCATTTGAAGGGCAATTTCAAGTCCAGCTATCAGGGCCTCATATTCAGCTTCGTTGTTTGTGCATGGTTCGGTTAGGCTCAGAGCATGTCGGAGAATGCCTTTCTCTGGGGTGACAAACACCAGCCCTACACCAGCTTGTCGTTTTGGTAAGTTTGGTTTGACTGCTGGTCGAATGGAGGAAGATCCATCGAAGTATAACTTCCAGCAAGTTTCATTTTCCTCTACCTGCATAGCCTCCTCATCAGGGAAATCGCACGCTAGTGGGGAATCATCAGGTATGGGGTGAGCAGCTAGGAAATCAGCTAGTGCTTGTCCTTTGATAGCCTTTTGGGGCGCATATGTTATATCAAATTCCATCAGGGCCACAGCCCACCTTGCCAGCCTTCCAGTAAGCATAGGTCGGGTCATGAGGTACTTCAATGGGTCAGTTTTGGAAATTAATGTGACTTTATGGGCCAACATGTAATGCCTGAGCTTTTTTACTGCGAAGATCAAGGCTAGGCAATGCTTTTCAATTGGCGTGTATGCATGTTCTGCCCCCACGAGCATTCTGCTGAGGTAATACAGAGCGTTTTCCTTTCCTTCTTCATTTTCTTGGGCAAGTAATGCCCCCAGAGATCCGTCTAAGGCGGTGGTATAGAGAATGAGAGGTTTTCCCTGGATGGGTGCTGCCAATACAGGAGGTTTTTGTAGATATTGTTTGATATCTTCAAAAGATTTCTGGCATTCTTCATCCCATTTAAAGGGGACATCCTTTTTGGTGAGCCTGGTAAAAGGTTTGATTTTGCCTGACAGGTTGGCTATGAATCTCCTAATATACGCCAAGCGCCCTTGGAGAGACCGGAGTTGTTTGAGTGTCCGTGGAGGGGACAGTTCTTGAATAGCTTTGATTTTATCAGGATCAATTTCAATGCCTCGGTGCCGCACCACGAAGCCTAGAAACTTTCCTGATGACACCATGAAGGCGCATTTCAGGGGGTTGAGTTTCAGCGTGTGTTGTCTTAGCCGCTCAAACATCAGCCTCAGGTTCTCTAAGTGTTGTTCATGGGTATGGGACTTCACAACAAGGTCGTCTACATAACATTCTACCACCTTATGTATGAGGTCGTCAAAGATTTTGGTCATGGCTCTTTGGTATGTGGCTCCTGCATTTTTGAGGCCGAAAGGCATGACTTTATAGCAGTAGATACCAATTGGGGTACGGAAGGCGGTGTGCTTTTGGTCACTCTCATCCATTTTGATTTGGTTGTATCCTGAGTATCCGTCTACAAAGGAATATATCCCGTGGGACGAGGTGTGGTCTATTATGATTTCTGTCACTGGCAGAGGGAAGTCATCTTTAGGGCAAGCCTTGTTTAAATCCCTGAAATCGACACAGACTCTGATTTGTCCGTTCTTTTTCTTCACTGGGACAATGTTAGCCACCCAGTCGGGCGTTTCTTCTTCCCTTATGAATCCAGCACTGATGAGCTTTTTGACTTCGGCTGTCACCTTTTCTTCCAATTCGACCCTCATTCTCCGGGGTCCTTATTTGACTGGCTTGAGCTCTTTGTCAATTTTGAGTTTGTGGACTGCTATTGCTGGATCTAGCCCGGGCATTTCACTGTAGCTCCATGCGAAGCAATCCTGATATTCCTTTAGCAGTTTGGCCAGTTCATCCTGCATCCCCTGAGGAAGGGAGGTACTAATGAACGTAGGTTTTGGATTTTCCTCAGTTCCTAGGTTGATTTCCTTCAATTTATCGATGGTATTTTGACCACCTTCTTCTAGCTCCTTTGGCGCATTTTTGGCTGCTAGGATAAATTGTTCTGTTTCTGAAGATTCACCTTCATCTGGGGTTGTTTCGCCTTCCTTGATTTCAGTGATTGTTATGCGACAGCAAGAGTGCTGTCGTGGTCTTTGAGGAGTGTTTGACCCTGAGCCCTTGGTTCGAAGTTCGAATCCTAGGCCCCTTGTGTTAGCAATCTTCCCATTGAGTTTTACGACTTCATTAGAGTAGCCATTCCACATATCTCGGAACATTCTTGCTCGCTTTTCAGGAATGGGCTCTAGGCATTGTGCTTTACGAAACAATTCAACCAACCGTGTGCTGGTGGTGTCTTGAAGCTGAGGGGGAATCCCCGTCTTTCTGGTTTCCTCTACGAGCCATTGTTCCCAGTCTTCAAAGTTTGCCTCTTCATTTTGAGGTTCGATTTCTCCTATTTTGACAAATTGTATACTGGGATGAACAACGTGCCCTGTTTCAAGCTCTTCTATTTTGGGTGGGACAATGAAGGTTTTGAACGGGATGACTTCTTCACTTTCTCGAGGTGTTAGGTCTTTACAGTGTTCTAGGGGTAGGATTTCTATGGACAGAGTATTTTGCTCCTCACCCTCACTGGAATAATTTGGTTGCATTCGAGCGGGTAAGTTAATGTCCTCGGCCGTGCCTTCCGACGATCCCGTCTCACTATCACTACCCAAGAGCATTTGTGATTTTATGGCCGCTTTGAGCACGGCATTTTTGACTGCTTCTTTCACGGTTTCAGGAGAGAGCTTTCCTTGTTTGGTGGCTCCCCCCTTTCCGGACTTGGGTTTGTAGTATTTAGCATCATCCAATTCGGCTTCGTGTGCCTCAAATGGTTGATCATCTCCTTTAATCACGTATTGTTTTCCGTCTTTGACATATTTAATGCACTGGTGCAGGGTGGAGGGAACCAATCCATTGGCGTGGAGCCATGGTCTCCCCAACAGTGCCTTGTATGTTGTATCAGCTTCGATGATGAAGAATTTGACCGAAGTGACCAGGTTCCCAAAGGTGATGTCGATCACCGTGGAGCCCAGGGCCTTTTGGTATTGGTGGTTAAACCCATGGATCCGGATTTTATCTTTCTTTGTTTCTTTGATGCTGAGCGACAGCTGTACCAGCGTTTTTAGCGGCATGATGCTGATTGAGGACCCAGGATCAATGAGGACTTTGTTGATTTTTCGGCCATAAATGGTGCCTGTGGTGTACAAGGGTCGATTATGATCGGCTGTACCTGCCATCAGGTCCTCATCTGTGAAGGTAATGTATGGTTCCTGGTCGATCTGTGCCACCTCCTCGCGGGTTTCTTGGGCAAAATAGGCCTGGAAGCTGGCAGGGTTTTGCAGTGCATAGATTAAGGCATCACGCAGCTCCTGAGATACCATCAAGGCATCAAAGACACTGAGCAGTGAGGGGATTTTCCGCAAATGAGCGACCACATTGTAATCTCCCACGGACATTTTAGGTCTGCCATCGGACCTTGTTTCGCTTTCTGCTGTTGTATTATTTCTGTTTCTTATTTCACTGTTGGTCGTTTCCCTGGGGGGTTGTCTCTCAGGTACCCTAGTGCCCGATCTCAGACTAACATTGCAGTGGTTTTTCATATTTGGCCGGATTCTAGTAGAGACCTGCCGGACTAGGTTGGACACCTTGTTTGGTTTTGGTGGTGATTTGATTTCTCTTTCCTCTGTTTCGCTTTGGTCAGTATCACTTCCCAGTGGTCTAACTGCAGCGGAGTTGATCGCCAGTACAACAGGCTCCTCTTCTGGGTTACTGTACTGTAGTTCCTCTTCAGTATCATGTTCACATTCAGAGGCAGTTTCCTCGTCATAGGTTTGAGAGCTTGTACCCCGGGTTATGGCACGGCACACTTCGTCTTCTGTTTCTTCATCTGACGGGTCATTGTCATTCCAAGACCATGTCAGGCATTCCTCTCTGGAGTGCCCCCAGACTTGGTGGTATCGGCAGTACGCCTTTCTTCCGGCATTATTTTCTTTCTTTGCTTTATGTGGTTTTTGCTGTCTATTTATGGTTTGTGCCCGAAGTGCCCCATTTTCAGCTTCTGGCATTTCCCAAGGGTTTACACGGTTCCTGTGTCTGAAGTGCCCATCGGAACCTCCATGTTTTGGTTTCAGTTTCCCTGTTATCTTGATTTTATGTGGTAATTTGTTGCAAGGGGAAGCGTTGTTGAGCTTAACCAATTTCATTTTCATGTGGTATTGCCCTGCGTGGTTTTGTCTATTTTTTATTTGTTGGGTTGAATTGATTTCAGCATTTCTGTGTCTCAAATGGCCAGACCCATCCCTCATGGGAGGGCACACCCGCGTACGTGAGCTCTCACCTCTTTCTTGCCGACCTGTTTCAGGACCCCCGAACGAGTTATCACGGGACCAGAGGTGCTTTGGTTTGTGGTGGTGGTCTTCTGCATTGGCTTTCCCTTTCCCTTTTCCTGGGGAATGATTAGTTTTGGGTTTTGGCCTTTGTCCCTCTCGGATAACAATGCCGGCCTCTCTCCTCCTTCGTGGGAGGCTTCCTGAGTTGCCTGAGGTAGCATGGCCAGGCTTCATGGCCTTTTTCTGACCTGCCCCCTGTTTCTGGGCGCGGTCCTTCAATGCTTTGAGTTCCGCTTCTATCGAGATCCTTTCCTTTCGCTCAGTCTTTAGCCTGGCTATCAGGGTTTCGACTAAGGTTTGTATCTCAATATTTTGCCTGGTCATCCTTCTCAGAGCATTTGTGCAGAAATCCAGGTCTATTAGGAGTTGACGCTTTTCTCTTGAAGTAAAGGCAGCGCTATCTTCCTTCGACGGTTGTTGGGCTTGCCCCCTATCTAAAGCGGTGCTTGGCTGTGCTTGCTTTGACCTTGTGCGGTGGGCGGGGCCGTCTGTTGCAACTTCTTGAGCTATTTCTCTTGAGCTGTCCGCCGCGCGTGATTTAAACGGGCTTTCTTTTGGCTTGGTTATTTTCTTTTGAGTGAGTTTTGGTTCACTTTGCGAGCTATCACCTTGGGCTGTTGGAGATTCCTCCTCTTCGCTATCTGTGTCGGACTCACTCACAGTTATTATCCGACAATTCTCAGAAGTACCTTGGCATAATTTAGAGCTTTGGTTTTGGTTTTCTTCTTGGTTTTGATTTGAAGGGGCGGTATTTTCAGCTTGGTCTTCAGTAGAGGTGGCAGCTGCCCCCCGTTCAGTGCCGGCATTTTCCTCTCTCTCTGGTTCAGCGGGCTCATTTTCTTCATCCACTTCTTCAGTGGCCGTGGCCTCCCAGATCTGGTTGACCATTTGCCGCACTATTTCCCCCAACTCCTCGAGAGTAAGGTCAGGTTGGCCCGGAATGTTAGGAATATGGATATCCAGGTTTACCATTCTTGGTTGCCGTCCTTGTAGATCGGCAGGGTTCATTTGTTCAGCAGGATCTAGCACGATCTCATAGTCATATGCCATTTCCTCTGGGTTAGTTTGATTTTCTTCTGTGGTTTCGGCCTGCGGTTGTGGCACTTCCGAGGGCTCACCTTTGTCAGAATCATGATGGCCAACTCGATGACAAGTGGCGTCATCACGGGAGGATTCGCCTTTGAGCAACTTGTTCTTTCCTTTGTTGGTTCCTTTGTTTCTTCTTTGATAGGTTATTATTTCCTTCTCATTTGTTGGCTTTTTTCTTCTTTGGTATACTCTAAGGGCTTTAGGGCTCTTGACCTCTTCCTCATCATCCTCGGTGGGACAATAAGTATCATCATCGCTATTTACCCTTAGGTTTCTCATGAGCTCACTGGTTGTCATGGCCTCAGTTTCAGCGATGGCTTGTTCCAGCTCACGCCGCGCATTTTCATCCCATTCGGGTTGTGGCCGGACAGTCATGCGAGCATTTCTTCCTTGTTGTCTTCTTTTATTGCATGGTTTCAAGGAAGGCTCATCATCATCCGTCCAAGCTGCAATTCGGGCGGAACGGTGATCATAATTTTCGGACTCAGAGTTATCAGACCCTGAACCGCTGATGTAACGGCAGTTTCCGGCATCAGAGCCGTCATCATCGCCGCTATCATTGTCAATGTCATTTGAGATTTTGTACAACCTTTCTATTTGTGCCCGAAAACGGGCGGTTTCCCGTGGATGGGTTCTCCTGAGCCTTTCGTAACTGGCTCCCGGTTGTTGTAATATCTCAGCGTGCTGAGCTATGAAGTTTAGGAATGCAGGGTCTTCCCGTCTCAGATGTTCCATGTAGGAGAGGATCCTGGTTGCTTGTGAGATGTTCAACCCTTCAAATGCTGATGTTATGTCGGCCGGCGGACCAGACCCAGAGGCCATCAGGATTGAACTTCCTTGGAGGGTGCTTGGTTGAGGTTCTTCATGATCAGATTCCACCTCAGGCTCCCTTTCTGCCTCTTCTTCATCGCTATCGGATCCGCTATTTTGGGCGTTTCCATCAGATGTTTTTCCGCAGAAGAAGAATCGCGGAGAACCTCCGCTATCTTCAGAGTCAGAGCACTGGGGAGTTTTGCCTTTGTTAACCTCTTTTAGGACGGTTGCTATGGCTTCTCTTTCAAATTCCTCCGTAAAATCTGGATCTTTGGGGTGGGTAGCTCGGCGAAAGGCCCTTGGGTCTGTGATTCTCAGTTCCCTGAGCTCAGACACATACCACTCTACCAGGCTGTCATGTTCATTGTATTCTTCTTCCTCAGGGGCTTGCTGGGATGACTCACCTTGAGTGGTATCGACTTGGTTGGAAGTCTCAACTATTTCTATTTGGGTGGGGAATGTCACCTCGGCCCTGGAGCCTGATGTATGCCTGGAGCGCCGAATTCTCCTGGATCTGCGGCGTCGAGTGGTTCTTGGTGGGGTTGCTTCTGGATTTATTTCTCCTTCCTCGCGCCCCGTCTCATCGGCTATGGTCCTGGTTATGGCTTGCCTTTCATATCCTTGATATTGTTGAGGATTTTCAGGGTTCAGCACGCCATGATAACCGAATGGGTCTGAGACTCTCAGGTTTCTCAAGTATTGGGAGAAGTCATCAGCCTGGTCTTCCTCAGCCAGGAAAGTTTGGTTGTTTTGGTTGGGGTGGGCTTGGTTACCCATGTTGTTTTCAAATTCCGCGAGGTCAGTTTCAGTAACCTCAATATTCTCCCAGAGGTGTGAGTCCTCCGGGTTTGCCAAGTGTGCACGCATGATTTCAAAATCTGTAGGGCGGTTTGGGTCTGGGTCTTTCTTGTCCCATTCATTTTGCACCACAATATCCACCGCGGCTTTCTTTATGGCCATATTTTCAATTTGTTGCTCATAAGTATCCGAGTCTGACATATTTTCTATCTTCTCGTCAACCCTTAATTCCTGTTGGAACAAGTCAGGCTCTTGAGTTTTTAGTTGCATCAGGAAGTCCACATACTCCGCCACAGCATTGAAAGAGATGTGTGGTAGTGAATCATCGCCTTCTTCCTCGGCTTCTTCTTCTGATTCCCCGGCATCACTCAGGTATCTGCAGTGTTCCGCGGGTTCATGGGCTTTTTGTTTAGAGATGTTGAGAGGTGTTTCTTTGGTCCAGAACCTATTTGCCAGCCATGATGCTAGCAATTGGTCCACATCATCACCATATATGAGCTCTTGGATCCACCAGGATGGATTTAAGGCGATTTCTGTCTCCAGGATGGGATGGAGGTTGGTTTGACCGCACCAGTAGGAGAGGTCTCTCCATTGTTCCCTTGCTTTCATATACATTTTTATCCTCCTGTAACTGGCCGGCTGGCATCCCTCCAGCGCCTCATAGAAGGCATCATCATCTTCTTGTGGGTTTTGGTTTGTGACCGCGGAAGAGAGAATGGCCTGTGTAGCCTCCTCTATTTGCGCAATCATTTCTGTTTCCTCTTCTTTAGTGAGCTTTCCTTCTTTTTCTCCCAAGTTATCCTCCAGGTCTGCATCTATTGCCGATGTTGAGATGGTGTAGCAGGAGATTCCACCAGAGCCACCACCTCCTCTTTCCTCATCACTGTCGAAGTTGCTACCAAAATCGTAGCTTTCATCCTGGCTAGGAGGGTCCGGATCAGACCATTCATATTCCTCATCAGTGAAACCAGAAATATCTTGGGCATTTTGGGTATTGATAGAGGTGGAAGTCTCTTTGTTTACTTGGTTTCTTACAAAACTAGTCACAGCAATGGTTTGTTTCATCAGTTCAGACACATGCTCTGCTAGTATCGCAATGGTTTCTGGTGGAATCCCGGATTCTCCCTTCTTCTTCGGTATGACAAGGTTGAACCCTAGGTTCTTTAGGCTTGGGACGCCTTCTGAATCCAGACACTCATCATGAATGTCTACAAACACCTTGCGATCTTGACCATTGATCTTGAAAGGTAGGGTCATTCGGTCCGGCTCCTTTCCTTTGCGGATGAGGGCCTTATCCAATTTCTTTATTTCAAGGATCTCTTTCTTTTTCTTTCCTGATTGAGTCATAGGTTGAACAGTGACCGTCGACCAGGCATGTCGGGTTGGGGCTGAGCTGGATGACGACTCAGTAAGGTTTTGTTCATTTGTTGTTGAGGTTTCGGAGAGTCTGGTGTCTGCTTGTGCCGGCTCCCGTTGGTTAGAGGATTCTTCATATTCTTCCTCGTTACCTGAGACATGGTGGCACGCTGCCGTCCAGAACTCCTCTTCTTTCTTTTCTTTTCCTTCGCCTTTCAACTCCTGCCACACTTGTCCGCTAATTTGAGCAGCGACTTTGGGGGAGATGAAATCAGCGAGGGTTGTTTGTGTTGGTTTTCCTTGAACATAGGGATCTTCGACGGTTTCGGGAGAGGTTTTCCTCCAGAACGCCTGTCTAGATCTCACATTACCCGTTGTTGCGTTACGGGTCATTGGTTTCGGTTGTGTTTTCATTGGTTTGAGCCTCTTTGGGACTACTGGCATGATAGGGCTTTTCCATTTGAGTTGAGGTTCGGCCTGCAAGGCTCTCAACTTCTTTCTGGTGTTTTTGTTCAAATATACGCTCCATGTCGTGGGCGGTTTTCCGTCAGTAGTGACCGAGACACGACGAGAGCTGGCACTTGGGGCTCCGTTTGAGATGGCATGAGGAGCCAGTTCCTGCCTAGCGTCATCATGGGGGGAGATTGCTCCTTCTTGGATTTTCTGTTCGAGCCAATCCTTAAAGACATAGCAATCCTCTATGTTATGACCCAAAACTCTGTGATACACACAGTAATTAGGGTGGTTTACTTTGTCTTCTTCTTCGGGCCTTTTGCATTGGGGCAATCGAACCTCGAGAACCTCCATGGCTTGCTTGAACAGCTTCAGAGTTTTCTCCTTTTTGAATGAGTAAGGTTTGCTTTTCAGCTCCCTGAGTGTTGGCCTTTGAGCCCTGGACTGTGGATTTCCATCCTTTGTTTCGCCATTCTTTCCCCATTGGGCACTACCAGTGCCTTCAGCCTGGTTAGTGATGGCTTTGACTGCTTTTGTTGTTTTGATTTCCAGCTTCTTTCCCTTTTCTTTGTCTTTTTCCTTGGTGGAATAGTATAGCTGGTTCATTTCAGGCTCCACTTCCTCATATCGAGCAACCATGGCTACCAAATGTTCAAAGGTGGTGACATTGTGTCCCACCATCCATACTTTCATCGGTGCATGGATGCTGTTCAGAAGCATACGCACCGCCTCAGATTCACTTATGTTGGACTGACATCCTGTGTACATGGTTTCCCACCTTGACACGTAATCGGAGACGGACTCGCCTTGTTTTTGTCTGGCATTGACTAGATTGGTAACGGAGACTCGATGCGGGGTCGTCCTGAACCTTGCGCAAAAGGCATTTGCCATTTCTTTCCAGCTTTTGATGCTATCTGCCTCGAGAGAAGCATACCAGTCGAACGCTACTCCAGACAGACTTTGTGAAAATTGCCTTAATAGCCATTCCTCCCTTCGGGCAGTGTTTCCACAGGAGGTTATAAAGTGTGACAGATGTTGACTCGGGGTGATTTTGTTTCCGACCCCATCAAACACCTTGAATTTCGGCACTATATGGCCCTTCGGGTAATCCAGCTGGTCAAACCTTGCGGGGTAAGGCCGGCCTGTGAAATTGACGGGCAGTTGAGTGCCCCCAATCCCTAGAGATTGCAGTTTCTGATCCATGGCCCTTTGCATTTTCTCCATTATGGCCTCAGGGTCAATGACATGGGTTTCTTTTCTTTCAAGCAACTCCTCTTCAGAGGTTTCACTGGAGCTGCTATCCTTTTCCCGTAACATTTTGGAGTGGGATTTCTTGGTTTTCTTTTTGTTTTTGGATTTTTGTTTAGGAGCCATTCCTTGGGTTTCGGTTGACTTTGGTACATCGTTGTTTGAAACAGCATAGCTTGGGCGTGCCTCCTTTTTGGCTATGTGTTTCTGGACTTCCGCGCATGCCGCGGTTACCCGAGCATTCTCCGCTTGGAGTTGCTCAAGTTGCTTGGTTTTCTCTTCCAGCTCCTTGCGAAGCTGGGCCATCTCATCAGATATTTCCTCGAGGATTTCAATTTCCTCGTCAACATCTTCAGATGAACTTCCATGGTCCGGATTTGGATTCTCTTCATCACTTGCGATGTTATCAGTGGTTTGCTGGACAATTTCCTCCACTACCGGGCTGCGGTTCCTGGGCCGCCCTACCCGTTTGGGAGGTTTGGATGCTGAAACTTTTCCTTTTTGCCCTCGCGTTTCCACGGGGACACTTTCAGAGTGAGGCGGCTCCTGGGAACCTACCCCAACCATACGGACTTCCGCCGTTTCCTCATCATCATCCTCATCGTCATCAATTGACACATGATATGTCGAGGCAGAACCAGCGTTCCGCCTCTTTCTCATCACATATTTCTTTTTGGTTTTATTTTTCATCATCTGACTCGCCACCTGGCTAGCCAGAGAGGTATCTTTTCCTTTTGGCACCCATCGCTTGGTGCCCCCTGTGTTTTGCTCAGGAGCGGGGATGGGTTCCGGTTGCTTGGGCTTCCAGACCTTCTTCACTTTTCCTTTGGCCTTCATTGAGCGGGCATTGGGTTGGAGTGATGGAAAGGTAAGCCGGTCGAAGACTGAAGGCGGGTGGGCCACAGTCCTTTTTTCTGACGCACTATAGTCCGCGTCTCCCTCTCGATTGTCTTCGCGATAAGGAAAGCGGAGTCTTTGGTGCGCCGGGAACTTGAGCCTGTCCTTAATGGACGGCTTGTTGGGGTTGGCAGGGATTGCAGTGACAATCCTGCGGGATTTGCGGGATCTTTTGACAATCTTGAAGGCCGCATGAATGGCCTCCACTGCCTGGTGTCTTGGGTGGGTCACTTTCTCTGTCTCAGAGACTGGGGCGTACATGGGGAGCTCCCAATCCTCTCTGAGGCGCATCGCCTCGCCTCCCTTTTTGAGCACATGTAGGGGGGCGAAGGTGTTGCTGAGGGACAGATCAGTGATGGTATCAGGTTGCTGGACCAGGTGGAGAGCTTGGGCCCTCGAGATCCTAGTCCTCTTCTGCTTTTTGAGTTTTGGGGCTGTTGCCCCCTTGACATGGGTGTTTGCCGCCCGACCCTTTTTGGGGTTAAGGGCAGGCTTTCCAGAGACTTCCACCGATGCTTCACCAGCAAGCATCACAGGGGAGATTTGCACAACAGCTTGGACGGGCACATAGAGAGTCCCGGTTGCTGCTGCCTTCCCGTGGCGAAGACGCTCGCCCTTCACGATTTGACTCCAGGTAAACATGATTCCTGCAATGGAGAGAACTCAGAGTCAATCATTAGTATTTTTCTTTGAATGTCATGGACTTAATTCCATCTATACACTTAAACTTTGATTATGCCCTGATGAGAGGAGAAAAAGGTCCCACCGGGCGTGCCAGAACCTGTCTCGCACTTTTTTCAGTCCAACCACGGAAGATCAGATAGTCCTCTATGGGGCGAAGAAAATGCGGATCAGATACCCCTCGAGCATCTTGAGACCCGTCGTTACTGCCCATTCCAAACGAGCGAAGGGCACTAATGCGGTTCTAAGTACCTCGAGAGTTGATTGTTTGTCGTAGGTCCTTTTTTTTCCAGTAGGCGCAAGCCCCTACTGTTAATTACCTCCGGACTCAGTTACGAACTGAGCTAAGAGCACCTCTAGATCAGGATAATCAAAGTTTAGATGTCATAGGTGGCTGAAGTCCATTTTAAATAAAAAGGATAGTGTCTTGTGTCTTGATAGGGAGTTTCGGGGTAGAAGAAAACAATGCAGAAAGGCAGCTATTTTAACAGAGCCATGCAAACATGAATGATGTGATTTAGTTCTTTATTTTCACATTTTAAGACATTTAGGTTGCTTTTACTTTGCTGTGTCAGGCTTAGTGCCGTTACAGAGATTTTTGAGTTTGATACTAGGAAATTTGGTATCCTAGATCAATCCTCAATCGTTTGGGGTTTGGAGATTTTGGGATTTCGTTCAAGTCTTGAGTACAGACGCGCTATGCCTTCTCTTGACAGGAACTTAGGAGATGGCCACTGGTTGACTTTTCTTCTGGTCACTTGGGCATCAGATTTCAGCCTGCTTCTGGTCAAACATGCTGTGAACTTGTAGAAACAGGCTGTTAGATTTGAGTCCAACGCTAGAAAATAGGGTATTCTAGGTCAGTTCTCAATCGTTTGGGGAACTTAGGGATTTTTGAGGTTTTCGTTCAAGTCGCGAGTACAGATGCGCTATGCCTTCTCTTGACGGGAACTTCAATGATAATTCAGAATGGACTTTTCCTTCTTTTTTTTTTTAATCTGAACATCGGGAGGGTGTCTCCTTCAGGACGAAACGCGATGCAGTCTTGAAGGGACGAACTTTTGACTTTTAAGACTTTATGTCACTTTAGACTTTGTGTCTTTTGGGTCACTTTTAGGCTTTGTGCCACTTTGACTTTGTGTCGTTTTGACTTTGTATCACTTTTAGACTTTGTGTCATTTAGACTTTGTGTCACTTTTAGACTTTGTGTCATTCTTAGACTTCGTGTCACTTTTAGACTTTGTGTCATTTTTTCAGATTTGGATTTTTAATTTTCACTTTAGAATTTTGGACTTTTTAAGCTTTGCACTTTTAAGTTAGCACTTTTGGATTTTGACTTTTGAGTTTGTCTTTTAGTTCTTGACATTTTCGGGCTTGGTTTAGAGTTTGAACTTTTGCATTTTGGCATTCCGGACTTTGAATTGGACTTCTTAATTGTGACTTTTGAGTTTTAGATTTTTAATGTTTGGTTGGAATTTTGAGTTTGGACTTTTCAACTTGTACTTTTAAATTTCTATTTTCTTTTTTGACCTTCTTGGTGATTTCAATTTTGTTTGCAAATTATAATGCTTGTTGTTTAGAACAAGGAATGTCAGATGCACCTGCTGTCCAGAACATAAAATGTTCAAATATACCTGCTGTCCAGAACAAATACTCAGATGTACCTGCTGTCCAGAACATAAAATGTTCAAAATGATTTTCCTTGGCTTTATCTCCTTCTTTTTTATTTAACCATAGAGATATAAATTTATTATTACTTGTGGTCATCCCTTAAACCTATTAATTTTTAAAAAATATTTTTTACTTTGGTGTTTTAGCATAACATAACACATCAAAATATTCCTCATATTTTTCTTGACATTTTGATGTTTTATGGGAATTTTCCTGATAATCCAGCTATTTTTAATATATTTTTAAAGTTTCCTGCGTTGCAAAATTTTTGTGATTGGTTGTGGCATGCTGTTTGATGTTACGTCGTCAGGGAATAGACATATGCTGTGTGCCACAAAGGATCAGAGGCGAGTACTGGGTTGAGGCGACTGGGTCACATGGTTTGCACCCAGGCCCGTGAACCATGCGAGTCTGAGTTTAATCCATATCCGATTCATGGACCCACTGTCTGTCAGCCGGCTCAGGATGCCCCAAGTCCCTCTAAGCTTTCAAGTTATGGCCGTTGATCTTGCAATCCATTCGTCCATTTTCATTAAGATCCGTGCTGGTCAAACAGGTCAACCTTTCTCTCTTTTTCTCTTTTCCTCTTCGTCCCTTCCGACAATAGTTTGACTCGTCAACCTTCCGATGGTTTGATAAGATTTCGGGTCTCAAGTGCATGGCTTCCGCAAATGGAGACCGGATTGTTGTCGTGAGTACTCCCTCTTTTAATTGGTACCCCCAATTTGACCTACTCTTAACCGTTATAGAGGATTTCGTTCTCCATCTCTTACCTGGTTATCGATGAAGTAGGAGGACGAATTGGAGGCCATGGACGGTGTTTTACCGCAAGGGGCGGCCGGGCTGCCGCTGAGGTGGTCTCACAAAGTTGTTGGTGGCTTCAATTGAACAAGTAAAACCTTCCATTTTGTCAATTTTGATTTTGTATATCAGTTAGGTCTGGTTTGTGGTTTTCACAACTTTGTCTTGTTGGTTTTCGGGTTTAATTGGGATACACCATGTACTTTCAGTTTTGTTGTTAACTAGCGCTTGGTGATTGATTGGCTTATCAAGTGACCACAGCAAACATAGCATGCCAACTTACTTTATTACTCGAGTTTCATGGTTTAAATTCTCATCTCTTGAGGTTAATAGTTAAGTTTTGTTTTCCTTCTTTTTTTTTTAAATACTGCGTTTATTTCTGACTTCATGAACTGGCCACCTGCTTCAGTTTTTTTTTATTTCCCTTCTCTTCTCCTTTTTTTTTATATGTCTTTTAAAGAGAATCTGAATTATTTGTTATGCTTGTCTTTTCCTTCTTCAAATTTCAAGCGTTATTTCATTATACGTTTTTGTTTAACCTTGAAAACACACTTTCAAAATCACTGTTTTTTTTTAACAAATCCGATTTGATATTACGTTTATCTGCCCTTCCTTTCCTTTTCATACTTTGAGTCACACATTGTTCCTCCGGTTTTCATTGTTGTTTCATCATTTTGAGACTGACGAAGAACCTCAGTCATACTTCTCCATTTTCTTGCAAAATAACCCTCATCTTTTATTATATACTTTTTTTTAAGAAGAAAAAGGAAGGGCAAAGGTGAACCAGCAAATGGCTATTTTGACACGCAAACCCACTACCATTTTTATTTTTATTATTTTTTTTTATTATTATTTTTTTTTACTGAAAAGCCTTTATTTCCTCTTCAAAAAAAAAAAGGAATTATTTAAGAAAGTTTTGATGTGTTTCTTTTTACTTAAAGCCTGATATAGTTTAGACCTATGTTTTTCGACAGTATTCCTTCATCCTTTTGGTTTAAAACACGCTTTAGTTAAGACAAGGCAAGCTAAGGTTTCTATTTATATTTTTGAAAAGAACAACTCTAGGTTTGTTTCTACCCCCTCTTTTTTGTAAAATAGTTTTTATATGAGCAGATGCATAATCACCTAAAAAAAAAAACATCACTATCTGGTTTTGATAGATAGGTCCTTAATCCTTGAAGGAAACTATTTGAGAAAAATATAACATGTCTTTCACTTAAGTCCTAACAGAGCCTAAGCATGACCCCTCCTTTTTTAAACAACATTTATGCATTTTGTTTTAAAAGAAAATCACCCTCACCTAAAACAAATCCAACTAACATTTTGTGTTTGTGTTTTTTTTAAAAAAAAAGCAACTTCAGAGATTTTTTACTTCTTCTTTTTTTTTTTAAAAAAAAACTTATGTACTTGCACATGCTTTTTGATTCTTCCTCCTTTTTTAGAAACTATTTGTTCATATTTTATTATTAGCTTTTTTTTTTGTCACACCATGGTCGACGTTCTTGACAATCAAACCATAGTGTGCCTTAAGGCTTTATTTGTGAGAACCACTGGAGATCATCATGAACCATGGCAACAAGGTGATACCGGGTTGGCGTTCTTGACAACCAAACCCTTAGTGGTACCACCATGCTGCCAGTTTTGTAGCTTCACCATGGTTGCAGCTCCTATGTAGTTGGAAGACTCCTTTACCATGGAGTAGAAGAACTCCTTTACCATGGAGTGTAAAATAGACATTATGCAGAGAATAACCATATAAAGGATACAAGATAAGTTGTTTTTGAGGTTCTTAGTCTGGATTCAGCGAGAACAATTGCAAGAAAACAATTGCAAGAAGGTTTTGAATAGGCTAAATACGTTTTATTTGAAATGCATACAATATAAAAGAGAGAAGAGTGTTGATAGGAGATCTTAATTCTTCATTTCATCAAAAAAAAGCATAACGAATACCATGATATTTCCATTACCTTTTCCTAGTATTCCTCTTCTTTTACAGAAAACTTTTTTTTTTGCCTAAATTTCTACCTCCTCTTTTGCACAAAGTAATAACTATTTTTTTTTTAACTTCTCCTCCTTTCTTTTCTGGTGGTGATCATCTTCTTTTATAGGGGAAGGCCTCTAGGGTTTTGCTCCTTCCTCTTGACACATGGCATCCTCCCTGTGTTTTTGATCCTTGATGGAGGGGCATGATGCAATGTGAAGCTGCCGCCTTACTCTTGCATTCTTACCTTCAGTCTTGATGTTTACCATCCAATTATACTGTCCAGTATGCTTGTGACACCTGGCATCTGTGGGGTTACAATGGTTTAGCTTCCTTCATTCTTACTTTCTTTCACATACCATGGTTTGCTTGGCATGACAAGTGGGTCCCACGCTTTTTGGGTAAATGCATCCATTTCTGGTGTGCTTGAGGGAGGGGTTATTTTGGCGCCAAACACCTTGATGTACATGTGGCATATCCTCCTTCTCCTAGCAATTGATGAAGGGTTGTGATGGCTCTTGAGTGTTAGGACCTAAGGAAGTAGCATCTGTGCACCCCCCCTGGATCATCACAGGAGTACCTGACTCTCTTCATCACGGATTTTATGTAGCAAGTACCATACTACTTCCTAGTGTTGCTTTTTGCTGCCAAATATTTAAGAGGGGGTATGTTTGTCTTTATGGCCTCTAAATCACTCAATTTGAAGGTTTAGAGCACCCTTGCAACGTAGTAAGTTACATCATTATCTTTTTTAAGCATCCCCAGATGATCATTTAATTACCCATGTACCCCTCATTTTTCATTTTGCTGGGTGTTTGGTTATTCAATAGGTAGCTTAGCAAAAATGTGTTTCAACATACTTGTCCTTCATTTCTCTTATCCAGTAACATGGCTCTACCCTGCTGGGATTTGATATTCATCAATCAAACACTTCATAGCCGTCTGATATGGGTGTGGCATTAAATCAGTGGCTAAGAACATCAATTAGGTATCGGGAAAGAAGCACATGATACATATTGCTTGTCATTGCATCCCTTATAATCAATAACATGCTATTGGTGACATCATGAGGAGGTACAGCGCTTGGGTACTATATCCCTTTTCTTTTTTTGACTCATCAAGCTATCCCACAGCTGCCAAGCCTTGCTCCCATCATACTCCTGTTCAACCTACGAGCACTCCTCAAACATAGCTTCAGCCCCATAGGTGTCAGAGATAAAGAAAAAGCTATGGTCAGGCTTTCCCAGTTTCACTGCTATGGCCTCCTTAGCACTGGAGAACTCCAATTACATGGTCTCCCAGCTTTATTCGCTCCCTTTTACAAGTATCTCTATTGAACCGCATGTAGGGAGGGATAATTGAATCAATTCAGTTTATTATTCCTTTCTTTCCATCATTTCGCATTCATCTCGACTTCTGACATCGCCGCTGGTGGCACTACTGCATGTTTCTCATAAAATTGAGGTCAAATAACCCATTGTAGTTCTTCTCAAACCCTACGAGGAGCTTCTCAGGTAATGTATTTCATCAATTTGGTATTAATTTCATACCACTTCGAATATCCATCTGACTGAGCCTATCCCAAATTGACCCTTCCCGTTGTTACTTCAGTATCGAGTTTGGTGTTGCTGGGATCGTGAGATCATCGTCTTTTTATTGGTGAGGTTAGTTGGGGCTGAAGCGGCGCAGAGCGGCGGCAAAGCTCTTCTCTACATCGGTGTACGACGCCTGTCAGAGACGGTACTGTTCCATTCTTTTCGTCCTCTTTTCTCTTTCTTTTTTTTTTAAAACAAAATGTGTGGGGCCTACTGTATCAGCCAATCAGAAAATCACATTCGAGATTTTGAATCAAGTTTGTGATCCGTCCGTTGATTTCAGATAATCTTTCGAGGATTTATCACAGTCGTCGGATCGACGGGATTTTCATAACCGTGACTATTAATTTGGGTTTGGATATAATCCGAACGGGCCTTAGTTTCGGCCCAAGACAGGTTTTGATATAGGTTTTAAAGGCCCATATGAAGTTATCTCCATTTATTTAGTTCTGGTGGGGTTTCTCTCCATTTACTTCGAATGAATGGAGCTGTCCATTTGGCTGAATTTTAAGGATAATTAAGCTGCTTTATTCTTGGAAAAATTGTTTGGTGCCCTTCCATAGGTCAATTTGGCATGAAATTTTGCATGGCTCTCCATAAAAATATGAAGAACTTGACTGCTACAAATTTTCTATTTTTTTAGGATTTTGTAATTAATTGTGAGGATATCACAGGCGCATAATGGCATTCCCCATAATTAATTTATCGTCCACTTTTAAGAAATTTTGTATTTTCCTTTCATGTATCATGACCATTTATCGGGGTTATTTTTTTGGCTGTTGGTTGTGTGGGTTGGGTTTGGGTTGGTTGCGGAATTTATTTATTTTGGTTTTATGCAGCAAAATTTAGAGGCAAACAACGGGACAAATCGACCTTCTTCCTCTTCTTTGCCTCAGATTTCAGAAAAAAAGGGTCTGCAAATGGGCTCCCATAGTTCCTATTTGTTCTGATCACGCGTCCCTTTGAACTTTTTCTTAATTCAGCGATTGATCTACTCTCCCACCAATCATCAAATGTTCCAGACACCTTATCTTCACCATGCATCCAGAAAAATTTGAAGTCTGGAATAGTTGATGCAATCAAAATACACAAGTTAGCAATTATCTTTAAAACTGAAACCCAAAGTTATCTTAGACCCACATTGATTTTTTGTCATTATTTGGCTACAAAAGCACATGGTCATCACTTAAAAAATCCCTTAACTACATAAACTAAACTCTTACTCAATGTATAATGGTAATCACAGTCCCTCAAGAACTGAATCGTGTCCGCCACTTCACCGACAGTTTCATAAAATCCTGGTGGTGTACCAGGATCGTCTTGTTCACTCTCACTACTTTGAGTTAAACCTAAACCTAAACTAAACGATGGTTCTGATTTTACATCCCATGTTGGATGAGTATCAGGAACTTGGATCCCTGCAAAAAAGACAAATTAATTTGAACAAACTACAACAGTGGTCGTACTGGTTAACCTTTATGAAACCTACTACACAGTTACCTGTGTCAACGTCATCTCTCGACAGGTTCATGTCGTTTCTGGAGCAGTCATTTTTTTCCTTGTCAGTGTCAATACCACGACCATCCATCGCAGTGCTGCTCCCACCCTTTTCCGCTACGTTCAGTCCGTCTTCAGAAGCATTACCTGTGCGAGTAGTGTCTTGAACAGATTATGCAAACAAATTACAATTAAGGTACAAAACTCAGCAGTCCCCTTATTGTAGAGAAGTTTATGATTACATTTTTCTGCACAAACAGAACACTTATACTAAGAATAGTATCCTTTAATACAAACTGAAAATATGTGTAATTACCTTTCTCCAGGCTGTTGGAGGCATCATTGTTTGCAGCCCTGTGGCTCTCCGTACCAGTGTTGCTCCCACCCTTTTCCGAATCGTTCAGTTCGTCATCATCAGCATCAGCAGTAGGAGTAGTATCTTCAACATATATTGCAAACAAATTATAAGTAAGACACAAAACTCAACAGTCACTATATTGTACAACAGATGCTGATCTCCTCTTATTTGACACAAAAAGAAGACTTATATAATGAATAGTATCATTTGATACAACTCATCTGTTCCTTGTTTAACTATATTTATATACATTGTTATTTTTTTTTACGGTGTACACACAAAAAATACATCGATGTCAATAAAAATAACAGATAGAGCAACGGAGAAAACAATTTAGACAACATGGAAGGAGCAAAAAAGTGTATTTACCTTTTTCCATGTGGACGGAGTCATCATTGTTTGAAGCCCTCTTCCTCTTCTGAGCCAGACCCGTTTGTTGTTCATTTCCTTTTCTGGACCTAATAATCCTCTTTCTATTCTGAGCAGCAACAAGAGGACCTGGTTTCACAATCAATTCAAGTGTCATCCCACGTGTAACCATAGCAGACTCGGTATCGTTCATTTGAAGTTCCGTTTGAATAACATCACCACTTTTGACCCCACCAACAATTTCAGCTGCTACTTGGCGGGACTGTCTTCGGTACAAGTCCCAATTGTAGTACCGTGGGATTCCACCAGACTTGAGCCTATACATTCTTAATTGACACCTCTCATAAAACCACACCTGTGTAGCAATAAATTGAGCACATAAGATATATATAATATCTTCATTAATACAGTGTAATGAAGAAAAAAATGGAGATGAGAAAACTTACAATGATGGCCAGTGCACATCCTCCAATGCAAACTGATTTGTTTAATTTCTTTTTATGGTCGGTGTGGTCACACGCATCGACCATATGCTGAGTAAGCGCTGTATGAACCAGTCTAGCCCATGCTATGGTACGATGGTTTTGAAAATCCGAAACAAAGGGGATTAAGCCCATATCCACTCTCCCACTTGATGTTGGAAAAAGCAGCATTGTGAAAACATAAAGGACCAGCAGTGCAGTAAAGTCATCCACTGATTGCTCATCTGTTTTCTCAACCAGCATTAGAAGTTTCCTCTCCAATTTTTTGTAGTCGACACGATTTTTAGGGAAGTTTGATTCGTCCTCGTCAGCCTCCTCTTCTGAGTCGTGGTCAACCTCTGCCTGATGCGATTGCTGTTCATGCACCACATCATGGCGCTGCGCGTCCTGATCTTGTTGAACCTCCTTATCATCAGGGTCATCATCAGGGAAGTAAAGTGTCTTGAGGCGATGTTTAGGATCACCAATACGCTTTCTTTGGCCGCCTTCATGATAAAGTTGAAGGTAGTCACCGTCCTGACTCAAACCTAAACACACAAAAAAGTTGCAGGGAGTCAACCTAAACAGGTTTCAGAGAATGTAATACTTCTTAACATGGAAACTTTTATTAATTGAATTGAACCTTTATAGTATACAATACAAATAATTAAATTTTTTGGAAAAGAGTAATACCTAAAGATAGTGCCACGTCTTGTACGGTGAATGACACCGTACGACCAGCAATCTTGAAGGTCCTCTGATGTGGATCAAAACAATCAAATATCTCCTTGAATAGATTGTTTGAAACAATAATTGGTGGCATTTCCAAAAAGTGGGCGAAAGGAGAATGTTTTAGTTTGTTGAAGTGGCCTTCAGTCATGAGAGGAGTCAATTGTTCCTTGTAGAATTTAACCATTCGTATAGGGCGACAATGAAGGGTGACATCCTTACCAGCTATATAAAAAGGAGTAGGCAAAATATTAATCATACAGAAACAGTACAAGCCCCAAAAAAAAAATGGCCTAAATCGTTACAATTAGTCTCTGATGGTATCAATAAGATCCCTTAATGTAATTAAGAAGATCCCTTATTTAATGTAATTAAGAAGATCCCTTAGATAAACAATATGGTCCATAGAAGTCTACAGTTTGATTGCTTTGGAATACAATCAACTATGATAAATAACAGCATATTGGACCACTAATTAATTTATGAAGATTACATCCTTACCAGCTATTTAAAAAGGAGTAGGCAAAATTATAATGAGACAGAAACAGTACAAGCTCCAAAAAAAAATTGCCTTAATCTTAACAATAAGGCTCTGATGGTAGCAATAAAATCCCTTAGGTAAATTAATAACATCCCATAAGTAAACAATATGATCCCTAAAAGTCTAAAGTTTAATTGCTTTGGAATACAATCAACTATGACAAGCCAACAGCTTGATAAACATTAACATAACTCAAAGCTTGCACAACTTTATAAATAACAGCATATTGAGGCACTAATTAATTTATGATCTGACTATCAAAACATTGAGCATATTTAAAAACTATGTAATATTACCAGAAGGGAGAGTAGAAATATTAGTTGCACGAGCATTAGTTGATCCTCCTCTTCGTGAAACACCACGACCCCGGGAAGAGGAGCGACCACGAACAGTACTTCCTCGTTGTTGATAGGCAGAACGACTGGAAGTTGGCTTATCTACGGATAGAACACAAATACATATTAATAATTAACAAAAGGGACCAAAGTGAACATTTAAGGGATTAATAGCAACAAATAAACGTGTTATAATGTACATTAAACAACTGTTACTACTGATTGATGTTCATTACAAAGTAATGAACAATCATGCCTTTTCTTTTAAAACTGACAGTGTACTTAAAACTTGAAATTCCTCTATTAAATCGATTGTGTTAACAATACCTTGAAATTGTTTGAAATTTGAAATTAAAACTGTTTATTGAGGACATGCACTGACTTGAAGTTCCAAATAAATGGATGTATTTAATCAACTGTGCTTACAATTAACCGAACATATTAAAATAAGTCAGAAATTGAGGAGATAGTCTGACAGTATGAAATGCAACAATTTTAACACGATTTCAGTTCAGATAATGAAATTGAACAGAGAGTCTGACATATTAAAAAAAAAAACGAAATTCAACACATAGGAACGAAGATAAATGCACTGTAGATAGAGATGGAGATCAAACCCAAAAAACAAACCCTAGTTAAAGAGGGGTGAAGCCATTACCTGTCGAAGTTGCCTTCGAAGCGAGTTGTTTCTTCCCCATTTGATCAGTTGAGATAATGGCTATGAACCGTCGAGCACGAAAATGGAGATCGTAGTAGGCGTGTAGATAACTTGATGTTACCGGAGAATAAGGCCGAGGGAGAAATTGCGAAAACCTAACCCTAACTTTTAATCAATTGATCGAGGCAGCGAGAGAGAGAGAGAGAAAAGAAAGAGAGAGTAGAGTGGGAGAGTGGTTTCGGAAATTAAAGGAATGAAATGACACCGAGTTCTCCATTTGATTTAAATAATATAGTTTGAAGGTCAAAGGACGCGTGATTTTGCAACATAATTTTGAAAATAAAACCGCAATGCGGTTATCTTATGTTAGTTATTAAAAGGGTTCTGTATTTTTAATTGGTAATTCGTAATGAATTTTAGACTAATTGCGTAATTCTTTTGAGAAAAGCCATAACCGTAACTACATCTATTGGTACTGTAACAATGTAATCCCTTGTACCAACATAGTTATTAAAAGGCTTCTATTTTTAATTGGTAATTCGTAATGAATTTTAGACTAATTGCGTAATTCTTTTGAGAAAAGCCATAACCGTAACTACATCTATTGGTACTGGAACAATGTAATCCCTTGTAGCATTATTAATATCGCTACAGGAATTACGTTACTCCTTATATTGAACATTAAATAAGTGCGTATTTAATTTTAAAACATCCGACAATAGCATTCCAATGATAATATCATATGATTTAGTAACTATAAGAGATCATCTTGTTATCAAAACCTAAGATTAAAAAAAGGGAGGGACCAGTGTGTACAGAACATGAAATAAAAAATTAACTACGACTAAGGACTAGAAAAAAAAAATGAAAGCATAAATTATTCGTGGAGCAATTATATCAATGTTTTAACAACAGCATCAATCTAATAATAGTCGCCTAAATTCAGCTATGAAATCAAGTATTCAAATGAAACCGTCATGTGTTATGGCATCTAGGATCTGCAAAAAAGACAAAAATACAAATAAATGTGATTTATCAGACCATTAATTACTCTATAACACCAATATAGTTAAAATTTGTATCATTGACATAAAAAGCATATGCCAATGATAAAATTTGGATTTATTAGTTAATCCCTATTGAATAGTGTGTTCAACATTAATAACAAGTAGGTAAAGCCTAAAAGTTTTTTTTTCCTTTACCATTCAATTTTTTGGGACTGCATCCTCTTTTTTTTGGCCTGATCCCTTTTCACTTCAAGGATTGACTTCTTTCTATTCACAGGATTTCGACCCCTCTTCCGCCTCTTAAGTGGATCTTTCACCGGAATGTCATCATTTCCATTTCCATTAGCACTGTGTGAGACGGCTCCATTTTCAACAGATATATTGGTAGTCTTTTGTACAACGCTTTGGGAACCCTCTTTAACCTTTGAATCCGAAATCAACAATCCATTAAGGCCATCAACAATAAATTGTTGTGTTTCTTCATCTAACGCTGCATAATCAACAAGCTTCTGGAAAACGGGATCAAGAATCAAGTGCAAGTTATAGCAAGTCTCCCGCCTTTCTCTAACGCTCACAGCAATTGCTCTTTCATTCAAATAATTTCTCTTGAAGCTTTTGCTCCACCTTCCAAGTATGTACTTGGCTGGAACAAGTGCCACATCTTCTTGCTTGTATACCAGCAACGCATGTCGACAAACCAGCCCGTTTGTCTCAAAAAGATGGCACTCACAGCTATACGTTTGATCTTCACAATTGAACTCAACCTTGAACTCCCTCTCCCCGTCATTAACGTTATAAACCTTTATATTCCCCTGCCGCTCACATAATGTGAACTTCGAGTCGATAAGAGCCTTGATTTCATGCTGGAATTTGATGAACATGTTGTTTGTGTACACCTGTGAGAATTGTTGCTCAATTGAATTCCATTTTGATATCAGCCTCGATTGTCCACGTATGCAATCATAGTTCTCATCGGACTCTCTCCTTCTCAATCTTGCTAGTGCCAGATCAAAGCACCTTGCAAAATTCCTAAATCAAGAATAAACAAAACATATGAGCAACTGGTGCTGGCATGTTAATTTAAAATAATCTAATCCATTGAAGTAATAATCAGAACACTTAACATTACAATCACAAATTTTAAGCAACAACTCTGTTGGTGTCATACAAATAAATGTAAGCTACTATGAGAAGTACGCAGAAATATACCTTAGAGTCGTCTTTGAATTGACGTATCTGTCAAGAAAGGAGTTGATACTCTCACTCCGCTGTGTTGATCGCATCCCAGCCCAAAAATGTTTGTTTAGGTATACCGGTACCCAACTCGTCCTGATTTCAAACATTTCGGCGAGCCACACATTATCTGACAAAATAAGAAACTATGTTATTGAATCCACATGGTATGCACCTCTTTTATAAATAATATGTTTGAAAATAAGATGATCCCTTCGTTAATTAAATTGAATATTTGCAGTAACTAACACATCCTCCATGAAATTTTGGAAGTGAGATTAACATTTCACATATTTTGTTGTCAAAATATATCACTGACCGAATGATTGTCTTAATTAACTGAAACATAAATATTTTTTACCTTGAAGATTCTTTAATGTAATAGTCTTTTCCCAATTCCTCTCAAATTCATCTTCCGTCTTCGACTCATAAATGACAGAACGAATAGAAGCGGAAGCATTTTTGTTGTTGCCAACCCGATTGTCTAATTTGTCAAGGATGTGCCAAATGCAATGACGATGTCGGGTATTAGGTAATACTTGAGCTATAGCTTTTTTCATTGCTGCCGACTGATCGGTAATGATTGTCTGCGGTGCCTTGCCGCCCATGCACTCTAGCCAATTACTAATAATCCATTTGTAAGTGTCAGTATCTTCATGGGTCATCATCGCACATCCGAAAATTATTGATTGTCCATGATGATTAACGCCGACAATTGGTGCCACAGGAAGGTCAAATCTGTAATTAGGTACATGAAAGGCTTAACTAACCTTATGCCATTATATAATACATGATCGTGAATTAATGTAATCCCTTGTCAACACAAACTGAATGCTTCCCACAGAAAAAAAAAAAACAATTTGTACCTTATATATTAGAAACTGGTGATGGCATGTAAATTTAAAATAATCTAATCCCTAAAAGTAATAATTAGAACACTTAACCAAACATAATTGCAATGAGCATATGGAACTCGCAGCATATGGAAAATCAGCATATGGACTGTACTGTGGTAAGTACAACAACCTTATCCCTTATAAGCATAAAAATAAACACTTATTTATTGTAAGGAAACAATTATAAATGGAACCAAATACATGTGATTATAACCCAAATAAACGGAAAACACCACAGACTAAAAACAAAGTGTTCAGACATACTTGTTTACAATGTATGTGGCATCAAAGGTGACGACATCGCCGAAGAATTTGTACCATGATTGGGATGTCGAGTCGGCCCAGAAAACAATATCAAGCCGGTTATCGTCATCAAATTTGTAAGAATAATAAAACTTTGGATCCTTCCTTTTTGCTTCTCGAAAAAATTGCATCAGTGCCTCAGCATCACCTTTCTGGAAGCTTCCCCTTCTCATTTTTGCTATAACATTCCTGGCATCGCGCTCGGTAAAACCGCAGTGATGTGGCCCACCTCCCATTGCAGTGACCGCGTTGATGTTGGAAATGACAGGGACACCAGATCTGTCGTTGAGTTCAAGTTGATTTATCGCCCAGTCTTGTATTGATCGATGAGACCTGATTTTATGTGAGAAATCTGGGCAGAGAACATGATTGTGCTTATCACAAAAACCAGTGACAACCCAAACATCCTTGGACTGATCCAGCTTCAAGTATACACGAGCCTTGCAAAGCTCTTTTTCCACCTTTCTGTTTTTGTCAGGTATAGCTTTTTTGGCAGAGATTTTAGGTTTTCCACCTTTTGAACAAGTGATAATCACCCTTTTTCTGCCATTTTTGCTAGAACCTCCATTCTTCATTACACCAAAACCCCGGTCAAATGCATAACGTAGGTAATACATATGCCCCGCATCGCTGGATGAAAATTCCATACCAATATATGGTGGAGGAACAACAGACTGGAGAGGTTGTTCAATGGCAGCTATATCTAACCCAACTTCAACAACAGATTGATTACCCTCCTCTATTATATCAACAATTTGATCATCTCCTTGTTCATACTCATCAACACCAACATCCAACCCTGTCGGATCTTCAACACCTGCTTCACGTTGAGTACTCAATTGTAAATCCTGAGCAAGGTCCAAATCACTACCTATTAAAACATAGTAAGAGGTTGTGAGCAATGACAGAAGTGCGCTAAAATTTTTTTATCACATCCCTAGATGCATTTATCACAACGTTTGAATTAACAAACTGATCACTCGTGTGAATCCACATGAATTTGATCATGCCAACCATACCAATCTCTTCTGGTAATATAATTAAATGGCTATATGCACTTAACACAATAGGTTAGGCAACTAACTGCACATTTTAGAGGCTTCAGTCCACAACATGAATTATATGAAGAATGGGGAATAATTAATCAATTTATTAATAAACCAAATAATATAGATAGCATCTTGTGACATATTGTTCCATCAATCCATGTAGAAATCTCTCGATTCCGACATTTAATCAAGACATTAAATGTATAAATAACTAAACGGTCATGAATTACTAACCTGATCCCGACATTTTTGTAAAAATTACAAAATCTGTCGAATCAATGGCACAAGATCGATACAAAACCTGTAATGGTAAAAAAAATTTCAACCAAATTTGTACGCTTGATGAAACAATGAAGTAACTGTGTGTCTATCGCGCATCAGATTACAACAGAAATTATCTTTCAACTGAATCCGAGGGACAAGAGGAGGTTTACAGAAATAATAGAAGAAATATGATAAAGAGAATGAAATTATAACAAATTACACACCTGTTTATCAGCGGAAAGGAGGCGACTGAAACGAAAGATTATCAACAAGAACACGATAGAGAATAAAGGAACGATAGAGAATGAAGTTTATCGCCAGAAGAAGTAAGGGATTTTGAAATCTGAAATCACGATAGAAACGAAAGGAAGCAACTGGAGCGGTCCAGTGATTCGGAGGGATGTTTAATTGCCGCGCGATTCCGTTTGATGTTTAGATGGGCCAGACGCTCGAGCCCAAAAAGAATGTCGCGCCTAATTGGATGGTTGGATGGGAAAACTGAGGGATGGTAAACACCAATTTCGAAAGGGAAGTGTGTTTATTAGCGAGTAAAGTCAGGTCTAGTCCGGCTTAAACCATCAACAGGTCTAGATTCTAGAAATGTTGAATCAAGTAGGGATCTATTAATCTATCATTACATTTCAAAATATTGGTGGAAATAGCCTTTTCTGAGTCTCATATTTAGTTTGACTTCAAATTCAATAAACCAGCTAATGGGGGATTAAAACTTCTTGTTTTAACTTAAAAAAAAAATGAAGTTAAAAAATTGGACTTCAAGTCGGTAGTACTCTTCATGATGGAAAAAAAAAATACACATCAACGTATTAGCCGGTCTGACCCGAGAGACACAAATTTTTTTTTTTTTTTTGAATCTAACTTCTAAAAAGAAAATATATATACACACATCAACGTATTAGCCGGTCTGACCCGAGTGACACAATTGTCAAAATACTTTTAGTCTGAATTTGCGTGATTAAATTATTGATTGCTCTACTACCAAATAACTGTTAATTTAAATGCAAGCTGCTTGCAATGGTGACAACGTGCCTATATTTAATTATTTAATTTACTTAGGATACAACTTATATGTTGACTTCTAATTGTAGCGGTAGCACTGTCTGACTGTCGGTACTTGGAGATCTTGACACATTTCGTTGGCAGGAAACGGCTACAATAAATGAAGACAAAGTCCAGAACTTGTTTTTTTGTTTTATTGTTTTCTTTTTGTCACCATTATCTCTAGATCTAAGGAGACTGATGAACTAATATCATTGTTGTTGCAATTATTGTTATTAATTATCTTAATCAATCAATGTGTTTTTTGATTAGTTAATACTTCAAATGACTTTTCTACCTCACACAACGTCGGATGATCATCAGAAATTACGCAAGTTAGGTAATTTAATTATTCATAGCATTTACCAGTTAAAATAAACTATTGACTAATTAAATTATTAAAAAATAGCAATGATGATATCAAAGGGATGATTCGTAAAATATATCTCCAGACGTATCTAGGTTTATTCGAGATTTGTTTTGCTTTATGACCAAACCCATTTTCAACGATGAACCAGTTGGTAAGGATTGTAATTTTCTTCAAAACGTTACTCTACACCTAATTAGGTTTATTGGAGGTTTGTTATACTTTATGACCAAATCAATTGCAACAACTAATTAATAATAATATAATAAAAATATCTAGATTGTTATGCTCTCATCCTCCAACTAAGCAGTAAGCTGAATCATTACAAAAATAGAAATTTCTTGCTAGGTGGGACCCAATTTCTGTTTCCCAAGGGACTTCATTGTCCAACATAACTACAAATATGCTTCTCTCTCTGTATATTTATGGATCCCGCTCTTATCTACTCTTTTGACCAAATGCCGAATTGTGTAAACCATGTGAATTTGTGATATGTTAGGTCACTTTCTTGAACCAGGGGCTGTTAATAATCACCTATTCAAAGTTCAAACTAGTTCGTCTAGACTGAATTTGTTAATTTGGTTATGCTTTGCTTAATAATCTCTTAATTTGGTTATGCTTTGCTTAATTACTCAACTAGATAAAATATTAAAAAAAATTAAAGTAGTTTCTTTATTGGATACATAAATCAAGAGAGTATAATAAAACTGTTAATTGCTGAAATATCTTAATATAGTATTAACAAATTTCAAATATTATGATTCTTTTTAGAAAATTTTTGTTAGAGGCAACCTAGTTAGAGTTAGATAAATATTATACATAATATAATCAGTTGTTTAATTCTTTTGTTTAAGTTCTAAATTTGAGTTCTTATATGAACTTCAAAAATTTTTTTTACGCTGTTAAAGTGATTTATGAATATAACAGAAACCATTTATCTTAATTTTTTATATGATCAGTACAAACTAATTAAAATATTAAGAAGTGCCTCCCTTTATAGACGTTGGAGGAATGTATACGGACCTTTTTTTTTTTTTGTTCCCTTGCTGCCTTGCATCCCGGGAAGTAATACAAGGCAAGATTTAATAAGATGTAAAAGAAATAAAACGGCCGGAATGAAATTTACAAGGCAAGAAACCCTCGTATAAGATCCCGCAATTAGAGTATCAATCTAAAAGCTTTTTGGGGCCGTTTGGATCGCTTAGGAAGTTGGGGAATTTGGAGAAGTTGCAATTTCTAGGAATAAATTTATCGGGAAGTGTGTAAATTTGTGAAGAGTTTGGATTGTTTATAATAAATTTATGGTAGGAGGATGAAATTCTCCAAAATCCTTGGACGATCCAAACGGCCCCTTTAGCTGCTTGAAGACTAAGGGTCAATCTCATTTTTGCAAGAAAAGTGCATTTATTTAAAATTTGAAACAGGCGAATCTTTTGTACAGTAAAAACTAAAATCAACCTCTTAGGGCAGAATAAGAGGTTATTCCTCTGGCCAGGTGCCTTTTAATAATAATAAAAAAAGAGGTTATTCCTCCAAATCTGCTGCCAAAAAAGCCATCATAAGTTGAAGGAGTCATGATGAGGAATAACACAACTTAAGACATCTAAAATGCTGGAATGAGATTTGGCTCTGGGACCACGTGGGGAATAACGTTTCGCACAATGATAGTAATAAGAAAAAATTAGTTTTATACCACTACAAACATTGTCAATTAGAAAGTGACACTCTTGAAATGCTAATTATATTTATGTCATTATAAAATTATTACAATTAGTTTTATGCCACTATTTTCTCCAAAAACATACTGAATTCTAAAAATATCATCATCATTCTTGTCATTATTTTTACCAATGATCAAATTGGCCTTACGAAAATGAACCCTAAAAAAAAGGAAAAAAAAATGGACGGCGCTGAGTCCGCTGACCTTCTCTACTCTAATCTCTTCACCGTGAGTATATTAGATTTAAAATTCTTATAAAAATTGCCTATTCCTTCCATTAGTTTTCACGGGCTACGAAACTCACTAGCTGTATGAAGAATTACTAGCATATTGAATTTCGTTAATTTTTTCCTCCTTCACAATATACATTTTCGGCCATTTACACAGGCATACTACTGAATTTTATTACCCTCGCGTGCTGTAATCAAAGAGCATTATTGCTAAATGGATATTCAAAATTTTTTCTTTCATAAAATCAACACTTAATAAATTGCAAATAATTCTTGAAAAATTAGATTTAGTGAACATTTTTTTTTGCATGGCAAAAACTAATTTTTATTGATTTGTAGTGGCATAATACTAATTATATCATTTGCGGTGACATGTTTCTAATTATATATTTTTTTTCGAAACATATGTTTCTAATTATATTATTTTACAGTTCCATATTCAAAAGAGTAGAATTGCCATATCAATTGTCCGATGATATAAAATTAATTTCTATAATTATTTTGTAGTGGAATAAGAATAATTTTCTATTTAGCGATGACATATTGCTAATTTTAAATATTTAAAAGTGGCATAACTCTAAATCACCCTAATAAAAATGCTTATCATCATAATTATTACTACAACAGTACAACCTTTATAGTTGTTATTGGAATTCCTGCCAATTTTATTTGAGAAGAGTTGCAATGCCACCACTTTTGAGTGCCACAAAAGCCACAATTTAAATTTCATCAATATTTTTAATTTTTAGATTTTTTAATTCAAACATCGAATCCAAATCATTGATCTTGTTCAATTTAATGACCGATGTGTTTCCATGTAAATTTTATAAAATTTGAACTTGATTTGATACTTGATCAAGATGTTAACAAATGAACGAATCTGGTTAACTATGATAGAGTAATTTTAATACGTTCATGGTTTAACTTTTTGATCAAATATCAAATCAACTTCAAATTTTATAAAACTTATATGAAAGAACATCGCTCGATAAATTGAATAAGATCAGAGATTTGGATTCAACATTTAAATTCCAAAATATTAAAATATTAATAAAGTATAAAATCATGGTATTTTGTGCGACCAAAAAGTAGTGGCGCTAGAATCTCTCTTTTTTTTTTACTTTCACAATTTCGTTATAATTATTTTACTGTGAAATAGAATTCCATATAAACAATAGGGTTAATTAGGTTTATACAGAAAGCATATCTGTATAAAATGGTATTGCTCGAATATTGATTGTAAATGGTAATCATTTACAAAATGGTCGATATACTTACTATCTATGCATGTATAAAACTCAGCAATAAAAATTGGACATCTACCATCTTCATATCTGCAAAAATTAAGACATAGACATGTACCTAATCAGGAAAAACTTAAAATAATCAAACATTTTGGCGCCAATCTGGGTACCAATCAGTGTAAGTGTAACAAAGCTCAGATGACAAAAGAAAAATAATAAAAATAAATAGGGAAAGGGAGAGGCAAGGGAGCACATGTGTGATGTGTTGAACAGGAAAGACAAAGCCCGTTTCAGACCAGACCACGCGGCGAAACGAATGGAATTGGCACCAAGCTCCCCCTCCCTCTCCTTCGTCTTATTCAGCTATTCCTCTCTTGGCCTTTATTCCCTCCTTATTCCACCTCTCCTTCTCCTCCTTAATAAATCCACACTACAGAGTGAGAAAATTCTACTGCTCTTCTCTCTCATAACATTAATGATTGTTGCACATCTTGGTTTCACTGTTCTTGGGTTCTTGTTGTACACAGAATTTGGTGCTTTTGAAAAAGAGATTGCTTTTTTTGGGGTTGGAGATAAGTGATTTTTGGGAAGATTCCATTTCCTCCCCCCTAGTTGGAGGTAGAATTTCTCATATTTTATACTTTCTATAACAA
Source organism: Rhynchospora pubera (assembly GCA_028095005.1). Taxonomy (NCBI): domain Eukaryota; kingdom Viridiplantae; phylum Streptophyta; class Magnoliopsida; order Poales; family Cyperaceae; genus Rhynchospora; species Rhynchospora pubera. Next base: position 55,713,201 of record CM051462.1, read on the forward strand.
TGAAGCAAAGGTGGAAAAGTAATTTTTGAAATTGTTTTGTCCTTGCTTGTTACATTAATTATTTTTATTTTTTTTATAGTACATCGTGTTTTCTTTCCTTGAAGCCAAGGCATATTAGAATTGGAACAGGGGTTGCGGAAGAGGATAGTGATGGAATAAAGGCAATATTGGAATTGTGGTGGAAGTGAAGAAAGATGAGAAAGTGACAGTGATGGTATAATAATTGAGTGAAGGTAGAAACAAAGGAGGAGGAGAAAGAAAGAATAAGAATAAAGGATGGCAATTAATTTGGAAAATCACTCTAATCTACAGTGCTTTCTAGACTGCACTACTCCAATTGTCAAAACCCAAAATTTCCCAAAGGTAAGTTCTTCAATGGAACTCATAATTTTATTATGTTTTTATTTAATTCCTGTTTCTTAGCTGATGTTGACTTGCTTACCAATACTTGTGAATTGTTTTTAGTGAAATTTATATGACACTAGTTTGTAAGATTGAAACCATGAATTTTCTTATATCTGCTTAATTTGTTTCTTGTCACCACTGCTTTCATATTTGTCTCGATCTTCTGGTTTTATTCCTTTTTTTTTAACTTGGATGTGCAATTTAGTTTATTAACGGTACTATATTTAGATAGTCGGTGGTTTGCTTTTTCCTTTAGTGCTCTATTCTCCTTTCATGTATTGAAGATAACATTGCATTGTTATTGTTTTCCTTATGTAAATCATAGTGGATCATCTTGATTCAATTTCAATTTTAAATACTGTTTATAATTTTTTTCTTGTGCAGAGTGGTTTTCTAAAAACAAATCTACTGTCAGAAACACCTGGTCCAAATCCAGTTAAATGCTTTCAGCTAGCAGACTTGTGGGACCAGTACTATGAGTGGAGCGCCTGTGGTGCCGGTACGCGTGTACATCTATATAGTGGTGACACAGTGGTACAATACTATGTACCATACCTCTCAGCAATTCAATTGTACACCACTACTCCTAGGTCAGTAATGTCTGCTTTTTACTATGATTCAACCCTTTATATAGGAAAGAGTAAATTCAATTGGGATATTATATTGATTTTGGACATTTTTAGGAGCTTTAATGGTGGTACCGGTGTATATTATCAAAAGGAAAACATTAAACGCCTGGGTGAGTTGTATTTTGAGTATTTTGAGGCGTGTTCACCTTATGGAAGAATACCCTTTTATGACAAGGTTTGTGCTGGTTAATTAAATTTTTTTTTCAGATTATTACTGATATTATTGGTGTTGTTCCTATTGATATTAGTTTGCTATTCATTTTGATTTCTATAGATATATGAGTTAGCTCATGATGTCCCTGGATTGACATCTCTGACAAGCCTGGAGCTATCACCTGCCAGTTGGATGGCAGTTGCCTGGTATGTTTCAAGACATCCATTTTCTCTGTACAGATAGGATCATTGACAATGCTTGTAGTGTCTTGATTCACTTGATTGTGACAAGATTTCCAGAGACTACTTGAAAATAGATATACATGGTGTGTGTGCGTGCATCTTGTTGGACACATAGATTGCTTAATTTTTTAAATACAATTTGAGTAATAGCATTAAATGTTGCAAGTACTGAGCTTCAAAATTGTGCACATGGAATTGCATCTTCATATGAGAATATATCTGTCTCGATCGAATGCTGAGATTGTCAAGGGTTCCAATTGTCAAGTGCTTTTGCAGTAATATGCACCTTCATATTTTTCCTCTTGCTTCTTAGGTACCCAATTTATCACATACCCACCAGGTGTAATGTAAAGGAGTTGTCAGCGTGCTTCCTTACATACCATACGATCTCATCTTTGTTTCAGGGTATTTTGTAATTTGCATTTCTACCAAATTTTTGCCTTTTGTCTGGTAATCTGTAACTCACTGAATGATTTTATCTCCAAACAGATGATGAAATTTGCAAGAAAGAAGAAGTCCAGTGTTGTAAAAAGCAACAGTTCAACAAAACCAGTAAATTCACTGCGCTCAAAACTACTTCCATGTCTTTGCCACCATTTGGACTTGCGACATATAAAGTAAAGGGCAGCCTTTGGTTAAATTCTGAAAGAGGAGATAAAGAAATGGCAGCTTCTCTATATAGTGCAGCTGACTCTTGGCTTAAGCAATTAGCTGTACAGCACCATGACTTCACTTATTTCACAACTCACACTGTGTAGATAGTTTCCACTTTCATTATTTTTCTATTGAAGAGTTTTCTGGTTTGTCTTTGCGGCATACAGTTGAAAGGTCAGCCATTCCTTTGGTCTACTTGGTGTTTTTTCTTTCGGTAATGTCGACTTTTGGTAGTTTGGAACTTTGGATTTACCACTTTTATCTGTTGACGAGAACTAAGTGATTAGTATCTGGAGTTTGTGGGTTTTGGGTAGGTGCATTGGAGAGTTGCTGATGATGTAAATAGAAAGATTTTTACAGGTAATGTGAACAAATATATCTAGGCTTTATTTTCGCCTTTCATAATTTGCAATATATTAGATTTAGGCCAAGTAAGCAAGCAAAAGATTTTATATAGATTAGTCTGAAACCAACGTTCTAAGTCAAAATAAATAAAATAGGATATTTATGTAAATTCAGTAGATGAAATGAAAAATTTTACTTTACTGAATATTTTCATTGATGCTGCTGAAAAGAAAATTCAACAATTATGTAAATTCAACAATTATTACTACAATGTTTGCCCCAGTAAATAAAGAAGTGAACCAAATTGGGACGGGATCAAATAAATGACCAATATGCTGGCACTCTATGACTTTATATTTCATATTATTTTATTCGGAGGTTTGAGGTAATTCATAAATTTCAGATAGTGAACATTTTCCTTAGCGTTTTTGCCAGCCATCGCGCGAAGTATTTAAACTTGTAGACTTGTAGTCAAATCCTATATATTCACATCCTTTACCATTTCCATTGATTCTCTGGTCACAATTTGGCCCAACACAGCTTGTTGCAAGTCAATTTCATTGGTCATGGTCTCACGGAGAGCCATAATATTGGAATCATATAGCATTTGTGTCTTGTTGTTTCTTTTTATCTCCATCCTTTTCCACAGACCTTTACCTTTACTCACTTTATATCGCAAATCGTTTTTTTTTTTTTTACTCTGTTAGGGGTAAATATTTCAGTTTGCTACAAATATATAATTCACTTATTCAAAAGTGACTGTTTCTTGGGCTTGAACCAAGTCGGTGACCGAGATAAAAAAAAATATGACATCTCTAGAGTAATCTTCAATGAGTTACATGAAAGATTAACTCCTTTCAAAGTGCTATAAAGAATATACATTAGTATGATTAACCCACCTAGTCCATGAAATATATTGCTACAAAGAATTAGCTCAACATAATATGGATCATATGAATTTATAGTGAATTAGCGGCCTTATTCTAGCTTCTTTTCTCTAACCTGAAGATTCTTGTGATAAATCCCATTGGAATTCCGCTCAAATTGGATTATCTGATTGTTAAAAGATTCTTTTATGGATTTAACTACCAATGAACTAAAGGAAAATCGCAGAGAAATTTAAAATTATAACTACCAATGAATTGATTTTTTATTTAACTTGATTTTTTTTTATTACTTTTAGAGCATAAAGGGAACTAGGAGTCCAGGATATAATTGTTTACATAATGACACTGCACCAAAACATAATTTCTTCTCACTATGAGAAGAGAACTCAAGTTTACATACAAGAACTTGATAATTCCAGTAGCAATATAACTAAAAAATAATCTGGCAAGCAGCAATATAGAGGCAACAAAAAGCAAGCAGAAAATGAAACAATTATCTACCATTCTCTTGCAGCCTGTCGCTGGACAGCTAAAGAAATATAATTGCCTAACAAAATAGAGGGTAACTAAATCTAGTCCCATTGAATCTGACGATGAAAAGTGCATTCAGAAAGGTTAACAGTAGATGTACCATCAGACCCAACCAGATCATATGGTGAGTCATCTCCAAACTCAGTCGGCAGAGACTTCCAGTACAGGGACGGTTTCCAGTTGGCTTCCTTTATAACATCAAGTATACCCTCCACCACTCTCTTGCTCCCTTCCTCTGACAAGTGTACCCCATCCCTGCAATCATACATTTAACATTCACATGTCACTATTCGTATATTCGTCTATTTGTGTATTCATGATTCGTAAGAGATTTATGTACTTACGTAAAGCAGGCGGTGGCCCAGTCATCTCCCTTCTGCATTGACTTGAACAAATCAACAAATTTAATGCCCATCTCTTCGCAGATTATACCGCATGCATCAGAGTACTCTTTGCAAGCTTTATTTGTTCTAACTAACTTGCTAAGGATAGTACTGTTGTAAAAGAAGATAAATTATAAGACTGGTTACAGTACTGGAGATGCACACTGAGAAAATATCCAAAAAGAAAAAATAGCCAGGAGATCACATCACCTTGGTTGATTACGAAGCATCTCCTCATTCAATGGAGGGCAACCAAGGAAAATGATGCGTATATTTTCTGACAGACTCTACAGAGGAAGCAACTAACTAATATAAAAGTATATACAGAGGGCATACGGATACCAATATGGGGTCATCAACTTATTGATACACTTCCAAAAGACCATCCAATCTATCTATGAACCAAAAATCTAGTAGTGCAATCGTCAAAAACAGTACAATGATACTAGTTAATCCCAGGGGCGGAGCCAGAGGGGGGGGGCTGCCTGGGGCAGTTGACCCCCCTGTGCTCTAAAAAAAATTATCTATATTTTCTAGAAATTTTCTATAATTTGTCTCCCTAATTAATTATGGATTACTGATTTAGGAAAGAAATATTTTTCTTCATAAATAAATTTCTATTTAATTGTTAAATCTTTAAAATTTTGCCTGTCCTATTATAATTTTCTGGCTCCTCCCCTGGTTAATCCCGAGCTTAAAAGTCAATAAAAAAGGAAAGAAATTCTGTACCTTCAGGTGAAGTGCAATTTTTTTCATATTCTCAATGTATTCTGTAAGAGGCACATGGGGACCTAGGCCAGAATGGTGAGGTCCCATTGAGTCATTGCCACCAAAATATACTATCACTAATGAAGGCTGCACCAGTGCATCCTAAGACAAGCAACAAGTCTACATTTAGTAGAAGTCGATAAGAGAAGAGAAGTTGAACATAATAAAAAAGAAATAAGAAATGCTGTTTATCCAGTACAACTTTTGGTGAGTTGGTTTGTGTTGGTTCCTTATCAAAGTAGTTCGTGTCAGATTTTCTTGGTAGTTACCCGTGCCCGCATAAGTTCAGCCATAATCAATATCAAGGAAGCCACTCCTTGATTCCTTGCAGATCTGGATTGTTTTGTAGAGGTTGGAACCTAAAAATTAACTTGACTATATCCACCCGGAACCTGAAACCAACTAGACCTAATCCAAGCTGGCCTAAAACCTGAGCAAGTTCAAATCCAAAAGACACCATAGTCAACCTGACTTATGACCTAGTTGAAACCACAAATAACTGCTTCAAAAAAAAAAATTCATGGAAACTATCCAAAAGTTGTAAATCCTAGACCCAGATAGAGCCAAACCTAATGAAGCACAACATCCTGAACCTGAGACCTGAAACAACTCAGATCCACTGCCTGACTCAAAACCAACTAAAACCACCTGATTGTGCCTCCAAAATATTTCACATCAGGTGGTATATACCTATATAGATTTCTCGTGAACGCTAAAATCAGGGCAACTAGTCAGTAAGGACAGCCATAGACCACTTAACCTAAGCTTCTTGCTATCTTAATATTTCCCCCCTTTTTCTAGCTTCGGAAGATGCAGGGTGAATTCATGTCCAAATTTTATTCGAGTAATTTAACTGAATACTCGCAACCGTGCTTAAAACTATACTTTGTCTTCCAAAAGATTTTTCTCTGGAAACTAAAATCATCACTCAAAAACATAATTTGCAGATCATCTCAGTAAAAGAAATGACAGTATTAGTAGATTCTAAGATCAGCAATCGGGCTAAATTAATAACTCATATGGTTGAAAAATTAATTTGGCTGATAGAAAGGTTTTAATATGCTAAATCAAATTATAAAACCCAAGTTTTTTAGTTGTCCCCTATTACTCTATGTCCTCAATCAAGACCATCCAACGAAAATAACATGCACTCTAATTCACAATCAGGGTTCAACAATGATCCAAACAAAAAATTACAACAATCCATTTTTTAGGGATGCACTGATGAAGTGATGGTGCCCTTCTAACTTTACTTTCTGAGACATAATACACAAGAATTGGTAAAATATATGGTTCATGTTCTGATATCTCCCAAAATCTGAGCTTCCATTTTTGCTGAATACGAGCTACCGTATACAAATACGAGTTATATGCACAAAAAAAGGAAAAAGAAATCAATTATCAATTAAGGTTCTACCTTGGGAAAAACTTTGTCGAGGACCGGGACAGCTCGCCTCGAGTTCCATCCCAAGTATCCTCTGATAATTACATCAGCCTGCACAGAAAATATTATTTCATTTCCCTTCTAAAAATAGTAGCTTTCATGCAAACATGGTTTCTTTTTCTATTCTAAATGAAAAAAACACAGGTCAACTTAGAGATGGAGAATTGAGCATAGACCTTGCGAGCATAAATGTCAGCAAGGATTGCTCCCCATCCACCATTGCTGAAGCTGAATTGCACAATAGATGATCCAAAGAGCACAATCACTGGTCTTTCTGGTCCCACCATTCCTCTCTTCTTCACCACTACCAATCTAGAATTTTACAATAGGAGTCAGATGAAGAAAGAAAAGGAACAGGAACCTACTTCCTAACTACACTTGAGCTTTGATTAAACCCTACCCACGAACAATTTTTTTTTTTAAAAAAAAGAGAGAAAAATAAAATACAAAACCTCCAGTCAGTCAGAGTAGATATTTCTTTCTCTGATGATTTTGCAAGATAGGGACTGAAGTTGAGGCAACTTTTTTGCGCTGCCGAAAATAAATAAAGAATGGGAAAGGATTAGGAGAGGATCAGAGGATAGAAGGAGAGGGTGTAAATAAAAAGAAAAGTAATAAGTTACTTTCCGAAGTTACATTGTTGTTGAGAATCACCTTCTAAAACTGTTAATTCAACACAGCGACTCCTGACATTTTAATTTTATTCAAAATTTTTAAATTAAATAAAATTGGTCATACTAAATTTAATTATTTATTTCTAATATACTCATGTAAAAATCACTAATTATCTAATTTAGAAAATAAATTAATTATTCATATAATAGAAATTGAATATCATATTATCCGAAAAAGATCAAATATTTATATCTTTTTTTTTTTGAATTTTTTCATAGTTCAAATTATTTGTATTAAAAGGATTTCACATGAACGACGTAAATTCGTATAGTTAATGTTTATATTTTAATAAATAAATGTGTTCTCGATGTGAAATTTATAAATAAATTATGTAAACATTATTATTGAGAGCATTATAAGTATTTTACATTGACACTAAATTAAGGTTAAGATTTAAGTGTAAATGTCATTAATATGAAAATTTAGAGATGCATTGTTACGAATAACAATTTGGCATACAACTGATCACCATTAAAAATATTGAAACGATATCATGGCATTACCCAAAAGAAATACAAACACAATAATCTAGAAAGAGCAATGGAGTCTTAATTGCCTTCTACTTCTTACCTACTTTCCTGCTCGTCAAGTTGTTCTGAGTTCTGACTATCATAACGCTAGCTATTATTATACACGCCAATAAAAAGACAATCGAGATTGTAAAGAAAAAAACTATTTAATGTGAGCAGAAGAGGTTCGCTCGCAAATTAAATTCTCTGTTTTTAATTGGTTGGTTTTACCACGACCCCAATTCAGTAGCTAACATGTTACATGTACACATGCATTCTCACCATCCTGCCCATATCTTCATTTTTTTTTTTTTTGCGTGTTTTTAGACTTCCGCGTTTCTAACTCCCACCTACAGTGCCTTATTAATTGCGTTGGTTAATCATTTGTGGATATCTGAAACGTGAAAACATTTAGTCATTTTTTTTTTCTTTTTAAAAAACCTGTGGACAGCGACATAAGGGAATTGTACGATATGATGGGAATCAATGCAGCTGTCATTTTTTGTTTGTACTATCCAATCTAAAACTAAAGACTCGCATTATTTTAAAATAAAATAAGATTTTTGAATAATTTTAACAAATTTGATTTGGCTAGTTTCTGAGCATTACTTGTGATTCTTAATGGCTTCCGTTTGGATGGTTGAGAATAAAGTAGGAAGAAGGAAGAAGGGAAGAAATTTATTGGGAAGGGATAAATTTATTGGGAAGTGTGTAACTTTTGTGAGAGTTTAGATGGTTAGAAATAAATTTATTGGTAAAAAAAGTGGTTATTCCTTATTCCTTATTCCGGGAAGAAGCCATCCAAACGGAGCCAATATAATACTTTTCTATATTTAATATGATTATAATATTGATATTAATATTTAATGTAATTTAAAAAATATAATTGCTCAAATCTTAATTCTTTTATTGCGTTTGTTAAGTTCATTAAAAATTGTAGTTTGACGCTTGGGATTGTCCAAGGTGCTGACGTAGATGTATTCCCATAAAATATTAGGAAAATACATTACAGTTGAAATGACATTTTTTTATTTGTAAGGTTGACAGGACACTTTTTAGTTGTTACCGTGCTATATTCATATATGGAGCAGGATAGATACACACGCAAGGAAAGTATATTGATCTCCTCTAATCTGATTTGTAATCATCAGCATGTTTTGTAAATGCAATCTTGCCTAACGGCTTTCTCCAACAAAAATAAATAAATAAAATACATAATAGACCCACGAGGGGGGGAACATTTTTTTATAATATCACTATTTTTTTCAACTTTCGATGAGATATAATATAGAGATTCTCACACCATCTGTTACTGTGCAAATAATTAAATAAAGAGAGAAACACAAAATACTCATTGATGATGCTACATAGGACCTATGATTTAAAAAACGGAATTGCTCAAATACCATCTCCAATATTCATCATTCTTATCATTCTTTCGGCACTTAAATTAATTGTATTTTTTTTTAAAAAAAAAGGAGGTGAGAATGAGAAAATGATTAACTGTATTTTTTTTTTAAAAAAAAAGAGGAGGTGAGAATGAGAAAATGATAAACGCATTTTTTTTTTTTGGATGAGGGGATGAGAGGAGGGAGGGAGCGACACATAACGCTCTTGTATTTCGGTTCCTTCAACAATTACGCTATTAACTTCAATAGTTATATATATTAACTTCGACAATTACGATATTAAGTTCAACAGTTATATATATTAACTTCAACAATTATATATATTAATTTCAACAGTTATGGAGTATGTGGAAAAGGGGGGTTGACATCGTATGCGGAGGGAGGGAAACAGAACGATGGAGGGAGGGAGGGAGGGAGTGAAACAGAGGGAAGGAGGGAGTAACTAGCGCTGGATGGGGCGTGAGTAAATAGCGATGGCCCTGGGATGATGAGATTCACGCGTTTTTTGTTATTAATGAAGTATCGCTGGGGATGATAGAGATGATGGATCTTGAGAATGATCCTTCTCGGCTCCGATTTAAAAAAGATTATTTTGGTTTTACGCCGGAGGAGACAAAAGGGACAAGTTACAAGAAATATAAACAAACATTATTCTATATACATAATTATCTCATGTAAATATATTTTGCAGTCCAAAAATTTGTGGACAAGGATGTAACTAATTTGAACGCCTAAAAGGTAATTTTTTCAATTTTCAACGGGTATCTGTTGTTGTTCAGCTCTTGAAATTTGGCTCAATTTGAAACAAGTCTATAGTAGTCATGCATTAAGAGAGTTTTATTCTCGTCAAAACTCCTTTCTATATGGCATGAAAGACAGCTAAACAAAACCTCCACTGAGAAAAAAAACAGTATAAAAAAGAACCTAATAAAGAAACCCTTTTTGAATGAAAATACACTTAAGCCCAGTTTTCTCGTTTGTATATGAAAGATCATTGGATGATACATCCAATAAAAAAGCTTGAAGTATTTTAAACATTTTCAAATTTTATGGTATAATTAATAATGATCTGAATCAGTATTCAGAGTAAAAGTTGATATGTTGTTCCAGAACTGGACGTTAATGTGTGGATGCAGAAAATGTGTTGGCAACTTGTTTTGCCAGAATATACAGCAGTGGACCATTGTCATAAAGTCATAATAAGTTGGTGAAAACTAACTATGAATCAGTAGTATGCAGTAAGTGAACAAACCAAACCATTTAATGGCACATTTTAACTCGTAAATGGGCCCTCTGGGTATTGACTGCCACCAGCACCTCACATGAGATCTCAAATTTTTGTGAGATGACAAATGCGGATCTCTAATTCATAACCTAAAAATAAAAGATTCCAAAAATAAATCTGATATATTCACAATTGGGCTGTCTTTTGTGGTATGCACCTTATGAATGCCAAAAATAAATCTGATATTCTGATATACTATCAGATGTTTTCTCTCCTGCTTAGGAATCCAGTACCAAATCAAGAATGGAATTTCCAAGTTATGAGTTCAATCAATATCTTCTTGGGCGCTTGTATGAATGTCAGATTTACGCATCTTCTCTATCAGCGACTATTTGATAGTTTAATAATATAATAAAAACAAAAGGAGGATGTGGGCCAAAACTTCAAACAGATATACTGGTATGAAGTGTCACTACCCATGCTTAGATGAAAAGAAATAACAGTTGCATGAAAAAAAACTACTGTTGCAGTTCACGTAATTGGAAATTTAGAATGAAGTAGAACTGCAATAAAAAATTTCATCAGTTTCAATCAAATGTTGTAGAAAAAAGACTCTTAAACTTAAAGATACCTGTAACACATTCCTGGAAACTTTATATGAGAAGAAGCATTATTTCACCAACAATAATTACAAAAATACCGAAAATTGGTCCAGAAATAACTTTGTAGACTTTCTGGTTCAAAATGTAAAATGGTCATGCAACAACACAGAGAAAATTTATATACACACACATACACATATATGTATATAGGGTGGGCTGAGTAAGGGGGCTAGATGTACCTCGGTGAGTTTTTAGAAATTGTGGATTTTGATCCTGCAACAAGAAGATAAATTTCTGAATTCTGAAAGAAATGCAAAGGCAGAAAATTTCAAGCCCTCTTTCACCTTAGCGCTTTGGAAAGGTCAGGGGGGAAAAAAAGAACAAAAAGAAAAACAAAGAAAATAGCACAGTTAATAAGAGAAAATGCATTTGTGTCCTAAATGATAAAAAAAAAGAATTCTATGCTTTTATTTTTCCCCACACTCCCAGTATATAGGCAATGATTCCGTTAGGAGATTAGAAACGAAAAGAATGCACTGGTTAAAACAAAAGCAAGCACATACAGAGAGATTTTCCATTAGCACCATCGTTCAAATATACATTTGATAATTGTCCACAAATATTTTGCTCCTCCATATGAAAATGTAGTTCATCAGCCTAGTACTGATCATATTTATTGTTTAACCAACTTTATCATTTACCTTCTAATTGGGAAAAAAACACAATTCTCTTGTCAAAAGTATAGTTCCTTTTGATTGACGTGCTAATAAAAATGCAATTGCATAAAACCTGTACAAATATGCGGAGCCTACACATTAACAATATCTAAATGTTGTTTTGCGAAGATGTATTTGTCTATATACTGAACAAGGGATCGGGTTCGATTCAGGCATTCCGCCACTTCTTTGTTCTTTACTTTGTTATTTGTTTTAAACAAGTGGGGTAAACCCCCCACCACTTTCTACTGAAGCAAAAAGGCACTCAATCATTTACATCAAACACCCACAAGATGTAATAACCACAGAACTAAAAGTTATCCGCATTGGTACCAGTTATCTAATTGTACCGGCTCATTACTCCTATAAAGAATGTGACAAAACATATAGCCATAACCAAACACCAACATGGGGACCTCAAATAAGCAGCTATCCGGCCACTTTTACGTATTAAAACAGCAAAACCATTCAGGTCTGGGTTAAGTTTTGAGGTTGTGGTTTTTATTGAAACAAAATAACTAAAAATTAAGCACTAACCAGCCTGGCCCAGTATGTTCATGAACAAAGAAGGCCTCAATTATATGACATTGATCTTAAAACAAAACCAGCTTGTCTTAGAGTTTGAATTCAAATAATCATCTTAATTACTGCAGTTATAGCAATGCTCTCATTAGTAATTCATTTTACTGGTTAGTTGTTTGTGGTTTGCTGAATGGATACAATCTATTTCCTAACCTTTTTAATTAGCTATTTATATTTTCCCTTTTGCATACCATAAAATCATTCCTGAGTTTGTGTGCCTTATCTCCTAAACAACTAATTTTCTCTAACAAACCTCAAAATCAGTATATATCCTTTGTCGATTCCCAACAGGAAGGTTAAATCTGACAAAACAATTGTTGAATTTGTAATTGCTCTACACTTTTCAAGCCAGTTTCCCTAACTACACATTAAAAACAACGGAGGAACAAAATGAATGACAGGAAAAAAGAAAGATGGCAAAACCTAACCAAATCAACAAGCGCGCATCTGACCTCTTCCTCTGAGGAAAACGAATACAGGAAACAAAAGAAAGGGCAAAAAAATTTGGACCATTTCTCGATTTGTGCGTGTCATCCTTGCGCAGGGGCCATGCTAATCTTCTCTGTATCGTTCCAATTTTATCGGATGTCTCCGAAGAGACAATCCAGGGCCTATAATCCTCGTATATATAGGGTTCATATAATTGTTAGTTTCCCATATTGGGACTAATGAGTATCTCGTTCCATGTCTCTCCGGTTAAGTCTACGTTACAATTATTTAGCATTCATTCATATCTAAGCAAACGGCCCGATTGGCCCAAATAGTGTCTTGGCCCATAATGATGTTCTTTTCAATTCTGATGTTTGTTTCTTAAAAAGATTATCTGAAAAGTAAGATTAAAGCTCATGAAGTTAATTTAGTTCCCTGAGAATCAATGAAAATAAGTATCTGTAGCGGTCTTGTTTCTAGGATGTTGCATCTATAATAAAAGTCCTCACCGACCATCAAGATCAAAGCATTTTATCTCCAACATTTTTAATAGATAAACTTAATCCAGCGAACAATTTTGTTTACTTATATAACACAAAAGCACACCCTAATTTATTTGAACAAACAGAAGTATGCATGAATTAATGCACACAACATTACTAAACTAAACTTACACCACAATACTAGAGGTACAAGGTGCAAATTCCTGCGGGATCATTAGGCACTCATAGATCAGCCCGGCAAACCCCGATCCGAGAAACGGACCAATCCAATAAACCCAGTGGTTGCCCCAGCGCCAGCCAACCAGTGCTGGCCCGAACACTCTAGCCGGGTTCATGGCTGCTCCATCAAAAGGTCCACCAGCGATTGTGTTCGCGCTCACAAAAAATCCAGCAGCGACAGGTGCAATGGCATTACCAGTACCCCTTCTTGGGTCAATAGAGGTGGCATAGATTGCATACATCAGGCCGAAGGATGTGACTGCCTCAAGCAGGAGAGCGTTCCATCCGCTCACGCCTAATGCCAGTGATAGGCCGTGTGGGCGCTTCGAATAAAATTCAAACATGTAGGTTAACTTTAGGTTCTGCATGAATCAACTCATTTGGAAAAAGGAAGAATTATCAACTAGGACTTTAATTACCATGCCTCCGGTTGTGATCCTTAGAACAAGAGATGCGCCGACGGATCCCAGGAGCTGTGCTGACCAAAAAAAAAGGGCTCGTATGAGCGAAATCCGACCACCGAGAAGAGCTCCAAAGGTGATAGCAGGATTTGCACACCCACTAGAAAGGCTACTTGACACCGCCACAGCAGCAGAGTATGCAAAACCATGAGCCAATGCAACTAACAGTAGCCCGCTAGCATGAGATGTACTCCCGTACAGTTTCCCTGTGTGAGCCAGGTTAGTTATAATTCCAATTTTTTTCCCCAATTTGCAAGAAAATATTCTTAGTGTATTTTGTATATTAGTACCAAGGGATAAAGTTGATCCTTCAGCAGCAAACACGTAGAGAGCGGTGGCCACAAGCTCAGAGATTGCAGCTCGGATGGTATTTAGTTGGCAAGCTTCCTCCCGCCGGCCGACAGCAAACCTTATTGCACGCATGGCTTATGTTACTTATTCGGATATATGTAATCTCAAATAAGGAAAACTCTCTATATTGATTTCTCAAGCAAGCAAATTGAAACCTTCTTTGCTCTACACTTTCTCCCTTTAGTTTAGAGAGACTGAACTGGTGTAGGAAAGATTTTATAGAGAAGGGTGGCAAGAGGCTAGAGGCCGGTGCACCATCACGAAAGGTAATTGTGTATAGGGGCACGTAAAGGAAGGAGTTACAAACTTCACATGCTGTCCAATTTATTAAATTGGAGCTATTCAGTGCCTTGTATAAAAACTGTGTGCAATTTGAACTGGCATTGCTATTTGCTGCCAGTAAAAGGATTTTCGCAACCGAGACTGTGGCCGATGGATATCCATTGCTTGTAAGGAATGGAGAAAAGATAACAGTCAAGGGATTTCATGTTAAGGTGAGAAGAAAAGAAATGCTTGGTTGGTAGTTTAAGTTACTTCAATAATCTCTGTCCATTTGTGAACCCTTTTTTGTGGATAACACTGGTTTAATGATTTAAGTCTGGTTTTGCATAAGATATACATCTCATTTGTATGCTTTACTTAGGGTAAATGATCAATATTCGGTTATGTAATCACACGAGTTTCCTCCTTGAGGTTGATTTTTTTATCTTATCATTTCAACGTGGCAAATAAGAGGACATGAGATGTCACTTCGAAAATATTTTTTTAAAAAATCAAGGAAAAAGAAAATCCTTTTCCATCTTAATTCGTATTGTATTTGGGATATCCTTACTGCCATCCTATCGTTTCACCATCCCGTGCCATCCAGTGGGCTATCACGCAAAGCCCATTTTTTTCTTCGTATTCACGTGAGATCCACGTGATAGAGCGACAACGTGACACAATTATCAGATCTATCTCTCTTTCTCGCTGTGAAGTCTTTGTATTCGCTCTCTCGTTGAAATTGATTCTCTCTCTCTCAGATTAGATCGGATCATATCACCGATGAGTAACTGCCTTTCGCCATTGTCAACCCTTGATATCGATTCTACTGCATCTCGTAATTATACGGATTTTACAATTTTCATATCAGATCACCAGCGAGGTTCTCTCTTTCGCCATTATCGATCGCTGAGATAGATTCTTCTGCTTCTCACAATTACGTTACGAATTTAACAATATTCAAGGTATTAATCTTAATTCTAATCATTTTTACTTTAACTAGGTTATCAATTTTCCGTTAAATAGTTTAATTAAGTATTATTATTAATTCACGATCTGACCTCGTGTTTCAAGTTGTCTTGAAAATAATTTTATGGTGCGAAATCAATAATTGACCTTGTCAGAATTGTAAATCATGGATTATTTCCAATCCATTACTAATCCAATACTAACTGGCCTCGTGCTCAGATGAATTCCTCATCTATGTGTATCTAAATCCAATATTAATTGCTTAGTTCTAATTCGATTCAGTGAAGGATTTCGGATGATCTACTCACTGTTTATCATTTAGATCTTAGTTATTTGATCTTGACTTTGTTTATCAATTTATTGATTCATGTACAAATTGGCATTCCAAAATTATCTAATCAAGCTTCATCAAGAGCTCTTCACTCGGCTAGAATGGATACTGCTTCGAACATGATTCCTTCAATCGTTGTCTATGTTACTGTTGTTTGCTCTTAACAGAGAGGCAGGTCAGAAGCTTTGTTGTTTGTTTGTTGTTCTAATATAGGCTTAAATGAGTACAAAATATAGGATAAGGGAGTAAATAATATCTAACAACGGAGTACATATCAAGAATCTGGCAGGTGTGTTTGGTATTTTAGCATAATTTTAAAAGAGTACAAAATATAGGATTAGGGAGTAAATAATATCTAACAAGGGAGTACATATCAAGAATCTGACAGGTGTGTTTGGTATTTTAGCATAGGCTTAAAGGAGTACAAAATATAGGATAAGGGAGTAAATAATATCTAACAAGAGAGTACATATCAAGAAGATTTGTTGTTTGTTTGTTGTTCTAATATAGGCTTAAAGGAGCATAAAAATATAGGATAAGTGAGTAAATAATATCTAACAAGAGAGTACATATGAAGAACCTGGCAGGTGTGTTTGGTATTTTAGCATAATCTTAAAGGAGTACAAAATATAGGATAAGGGAGTAAATAAAATCTAACAAGGGAGTACAAACATGGCATGTGTGTTTGGTATTTTAGCATAATCTTAAAGGAGTAGAAAATATAGCATAAGAGAGTAAATAATATCTAACTAGGGAGTACATATCAAGAACCTGGCAGGTATGTTTGGTATTTTAGCATAATCTTAAAGGAGTACAAAATATATGATGAGGGAGTAAATAATATCTAACAAGGGAAGTACATATCAAGAACCTGACATGTGTGTTCGGTATTTTAGCATAATTTTAAAGGAGTAGAAAATATAGCATAAGAGAGTAAATAATATCTAACAACGGAGTACATATCCAGAACCTGGCAGGCGTGTTTGGTATTTTAGCATAATCTTAAAGGAGTACAAAACATATGATAAGAGAGTAAATAATATCTAACAACGAAGTACATATAAAAAACCTGACAGTTGCATTTGGTATTTTAGCATAATCTTAAAGGAATAAAAAAATATAGGATAAGAGAGTAAATAATATCTAACAAGGGAATACGTATTAAGAATCTGACAGGTATGTTTGGTATTTTAGCATAATTTTAAAGGAGTAGAAAATATAGCATAAGAGAGTAAATAATATCTAACAACAGATTACATGTCCAGAACCGTGTGTTTGGTATTTTAGCATAATCTTAAAGGAGTACAAAATATAGAATAAGGGAGTAAATATCATCCAACAAGAGAGTACATATCAAGAACCTGGCAGGTGTTTGGTATTTTAGCATAATTTTAAATGAGTAGAAAATATAGCATAAGAGAGTAAATAATATCTAACATGGGAGTACATATCAAGAACCTGGAAGGTGTGTTTGATATTTTAGCATAATCTTAAAGGAGTACAAAACATATGATAAGAGAGTAAATAATATCTAAAAACGAAGTACATATCAAGAACCTAGCAGTTGTGTTTGTTCTAACATTGGACAATTCTATATTTTGCAGATTAATATCAGTAATGATATGGAGCAGATAGTTATTCTCCATTTTGGAAAGATATTTTTGATATGGAGCAGATAGTTAGATTAGGTACTTCCAAAGAGGTAGGGAATGGTAAGAACACTTGCTTTTGGTTGGATAACTGGACAGACTTTGGGCTGTTAAAGGACAAAATTCCTTTGGTGTTTCAGAAGACTAAGAAAGTTAGAAGTACTATACATCAGGTCTGGAACGATGGTGCTATTAGATTGTTTTTGAGGAGAGGAGTCTCTAGAGCTATGAGAGAGGAGAAAAGAGAACTTACTATTCTCTTAACCAATTATCAATTTAGTCAGGTTCCTGATAAGCCTCTATGGCATTGCTCGAGTAGGGGCAGATATACTGTAAAATCTTGTTATAATTTTCTAAAACATGGGGGTGTTTTAGATTTTAAGGCTAAGGTTTTTTGGAAATTAAAATTTCCATTAAAGGTAAAGCTTTTTTGTTGGTTAGCATTTAAATATAGGGTTTTGACTAAAGATATATTGATTAGAAGGGGCTGCCAGGTGGACCCAGTTTGCGTTTTCTGTGATGATTGTGAGACAATTGATCATTTATTTGTGAACTGTTCTTTTATTAGAAACTTTTGGTTGTTATTTAATCATTACAATAAATGGGGGTGCCAAATTAATGGTAATACTCTAGGTGATATTTGGGATTACTGTTTCCAGTTGCCTACTACGCATAGAAGCGCAGTTCTTACATACTGTGCTGCTTTTATGTGGGTCATTTGGAAAGAACGTAACTCTAGGGTATTTACGGACAACAGTGCCGCTCGGGCTATCAACCTATGTGCTTCAACTTTTAGTCTATTTCTCTTCTGGACAGGTACAAAAACTGGGATGGAAGTGGATATCCTGCAGGCTGGACAGGGAGATGCTGGCGCAGGACCATTTTAACTTCAATTACTTTAGCTGTTGTTGTAGTAGTGCTTTTGTATCTGTGTAAGGGTTGGTTAAGGCTTTGCAGCTGGTTTTCTTTAGCAGTTTAAACTTTAGGATGTTTCTGTTTGCTTTTGTTAAGTCACGCTTAGTGACTTGGATGTTTGTATGATGGCATTTTGTAGTAATGAAATGCAGGATTCCCTACTTGGGAGTCTATTTTCAAAAAAAAAAAATATCAGTAATGATAAACGTGTTGTTGCTTACCGGCTACTACTAGATCCTATCAATGAGATGAAGCCGAAATTTAGATCTGCAAGTGAGTGTGTTCTCTTTGATCTTGAGGAAGAAAGCTGAACTTGGTGGTTGACTAAGAAGATTATAAAACTTGGTCGTTGAGTATAACTTATTTGGTGTTGTTTATTTTTTGTTGAGTGAATTTCGTTTTGGGAATAAGCTCTTATTTAAAAATGGTTGGATGAAAAGTTTATACTCCCTTTTTAAGAATTATATACTCTGTTATTGTATTGAATTCTTATTTGCACAATTTGTCTGCTTATTAAATGCTAATTTGGTATTCAATATGTAGAAGTATATACTTCCTCACGGAGAAGTATTTACTTCCTTAATATTTCAATTTTTATTTGATTATTCTTATTTTCAATTTGAAATATTGAATGCTTATTTGAACGTTTGACCAAAAATTATATAATCCCGTATGGAAAAAATACTTCTGATGAAATATATACTCCCTTAGTTTATATATGTACTACCTAATAAACAATAAATCATTTTTTGAAGACTAATTGTTGAAAAAATAAGTACTCCATCAATACCGATAATTCAATTTCTTATGTAGAAATATATACTCTCTTATGTTACACCAAATAACATGAAATGACGAAATTTAATTCATTATAAATGTTATTAAATTTGTTAAATTTTATAAAAAAATACATTTATATACTTCCATACATCAGATTAAATACTCCCAGTATCCAGATGACATCAACATCTGAATGACGTCAGCATCCAGCTTATTTTGCCTAGATCGCATTGGGCCAGCCCATTAATCTCACCTGGGTTTTGTAGGATGTCAAGGATGTCAAATTTGTAGGATGTCCCATATCAGCCCCGATTTTATTTGTTGGGAAAGGATTAATAATTCTTTTTCATACTTGTTAGTGTTACTAATGTTTATTTTATTTTGGGCCCTATTTGACAAGTGATGGAACATGTCAAATATTGGGCCTTTAGCCCAATTAGAATGGGAACTCAATGTCGAAATTTGATGGGCCACCACAAAATTTTCAATTTTTGGATGCGAGGTCCGAGGAGACATCAAGGAAAAGGAAAAACCATAACTGAGGAAACCAAGGTTCTCTCCAAGACTCCAAACCTAAAACCTCGGTCGGCCTTTTGATCGGGAGCGTCAGTTCAGTTCCAAACTTCCAATACGACCAACCACTCGCCGATCCGACCCTCTCCCCTTTCCTCTCTCACTTCCACTTCACTCACCATTAATCAAGAAAATAAAGAATAGAATCTTCGTATTAGTGTAGTATCGTTAGAAGACGCTGATGCAAGCTCTCGGGCGACTCTCCTCCTCATCTAAGAGGGGTAACTCTTTCTTCAAATTGTTTTTTTCTGTGTGTGCGCACGCGCGCGCATTTGACTTTTTTCTTGCTTAACTTCTAGAATCTTGTTGCGAAGAATGATATGTAGATTACTATTATTTTATTGTTGTGTGTAAATTAGGTAACTTCTCTCTCTTTGTATTAAGAATTATTATTTATAGCCTGGCATTTTCTAAATTTGAACTTGCATACAAGGGAAGTGTAACTTCAAAGTATCAAAATGGTTTAGGCGTATAGCTTTTGTTCTTTTTTGTAATGCCAGGGCTATCTATGTAAAAAATCCAGTCTTTCATATGTAAATCTACTTATTAATGTTGAAAGGGGGAAGAAGCTTGTTTATAGTATTGTTCTGCTTATGCAGAATGCACCTATTTGTTGCACATCTTTTGGGCCAAGTACAAATGAATACCTGACCGTAATAATAAAATTCAATTGAAATTGAGTCAATTGCCCCTTATTTTCTGAGTTGGCTTCAAATTCATGTTTTAGCCATTACATGCAAACTTACTACAGTTCCTTATCGGTTGCTGATTTTTATTTTTGCCTAGATGAAAGGCTGCTTGTCAAATTGGTGAATTTTCAACACCCAAGAATATAGGACTCCCCAAAGTAAAGGTTTGGTGTTATTTGAAATGTTTAAAAAAACAAAGGTTGTCGCCATGTGCATGTATGATATATACTAGTTAAAGGATACAATGCATAATATTGTGTGTGATCTGCAATGAGATCTAAGTATAATTTGTTCAAGTTTCTTGTATAAGACCACATATCAGATCCTGCTTTGTTAGTATAATTTTAACGCTTTGTCTTCACTTTTTGTCCTCTTTTTGGTATTGAACAGTAACTATTGGTACTTTCAAAGAAGCATTGAAGACGAACCTTGTAGGTCGAGGTAAATCATATGCAGCCTCAGTAAAAGATGAGACTGTAAAGTTGCGCAAAATCCCAAAAAGAATTCCAAAGCAGGAGAGACGGGCGTTGATTGTTTCTTTCATAGAGGAGTATGTCTCTTCATTTTTTAATATGTTATTGTTGTGGGGACTTAAAAACTGGAACTTGTCATGAAGTTTGGCTTTATTTAACCTAAGAATGGTTGTGGGGACTTCAAAATTGGAAACTTTCATCCCTGATTTCTTTGATACTTTCC
This sequence comes from Rhynchospora pubera, assembly GCA_028095005.1. Lineage (NCBI taxonomy): Eukaryota > Viridiplantae > Streptophyta > Magnoliopsida > Poales > Cyperaceae > Rhynchospora > Rhynchospora pubera. The sequence goes on from CM051462.1 coordinate 55,734,187, forward strand.
GTCATACATGAAAAACTGCCTTCAAGTGGTCTAGTATGCTGAACCAGCCATGAGTATCCTGGATTCCTGTTAACAAAATTCAAAAATTGATATTGTGCATAATATTATGTATTTTGTACTGCTTTATCGCAGGTACAGAGCCTCAAATGAAGGGCGGTTCCCTACATCTACCTTTGTGCAAAAGGAGTTTGGTGGATCCTACTACACTGTTCGTGAAATTATTCAAGAATTGAAATACAAATTGGCTCAGGTGGACCCACCCGGGCCTATCGACTTGAAGGAATCAAGAAGTGGTGTGAGCTCTGATTCAATAGGGGAGAAGGTTGCACCTACTGTGGCTGTATCAAAGAAAGTTGCTGTAAAGAGGGATCAATCGAGCATGATTTTTGAGGCAGAGGGCATCAAGAAAGAGGAGCTTTCCGGTAAAGCTATTGATATCTCTGTGGAAGATCAAATCCATGACATGGCTTCTACTAAAGTTGAAGTGCCAAATGAGACTAGTAGCTACGCAGCAACCAATATGGTATGAGTTTGCATATCTGCTATTTCGTAATCAAATAGTTGTTATTATACAAATGGAAATTTTTGGGCAGATAAGTTTCTTATTTGAATGCATTGATGATATCTTGTCTCGACAACCTTGACGACAGCCTTTTTCAAGTCAAGTTAAAAAGGAATTTAAAGTAACCAAATAGACATATCGTTAGCCTCGTAGGTTGGCCGTGTATCAAATTTCATGTAATCTGACTGTCATTTTGTATTCATCCAAAGGTCATCAAATATGAACCACTTGAATTTTCGACTTGTTTCATGAATAAAGCTTGCATCAAATTTCATCATTTTTCATATGTATGGTGTTGCATATAAATTGATCACATTTAAGTGTTGGATTTTGAAAGTACAAACTATTTTCATGGTTGTGAAAATAGGCAAACTAATTCATTGTCAATGGATCTTGATCCACATGTGTTTAGCTATTTTTGTTGTAGATGCTAGTGATTTTGTTTGACTATGTGTCTTTACTAGAAAAAAAATTCTCTTTCTTGACTTTTCCTTTCCTTGAAGGTCAAGGTGGTTAAAGAAGCCAGGGAAGTTGAAACAAGGAGTCAAACTGTTCAAAATTCAGTAAATACAGAAAACTTTAGGGTGCCTGATGAAGTCCCCATGCCTGAAGAAAGTCAAGGGTAAGTTAGTGAATATTTATTTTGTTTAACTTTTTGTCATGTAATCCATCTTTAACTTGTCCGTGTCAGAGTATAATGTTCTTTGGCATGTTCTCCATTTACCAAGTTTTGCTCTAGCAGAGTACATTAAACACTGTAATTATGCTTGTTGTGGCTACCAGTGTAAACTGTAAACCAAGTAGTGATGGGGTCATACCTGTAGCCTTTCTGCCATTTCGCCGTTTGTGTTTTCCTATTTGGCATTATATGCAGCAACTCTAGTTTTGGTACAATGACATTCTGGTCATCATCATTATGTACCAGCACCAGCATTTAGGCAGTGGTAGGGTACAGCTTTACAGGTGTTTCTTAGTTTTTTTACAACTCTTTATTCATTGCCTGATTTGTTATGATCTTTTAATTCAATTTTTTCTTTCTTTTAGGAAGGAAACTTCTAACGAACATGATCATTATAATAAGGAAGGAAGCATCTGGGGAAATTTGAAGTCATTTTCTGACAAGATCGTGAACTTTTGGAAGAAGCTATGATTTCAGCTTTGCTGTTTGAAATCTGGCATAGAATTCATTTGTTTTGTAGTACAAGTTTGTTGTAGTCAATTGAAATGATGATTCTTCTAACTCAGCTAGCGTTATCTCGTATGTTTTTCCAGTTTGTAATGCTGGCTGGCCGTGATGACAGCAAATCTTAAAATCCAAAACATCAGATTTGCTGTTTACAGAAATATCTAGGGCCTCTGATATATTTTTCATTTTATCTATTTATAAATGTGACGTCTCTAAAACACCTAAATTTACGAACAGTATTTTATAAATAATTCAATTTAAACTATACTGCATGACAGTATGAATAAAAGCTGCTAAGACCACTTACGAAAATTCATATATAGACTAAGATAACTTTAAATCTTCACTACACAAATCAAAACTGACTAGACCAAAAAAAAAATAATAAAAAAAAACGAAAAAGAAATATACCCACAAACATAACAAATTATTCTTATTCATCATCATCATCTGAATTATCATAAGCCAAGCCCAACAAGCTACCAGGAGTGACATCTGGAATAGGTTTAGAAGGCAGTGAGCCATCAAGCTTTTGTCCCTCAGATTTTCCACCTGTTGAGATTTGTATTGGGGATTGATTCTTTTTATGCACAAGCTTATTATCTGGACTAAGGCTAACACTTCTTATAGGATCGGATGGAGAACTGACTTTAGGTCGTTTTGGTTTTATTTCGATAATGTTCTTCAACAGATCTTGTTGCCTGCACTCAAGAGGATAATGCCAAATTAATGGAATCTTATCAATGCACCAGTGATAATTGGCCAAACCCATCGCTATTAAGCTGCCTATCTGGGTTAATGTTAAGTAGACAAGGAGTCTTTCAGAGCTTTTTTTTTTTTTTTTGAAATAACATTCTACACTTCCAACTGTTTCAACTTATTTGTAATTATTATGTTTAAAGAACCCACATCATATTCACCAAAACCAACACAAGTTTAAAAAAATATGGCAGCACCAGTTAATTAGTTGATCCAAACAGACCCTGATTGGATAATTGGTTTACACTTTACACCAGGTCAGTGTCTCTTGACTCGGAGTTGGTTCGACATTATTTTAATAACACTTAATGATAAATAGAATGCCAAACCAACCCACCCTAATTTCAATTTTTTTATCTTATAGTTTTTCTATTTCTTGAAGATATCTGAACAACTCCCAGGGATTTGAATATTAGCAAATTCTATCCATCAACAACTCAAATTTGGCATACTATCATCATCGGCTTTTGAATAAAAGTACAGCAGTGTAATATACCTGATCCCACTCTTCGGTTTGGGTTCAACACGTAAAGGCAAAGGTACTGCTGCAGGGGTGGAGTCAGCTACCATGGCAGCCTGGTAATATGTAAGTTAAGGAAAAGATATGAAGGAGAAAAAAAAAAGATCAATATAGCACGAAAGATAAAAACAAATAAATATATAATAGCAAAGTAGCTTATAATGATTATCTGGGCAGAACCAGGAGAATCAATCTATTGGGTCAATAAGCATTCAAAGATCTAGAATATGTTTTTTTCTTTTCTTGAGGTAAGTATGAAAGGGACTTAGGATCGATTCTACAAAAACTTTGTAGATAAAAATTAAGGTCAAATTTTCTACACGTAGCAATTTATTTTATAAAAGTTACAAGATATTGTATAAATGTAATAAACTTTCGATGAAAAGATGATGGTCAGTTGAGCCCTTATTTATTGGCATCTCCTGATGATTTTGTAGATTCAGATTATTGGTAACCACACCTAAGTTAGCCCTTATTGGGAGAAAAAAATGACTTTTATTTTTGCATCTGATATCGGTTGTTTGCAAGCAATCCCAAATAGTTAACACCAAGGTTTCATCATTACGATGTCTGAACTTTTCTATGCCAATACCAACAACATCACTCACAATGGGTTCTGTTCACCACCTAAAGTTAAAACCTACATCCTCTCGGTTTAGTTAGTTTTGCGGGGAAAACTGTCAGCATTTGTTAGAACTCCCCTCTAGCATCACATTAAAACAGTTGGATGTCAAAAATTGGGAGCCAGTTGCAAAATACTAAAGTTATTATCTGTTCTTCCACAAAACTGTTATCTGTTAATTGCCAAAAAGAAAGAAAGGATATTTTAAAGGCGGCAAAGGCTCTTTTCTCAGTTCGCCTTAAGAGACGCTCAGCATCTTGCTCAGCCTCCATTTGTTCTTTTAGGTATAGCAAATCATCACTGTCCAGAGCTACATAACAAAGGAGAATTCAAGAACATAAATACAATATAATTGAACAAATAAATAACCATCTAAGAGTGAAATTACCTCCTCGCCCGTGGAGATAGCCCCCACGCTCACCGGCAACCTCTTGCATCTGTTCCAATTCATAGCCCCGAATGGGAGGTGCCATCATCCCTGGGAGGGCATGTTATCAGAACACTAATTTCCTACTTATAGTCTGCCTAATTTTATGTTACTCGGTACAAAATATACATGAAAGATCTTTCTAGTTTACAAACTATCATTTTCTGCATTGGTCCTTGCACAGAAAATAAATTCAAGATGTTTTTTTTTTCTTTTTCTTTTTTTTACAGAGAGCTATCAAAAAATTTAAAATTCCACAATTGTATTTGGTTAAAATAAAAAAATAAGGTAAAAAATGTTAATGGAATCAATCGGAGTAGAAGGTCAGATCGCACTAACCTTTGCAACCATGCGCTGGAAAGTGACGTCTTCATCGTCTATTTTATCTTTACCCTTCCCCCATTTCCTATCTGCAATTTGTCATAGGAGAAATTAGAACTTATAACCTCGTGTCCTTCTCAAAAAAAGAAAACACGAAAACCTTAATAATAAAAAAGAAGGATGAAAAACCTTTGGGATCGGTGAGATTGGTGTACTCCCGAACTTCTCTTCCAGACATAGAACAGATTAGGGAAATTGGTCGGACACGAGAGAGAGAAAAAACCCAACTCTATTTCCCGTTAATGGAAGATGGGAAGAGTTGTTGGTTCGGATTAGGGTTATCGGTATGCTCTAGAAGTCGGATTTGGGAACCGCTTTCACTGGCTTTGTTTGCGCCTCTGGCTCTGCCACCTCATGGGTTCGGTTCTTAGTTCTTTTACCTTTGATTCGGTAAGTATGATCACCGTCCAATATTAATCAAAGCGCACAAGCACCGTCCGTTGATTAAATCGCAGCTCGGTCCCTTGGTCTTAGTGTTCATATCCACAGCCATAGTTTTCTTTTTCTTTTTTTTTTTTTACGAATCCTGCATGAATTTTAGAATTTTCATAAGAAGTTGCATTATATTGATCGCATTTGATCTGAATCTAACGGTCCGAAACAAGGCATAAAATCTGCACCAGTGAAAGTTGTTCGTTCTTTGACTCCTGGGTGTATATAGAAAGTCAAAATGATATTATTTCGGAAGAAAATATTAACAATTTTATTCGTATGCAATGCAGACAATCTTTCTTTTTTCTCTATAATTGTATATATTAATTTTATTCTACTAGCTCAATATGCTATAGATATGACAGATCAACAGTTTTCAGATTGATGTTATCTCAAATTATATACTCCAAACATTTGTATTAATTAACACAAATACTAGTACTTTTCTCACACTATATCAACGTATATAGTATTATTTCGAGTCTATTCTTTCACCGAAAATTATTAAGCACCTTTTCTTTTCTATGATCTAAACGCTTGTTTCCTTCTACGCTAGCAAAATTTTCACTGCCTTGTGCTTAAAGAAGTATGAGAATTCATGAATAACGAATTAGTTGTCAGAAACTTTAACAACTATTAATATGACTTGAAACATTGAAATCCAACACGTAGTAGATACAATAATAATTTCTCATGTCATACATATGAAACATACTAAAATTTAATATAAATTTTACCATTAACAAATGGGTTAAAAATTACAACGATCTTATGAAGAGTCAAAATAGCAACTGGGTGAAAAATCAGAATACGAAAATAAAGCTAATTTTTATTACTATTCCACAGCTGATTGCCAAATCTGAGCTAAAGAATAATCCCTAATCCAAATTAACAACTATTCCTCACACATTCAAATATGACCAACACGTCTACAATTTTTTTCCCCATTTTTAAATTATTTCTTACCTTATTAATTCGAAAAGGCATTGCACAAGTTGTAAAACTAATCTGGACAAAATTCAACTATGTTATACGTCCTGGAAAAATTATCACAGCGTCCTTTTTTTTCCTTCCTACCTTCTCTCTTTCCCTTTTCTTTTCTTTCTTTTGGCTTTTTCTTTATCTGACAAGTTGAAGGCACTACTACTTGGTAAGGTTTGAGATATATTGGGTGAAAATATCACCAAATTCTCGCACATTAGATTCATTCAGCCAGATGAACATGAGAGAACTACAAATATCTCAACCACCCAAAATTACCGCAAAATTCCCTCTTCTAATTCACAAAAATTCAAAAACCTATAGCAAATGCTCAATTGCCAAAAAGAATCTTATATCATGTCTTCAATTTGTCCAGTGACTTCCTCAAGCAATGTACCTAGGTACTGTCTCTTTCTTCTGTGTCAGATTCAGAATCATCTACCATCTTCTCAACATCATCAATATCAGACAATGTGTGAATGCGAAGAGAATCTGCATCCTCACTATTGAAAAAATAATAGTATACAGGATTAACAGTGCATAATTTATAGTAAAAGTTGAAAAAAGAATTAGTTAAGTTTAACAATCAGTCATACTCTGTGACACCAAAAATGTCTTTAATGATTAACGAGCTATCCCTCGAGCAGAACTCAGGAAGCTAGACAAAGATTTGAAATATCAATTAGCATCTAATTTGACTATGAAAGTGAAATAACATAAGAGACAGAATTTCCCACAAAAGGAGGACAAATAAGAGCATACCTCAGCTAAATAGAGGATTTTTCCAAACAGTGCTTGAACAGCAAGCTTTCTCTTAAAACCTTTTTCAGTGAAACCCGAAATGTCCATAACCACAGGACCTGACAGTGCATTACCAATACAGCCAAATCAGCATTAAACTCGAACAAAAAGAGAAATATTTGCAAACAGTGGTAACTTTTCGTGTGGGTTTATCCCCTGATTGGTATAATTCAATTTTTTAAAGTTCAGTATTAAATCTGATTTAATGGGGGAGTCAAACAAATTAATCATCTTCTTCATTTATAAATACTTCCATTACAATCTTTAAAACTCATGTTGCACAGTTAACTGTTCCAATAGTGTGTGCACTCCAAACCTGCATCACTATTAAATATAAATATAGTGCACCTATTGTCATTTTTCCAAAAATCTAAGGCAAACACTGTTTCTCTTTTTTCTTTTTTCTTTTTTCTTTTTTTTGGGGGGGGTAAAGAAAGACTACTGTTTAAATTATAGTACAAATCTACCAGAATATGAAGTGATACCTTTTTCCTTCACAATCCGCCTTGAAATCTCATTCAAAATTTCAGCTACTTCAGCATCTGGCAACATGGATTCTTTCCTGAAGTGTATTAGATCCACAACCATATCTGGGTTAAAGGGTTTTTCATTCAAAGCATATCTAATGTACTTCCTCAATATTTCATCCATGCTAAAACCTGTCTGAATAGGAAAAGGAAGTCACCACCAATTAGGGATAATAGTAAGTTAGTAGGTTCAATAATAAACGAGAAAAATGAGCAACTTATACACAGTACCTTTTTTCCAAGCCCCTGGAGAGCTGAATTAGACACTGCCTCTTTACCCTTTGAAAATAACTCATCTATGGATTTCAACAACAGCACATTTTTATTCACCTACAAAAAATTGGTCCTCCATGATCAAGCTTATAAATGCATATTGAATATTAAATCCAAGAATTAAAAAGAGGATTAATATTTAATACTGATAGATAAATTGACCAACCAGTCTCTTGCGCTTGGCATTAGGAGAGGTGAACTTGCGCACCGTCTTTACAAATGCAATAACAAATGTCACTCCCACATAAGTCAGTGGAACAGCCAAGAGCCAAGGCACTGGACTCTGACCGACTCTCGGTCCGGGAATTGCCTGAGTGACAGTTCCAGTGAACTCGACCAAGTCGAGAGCTTTCTCCTGTATCCACGGCAACTCCTCTTCGACCTCCACCTCTTCCTCTTCCAATTTTGAAAGGGTTTGCTTTTGAGTATTGGATTGTACGGAAGGGGTGGTCTGTTTGGCTTTGGCGCGTGTGAGATGGAGAGGGAAATGCTTACGGGGAGGGAGGTAGGGTAAGGAGTTGAGATTTTGGCGGAGTGTTGGTCTGATGGCGGGAATAAGGCGGAGATGGGAGGTTGTAGTGGTGGTGGAAGCCATAGTAGGTGGTGGAGTTGCTTTCTAGGGTTTATCTGAGGAAGAAGGTGATAGGCTCGCCGAAATCGAAAGAAAAGAATAGTGGAAATTGGGCTTAAAGTCCATATAGTCGTTTGAAGAGTGAAATAGTTATCGGAGCTGATATGCAGTCAGTGTCAGACTGTCAGTCCCTAAGCCGGAAAAATTAAAACTAAGTTGACTCGAATTTCGATAATAATTATAAAGGAAATTAAAATTTTAAAAATAACGTTGTTGGATCGGCATCCGGATTGACGATATAAAAAAATACTTGGATAATAATTATAAAGGAAATTAAAATTTTAAAAATAACGTTGTTGGATCGGCATCCGAATTGACGATATAAAAAAAATACTTGGATCGACATCTTGGATGACGATCTAAACTTGGAATCGGCAACCGGAACGACGATCCAAGGCAAAATGCAAAAAAGTGATTTGACTCCCATTTTTTTATTAAACCAAATCATAACGGCTCAAATTTGAAGAGTACAAATTTAGAAAAAAAAAAGTAGAGTAAACTCTTTTTATTATTCTGGTTTCATTGATATCTTGGAGCAAGTACAGAGTAAACTTCTTCTTACCTTTCTCTTCTTTCCTCTAAATTTTGCTTCTCTGTCTACTCTAGAAAGGATGAATGGAAGAGGATGAAAAAGAAGGTGAACTATTTTATTTTCTGTCCAAGATCATTATCCTGCTCCAGAAATCTAAATTTGAAGGAAAGTCAAGGAGAATGAGGGAGAATAAAGTTTAACTCTTTTGTAAAACCAAGAAGAGAGGTGCACTTGTGATTACACCTAAATTTCCGATGTACTCCTCATCTCTTCCCACCTCTTCCTTTTCTTTTTCCTACCAAATTGTGGAGCAGACCCTTAAATCAATCAAGCAATTAGATCTAAAAATAGAAAGCGACGCGCTGTCAAAAATGAAAAGCACACTAGCGCTCTCACGCGCCTCCTCTCCGCTCATCTCTCCTTTGTTCCCACGCGCCTTCTCTCCGTTCACCCCCCTCTGTTCCCACGCGCCTCCCCTCTGGTCACCCCATATGTCCAGTCGTGCCTCCCCGCTCATCCCCTATTCCGACGCGCTCTCTTCCGCTCACCCCTTTTCTAGTCCGACGTTCCACCCCTCTGCTCAGCCTCCTTCTGGTTCGACGTGCCCTACGCTTCCCTTCTGTTCCTATCGCGCCTCTCTGTGCCACCTCGTGCCACCTACAAAGATACTCCCTCATAACTAGTTACTCCCAAATACATATTATTTTCTTCTTTTATTGTATTTAATTACTCCCTAATAAAAGGTAATTACTTACTCTTTTATTCTTGATAAATACTCTCTATTACTATTTTAGTTACTCTCTTGTACTCCTTATTTACTCTCCTTATTGTATATAATTACTCCCTAATAAAAGGTATATATGTAGTTATTACTTACTCCCTTATTCTTAATAAATACTCTTTTTTAATATTTTAGTTACTCCCATGTACTCGTTATTTACTCTTCTTATTGTGTTTAATTACTCCCTAATAAAAAGTACACAAAGAGTTATTACTTACTCCCTTATTTTTTATAAATACTCCCTATTACTATTTTAGTTACTCCCTGTACTCGTTATTTACTCCCCTTATTGTGTATAATTACTTTATCTCTTATTCTTGATAAATACTCTGTTTTCATCTTATTAGTTACTCCTTTACAAAAATTATATACTCCCTTTATGGTAATTATATACTCCCTTACCAATAATTACCAATAAATTTATTAGATACTCCCTTGTAAATAATAATTATTTACTCTCTTATATATATTTAATTAGTTCCAACTCGTAGCAAAACCATAATTAAAAATGTATTTTCTCTTTTCATCCTTCTCTCCTTCTTCCTATACCAGATTCGATCATCTTGCTTTTCCACTCTACTCGCAAGGTAAGTACCTCATCGGATTGAAAAGGTGGAATGTGTCAGATTGAGAGGTGAGGAGGTAGAGAGAAAAAGAGAGGCGCGAGTCGGAGAAAGAGAAGAATACGCGTCAGGAGAGGGAGAGGAGAGGGGAGGCGAGGGTCAAGGGATCACGTGAGGGGAGGGAGAGGTGAAGGGAGCGTGTGAGGGTAGGATGAGGGTAACGGAAAAGCGCTGCGTGAAGGTGAGGTTGAGGAGAGCGTGTGAGGGGAGGAAGAGGGTGTAGAAAAAGAGTTGCGTGAAGATGAGGGTGAGGGGAGCGCATGAGGGGAGTGTCGCGGGTGAGTTTGATCGTTTCGTCACGTGAGAGAGGAGGGAGCACTCCTTTTGATTGCTTGGTTACTTGACTCTTAATTGTATAGTGTTCGAAAAAATGCATAATTTGAGTCCTGATTGATCGTAGTCGTTTATAATTTTAAAATTTTGAAAGAACCGTTTATTTTCCAGTCCATATAGAAATCAGAAATTGGTCTGATGCAGAATTTACCTAATGATTTACTTCTTTCTTCTTCTCAAATGAAAGTACTTATTTCTTTCATTAACTTCCTTGACCTTTCAAATTTAGAAATCAGAAACAAAATTAATAAGATGGGATTTGGCCTCTCATCCAACTAACCCGGTAGCAGCAGTAAACTAGAAAAGAACTGGGACTCTGGGAGGGAGTCCGGAAGCTTTTATGCAATGGAATGCACCTCTTAAATATGAAGGGATCTCCTTTTGCTTCCATTACAAAATAAGTCGAGTCTTTTACGAGTATAATTTTTCTCACACAGTTGAAATTTTCAAAGTCTCCAAGATTTACTTTATATCTATATTATTTATAAAAGCATCCATAAAAAGATCATAATAATTTCACTTTATTACTACTTATAAAAGCACCCATAAAAATATCAAAATAATTTCACTAAAAAGGGTGAAAACAATTGTTATATCAATTATGGATAATTGATTATGTGATCTGATCTGATGTGTGGTCTGTATAAATATTGATTTCATATTCAACATATAAAAAGGTCAGATCATTTGACAAAAAAAGAGTTAGGTGGTGTTTGAATAATTTATTTTTTTGGAAAAATATCCACTTGTATTACTGAAATATTCAACCAAATATTTTTATTGTCTAACCTTATTTGTTTTTTTTATTTGCCCACGTATTTGTCACATTAGGTAATTAGGATCCGGAGCTGATATGGGACATCATGGGAATATGACATCCCATGACATCCCACGCCAACCTGGCCCAAATACAGGCACGCTGGCCCAAAATAGAGGATCGCTAAACTTTCAGCGCGATTCAGCGACGCTGACGTCACTCAAAAAGTGGGAGTACTTAAATTAGTGTAAAGAAGTATATAAATATGTTTTCTTATAAAATAAAAAAAATATATATTATTAATATATCAAATTCTGCCATCTGGAGCTAACAATTGGAAATAGAAGGAAGTAAATAATTCTCTATAAGAGAGTATATACTTCTACATATAGAATGCAAAATTAGCATTTAAAAAAGCAGACAAAAAATGTGCAAAATCAAATTTGAAAATATTAAGGAAGTATATACTTTTTCTGAATGGAGTACATAATTTTCCATAGGGAAGTATATAATGTTTGGTAAAAACGTTCAAATAAGCATTCAATATATGAATTTGAAAATAAGAATAATCATATAAAAATTGAACTATTAAGGGAGTAAATAATTTTCCGTAAGGGAGTATATACATCTACATACGGAATAGAAAATTAGCATTTAAAAAGCTGACAAAAAATATGCAAAAATCAAATTTGAATTTGAAAATAAGAATAATCCTATAAAAATTGAAATATTAAGAGAGTAAATAATTCTACGTATGGGAGTATATACATCTACATATGGAATACAAAATTAGCATTTAAAAGCAGACAAAAAATATGCAAATAAGAATTGAAAATATTAAGTATATACTTCTTCTGAGAGGAGTACATACTTCTTCTAAGAGGAATACATATTTTTCCATACGAGATTATATAATTTTTGGTCAAAACGTTCAAATAAGCATTTAATATTTCAATTTGAAAATAAGAATAATCAAATAAAAATTGAAATATTAAGGAAGTAAATACTTCTCCATATTGAATACCAAATTAGCATTTAATGAGCAGACAAATTGTGCAAATAAGAATTCAATACAATAACAGAGTATATAATTCTTAAAAAGGGAGTATAAACTTTTCATCCAACCATGTTTAAATAAAAGTTATTCCCCAAACGAAATTCACTCAACAAAAAACAAACAACACAAATTAAGTTATACTCAACGACAAAGTTTTGTAATCTTCTCAGTCAACCACCAAGTTCAACTTTCTGCCACAAGATCAAAGAGAACACACTCACTTGCAGATCTAAATTTCAGCTTCACCTCATTAATAGGATCTAGTAGTAGCCGGTAAGCAACAACACGTTTATCATCACTACCATTATTCTGCAAAACATAGAATAGTACAATGTTAGAACAAACACAACTGTCAGGTTCTTGATATGTACTCCGTTGTTAGATATTATTTATTCCCTTATCATATGTTTTGTACTCCTTTAAGATTATACTAAAATACCAAACACACATGTCAGGTTTTTGATATGTACTCCCTTGTTAGATATTATTTACTCCCTTATCTTATATTTTGTACTCCTTTCAGATTATGCTAAAATACCAAACACACCTGCCAGATTCTTGATATGTACTCCCTTGTTAGATATTATTTACTCTCTTATGCTATATTTTGTACTCCTTTAAGATTATGCTAAAATACCAAATACATATGCCAGGTTCTTGATATGTACTCAATTGTTAGATATTATTTACTCCCTTATCTTATATTTTGTACTCCTTTAAGCCTATATTAGAACAACAAACAAAAACTCTAAGATGTGAACAACCGAAAAAAATTAGCGAACAAAACCAAGATCCGTGGGACTCATGTGGGATAAGCAGGTTTAATGGGCCTCAACGACACGAGCCCGTTGGGAACAAAACCAAAAATTAGCGATGAATTTGAGCGAAAAGAGAAATTTTCGCTAGAGAGAGGAGGAGAGAATCACCATCGAAGAGAGAGAAAGAAAGATTTGATTATGACGGGACCAAACCTATTTAAAATTGATAAAAACGATTGCTCACGTGGGACTCATGTGGGATAAGCAGGTTTAATGGGCCTCAGCGACACGAGCCCGTTGGGATGGCACGGGATGTCATAGATTAGGATGGTACTTAGTATTTCCGATTAGGATCTACTGCATTACGAAGTTGCCCCAGAGAGTTTATACCTCTTAGATAGAATTGCTTACATTTATTGGATCTTTTATTTAAAAAAAAAATAATTACAATTAAGAAAGGTGCCAAGCTCCTGGTCTTATGCATTGACGTGTCAAAAAATGTTGGTCTTCCATTTATTTTCAAGTCATTTCTCATTAACGAGCGACAAAATAGCAGCTGATCCTTTGGTCAGGCTGGCTAAATGCATTTCACGTTGCACGGGAGAGGACGTTTTTGGTAATCAGATTATTGTTTATTTTTCGTTATATATATGGTTTATGCAAGCACATAGAGGACCCACCATCCGAGTTATAAACTGAGTACCAGAGCTGACAACTCCAATACATCGAATTCTTTAAACCCAAAAATGGCAAAAAATATCCGAAATCAGATAACCTGATAATGACCTAAAGCAAGACGACTACAAACGACCAAACTGGACTTAAAACCGACCCCATCTGTGAGATTGCCTGCCTGGGAATACAACATTGTTGATGGTATGAACTCTGCTCCTCAGATTGTGCAGGCTGGTCCACATTCCAACTGATAAAGAGGACTTGAAAAAAGCTTTTGTTTTGATACTAGCTTCATCCAAAACAACATGATTATGCAGTATACTTCTACTGATCCGGATAACAAACGAGTGAAGAAAGCCTAAAACAAATTTTGATTTGGACAAAGGCAGAGAGCTCAATCAGACAGGATTAATGGCTAAAGTTGAGTATCAGGTCTGGTTTGGCTAACATTGTGCCAATTCACAATTTCTTTATACATCACATAATAACAGTAAATAACAACAGCAGGAAAAAGGATTCTGCACCAACCAGAGCTTTACCGGCTTAACATTTGATTACATACAAATAATTATTTCATCCTATGTGTTGCTAGAAAGCAACAAAAATTGTAAATGATCAGTAAAATATAGCTAGTTCAAAATATTCTGAATAGCCCTACCTTTTGGCTTAAAAGATCAAAGGGGAAAAACTATTCAGATCTTAGATTTGGGTGGTGGTGTTTCTCTTGCCCAGGTAGGAGCTTTTATATATCTTTCGCTAACAATAATCTCTTCTTCTTTATCATTTTCTTCACCTAAAACATCCTTTGAAAATGCATTAGGATTTCCTTTGATGCAGTTCTGCAAGGCTATGAACGGATTAACACAGTCTGAACCCTGCAAAACCCCAATTAAATCTTAAATATAAATGATGTATATTACATAAGAGCTACATGAAGATATGACAGTCATGATCGGCATAGGTTGTCAGTACTAAATGGTGCTTGCCTGCTACAAGAAATGTCTTTTCTAGATTGTTTTCGAGGTCATACAGAAACCAACTAATATTTGGATCAAGTACTTACTTTCTCCTCAGCAGTGCTTCTAAGAAAACAAGAAAATGCATCAGTAAATTGGGTCCCACAAGGACCACTTCTTAGGCTGGCTACACAAGGGCACTCCAGTGCTCTTTGAACCTTCTCATCCATCGACTGTCAAAAAAAAATGAACAACAATGTCATCACAGGCTCAAAGTTCAAATATAAAATATTCAAACTTCTAAATTTCAGGAGGAGAAAAAAGGAAAAGAAAAGAAAACATACAAGCTCCTTTCCATCCTTGTCGAAAGCCATGGCTTCTGTTGCATAAAAACAGTGAATAACTATCAATGATATTGTTATCAGAAATTGTATTACAACGAGAAATACGAAGTAAGAAAATTGAAGCAGAAACCTTTGAAACAGTTACTTCATGTGCATGTTTCAAGGATGAATTGGCGAATTGCAACAACACAAGAGAAAAAGGGCACAGAACAGATAAGTACTTGTATTCCCACAATAATGTATATGCCTACTTTAATATATACCCAAATCGACTCTCCTTTTTTTCATTTATGAAGATCGATATTTTTTTATTATGAAAAGATAGAGGTCTAGATACTGCAGAGTGATATTTAACAAACAAAATCAGATCAATTTGCCTACTAGTTTGACAAGAGATATTTAATAAAAAAAAAGAGAGAAGGATGTAGTTTTCCAAGGAAAAAGCTACAAGCGGAGGTAGCCTCTGTGCTTCTTCAATTAAAACTGTAGGTGTTCGAAGACATGAATTCCTTCTTAGGCTGTGCTCCAGAACGCGAAAGCAAAGGGGAGACTAGGCGAGAGGAGATTAGGGGTGCCCGGTGAGCTCACCCCCAAATCGGGGATTAGCGACAGCGAGTAAAGTCTTCGTAGATCTGTCTCTTATCTCACTTCGTCTCATCCCTTTTCATCCCGTCTCATCCTTCGTTGTGGAGCGAGTAAACTCGCTCGCGCAGGGTCGGAAATCAATTTGTCACCTCGTCTCCCCTAATCTCATCCCCACCTTCGCGTTCTGGAGCACAGCCTTACACATGATGTTCTTATGGTTTCAAGCTAATATATGATATATCTCAATTTGCAGTGGTACAGGTAATACTTCGAAAAATTACAGGGATATATACAGTACTTTATCTTTACTTTGTGATTAACCATTTACTAAAGAGTAAACGTTAAAATTTGGGTAACTTCTGCAATATTTGTTCTGCTACTCTCAAAATGCTCAGAAATCAGCAAGAATTTACAGCCCAAATTTCAGTATCACAAAATGCAACTTCACAGGAATGATCTTAATTTGTAAAATATAGTCACGTGCACTCGATCCAGCCATGATACACTAATTTTAGTGACTCCGATGGCAACAATTAACAACAAATCATACCAGACAAAGTGAGAAAGATCATTACATACCTTCTGCTAAAGCCTCCATTATGGGTGCGGGTTGAGTGGCAAGATGATCTAGGCCTGAATTTGGAGAGAAACTGGAACTGTTTGCTTTTTTATCTTCGACGGGAGGCGGCGGAGTTGAATGCGAAGTAAGACGGGTCGCACTTTTCCCTCGAGGCTTTTTTTATTTTTCTTTTTTTGTTTCCGTTTAGTTTCTTGGAATACTGTTTTCCTGGGGAAGACCTGTAACTGTGTAATCGGTCAGTTCTGTTCGACCGAATTAAATCATCCGAACTAAGTTTTATCCCGGTTTTTGAGTAATGCTGGAGTGAAATGTATTCGACAATTGAACTCGTTAAATTTATCAAATTTCAATTTTTCGAACCGTTTAATTTATTCTTCATAATAAATTTTTTTTTTTTGAGATCAGGTATGTTTGACAAATTCATGAACTAGAACAAATCCAGTTTCATAAATTTGTGAGAACTAAGAACAAGGATATGCTCCTTGTTTATGTCTTGTTTGGATTTATGAAAACTAAAAATAAGGGTTTATTCTTTATTTGTGGAAGGTAACAAACATACTTCAAATTTTATATTTTTTTCAATTTTTTGTACTATTTATTTTGAATTTTAGAAAATCTTCAATCTAATTAATTATGAAGCTCCAATTTTAAAAAATTCGAAAAAAATAATTAAGAAATTAAAAAAAAAACTTAAATCCCAAGTCGACATGAATATAATTAAATTAATTTGAACGGATATTTTTTGAAATATAATCACAAAAATCTAGAGTTAGCCGATGCCGTCATTCCTCGGATAATTAAAAAACATTGTTATTGGACATTCCATATAAGTTCCAGGAGCGGTTTTTTAAAAATAGGAAATAAATAGTAAAAATTTGGATGTCAATTCTGCTAATACATTTGCCAATTGTTTGGCTGTGATTTAGGACAGTGGCCTCTGACATATCTAGGCATCCCTGTCCATTGGAAAAAATGTAGTAAAAAAGATTGGGAGCCCATTGTAAATAGATGTTTGAATAGGTTACAAGGGTGGAAAGGGGCTTTGCTTTCTTATGGGGGGAAATTAGTACTCTTAAATAGTGTTTTATCCTCCCTCCCCGCTTATATGATGGCTTTTCATTTGATGCCTCGTAATGTGAGAAAACAAATTGACAAAATTAGACGTAAATTTTTTTGGAACTCTGGTGATAGACAAAGGTATCACTTATGTAGATGGGATGTCATGTGCAGACCTAAAGATCGAGGGGGGCTTGGTATTGTAGATTTAGAACACATGAATATGCCCTTGCTTTGTAGATGGATGTGGAAACTTAAGGACCCTAATTGTAGGGGTTGGTGGAAAAACATTCTTTTATCCAAATATAAAAACTCTAGTTCTCCCCATAAATGGTCCCCCTTCTAGAAAAGTATCAAGCAATTTGAGCAGATTGTAAATATTAATAGAAAAATTAAGGTAGGAAATGGTAACGAGACTTTGTTTTGGAGTGACAATTGGATAGGGGATGTGTCGTTGAGCATTGAGTTTGCACCTCTTTTTAACATATGCTCTAACAGATTGATTACTGTCTCTCTGAAACAATTAGGTCAAACTTAGGGAATATAACTTTTCGAAAGAATCTGTCTTTGGTTCAGTTACAGTTGTTTTTAAGGTTGCAGAGTTATGTCCACACTGCCCCTCAGTTGTGTGAGGATAACGATGAGGTGTCTTGACAAGGCAGAAAAGACAAACCAACCAACAAAGATTTTTATAATTGGATTGATGATAGAGGGATCATAGATAGGTCTTGTGAGGATATCTGGCACCTTAAAGTTCCTTTGAAAATCAAGATTTTTCTGTGGTTGTTGAGTAAAAGGAAATTACTAACTAAAGATCACCTTTTACAGAGAGGTTGGGTAGGTGATGGAAATTGTGTCTATTGTGACAAAGCAGAGCATATTGATCATCTTTTCTTTGACTGTAGTCATACTAAGGAGGTCTAGAAATGGGCGTTGGAAACTTTCAACTGCTCTATTTTACCAAAAAAATTGGAGGACTTAGATGGTCTTATTAGACAATTTCAGGGGCTCAAAAGAGATTTTCTTAAAATTTTGATTGCAGTTGTTTGTTGGGTTTGTTGGTTGGAACAAAATAAATATTATTTTCAACAATCAACTCTTATAACGTTTGGTGTGTATTGTCAAAGAGTTAAATCCATTGTTTACTGTTGGGCTGATAATTGGTCAACAGGACTGAAGGAGCAGATGAAACAATGGTTGGAGGAGGATGGACATGGCTCACAATCTCTTCACTTGCCTGAATGGATGGAAGAAATGCAAGGGGATGTGGAAGAATGGATGGAAGACATCTCTGACGAAGGATGGATGATGACAACTTAAGCGGTTGGAGGAGCAGCTTAAAATAGTACCTGGATTCTTTTGTAAAAGTTTTTACTGATGGGCTGTGTTGTTTTAGATTGTTGATTGTAATTTAGATGTGTTTGCTATTCTATTGTACATGCAATGCAGGGCAAATCACTTTTGTTTTTTTTTCGGTAGATGGGTGTTATTCATCATAGGTAGGTTTATTGCATATGGGCCTGTGATATAGGGCTAGTGCTTATTTGTACCGGGTTGGTGTTGTATTGGAATGATCTTCTCAAACTGTGTATCAGGCTTCTCTTTTAATAAAAGCGAAGTGGTAGGGGAAAACCCTACTTAGTTCCAAAAAAAAAAGTAAAATTTTTTTAAAAAATGTAAAATTTGGTTTCATACAAGTTTTTAATATAAAGAATCAATCTAACGGTTTGGATCGATGATTTGAAATTTGGTTATGCGAATACGATCATGTAGGACATTCCTCTCTCTCTCTCTCTCTCTCTCTATCTATATATATATATATATATAGGATTGCTAAAATGCTATGCATAGCACGGATGCCCTTCATTACATTTTTTTACTATTTTTATCAAATTTTTTAAAATACTTAATCTAATAAATTCTGGACCCTTCAATAACAGTGATTTTAAAAAATCAGAGAAAAATAGTAAAAAATTTTTAAAAATATATAAAATTTGGTTTCTAATAAGATTTCAATATGAAAAAGATAATGAACGGTTTGGATCGGTTGTTCGAAGCATGAAATTCAAGAACGAATTCGTAGCACGAAAGACATCCGTACTATGCATAGCATTTTAGCAATCCTCTCTCTCTCTCTCTCTATATATATAGTTTAGCTACGGTGAGTCGCGACCAAAACTCTTAGATCTAGATCAAAATGACCGATCCAAACCGTCCAATATGATCTCCCTATTGAAATCTCCGTGCAAACCAAATTTTTTTTTTTTCGAAATTTTTAAGTATTTTTTTCGGATTTTTAAAAACTGATGTTTTTGAATGGTTCAGAACCAATTAGATTAACGATTTTCTAAAATTGCAAAAAAATACTTAAAAATTTCGAAAAAATGAAAAATTCGGTCTACATGGAGATTTCAATAGGGAGATCATATTGGACGGTTTGGATCGGTCATTTTGATCTAGATCTAGGAGTATTGGTCGCAACTCACCGGAGGGTCCGTGAGTCGCGACTCACCGTAGCTAAACTCTATATATATATATATATATTCATAGAAAAATTACTCATTTAAATATATGTGCGTCCATTTAAATGCACATTTTGTGTATGTATGTAAAATTTGGTTTTTCTAAAAAGTCAGAATAAAATTGGAATGTCGAAATATGAATTTAAATACATTCTCCACATTACTTCACGAAATTTATTTGACATTTCAAATAATAAATATTTTTATGCTTGAATATGAAAGTTCATGAGGTATTATGATGCGTAGATTTTTCTTTTCTTTACATTATGGTCTTGTTTGTCAATTTGA
Source organism: Rhynchospora pubera (assembly GCA_028095005.1). Classification (NCBI taxonomy): domain Eukaryota; kingdom Viridiplantae; phylum Streptophyta; class Magnoliopsida; order Poales; family Cyperaceae; genus Rhynchospora; species Rhynchospora pubera. Next base: position 55,754,136 of record CM051462.1, read on the forward strand.
CAGAATTTCGATGAACAATGACTTTCTTAAAAAAAGAAGCATATATACGAAGCCGGAGGAACTTATGGTATTATATCATTTGCAAAGATCATATACATAAATATATTTTTTTAGAAAAAAAGATCACATATAATCGTACATCATTATCTTGTGTAGTTGTGTAGTATGATGAAACAGAACCAAAGTTATTTCTTTAATATAATATACAATAATAAAATAATACAACTGAAACACCTGTAAAGAAAAGCGTGGTTCGTTTTGGATTCTTAACTTGCGCACATGTTCATCTCGTTCAAAATTTGCGCAAAAAAATACAATCAAAGCCAAGTCCCCATTGGTCGGCGCGCCTAATTAATCAAAGCGCACCTTCTGGAGTAAGAAGTTCTAAGAACTAAGAACTGAGCAATGAGTGGATTGGAGATGGAAAGCAGTTCCAAACCGAAACGAAGCATCGGCGTATTTGAGCGCCTTTCGAAGGATAAACCCTTGAAATCTTTCCTCTCCTCAATCGGCCGCCGGCGATCGCCCGAATCCGATACCTCCGCCGATGATTGCTCCTGTGTCTCCGACCTCTCTCCTGTCGCCAAGTCCGTCGTCTCCCGCTGCGCACGGTACTCAATTTGTGTTATTCTCTTGTATTTATTTTTGCTCTGATAAAAATGATGAACTGTTGCTTGATTTTAGGATTCTGGAACTACCAGCGGCACAAATTGAGAAAGATTTCCAGACTGATGTGGCTGATTATCCCAAGCAAAGGGGCTTGTATGCCCGAGAGTATTTACAATACTGTTGCCATAAGACTCTTCATGTGTTGATCAATCGCCATAATTACTTGGCAGATAAGGATTTCAGGTCCTTAACTTATGATATGATGTTGGCTTGGCAAGACCACTCCACTGAAAATCAGTTATTACCCAATGTGAGTCCACTCAAATTATACACGTCGCGCCTATTACTTGTAAAAAAAAAGAAGAAGAATAGTACTTTATTTGTTTTTATACCTTATGAGTAGGAGAAGGCTCAGTCAAATTCATTGAAGGTTGAGGATCAGAATGACGGGTCCCTTTTTTATGAAGATTCAACAGCTTTAGCTGTTCAAGTAAGTTCACCTTCATTTATCTAAGAAAAATAATGGCATTATTTTTTTCCTTATTGAAGAAAGCTCTTAACTTGTACTGTTTCTCAGTAGGTTGATACCAAGAAAACTGTTGGCTTGAGGGCCTTTTCTAAAATTGCACCTTGCAGTCCATTTATAGCTGATTTTGTAACTATAAATAATATATTTGATATGCTCACGACTTCATCAGCCGGCTCGCTCCATTTTCTTATCTATGACAAGTACCTCAAAACCCTTGACAAGTATGCAACTTACTTTCCTTTTTGCACGACTCATTATCTTCTCCAACATAAGTATTCTCGCCTTCTCGGTGAGTGTATTGAATTATGTCTAATTTGCATGTAGAATTCTGAAATCTGCTAAAAATTACATGAGCTCGCAATTTGCTATAAGACTTAACCTTTCTGATGGCGAGATTATTTTGGCGGTAGAAGGAAACACACCTCTTAATCCTGTATTAAAGCACGAGGGGATAACTGCATGGCCTGGTATTATCTTTATTTGGAAAAATAAAAAAGCACATAAAGCTTCAAACTCAGAAACAAGATTTACCTAATTGATTTGTTTCCTTTCAATCTCAATTTGACAGGGAGACTCACAATAACAACACATGCTCTCTATTTCGAGTCATTGCGGATAGGTAAGAACAATGCTAGGTTAGTGAAGTATGATCTATCTGGTGACTTGAAGCAAGTGGTAAAACGTGAATTGACTGGACCGCTTGGTGCACGCCTTTTTGATAGAGCTGTCATGTACAGCTCGACCTCCTTGTAAGTTTGCGTGAAATTTCCTTGATGTTCCTCAAGCGTCTTTCCTTTTCTTTTAATTAATTTGGTCTTTAATTGGAGTAGAAGCAAGCGTCACTTTATAACCCTAGTTCCACTGGGGAACTGAAATTTGCTAATTCATGTTAAATATGGGGATACTGCTCAATCTAAACCCAGCTGGTTAAATTACAATTCAGTCTGAGGTTTTGCTACAAATCGCATGTTGCCTCACAATGAATATTTCCTTCGTTCCTCCTTATTCTCTGGCTTTGAACAGCTTTAACATTTTCAATTTTTGTTTTCAGAAAAGAGCCAGTTTACTTTGAGTTTCCCGAACTAAGAGGCCACTCAAGGAGAGACTACTGCTCGGAGATAATCCATGAAATCTTACAAGCACATATCTTTATTAGGCAGTTCAACCTTGAAGAAACTGAAAGAGGAGAGGCTCTTTCAAAGGCAACAATTTCCATCTTTCGGTACATTGCAATAAGAGAGGCATTGCATACCATCCCATCAAATTTAAAAACCACCCTACCGTTTAACTTAGCAAACCGCCTTCCCAGAGAAGAAGTGATTTTAGAAGCTCTATTTAATTACTTCAAGGCTTGTCCTTCACCATTTTTCCTGCATGCACTAGGTAAATTGGGTTTTACATCTGAGAGGAGTACAGATGGTTGCCTCTGTTGCTTTGGTTTGCCAAAATCTTTAGAAACGGCTTTAGAAGAATCATTTGATGATTCAGAAAAGACCAAGGCTGCCTCTGCAACTGTAGATCTGGTTAAAGCAGAAGGGCTGGATGCAAACATTACCATGATGAAGGTATTACTTTCGAATGTTCACTGTTTTCATAACTTAGCCCTCATCCACAATTCAACGTGTAATACTTGTTCTATGATGCTGAAGAGGGTGTTTTTCTGATATATTTATATCTTTTCCAAAGATGACAGTAGCAGTACTATTTTTGTTGGAAACCTACTGTTAGCTGTTTGTTTAATACTTATAATATTGTCTAAAGTCTAAAGTCTAAAGTCTAAGCCTTTTATCCCAAACAAGTTGGGGTAGGCTAGAAATGACACCCCGACCCTGGTCATTTCTTGTATATATGGCTGAGTTTTTACGCTGGCTCGCCAAGCCTATCGCAAGCATGCGGGCTTGAACCCTAGACCTTTTAGAAGAGATCCAAGTGCTCTTACCACCTGAGCTACTAGACCACACGCAAATACAAGTCTAAAGTCTAAGCCTTTTATCCCAAACAAGTTGGGGTAGGCTAGAAATGACACCCCGACCCTGGTCATTTCTTGTATATATGGCTGAGTTTTTACGTTGGCTTGCCAAGCCTATCGCAAGCATGCGGGCTTGAACCTTGGATCTCTTAGTAGAGAGCCAAGTGCTCTTACCACCTGAGCTACTAGACCACATGCAGGAGTTAATGTACTATTATATTGGATAAAAAAAAATCAGAATTATGATAATAATAATTGTACTATTATATTGCAGGAGTTAATGTTTCCTGTGATCAAAGCCGGCAAAGTGATATTTTCTATCATAAACTGGGATGATCCTTGGAAATCAACACTCTTCTTGGTTTTGGTACTCTATCTCATTCAAAGGTAATTCCTATTTCTGTATCTCAACTTAAATACTGTTTCCACGGTAAAAGTCTTACCTGCCTATTGTTCTTCTCGTGCTTCTTCTAGAGGGTGGTTCTACTACATTGTACCGATTTCCTTCATATTCTTTGCTGCCTACCTGATGTGGCACAAATTACAAAGCAAGGGAGAATCATTGGATGCTTTGAAAATACAAGTTCCTTCCAGTAAGAATGCTGTTGAGCAAATCATCATATTACAGGATTCTATTTCAAGAGTAGATGACATAGTGAAGGAAGTGAACATTACTCTTCTAAAACTAAGAGCTCTACTCGTTGTTGGAGTTCCCAAGGTTTGTTGTACTGTACTGTTTAAAATTTGGTACCAATACTGGTTCTAAGTACCATGTGTTAACATCTCTCTTCTGGTTTTTAGGCAACTGAAATGGTTGTATTGGCTTTGTTTGTGCTTGCTGGACTTCTTATCTTCATTCCTATAGAGCATCTGGTGCTGTTTCAAGTTGTTGAGACATTAACAAGGGAGATGCCACTCAGAAAAAAGACTACTGACAAGGTTAGGAGGAGGTTTAGAGATTGGTGGGCTCGGATTCCAGTGGCACCTGTACAGATAACAAGACTAAATAAAGACCAGAAAAATAGCTGACTTCCTTTTCCTTTATGGGCATACAAAGCCTTCATTTTCAAATTTTCTTTTATTTTTGGAATATGTAAATAGCGGTTTCTTTGCCACCTCTTCTTTTTTTCTTTACTTTTCGCCTTGTTTTATTAGAAAAAAGTACGAAAGGTCATATTCAAATGTAAATACCAGAATATAAAATTGCATCATTTTTTTAAGCCAAGATGATACCTTTAAACTAGCATATGTGTTTATCTAGACCCAGATATCGAACTCTTTTGAAGTTTTTTGCTACACATTTATCAGTATACACAAACTTGGGTTTCACCATAACAGCACCACAGCACTGGAGCCATCAATCTATATATTAATTACCATGCTTCAATATTGCACTGCTTTGAGAATTCTATTCTTCTAGTGATACAAATTAACAATATCGAGGGCAGGTGTTTAGAAAAAAGCAATATTATGAGCAGACTAAACTGCTCTTACATTTTCGAATGATCCTTTTTTTTTTCTCTCCTTTTTTGAGAAAAAGCAAAGCAAAGCAGCTTTGCCAGTAAGAAAGCAAATTATCGTTAAATTAAGCATACAACACATATGAATTTTTAAGTATTTTTTTGAAATTTTAGAAAATCGTTAATCTAATTGGTTCTGAACCATTCAAAAACATCAGTTTTTAAAAATTCGAAAAAATAAAAAATTTGGTTTGCATGGAGATTTCAATAGAGAGATCATATTGGACGGTTTGGATCGGTCATTTTGATCTAGATCTAGGAGTATTGGTCGCGACTCACCGGAGGGTCCGTGAGTCGCGACTCACCGTAGCTAAACTCGTGGTTTCGTTTGTGGACTTGATATTTTAGAACTCTTACCGGGAAACCTGTAATTTTATTGCCTAGGGCTCTGTTTGGATAAGGTGTGGGAAGAAGGGAAGAAGGGAAGAAGTGGAAAGAAGTATTGAGAAGTGTGTAACTTTGTGAATAGTTTGGATTGTTTATAATAAATTTATTTTCTTATTCCCTTCGTCCCTTTTTCCCAAAATGAAATCCAAACGGAGCTAGGTGTAAGTGTAACCCCTTTTCTTGCACGAACAAGGGATGAACAAGGCATCTACGAACAGTCCCTAGTTCGCTCCTAATTTGTGAAAATCGGGGGTTTAGGAACAAAGGAGAAGTTCATGAATTACGATTGTTCGTGAGTTGTTTGGTTCATGCAAACAACGCTAGTTCGCGAACTAGCTGTTCGTGACACATTCCAAACACACCTTATTAATAAGTTTTAATTAATGAATTGATGGCGTGGTTCTCGCTACCTAGCTTAAAAAAAAAAAGAAGAAGAAGAAGAAGAATGCTTACCTGGAGCAGCTCTGGCTGGAATATTTTATGTACCGCGAACGTTATTTTCATAATTTTTTTTTATGATGATTTTTTCGAGTACAAGTTATCGCCAAATCTTTTTCGAGTATAAGTTATTTATTACGTCTCTATGACTTATTCTCGAGAACTAATTTTTAACATTGTTCAATCAGAAAAATAATAATAATCTATACTACATATTGAAGCACACATACCAAAAGATGTAACATGCTAGATCTAGGACATAAAAAGATGTTTCTGCCGTTCGATTGGTTTGATCTGCGATTGGATATCAATCGCTAGGCAACACCATTGATTGGTTTTCCATCTAATATAGAAACAAATTGAATAACACATCTATTTGTATCGCTGGTAAATTAAGAAACATATTTTTATTGTCTAACATTATTTTGTTTCTTTATTTGCCCACATATGAGGACATCTTATGCTAGTATAATAATAATAATAATAATAACAATAATAACGTTTAACATTGATAGATCGATTGTGTCGTGAAATGTTAATAAATTAAATTATATAAGAAGAAAAAAAATACATTTACGATAATAATAATTACTCAATGAAGTTCTATGAACTTATAAAATAGGCAAATAGGGACTTTTTTATATGAGTCGAAAATTAGATCATGTAGAATTATGAATGGTTGTGAACTTGTGATTGATATGGGCTCAACTCGGGCTAGAGAAACTAGTCTGTAAAATATTAATTTATTTAAATATTTTGACGATTAAAGTTAAAAATGATGTCAAACTTTTTTGATAGGTTTAATTTAAAATTTCATCGGATTTAATATTGATTTCATTTAATTAAATAATTATCGATATATTACAATAATTTTTTGTCCCTTTTTTTAACCTTTTCTAGTTCCACAAACCAGCCTTATCACCAAAATCATGAATCCATAATTCGATATAATCACGCCAATTCAATTTACATTGTTGTCGAGTTTGGTGAATCCAGAAATGCAGATAAGCCGAACAAATGAATGGGGACGAGTATAAGGTTGTGTTTGGATGAGCCTAAAAATAAAAAAATAGCTTCTTTCTACTTCCAAATTTATTATAAACAATCCAAATTCTTTACAAAATTACACACTTCCCAATACTTCTTTTCTTATTCTTCTTATTCCCACACCATCCAAACGGAACCATGAATAGAGATGAGTAGAAAACTCATAACTTGTGAAGTTATTTGAACTCGACTTGCAAAAATTGATTATAACTCGAATAAATGGAACTTGAGTTACCAGAATTCGAATTAAACTAAATTGGTTGGCTCATGAGTTGAGTTTTAGTTAAGCTCAATTCGACTCACAACTGGTAAGCCGACTCATGACATAATGAATGTCTATTTCAAATAGTACTAAAAAAATAATTATAAAATTTTCTTCTTAGGGTGCGTTTGGATGAGAGAAGAAGAAGAGAAAGAAGGAAGATGGGAAGAAAAAAAATTATAAACAATCCAAACTCTTCACAAAGTTACACACTTCCCAATACTTCTTCCCACTTCTTCTCTTTTTCCCTTCTTTCCACACCTATCCAAACGCACCCTTAAATAATTTTATTTTAGCTAATCGTAACATACGATAGATTTTGTTTCAAGATATATTTTACTTTCCAATAAAAAAAATAAAAATGACAATAATTTATCGTTTATAATATTGTACATATTAATTATTTTTATTATTGAAATAATATATAAAATAAATAAGTAATAATTTGAAGGACACGTAGACATAGTTATTTCAAACTGGCTCAAGACTAATGAACCAGTTCGAGACGAAGACGAGCCAAATTTGAACTAAATTATAAAGTTCGAAAGTATTTTAAACTCAACTCGAGTAACAGTAGCCGAGCCGAATTTGAGTTATCCTAACTCATTTATTTAAACTCGTCTTGTAGCAATCCCCATCCGCTCCCGCGCGGGATCGTCCACGAACCGTCCGATCTGATCTGGACGGTTCGGGACTATCAATCTAGTTACATACACGGGACTTTCTTTACCATTGAGATTAAATCAGACGGCTCTGATTCTTGCGCTGCACGGTCCCGTGCGAGACTGGATTTTATTTCCGTCTTGTAGCTAGTGAACATCCAAAAGCCTCTGGCCCTGGACCCGGCCCTGGCCAAGCCCTTCTGACACAAAGGGCCAGCCCGGCCTCTCTACAGGCTTACGAAGGGCCAGGGCCTAAAGAGGCCAGGCTTAGAAAGGGCCAGGCCACAATATGGATTGAAGAGAGGCCTAGAGAGGCCGGGTTTAGAAGGGCCGGCCCGGCCTGGCCTGGTCTGGCCCAAATCAGCCCTTTCTAATCTTGTTAAATTTTTTACCGTTGGATCTTATTAATTGAATGCGGTCAATATTTTCACAAAAAAAGTAATGGACAGAGAGTGTAGGGACTTCCATAGTTACCTGTACTTGCTATTTTTTCTCACGTGTCACGCGGAGAGATGTGCAGGGCATAGTACCACAACAGTACAGCACAGAGGCATGCGCATAGGTTGTACAGCAGTAGGTAAGTTAAATCACTTAAATATTGATTTCATTAATGCCATACAATTTCAAAAATTAAACAAATGTTTGTCGCCAGGCTATTTGTTTAGGTAAAGATTGTAAAAGTATCTTAAGTCACTCAACTCTATCAGGTTCTAGTCATATTAGGAGGCACGCTGAAAATCATGTAAATGAGGGTAAATTCCCTGAAAAACATTAAAAATAAATTTGTATAATTTTTATTTAATAATTTATAGAAAATTTTTATCTATAAGGATTTATAATTTTAAATGTAGTTTAGATGATATTTTTTTTCAAAAAATATACCTGAAGATGCTTAAACCGTTAAACGTTCTTTTTGATATTCTTAAACATGCTTGCCAAAATGTTAATATTTTTGCTTGACAGTATCCAATTCATTTTCACTTTTTTTGAAGAACAAATTTGCATAGAAGGATGAAAATATGAGATGCTTATTCTTGAATATGTCTGTTAATCGCGCAAACATAAGAATGACAATTGACAAGTGTCGTGCCCTTAGCGTAAACATAAACATCATTAACGTTGTGCCAGCCGGATTTTAAAATACTAGAGTTTAAAGATAATTTATTAAATATAGTTTCAATAATTTTTTTTAGAAAAAAACATCATCGGCCCTTCAAGCCCGGCCTCCCGAAGCCCGGAGGGCTTAAAAGGGCCAGGCTTGAAAAGGGCCAGGCTTCTATTTTATATTTAGGCCTTTCTAAATCCGGCCCTTCCAAAAGCCTCCCTAAGTCCGACCCGGCCCGGCCTTCGAATAGGCCCTTTTAGCCCGGCCTCCCGAGAGCCCGGCCCGGCCTCCCGAGGCGTTCACTGCTTGTAGCCCCACACATATACATACACGTATAAAAATAACTCGCATGATTCTGGGATCCAAAACCCGAATTTGATATAATCCGAAACCACCCATACCCGTTTTGAGTGCCCATTTGCATTGCATTTGCATTTGCTTCCTTTGCCACTCCGACCAAACAGGGAAAAGAAAAACGCAGTCAAAACCTCTGATAAAACCCAAATCCTTCTTTCCGCCTCCTAACGAAGCATATTAGTATTGCACTGATCTGAACATGGTGGGCCCTCTAAGGGACCACACGTTCGTCGGGCATGTCGTCGCCGCCGGAACCGCCACTGCGGCGGCCACCTCACTCACCCATCCCATCGATACTCTTAAGTCTCTTCTCCAGGTACGTGCGATCTGCCCGATTAAGTTCTAATCCCTTACCAGAGAAAGATATTTTAACCCTTTTTTTTTGTGGGTTCTTTGTTAGGTATGTGCCAGGCCGAATCAGACTTTGGGTCTCTCTCACGTGGTCCATCAGGTCAAATCTGCTTCTGGCATTGCTGGTGCGTGGTTTTGCTGAATTGTAGATAGTTTGATCCAAATTCTGATTTAATATTTGACAAATTAGTATATATTGCTTTTAGGCCTTTATAGTGGTCTTGGATGGTCAATTGTTGGCAAACTTGCTGGAGTTGGTGCTCGTTTTGGGACCTATGAGATTTTAACTGCCTTCTACAAAGGTGCTAATTTCTAACTTATCTTCTTGTGGCAGCACAATATTGTCAATTTTGCCTCTTTTTTAGCTATTGTTTACAGTAGTTATTGGTGATTTTATTTTATTCAGTTTCATATCATGATTGATAATGCGTGAAGTTTTCATATGATATTCCTTCGACAGATGGAAGAGAAGATAATTATGTGTATGTGTCGGAAGCCATGCTGGCCGGCATAACTTCCGGAGCGATAGAATCCCTAATTTCTACTCCATTTGAACTCCTAAAACTTCGCCAGCAGATCTCCTCAACTTCACAAATCAAGTCAGTTAAAACACAAACACCGACCCCACTAAGCTCCAAGTTACTTCCTGGTTATTCGCCATCCCCAAAGGCTTTTAATAGCACTGTTGAATTGTTGTCAGTTCTCTCACCTAAGCACCCCGATTTGCTAGGTGCGCTTAAAACTAACCCGTGGATGTTGTCTGGCTCAGGAAGGCCGCCTCTGGCCTCTGAGGTCAAAGGGTTGACTGGTATTGTTTCTTTGGAGGGATTGGGAGCCCTCTGGAGGGGTATCCGGCCAGGGATATTTAGAGATTCTATTTTTGGTGGTTTCTTCTTTGGCACATGGCAGTTTCTCCATGAAGTGATGCTTACTTGGAAGTCTCTCAGCATTAATCCTCCTCCAAAGTTAGTTACGTGCATATATTTAAACTATGCATTGATCTAGAAATTTGTCCGAGTCTGGTTTTAATTGAAGAGATTGGTTGGCTTAAAACCATGCAATTTCTCATTCTCTTTATGCATATGTTTGAAAAATCCTCATTTTCTTTTTTCTAACTTTGCCTCTTGATCGAGACCAGCAAACTCGTGGGTGTTTAATGGTGCAATAGAGTTAGAATCTCATTCTTGTAGTTCATGCATAATTCCAGTATAGATATAGATTAAAGTGTTGGTTTGGACATTATCAAGTTTAGTACCTTAAATCCTGGACCATTTACATCCAAATTCTTGTTTGGGGATTGGTAGTTGAAATATCAGAGGGATTGGTTTAGCTCTTATTTCCTGTTTCCTTAATCTCCCTTTTTTCCTTTTTTTCAGATCTCTTGAGGAAGCAGGACCTGTAACTCCACTTGCATCAAGTTTAGCGGCTGGAATTTCTGCAACTGTGGCTGCGGCAGCCTCACATTCCTTTGACACAGCCAAAGTTAGGTCACAGGCTGTTGTCCTCCCTAAGGTACTTTTCATTTCACTTGCACTTGCTTTTTGGATTTATTGTCCATTTTGAATGGAGAAACAATTAGTTCGATTAGAGGGACATTGGCCATTAGTAACCTACTTTTATCTCTTTGGCCAACATTCTTGGTGAAAAAAGCATTTTTAGTCTAAAACTCTAAATTGATGACAACTCTACCAATTAAATATGAAGAGCATTGCTGCTTTTCTACAATAACAAACTAGCTTGATTTAAAAATTGTCTAGTTCCTGGTACTGACATTTACTAAATTTCTTCTCTTTTTGAAAAATATGAAACATTTTTAGTATCTGGCGATGGAGAGGAAGCTTCTTAAATGGAAAACACCTGGAGTTTGGTTAGAGAGGTTTACTGGCACAGGCTTGGCTGATAAAAAAATCTTATTTCGCGGCGTTTCGTTGCGAATGGCACGTTGTGGAATTGCATCTTTTGCACTTGTTAGAAGCTACTACTTAGCTGTTGATTATCTCTTATGAAGTCTCATCACATTTGATTCAAATCATTTACTGAGAGAAGCAAGTAACATAAAAAAGTGATTTTCAAATTGGTAAGATGAATTTTTGTTGTCTCTTGTTTGTTATTGTGTACAAGTTTTGCAATTGATGTATAATGCATATTCTTTCCATATTGGGCCTTTCAGGAATAGATGCCCTTTTGGTTCATGCAAGAGGTGTGTAATAATCATCCAGGCAAGGGTAGAAGTCTCTCCTATGCATCTAAAAGCCCGTTGAAGCTGTATACCTTGAACATACAGTTTTGTTGCAAATTTCTGCGAGCTTACCAGCCAGTTTAATATTTTGTTCGTAGAATCTTTAAAGCCTGTCATGTCATGTGTTATGCATAGCAGTGCAATACTTCTGAAGCTGTAAACCTGGTGTGGCACTAAAACCTCTTACTCTCATCTTTTGCTGAACCATTTGTTTTCATTGTATTATTATTTATTATTATTTTTTTAGGAATAAACTTAGACAATTTTCATGTACTTATAGCACAGTTTGTAATTTTGAATATATTTAAGCTCTAGTTAAAAGTTGTCACAACTAGGAAGTTCAAGACAGCATTGATTTTGATTGTTCAGTATGTATGTATTACTTGCTTTGGTGATATTATTCCTAATTTCGTAGTAGATATTTCACGACTTCATCCATTCTTCTCTCAGCAATGAACAAAATAAACAACTTCATTTTAGACTATACAATAAAAGTCTATAATGGAAGAATGGGAATTAGGGAATGAAAGTATGAAACCTTTACAGATCAATACAGGGTCTACTGGCCCAATAAAAACTCAGTTATTTCTAGCCTACTCAACCCAATAAACCCCACAAAAATTGTGGGTAGGTATACCGCGGTAGTTGGGGAAAGCTGAGCTGCCAATTGGATAATCTTCCTATTCCCAGTCCCCACTTCTGTCGGAAGGAAACGAAAAAGAAAAGAAACTAAACTAAGGATTCAGAAACACATAAGCTCGCTTGGGATTAAAATGAGCTCTGTTAACAACTTGCCAACCGTGATCAAATGTAAAGGTAACAACCATTGCTCCCCTCCCTCTTCTCAGTTCATTTACACGCTCTCTGTTTCAGTTTTGATTATGTAATTATAATTTGTGCAGCTGCTGTAGCATGGGGCCCAGGGGAACCTCTGGTGCTGGAGGAGGTGGAGGTGGATCCACCCAAGGAGATGGAGATCCGAGTTAAGGTTGTGTGCACTTCCATCTGCCGCAGTGACGTCAACCAATGGGAGAACAAGGTTACCTGCCACATTGTTCAGTTCTACTTGTTCTGAACCTCTTAAGTTTTTTCTCTGTTCTTTTTCTCCCATACATTGTGAAATTTTCAACTAATGGTTTCTTAGTTAACCTATCAGTAGAGGAAGTCGATTTATTATGTCGCAATAGTTAATAGTGTCTGTAGTCTGTACCCATTGCTATACCGTGAGCGCGTGAGAATGCCATATGTGCAATTTATAATATTGAATGATTGTCCCCATCAGCACACTTTGATATAGGTGTTTTTTGATCTGGTTCAAGCACTTCCTATTTTAATTGGATTGATATAGATAAATAATAGCTGCAGCCTGCACACCTGTTCTGTAACTGATTATGACAGTGAATGCCAACTCTATCATGCTGTGCCGGGGATAAAATCATGAGTACATATATTGAGAGTTAGGGATCTGGTTCCGTAAATTAACCAGCTGCAACAATTAAAAACTGCTAGATATGTTATTGACTATACTAATTTCTTTAGGAAAAATTAACAGTGTGCAAGATGCGTGCTGTTGATTTTTATCCTATTCAAACCTATCAATCAATATGGAAAAGTGAATAATCTTTAGAGTTCTTGTGAGAATGTACGTGATCCAGAACTATAGATCACAATAAATACTATGGACCTTTTATGTGATTCTATTGCTTTTTATTTGACCTAATTTGGTTTACCTTATATTTAAAATCAGTCCATTGTAGTAGTCACAAGACTCCCAACTATCGTATATTTTTAAAAAGATAAAAAACAAATGTAGAAGAAGAATATCAGGCTTCTTATCACATTATTCCCTGGTCTGACACCTTGCAGGCACAAGTTGACCTCTTTCCGCGAATTTTTGGTCATGAAGCATCCGGGTCTGCTACTTTCCCCAATAATACACAATCACATTTTATATATTCTTCATTATTTGCATGAACATTTTGTCTTAACCTTCAAACCTGCAGGATAGTTGAGAGTGTAGGTGAAGGAGTGACTGAATTTGAAGTGGGTGACCACATATTAACTGTATTTATAGGCGAATGCCAGAATTGCAAGCACTGTGTTTCTGGCAAAAGTAACATGTGCCAGAAGCTGGGTTTGGAACGAAGGGGCGTGATGCATACTGACCAGAAAACCCGATTCTCAGTCAGAGGGAAACCAATATATCATTATTGTGCAGTTTCTAGCTTTAGTGAATACACAGTTGTGCACTCTGGATGTGCCGTCAAGATTGGCAGAGATGTTCCTTTGGATAAGGTTTGTTTATTGAGTTGCGGTGTGTCTGCAGGTAAATTATTTGTAAAAATAGTGTTTATTTGTTTCTTTTTTTGGTTGCATTCTGAAGTGAGCAGATGTCCGATTATTGCTGATTCAAATTTGAAACTTCTGTACTTGTAGGTCTTGGCGCAGCATGGAAAGTTGCAGACATAACTAGAGGATCAAGTGTAGTTATCTTTGGTCTGGGAACAGTAGGACTTTCGGTAAGTACCACATTGTTGAATTGTTTTATTGTTCTTTTGCACTGAATAAGTTGACCCTCTACAATACACATAAGTTTATGTTTAGGTTGCACAAGGTGCCAGACTAAGAGGAGCCTCCAAGATAATTGGAGTTGATACTAACCCTGGAAAGCTTGAAATTGGTATGAATGTATGCTGCATCCTTTAATAAACACAAGAAGAAAAATCGACATAGTAGATCCTTGTTATTATTAAGTTAATCTTATGGTACAGGGAGTGCTTTTGGCATAACAGACTTTATAAACCCTGAGATGTGCAGTCAACCTGTTCAACAGGTATATATTGCTCAACTTTCTGTTTATTCCATTATACATTTTTCTACAATTTGCAAAGGGCATTACTTTATTTTCTTTTCTATTTTCTGGAAGGCAATCAAGGAATTAACAGAGGGAGGTGCAGATTACTCTTTTGAATGTGTTGGCGATACTGGAGTTGTTACCACCGCACTGCAATCATGCTGTGATGTAATTTCTTGACAAACTGGTTTATTAAATAAGAATATGTCATTTAGGATTATTATGTTGAATTGTTCTTGCGGATTCATTTTATAATAATATCCAGGGCTGGGGTTTAACTGTGACTTTGGGTGTGCCAAAATCAAAACCAGAGGTAACGGCTCACTATGGATCGCTTCTATCAGGAAGAACATTGAAAGGCTCTTTATTTGGCGGTTGGAGACCTAAATCTGACCTCCCTTTATTAGTCGATAAATATATGAACAATGTAAGTTCAAATAATATTGGATAATAGTTAGCCATGCTTTGAGTTTATGTTATTAATTTTTGTTTCAAAACTCAATTGCAGGAATTTGAACTGAACAATCTTGTGTCACATGATATGCCGTTTGCTAGCATTAATCAAGCGTTGGACCTCATGAGAGAAAATAAGTGCTTGCGCTGTGTGCTTCATATGTGAAATTATCTGGGATAAGGAAAAGCTTCTTGAATGAGTGTCTACTTTACAACTGTAATTTTTGTGTTCTTGAAGAATAAATCTGCCGAATAAATCTATACGGATCAATTTTGAAATTCAGATTTGCAAATGGATCCATCTTTTAAGAGATTCTTCTAACAATTAATCTGATTTTAGTCATATACCTTGACTAGTATGCCTTTTTACCAGTTGCCAAGACATGACATGCTAACTAACTGATCCAGTAAACGGTACTCTAAACAAAATCTTCAGACTGCTATAAATTATATCAAGAAAATTTCTGCAGACCAAAACAATAAGTAAATTTCTAGGAAAGGAAACATTTGATTTCTTTGTAATGATTGACGTTCTGCATGATAATTTACAAGTTGATCTACAGAACAACCTTGATGTAAGCTTTGGACTTGGTGTTGCAAAAGATTATGCACTTGTTATTCCTCATAAATTCTCTTGCTGTTGTTTATTCTCTCTCTTCCATGATAAATCAGCTTGTGGAAGTTGATAATCGTCAGGCTTTAGTGCTAGGGGAAAATCAGGCAACACAGGTGCTGTATCAATTACGCTGCATTCCACAAATCAACCAAAATCACATGAGCACATTAATGTGGCGTATTTGCATTTTAACATGAAACAATTCAAATTTACAACCAAGTCTTACCTCTCTTGACTATATAGATCACGGTTGATTCTAACCTTGCTTGATGCTTCTTTTGGAATCTTCTCAGAGAGGTACTTCATTGATCCCCATAAAACAGGACTCCTACAATGGAACAAAAAATATGTTTACTTTACTAGTAATCCTCTTAAGCAGTAGCAGATAACCTTGACAGCATGATGCAATATTATTATACAGACTACGCTGTAAACTTGTAATTTGAGAAAAAGGGAACTCCTTAAAACCTTGAGGTTGGAGAAGTAGAGTGGAAGGCATCAGAAGCCTTTTTGCTTTCTCTGAGAAATTCCTCCGAGGCATGTAGAGCTGCCGCAGCTGCCCTGTGGGATTTCTCAGTGTTTCCTTCATCGAGTATTAGTCCATGGAAATAGTATGCAGCAGCCTAGCATTTTTATGTAGCGTTTATGTTATAAATGTATCATTGATCAAAACAAAAACAACAGACTGAGCACACTTCACACTCTACAACTAGTATAAGTGGACAGACCTTGGATTCGAGGAACTTCCACTTCACAAAGCTTTGGTGTTTCTTCCCCCAGCCATCTTGCAAAGGAAGTCCTGCAATGTTATCCTGAGCCTGTACAAATCTAATTTTAAATATGTGTACTAGTAGACCTGTTACCAGACTATTGACTTAAAAAACAATGTTAGAATACCTGTTGCCAATATTTCACCATTTCACAAGCTAATCTCCTTTTTACTGCAAGTGTAGCCTTAGGGCTGTCAATTGCCATACCAAGTTGCAGATCCACTGCCTATTTTTTTTTTAAAATATTAAGGAACAGGACAAGAGATTAGTAAAATTTCCAATGTAGGGCATATGTAACTCATCTAACTATTAGAGAAGCCAGTACCTGACCCAAGGCTTGCAAGCTAATAGCCCTTAGATTTCCCTCTGCAAGGTCTACCGGTAACTCTCTCCTGGTGGTAGTATTTCAAGGGAAATAGCAGTGTTTTAGCACAACTCAAATTCAATTTCTCAGAATGGGTTATTTACAAAAGTAAATAAATATGTAAAAATAGCAAACCTCATATCGTTGCCTATCTGAGGAAGAACTTGTCTTATAGCACAATCCAAGTATCCTGATGCCTTCAAAAATATTTCAACCGAGTTCCTTCTGCTCTCTGCAGTACATTGTACCCCACCAACCCACAAGAGAAATAAGATCAATCTCAATGTTAAGAAAGATGATTACATACTAGCCTTGATCAAAATGTTTTGTACGCAGGATTTCATTTCATTTCAATTGATTTCTCAGGATTTCGTTGGATCTAATAACATAGAAATTCCAACCAAATGACACCAAATCCGTTCATTTTGATCAGGAAATTTCGAGTGAAATGAAATGAAATGAAATCCCATGTTAAAAAAAAAATGATTTTTATCAGGGCCTAACATTGCAATATGAATCCTAACCTTCAGATACTCTTGGCTGATAGCCATCACTATAGGATTTAGGCATAAGCAAAGAATTAGCTTGCGATAGACACAACATAGCCATGAGATGTAGAACTGATAACACCTCATACCAAACATTTGACATGCCGGTTTCCTACAAATCAATAATCACAATAAATTATTTGTCCATTGTCAAATTGCATAACTTTCTGATAACAACAGGCTGACTCACTTCTGCAGCATCCTCTTGGTTCAGCCATACAAAATTCACCTTATCTCTCAACTGCCTTCCTGCAAAAGGAAAATTCAATAATTAGAACTTCAATTTGGCAGGAATTTCAGTAAGGGTGCGCCTAAATTATGCCTTGTTTAAAACTCTTATAGAAAAATAAGTAAATAACTTAAAGGACACAAAAAATGGTACCATCTTCCCCCAATCCAAGAAGTACCGGTAGATACTCCTCTAAAGCTTGTAAAAGATCATCTGAACTTGACCCACCTGCACAAAACATATCAACACCTCTTCTCAATATAAGCTTGTTTTACCCAAGTTTAGATCAGTTCTGATAAGTTTTGAATTGACCCGGCTCACCATGCCTGGTGGCTGTTCTTCGTCGCGATTTTGAAGCTATAGGGGATTCCTGGGCAGCCATGACAACAACCCGCGTACGCAAACCAGAGATGCGGTCAATTAAATTCTTGGGCAAGCTTTCACCAATTGATTGAGTAAAATCAATGCTTTTTGGGATTCGAAACCCCGGGATGTACACAACCACCTCCCCAATACTACCCGGCCTTCTCCTCTGTCCGCCGGTATCACTTGGTGTCGACACAAAACACCCCATAATTCCAAATTTTGTTGGAGATGCTTGAAATCACCTGATAAGATGCATCAATTTTTCAATCTTAAACTTAAACCGACAACGTGAAGCTATTTCATTGATTAGTACATGCAGAGTTGCGTAAACTTCTCGAAAGGCAACTGTGAACTGTGGTTACAGTGGAGACGAACCTATTAAATGCAAAACAGTAAAGGACTCTGAATTAGGTGGCTCACGAGATTGGTTCACGTAATCACATGTGTTTGTACCAGAAAAGCTTAAAAAGAGTACATAACGCATCAGAATTTCAAAAACGAAGAGAGAACCGAAATATCGAAACATATAGCCTTTTTACCTTAAATTCCCAGCCTTTATTCTTCCTTTTGCGTTCCTTTCGAGAGGCTCGAACAAATAGGCATAAACCCAACTCCCACCAGTATTCTATTTGGGCTTGTACAGTGCGGGATGGATGGAGTGAGTACAAAACTGTAAATTTTCGGAAAAAATGGAAAAAGAAAGAAAGAAATATTGTTGTTTTTTAATACACTTGGAAAACTTTGTCCAAGGCAAGCTAAGCCAGAGAGAGAGAGAGAGAGAGAGAGAGAGGTAGGCAACTTGCTGAGAATTAAAGAAAGTGGTGACACTTGGAGAAAAGAAGAAGCCAAAGAAATTGGCAAGTTGTAGGAGGAAAAGGTCGAATCTTTTAAACTATTTTAAGACAGCTTTGAAACGCTGAGCTTAGAAGATATAAAGGAATAATTACGAGAAAGTCCGGTAAATTAGAGAGGAGGGAGAAGAGACTCTCCTCTTCGGAGAGGGAGAGAGACAGAGAGGGAGAAGAAACGGAGGCGCTTAATTGGGAAAATTGGGTTGCGAACTGAGAAGGTATTTAAAGTAGGAGTTTTAATAAGAAGCCAAGCAAGAAAAGGAGATCTCTTGCAAGTCAAGGATTTACAATTCTGTCAATCTTACAAGTGAATCGGGATTTTCTGTTGCATAAGTTTTATGGCAATAAATGACGCCAGTCTCATTACGCAACTTATAAAATACTAGCTAAGATGCCCTCGTGGGCAAATAAAGAAACAAAATAATATTAGATAATAAAAATATGTTATTTAATATATCAGCAATATAAATAGATATGTTATTAAATTTGTTTCTTTATTGGATAGAAAACCAAAATATATTGTCGTTTCGTCTAGCAATTGATATCCAACCACAGATCAAATTGATCTAACGGTAAAAACACATGTTTACATGTTAGATGTAGCGTGTAACATCTCCTCCATCTGTACTTTTATAATAGTAGAGATAGAGATAAATTATATGCAGTATTCTTTTATCTTCATCTGGTCATAATTAAAAATCTCAAATGCATCTCTAATCGCTCAACTTCAAAATTAGTATCGTGAAATAATACACTAGCTTAGCTAAAGATCTTTACCCATAATGAACAAACAATAATAAAATGTATAATTAACGTAAATATTTTCTCAAATTTGGAAATAGTTTTGCTAACAAAAAATAAGATGTTTGAGAAAGAGTAGTTATTGCATATGTTTATTTTATTTTATGAGATAAGATGATAAGGCCAGATTCAATTATTTTTACATTTTTTTTATCTATTTTGTTTTTATAGAATTAGATAGGACTAACATGTAATACATATTGAGTGTGTTTTCGTTTGGATGGAAGGAAATGCCGCACAGACACTAGTAGGTCTGTACGCCATAGAAAAATCAGACTCGCCGTGATAAGATGGGATCATCCTCTTCTTTTCCCATTCCGTTTTGTACCTGATTGACGGGCGATTGTTGGGTGCACTGGGTCTACAAAGACCAGAAAACATGTGGGGAAAAAAAATTGAAGATCGTGTATCTGACACCATCATTAAAAACCTAATTGTACATGGAAGAAATACGTTGAACAAAACCATAATTAAATGAATTAAAAACAAGAACTGAGGGACATTATTATAGTTCTTATGGAAGTATTTCATGAATGTAAATAATATTGAGAATCCTTCAATTTGATAAAGAAGAAAAGGAAACGAAAATCTGATTTTGACCCCTCACTTTAGGTATATGGACATATGGTTCAGTGATGTTTAGAGAATATACTAGGTTAAGATGGTTTATTAATAGATAAGAATAAATTGACATAGCATCCAAGTTTGCTATGTAACCCGACTACTTTATTCCAAAAGCAAATAGATTTAACGGATATTATGATTCTTCAGAAGATAAAAGTAACATGGAAAATAATGTAAACTACAACAAATTCCTATTCAATATTCATTGTAAAGATATCAATCTAAGAGTGTATTTACATCTTTAAACATAATCTAGATTATTGATTTTCAAAATTTGAATTAATCTAAGCCTAGATGCATGGTAATTATTGGATTTTCATCTGGATAACAATATTGATTAGAATATTTTTCATTGAAAACTTCCTCACTTGCAATTTTTTAAATAACTTTGTATATTAAGAAATATATATTTTTAATTATGTTAATAATAATTTTTTGTGGAAATATATATATATATATATATATATATATATATATATATATATATATATTTCAAATTTGTGTACAAATTAGATGGGTATGCTTTTCTAGTCAGAACATCATGAACGGCCATATAAATATAGAAAAATAAAAGTTTATATTAGATAAGAGATAGAAAAATATTTAATGAGAAAAATAAAGAAGACTATATCAATGTGGTTATCCTGTAAAGTAAAATTTATGGTCATATGTTCTTTTATAAAATGGATAAAATTTGTTCATGATAATTATTTGACAACTATTACAAATAATAAATAAAAAAATAAAACTATAGATATTTTTATAGTTTAGATAAATTATGTATTGAATTTGTTATATTTTGGAAACAATTGATTATTAATAAAAAGTCTAAGCCTTTTATCCCAAACAAGTTGGGGTAGACTAAAAATGACACCACGACCCTGGCCATTTCTTGTATATATGGCTAAATTTTTACGCTGGCTCACAAAGCCTATCGCAAGCATTCGGAATTGAACCCTGGATCTCTTAGAATAGAGCCAAGTGCTCTTACCACCTGAGCTACTAGATGTGCCCTTAACATCTCGATTTTAAAAGTTAACAATTTACTTTTTGTCATCACTTGATGTGCATTCTAATAATTCAAATTTACAATAAGTTTTTTATATGTAAGCTATCAAACTATAATCATATCTGTAGATTTTTTACATTTTTATTTTGACAAAATTCTGTTGTTGTCACACAATAATTGTCAAACAATTATGATTGTTAATATATCAGTTCTTTATATACAAGAATGATCCAAGTAAAAATCAGTATTATGAAGATCTATTTTAGTTTGGTCCAATTGGAATTATAATCTTAATTGTAGATTAATTGGTTTTTTTTGCCGACACAAATTATACTTATGAGAGCTTATATTGAGTTTTAATTTTTTTTCCTAGAATTTTTAGATTTCTACTCATTAAAGTAAGCTCCATAATTTCAAGCTACTCAAAAATAGGGAGATGATTCGAAGGTAAATGAAGGATAAGGGTTTAAATTGACAATTTTATTTATATTCTTCTACACTAATGATAATTATCTTATTAGTGGCAAAGAGCAATGCACCTTGAATGAAAGATCGTAAGTTCGAAACCCGGCTGAAGATCTTTCATAGATATTTAATTTAAAAATAATTTGGGTGGCTTAGTAGACCCTCAATTTATCTTCACAAAAAAATTTTTTATCTTACTTGAAAGACCTAACATTAGATTTGAATTCGAATATTACTTAATAATATTCCTTAAAAAATGATGATCCGAAATTTAACCAAATACGAATTCCATCAGCACTGATCCTTAATTAATCCGAATTCCTAAATTCCAAATTGATATAAATCTGAACTAAATCCTTATAGAGTTTTTTTTTAAAAAAAAAATTTACTTGACAGCGACGCCTATCGAGATGACTTGAACTAATCTCTGCTCACTCAATCGAGTTTATGATAAGGTTTGATTCAAATAAAAAACTTACCACTACCAAAAGTAGAAACATATGAGTAAGCAACTCGATTTTCACGTTTAACTGACCCAATGCCGTTAGCAAATTGCCTATTAAGTGCGATGTATAATGTATTGGGAAATTGGTTATTGGCTTCCGGAAGAAAGGATGTGTCGGTGACCGACTTGTATCTATACAAAGTGAGGTGGAGATGACATGACACTATGAAGCATTCTCAGTTCTCACTGGCTATCTATCAACCTATTAAATCTTCTATCCACAATTCCACATTAAGCTCTTTTCGTTTTCTCATTAAACTTAAGAGGAAATAAAACAAAATAAACCATCAATCTCTTTTTACCATCAAAATTTAGTTGACTTCTTAGTTGAGAAATTTGATGCACGACTTTATTTCTTCGAAATATATGTTTCCAATTAGTAACCGTGCAACTTTTAGAAATCTAGATTATTTATTTTGAAGTCCTCTTAGACAAAATTATCAAAAATTACTCTTTAACGTTTCCGGTTCTCTAATTTCTATTTCCTAGTCATTGATATAAGAATTATATTAAGTAAGCTACCGTAGAGGCAGAGCATGCATTAATTTAAAATCATTCATATATAAAAAAAATTCTGCAAACACAGCTGGTCTTGAGGAAATTACTTGTGAGGTGAACGGGTCGATCGGCCGGGTCCACTTTAGCACCGCCTAGTCTATCCCTATGCTATGATGGTGGCTCTTATTGAGGAAAATAGGTGCACTCGTAATCGTTTCGATTGGTAAAGAACAGCCATCGAGATTGGTTGATCTAGAACAGACTTCGATCGTTTTTTTTTATTATTTTTTTACAAACTTGTTATATATGCTAACTCTTATAGAGTGTGTTTGGATGACTAAGGAATAGGATATAAGAATAAAAATTTTTGGTTTGCGTACTTATTTTTATTTTTGTGCAATCCAAATAACACAAAATAAAGAATAAAAGTCCTTATTTCTATACTAACAAAACCATTGTATAAGAATAAAAAATTTGAATAAACACGCAAATCGAAAATCCTTATTCTTGTACCCTATTCCTTGGTCATCCAAACACACCCGTAAGTTATTGTGTAACATGTTTCTGTCGGAGCGTGGCCGCGTGGGCTAAGTAAAAACAGAGAGGCAAGAGCTGTGTGCTGTTGTGTTGCGTTTGATCATTCACAGAAATTCTTGCAAGCCTATTTTGGTGGGCCCCGCTATCCCAAGGCACATGCCAATAAGTGGTCATCACGTGGGGCATAAAATCTGACACCTTTTTTTTTTTTTTGATATTTTGTGTGTCATAATCCAAAATATATTTTTACAAAATCTCAAACTCTTCATAAAATAACTCTTCACAAAATATATTTTTGGTATTTGTGTGTCATAATCCAAAAATATATTCTTGTGTGTCATAATCCAAAAATATATTTTTGGAATTTGCAACTCTTCACAAAATAACTCTTTTTTTTTTTGATATTTTGTGTGTCATAATCCAAAAATATATTTTTGTGTGTCATAAATCACGTGGGGCATAAGAAATTTAGTCTACCCCGCTATCCCAACACTTTTTTTGATATTTGCAAATTCCAGAAATTTCTTATGCCAAATTTATTATAAACAATCCAAACTCTTCACAAAGTTACACATTTCCCAATAAATTTATGCCTAGAATTAGCTATTCCCCCAATTCCCAACCCATCCAAACGGCCCCAAAGTGATTTGATCCTGACCAGATTTTCTGACAGTTTTTTTTCCTTAAGAAATGTCTTCAAAGAAAAGCATAATATTATAATCGTTTGCTTCATAAAGATAAAAATTCAGCTTGATATAGTGGATTGTTCGCATTTAAATATTTATAGTTCCGTAGATAATTAATGGATTTAGTGGTTCTAGGCCAATTTAAAAAACATTATAACTGTCTGACATTTATGCATCTTTCTTAATTAAAAAAAATGTTTATACATCTTTAAAATATATCACTCAAGCAGAAAGGGAGCCGAGAAACGTGGATTTTAGCTCTAGTTCAAATTTATGTGTGTGATATATCAAGCATCAACGTACGTCACCTCCTGGCTCCTGCTCCTATCCTTAATTATAAAGGGTTGGTAACTAAATTTTCCAATTAAAGAAAATTAATAGATCTCATAAAGTGTTGACGGAAAGAACAAGCAACCGTGATCCTTTATATTAGTATTTTCAATCCTTTAATAATAACGGAAAAGGAAAGGAAAGCGTTCAAGGGTAGACCTGCATCAAGATTTCTATAATAATAATTTAAATAGATGGCTTGACCTCCATTTTTGCCTCAAAAAAAAAATTGATGAGCCAAGTTTTTTTTTTTTTAGTTGGTCCTCCAGGAGCAAATCATGCTAACAGTAGTTGATTTACATGAAAAACATTCACATATATTAATTCCACCTAGTTGTTCCCACTGAAGGCGATTCCTTAGTTTTAACTTTTAAGTGTTAACTGAAACAAAGAGGAATTCTTCAGATTAATGTTACTTGAAAATAATTAATCCGAAAAGAGATGTGTTTTATATGTATATACGTGCTAGTAAAGTGTGTACACGTAGGTTTAGATTCGGAATAAATCTATATGATATATGGGACAAACATGAAAGTTAATTGTTGAAAATTTAGATGCAATTAATTAAA
This sequence comes from Rhynchospora pubera, assembly GCA_028095005.1. Lineage (NCBI taxonomy): Eukaryota > Viridiplantae > Streptophyta > Magnoliopsida > Poales > Cyperaceae > Rhynchospora > Rhynchospora pubera. The sequence continues at coordinate 55,778,686 of CM051462.1, forward strand.
CGTACAGTCATTCCCAAAAAAAAAACATGCACCATGCTAAACCCATCCTTTGCTAAAAAAATTAAAAATTACCGCAAAATTTGAAATAAAAAACTCTAATTTCGATACTGTGTCGACTAAACATATTAAAATTGTTTTCAAATTTTGAATTAGAACACAATCAATTAAGTTTTATTTTTCAATAGATTTCCACTACTTGCACAAAGCATAGGTACGTACTGATATATATCTTAGGATATCTTAGCATCACTGTTCTCTTCTTATGGATTGGAAAATGATTAATTGAAAAAAAAAGATTGGAAAATGATTGAAGTATATAATATGAGTCATGTCGCGCGATCGAAGTCCTTGGACAAGTATAACGATCACTGACTTCATATCTTTTCGGGTGTTTAACAAGCTGGATTGCCAACATTTAGCTATAGATTGATTGCCTCGAACTTTAAAATTGACTTATATTTTATGGAGTTATCCGTGTGTCGGTTGATGGTTACAATGTTGCATGAACACTTACGTTGAAGTACATTAAACTGCAGACTCATATAAAACTATTATTAGTTGTTATAAATATACGTCAGTGGTAGAGCCACATAGTAGTGCATCAAACCACTTAACCTTTTCTAACTGCTTGGTCATGTTTCTTATGTTTTTTTCCCTATAATTTTTAAAAGAAAACAGACAAGACATTTATGTAGTCAAATTTCATTGCAAACTTCTTAATATAATGAAATATTTTATCTCATCCATAAAGTCTGCTATATTATAGTTTTTTGAGCTTAAAATACCAGAAACATAGCGGTTAATGGTTATATATATTATATTGAAATACCATGAAAAGAATAAAAGGAATTAAAAAAGAAGAAAGAAGCCGCAAAACACAAACAAAAAGCCGGCATGCGTAGCCTGCGTAGGCTTGTTATACTAAATCAGAATCTAGCTATATATACGCACAGATGTATGGTTTGGAAAATTCATGACTAATAATTAATGTCCTCCCAAGAAAGAAAGAACAAAGAAGGAAACAATATCATTTTGCAACAAAAATGTGCTGTCCCTAAATACTATTTCTAACATCAGCCTCAGAAATCTCTATCAAAGAGGGATGCTGCACGGCGCTGCAAAGACTGTTTTGCTGAACTAGTAAATTAATTAAAAAGGATCTAAATCTCATGGTCAATTCTACGAAAAGATATGAACCGAACTACATAAAGTATCAAGAATGATGTAATAGAAGGTTATAACTTATAAATAAGCTACAAAATATCATTAACTTTTTTTTTTTAAGATCAAGTGACGATTGCCATGCCAACAATTTTATTGAACGAAACAAAATGTAATACAAATACAATAAGAGAAATTAAGAGGGGAAAAAACAATCCCCCAATCACGTATCGGTATATATGGGGACTAAGGAAAAGAGTGTTTAATTACTATATTTATTTATTATTATTTTTTTTTTGAAGAAAAGGAAAGAGCATTCAATTTGGTACTCATATATTTTAATTAATATTGAACAACCAATAATTATTGTTTGTTGTGCTCATATATTTAATTTGGTACTCCAAATTTTTTTACAAGTGTGTGGCTAGAAAGGTAGGAAAGGAGTGTAGAGCACTAATTTAAATCAGAGTCAGATATCCATATATTTTTATAATTTAATCCTGGCATCAAGCCGGGAGGCAGGACATGCATCTCATGGGCTCATGGCACAATAATTAATTACATTATTTGAAATTGGTCTCTGTTACTGTTATGCGCACCCACTGCAAATGGCCTCAATATAGAGTGCCACGTCAGTTTGATCCTTCACATAATAACTCTTTTTGCAAGAAGGTATGGGTCTAGGCCGAATAAAATAAAGACTAATGACATAATTTTCACCTGTTAGGTGGCTTGAAGGATTGATTGCGTGGAACGGTCTCGTTGGCCAACCACACTATTCATGGGTCTCCTGTGGAACTTCCTATCATATCTAATCATGTTGCTATTCATGACTAAATCTCCAACAAAGCCAAGTGAAATACGTAAACTAGATCTTTCCATCATTATTAGAATTCATGTTATAGTTATGAAATGTAAAATTTTTATGATATATATTCCTCAGATACATTAATTGTTGAGTACCAGTAGGTTCATTGCGATCATATAATTGAAAAAGACACAAAATAATAAAATCTAACTGCCACGTTAAAATTTAAACACATAAGATATAATGTTTTTATTCTCATGGCACGAGTAATGACGAAAGAATTCATTAGCTTGAAAAGTATCAAAATTTCATTAGTTTCATTGTTTCTAATTCTCAAATTTAATAGCTTTATTAGCTCCATTAGCTTCAAAATTGTCAATATTTCAGAACAATAGAAAAAATTAAAGGCTTTCATATATTAACAAATTAATTTTTGTATTCTTCTTTGTGCTAAAGAATTTTACTGCAAAATGTCTCAAAATAATAAAAATATAGTATTGTAAATTATTAATAATTATCAAATGTCTCTATGAAATTTTGTAATGAATAAGATGCCACTGATTAGAGAAAGAACAAAAACATATAAGAAAAAGGGTTCGATTATTTGTCTATATCAAACTCTAAGTCATAATATATATATAGAGAAAACTTTCAATCAAAGCGCTTTGACCGGAGTCTCAGTTAAACCCCGTCAGATCTCAATTTTGAAAGTTCAAACAACCGATCCGAACCGTCAAATATGATCTCCATATTGAAATCTCCTTGCCGATCAAAATTTTCATTTTTTTGAATTTTTTAAATATTTTTTTCGGATTTTCAAAAATCGTTAATCTAATTTGTTCTGAACCCTACAAAAATTGCTGTTTTTGAAAATCCGAAAAAAATACTTAAAAAATAAAAAAAAATGAAAATTTTGGTCGGCAAGGAGATTTCAATATGGAGATCATATTTGACGGTTCGGATCGGTTGTTTGAACTTTCAAAATTGAGAACCGACGGGATTTAACCGAGACTCCGGTCAAAGCGCTTTGATTGAATCCATTCTCTCTCTCTCTCTATATATATATAGGTTATTTAGTTGAATAGATGTACTGTAGCCGATGTAACATGTCTTGTCTTTTGTCTAAGAAATTCTAGTTAAATACGTAACAAAAATAAAATAAAATTTCTTAGAGTTGTCATTATTAGTGTAACTATCGATAAAATTACACCATTATTCGAGCATTTGCATATCAAGTACCTATATAATTAAATAGCACGTATCATTGGTCTAATATTTTCATTACAATCAGTAAACTTTCACTTGATCGATCATGTGTTAAAAGTATTAATCTATCTATTTTGAAATAGTAAATAGTTTATCTAAAACGTTACTAAAAAATGTATCCAAGAATATCATGGAAGTGGCAAAAAGGACTTGACATTACACCGATATTATATTTAACAATTAGTAGTGTGTTCATAAATAATTCATCAAATAAAATTGATGTGTCAAGTTTGTATTCATAGATATAGTATTTTTTTTTCTCTCGGAGACTTTTTTTTTCCATTTTCTTTCTGACAACACCCAATAGATGTGCATTTTTTTTTTAAATTGTTTGACAGCGACTGCCAATAGGAGGCTTTGAACCACAAATTTAGAATGCCACACCAATTATCATACATTTAAAACTCACAGAAGAACCCAACAAACAACCTCCTAACCTAAAGAAACTCCAAATGGCCGAAAAATATGACGACGGCGAAACCGTCCCGCACCGACCACCGCCGGGTTGCTCTCCAGTGTCCACGTGGCATCTCCTCCAATCGTCAGCTCCCGATTTGACGTCTCAAAATCGTAGTAGCTGACTAGCTGGTCTGATGGATACATGTTAGAGACAATCCAATCCTACATAGATCATTTAATTACTCAGCAAAAAGCTAACTTTTGTTTGATTGCGTTTCTTTCGTTGTCTTTATATTGTACCCATCAAAGCGCCAGTTTACTCACGTGCAATTGAAGGTGTTTAACCTGGTCAACAGGTAATCACGTGGTTGACTGTTTCATTTCCCTATCAGCGTAGGGTTCCTGCAATTAGCTTCTTGCCACGACGCCAATATTTGGGGACGTATCCTGCCACCTGGTGGTTATCAGGAACAGATGGCAAAAAATCAACGTTTGTAATTTGTAGTGAGTTAATTGCAAGTTTGCAACATAAGAAACTGTTGGCTGGTTGGCATTTGCAATTTAAATTTATTTAGGAATAAATTATGTACAAGACCTTAACGCGGAGAATTTAATTAACAATCATATACAATAAATAATTTGTGATTTATAAAATAAATAATTAAATTGAATTTTATTATGAAAACAAAATTGCTTTCCATCATCCCCTCTTTTGTATCATCCCGTCATCCTCCTAAAAACGCGTATTTTCTATTTTTAGAAAACACGCTAATTCCATTTCTGAAAATCTAGTAGAGGATGAGAGGATGATGAGATGAGAAAGTCCAGAGAGGATGAGCGAATCGGAGGGAGGGAACGAATCAGAGAAGGAGGAAGCGAATCGAAGGGAGAGAGCGAACTAGTTAATATTAACTAGAACAGTTTGATATAACTGTTCTAGTTATATATTAACTAGAACCTTTATATATATTAAGTAGAACTGTTATGTATATAAGCAGAACCTTTATATATATATATATATATTAAGTAGAACTGTTATGTATATATGTAGAATCTATATATATATATTAAGTATAACTGTTACGTATATTACTTAAATATATTAACTAGAACTGTTACAATTGTATATTCATTTCCTCTGTGTTCACTGCCTCCCTCTCCTTTATGAGACGCTCACCCCGCCCTCCCTCATCCCCTCATCCAAAAAAAAAACGCGTTATCATTCTCTCATTCTCACCCCCTCTATCCTTTTTTGGAATGCAATTAATCTAATTGCTGGGAGGATGATAGAGATGATAGGAATTGGGGATGATCTTATCAGCCCCATTATGAAAATGTATTTTTGATCAAAGTTTTATCATTAACCAAATGAGTTAAAATTTGCAACTATTCGTACATATTTATGACTTCTGAATTCTGATTTAAACATAAGATAATTTTAACTAATTATAAAAACCATAACACATATATGTTTACAAGATTTTTCCCTTTATTTTTTAACTTGATTTTGAGAAAATGATATTAAGGTTCTCAAATAAATCCCAAAATTTTAAATATGGTTGCGATCGATTGCATTAATTAATAAAAAGGTTAGTTATAGAGATCTTCGTTTCATTTTTATTATATTATGTGGTTCGCTTTCAGAATGGACCAGAGAAAGAAAGAAATATTGTAGATAAGTATTGTTAATTATTCTTATAATTTTAATATTGACAACCCATTCAACGGCTGTAACGTTGATATAAAGACAACAATGATTATTTGTTAATAACTTGCTCGGTCTTGGTGCAAGCAAGGCAAGAAGAACTTGCACGTACGTACCACCTTGGCTTTTCATGAAAGTTTTTATGATGTCTGCGACTATAACTTGAAAGCTTACATAAATCAATGCTAAAAATGTATAAAACTTACATCCATTCTTTAGGTAAGATGCATTTAGTTCTTTAATTTAAAAGGCTAATAACTAAATCTCAAACTCAAATGGATTTAGTATGTCTTTTGAAGGCATTGATTAATTTAATTATTAGTACCTTTAACATGATATACTTTGAATCCACTTATCCAAATAAATATGATATGCTTTAATTATTAATTTAGTGTTCTTAGTGCCAAAAATTCGAACATCTATGCAGCGAAAGTTAAATTTAAATTCGAGAAGGCACGATCCAAGTGTAACTGCACAATAACCGTGACTCTTAGGGTTAGTCAATACGAGGATCTCAGCATAGATAATCACACAATTAGACAAAAAGAAAACGAGATTTAACGAGGTTGAGTATGATCAACTTGATGCCTACGTTATCTAATCACACATACTTTTTTTATTTATTTTATGTAAATTTTCTCGACAGATACATTGTTTGAGGGAGAATGAGAAGATAAATAGACTTTAACACTTAGGCTGTGTTTGGATTGGAGTTGGAAGAAGAGAATAAGAAAAGAAGGGCTCAAATTTATTATGAAACAATCCAAACTCTTCACAAAGTTACACACTTCCCAATACTTCTTCCCACTTCTTCTATTTTTTCCTTCTTACCATACCTCATCCAAACGGAGCCTTAGATATGTAAACTTCAAGATGTACACAAATCAAATTTATTGGCAAGCTCCATGTAAATTTAACTAACTAACTAACATAAAAACACAAATATATAACCACTTAAAGGTGTAAACAAATATTTAGTACCGCAAATATTATTATCAGTTAACTGAAAAGAATCGTTTCAAAATCGTAACATACTCGAAAATTTTCTGTTTTCTTAAAAAAAAGAAAAAGGAGAAAAGCTCTGGATGAAACAAGTGGAGAGATAGAAAACCCCAATTATGGAATTAATAATTCGAGTTCAATCAGACATTTTTTCGTGTTCTATTTGTGTCGGATAAATAAAATAAAATAAATCAACTTTATAATAAATAGATGACCAGATTGATTTGGATTACGTGCGCATCCTATATATAATTGTGAAAAGTGGGACATCTAATGAGATATTTTGACGAATAAGTGACACCTGTCGACACCATATCATTGGCAAAAAGATACATCTATCTCATGATGTGCCATCTGTTCCATTTTATTTTTTTTATACAAATATTTCTTAAAAAATGTAACAACCGCGAAAACACTCGAGATAAAAATTGTAATTTTGCGATGATTCCAATAGCATGGGACAAAGGGGTCTCTTTAGATCTTAAATGGTCAAAGGCAGGCTGATTAAATATGTGAGCGTTATGAGCAAACCACGTGGCATGATAAGAGATTGACATGATATTAAAATATTCTCAAATATCGTCCGCTGCTAGCTGCTGCTGAATGCTGAAATTGCTGATACAGTGATAGTTACTGACTGTGATTATCGTACCCAATGAGATACGCGCACAGGTCAAAAATTAATGCTTAAAGTGCTTAATGGAGACATGCTTGTTTCTTCTTGGATATTTTTTGGTTTTCCAAAATTAAACTAAACATGTTTGTCGTACCTCTTAGGTTTCCTTGGCCATTATTTGGCTGGGTGGTTATAGTTAAGTAGTGCGTAAGTATTTGTCAAGTACTGTGTCCTACTATACTATACTGTACTACACAGGTTAGTACTGATCGATTGTTTTGGGCTGCTAATTTTGATGTACGGAAATACATATTGATACAAAATTTTGAATTGTTTTGTTCAATTAGTCTGATACCCGAGTGCATAATTTAATTATAACAAAATGTACTATCTATTATTTTGACTATTTAACATTTAATTTCCGGAACACTTGAAATTATGTCTCTTGTACCTCGCATAACTTCAGAAAATATTCCATGGAATTAATTTATACTGCGTTCTAGTGAGTTCAACATTAAAGTAGAAAGATAAATTTTAGCACATACAATGTAAAATTTAAACTAACCAAAGGTGAAGATAAATTCAAGCACGTCTAATTAATGTTGCATGTAACCTAGAAGCTCAATGGTAGAAATACTAGACCGGTCTCAAAGAGATCATAGTTCAAGTCTCCTATGTGTTTACGTTTTTTTTTAAAAAAAAATTGGATCACAAAGACCTTATTTTTTTAAATAAAAATGTTTGATATTATCTCAAAACTAACAAAAGATGAAGTTTAAATGTAGCCAAAGGCCCAAAGTTGAACTCTAACTTGTTTATACTGACTCGTAAGGATTCAAAACCTCAAAAATGAACTCTAACATTAGTTCGTCTTCAATATTTATATTATTATATAGTTAAAAAAACCAGTCTGAAGTAATTTTTTTTAACAATAATCGTAAATATGTGGTTTTTTTTTTGAGATAGGCTAAAATCAGTTACGACTGACGAATGGACCCGTCAGCTGCGATCATATCTCAACTTTTGATGTTATAATGGCTAATTTGAACCGTTCAATGTGTTCTCCGTATTGAAATCTCATTGGAGACCAAATTTTACATTTTTCTGATTTGATTTACTATTTTTTTGAGATTTTAAAAAATCATAGTTATTGAAGGGTCCAGAATTGTTTAGATTAAGAATTTTGTAAAATACTAAAAAATTTCAGAAAAATATAAACAATTGCCTCGAACGAGATTTCAATATGGAGAACACATTGAACGGTTCAGACCAATTGTTAGAATCTCAAAAATTGATATTTGATCGTAGCTGACGGTTTCAACCGTCAGTCACGACTGATTTTAGCCTATCTCTCTTTTTTTTTGAACAATTGTAAATATGTGGTCTAAACGTGGAATCCGAGTCCTTTCTATTGGTGCGTTTGGATAGGTGTGGAAAGAAGAGAAGAAGGGAAGAAGTGGGAAGAAGTATTGGGAAGTGTGTAACTTTGTGAAGAGTTTGGATTGTTTATAATTTTTTTTATTCTTCTTCCTTCTTCTTCTTCTTTCTTCCAACGATCCAAACGCAATGAAAATTATAGGCTCATTCTCAAAATTTGACCCACATCTTCGGAAACATCCAATTTATCTGTAACAATCATTACTAAAATGATGGCACTAATTTATTTTCTACTAACCAACCTAGGGAGGGGATTAGGGTGGATGGCATAGAAATTCAAAATCTTCATGTCCATCGTCAATGATTGTGGAATAAAACGTGTACCAGTAAAAAGTGAGGAAAAAGCTGAAGTCCGTGGCTCCGTGCTTGAATTGAAAATGAGACACGATGAAAATTTCTTTTCTAATAAAGAATCCAGAAATGGTGTCTCGCATTAATTACATTTAAGATACCTAATGGAACTCTTGTGTCATATAGGATTCAATGTAAAAATTATAATTATTTTATATCACCATTTTACTAATTTGTCATTCTCAATGAATGATATCATATAAAATTTTATTGTCACGAATATTCATATACTATTGGCATTTTACGGAATTAAGTGTTATATTTTTCATAAAATTCAATTAGTTGGCCCGTCAAGTCCAACTTGTCTAATTTGACTTATATTTTATACATGTAGTAAAATAAATATAATGTTTATATTGTTGACTGTATAATAAATTGTAGGTTTGGAATGTTGTCATTCGTATCAACTGTTCAGTTGAGATGAATGTTTATATATTAAAATGAGAATTGAGCATCATTTGCATTATAATAGACGAGATGGTAATGACTTCGTTTCTATAAACTTGTTTATGATATACACTACATAATTACGGGAAATAAATAAAAATCTAAGACCTGAACATTTAAGAAAAAATTTCTAATTTTGAATTCTGCTAATTACAACGAATTTAGTTTTGAAATATATTTATATCAGATATTTTTTTAAAAATTTTGGCATCTTGGACCACGTTTTTTTTTTTTTTTTGTACTGGACACGTTCTTCACTTCAGCATGCTTGTGCTGTTTCGTGCAAGTTTACATCCAAACTTTTGGCATACATTTCATTTCAATTATTAGGCCCAAAATATGCGGGAATCTTTGAATAATACATGATACATGCTTATATCTTTGAACCGGTAATTGGTCAGCTCTACAGAAAAGAATAAGTAAATCGCTTTCGAAATAAACAAGCAAATAAATTTTTATTAAATTGAATTTCATGACGTGGGCTGAGTTCATGCCTGCGCAAACAGGTTTTTTGGTTTCTTAAGGTCATATTCCAACATAGATAAATCATCGACAACAAATTTGTGAGACAGACATCGTTGTTTTTTTTTATTGAGGCTTGGGTCAAACTGTAAGAAAATTCAAAAGTCAACAAATAAAAATAACATCATCTTTTGTCTATTTTCTAAATGGGTTGTTGGCCCAATAAAACGTTAGCAAAGTAATCGTTGTTAATTTAATTGTATGAAAGATCCAATTAATTGGGCCAGGCTTTTTGTCATAATTGTTTTCAATAATATGCTTTCAGTAAAAGTCAGTCTACCATGACTCCATTAAGAAGCACTCAAGCATCCAATCTTTTTGCCTTTTCCTTTTTGGATCTAAAGCCTGCTTGCAAAAGAGGCACACAATGGGTCCTCCTTTTCCTGTGCCTGTGCTAAAGATTTGGTAAAACAAAATTGGAAATGAGAGAATTTGACTAATGAGGTGAGAACATGTAAAAAGGATTAAATGACTTTTAAGGTTGGGGGTTCCATGTAGTACGCCTGGTTTGTAGGCCTAGTTCCCAAGTGGGATGTCAGACGGACACGGTAGATCTGATTGCTCGCAAGCCGAGTTGAAAAAGTAAAATTTTGATAAGCACGAGGTATGATTGAAAAACGGTTGCTTTCTCTTTCTTGGACAAACCTATTATTCTTTGTTTTTTTTTATTATAATTCCGTAGGAGAGGACCATTATTGTTACATTTATTCTCCTCGGACTAGAATTAATTACCTTACAGATGTCATTTAATAATCCTTTGTTTGGTCTTTTCCAAAGAGAAAAGGGTTTCTTTATTTGGTTTACCATCAGTGCACAGCACTACGGCACTGAGCCAAACTAATTGACTAATTCAAACCCACCGTTGCAAGCATTTAAAGTTTAATTCCAATGGTGAATTATCATATGGTTTGCGTTCTGGTTTAATATAATTTCAATCGAATGTGATAATTATACTACAACGACAACTTACCATACAAAGAATGCCATTATTGTAAATCACTATCAGCAGTGGTGAAGCTAGGATTTCGTGTCAGCAGGTTTGTAAAATTATTTTTGTTGAAAATATATATATGATGTAACGTCTAATATAGACATAGTATCATAATAATTCTTAAATAAACAACTCTAAAATAATGTTAGATAAAAAAATCATGAGAAATCAAATATATATTATAATAACAATAGAAAATCTAAAATAATATATTTAATATACAAGATACAATTCAAAAGTCAAGACAACAAAAAGTACAACAATTTCCTACGAATTTTCATTTTTTCATAATTTAGCATAATACTTTTTTAAAAATCTCACTGAGCACTTATTTTTCTTATTTTTAGTAGTAGTTTTTATATAATATCCGAGTTGTACTTTTGATCTTTTGTGGTAACTTTTATTTATAATGTTCTAAAATTCACAAAATATTATATAGAGGAATCATGTAAAACGCGAGATTCACGCTAGTATATATATTCTACATATAATTTTTTTAAAAATATTTCATTTTATTCTAAGTTTTATCTTAATAAGATTCATTGGGTAGGAATAAATGCTACATGGATCCTGATTTTTTAGGTGTCGTTATGCAATTCAAATCAAACACGACATATCTAGCTGGGTCCTAGAAATTTTTGAGATGGATCCCTAACTTTTTTGTGGATTTTTTTAATTACAAACAAATGTAATAATAAGTAATTTTTTTTTTGAGGTGGGTTCAAATTGTATGTAGTTTCGCCCCTAACTATCAGTACGTCGAACAAATTGTCACGAGAATGTTAGGGTTGTCAATGGGTACGGTACGGTACGGTAGAAGATATTTTAATTATCGTACCGGTTAAAATTTTCTTTACCCATACCCGTTAAAAATAGCTTTATCCGTACCTTACCCGTACCCGTTAAGAATTAACGGTACGGGTACGGTAACGGTAAAAAATGAATATAATAATAATAAAATTTGTACACTCTGTATAAATAAAGTATATTAATAAAGTGCAACAATGGTGGCGAATATTTTAGATTTATGTTTTTTTTTATTTTTTCGTACACTGAACGGAAAGAATTATAAATCTTAAATAAAATCTAGTAATATTTTTTTACCAATTATGCAATATAAGATGCTATATGTATCATGTAATTGTATCTTTTTAATTATGGCAATTACCCGTTATGAAAACGTTACGAAATAGTTTTTACCCGTATCCGTATCCGTTAAATTAACGAAAAAATTTCCTTACCCGTACCCGTTAACTTAACGAAAATAAAACTTTATCCATACTCGTCTTATACAGTGCGGTACGGTTGGATAAACGGATAAACGAGTTTCATTGACAGTACTAGAGAATGTCCTACGTGATATCATAGAACAAAAAGGTTCATCACAGGTAAAACGATTTTCTGGAGCGGCTGGAGCCTAATTTAACGTAAATATATTGTATTTCAAAATTTCAAGTCAGATCTCTTACACCATTTTTTTTAAAATAATAATACAATTCATACTCTGCATTTTTCCCCTTTATTAATATAGGAAAAATTGGCTCATGCCATCTTAAAACTTTAAAATTAGAAAAATGCCATTCTAAAACTACTTCTTAGAAAATTACCACTCCAAACACATTTTATTCAGAAAATTGCCACAATTTCTGTACAAATCTTTTTCAAATTTCGTATTGACCGTAATGCCCTTATTACCACCCTCTTGAATCTTCATCTTCACCTCTCTTATCGTTATAGAGCCAAACTCAAATCTTGAATCTTCGATACTCTCCTCTACTGTCTTTGACTCTTCGTGCCTCTCGTCTCTCAATGCACTCACCCTAAACTTATCTACGAGTCTTTTTGTTTTCTCTCGACCTCTCTTTCCTAAAACCTAGCAATGAAAGTCACCTATCTCTCTCTCTCTCTCGTCAGACTCGGCTCCCTATTGCTACGGAACAATCTTCAATTTCCCAATCAGATAGAAAGACGCTCTATCCAAATTTTTTTAAATACGTAGGTCTCTCTCAATTTTATGCTTATTTATTGTTAATGATCTGTTAATTTCTCTTAATTTTCCATTATTAAAAAAATACCAGTATATTAGTATAAATAATTAAATACTGTTAATTTGTCTAAAGAAAAAAGACACATGGTCTGATTTTGATGTCAATTTGTTCTTATTTTGCTATTATATACTTTTACGATGTGCTCTCAATTATGGTCTTAATTTGCTTTATATGCCTATCTTGTTTGCACAATTGATAAAGATTATACGTTATCTAAACATGTTGTAAAAAATTGGCAAGTATTGAAAAAGTTATTGTGTATGTTGTAGCTACCTTGTGATGGATTTATTTTTTATTTGGTACACTTAATTATAGGGCATTAGATTCAATATTGTTCACTATTGTTAATTTGATACAGATCTTTCAAGGATACTAAAGGTGAAAGCTTAAGTAAACTAAGTATACTGGTAAATGTGTCAGAGTCAGTAAACTGAGAGAGGAGCGAAATGTAAAATCAAATGTATTATTGAATTGTAATTGTGTGTTTACAACAGCTAAGTGTCCCCAACATTAGTACCCAAACTGTCATTAATCAATACTCTAACACCCTCTCCGATTAATTTTTTAAAAGCTTCGATTTATATTTTATTTTTCGACTCTCATTGCTAGGTTTAAGAAAGAGAGACCGAAAGAAGAGAGGCAAGGCTCGTAGCTAGGTTAAGGAGGAGAGCATTGAGAGACGAGAGGCACAAAGACAGTGGAGAAGAGTACGGTAGATTCAGGGTATGGGTAAGGTTTGTAGAGACGAGGTGAAGGTGAAGCCTGAAGATGGTGGTACTAAGGGCATTACGGTCATTACGAAATTTGAGAAGGATTTCTACAAAAATTGTGGCAATTTTCTGAATATAATGTGTTTGGACTTTGGAGTGGCATTTTTCTAAGGAGTGGTTTTAGGGTGGCATTTTTTTAATTTTAAAATTTTGAGGTGGTATGAAGCTAATTTTCCCTTTAGTTATATGGTAAAAACTATCTAATAATGAAAGTTTTTTTATCATTAAACTGTTTCTCATCTTGCGCCAAATATGTTACCGTAGTTCCGTTCCGGAGTAGGGAATGAAAACACATTTTAGGAGGTAAATTATCTAGGCAGGTTTGACTGGTAATCAATTATCAGAGGAAAACAAGATTCGGGGAGAACAATTGCTCTTAAGAATAATAGATTACTCGATAAGACAAATTAATTAGGGGAGAAAATGACGAGTGAAACAAAAAATGGGTCCTTTAGCAGCACAAGGAATCTCAGATTAATTCGCTGCAGCAAGATGACAAATTTCAACGGACCATTAGGTGGGACAGGGATGGGTCTTTTTGTCTTTTAAAAAGATAGAATAACCAGACCACATTAGCCACTATTTTCTAAGCAATTGTTTATTACTTCAGTAGTGAAAAAATGGACCCCAACATGCCTCGTTGCATGTCCCGATCAGGCAAAGCGTTATTAGCTTTTGGTACCCATATACCCAATTTGAATTTTGACAAAGTTTTATACGAGGGAATTGAGCTTTTTGCCTTGACATAAAGTTAAGATATTTGTAGTTCTGATCGAGAAATTAGGGACATCCCAACATGTTCGACCAGAATATCTAATTAAATTCGAAATACTCTACTCATAAAAGTTAGAACTCCTAATTTGAAGTTGGTCTAACTTGGGTTTTAATTTCCCATTTTTAAATTACAGTTTAATTTGAATAATTTTAACTGCCGGGCCGAATCCAATCCGTCTCAAACTCTCAACAAATCACGAATCTTTTAACTTGTTTTTATACTCAAAAGGCCATACACCTCCGTGACACAAGATCTATACAAAATCTACAATGAACTCATGCTCCATGTGAAGCGCAGAGTAACAGTACTTTTTTGTTCTTTTCTTTTCCCAAATAACAGTACTTTTTTTTTTTTTTTTTTGAAACTTACAGTACTTTCTTTAACCATCTCTTGCAGAAGACCATGTGGAGAGGAATTACCCCGCAATACCACTACAGCGGTCCAAAGAACAACCGTCACTACTCACCACTTCAACCTTTGCCCATACAGACCTAACCTACCTAAGCTGAGCAAAAGATAGCCTAAGTAGCTGTTTGGATCGCTTAGAAATTTAAAAAATTTAGAAAAGTTAAAATTTTTAAGAATAAATTTATTAAAAAATATGTAATTTTATGAAAAATTTAGTTTGTTTATAATAAATTTATGATAAAAAGATGAAATTCTTCAAATTTTTTAGGATCCAAACACCCCGTAAGGTAAGAACAAAGCGGAAAAGTTATTGATTTGACCTTTTACCGTTTTGCATCTCCGACATACGTACACAAAAATCAACGCTCACAGAGAGCTATATTTACGCAACACCCATCCCTCGTAAATTAATGAACTAGTGCCTTTTTAGTCTTTTGATGTAATATTGTGTTCACATGCGGACATTGTTTTAATTTTAATTTTAATAAATTATGGGAGTTTTTTTTCGTCTGTAAATTTTAAAAAGGAAATTTTATACAAGAATCTGGTGATAATTTATGAAAATAAAATACACTTGTAAGACGTAAGTAGGAAATATCCGAAATAGAAATACAGGGACAAAACAGGACGTGAACAATTCGAAAGTGAGTGGTGCATGTTAGCTTCGCTCCAAATAACAAAATGACAAAATGAAACCTTCAAAAAAAAAAAAAAAAATAACAAAATGACAAAGCTGATAGCTGTAATACGGTTGTTTTTTTTAGCCCTTTTACACCAGTACTTCTACTGCCAGTGATCAGTAAATTTATCTTTAATTTACACCAGAGGAGAGAGAGAGAGATGGAAGTGCGCGTATTATGATCTTATCTGTGTGTCATATCCGCCATTTCCTTTTCTTACCCACATTCTCCCACTCTCTCGTCTCACTCTCTACTCTTCCTTTCAAGAAAAAGCCTACCCTTTCAAATCAAACCCACACACTTCTTTGACCTTCCTCTCTCTCTCTCTCTCTATCTTCATGGCAGCAGTTGTTGCGGCGGTGGAGGCGGGGATTGGTGGTGGTGGAGGGAGGAGATCAAGGGGATGTGGGTTCTACTGGAGACTAAGAGCAGAGATAATGAGGCAAGTGGGGAGAGGCATTAGAGGAAGGAGAGAGAAGCTGAGTTTCCATTATGATCCCTTCAGCTACGCTCTTAATTTCGACGATGGTTGTGCCTCTGCTTTTCTCATCCAAACATAAGAAGACATAAGTGGAAATGGGGATTTAGGTTGCTTATGTTTGTTTTTGTTTTTTTGGAGATCAAATCTGCTGGGTGCTTATTGATCGGTTGGAATAGTGGATTAATTTGTGTATGATGATGATGATGGTGTGTAATGTTTTAACTTTTTAAGGTTTTGGATATAGAAATTTTGCTGCCTTTCTCTGTTATAATTAATTTAGATTGTAAGCATTTATTGTTCTTCTTATTTTTTCCCCATGTGCTCTGGAACTGATATGACATTGAAACAGATTTTTAAATTAGTTAACATGAAATAATTGGATGATTGATTATGGAACTTATATAAAAAAAACTATAAAAGTATAGTGCAGACATCGTACAATTAATGAAATAATTAAGAAGTGTGCTTGAACATTTTAATTCCAAAATTCTGATTGAATCTTTTCTTTTTACCACGTTTTTAGTCGGGTTTGCACTTTGTAATGTTGATGAATGTTAAGTTTTGCTGCAGCTGCCAACTTAATTTCGTACTGAAAGAAAGTCAGCACTGGTTAGATAAGAAGAGTTGTGAGCGCAAGCTTGTGGCTCCGTTTGGATAGGTGTGAGAAGAAGGGAAAGAGTGAAAAGAAGTATTGAGAAGTGTGTAATTTTGTGAAGAGTTTGAAATATTTATAATTTTTTTTTCTCTTCTTCTTCTTCTTCTCTCATCCAAATGCAAGTAGTTTGATCTTTAATTTTTTTTAAATATTTTTTATGCTAGTAGCTAGGGCTATCAAGGAAATTCGTTTGGTCATTTACTTCCGTATCGTATTTAATAAGATGGATATGGATAAGCTTTATTTTCATTATACTTAATTGCTATTTCGTATTCATTATTCAAGGAGTAAAATTTTACATGCATACATATAATCATATCATTAGTAGATTTCGTAAGATAAGGTATTAGTTTCAATTTTCATCAAATTTTATTTATGTTGATAAAAACATAATTTGCACTCTATTCTATTATAATTTATAATTAATTACATATTTTTAAATGTCAATTAACATAAAAATAATTTCGTTATTTTGTGTTATATCTAATTTATTATCTAAATGTTATACTTTATCCGCAAATTATTTACCATATTATATATTTTCTATTAATTATTATTTATTATTATTATCGTCATTATCTATTATGTACCGTCTTACTATTAATTTTGAATTGTTACGGATTGTTAGTGGTTTTATAAAGAACGCAAGTAGACCTGTCAAAATTCCGTTCCGCATGGGTATTCCATTCCGTTCCGTTCGAACGGAACGTTAAATGGAAGAGATTTCAGTTTCATTTTTGAAAACGGAACGGAAACAGAACTGAAATTTATAAACGTTTTTGAAACGAAAAACGGAATTTCGTTGAAATCAATGGTAAATGAAGGACGGAACGTTAAACGAAATGGAAAACTGTTACGTTTGACGAAATGGAACGTCAAACGGAATCAATTTCTATTTCGTCGATTGAAACATAACGAAAGTGAAACAGATCTGTTCTGTGTTCCGTTTCAATGTTTGACGGGCCTAGACGCAAGTGAAGAAGGAATGAGGGTGATATGGACCTGGTCACTGGTGTTTTGAAGAACTCGGACGACGTAAATTAAACGTTGGTCCCAATTTTGTCCCCAACTGTCTGCCTGTCTCTTTAGATTTGGGCTTGATGATTTTTTATCTGTTATTCGTAATTTGGGCTGCAATGGGTTAGATTAAGATCGTCGTCGGTCAGTACGCCAGTGCGGCAGTGCTGTTCTAAAAAAATATGGCTGGACACGATGGGACACGGCACGATAAAATACAAATACGACATGACACAAGAACTTAAACGACACGACACGACACAAAATACAATCAAAAGACATAACAAATTTATAACTATGATCAAATATTGTAAATATTACGAAATAATAAGAAAAGTTTTTATATTATCTATTTTTTAAGAATAATTTAATAATTTGAATGTCCAGTTCATCCATAAACATAAAAAATATATAAGGAGATAGATTTAATTAGACTCCAACAGAACTTCTTGTGTACTCAAATTTTTAGCCGTTGGATGTAAAATCGGAAGGCTCAGATTGAATCGCTGAAGTTCCTTTTTTGTCTGCACTTCTCCGTTATTTCTCCTCAGTCAGGTAGTATTAGATCGGAAAAAGAAAACGAAGAGACCTCTTCTCTTCGTGTCTCTCTCTCTCTCAGAGGAGAAGAGAAAATCTAAAATCTCCATTCTTCTATTTCCGATTGAAATCAAGCCAACTAGCTGCGCTACCCGTTCTCTCTCACGAGCGATGGAGAAGTGCTGGCGATCGGAAGGCTCAGATTCGATTTTTCACTGTTTTAAGGTATGTTTACTGACACTCGAATTGAATGCACCAATTTCTTCTCTTTCCTTGTGAATTCGATTTGCAACCTTGATTTTACCGTTTCTCTAAAAAAAGAATCTGGCGATAGGGCGATTAGGCACTCGATTAAACGAGATGTGTGGTCGGATCCACTTACAATTAAATAATTTTAAGGATTTAGAAGTTAGAATTTACAACTATGCATGTGCTTCGCTGAGAACTTTAATTCTGATCTCATGTGTTTGAGTTAGAAAATCCTAATTGCAACCTAAATCTACACCTAATTGGGATAATGTCCAACTTCAATATTTATTATACATCATGTTAGATCAGTAATAATTTGTATTTTAATGTGATGTGTGCTTTTAGATTGGTTTAGGACTGGAACAGGAGTATACATTGCGTGTCAGCCTCTCTATGCCAAAGGTAAAGTCATCATCATTAATTATTTTTTATCAAATATGTTGAAAACTTCTATTAGGATAACCATTTCTGTCTTTTTATTTTTCTTACAATAGAAACTAGAAAATTATGGAAAACAAAAGAAAAAAAAAATTGAGCAAATCAATGGAGGGAAGAAGTATGATGATGAAGAAGAGACTTTTCTCAAATTTGTTTTAATTACTGGATAATATGTTTAGATTTCTAAAAAAATATGTTTTAAGTACTTTTTTTATTAAAAACTGGATAGTATGTGTGAAGGTATAGAGGAAGAATTATGTTTCCTTCGATAGCTTGAAATTCTTATTTACTCCTAACTCATATTGACTTGGCTAAGCACCGTAACATAAAAACTTCAGCCTTTATAAAAATGAGGCCGGAAAAATCTATCAACAATCCCCCAGTGAAATAAATTATATAAAATCCATAACGACTTCCATATGGTATGGCAATCGATAAAGTTGAAGACGTGTTTTTTCCGGATATTGTCTGATTTGGCTTTTTTTAAAGACAACTCGATCTTATATCCTTAACAGTCCCAGAGTACGAGCTTTTCTTATTATTGTTCTACATAGGATCTTCAGGATAGTTTGTTGAAGGTTTAGAGGAAGTATTTTAATGACTAGTTTCTGGATAGTATGTGTAAAGATTTCTGAAATACTACTTGTTAACTTGCTCCAAGTTTTTATGTATGAGCTGGAAAGTCACTGTATATTCGATTTATTTTTCATGCTAGATTGGTTTCAGGGCATTTGAATTAGAGGAAGAATTAAATAGAGAAGTATTAACTTGATGTAGATGATAAAATTCATTTTCATTTGGCACAAACAAATAGCTGAGGAGTTACCAGTATGTTTGTATTACTAAACTAGAAGGACGAGTTGTCATTTTCTTTTCTTTTATTTAATGGTGTTTTGAATGAAGAATACTAAAATATAGGGCTATCTTTTGCAATTGCTGATTACCATGTACCAGGTACCATTTATAATTCTCTTTCATTAACTCAACATAAGCAATATTAATAAGTTTTTTTTATTTTATTTTTTATTTTTTTAGACAAATTGACAGCGGCTATCAATTTAAAAACAGGAAAAAAACCGAATAAAGAAATGTAGTTGCAACTTATTAATAATAATAAGCAATATTAATAAGTTGCAACTACATTTTTTTGAAAAAAACTACAATATCAAATAAGTTCTCTACATATTGAAATCTCATAGCAAATCAAATTTTATAATTTTTGAGATTTTATTACTATTTTTTCTGAATTTTATAAAACATGCTATTATTGGAAATAAACTGCTATTTACAACATTACAAAAATGGCGGGTATTAAAAAATTCGAAAAAATAGTAATAAATTCTCAAAAATTATAAAATTTGGTTTGCTATGAAATTTCAATATGTAGATTAGATTGGTTAAATTAGATTTGTCAATTTACAAAATACTTCCGAAAATACCCGCGGTGCATATAAAGTCCTATGCACTATAGTGCATATTAAATTTTCTCTAGTAATAATGTTAGAAAAGTAAACGTTTCATATTTAGATATTGATCAATTATATATTGACAATAAACCTCTTTGACAACTGACGATAATAAATAAAATGATTATCATAATTAAAATAAGTAACTTAACAAATACTGTTTCTATAGATTGACTGTATATCTAAGGATGTCTGTATAACCTGTATAGTTTAGCTAGACTGCTTAGTGCAACATAGTTTAGAAACAGACAATCCTAATTGAAAATCTAGACTGCTTAATGCAACAGATATTCTGAAATACCCTGTATAGTTTTGCAAACAGATGAATGACTGTATAGCTAGACTGTATGGGGCCGTTTGGATCGCTTACGAATTTGGGGAATTTGAGGAATTTCATATTCCTAGGCATAAATTTATTGGGAAGTGTGTAACTTTGTGAAGAGTTTGGATTGTTTATAATAAATTTGGATGTAGGAATTTGAAATTCTCCAAAAAATCCCAACACATCCAAACAGCCCCTATTTCTAAAAATAAAATAAAAGGAAAGTAACTCTCGTTTCCTTGCTTGTTGCCTTGTTGGTTTATTCCTCTGTTTGGTTAATGCAACAGCCAACAGACATTCTTACTCCCCCTGATCATAAAAAAAAAGAACTGTAATTACCATACAATTCAATTAACTTTGCTCCTAACATGACAACACACATCAGTTAAGAACTTTAAATACCGATAAGAAGAAGTGTTTATTGCAATTTTGAATATAACACAAACAAAAGATTGAAGAGTAAATATTATCAATATTGTATGTTGTAAGATACCACGAAATCATTATTATTTAATTTCTTGCACAACACAAGCAGCCGTCCAGTGTAATTTACCAGTCATCAGACACCATAGCAAGCAATTAACTCAAAAAAGTAACAAAGAAAAGAAAACGGTATACAAACATGCATGTATGAAAAGAAATCAAATAAGTTCATCTATTCAAAAAAAGTAATTCACTATTAATATGTGCATCTCACTAAATAGGTCATTGAGCTGAAAGATTGCGTAAACTGGGAACAAACCAGCTTATTGGTTCTTTCAAAGGGCAGGGAAGGTGTTCTTTCGCACCAGTCTCTATGTCCATCCTCTCAATACCGTATGAAGGTTCCATGTGTACTCTTATAAATATTTTCTTCAAGAAGTAAACGCAATTCTCCTTGATCCCAGAAAGATGACTTGCTCTAAGTGCAAAGCCACCATCCCTGTCCATGAATAAGGCTTGATTGCCAATATTGTTTACCTTGACCCAACACGGCAAACCACTTTTGGTTGCAACATCCACTCTATAGACATAGAAGCTATTTATGAAACTGGGGTTATATCGAGGAACTCTCAGGATATCTCCTCGAGAATCCTCAACAAGATACTCAGCACAATTGCCCAAATGACCTTCAATAGGCGGTATCACATAAGCAAGAGTCCCGTCAGCTATATTTGTTACCTTTGTAGCTCCAGTGGTTCTTTCCATACTGAAAAGCATACCCCTGAGATAAAAATGGTGGCAATCAGTGTAGTCTGAACTTAATTCCAATTCCTGCCAGTAATTCTGGCCAGGATGGCAGAAAACCAACTTGGGGCTTTTGTGGCCGGAGTGTCCATAACATACTACATATGCCCCCATTTTTGTCTGTTGTGACCCGATCCAGTGAGGAATGCCGACAAGTTGATATGCCGGTAGAGGAATGTCATGATTATTAAGTGGGTTGAGAAGAGAAACAGCCTGATGGCGCTGTGAGAGAGTAAACATGTACCCATTTGAATGTCCTGAGAGGATTTTGTTGAGATAACTGGGAGCATTGATGGTGTAGATTTTGTTAAAGGGTATAGAGTAGAAGCTCAAATTTGGGTCATGAGGATCTTTGCGTTTGTCAAGAATCCAAGGGAATTGCGGGGCAAGGTAGGTGACGGGGGTGGAGGAGCGCCATGAGGGGCAAACAGCACGGAATCGAACAAAATGAGTGATTTCATTGAGAAGTTTGGCGATCAGATTGAGTACATCTGGTGGGAGAGAAGCCCAATCCCTCTCTTGAGCTTCATTCGACTCGGTCTTCATGCAGCAAATTATTACTACAATTGCTAGCTTGACTAGGGTTCCCAATCTCCAAACAGAGATGAATAGCAACTACCAGTGACAGTCTGGTCTGGAAAAAGAATTAATAAAGCAATTCATTGGATGTAGCATGCAACTAACAATATTATATTGCTCGGTACTAAAGGGTATAACCGAAATTAAAAATCAGTGTATTCTATGGTATTTCCTGAACGTAATTACCGAAAATATGTTGGTAATTAAGCAGTATGAATCAAGGAGAAATATAAGGTTCTGAACAGTCGTTAAGGTGGCTGATGGTTAGATATACACACTAATTAAGTGGAGGTATTTGGTTCTGTGTGAGTGTGACATGTGACAAGCTATGTACCAGCTGGTACCTACCTTAATGGCTTAGTTGCGACTTGCCAGGCTAAAATACCAGTGAAAGTTTTTGGAACTGAGATCGAAACAGATCAAATTAAATAAAAGAAGGTAAGCTGGCCTGACCAGTACCTAAATTTGGATTGACGGAGGGACGACCGGATGAGGTTGCTAGCCTGTGAGATGAGGTGAGGAAGGAGTCGATCAGTGAATAATGATTGATGATATCCCTTCATTAATTGTTAATTTTGCTAAGAGTTTTTTTTTGACTTTTTGGTGCTGGCTGGCTGTCTTTTACCGAGTCCTCCACAATTTTTCTTCTCTTGCAACTAATTATTGTTGACCGCTATACAAGGATTCAATTCAAATTTATTTTAGATGTAGAACGACGTCAAACTTTTTGGTTTTAATTATTGTTTATAAAGTATATTATATTATTGCAATTTTGAATGTCATATTACCAATAAAAAAATGAACATGACAACTGGAGAACAAATTAATAATAATTAATATTAATATCATTTTTGTATGTCTCCACCATTATAGGTCAGACAGATATCCGGAAGATATCTTCATTAATTTCTGTAATAATGCTTTTGTTTTACTTGAGATATCAAATATCTATTTTATTTTTTTTTAAAATCCTTTTGTATTCTAATTTAAAAACTTTATTTTCTATAAATTCATTTTGTCCGATAAACATTATAATTCGATGGAGTTGTAAGTTATTACTCTAAAGATATAACATAGATGCAAGTTTAAGTCATAGTGTTTAATCTCTGCTCCTTTTTTTAACCGAGAAATTTTTTTTGAAACAAAAACTCTCATCCTTCACTATACAAGATTACTTTATCATACGTCCGATTTTCTATATATAGCAGATAAATAAATATAAATTGATTTCACAATGTTAAATTTGAATGGTATCTCAACGTGAGAGTCAAGTACAAATAGTCAGCAACTTTGTCATTTTTTCTAAGGAACAAATTGTTAACCCAGCTGTGAGCACAAGCTAAATAAAATCTCTTATTGTATGGACTATGCCTCTCAAATAGATGAAATTTATTTTTTTCTAAAATAAAAGTGAATTTTTCTCTCTCAATAAAATTTATTTTTAATTATGTTCCACTGCTTCAATTATTTTATGATTTTCTATGAATGTCTTTGAATTAACAAGAAAAGACACTAACTCGGATTTGTGATTATTTCAACATAAATAGACATTTGAATTGTTGCTTACCTGCTCCAAAAAATCAGTAATTCGTTGGTTTGCTAAATAATTTGAATATCAATTATCGATCTAAAATTTCGAATCCGCCCGCTGTTTTTGCTATTGACACTTCTTCCTAACATGACATTTTTAATTCCGCTGACCATAGAAAAATTAGTGTAATTACTATACAATTCAATTAACTTTGTTCCTAACATGACAACACGCATCAGTTAAGAACTTTAAATACCAATGGGTGCGTTTGGATAGTTGGAAGAAAGAAGAAGAAGAAGGAAGAAGAAGAAAAAAAATTATAAACAATCAAAACTTTTCACAAAGTTACACACTTCCCGATACTTCTTCCCACTTCTTCCCTTCTTCCCTTCTTCCCACACCTATCCAATTGCAATTTTGAATATAACACAACAAAAAAAAATTAAAGAGTAAATATTATCAATATTGTATGTCTGTAATGTTATAGGTTATACAGATACCACAACATCATTATTAAATTTCTTGCACAACACAAGCAGCCGTCCAGGGTAATTTACAAGTCATCGGACACCATAGCAAACAATCAATTCAAAAAAAATAACAAAGAAAAGAAAACGGTATACAAACATGCATGTGCGAAAAGAAATCAAATAAGTTCATCTATTCACAAAAAGTAATTCACTACCAATATGTGCATCTCACTAAATAGGTCATTGAGCTGAGAGATGGCGTAAACTGGGAACAAACCAGCTTACTGGTTCTTTCAAAGGGCAAGGGAGGTGTTCCCTCGCACCAGTCTCTATGTCTATCCTCTCAACACCGTATGAAGGTTCGATGTGTACTCTTATAAATATTGTCTTCAAGAAGTAGATGCAATTCTCCTTGATCCCGGAAAGATGACTTGCTCTAAGTGCAAAGCCACCATCCCTGTCCATGAATAAGGCTTGATTGCCGATATTGTTTACCTTGACCCAACACGGCAAACCACTTTTGGTTGCAACATCCAGTCTATAGACATCGAAGCCATTTATGAACCTGGGGTTATATCGAGGAACTCTCAGGATATCTCCTCGAGAATCCTCAACAAGATACTCAGCACAATTGCCGAAATGACCTTCAACAGGCGGTATCACATAAGCAAGAGTCCCGTCAGCTACATTCGTAACCTTTGTAGCTCCAGTGGTTCTTTCGATACTGAAAAGCATACCCCTGAGATAAAAATGGTGGCAATCTGTGTAGTCTGAACTTAATTCCAATTCCTGCCAGTTATTCTGGCCAGGATGGCAGAAAACCAACTTGGGGCTTTGGCGGCCGGAGTGTCCATAACATACTACATATTCCCCCATTTTTGTCTGTTGTGGCCCGATCCAGTGAGGACTGCCAACAAGTTGATATGCCGGGAGAGGAATGTCGTGATTATTAAGTGGATTGAGAAGAGAAACTGCCTGATGGTGCTGTGAGAGAGTAAACATGTACTGATCTGAATGTCCTGAGAAGGTTTTGTTGATAGAACGGGGAACATGGATGGTGTAGATTTTGTTAAAGGGTACAGAGTAGAAGTTCAAATTTGGGTCATGAGGATCTTTGCGGTTGTCAAGAATCCAAGGGAATTGTTGGGCAAGGTCGGTGTCGGGGGTGGAGGAGCGCCATAAGGGGCAAACAGCACGGAATCGAACAAAATGAGTGATTTCATTAAGAAGTTTGGCGATCAGATTGAGTACATCTGGTGGGAGAGAAGCCCAATCCCTCTCTTGAGCTTGATTCGACTCCGTCTTCATGCAGCAAATTATTATTACAATTGCTAGCTTGGCTAGGGTTCCCAATCTCCAAACAGAGATGAATATCAGCTAACAGTGACAGTCAGGTCTGCAAAAAGAATTAATAGAGAAATTCATTGGATGTAGCATGCAACTAACTATATTTATATTGCTTGGTACTAAAGGGTACAACCGAAATTGAAAATCAGTGCATTCTATGGTATTTCCAGAAAGTAATTAGCGAAAATATGTTGGTAATTAAGCAGTATGAATCAAGGAGAAATATAAGGTTCTGAATAGTCATTAAGGTGGCTGCTGGTCAGATATACACACGAATTAAGTGGAGCTATTTGCTCCTGTCTGGCATGTGACAAGCTATGTACCATCTAACCTGAGACCGAAGCAGATCTAATTAAATAAAAGAAGCTAACCTGAGCTGACCCTTATCTAGACTTGGATGGACGGAGGGAGGACCGGAGAAATATAAGGTTCTGAATAGTCATTAAGGTGGCTGATGGTTAGATATACACACTAATTAAGTGGAGGTATTTGGTTCTGTGTGAGTGTGACATGTGACAAGCTATGTACCAGCTGGTACCTACCTTAATGGCTTAGTTGCGACTTGCCAGGCTAAAATACCAGTGAAAGTTTTTGGAACTGAGATCGAAACAGATCAAATTAAATAAAAGAAGGTAAGCTGGCCTGACCAGTACCTAAATTTGGATTGACGGAGGGACGACCGGATGAGGTTGCTAGCCTGTGAGATGAGGTGAGGAAGGAGTCGATCAATGAATAATGATTGATAATATCCCTTCATTAATTGTTATTTTTTCTAAGAGATATTTTTTGACTTTTTGGTGCTGGCTGGCAGCCTTTTACCGAGTCGTCCACAATTTTTCTTCTCCAGCAATTATTTATTGTTGACCGCTATACAAGGATTCAATTATTATTATTTTTTTTAGATGTAGAAAGACGTCAAAGTTTTTGTGTTTAATAATTTGTTTATAAAGTATATATATTATTGCAATGTAAAATGTCACATTACCAAAAAAAAAAAAAGAATATGACAACTAGAGAACAAATTAATAATAATTAATATTAATATTATTATTGTATGTCTCCACAATTAATTATAGGTTGGACAGATATCGGAAGGTATCTTCATTAATTTCTTTAATAATGCTTTTGTTTTACTTGAGAAATCAATTATCAATTATCTAAAAAAAAAAAGATGACAGCGAATACAAGAGGGTAAGAACGAAATGCCCGTGAACCGAAATCCAAATGGGTACGGTTGGTAATATGTCTACGTTGCTGTTCTCTCGAGTCGGGACTATCTATCACAAGCGACTCAATAACGACCGTTGCTATCCCCACTAACCGTCCACCACTGAAACAGATTTGACATTGAAGCTGACTTTGAAATTATTTAGCATGAAATAATTGGATGATTGATTATGGAATTTATATTAAAAAACTGTAAAAGTATAGTGCAGACGTGGTACAATTAATGAAACAATTAACGAGATTTTATTTTGAGAAATGAATTGTTGAATAGTAATGTCTGAAAAGTAGTCATCATTTGAATCTCCAGCATCCATGACTACTCTACAGACATGAGAACAAGGAGATGAAAGTGAAATTGAAAAGATATTTTCAGAAACGTTATTAGGAAAGATTTATGATGGAATAAGAAAGATACTTTTTATAAGAAAATAAGCGGAAAGATGAAAGATTTTTTGGGCTGTGAGTGGAGAGGAGAAGAGTTTGGGCATGGACAGTTTGGTCATAAAATAAAAAAATCAGTTTTTAATATTTAGAAATTAATTAAAATAGCTAAGGAGAATATATATCTAATTTCATCAAGAATATAAGGGTATGAGATCAATTTTAAAGATTTAAGGGGTAAATATCTAAATAAGAAAGATTTGAGAGGTAAATATCTAAATAAAAAAGATTTGAGGGGTATGTGGCCGATTTTGCAAAAAAAAAAAAAATAGGAACAAACTTATAAAGCTTTAAATGATCTCATGCTAACTCGGCAGGCATATTAAAGATGCAACTAAAACTACTTAGAATATGCAGGAAGATAACAACAATTATCACTATCTTTTACTATTATAAAAGCACGGATGGAGTTGCTACATGCTAGATCTAACATGTAAACACAGGTGTTTTTTGTCATTCGATCGATTTCAGTGGCAGATCCAAATAGAATAGAACCCTAGGGTCGTTTTTGGAAAATTAAAGACTCGGATAGTAAAATTTGATAGGTGCTCGGGTTTAAAAAATCATAGTGTCTGGGCTAATATTTTGAAAATAATCAAATATTGAACATGCCTAAAAATAATGAGTCTTTTTTTTTACTTTTTATGTTTTTTTGGTGACTGATAGAGAAGTAAAGATAAAAAAATGACAAAATTTATGAAAAAGATGATATAGTTTGAAATATTTAAGTTATATACGTTTAGAATGACTTTGTTTATTAAATTTATTATTTATTTTAATTTTTAAATTTTATTATATTATAATTGTGCCTGGGCAAAAACTTTTTCTGGATCCGCCCCTGATCGATTTGATCTGTGGTTGAATATCAATCGCCAGACAAGCAGCAATATATTTTGATTTTCCGTCTAATAAAGAAAAAAAATATCTATTTGTATCGCTTGTAAATTAAGGAATTTTTTTTATTTGCCACATATGAGGATATCTTAGGCTAGTTTTTTTTTTTTTATATATAACAACCACAACAATTGATAATACTATTATAATAAAAGTTACAGAAATGTTCTTTAAAATTAATAACTGAGATGAATTGTATATAAATTTTGATTAAATTAATTTATTGTAAATTATCCCAACAAGAAATATTATGTATTGGAAATTGATATTTCGAATTTATCTTTAGTTGTCGTTTAGGGCCTGTTAGGCAATCATTGAATTCAATTTGCTGATATATGAACACAGTATAAATTTATCTTTAGCATAAACTAGTTGTATTAGCCGATAAGAGCTGGGCAGTTTAGTCATTTGGATAACATTTATATTGCGGATCGTGCTTCTTCCCAAACTCCCTTCCCTCCTCGCGTCTGAATCCTCTTCTTACTTAACCCTCTTTCTCGACAGACCGTTGAATTTATCTACTCTCTACTCCGGCGGACATTCCTCTCTCCTCCTAAGCCTAACCTGATTTCCCTCTCTCTCGCTGTGGCGACAGGTAAATGCGCGCGGCAGCTCCTAGACTCTTAGTACATCCCCAAGTGCCATCCGTACCAAGGTCAATTATTTGTACTATTTACATAGTTCTATACAACATATAGAGAGATCCAAGGAGCAGTAAATAATTCTTAGTGATCACAAATTTGAGCTTGATTTTGACGTTATATGCTTGTTTTTTTCTTGATTGAACATACCTATGCAATTTTCCTTGCCTTCTATTTTAGATTAACAATAAATCTGTCAACATTTTCGGTTTTCCTAAAAGGCAATTAGTGCATACGTTCTTAAATACTGATCTTTTAACTTATAAAAACCTTTTTCGGTTTTCCTCGTTCTGTTCATTCTCTGTTCTGTAAACTGTTATTGGCATATTGTCTTTCTATTATATGTACATTAATTCCATACAGACAAATGGACCTCACCAGAATCCAAAACCTAAACCTATCCTACATCAGCACTTTTGCTCTTAGATGTGCTGTTGACTTAGATATCTCTGGCCGCATACAAGCATATGGCCGTCCTATGCCTTTGAATGAACTCGCTCGTTCCATACCAATCCCGCCTGAGAAGGACTCTATGCTTGGCCGCCTCATGGCACTCCTTGTTTATCAAGGCATCTTTGTGCAATCTGAAGCCGGGTACCAGCTCACGCCGGCCTCTGAGCTCCTTCAAACCGAGGGCACTAACATGGGTGCCAACGTGCGTCTTGTTACAGATGAAGAAGTCCTAAAAATTTGGGGTCGACTAAGTGAAGTTCTCAAGGAATCTAGCGAACGGTCCTTGTTTGAGAAAGTCTTTGATGGGAAAAAGTTATAGGAATTTGCAAAGGAAAAACCGGAGTATGGTACTGACCATTCTGTTGCTCTCTATGTTTCTCTCACACACAGATTTACATTTGTTCTCACGTTTAATTAGTTGATTAATTAATTTGCGGTTGTACAAAGATCACACATATTATAGTAATTTAAATGTAATATAAAAACAATTATATGAATGAGGATATATATCAAACCAAGAAATCTATACGCACGAACACACTTGATATAATTAGTACTGGAAAATTAAAAGTTCGATCTCGATTCCAAACCAGGCAAGTTGTTCGACGAGGCAATGGCAAGCCAGAGTAACTCAGTAATGAGAGGATTGATTGCAAGCTACCCACATATATTTGATGGCCTAAATAATCTAGTGGATGTCGGTGGTGGCACCGGAACTGCAGTCAAATTTATAGCTGAAGCCTTTCCCAGACTGAGATGCACTGCGTTTGACCTTCCACATGTGGTAGCAAAGGCTTTGAAAAGCGAATCCTTTGATGTGGCTGGAGGAGATATGTTTGAAATGATACCTCCAGCTGATGCAATTTTTCTAAAGGTTCTAGTTCTTCTTTAATTTTCTGAAATATCCACTAGATCTGAATTTCCTTGATAATTTCTCTTATTTCCCAAGACTTTAATTAGTGCCGTCGCTTATTATACGAAATTTGTGTAAAGTATTCTTAAATCTCAAATTTATATACACCTGCCTAATTTGTAAAATGATTAATTTCTGTTCTTCTATAATTTGTTTCTTAGAATGTTCTCCATGACTGGAATGACGAAGACTGTGTTCGGATACTCAAACGATGCAAAGAAGCTATTGAATCCAACAATAATGGTGGCAAGGTCATTGTTGTCGACATCGTCATAGGTTTCGAGAGTAACGACCCGAAAGCAACCGAGACAAGTCTTCTTTTTGACATTGCTATGATGGGTTTGTTTGGATCGAAGGAAAGAAACAAATAGGAATGGCATGACATTATCATTAGAGCAGGCTATTTTGATTACAAAATTTATCCTGTTCAATTGGGAGTGTACTCTGTTATTGAGCTGTATCCGTGAATACTTTGCAATGTTGATGAAATGCGGAGTGCTGCAGCCTGCAGCTGCCATTTGTTACATAATTTTGTGTTGTTATGACTTCTTTTTAGTAGTATGTTTCATCAGGTACACAGGGTTGGAAAAGACGACCATAATACAATAAAACAAAAGAAGCTAACAGCTAGACTTAAAAGTATCTCGTACTCAGAGGCTGACAAGGCCCCAGGTCCAGATGGTATAACATTCTACTTTTATCAAAAATATTGGGATGTGATTAAGGAAGATGTAGTACTTTTATTTGATGCATTCTATAACGACAACTTAGATATAGCTAAAATGAATAGAGCAATGATACGCCTAATTCCCAAGAAAAAAGATGCTATGGAGATAAAAAATTTTAGACCAATTAGCTTGTTGAATTGCATATATAAATGGATTACAAAAGTCCTAACAGATAGATTGGCAAGTGTAATAGATAGATTGATAGACCAATCACAAGCTGCATTTATTAAGGAAAGATTTATCCTTGATAATGTGGTATGTGTGCATGAAATTTTGCATTCAGTTAAACATAATAAAGAAGAAGGAGTTATCCTCAAACTAGACATGGAAAAAGCATATGATAGAGTAAACTGGAATTTTTTGTTTGAGATGATGCATACTAGAGGGTTTCATGAAAAATGGATAAAATGGATTCAGCAAATATTGATAGGAGGACATGTGTGTATCAATATAAATGGAAAATTGACATCTTATTTTGAGGTTAAGAGAGGCCTGAAGCAAGGCGATCCTCTCTCCCCTCTTATGTTTAACTTGGTGGCTGAATGCATTAACCAGATGCTTAAGAAAGCTAGAAATAATCAGTTGATTAAAGGGATGGGTGTACCTATAGATAATGGACATCCAATTACTAATTTGAATTATGCTGACGATACAATACTTTTTTGTCAAGCAGATAACACCATGATGACAACTCTCAAATGGATTTTCAGAGGGATTGAAGCTCTATCAGGTTTGAAAATTAATTTCCATAAGAGCGAGATTTATGCTTTAAATGTGACACAAGATAGGTTGTAATATTTAGCCCAGGTCTTTGGTTGCCAAACTGCACGATTTCCAATTACTTACCTAGGAATTCCTATTCACTGGAAAAAATTGAATATCACTGAATGGCAAGTGCTTATAGATAAGTTTCAAGCTAAGTTGCAGCGTTGGCAGGGTAGTTTCCTATCATATGGGAGTAAAATTACTCTTATTAAGAGTGCTCTCTCTTCCCTACCTTTGTATATGCTATCCTTTTATAAGATGCCTGTTGCAATACATAAAAAGATAGACAAAATTAGATGTAATTTTCTTTGGAATTCGGGCAGCATTAAAAAATACCATTTAGTCAGATGAGATGAGGTGTGTAAATCATATGAGAATGGGGGTATAGGACTTCTAAATTTAAAGATCATGAACATAGCCTTGTTATGTAAGTGGTTATGGAAATTGAAAGATAGTTCTGTCAGAGGGTGGTGGAAAGATATTATTCAGTATAAGTATGGGACTTTTGGTACAAATACAAAACATAAATCCTATTTTTGGGGTAAGGTGATGGAGTATGCACATATCATCAATATGAACTGTCAATTTACTGTTGGAAATGGGTTAAGGGTTAAGTTTTGGCTAGATAAATGGAATGAAGGGCAAGCTTTACAAACCACATTTCCCTCTCTCTTTCAAATTTGCACAGACCCGGATATTTCTGTTGCAGATGCGGTCAAGGAAAATTGTAGAAAACTTAGATTTAGAAGGCAACTGAACTTTAGTCAGATACAAGAATTTACAACCCTGCAACATATTATTAGTAGATACATTCCTCTCTCTCCCTCATCTGATAAGGTCAAGTGGGGATTACATGCAGATGGAAAATATAAAACTAAATCATTGTATCAATGGTTAGAGTTTGGTGGTATAGATGTCTCTTATAATAAAGTGATTTGGCATCTTAGATTGCCCATTAAGATAAAGATGTTTTTGTGGTTACTAAGTAAAAGGAGACTACTCACAAGAGACAATTTGGCACTTAAGGGATGGGAGGGAGATCCACGATGTTGCTGCTGTTATAGTTTAGAGACGATCGATCACTTAATGTTTAGATGTAATCAAACTGCTAGAATCTGGGACTGGTTTTTACACTCATTACAAATTGAGACCAGGCCTCATAGGTTAGAAGATTTGTTTGATATAATTGAGAATGCAGGAAAGACACAAGCTTTAAGATACTGTTGTGCTGCAGTGTTGTGGGTGATTTGAAAACAGCGAAATGAGAGTAGTTTTAATGATAAACAGTGTCAGACATTGAGTAGATATGCATCAGATATAAAAGGATTAATCATTTACTGGTCAGGTTTATGGAAGGGAGCTTTAAAGGATGATATAATGGGCATGATTCAGCACATGGAACCTGTGTCGGCTCAGATTGCAGGAAGGATGGCTGAGGAAGGGGCTCTACCTTTGGTCCATGTTATTTGATGTGAATATTCTCTTTTTGGGTGTAATAAAGATTGCTTTGAATATTTCTGTGATTGAGAAGATTAATAATAATGTAGAAGATAGGTGGATCAAGGGACTAGCTCAAATAAGATAATTGGGGTGGCACTGGTACCAGTTGGGGGTAGGTACCAGTGCCAGTTTTTGGGTTTGATTGTATGCATTAAACTGTTTTTGTACTTCTCTATTACCTGTTAACGAGAAATGGTGGGAATTACCCACTTATTTCAAAAAAAAAAAAAAAAGTATCTCGTACTCAATGAGCAGACAATATTCCTGTTGAGAGGCCCGTGGCTAATTTGCTTCCTTCCGCGTGTCTGGAACAATTAAACGGAGAAATTCAAGGAGAGAAATCAAAGACCAATTGCCATACATCTCTGTCGCTTTGCCTCTGACGAGTGGGGCTGGGACCAGTGGAACACATGAGTCGAGAGAGTGAGATAGCGATTGGCTAAAAAGCCAAGTATGTCGGCACCTCCTTTCTGTCGGGTGGGGTCCATATGCCCATCGCTCGATTGTCTGGCGCCAAAGAATTGAGGCGAGAGGAAGAAGGGAGGTCTGACGAGTGGGTCCTGGCGTCAGAGAGAGAGAGAGAGAGAGAGGCGACGCACTGGGTTGGGTCGATTTCAGAGAGAAGAGAGGTTGGGCCGAGATGAGCTATCCTTCCCTTTTTTTTTTTATTTCTTGGGCTGTCGCTGTCGGCTCCGCTGATGGGCCTTCACTTTTATTTATTTTTGTTGGGCCGCTGAAATTTCTAATGGGATGGGCTGCTTATTTTTTTATTCATGTTGTTGGGCTTCCGGCAGATTAAAAGATAGGTAGCATTTTGGATACGGAATAATAACAGCCGTATGCAGTTTTGCCATTCTTACCATCGCTAAATACAAAGTGAACATATACAGCAAATAAGGTGAACATACAGACGATCTAAGTGAACACTTATAAACAAATAAGTGTTGTCATCACTTGTTCAGAAGTTTACATGCATATTCAATTTATTTTCATTGAACTTATTTGTTTATATATGTTCACTTAGATTGTCTATATGTTCACTTTATATTTAGCGATGGCATGAATGACAAAATTGCAGATGGCAATAATTAATTTCCTTTTGGATATATTCAACCCACAAATCCGTCGTGGCGCGAATCCCATTGAATTTGTACGTCTGTATTCATATGATCATTTATGGTGAAACACTAGTACCAATATTTGATTCCCGACACAATTTTTTCGTCAAAAAATGAACTATTTTGGTATGTTGTGCAATTTATTTTGATAAAATGACATGTTTAAAAATTTTGAAATTTTAAATATGAAATAGATATGCTAAATTGCATTGTGTAAGTTTTTGAGATTGTTTTGAACCTTTCTTCTCGGTTTTCTAGAGCCAAACTATTGTTACCTAACCCAATTTTTTTGATAAACAACATCTAAAAAAAATGACTTAAACCGAGAAGAATGGTTCAAAATAATCTTAAAAAATCACACAATCCACGTTGACATATCAATTTTTATATCGTAAAATTTTGAAATTTTTGGAAAGCCATTATCACTATATATTGTACAATACACCAAAATTGTTCATATTCGGACGAAAAAATTGTGACACCCGTCAAATACAGTAACTGGATGGTACACGACGGAGTGCCCGCCGCAAATGCCAGCTGCACTCGCAAGACTTAACTAAGTTTGATTTATAAATTAAATCTTATTATATACAATTATTATACATAAAAATATAAACTTATAAATATTTACTTAATATAAGATATATTCTACAACAATTTGGTTAACAATTTGGTTAACAGTCTGGTTCATGTAGGTTGCTAACCATAGATCCAATGGGCCACTACTCGTCTTGCTATCCAGCACTCAATCTGAAACCTGGAACCTACAACAAATAGTGAAAACAATGCAAAAAGCAAAGAGTGAGATAAATACAATTTATCTCAGTGCGATTTTTAGTTCCAGTCACATGAACTTCTACTGTACATGTTTAGGAACTAACTACCGTAACAAGTTAAACTAATAATAATAAAATACATAAGCATACATAAACAAATCAGTTATCAAATGCAATCATTTAAAAACAGATGCAATGCAGAGGAGCACAGCTACTTATTCAATTTGCAATTCAAATACAATTTGGCATTTCAAAAGCCGGCTCGGTTTGGACATCTATCTAATGCAGGTTTGGTATATCACAAGTCAATCATTTCAGTCATTTCATTCAGATACCGCGAACCATCTTTTGAGATGGATGCCAACGGCCATAAAATTCCATATGCATTTCAGAAAATTCCATATCATAAGATCAGAACAATCCGAATAACAAAAATACCACAAGTCGGGAACACTCTCCTCCCTTGGACCATTATAGACTGGTACCGTATCGGGATCCGGATCATAAGCGCTTAAGTCACGGTGTTTGGCCAGATGGGTCATGATTCCGACTCCAAACAGATGGAGTGCTTTTTCTCAAGCGAACAAGTGTATCAGACATAAATACAGATCTCAATTTAATCAACTTGGCAACCATTCAACATGCAATTCATTTAACAACTCATAATAATCCAATATGATAGTTCAAGCATATATATACAAAATGATAAATATGCACACAAATAATTTAGACATGAAATGAAAATAGTTATTTCCTAGCATGAAAGTAAAGCTCATGTGAAATCCGCACCTGAAAGCAAGAACGCAAAACACGCAAGACACAAGCAATCCTAATGTTAATCGGTCGTACCGG
Organism: Rhynchospora pubera; assembly: GCA_028095005.1. NCBI lineage: Eukaryota > Viridiplantae > Streptophyta > Magnoliopsida > Poales > Cyperaceae > Rhynchospora > Rhynchospora pubera. Next base: position 55,814,699 of record CM051462.1, read on the forward strand.
CCGTCCTCGGCTCTGCTACTTGACCTCCGGGCTCTAACCAATTCAAAAGTGCTAAACTAAGTTTTATTCTAAAATACAAACAAAAATGTTTATATTCAAAATAGTCCTCAAATTTTAGAAACATGATATGGTCTGTTTGGATGTTACCATACTTGACAACTGCACAAGGTCATTCAATTTTAAATAACTGATTATGTTATTGGACTTGTACCTTATGGTACCCACTTAGTAATAATTGACATATTATTTAAGTCCATCAATATCCACTCGGTTTCAAGTACAGTAAAATAATAAAATAAAATACAAAGATTAAGAAAACATGCAACAGGTTATACATGAGGCAAGTTTGAGGTTTAACTACCAAAATCTTAATGACAATATATCATAATACAGAGTCGGTTTTAATATAAATCAAGAAAATTAAAAATACCTTTTTAAGAACGACATAGTACTAATTAATTTTACAAACCAATGGATTTAACCACAAGGTCCTACTATTTTTTACCAAATTACAAAAATACCAATTTAAAGAAAACAAATCAACACCAGCTTGTAGAAAGCTTCAAAATTCATTTTAAGACGAACAGAATCAGTTTTGACAAAAGACTTGTAAGAAACTAATAAAGAAAATATCAAGTTTGATTTTGAACTTACTTTCTTTGATAAATAATTTGTGGATTATTATTTCTTCCTTAAGCCCACCTCTTAACTCACTGTTGCACCACACCGGGGCCCTCCTTGGATTTGGAAATTGGTTTTCGGTTATGAATGACAATTTCTAGTATTCTATGTTTTAGTATAAGGTTTTTGCATCGATTTACAACGAATTTCTCTTGACTTCTTCCTTTTGACATCGGTTGTAAAGGGTTAACAGGAGATGAAATGAGGAAGTGAAGTGGGTGAAATGACCAAGGAGAACCGTCTAAGAATTGGGATTAATATTTATGGGACGATACAAACAATGGGTACTAAAATGGATTTTGCTTTGGATGATCATAATGAATGGTTAAATACATAGTCACAAGAAGTATTTGACATATGGGCTCCACAAGTCACTCTCATTTAATGATAGACCTGAGTTATTCAATTTTATACAAAAATCACATTTTATGGAACTAGAAGTATTATTTCTTCTAAAACCGACAGTCATTGAAATAGAAAAAAGAAAATGACAAAATTTTTAATCAAACATGGTTACATTACAAAGCCAAATTGTTTAACGGACAACTTACCAAAATTTAATTTGAGCTATCAAAAATTTGTCTATAATTGTACAAAATAATAATAATAATACCAATAATAAATCGATAAATTAATTTAAAAATAATTTAGATGATCTAAACAACAATACAAGAACGTAATGTAACTAAAATTGTGTTGGATAACTAAAGTTGGGTGCTAGAAAGCCAGGAAGAAAAGTTTCAAAACATCTAAAAAAAATTACAAAATGCACATTATTCATTATATTATATACAAATGTTCGTTTTGTAGTAGAATTGTTCACTGTTATATAAGTGTTCGCTATGTTTACTATGTTCATTTTATTTTTATTTTTTGGCTAAAAACTTCAGTTAGTTAAGTACAAATGTTCAATTAATTGAGTATAATTGTTCAGTTCGTTGCAACAGAAAATATAAATGTTATGAGCAAATATCTTTATTTTATTTAGTATAAATGTTTAGTTTAGTAAGTATGAATGTTAAGTTCAATAAGTATAAATGTTCAATTATTTACATATAAATGTTCAGTTAGTTGCAACAGAAATATAACAGTTATAAGAAAAAAACAAGCGAAGATGTCACGAACCGATCAAAAAACACATGAAAAAATTAGAAGTGGAAATGAACCGATCCGGTTCAAATTAATTTTTTTTCAGATTCTAACCCTGCCTCTTAACTCACTTCTTGACCCACACGCGACTCTGATTCTAGCGCGATTCTAACGTATTTAACTGAACACTTATTATTATTAAACTGAACATTTGTAACATACAACAGTGATGGCAGGGATAGGCTATTTACCGATGGCAGTTATAATAGCTGAATGTTGGAAGAGCATAAATAAGAAACGAAAAAAATTTAAAATGCAACAAAATAGCTATGTATTTCGAATCTTTTCATTTTTTTAGAGAGACTTGATAGCGACCGTTAACTGTCAAGTGAAATGTATTCGAATCTTATTACAACTGTATTAATTATTAAACATCAAATAATTAAAATTAACGTTTTGTAGCAGGCACTATCAAGCGAAGTTTGATTTTCTAACGAGAAAATTTTTAAAATGCAACAAAATAGCTATGCATTCAAATCTTATAACTCGTTTGGATTCTCTAAAAATAAAATTAGAATTCGTTACACGGAATAAAAAAGGCCGTTTGGATAAAATTAATATTAGTTATTCGGAATAAAAAATATTATTCTTAAACGGTCAAAAATAATTTTTGTGGGATCTATAGTGTTATTTTTAAGTGGTCCCCAACATCCAGATTAAATTTTTATTCCTATGATGTTTGAATCGTCTTTTTTATCCGGATTAAAAGTGATCCTGACCATTTTTTAATCCACATTAAGAAACTGATTCAAGCACCCTAGAAATAAAAAAATAATCTAGATGTTGGATCACTTAAAAATAACACTTTAGATCCTAAAAAAAATTTATTCTTAATCGTTTAAGAATAATAATTTTTATTCCAAATATTAATCCTAATTTTATTTTTAGATGATCCAAACTAGTCAATAGATACGAGTGAACATGCCTTGTTATTCGGCTTGCAAATCTAGTCAATAGATACGAGTGAACATGCCTTGTTATTTGGATCTTGGTATTAACTCTGGATTGACCCAGATTTTGCCCTTAACAAGCAAAATTTGTTGAAATGCAACAAACAAAATATAATTTTATCTTTTACTTCTATTTCTAGTGTACATCCCCAGTTCAGCATACCGACATCTCCGGGCAGAAAAATATACGGAAAAAAAAACTGGCATAGTGTTTTGAGACCGAGATTATTTTAAATAAATATTTGAACCACTAAAATTTTAATAGAAAGAACGATTTATTTTTTGTTTTAATAAGAAAAAAGCAATTAACCGTTCATAAAACACGTTAGTATCTCTCCTCTCCAACGTGTTTTATGAACGAGTAAAAAGACTGCTTACCCGCAGGGGCGGATCCAGTGGTGGGGCGGGTGGGGCTAGAGCCCCACCTACCGCCGTCGAGCCCTGAAGCCCCTCTTTAGCCTCAATGAATTTTTTCAACCATTGGAGCACTCAAAGGTGGGGCTGAAGAACAGAAGAAGAGAAACCGTTCGATCAAATGATTCATTAGAGCACTCAGCCCCACCTAAATATTTTTGCTAGATCCGCCACTGCTTACCCGTTTTATAAATGCGTTATTAATTTTTTACCATTTTCTGACTCTTTTCTAACTTTCCAATAAAAATCTCAGATAAACTTTTAGACGAAAATGTTGACTCAATGAAAAAATAATTTGCAATAGAAACCCTGTATGTTTGTTATTTACAAAAGATTTATACAACGATAAAAAAATAATTTTTACCATATATGGATTTTAAAAATCTATGTATAATTACATACAAATAATGTATATAACATTTTCATTACATGTATTTAGTTCATAATTAAATTATAATAATTTCTTTTTATAATTTATAAAAAAGAAATATGTATGGACTATAATGTAAACTACAAAATAAAAAAAGAATGTTCCGTTGCGCAGAAGCGTTCAAAGAGAAAAATTATATTTTTTAAAAATATTTTGCAACAAAGTTCCTACATGTTTCATATTTACAAAATTCTAAAAAATTTATTTCAATTTAAATATGTATTAAATAGATAAAATGAACATATTACACATACATTATATGCATTTAATTATGAATATTTCTTTTTAAACATGTTTATAGTATCATTTTATTTAAAAAATTATTTGATCCTTTTGTAAATAAAAAAATAGAGAGGCTAAATTGCAAAAGATAAATTTGTAAAAATAAAAAGTAAGAATGTAGGGTCATCGGCGAAAAAAATTTCAATTATATTGTTTGTTAATTATTCGCCGATGACCCTATATTTTTAATATTTATTTTTTACAAATTTATCTTTTGTATTTTACCCTCTCTATTTTTTTTATTTACAAAAGGATCAAATAATATTTCAAACAAAAATGATATTACACATATGTTCAAAAAGAAATATGTACAATGATATGAATATAACGTGTGTGCAATATATTCATTATATCTATTTCATATATATTTAAAATTGAAATAAATTTTTGAAAATTTTATAAATAACAAACATGCAGGATTTTTGTTGCAAATTAATTTTTTATTGAGTCAACAGAACGTTTCTCTGAGATTTTTATTAGAAAGTGAGTAAAGAGTCATAAAATTATAAAAAAATTAGTAACCCGTTTTATAAACACGTAAGTAGCTTTTTTACGCGTTCATAAAACAGGTAATTAGGTGAAAGAGATTAATGCGTTTTATGAACGGGTAATTGCTTTCTTGTTATTAAAACAAAAAATAATTCCTTGTTTGTATTAAAATTTTAGTGGTACAAATATTTAATTAAAATAATTTCGGGTTTTGAGATGCTAGCATAAAGGAAGCTAGAAGTCTTAGTTTTTTTTTTGGTAACTTTTATAATTTGATATTTAATGTGTATTTTTGCCAAAAAAATAATAAAAAATAAAAGTTGATCCTATAGACATGAATTAGGAAGATCTCTAAGATAAAATTTATATATACTTTTTGTTTTGCAAACAATCGTTTTGCAAGGCAGGTTCCGTGACACACTACTGATACTAAAATCGTAACAAAGAGTAGCTGGTTACCCGTGCCAACGGTACTGGAGGCAGAGCTATCAAACATGGAAAACGGGGACGGAACAGAGGTGTTATGTTTCTGTTCCGTTTCGGCACTGAAACAGAAGTACTCTTTCGCTTCTGTTACATTTCTTTTCGGTAAATGAAATAGTTTTCTGTTCCACTTCTGTTTCGCTTCTTCATTTTCAATTGAAATCAGCCCATTTTCGTGTTTCGTTCCGTTCCGTTCCGATAATGTTGATAAAACCACATTTCATTTTCGTTCTGTTTATGAAAACAAAATCATTTTTTCTTCCATTTTTGTTTCGTTTTGGACGGAACGAAACGAAAACTGTCACACCCCAAACCAAGCCGCAATCTGGGGAGGACAGCCCCGCCACGTATGCACAATCTGCTGCGCACACGTAAGGCTATAAAACAGTGTCACAGATACAAATATCACAAATAATATCACATAATAATGGCATTGTTTGTTCATACAACAAAAGAGACTGGTAAAGTATACATATAGCAAAATCTCCAGTCATCATACAAACAAAACATAGAATAATGCACAGCGGATAAATACTATTCCAGCTCGGCTTGATCTTCTGACTACAACTCCTCTGCTAAGTCCGCCAAACCTGAACCTACACCACAAGCATGTGGGCTGAGTATACGAATACTCAATGTGGAAAAAGAGTGGGCCTACAGTCTTGGTTATCTCTGGCTAGAACTTAAACCATACTTTTAAATCTGCCACTTTTAAGATCCTCAAATGCAATAGCTATGTGTGATTTTATGTGTTACTGCAATCAACTACGTCTACATGGCATGCAAAAGAGAATAGAAGACTATCTGGAGATATATTAGTAATAATACAATATAATACGAGATGTATAGAAATCCCATCACTCAACAAAAGAATTATAGTTTCATAAATAATAGTTGTAAATTGAAACTTCCAGAGCGATTGCCGTATAAGCTGGAACATCCAGAGCCCATCGCCGAAAATAAGCTAGAAAATTTCTAAATTAAAGTGTCCTCGCAATTACCCAAATAATAATAATAACCGTGCCTAAGATAGATCAACCCTAAGAATAGCTCGACGAAAAACAGCTCCTGACCCCACATCCCCGCTAAAGGATGTGGAACAGAAAACACGGTACCGGTAACTGCAGAGAGGAGATCGAGAGGCAGTCTAGCAAAGGATGGCACATATCTAATATCTCAAGTCACACAATCGAAAATGTAATAACAACTGAAAATAAAATAAAATAACCATGCGACCGCAAAGCCGCCTGAAGGTCGGCCTGCAGAGTGGTCATAAGGTATGCCACTCGGTCTCGCTATCCTGAACCACACCATATGTTGATATATGAGCACATTATATCTAGATGCAACCAAACATCTACATGTAGTAATAAAGCTAATCTTCAATTAATGCCATGCATTTGAGAATTATTGTAGTGTTTATGATATGCACACATTTAATTATTGATCTAATTCTAAACTAAAGAATAAACAAAACTTAAGGCATCCACAAGTCATAAAAAGACAACCACACCTGGAAAAGTCTAAGACTGAGAGACTACTCCTCGGGATGGTCAACGAAGTCCTGGCTAGCTCCTGCAGTGTCGTGCTCAGGGTAGAAGTCGTCTACCGGTCCAGAGAAGTCTTGCGGTGCACCTGGCGAACGAAACTCACACGTTAAAATCTATCCTAACGATCTATCCCATTCTGGTTATCGGTGTACAAAACCATACTTAGAAACTAGACATTTACAAAGGGATTCAGATTAGGATTTAAGATAAGTTAGACTAAAGATTTCTGAAAGGAATTCTGTTTTAAAATATATTATTAATCAAGAAGAAGTATTTTATAAAATTTTGACGGAGTTCCATTTAGAAAACAGTGTGAAAGAAGTCGTTCTGACGTGTTCCTACAGTCCATTCTACGCGTTATAGACGTAGATAGAAACTTACGAAATCCTTTAACAATTTTAAATTGTGGATTAACACTTTTAGTCAATTGATAAATGAAACTCAAAAAGTATACAAATATAATATAAATAAATGAAACTCAAATGTCATTAGAAATAAATTAGCTATAATTATATTAAGTAGAGAATAATTAAATTTACAAATGATAATTAATTACTGTGTTTAATGTTTTAACGTGTTGGCGTTTTAATGTGTTTGGGACCATACGCATTTGAATGACTGTACTGATGGTAATCCTCTCCCATCTTTAAGTTTACGTATTAGTCCAATTAATTTAGATACCACTTAATTTATAATTAATCACATTTTTAAGTTAATCAATCTTTAATGACTTCATTTACTTAAGTGATAATCCAGAATTTATTATGGACCTGGCCCAGTCCCACAATTAAAGTCCAGAAATTCTAATTTTAATTTAATAGTTCAATTCGGCCCATAAACAGAGCCCAACACAAAAATTCAGAGACAGCCCAGCACAGGGCCGAGCAGGCCAGAGAAAAGCCACGGCCCAGGTGGGAATAAGGGGCCCAGCCTGGTGCCTAACGGATCGGGTCCAGCAGGCCATCGGGTTATGGTGGTCAAATCCAAACCCGATAAGTAAAAACGAGATCCGATCAAACACAGTCAGATCCGACCCGCCTGCCACACTAACCTTTTAATATAAGTCCTTAGATTAATTTTATTTGCTCTTAAAATTACATTTTAGTCCTTGGTGACAGATTTATTTACGAACTGGTCTAAATCCAGTTCAAGGATATTTACATCTAGGTCCCTGATAACAGAAAACCTGACGGAAAGGTCCCTGGCAGCACTTCAACGCATACCAGAAAGCCAACAGAGAGACATATGGCTGGTACCAAGCCTGTACCAGCTTGATAACCAAGCCGAGAGCATCAAACAACACTGATAACTCAAATAGAGGCATATTCTACTTAACATTTCAATTTCAAGCCTCAGACAAGCAACTCAAGCACAGAACAGTTCTACTATCTCAATCACAATTCAATTTAGCCGCAAGGGCAAGTAACAAACACAGATCAAAGCTTAACATAGAGTAAGCAAAGCTCACACGAGCCAACAACAAGTGTCAACACAGATCGAGTAAGGCTCAATCGAGCCACATAGACAAACAACAGTTCAATACAGAGCATGCCTCAACACATTCAAGTAACACAGATCAGATTTGAGACTATGCACACATTCACATCAATTCAATCAGTAAGTGACAGATCAATTCATCAAAGAGGCAGAGCAAGCAAGCAACACAACAGATCAATTTTTATGCATGCCCCATCAAGCAATCACAGCACAAGTCGAAGAGAAAGAGAAAGAGAGGATGGTACCAAACCGAGATGTGAAGCAAAGGAGAGAGGGAGAATAGGTGTTCAGCTACTGCCGGCCACCACCGTCAAACCACTACCAGTCGCTTAGCGTCAGCCATCGCTGCCAAAGGTGATCAGCACAGTCACAGAGAAACGAGAGAGTGTTTGAGTGAAAGTGAGTAAGAGGAGAGAGGTGCCTAGGGTTTAGTCACGGCTGTGAGGGGGAGAGGCAGTGGGAGAAAGGGCTATGCATCAAGAGGGAAATAGAGAGGCTGGGAGAGGCAAGAGAGTGAAGTGGGTGCCTTAATAGGCGAGAGAGAGAGAGAGAGAGGGTCCAGGATGGTTTCAAACTGATTGGGGGAGAGAGAGGGGGTATCAGTGGGGTCTTGCTGCCATTGGCGAGAGGGGAGAGGGGACAGAGGAGCGAAATTCGCGCCTGCATCGCCTAAGGCAAGAAAGAGAGGAAAAAGAGGAGATGGGGTCCTCTCGAGTTTGCAGAGAGGAAAGGGGAAAGGAGCAGGGATGGGGAAGTGGGGTCGCGTCTCCGTTGGCGGAGGAAGAGAGGGAGAGAGACTGCTGCGGATTCGTCGAAGCAGCAGAAAAGGAGAGAAGAGAGGTGGGGGCTTCAACTCTGTCGGAAAAGAGAGAGAGAAAGGAGGGAGGAGATAAAGGGAGAGAGAGGCGAGTTAATCGGACGGCTCAGAAAAATCAAGGGTTTAATCCTTGATCCAACGGTTCAGAAAATTTCAGAGAAAATCAATTTGATCGGACGGTCCAGAGCAGAGGAAATCAATTGAAATTTGTAATCTGATTTATTTGATCAGTGAAACTCAGTTTTTAATCCAGTTTTAACCCACATAAATTCCATGAATCTGATATTTGAAACTTTGTTAATTAAATTTATTTGTTTGCTTGAAGTTTTACAAAATTTCGTGATTTGATTAATATTTTGAAACTAGATTAATTTATGATTCCTGAGAATTTCCCTGTTAAATTCAGAGCACTCATAATTTTAATTATCTCAAAAATTAACTATAAATTTTAAAGTTTAAATTTTATTTTAAAATTTTACGGGTTTTCACAAAAACGTGCGAAACAACGCGCCAAAAAAGTAAATGCAGCAAAAGACTAGATTGGTAAACTAGAGGTGGTCAATAGTTCAATACTCAATAGTCTGAAAATTGCCATGGTGATATACTATGTATAGGCCTGTCAACGGAAGTTATTTACCGTTTTGCCGTCACGTTTTGGCTGAAACGGATCTGTTGATGAAACAGTTTTAATTTCATTTAAATAAAGAAATGGCAAATGAAATATGAATATGTACCGTTTCAGTCTCGTTTCAAACTATTATGTGTAATTTTTGAAGTGGAACGAATAATAAAGTAAAATTCCGTGTTATTTCGAAAATGAAACAGTTAACGAAATGAATTATTATTTTGTTCTCCTTAACGAAATGCAAATGGTAAATGGTATGAGGCTGTTCCGTGTTCGTGAACCTCGTTTGACAGCGAGTTGAGAATGGTGCCTAATTTAACATTAAAGTTATCGTTTCCAGTTTCTTAGTCAATGGTTGGTTAACAAACATCCAATTATTTTCCTGGGCAGCTACTACCTGGTAATTCTAAAATACAATCAAGTATCAACCGACCAATTCGTAACCATTTTTCACTGCCGGGAAATAGGGTTCGTACGCATTTTTAACATTCAATCGCTCCAAGATTTTCTGGAGATTCGGATCGAGAAAAAGTAAATGGCTTAAAGAAAATTAACTATGACTCTAAAATTTTCTGATGAAGATTCCGTTCGAGAAATAAAATCACGCAACGAATTCTTCTCTTCTCCCCATTTTAGTCAAATTATGACATTGTCATTGTTGGGACACGCTCACAGGTGCCTAGGCACAGCGGAAGCCAAATAAACAAGGAGGTGGTAATTTCGACAAACAAGCGACGGGCATAAAACAATACCCGCTAGAACAAAGCTATGATGGTAACACTTGAGAGCCAAACAATAATAGTACAATCAAGCACAAGAAAAATAAAGTAGAGACACAAAATTTTACGTGGAAACCCGAAAGGGAAAAAACCACGGGAGCGATTGGTGCAAATCCACTAAATCAAGAGTTTCTTACAAGTACATGGAGATCATCAAGCTATCAACCTTCCTCTCTCTCTCACTCACACTCTCTCACAATTTAGAAGTGGAATTATCAAGAGATACAAGAGAAAATAGCAAACCCTAGATAGCTTCAAAGAGGGAGACGGAGAGCTCACGCACACACAGAGAGACCTTCTGTTTTCAGCGCATACGAGAGAGTCGTTTTCTCTCTATTGCTACGCACCCCTTTTGTTTCCGTGTCCATACGGGCTTCTTTGGGCTACGGCCCAATTTGGCTTCGTACACAACAACCTCCCACTCGAAGACAAAACTCCCACTTGATCACACAAGCAAACACCTTGCACCTCGCTCCAAACACACCCGAGTTATTCAACCAACCCAGATTGCCTCCTACAAAACATTACCTTGTCGGGAGGCACCACCTTCGTGAACATATCGGCAACATTCTCCTTCGTGTGAACCTTTCTCACGACTAGTTGCCTATGGTCTAGAACATCACGAATGAAGTGGTATCGCACATCAATGTGCTTAGTTCTTGAGTGATATGCCGCATTCTTTGAAAGATGTATGGCACCTTGATTATCACAATGCACCACATACTCCATTTGCTTCAACTCAAGTTGTACAAGCAACCTTTTCAACCAAAGCATTTCCTTCACCGCCTCGGTCAATGCGACATACTCCGATTCCGTGGAAGATAAAGCAACAATGTCTTGTAGTCGAGACATCCAACTAACGGCTCCACCACCGATAATAAAGACAAAGCCCGTCGTGGACTTCCTTGTCTCACTACAACCCGCATGATCGGCATCAACATACCCTTCAATTGCTAATTTAGAATCTCCTCCAAAACATAACCGCAAGCCACGAGTGCCTTTCAAGTACCGAAATATCCACTTCACCGCTTGCCAATGCTCCCATCCCGGGTTAGACATATATCGAGAGACAACTCCCACTGCATGTGCAATGTCCGGCCGTGTGCACACCATAGCATACATCAAGCTACCAACGGCCGATAAGTATGGAACATTTTCCATCAATCTCTCTTAAGCATTCTTTGGAGAATTCTTTTTAGACAATTTAAAATGACCGGCCAAAGGTGTAGTCACCGGTTTGCAATTCACCATGTCAAACCTCTCAAGGACTTTATCAACATACTCCGTTTGACTTAACCAAAGCTTGCCTCTCTCCCGATCCCTATGAATTCGCATGCCCAATTTTTTTCTTGCTTCGCCAAGATCCTTGGTTGCAAACCTCTTAGACATATCAAGCTTAAGAGACTCAATCTCATCATGATCATTACTAGCGATCAACATGTCATCCACATAAAGTAACAATAAGGTGAAAGTGCCACCCACCTTTCCTTTCATGTAGACACAATGATCATAGCCACTTCTTTCAAAACCTTCTTCTTGCATAAAAGTATCAAACTTCTTGTACCATTGCCGAGAGGCTTGCTTCAAACCATACAACCCCTTCTTCAATCTACACACAAGATTAGGGTTTGATTCATCAACAAAACCTTCCGGTTGTGACATATAGATCTCTTCATCCAAGTCACCATGCAAGAAAGCCGTCTTGATATCAAGTTGCACAAGCTCCAAGTCTAAGTTAGCCACCAATGACAAAACAACCCTTATGGAACTATGCTTCACAACGGGAGAGAATATGTCATTAAAATCAACACCATGTTTTTGTCCATAGCCCTTGACTACTAACCTTGCCTTATGCCGTTTAGAACCATCGGCTTCATTCTTCAACATAAATACACACCTATTTTTGAATGCCTTCTTTCCTTTAGGAAGTTTAACCAACTCCCAAGTCTCATTGAGATGCAACGAGTTCATTTCATCCTCCATTGCTCCAAGTCACATAGCCTTCTCCGAACAATTTATAGCCTCATGAAATGACTCGGGTTCACCCGCATCCGTGAACAAAACAAAATACAAGGAAGGTGAATACCTTTGTGTAGCTCTTGAAATCCGAGTTGACCTCCTCAACTCTTGTATCGGGGTATTAGTGTGCTCTTCTTCAATAATGCCTTCATTATCATGCGCTTCCACCGGCTCACTCTCATCCTCATTATTATGACCACTTACTTGAGGATCCGCTAGCATTTTAGGTGCAATACTAGCATCAACATGCTCCTCCACATGTCTTTCTTCACTTTGCTCTTTCTCATGATTTTCCATGAACATCACATCTTCACGGAATATGACATATCGGCTTCTAATTGTCTTCTTCTCAATAGGATCCCACACCCTATAACCAAAATCATCGCCGCCATAGCCAACAAATGCACACCTTCGTGACTTGACATCGAGCTTATTCCTTTTCACATTAGGAATTTTCACATAAGCCTCACATCCAAAAGTTCGTAAATGGCCATAAGAGATCTTCTTGCCACTCCATACGACTTCCGGTATGCCACCGTCCAATGCCACACTAGGTGATCGATTTATGAAGTAAACCGCCGTGTTAGCCGCTTCGGCCCAAAATGATTTTGGAAGACCCGAGTGAGACAACATACTTCTAATCCTCTCCACAATGGTCCGGTTCATCCTCTCAATGACCCTATTTTCTTGTGGAGTGTATGGAACCGTCTTCACTCTCCGAATGCCATTTCTCGCACAAAAATTGTCAAAATAATTAGAGCAAAATTCACCATCATTATCGGTTTGTAAACACTTAATGGATTTTTCACTCTCTTTTTCAACACGAGATTTAAAGTTCTTAAATGTTTCAAGAACTTGATCTTTTGAGGACAAGGGATAAATCCAACACTTCCTAGAAAAGTCATCTAAGAAAGTAACAAAATAACTAGCACCACGAAGAAATTTTACATTAAATGGACCACACACATCGGAATAAACCAATTTCAATGGTTTCATCTTTCTATGAGACTCATTCCTCTTAAAATTCACTCTCTTTTGTTTTCCCATTACACAATGAACACAAAATTCAAGAGATGAACAATCAAAAGAAGGAATGTAATTTTCATTTTGCAACACTTTCATACCTCTTTCACTTAGATGACAAAGGCGGTTGTGCCACATGTGCATATCACCATGCTCACTTGCCATAGCAACAACACCCTTTCGAGGCGCTCCATGAAGAATGTACAAACTCCCATCTTTGTGTCCCTTCATTAATGTCATGCAACCCTTTGACAATTTCCATGATCCCTCACCAAAAGATATAACAAATCCGCCATCATCAAGTTGACCCACCGAGATAAGATTCTTGGTTATCTTGGGAACATACCTCACATTGCTCAATTTACATCGCCTTCCATTTGCTTGCTCAAGCTCAACATCACCAACTCCAAGAATCTTGCATGGCCGACTATCACCAAGATAGACATTCCCACCATCTACATCCTTGTAGTTGACAAAATAAGATCGATCCGAGCATATGTGGAATGATGCACCCGAATCCAATACCCAAACATCCATGTTCTCCTTCTCGGAATTTGTCACACTTAAAGTTACCGCATCTCCAATCTCATCGGAAACTATACTTGCTTCACCATCTTGCTTCTTCTCTTTTTGCTTGCCTTTCAAGAGAGGACAATCTCTCTTCAAGTGACCTTCATTCTTGCAATGCCAACAAGAAAATTTTCGGCCTTTAGACTTTGATCTTCCTTTGCCTTGAGAACCACCTTTCTTTCCCGAGGAATTTCCCCTAGTCACCGGCCGTCCCCTATCAACCGTCAATGCCTCACTAGGCCCGGTTTCCAATTGGGTTGTAGCCTTTCTAGTTTCCTCATTCATCAATGAAGCAACAACATCACTCAATTTGAATTGGTTGCCCATTGTGTTTGCAACGGTAGTCACAAGAGTATCCCAACTTGTAGGCAAAGAGCTCAAAAGTAACAAGCATAAAACCTCCTCATCAAGGTTTACCTTCAAGGACTTCAATTGAGCCGCAATTGAGTTGAACTCACTTACATGCGTTCTCATTGAAATACCATCCTTCATTTTCAAGAGAAATAACCGCTTCATAGCATGCATCTTGTTTACACCCGAAGGTTGCTCATATGATCGCTCTAATGTGGTCCAAAGCTCATGAGCGGTTTTGCATTGGTAGACATCAAACAAGATAGATGGTGAAATACACGGCCTTATAGCCGCCAAACACTTCCGATCTAACAACTCCCATTCATGATCCTCCATATGAATAGGTTGTGCACCCGGTCCCATCAATGGTAAATCCAAATCCCTTACCACCAAGTAATCTTGCATTAGCATTTTCCAAATTGGCCAATTGCTATCATTCAACTTCTCAAATTTTATAGCTTTTTCCATTCTATCACTACTACACGTGTAACCACCGAAATACTCAAGAACTTAGACCTATACCAATCCAAGTCTCAAACTCCTATTCTCGACACCAACGAGCCAACACGCTCTGATACCAGTTGTTGGGACACGCTCACAGGTGCCTAGGCACAGCGGAAGCCAAGTAAACAAGGAGGTAGTAATTTCGACAAACACGTGACGGGCATAAAACAATACCCGCTAGAACAAAGCTATGATGGTAACACTTGAGAGCCAAACAACAATAGTACAATCAAGCACAAGAAAAATAAAGTAGAGACACAAGATTTTACGTGGAAACCCGAAATGGAAAAAACCACGGGAGCGATCGGTGCAAATCCACTAAATCAAGAGTTTCTTACAAGTACATGGAGATCATCAAGCTATCAACCTTCCTCTCTCTCTCACTCACACTCTCTCACAATTTAGAAGTGGAATTATCAAGAGATACAAGAGAAAATAGCAAACCCTAGATAGCTTCAAAGAGGGAGACGGAGAGCTCACGCACACACAGAGAGATCTTCTGTTTTCAGCGCATACGAGAGAGTCGTTTTCTCTCTGTTGCTACGCACCCCTTTTGTTTCCGTGTCCATACGGGCTTCTTTGGGCTACGGCCCAATTTGGCTTCGTACACAACAGTCACGAGCCCGATCCAGATGGTTCGGTTCAGATTTTCAAAACATTGATTTTGCCACGATGTAACTGTCGCGGCTTTTTCGTCATTCCCTCGAAGAATAGAATTGGGTTTCCTCGGGAAATGGGAACATAGCCTTGGATTCACCCCCCTTAAGGTCCGATCTCCGTTCGAGTATCTCTTAGCGACAAGAGAACCAAAACACGAGTCGCTTCTTAAAGAGGTTTGTTGATTTCGTGGGTCCTTTCTTTCCAGTAGGCGCAAGCCCCTACTGTTAATTACCCCGTGATCGCTCACGAGAACCTCTGATTAAGGGATCTGAAGAATTATATGTAAAGGCTAGGGAATCGTTTGTTTCATGTTTATTTTGGGTTTATTTCTTTTGGTTTGAACCGGACTCGATTGGTGTACCAGACTCAGTTGACGGGACCCAATTGAGAACATTTTGATCTGCTGAAGAGTTTTCGTTCTTGAAATGGAGAGGTTTCGGTTTTGTCTTTGGGCTTCGTGTTCGGACTTTTAATTTCTTGAGTTTCTCTTTGGATTTTATCATTTTCACAATTTCCTTTTATTTTTATTTTTTAATTTTAGACTTTTAAAATATCTTTTTATATATCTAATCATGTTTATTTTCTTAAATACTTGATATTTAATGTATTTCTTTTAAAATTTCAACATTCATCTTTAAAACAAATTAGAAAAGTTTAATTAAGTTTTGAAATCATTTTGGAATTTTATAAAATTGATTTAACATCATTTTAGAATTTTATAAAATTTATTTAATATTGAAAATACTTCAAAAGTAGAAAAGACCAATAATTTGACAGATTTTTAGATCAAAATATTAGTAGATTTGGTTTATTTGGATTTTTATAAATTTTTGGATATTTTATTTGAATTTTTCTGAGTTTCCTACTATTTTTAATGAATTTTTGAAGTTTTCTGTTTATTTGTAATTTTCTTATTGGACCACGTGTGCGCAGGGGCTGAGTTGGCAACTGACTGGGCCTGACTGTGTTTGGCGTCGCTTGCTGACGTGGCATTTATTATTTTAATTATTTTAAATCGATTTGTTTTGGTGTAACGAGTCACTGTCGTGTCAGTGAGCCGCCACACAAAGTTTGTCCGCAGAAAATCCATCACAACACGGATTTGAATCCGTCTTCTCCGATTGAAGATGGACTTTTGCAATTCAGTCCCTGGAAGTTCTCCGATGAAATTGCCATGCTTTCGGCCACCGTTGCAGCCAATTTTGGGTTCGTTGGAATCGTGAGTTTGAGGAGATCACAGAGATGCCATCAGTCGAGATTATGGAGCTTTGTACCGCCTTGTAGAGCTTGAGAGTGTTCGGCCCACCATTAATGGCGCTTGAGATTTTCTACTTTCTTTTCTTTGCCAGAGATAGGTTAGAATCATCCATGGAAGTGTTAAGGAGATAATTGTGAAGTCAATTTGGCCTGGGAACACTTTTAAGTAGGTGATCTGAACTGAGCCGCTTCGCCTTGTTTTTGGTCTGAACTGTCCTCTGGCAGTGGGACCCCACTAAGCCATCTTTTTGTACCAGAAACGATTCAAATATCTTCAGGACACTCATTTTAGTTTTTCAATGCATTTAATTTGACTTGAGGCTTCACAATTTGGTGTGAGAGCCAAAGGGGACAGATTTGCACATTTGTTTCAATTTGGATTTTTGCATGTAAGTGAAATTGCAGCAAATGGATTTGATTCAATGCTCAATTTAGATCCTTTTAACTTTGTTTTATATGTTTAAATCAATGCAGGCAATAAGAACAGCTCAATTAACATACTTCTCAATGTACAGTTTTCATTTTTACTTATCTTTAGCACTTTTTTAGGGAATTCCTGTTTGAGTTACTCGGATGCAAGGGAAACGAGTTGCACAGTTCACAATGAGTCACAGAGAATGTACTTCACTAATTCAAAGCCCTCTTTTTTTTTATTTTTACAGAAAGAAACACACTCATGTAATATTTTGCCTTTTATCATATACTTGTATATTTATTCAAAATTTCTAAGAATTTGCATAAATGAACTTTAACATGTTTATGAATTTTCTATGTGAGTCCTTTTACAGGAAAGTCCAATGTTTTGACAAAATGACAATTTATTTAAAGAATACCCATGCTACTTTAGTAAACTCGTATAAAATCATAGAAATTCACAAAAATAGAAAATCTTGTTCCTAGCAGTTCATGAGGTCCTACTCTTGCTGTTCATATGCCTTTTTATATTTTTGTGCTAATAAAACCTTGTATTTTCATTTATTCCATTTCTGGCCAGATTTTGTATGACACCTATTTTCTCACCAAAGCATGGCATAACTTAATTTAGTGTATACTCAATTAAATACATGACAAGCATGATCTGACATGCTCATCATATATTTAATCCAAGTAAACACTTCTCAACTAAGGACCCCAAAGCTGAGCTAAGGAGTAGCTTAGATGAGTTCATCCCAATTACATTCTTCATGCGCTGCGCGCAGTCAGATTGTAATTGGGGTAATTGATTACATCTCATGTTTCACTGGATTGATCTCCTCATGCGCTGGGCGCAATTGAAGCTCAATCCAGATTTTTACTATCTCAATTTGCAAACAAACGATGCTACAAGAACTGAATTAAAACCCTCAAATAGATCAGAACAATTTCTTTTGATTCGGAGACAATTTACAAACAGTGGCTATTTGATTTCACCTTCTCTTTCTCTCTTTTCAAGTGTTTGATGAAATGCTCTCTTACAATTTCTCTCTGTCTAGCCTAATTTCAATAATCTAACCCTATGCCAAGCTTACGGCTGCTCTTCTCTTTTTTTTTTCTCTCTCTCTCTTCGGATTGGAGGTATTTATATAGGTCTGAATCTAGGGCAACGCCTTTGAGCCCGGCTTAATCCTTGCCCTCAAATTTCCATCAACGACTGAGATCCAGCTGCGCTAGGGCATTGGTTTTGGAAAACCATGGGCGAGGGCTACTGGTTTTGCGCCTGTGGCGCTGGAGGAGGCCACGTCGTCGTGCCTTTCAATTTCACCCGGCGTCTGACGGTAAATTCGGGCTTTCATCTTCTGTTTCTTTTTTACTCTGGGGAAGACGACCCTTACAGGTGGGCCCTGCCTGTAAGGCTTAATGAGAGAGGGAGAGATGCGTGCATTTGTTTCACCGTGAGCCAATGGAGCCAGGGAAGGGGTGTAAAGCTATTGGTGCATGAGCCAAGACCATCCAATGATTCAGACGCTATGGTAATTTTAACCAAGGGGGCAGCGACATCATCTGTCCCCCCCTGGGATCCTCTGCAGTGGTATGCACGCGCCAGGGGCTTTTCATTTTTTCTGGGATTTTCTGGGATTTCCATTTGATTTTCATTGATTTAACATTTATTCTTCAATGCTGACCCAAAATAAATTCTTTCAAGGCCTTCCCTTGGGTATTTATGGATGAAATTTTATGGGTAAGTTTAGAAAAATATAAGGAATCTAATGGTTCAACTGGTTTTGCAAAATTCCTTATGGATTTATTTTGATAATTTTATGAAGTTTTTGGGTTTGTTTGCAAAATTTGGCATTTGTGTGGGCATTTCTGGGGTTTAAAAATTATGATAATTCACCATAATTCTCAAGGGATTTTTGGGTATTTTTTGGTGATTTTTGGAGTTTGTTTAGTATTTTTGGTAACTTGGTTTTGAGTTTTGGTTGTTTGACTTCTGGCTTTCGCAATTTGGTTTTGTCTTGAAGTTGTATTTTGTACTTTGGTTTTCAGGGATTAATTTTTAGGGTCAACAGTAACATATTAGCCGAAAAAAAAAAAGAAGTTGGCCTAACCATCTAAGACCTAAAGTATATTATTTAAGTAGTCATATAAGTTTAGTACCATTAGCAAAAACAAATATAAGTTTAGTACAAATTTATTGCTAATTTGATTAAGCCAACAGGTAGAGAGATTGCAGATTAAAGGCGATACATAAATGAACAAGTATGGAGAATACTAATAGGACTATGATGCCATCTATTGATTTCTCGATCAGATCAATGAGTTCAAAAAATATTAATTAAAATCTATACTATCTATCTATATATCTATGCTAGTTATAAATACATCCAAAACAATGTCAAGTGACTCTTTTGCTGAAAGGGTTGATAGACCATTGAATTGTGTAACTTGTTCTGATGTACGATTTCGTACGATTTCGATCTATAGTTCAGACAAATAGCCAGACCTCTTTACAAAAAGGGATCAAGCCGCTGGATGGTTGTTTTCATTTTTATTATTTTTTAATTTGTGCTCACAAAAAAGAAGAAAAAGAAAAATAAATCAATCATGTCCCATCATATCAATATTGTCGTCTAACAAATCATCTCAGATTTTCTTTTCCATTCCCACACAGTCAGATAGGCTATTTTTGCTAATGAATAGAGTTGCTAGTATGTGCGAATGACAGGGGGGCAGAAATGTTAAATTTTAGGGTGTGTTTGGTAAGAACGTGAACAAGGGATGAACGGGCGGCCCATGAACAGGCCCACGAACAGCCAAGGCAAAAGAGAAGTTTGGGAGAAGTTCGTGAAAATCGACGAATCACGAACAGAGGGATTTATTCGCGTTTGTCGCTGTTCGCGTGTTGTTTGGTTCGCGCGAACAGTCGCTGTTCGCGAACAGGCTGTTCATGAGCGGAACCAAACACACCCTTAATGAAAATACAGCCCAATTACTCATTGTATCTAACAAAAATTGTAAATCACGGGGACAATGCCCAATCCCGCACCCGACACCCTGTCCCTCCGCTCCTGTCAATACTACCGCTAGGGCTGTCAATATACCGCCGTTTCGCACGTTTCCGTTTCGTTCCGTCCGAAACGGAACAGAAGTGGAAGGAAAAGTGGTTTCATTTTCAGAAACGGAACGGAAACGAAAATCTGTTTTTTCGTCCGCGGAACGTTGAAATGAGAAATTTCAATGTGAAATGAATGTAGAAGTGAAATATGACGGAATTTCCTGTAACACCCAATTTTTCTGACTTTGACCAAAGTTGACTACTTTGACCAATGTTGACTGAGTTGACCAGAATTTTGACCATTGACCAAATTAATCAACTTTTGACCGTGATTGAACTTTCTTGAGCTGAACCGTAAATGCACCGAAAAAAAAATAGGATGACACCTCCTGCTTAATTCATGTGAATCTCTCTTGACACTTGCCTCTCCATGGGTACCACGTGTCACCTCTCAAATTTATCATGCCTATTTATCTTGCCACGTTTTACTTTGAATAGCATCTTAATTCCTCATATAAATCATACCATATTAAGTCCTGTCGAGTCCGATCCATGGTTATACCATCTCCATTTATAAGAGAAATCCAAAATTTACATATTGCTTTGAGATGTCGAGGGATTAATTTGATTTGTCGATCAATTGGAATTCCGAGTCTACGTCGCAGTATCAGTTGTTCTGATTTGATTGTCATATCTAGATTGGTTGAGAAGGTAACCGGACTTCTCTATATTTAATTTCGTATTGCTTGATTGATTTGATTTATCGTTTGGTTTTGATTGAATATGTTTATCTGAATTGTGATTGGTATATTTTACGGGATATCGGAGTTTGGAATTGGATGTGAATTTGGATATGAATTTTGAGCCCTGATCCTCCTGAGTTCGGGGAGGGGCCGGTCCTGATCCTCCTGAGATCGGGGAGGGACCACTGTGACTGACTGATTGACTGTCCGGACCCGATTATCTCCGTAAAATATATTATTTGTTATGTGGATTAATCCGGTCTAGTTGAACTTTGTTATATTAATTAAATGTAGAGAAGCTGCGTCGTTAAATAACCGGTTACTGAGGTTTGTACCTGACTCTGTTTGTTTTTTTGTTGCGACGTAGGTTGACGGGTCGTCGGATGGATGCAGAAGATACCGTTCTCAGCTCGCGCCCCGCGACCCGTCGGTGCGGGACGTGACAGATGGTATCAGAGCATTCGTTCCTCGGACTGTGTTTGGGTCCATGTCCTTTCATTTGGAATTTGATTTATGTTTGATTGGATTCGATTTGTCGTCCGTTTGAATTTCGCGGACGAAATTCTTTTGAAGGAGGGGAGAATGTAACACCCAATTTTTCTGACTTTGACCAAAGTTGACTACTTTGACCAATGTTGACTGAGTTGACCAGAATTTTGACCATTGACCAAATTAATCAACTTTTGACCGTGATTGAACTTTCTTGAGCTGAACCGTAAATGCACCGAAAAAAAAATAGGATGACACCTCCTGCTTAATTCATGTGAATCTCTCTTGACACTTGCCTCTCCATGGGTACCACGTGTCACCTCTCAAATTTATCATGCCTATTTATCTTGCCACGTTTTACTTTGAATAGCATCTTAATTCCTCATATAAATCATACCATATTAAGTCCTGTCGAGTCCGATCCATGGTTATACCATCTCCATTTATAAGAGAAATCCAAAATTTACATATTGCTTTGAGATGTCGAGGGATTAATTTGATTTGTCGATCAATTGGAATTCCGAGTCTACGTCGCAGTATCAGTTGTTCTGATTTGATTGTCATATCTAGATTGGTTGAGAAGGTAACCGGACTTCTCTATATTTAATTTCGTATTGCTTGATTGATTTGATTTATCGTTTGGTTTTGATTGAATATGTTTATCTGAATTGTGATTGGTATATTTTACGGGATATCGGAGTTTGGAATTGGATGTGAATTTGGATATGA
This sequence comes from Rhynchospora pubera, assembly GCA_028095005.1. NCBI lineage: Eukaryota > Viridiplantae > Streptophyta > Magnoliopsida > Poales > Cyperaceae > Rhynchospora > Rhynchospora pubera. Next base: position 55,836,665 of record CM051462.1, read on the forward strand.
ATTTTGAGCCCTGATCCTCCTGAGTTCGGGGAGGGGCCGGTCCTGATCCTCCTGAGATCGGGGAGGGACCACTGTGACTGACTGATTGACTGTCCGGACCCGATTATCTCCGTAAAATATATTATTTGTTATGTGGATTAATCCGGTCTAGTTGAACTTTGTTATATTAATTAAATGTAGAGAAGCTGCGTCGTTAAATAACCGGTTACTGAGGTTTGTACCTGACTCTGTTTGTTTTTTTGTTGCGACGTAGGTTGACGGGTCGTCGGATGGATGCAGAAGATACCGTTCTCAGCTCGCGCCCCGCGACCCGTCGGTGCGGGACGTGACAGATGGTATCAGAGCATTCGTTCCTCGGACTGTGTTTGGGTCCATGTCCTTTCATTTGGAATTTGATTTATGTTTGATTGGATTCGATTTGTCGTCCGTTTGAATTTCGCGGACGAAATTCTTTTGAAGGAGGGGAGAATGTAACACCCAATTTTTCTGACTTTGACCAAAGTTGACTACTTTGACCAATGTTGACTGAGTTGACCAGAATTTTGACCATTGACCAAATTAATCAACTTTTGACCGTGATTGAACTTTCTTGAGCTGAACCGTAAATGCACCGAAAAAAAAATAGGATGACACCTCCTGCTTAATTCATGTGAATCTCTCTTGACACTTGCCTCTCCATGGGTACCACGTGTCACCTCTCAAATTTATCATGCCTATTTATCTTGCCACGTTTTACTTTGAATAGCATCTTAATTCCTCATATAAATCATACCATATTAAGTCCTGTCGAGTCCGATCCATGGTTATACCATTTATCTTGTAAACTATGATTTTGAACCGATAAGTTATTTTTATTCTTAAGAGTTAGAATTTTATTTTCTGTTGGTAATTAACATTTGGTGATTTGCTTGATCTCTACTTTGAGTGTTTTAGTTCTTCTGTTTATTCTCAATTTATTTGAAATAAATTTTGGCTCGTTAATATTTTTTTAAATTTTCATAAATATAAACGATTATGAAGTTATTTTCAGCTTTTATTTTCAATAAATTCTATTTATTGAAAACAATTAGAAAAGTAAATTATTCTTATCATAAAAACTAAAAGAAACTCTGTTTGGGTGTACGCATATTGTATTTTATTTTATTTTGTTTTTACAAGATCAATTGTTCATGGACTTTGTATACTTTAAATCAGGAGAATGAAAAGTGGGGTCTATATGTCATTTAACCTCCATAACTTACGTATTAAATTATGTTCCATGTTCCAGCCCATGTAGATTGTAAAAGTTTGGCATACTATTAATTAAGAGATTTACAAATGGGACCCATGTGTCATATTGTGTGTTTGTCTAAAGAATTAATGGTGCACCTTTATCTTATAAAAGTATTACAATTCCACATTGTTAGTACCGTCCCTTTTAAACCTTTAGTCGGCTACACTTTGGACATTTCACCAATTCATTTCCTCTTCTACTTATCCACTTGCAACCGAAGCCACCAAAAGAAATATATTGAAGAATTCATGCAAACACTTTACACAAATCCAATAGCATAACCCAAAACCAAGCGTAAACCAAGAGGAAAATCAAAGTGAAAGTGAGGGTCGGTACCAAAGTGGGATGCACAAGTAAACCTCAATAGTTTTAGACAAAGGTATCTATACAAGTTCTTTAAATATTTATATTGGTTCTTTGCTAATTTCATTGAATAAACTGAAATTTTTCTTGTTGGCCGAACTTGAGATTTTTACAAAAAAAAATTTAATAAGTTATGCTCTCATAATTTATTTATAATTAATTATCAATTTGAGGTTTTTCTTTAAATTAATTCTTCAGCCAGCTTTTGAGTATTTTCTTTTAGCAACTTATATAAATTACGTTCATTAATTGTAAAATTGATTTTTACATAGTCAAATGATTGCTTGCAATTTGTATAACATAGGAGACCGTATTATTATTATTATTATTAAGTTTATTATTTTAAGTCCAATCTGATTAGTACTTATATAAATTATTATACATATCACGGTTAATAAAACAAGTTGATTTCTAATTTAGAATAAGAACTTAGAATTGTTATTGTTGTTATTTAGAGTTGATCGGTCATTTATTGAAGTTAGAGACGGCCGATACGATTGAGAGTCAATAGGATTGCTCGTGTCTTGTGTGCTTTCTCTTCTTATTTTCAGGTGCGGATTTCACATGAGCTTTACTTGCATGCTAGGAAATAACTATTTGCATTTCATGTCTGCATTTAATTGTGTGCATATTTATCATTTTGTATATATATTCTTGAATTGTCATATTGAACTATTATGAATATTGATAAATGAATTGCATGTTGAATGGTTGCCGGGTTGATTAAATTGAGAATCTGTATTATTTCTGATACACTTGTTCGGTTGAGAAAAAACACTCCATCTGTTTGGAGTCGGAGTCATGACCCGTCTGGCCAAACACAGTGACTTAAGCGCTTATGATCCGGGTCCCGATACGGTACCAGTCTAGAATGGTCCAAGGGAGGAGAGTGTTCCCGACTTGTAGTATATTTGTTATTCGAATTGTTAAAGTGATATGATATGGAATTGTCTGGATTGTAAATGGAATTTTATGACCGTTGGCATCCATCTTAAAAGGTGGTTCGCGGTATCTGAATGAAATGACTGAACTGATTGATCGGTGATATACCAGACCTGCATTAGATAGATGTCCAAACCGAGCCGGCTTTTGAAATGCCAAATTGCATTTGAATTGCAAATTGAATAAGTAGCCATGCTCCTCTGCATTGCATATGTTTTTAAATGATTGCTTTTGATGACTGATTTGTTATGTATTGCTTCTTTATTTTTTTATTATTAGTTTTAACTTAGTACGGTAATTAGTTCCTGAACATGTACAGTAGAAGTTCATGTGACTGGAACTAAAAACCGCACTGAGATAAATTATATTTATCTCACTCTTTGCTTTTGCATTGTTTCCACTATTGGTTGTGGGTTCCAGGTTTCAGATCGAGTGCTGGACAGCGAGACGAGTAGCGACCCATTGGATCTATGGTTAGCAACCTGTAATATATAAACCAGACCATTGTATTATTTATTCTTCAAGTAAATAGTTATATATTTATATTTACATTTATATTTTTTTTCATGTATATTAATTGTTTATGATTAACTTCAAATTTGTAATTAGACTTGGTTAAGCCTTGCGGGTGCAGTAGGCATCCGCGGCGGACACTCCGTCACGCACCGTCCAGTTACGGTATTCGACGGAGTGTCACATTTCCGTTTCGTTAAATGGAACGGAACAGAAACGAAATAGTTTTTCTATTTCGTATTTTGAAACGGAATGATGGTTTTCCGTTCCATCTAACACGTTTGACAGCCCTGACTACCGCCCTATCCGAAATCTAAGAACAATGCATGTAATCTAACATTGTTTCAAATAAATAAATAAGGAGAAAGTTTAATATGCACTATAGTGCACAGGACATTCCGTGCATCGCAGATTTTTTCAAAAATATTTTTGTAAATTGACAAATCTAATTTGACCAATGTAATCTACATATTGAAATCTTATTACAAACCAAATTTTACAATTTTTTTAGATTTTATTACTATTTTTTTTGATTTTTTAAAACATGCCATTTTTGGAATGTTAAAAATAATATAAAATTTCAAACATGACATGTTTTAAAAAATTCGAAAAAATAGTAATAAAATCTAAAAAATTGTAAAATTTGATTTGTTATGAAATTTCAATATGTAGATTAGATTGGTTAAATTAGATTTATCAATTTACAAAAATACCTCTGAAAAAATTCGCAGTGTACGAAATGCCCTATGCACTATGGTGCATATTAAACTTTCTCATAATAAATAAATAAGTATCTAATCTAACATTGCAATATTAATTTGCTTTGCTTTGCTGTACTTAATTTTCACAAAATCATGAGGTGGAAAACGAAAGACAGACTGGGTCAATAAATAAGTCAACATGCCTTTTATCCGGTTCTTGGTCACTAGCTCTGCTGCATTGAAGATTTGAAGTATTGAGCCAAGTTCTGCTCTTGGCTAGAAAAATTGCTCGAAATGTAATAAATAAAAATAAACTATAATTAGAAGCAATTTAAAAATCAGCTATACACATACATGTTCTTTTTTTCTTTTTTTCTTTTTCCTGCATTGCTCAATGCCTTGAGCGTGGTCACCACCTCCAAACTAAAATTAATGCAATTTGAATGCTGGAGGGCAGTGCATTTACAAATTATTCTCTCGCACTGCAAAATTAATAATCTTTGTTTTAAAAAGAAAACTTGTCCAGAATGAATTTAATTAGGCACATTCGTGGTTGCAACGTAGCTTATTTCGGAAGATGTTTTATTGTTCAGAGTACTTTTGCTTCAGAGTTTGACCGCTCTATTGCATAGATCAAGTGCAAAATTAAGTGTGAATTCTACAAATATTTGGATGAACTTAATCAAATAATTTGTACATAATTCATACTTATCGACAAAAATGTAGTGATAACACGGCCGTCAAAAAAAGTAGAGAAAAAATAAAATACTTTCGATGATTTTTTGCGAATTTCTTACTCACTCCTTTATTGTCACTACATCAAATAATGCAGAGCAGGATACTGAAAAATATTTGGATCAACGAGGAAGATGAGACACATGACTAACAAATTTAATAAGAATTTTTTAAAAAAGCACTTTTCGGATTTTAAAAGTGCAAAACTTTCAATGAAAACATCGTATTTAATTCCTGTTTCGATCGCATCCAGAAAGAAAATTCATTTATTTTCTTTGAAGATAAAATTTTAATTTTTCTTATTATTAGTCTGTAAAGATAACTTCGGATTAAAATAAGTCATTTAAACACCTGATATATATCTACCGTGTCTATTTAAAATTTTTTATTTTGTAAGAACTATTTAAACTAATTTGCGTTTATGCATATTTTTCTTCCCAACTAAATCAGCTCTTAAAATGATATGCCTGATGTATAACAATTATTATCTTTGAAAACAAAGTTACTTTCTTTATTTGACAGTTGTTGAAATTAAACAATCACAATTATTATCTTTGAAAAGAAACTTAATTTCTTTATTTGACAGTTCTTGAAATAAAACAAAAAAAAATATTGGCTGCATCATGTATTTGATTTTTCCAAGCTTGCTTGACCACCGTTAGATACGTCAATCTTAGGATAATTCCTAGTCATATATTGGTGAGTACTGAGTGGTGAGCTTCTTATGATGCGACGATGTTAAGCTGTTAACGATGACGTCATCGATCTGGTCGAAAGAGGGCCTACGGATAGTCGCTTGAAGAAAAATATGGCCCAAGGGTCCGAATCCACACCCGCCACAAAAATGCCCTTTGTAATTTACCGCGAGGCCTCAAATTAATATCCAAATGAAAGGAATGCACACCTCAATTTTTTTTAGTCCGTTCAGAATGAATACTAGGGCTGAAAACGGGAGTTATTTTAACCGTTTTTCGTTTCATTTCGTCTGAACGAAACGGTAAACGAAACGATTTCGTTTGATTGGACGAAACGGTTAATGAAACAATAAAACGGTTTCGTCCATGTGTAAATCATGAAAATTTCATCAATTTCGATCGTTTCGTCCTGACGAAACGATCAACGAAATAAAAAAACTGTTTCGTCGTATAGGACGAAACGATCACCGCAACAACTCATTTGCACCATCGTCACGATCATTTTGCAGCCCTAAGAATGATTCAATTATTATTAAATGGCTCGCCTTCAAATTAAACAGTATGCTACTCATTCCATCATTATTAATTAATCGCATGAACTTTCTAAATAAAATTTGTTTGATTATGAGTTACACGCACAAAAAAGAAAATAGAACTGACTAATACACACTAGAACGTTTATTTTGCATTTTCGAACTGGAATCAAACAACACAATTCAATCTGACTCGTACATCTTAAAAAAGAGAAATTTTATTCTGCAAACAGTCTAAGAAACAGAACAGCTACTCAACGACAAGTACGACACCCTTAATATTAAATTAAACGAGTATAACATGCATGCTTAATTATGGCATCATCATGAACCACTTCAATTAGCATCGGACCAGGTAATATCGTACTCGCCACCAGAGATCCCCAATGCATCCCAAACCGCCTGTGATGCATCGACTATGTTATTTCTGCATGGTGGCTGGTATGCGTGTGTTTCGTCGCATCCATTGACAGAATCACACTCATCCACCACCATTGCTACAACCGACTGCCCGTTAGCAGTAATTTGAATATTCTTCAAACACCTACTACCCCCATCGTACCACCCGGTGGACAATGCGACCACCATTTCAGAATTATCATGCCAAGTGTTGTCGCAGCTTGATGGAGAGCCACCATCACCGCCAGCTTGAAAGCTGTTGAGTGTAAGGATTGCTGAAGTGGCATCAGATACATCGGGCGAGCATTGGTACTGGGGGTATGATTGGCCTGATTGACAGCACTGTGAGTCGTTTTCAGTGTTGCAGTTGTTGGTGTCCGTGCCCGAAAGGTACCCGAACGGGTCACATGTGTCGAGGAGGAAGCGATGCTGGATCGCTTGGAGAAGGTTGGGTTTGTTAAGAAGAAAGAGTATTGCAAGTGCAAAAACTAGTTTGCTTGCCATTCTGTTTCGATTAGGTTTGGCGATAGAGAAAATGTTCACAATAGTGAACTTATATAGAGAGTTCGAGACCGTGGTGTGGTGCTATTGCATTCAATAATTACAAATTTAAAATACCACGGTTATTTTTTTACCTTTTTATGGGCCTTGGATAGGGCTGTCAACGATATACCGTTTCGCCGTTTTCCGTTCCGTTCCGTTGGAACGGAACGGATAACGGTACGAATTTTCATTTCGTTTTCAGAAGCGGAACGGTAAACGAAATAATAGGGCATACCGTTGTTGAAACGGAACGGTAAACGGAACGAATCATTTCGCTTCCGTTTCGACAAATACAAGTGTTTTTAGTGTAAATATACGTTGTTCCGTTCCGTTCCGTCCAAACGAAACGAATAACGGAATGAAATGGCATACCGTTTACTGAAACGGAACGGAATATGAAATGGAATAGCATACCGTTACTGAAACGAAACGGCAAACGGAATGAGCCATTCCGTTGCCGTTGTAAACGTTAGACACCCCTAGCCTTGGATTCTAAGTTTCAAAGTTTGAAAACTTAAGTTGACGGTTTTACCAACTTGCGTACGTAATTGGTTGGTTGGTTCTCCAAAAAATGTGACCCAGTACATGTAATGCTAATATTTTGCTGAATTTTGAATTTGTAATTAACCAAGAACTTGAAATAAGAGCGGATCCGTATTTTGAGGTTATGTTTACTAGTGTAGGCACAACCGGTGTCATTTTAATAAAGTGCATGCGCAGAGGAGGAGCCAGAATTATAACATGAGGGGGGCGAGTTTCACCGACATGAAGATGAAAGAAAAATTATAATAAAAATATAAGTAATTAATTAATTAAATTATAATATAATAATAATAATAATATTACTTATTAATTAATCATATAAAAAAATCTGTTTTTTATAATCGTGATTCAATTAATAAAGTCAATTCATTATTACACTTGTAATAGACTCGCCTCTACAAAAGAGGACATTACCAATGGTATTTATTTTATTATTTTCATTTATGATTGACTCAAATAATGCCACTCAAAGAGTCTTAGCAATATCTTATTGGACCCATAATTGGATTCGTTTACCTTTCTTTTTATTATTATCTTTCAGAAAGAACAGCCCCAAAATTATATTTTATTGGCATCTCAAGGATGCACATTTATTCATTACAACTCAAGCTAGCTTTTACCCGCTGTATAAAATCTCAAAGGCCACCAACGATACTTTCACTTTCTTACTTTCTATTCTCGGGTCTTGGTCCTTCATCTGTTTGAATGAAAATATAGCCCATCCCAAGTTACAAAAAAAAACACGTTATTCGAAGGGGGAAAAATTACTATCAAGCTACTCTTCTATGTGATTCAGGCTTAATTTCTTTTTTCAGGGGGGGGGGGGGGGCATATTGCTTAAAATTAAGAAAAAATAACTAAAAAAGCGGAACTTTGTTACTGAGAAGTCAAATATCGAGGGGGACAAAGCACTCTTCCGCACTCCTATTGGCTCCGCCCCTGTGCATGCGCTGGCACGCAGGGACAAGGTTGATCATATATATGATTAGTTTTTTTAGAGAATCTAGATAGGGGCTATCTAGAAATATATATGATTAGTTGTCTTTCCTCGAACAATAGTTTCAGCAAAGGAAATTCAGTTTTATAATGTTTGAACAAAAACCCCAACGATAATGACCTAGTCATTGCGTAAAGAGTAATAAAAAAAACCATGAAATCTAATAATTAGATGATGGCGTTTAGAAAGATTCTTATGGACGTACGTTTTTTTTTTTTCCTCTGTAAACCCTACAAAAGTAAAAAGTTTGATTTAGTCTACTAGTGAACATAGGTGGAAGGTTACATATATAATTATCTATATATATATATATACAATGTTAAGAAATGGGATTAGAATTTCAAGTCCTATTGGACCGCCAAATAAGACTTAATAAATCAAACATACTAACAATTTTGAACAATTTTAATAAATAAGGGGCGAAACTACATTTAAATATACGGCTGCTAATGGATAGACGGTCAATGGACAATATGGTCCGGATAATGTTAGACATTTATGGGTTGGATTACTTTTGATTTGGATTGAAATTTAGTCCAAGTCCAATTGTTAAGTTTTATATGAACGAACCGTGAACAAATGTGGACTTAATTACAATAGATTCAATTTAAATAGACGTGATTGTTTGATGCCTGTATAATATATGAATAGGGTTTGATTGCGAAACTTATATATTTATTGATTTTGTTAAAATTTTCGAATGTTGAAATTTTAAAATTAATGAATTAAAATTTTAGAAAATTTTAAATTCAAAATAAAAATATTTGAAATTTCGAAATTTGAATTTTGAAATTTCAAAATAATTTCAATTTTCAAATCTCAAATTTCCTAATTTTAAATATTTTAAAATTTCACTTCTATTTTAAAATCTCTCCTTACAATATCATTTTTGTATCAACTTCTTTTTATAAGTTTGTCCGAAAGTTGATCCATATGGTTAATTTGTGGACAATAGCGGACAGATAGCTGAATTGGACGTGGACGAAAAATCACTAAATATTGTGGACATGAGTTGATCATGAAATTCAACTCTTAGTAATTGGACGGGCTTGAACTTCGAATAGAATTCGTTCACTAGAAGGCCTACTTGAATATAGGAGGAAAGATACCCATATTTACTATGTTTTAAAATTACGAGCAAATGTATTTTAGGAAATGTGTTAATTTTAATTTTTGTGCTAATTACTCTTAATTAACCGATTAAAACAACACACAAACAGATCTAGCACTTATGCTCAATGACACAAAGAGAAGGGATGAAAATTATACCTCTCTTAGTGTCGCAACCAAGAGGCTCGTTCCAACGGCTTAGGTGTCGATGGTGAGCTCTCCTACGTCCTTCAATCCACGCCTTGAGTCCACCTAGAGATTAACCAAGCTCTCCAATTGATTTGTACTAGCAAATCAATGAAAACCAAGCTAATCCAATGAGCAACCCTCTTCTAGTTCAACTAATTGATTTAGGTGGAGGGTTTAAGGCTCAACACATCAGATAAATGGGTGGTGGAGTGGTGGTGGTCGGCAGCCAAAGAGAGAGAGAGAGGGAGGTGTAGTGGCGGCTAGGGAAGAAGGGGAGAGAAATCCAACTCAAGGGGTCCTTTTATAGCCTACCAACCCTAAGTATAAGTTGCTTGAATTTACAGAATTGCCACCTACCTACCTCCTCCTTGGCCGGCCATATGGGCCTCTCCAATCCACTTATTTGAACTTTAATTCATTTAATTAAATCCATTATTATTTGCTCTATGTTTGGACTATAAATTTGCTATATACAAATTAGCCCAATAATTCAATATAAATATTTATATTAAATTAAGTTGAACCAAAATAATTATTAACTAATTAATAATTATTCTAGGATTAGCTTATGCTATTATTTATTTCTATATGATCCGTTTGACTTAATCAATTAGTACGTTCTATAACGGTACATAATTAATTAATCAATTCGTCATATTTATCGTAATTTTCACTGTTGCGAATAAATAAATAAATAAAGCACTGTCTTGGTGAAAACTTATTTGTGTGACCCTTTGAGGATTTATGCTATGTTGGACATGGAATTAAATCGTTATTTAATTCCAATAATCATAAGCGATATCTAGCAACACGTTATGATTTCCAATTCGCATAAATAGTGTACCGCTACAATATTTCAATCCTGCATAAGAGAATAAATATGTTCTCTATTTTGATTCTTATGTCACACGATATCATCATATAATCCAAGATAGGAACGTGTCATTCTTGCAGATTATACGTTTCTTGATCTAGATATAATAGTATTAGTTGCTAGCAAACAATCTATCTCCATCAAAGGGCCCAAACAGATATCGTCACTCACTAAGTGAATTAATGAGGGACATACGATTTTCTTGATAATTAGCTTTTCTCCGCACAATTCAAGAGAACTTAAATCAAGTCCGTATAGCAGCCTTTATCAGGAATCAGCGATAGACATGATTTATAGAACCTATCCTCATGTGGAAAAGATAATCATCTCAAACTTAGAACCAAAATTATAACGAAATAAATAATGACACGTAACACAATCCATATATTTATTTCGTGGGGTCTAGTCCTGTACTATGTTCTATAACATACACATATGCAATTAAGTTGGTTACTCTTAACCTATGATTTATAGAACTTAATCATTACTTAACTTGCATACTAATTTTATTGATAATTAATGTCCTTTGTTAATTATCAAGATTATGGACTTTTAGATTTATCGTTGTCATTTACTACTAAATGAATAACAATGATCTATAATTCAGATCCTCAACCTGAATGAACTGTCAACGAATAAATCAAAGAACAAATGATCTGAAATCATCAATAACATAAACTATAGAAGTAGCCTAATAAGATTGGCTTCTAGGACATATCTCTAACAACGTACCCACCGAAATGGGTGGATAAACAGATGAAATTTTTTTATATGTGCTAAATTTGAAAAATAAAAAATAATTATTATTTTAATGAAGTTTTTTATATTTATCATGTTTTCCTTTCAAACACAATGCACAATCAATCAAGTAATAATTTTCTTTTATTTTGATGATTGCAATCAATCCAATATAAAAAATTTCTTTCTATTAAAAGTGAAGAGCTTGTAAATTTATATCCATTGCTAACATCATAGTCACTGGTTTAAACGATTAACGACAAAGATTACATAAAGTAAACAATTGTTTACTCCCTTTGTCTAATTATTTTATCTCTTAGATACCGTGTTCCTATAAGGGCCTGCTCCAGAATCTAGTGGGAAAAAAAAGGAAAGGGACAGAAAGAGAAGATGAGTGCATCTCAAATTTAGGTGTATTAATCATAAGTGCACATCTCTTCATATTTTTATAGAAAATTTAAATTCGATTCTCCCTCATTCTCCTTGACTTTCCTTTAAATTGAAGTTTCTGAAGCAGGTAAAAGTTTTGGACAGAAAAATGACAGTTCACCTCTTCCCCCACCCTCCTCCATTCATCCTTTCTAGAGCATATCCTAAATAGTAGCGATTAATGTATACTTAGAGTTATCATTCAAAATAATTATGAAGAATTTTTTTCTCCATTTCTCTATTTTGCCTCGTTCTACAATCTGATATATTTTTTGATATTAAAATTATATGGTGAAATGATCGGTACATATTTATCTTATAATTAAAAACAAAGAGCTGCATAGAAGTGTTGAATGAACTGAATAAATTAGACATGCTAAAAAAGAAACGAATATGAACGTAGTATATATATGATGATGTATAAGAAAAAGAAGTCACAGATCATACAATACAACAGAAGATCTTGAATCGACATCAAGTGCTTACTCGATTGTCATAAGAACCGCTGACAACAGTAATTGAAGATTTCATACAGGTTTCGTTTGGATGAGCTTAGGAATAAGAAAATAGCTTCTTCATACTTTCAAATTTATTATAAACAAACCAGACTTTTCACAAAATTACACACTTCCCAATACTTCTTCCTTTATTCCTCTTATTCCCACACCATCCAAACGGAGCCACATATTACAAAAAATGCTGCTTATCAATGATTGATATCAGATCCTTATTGTTTGGTATAAATTAAAATATTCTCTTATTGATATGCGAATATGGTTTGATTTAAAATATTCTCTTATTGATATTCTTCTTACTTCTAAATTTATTATAAACAATCCAAACTCTTCACAAAATTACACACTTCCCAATACTTCTTTCCTTATTCCTCTTATTCCCACACCATCCAAACGGAGCCACATATTACAAAAGATGTTGCTTATCAATGATTGATATCAGATCCTTATTGTTTGGTATAAATTAAAATATTCTCTTATTGATATGCGAATATGGTTTGATTTATGATATATTTGTTATCTGTTATAGTTAGAAATAAATATGTTATAGATAAAAATAAATTGTATGATATCTCTCCGTACACAGTATATATGGATGAGACTCCTCATGTAATCGCAGAACGCATCAATAAAAATTCATATCCTATATTTCTCTGTTCTGTTTCGTTCTGCTTTATGGGTATTAGACAGCTAGGCGATGGCCACCTCCAGTTCTCTTATCTCAACCACCTCTCCCAATGAATTTGTCGTTATTTTTAATCTCCCTATTGCTACCAAGCTAAAGGAAAATAACTTTCTAGACTGGCAATCTCAAATTGTTCCCATCCTTCATGGTTATGGTCTTCACAAATATATTGATTTATCCAATCCACCTCCTTCTCTCACCATCAGTAATGATACTACAACAATTGTTAATCCTGAATACTTCACTTGGCACAAACAATACCAACTGTTATTGGATTGGCTTCGGTCTTCTTTATCTGAATCTTTGCTCGCTCAAGTTGTGTCTTGTATTGTACCACTTTGGCTGATCTTTGGGGTAATCTACATCACATCTTTTTTGGCAGTTTTAAAGCACGACTCCAAAAGCTTCAGTCCAAACTCCAAAACATCACCAAGGGCGGCTTTTCTTGTGCAGAATATCTCCAGCAATTTTGTGCAGTTGCTGATGAACTCGCTTTCATCGGCTCGCCAATACATGAAGAAGATATCATATCTCATGTACTCGCTAGCTCAGGATCTGACTTCAACCCCTTTGTTGCTGCCATAACAACTCGTTCTGATTCGGTGAGTCTACCTAACCTATCTGCTCTTTTGCTCACACATGAAAAGTTTCTTAATTCTTAGCATCAACTCTTATCTCCATCAAGCTTTTATGCAAATCCTAAACCTAAACAACAACGATATCCCAAAGCACAAAATCAATATTCTTCTGACCCCCAAGGAAACTATTTTAAACCACCACCCTTTCCTTCCTCCTCAAGCCAGTCTTCTCCTTACACCACCTGTCAGATCCAATCCACCAACTAATGCACTCAGGCCTCCCAATCCATATAAAAATGAAACATGTCAGGTCTGTTGTTTGACCCTAAATTTTGATGCCAATTGATAGATTTTAATAATTCCACAAATACCGATTAAATCAGATAAACCTTCGACCAACCACGAAAAATAACAAACAAACTCCAAAAATTCCACAAAAATACCCAAAATTCCCCAAGATTTATAGGAAATTATGGAGGCATCAAAACCCCAAAACCATCAACTGAAACCTCCAATTTTGCATAAAACCCCTTAAAAATCCATAAAATAAATAAAATAAATAGGAGGGTGATTTTGCAAAATAAATGGCACCATTGGGTTCTCCATAATTTTATGAGGTGCCACATAAAATTTTAGGTGAAAAAGACATCAGGAAGGGGTTCAAATAATTTATTTTGGATCAGCAAAATCAGAAAATCCAGTTTAAACGAAGAAATGTAGAAAGCCGGTCCGAAGAAAAATAGAGAGCAGGATTACCGCTGGGTTTGAAATCCCTCTCTGTGGAGCGTTTTGCGTGGACCCGTTCTTCATGCACCGTTTAGAAGAAAGAAGCAAAATTCCACTGGTCTACCATAAACCGGGAGCAGGGAAAAGTTCAAACCTTTCTCTCCCAACCGAATGCAGTTAAAATCGAGAAGAAAACCAGAAAAAAAAAGGGAAAAGGGATTTTTTTTTGGAGAAAAAAAGGAGAGGAAGAGGGGAGCGAATTCAGAGAGAAGCTTGAGAAGGAGAAATAGGAGGAGAAATCGGGAGCAAATTGAGGCGAAATTGAAGAAGAAGACCGAAGCTCAGAGCAAGAAGAGGAGCGATCGAGTGATTCTCCATTGAAGGTCGAAGCTTTCAGAGAGAGAGAGTTAGGCTGAGCTAAATTTGTAAAGAGAGAGAGAGAGAGAATAGTGTGTCAGATTGGGGCTTGTAGTGAATCCGAGTAACTCGACAAGAAATTGTGATTCGATTCACCAAGGTACTTACAAGACACTTGAAGACTCTGACTTTGTTGCATGTAAATAGAAAGATTTATAAGTGCATTGGGAAATATTGTATATTAGTTTAAATGACATGCTAAACTAGTCTGTACTTATTTATCTTAGAAAAGATAAACATATGACATGCTACATGGATTTCATGTTGAATAAATGTTTTATGTATATGTATATATGCGTTTTCTCATTCTTTAGAATGCTAACTGTATGTAACCAATTATGGAAATGATGAGGTGTTAAGTATTAAACTAGCAAGTGTATAAAGTTAATCTGGCAATTAAGCATGAGTACTGTTCAAAACCGATTTTGTATATTGGCTTTGCATATGTATAGAACAAGACTCACCCCTTTAATCAACTTCAAGTGAAATCCATTGACATCAGAGATCCTGCCCATTGGTACCGATTTCTCATCAAAGTCCTGTACCAGCCCCTTGACACCTAAGCTTGCTCTTCACTAGCATCCATAATAAAACCCATTAATACCTCAACCCCATTCCTTTGTACCGACTCTCTCTGTACCAGTTTTGAAACTCACTCAACCGATTACATTGAGTCACTATTCATTGACACCAAGGACTTTACATATACCCGACTACCTTCTTTCTACTGGCACCTAAACATATCTTTAATACCATCTCAGACTATTCTTGTACCGGCCTGCTGTTACACCCAAACTACTATTCATTTGTACATATCTCATGTCAGAAACGTGTACCAATCCCATGCTTCCTGCCAGTGGTGTCAATACTGAAACCGATGTTTGTTTCATCCCTTGCATACTACTACATCCGTCCCCTTATTGATCTCGTGTCAGAACCATGTACCAGCCCTATACTTCCCTTCATTGGTACCAATGCTAAAACCAACACTCACCTCATCTCCTGTACCGACTTTTTGGCTGGTAACTAGTGTCTCCCACAATCAAGTGGTACATCTATCCCCTATTTCCCACACTGGTGCCAATGCCGAAATCAACACTCACTGAAATTCCTATACCAGTTGCCTCACTATACTGATTCCTATGCTTGAAAACTCAATCCCTGTACCGATATCAAAACCTAAACCTACCAAACCGAGCTTAACTAATATAATTAAGGATTTTTGCAGACAATTAAAAACCCAAAATTTAAATAGCTCATTAATAGAAACGTTGGAATTTAACTGGACTTGATTAAATGCATTAAAGTAGAATTTAAACAAAACAAAGTAAAATTTCTAAAAGTAGCTTCAAATATAGAAAATTGTTAAAATAAGCCTCAAAACTTTGAAAATTGAAATAAGTAAATTACAAAACTGTAAGATTTAAATAAATTAAGTATTTTGATATTTTGATATTTTGATATCTTAATATTTTGGCGCCTTGACATAAAAAATTGTAAAGTTAGTAATCTCTTAAACTCTTGAAGTATTTCATTATAAAAAAATAAATATCATGGAAATACTAAACACAATCAATCTTTTGTAAAAAGGATTAAAAAAAATATAGATAAAACACAAGAGAAAACAAAGCAAAAATGATCTTCAATAGACTATTTCTAAATAAATGAATTCAAACAAATATTTTAAAAAGTAGGAATAGCAAAAAAAAATAAAAGAATTTAAAAGAGCAAAATTAAAAGAAATATAAAAAAAGAGAAAAGAGATTATTTTCATAAAAAGGAAAAGAAATATTAGAAAACCTAAAAGAAGTGAAGCCATGAACCAAAAGCCAAAAATGAAAATCCATGAAACCCTAATAAAAAAAATCTAGAAATCCTGAAACCTAAATCTAAAAGCCCAAAATCATAAAACTCCAACTCAAAAGCCTGAAAAATTTAAAAATAGTATTAAATTAATATAATATATTAAAAATAATATCAATAGAATAATATTTTTTTAAATAGTATCACGAGATCGGAATCCCAAATTCCGAACGTAAGATCGGATTCTTGGATTCCGATCTTAGCTAAGATCGGAATCCCGAATTCCGACCTTAGCTATTCCGATCTTAGCTTTCTAATTTTTGTATATATTATTTATTTATTTATTTAATTTATTAATTAGTTAAATAATTAGAAAAATAGATAATATATTGTAAAAATATTGAAAAAATATGGAAAAAATAAGGAATAATTAAACTAAATTTTATATGTAATTTAGTATTTTTTGGGGAAATTAAATTTATTTAATTTTTAATTAATTTATTTAATTAAAATATAAATTTTTATAACTTATTTAATTAATTTATATGTAATTTATTTTAATTTTAATTAATCAACTTCTGAATTTGAGATAAGGTAAGATTGATAGAACCCTGTCCATATAGCTTATATTTTAATATTTCTAATAAAATGTTAAATATAACTTTAAAAAATAAATTTATAGAAAATAGTAATTTTAATTTAAAAATTATTTAAAAAACTATTTAAATAACTTTTATTACAAAATGCAATTTTTTTATCCGATCAGCAAAAGTATGATAATTATTAATTTTTTTCAAAACGTTATACGAACAAAAAAATCATTATAATCTTCAATGCAAGCAATGATTATTGCACAAATGTATAGTCAGACATTATATAGCTTTCCCATTATATATCTTTGAAAATAACATGTAATATGGAGATTATTATAGTTTATAAATTAATTTGTTGAATAATTCTCACAGTACAAGCTAATCACATAAAAAAAATTATAGGCAATCCAAACCCCATTGTTCTAATACCATGTATATATATTTTTTTATAATTAAATTCAACACTAACTGCTAGGCAAAACAAGAAATACATGTAGACCCCGTTACGTGATTGTTACACCTTTTATAGATGATAATGGGTTCACACTTTAAACCATTTGTATAAATTGACACTACGGAAAAAAGGATCTTCTGTAACGGCACTTCTGTAACGGTTTTTGAAATAACCGTTACAGAATAATGAGGCATTAGGCGGGAAAATTGGCGCCACAAATCTGTAACGGTTATTATGAAACAACCGTAATAACATTTCCGTCATGGTCAGGGAAAAAAATGCATCAACCTTATGTAACGGTTGTTGGATAATAACCGTTACAGATTTCTTATATTCTGTAACGGTTATTATCCAACAACCGTTACAGAAAAAAAAAAGAAATATATAATATCAACCATCTTCTGTAACGGTTATTAGTAAATAACCGTTACAGTAGGTTAACGTTTTTTTTATTTTTTAATGAATCTGTAACGGTTATTTACTAATAACCGTTACTGATATGGGACGAATTTTATTAATTTTTTTATTTCTGTAACGGCTTTTTTATATTTTTTTATGATTCTGTAATGGTTATTTTTTAATAACCGTTACAGAATAGTTCTGTATTTAGGTCTTCCTCCCCATCCCAACAAACTCACAGCTAGCGCCACATCACTTAACTCTTTTCTGATCTTCTCATTTATTGCGAATTTGTGGTGGTGGCTTCACTCCAAAAAAATAGCCAAAAATTTCTAAAAATTCTGAAAAAATAATAATTAGAAAGAGAATAAGAAGGAGAGCAGATTTAAGGTAAAAAAAATTAAATTTGAACCGTATTTTTTTTTTACATTTTTTTCTTATTTATTTCGATTTTTTCATTAATTTATGGTTATTTTTGTTTTTTTATATATTTTAAGATATCATTGAATAGGAGAAGATCTTCTATCGGTATCGACGATAGATCACAGCCAGTATCGATCAGTTGTAGGCGTACAGATAACACCGAAGGCGTGTGGGTCGACACGCGAAGGAAAAAAAGAAAGTAGCTACATAATAACATGTGAGTTAAAAAAACTAATATAAATTATTCTTAACATATATGTGCTAAATTGTTATATATGTTAATAGTTTTATTTTTATTTTTATTTTTTGCAGGTCATTAATTGGTGAAATTTAACATATATGTGCTAATTTATGAGCTAATTTATTTTTAATTTTTGTTTAACATTCTAAATTGTTGAACTTATTATTTAACATTTCAAAATTATTATTTGTTCTACTTAAAATTGTTCTAAATTAAACTTATTATTTGTTCTAAATTAAACTTAAAATTGTTCTAAATTAAACTTAAAATTGTTCTAAATTAAAGTTAAAATTGTTGAACTTATTATTTGTTCTAAATTATTTAACATTTCTAAACATTTCAAAATTGGTGAAATTATTATTTGTTTAACAGAAGGCTTACGTTAAAACAAACAAAAAGCAAAAAAAAAAAATTAAACTAATCTGTAACGGTTATTAGCTAATAACCGTTACAGAATGTTATATATATTAAAAACGTTTGAACTTCTATAACGGTTATTAGCTAATAACCGTTACAGAATGTTATATATATTAAAAATGCATGCATGGTCTATAATTGTTAGTCTTTGCCTTTGTTACACCTTGTTAGATACCCCTAATCACACAAACTTAGTTGCCAAATTCTTTTCGGAAGGGGGAGGATCTTTATGGTTTATAATCAAGGGCGTTTTGGGTATTCTTTTCCCTATTTGCGAAAAGGGGGAGAATTAGGTAATTTGTGGTATTCCGCCTTGTTGTATCAAGTCCCAAATTTACCTTAGGTGTTGTTTTGCAACTCGCCAAAAGGGGGAGGTTGTTGGTTAAACATTTTCTCTTGATTTGCCGATTTGCAAAACAACACCGAAACCCTTAAACTAACATCTCTTTTTAGTGCTGTATAGCTAGATTTTTTGAAGAATGGATTAAAGCAAGTGTGGCGCATAGTTTGGAGCTTCAAGAGATTGCTTTGGACTAGTTAGAATCCTTAGTTAAGGTTTAATTAAACTCTAAACTAATCTCAATCAATTTGCTGGTAAAATGCTCAATCCTTAGTTTGGAGCTTCTGTCCGCGTCATACAACGCTGGACAGCGTTGTGCAACGACAACGTTGTGTGACGCCCTACAGCGTTACACAACGTTAGTCTGAGTCATACACCTAAACTTCGCTCAGACATCGCTTAGTTGCTCTGTCCGCGTCATACAACGCTGAAAAGCGTTGTGCAACGGCCACGTTGTGTGACGCCAGTCAGCGTCGTATGACGTTCTCACAATATTATTTGAGTTTGTCAGTTCTGCCTTGATTCTTTTCTTGACTTCGTTCTGCAACGCTACCAAGCGTTACACAACGCTCTGACAAGTTCCAACGGAACTGTCGAGCTTCTGCTTTGGATTTTGCTGAAGCGTTGTGCAACGCTATACAACGTTACACAACGCTCTGACAACTCACAACGTTATTGTCTGTGACAGTTTGATTTTTCAACGGCTATTTCGGCATTGTACAACGCCATATAGCGTTGTATAACGGTAGAGTCTGTCTTGACTGGTTTTTGGAGCTGTTGGCGCCCTCTATATATATGAGGCCTCTTGGAACTGTTCAGTGACTTTTGAAACCTTTGAAATTCCTCTCTTTTGAGCTCCAACCAGTTAGACATTACTCTCTCTTGTGTTTGAGCATTAATTTAGCAAAATCATTGAGATTAGAGTGTGCGAACCAATCCACTAGTGTTAATTGCTAGATTTGTTGAGTGATTTGGTTAGAGCCTCAATCCCTTGAGTGTTTGAGCTTGTTTAATTGAGTTAGGCCAATCCACCTTGAGAGTGATTGTAACAAGGTGATTTGGTTCGAATTTGTAGTCCCGTTCGTTGTGGAATTGAACGGAGCGCGCCCATTTCGAGGTTGCGGAACTCCCGGAGACGTACGACTAAGGCTAGCACTTCCTAGCGGGTCGGAACTCCGTAATATATCGCGTGTCACTTCTTTTCTTCTCTCTTTACTTTACTTGCATTGTGAATTGCTTGTGTCTTGTTGTTTTTGTTAGACCAAGTTTGAATTGAGCCAAATATTGAACATACCGGTTTAGAACTTTGCTTTTGTACCTATTCACCCCCCTCTAGGCCTTTAAATTAGGGACAACAAAGTGGTATCAGAGCAGGGGTTATCTTTTGACCATCTTGTTAGGTAGATAACCTCGATTCATGGCTTCTAGGGTGATAGAAAAACCGGACAAGTTTGGTTCCACTTGCAAGAACTTCCGTTATTGGAAGAGATGTATGGTTGTATACCTCAACTTGATTGATCTTTGGGAGGTTGTTGATAAGCCATATACACCAATAGTTGATAGTGAAGGTAGAGAAACCCATGCCTCTAAGACTATTAGGACCAAGAATGATAATGCCGTGAATGTCTTGTTAAATTCGGTACATGAGTCCATAGCGGCTATTTTTGGTAGCTCTACTAGTGCACATGAAATGTGGGTTTCTCTCTTGAACCGTTATGAGGGAAATTCTCTAATCAAAAGCTCTCGACAATTTGAGTTAGAGTCTAGATTGGATAATTTCCGCATACGGGAAGGTGAATGCATCGAGGAGATGTATACTCGGTTTATACAATTGCTCGATAAATTCACCAACATAGGAGATACCCTATCTAATAGTCGTGTTATAGGAAGATTGCTTAGGGCTTTGGTGGGAAGACCTCAATTCGACACTCTCATCTCGACTCTTGAGACACAACAAAGGTCCCACAACAACCTCACACCGGAGATCATTTATACTCATTACCGGTGCGTGGAAGAGAAGCTCAAGCAACTTGGAGAGTTGAAGTATGAGCCCAAAATCGTGGCATTGGCGGCAAGTGACAACAAGGCATCCCCCTCCAAGAACCGCCACAATGACAACCACCAAGGGAGACACCGCCACTCAAGTGACAAGGCCAAAGGCATCATCGACCTTGATGAGGACAAGCAAGGAGCCGTTCTCTCAAAGATGTTTCGAGCTATCATGATCTTTGAGGAAAAGTTTAACAATGAAAGACTTGAGAACGACGAAAGAACTCTTTGCTTCGTGTGCCAAAAAGAAGGTCATACCATTTACTCTTGCTTCAAGCTTTTCCCTCACTTGAAGAAGGACAAGGAAGATGGTGGCAAGAGAAGGGGTGATGGCCGGTTCAAGTCCAAGAAGGGACACTACAAGAGCAAGAAGAAGGGTGAGAAAGCCATGCAAGCAACTTGGGACAATGATTCTGATTCGAGCTCATCCTCTCAATCCGATTCGGAATCCGAATGCGATTTTGACAACCTTGCTCTTGTGGCTCAAGTGAATGATGTGGTGATGCCGGTGGATGACGACCTAGATGACTTGGAGAAGGAGGTCTTCAACGAGTTCAACCGAGGGAACATCTATGTGCATCCATTGAGCAAAGCTAGCCTTGATGAAGCATCATCCTCTACATCGACTTTCACACAAGCACCAACGACTATCCAAGAGGAACCATCCACAATTGCCATTGAAATGCCTAAGGTCACAAATGAGGTATTTCTAAACTCATTCTCTAGTAGTGATAGCGATTGTGATAGTGAGAATGACTTGAGCTTGAATGATGATACAAACTTGCAATTTGATAGGTTGAATGATTATATTGATGAGTCTCTTAAGACTATTGCTAGTCAAAAAGAGCAAATTAGTCTTTTGACGACTAAGGTGCGTGATCTTGAATCTTTGGTGACAAGGTATAAGGGTATGATTGAAAGTTTTGAAAAACCAAGTATTTGTGAAAAATGTCAAACTCCTTTGAGTGAGACAAATGTTTTGAAAAATGAAAGGGCTTCAAGTTCGTCTAGTACTTCTCATAGCACAAAGTTGAATCTTGATAAAATGTTTGTGGGACAAAAACCCAATGACAAAACGGGTCTTGGCTTCAAAAAGAGGAATCAATCCTTTTCTAGACCAAGAACCATGTCAAGCCCAACACAAAATGAGAGACTTTATCACAAGAGCACCAATGGTAGGAACACTCACGGGCAAGGGCAAAAGATTTTTGTTGGTTCTCAAAATGGTGCTCGAAAGAGTTTTGGTAGGAATAGAAATGGGTCTCAAAGACCTCAAAAGAACTTCCAAAATAATCGGGGCCCAAGCAACTTGTATTTCAAGGGACCCGATGGGTGTTTTCATCCTTTTCAAAACAATGGTGGGAATAGGAATATAACACACACTAGACCTCAAACCAATGGGGGAAATCAAAAAGTCTCTCAACAAAACAAAAAGAATTTTCAAAAACCAAATTTGAGAAACTTTCAATCATACACTTTCTCTAAGGATCCAAAGATTAGGGCCATGGAGCTTAGGCGTCATTTTGAAACCCATTTTGTTAGAGAAAGTTCACAAGTGAACAAGCCAACTTGTGCTTGTTGCAACTATTGTGGTAAGAATGGCCATGTCACACTAGAATGCAAATTTAGGAAAGCAAATCACACATCCGGTTCAATTAACATGATTTGGGTTCCTAAAGTCACTTCCACATCCGTTTTGATTGGTGGAAGTGGTTCGAGTGTGGTTTAGTTAGCCATCTTCTTTCCCCAAGGGTATTCTTGTCAAATCTTAAGGGGGAGAGATTACAAGAATAATATATTAGTTGTTTGTTTCTAACTAATATGTATTCTTGTAGGTTTGTTTGTTATCATCATTCAAGAGAAGTGCTTGGATTATAGATAGTGGTTGTTCACATCACATGACGGGTGATGAATCTTGTTTCAAGACACTTGAACCTTTTGATGGTGGTGAGGTTACTTTTGGTAATAATCTAAGGAAGAGCTCTATTATTGGTATAGGCTCGGTTGGAAACCAAAATCTAACGGTTTTTAATGTTTACCTTGTGGATGGTCTCAACTACAACCTTTTAAGTGTGAGCCAACTATGTGATGCGGGGTATTATTTGAAGTTTGATCACTCCTCTTGTTGTGTGCATCAAATTTCGGATAATTCTCTTGTTTACACGGGACAAAGAAAAAAAGATGTCTAATATTTGAACTTTGATCACTTCACAAATGGTGAACAATGCTTTAGTGCCATAGCTACCGGTTCATGGTTATGGCATAGAAGACTTGGTCAAGTTTCTCTAGACTCCATTAAGAAACTTGTAAAATTGAAACTTGTCCGTGGTCTTCCATCACATAAACTTGACTTGAATGGGTTGTGTGAAGCTTGCATGAAGGGCAAGCAAACCAAGTCTAGTTTCAAAACCAAAGAGATCATCTCAACTTCTCAACCTTTACAATTGCTTCATATGGACTTGTTTGGACCAATCAATGTCTTGAGTATTAGTAAGAAAAAGTATGTCTTTGTGGTGGTAGATGACTATAGTCGCTTTACTTGGGTTTTCTTTCTTGCTCACAAGGAAGAAGCATTTGACCATTTTGTTAAATTTAGCAATCGGGTTGAAAACGAAAAAAGGTTGAAAATCTCTAGAATTCGTAGTGACCATGAAAGAGAATTTGAAAATGCTAAATTTGATGAATTGTGCATAGAAAAAGGATATAAACAAGAGTTTTCCGCTCCACGCACCCCTCAACAAAACGGTGTAGTGGAGAGAAAGAACCGTACCTTACAAGAATTAGCACGCACCATGCTACATGAATTTGCCGTACCCAAATTTCTTTGGGCCGAAGCGGTAAATACGGCATGTCATGTAGTAAATCGTGCATGTATTCGTTCTCAACTCAAGAAAACTCCTTTTGAATTATGGTTCGGTCATACTCCTAATATATCCTATTTCCGTGTATTTGGCTCCAAATGTTTTGTCCTTGATGAGTCTCCTAAAGTAACCAAGTTTGATGCCAAGTCTTTACCCGGTATTTTTGTTGGTTACTCAAACACAAGCAAAGCGTATAGAGTCTTTTTGCCAAACTCAAAGGTAGTTATTGAGTCTATTAATGTCAAATTTGATGAAAAAGTCCTTGAGGAATCCAAGAAAGGTAATTCTATTGTAGGTACACAAGTGGAAGAAACTACACAAGAAATCGAGTTACAACCTCAAGCACAACCACCGGTGATCATTGAGGAGCCTTTAAACCGGGTTGATGACATTTTGATAGGGGGAGAGACTCATGAGGAGGGTATCTTAGACACAACTCAAAATGAAACGCCTCATGATGATCCTCAACCTCAACCGTCTCCCCAACCGGTTCATGAGCCCCCCGAAGGACTTAGAGAAGTTTCCTCTCATCCTCTTACTAATGTCATAGGTGACCCTAGAGAAGGTGTTAGGACTAGGTCTAGTTTGCACCAAACTATTGGTCATTGTGCCTTTGTTTCGCAACTTGAACCAAAATCCTTCAAAGAGGCCAATGTTGACCCAAATTGGATTGTTGCCATGCAAGAAGAGTTGAACCAATTTGAAAAAAATCAAGTTTGAGAACTTGTACCATTACCAAAGGGTAAGCAAGTTATTGGTACCAAATGGGTCTATAGAAACAAGCTAAGTGAGGATGGTATTGTGGTTAGAAACAAAGCCCGTTTGGTTGCACAAGGTTTCAAGCAACAAGAAGGTATTGATTTTGAGGAGACATTTGCACCGGTTGCTCGTCTTGAATCCATTAGAATGCTCTTGGCTTTTGCCGCTAACAAAGGCTTTACCCTATTCCAAATGGATGTCAAGAGTGCTTTTCTAAATGGTTGGATAGATGAGGAAGTTTATGTCCAACAACCACCCGGTTTTGTTGACCATTTCAATCCGGACCATGTGTATAAGCTTCACAAAGCTTTGTATGGTTTGAAGCAAGCTCCTAGAGCTTGGTATGGTAGACTTTGTACCTTTCTTCTTGACAATGGTTTTAGTAGGGGCAAAATGGATACAACTCTTTTCACTAAGAAAAGAGATGACCATTTGCTACTTGTGCAAATTTATGTGGATGATATTATCTTTGGCTCCACTAATACAACTCTTGCCCAAGAATTTTCTTCTTTGATGAGTAGTGAATTTGAGATGAGCATGATGGGAGAACTCACTTTCTTCTTGGGGCTTCAAATCAAACAACTCAAGGATGGTATCTTTGTGAACCAAGTCAAATATGCCAAGGAGTTAGTGAAGAAATTCGGTGTTGAAGATAGCAAGAGTTTAGACACACCCATGGGCAAAAGTGCAAATATCGATGCGGACGAGAAAGGCAAGCCTATGGACATAACTCTCTATCGGGGCATGATTGGTAGCCTACTCTATCTCACGCTAGTAGGCCGGATATTATGTATGTCGTATGTCTATGTGCTAGGTACCAAGCCAATCCTAAGGAATCTCACCACAAAGCGGTAAAACGTATCTTGTGAAACGTCAAGGGTACTCAAAACCTAGGTCTTTGGTATGGTAGACAAACCGAACTTGACTTGTTAGGTTATACCGATGCCGATTTTGCTGGTGACCGTATGGACCGCAAAAGTACTAGTGGAACTTGCCAATTTCTTGGTGGTTCACTTGTATCTTGGTCTAGTCGCAAGAAAACTTCGGTTGCTCTCTCCATCGCGGAAGCGGAATATGTAGCGGCCGGTAGTTGTTGTACTCAACTTCTTTGGATGATGCAAACCCTTAGGGATTTTGAGTTAGATTTCCAATAGGTACCAATCTTGTGTGACAATACTAGTGCCATCCTTATATCCAAAAATTCGGTATTGCACTCTAGAACCAAGGACATAGAGATACGACATCATTTTATCCGTGATCATGTTGAGAAAGGTAATGTGGAATTGGTCTACATCGACACGAAGGAGCAAATTGTCGATATTTTCACCAAATCTCTTCCAACACAACAACATCTTGAACTTAGGTTCAAGCTCGGTATGCTTGAACTCAAAGATTAATTTATGCATATCATGTTGTTATCGTTGTTGTTTGGAGCTCATTTCAGTTTAAATTGGGTTTTATTTCTTTTAAAAACCATGAAAAATCAGTTTTTAACTTTTCGGTCTTAATTTTCTGAATTTTCTGGTTTTCTATTGACTCTGACGTTACACAACGCCATTCAGCGTCGTGCAACGCAAGAGTAACGTTAGTTTACAATGAATTTTTGCTGAATTTCAAAATTTGTCGCGTTCAACGTTATACAACGTTTTCCACCCGTTGTACGACGCCAGTCTGTTGTTTTTTATTTAACGTTGTACAACGCTCTCCATCGTTGTAAACGTTTCTTTATTTCTTTGTTTTTATTTTTATTTTTTATTTTTTAAATTTTTTTTTAATTTGTTTGGCTTTAGTGTTGTACAACGCCCTTTAACGTTGCACAACGCTGAGTTGTAGCGTTACCCATCGCTATTCAGCGTTGCACAACGGAGCAGACAGTCTCTGCTCAAATTTTCGCTGTTTTGACTCCTGCGTTGTACAACGCCCTTTGGCGTTATGTAACGGTGGACGCGATTTTAACAGACGCGACCCCACCTTTTTCTCTTCCTCTTCTTCTTCTCTTTCTAAACCGACCCTTCCTCCATTTCTTTCTCTTTCTCTCTACTCACACCTTCTCAAACTCTTTCTCTCAATACTCTCTCTACTCTTACTCTCCACTCAAATCAAAACCACCCACAAACTCTCCTCGCTCTCCTCTCCATCCTCATACCCTCAATTCACTCTCTCTCTCTCTATCTCTCAATCTACCGAAACCCTAGCCACCGCCATTACCGTCAATTCCGGCGATTCGACCGTCGGATTTTCGATCGGTTTCGGTTTTGTGCTCTACAAGGTCATCTCATCCTCTCCCGCTCTTCTTTTTCAAGGTCTAACCTCACTCTCTTTTTTCTCAATTCTCAATGGCACCAAAAACCGCCACCAACAAACGGACTAAGCGCAACCCCAAGGGTGCCTCCTCATCCAACCCACCGGTTCAAACCGACCAACCGATCCCAATGGATATACCACCCATACCCGTGGATTGGACCCTCTCCCCGTCCAACAACTTTCTATTCAAAGACGCAGCCTCCTTCATGCACTTTTGCCAATACCGTGAGGCCAATCGCGAGTGCACCGATTGCTTCTTTTTCACCCACCCGCATGGAGTCTATCATATCACACCGCGGGAACTCACTTGGATCAAGGAGCGAGTTGAGTATTGGAACATGTCGGGCCTTCTCTCTCACTCCCAACCATATAACCCGACATTGGTGAAACTTTTCTACGCCAATCTCACAATGCAATGGACCGAGGGACAACCATCCGCTCACTCCTATGTGCTCGGCCGCCATATTGTCATCACCAAGGAGCGCTGGGCCAATTTTCTAGGTATCGAAAACGACCATTTGGAAATCTACATTCATGCCAATTGGCCCCGCGAATTACCTCCTTATGACGAATACCACCGTTTCTTCTACTGTTGGCGCAACTATACCGTTCGCCAATTCACCGCCACCGAGCTACCGGCCTTGCATCGCCTTCTTTTTCTCTTCATCAACAACATCATCACTCCCAAGGCCACCATCAAAACCAATGTGGAGCAATTCGCCGTGTTTCTCCTTCGCTCCCTCCTTGAAATGAATCAAAAAGGTCAATCTACCTTTCATTATTCTTGCTCACATGACACGGGCCGATCACTCTCCTCGGTTCTCTCTTCCTTATGGCCATATCATTCAATCCTTCCTCATTGAAGATGGTATTCCTCTTGACACTCCGGTTTGGGGCGAACCCGTGTCCGAAGATACAATTGCTCAACCGGAAAATTTAATGGCCTATCTCACCGGAACCGGGTGGACCCTTCAAAACGAAGATGAGATAGTGCCCGGGCCATTCCATCGCAATGCCTATCTCTTTAGGCCTACGGCAACCATCAACCAATACGGGGAAATTAGAAATGAGCCGTTGCACATGCCCAGTGGAAGGGCGGAAGGTCAAGGCACACCACATGACTTCAACATCTATCTTGATGCCAAGTTTGCCGCCTTGACTACACACATTGATACGCGGTTTAACACCATTGAAGAAAACATGGCCGCCTATCAAGCCAAGACCGATGCCTCAATCACGCATCTCAAGGATGAAATGATCAAGCTTTGGGGCAAGATGGAGCTTCATCTCCAACGTGGATCCGGTAGTGGCGAGGGTGATGATGATGAGGAGTGATCATGGCCGAAACCGTCTCCAAGCCTTAGCCATCTCCTTTTTCTCTTTATTTTGATTTTTGATTTTCATAGTTTCTTTGCCTTTCGTTTCTCTTTTGTGTTTTTTCGTTGTTTTGAGTGACTAAGTGGTGCTAAATGGTTTTTGTTTTGTTGTATGGATATGGCATAAATTGTGTTATTTTTCATGAATTATGATTGTGCTAAATGGTTTTGACTTTCTTTATGGTAATTAGCCCCTTTTTTTTAATATGCATGCATGGTCTATAATTGTTAGTCTTTGCCTTTGTTACACCTTGTTAGATACCCCTAATCACACAAACTTAGTTGCCAAATTCTTTTCGGAAGGGGGAGGATCTTTATGGTTTATAATCAAGGCCGTTTTGGGTATTCTTTTCCCTATTTGCAAAAAGGGGGAGAATTAGGTAATTTGTGGTATTCCGCCTTGTTGTATCAAGTCCCAAATTTACCTTAGGTGTTGTTTTGCAACTCGGCAAAAGGGGAAGATTGTTGGTTAAACATTTTCTCTTGATTTGCCGATTTGCAAAACAACACCGAAACCCTTAAACTAACATCTCCTTTTAGTGCTTTATAGCTAGATTTTTTGAAGAATGGATTAAAGCAAGTGTGGCGCATAGTTTGGAGCTTCAAGAGATTGCTTTGGACTAGTTAGAATCCTTAGTTAAGGTTTAATTAAACTCTAAACTAATCTCAATCAATTTGCTGGTAAAATGCTCAATCCTTAGTTTGGAGCTTCTGTCCGCGTCATACAACGCTGGACAGCGTTGTGCAACGACAACGTTGTGTGACGTCCTACAGCGTTACACAACGTTAGTCTGAGTCATACACCTAAACTTCGCTCAGACATCGCTTAGTTGCTCTGTCCGCGTCATACAACGCTGAAAAGCGTTGTGCAACGGCCACGTTGTGTGACGCCAGTCAGCGTCGTATGACGTTCTCACAATATTGTTTGAGTTTGTCAGTTCTGCCTTGATTCTTTTCTTGACTTCGTTGTGCAACGCTACCAAGCGTTACACAACGCTCTGACAAGTTCCAACGGAACTGTCGAGCTTCTGCTTTGGATTTTGCTGAAGCGTTGTGCAACGCTATACAACGTTACACAACGCTCTGACAACTCACAACGTTATTGTCTGTGACCGTTTGATTTTTCAACGGCTATTTCGGCGTTGTACAACGCCATATAGCGTTGTATAACGGTAGAGTCTGTCTTGACTGGTTTTGGAGCTGTTGGCGCCCTCTATATATATGAGGCCTCTTGGAACTGTTCAGTGACTTTTGAAACCTTTGAAATTCCTCTCTTTTGAGCTCCAACCAGTTAGACATTACTCTCTCTTGTGTTTGAGCATTAATTTAGCAAAATCATTGAGATTAGAGTGTGCAAACCAATCCACTAGTGTTAATTGCTAGATTTGTTGAGTGATTTGGTTAGAGCCTCAATCCCTTGAGTGTTTGAGCTTGTTTAATTGAGTTAGGCCAATCCACCTTGAGAGTGATTGTAACAAGGTGATTTGGTTCGAATTTGTAGTCCCGTTCGTTGTGGAATTGAACGGAGCGCGCCCATTTCGAGGTTGCGGAACTCCCGGAGACGTACGACTAAGGCTAGCACTTCCTAGCGGGTCGGAACTCCGTAATATATCGCGTGTCACTTTTTTTCTTCTCTCTTTACTTTACTTGCATTGTGAATTGCTTGTGTCTTGTTGTTTTTGTTAGACCAAGTTTGAATTGAACCAAATATTGAACATACCGGTTTAGAACTTTGCTTTTGTGCCTATTCACCCCCCTCTAGGCCTTTAAATTAGGGACAACAAATACCATAACGGTTATTAGATAATAACCGTTACAGAAGGCTGGCTTTTGTAACGGTTATTATCTAATAACCGTTACACATGTTCTAAAAAAACTGTACCAGATTTTTCCTTGCATAATAGCATAACGGTTATTATCTAATAACCGTTACAGAAGAGGGGCTTCTGTAACGGTTGTGTTCTAATAACCGTTATAGATCTGTAACGGTTATTAGATATTCTGTAACGGGGGCTTCAGTAACGTTTCGTGTACCGTTACAGAAGTCTTTTATTAACCGTTACAGAAACCAAAATTTCACGTAGTGTGAATCAGTGTATAATTGTCATTTGAATCACTACAAAAAATTGAACAAGTCTAGGCACTAGAAAATATCAAGTGTAGGCACTCTCATCCATCGTAACACTTCATCTTTGATTTATGAAAATCAACTTGCCCAGCCTTGTCTCAACTTAGCCTCGCCACTGCAACTCTCCCACATGTAGATAATGCTTCCGCTGCGCATGCTCTACGAGGAGGCATACTCAGAACAAAATTTCAGAAACAACACATAATTATTTTCTATAGTTAAACAATTATTTCGTATAAAACTTATAAAAGAAACTAATTATTTTCATAAATTTAATGCAAATAAATAATTATTATACATTTTACCTAAATATTATACCACTATTATTCTCGAAAAATCATAATTATATATTACATTTTTTTTTCAAAAGTACATAAACCAATTATAAAAAATATGTTAATTATTTTCAACACTTATGGAAAGCCCTAAACAACTTTATGTCATATAATTTGACCTAAATATTTATTACTTTTTATTTCTACAATTTTGGGTCATAAAACAACAATTTCATGACAATTAATAAATATCCATTTTGGAAATAAATTTATGCCATAAAAATTACTAATTACCTTTCGACAATTAATATAATTCTTCTACATTAAATTTTGGTCATAAACAATATTTTTTGTATACCAATTTATATAACAAATAACTAAGTATTTGTTATATAAACAATTACAATTTCGGCAAAACCTAAAATTATACAATGTCATTAAATAGATATTTTTCATATAAATTATTTGACCATACATATTTCTAAATAATACATCGGTAAATTTTCATTAGTTGGCATTTTAACAATTTTGGCATAACCTACCTAATTAATTGTATAATTAAAAAAAATTACCTTAATTTTGCTAAGAGTTATTTATTATTTTTATTTTAAACTTTTTGGTGCTGGCTGCCTGCCTTTTACCGAGTCACCCATAAGTTTTCCTCTCCTGCAATTATTTATTATTGACCACTATTAGTGTTCTAAATACGTGTCGTGCTGTGTCGTGTCGGGTCAAACACGTCCGTGTCCGATCATTTGTCGTGACGTGTTGTATCGTGTCTAAATATTTCACGTGCCGTGTCTAAATTCTAAGAGATGGACACGACACGCCTAAGGACACGGCACACCTCGTGTCCTCGTGTCGTGTCGTGCCGTGTCTTCTTTAAACGTGTCGTATTGTGTCGTGTTTGAACACGTTTGAATTTCATAAAATATAGTTATATACTTATGCTTATGGATGAGCTAGACATTCAAACAATAAAATTATCCTTAAAAAATAGACAATATAAGGATTTTTCTTATTATTTCGTAATGTTTACAATCTTTGATCCTGATCATAAATTTGTTATGTCTCTCGGGTTGTGTCGTGCCATGTCTCGTGCCGTGTTTCGTGTCGTGTCTAGACAATTCGCGTGTCGTGCCGTGCCATGTCTATTCCATCAAAGTTGGACACGGCACGCCTAAAGACACGGCACACTTAAGTTATCGTACCGTGCCGTGTCCGTTTTTTACCGTATCGTACCACCTCCGTACAGTATCGTGTCGTGTTCAGACACGCCGTGTTTTTTTTAGAACACTAACCGCTGTACAAGGATTCAATTCAATTTTTTTTTTCAGATGTAAAAAGACTGCAGGTTTTAATTATTGTTTATAAAGTATATATGTTATTGCAATTTTGAATGTCACATTACCCAGAAAAAAAAATGAACATGACAACTAGAGAACAAATTAACAATAATTAATATTAAAATCATTATTGTATGTCTCCTACATTATAGGTCGGACAGATATCAGGAAGAGATCTTCATTAATTTCTGATATCAGTGCGCAAAGCAATCCAATTTTAAGCTTTGCAATGTTCATTTTTGCTGCAGCTGTCAACCTATGTAATTTTATGGAAATTGATTACTGATATGAGCAGTTTTGTTATTATTGTCAATTTATATAATTTTTTTTGGTTCTATATAATGGAAGTGAACACATATAAACAAATAAGTTCAATAGATATAAATTGAATATGTATATAAAAATCTGAACAAAGAATGACACATTTTATTTTTTTCTTTTTTATATGTTCACTTTGATCATTTATATATTCACTTTGTTTATCTTATGTGTTCATTTTTTTTTTCAAATGATAATAAACGAGGACAAAACTGCTGATTACAGTCATCATTTCTCTAATTTTATGGCGTTGTAAATTACTCATTGTTATATTTCATCAGGGACATAATTATATATTGGGTATCGAAAGGACAACTGGACAACCATATTTCCAACAAAAAATAATAATAAATAATAAAAAAGAGCAAACTTACAACTTTAAATGATCTCGTGCTCACTCGGCAGGCATATTAAAGACGCAACTGGAACTACTTAAAAATATGTAGGAACATAGCAACAATTATATTTTTATAATAATCACAACAATTGATAATATTATTATAATAAATGTTACAGAATTTTTTTTATAATTAATAAATGAGATGAATTGTATATAAATTTTGATTAAATTATTTTTTTAATTTTCTATTATTGACTGATCAAATATAATCTATCAAAGACAAATACTTCAAAGATAGAGATAAATTATATATTGACATTTGACAATAAACTCCTTTGCTCATTGAGTAAATTCTTCAGCTTGCTTTATAAAAATATCACCCGGTTTAAATTTTTGCATCAAAATAAAGTTTAAATTTTAGTGTTTACTAAAAAGTTCAATATTTGTTATAGATTATTTTTCTTTTTTTTTCACATAATGAAACCATATGAACAATCAATTTGATAAACAACAGACTAATAACATGTATATGATATTTTATATTTTTTTTCCAGAACATTTTGTTTAATTCAATATATTGGATGGATGGGGTCAGTCCAATACGATCGATTTCACATTTTTAAATTTCAAATGACCGATCCGAACTGTTTAATATGTTCTCCATATTGAAATTTATAAAAAACCAATTTTTACATTTTTTTTCAAATATTTTTACTATTTTTTGGTACTTTAGAAAATTGTTGTTATTAGACTATCCATAATTTTTATATTACAAATTTTCTAATATACCAGAAAATAGTAAAAAAATTTCAAAAAGTTGTAAAAATTAATTTCTTCTAAGTTTTCAATATTGAAAATATATTAAATGAATTAAATCGGTTGAATCGTGAGAATGATCGTATTGGACAGACTCATTCGTTCAACATATGACAATAGCATTTCACAAATTTGATTGCCATAAATTTATCTTTAGTATAAATTTGCAAAAGCGGCGTCGACGAATGTGATCAGGCAATCATATTTATACTCTTTTTTTTTTTTGAACAAAATCATATTTATACTCTATTCCTACCGTACAAATTGACCCGACTTCAACGCCGCTTTTGGCGCTCTCCAAATCTTAACCATGGATTCCTGCAATGACCAAGGGGAGGCGCCTCAGGTTCCCTCCGGCGAGGCTGCTGTTATGGTCGTAAAGGCATCTCCCTCGTGCTCTCGAGATGGTCGGCGCTCCAGATGTCCGTTGAGAGCCAGTGCTTTGGGCCCGAATCTCGAGGGAAGTTCGATAAGCTCGTTGCTTCTGTTCAATCCTGGTTCACTTATACCCAGCGACCAGCGTTAGTATTTTTATGTTTTAAAATTATGTTGTCAATTAATTATTATTGGTATAGGGAGGTGATTGTGATGTTCAACAAATAATTAATGATGAAGCTTACTGGTAAAGGTCATTAATCAACAGTTACTGACTATATTGTCATGAGAGCTATTCAATTGAACATAAAGAAAAATAAATAAATTATTGACTAGTTTTGTCATAGAGCAATCAGCTTGTGGCAGAAGTTTTCCTCGATACTATTCAAATTCCGCACTTTTCAACATCTTTTTGGATGTCTGACTCCTCTTGAGCTTCTTGATTGGAACAACAATTTCTTCGCCATCTACATGCCTGTCATTCACATGATGTGCGTATGGATGATGAATAATTGTTTTAAAAGATCTGATTTAGAAGTGTGAAAGGGCTCGGTATGCCATAAAGAGGCTGTTGAACTTTTGTTAAGAAGCTGCTTACTCTTGTGGCAAAAGCAGTCATCAAATTTTTTTTTGCTCAATTACATTGCTCTCATAGCGATCGAATACCTCTATTTTGTTATTCAAATTTTGAAAATCAGGGAAAAAATTTATAAATCAGTCTACTTAATATATTTTATTTCTTGTTATTTGAACTTAAGGTCGTTTAAATATTTCAACTAATTCATTGATATATTTAGTTGAAATTTCAATTTATTTGTTACGTCGCTGGTGCTCAATAAGTTGGAACATTTAGTCATCAAAGAAAAAAGAAATAGCATTTGTCAACTTCTAGCAACCAACTGGATTGGCTCCAAGTTGGCTAAAGATGACATACCATCCCGATCATTTTTTCTTTTTTGTATATGGCTAGATTTTTACGTTGGCATGCAAGACTTGAAGCTTTGACCTCTTAAAAGTCAGTCCATTTTTCTCACCGCTTGAACTATACTAATCTAATGCTCTTATGACTTATGAGGGAACAACTCTTCAAATTTAATCCAGAGTAGGACTAGTTCAAATGTTCGTTTCTATTATCTTTTATCCTAATTAATTTTGATAGGAATCTTCTAAATATGGCATGCTTTTTTATTCTTCTTCCAGTTGATGTAGCAAACAGAAGATAAGCCAACAATCTAGGTTTGCAAAACTATTAACCAATTTGTCACCAAATTTATTCAATTTGATAAATCGACCTATCATTATCAATAAGCCATAAGTTTTCTTCTGGCTAATTAGACAAACAATTTATTTAGGATTGATGACTAGCGTGCTTTCCTAACATAACAAGCTAAGCTGCTTAATTTTCAGGCATCAGACCACGTGATTTGAGCGTCCCGACCTGATCTCCAGAATACCCCAGTGCATCCCAAACGGCTTGGGATGCATCAACGACATTATTGCCACAAGGTGGCTGGTACGAATGCTCAGCATCACACCCATGCACTGAGTCACACTCATCCACTACCTTTGCCAGAACAGACCTCCCATTACCTTTGATCCTTATGTTCTTAAGGCACCGACTACCCCCGTTATACCAACCAGTCGATAGTGCAACTACTCTCTCTGTGTCAGCATGGTATTGCTCATCACATTCTGATGGGCCGCCGCCATCCCCGCCTTCGGCAAAGCTATTAAGTGTCATTTTGGCTTTTGTGTTGCTTGTGACTTGTGGCGAGCAGCGGTATTGGGGATATTTCTGATTTGCCTTACAACATTCGGAGTTGTTCTCAGTGTTGCAATTTGTGGTTGATGTGCCTGTGAGGTATCCGCTAGCTTGACACTCTGCAAGGAAGCGATATGTGTTCGCATGGATAAAGTAAGGTTGGGTGAGGAGAACGCATGTAGCAAGAGTAAGCTTGAAGATGGTACTATACATCTTAATTTCAGGTTGTGAAATTTTGATTAAACGAGTGTGATCAGTAGAGCTTGCTAATCTTGAATCATTGCTCTGGCAGTGCTTTTATAGTTGGGGATGAGACGTGATTTAGAAGATTTTATTGGTTGAAATTTACTGTTTCACTCGAATAGTACGTAAACTGCACGTAATTGAATGCCAGTTGCCAGATGACAGAGTATAAGGGCCGGCGGCATTTACTTGGACTCTTGATCAATTTGAATGCGCTAATTAATTGTCTTTTCTACAAACAAATTAATAGCATCTTAAAGTTTCGGATGATATTTCAGAAATTCTGCTACATATTTTCGGAGTGATGATATCTAACATTGTGCTCGTGTGTAGATTTTCTGTTGATATTTCATGGAATTAAAATCCATAAAATTTTAATTAGTGATTAGTTAATTCTTCATTAATTTTTTTTTGACTCAGTCCTGGGTGTGTGCTAAAGGAGTATATACTATAAATAACTGTTATCATGTTTTTAAGCAGCTCATAATGACATTTTATGGGATTGTTTGCGAAATAAAGAATATTATAGTATAGTAGAGAATAACATTACAGTCATATAATTTTGAGTAAATTTATTATGCATCATGATGCATACGTATTACGTAATTATGTGCATCATGGTCTTGATGTTTCAAATTGGCAAATCTAATTTAAGAAATGTGGTTTACATATTGAAATTTATAATTCAACAAAGTTTTACATTATTAGAATTTCTTTACTATTTTTTATGAAATTTTTAATTTCGTCATTTTTTTATACAAATTAGTAGTAAGAATATTTCAAAAATAGAAAGTATAAAAAAATTTAGAAAAAAAAAATTTGAAAAATGTAAATTTTTGTGTTTGGATTGCTTAGGAATAAGAGAAATAGCCTATTCCTAGGCGGAAAGTATTAGGAAGTGTGTAACTTTGGGTGTGTTTGGATAAGCTTAGAATAAAGAATAAGAATAAGAAATTTCGGTATGTGTGCTTATTCTTATTCTTGTGCAACCCAAACAATCCAAGAATAAGGAATTTGGACCCTTATTCTTATACTAACAAAACCATGGTATAAGAATAAGGAATTTGGATAAGCACGCATACCGAAATTTCTTATTCTTATTCTTTATTAATGACTCATCCAAACACACCCTTGTGAAGAGTTTGGATTGTTTATAATAAATTTACGCCTAAAAAGAAGCTATTCCTCCTATTTCCATACGATCCAAACAGTGCTTATGAGATTTCAATATGTATGTTGAATTGGTTAAATTAAATTTGTCAATGTGCAAAATCACCGACCTATACGGTCATGATGCACAAAATTATACTATGCATCATAATACATAATAGATATACACTATAATTTTAAGGGAAAATTTTTTCTATACCCCTCAAAACTGAGGAAATGCAGGATTTACCCCTCGAAAATCAAAACATCTGATTTTACCCCTCAAAACTGAGGACGCATCATCTATTTACCCTTCTGAGGTATTTTCTGCCCAAAAATATTCTTAAATGATAAAATAGAAAATTCATGACCCTTTTACCCCTGATCGAATTTGAACTCACTCGATCCAGACTCAATCGAATCGACGGGACCTAATTCTCTCCTCTCCGTATCGAATCGAATCAAACCCATTCTCCTCTCCATCTCGACTAAACCCAATTGCTCCTCTCTTCAACCCGACAGAACCTCTCTTCAATCCTCTCAATCTCCTCTCGACCAAGAACCCTAAAAATGTAAATCGAAAGCTTCTCTCTCTCTCTCTCCTCTCAATCAAGACTATTCCTCCTCCTCTCGCAGTTGTCCACTAAATCGCACCTCTCCACTGAAGGTCCTCTCGCAGCTCTCCACTCAACCAGAGTTGTCGACGAATTGACCCACCCCAGCCTGAAGGTCATGCATCGTCGTTCGACTGGATCGATGTCTCATTCAGCGTCGTCGAGCGTGGGCCCCCAGCCTGAAGGTCTGATTTTGGTGCCATGCCCGGATTGTGGTGTCATCGTGAAGAGGCTTGTGAGCAGAACCTATTTGAATCCAAATAGGGTGTTCTACAAATGCCCAAACAAGGTAAATGACAAAATACTTGATGTTTAATCAGAATACTGGTAGCATTTTGTTTTGAATTTTGTCAGGGGTCATAGTGAAAAAAATAAATAAATACTGTTTTGAGGTGCAAGGGTTATTGACAGGGGTTACTGGTAGCACTGTTTTGAGGTGCAGGAGTAACTAGTAATTGCCTAAGTCTCACTCGAGAGATATAAGAGAAGAGGCTCTGTAATAGTAATACTGAATTAGTTTCCCTTCTCTGTATTGTTACTGTTTTAATACTGAATAGTAATGACTGAAAAAAAAACTGCTATTTTTTTGTTTTCAAAAGAATACTAGGTGCGAATTCTAGATGTGGGATGTCGCTTATGAGGGTTATGCAAAGGCTTATGAGCGTTATGCAAATGAAGGGAACACAAATATCAACTCTGAGCTACTTACTACAATTGCTACACTGGAAGCTCGATTGGAGAATTTAACTGATGAGTTGAAGAAGAAATATGAATATGATGACAAGCAAAAAGCATTAGCTTTATCACTAGATAAGATTTCATTGTATATTGCTATAAGTGCCTTTGTGATTGCAATGATTTCATTGTATATTGCTATAGTGTTGTAGTTGAGTTGATGGATGAATCATGTAGTTGCTATAGTGTTGTAATGAATGAATTATGAATTATTATGATGGATGAATCATGTAGTTGCTATAGTGTTGTAATGAATGAATTATGATTAAAACTAAATAATGGCACTTAATGCATATCCTGCTGAACAAATTGGTATATTTTTTAGAAAAATCAACTGTCCTTTTCCAGTTACTCCCTTGTGTAGTGAAGGAGCTTTCTGATTTCAGTTGCTGAGTAAGAATGAGTAAAGTCAATGAGAATAATATATGATCATGCATCTAATACTGGTACACTGGTACAGCCGTATAGGATTTTTTTTTTGTTTCATGCATGGGCCTTCAACGCCAACAAATAGCTTGTTCTGTCAATAGAACAGATTTAGTAGACGTGCTTACCATTTCTGGGGATTATGCAGATTTAGAGAGAGATTAGACAGAAAAGAATGAATATAATGCGAACACATCACAAGGGAAGTTAAATAGAGGCTCTCTCAAAACATACATAACACATCAATATCCAATCTCTCAAAACGCAATCAAAAATCAGATTCTGAAACCATTTCTAACTGCATTAATATCCAATCTCTCAAAACATACAATCCTCCGAACATAACACATCAATATCCAATTTCTATTCTATTTCAATTGTCAGAATCCCAAAAGCATAAATCTAATCTAATCTCTTGCATCGAAATCTAGCTAATATTCATGAGTCAATCTAGCTAATAACAAAATCTACTCTAGCATTTGTTGGTGCTTCCCAAGTCAATTAGTTCCATTAGTTGGTGCTTCTACACTTGCTGCTGGATGTTTTCGAACTGCCCTCTTTCTGCAAAAATTACAATTCAGTTATTTTGACATATTACCAAGGATATTCCAGAGTTTCAAATGTGGTACTAAAGCAAATTAATTTGATTTGACATACTGGAAGACAAAGCTAAGGTGCTTCTGTTATCAACCATTGAGCTAAATTAAAACAGTAATAAGGAGATACCTTTTCCTATTAGAAAAACCAAGATATAAATTCAGAATTATGTTACAACATTTAATTTCCAAACGCTGCAATTTACCTTGAAAGTTTTATTGTCGTCTCGTAGCCTACAAGCTCGAATTCTCCAACAACAGCCCGGATAGGAGCAATTTGCCACAAATCTTTTCTTGTCTGATTTCACTGTGGTATATTCAAAATCTGTCTTGATAGCAAAATGTCTCAATCCATTTCTAAATGACTCAACGTTTGGAAATAATGCATTAAGCTCGATTCTCGGATTGTCAGGATCGTACAGAACACTTTGCTCAACCTCTAAAAGTGGAGTTGGCTCCACATTTGTTTCTACTTCTACAAATGAGTCGTGTATATAATCGGGAGGAGCAACTACATCATCTTCATCAGAAAGATACAAACGCTCACCGTCGGCTTCGACAATCTGCTCCTCATGCTCATGCTCCTCATGCTCACCAGAAATATTGCATCCCTCCGAGCTTCTGTCTTGATTCTGACTACCATGACTACTAGTAGTAGCACCAACGGCAGGTGATGGTTGACCACCATTTGTACCACTCCAATTTGACCTGAAAAGCAAACAAAATCAGATATTACAAAATTGTACACTTGCTCAAAACTCTTGGACCGTAAATAGATTGCTCAAAACCTAAAGTCGGTACAATTGTCCAGTCTGTGTAAACCAAAATTGCTCAATTACTCTCAAATTGCTAAAAAACTAAACCATATTTATGTCTCTGTTCTTTTTCTTTTATAATTTTTGGGCCAGTGAGGACAGAAATCAGTCAAAATAAGGTTCGTGCCAATAAATAAAAAAAAAGAAAGTGAACAAAAAAGAAAATACGAACCTTGTTTGTGGGATGGAGACGGATGCCATGCGAGGAACTGGTTTCAAAGCACGAGAGCAACTAGTCTCACGAGGACAACTGCGAGAGGAGGAGGAATAGTCTTGATTGAGAGGAGAGGTGCGAGAGAACAACTGAGAGAACAATTGCGAGAGAGAGAGAGAGAGAGAGAAGCTTTCGATTTACATTTTTAGGGTTCTTGGTCGAGAGGAGATTGAGAGGATTGAAGAGAGGTTCTGTCAGGTTGAAGAGAGGAGCAACTGGGTTTAGTCGAGATGGAGAGGAGAATGAGTTTGATTCGATTCGATACGGAGAGGAGAGAATTAGGTCCCGTCGATTCGATTGAGTCTGGATCGAGTGAGTTCAAATTCGATCAGGGGTAAAAGGGTCATGAATTTTCTATTTTATCATTTAAGAATATTTTTGGGCAGAAAATACCTCAGAAGGGTAAATAGATGATGCGTCCTCAGTTTTGAGGGGTAAAATCAGATGTTTTGATTTTCGAGGGGTAAATCCTGCATTTCCTCAGTTTTGAGGGGTATAGAAAAAATTTTCCCTAATTTTAATATATATACTACTTTTGAGTTATCTGTACCAGAGGTCAGGCCATAAGCGCGGTACTTTTTTTTTTTTTTTTTTTTTTGCAAATAAAGCTCGTAGACATAAGGCGGCTCTACAATATGCTTATGGTATTTGCTGAATGGTAGAGAAATGAGGTTATGGCCCATATTGCTGGAGAAACAGAGAATCACGACCACCAGATAATGTTAATACTAATGAGTAATGATATCTTGAATTGCCTCTATTTATTGGAAAGCAGTGTCCCCTTTAAGCAGTTAATTGACTGATCTATATTTGTCGTTTCGAGCGACTTGGAATAAGCCCTGACCGTGATCAATGGGTGTTAATGAGAGCTCTTACTGGTTCGTACCAATTGCAGTAATTGTCACGGTACGTACTCATGTGAGGTAATTAAATTTACTTGATCAAATTGGACATACCCAAAAAAATATCTTTAACTACAACAGTGCAACTTGTTTTTTTGCTGGTGATTACATCAAGGATATAATTAAATGTCATGTGCACTTTAATTGTAACAGTGGAGCCGCACTACTAGAATCGGACTTATCTGCTATCCAAATTCGCATCTCTATTCCGACACGACAAGGCCATCGCGTCCACTTAGCGACGCAACCATAGGGACTCCGATACTCTAGCCGCAAATACTCAACATCTGGGTCGCATGGACGCGAATTAGATTACTGCGTCCTTAATTATGATCTTTGCTGCGTCAACCATAGGGACCCCGATACCCTCGTCTGACAGCTCATTCGATTCTTACTGCGTCCCAATTTGGAAACAACTCTGTCGACACGACGACGCCTTCCCTTAGCGACCCAGATGAAAAAATACGGGACCCACATTATCAGAATACGGGACCCATGTTGTCAGAATACGGGACTAACATTGTCAGAACGTGGCGGGATCCACGTTGTCAGAATACGGGACCCACGTTGTCAGAACGTGGCGGGACTCACGTTGTCAAAACGTGATGGGACCCACGTTGTCAGAACGTGGTGGGTCCAACGTTGTCAGAACAAATGCGTCGGTATTTCGATTTATTTGGGTAGGGCCTTTTCAGCTTTTAGTCGGGCTCGCTTTCAGGTTTGAAGTCGGTATAGTGACACATTTGTTTCTATCCATTTCAAATACATTTATACGACCATTCATTTCTGCCCGGTACCAATTTGGTACCGCCACTATTGAACGGCCATTCATCGCTGTCCGATACCAATTTGGTACCGCCACTATTGAACCGCCACTATTGTATTCTATATATAGTAGCCCGGTATTATACCAAAACTAGAACAGAAAGTAAAATGACATTCACACAAACATGATTACTAATTCAAAACAAACATGACACACAAATTGTAAATTTTAATGAACTCATTAAATAACATTCTTACCAAAATTCAAATTAAAATGACATTCAAGCAAAAATTCAAAGTAAAATAGCATATGTTTTGTAAATCTGTCTAAACAAAAAACTTTAGAACCTACAAACACAAGTTTAGCTAAAGTTTTCATAACCATTGACATATCCATGGTCGCCTTGCTCCTGCGATCCAAGTAAGACAGTGAATCCTCCCATAGAATTTGAAGTGTTTGCCGATGGTACACATAGGTACTCTCCATTTATGGGCTCTTTTGAAGTGTTGCTGCAGACAAGTGGAGGTGCATAACATACAAGCATGTATAACAAAAGTTAAAAAATTTTAAACATTCCACTAGGCAAAACATACAAGCATGTATAACAAAAGTTAAAAAATTTTAAACCTCAGTGAACCATTTGTAGAACCTTGCACCATTATATGTTGGCTCTCCATCACCATACCTACATATGAATAGACAAGAGATTAATCATATGAATAAGTTTACATATGCCCTTCCACAAAAATTGAAATATTTGATATTACCTACATATGAATAGACAAGAGATTAATCATATGAATAAGTTTACATATGCTCTTCCACAAAAATTAAAACATTTGATATAGTATAAAGCAAGAACTGATCCAAATTACAACTTTGTCTTTTCAGACGTATCAAATAATTTTTTCTTTTCCACCTATTGTACAGAGATAAAAAATGACATAAAGGAGTATGAGACTACTTCATTAAAAAGTTGGACAACAATGTATATTCTTGTCTTTGTCATAAATACAAGTAATTAGGAGTGCAAATGCATTATTTTTAGAACTTCATAGAGATTCATATGAAATTGACCCTATTTATGATATATATGTACATGTCATGCTTGAACTTGAACATTCAATAGATAACTGATGATAATTTGTGAAATTTTAAAAGCAAGAGAAAACCAAATGTGTTTCATTTAACTTGGGATAATTACCGATTTGTATATGACCCCTGAGGAGTAAATACCTTTGACTTCCATGAGAGCTATTTAAACATAGGAAGAGCTCCAGAAAGGGACAAGTCAAATTTTGGAGCAGGATTCAAGAGGAGTTAGCAGAAATCGCACCCAGCCTGTCTCCTGTCGACCCGCCAGGATTCAAGCTGAGAGCGTTTCTTTTAGTTCTTTGTTGTATTCTTTCTCTATTTTCTGTCTTTTTATGTTTAGTCTGTTGAAACCTGTTGTCTTTATGTTTAGTATGACTTGTAGTGAGTAGTTTAGTTTAGGGGCAATTGTAGGGAACCATGACTTGGTAGATTAATGAAGTTTGATTTAGTTTTCTAATTTTTCTAAGTTGCTTTGCTTTACTTAAGTTTATTTGCTGAAATTGTGAATTGAATTGAATTGATTTGAAGGTTTGCTTACTTGGTTAGGCCTGACCTCGTAGATAAGCAAATAGAACCCTAATTTCAAAACAATTTGTGTTCTCATACCATAGGATAGTTAGTATACCCAAAAGGTGAAATCGGAACTTAGCCGAGAGGTTTATTCCCTCCTAAGATCGAGAGATCTAGGATATCCTACCGAATAGTTAAAGCAAACCCTAAAACTTAAGCCAAGAAACGAGAGTTGAAACTTAGGTTTTTAGGGAGGTTTAGAGATTAAAACTTAGTAATACCAAACCAAGAACGAGAGTTAGTATTTGGACTAGAGTTTAAGCCAAAAACCTGAACTTAGAGAACTTAGAAACTAATTAAACTGAATTGTCGTACTGTTCTGGCGACCCGCCAGGAACTCTGTCGACCCGCCAGGAATCCTGTCGACCCACCAGGATAGTGCCTGGAAGTGGAACCCGATCAATTGACCCTAGTTTAAGTCTTTAATTCGAGTTTAGATCTTTACCTTAATTTTTAGAGTAATTTAGAGATTAATTAGAGTTTAGA
The DNA here is from genome assembly GCA_028095005.1 of Rhynchospora pubera. Classification (NCBI taxonomy): domain Eukaryota; kingdom Viridiplantae; phylum Streptophyta; class Magnoliopsida; order Poales; family Cyperaceae; genus Rhynchospora; species Rhynchospora pubera. The sequence goes on from CM051462.1 coordinate 55,881,153, forward strand.
ATTAATTCCTTTAGTTTAAATTTATTACTTTAAATTAATTAACAAACTTTTTGACTTGTTTACCCCTAGATCAATTGAACTAAATTACTTAAAGTCTATAGTTTAGAAAAACCGTCCCTGTGGATTCGATCCTCAAGCTATACTGCATTAGATTAGATTGAGGCCAAATTTGACCTAGGTTTTACCTCCGATCAAATTTGGCACCTGCCGGGGACGGTGACTAGATTTAAGTTTAGGCAATTAAATTTTATTGATCTTTTGTCTTTTCCTCTTGTTTCTTTGTTTGTAGGAGTACACGCTGGCCGGGAAGAAAAAGCTTAAGCAACCTCAACTCGCAAGCGGGTGCAAGTACTTTACGAGGAGCCAAGCTAAGAGCGACGAGACACCCCGACCTTCCGCTTCGTTTGTTTCCCAAACCGTTCGTTTTCCGGGAGAACAAATAGAAGCCGAGGAGGCCACAACTTTGACTTCATCACCTATTTCGACTCCCTTGCTGGTTTACCAACGGGGAAGGCGAAATCCATCAGCTCGATTCACAAATCAACCGCCAGGACAATTCCAGGCGACCGGCCAAGATTCAGGCGGACCCGCCAGAAACTATCCTGAGGAAGATTTGCAGGACACAGACGACGCGAAACGAATGGCAGACCTGAACAGGAACTCACCTATTGGTCCAGAAGGAGACGGGCCGTTGATGGTAGATCCAGCTGTGCTTCAAAGAGCCCTTGATGATGCTAGGGAGGCGGCAAGGATTGCGGCGGAGAACCGACCTTTGAAGAAAATCGGAGCCCCAACCGCAAACAATGTCCGACTTGGAGTCAACCCTCCCCAAGCTCGAAGGACTCGCGATCTATTCTTCAACCCATCTCTCATTGCCCTTATCCAACATAACCAATTTAGTGGGAATCCGACGGAAGACGCGAACAAGCATTTGCAGCGATTCCTACGGAATTGCATCACTCTCAACCTCGAAGAAGTCGCTCCCGATATAATCCGGTTAACTCTTTTCCCTTTTTCTCTTAGTGACCAAGCAGAGGATTGGTTGAATAGTTTCAATAGTAACCCATTTACTTGTTGGGATGATCTAGCCAAAGCCTTCTTGCAAAGGTTCTACCCTAGAATCAAAACCACATCGATTGTGAGGGAGATAATTGGGTTTAAACAGAAAAGTGATGAAAACTTGTTCGAAGCTTGGGAACGCTTTAAAGATTTGTTGAGAATGTGTCCTCATCATGATATAGGCCAAGATAGACTAATTTGTAGTTTCTATGACGGTTTGAATTATCAAACTCGTCAAAGTGTTAACTCAACTGCAGGTGGGTCTCTTCTCGACCTAGGGTGTAGGGATGCAAAGGCACTAATCGAAAGCATGGCAAGCTCTCAAACCAATTGGTCGGTGAGAGAGAAGAATTCCAAAGGAGGGATGATAGAAGTGGACAAATCAACCCATTTGCAAGCCCAACTGGACGCCTTGACCACAATGATGAAGGAAATGAAGACCAAACCCGTAGAGGACAACCCGAATGACATTGCAACTAGCGGACCGATCGACTTGTTTGCCCTTGGGAATAGTTGAAGATGTGCCAATTCAAGTTGGAGATGTTGTGGTGCCGTGCGATTTCGTGATTGTAGACATGGAAGAAGATCCCGAGGTACCCATTATTCTTGATAGACCATTTCTAGCAACTGCTGGTATTCTTATCAATTGTAGTTGCCCAAAAGGTGAAACCGGAACTTAGCCGAGAGGTTTATTCCCTCCTAAGATCGAGAGATCTAGGATATCCTACTGAATAGTTAAAGAAAACCCTAAAACTTAAGCCAAGAAACGAGAGTTGAAACTTAAGTTTTTAGGTAGGTTTAGAGGTTAAAACTTAGTAATACCAAATCAAGAACGAGAGTTAGTATTTGGACCAGAGTTTAAGCCAAAAACCTGAACTTAGAGAACTTAGAAACTAATTAAACTGAATTGTCGTACTGTTCTGGCGACCCGCCAAGAATCCTGTCGACCCGTCAGGAACTCTGTCGACCCGCTAGGAATCCTGTCGACCCGCCAGGATAGTGCCTGAAAGCGGAACTCGATCAATTGACCCTAGTTTAAGTCTTTAATTCGAGTTTAGATCTTTACCTTAATTTTTAGAGTAATTTAGAGATTAATTAGAGTTTAGAATTAATTCCTTTAGTTTAAATTTATTACTTTAAATTAATTAACCAACTTTTTGACTTGTTTACCCCTAGATCAATTGAACTAAATTACTTAAAGTCTATAGTTTAGAATAACCGTCCCTGTGGATTCGATCCTCAAGTTATACTGCATTAGATTAGATTGAGGTTTAATTTGACCTAGATTTTACCTCCGATCAGTCGGCGTTGCTCGGTCGAGTTCTTTATTTTGTTTGCGCTGCTGGATTGGAATCGGTTGAAAAGTTTTTAAGGTTTGAGAGGAGGAGAGATGAGAGAGGGGATAGGTTAAGTTGGGATGTATAGAGTTATAGAGAAAGAGGCGGCTAGGGTTTGATCCTTATTTTTTTTCACAGAGGGAAATAAAAATGTGGCAAAGTTTTGTAATTATATAAAGTCGGGTTTCTAATTGACTACCAATTTGAAACTTTTGTGGGAATATTTTGTGGAAATCGTATTCATTGAATGAATTTTTTTGCTTATATAATTTTTCATGCTCCCGCCGAATTATTTCGTTGACACGTAATTTTTCATTAAAAATATCTCATTGATGGAAATATAGCTGTCATGCTTTTCTATATATGTATGATTATACTTTATAATCATATGATATGTTTATATTTCGTATCATATGTTTATATATTATATTGTTTTCTATTATTATCAAATAAAAAATTAACACCCAAAATATCATATCATATGACTATAGTTTATATCATATTGTATAATCTCTAAGGAATTAGTTAATTCATATCACAATATCATAAAATTATCAAGGGTTGGAATTTATTTATGAAGAAATAATCTATAATTTTTTAACATTAGTAAAATTCACTTAATTTTTCAATCTATCTGGCTAATGTTGCAATCATGTCAATGTTATCCTTCTTATCAATTTTATATCTAAATTTGAAATATTCTTGTATCATTACCATGTATTCATGCATTTGCCCTTCTTAGTAGCTATATTGTATTGAACTTATGTAAGACATTAACTCTATTTTAAATTTTATATTACATTTAAAAAATTAATATAGCATGATTTTCGAAAAAATATTTGAAATATTAATAGAAAATAAAATTTGGAAATCGTGGAAAGTCATTGTTCTTAACACCGATATCATGCTAAGTAGAGGAGAATGTCGACACAACACGAAAATTGACACGACATAGTTGACATGCCATGTTGACACAACACAACACAGTCATATCAATTGTGTAGACGTGTCAAGAGTTTATTTTTCCTTTTTCTCTAAAAAATAGTTAAATTTATTTTAAAATTATTTAAATTTAGAAAACAATATTGAGAAAATTTTGCAATCTAATTAGTTCTGAGCCTTAAATAACAATAGTTTTTAAAAATTCCTTAAATAACAATACTAACTTTTATGTTAATATATCTAAGTCCAAATAAATTTTCATACCTTTTATGTTAATATAACTTCAACGTAATATAAAAAATAATAAAATAAGTAAATACCTAAAATCATTTTTTACTCAAAATATGCTTTTTAGTGACTTTTACAAGCATGTTAACATAAGAGGATCTTGGTTGTTGGTTTAAAAATAGTTATATCGGATATCACCACACAAAATCTTTAAATTATCTTTCCAAACCACTCAATTTAACTTTTATATTGGAATCTCACTAGAGAGAAATTATATATTTTTTTTTCAAATTTGTTATTATTTTTCACGATTTTTTAAAAATTCTCGATCTAATTAGTTGTAGACCTTCAATAACAAGCAGTTTTAAAAATTTGAAAAATATAGTTAAAAAAATATTTAAAATTTTAAATGTCTACATATAGCCCATATAAACTATTAAACTTATTAATTAATAATACTTAAACTTACTTGTAAAAATAATTCTTTTATAACAAAATAAATTGTTCCGGTCAATTAAAAATTGTTTAATGAGTATTGTCAAACATATTTTTGAAGGATATAGAATAACTATGTTTATCAATTTATAAAGTTGTCACAAGATACAAATATTGTAAGATATTTAAGCACAAGCACAATTAAAATTGATAGAAGCCATCGGATTTCATCTATGGTTCACATACAAACACAAATTATCAATCCATGGACACGATCCGTGGGATATGAAATTAACCACTCATCAATTGCCATATGTCCGCGTCTGATTGGGTAATATTGTAAAAAAATGCGTCATAAGGAATTACAAGCGTTTTTAGAAGGAAACTTTAGCGCCAAAATGAAATTTTTTTTTTTTTGGGGGGGGGGGGGGAATTACAAGAGTTTTCAGAAGAAAACTTTAGCGCCTAAATGAAAAGTTTTTGGTGAAATTAATTGGGGAGGAAGAAATATACAAAATGTAATTTCAATGCTCCAATTATGTGATTACCACCACCGTTTTTTCCGCTGTCCATTGAATATTATTAATTTTCATTTGTCTAAATTATCATATCGCAATATTTAAAGTTCAATGAATTGCAATCTTATCGTATTGTGGTGTGTCGTGGAAAATACGATTGTATTTGGCATTGTGTCGTGTTGTGTTGATACAGGTCAGATTTGAAACCGTGTCGTGCTAAGTAGAGGAAAAGATCGATACGCTATGAAAATTGACACGCCGTGTTGACATGATACAACACAACCGTGTCAATCGATACACATTTTATTTTTCTTTTTTTTCTAAAAATAGTTACATATATTTTAAAATTCGAGAAAATATGAGAAAAAATTGTATTAAATTTTATAAATCGAGAGGATCATCTTGTATTAAAAACATTATTAAAATATATCATTTATATATGAATGTTTAAATTAAAATATTACGCTTTTACAAATTAATTAATATTTTTAATTATCAACATATTATTACAAAATTATACTAAGAAAATGCCACGCCTAAGAATATGTAAAATTTTATATCCATATAAAATTTATAATAATCAGACTAAATAGTTCGAATCTTTGAATTTTCTAAATTGAAATTTTATATCCATGAAATATTATTTAAAATATGTTGAAAATCTAAAAATTTTAAATTTAATATCTCTTTATTATAATTTTTTTAAGAATGCATATATATATTTATGTTAAAAAAAATAAGGAAAACACTCAAATAATAAAAAAATGTGTCCTGTTAGCATTCAATTTGATATCTTTTACTGTTATAAATATTTTTTTATAATTTTATCTCTTCAGTATCTCAATGGAAGTTGAGGCATAGCTTCCACTAACATATCGGTTTCATATGATTTAACAATGAGGTTTTATGTGAATCTTTAAACCCGGTACATAAACTAATGATTAACAGCTTTCAACAAAACTGAGGTACCGACTCATGTAGTTAGCTTTATACCTAAATTCAAAATATATAGTGCTTAATTTGTTAGTACTTAGTTTTTTTTATATCTATTAACTGATAATGTTAGTACTTGTGTTTGTTAAAAGAAAATACTCGAACAATTTTATTTGCTTGTTCTTTAATAAAATATTTTGGCGGTACAAATTGGCGCCAGAAAAAAAATATTTGGCAACCAAATTTGGCTCTATATCATGCCCGCCTGATAGTCTCCTCTCTTTGATGGACAGACTCACTACCACGGCCACGGCCTATTCCCCTCTCTCAAAACCATTTTAATATTGAAAGGCATGTAAGACCAGACCACGACCTATTCCCCTCTCACTGTCACAGCCACGGCCTATTCCCCTCTCTCACTGTCACGGCCACGGCCACGGCCTATTCACCTCTCTTTTCCTTTTGCTCCGGCTCAAACCCTAAACATCACCCAACTCTCTCACTGCCACGGTCTATTCCCCTCTCTCAAAACCTCTAACCTCAAAGGTGGTCATGTTGATAGTGATTTTGTCGCTGCACGTGAGGTGTTTGGTGAAATGCGCAAATGAGTTGCTCTCAACTCCTGGTCTTACATGCCTTTCATTCGCTTCAGGTGTAACAAAGGGCAACTCCATGAAGCTATTTTACTTTTGGAAATGGAGAAGGTTAGCATCACACCATCTCTTATTGTTTACAAAGTTACAAAATTATTATTGATAGCATATGCAAGGCAGATAGACTTGATGATGCATTTTGGTACAAGGAGGAGATTATTAGGAGACAATTAAAGTTTATTGTAGTCACTTATGGGACCTTAATCAATGGTTTAGTTAAGGCTAATAGGTTTCGAGATGTACATGTTCTTTTCAAGGAAATGCACAATATGGGTGTTGCACCAAATGAGGTTGTATGTAACTCTTTCATAGGATGGCATCGCAGAGTAGGTGATATCAAGTCTTTACTTCAGTTAATCGATGAAATGTCTTCTCAGAAAATGACACCAAATGCAATTACATACAACTCTATTGTTAAGTCACTGTGTAGCAAATAAGATTTTGACCAAACTGAGCGCCTTTTTTAGGTGATGCTATCAAATAGAATGATCATACTTGTGGTATTTTATACAATCATAGATGGTTATTGCAGAAAGGAGGTAAAAGAGGCTATGGTTTATTTGCAAGAGTTGCTTAATTTAGGAATAAAACCAAATGATATTTTTATGACTAAAGTATTTTTTGTTTTTGCAACAAAAATATGAGCCCTTGCTTTTTTTCCTTATTTTCATATTCAGATCAGGGAATTATACAAATATTAGGGCTTCAAAATTGAAAAAGGTATTGTTTCTTGAAATTATCAATTTTGTCCCTTTATTTTTGTGCTTTCAATAAATGAGCAATGCTTTACTTTAATCATGTAAACTTGTAATTTTTTTGCATTTCAGAACTTAGACCGTATGAGTCGTTGTCTCTAGCAGAGTTCATGTAAGTGGTAGAGAGCATCCGCCAAGGTAGCAAGGGATTAATTGCATAATTGAGCTACTAAGGATAAATTAAGGTAACTTGGGTGATTTGAAAAATCATACTGGTAAGTATGTCCTTAAAGTAAGTCAGCCTTTCTTTAAATGATGCTCATCTTTTGTTGATTTTAGAAAGAAAGATAGAGGCTCGCTGTTACTACCGACCGTTCATATTTTCTGATGTGCTTATTGGTCATATTAAGTATCAAAATAAAATATTACTCTATTAACAATGACTAAGCCCACTGTGCATGTTTCATATGAAATTATCATTAAATGTTGAGCAAATTTGTCAGTGAGAAACTGTGTTCTAGCTATTACAATGGCAGTAGATGCAAGTGTGTTATTTGCCCGTACCTGAGGTCGTTAGGTACCATGCAATCTGAACCAATGTTGGGAGCTAATTGTTTAAATTCTGAGATATTGTAAAGTTATATTGTTGAATATCTCTTTGGTTTGAACAAGGACATACAATAGGAATGTACCATGCAATTTTTTTTCGTTACACAATCAAGCTTGATTCTTCATCCCCTCTGTTCAGGCTACACCAATTAATTTGATCTAAAAATCTTAATAAGGTATTTCCTACTGCAATTTTTTTTTTCTTAATCTCTACATTCCATGTTTGATACAAAACTAAGTGAGGTTTTTACTTTTCATTCGTAATTGGCTTCAGGGTTTTATTAATGAAAGCTAATCAAAAGGTTTAATTCTTAAAAAAGAGGAAAAAAAAACACTTTGAGAAAAAAAAGTTGAGAAGGCATTTTTAGTTAGATATATTTTTAAATGGTTCAGATTCTAAAATGGATACTTACATATGGTGTAAAGGAAAATAATAAGATGCAATTCCTGATTTACATGAAGAGTTTGTGTTTTCTTACTTTTCTGTTAGGCTAGGGAAGACATTTCTTTAGCAAATATCACCTATTGGTTACTTGCATCTTATTGTATATAAAAACACGAATTGCATCTTATTTTGTATATCTTTGTAATAAAGGAAAAGTTAATGGACTTGTTGGTAAAATTCCTAAGTACAATTGACAGGTCCTAGATGAATGCATGTCCTGCTAGTTTGGTATGTAATACTTAATGCACTTTATTTTTTGGGATATCTGTAGGTAATGGTGATTTACAGGAGTATCAAACTCAATTGAGAACTTCATTCCTATGTTTTGAAAAAAAAAAAAATTAGTGTGGAAGATTGTACTTATGTTTGAATTGATATATTTATTAGTTTTAGTTTGCTGCATTTTATTTTCTAGAGTGCAGATGCATATTTTGTACTTATATTTCTTGCACTTGATGTGTGTTGTTTTGAAAATTTTACTTGATTTATGGATTTAATATTAACTGTTTACCATAAAAGTGTCCATGGTTAACATTTTAATGTATTTGGGTATTGTGTTGATATATATACAATGACTGATTGATATTGAAACTGGTACACAGTAGAAAATAAATGGTACTGAAATTAAAATTGGTACACATCAGAAAACGAAGCAATGTTTATCAAATATAGATCTATATATGCGTCAGCATACAGACACATTATAACCAAGTAAATTTAATTTTTAAAATTAATTAATTTGTTAATAAGATTCAGTGTTTATTTGTGTCAACTAGCGACTCCAATTATGTGCGCCTGTAAGAAAAACAATTTGCGTCTCTAACAAAAAGAGTTATGCAACCTAACTAATACGCGTCTCTGTTGATATGTGTCGGCATACCGACGCGAATTACAGTTAGCATATTTGCGTCTCTACACAGAACAAGAACGCGTCTCTATTTAAAAGTCTGTTGCGTCTTAATTAATGTCCGTCGGCCTAACGATGCGATTTAAGTCCAAAAGCCCACTTTTCTTTTTCTACGTCTCTATTTAATTGAGGGACGCGAACACGTTGGTGCTGCGACGCAGTAAAACGAAATTCTGGTAGTGCCGGTGCAGGCTGATGAGTGATAAGGCTAATGAATAATGAGGATTGAGGGGTCGTTGACTCAGCTCACACTGGAACCAAGTTTGGTTCATGTTACTGTTAGACAACTACAGTCTAAAACAACGGTACAGTCTGATTATCAATCGGGCCTAGGGGTGGGCACGGTATACCGCGAATACGCGAAACCGTTCTGTTCCGTCCATGTGAAACGTATAATGGAGCAAAATTTCATTCCGTTTCGCAAATAGAACGAAAAACAGAATGCAATTCGTGATTCGTTTATGTGAAATACAGTGTAAATTATACCGTTCCGCTACGTTCCGTCCAAACGGAACAAATACGAATCAGTCGATACATACCGTTTGTTGAAACGGAACAGAATACGAAATGCCTCATTCCGTTTCCGGTTAATACGTTGCCCAGGTCTAATCGGGCCTCTCTCTAATGGTCTCGATGACACCCATTTCTAGATCATTGCCCACTGGGCCTCTTGGATGGTGTGGTTTTTTAACATGTCGGTCCAATCTGTGAACCATTGACCTGAGTTTTGCTCTTTATTATGGCTCTGTTTGGATGGCTTCTTTCCGGAATAAGGAATAAGGAATAACTACTTTTTATCAATAAATTTATTTCTAACCATCCAAACTCTTCACAAAAGTTACACACTTCCCAATAAATTTATCCCTTCCCAATAAATTTTTTTCCTTTTTTCTTCTTCCTACTTTATTCTCAACGCATTCTATATTAGGAAAGTTGCACGAAATGCCATGAAAATAAATTGCTGCAAATTGCGTTAGGAAATATCTAATTCAAAATGCTGGCTCAATAAGAAAGTCAATATGGCATTTCAATATCTTATCCGGATCTTGGTCCAAATTGTCAGCATTGACCTGATCAGTTTTCTTTTGACAAGAGGAAATCACAGGAAATGCAATAAAATCCGATTATTGCAATCTTCATGCAAAGAGTTGATGGGCAAGGCAACACGCATGCTTGTACCGGAATTAGTTTAGTTTTGATTATAACGAGCTATTTGGTTTTCTTTCACAATAATTCTAAGTATATATAAAAAAGTTTGAATTTACCATGCTTTATATTCAACAGATTATTATTCTGCTCTATATAATTCCAAATTTAAACCACTTAAAAGAATAATTGCTTCAAATGGAAATTTGTTAAGAGGCAACACGCATGGGCGGAGTTAGTATCCGTGATTGATACATGCGGACACTCTGGAAGTGCTGGCGCAACAGGGAAATGGGTACGTCCAGGGCTAGATTACAATACTTTAGTAGTCTGAATTCTGAAATTTCTGGGTAGTAGGAGGGATTCGAATCCTCTGTCTCGCGGCACAGTTACAGCGCAGGAAATCGTAGCCCTTCGTAAAATCCAACGGCTCGTGTTTTATTCTCTCCGCTTCCCTTATATTGGATCCCTCTTCACTCCCTTCATATCGGATCCGAAATAAATCAAAATAAAAGACGCAAAATAGTGGACCCTCTCGTCAGAATTTCCATCCCCATCTCCATCTGGCCATCTTCCGTTTGTTCAAAGAAAAATTTGTTATTTTCACATAAGTCCCTCGTCTTTTGGTTTTAATCTTTCCGGCGATTTTGGCCACCGTGATCAACAAAAATAGGCTCTATAGCATCGGAACAGGGAGGAGAGCGTGACGCCAGGGTAGTTTGGTTGCGTCAGCTCTGTTTGATGGGACCATCTCGAGTTTGGTACGTCATGAGAGAGGGAATTGGTACCTCTAGATTTTGGAGAAAGGATTGATACACGATTTTCTTGACAACATTTGTCAATACAGGATGTCAAGAAAAATAAACTGAAATGCTCGATGAAACACGTGAAGGAACTTTCTTTTGTGATTGCCTTCATTTTCCTTAAAAGGAGTAATCTTTTTTAATTTGAAATAGAGAAGTATAATGAAAAAATATTTAATACACTAGAGGGTGTTTATAATATATAATACTTGTATAGTTTTTGGTTGGTACCCGTATCCATTCTGAGTAGTAATATTGAGAATGGTACCAGTATCCATTATGGATTATTTCTTCAACAATTCCAGTATTAGATGTGTGGGTTGTGGAATTTGCGTAATAAACCATCTCAATACCAATTGGGCTATAAGGATTACACGCAACTCATTCAAGCTATGACATTTCTTTAATTAAGTTAAGATGATCCTGAGAAGAATACGACTTTTAAATTTCATTTCTACACTGCATGAGCATAGGTACATGGAACCAGAGATAATTTATTGAGTCATTGAACAGAGCAAACTATTGATTCATTGTTTAATGAGATCCAATTGCTTAACCGTAAGTTATATAGATTTCTTGAGAGCAATATGCAGAAATGAAGGTTAAATGATAAAATGTAAAAGTGTGGATTGTCAAAATAAGTTACAAGAGTCAGCTAGAGTATGTTCATATAAGAATCAGATGATAAATGGTCTTGTCTAGTTGTCAGTTAGAGACATAGCACTCTTCAAATTTAATTGATGGAGTCTGGCCGATGCATTGAACCATGTATGTTTGACTTGTTTTAATTAAGCATTAGTGTTCATGAAATTCAATGCCACAAGTTAGCATACAGTTTTTTATGCTTTTTGGTTATGTATTTCCACAAAAGTTTTGAATACCCATTCAAAAGACTCTTTGGTTTGATCATACATTAGTGTTGCTTCAAGTATCACAATCTCTCTAAAATGATTGAAATCGACAAAAACTCCAAAAGGTCTATGTTCTCTCCACTATGATTGCACTCCATTCGAGTTTCTGCCGGAGGATTTTTAGAGTTGTCACCTTACTTCTCTTTTCGATGACATTCATTTGAGCATACAAACACCCTTGACATGAGAATAGAATCAACCCGACTTTTATGTGCATAACTTCTTCTAGCACTAAAATCCATCTTTCCTACATATCTATTCCAGAATTGCCACGCTTGTTCTTCTGTTTCAAATTCCATTCCCAATTGAGGAATCCAATCGTTCTCTCCATTTGGTTGATGCTGAAATTGCAATCAAAAGATCTTTAGTAAATAAAGTATTTGATTGAACAGTAAGATTATTCAAGAGTATTGTTTCCAATGCATATGGCGTTTTCTTTCTCTCATGACTATAAGTCTATAACAAAACAATTACAGAATATGATAATCCCTCTGGACATGAAGGAAACAATACCATATACCAAGACAATTACAGAATATCCAAACATATATTAATCCCGGCCTATTGGATCCGGATCCGTTACTATTCATAAGCACTGTTGCGGAATAGTAACGGATCTGGACCGTTCATTCAGCTCCTCCAATCAAGCCCGTCCGATTGGATCAATCTCCTCCTTCCGATTCCTTCTTCTGGAGACTTCTCAGGCGCTCTCTTCGATTCCTTCTCTCTCTACCGTTCTCTCTCCCTCTTTTCTCGCAGCCACCTCTGACGGACCGGATAAAAGACTTCATCCATGTGGCTCGCGTACGGAGGCTCTCCGACGTGTGAACCTGGTGTGTGCACCATTGTCTCTGCCTTATCCTCTCTCCTACTGTGGTGTTTCTTCACGGTGCATTGCTTCATTTCTCATCTATTCACATGTGCGCCTGTTTTTGTGCACTGTTGGTTTGGTGGCCTCTTATTTTCTCTTGGTTTCGCATGGTGTTAGTCTATTCAAACTTTGCTTCCTCTTTTTTCTTTTCTTCGTGTTGTTATTTGAAGGTTCCAGTATGTACGTTTGTTACTAATTTGTAGGTTTTTCTTCCTATTCTTCATTGATGCTTGGCTTTTGGGTTGTTTTCCTCTTCTCTACATTTTTTCCCAATAGGTTCGATTTGGCTTCAGATTTTTGTTGATCAATTTTGTTTTTCGATTCATTGCAGATTCTTAGTTTCAAGGCTCAAACTACCAATTGGGGAAATCAAGCTGCTCAGAAACTTGCTCCATCCCCTTTCAGCTCAAACTTGAAAGGTTGCTCAGCCTAACAGGTTCATCGCTTCTTTCTCTTTGATTTGAGCACCTTTTTGTTCTGCGCTTTATCCAGTAATTATGAAATTATCTATATTTTTCTTTTTTTTCCCTCTCTTAAAATAGTAGGTTTGCAGTGATCAGGTTTGGATTTGTGAGCTTTCATTGGACTATGCCCAGATCAGGTTATGTGCCCCCACGTGACTCATAAATTTTCGTGTTTGAATTATGGAGAGCTATTATTAGTTTTTGTGAGCATTAATTACAAAAACAAAAGAGTTCGTTTAAGAATTGAAAGAGCTATATGATCATCTTTGGTTGATTTTTTTTAAATCTTTTGCTGCTTTGGCTAATGCACTTTCTCAATTTTTGTGCATTTTGATTTAAGGCTGATGTGGTTCGGTCAAGATGTGCTCATTGCAGCTGAGGGATTTTGCGGAGCACCATTTGCATGGTGTTTCCAGAGATAAGAATGATTGTTTCGTTGCTTTAATTTTTTTTTAACAATTTTCAATCAATTTTTATGTACTTTTTTCTCCTTTGTCATCGTCGTCGGGTGGTTCTCAATTTCATAGTAGCATAGTGTGTCAATCAATAGAGCTAATAATAAGTTTGACTGTCCCATTGTCTTCCCTTAATCTTCCTCAAAAAAAAAAAATGGTGATTTTGGGCATTTTTGACGGACATGTGTTTCACGCTGCACTTGATTGCCATTTTGACAGGAACCTATAAATTAGAATACTAATTCAGTCGAGGGTTTATAACTTTATTTGTGGTTAGTTCTATTTCTACTTTCTAACTTTTCTGTCCATTCATGAACTTGGTTGTTGAGTTTTTCTCTTTGTCAATGTCTAGGTTCATGAAGCAATCTAGCGATTTGATATAAAATTGTAACTTATAGGAGTTGTTAACAAACTTGAAGCATTTCTGTGTCAATTAAGTTTTTTTTATTATTAGAATTGACAAAGAGAAATTGATTACATGAGCAATCTAACAATCTGATTTGCGAACTGGTACCTTACTCATCTAGAGCATGCTTATTTATAGTTCGATTTTAGGTTATATGCTACTAAGTTCGAATGAAATTGTACTCTCAACCTCAGTTGATTAAAAGAAGAGTGATTTTCCTAGGCTAATACTTTACATTTGCTTTGAAAATTATAGGATTTCTTGATTGTAATCCATGCCACTGTTTGTGGCCGACAATTAGCGATCTTCAAATATTTAGACTGATGTTGCATTTATTCCTCTCATTTCTTCACTTTGCTACCGAAAAAGGTATATGTTTTTTCTGCTTTGGTCATTCTTCAGGAATAACCAGATCAGCACTTTCTGAAAAAAGTTTGGTGCGTAGTACAAAAAGAAAGCTTCAAAGAGATCTTCTAAAGTACAGTAATGATAAAAATTTGTTTATTAAAACTCGAGCAAAATGCATAACCAAGGCTCCTAAGGTATAAAAAATCCAGTTTCTCTCTACAAATAGTTGGTCTTTCAAAATTAATTTGTGAATTTATAGATTATTGCCTATGTGTCTTCTGCAAAGAAATTACTTCAACTAAGAAAATTATATATAGAGAGGGTCACTTCAATAGTTAACATATGACATCGGTATCATGGAATCAATAGAAAATGGCATTGTGGCATTGGCATGTAGATTGATTCAAAACTATGCAACTATTTATATATTGTTTTCAACATTTTGTGCATTTAATTTGTGTTGTTGGCAGCGAAGATTATGAATTCGAAATTAGACCACCTCAATAGCCTTATCAAAAGTACTCCTAAAGCATGATAATATTTGATAATTCCATTTTGTATGCTGCAATATTACCTATGTAAGTATGCTTCTCCATCCAGGAGACGTTGCCAAACAGCCAAGAGATATTAACTCATTTCGCTATAAATAATATTTTTATTATAGGCTTAAGGGAAATTTTTAGCATCGGTCTCTTAAGAACAATTAGTATATGATTATAACTTACAAGAGTTCAGTAGATGAATTTTGTATCTATAAGTTTACTAATTATGTGCCAAAAATGGTCGAAAATTGATTTTAGCTCCATATGAATATTACATTAACTGTTTTGGATACTGCAGGTTTTCTAAAGAGTGAAGATATTATGAGTTAATGCTTTTTTATCTGTAATTTTGTATACGTAGTTGTTGCTTTCAAGTGAATACTCTATTAGTGTGTTAATGTTGAAACCAGAAGAATTAGCTACATACAAGTGAATGCTAATGAGCTTCTACTACAAAAATAAGAGCATAAAATAAAAATATAATAAAGATTGTACTCGAGCCTTCAAGTGGTCCAGAACTCAAATGAAATTGGTAAAAGAATTAGTTCTATGGGCAAATTATTTTGTAAAATCTTTCCTTTGAAGTATTGCACATATGGGTGGGTCAGAAGGATTGTAGTTCTACAACTGAAATCTGGAGGACAGCTTTGTTAATTGCTAATTTCTTTCTCCTTTGGCATGCTCTGGCAGATAAACAAGGTTTCATATCTTTTCTCTAAAGAGCAATGCATGTAGCAAAGAAGGAATCAAAAGGTAACTGGTAACTAATAAATATCAATAGCAAAGAATTTTGCTGTTATTGAAAGTTCTACTGTGGTATCACTCTATGTTGATATGCCGATTATCCAAAATTAGATTTATTTCTTTTTTAGTTTTGCTGCTAAATTGATTTCTGTCATATTGTTATTGATATTCGGTACTAACTGGTAATTACGAAATTCTGTATTGGGCTGGTAGCTGCCAATAAACACCTCAAGTTGAACAGTTTTGGGATGGTATAGTGGACCAGAAATGATGAGCATAATTTCTATCTGAAAGTTCTACTGTGATGAAGAAAGAAAGGTGCTTCCTTTCAATAAAGATATTTTCAAATTTTGTGTATTTGTGTATTACCTCTACTGACTAGGATCATTATAATGCATGTATATTAAATTTTAGCATGAATTAACAGAGGATGCATTGCATGATATGAAGCCGAGATTAAATGCTACTAGAAATCAAGTATCACATTGGCATCGAAATGAGGTAAAACCTGGCACATGGAATTTTATGATTTCTGATAAAAGCCATTCTTTATTGGTTACTCAGAACCATCTCAGCTCCTCACAGTATGGGTTGTATGCGTCAATCCATTCTTCATTGGTTAGTCAGAGCCTGTTGTATCTAAGGTTTAATGACACTTCCACATCTAGAAAATTCTCTACCGTTCAGCAGTGTAAGCATCTTTCATTCTTGCTCACTATCATATATAGTGTGGTTTTCAGCAATCTGACCAATCTCTATTTCAATTTCAAAATTTCTAATTTGTAATTCCAATTTCTATTTAATTGAGATTGTGCCAGGTTTGGAACATTTGTTTAAAGGTGTTGCTATGGAAAGCTAGAGAACACAAAATCGAGGTAAGCCATTCACATGCTATGATTCTGATTATTAGTATATTTCTTATTGATATATATTTTTTTTGCATACATATCATGGATATTATATTTTGTCGTTTTTTGAAAAATAATGAATAATTAGATTTCATGATTGAAATAGGTGAAACCAAGGACAGCATGGCCATGTGACGATTAAGTTTGAGGTAATGGATTAGTCTATTTTCATCAAAAAAAAATTTCACTCTTTATTTTTTTTACCTATTTATCGTGTTTCGATTTCAGAAGATCTTACTTTTATGAATAAACGGTTTGATCTCTCTTAAGTTTTTCTATAAATTTTTCCTCCATGTAAATTATATTTCATTTATATAACCACTGAAGAAATAAATTTTGCCTCTTCTTTGATAAGTGATAACACAAAACAAGACGCAGTTTAGTGCTGTTTGAAAAAAAAATGGGTTAATTAATGGTTGCAAAATTTTGTTTTCTATGCAGGTAATGTATCAATGCAGGCAATATAATTGATAACGATCTTAATGACTGTTCACAATGAAGCTCGGTGATATCTCATATTTCTTCTCTCGATTGTATCCTTTCTAATTATGCATCTATGATTTGCTGCATCTCTCAATTGTATGAATATTTTTGCTAAGTTCATATTTATCATACTTGATCTGCCTTTCTTTCTTACCCAAAATAAATGATATCTATAAAGATTACAGCAAAGGAAAAGTGTAAAATCTAATATATTTATATAAAGTGTAGGATAGTAATTCATTTTAGTTGATATTCTGTTACTGATATGTTAAGAAATGGTATGAATGAAAAGTAGATCGCGCAACGCGCGAAACCCCGCTAGTAGTAATTAAGCATTGGTTTCAGAAATTCATGTGTCAATCAAATTTCACTTCTCATGCAAATTTCCAACAACACTCGTGGCACTTACCAAGTTACATGTCATTCAAATTATAACCTTTAATACCTATACCATATAATTATTGTGCACCTATTAACAGTAACGCTGAAAAGATCAGCAATGCCTCTGGTGTTTTACCAGTAAGCAGGACTTAGGTGTATTAGATCAATTAAATTGGGTTAATTGACTGAGACCCGTTAGTAAAAGGTAACTAAAGTTCCATTATGAGTGTCTTGTACTATTCGGTTATATAAAGCCCTGCACCTCTTTCTCTGAATAATACAGTATCAAAAGATCACCTGATTTATGTTTGAAATACTAAATAAATGCGCCAGCATAGAGAAAAGGTTTTATTTAACGATGGATAGGATTTAGGAACAGTTTACTCTGAAACAAAGAACACAAGACAATTGCCAATCACATAATCATCACATTCTAGGGTGGAGAAAAGTTACCATTTCGTTGAGAAATTGCATGAAATCGCTGGAGATGTGGTGGGGCCTTCGAAATCGCCGGAGATGTGGTGGGGCACTCTCCTGAAGATCGCAAGAAATCGCTGGAGATGTGACCCTCTCACCTCTCTCTCTCCTGGCCCTCACCAGTTTTTCCTCCAATTTCACCGATTGCTCTTTTATTTTCTCTCTATCTGTCTTTTATTTCGGATCCGATAAGAGAGATAACGGAGGCGAATCCTAAGCTATCGGTGGATCCGCATCCTCTCCAGCCAGATAAATGGCTGGACCATGCAGCCAACCCTTTTTTTTTTAAATATTTCAATATTTTAAAATTCAAATATTGAATCCAAACCGTTGATCTTGTTCTATTTTATGGGCGATGCATTTTCATATAAGTTTTATAAAATTTGGAGTTGATTTGATACTATATCAAGTGGTCAACAAATGAACGTATTAGAATTAATCAGTGATAGTTAACCAGATTCGTTCATTTGTTGACCACTTGATCTAGTATCAAATCAACTCCAAATTTCATAAAACTTATATGAAAATGCATCGCCTATAAAATAGAACAAGATCAACGGTTTGGATTCAATATTTAAATTTTAAAATGTTGGAATATTTAAAAAAAAAAGAGTTGGCTGTATGGTCCAGCCATTTATCTGGCTGGAGAGGATGCGGATCCAGCTATCGGTTCCCTCGTTCGAGTTGAGAGTGGAGAGAATAAAACACGAGCCGTTAGATTTGATGAAGGACTACAATTTCCTGCGCTGTAACTGTGCCGCGCGACACAGGATTGGAATCCGGAGTAGGAGAGCCTAGAACAGCGCCTAAGTTAATGAAGTTAAACATTAAATAAATCTGCCGTTTCCAGCAACTTGGAAAAAATGGGTCAATGGTTATTTAATAGGCAATCAATTCTTATACATTTTTAGCATTTACTCGGTCCATTTGCAGGTACCAAAAACAAAAAAAGCGGGTCAATGAACAATCATTTCGTTATAATAATTTTAAAATAAAAAATTTTATATTTATAATTTAGACTTCAAATGATAAATTATAAGAATGAATTATTAATTTTATTTTGCTCATAAATAATGATTAAGTATCTTCCACTACATCAACTAACATATTATCGATTTTAGCTGACTGAAAATTCAAGCCAAAGCCACTTTTTTTTTCTCTCTCTCTTTCTTTCGCTTGCAATCCTCTTATGTATGAATGTGGATGATAGTTGATATTCTCTGACAATTTATAGGGTGGATTAAATTCCTGCATGCCATTATATTTTACTATTTATGTCAAGGAAAAGAATAGGAGTAAAAAAGTACATATTTTCTCTTTCTCGTAATTTGACTTTAGAATAATTAAATCTATGGGCCGTTTGGATGGGTTGGGAATTGGGGGAATAGCCAATTCTAGGCATAAATTTATTGGGAAGTGTGTAACTTTGTGAAGAGTTTGGATTGTTTATAATAAATTTGGCATAAGAAATTCCGGGAATTTGCAATTCCCACCTATTCCAACCTCATCCAAACGCCCCCATATATCTATAGTATTAATTAAAACCAGTGGGTGTCGCAGTCCGTTTTTTTGTTTTCGCTAGCGACACGGCATCTATTCCAGTCGCCTATTTGTCTTCTCCGTCGCCTCCAGGGGTTTTGATCTCTTCCGACACCTCGCCTTCGGCGCATCCTCGCAACCCTTCTTCTCTTCGCCTCCATCGTCTCTCCACCTCCTACTCCATCAAACCCCAAAATCCCTGTCTTCTTCATCTCCGTCGCCTCCCATGAAAACCAAGGCAATCGCTTCCTTCTGCAGCCAATGCTCCTCCTCCATCGCCTCCTCATCCGTGGACTTCCCCCCACCGTCGTCCGCAAACTCCCCGCCTCAGCCCCCAACCACATCTCCTCCTCAGTCGACTTCTCCCCACCCCAACAAAAACCACATCTCCTCTACTGCTCCTCTGCCAAGTCTGATCATATATTCTCCTCAGAAAAAGAACGTGTAAGGTACAATCGTGCTCTTAATTGATAATTCATTAATCTAATTAAATATGATTAGGAAACATCATTACTTCTCTTTAAGCCTGTAACCTCTTTTATTCTTCAGTCTCTGATCGGCATGAAGGATCTACCTATGATGAGCTTTGCATGCAACAAAGTATTATGTTTTCTGATTGTCTCAAGGTATCTCTTTTCCCTATAATATTACTATTATTTTTTTATTATTATTATTTTTGCTGTTTTGTTTTCTTGCTTTTCTCCTACTGTTGTTGTTGGCTCATTTTCACTCTCTTATTTAAAGATTCTGCCAAATCTAGATGGATTGGAAAAGTGTCAGTATATTTTTTAAAGAAATTTCTCAAAACCAAAATTCAATTCACAAAGTCAGGCACCTTTGGTCATGTTATGGTATTAATTAATTTGATATAATTTGTCAGTTTCATATCAAACATGGTATGTTTCAATTGACATCCTTTTTCACAGTGCACATGTTTCATATTGAATGTGTGCACAAAGTATTATGTTTCATATTTGATATAATTTCTGAAGCCAGAAAGTTTTATGTACCAGTGGCTCATTCAATAAATTTCTGGATATTTGTATGTCTACAATGAATTCACTTGATCAATTTAATAATTTAATTAAACTGATGTTTAAACAATTGTGAGGTCTTTCGCATCAAATTTGTGTTTAATAGAAAATTAAAGGTGGAACCCCTCAAATCCAAAATTATCCTTGAGATTAGCAGATTGGGACGTTGGAACTTTTATTGACAAACAATGTTATGCGATTGGGTGAACTTATGGCTAACTTTTACTTCAAATTCTATAGAAAAATGCACATGTCAGGTGCATGAAGCACAAATTAGAATTTTTAGTACAACCCTATTGTGTTCAAGGGTATAAAACAGTGTCATTTTTAGTCTATCAATTCAATTTCAGATGACAAAGTTGAATAGATGGAACATAAAATGATTTTTTTTTTATTTTGGGTATGCATGAGTTATTTTATACTACTCCATCAGATGATCTTTGTCACCAAGAGTGCTTATACTACACTCAGTTTTTTATTTTCTTTATAGAGATGGTGACAATTTTGGATAAAGTCTGGACTCCAATCCCTCTGTCACATGTCAGAATTGCAAACAAACTAAAATGGTAATTCTCAATTTTAAACTTTGTTTTCAAATAAAATGAAATATCATTTTATATCACTATTTAAGATTCAACATTAAACTATCCTCTATCCCTCCCTCACAGGTTATATGCCCAAATGCAATTGACCATATATGTGATATAAAGTAAGAAATTGCTTTCTTTTAAAAAACATTCTTTTTGATTTTGACCTTGGTTTACGCTCTTTTTGTTTTTTGCTTATGCTGGTAATGGTTTCCTGCTAAAATATTTAATTGTTGGTGTTATCATAAATAGGGTGCTGGTAATTTTAATTTTGTGCCTTATCAATAATGCTACTATTACAAATACAGTGCCGGTGTTACTGTTCTATTCTTCATGTTTTCTCAAGCAAAAGGGTATTTTTGGTAATTTACTAAATAATTTATATTTTTTCAATGGTTATAAAGAATTGAACAAAATTTTAACCGTAGATACTTTATAGTCGAACACATCTTCTGTAAAATTTCTAGAATTTTTGGACTTATAGATTAATTACAACTAATTTTTGAAATAAGACAGAATTTCAATTCTAAAAAATTTGTTTCTGGTTACTTTTTCAGTAATAAAAAAGTTGGTTAGAATGTCAATGGAAATATATTAGACCTGATGTAGTAGCGAGTATATACGCCCTTCCCTTTTTTTAGATTTAACACTTTTTTCGTGCATGCATAATAATTTTTTTTCTAGGGATATATACTTGGATATTTACTTAGATTTTTTTTAGGTTTTTCAGCTGAAGATGGATGGAATTTCTTTTAGATACATTGCAGATTCTTCTAAGGTGTTGAAGGCTCTTAAGATGAGTGTTATTTTTTTTTCTAATAGATAAATTTCTTTATGCTTTTTTTTTTCCCTACATTGCCATTTTGTTTTGTTTATATGTTTATTAGGAAATAGAGAAGGCTTTTAAGAATGTTTGAACTGAAAATCATGGATATAAAGAAATAAAATAGAACATGTGTTCTGAATACCACTTTTCTTATCTGTGTGCTTTACACAAAGCATGTTTCAATTCAGGTATTTTCTATGGCAGCACACAACCACTACAAGAGAATCACTAATGGATCTCTTTCTTAGTGGGTTGGTAATCACTTGCTTATCTTCTTTATTTGTTCATTATTTTTACTTAAATTTTTGTCCTTAATTTCTATATTAGTCATTAATTTGACTGCCAACAAGGTTAAAGGTAATAAAGTAATAGCATGGAATGGTCTTCAAGCTCCCTAAATAAATAGGAACGTCGAGGGGCACTATACAATTTGAAGAGAATGCAACTGGTGTCTTTTTCAACATTTTCAAAATAGATGTTAGTCTCCGAGCACCAGTATTTCCCTCTATTGCTTTCCTTCACATATATTAACTATCAAGTTCAACAACAATGAGGAGAATAAGGAAGAGGGTTAATGGAGGGTGTATAAGTGCAGGCTACATATTCTCAATAAAAAATTATGTGGTTTAGCCTATATTATGTTATATCATGTAACGTGTAGGCAAATTAAAAGTATGAACAAATTTGATAAACACATCTTTTGATGGTGATAAATAAGTATAGATTTTACTAATGCAGAGGCAGCCGCAAAAAGTGTATATTCCCCTTTTTCTTCCATGTATAATATTTATAAAATATATAGACAAATGTAAAGAATATAATATTGTTCTTGCTTCTTAATTATGTATTGTAGGCACATTTTCTGACAAGTTCATATGACATCTTTTAATAGAAGAAATTTTATGGCATAGAAATTTTCATGAATGACATGCTATACTGGAAAATTGGGCAAGGCAAATGAAGAGATAATTTAGATAGGTACATGTCCTTTCTAATTTTACTGTTAATTCTTTTTCAATCATGGCTACTTTTAATTTCAAGTTTATGGTGTTGTATCCTCTTGATAAAGAAATTTAGCTATTTTTTTTCTCTGATAAAGCTACTTAATGTGTGTGCTGCAATGATTCCCAAACTTTTTCTTATGAAAAGTAATCATCTCTGAAATATAGGAACACATTTCGTTTTAGAAAAGAAATTATCAAACTTCAATGGAGGTGGGTCGCATTTTATCCAATCGGTGGGATGAGCAACAGGTTGTGCTATTAGATGAGCTCAATCAGTTATGTCAACAGAAGTTACAAAAAACAAAAAGAAGCATTTCTATATTGTAGACATGGTTCAAAAGTTTTTACTTCTTCTATTATCTAATTTATATCTTGATAATAGTTTATTCAATTGAATATTTTAACATAGGTCACGTTTTTATTTTGGAAATGTAAAATTAGAAGAAAAATAATGTTGATAGCTTATGTGTGACACCCGAAATTTTTACTGTTTCTGAAATTATTTTTAATATAAAACTTGAGTGCACTTGGTTGGCTTTATTTGAATAATTTCTAAGCTGGAAATTAAATCTTTATACTTACTGGTATTCTTAAAATAAGAATATGAAAAATTCTAAATTTTTAATTGGCATTATAAAGAGATTAGCTATTTTTTTCTTTTGTTGCATAATTGTTTTTATGCCTAGAATATTGATTTTTGGGATTTATTAGGAATTTCTGAATTTTGTAAAAAAAAAAATAAAAAAAAAATAATCGGAAGTTAAATTGGGGAGCCGACCCCTTTATTTTTGTTTGTTTGTTTCTCTCTGTCTTTCCCCTTCGGCTCCAACAGAGAGGCATACGCCTCTCTTTCTCCAAACCGAAACCCCTCCCCACAAATCCAATCTCCACCTCTTCTCCATCGTTTCACCGGATCAAAGTACCTTCGCGTTCGTCTCACCACCCTCTCTTATTATCTACCTTTGGATCGTCAATTGGAGGCCTCTCCTCGTCGTATTTTTCGATGGAAGTTTTTCGGAAATCAAATCCGGGAAGGTCTCTTCCGATTTTTCTTGCAAACTTCTAACTCGTTACACTTACTGAGTAAGTAAATTTGTTGATTGTATTAGATTTCTACCCTTTTGTTACTCAAATTAATTTCAAAGGGCCAAATCGAATAAAGTCATTTGCAGTTTTTCTGTTACCGCTGTGACATTGCATCAGTGTTTAAGTAACTGTTGTTATTCTGTTTCGAATTTGGATGTGAGAATAGTTTTGTTTGAAACTAGACTTCAAGATGAAAATTTTGGTATCTAAAGTGAATTTTTCTGAGATTGGTTGGTATTTTTACAAGATTTTTGAAACTAGGGCCTCTTTTGAAAATCAGTTTCTGGAACAGACAGACCCCAGTGTGGTTTTTCATTTTTCATTTATTCTCTGTTTGCATTTAGGACTTGAAACTTTTAGGTATGAAACTAGACATCTAGAGGCAGCTTCTGTAAATTTTACAAAATTTTTAGAGATTTATTTGAAGGGTTTCAAGGCAGGAACTTTCAGACGTACTTACTGGCACAATTTGCTGGAACAGATTTTCTGAAACCTGATTCTGTCTGATTTCGAAAATTCACTATAATTAATCTGTATGTCCAAACATCATGAAATTTTTACAGTAGATGAGTCCTATCATGTTTCATTCACAGTTAAATTTTCATTTGATTCCGTTCATCCGTTCTAGAAATAAAAAGGATTTTGTAAACTGTCGAAAATGCCCTTCACGGGTTGTGCCAGAAAATTGTCCAGCACTATTGTTTTACCGTTGTGTATTGATTTCTAGAGTTGTTAACCACTGTTTAGTGTTTCAAATCATCTACTAGTACAACTAATAAGGTGTACTATAATTGTATGAGGTAATCAAAGGAACAAATCAAATCCGTCACTTTATCTACGAATTCGTTGAATGTGAATTGTTATTGTTTGCTTGCTTAAATAAGGACTTAGCCTAGTATTGTTAATGTAGAGTCTGGGCAGGTTTCGAGCCGGATATGGCTGGTACAACTGAGGGTCTGTATGATTATTGTTGGCTAGCTGATGTTATTGTGATATCAGGTACGGATTTCACTTGAGTTTTAATTATATGTGACATATGTTTTGATTGTTGTTATTGTTATTATTATTATTATCATTGTCATTATGCATTCTGAATTCATAATTGGAATGTTGTTCATGAGATCATTTTGTGAAATTGTATATTGATGCATGATTGGAAAGTGACATATTGAATGGTATCCGATTGAAATGTTGGAAAGTGACATATTGAATGGAATCCGATTGAAATGTGAATTGATTGAGGTAAGTACAGCTTGTGTGGTTGAGATAGACACTCGTAATGTTTGGAGGTGGAGTCATGACCCATCCTACCAAGCACCGTGTAATAAGCGCTTATGTACCGGGACTCAGTAGGTCTAGTCTGGAATGGACCGGAGTGTGAGTGTTCCCAGCTTGCTTGTACATTTTGATGATTTAATTGATTGAATTATGTATGAATTGAATTGGCCGTTGGCATCCATCTATAGGGTGGTTCGCGGTATCTGAAGGAAATGACTGAAATGATTGACTTGTGATAAACCAGACTTGCATATTAGGTAATTTCCCAACCAAATGAGTCGGCTTTTGCTATACATTGATATTTGAATTGTTATGGAATTGATGCCGAGCTCACATTTCATATTGCATTGATTGAATTGATTTGACCTTGCTATTCCTATTGGAAACAAGTTGTAAGGGTTGCTTTTAATTTGCACGTTAGTTATTACATGTTATTAATTATTTGTTCAAGTAATTGAAATGATAATTGTCATATTTTGAATTTCAAGAAAGGAAAATTGATTTTGAATAGTACTGAATTTATTTGTCTAATGGCATTGCTTGATCGAAAGTCTAGTTTTAATGTTATTTGAAATAAAAAGAAATGAAATTTGATTTGGAATTGATTTAACTCAGTCTTGTATTTAGTTCCAACACATGATAATCAAAACTCAAGTGGCTGGAACTGAATACCGTACTGAGATAAATTTTATTTATCTCATTCCGTGCTTTTGCATTGTTTTCCACGGTTGGTTGTGGGTTCCAGGTTTCAGGTCAAGTGCTGGACAGCAGGACAAGCAACGAGCCATTGGATACTGTGGTTAGCAACCTAAATATACCAGGCCTTTATAGGATTTACTTTATATTTAAGTAATTAATTATAAATTTCTAATTGATTGGTATATTATTTGAGTAGAATCAATATTAATTGGTAAATTAAGTATTAGTAAGCCTTGCGGGTGCAGCAGGCATCCGCGGCGGGCACTCCATCGTGTATTGTCCAGTTACAGTATTCGACGGGATGTCACAGGTGGTATCAGAGAATGGTTTAGCAACCGAACCAGGCCAATAGAACACGTGAGTGGGGTAAGTCTAATGGGTTGTTCTTATAAGTAGATTTTATTTTATAGTTTTTGTGATGGTAGATTTAAAATTTGTTTGACTTATTTATAACTATGATATGATGTACTAATGATCCTTTGTATTTGTATATATACTAGTATATATATATTGATTGATTGTTTTATATTTGATTACCATGTTGCTCTAGTGCTTACTTTAGCAACAAAATTGGATTCTTGAAAACTTTCCTCAAAGATTGTTCTTTTTGCGTGTCGAATAGTTGAATTAAGTTGGATGCTTATATTGCATAGTTTTAAACTATAATATATATTTGAATTCATAGTTTAATATTTTATATGAGGTGGTTCGAAACTATTTGATAGTTTGACTGTATATGTTGGTTCTAAAAATTTGGTGTGATATGTTATAATTTCAAGTTGAAGTCACAACTCAAGATGATATTTTATATTATATTTAAATATACTCTTTGGTGAACATTGTTTGTCGAGTACGACTCATTTTAGTTAAAGGGAGCATAAATTTGATTTTCATAAATCATTTTATCGTGCATAGTTCGAATTAAGATAACATAAGGATCTTGTATGGAAAATTTGGAATTTATTAAATTCTAGTTTTCTTGGTGCAGTTGCATAAACACTCCATTGATATTTTGAAAATGTAGTTTTGCTATTACTAAAGATGTAAAGATATATATTTTGCATGAGGTTTTTACATAAGTTGTAAGCAATTCATGTTGATAAGAACTTCAAAAAATAGATTTGAGTTATTTTAAAGCTTCAGTGACTTAGTTGAGTAAAAATCTTATCTTTTGTTGGCACAAGGATCAAACAAGCTGACTGATCATCTGACTTGTTAATTGAATCTCAATAATACCAGAATTATTCTTACTTCCTTGACTGATCACCAAGGCAGCCAAAAATAATTTTGATATTACCGTGCTTCCTAAAAGATAAGAAAAGAACTGGACATTTCAAAATGTTACTAGTTACAAGAATTGAAAGATTTGTTTTTAAATGATAACGTAAGGAGTGATAGTATTCTCTGCTTGTAGTGCTTGGTTATTTGAATTGTTATGATGTTATGATAAGGAATTGTCTGAATTGTAAATGGAATAGATTGACCGTTGGCAACCCTCTTTTGAGGTGATTCACGGTATCCGAATATCTGTAATCGCTGGTTGCTCTCTGAGAAAGAGACTCGCGATATCTGACTCTGAACTGATTGACCTGTAATTGTGACTTATGATTGCCATGCTTGCATTTAAGTTACCGATATTGGACCGACATTCTAGTATTATCATTAGTATTTTAATTTTGAATTGAATAAAATGTCAGGCTCTCTCGCATCGCATTAATTTGAAATTGCTTGATAATTGTTGCATAATATGTTCATTCCATCTAATTGTATTATTGACTGAATGATTGCTATGTATTTAGATAAATTTCGAGGTCGAAATTTTTTTTTAAGGAGGGAAGAATGTGACACCCGAAATTTTTACTGTTTCTGAAATTATTTTTAATATAAAACTTGAGTGCACTTGGTTGGCTTTATTTGAATAATTTCTAAGCTGGAAATTAAATCTTTATACTTACTGGTATTCTTAAAATAAGAATATGAAAAATTCTAAATTTTTAATTGGCATTATAAAGAGATTAGCTATTTTTTTCTTTTGTTGCATAATTGTTTTTATGCCTAGAATATTGATTTTTGGGATTTATTAGGAATTTCTGAATTTTGTAAAAAAAAAAATAAAAAAAAAATAATCGGAAGTTAAATTGGGGAGCCGACCCCTTTATTTTTGTTTGTTTGTTTCTCTCTGTCTTTCCCCTTCGGCTCCAACAGAGAGGCATACGCCTCTCTTTCTCCAAACCGAAACCCCTCCCCACAAATCCAATCTCCACCTCTTCTCCATCGTTTCACCGGATCAAAGTACCTTCGCGTTCGTCTCACCACCCTCTCTTATTATCTACCTTTGGATCGTCAATTGGAGGCCTCTCCTCGTCGTATTTTTCGATGGAAGTTTTTCGGAAATCAAATCCGGGAAGGTCTCTTCCGATTTTTCTTGCAAACTTCTAACTCGTTACACTTACTGAGTAAGTAAATTTGTTGATTGTATTAGATTTCTACCCTTTTGTTACTCAAATTAATTTCAAAGGGCCAAATCGAATAAAGTCATTTGCAGTTTTTCTGTTACCGCTGTGACATTGCATCAGTGTTTAAGTAACTGTTGTTATTCTGTTTCGAATTTGGATGTGAGAATAGTTTTGTTTGAAACTAGACTTCAAGATGAAAATTTTGGTATCTAAAGTGAATTTTTCTGAGATTGGTTGGTATTTTTACAAGATTTTTGAAACTAGGGCCTCTTTTGAAAATCAGTTTCTGGAACAGACAGACCCCAGTGTGGTTTTTCATTTTTCATTTATTCTCTGTTTGCATTTAGGACTTGAAACTTTTAGGTATGAAACTAGACATCTAGAGGCAGCTTCTGTAAATTTTACAAAATTTTTAGAGATTTATTTGAAGGGTTTCAAGGCAGGAACTTTCAGACGTACTTACTGGCACAATTTGCTGGAACAGATTTTCTGAAACCTGATTCTGTCTGATTTCGAAAATTCACTATAATTAATCTGTATGTCCAAACATCATGAAATTTTTACAGTAGATGAGTCCTATCATGTTTCATTCACAGTTAAATTTTCATTTGATTCCGTTCATCCGTTCTAGAAATAAAAAGGATTTTGTAAACTGTCGAAAATGCCCTTCACGGGTTGTGCCAGAAAATTGTCCAGCACTATTGTTTTACCGTTGTGTATTGATTTCTAGAGTTGTTAACCACTGTTTAGTGTTTCAAATCATCTACTAGTACAACTAATAAGGTGTACTATAATTGTATGAGGTAATCAAAGGAACAAATCAAATCCGTCACTTTATCTACGAATTCGTTGAATGTGAATTGTTATTGTTTGCTTGCTTAAATAAGGACTTAGCCTAGTATTGTTAATGTAGAGTCTGGGCAGGTTTCGAGCCGGATATGGCTGGTACAACTGAGGGTCTGTATGATTATTGTTGGCTAGCTGATGTTATTGTGATATCAGGTACGGATTTCACTTGAGTTTTAATTATATGTGACATATGTTTTGATTGTTGTTATTGTTATTATTATTATTATCATTGTCATTATGCATTCTGAATTCATAATTGGAATGTTGTTCATGAGATCATTTTGTGAAATTGTATATTGATGCATGATTGGAAAGTGACATATTGAATGGTATCCGATTGAAATGTTGGAAAGTGACATATTGAATGGAATCCGATTGAAATGTGAATTGATTGAGGTAAGTACAGCTTGTGTGGTTGAGATAGACACTCGTAATGTTTGGAGGTGGAGTCATGACCCATCCTACCAAGCACCGTGTAATAAGCGCTTATGTACCGGGACTCAGTAGGTCTAGTCTGGAATGGACCGGAGTGTGAGTGTTCCCAGCTTGCTTGTACATTTTGATGATTTAATTGATTGAATTATGTATGAATTGAATTGGCCGTTGGCATCCATCTATAGGGTGGTTCGCGGTATCTGAAGGAAATGACTGAAATGATTGACTTGTGATAAACCAGACTTGCATATTAGGTAATTTCCCAACCAAATGAGTCGGCTTTTGCTATACATTGATATTTGAATTGTTATGGAATTGATGCCGAGCTCACATTTCATATTGCATTGATTGAATTGATTTGACCTTGCTATTCCTATTGGAAACAAGTTGTAAGGGTTGCTTTTAATTTGCACGTTAGTTATTACATGTTATTAATTATTTGTTCAAGTAATTGAAATGATAATTGTCATATTTTGAATTTCAAGAAAGGAAAATTGATTTTGAATAGTACTGAATTTATTTGTCTAATGGCATTGCTTGATCGAAAGTCTAGTTTTAATGTTATTTGAAATAAAAAGAAATGAAATTTGATTTGGAATTGATTTAACTCAGTCTTGTATTTAGTTCCAACACATGATAATCAAAACTCAAGTGGCTGGAACTGAATACCGTACTGAGATAAATTTTATTTATCTCATTCCGTGCTTTTGCATTGTTTTCCACGGTTGGTTGTGGGTTCCAGGTTTCAGGTCAAGTGCTGGACAGCAGGACAAGCAACGAGCCATTGGATACTGTGGTTAGCAACCTAAATATACCAGGCCTTTATAGGATTTACTTTATATTTAAGTAATTAATTATAAATTTCTAATTGATTGGTATATTATTTGAGTAGAATCAATATTAATTGGTAAATTAAGTATTAGTAAGCCTTGCGGGTGCAGCAGGCATCCGCGGCGGGCACTCCATCGTGTATTGTCCAGTTACAGTATTCGACGGGGTGTCACATTATGTAACTAGGATACAAGAATAATGAAAGGAGCGTCATATTCTTCTCATGGCATGTCTTTGGATATGCAGTGACAAACAACAAAAGTCAAGGCCAATCTTTGGATATGATTGGCCTGTATTTACGTGAGCATGTCTTTAGCCATGATCAACTATATATTGCTTTATCAAGAAACAACCTCATCAGATGGATTAAAAATCCCATCACAAACTAAGATGACTCATATGCAGGATATACCAAGAATGTTGTCTTCACACAAATCTTTTCTTTGTTAGGTAATAATAATAAAATCTTTTTCATTACTCTCTATGAACATTAAAAATTGTTATTAATTATCTAAATAAACAATTTAAAATAAGTTAAACATATAAAACTTATACCCTTTTCTATTACACAGGTGCTCATTCTTGGAGGGATCATCGATTACACAATAATGTACCTTGGAAGTTTTTGTACCTACTCCATTTGACATACATTATTTTATCATGCTGGCAATTGTTTGTGTTTATTTAAAAAGATGATATGGATGCTATCATGCTTTTATATGGATCCTTTGAATTGCTTATATGTTTTTTTTAAAATTCAATGTATATGGAATTATGGATTCTAAAGCAACTCATGTATGATGCTTATGCAATTAATTTTTTCAGCTCATGTGAAAAAAAAAATTATGGCATTTTGCCTTTTGCACTAAAATTGACAATTATTAGTAGTTCTTAAAATTGAAAATACAAAAAATCCGCTAAGACGCGGCGAAGCCGCGCTTCCCCACCTAGTATATATTATTATTATTTATATATATATATATATATATATATAGAGAATAGCTATTGTCCTTTGGATAGGACCAAGGAGTTTTCCTATTCAATTTTTGATCATTGGATGTCGTCAAGATTGCTGTAAAGATCAAAATCTGAGGCTCAGATTTAGGCGCTACGGTGAGAAAATGAATTAATTTCCTCCGTTACCTTCCGATCTCCTCTGTTAGTTCCTCTCCGTGTACCAAAACTCTCCATCTCTCTTCCAGTCGAGGAGTGCGCTCTGTAGTCTCTTCCCCCCTCTCATTCTCCATCAAAACATTCGAAGGATCCGATTTCTTCGAAAACCTACGAAATCGCAGCTCTCCTCAAAACACCTCAGTGGTCCCTCTCTCTCCGCTTCCTCTCCTCGATTCGCGCTCTGTCCGCTTGGTTGCGACTCCTCCGCCTCCCTAAACCCTAAACTAGATCCAAGTAAGTGCAGACCTTTCTCCTGCGCAATCAATCTACGATTTTCTTTCTTTTTTTTATTTCTTTTGACAGTTATAATTGTTAGTTTCAATATGTGAGAAAATTAGTATTCGGACCATGGTTCCGAAACTCGGAATCGGACTCGACTCGGAATGTTGATCAAAGGAGTCGAATCGGATGACTCGGAAAAACTCGGGTGACTCGGATAGAAAACTCGGATTTTCATAAAAATCATTTTTAATGTCTTAAAAAACTCTGATGACTCGGAAAATTTGCATTTCAGCTCTTGTTCCTAATTGTGGCTGACTTATGTAAGTAGAGACCTATTACATTACTGGTCTGGCATGTGGCCTGAAGATCTCAGAAAGATGGTATTATGATGGTACCAGAGATGGAGACAGTACCGCCGCAACTAGCGTGGGAGCAGAGGAAGAGCATAGCTGAAGCATGAGCAGATTATAAGATGTGCCTCTTTGGACAAGATTGTTACTTTTACTGGTTGCCTTTGGAGTAATAAGTCAGTTGTTTTTGCCTCTTTGGACAAGATGTGCATCTTTAGATGAGTAGGGTAGCACCGGTACCAACCAGATTAGTGATACCAGTGCGTCACTAAATAGCAGTGATTATTTTTTAGTTCAATATTGATGTATCATATTTCATTCTTCTAGTTAACAAACAATTTGAATTGCTTTAAAAAAAAAGAAAAGAAAAAATGGCTTGGCAATTAAAATAGAACATTGGTAACTTAGTACCACACATGCACACATTCAAAACAACATGGTACAGCTCACTGTGCTTTTGATTAATTAAAAACAACAAATACATATAAAAAAAAACATTTACTCCATATTGCAATGAGTTATTCGGATTATGATTAAGAAAAATTACCATCGTTGTACAAATTTAGATGTCAACTAGGAATGATCTGTGGCAAATCCATAATAAACTTTGATCCACGAAATTTAGATATCTCAAGACAAAACTACTAAATTGAGGATTCAAATAACATAGAAACAAACCGATTACACACTTTTAAAGTTGAATTTACCGACGACGCCCGATCTGGCACTACCAAGTGTCATCGCGGCTGAGACTACATCTCTCTATCGCTCTCTCTTAACCAGTCGATGAAGTTAGCTGTCGCCTAGGGTAGACGGGGTGAGAGGTGCCGAGCAGAGAAGGAGAGAACCTCCACGGGAGGTGGAGAAAAGTGCGAGGAGCTGAGAGAGCAATGGTTTTTTCTTTTTACCTTTTTATTGGAGGGGGAAGAATTAGAAGGATTAGCCGATTAGAAGAGAGACCGGGAGAGAGAATAGAAGGAGAGGAAACGGAGAAGAGCTAACGGAACGATTTTTAGAGAGCTTCGTGTACAGTACAGAGCATCAGAGGAGACGGAGACGTCAGATAATAAAGGAGAGCGGTGACGGAAAATTTTAAAGCACGAACCCATTCAGCGCATCCATCTCAGCCGAATATCTATCTCAACACACGAATCTTAACACTATCCAACAGTCAGAAACTAAATAGGAAAGTCCCTCAGTCCTATCCAAAGGACAATAGCCAATCTCTATATATATATATATATATATATATATATATATTTTATTAATTAATTAATTAAAACCCGTGGGTGTCGTGGTCCGTTTTTTTGTTTTCGCTGGCGACACGGCCATCTGACCGTTCTTGAATTTCCGATTGATTGATCGATCTCATCCGTTAATATTTGTTTCTCCTCTCTTCTTTCTCGTCAACAACAGAGAAAATTACCCCTCTTCTTTCTCTCTTCCTTTTAGTGCAGCGGAGAGGATTTGATTCTCCGTCTTCCTCTCCATCGCGGCATCGCCTCCTTCCACCTACACTTGCCCTGCCCCCCTTCGTCTCTCCGCCTCTCCACATCCTCTTCCCACCAACACTGCCGCACCTTGCCCCTCCTCTTTTCTCTCCACCGAACCCTATGGAAATTGAAGGCACAACAGCACAAATCCATCGTTTTACAGAAAAATGAAAGGGGTTGGTGAAGCCTTTCTCATAATCTCTGGCGAGAAACACAAATTTCAGGTACGAAGTTTTTTAGTTAATTTTTTCTATTGTCTTCAAAATCCAAATACTTTAATTTGTTGTGTTAAAGTTTTGTCACTTCCATTAATTTCTTGAAATTTTTCCCTATTAAGCATCAACTCCTTTGATTGAGTCATTACTTTAATTATGTACCAATATATTGATTTCTAATTTTTGCCTACCTTACTTCTTTTCAACCAGGCTACTTTTTAAGATCTAATTACTTTCTACCTCATTCTGAAGGTTTAAAGTTCTCACACATGTAGTTGCCATATTTAGGAAGGTAAAAGCTCAATTTTGACTAATTCGATTCTTCACTTCTAATTGGCAGGTGCATTAATTATTGGTTTTAATTTTCTAAGAATAGGTGAGTTTAATTATATTGCTAATATTCAATTAAATGTTCTATCTATTTTAGCATTAATGACAATGTGTCCAATGAAATAATTTTTTTTACAGCTACTAACGTTTGACATAGAACATGTTTTCTCTTCATTTGTTTGGCTATGATAATTATTGTTATAATGATATTTAGGGGTGCTAATTATTTTATCATGGTTTTTGCATGAAATTACTAACCGATGATCATTGTACTTGGAGTTGTTTCTAAATTCTGCATCGCCAGAGAAGAAGGTACACGTGAATAGTTGCACTTTATTGCCAGATGAAATAGTTCCTATATTGTGAAGTTAAATATCAAATTAATCCACTTAATTGTAGATTTGAGACTCAATTAATGTCTAATTTAGTAAAAAACTCAACTACAGTGATGATATTGGAGCTTGCGCAGGGAAGATTGCTTTGACTTCTTTAAATTTATGTCTATCAAGAAAGGGTATATCTCATCCGATGGTCATTGGATCATGTATGTGTTCATATCGTCAACCAGTACAGTTGCAAACTCACTGATAATAGTGTGCTCAGCTACATCGCACAGGTACGTCTCTAATTTTGAAATTAGTTGTGCTAGCTTTACCAGAGGTACCACCCATCTCTAATCATGAAAGGAACCAAATTGTCGACAATGTATAATGTGTTAACTTTAAAAGACAGACAATAATAACAATGCAATACCCCTTCCTCCAAACCTGTAAAATAGACAAATTATTTCTATGGGACTACCCTGAATTTTTAACTAAATTAGTCATGCTTGGTTTGCGTAATTTTGATTTTTACTTATAAGGAAAAATAATGTTTTAGCTTAAGAGCTCTTTAGAGCCCAACAATAGAAAGAGACTCTTTGCAAAGTTTTTGTATATTTTTCTTCCTAATGACTTTTGGCACATAAAGTTTGTCACATTGCGTTTTAGGTGAAGACTTGGTAATCAGGAAATGTCCAGCAATTAATGTTTCAAAAAGGAATTCAAGTAAGTTCCACACTTCAACAGTCCATGCACGTACTATTTTTCAATATGAAATTTTAAATGCAATTTTTTGTGCTGTTTAACTAGAAGAATGTCATAAATGACAAGATTAATTTTGGCTCTTTAGTTGACCAGTTATGGACGCAGAGTACGTGCAAGTACCTACTGGAGATGAGAACCAAATATTTATTTAACCTACTAGATATGATATTTAGGTGGGATTAAATAAAATTAGTTTGCTATGGCTTATAAAGTTATAATGACCTAGAAAGATCAACAACCTAACTTTGGTACATGCACGTAGATGCCTACTGGTGTTTGTATATATGTAATTACAAAATTGTGCCATCTCATGTTACATACATAAAGTCGTTTCATGTAACTGTTGGACGAAGCATACTGATGTTGTAACTAATAAGGAAAATCTTTCTCTTTTGGCCACAAGCCCACAAGAAATACAGGCATCTTGCTACCGATTCTGCAAGGAATACCTCTCTTAGTGTTGTTTTCATTTTTGGCACCTCCAACTGATAATTATACACATGCTCTGGTAGAAGAGAAACAAAGAGGTTTAAGTCAAATTGACAAACTTAATACTGTGCAGAAATGAGACATCTCTATTTATTTTGTTTGGTTGATGATGCCATTAATGCACTGATTTTACTGTCTGGCTATAGTCGTTGAAGTCTCCTCCATACTATATGACTCCCATTAAAAAAGTTGGAGATTTTGATTCAATGTACTGGTACCAACTTTATTCTTTATACGGTGACCTGTAATACACAAAATTTTACTATGCCAAATGATAATGTCTTTTCATTGTTAAATTTTCTTTCTATATTTTTGGTTTACTTGCATTAGCTGCCACAGGTCATTCCAATAGAAATGACAGAAAAATATTAGTATGAAACTATGAATTGATATAATTTTTTGTTAGAATTTATAGGTACAAAAGGACTGCTAATATGGGCAACTCGAACATGGTACTGACAATGAGGTCTAAACCTGTCATTTTTTTTTGTCTCTTGCACTGTCCCCCTCTCCTATTTGTCCTATTATATTCATTTTTTGTTACAAATTGTAGCAAAAAATAATTTTAAAAAGTTAAAATTTGATTTCCGACGAGATTTCAACGTGTGAGTTTAGGATAATTGCAATAATATATTTATTTGTCAATATATCTGGTATAGTGGACCAGATTGGGACCGATATTATTTTGCTGGATCCAAGTTATACCCAATCAGGACTTATTTATGTATTATAAATGTATCTAAAACATACAAACTTTTAGCATTAACATGGTTTGAATTTGCAATTAAGTAGAATATGGACATTTTTAGATGAAAATCGATTAGACTAACCAATTTGACCTATCCCTCCATGCAGGTACAACAAATGATTATTTTATTATTTTAATTTTTTATCGCTACCAATAAGTATCAACTGCTTGAGGTGACCTAATTTTTATAAAAATTTATGTTATGATGCAGTGAAGTGGCAACAAATTGTAGTCGGGCAAGTACACTATATGGCTGCAGCCTTCGATAAAACCACCATCATTTCGGGTCAGATGGATTTGGTTAGACCTGTCCACGCTCCTCTCAGGTCTGTTTCTAATACCAAAGACCGGTATCTCTATTAATATGATGGGTCACAAAATAATGAACATATAGGCTGAGCATCTTCACTATACTCCGATGATGGCATGGTAGAATATCTACTGGAGGATGAGGCTAGAATCTCTCCAATAATGATGAATTGAAATGTTTTTAACATGGCTATGAAGGGTGTTCAAGAGAAGGGAAATAAAAGATTTATATTTTCATTATGGATTGTCTCTCACCGGTAAAAATGATGATTGGGGGTCATTAACATGAGAAGGGAAGATGTTATTTTAACTCGCACATGTTATAAATTTTGCTATAAATTTTCAAACTCTTTATGTTGATTTATTAAAAAAGTGAAAAATTTTCCTCATTTTTTGCGTGAAGGGGAATGGCTAGGTTTATGAATAACAATAAAATGTATAATGGCTGTATTTGGATTTTTTCAATTGCTTATATGTTTTTTATTTTAAATTCAATGTATATGGATGCCAAGCAACTCATGTATGATACTTATGCACTTAATTTTTTTACAGCTCATGTGAAAAGCAAAATTATAATATTTTGCCCTTGCACTTATAAGTCTGTCGCACACAATTTAGAATTAATGACAAATATTAGTAATTTTTAAAATTGAAATATAAAAAATTCGCTAAGACGCGGCGAAGCCGCGCTTCCCCACCTAGTATGTAGTAATTCAGAAAGGTAAGGTTTGGGTGTCCGTTTATACTGAATTAATAAACACATCAAACGGATATACTGAATTACAACATATTTAATTCTCGTAATTTATCTTTAGAATTAAATTAGAGATTGAGTGTCCGTTTTGATTCGTCGGATATACTGAATTAGGAGGCTCTTCTATAAAGATAAGGTTCGTAATATTTTATTATCTAGAAACAAGTACATGTAACAAACAGAACAAAATTCAAGTTATTCTGGTTGATAGAACAGTACATGTAGGAAACAGTTAACACAACAAAATCTAATTAAGCAAGCAAACGTTGCTATTAAAACAACGGTGGTTAACACAACATATATCATTTTTTATTATAATTTTTCATGGTTCTTTTATTACCCTCTATGAAATTTTTAAGTATTTTTTTTGGATTTTTAAAAATTACTGTTTTTTTTAAACGGTTCAAAACTAATTAGAGTAACGATTTTTTAAAATTTCAAAAAAATTACTTAAAAAATTTCGAAAAAATATAAAATTTGGTCTGCATGGAATTTTCAATAGGACGATCATATTAGACGGTTTGGATCGGTCATTTTGATCCAGATATAGTAGTTTTAAATGCAACTCACAGACACTTTGGTGAGTTACAACTCACCATAGCGCAACTCTCTATATATATATATTTCCGGTCCAAATTATTCATCGCTGATTATGCCCCTTGCCTACAAATTTTATGGGAAAAAAAAAACAATAACTGACTACAGAGTTTATTTTGCTTTTTGAAACTGGAACCAAATAACACAATTTAATATGACCGTACACTTAAAAAAAAAAGAGAAAGAAATTTATTCTGCAAACATTCTAAGATTGGACGGCTCATCAATTACCAACTACACCCTTATTATTAACTAATCTCAAACTAGCATAACATTGCTTATGACTTCTGAGTTCTGACATCATCTTGAATTACTTCATGCGTCGGACCAGGTAATATCATACTCCCCACCAGAGATCCCCAGTTCATCCCAAACCGCCTGTGATGCATCGACTATATTGTTTCTGCACGGTGGCTGGTATGAGTGCGGTTTGTCACATCCATTCACAGAATCACACTCGTCCACCACCATCGCAACAACCGACTTCCCATTCGCATTAATTTTAATATTCTTCAGACACCTACTACCCCCACTGTACCACCCTGTGGACAACGCGACTACCATTTCAGAATTATCATGCCAAGTGTTGTCGCATCTTGGTGGATCGCCACCATCGCCTCCATCTTCAAAGCTGTTGAGTGTAAGAATGGCTGATGTGGAATCAGATACATCAGGTGAGCATTGGTACTGTGGGTATGACTGGCCAGCTTGGCAGCACTGTGAATCGTTTTCGGTGTTGCAGTTGTCGGTGTCCGTACCCGGCAGGTACCCGCTCGGGTTGCATGTGTTGAGCAGGAAGCGATGCTGGATCGCTTGGAGAAGGTTGGGTTTGTTAAGAAGAAAGAGTATTACAAGTGCAAAGACTAGTTTGTTTGCCATTTGTTTCGGATTGGGTTAGTTTTTTGAGGAGGAAGTTCACAATAGTGAATTATATAGAGAGTTCGATCGAGACCATAGTATGGTGCTATTGCATTGAATATCCGGTTCTTTTTTTTGTACTTTTTTATGATCCTTCAATTCTAAGTTTCGAAAGTTTGAAAACTGAAATTGACGGTTTTGACCAAAACTTGCATTGGTTCGTTGGATTCTCCAAAAAATGTTGACCTAGTACATACTAATATTTACAGTCAACGTTGAATTTGTAATTAACCAAAGAATTGGAAATAAGAGCGGATACGTATTTTTGAGGTAGGGCCTACTAATGGAGGACACAACCAGTGTCTCTTTTAAGTCTGCTGGCACGCGGGGACAAGGATGATCATATTTATGATTAGTTGCTTTTTCCTTGAACAATACTTGTTTCACCAAGGAAACAGTAATTCTCATGGACGTAAGGACGTTATCTTTCTGTATGAACCCTTCGAAAGTTTGAATTAGTCAACTAGTGAACATAGGAGGAAAGTTACAAATATAATTATATATTAAATTTTAAGAACCGGCTCTTGGACTAGTGACAAAGAGTAATGCACCTTGACTTCTTGAGTGATAAGTGAAAGGTCGCAGGTTCGAAAAACCCGACTGGGAGGTCTTTCATAGATAGACATTTATTTAATTTAAAAAATAAGTTGGGTGACTTAACCTCCAATTTATCTTCAAAAATATAATTATATATTAAATTTTAACAAGTGGGATTAGAATTCAGTTCAAGTCCGATTACACCGTCAAACACTCGATAAACTAGCCAAACATAGTTACAATTTTGAACAATTTTAGAGGATATCAATCAGCGGGCGAAACTACACTTGACTTGAGTATGGGAGGAAGATGCCCTTGTTTACTGTGTTCTAAATTATAAGAGTATACTCATAAATCATAATTACCATTCAAATTAATTAAAAGGAAATTTTCATCAAAACTTTTTTTTTCTCATTCTATTATGTCTTATGTATTATCTGATTTAAAATTCATTTGGTGAAATGATAGATATTTATATCTTTATTGAAAACAAGTAGTTGCTTATTCGTATTGTTAAATTAACTGAATCATATCATGTTTTTTTTTAAAAAAAAAAAAGACAATGTCGAAGGGGGGAAAAAACTGAAAGCAGTATATTGACTTCTTTAAGGCTTATTTGAGGGGTGGATCTCTGAAGGTTTGGACCAACCTTCATATCGAAATATCTAAGGCCCCTCTTCACATATACAATTTTTTTTCCTCAAAAAATTAAAAGGTGCAAATGCACACTGTTTCATTAACGAAACAAGTTGTTCTTACTTTTTTTTTTTTTTTTTGAGGGCCAAGTCGTTCTTACTTGTACATAATTACTTAGTGCCAAGCTTTTAAAAAAATGCTATTTTTTTCGAAAATAACGGTATTTTATAGCCAACCACACGAACGTCACATAAAAAAACGATAAAATAATGTAACACATCATTTACATTTTTTTGCCGATTAAATATGTACAATATTAAAAGACATATCGTGTATTGAGAATATAGTGTATTTGGTACATATCATGAATAAAATGTTTAGAGATGTTCAATACCGTGTACAATATCATGTACCACTGTCTCTCTAAGTACAATATCGTGTACCAATTGTCCATACAAATGTAGTAATGTACACAAGAATACATATGAGTTTGACACAGATGTTCGCATATACAAACTGTTTTTTCGTCGAAAAAATTGCATCGTTAAATCAACTCCGGACCGTCATACTAAAAAAAAAAATGCATTTTGAAAGCTTGCTGAGTGCAAACAAATACAGGGCATAACCCGAATCAAGATCAATATATATTCAGATCCAGATTCACCTAGTGCAACCAGATACAGACATGTACAGAGATTTTAAGAATGCTGAGATAAAAAAATGTTATGAAACTAAATTTTCCTAATCGAAACTGTATTTCAAACTCTCTAATTATTTTGTTACAATCAGAGACGAACAGAACACAAAGGCCCAAAGGAGAGCTTCTTGTCCCTTCGACCTGATTTGCGACCTGATGTTAATGCGTGCTCCATTTGTTAAACAAGGCCTGCTCTTGTGTTGTTACTTCTTAATAAATATGCAAGTGGACAAACAGGGGATGAACAAAGTTCCTGATTCTTTTCATATATATTTTCATTTTCTGTTCATATGATGTTTATTTCCTCTAAAATAACATATTTTCAATTTTTTTGTTTTTTCTGCTTTAATATTTCTGTAGTTTTTTTTTTTTTTTTTTTTTTGATATAGTAGGTAGTGACTACCTACGGAAAATATTTCTGTAGTTTTCAAGGACAATCTGATGTTGTGGCGTGCATGCATTTACTAGGTCTCGGTACAAGTTTGATACACAAACGATTTAATTTTTCTGATGTACCTAAAATTTTAATGATATTGCAAGTTGAATTGAATTTTATTTTGAAGTAGCTCCATCATAATATATAGTACCAATGCCCAACAGATACCTGAAATTGGGTTGTAAAAGTTGCATGCTTTTTCTATTTTAACAATCTAGTACACAGCACCAAGTTATAATTATCTCTTGACACCAATGGAAAGGGTTTCCAATCAGTATAATTTATTTTGAAAAAAGCACAGCATGTCACGCTGCAAGCATTCACAGATGCTATAGAACAAGTGATACTTAACCTTTATATTTATTTAATATCTATAATTGTATTTAGAACTAAAACGGTAAACAACATCCTTTATTTTTGGAACAAATTATAATCTTCTTTTTATTTTATTTTTTTTGCAAAAAATGCTTTAAAGTGAACTTAGAAAGAAAACTTGAAAAAAGTGAAGAGAGAAAACATTCAAGAAAGTTAAATGGGCCCTCCTTTTGCAGGAAAGAAGATACCGCTTTCATTCAAAGTTCAACACACCCCTGCTTTTAATTTAAATGAAAGCTTTTTCATGATATTGCCCTTATAAGCACCTTTTTCATGTATATGCTTGCAAACATAATTATCCATGGGACCCCGCTTGGTTAGTTTACTTCCTTTTTGACAGATTTAAACATGACCACTTCCCTCTTCTTTTAAGCATTCAGCCTTTTAAAGAAAACGCACTACCTGCATTAATCATCAATACAGTTCACTTTCATTTAAGCATGGCCTAATTTCTTCGAAAAAATTTGTAAGCAAAATTAGCAGAGTATACACTTCCAGCATTCATAGTCACAAGAAATGGCAGTAAAGATGATAAAAATTGCGATTTCAAGCATAGCCTTCTTGCTAGCGTTGTCTGTTGGTAGTAATGCAATCAATTTCCAATCCCTTTCTGTGCACGAGTTGGCTTACACGACCCATGAGATAGACACATCTCATTCAACACAGTTACCCTCCAACTCCATTTATAAAAAACACCAAATGACTCTTCAGTTGGTTCACCGTGACAAAATGTCTATTCATGGCAAAAAGACTTATTGGCATCTTTTCCAAGAACAGCTTATCCGTGATTCAAAGAGGGTAGCTGGTCTCTACCGACAGCTGAAGAACTCCTCATCCAGAAGTTCCTCCTACGAATTGCATGATTTTGGTTCAGCTGTTGTCTCAGGTGTTGAAGAAGGCATTGGTGAGTATTTTGTCAAAATTGGCATTGGTAGCCCGCCAGTAGACCAGTACATGGTTGTGGACACGGGAAGTGACGTGACATGGGTGCAGTGCGAACCGTGCACAAATTGCTATAACCAAGCTGATCCTATTTTTGACCCAGCTGGTTCAGCTTCTTTCACAAGAATTTCTTGTGGTTCAGTTGCTTGTGGGTTATTAGACCAGGCCGGCAAGTGCGGCTCAGGCCAGTGTCAGTATGAGGTTACTTATGAGGATGGTTCCTACAGTAAGGGCACCTTAGCCCTTGAAAACCTTAAATTTGGGTCCACTGAGGTCCAAAATGTTGCTATAGGGTGCGGGCACCATAACCTTGGTCTTTTTGCATGGGCCTCGGGCCTCCTAGGTCTTGGTGGAGGTGTGATGTCACTCGTGGGGCAACTTGGCTCACAGACTGGTGGTGCATTTGGTTATTGTCTGGCAAGTCCTGGGTCCGGCTCAGATGGTTCTTTGGTTTTCGGTCGGGATGCTGGTATCCCAACTGGAGCAATTTGGGTTCCTCTAGTAAGAAACCCACTAAATCCTAGCTTCTACTATGTTGGGCTCGTGGGCCTTGGTGTAGGCGGGGTTCGGGTCGTGGTGCCAGAAGAAGTGTTTCAATTATCAGAATATGGAGATGGTGGAGCAATTCTGGATACCGGTACAGCCGTCACTAGATTGCCAGTACGAGCTTATAAGACATTGAGAGAGGCATTTGTTAATGCTACAATAGGATTTCCACGGGCAGATAGTGTGTCTCTATTTGACACATGTTATGATCTTTCTGGTTTTGGTACTGTGCGAGTGCCTACTGTATCATTTTTCTTTTCAAATGGACCTGAATTGACACTGCCGGCAAAGAATTATTTGATACCAGTTGATGTGCATGGGACATTCTGTTTGGCTTTTGCACCATCTGAATCAGGCTTGTCGATTTTGGGAAATATCCAACAAAAGGGAATCCAGATTTCATTTGATACTGTTAATGGACTAGCAGGGTTTGGTCCAGATACCTGCTAATTATCAAGCTTTGTGCTAGTATATTTTTTCTTTTTCTTTTTCTTCTTTTTTTTTTTTCTTTTTGTGGCTCAGATGCCTACTATTTGTCATGCTATGCTAATGTTACTCTTTCTGAGGTAATTTTACTCATTTGGCATTTAGCTATGAAGCGACCCAGTTGTTGTAATTTCTGTTGACTTGCTTGGAATTTACTTTTATATTAAGCTAGATTATAAAACCAAGACGTACTAGTTTAATTTGAAAGAATTATTTCACCAAAACAAAAATATAAACATAAAACAGATATGTTCACAAAATAAGCAACCATTCGTCCATTCCTCTCTCTTTATGATACCATGGACCACCACAATAACATCTGCGACGACTAACGAGGCCGATTTCATTGTCCGAGTTCTGTAGTAGCTGGGCTTGAAATATAAAGGGCTGTATTCAATATTTCTGAGTACTCTTTCAAGTCGTAGGTTTTTAACTTTTAAAAAAGCAGGCTGCATAAAGTGCTACAATTGTTTGCCGAAAGATAAAGTTAGTGGGCC
Source organism: Rhynchospora pubera (assembly GCA_028095005.1). Lineage (NCBI taxonomy): Eukaryota > Viridiplantae > Streptophyta > Magnoliopsida > Poales > Cyperaceae > Rhynchospora > Rhynchospora pubera. The sequence goes on from CM051462.1 coordinate 55,925,312, forward strand.
GCTGATTTCGTTTAACACCTAATCTAATGCTCAGCTGTTGTGAATTTATCGTATGAATTGAATTTGTGATTGCAATTTACCATTTTGTAGACTTGGCATTTTGTTTTAGTGTAATGAAATGACGGTCTCTCCATCTTAGAGGACCTTTTAATGATAAAAAAAAACACTTAGCATCCGACCTTAATTATTCTTGGCATATTATCAATAAAATAAAATTAAATTAAAAAGTTCTTGGCATCTAACATGGGTCGCAAAAAAAGGAACTTTATTTCCTAATACATGGGGAAAAAAACCGCAACGGATATGTTTCTAATAATGTTTTCATTCTTAAGATTTTTAATTATAAAAGGATTGACGCTGTATTATTTTATAGCATTATATGGGAGTGTTTGTGGTTGTTATAAATCTCAACTTTTGGATTCAGATCCAAAATTTTTCACCTCATTTGTATATTGAAGTAAGAGAAATGCTTAGCGTCCGTTATATGAGATGGATGGACCTATCCCATATGACCATTCTCACATTTTTAATTTTAAATGATCAATTCAAACCATTACATGTTTCTTATATTAAAATTTTAAACGAGACTATATTTTATATTTTTTTTGAAATTTTTTTTGCTATTTCTTCAATACTTTTCAAAATTATCATTATTGGAGGATTTTTAATTCTCGTATCATACATTCTAAAATACCGAAAAATGGTAAAAAAAAATTATATGAGAAAAATGTAAATATTAATTTTCTATGAGTTTTCAATATTAAAAACATATTAAAAGATTCGGATTGGTCATTTGAGATTTGAAATGTGAGAACAATCATGTGGGACTTACCCCATCTTTCCCATATATTGAACATTTTAGTATACTTGCACAATTTTCAGAATTTTCCGTATATCAATTGTTTTTTCCTGTTAAGTAAATTTTTAAAAAATTGTAAATTTGATTTTCTACCATGTTCATAATGTGAATTGATAATTTTCTTTTCAAAAATTTAAATTTAATTCGTCAAATCAGATGATTGGCGTTATGCTAGTAATAATACAATAATTTTTTTTATTAAAATTTGGTCAAAAGAATCTATAATTATAGTTTCATTAATTTTTGCCCATGAGTATGATTAAGATGCATCATGCAACTTTTCCATTCGGCTTAGCATGGAAAGTTTTGTAAAGCGTTTATTTTTCTCTCTGGCGTTTAAAATTTTCTTGCATATAGAAGGATCTTGCAACTTTTTTGGGCAGACCAATGTACTTCAATTAAAAAGAAGTAAAGAACCCTCTTAAAACTTTCTATTAATTAAAACTTAAATAAAAGAGTTAATAACAAAGCAAAGCAGCTGCTTTCAGTTTCAACAAAAAAAAAAAAGAGCACCTTTCCATCGTTAAAAGTAATTAAAATTTATTTCGAAGAATGGAATGAGGCAAAAAGAGGACACAAGAAAATACAGCATATTCAAGGAAAAAGAAGGAAAGCCACTTAATTTAAAACAGCCTACCTGTACTCCAAAGTATGAGGACGAACATTTCGGTGATACTATGTTATCTTTCTTACAAATGTCACCCCATAACTTGTAATTTGTACAAAACAGGAATTATAATATAAAAAGAAATTAGCAAGGGTCTATATATACAAGTATACAACTAACTTGTGGGGGATCTATTTCGACCGATTCACTGCCTTGCTGGCAGAGCTTAAACCACCAAACTTTGTCGGCGCTTTTTCTATTGAGAAAGTAGCGTTCCGCAAATTTGTTATCTGCCACATGGTAGGGATAGGGATATCCTGTATTTCTGGGGACACTTTAATTAGTGCATAATTAATTAATATATAATGTATGACTCGTTACGCGGGTTCCAAGCGCTAAGCCGGTAATAAAAATCTACACCTACTGATAGAAATTTTTAATTACGAGGAAGAGGATTCTAGAGCGTCGACCTGTCTTAACGTCCTTGGAGGAAGATCAAAGATTGGAAGAACTCTGTCGGTCAATGGATAAAGGAGTGAGGCTACTTCCGAGCAACAACACAATCCTTATCTAATGATAGTATTGATTATTCAGCAGATAAAATATTCATATTACGTTGTGCACTGCATTGGTTATTGTAATAATGGATTTGGTTGGTTACGAAGGTTCACATGAAAAATCATTGTCATGCAGACTTAAAATAAAATTGTAATCATCGATTAGAGATTGTGGGTTGGAAACTTGGTTGGTATATCTGTTTTAAATATTTAAGTTTCAAATTAAATAGGGAGAATTGATCTCATTGTATCATATCAATAAAAATATGCCCGCAATTTTACATAGATGATACTATCATTCATTTAGAAATATACATAGATACTGAGATATATATATTTAATTGTGACAAAAAGATATTTAAAAATTTGATAGTGAAACTCATATCAAAGAAATATAGACTTTTAAAAAAACATATCATTTCTCAAACAAATCTACAACAAAACCAGCCTATTTATTTGCCTATATATGATTTCGACTGATCTGAATCTACCCCTCCCAAATCAGCTTACAAGAAATTTTATATTTACAGTTATGACTTAAAAAAGAAAAACTTATAATATTCACCAAAATGCACTACTGAAACAGTTTTTTTCAACAAAATTGCCTTCACTTTTATTATTATTAGTAAATTATTAAAACTGTATTTTTTAACTATGGAATGTTTTATTTGACTTTAATATATTATATATTTTAATTTTTGAATTAAAATTAAGAAACATTTTAATCTGTCGGTCATCCAATGATAAAAATCTCGTTAAATTCCTCATTAATCCACCCAGGTCAACCCAAAACCTCTCTGACTACAGTAATAGTGAATCTAAAACGTGGCATGCATTCAGCCTTGAATTTGGTTTCGAACAAAACCGCAATAGAACTTTGGCCTTGATCATAAGGGTAAATTATCAGTACTGAAATTGAAGTTCCTATTTCATTCAAATCCATAACTTGAAGGGATGAAATTGAACCGTGAGAGGTAAAGTTGACGACAACTTATTCTCATCAAATCTTAATTTAAAATCTCGACCAAAAAAATATATATATATGACGAGATTTGATTGAGACCGTTGGATTAGCCTTCTTTGTCATCATTGATGAACTCTCGCCAAATTCTCCTAATTGCTTACCCGATCATAGAACTTCATTTCAAAATGAAATAATTTCCTTTTTGTTGAAATCAGTTCCAAATTTCCAATCAAATCTGGTCTCAAGTACTTGAACTAACCAATTACCAATCCATTTTCTGAATACAAAGTACAAGATGTAGTCAAAGGCCATCCGAACTATCAAAAACCTGATACATTCGACGACGTTGATTATGGAATACAACGAAAAAATATTAAAAATATAATAATACAAATAAACAAATTACCCTGTTCAATCCAAAAAACACAAATTGACCTGTTGTACGTTCTTTTGCATTCCTCTGTGGTCCGTGGAACGGAAAACTTAGCCTGGAAGGACACAATGGCTTTTGTATCTGCAAAGGAGGCCTGTCTCATCATTGAAGTCCGTTCTTTAAAAAGAATAAAAAGGATCAGAGGATATAAAAAGAACGAAATCTATTAGCTTATCCAGCATTATCAGATTTATTGCGGTAAAAAGTCGACTGAAAGATGATATTATGCCAGGCGGTGGGACTATAAAAGGTTTGTTTATGACGCCAGCGATTTGTATGTATATTTCACATAATTTGTCCAAACATGTGTTTGTATAAAAGGGTGAAAGTTTTTTTTTGATAGCTGATTATTTAATAATTTTAACAACAATTTTTGGACGTTCGGTTTGAGCATCTTTTAGCTCAAATCGATTACAGTCAATTATAATTTTGGGGAAATATATTTGTTATTGAGAGAAAAAATCATATTAGAATTTGTACTTTTTTTTATCAGTCATAAAATAATTTTAAATGAAGAAAGAAAATATGAGAATTAGAGGATTGCTAAAATACAAAGAGTTGCACTGTGCAACGTGTCGTTCTATACTTTAAATAACTAATCTAGATCGTTTAATGTTTTCTCCGTACTCAATTTTTGTTGGAAACCAAAATTTTTTTTTCGAAATTTTACTATTTTTTAAAGATTTTTTTAGAAAATTCTTGATCTAGTTAAGTACTTGACCATCCAATAACAAATTTTTTTTAAAAAAATAAAAAATACAAAAATATTCTAAAATGGTTCTAACAAGATTTTATGGAGAATATTTACAATTAGTGTCTTGCGATCGTTCGTATAAAGTATGAAATTTGAAAATAAATGCGTTGCACAAGACACAAGTGTGCAAAGAGAATCAATGTCTAGAACTCTAGAGATCATCCTAGACCTCAGTTTAATAGTGTCAAAGAGAATTAATGTCTAGATTCATCGTCTTCATTCGGATCTCAATTATTAAGTTAACCATTTCTGTGGAACTTTTGCGCAGCAATATTCTTAAACCTATAAAATTATATTTTAATTAACGAAGCTCTTTTTTTTTATTTTCTCATTTTTAGAGTAGCTTTCCTATCAATGGAAACATGCTGTCTACAATAAATAGGGATGTAGTTTATATATGAGGGAAGCTTGGCATATTGTTGCCTATATTTATTGGTAGCCAATAATTAATCTTAAATTAATGTTATAACTTTCTTTTACTTTTTGAAAAAAAAAATGAATTTGTGAGGCCAATTAACCAATTAGTGTATTATTATCATATCGCTAAGTAACTATACTACTATAAATCGTTAAATAATAATTGGTCCCGTCAAGTTGTCAAATAGTCATAAAATTTTCATCAATGCCTTTGTCCTTTTAAAATGAACAAGAACACACTTAAAAAGTACCAATATGACTCCCCAATTTAGTGGTATAATTTGGGCTTTTAGCAAAATAACAAAAAATAAGTAAAAGACAATGTATATTCCAATATGACTCTCCAATTAAGAAGTGACAGACAGACGCCAGGCTGGGATAATAATATAAAGGATTTGAACGTTCTGTAACGGCTATTAGCTAATAACCGTTACAGAAGAGGCTAATATGTAACGGTTATTAGCTAATAACCGTTACAGAAGGTCAAACGTTTTTACTAATAACCTTCTGTAATGGTTATTAGCTAATAACCGTTACAGAAGGTCAAACGTTTTTTACTAATAACCTTCTGTAACGGTTATTAGCTAATAACCGTTACAGATTAGTTTAATTTTTTTTTTGAACTTTAAAGTTTGTGTCTTTTTTAATTTCATTTAGTACTGATATTTTCGGTGTTGGTTTATCCATACATGTTATTAAGTTTTTTTTACTGAATTTAATTTCTGTGTTGGTTGCACATGAATTTAATTTTGTTTTACATTTTTTCTAACAAAATAAAATTACAATTTAGAAAATTAACCAAAAATAAAAATACATTAGCTCCTTGTTAACAAAATATTTCACCAATTAATGGCCTGCAAAAAATAAAAATAAAATTATTATGTAGCTACTTTCTTTTTTTTCCTTCGCGTGTCGACCCACACGCCTTCGGTGTTATTCGTACGCCTACAACTGATCGATACTGGCTGTGATGTATCGTCGATACCGATAGAAAAAGGAGGTATTTCTTCGAAGTGGTCGCATGCTTCTTCATCTACGACATCACCAACACCGACAATACGTCTTTTTCCTGAAAGTGACAAGTAATAAATAAGTTGAACATTTGTACTCAATAAGGTGAACATTTGTACTTAAATAAGATGAACATTTACCTTGAAGCACAACATGTCTTTTCTTATCCGCCGGATCTTGAATGTAAAAAACTTGCATTGCTTGCTTATTTGCAAGTATAAAGGGATCGTCTCGATAAGCCATTTTATTAAAGTCAACAGTTATAAATTCCATCTTGTCTTTTTTAACTCCACCGTGACCGTTGTCGATCCATGCACACTTGAATAAGGGTATCTTAAATTTCAGGTAATCTAGTTCCCAAATCTCCTCGATCCACCCATAATAAGTAGCCGACCTAACATTATCACTAGATAAAGCTACAACAGTGACTCCACTATTTTGCACGGCATTTTTACCATCCTGTTTCCTTGTGTACCAGGTAAATCCATTCAAGTCATACCCTTGGTATGTCTCGACCACGGCATCAGGACGTCTTGATAACCATTTCATGGTTTCATCGACCTCTGTTCCTTCTTTCAACTGGGACTGTACTTTATCTTCTAGCCATTGGACAAATTTTATTTCTTTCTCTATGGTAATCAAGTTTTCGGTGTAAGAAGGGTATTGTTCATGTAACTCGATTAGATGTTCATTGATGTAAGGCACCACAATAGCAAGATGTTGGAGAACTTTCATATGTGCTTTGGTTCTCATTGCAAGATCCGGTATATGAGTACTAGCTCCAATTGTACCTGAAAGGTGAACATTTGTGCTAAATAAGGTGAACAAATATTGTGCTTTAAGTGAACATTTGTGCTAAATAAGGTCTAAATTAGGTGAACATTTGTGCTAAATAAGGTGAACAAATATTGTGCTTTAAGTGAACATTTGTGCTAAATAAGGTCTAAATTAGGTGAACATTTGTGCTAAATAAGGTGAACAAATATTGTGCTTTAAGTGAACATTTGTGCTAAATAAGGTCTAAATTAGGTGAACATTTGTGCTAAATAAGGTGAACAAATATTGTGCTTTAAGTGAACATTTGTGCTAAATAAGGTCTAAATTAGGTGAACATTTGTGCTAAATAAGGTGAACAAATGTGCTAAATTAGGTGAACATTTGTGTTAAATAAGATGAACAAATATTGTGCTTTAAGTGAACATTTGTGCTAAATAAGGTCTAAATTAGGTGAACATTTGTGCTAAATAAGGTGAACAAATATTGTGCTTTAAGTGAACATTTGTGCTAAATAAGGTGAACAAATGTGCTAAATTAGGTGAACATTTGTGCTAAATAAGGTGAACAAATGTGCTAAATTAGGTGAACATTTGTGCTAAATAAGGTGAACAAATATTGTGCTTTAAGTGAACATTTGTGATAAATAAGGTGAACATTGGAAGTTAATATATAACCTTTTCCTTTAAGTCTACCCTCATGTCGAGACTTTGGAAAACCGATTGGTTGTACATCCTGCAAAATAATCGGTGTAGTACTTAATAACCTCCTCGGCCACATATCCTTCCACTGTGCTTCCTTCTGGTTTAGATCGGCTACGAACAAGCCCCTTCAATTGACCCATGGCTCTTTCGAAAGGATACATGTATCGTAGAAATACAGGACCACACATTTTTATCTCTCTAACTAAATGAATGGTTAAATGCACCATGGAGTCAAAAAACGATGGCGGAAAGTACATCTCCAGCTCACATAGGGTTAGTACAACACCTTGTAACTTGTCCAAACTATTCGGATCAATCACTTTAGAGCAAATGGAATTAAAGAAAAAACACAACTTAGTGATGGTTTTCCTCACTTCTTCCCTTAGAATTCCTCGAATTGCGACCGGAAGTAACTGGGTCAGTAGGACGTGATAATCATGTGACTTCATACCAAGTAATTTGTTGTCCTTAATAGAAACCTTTCTTGATATATTCGAGGAATAACCAGTAGGAACCTTAATAAATTTCAGGCATTCTAATAAGCTTTTTTTCTCTTGCTTTGATAAATTAAATTGGACACGCTTTCGCTCCTTTATTCCTATACCCTGACAGGTTTCCGTATGCAGGAAAATCATTGATTGTGCAAAATATCATGGCACGGAGGTTAAACTCACTTCTAGAGTGTGCATCATATATTTTCACTCTATTCTGCCACAATTCACCAAGGTCATCTATTAATGGAGCCAAGTACACATCTATATCATTACCTGGTTGTTTGGGACCAGAAATCAACAAGGGCATCATCATGTATCTCCTTTTCATGCATAGCCAGGGAGGAAGATTGTAAATACACAATAAGACCGACCATGTAGTCTGCCGGCTACTCATGTTGCCGTAAGGATTCATCCCGTCTGTACATAAATCAAATCTCAGATTTCTAGGTTCACTGCCGAAATCTTCAAATTCCCTATATATTTTTATCCAATCCGGAGAGTATGCTGGGTGTCTGAGCATGCTATCGCCTTTTTTCCTGCAGTCTGCGTGCCATCTTAGCAATTTGGCATCCTTCGCGTTAGAGAAAAGCCGCTGGAATCTTGGTATTATTGGTAGATAAAACACCACTTTCGCAGCTGGTCCCTTACTACCTTCATCTTCAATTTGATCGTCCCTCGGTTTATACCGTGACGCATTATACTTTGGACATTTATGCAAGTGTCCGTACTCATTCCGGAATAATATGCAGTCATTTGGACATGCATGAATTCTCTCAACTCCAATTTTTAAAGGACATAACATCTTTTTAGCCTTATAAATTGAATCTGGCAACTGGTTATCTTTTGGAAGAAATTCTTTATGTAATAGTTTGAACAAAGATGTGAAACTTGCATCACTCCATCTATTTTTGGCTTTAAGATTGAACAGTTTGAAAACAGCATTAAGTTTTGACAATTCACAATCAGGATATAAAGCTATTTTATCTTCTTCACGTAACATACCAAAAATTTCAACATTATCAACAAAATTATCATCCACATTGTTCACAATTTCATCTAAATCAGCATTAAATACTGAGTTATCTACATTTCTATCATCATCTACATTCTCATCATCAAATACATTGACATCATCAATTTCATCATCCAATGATACATTTTCTTCCTCATACACACAATCCAATACATTTGTGATATTACAACAATCCCCCCATTCTCTCCATGGAGTGTCCACCGACCATAATCCGGTTGAAATCCATTTATAATCAAATGAGCTTTCACTTCTTCAAAATTAGACCATTTCGACAAATTCTGACAAACACGACAAAGACAATACATTTTATCATCTTCTTTCATTTTCAAATTCTCTTTAGCACAAACCATAAATTCTTCAAGTCCTCTCAAAAATATAGACGAGCATCGATTACTTAAGTACATCCACGTTCGATCCATCTGAACAATAAAATTTATGCAAATTATTAGGGTTTCGGACCAATTTGTCATATTAGGTTTTCGGACCGGTCACCATCCTAGCCCGCTCTTTGGATACTCTGTCTCATTAGCGAGCGTACGTTAGATGCAATGTGCTATCTGAGAAAAATTCGGCAGCATTTTCCCTTATGTTCCCTGAATACGCCAACACGATATTGCTCGTGCGTACGTATCCGTGGGAACACAAGGGAAATGCCGCCGAATTTTTCTCAGACAACACATTGCATCTAACGTACAACTCGCTGTCCTAAATGGGACAGATCGTATCCAAAGAGCAGTACTCCCAACCGGGAGTACTATCCGAGATTAATCCCTAATGGATTAATCTCGGACGGGCAATGACCTAAATTCAGTTGAGTTCCGGTATTTGGTTCCTATATGACAATACAAAATTCACGCCTATATATATATGCAAATTATTAACGAAATGCAAATAATTTTAAAAAAGAGAAGTTCATGAAAATATACTTTCAATTGTGTGTCTTCCGATCCGTTGAATCGCGCGACTTATCCGGCCGATGTAAGATCTTCTCCTATTCAATGAGATCTTAAAATATATAAAAAAATAAAAATAACCATAAATTAATGAAAAATCGAAATAAATAAGAAAAAAATGTAAAAATAAAAAATACGGTTCAAATTTAATTTTTTTTTACCTTAAATCTGCTCTCCTTCTTATTCTCTTTCTAATTATTATTTTTTCAGAATTTTTAGAAAATTTTTGCTATTTTTTTGGAGTGAAGTGGACACCACAAATTGCAATAAATGAAAAGATCAGAAAAGAGTTAAGTGCATGCGGCACTAGCTGTGAGTTTGTTGGGATAGGGAAGAAGACCTAAATACAGAACTTTTCTGTAACGGTTATTAAAAAATAACCGTTACAGAATCATAAAAAAATAAAAAAAGCCGTTACAGAATCATAAAAAAATTAATAAAATTCGTCCCATATCAGTAACGGTTATTAGTAAATAACCGTTACAGAATCATTAAAAAATAAAAAAAAAACGTTAACCTACTGTAATGGTTATTTACTAATAACCGTTACAGAAGATGGTTGATATTTATATATTTCTTTTTTCTTTTCTGTAACGGTTGCTGGATAATAACCGTTACAGAATATAAGAAATCTGTAACGGTTATTATCCAACAACCGTTACAGAAGGTTGATGCATTTTTTTTCCTGACCATGACGGAAATGTTATTACGGTTGTTTCATAATAACCGTTATAGATTTGTGGCGTCAATTTTTCCGCCTAATGCCTCACTATTCTGTAACGGTTATTTCAAAAACCGTTACAGAAGTGCCGTTACAGAAGGTCCTTTTTCCCGTAGTGATTGAGACCGTTGGATTAGCCTTCTTTGTCATCATTGATGAACTCTCGCCAAATTCTCCTAATTGCTTACCCGATCATAGAACTTCATTTCAAAATGAAATAATTTCCTTTTTGTTGAAATCAATTCCAAATTTCCAATCAAATCTGGTCTCAAGTACTTGAACTAACCAATTACCAATCCATTTTCTGAATACAAAGTACAAGATGAAGTCAAAGGCCATCCGAACTATCAAAAACCTGATACATTCGACGACGTTGATTATGGAATACAACGATAAAATATTAAAAATATAATAATACAAATAAACAAATTACCCTGTTCAATCCAAAAAACACAAATTGACCTGTTGTACGTTCTTTTGCATTCTTCTGTGGTCCGTGGAACGGAAAACTTAGCCTGGAAGGACACAATGGCTTTTGTATCTGCAAAGGAGGCCTGTCTCATCATTGAAGTCCGTTCTTTAAAAAGAATAAAAAGGATCAGAGGATATAAAAAGAACGAAATCTATTAGCTTATCCAGCATTATCAGATTTATTGCGGTAAAAAGTCGACTGAAAGATGATATTATGCCAGGCGGTGGGACTATAAAAGGTTTTTTTTATGACGCCAGCGATTTGTATGTATATTTCACATAATTTGTCCAAACATGTGTTTGTATAAAAGGGTGAAAGTTTTTTTTTGACAGCTGATTATTTAATAATTTTAACAACAATTTTTGGACGTTCGGTTTGAGCATCTTTTAGCTCAAATCGATTACAGTCAATTATAATTTTGGGGAAATATATTTGTTATTGAGAGAAAAAAACATATTAGAATTTGTACTTTTTTTTATCAGTCATAAAATAATTTTAAATGAAGAAAGAAAATATGAGAATTAGAGGATTGCTAAAATACAAAGAGTTGCACTGTGCAACGTGTCGTTCTATACTTTAAATAACTAATCTAGATCGTTTAATGTTTTCTCCGTACTCAATTTTTGTTGGAAACCAAATTTTTTTTTTTTTCAAAATTTTACTATTTTTTAAAGATTTTTTTAGAAAATTCTTGATCTAGTTAAGTACTTGACCATCCAATAACAATTTTTAAAAAAAAATAAAAAAATACAAAAATATTCTAAAATGGTTCTAACAAGATTTTATGGAGAATATTTACAATTAGTGTCTTGCGATCGTTCGTATAAAGTATGAAATTTGAAAATAAATGCGTTGCACAAGACACTGATGTGCAAAGAGAATCAATGTCTAGAACTCTAGAGATCATCCTAGACCTCAGCTTAATAGTGTCAAAGGCTCCGTTTAGATTGGTTAGGAAGAAAGAATATGAGAAGAAAAAGAAAAAATTTATTATAAACAATCCAAACTCTTCTCAAATTTACACACTTCTCAATACTTCTTTCCATTTTTTCCCTTCTTCCCACACCTATCCAAACGGAGCCAAAGAGAATTAATGTCTAGATTCATCGTCTTCATTCGGATCTCAATTATTAAGTTAACCATTTCTGTGGAACTTTTGCGCAGCAATATTCTTAAACCTATAAAATTATATTTTAATTAACGAAGCTCTTTTTTTTTATTTTCTCATTTTTTGAGTAGCTTTCCTATCAATGGAAACATGCTGTCTACAATAAATAGGGATGTAGTTTATATATGAGGGAAGCTTGGCATATTGTTGCCTATATTTATTGGTAGCCAATAATTAATCTTAAATTAATGTTATAACTTTCTTTTACTTTTTGAAAAAAAAATGAATTTGTGAGGCCAATTAACCAATTAGTGTATTATTATCATATCGCGAAGTAACTATACTACTATAAATCGTTAAATAATAATTGGTCCCGTCAAGTTGTCAAATAGTCATAAAATTTTCATCAATGCCTTTGTCCTTTTAAAATGAACAAGAACACACTTAAAAAGTAACAATATGACTCCCCGATTTAGTGGTATAATTTGGGCTTTTAGCAAAATAACAAAAAATAAGTAAAAGACAATGTATATTCCCGTCCAACTAGCCAACATGTCCAACCCAACAAATACTTATCGTATAACTGTATTGGCTCAATTTCACCTGTTCCTTTTCATATGATCAATGTTATGACCTTCTTTTTTTTTCCCCCCTTGCCATATTGTTAATTTTACAGGAACTTTAACTTATTTCTGAGCCAACATGTAATTGAACAACCGGACTCCGCTCTCGAGATGAAAACAGACTAGAAGTATTATTATTCATATTATTATAGTTTGGAAGTATTACTCAAATAGTAATACAATATGTAATTGGATGTAATTACATCCAATTATACAATAAAGTAGATTACACAAATAGTTTGCAAGTATTACTCAATTAACTACTTTAAACTTTAAAGTTTTAAAAATATCATTTTAAACCTTTTTGACCTGCCCTACAAATTCTACTGCTGCATGCTATTTAAGCCGGCCGACTTGTTCAAGGTGCCACCACATTACAAATATCCAAGCAATAAAGTAGTGACCTTCTACGCTCACATAATTAAATACCTACAATTGCTGGATATATAAGCAAAATACTTCCAGAACTAATTCATCACTCATCAGCCATCAGGTCACCACCAAGCACAGCTGCCTGAAAGGCCGTGCTGACTCGGATCTGCGTGTGATCTGATGTCGACTCAGACCAGCGTAGGCTCGAAGAAAAAGAAAGGGGCCTAAATTCTTCAAATGCCTTAATGGCATTACTAAATTGTTTTGAGAATGGGTCAATTTTAGTCGATTTTTACACCTCAGATCGACACCTTCCCGCATCAGCCTTGGACCCCACCGACCTGAACCGAGATTTCCTTTGAAGGATTCTGTTATAAGATACTAAGAGGCTATTAAAATGTGGCACATTGTCTGGTGGGCTGGCAGGAGAAAAAGTAAAATAAATCTATGTTTAGATGACCCGCCAGACATGTGTTGCAGAATAATCGCCACAAACAACTAAAACACTCTTAACAAACTGTAATTCCATACGTCATTCTTTTGCGTTACTTTCTTTTTTTTTTTTTTCCCCCAAAAGATCATTCCATTTTGCATAGCCTAATTATGCACCACATTACTATTACAAAAAAAAATGATAATAAATAAAAATTCACGATAATAGTCTCAAACTTTAATCACATGTTGCTAGTATAGTAAGGAAATTGAAGTCATTACAAATGATTAGTAAATTGTGTCTATATGTAATATTGTAATTGTAAAATTAATCACAATTATTTATAATCACAATCCTAGATTGTTTTTTTTAGGGTTTTCCTGTTAAGTTTTTAAAATGGGGATAGACAGGTTAAAAGTTCAATCCCATGTTGACGTTTCCTTTCCCTTGTTAAATTAATCACAATTGTTTATAATAGTGAATTTTTTACCTAGTTTGTTTTAGGGTTTTCCTGTAAATTTTTTAAACTGGGGATAGACAGGTTAAAAGTTCTAATCCATTTTGACGTTTCTTTTCCTTTGAGCAGGACACGTGGGTTGTCGACAATCAAATAAAAATCTTTCTTGTTGTTGAATGGTTAATTATTAATTGACATTATTAATTTTATAAAAAAAGTAATCGACAATAAAGCGACAATTCTTAAGCATCTAATCGGTGGTCACTTACGTCATGGTCCGCGGCGGAGGGTCATAAAATACTCCATACAGTTTAACTGCACCTCACATGCTTTGTTGTTTTCTGTCTGTATATATAAAATATGACTATTTTATTGAAATGTGAAATTCCATATAGGTAGATAAACATCGTCATAATGGTTCCGTTTGGATCGTATAGAAATGGAAGAAATAATTTCTTTCTAAACGTAAATTTATTATAAATAATTTAAACTCTTCACACACACTTTCCAATACTTTCCGCCTAGAAATAGATTATTCCTCTTATTCCTACGCAATCCAAACGGAGCCAATATTATAATAGATCTCGTTATATTCTGTACTATAAAGATATATAAACGCGTCCCATTGCAACTGCCTATGTTGAATAATTCATTAGTATCGTATATATATAAGATAATTAATATTATAAAAAAGGCTATAACTAAGGAAGGTATATTTGATGGGACAGTTACATAGATAAAATATGGTCCTTCCACAAGAAATGGTTCGAGTACGTAAATGTTGCCATTTTGTAAATGTGGTATCAAAAGAATCTTATCAGACCACCAAATTAAAAAGATTCGGATTTAGTACTTTTTTGAAGGTAAGCAACCCCAACCTGTTAGCAAGATAATGTTTTGTCATACCAAAAAAAAAAAAAAAAAGCAAGATAAGGTTATGCAGTACATACCTGAAAGATGAAATTTTCTTTTTCACTTTTCATTCTGGATAAATCTACTGTCACACCTGGGACAGCGCCATTGAACAAAGAATTAACATGTACTAGGCCGGTTCCTTTTGTGAATCTGTCTGATGTCATAAAACCAAATGGACCCAGTTTTTCTAAACCAACTTTCAATCCTGATTAGGTGATGATGACTGTGCAACTATTCATTCCTTTAGAAAGCAATCACCCACTTTCTAGGCTGGCTCCTCTTATAAAAGAGGCTCCCCTAGACGTTTGTTTGGCACCAAACTTAGCAAAACTCTCCCAAAATAAAACCAGAAATTTCTCTATCAAGAGTAGTTAAGAGAAGTTCCATTGTTAGAATGAAGAAATTTAGCCACGGCCAAGTGATCGGCATCCCAGTCGGTTCTTCAAGAACATACGCTGAGGAGAAGTTGCCACAGGAACCGGCATATGATGATGGTGTACCAGTTTGTACGATGAAGGATAAAGAAACTTTTGTATCAGGCTCAAAGCAGAGCAAGGATTCTGTTGTTGGCTTGATGAGTCGATTCAGCAAGAAGGCAGATAATTTGGCTCACGGCATACGCGAGCATGGTATAAATCTCTATACTATTAACTTCAATTTCAATTTTCATTTTCTTTCCATTTTGTTTAAATATGGATACATTTAGCTGATATCATTTTTTCTTTTGTAATTTTGCAGTGAGTCTGGGTCCAAAGTTTTCCGATACAGTCAAAGGGAAATTGACCCTAGGCAAAAGAATCCTTCAAGCTGGCGGTATTGAAAGAGTATTCAGACAATCTTTCATGGTTGAAACTGGAGAGGAATTGTTAAAGGCCTCCCAGTGTTACCTCTCCACAACCGCCGGTCCAATTGCTGGAATTCTCTTTATTTCGAACAAAAAGATCGCTTTTCGGAGTGACAGATCACTGTCACTCAGTTCTCCTAAAGGAGAAGTTGCAAAAGTACCATACAAGATTTTGATTCCTCTAGAAAAGGTCAAGGAGGCAACTGAAGGCGAGAACATGAACAAACCAGAACAGAAATATGTACAGATAGTAACGGTTGATGACTTTGAATTCTGGTTTATGGGGTTTGTAAACTACCAGAGATCTTTTAGATATCTAAAGCAGGCTATCTCTGAGCGATGATAGCATTTATTTGTGCATGCTTAGTGTAGGTAGATCTGCCTTATAATTATTTTTTTTTTATTAGGAAAGGTGGAAATATGTGTGTGACAATATCTTGTTGGAAGGGCTAGAAATTGCTCTGTATTTTACTACCGGAGCAAGTTGGTATAAAATCGGATATTGTGATTTTAGGTTTGTTTTGTTGATTAATGTATATTAGTCATTGTTGAAAACGTGAAATTTTTTAAGGTTAGTTGAGGCAAATTAGTCAAAATGATAAACACCAAATTATGAATGTGCTAACCGAACCTACACAACTTACAGAATTTACAACAAATCATTCTAAACTTCTTGTTTTCAGCAGATTGCTGCAATACTATTAACCTCCAAAAACTTCTGTAATTCTAGAAACTTTAGTTGTCTTTCTAATTTTGGATAATCCTTAGAATTTTTTAATAGAATAATATTGTCATTATATTTCATTTTGGCGTAATCCAAGTCCAAATTTATTATCACACATTTTACTTCGCGACACAAGGATTTCATTATTAAATAATTCAGGAAATATTATTTGGTTATACTAATTAACCAATACAAATTACTTGTAAATAACCTTAACTTCAGATGTTGTCATTATAGCTCAACTCAGTGCTTTAAGATTTGTATTACAAAAACTAAGTAATTTTTTTTGGTGAGTTTTCAATCACAACAATAATCATGATCGCTATAGAATTTCTAACTTCCATACAGAAAATCTCAACTATAATTATATAAAAATATTTAAGTTATAATACAACATATAATTAAGAAGCTGATAGACTTTTTGAAGATTTGAATATTTAAAGTGTCAGACCCCCAGCAAGATTCAACATAGCCCACCATTACTCAAACAGCCCAAACATGGCCTTTCTGTTATCAGTTTTTCACTTTTTCTTACCACTAATTCAGTCTGATATTAACATTTACGGATTTACGTCCATAGATGCATCAGCAATGTCCAAATTCTATTAACCTCTGACCTCAATTTAACTTATTGGTGGGGGTTTTCATTCCAAACAGAACACTTAAAAGCAGCAAAATTGTAACATATGGTGGTTAGCTAGGATGTATTTTTATAATTTTTTGCATGATAAAATATGAGAAGAAGATCCCGATGACAAGTTTTGGAGATTAAACAAACCTATATCGAGAACTTGTAATAAAATGAAGAAATCCTTCTCGAGAGGTGCTGACATATTGGCCGAAATGATTTTATATAGAAATTTTAACATCGAAAATTTTAATAAAAAAAATTAATATATTTTTTTTCTAATAAGCAAAAAGTTCTAATGCGTTTATAAATCGCGCTTCTCTCTCTCCTTCTAGCGCGTTTTATAAACGGGTAAGCCTTCTTACACGTTTATAAAACGCACTAGAAGGCTGCAATTATTTCGGTGTATTACCTATGTTTTAAAAACGAAGTTCATGAGACATTACATTAATCGCCTAGCGTAAAGTATGTTAAATAATAAATAATAGAGACTCCTCGGTAACTTATCCTAAATTCCTAACACAATTCCCAATTAGACACATGCAGTAACCTCCGCCGTTTTCACAAAGATTAAGACCTTTAATTATCCATGGACCATTTGAAAATTGAAAGTAGTTAGCTATACATTTTTAGTATATATTATAATATTTACTCTTCGCGCTTCCCTTTTCCTCTTCGGTTTTCAAATTTTAAACGAATTTTGCTCGTCCCTTGTAAAAGATTTTCTCTCATGAATAACAGAATAAACTTATTAATACGCGCGAATTGTTTTTATGTAATTTATAATACGAGCCATTTTTTTTTAAAAAAATAAGACTATGTATATTCATTCTCTGAAATAGAGTTGATTTCTTGCTACAATACTGAATATGTTACTTTTAAGATAACAATGAGTCAGTGACTCCGCTGACTGGACTCTGACGTTTGAGATGTGGCTTCCTTTTCCGATAAATGTGTGTGTATATATATATTAGGTTGCATGATTTTTATTTTTTCGATAAAAGTATGGAAGTCAAAATAAATTGCTTCATCACACAATATAATGATCAAACAGAACATAAATAATAGGATTTTCTTAAAAACATAAAAATGATATTACTCAATGAACTTCGTTTTTACAAACATAGGTAATACGCCGAAACTTTTCTCTCTCCTTCTAGCGCATTTTATAAACGGGTAAGAAGCGTTTTATAAACGGGTAAGAAGGCTTCTTACCTGTTTATAAAACGCGCTAGAAGGAGAAAGAGAAGCGCGGTTTATAAACGCGTTAGAACTTTCTTCTTATTAAAAAAAATATATTAATTCTTTCTATTAGAATTTTCGATGTGTCTCCGCTCGCTAGTCGAGTTGGTAGAGACACAAGTCTCTCTACGGAGAGACAGGGGTTCGAATCTCGCTGGAGCGAGATAATTCGAGTGTGTGTGTGTGGGGTGTGAGTGCCTACGGGCTGTGATAATTCTTTTTTTTTTCGATGTTAAAATTCCTATATAAAATAATTTCGGCATATTGGTGCAGCATATTAATGGTTGGACGTTCATATAAGGCGTGTTCTGAGGAACCGCAGGGTGCCTCATTTTGGTGAATATGATTTTGTTGCTTCAATTAATCTGGTTATGTAATTTGGTTATGCAATTTGTTGCTTCAGTTAAAATGAATTTTTTTTTCCTTAGTTTAGTTCCTGTAAATGTTAAAGACTGCACAGATAATTAGCTATAGATGTTTGTAAGTTGTAACCTTCTGCAAGCTTGTAATAGATGCAAAAAAATTCCTAAGATAGGTTTTGTTTCCAACTTTTCATTTGGCTAATTAAAATTGACAAGTTCGATGGGAATGACAGGGTTTCATTCTGTTCAACTCCGCTCAATTCTTTTCTCCTAATTCTCCTAAACTAGCAAATATACCCACCTAATAGGGTGGGTAATTACAGATGAGAATATTTACATATGTGCTCTATTAATAAAGTTTTCTATATGTGTTGTGTTTTCTTTTCAAACACACTGCATAACTAATATAGTTAGCGATAAATTTCTTCCTATTTTAAATGACAACATAACCAATCCAATTAAGTGATAAATTTCTTTCTATTAAAAGTGAAAAGCCTGTAACTTATATCCATCGTTAACATCCAGCCATTGATTTACATGATCAATGGTTAAGAATGATTGGAGTAAACATTTGTTTACACGGTCACGCCTTTCGCCTAATTGTTGTACTTTTAGCCCTTGGATACATGCTTTCATAAGTTGTAGGGATTGTAGGGATAGGGATTAAATTAGATTATAATTGCTAATTGGAATATATAATTTTTCTTTTTGTATATTCGAAACGGCCTGAAAGTGAGGAGTGAGGAAAACACTGTAGATACTGAATGATTCTTACCCAAGAGATGCTGACAAGGCTTATGGGAATAAAATGAATATGTGACGACTGACGTAATGATTAAATAATTTACAATTAATTTTTATAAGAAAAACTGAAAAAGTGGCTTTTAATTTACACATCAGAATGGTTACTTCGTGCATCAGCCTAGTCTCCTGTGTGATACCATTATCTCAATTTCTTATCCAAAAGGAAGTAGGTCTTGTACCCATGGCATCATCATCACCCTTAAAAGTAGCAATATCCTTTCCACGCACATTGCATGTCAATGCTACCTTTTTTCAAATCTGGCAACGAAAGAAAATAATATGACATATCGTGCAGCGGTGGAAGTGAATTAATTGTTTTATTTAGATGTAGTGGTGGATCTAGGAAAAATATTTAGGTGGGGCTGAGTGCTCTAATGAATCATTTGATCGAACTGTTTGTCTTCTTCAGTTCTTGAGCCCCACCTTTGAGTGCTCTAATGGCAAAAAATTCGTTGAGGCTAAAGAGGAGCTCCAAGGGCACGACAGCGGTAGGTGGGGCTAGCCCACCTGACGCCGTTTGGATCGAAAGACTTAGAGAAACTAGCAAGCGTAATGATACATCACTAGAAGAGGAGTAAGAATTCGATCCAATATTGGATAAAAGAGGAGATAAACTCAAATCACAAGTAAAATTCGTAATAATTCAATAATCTTCTTATTACATCATGATATTCAGCTTATATAGCATTCTACTACATTGAAGACCCACTACACATTAATATAATATCTCAACCACTTTTTCTAATCCCAAAACACACTTAATTACCTCCTGGAAGACCACAAAAGACAATACAAAATACAACAACAGATTATTCACTCATTTGACTCATTAAGACTCAAAATAACTCCCAACTAATTTATTAATAACTTTTGACTGCTCCTTTGATTGAATGACGTGACTCAGATAATTAGTCGATATCTTGATCGGTGTCACCACCCGCCCCACCACTGGATCCACCCCTGTCTGGATGATCTAAAGGGATATATTCCACTAATAACTTAGAAAAGGATAAAAGGGTGAGGTGGTGCAGAACATATCAAACATTCAAACTGTACCATTTTGTTATAAAACAGGAATATTCTAATTGAATCATCTTTCAAGTCTTATGTTGGATGTTACGTACGTTAACAATTGCCAAGTTCTGTACAAAACTACAAATTCAGTTATCTCAAATTCCCTGAAGGCAATGGATTTTTTTTAAAATCCAAAAAAAAAAAAAAATCATGACACTGTTTTACACTGACCTAACCCAGTGTTGGTTTGTACGATACTGTACCTGTCATGGGTGTTTTTATCTGGCTCGTTGCTCAACCTTAATAATATGCCATACACTGTGGTATAATAATGTATTTAGTGATAATTACTTATACGTGGTACACATGCACAACAATACCAGTTAGCCCTGGCACAAATTCATGCTGCCTTACCAGCAAGACCAGGACCAATACATGACAGTATATATAGAAGATGCTTGTTCCAATAGTCTGTCATTCTCTTATATATATGATTTAACAGCCTGCAATATACTCAAATCCAAATCCAATCATCTTAAATTGAATGATTAGCCTTTCATATACTCAAATTCTGAGATGTCTCATTTAATAAATTATGAGCATGCCCATTAAACAGATGATGAAAATAAATAAAAAAATATTTACAACATACAATGGCAGAAAATATTTGAGAGGTGATGTCACTACCTGCGTGCTTGATCCTTCTAGATAGGATTAGGGTCCAAACCAGATAACTTTTTTTTTTAAGTATAAATCGGAGGTCAAACCTTCCAACTTATTTTTAAATTAAATGTCTATAAAAGATCCCAGCCGTATTTCGAACCTACGACCTCTCACTTAAGTGTATTGCTTTTTGTCACTAGAACAAGAGCTGGTTCTCCCAAACCAGATATCTTAGTTCTGTGCATTGGTCTTTCATTTATTTGATGACATCCATAAAAAGCAGGTCTAAAGCATAGTGCATAACCTTCGTAATAAGAGCACGTCTCCCAAATCTACCCAAGGTCCATGGTAATTGTCGTTTGGTGGTATGAATTTTTATATCCGCCTCAAAGGTTAGCAAACTAGACTCTGGGTTTCTTGAAAAGTCAAAAGTAATTCCACTACTGCTAACGGTGGAAGGTGGCACAGAACATATACAAATCTTAAAATTAATTATCTAGCTAACATGTTATGTCTATCGTTTTGGATAAACACATATACCAAGTACCTACCGCATAGATGTCTCAGCTAATAGGACTAGAATTGACCCTATGTTGATCTTGATTTTTCTTTGTGCTCCCCCTCCAGCAATCAATTTAAAAATCCTGCTTTAAATCTTCATGACGCCTTGATGACTGTAAAGGCACTACATTGCTTTTTGAATTTGGAAAATGTTTCGTTCCTCCATTTGGACCTTCATCTTATATAAGAAGCCCCGTGCAAGTCATTTAGAGAGCACAAAAATTAGCTTCTCTAATCAAGAAAGAACCTCAAAGAGAAGAAAGGAAAGAACATATACAGTTCCCATATTTACAATGATGAAAGATTTCTGTGAGGGTCAAGTAATTGGGATTCCGGTGGGTTCTTCCAATTGTGAGCCAGTTGCTTCAATCAAAGAAGGAAGGAGATTTTCTTTTAGTTGGATCAACAAGTTGAGGAAAAGATCAAATAATCTCCGGCAAGTTCGACATGGTAAGAATTATATCTCATATCTTCTTTCCCATCTTTTAATTTCAAACGACCTTATTTTTTGGTGATTATATGAAATAGAAAAAGAACACACCATCTAATCAAATTTCATATTTTTGGTATTTTCAGGGGATTTTGATCACGAGAATTTATCAGAAACAAAGAAAGGGAAAGAGAATCTTGGCAAAAATAATCAAGCTTCCAGAGTAGAGAGGTTATTCAGAAAATCCTTCTCTGTTGACAAGGAAGAAAGATTGCTAAAAGGCTATAAGTGCTGCCTCTCTACCACAGCTGGCCCCATTAATGGAACTCTGTTCATGTCGACAAAAAAGATTGCTTTTTGTAGTGACAAATTACTAAAGATTACTTGTCCGAAAGGAAAAATCGTTGAAGTGCCATACAAGGTTTTGATTCCAGTTAATAAGGTAAAGAGGGCAATACCAAGAGAAAATCCTGAGCAGCCAACTGGGAAATATTTGCAGATAGTAACAGTGGATAACTTTGAGTTTTGGTTCACGGGAGTTTTCAATCATCAGAATTCTTCTGATCATGTAGAAAATGCTCTCTCTACAGTACAATAACTTTTTTTTCCTCTTTTTTTTTTTGTTTTGGTGAGATATTGGTAAGAATATTTTTAGTGCAATTTTGCCGGCAAATATAGTGACAAGTGAATGTTCGTTTAAACAAATATTCTGATTGTTATATTGTTCTTTTTTCATGTTCAATGATATGCATTATTGGTTATTATTTGTGTGCATCATTACTGCATCGACAAGGTCCAGAAAGCTATTTATGTTGGCATAATCCAGACGTAAATACAACTGACTCATATGCTAGATTTGTCAATTGTGTCAATAACCCATGATAGTTTTTATCAGTTCATATCTAACACCTCTTTAGATGTGGCCATGATCAGCAGTGTGCAGTCCTAAAAATTGAATTCTATTTGGCTGCAGTCCTAACAATTGAATTATATTTGGCC
Source organism: Rhynchospora pubera (assembly GCA_028095005.1). Classification (NCBI taxonomy): domain Eukaryota; kingdom Viridiplantae; phylum Streptophyta; class Magnoliopsida; order Poales; family Cyperaceae; genus Rhynchospora; species Rhynchospora pubera. The sequence continues at coordinate 55,948,244 of CM051462.1, forward strand.
TAGAAGCAATCAATATAATCCTAACAATTGAATTATTTACCAAAAGTTTTTCCAATTCCTCATCCTAATTGTGTCTACTTTTACATCTAACTCCTGGTGCTTTCTCGTTGATGTGCGCTAGCTTCAGTGGCCGCACCAACCTAACAGGTTTAGCCGTTCAGGTAATAGTTATTTTTTCCTGGCGTGATTTTTTTTCCAAAAGACAAAATTAAATAGGCCTCTTTGAAAACTAGGTCGGTTATCTAACTGATGGAGCTACAGATTCAACCAGTTCAATCAGTTCCCAAAAATCGCATAACATCATAATTAGTTATTAATTACTGGTAATATATAGAATTGTATAAAAAAAATTTCGAAATGACCAATGTTTCAAAAATCTAAGTCATACTGAACAGGGTTTAGCTGTTTTGGTAAAAAGAACAAAGGGAAAGAAACAAAATCATCACACTTAAAAAAGAAAAATACAATTAACTTAAATCATCAAGTCCGATTCAATGGCACGAATGGAAAATGGAATGGTTGGCTGATTTTTACTGCGCATTTACAGGCTGTCTTTTGAGGTCATTTGAACCGAACTGATGGCTAGTGGTCAAACTGGCCAGTCCAGTCTGATTTTCAAATTTCAACATACTTGTCTGTTTGCATACAACATAACATAATAAAAATTAGTAATGCCGTTTAATGCTTTCTAATGTAATTGTAATTCTATTTTGGTACGAGAAAAGTGGTTATTCTGTTTTTCCATCTATCAGCCCAGTAATTTGACTATATATAGGAATTTTGATTCAGAATCAATAAGACCAGCTTGACATTAGAAAAGATGTGATGCACAATATTTTCAATAGCTAAATTATTCTGTAATGGTGGTAATTGCCAGCTAAAACTCCCTTCAAAAAGAAAAACTCTTCAATTTCAACCTATATATGAAAGTCTGGTCCCTATTTTGCAATTCCCTCTGTCAATTGTGTATTCAAATTTCCTCCTTATGCTGACTGTAATGGCACTACATTCCATTGGATTTTAAATCCAGTCACCCCACTTTTCTAATACATCTTATAATAGGGGATCTGGCAAAACATTTCGAGTAAATAATCATATTACTTTTCTAACAAGTCTGAGAAAGCTCAAAGAGGAAGAAAAGGGGCAGCAGAGAAGCTCGCAAAATTATATTTCAAACATGAAGAATTCGTGCCATTGCCAAGTAATTAGCATTCTCAGCTCTTCTAAAACTTATGCAGAAGAGGAATTGCCAAGTGTATCATTTTCGGATTGTGAGCCTTCTGATTCAATCAAAGCCACCAACCATTCAAGAATCAATTGGATGAAGAAGTTCAGAAAAAAATCAGAAAATTTCTCTCATGGAACAGGTAAAACATCTCAGCAAATTTTCATGTCCCCCTGTCAAAACATTTTCATAGTGAAATTAGCGAGAGCAAAAGTACTTTAACTTATTAAGATACTCATTATATTTTTGTTCTTACAGTGACTCTGAGCAATAAAAGTGTATCAGAAACTATGAAGAGGAATAGGAAGAGCATAAGTGAAAGAATATTTCAAACAGAAAGTGTTGAGAGTTTCTTCAGAATATCTTTCAATGTCAACAAGGAAGAAAGATTATTGGGGGCCTACAAGTGTTCTCTCTTCACTACAGCTGGCCCTATTAAAGGAAGAGTATTTATAACTTCAGAAAGAATCACATTTCATAGCAAAAAATTATTGAAACTGAGTACCGTGAATGGAGAAGTTGCCAAATTCCCATACAAGGTGTCAGTTCCGCTTGGAAAGATCAAGAAAACAGCAATAAGTGCGAACCTGAATAAGCCGGATGAGAAGTTTGTGCAAATAGTCACAGTTGATGACTTTGAATTTTGGTTCATGAAATTTGGTAATTGCCAGAGACCTTTGGTTTCTCTGCATCTAGCTATATCTGAGCAACGATAGCATTCCTTGTTTCGTTCATGTAGAAGAGGAAGATTAAATTCCTTTTATAACATTTTCCCATGTATATCAAAAATATGTTGAGGATGAATCAAAATCTGGTGGTTCTGATTTTCATGTTTCTAATTTTGTGATCTCAGTAAAGGACCAACTTATGATATGTACATAAACTTCTTGGGAATAAAAATAAAGAAAACCAGCAAAACAAGATTTTAGAGTGAAGAGTGCAACTAATTCAAACCAAAATGCCATATTAGAAACAGTTCCCTGAGTCTTTAATTATGTTTAATTGAAACTTAGTAAAAGTATTTTCGAAAATACCTTTTCTTCTTGAATGGCTAGTCTTCAGCTCATCTAGCAATGTTGGTGCATGATGCCTAGACATGAAACAAACTCTGTGCCTGTGTCACAGGTGTGATAAATAGGATTAACAGTTTGACAGAATCAAATATGTATGTTGTTAGGCTTAGCACATGAGTGCAATGTAACAGTCAGGTTCATGTTAGTCACATTTGTAGGCTGTTCAGCGGCTAAAAACAGATAATTAGGACTTACAGTGAATGATATAGATTATGTTTCGAGTTCAGTGACTGTCAGAAAAATTTATCCATAATAATAATTTTAAAGCCCTATAATATTTTCCTTTTAGTAAAGTTCCTTAATTGCAGTAGTCCTTGTAATTGTCTATTTTCACAAAACAAAACAGAGGTCTGCTCAGTCCTTGTAATTGTCTATTTCACATATAATTACCAATCTATCGCAGTAGTCAACTTGTAAATTTTAATGGGAAATTTATCAACAGAAAATTTTAGAAGAATTTCTAAATTCTGTTAGATCTTAGCAGTTAGAAATAACAAGGATGCTATTAGGTTCATTGTGATACCAGTTGTTGTTGACAATCTGCTTTTTCAACAAAATGTTCTTTTTATCAGGGAAAAAAAAGTAGCAGTTAGAAACCAACAGTATTTCATCTTTTTTTAATTGCAATGCTTTCCCAAGTCATAGCCATGTTGTAAACCCGTAAACAAGCAAAAAAGCGACCTGGCTGACTAGGCATTACATGTGCACCACTGGAGATTCATTGCTCAATAGACACAAAAAAAAAGTAGATTAATTAAATCTTGTGAAAAGTAGGTAGATTTACACATCAGTTTGGTCTGTTAATGCATCAGCCATGAGCCTACAGGCCCCGTTGGCACATGGGCTCCTAATAAAGCACCTAAATCCTCCACACCGAATTTCATCACCTCTGGGACAAATATTCTATTGATCAATCATCATACTTTAATTGGACCACTGTAACCAATCGTGTGGTGGAACAAAAAGACAATAATTTCAGTTAATAGAGAAGTTTGGATGTTGGGGAAGGACTAGGCCCCTTTCTTACTTTGCTCCAATCAGACAAGCTCTTTATTGGATACATAAATTTGTAAGGAGGTGATAAGTGATAACAGTACTTTTTTTTGTTTGATAAGGAATGATAATCGACTTTGTGCTTGGCCATTGGAAAGATGCATTGGTCTAGTCATTAGGAGTAAGAAAATAGGCGATAGCTACCTAGGAATTTCAAAGTGAAAAATAAGAAAGAATATAGAAAAAAGAGAGATTTCATTGGAAGCAATGAAGAATTGTATAAGTTTTAAAAAATAAGTAACTTATTTGTAAAAATAAAGTAAACAGTTAGCTTACTACCCTGATATTATTTTGATTTGTTCTAACTAATGCACCTTTCTGTGGCAAGATAGATATTACTACACCGAAGGTAACACAGATGCCGCTCATTAATGATCATAGTAGTAAAATCAGCTCATTGATGATCTAATCCTTTGTTCTGTCTATGTATATTGATTTAGGCCTTTGGGGTCGGGGCAACTTTCACTCCAAGAAGTACATCAAATCCCTACTATAATTCTGATTTTGTCATGCTGACTGTAATGACACTTTGAATTTCTATTGAACTTTAAAAGTTCAACCCTCCTTCCGACTCATCTATAAAAGGGCCCCTAGCACATCATTTTAGACATCCGTCCATATACCATCTATTACAAGAGTGAGAAAGTCCATAGTTGGAAAAAGAGGGAAAGAAATAAACTGCACGTTCAATAGCAACCAGCATGAAGAATTTCTGCCATTGCCAAGTAATTGGGATTATCGGCTCTTCTAAGACTTATGCAGAGGAAGAGTTGCCAAGTGTATCCCATTCAGATTGTGAGCCAACTGATTCAATAAAAGAAACGGAGCATTCCATGACTAATTGGATGAAGAAATTCAGAAAAGGATCAGATAATCTCTATCCAGGAAAAGGTATATTCTCAGCATGTATTAAAGTTAACTTTTCCTATCATCAGAATTCATTTCTATTATCTGAATGTAGGGAAAAAGTTACTGCATATTGCTATAACTTATTGGTTGTTATTTTGTTCTTGCAGTGATAATGAGCACTAAAAATGTATCACAAGCTATAAAGAGGACACTGTGCCAAAGCAAAAGAATATTTCAAGCTGTCAGAATTGAAAATTTTCTCAGAAAATCTTTCAGTCTAAGTGAGGAAGAGAGATTATTAGAAGCCTATCAGTGTTCTCTCTTTACCACTGCTGGTCCCATAAGAGGAAGACTTTTCATTACTTCTGAAAGAATGGCATTTCATAGCAACAAATCCTTGAAATTGAGAACTTATAATGGAGAAGTTGCCAAATTTCCATACAAGGTGTCGATTCCACTTGGAAAGATCAAGAAGACAACACCAAGTGAGAATTTGAACAAGCCTGAAGAAAAGCATTTGCAAATTGTTACCGAAGATGGCTTCGAATTTTGGTTTATGGGTTTTAATAATTTTAAGAGATCTTTTGAGTCTCTGTTTTTAACTATATCTGAGAAACAATAACGTCCCTTTTCATTTTTGGAGGAAACGAAGATAAATATGCTTGTATGAAAATTTTTGGATGTATATGTGAATGTTTGAGTATATTTGAAAAACTGATGTATGGTTCTGGTTTTTACCATGTTTTTTCTTTTGAATATCACATTAAAGGTTGCAAAGTCAGTAAAAACTTTTGGGGAAGTAATTAGTTAAGGACACAAAATCACTAAAGGTAAAAACTTGTGAATTATAAGAGGGCAATTATCCAAGTACCTAATCAGGGGTCATTGCATTTACAGTAATAAATGTACCGTCAGAGGAAAATATAACGAGAGTTTCTGCTTTTCAATTTCAAAAGAAAAGTATTAGGAATTCTTCTAGTGAAAAACATCATCTTATTTAAATTGATACTTACTGAAAACTATATGTGTGTTTGACAAGATGAAATCAGAAGTAATATATTTTAAGTAACAATATAGATCCATTTGATTCTGTTATTCGAGCACAGGTCCCTATAGTAAAATGAAATCGGGATCAAATTAATAGTGTCAGTTAAGCATATTGCGTTATCATATGGAAATAATAAATAAGAAGAAGTTTAATTCAGTTCTGTAACTGTAATGATTTCCAAACTTCATGCCTTCAACAAATCTATTGAATAGTCGTTTGGTTAATTAATTGGTAAAAATAAAAACTTCATTGTTTGATATTCCAACAAATATATTAATTTACAAAAAAATAATTTGTAAGATATAACAAGAGCTTGATGTAGATGGACTCATATCTTTTCGTGGCTGCTTATTTTTTTTCTTTTAATTCTCAAAGGGCAGTGAAATTTCTAGCTGTATTATAAAAATCTCTTATGAGATTTAATTTCGTTGTCCTTCTCAGATTTCTAATTACCTAGGAAAGAAAAATTGCTTTGGAGGATCCCCACAAACTAGTTTCTTATCTGACCAATTTATAACAGTTACTGAAAGCTTGAATCTCCTTTTATATAGTAAAGATCTTCAAGTTTTCGTAACACATAAAGATTTTTCCACATTGTTTATGAAATTGTTCTGTAATTTTGTTTTCCAAACTGTCCTTTTTGTAATATAAAGCCCCTTTAAACTAAAAGTATAGATCGAGATAAGTCTGTAATCCAATATGTCTATCCAAAATGGTTAGAATTTAGAACCACTTAAAAGAACTTGAAAATACTGCTGCCTGTTAAAGATGATGTAAGCAACTCAGCAATCATGCATGATATTGATTTTCGTTGAGGATCTGCATTTGTAGCAATATTCTTTCTCTTCCACTAATATATATTGAATGTATGTGCTTTTATTTATTTCCTCCAAAACCAATGCCTCTCTTAAAATGTAGGAATGCTTTCCCAAGTCATAGCAATGTTGTAAACTTGCAATTAGCCAAAAAAAGTTGCCTGGCTGACTAGGTGCTGCTGTGTACCCATAGAGATCCATATTTCAGCGGACACAGAGAAAGTAGCAATATTAACTAAATCTTGTGAAAAGTAGGTGGATTTACACATCATTTTGGTCTGTTATGCCATCAGCCATGAGCCTATATAACAAAGAAAGTAAATCCTCTCTGCCTCGGTTTTTGTCGTCTCAGTAATTAATTTTTCAAGTTGGTTTGACCTATATTGATAATTTTTTTGGGGGTTATCCATCCGGTCATCAGAAAAAGGGCTGGGCCCCTTCAAAATTCAACTCTTCCTTTATCAGATTTCTTAATGACAACTTTTAAGCCTAATAAGGTGCCGATGACTGTACAGCACTTTTATGTGTTTTTATTTTGATAAGAAATATTCAACTTTTTCTTGATCGGATCATCTTAATTATAAATCAAGCCTTGGTCAAGTCATTTGGAAATTGGGCATGCAAAAGTGGCAAAAATCTCAAAGAAGAAGATGTTAGGGGGGGGGGGGGTGAGGGGATTCAACTACTGCAATGAAGAAGATTATGCATAGCCAAGTGACCGGTATTCCAGTGATTTCTTCTAGGAGTTACACTGAAGGGAACTTGTCAAGTTCTTCAAATAATGATATCGGCCCATATCCATAGACAAGGATTTGTCCAACTATTACTACTTGGACAGAGATTAATCAACAGGGACTGTGGCGGCCGGGCCTACAAAGAGTCAAAATTCTGGCGGAGGCATGCAATTCTGGTCGATTCAGTCCATTTTGGTCGAAGCTATTCAGTGGATTTTGTGGAGAGGATGAGACGAAACAGAATAAAAGAAAAAAGAAAAATGTGAAGGAAAACCCAACAGTGACTTGTAATCGATTTTTGAGGAAACTAATGAGGATTGTGCAAATAAATAGAACAGAAAAAAAAATGTGAGAGCTTGTGCAAATGTCAAGAGGGCCAGATTAATGGAAAATTAATAAATGTGGGTCCTCATTGCAGAAGTTGAACATTTTTTTTTCTTTTAATTCCTTTACTGTGGTATATTTGGCTTTTTTATTTTTTATTTCCAACTGAATTGATCAAGGCCTGAGTTATGAGAAGGTCTGATCAAGAAAAAGATGAACATTCATTTTCAAAATCAAACAAGTAAACTGTTGTACAGTCATCAGCACCATATCAGCTTAAAAGTTGCATAAAGAAAATTTGATACGTCATCAGCACCATTAGATACTGGCCCCCAACGCTTTGACGATTGATTGCACTAATCCAAAATAAACTTGTCCAGATAGGTCAAAGCAACTTGTTGAGTATTTTATGTTATGTCACAGAGATGTCCAAATTCGAAACAGAGGATCAGTGGGGTCTGTTAAGCTCATGGCTGATGCACTAACATACCAAAACGATGTGTAAATCACTTATACAACATTTATTAACATTGCAATTTTTACTCTTGTATCGACATAAAAATATTACCGGTATACACACAGAATCTAGTCAGCCAGGCACCTTTTTGCCTGATTGCAGATTACAACATGGCTATGACTTGGCAAAGCATTCGCACAATTTAAATCCTGGATTGTCATTTGATGCACGAAAGATAGAGAAAGATAGTGAGAAAATACGAACAAGAGAGATTTTGATTGAGATCACACAGATTCTCAGATTAAACAATGGCTGCTGTCGAAAATTCAAAATCAATATTCTGTTCTTTTTCATTTGCCGCCTCCGTTTTTTATACCAAGTACATTAAGCAAATTAGAAAAATATTTTTTTTGGAAACAATAAACCTAAATACCCTAATTACGGTGCACGAAAATAAAGATACAAGGCCCAATTAGACCAGTCCATATATTGTATTCGGCCATCATTCTCCCTCCCCTAAGAAAAAGATTCATCCTCGAATCTATCACTTCATCCTCTGCTTCAGATGTCTCTTTTTCACTATCAGTAATGTATAGGGATAAGTTTGCCACATTAAAGGTCCCTGAGACATTATATTAACCTGGCAAGTCCACCTTGTATGCATTGTCATTGATTCTTTCGAGTACTCGAAATGGTCCATCAGCTCGAGGTTGTAGCTTGACATACCTGCCAGTTGGAAAGCGTGCCTTCCTCAAATGAATCCATACTAAATCTTCTTCTTTAAACACCACATTCTTGCAATGTTTGTCTGCTCGCTCCTTGTACTTCTTGTTAGATTTCCCAATCTGAGCTCGAACCTGTGAGTGTGCTTGCTTGATGTGTTCAGCATGTTCTTCTGCATCACCACTGAATTGGCGCTGGATAGGCAATGGTGTGAGCTCGAGAGGTGTTATTGGATTGAATCCATACACAACCTCAAAGGGACTTTTTCCTGTAGTTCGACTTTGTGATCGGTTGTAGGCAAATTCAGCTTGAGGCAATGTGAGATCCCATTGGCGTGGATTGTCACCCACCAGACTCCTCAACAGATTTCCCAGACTGCGATTGACCACCTCCGTTTGTCCATCAGTTTGGGGGTGATGAGATGAGCTAAACTGCAGCTGAGTGCCCATCTTGCGCCAGAGAGTGCGCCAAAAATGACTTACAAACTTCACATCTCGATCCGAGGTGATTGTTTTGGGCACACCATGCAATCTGACAATTTCCTGCAAAAACAAACGAGCTACCTACGAAGCATCAAAGGTTTTGTTGCAAGCAATAAAATGTGCCATCTTAGAGAACCAGTCCACCACCACCATGATTGAATCCTTGTTTCTCAGGGTTCTTGGGAACCCGAGAACAAAGTCGAGACTAATATCTTCCCAAGGAGCCGCTGGGACTGGTAGAGGTTGATATAGACCAGCATTGGTTCCTCGTGTTTTGGCCAGCCTACAAGTCCTGCATCTCCCCACAAATCGAGCTACATCTCGCTCCATCCTTGGCCAATTGAACTGGTCTTACAACCACATCAGTGTTTTATCAACTCCAAAATGCCCTGCAAGTCCTCCAGCATGTCCATCCGTGATAACTGCCTCCCTCAACGAGCCTTTAGGAACACACAAGCGGTTACCTTTGAAAAAGCCTTCTTGTCGGATAAAATGTTGAAAATGACCTGACTCGCATTTCTACCAGATGTCTACAAAATCAGGATCATCTCCATATAACTCCTTGAATGCATCAAACCCGTTCACTTGAACCCGCATAGTTGTTATCAGTGAATGCCTCCGACTCAGTGCATCTGCTACCTGGTTCAACACTCCAGCTTTGTGTTTAATAGAGAAACTAAAAGCCTGTAAAAATTCAACCCATTTGGCATGTCTTGGTTTCAACTTGTGTTGCCCATTGATGTACTTCAATGCTTCATGATCGGAGTATAGAATAAACTTTTTGGAAATGAGGTAGTACCGCCAATACTCGAGACTTTTTGGAAATGAGGTAGTCCCGCCCTTTCATTGGTCAATCTGAGCTCATTCAATTTCTCACTAAAAAATGCTACTTGTCTACCCTTCTGGCTCAACACGCCACCAATACCCACACCAGATGCATCACAATGCACCTTAAAAATCTCCTCAAAATTTGGCAAAACCAGAACGGGTGCTTCAGTTACCTTTTTCTTCAGTAATTGAAATGCCTCCTCAGCCTTTTTGGTCCAGGTGTACTTTCCTCCTTTAAAACAGTCGGTGATATGAGCAATGATAGTGCTGAAGTTACGAATGAACCTTCGATAGAATGAGGCAAAACCGTGAAAGCTCCTGATATCATGGAGTTTTGTCGGTGTTGACCATCCTGCGATTGCTTCCACCTTGGCTGGATCCATCCGAATACCTTCCTTAGACACTACGTACCCAAGGAATGTCACTTCACCAGAGAAAAAATGGCACATCTTGGTGATGGTATACAACTTCTGCACTCGCAAGACCTCAAAGACTTGTCTCTAGTGTTGCAAATGCTGATCCTCAGAAGAACTGTACACCAAAATGCAATCAAAATAAACAACCACAAATTGACCAATGAAAGGGCGGAAAACATGATTCATCAAGCACATGAATGTGCTCGGTGCATTGGATAACTTGAATGGCATCACCTTCCACTCGTAGAGGCCATCTCGAGTCTTGAAAGTTGTCTTCCATTCATCTCCAGGTCGGATCCGGATCTGATGATACCCACTCCGCAAGTCAATCTTGGAAAACACAATTGCTCCATGCAATTGGTCAATTAGATCATCAAACTGAGGAATTGGAAAATGGTACTTGATGGTGATCTTATTAACAGCTCTATTGTCTATGCACATCCTCCATGAGCCATCTTTCTTTGGAACCAACAAAGCAGGCACTGCACATGGGCTCATGCTCTTCTGCACATAACCCTTGTCCAATAACTCACGCACTTGTCTCTGCAACTCCTCATGCTCATTCGGACTCATGCGATAAGCAGCTTTATGAGGAATGATAGCCCCTGGCACTAGATTAATACAGTGTTGGATATCTCTCATAGGTGGTAATCCGGACGGCAATTCCGCTGGTGCCACATCAGCAAACTCGTCCACTAATGATATGACCTGTGGAGGGAGTTCCTGACCATCATCATTAGCTTCTGTCACCACCAAGGCAAACACCTCACCCCTTTGCTCCACTTCCTTCTGAAATTCCACCCAAGATAGCAACTGACTCTTCGCCTCTTTTCGTAAATCTGAAGGACCGAGAGTAATGGACACACCATCCTTTTGGAAAGTGTAGGTATTTTTGAACCCATCATGCTTTGTCCTTCTATCAAACTACCATGGCCTTCCTAATAAAATATGACAAGCGTCCATAGGAACCACATCACACCAGACCTCATCAGTATATTTCTTCCCTATTGAGAATATTACAAGGCACCCTTTGACACTTTCACCTCACTACCCTTCTTGAACCAAGACAATTTGTAAGGTTGTGGATGATTTTTAGTACTTAACCCCAACTTCTCAACCATGGTGTTAGACACTACATTTTCACAACTACCCCCATCTATAATCACATTACAAACCTTACCTCCACTGGTGCATTTTGTATGGAAGATGTTGTGTCGTAGCCACAGCTCATCTTCACCGATATTAACACTCAATGCTCTTCTAACCACCAATGATTCACCTGAATCAGCATAAGTGATCTCCTCATCTTCAACTAAAGGGTTCTCATCATCGTCCGCATAATCATCATATGTTGGGTCAACATCTTCTTCAACCAATGTGACAATTTGCTTGTTAGGGCAGTCAGCAATAAGGTGCCCTAAACCTTGGCATTTAAAGCACCGCCTGTTTGTGGAACCTCCTCTACTAGATTTGTCCTTTCTCTGGGTAGGTTTTGAAATTTTGGATCTGTGTTGTTGTCGGGTTAGGTTTTGAAGGAGGTGTTCTCCTGTCTGTCTCAATTCCTAAAGAACGACCCTGGAATCTAGAACCATTAACCCTTCTTTTCTGCTATGATTCAACCTTCAAAGCTAACTACATACATCCTCAAAGGAATAATATTGTTGTAGGTACACCACATCAGCTATTTCTGGTCTTAACCCGGCAAGAAACCGAGCAACAATCTGTTCATCCTCTTCCACCACACCACATCTCATCTGCAACATATCAAACTCATTAATGTGCTGCTCCACCGTCAGGTTTCTTTGCTTAAGGTTATGATAATCAATGAAAGCTTCCTGCTTGTATTGGGTGGGTAGGAACTTGGCCATTAATTTCTTTTTCATCTTATCCCAAGTTCGGATTTTTGGTTTTCCTTCTCTAACACGTCTATTTTTCACATGTTCCCACCAGATTTAGGCATGTTTTCTCAATTTAATGGATACTAACTTCACTTTTTGATCATCATTCAGGTTTTTTACATCAAGAACCCGCTCAAAAGTATGCATCCAATCAATAAACTCATCAGGATGAGATTTACCTTCAAACTCTGGAATATCAATCTTCACCCCGAGGTTTTGAAAGGATTGTTCAAGCTCTGGTCGAAATTTCTAGTTTCGCCCCTGATTTGGATCCCCCAAGGGTTGTAATCTTTCTCATCGCCTGCTTCAGAAGAGTTGAAGGACTCTGACTCCTCCCTTTCTTCTCCATTTGTAGAGCCCATCCCTTCCTCTGCGAGTTGGCGCTCTAACTCTTGAATCCATCTTCCCAACGCAGCAATCTCTAGATCTCGTTGGTCTCGGCGGCGTGGCTCTTCTTCTTTGAGGTTGAGGTTGACTCCACGACCCCGACCTCCTCGGCCACGACCTCTACTATGACCACGATTCACATTCGTCATCATGGGCTCTGGTACCAAATGATGCACGAACGATAAAAAAAGATAGTGGGAAAATACGAACAAGAGAGATTTTCATTGAGATCACACAGATTCTCAAATTAAACAATGGCTGCTACCGAAAATTCAAATCAATATTCTGTTCATTTTCATTCGCCGCCTCTGTTTTTTATACCAAGTACGTTAAGCAAAACTAGGAAAATATTTTTTTTTTGGAAACAAAAAACCTAAATACCGTGCACGAAAATAAAGATACAAAGTCCAATTAGGCCAACCCATATATTGCATTCGGCCATCATCATTAGTTTTTAGGAAATAAACAAGAGTACATAGCATATTTATCTGTAAGAATGATCAACAATATGCCTTAAAACCAGATAATAATAAAAAGAAAAAATCTGTATCATTTTTTTCCTGCAACTGCTAACAGTATTTGCAAGTTCTATTAAGTCTTTCCAACCATTTAAAAAAAAATCCGGATAACTTGTCTCATTCCGTACTTCTAGCTGATGAGAGCAAAACCAGTATTTGCAAGTTCTATTAAGTATTTGCAAAAGTACTATTGTCACTTATCACCGCCTTAGAATTTATGTATTCATAAAACGGCTTATCTGATGAGAGCAAAGTAAGGAAGGGGTCCAGCCCTTTTTCCAACGTCCAAATTAAATTATCTGATAACCGAAATTATTGTCTTTTTTTCTTATGTCACACGATTGTAGGAATTGTCCAATTCAATTATGATGATTACTTACTAAAGTTTACAAGAGTATTTGTAGAGTATTACGAACCCAGGCTATGTGCCCATGTTTGGTCATGGCTGATGCATTAGCAAACCAACATGATGTGTAAGGTCGACTACTTTTCATAAGATTTCGTTAATCTACTCCTTTTTTTTTCATTGAGAAATGTACCTCCAATGGTGCACATGCAATGCCTAGTCAGCCTGCCTTTTTTTTCCTTGATTACAAATTTACAATATTGCTATGACTTTGGTAACCATTATAATTTTAAAAAAAGCGAGAGAGAGAGAGAAAGATGGCCTGCTGTTGGTTCCTGACTGCTGCATTTTTGTCTCCGGATAAATAAATATACTTCTCAGAAAGCAGATCATAGTCAACAAAATTGATACCATAATGAAACTTAACAGCATCTTTGTTGTTTCCAACTGCTAACAGAATTAATAGATTCGTTCTTATAAATTCAGTTTCCCCATTCGAGCTTTCCAGGTTGAATCATGTAATAGAACGGTGGTTAAATTATGAAGACAAACAATTTCTAAGGGACAGAGCAGTTCTCTGTTTTTCATTTACATATAATGAACGAGAACTGAATGCGCGCCTTTACTATAAAATGAAATGAATTAAAATATTACTACTGAGGGCTTCAAATACAATAATTTTGTGTTAATTGTGTCGGATGTTTGAACAAATTTTGAGGACATGATATCCTATTATTGTGAAATATTGCTACACAGATGATGATTTACATTCCAAATAGATAAAAGTGAGCAAAAAATGAACCAGCCGAAGCCCTCTCTGTAAAGTTATCCTAAGGAACTCTTTTACACCACATAACAACAAAAAATCTTCATGAAAAAACAATGTCCATAAATACCAAAGCAACAACATAAAATTTTTTTCAAGTTCAATGCAACGGCTTCTAATGTACGTATTGCATATTTGGGTATCTTTAATTCATTAATGAAGTGTCCATTATAATAGAACATTTTGATCCGAAGCTATTTATTGTTGTACGTACTTTGGACGCCCATCAATTGTGAAGGAAGAAAATTCCTCATCAATTTTAAGCTAAAAGGCTCGGATAAAGTAAGTATCAATAAATTAATGCCAATATATATGTTCATTAAAATAATTTGTCCTGGATATAATACACACTTAGTTATTACGAAAACTTTCTGAAAAAAAAAAGATTCGCATTGTTAAAGACAGGTAGGTCTAAAGAACAATGATCCCTTGCAGGTACCCAAGAGGGCCTTGCACCAAACCTCACCGCATACCATAATAATGACTCTCATTACCCATGGCCATCCGTCTGTCCTGTAATTAATCCAAACAAATAGACATATTATAGTTGCAGTCCGTTACAATTTAATTAATTTAATGCTTTTCATGAGAAGGTCCAGTAGGTTTCAATTTACAATTTCTTTCGCAGAGACACCTGTTTCTTTTAAAGTAATGATCTTGCATTACTAGTTGAATAACTTGTCGTCTGAATTTCAGAAGTTTCTTAGTCTTATAATCTCTGCTAAAAATCATTGATATTTTGAATGGGGTCCATTATTGTAGTTTAAATGAGAAAAAATAAATTGACAATACCAGAATGACCAGATTTTCATCTATACTAAAAAATTACATATTCATACAAGACTTTCATACAAGAATATTTACCTTCCCTTTCTCAAAGAATGAAAATAGGGATGTTACTGTTGCTCACAAATAGTTGAACATAATGACTCAAAGGCTCTCTTATAGGTTAAAAAACCCGTGAACCAAAATTCAAAATCATCTTTGGTTACTATTTGAACATATTTTTCTTCAGGCTTATTCAGATTCTCATTTGATGTTATCTTCTTGACCTTTCCAAGAGGAATTGACACCTTATACGGAAATTTGGCAACTTCTCCTTTAAAAGTACTCAATTTCAAGGATTTGTTGCTATGAAATGCCAATCTTTCAGAAGTAATGAAAAGTCTTCCACTTATGGGACCAGTAGTTGTAAAGAGAGAACAATGATAAGTTTCTAATAAACTCTCCTCCATACTGAGATCAAAAGATTTTCTAAGAAATCTTTCAACCCTGGCAGCTTGAAATATTCTTTTGCTCTGGCTCAGGGTCTTCTTTATAGTTTCCGATTAATTTCTAGTGCTCATTATCACTGCAAGAACAAAAACTCAATGATTAATTTATTATAATATGAAGCATATATATTAATATTTCTCTACATTTCATATCATATTGATAATTCCAATGAGGGGAAAAAAGAACTTGAAATGGTGCTAAGATTTAATTACCTTTCCCATGAAAGAGACTATCTGATTCTTGTCTGAATTTCTTCATCCAATTATTACTTGAATGTTTGCCTGATTTGATTGAATTAGCAGGCTCACATTCTGATGGAGATGCACTTGGCAACTCTTCTTCTGCATCATAAGTCTTAGAAGAGCCGAGCATCCCAATTATTTGGCAATGGCAGAAGTTCTTCATGTTGATTTCTTTTTAATGTGTCGGTTTCTTCCCTCTTTTATCCAACTATGAGTTTTTCAATCTCGTCAATTAGAGATTATATTTGGCTAGATGTCGGAAATGATATACTTGGGGTCCTTTTATAGATGAGCAAGAAAACAGAGGCGAAGAGCTTTTGAAGTTCCACTGGAATATTGAAGTGCCGTTACAGTCAGCATTGCCTTATTAGAACTAAAGCAGGAATTTGGATATACTTTCTGGAGAGAAAGTTGATCCGACCTTAAATCAATATACATAGAGGATTCAAAGGATTAGATTGTGATGATTGGTTAGTAAAGCTTGTTTGGAGTATTTATTTCACATAGGTGACCAAAGTTCGGCACAGAGGAAACCCATGTGCCAGTGGGGCATATCTGCTAGGTTCATGGCTGATGCATTATTAGACCAACTGATGTATAAAACCACTTTTCACAAGATTTCATTAATCTACGTCTCTTTTTTTTTTTTTGTGTCTATTGACCAATGCACCTTTCTGTAGCAACATAGATATTACTACACCGAAGGTAACACAGATGCAGCTCATTATTTTCTCCAAAACCAATGTCCCTCCTAAATTGTAGGAATGCTTTCCCAAGTCATAGTCATATTGTAAACTTGCAATTAGGCAAAAAAGTTGCCTGGCTGACTAGGTGCTGCTATGTACCCATAGAGATCCATATCTCAATGGACACGAGAAAGTAGCAATATTAACTAAATCTTGTGAAAAAGTAGGTGGATTTACACATCATTTTGGTCTGTTATGCCATCAGCCTTGAGCCTATATAACAAAGAAAGTAAATCCTCTCTTCCTCGGTTTTTGCCGTCTCAGTGATTAATTTCCAAGATGGTTTGACCAATCTTGACAATTTTTTTGGGGTTAACGATCCAGTTGTCAGAAATAGGGCTGGGCCCCTTCAAATTTCAACTCTTCCTTTATCAGATTTCTTAATGACAACTTTTAAGCTTAATAAGGTGCGGATGACTGTACAGCACTTTTTTATGTGTGTTTATTTTGATAAGAAATATTAAACTTTTTCTTGATCGGATCATCTTATAAATCAAGCCTTGGTTAAGTCACTAGGAAACTGGACAAGCAAAAGTGTCAAAAATCTCAAAGGAGGGGGGGGGGGGGCGGGGAAATTCAACTACTGCACTGAAGAAGGTTATCCATAATTACTTCTGTTAAATGTTACTTACTAATTAAAAGCAACTTTTTTTTTAAAATTGCAGATAACAAAAATCCAGTCGTCGTCAGGAGGGAGTTCATCAAAGAACATTCTCAAGGCGTTCATGCAAATGATAAGCTAAAATGAAATAGGCTAAATTTTATCAACTTTTTCTTTGCGTCTCATAAAAGATATAAATTAATGATGAGGATAACTTAGTGACCTTGCAGTCACAATTGGCTCAAAACTATCAGAAATAGTGAGAGGAAATTGAGTCTCGGTAAAAAGAAATTATGTTTGGATCATATGAGATTAAGAGTAGGATTAGTTATTCGGGATTAAAATTTTTAATCCTAAACGATCAATAATAAGTTTTTTGTGATCTAGAGTATTATTTTTAAGCTATGTTGCACGGGTGCGGCTGTGGGTATCGTATCAGATACGATGTGGGTGCGGGAATTCGGTATTTTTCAAAATGTTAGGATACAGAAATATATATAAAATAATAAAAAAATCACATTTTATATCAAAATATATGATTTTTTTATAGTTCAACTACCACTATAGTGTATCTAACCAAAAAATATATTCAAAACATACTTAAAAAATGAATCCAACTCATATCATGATGAATTTTGACCAAATCTATCAGTCAAACACATTAAAATAATATGATTCATCACGTGGAGTATCAGGTGAGAATCGCACGAGAATCGGTATCAGATACGGGTGCGGCAATATTTTAGAAGTATCTGTGCAACATAGTTTTTAAATGGTCCAACATCCGCATTAAATTTTTTAGGGTGTTTGGATTAATTTTTTAATTCAGATTAAAAAGTGGTCTCAACTATTTCTTAATCCACATTAAGAAGATGATTCAAACATCATAGGAATAATATTTTTTAGTCCGAATAAAAATAACACTTTAGATCTCAAAAAAATTATTTTTGATCGTTTAGGAATAATATTTTTTAGTCCGAATAACTAATCCTAATTTTATTCTTACATGATCCAAACGGAGTTCTGAATTGTATGTACGTGCATTCTTCACACAATATCTTACAAGTTACAATAGAGAGGAAGACTACTAAAGGTCTCCCACTGTTATCTATCCAGCACGGCTTGCCGGCATTCTTTTCATTTCAACTGATAAGATTGCATTTAGGAGCAATAGTTCTGTGATGTTGACTACTCTGCCAGGAGTACTAGTAACAGTGCCCTACAAAGTTGTGATTCCTCTCAAGTCTCAAAAATGTTCCGACTGACAAGGATTTTTCCAATCTTTTCTATTTGGACAGAGATTTAAATAACAAATCCAAGTACCTACAAATCAACAGGGACTGTGGCAGAAGGACCAACAAAGAGGCAAGATATATTATGGGGGAGGTATGTAATTCTGGTCGAGTCAATCGATTTTGGTCGAGGCGATTCAGTGGATTTTGTGGAGAGGCCGAGAAGAAACAGAAAAAAAGAAAGATATGAAGGAAAACCTGACGGTGTCTTGTAGTCAATTTTGGAGGAGACTATTTTGTGTAATGAAGATTGTGCAAATAACATGTGGGGGTCCTCATAAGAAGGGAAAGGAATATAATAGCAAAAAACAAAAAAAAAATGTGAAGAGCTTGTGCAACTGTCAAGAGGGCCAGATTAATAGAAAATTAATAAATGTGGGTCCTCAATGAGATGGTCTGATCAAGAATAAGATGAGCATTCATTATCAAAATCAAACAAGTAAACTGTTGTACAGTCATCAGCACCATATCAGGCTTAAAAGTTGCATAAAGAAAATTTGATAGGTCATCAGCACCATTAGTTACTGGGGCCCAACCTTTTGACGATTGGTTGGACTAATCCAAAATAAACTTGTCAAGATAGGTCAAAGCAACTTGCTGAGTATTTTATGTGACAGAGATGTCCAAATTCGAAGCAGAGGATCAGTAGGGTCTGTTAAGCTCATGGCTGATGCACTAACATACCGAAACGATGTGTAAACCACTAAACCACCTAATTTAATTATACAAGATTTATTAACATTGCAATTTTACTTTTGTATCTACATAAAAATGTTACCGGTATACACACAGCATCTAGTCAGCCAGGCACCTTTTTGCCTGATTGGAGATTACAACATGGCTATGACCTGGCAAAGCATTCGTACAATTTAAAACCAGATAATAAAAAAAAAAGTCAGTATCATTTTTTTCCTCCAACTGCCAAAAATATTTGCTAGTTCTATTAAGTATTTCCAACCATTAAAAAAAAAATCCGGATAACTCGTCTCATTCCATTCTAGCTTGAAAAGAGCATCATATTCGGTGGGAAAAACAAATTGAATTTGATAAAACAATTTACTGATTAATTTGACAAAAAAAATTCCTTATTATTTTTACTAGAAAATGACACTCTAGTTTACAATAATACTGTTATAAATTGGGCAACAAACTTTATGCAAAATGTGGAACATAAGCGCTCCAAAGTGGCTTAGATAAGAAACTTGGTTGCTGATCAGGTCCTGTAATTTTCCCCCCTTTTTTTCTATGAAATTAGAAATCTCAAAAAGAATGAAAAAAAAATAAAGGTCATGTGACATTTAATTACATATAGCTAGAAATTTCGTTGCTCCTTAGAAATTGTTGAAAAACAAAGTATCCATGAAAAAACGTATTTCTAATCTGAAAATGTTGTTAGCGTTCCGAAGAATGAATTTCAATTTTACTGATCAATTCATTGAATGACGTGGAGGGAACCCATGAGATCCTTGCAGTAAACCTTACCGCATACCACAGTAAAGATTCTAAATACCCATGGTATATCCAGTAATTAGCCCAGAATGGCCAGATTTTCATATATACTCACAAGTTCACATATATATAGACATTTATGTGAGAATGCTTATCTTCCCTCATCAAAGAATGAAAATAGTGATGTTATTGTTGCTGAGATATAGTTGAGAATAGAGATACAAAAGAACTCTTATAAGTTACAAAACCCGTGAACCAAAATTCAAAATCATCTATAGTTACTATTTGCACAAACTTTTCTTCAGGCTTGTTCAGATTCTCACTTGGTATTGTCTTCTTCACCTTTCGAAGCGGAATTGACACCTTGTATGGAAATTTGGCGACTTCACCTATAGAAGTTTTCACTTTCAAGGATTTGTTGCTATGAAATGCCAATCTTTCAGAAGTAATGAAAAGTCTTCCACTTACGGGACCTACAGTGGTAAAGAGAGAACACTGATAGACTTCTTGTAATCTCTCTTCCGTACTGAGATCAAAGGATTTTCGAAGAAATCTTTCAACCCTGGCAGCTTGAAATATTCTTTTGCTCTGGCTCAGCATCCTCTTTGTAGTTTCGGATACATTTCTTGTGCCCATTATCACTGCTGGAAGAAAAAACACAGTGATTGTTATATTATAATTAATACGCAGTACATAATTCTCTAAATTCAGATCAATACTCTGGAATTCACCTTAGGGGGGAA
Source organism: Rhynchospora pubera (assembly GCA_028095005.1). Lineage (NCBI taxonomy): Eukaryota > Viridiplantae > Streptophyta > Magnoliopsida > Poales > Cyperaceae > Rhynchospora > Rhynchospora pubera. The sequence continues at coordinate 55,968,594 of CM051462.1, forward strand.
AAACAATTAATTAAGGTGCTGAGATATTTACCTTTTTCTTGAGAGCGATTATCAAATCCTTTTCTGAACTTTGTCATCCAGTTAGTACTTGAATGCTTGGCTGCTTTGATTGAATCAGCAAGCTCACAATCCGAAGATGATGCACTTGGCAACTCCTCTTCTGCATAAGTCTTGGAAGACCCCAGAATCCCATTTCCTTGGCAATGGCAGAAGTTCTTCATGTTGGATCGCTATTTAATGTGCTGGTTTCTTGCCTCCCCCTTTTATCCAGCTATGAGTTTTCTCACTCTTGTTAGAAATGGTATTTATATAGATGAATTAAATGATTTGCTTGAGGTCCTTATATAGACGAGGCTAAAAGCAGGGTGAAGGGCTTTTTAGAATTCAATGGAATATATTAAGTGCCATTACAGTCAGCATCGCCTCATTAAAACTAAACTTGGAATTTTGGAGTACTTCTTGGAGTGAAAGTTGACCCGACCTTAAACTTAAATTACTATATATAGATGGTGCAAAGGATTAAATCATCAATGAGCTTACTGCTATGATCATTAATGAGCAACTTCCCTGTTTTCTTCGGTGTAGTAATATCAAAGTAATATTAGGGTAAATGTCAAAGGCTTACTACATAAAGGTGCTTAGTAAATGTCAAAGTAATATTAGCTTAATCGTTTCTTTTATTTTTACAAAAAAAATTGTAATTCTTTTACGTTACAAGAAACACCTCATACATGTCATTTATCATTATTTAAAATTCAGGACAATTCATAAGCATAAAAAGAACCAAAGGAAATACCGATCAAGCCATATATATATATATATATATATATATATAAAGTTCTTCATTGCTTCAAAGGGAACCGCTCTTTTTTTCTTTCTTTTTCTCTTTGTACTTCCAAAATGGCATGAACACAAAGTTGATAAATTTTCCTTATCAAACAAGCAAAAGTACTGTTATCACTTATCACCATGCACCTTAGAATTTATGTATTCATAAAACGGCTTATCTGATGAGAGCAACGTAGGGAAGGGGTCCAGCCCTTTTTCCAACGTCCAAATTAAATTCTCTAATAACCGAAATTATTGTCTTTTTCCCTATGTCACACGATTGGTTGGAAAAGTCCAAATATTCCATTATGATGATTACTTCGTAAAGTTTACAAGAGTATTTGTAGAGTATTAGGAACCCAGGCCATGTACCCATGTTCCAGTAGGGCATGTTTGGTCATGCATGGCTGATGCATTAGCAAACCAACACGATGTGTAAAGCCATCTACTTTACATAAGATTTCGTTAATCTACTCCTTTTTTTCATTAAGAAATGTACCTCCAGTGGAGCACATGGAATTCCAAGTCAGCCAGCCCTTTTTTCCTTGATTACAAATTTACAATGAAACCATCATAATTTAAAAAAAGCACGCGCGCGAGAGAGAGAGATGACCATCATAATTACCTGACTGCTGCATTTTTTTTCCGGATAAAAATACATTTTTTTCAGAAAGCAGATCATAGATTCATAGTCAACAAAAAATTGATACCACAATGAAACCTAACAGCATCTTTGTTGTTTCCAACTGCTAACAGAATTTATATATTCTTTCTTATAAATTCAGTTTCCCAATTCGAGCTTTCCAGGTTGAATCACGTAATAGAATGGTGGTTAAATTATGAAGACAAACAATTTCTAAGAGACAGAGCAGTTCTCTGTTTTTCGTTTACATATAATGAACGAGAACTGAAGGCCTTTACTATAAAAAAAAATGAATTAAAAAATTACAACTGAGGGCGTTAAATACAATAAATTTGTGTTAATTGTGTCGGATGTTTGAACAAATTTTGAGGAGATGATATCCATTCATTATGAAAGATTGCTACAAAGATAATGATTTCTTTTCCAAATAGATAAAAGTGAGCAAAAAAATGAACCAGCCGAAATCCTCTTTTAAAGTTAACCTAAGAAACTCTTTTACACCCCGCATAACAACCAAAAATCTTCATGAAAAAACAATGTCCATAAATACCAAAGCAACATGTAGAAATTTTTTTCAAGTTCAATGCAACGGCTTCTAATGTATGTATTGCATATTTGGGTATCTTTAATTCATTAACGAAGTGTCCATTATAATTGAACATTTTGATTCGAAGCTTTTTATGATTGTACTTTGGACGCCCATCAATTGTGAAGGAAGAAAATGTCTCATCAATTGTAAGCTAAAAGGTTCGGATAAAGTATCAATAAATTAATGCAAATATGTTCATTAAAATAATTTGTCATGGATCATATAATACACACTTAGTTATTATGAAAACTTTGCGGGAATTTTTTTTTAAAAAAATTCGCAATATTGTTAAAGAGAAGTAGGTCTAAAGAACAATGATCCCTAACAGGTACCCAAGACTCCAAGAGGGCCTTGCACCAAACCACGCCGCATACCATAATAATGACTCTCAATAACCATGGCCATCGGTCTGTCCTGTAATTAATCCAAACAAATAGGCATATAGTTTTAGTTCGTTACAATTTAATTAATTTAGTGCTTTTCATGAGAAGGTCCAGTAGGTTTCAATTTAATGAAGGTAATGCTTTTTATATGAGAAGATTCCTATTATTTCGGTTTTTATCTTGAAAGCTTAAGTTATCTTTATTTCAATTTCTTTCGCAGAGACACCTGTTTCTCTCAAAGTAATCCTCTTGCATTACAATTTGAATAACTTGTCGTCTGAATTTCATAAGTTTCTTAGTCTTATAATCCCTGCTAAAAATCATTGATATTTTGAATGGGGTCCTTTATTCCAGTTTAAAATAAGAAAATAAAATTGACAATACCAGAATGACCAGATTTTCATCTATACTAACAATTTAGGGAAAATTTACATATTCGTACAAGACTTTCATTCGAGAATATTTATCTTCCCTTTCTCAAAGAATGAAAATAGGGATGTTACTGTTGCTCACATATAGTTGAACGTAATGACTCAAAAGCTCTCTTATAGGTTAAAAAACTGATAATTTTATAAAACAGAAGCTTAACAAGAGTATTGTTGGTTTATTGAATTTCATTCTTATATTTTTACAGAGGTGTTACACGTCTTTTATAGGCAAAGGTTAACGGTAAAAAAATTAGCCGTCATAGTCTCTAACGTAATTATGTACGGTAACAATATTTTTATAATTTACAATTCTACCCTCAATTTATTTTTTATTCTCAACACTCCCCCTCAAGCTAGGTTTGTAGATATCGTACAATCCTAGCTTGTAAGAAATATCATCGAAAGTCTTCATGCTCAAACTCTTAGTGAAAATGTCCGCCATTTGATCCATGCTCTTCACATACGGAGTCTCGATTTCCTTGGCTTGAATTTTTTCTCTAATGAAGTGACAATCAACTTCTATGTGTTTAGTCCGCTCGTGAAAGACGGGATTCGCCGCAATGTGTCTCGCCGCTTGATTATCACAAAACATCTTCATTGGTGCTTCGTGCTTGATATTCAAGTCCGCTAGTAATTGCTTGATCCATGTCAATTCGCTTGCGGTGGATGCCATGGCTCGATATTCTGCCTCCGCGCTAGATCGTGCCACGACATTTTGTTTCTTGCTTTTCCATGTGACTATGTTTCCGCCTACAAACGTGCAAAAGCCGGTTGTCGATCTCCTATCGAAACTTCCATCCCAGTCTGCATCGGAGTAGCCACATAGCATTAGTACCATTTTTCCTCATCCAAATTCCCTTTCCGGGAGAACCTTTTAGATACCTTAATATTCGATTAATGGCATTTAAATGAGGTGTTCTAGGTGCATGCATAAATTTACTAATTTGGCTTATGGCAAAAGATAAATCCGGTCTCGTAACGGTTAGGTAAATTAATTTACCAACAAGTCTTTGAAAATGGCTTATGTCTTTTAATGGTTCACCTTTTTCATTATCAAGTTTCTCATTTATTTCTATTGGGGTTTTGGCCGGCTTACATCCTAATTTACCGGTCTCCTTAAGCAAATCTAAGATATATTTTCTTTGGCATATAAATAGCCCTTTTGAAGAGTGAGCAATTTCTATCCCAAGAAAATATTTTAATATACCTAAATCTTTAATGTCAAATTTGTGTTTCAAGTCGTTTTTGACATTATCAATTTCAATTTGGTTGTTACCGGTTATGATTATGTCATCGACATAAACTAATACCGCGGTGGTACCATTGGTATTATGCCTAACAAACAACGATGGATCGGCTCCACCTTTTTTAAAATTACAAGATAATAAAAATTGAGAAAGTTTGCCATACCATGCTCTTGGAGATTGTTTTAATCCATAAATGGATTTTTTTAACCTACACACAAGGTTAGAAATATTCTCTTTTTTGTGGCCGGGGGGTAATGACATGTAAACTTCTTCTTCAAGATTTCCTTGAAGAAAAGCATTTTTTACATCCATTTGATGCAAGGTCCAATTATTATTTACCGCTATGAAAAAAAGTATCCTAACGATATTCATTTTGGCCACCGGTGCAAAGGTTTCATGGTAATCTATACCATAAGTTTGGGTATATCCTTTAGCCACCAATCTAGCTTTATATCGTTCTATGGTACCATCGCTATTGTATTTAATTTTGTATACCCATTTACAACCAACCGATTTTTTCTTCTTTGGTAATTCACACAAATCCCAAGTTTGATTTTTTTCTAAGGCACGGAGTTCTTCTTCCATTGCCTTACACCATTTTGGATCATTTTTTGCTACCTCATAATTAGTTGGTTCCTCAATTTTGGATAAAGAATTTAAGAAGGCATAATGTTCATGAGATACATTATCATAAGAAATGTAATCTTGAATTGGATATTGTACCGAATAAGTGACAAAATCTTTTAATTTCGTGGAAGGTTGAGGTTGTCGACTTGATCTTCTCAATGGCATCTCTTGCTCTTGAGTTTCGTCATCTTCCTCAATGTGTTCTTCTTGTACGGTTTCCTCGAGTTCTTCATTTCGACTTTCTTCACTTTGTAGGATTTCTTCATTTTCTTATTGTGATCCTTCACCTACAATATTTTTTTATTCTCTTCGAAACTCACTTGTTTCGATATTAGTAACACAAGGATATATAAAGTCATTTGGAAGAATTTTTTCAACATTATTTTCAATGCAATTTTCATAAAAAGATTCATTTTCAAAAAAGCTAACGTCTCTAGAAATGTAAAATTTTTTATTTTTAGGGTCATAACACTTATATCCTTTTTTTTCGGAAGAGTACCCAATAAAAATAGTTTTGATTGAGGTAAAATCAAGTTTGTCAATTTTTTTATTGTGCACAAAACATTTGCATCCAAAAACTCTTAATTGACTAATATCTAATTTTCTACCATAAAGAATTTCTAAAGGGCTTTTAAAATCCAATATGGCACTTGGCAACCTATTTATCAAATAGGTTGCGGTTAAAACGGCATCCGACCAAAAATTATTTGGAACATTATTTTGAAATAAAAGTGATCTAGTAACTTCTAAAAGATGACGATTTTTTCTTTCGGAAACACCGTTTTGTTGAGGGGTGTAAATACAAGTAGTTTGATGCAAAATACCTTTTTGTTTAAGAAAATTAGAAAAAGTTTGGTTAACATATTCGGTACCGTTGTCCGTTCTCAAAATCTTAACTTTTTTCTCAAATTGATTTTCAATAAAATTCACAAAGGTTTGAAAATGCAAGAAAACCTCACTTTTATTTTTCATCAAATACAACCAAGTGGTTTTTGAAAAATCATCAATAAAAATAACGAAATATCTAAAATCATTATAAGAAGTAACAGGAGCAGGACCCCAAACATCGGAATGAATAAGTTCAAAAAAATCATTACTTTTAGAATTTGAGATAGGAAAAGGAGGTCTAGTGTGTTTTGCAAGTTTGCAAATTTCACAATTTCTACAATCTAAATTAGAGAAATTAAATACTTTGTTTAAAATTCTATCGGAAGGATGCCCAACACGCTTGTGCCAAAGTTTACTCAAATCTTCATCTTTATTAGCTTTGAAAGCAAATCTATTGCCATTTAAAAAATAAAGTCCGTTTTCAAAAAAACCTTCACCAATTTTTTCTTTTGAAAGTAAATCTTGAAAAATAACATTTTTTTCTTTAAAAATTATTTCGCAATTCAAATCTCTAGAAAGTTTGCTAATAGATTACAAATTAACGGAACAATTTTCAACAAAAAATACATCTTGTAAAAAAATTTTCGATAAAATCCTAATCATACCCCAACCTTTAATTTTGATTTTTTCATTATTTGCTACGGTAAAATATTGGTCACCACTAATTGGACGGTAATTTTTCAATAGATTTTGACTTCCCGTCATATGGTCGGTAGCACCGGAATCAAGTATCCATTTTGTACAATTTTGAGTACGAGTTTTTGTTGAATTACCGATGGCTAAGCATCTATTTTCTCTTTGAAAAATATGGTCATTATCAATTAATGCAATTGGGCTTTTAAATTGATCCAAACCATTCGGCCTGTTAATGAAATTAAAATTCAAAGAATTAGATAAACCTTGGCCTATCTGGCCCAGTAGCGAGGATAAGAGGTGCTCGATTTGGTTGAGACGATCTGAGTAGCTTCGACTCGATCCAGTCGCACTCGATCGTTCCTCGCTGCTGTCTCTCACAGAAGTCGCAACACCTCTCGTCTCCTCTGGAATTTTAACTCCAGCTTCCCTCCTCGCCGCCTCAGATGGGTTTCGACTTTTCTCCCCCTCTGGCCGAGGCCTATCGGCTTTAAGGTGACGAGCAGTGAGGGCTTGAAAGTCTGGCTTCGAGGTCGAGTCTGAAGGTCCCACAGCAACACCTCTCGTCTCCTCTTGCCTGACTTTGGCTATGGCTCCATCAAGGTAAGTCTCTTGTGCAGCTTCCTCGATTCGGAGTTTTTTCTGGCAAATGGATTTTGGATCAGATTTGTTGCTGACATTCATGGCTACTACTTGAGCCCATGATAATTTTTTTCTCATAACAGATTTAATTTCTTCTGCCATTGGACTGAGATATTTTTAGAGATTTGAAAGGATTTGGTTTTGATTGTTTTCAGAGTTGTTGCGGAAGTTTTGTGGTTCAGAATCGCTTTGATACCATGATAATTTTATAAAACAGAAGCTTAACAAGAGTATTGTTGGTTTATTGAATTTCATTCTTATATTTTTACAGAGGTGTTACACGCCTTTTATAGGCAAAGGCTAACGGTAAAGAAAATTAGCCGTTATAGTCTCTAACGTAATTATGTACGGTAACAATATTTTTATAATTTACAATTCTACCCTCAATTTATTTTTTATTCTCAACAAAAACCCGTGAACCAAAATTCAAAATCATCTATGGTTACTATTTGCACATATTTTTCTTCAGCCTTATTCAGATTCTCATTTGGTGTTATCTTCTTGACCTTTCCAAGAGGAATTGACACCTTGTATGGAAATTTGGCAACTTCTCCTTTAAAAGTACTCAGTTTCAAGGATTTGTTGCTATGAAATGCCAATCTTTCAGAAGTAATGAAAAGTCTTCCCCTTGTGGGACCAGTAGTTGTAAAGAGAGAACACTGATAAGCTTCTAATAAACTCTCCTCCATACTGAGCTCAAAAGATTTCCTAAGAAATCTTTCTTCCCTGGCAGCATGAAACATTTTTTTGCTCTGGCTCAGCGTCTTCTTTATAGTTTCCGATACATTTCTAATGGTCACTATCACTGCAAGAACAAAAACACAATGATTAATTTATAATAATATGAAGCATATATTAACATTTCTCTATATATTTCAGAGATCATATTTGAGAATTCCAATGCGGGGAAAAAAGAACTTGAAATGGTGGTAAGATTTACCTTTCCCATGAGAGAGACTATCTGATTCTTTTCTGAATTTCTTCATCCAATTAGTACTTGAATGTTTGCCTGATTTGATTGAATCAGCAGGCTCACAATCTGAAGGAGATGCACTTGGCAACTCTTCTTCTGCATAAGTCTTAGAAGAGCCGAGCATCCCAATTATTTGGCAATGGCAGAAGTTCTTCATGTTGATTGCTTTTCAATGTGCCGGTTTTTTCCCTCTTTTATCCAACTATGAGTTTTTCAATCTTGTCAAATAGAGATTGTATTTGGCTAGATGTCGGAAATGATATGCTTGGGGTCCTTTTATAGATGAGCAAGAAAACAGAGGCGAAGAGCTTTTGAAGTTCCAATGGAATATTGAAGTGCTGTTACAGTCAGCATTGCCTCATTAGAACTAATGTAGGAATTTGGATATACTTTCTGGAGAGAAAGTTGATCCAACCATAAATCAATATTCATAGACGGCTCAAAGGATTAGATTGTGATGATTGGTTAGTAAAGCTTGCATGGAGTATTTATTTCACATAGGTGACCAAAGTTCGGCACAGAGAAAACCCATGTGCCAGTGGGGCATGTTAGGTTCATGGCTGATGCATAATTATACCAAACTGATGTGTAAAACCACTTTTCACAAGATTTCATTTATCTACTTCTCTTTTTTTGTGTCTATTGAGCAATGAATCTCCAGTGGTGCACATGCAGCGCCTTATCAGCCGGGTCCCTTTTTTGCTTGATTACGAGTTTACAACATGGCTATGACTTGGTAACGCATTTGAACTAAAAGAGATGGACAACTCTTGGTTTCTAAATTCTAACTGCTACCCTTCTTTTCCTCATTAAAAAAATATATAATGTTCAAAAAGAAGAGAGTCAACAAAACTTGATATATTACAATGAAACCTAACAGTATCTTGTTGTTTCTAACTGCAGCTAGCATAAAATACAAATTCTTTCTAATAGATTCAGTTGATCACTTCCCCTATAGGGGCCGTTTGGATCGTCCAAGGATTTTGGAGAATTTCATCTTCCTATCATAAATTTATTATAAACAATCCAAACTCTTCACAAAATTACACACTTCCCAATAAATTTATTCCTAGAAATTGCAACTTCCCCAAATTCCCCAACTTCCTAAGCGATCCAAACGGCCCCATAGAGATTTCCAGATAGAGTCCTGCAATAGAATGGTAGTTATAGCCAGTGTTTTTAAAACTGTACCAGCACACCTACCTGCCAGGTGGCTGAAATATGGTATTTTCCGAAATTATCCGGTATTTTCTCTCACAAATACTGGATACCGTCATTTTTATCACTGTTCCAGTTTCTGGTATTACCGAAATTTTATGGTATCCAATACGGTTTTCAAGACACTAGTTATAGCATAAAACATAAGTTATTTGTTTTATTTCCATATATAAGCCAAAACTTGAAAATCATTATCTAAAAAAAAATCTTGGGGCTTTAAATATGAATTATGAGTGAACTTTCTTGGAGGTCACTAATTGAACTTAAATAAAATTCATAACATAATTGAAGTTTGAAGAAATATTGAGGACTTTAACACCATTTATTATGAAAGATTGCTATGCATATATATAGTATTTAAAACCGCATTTTCTAAACTAAAAAGCGATAATCTGAATTAAGCCAGTAAGATGTCTCCTAACGGACCGATATGTTTACAATTAAGTTATTCGTATCATCAACTATACTCATTTTCCATTTCGTTTCGGCCAAATAATCCTCTGCCGATACATCTCATAATCACAAAAACATACTTGAAGACAATGTTTTCAATATCCTATGGAAACTCACACCGACTATGCCAATTTCAAATATTCCCATGTTTTTCGGTATTTTTTCAGATTTTTCCCATTTATTACCTGAAGGCTGAAGCCCTCGTACCAGCCAGCTTTCCAGTTTCTAATTCTATGTGGTATACTTGTCGGAATGGCACGGTATTTAAAAAGCTGCTTAAAAATGTATTTTCTTTACGGTGGAAACTATTAGTACCAATTTTTCTTTTAAAAAAAAATGTTAGTACTTCTTGTTTTTGGTCCTAAATTGTTAGATACCTCATACCTCTTCAATAAGTATTAAGATTTTCTTTTTTTTTATCTAGGCATATTTTCTTGTGGCGTTATTAATATTTCAGTCAAAAATGCCAAAATGTGCTATAAGGTGACCAAAATATCCAAAAATTCTAAATAAAACAAAAAGGCATCACCAGGTGAAAAAGTGAACAGAAGTTAAAAGATGAAAACTATTGAACAGATAAAATATTAGTGCAGAATGAGAAAAAATACAAAATATGTAAGAATTACTATCAGCTTATTTTAGTATTAACTTTTACAAAGTTATTTTTTTTCTTCCTCTTTGTGGTGATTGGTGAATATAGTTACATTTTTTCATGAAAGGAGCTGGGACATTGCATTGTTCTGATCCACGTTCTTAGGGTGCGTTTGGATCGTTGGAAGAAAGAAGAAGAAGAAGGAAGAAGAAAAAAAAAATTATAAACAATCCAAACTCTTCACAAAATTACACACTTCCCAATACTTCTTCCCACTTCTTCCCTTCTTCCCTTCTTCCCACACCTATCCAAACGAAGCCTTAAGGAGTGATCTACTAATCAAACCCGAGATACTTAATTGAGAGATTTGACTCGACGGACTATTAGTATGCTCTCTTAAGATATTTAGATAATTAATTTATCTTAAAAAATAACTCACAGATATCAAGATTAGTTTGCAATTTAATTGTGTCTCAAGCATGAATAAATTGTTCATTATTCAAACGAAAAATAACTTTTTTGTTGCTGGTGAGCTAAAATAGTAAATTTTACCGACCATCTATTCTATCTATTATAAATTTTGCAATTCTATTACAACCAGTGAGTCGTAACAACTGACTAGCCTACTGACATATTGTGATATCATATACATGGGCTGTAATGGATATAATATGGGCTTATAGCCCATAAGATACAACAACCTATTGTGATCGGAGTAGGGCTGAAAACGGTAGCCGTTTCAATCGTTATTTCGTTTCGTTTCGTCCAGAATGGAACGGTAACGGATAAGGATTTCAGTTTCGTTTAAGGAACGGAACAACTAACGCAAATAGAAATATTGTTTCGTCTCAGAACGGAACGATTGGTGAAATTGGTACGTTTCGTGGTCGTTTATTTCGCGCATTTCGTTTAAAATTTTTTTCATGGTTTTATTATTAGATTGTAGAGGACCTCAGCGGAGAGATCGAGGGAGAAACGAGTAAAATTAGATTTCTGCAGCGTCGCTCCGTCATTTCTTTGTCGAACACAGTCACATCTATCTCTCTCGCCTCTGCACCACCCAGTACAGTCGCCGTCGAGAGCGAGAGGTGATGATAGTGCCTCCTCTCCCTTTCTCGCGTGATCTAACCTGTCATTTCTCTATCTCTGTTTCATACAAAATGCAGAATAGTTTATTGTCTTGCATCTTAATAAAAATGCAAGATAGTTAGGTAGTCAAAGACGGTTATAACCGTTTTGATCGTTCCCATCAACGAAATGATCAACGCAACATGTGTTAAACGGATGCAACAATCAATGCAAGAAGTATAAAAATTTCGTGCATCAATGCAACAGTTAAAGAAAATGACCACTTTCGTGGTCGTTTTCCACGTTATGCACCCCTGGATCGGAGTACATGATCAATTCATTATTCATCATTTAAGGCCGGGCTGGTGGGATAATCTTATCTGACCGAAAAAATTATAATTAACGTTACTGTTCACCCGAATTTCGATAATAACAGTTAAAAATTTGAAATTTTAAAAATAACGTCGTTGGATCGTCATCCAGATTGACAAAATCGCAAAATCCTTGGATCGTCATTCCAATTGACGATCAAAATGTTTAGTAATTTTTTTCTTAATGAGAGTACTTATAGGTGGCCACATGCCACCGGCTCAAGCATTCAATTCAATATACTTGAAAGGTTTTTTCAATATTTTATTGTTTATGTATCTTGTATTTTAATGTGCTTGAGAACCGCAAATTTGTACACATGAGTACATCAATCTGTTATTCTATATGTAAATCAATTTTTGCTAAAATAAACAATCTATTTATTTATTTATAATTTTCATTAGAATAATTCACTTATTACATGTTATAATGACAAATATTTTAAGAATAGATTATAAGATAATATGTTTATTTATTCTGATAATAAGAAAAGTATAAAAGTGAACTAGTAATTCAGTCCCCGTTACTAATATTAATTACTAAAAAACAACTTTATTCTAAAATTTCAAGCCTTAAGTGAGTTTTCAAAAGAGAATAGGATGAAATTTATATTTGTGATTTTTTTAATTGTATCATTTTTTTTTTGGAAACAAGTGGGGGGCGCCCACCACTCTTCTAAAAGAAGAGTATCCAAAGCTTTTTGCAAAACAAAAACGTACAAATCTTTAATTGTATCATAGTTGTGTTTGTTTAAATATATTCTATTTTTAAGTATAAATTGTACAAAAAATTTATATAACTATTACTATTCTTTTATTAGTGCAAGCATCGAACTGTATAAAATATCTTAGATAATTTTGATAATTTGATAAGATAATGTTTATAAGGTTATGATTTATTATTGTATTATGTAGTGTTGATATCGTAAGCTGATCTTGTGTATAGATGCACTTTTTGAATTTGATAAATTACATTTATATATTTTTAAAATATTGACTTCAAGAGAGTACATTTGACATTGATTTTATTTTTAATTGCAGATTCATATGAACTATCTCTCAATAATATAGCATCGTTTTCAATTTTTATCCAAACTAACAATTTCATTTTTTTTTTAGTGATTTCTCCACTTACATAAACATCTTGTCATTGAAATCAAGTAAGAGAAGTTTAGTCCAATCAACACCATGTGCAAATTTAATTTTAAAATTAATTAAGTCGTTGGTATTAAATTCAGCGGGAAAATTCCCCCCACTCATTTCATGAAATGTCTGCCAAATTATTTCAGCGGCAAACAAAATTTTAGAGACCATATTAAATATTTATGTGCATTTTTATACCATGTTTCGTACAAAAAAATAAACCATATTGAATAATACAACTCTTCGTTAAAAATTTTGCTAGAATAAAATCTTATATTTACTACTATGTAAATCATTTCGTGATAGCATATCTATTATTAGAATAAAAAGATGTTCAATTCAAAAAGTGATTTAAAAAATTGCAAGTTTTGTGCTTTGCAAATCTATCTAATATGTTAAAGTGGTTTGTCAAATTTATCTTTATAAGAAATTTTATTTTTGTGCAATATGTTTTTACAAAATCATGAAATTCAAATTTAATTTAGTACATTACGAATTAATTATTAAGTCTTCTTAAATATTTTTTAATTTATGAAATATTTATTTATTATGGCGATTCGGTCAATTTATTTATGAAATATTACACATTTACACGTTCAATTTATCTGGCCTGATTATGGCGATTCTCAACAGACTAGACAAGTTTCTTTGTATATTATATATTGTGGATGATATACTATTTATTATAATTATAGGAAGAGATTTTAGATTATATTGCGTTTGTTTGTAGTGATGGACTTCTTTGGGGAACTGAGACGAAAAGGTCTCTCTGCCCATTATAAACTATTTTCTTTGCATATGTTTGATCGTCAATTGGCCAATTATGTACTATTTTTTTTACATATGTTTGATCGTCAATTGGAATGACCATCCAACTTTGGATCGTTATCCCAAATGTCGATCCAAGTTTGGATCGTCATTCCGGATGACGATCCAAAGATTTTGCGATTTCGTCCATCCGGATGACGATCCAGCGACGTTATTTTTAAAATTTCGAATTTTTAACTGTTATTATCGAAATTCGAATGAACAATAACGTTAGTTATAATTTTTTCGCTTATCCGATATGTTAAGCGGCAGTGGCATGTATTTTTCCTTGAAGATTGACCGACATGCCTCGTCATATTCCTGGATAAGTCGCAAGAATCCGATCGACTTTTGTTGGCATGCAACCATTTCGGCTTCACTCATTTAAGTGCTTCGTTGAAGAGATCGAACCATACCATGGTATTCTTTCGTCATTCCTTGTGGTTTCCTATTTTTCATTCCAGCCTTGCGTTAAGATATTGCGGTTTTGCCTCATAAGAAGGAATATTTTTCAGACAATCATCGATGAATTTACCACCTATATGTTCATAAATCATAATATATTTTTTATGTTGGGTCCCTCCTCATTGTAGCTATTTTTCTCTTTATGTTTATATCCCTTTGTAATTTTCTTACTTTGTAAGGGTTAATTTGTAAATTGTAAAACCCAAGTGATTAATAAAGGGAATATGAGAAAAATAGGCTGTAACTTTCGCCCACCAAAAATTGCTTTTCTCTCTGTGTCCCGTGCGTGAGTCCCCTGGGTGCGAAAACTAGAAATTCCATTTCTCTCTCTCTTTGATCTCTCTCTCTGTACCGATCGGTACCGCTCTCTCTCCTCTCTAATCCCAACAACTGGTATCAGAGCGCGAGGTTCGTCGCCGCTAAGTCGCTGTTGCGGAAACCCTAGCCGTCGAGTCACCGCCGTCAAACCCTAGCCGCTGTCGAGCCGCAGCCGTTGATCACCTCCGTTTCCGACCTCGATCGGGTTGTTGCCGTCGAGTCGCGAGTGGCCGTTACTCCGCCGTATTGAGGTGAGGTTCTCTTTGACCGGTGTATTGCATTTGGGATTTAGGTTTGTGTCTAAAATGGAAGAGAGTAATAGTGGTACCATGGTTAAGCTTACATCTTCCAATTACTCCATTTGGAAGTCTCGTATGGAAGATTTGTTGTATTGCAAGGATGCATATGAACCCCTTTCGGGTACCAAACCCGCTAATACCACCGATGATGTTTGGAAAGTGTCTAATAGGAAGACAATAGCCATAATTAGACAATGGGTTGATGATTCCGTCTATCACCATATCTCATCCGAAACCGATACCAAGGTGTTGTGGAAAAAGCGTGAAAGCTTGTATGAGCGCAAGACCGCTCAAAATAAGGCCTTCTATATTAGGAAGTTGGTAAACATGAAATACCAAGAAGGTTCCTCGGTGTCGGATCATTTGAGTCGGTTCCAAGATTGTGTGAACCGTTTATCTACCATGAAAATGGCGTTGGATGAGGAGTTGCAAGCATTGATTTTGTTGAGTTCCTTACCCGATAGTTGGGAGACTTTAGTGGTGTCATTGAGTAATTCGGCACCCGATGGTGTTGTGACCCTAGCCATGGTTAAAGATAGCATGCTCAATGAGGAGTTGAGGCGTAAGGATTTAGGGATCACTAGTGAGTCTTCGGCTCTTGTCACCGAAAATCGTAGAAGGAGTACTCAAAGGAATGCTCATGGTGATGATGATAGGGATAAGTCAAAGGGGAGGTCCAAGTCAAGAAAGGGGATTACATGCTATTATTGCAAAAAGCCCGGCCACAAGAGAAGTGAATGCCGGAAGTTGAAAGCCAAGAATGATGGCTCCAAAAGAGATCAATCTAGGGGAAGAAGAGAAGATGATGAGAAAGAAAGTACCACCGCAATTGTTACAAATGATGAAGTGTTCATAGCTTGCGATGAGGATTTTGTGAACCTTACTAGTCAAGACTCCACTTGGGTGGTTGATTCCGCCGCCTCATTCCATGTCACATCTAGACGTGACTTGTTCACTTCCTACAAGGAAGGTGATTTTGGTGTTGTTAGAATGAGGAATGATGGAGTTTGCAAAATCTTTGGCATTGGAGATGTTTGTGTGGAGACTAGTTTAGGATGCAAGCTTACTCTCAAGAATGTTCGGCATGTGCCGGATATGAGGCTTCATTTAATTTCGGTGGGTGCCCTTGATGATGAGGGGTATCAAAGTTGCTTCCTTGGTGGGAAGTGGAAGTTGTTGAAGGGTCATTTGGTTGTTGCTCGAGGAACCAAATCTGGTTCGCTCTATGTTACTCAAGTAAAGGTGTGTGGTGAGGTGAATGTCGCCGAGTGTAACTCAACCGATTTGTGGCATTTGAGGTTGGGTCACATGAGTGAGAAGGGCATTGAGATTCTTTCTAAAAGGAAGTATGTGCCTATTGATGGTACTTCACTTACCTCATGCACACATTGTTTGGCGGGCAAACAACATCGTGTAGCCTTTAAAAGAAATCCAACAAGTAAGAGGCCGGGTGTGCTTGATTTAGTTCACACCGATCTTTGTTCTATGGGAGATAGAACTCTTGGCGGCGCTCTTTACTTTGTTACCTTTGTGGATGATCATTCAAGAAAGTTGTGGGCATATTCTTTAAAGACGAAGGATCAAGTGTTGGAAGTGTTCAAGCAATGGGTTATGGAGGTTGAAAGAGAGACCGGTCGGAAGTTGAAGTGCATCCGATCGGATAATGGAGGAGAATACCGTGGTCCGTTTGAGTTGTTTTGCAAGACCAATGGTATTAAACTTGAGAAGACCGTGCCCAAAACTCCACAACAAAATGGTGTGGCCGAGAGGATGAATCACACCATTTGTGAGAGAATTCGTTGTATGCTCTCTCATTCCAAGCTTTCCAAAGGCTTTTGGGGTGAAGCTTTGAACACCGCGGTTCATTTGATCAACCGCTCTCCTTCGCATGCATTGGATGGTGACATACCCGAGAGGGTTTGGAAAGGTAAAGATATCTCTTATGACCATCTAAGAGTGTTTGGTTGTAGGGTTTTTGTGCATATACCCAAGGATGAAAGGTCAAAGCTTGATAGCAAGACTAAGGAGTGTGTTTTCTTGGGGTATGGAAATGGTGAGTTTGGATATAGGTTGTGGGATCCGATTGAAAAGAAGTTAGTGAGAAGTCGAGATGTGGTGTTCTTTGAACAAGAAACCATTACAAATTTGAGCAACCTCGACAAGGCCAAAACCGCTTCAAGTAGCCACGTTGACCTAACTCCTATTTCAAGAAACGACCTAAGAACCGAAACCAATCACCCAAATCCTAGCCAATCAACCGAAACCAATGTCCCACAAAATGAAGAGAATAATTCTCAAACCGAAACCTCTTCAAGTGATAGTTCTCAAGTGCAAGAACTAAGGAGGTCAAGTCGGGAAAGACGGGCTAATACAAGGTACTCTTCTAATGAGTTTGTGTTACTTGTAGATGGTGGTGAGCCCGAATGTTATGAAGAAGCCATGTTGTCGGAGCACAAAAATAAGTGGTTGGAAGCCATGCAAGATGAGATGAAATCCTTACATGAGAACAACACTTTTGAATTGGTGAAGTTGCCAAAAGGCAAGAAAGTGCTCAAGAACAAATGGGTGTATCGTGTGAAATCCGAGGGTCAAGAGGCAAAGCCAAGATATAAAGCTCGGCTAGTTGTGAAAGGATTTGACCAAAAAAAGGGAATTGATTTTGAAGAAATCTTTTCGCCGGTGGTCAAGATGTCCTCAATTAGAGTTGTTCTCGGTTTGGCCGCTAGTTTGAATTTGAAAATTGAGCAACTAGATGTCAAAACCGCATTCCTCCATGGCGATTTGGAGGAGGAGCTCTACATGAAACAACCGGAAGGGTTTGTTACAAAAGGGCAAGAGCACTTGGTTTGCAAATTGAGGAGGAGCCTCTATGGTTTGAAACAAGCACCTCGGAATTGGTATAAAAGGTTTGAATCTTTTATGTGTGACAACAACTTTGAGAGAACCATCTCGGATAATTTGAATCTTTTAATGGTGATTTCATCATTCTCTTGCTCTATGTTGACGACATGTTGGTCGTTGGAAGTGATCTAGAAAAGATCAAAGAGTTGAAAGAGAGTCTTGGAAAAGAATTTGCCATGAAAGACTTGGGTTCGGCAAAGCAAATTCTTGGCATGAAAATCACTAGAGATCGTGGAGAACACAAGCTTTGGTTGTCACAAGAGAAGTACATTGAGAAGGTACTTGAAAGATTCAACATGAGCAAGTGTAAACCGGTTTCCTCTCCTCTTGCTATCTATTTTAGGTTGTCACGTAATGGTTGTCCTAAGAGTGGCAAGGAGAAGGAGGAGATGAGAGATGTACCATATGCATCGGTTGTTGGTTCTTTGATGTATGCTATGGTGTGCACAAGACCGGATATTGCTCAAGCGGTTGGTGTGGTAAGTCGTTTTCTTTCTAACCCCGGCAAAGAGCATTGGAATGCCGTCAAGTGGATACTTCGGTATTTGAGGGGTACAACCAACCGTTGTCTTTGTTTTGGTGGCAAGAACCCAACTTTAGTGGCATATACGGATGCCGATTGGGCCGGTGACATAGACTCGAGGAAGTCTACATCCGGTTATTTGGTGTGTTTTGGAAATGGAGCCGTGTCATGGCAATCTAAGTTGCAAAAGTGTATTGCACTTTCTACTACCGAAGCCGAGTACATAGCCATTACGGAGGCATGCAAGGAGCTAATTTGGTTGAAGAAGTTCTTGCATGAGCTAGGCGTTCGGCAAGAGAGGTATGTGTTGTTTTGTGATAGCCAAAGTGCAATTCATTTGAGCAAGAATCCGACATTTCACTCTAAGTCCAAGCATATAGATTTGAGGTATCATTGGATCCGCGATGTGCTTGAGAAGAAGAAGTTGGTGTTGGAGAAAATCCACACTAGTGAGAATAGGTCGGATATGTTGACGAAGCCGGTACCGTCTTTAAAACTTGAAGCTTGTTGTGAAAAGGCGGGTTTGGTAGAAGGATGCGCTCCATGAGTCGGGAGGAGGAGTTTGTTGGGTCCCTCCTCATTGTAGCTATTTTTCTCTTTATGTTTATATCCCTTTGTAATTTTCTTACTTTGTAAGGGTTAATTTGTAAATTGTAAAATCCAAGTGATTAATAAAGGGAATATGAGAAAAATGGGCTGTAACTTTCGCCCACCAAAAATTGCTTTTCTCTCTGTGTCCCGTGCGTGAGTCCCCTGGGTGCGAAAACTAGAAATTTCATTTCTCTCTCTCTTTGATCTCTCTCTCTCTATACCGATCGGTACCGCTCTCTCTCCTCTCTAATCCCAACATTTTATTTATCACATACTCAGTTATTGCGAAAAATTTGTAAAATAAAAAAATAAAAAGGTTCCCTTTGTTAAATACTTGAAATTAGTCGTGACAATTTTCGGACAAAACTATCAATTTTTCTTGAGGGAGGAAAATTTCTGAAGTTGATGGAAAAACCACGACTTTCTCCTTACTTTGAGCTATTTTCATCGCTTACCGTGATTTCCGATTGACCTGCCGAACACCATCTAAACAATTCAAACCATTCTACCAAAATCCATGAAGCGAATTGGACCATATATAGTGGATCCTTTTAGGAACAGAGATTAAAAAAAATGATTTTCTTAATTAAACCAAAAAGGACCGGCAGAGGGGATATATCTCTCCGTAATCCCGTATTAATTAATTCATTCATTGGGTTTGATATATTTGGGGAATACACAAAGGAAATGTACAATTAATTCTAGTCTTTCTAGATTGAAGTTCCAATTAATGCACTTTCTCTTAACTAAGCGTTTTAGATTTGCTAGCCGGCGAGGATTCGATCCTCTTTTTGTTTCAAAAAAATAAAAATAAAAAGATTTGCTAGCCTAGCCAAATATCCCACAAAAATAAAATAAAAATGATTTGCTGGCCAAATCGGAACATTTCCATGAAGTAAAGAACATTAACACCAAAGTACAAGTTACTGACATGTGACATCTGCCAAATCCCAAATGTGAAACCTACCCATACCCAATTAATTGTAAGCAGCATCCAGTGATGGCCAGTTGACTTCTTCAAAAATCAACATATTCGTTTCAAAGTTTCAAACCTTCCACAGTTCCACTGCCCCACAGATAGGGCTGTCAATATATCGCCGTTTCGAACGTTTTCGTTTCGTTCCGTCTGAAATGGAACAGAAGTGGAAGGAAAAGTAGTTTCATTTTCAGAAACGGAATGGAAATGGAACGTTGAAATGAGAAATTTCAATGTAAAATGAATGTGGAAGTGAAATTTCCGTTCCGTTTAACGAAATGGAACGAAAATGAAATGGTTTTCTGTTTCGTATTTTGAAGTGGAATGGAAACGGAATGATGGATTTCCGTTCCATCTCACACGTTTGACAGCCCTGCCCACAGACCCAGAGACCAGAGTCCCAGTTTTACGTCAGTCAAACCATAAAGTTCTTTATATACCCATCAAGACTACACATAACACATCCCTTCACCAAAACCAAAACTAGCACTAAGTGCCGGAGGAAACTAGCCATAGACAATGAAGTTCCATCTCTTATCCATTTCTCTTCTTGTAATCCCTCTATTTCTCTCTCTCACCTCAAATGCTGCCGCATCAGACTTGGTGTATGACACCGATGGCCATCCTTTACACCCAGGGAAACAATATTACATCCTTCCAGTAATCCGTGGTCATGGCGGCGGCCTTACCATGATGCCTCATCACAATCACCTATGCCCTCTCTATGTAGCTCAAGAGAACATGGAGGTCAAAAGTGGTCTCCCCTTGATCTTTCGTCCAGCAAATCCGAAAGACAAGGTCGTTCGCCTCTCCACCGACATTAACATAGAGTTTGCAGCTGTCACAACATGTGTGATGACAACTGCATGGCGACTTGGAGATGTTGAAGCTCCTACCAATAAGCGATATGTAATTACTGGAGGATTTATTGGGAATCCAGGGCAGGAGACGGTGAGTAATTGGTTCAAGATAGAAAAATTGGGAAACAAAGACTACAAGCTTGTATTCTGTCCGAGCGTGTGCAAGACTTGTAAAGTGCTGTGTGGGGATGTGGAAGTGTTGAGTGAGGGTGGGAAGAGGTTGTTAGGCTTGGGTGGTGAATCTTTCCCAGTTATGTTCAAGAAAAAGGATTAGTAATTGCTGCTTTAGTACTCTTTTTTTAAGTTTTGTGTGAAGAACAATAACATGTGCTAGTGGACATAATTTTTGCAATTGCTGTTTTAGTACTCTTTTAAGTTTTGTGTGAAAACCTTCAAAAAAAAATTTTGTGTGAAGAATAATTAATAACGTGCTAGTGGAGATAATTTTTGCACAATGAATAATTGAAAAAACAGAGACGCTCTGTTTTAATTTATTTCGATAAATTGTTAATTACGCTTGTGACTATTTAAAAGTTGTGGAGTTCTTGGTCAAATGTTAATAATTTATAATCAATCACTATATTAAACAAATAAAATACCTACAATTGGAATACTTAATTATAGTGATTGATTTTAATTTTTAAACATCAATCACTAATTTTCCTTTGGTAGTTTAAATTTAAAAATTATTAGTAAGCTACAATATATAAGCTTAAGCTCGCAAAGGAGCTTATGTAGTTGATATAAAACATTGTCGAATAGGTTTTACTCGGAAAATTTTTAACAAAAGACAAATTTTCCCTTAACAATTTTAAATAGAACAAAACAGGTCTACTAGGAAACTGTTAATTGAATTCTACTTGACGAGTCAGATATCTACAGTATTTACAAATTTTAATATTTTGAATTGATTTCATTAGATAGAGTCAATAATGGAGATGATTGCATTATGTTTTTGTGTTGAAATTTTTTGAATAAATATTACTTAGTATATATGATTCAATGCATGATCATGACTTGGTTTGAAAATTTTGATTTTAATTTAAATTTTCCTATAATATTTTTTTATCACGGGACGAAACAGTACCGGTGATTTAAAGGTCTTCAAATTTTTAAATTTTAAGCTTTTAATTTTAATAAATTTCAACATTAATTTTATATAAAAAGAAATAAAAAACTTATTAAATATAAATGTTTGAAAATTTATTATATCATTATATAATATTAACAAATCCTTATCCTTGCCTTACGCGATCAAAGAACCGTCAACAGTCATAAGTTCGCACTTTTTATTTAAAAACAAGATACATCAGTATCAGTATTATAATAGTAGTTGTTTTGGTAATGTGCAGCCCGGCACGGCAAATCTTTGTTTACTTGTGCATTGAATTTTTCATCGATTTTTGAAATGGCAACTCTGTAGCTAATTGTGTGTCAACTCTTATATTCATATATTTGACCCGGCTCACCGGTTGTGTTTAATTGCCAGCCCAGCTCAATTTTCCCTTTCCACACATCCGTTCCGTGATTCCGTCCCCTATCAAATTTCTTCTCATTCTCTTTGGTGAGGGTCCAAGCCTCTATTTCGTCAATCTGGTCTCACCTCCTCCCTCCGTTCGTCCTTCTCTTCTCCGAAAAGTGGATTTGTGAGCACAACAAATACCAAGAAAGTCAGAATGTTTTTTCATCATCCCTCTCCATCCTTATTCTTCAAGGTCGTAGAGGAGATGTGAGAAGCTGAGTTAGTTTTCAATTTGCTGCAATGAATTTCCCCCTTGTATCTAATCGATTCTTCTTGCGTTTATTTTCCATAAGAACCAAGTGTATTGATCAATTGATGATTAAGACTTTAAGATAGCTTGATTTTTCAGCAACTAAATTAAGGTGAGATTGAAGCTTTTCAGGAGGCAAGTTATTGATATTTAGCAATTTTTAGCCTTTTATTGAGATTAAACCACTGTTCAGCTTGATTAAGATAGCTTGATTTAACTTTTCGATTTGAGTAAGTTTAAGGCTATATGCACACGTCTCTTGGTTTTCATTGTTGAGTTGAGAGCCAAGTCAGATTTCTTTTTTAATCACATTATTTGGGTTTCTTAATAATTTTTATTTTCTTAGCTATTATAATATCTATATTAATTGTTCAAATAGTAATATGTAATGTGATTCTTTAACACACTGATTTATTGCTTTTGTTTTTTTTGTGATTCTTTAACACACTGATTTATTGCTTTTGTTTTTTTTGTTCAATGTTTTCTGGCAATCATGGAAAATGTGGTACCAATTTCAAAACAATGGAATTAATCAATTTGTCAGCAAACAACAATTGATTTAACTACATCAGAAGGTAATTTTTTTTTATTAATATCTCAATATATGAATTCATGGATGCTACAAAAAAAAAACAAATTAAAATATTCAATAATAGGCTCAGTTATATGGCGATATTATCCAACTATGAGCTGAAATTTTAAAGGAGAAAATAGTGGTCACCTTGAGTATTCTATATTAACTCAACTAGCTTTTTTTCTGCTTGACAGAAGTGATTGCCACCGGCTCCATCTTGATATGTATATGTCTTAACTTCCTCATTATGTCCAGTTCCATCAATTGCCTCTCCTTTCTCCCTCTCCCCTCTTCAGTTTGGTTTCGTAGAGGTATTACTTTATATTCTCTTTGAATTGCATTTTATATTTGCTTTTGGACTGTTAGTCTATCGAAATTAAGGGATGTGTGTTTTCAAATAATATAGCACGATTTTTAATTATTATGTGTTACAATGCACTTTCCTATACAATGGTACATCAGTATCTAAGAGTGAGAGTGATACGTCTCTATATTAACAGTTAATCACATACTAAAGTTTATGAATTTTTCTTCACATTACTTTGTTGTTTTAGAATTTCGAGACCTTTGAACATGATCCAACTGTAAAGATGTTAATATTGAAGGTGATATATATAATTGCCCTTTTAGCTTTACTTTTCTTAAACTTTTGATCTTTCATCAGTGTCTCAGTGACTTCTCTTTTCCTTTTTTAACTACATCCAAGTACTTGGTTTTAGGGTAAAGGAAGGGCATTATGTGTTGGAGGTGACTGGCAGCAGTTTTACGTGGTATATTTTTGACCAATTAGTAGGATATATTATATTTATCACTAAATACAATATTGATTTCAGAACTAATCTGCCTTTTGGCCTTTGGACAGCTGATTGGACTATAGGGGCTGATTATTTTCAGTGATGAATTTACAATAAATTACATTATTTCTAGCTACAACAAACCTCATTTAGGATGAGATCCTTCGCTGAAATCACCTTTTAGTGCACCTTTAGTTATGTTTACTCTCTAATTGTTCTAAGGTTTAGAGTTCGTTATATGTCTTGATCTGGTAAGTAAATTTACGGATGGGTGCTAAATACTGGCACAATAGAACTTGCAATAATACATTATTGCTACATACAGAAAACCTTGCATCTGATTTTGTTTCATTGCAGCTTTCAAATTCGAGTTACTCAACTCAGAATGCCAACAGAGTTAAAGGAGAGTCGACTGCTTGGTTTTTTATTGGGGTGTTTCCAATTAATATTGTCGTGTTTTTATTATTATTTTTTTTTTTTTGCATTTTGAAGTAGAAATTGGTTTTGATGACTCAATGCTTTCGCACAATATTCTGGATATGATGAAAATTTCAAAATACTTAGATTACATATTAGCCTACCCCAACTTGTTTGGGATAAAAGGCTTAGACTTTAGACTTTTAGACTTAGATTACATATTAACTAACAACTTGACATAAATTGTATATTGATTAACAATTACTAAATAAAAATCTTAAATGGACTTGCAATTTAATAAAATCTTATGGATCGAGCGAAGCTCGATGAACCACCCTAGTTAATTATTCAACTATCTAATCGGCTGTACGTTAACTTCGTGCCCTGTTCCCACTTGAAAAAAAAATTCAGCTTGATTTTCTAGATTTTGTTGGCTTGATTGAAAACAATCTTTGATTTTACAGGTATGGGGGTTCAGGAATTGTTGATTTCTTTGTGGGTCACGATGGATTTGTCGTCATAGGAGAAGTAGCTGTGATGGTCTGAATGAGCTGATGAGACTGTGCTTTGTATGTTGGTTTATTTGTTGTGATTTGTTTGTTAGCTTGGTGAAAGTTCATTGTTCCTATTTTTAGAATTGTTGGGGATTTTGTTGAATAAATAAGGTGGGTCTCTTCTTGATAGAGACTAATTGGTTGGATGAGAGATATAGAAAGTTCTTTTTGATGATTATTACTAATACTAGTTTAAATTAGAGATTTAGAGAGTTGTTTTTTTTCTGTTGATTGTTATTGATGTAAAAACGCTAGCTTACTAATGTAAAAAACAATCTATGATTTTCTGGTTTTTCTAATAACAATTTCTGATTTTACTGGTAAATAGATATTGAGCTTCTGATTTCAACGATAACAAAAACGTTACTTACATTAATTTCCGTCATAATTACGGAACAGAAAACGAAGGAGATTTCATTTCCGTTATAATTACGAAACATTACGTGGAAATCAATGTTTTTTTGTCTAATACGACGGAACATAAACGAAATGTCCATTTTCGTGCCCGTTGTGCACGTTTGACAGCCCTATTCTTTATATACCCATCAAGACTACACATTCCCTTCACCAAAACTATTAATAATTAAGTGCAGGAGAAAACTAGCCATAGACGATGAAGTTCCATCTCTTATCCATTTCTCTTCTTGTAATCCCTCAATTTTTCTCTCTCGCCTCAAATGCTGCCGCATCAGACTTGGTTTATGACACCGATGGCCATCCTTTGCACCCAGGGAAACAATATTACATCCTTCCAGTAATCCGTGGTCATGGCGGCGGCCTTACCATGATGCCTCATCACAATCACCTATGCCCTCTCTATGTAGCTCAAGAGAACATGGAAGTCAAAAGAGGTCTCCCCTTGATCTTTCGTCCCGCAAATTCGAAAGACAAGGTCGTTCACCTCTCCTCCGACCTTAACATAGAGTTTGCGGCTGTCACAACATGTGTGATGACAACTGCATGGCGACTTGGAGATGTTGAAGCTCCTACCAGTAAGCGATATGTAATTACTGGTGGATTTATTGGTAATCCAGGGCAGGAGACGGTGAGTAATTGGTTCAAGATAGAGAAATTGGGAAATAAAGAGTACAAGCTTGTATTCTGTCCGAGCGTGTGCAAGACTTGTAAAGTGCTGTGTGGGGATGTGGAAGTGTTGAATGAGGGTGGGAAGAGGTTGTTAGGCTTGGGTGATGAATCTTTCCCAGTTATGTTCAAGAAAAAGGATTAGTAATTGCTGCTTTAGTACTCTTTTTAAGTTTTGTGTGAATAATATGTGCTAGTGGACATAATTTTTGCAATTGCTGTTTTTGTACTTTTTATGTTTTGTGTGAAGAATAATTAATAACGTGCTAGTGGAGATAATTTTTGGCACTGAATAATTGAAAAAACACACACCTGCTGTTTTAATTTATTTCGATATATTGTTAATTACGCGCTTGAGACAATTTAGAAGTAGCGAAGTTCATGGTCAAATGTTAATAATATAAAATCAATCACTATATTAAATAAATAAAATACCTACAATAAAATACTTAATTATAGATTAGTAGATTGTTTTGCCACAGAAAATTATGTCATGGATATTTATTTTTTATTTTGTATATGCCTAATTTGTACGACAATTGAGATTATATCGCCAGTGTTAAAATAGTTGCATGCATGGTTCTTTCCCTCATTTCATTTCTACTAATTTTCCTCTGGTAGTTTAAATTTTAAAATCATTAGTTAAGCTACAATATATAAGCTTAAGCTCGCAAAGGAGCTTATGTAGTTGATATAAAAAAAATTTCGAATAGGTTTTACTCACGATTGAAACTGTTAATTGAATTCTACTTCACGAGTCAGGTATGTACAGTATTTACAAATTTTAATATTTTGAATTGATTTCATAATATGGAGATGATTGCATTATATTTATGTGTTGAAATTTTGTGAATAAAATATCAGTTAGTATGGATCGTTGAATGCATGATATGAGACTAGGTTGGGAAATTTTAATTTTAATTTAAATTCTCACTAATATTTTTTATCACCGGACGAAACAATTAATACCGGTGATTTAAAGATCTTCAAATTTAAATTTTAATAATTTTCAATATTTATCTTATACACAATGAAATAAAAAATTGTTAAATATAAATGTTTGAAAATTTATTAATTATTTCATTAGGTAAAATTATCGAATCCTTTCCTTGCCTAACCGTCAACAGTCATAAGTTCTCATTTTTATTCCAAAAAAGAGATACATTAATTATTCAACTGCCTAACCGGCTGCACATTAACTTCGTGCCCTGTTCCCCCCTAACTATATAAATAAATGAAACGCCGAAATTCAAATTAAATAATCCGAACGCAATGTTAGCTAGCACAGCAATGCAGCTTAATCTGCAATGCTTTCTTCTAACCATCTTCCTCTTTCCGCTTCATTCCAAAGCCGGGAGACCAGCAGAACCAGTATACGATACCGAAGGACATGAATTAAACCCAGGAGATTACTACATCATTCCATTCAACTGCAGTCGGGAAGGCGGGCTATTCCTTTCGCAACGCAACACCTCTTTGCCTATCTTCGTAAGACAAGATATATCGCAACTCAGCAACGGCAACTCGGTAACCGTTATCCCGGTCACAAACAGCCTTCCTGCAGCCGAACAATCTGTCAGATTATCAAGCAACGTTCGCATACAATTTGTATCATGTGCTACTTGCTTGGAGTCAATGGCATGGACAATTGGAGATCCAGAAGGGACTGACAGCCGGCGTCATGTAGTGGCCGGTTATAGCAAAAGAGGTTATGGACAGAGTAACAGTCAATTTAGAATAGAAAAGAATGGGCATGGAGGCTACAGACTTGTCTTTTGTCCGAAAGTTTGCAAGTTATTAATTGAAGGTGGGTGTTTTCATTGAAGGTGGGAAAAGATGGTTGGGTTTAGGAGGCTTGCCCTTGGCGATTGAGTTTAAGAAAAAATAATCTTTAGTTATGTTTTCATGATTTTACAACTCAGCATTAACATATTCATACAAATACAAATTGTGACAAGATTCTCGTTTCTTTTTGGAAGGAAACCTATTATATGGTATGAAAAGTTCTTAATATATAGATATCAATTTGACAATTTGTTTCTTTTCATTTTTTTATATATATTTTTTATTTTTTGAGCATCAATATCATTTTTTCCTTTTTCAAGATCTTTCAGGTGGTAAGCCTTAAAATGGCCTTGATTTGAAAGATTGTATTCGATTTATTTTTTAAGTCCTTTAACTTCTATTTAGTTCATTTGACCTCTTAAATTCTGAATAGTTGAATTAATCCCAACCCCCCCCCCCCCCGTTCCTTTAACTTCTATATGGCTCCGTTTGGATGACTTCTTTTCAGAATAAGGAATAAAGAATAACCACTTTTTACCAATAAATTTATTTTTAACAATCCAAACTCTTCACAAAAGTTACACACTTTCCAATAAATTTACCCCTTCCCTTTGGAAGATCTCTTTTAGTTTATTCTCTGCAATTTATTCTCTTTGTAACCTGAACTTTATCCGCATTTTTTTTTTAATTATTTTTTAGCCTCTGGCTAAACTATTGTACTTCTTTTTATTAATAGAAAGATGAGAGCACGACTCTCATTTTTTGCTCAAAAAAAAAAAAATTTACTCCTCCCAATAAATTTCTTCCCTTCTTCCTTCTTCCTACTTTATTCTCAACGCATCCAAACGGAGCCTATATAATCACTTCGATACGCTGCTTCTTCCCTAAAATAACCTAGCTGCAAAAGAAAAAGAAAATAATAACAAGAGCCATGCATGCATGTTGAGATTGGAAAAAAGAACAGCGTTTCAATATGCACGGTGATCGGTGGGTGTTTAAACACTGCTTGAAAGGTATGCCGATCATGTGCTAGCAACCCCTTTTACACTCGTTGTTTAATTAATTCAGGCGGTGGTGCTCGCTGAAGTATGATGATTGAGAAATTCAATTGCCCCAATAATTCATTAGTGGGATGATTGTGAAGCTACCCAATAATTCAGGCGCCTATGTTTATTATGTTGCACCGTTCGTTTTCTCACAGTCATATGGCATACTGAAGTATAATCACTTTAAAATATCTTTATTCATCTTATTCTACTCATGTTTGGCGGAATATAATATTATGAAGTGTGAAATTAGCGTTTTAATAGTTGCCAAATGCAGGACTCATATCTATACACTATACAGTTTTGTGGTGAATTGTCAAAACGGTACACTTTGCAGGTTGCAGCCCAGTAAGACAGTGGGTATTGCTTCAGAGTTCAGACTATAGGCCTTATTACCTAAACAAATTTGACACAATTTCAGCCCAATAAAATATCCTATATCAGCAAAATACAAAGAGGACGATCCACGTCACTCCCATCGCTTATACTTTTGCTTCCCAAGCGAACAAACGTTACTCCACCACCGTTTCCCCCAGTTCCCTAGTTCCGGCATGGCGATTCCCGTCAATCCACCGTCTCCATTACCAGATCAGGCAACGGATGCTCAAATCGATCGTTTTTCTGACCTCCCAGAAAATGTCCTTATCCAAATCCTCTCATATTTTCCCACTCACATAGTCACATGGCAGCACGAACCTCCCTTCTCTCACAACGCTTTCGCCCCCCGTTCTCCACCTCACCATCCGTCTAAGAACATCCCCCCTCGCCTTCATATCTCATTCCATGGTAGTAGAACCCATTTCTCCCTCTTTGATCGCTCCTTGTGGCTTTACAAGTCTTTCTCTTTATTATTTACTAATAATTGAACCCATTGTGCTAAATGTGATTCTTTCTAAGTT
Source organism: Rhynchospora pubera (assembly GCA_028095005.1). Classification (NCBI taxonomy): domain Eukaryota; kingdom Viridiplantae; phylum Streptophyta; class Magnoliopsida; order Poales; family Cyperaceae; genus Rhynchospora; species Rhynchospora pubera. The sequence continues at coordinate 55,997,981 of CM051462.1, forward strand.
GCCTCTTTTAGAAGAGCTAGAACACGGGGGCGTGGATGTTGTTGACCTGTCCTCTCAGACAATCAAGAAGCTCAAGTTGGGTGTAGAGGGTTTGTCCATTGATGCGAGATTATGCATCCCGAGTTTGGAGTTGCTCGACTTCTCTCACTCGGGGTTGAGTATCGAAATCTTTCTTGGAGAGATGCCATTGCTGCAAAAGGCAGTTGTAAAAATGAAAATGGATCTCTGAGGAGAATGCTGATGCCATCTACGAGGTAGTGAAGGCTGTTGCGAATGTCCAAGACTAGCTCCTTGATGTTGAGGAGGATTGGGTAAATTCTGTGCTTCTCTTTTATTATTTTAATTCTCTTGTTGTCCTTCTTAGCATCTTGAAATGTTTTGTTGGTTGTAAGGGCCAAAACAGTCTGCTTTCTTCTTTCTAAGGCAAGGTGTGATAGCAGCCTGATATACCAATTGAGTACAAATAGTTCTTGTCTAGTGCATCTGCAATCAAGTAAAACCAAACAAAAGTCAAATTTTGAATAAATTAAGACTCCTTATTCATTTTTTATTTTGAAATGTTAGGATAGTTTACTTTGAGATCTTTTACTGTTGAAGGGGTGACATTATATGGTATGTGTAGGAGAGTTTGTCTTCACTTCAGCTCTTTGTTATGCATTTTATATTGGATGATTTTCCAAGCATTCAAGTTCATTTTAATATTATCAGACTGCTTATCTTATTCTTTGCCTATGATATTTTTGCTTGTTTCTTAAGAAGCTTTATTTGCACTTCATTGGACTCGGTGACATGTATTAAAAATTTAAAATATTAAATACTTTTATTAAATAACTTGTCTAGTATTTTTGCATTTGATTCTTGCAGAATCATGGAAATCAATTTCATAACTTCGCAGCACCAGACATGGACCTGGTTATATTCCCTAATCTGAAACAGTTGAATCTTAGCCTTTGCTTTCAATATTGTGACAACATTGAGGACTTGATTTGTATGCTTCAGCAGTCCCCTTCTCTTGAAAGGCTGAAGTTAGTTCATAAGGTATGTATTATTGTGATCTACTTCTATTATTAAGTCATGGTTAGCATACATTGTACACATGGGATGTAAAAATGGGCGGTTACGTCTAATGAAAGGAAAAGCTTGGGCGGGTATCTGTTACATTTCTTTTTTATTTTATGAAGAGTTACTTATACAGAGAAATTCCTACTATGAGAATCTTAGGACGTATTAATTATGGGCTGAGCTGTCAATTCATATAAACTAGGAGTTGCAAGGCATACGGTAGCTTTTGTTGGGTAGTAACGGTGCTTGGCATTGGTTATAGATACCTTTTCTATTCTTACTAGTTATTATTTATTAATATTAAAATCTAAGACCATTTGTGGTGGAAATTTGTGTTCACCTTTCCTAATCAGTTCTGCGATAAGAATTTGTATGGGTTTGCATTAGTTTTCTCTTATCTTTTTGGGTAAAGAGAAATGAGCTTATAAATAATAAAAACCTAACTCAAAAAATTTTCAAATGTACACGTCACCATGTGGACTTGTTTTCAGCTGCTAATTGAGCTTGAGATGAAGTTCTGTTCACCTGATGGTCAAATTACATGCGGATCTTTTCAACTTCTATTTGAGCATGAGATGGACGGGACTTGTTTTCAAATATACTGATATTTGAGCATTTTAGAAGCCGGGTTAATGGAAGTTTCCTTTTTCAGAAATTTTTTTCCTGAAGATTATATATTTTAATAACCATACTAAGCTATTTTTAAATGCAAGTATAGAATAAATACTATATATATAATTCATTAAGATTATATGAAGATTCTTTTGTTGCAACTTCAAATGTTATATGATAGTTTACAATTTGTGAGTATACAAGTGATCAATTTCAATTAGTTGCAGCATCCTTACTTATGGTGCCTAGATCTGGCTTCAAATAACCTTTAAGCTGTATCTGATACCTATTGGATGCAAATATACATACAATTTATGTTACAGACATCAGAGGTCTAACAATTTGGTCTCTGTTACATGCTTATGTATATCATAGGCTGCACAGAAGCAGCAACATGCTGATCCACATGTACTAGAAAAGGATTCTCTCAAGGGTAGTGCATGCCCATTTTCAGTAGTTGGAGCAACCCTGACATTTTTTCCACTTATGGGGGAGTAAAATGTTGGTCCATGTTTGGTTTCCAATCCTAACCAGTTCTTCTGTTAAGTACTCGCCTTTATTTTTCCCTTGAATTTTCTTAAATTTATGTCCAATGCTGGAAGTTGTTCTTTACTTCCTGAACTGTAGTCTTTTATTCATTACTGAATCCTGTATTATTTGTGAACTTTTTTTTATTTATTCATTAACTACTCATGACTCACATTTTGTAGTTTCTAACTTTGCACAAATATTTTACATATAAAGAATATTATGTGTGTGTTTCCTTAATTTGTATGTTCTTATTTGTTGAAAACTATGTTGATAGTTTGAAATAACGTATAATGCCTCAAAATAATTAAGTGTGCATATATATAAAAAGTACCCTATCTTTGGGCTATAGCAATTTTATATCACCATATTTGTATCTAGTATCTACACAGCTTAAAAGATGTATCAATCCTTACAAAATTAGAAAATCTCCTCACTAAATTAAGTTTTGACTTTCTATTTCTAGAAGAAACTTTTATAGTTTATACCTTGGACCAGATATATTCCAATTCATAAAGATGCATGATTTGGGCCTGATTTAAGGCCATTTATCTGATTAATTTTATCCTCCTATTGGAGGAACCCAAACTATACATGGCCATATAGACCACAGATGGCACGAGAGTTTAATCAGTCTATAAAAGAGACTGAGCAGCTAATGTTCTTATGGACCATGTGCAAATGAGAAAACCTACTGCCGAAATGGTTTTTTAAAAACCATGACCTATTACAAGAATGGTTTTTGAGTTTTTCACACGTGGCAGTGATCCATCTCACTGATCCGATGGTCATCGTGAATCATCTTTTCCTATATATGTTGAATAGGGGTTAGGGTTTTCTTAGGAGCTCGGTATGCATTGCCAAAATTTGATTCGAGAGCTGAGCCGCCTTGACAAAAACTTTCCATCATGCGTGTAATCAATATTTCTGCGTAGAATTAATGGATCTTTTGGCTGAATCGTTATCGCAGTAAGTGATTTTACCTTGTAGATTTTCTGAATTATCTCAATTTTTATTTTAAATATATTACTTGTTTCTGTGATCTGTGTGTTGCTTTTATATAGACCCCATGCATTACCAATCAAATAGTGTTTACAAAAAAGTTGTTAGTTTCTTGAGCTACTTTTATTAATCAAAAGCAGGTCAGGTTTATTTACTGGGTGTCAATTAGTAGGAAAACCATCTTAGTTTTAAACTATTTGGTCATATAGAAGTTCTACTCCAAATTGATTTAGTGGATGAGTGGCGGAGAGAATAGGTTATTATTCACAATCAGGTGAAAAGGTGAAAAACAGAATAGGTTCTTATTCCGCACTACAAATAGTGTTTGGCAGGTATATATGGAATAGTGGATTATTGAAATTGGAATTTATAAGCCTGTTGAAAAGGCACCCTTATACCAATTCCTCAGAGGGATAATCTATTCCATCTGGTGGAATAGAAAGGGATTTAAATGCTAAAAGAGGGGTTTGATTATAAATTTTAATTCCAGTTTCACTTGATTTACTTTTTCACAATTCCATTCAATTTTACTCCTAATCAGCAATTATTTTCACCATAATTCTACATTATCGCAGAATCTCGTCTGTTGGTCAAATACAAGCGATCCACTTGTAGATTAGGGCAAGTTTAATTTCACATTATTCCACTTGTAGATTAGGGCAAGTTTAATTTCACATTATCCCACTTGTAGATTGGTTATGTCTAGAGTTTCCAACAATAGCAAGTTTAAATCCATTTCAATAGGTGGCATCCATGTCATTTTCAGCTTTATTAGCACCTTCAACTTCTCTAATTCTATATTAATTTTTGCACATTGACATTTGCCAACTTTGAAATTGGGACAGGTCGTCCACAGGTTGCGGAAGCGACTGGAGAGGACAGAGGTGCATTCAGCTTGTTTGAGTGAGAGAATGGAGAGGATTGTGATGAGGAGAGTTTCTGGGAGATCGGAGAGGTGGTCGACCATCTCCTTTCTTTGTTTACGAGGCGATGGGTGCTGTTTCATGGTGAGCAGAGGAAGGGGGTTGGGAGCAGGGTTGAGATTAACACTGAAAGAAAAAGAGAAGATGAGAGGCAAGTGTCAGGATATTAGTTCAGGTCACGATACTATTTCAGGAGATTAGCGTCACTGGATCAAGGAAATCAACGCTCAGGTTCAGACCCAGATCCAGATTAGTTGCGCTAGAATCAGATTCGTTGAATTTGTAAAGATATGCTTTGAAGATAGCAACCTGTGCTAGACTTGGAAAGAATATGTGTTGTTTAGGAAACATTTATTTTTAGTATGGATGTAAATTGTTGATTTATTTCTATGTTTTTGTACAGAATGATATAAGAGGACGTAAGGGTTAATTGTAAAGGACGTTTTGATTGAATACAGAATATTTCAAAGACAATTTTCGTTTCTTTTCTCAAATTTCTCAAAGTTTGTCAGTAAGATGGAGCAAGAATGGTCAAAATATACATAAACTGACAGCTCCCGAACACCCTGGGAGTGGGCGTATTTTAGCCCCTTTGAAATAGAATACACTGGAAGGTCCCTGTCACGGCCGTGAACTGATAGAAAATTTCAGGAGCCTGATCTCAGGGTTGTGCTAGTGGAGGCAGAGGCATCTGGAGGTCAGATCCACAAAGCAGCGATTATACAGGAAATTGGAACATGTCACTTTGAGATTGGGACTGTCTGCAGGCGCTGAAGGGAGAGGAGGGAGGTACGTGCGGCATCTTTGATCAGGAGAAGGCAGAGGATGGTGAGGTGGTCCACATGCTCCTGCCTCGGTTTATGGGGCGACCAATGTCGTTTCATCGTGTCCAAAGGAAAGGGGAGGAGGGAGCATGATCAAGGGCGCTTTGCCATAGGCAGTGAAGGAGTCGAAAGTACGTACCAAAATGGAAGGTTGTACAGATTGGGTGAGTAAGTCTAGATATAGTGGGTCCTGCTGGCCACTGGCATCCTAGGTATATGTCGGGCATAGTAGTTTATTATCTGGTCCAAATGTACTATAGTTTAGGCTGTATCTAGTAAAAATAGTTTTGGTCGAATAATCGTTAGACAGAGTTTCGGCTCAATGTTGAGACATCAGCAACTGAGACCAAGATGGATCACATATCCAAAACATAATTGCAGCTGAACTCACAACTCGAGCTATTTTGACTTTCTCTTGAACTAGACAAGTAGACATATTTCGATGTTTATTCGATATTTTGGAAGAGCTCTGTTGCACTAGTCATCACTATTTCTCATAGCATAGGTAGGATTGAGGTGTAGTCTTGTTTCTGCTAATGTTTTACTTCTTTTGGAATAATTTTTTTTTATAATCAAAGAATTAAGATAACAATAAATTATGTTACCTAAAAAAAATTATATGAGAGTTACTCTACAAAGAAATGAAATTTAAACAAAAGCGACAATTCTGCAATCTGCATTGTAAAGACTAAATTAATCACATACTCTATTCTTTTATAGAGTCGCTGAATGCATCCAGAATAATGATTTCTCCATGCGCATTTCTATCATGTATATAGCTATCAGATATCATCTGCTTAGGTCATGTGCATATATTGTTATTTTTTTGTGATCTTTGGTTATTTAAATAAATAAATTTACTAATACTTTTTACTTTCTTATGCAGCCTCCACTCGTCAGCTGACAGCTACTACAGAAAGGTCAAAGTATTTTTTTTCGGATTTTCAAAAACAACAATTTTTGTAGGGTTCAGAACAAATTAATTAATGATTTTTGAAAATCCGAAAAAAAATACTTAACAATTTCAAAAAAATGAAAATTTGGTCGGCAAGGAGATTTCAATATGAATATCATATTTGACAATTTGGATCGGTCATTTGAACTTTCAATATTGAGAACTGACGGGGTTTAACCAGGACTCCGGTCAAAGCGATTTGATTGAAGGCTTTCTCTATATATACTAGCAGCAATGCCCGCTCAATGTGCGGACAATTTTTATTTAAATAATATAATTATGTTTTTTATACAATAAAATAAATATACGAATGACTCTATGTGTGATCTATTATTTGATATATTTTGCATGTTATGTATCTTGAAATAATTCAATGAACTTCAAAAATAAAATTAACGTGAATGTGTCTATCTCTCAATGAATAAGTTCAATGTTCCAGCTGCAACAATTTCCTAAATTTTAAAAGCAACCATTCAACCAAAATATTTCTTTATGCCTTTCATGTTTGTATTGTATGATTACAAGAACTTAATGTCAAAATTGGAAAAAAAAGCCTGAAAAATTCAGAGAAATAGCGCGAGTATGAAGAGTATTATACCAAATCCTGTACCTGGATATTGTCCAGTATGTGCTTGCACTTGGTGGTGCATACCAGTACAGTCAGTAGAAGCTGGTTCAGTCTTTGATTCTTATTGTTTTCTTTTTCTTAGTTTTGTGGCTAAAATTTATTATTTAATTACCAAAAATAATTAAATGAAGATCAGTAAAAAAGACATTTTAGGTATTGTTTTGTGAATTTTCTCAAGAGTTATGTTTAATGTTCTTCATTCAAATTAACAAGTTTCATTTTTCATTCAAGAGTTATGAGCTTAAAAGGAGAAAAATCAAACATTAAAAATGAAAAAAATTAATAAGTCACAAATCAGACTATTTGATAGGTTAATTTTTGTGAGGTGTTTATCAATTCTGTAAAGATTTTCTATAGTAACTGTGAGCTGAAATTGACTAATTTTCTTTTGGGAAATCGTAACTCATACCATACTCCCCTAATTAGAAAACATTATCCTCAATTGAGCTGTTAAGACATTGACTGAACTCCAAAACTGCTAAAAAACTAGTAATTATCAATTAGTTATGACTACGTTAATAATGTCCCCTAAAACAAAAAATATATATATATCCAGTAACCAAATTAGTTACTGACGTTAAGTCGCCATATGGAATATAAAAGAGATTCAATTGTTACAAGTTTCATGGTTATTTCACCCTAACTTGAAGTTGAGCATGAATCAACTTGATATAACTTCAATTTGTGCAACTATATAACAGCATCTGGACTGAGTTTGGCATGAAGCTTAAACTGATGATAGTATATACAGTTCCAGCCCTTAGAATTGAGAGGATATAGATTCCAATCTCACTAAATCTGGATACTAAGCTTTCACATATTTTGATTCAAGTAGGCTACTTGATTTTGTAGGTATCTTTAGGCCCCCAACAAAAATAACAAATAGAAAACGTTCAATTATGCACTGACCCACCATATCTAGTTCATATTTGTTTGAATGATTCTAAAAAGAAGTACATAACTTTATCTTTATTCTTTGAAGGTACATGTTAATGATCAGTTATCTTGTCATCAACAAAAAATTTCATTTGATATCAACAAAGAAGAACCTCAACTTAATACTCAGATCTCTTGAAAAGTTTTTTTTTGAAACTTAAATATTGAAGAAAATTAGCTTCTACCTGGCACCCAATAAGCCAAAAACAGCAGCTGTTACAATGCTGGTAGCTGCTCCAAGAGATCAAATGATGGTAGAGTTCTTGTTCTACTGTGACCCTGAGTAGTTCAAATTTTCATTTGAAATGGAAAAAGAAATTACCTCTAAAAGCACTTTTTATCTAAACCATGTTGAAATTTTCATTTTCATGCTAAGTCATACCAAAATATCAGAGGCAGGGATACAATGTATGCACTCAAGTGAACCTCAGTAACATTAGCTATCTTATCTTACCTAATAAAATTGCATAACTTAATTGATGCTTTAACAGAAGTTTAAAGAAATGACTACTATTGTGCATCCATGTAATAGAAAAGGAACTATATTTCTTAATCAGAAATTCCAAAAAAAAAAAATTATTAACAGATCTAATCAGGATAATGATTACAAAGAACTTTATGAAACTAACTAAAAATCATTGCACAAAAGAAATATAGAAGCATTGCTGTCAGATCCATAGAGATACAAAAGAGATGAGAAAGAAATATTGATTAAAATTGTTTTACGACAAAACAACTACTGAATATTACAATAGTAACATCATAAATAAAAATGTCTACCTCCTGCTTTGCACGAAAGCCCTCTAATTTATCACTGACAAATACCTCAGTGAGTTTCTCATCTCTGCAAAATGTTACCAAACGTAAAAAGCAATATTGTAATCTCCCATCAATAGCATAAATTGACACAAGATAAACACCAATGTAACAAACTAGTAATGAACTATAACTTACGGAGATTTTCGCTCTTGTTCTCCTTGTGGCTCGTTGAAGTATCCAGAAGCTCCATATAGCTCCTGCATCTGCAGTCATAATCAACAAAACATAAGCAAATTAAAAAAAATGACTAAGGCAATCTATTTACTATTTACTTACAAATAAAAAAACTATATATTAGCTAACCTTACTGTCCAACCAAACAAGATACTGCACAACAGCAGCACCATCTCTGACGTGAGCTTTTTTTAATCCATCAAGTTTCGCTGGGTTCTTCATCACATTCAAATTAAAAAAAAAAGTATAAGAAGTCTTGTTAAGGATATATAATAGCAGTAACCAAAACCTCATCAAGGGAGGAGAAGATGATCCCATATACGTTCTCATCCAGCAACTTTTATCTCAGATCCTTCAATTTATCTTGAACACTGCAGCCTGCAAATTCAAGTGGGTGTACCATCACAGGTGATGCTTCAACTGCAGCCTGCAGGTCGGCCCTTCCAAATTTCATCCACCAAGTTAGAGGAGAGCTGAAACAATTGTTGTTTCTTCCCTGAAATTGCCTTTTTATATCTCTTAGCAGTATCTACAGACACAAACCATGTGACACAAAATGATAAAGAAGAGATGACACAGATTTTAACGTGGTATCGCCTAAAGCGCACTCCACGATTACTCAACACACCCGATTTATTTATTCATCAAAGAGAGGAGTTTACAACACACACACACGTTTTCCATGTCTCAATACATGTGCAGCCTATTTGGTTTTAACAGAGAGAGAAGAAATAATAAGGAAGTAAAATAAAATAGAAAGGAAAATGAATAGAAGGAAACAATCTCAGCTAATGAAAGCACACGATCCCTTCTAGGAATAGCAAATCTTTCCATACTCCCCCTCAAGTTGGAGGATTGTGAATCCCCAACTTGCAAAGTAAATAATGAAACTGATGTTTACCCAAAGCTTTGGTAAAAATGTCTGCCAATTGCTCATTTGTTCGGACATGTGATGTAGCAACTTCTCCATCTTGAATCAAATTTCGCACAAAATGACAATCCACCTCGATATGTTTTGTACGCTCATGAAAAACAGGATTACTCGCTATGTGAAGTGCAGCTTGACTGTCACAAAACAATTGCATTGGTTGTGAATGTGAAACTCCAAGAGATTTGAGTAAAGATTTCAACCAAATTAACTCACAAGAAGAGGCAGCCATGGACCGATACTCTGCTTCTGCTGAGGAGCGAGAGATTGTATGCTGCTTTTTGGTTTTCCAAGAGATAGGAGAATTACCCAACATCACAAAATAACCAGTCAAAGATCGTCTTGTCAATGGACAACTCGCCCAATCTGAATCACAATAACCAGACAATAAAAGATCACTTTTACTACTAAGTACAATTCCTTGACCCGGATTACCTTTTAAATACCGCACAACGCGAAGAGCTGCATCATAATGAGGTTGAAGAGGAGCTTGCATGAACTGAGCCAGAATATGCACAGAGTAACATAACTCTGGACGTGTGATGGTTAGGTAAATCAGTCTTCCAACAAGTCGCCGATAACGTTCTGGATTGACCATAGGCTCTCCGATTGCTGTGGAAAGTTTGTGATTTTGTTCCATGGGAAATGCTACCGGTTTGGAACCAAGGAGACCACATTCAGACAAAATATCCAAGGTGTATTTGCGCTGACACAACAAAAGGCCCTTGGGTCCCCGTGCTATTTCAATGCCAAGGAAATATTTCAATGCTCCAAGATCTTTCATATGAAAAGTACCATGCAAATACTCCTTGAATTTGCTAATAGCGGCAGAATCATTCCCTGCGATGACCAAATCATCAACATATACAAGAATAGCGAGGAATACATCTTCCTTATTAAATGTGAATAATGAATAATCAGCGTATGATTGAATGAAACCATATGTTCGAAGAGCTCCTGTCAATTTTGAGAACCACATTCGAGGTGCTTGGCGCAGACCATAGAGCGATTTTTTAAGTCTACACACCTTGCCTGGGTGAGAAGAAGCAAAACCAGGCGGTAGATGCATGTAAACCTCTTCATTCAGATCACCATGCAGAAATGCATTATGTACATCCATTTGATGCAACTCCCATCCTTTCGCTACTGCCACAGCTAGAAGAGTTCTAACGGTGGTCATCTTAGCAACTGGAGCAAATGTTTCATTGAAATCAATTCCTTCAACTTGTCGATTTCCCATCACAACGAGCCGTGCCTTGTATCTTTCAATACTTCCATCTGAATTGTACTTGATGCGATACACCCACTTGCATCCGATTGCCTTCTTCTTTGGTGGCAAATCCTCAATTGTCCATGTCTCATTTCGCTCAAGTGCATCAATTTCTGCATGCATCGCATCTCTCCAGTGCTTGTAATTCATCGCTTCTCCAAAATACCGAGGTTCTTTTCCTACTGTGACTGCAGCCAAAAACTTTCTATGTGCAGCAGAAAAATTATTACAATTCACATAATGAGCTATTGGATAGAGACTACCTGAGGAGTCAACTGTAGTGGAGTGAGATTTAGATGGATGACAAGATGTTGTGTAACATATGTAATCTTGAAGATGAGCTGGTGGCTTGCGATATCGTTGACTACGATCATTCTGATCTGATGCACCTGCATTCTGTTCGGGTGCACTCTGTCCAGATGCAACTGCACTCTGTTCGGATGCCCTTTGACCCGATGCACCTGCACTCTGTCCGGGTGCACTCTGATCCGATGCACCCGCACTCTGACCCGATGCACCTGCAAGTTCTGCACTTTGACCCGATGCACCTGCAAGTTCTGCACTTTGTCCTGATGCACCTGCACTCTGTCCGGGCGCACTCTGACCCGATGCACCTGTACTCTGTCCGGGCGCACTCTGACCCGATGCACCTGCACTCTGTCCGGATCCACTTTGTCCTGATGCACCTGCACTCTGTCCGGGTGCACTCTGACCCGATGCACCTGCACTCTGATCTGATGCATCATAATTCTGTAACTCTATAGCAAATGCCTCATCATCATTTGAATGCATTGTGACATGGCTTGAATCATAGATGGCTTTATCTACTCCCATTTGAGCAAATGGAAAGACATTTTCACAAAAAATCACATCGCGAGAGACAACAAACTCGTTGGTCTCCAAATCATACACACGCCATCCCTTTTGTCCAAAAGGATATCCTACAAAAACACACTTTCTACTTCTACTTTCAAATTTATCTGAGGTTCTAGATTTGATATAGCACAAGCAACCAAACACACGAATTGCTCCATATAAAGGTGGTTTATCAAATAATACTTCATAAGGTGTTTTATTTTTTAACAATGGAGTTGGAGTTCTATTAATGATAAATGCAGCAGTTAGCACACACTCTCCCCAAAATTCAATAGGCAAATGAGATTGAAACTTCAATGCTCTCGCCACATTAAGAATATGACGGTGTTTTCTTTCCACTCTCCCATTTTGTTGAGGTGTGGCTACACATGAGGTTTGATGTAGGATTCCATATTCTAAATAAAAGTTCTTCATTGGTCCAGATTTGAATTCCAAACCATTGTCACTTCTAATGCATTTAACGGATTTATTAAATTGTGTCTGGACCATTTTGCAAAAAGATCTAAGTAAACCACCAGTTTCGCTTTTCTCAGCCATTAAATAGACCCATACAGCACGGGAAAAATCATCAACAATGGTCAAGAAGTAATGAGCACCACAATGTGAAGCCACACGGTATGCACCCCAAATGTCGCAATGTATTAATTCAAAAGGTTCACTTGTTTTATTCAAACTGATAGGGAATACTTCTCTCGTTTGCTTGGCTCGTACACAAATTTCACAAACATCTTCAGAAATATTAGTGTTACCAGTTAAGAGTGAAGTTACTTGTTTTGAAGGGTGTCCCATTCTTTGATGCCACAACTCATAGGGTTCTTTTCCATGCATGTGAAAAACTTTTGCTGATGCCACTTGATGAAAGTAATAGATCCCATCTCTTTGCTCACCCACACCAATCAACATCCTAGTATTGTGATCCTGTATGACACAAATCTCATCAGTAAATGTAACAAAGCATCTGCTGGTTTTAATCAGTTGGTTTACCGAAATGAGATTGCAATCCAAACTGGGCACGTATAAGACTCTTTGAAGAACTAGTCCTTCATTCAACACCACACTACCTTCATGTTTAGCCACTATTTGCTCTCCGTTTGGAAGACTAACAATTGTGGGTTTTATATCACAAATATCATCAATACAACCATAATTTCCTGTCATATGGTGAGATGCTCCACTATCAATTATCCATCTCAAATTTTGCATCCTATCATGCAACTTCTTACTGGATGCACCTGCATCTAAGACACTAGAGTTGGCTAAAATAGCCTTGGTTTGTTGGACTCGTGCACACGAAAAACCTGGTGTAGAGTTTTGAGGCTCTTTCTTGCTGTTGTCCATGCCACTGGATGCACTAGGATGCACCTGCACTGGATGCGCCCGCACTTTGCTGTCGACGCAACTAGATGCACCTGGATGCACCCGCACGGGATGCGCCCGCACTTTGCTGTCAGCGCCGCCGCTTGCCATGGATCCCGATCTACACTCCGTCTAGGGTTTTGTTTCGTCTTCCTCCTGCAGCCGCCTAAACCTGGCTCTCTGATACCATGACACAAAATGATAAAGAAGAGATGACACAGATTTTAACGTGGTATCGCCTAAAGCGCACTCCACGATTACTCAACACACCCGATTTATTTATTCATCAAAGAGAGGAGTTTACAACACACACACACGTTTTCCATGTCTCAATACATGTGCAGCCTATTTGGTTTTAACAGAGAGAGAAGAAATAATAAGGAAGTAAAATAAAATAGAAAGGAAAATGAATAGAAGGAAACAATCTCAGCTAATGAAAGCACACGATCCCTTCTAGGAATAGCAAATCTTTCCATAGATCTATCCCAATAATGGCTTCACTTGGTAAATTCTAAAAAAGCATGACAAATCATAAATAAGGTTAATATTTAAATCATACATGTGTTGCCGATAGACTGAACCACTTCATTTATTTTTTTTATTATTTCTGAATTCTGATAGATTTTCATGAATTTCTAACATGTAAGCAAACATCAATTGAAGCCCACGACAAAACTCAACACCAACTAACAGGTATTATTGCTTACAAAGAACTTTATGAAACTAACTAAAAATCATTGCACAAAAGAAAATATAGAAGCATTGCCGTCAGATCCATAGAGATACAAAAGAGATGAGAAAGAAATATTGATTAAAATTATTTTTGCTCACCTGAAATCAAAAACCGATATGACCCATATCCATCTGATTGCTTGTTTATATAGAGAAGAATGGAGTGCGGTAAAAGTGAAATTCAAATTCATGCTGTATTTGCGTTATTCCTGCCAATAATTGGAAAAAAAATTGAGCGGCAAACGAAAAATCGAAAATTTTGAGAAATTTCGAATGAGATGTAGTATAACTTAGAATCACCTCTTTCTAATTCGGGCAGTGTTCTGGAGGCAGCGGCGCTAGGGTTCAGTTATTCCCTTTTCAGCTGAGATGGGGTAAGGAGGGAGCAGAGGGGAAAAGAAATCCAAGATGATATTCTTGCCTTATGTGGCGCAGGTGCAAAAAATGAAAGGGGAAAGAACAAAAAGGAAGAATGAAACGGGAGCTCTGGACAGCGCAGGAAATGAAAAAGGAAAGGAGCGAATTAGGCGAAAAAAAAATGAAAAGCGCAGAAAACGGAATCGAACCGTCGCGCAGCAGCAGACGAACCAACGCAATTTACCAACGCAGCGCATAGACAGTTCGTGATAAAAAGTTGATCTTTTTGTCTGATATTTGAATCTGAACCGTAAATCATAGTAGATTAACAAAATCAATTATCCATATTTCATATTAGAGGGATGTAACTTCCTTTTATCTCGAAGTTTATGCCTGTTCTACTGATGCTTTATAAGTAGTAGAGATATAACTAAAACATTTTTATAACTAGAACGGTTATATCTAACAGTTCTAATTAATATATATAACTATTCTATTTAGAAAAATTATGATATTTTAACTAGTTCGCTCCCTCCCTCTGATTCGCTCCCTTCCTCCGATTCACTCATCTTCTCTGGACTTCCTCATCCCATCATCCTCTCATCCTCTGCTGGACTTCCAGAAATGAAATTAGCATGTGATGTACGGTTTTCGTACTTGATTTTCAACCAGAATAAGCCCCAAATTGTGTTCAAATACCTGTGTTTTTACTCATTTTCTTTTAAATTGTGCTAATGTTAGTGTAGGGAAGTTCAGCGGTAGCCCAGCAAGTTTTTTATATAGGTTCATTGTATTTTGGCACGAAGAACGGAGAAAATCGACCAAGTTGTGCAACTTAGGCAAATTGGAACGGGCCGCCCCGACCTCAGGACGGGCCGTCCCAACCTAGTGTAGACGCAGGAAAAGGCGATCCAGACGATCCAGTGTAGACCATGCTGGGACAGGCTGTCCCAACTCCAGACCAGGCCGTCCCAGCTATTTCCAGATTGCTAAAAATAGAGCGTCTGATTTGGTGAGGCGGTTTCTACAGTTTCCATCGCCTTCCAGAGCCACAATGCCACGTTTGAAACCGCCAAAGATGCCTATAAAAGCTCTGTCATGTCCCCAATTCAAGGCTAAGTTCGAAACTCTAATTTTCAAAGCTAGAAACTAACTCAGGGAGTCAGCCTATTGAGACGGCCAGCCACCAGCCTGAGACGCACCGCCCCAAGATCAGGACGGGCCGTCCCAGACAGGACAGAGCGCAAATTTAGAGATTTTCGAGCACAATCTGTTGTAACTTGGTTTTTCTCTTTTCTATGTGTCTTTGCGTGATGAAACCTGCTTTTTCTTGCATGGATTTAGTAGAGTAGATTAGTTTAGGGGCTACAGTTTGATAATTTTTCTTTTAGTTGCTTGTTTTGTTTGAATACTTCTTTATTAGTAGAGTTAAGTTACGTTTATGATTTCTGAGATTTAATTTGCTATATGTTTGTTGACATTTGATAATTGTTTAAGTTTGATTGTTGCGTTAAACAAAGGTCTAGTTTAATTGTCAAGTCAAAATCGAACTGCAATTACCAAATAACACTTAGATTAATTAGGTAGGCGATATCCGAAAGGATTTAACCAAACTCTAAGCAATTAGAGTTTTACTCAATAAACTGAGAAGTTGAGAGTTTACCAAGACCCAGAAATCAATCTAAAGCACCTGAACCAAGAAATAGAAATTGAAATTTAGGAGTTTTAGGAGTTAAACGAGCAGAACCCTTCAACTTGACCTAAACGGAAGTTAGAGCGCAAGTCTGTAGGTTAGATTTTGTTTAAATCACGTAAAAGCACTCAGCAATAATCAAGTAGGATGATAAAACAAGTATCGGATGATTGGAACGGCCCGTTTCAGAGTCAGGACGGACCACCTGAGAGGGGGCGCCTCACTCAGAACGGCCTGGTCCAGCCATCTGACAGGGTCCAGGACGGTCCGTCCCAGAAATGAAACGGTCCGCCCCAACCCTGACAGACAAGAAAAGTTAGATAACCTGAATGCCTAATCGTTCGTCAACTGATTTATCTCTTTGTTGGTTAAGTTCTCTAGTTAATTAGGTTTTCAATCTTACATTTTACTTCCTGTTTAGATCTGTTCGAAAATTGAATTGTTATTTTACTCTAGGATTTAATTTAATCTGAATTGTTTGACTTGGAAAATGTATAGTCCGTCCCCGTGATTCGACCCTTAAACTGTACTGCAAACGAATTAGTATCGGGATTTAAGGATTTAATTTGACCAATACCCTTAGCATCGATCAGCGCCGTGTTTTCTAAAAATATAAATATTAAACGCGTCTTAAGGAGGATGACGGGGATGATACAAAAGAGATGATGATCTTAAGCAATTCTGTATCATCATCATCATCATCATCATCATCAGAGCTTTTGTGATCTATACTTAAGTAACTGGTTCAATTGAAAATTGAGGTCCAATGCCACGCACAATTTCATTTTTTTTCCTGTTAATATTTTCAAGTTTGAAAAATTCAAATATGGAATTCAATTGATGATCTCGTTTATTTAACGAGTGTATGTTTTCATATAAATTTTATAACATATAAAGTTCGTAACATTTAGAGTTCATTTCATATTCTAATACATTCATATTTTAACATCTTGAAACGAGCATCATATGAATTTCAAATTTTATATATATCGTCATTAAATTGAGCAAGATTAATAGTTTTGATTCAACATTTGAAATTTAAAATTATTAAGTATTAAAGAAAAATAAAATTATAATCTAACCATTCTCATAATATATTTTTTGTTAATTGGAAGCCTTAGCAATATTATGTTTTTTTTTCACTTTGGCATCTTACGCCTTTATTTTTCTTAATTATCTAAAAATTTGCAAATCCAAGTAATTGACTTTTTTTTTTTTGAAAAACACACATACGTATCTTTTAGTTGTAAATGTTGAAGTTGAGGCAAATAACACTTCTTTTTCCCGAGGAAGAATGAGTCGAATATTGAATATAACTAACGAAAATGGAGGCCTGATAAAGGACCATCTCCGTGATCATGCGCTATTCGCTTTCTGTTTTTCGTACTAATTGTCCAGATTGCGTTAGCAACATTTTTATTGCTCAGATCAACTCTAAACTTCAGTCAGCATACTTTCCCTCACCTTACTCTCACATGATTCCCCTGGTTCTGATCTCCTACCACCCACCCTTTCACCTCCCCTTACCCCTCGTGCCACCGATTCTCTTATCCATCCCCTCCATTTAACATACGTGTTGTTACTCGAATTATCGTAGTTGTTACTCTAATTGTCACTGTTGTTGTACTAGTTCTAGTTGTCATTGTTCTTACTTTAATCGTCTTGTTACTCCAGTTCTCCTAGATGTTACTCGAATTGTTCTAGATAGAAACACTAATTGTCTTAGTTATTGCTCCAATTATTCTAGTTGTTACTTTAATTGTCCTTATTGTTGTTATAGTTGTTCTGATTGTTGCTCCAATTGTCCTGTTTACCACTCCAATTGTCATGGATATTATTTAATCTTCATGTTTATTACACCAAATACCTATGATGTATTAGAGGATTGACTATATGTGGAGGGGGGAGAACGGAGGCAGAGGGTGGTGGCTAGTCGACGGTAGAGGCGGGTCCGATTAGCGAATGAGGGCACTGGAATAAGTGCCAAGTTGACGCTGGATGATAAGTAAGCGTAAGGTAGGTGATGTGTAGCTAATATTATCTTAATATAGTCCTAAGAATACCGCAAGTGTACGGTAATCATTGAATATGGTTAGGAGTCCAACCATAGAGGCGACATATATAACATAAAATAAGTATTGATCTTACACTTTCACAAAATCTAAATCTAGTAATTCAAAATTAGATTTTCAAACAATACAAAAAACAAGCAGCTGAAATTAACTAAAGGTAAGCCAAACAAGAAATACAAAAATAAAACAGTAACAATTTTTGCATTGAAACGGTTGTAAATTTATTTTCTTAGGATTTTTATTTTACTTTGGTTAGGTTTCGAATTGTCGGTGCCAGTCATTGTATGGTGTACTTTGCATAGGCATAATTAATTGTAGGCTACACAAGCTCTCAATTGGTGATGTAGAGACTTAATATTTTTAGTTTCTAATTTGTGTGAGACAGATCTAATTATATCTAAATTCTTGAACCTCAACCGTTGCTTGCTGGTTATATTATTTGGTCAAGAACCAAGTCTAAATTTTCATTAGATTAATTAATCCTGAACTTTGTTTTTTGGCTTAATTATCTTAAGTCCACCTGTTGAATTTCTAAAGGTATCTACTTAACTTTCGCTACAGCAGAAACTTTTCCCTTTCGAGTACCAATTGGACTATCTTTCGATTTATATCCTAACCTTAAGTCACTTATTCAATTGATTAACTAACCTATACCTTTGGTCAAGATTAGGCTTGCGCATTAACCTAATAGGAGGTTTAATTCATCAATCAAGCACAAATAGGCATAAGCAATAAGCTATCAAACAAGTAGTACATAAATAAAAACTAGAATATTCAATCAACACATCAAACCTAACCTTAATTTTAATAACATAGTCCTAGAACACAACTAATCTATTCTAACATAGCACAAAAACAAATACAAACAGTAAGATAAAGGGATACAATCTCTATATAAACCAAAGCGAGAAGAAAGGGGATGATAAAACCCCTAATCAAGCCTTTCAATCTTTTGTGAATCGTAATAGGCAGGAGGCGCTTTAGATAGGGTATAAGTTAGGTTTAGGGTTCGATGCGAGTTATACCAGCCCTTGTAAAAAATGTTCGGGTCAGGTGGATTGAATGGATTGAACAGTCTGACAGATTTTTTGTACATCTCTATCCATAACGCTGTGCCAACCATTTCTATCGGCCTCCATTTCAAATCGGTTAATTTTAGAGGAGGGGAAAGGGATAGAGAGACAGAGAGGAAGGTAGAGTGGTAGAGAGATGAGTGGTAGAGGCGTAATGAAAACCCTAATATATGATCTTTTTTTTAAGGTCTTTAACAGCGATCTTCTTTATTGACCGCTGCTAAAAATCAAAATGGAAAATTATGAAATTGCCACTGAGCATTTTTAACAGGGATTTTTTAAATACCACAGTTAATAAGGAGTTGTTAAAATTTTTTTTATGTATTGTCTAGCTATATCACTGTTATGATTATATATCAAAATCCAAAATTTTTTTAAACCATACACCAACAAAAGAAATTAATAGAATCATTGATTTGGTCATATGTAAATTACTTTAATTAGCTAATTATGTAATAACATGAAAATTCCGGACCAGTATCGCTAAATGTGACACTATGAAACTTTAGTCTTTAGGTCTTAAAAAAAAAAAGCGAAATCAAATCCCTCCCGCAGCGCGTCTTTAAAAAGTTTAAAATGCAGTTTTTTGCCCTTTTTTATCCGGATCGTCTGTGGCGGTACGACAACTCTCCATGCTAAAATAGATTATATTATTTGCCACAGAAGATCACTAATATCCGAAAAACTACACAACTGCAGCAAATTTCCTGTAGTGAATTCTAATTGTTCAAGGTATATCATATTCATTTGGCAAAAAATGGAATGGTTCCAAAGAAAAATAGATAAGCAAGGAGAATTGATCCCTTATAAGCACAAAATCAACATATATATTCTGGCCAACCATTATATTCAACTGCCCTACTTGCAATACAATATTGCCAGACAGGCATCATTTCTTAATATCTAAACATAAGTTATCAAAAACTTGTCTCCCAAATGCAACAATGATACCAATAATATGCAACCTCCAAAATAAAATCAATATCACAATACAACAGTAAATTAGTTCCAGATAATCACAACTTACTTGGTACAATACATGAAATTAATTCGGTTTTTTTAGGGCATATGCCAATGACATGGTATTAGCCTATTTGACTACTTATACTGGTAAGGAGCTTTATGAGGGCATTTTTGTTTTCATTATTTTGAAGATCTGAAAAATATGCCCGGTCATTATCATCTAGCCAATCTCGAGGAAGTTTAGACACCCAAGAAACTTTGTTCATCCATTCGCCAGCTCGGCCCTAAAATAGCGGAAGTAAATTATTGTAAAATCATTATTTCCCCAATTCCTACTTTACGCTTTAGTTGTGTTTGGTTGCAGCAAATAAGGCTTATTCACGAACAAGGGTATGGATGCGTTTACCAAACATGCCAACGAATAAGGCTTATTCGAACAAGGGCTTGTTCAAGCCCTTATTCTTGTTCCTGGTGATTTTGGCAAATAAGGAAACTGACAAGGGTACAATTCGAACAAGCTGGTCGTCCCTGTTCGTGGCTAGACCCAAACACACCAACATTAACGTTTCATTTAATTGGTAGTAATCACTTGATACATTCTGATACAAATTTTCAGATTTTCTCAGATATTTTGGAATTGATCACATCGATATAATACTGGTACAGATAATACGTACTGCAAGTCATAACTAACTACTTAATTAGCTATATGCCAACTGTCAGAGTTTATGTTACTTACAGCATGAACAAGCTTCAAAGACTCAAGAACAGGAGCATGATGGAGCAAACTAACAACGTCTTGAATGCTTTTCTCATGACATAAGACATAGACTTTCAGCTTTCTTAAATTAGGAAATGTCGGCAGCTCCTTCCCTTGCTCAACCAAGGGATGAAAATTCCAACTCTACAGAGATAAAAATAACAACCATAGGGTTAGGAAACAATAATTAAATTGAAAAAGTATGATAAATATATAACTGGAAGTCCATTATAGGTACTCCACTTTGAGAAACCATGATTCTCAGTCTCAACGAGAATGTGAAATTGGGGATCCGCATAAATTGAATATGCATTCATACCAGTCAAACAAGCTAGTTTTAATGATTTCATTTATGAACTATTTGAATATTTCTATCAATAGAAATCTAAATAATTTTGTTAAAAGCCACTGACAATTTATTTTCTAGTAACCAATTCATAGTCATACTGTTATAATGTCGAAAAAAAAGATTGCGGTACATGTACGTGTGTGTGTATATATGCATGTCATGCACTGAACAAATACCAGAGTTATGTGCGTAGATCATCTCAAGATCTTTATTGTTGCAAGATCTTTAACTAGCTAAACAATTTTTAATCCAATGGCCGCAGACTTTAGCTGGCTACATCTTACTGGTTAGTCTAACTACTCTGACTCTGATTTTTGAAGATTAAGTTGAACTTAGTTGTTAGTTGTTACTAAAATGGTCATAATATAAAATTAATATAATCTTGAATAGTGGATACAAGTAATACATGTATTATATGATGAACCTTTGTTATATGGTTTACACTTTACAATTATATCCATTCTCAGCAAATTTCAAAGGTCAAGCTCCACCTTTAGACAGAAAATAAATACTCATCTGAACTTGGAAAAAGACTAAAGACATCCACACTGCTGGTCAATTCATAACATATTAGGATGTGAGAAGGTAGATTTCCCCTTCACACAACCAAAATTCATAATATATTAGAGAGTGGTTATTTTGACATGTGAATTCTATTTGCTGCATGCAGACGCTCTCGAAAGATGATTACTTGTGCATGGTGACACTAAACAGCAATACAGTACCGTGTGCTTTCTAATAATATAGAATTTGCATAAAATATTAAAAAAACTTACGCCGCCAATCACGAACATTTTCTCTATATAAAGATTCAACTCTTCTACGTTGGCGATACAACTCAAGATCTGACCTAGGAGCGGCACAGACTCGTCGTTGAGTTTTTGAATCCAGACGGTCGCCTTCCTTATACGAGGCATTTTCCCTTTAAAACATTCCAGTACCCCATGTAATGATATGGCTATTTCGAGAGTCTCCAACAATGGGAAGTATAAATTCATCTCGATAGGTGTCGTCCATGCCGGTGTCACCTTTAGTGCCTTCAACTTCTCTAATTCTATATTAATTTTTTCCGCATTGACATTCGCCAACCACAGGTACTCCAAATCCTTCTGTGCGTTTAAAAGCCGAGTCAAGTCGAGGTGATGCATATCGACCCTTAGATGGAGGGTTTTGAGATGTGTCAGGTGAATTATGTCGGGGAGAATGGGCTCCATTCCATCAGTCCGAACAGCATGGGTCTGAAAAACAAGGGACTGAATGGAAGAAAGTGAGAAAATGAGAGGCAGCAGAGAGCAGGAATGGTCGAAGTATACGTAAAGTGACAGGTCCCGAACACCCAGGGAGTGAGCGTATTTGAGCCACTTTGAGATGGAATATACAGGAACGTCCCTGTCACGGCCGCCTGAATGGATAGAAAAATTCAGGAGCTTGATCTCAGGATTGCGCTGCCGGAGGCGGAGGCATCTGGTGGTCACATCTACAAATCGGCGACCAAAGGGGAAATCCACCCGAGCGACTTTGAGGTTAGGACAGGCCGTCCACAGGTTGCGGAAGCGGCTGGAGAGGACAGAGGTGCATGCAGCTTGTTTGAGTGAGAGAAGGGAGAGGATGGTGATGAGGAGAGCGTCAGGGAGATTGGAGAGGTGGTCGACCTTCTCCTTTCTTTGTTTGCGAGGCGATCGGCGCCGTTTCACGGTGAGCCGAGGAAGGGGGAGGTGGGAGCGGGGTTGAGATCGGCGCCTCGCCATGGTCAGTGGAGTAGGAAACTAGGAATTAGTGGGGACTAGAGACTGAAATGGAAGGAAGAGAGATTCGGCGTGTTGTGTTGCGTGTAATTCCTAGTTTATAGTGGGACCCACAGGCCACTGGACATCCTAGGACCTAGGTTTTGTGTTCGTACATAATATTATTTTAATATCTAGGCTAAATGGACTATATTTTGTGCTTCATGCGTGAGCGTGACGTATATTTTGTTTGACTATCCGTTAGACAAGAGGCTGGGCTCCATTTTAAGATGGATCAGTTATCCATAACATAATTGAAGCCCCTCTTTCAAATTGAAAATTTATTTGGACACTCTAACTGATGGAACACCTTAGTGATCAAAATACCTTTTTAATATATAATATATTGTTAAAAGAAATTCTATTAGTTAAAAGGTGTACTCAATTAGTAAAGATATTTTAGTCATTAAAAATTTTTTACGTGTGTTCCATTGATCAAATTTTTACGTGTGTTCCATAGATCATGGGATGTTAAAGAGGTGCAACGACACTTCTTTTATATGGCACAAGGGGGACTTTGCATAATTATGTGATGTAAAATACTCTGAGGCATTTTACTGCTCAGATGATTGCGCTGCACAATGATACATCTTATGATTGTATAAATGTATGATTGTATAAACAGATATTACATTTTTACCAGGATTTTATATATCATCTGATTGTATAAATGTAGTAAATGCAACTAACATTAGGTTTATGCAAGATGTTCCGGCCTGGCGTGCTTCAGCAATTAGTCAATTACGCATAGGTGCGTTCAGGAGATGAATCAAATGCCAGTAGTGTTGTTGAGATATGCTAAAAGAAATGCAGTCAAAGTACATCTAATGAAGTGGGCAAAATGGGCAAGTTGGTTGTCAAGCATGTAATTTCGGACAAGAATTTAATTTAGCACCTGGTTGCATATAAAGAAGACACGAAACTACAAACGATTGTATTGATATTTTGATGATAGAATATAGCATACGGGCAGTTTACATAAAAAAAAAAAAAAAGGAATAGTAACTTGACATAGGTATTTAGATAGATATTGACAGCATAAAATGCAAAGATACTGACTGCTTTAACATAACACTTGGTAAAGAGCTAATAAACAACAAAATCACATAACTCGAAGTTTCTAGGTAACTTGAACGATGCCATCATGTTTTCAACCTTTTGTAATATTCCTCACTGCATGAGAGTCTTAATAAGTCAATCTTCTTGTCCCCAAATGAAGGTTTAAAAATGTTTATGCTGGTCATTGCCTTTGGAATCTTGTGGTAGTTTGAACTCTCATCTTTCTTTAATTCCTAATTTATAGTGACAACATTTTAATGCCATTAATTATTATGTTAATCCCAATGTCCACAAACAACAGACAACCAACAAATAAATCTCGATAAACATAGAAATTTCTTACATCAAAGTGCTACAAAAAAATGAAGAATAGGCATTCAATTTACAAAATTAGACTTAATAGTACATATATAGACATAAACAGTATTAAGTGGCAGTTTCCAACTTTTTCAGTCATGACATATGACTTGTGGTGGTGATGAGTAACAACCTTGTCATTTACCCCCATGAACTAGTGATTTTCGACTCTACAATAATCCTCAGGTTACTATGATCATTTAACTTTTCTAAATCATAGTAAACAATTCTCATGTTGGACTAAATATGACTGTATTCCGTACGACGACTTGAACAATTTAATAGTAATGCTAGAAAAAGGTTTAATATTGAATTACCACATGATCAAGCTGCAGAGTCTCGAGAACTGGAGTCTTCTGAAGAAACCAAATTTGAGCTCACCTAAAATAAAAAGTATAAAAAACCTTTATTAATTAAAAACTACAATTACTTGAAAGTAGCATAATTTGCTTGGAGATAACAATACTAACCTGAATGTCATGAAGGGGCTGTGAAGACAGTGAATTTGAGTGCACCTGAGTTGGAAGATGGGATTGTCCGGGAGAGATATCATTAGGAAGCGGCGGCAAGTTCAATTGTGCCCAGTAGTTTTGCATCTGACTAAAGAATTGGGCCTTGAGCTCCTGTATTTTTTTTGCTAATATTGCATCGAACTCAGCATTGTTTACGCAATCTTGTGGTAATTTAGACTCCCATCCTCCGTTGAATTCCTAATTTACAGTAACAAACTCTTTTATTTAGAAAAGCAATTTACAGTGACAAACTTTTATTGTATATAACTATGTTAAATCCACAAAGAACACACAATAAGAAATACATCTAGATATATGTAGCAAATTTCTTACCTAAAAATGCTACAAAGAAAATATGCGAAAAGACATTCAATTTAGAAAACCAGACTAAATACATAGATGGAAACCATATTTACTGGCACTTTTCAACTTTGTTTTCTCCTAACAGCTGACTTGTGGTGATAAGTAACAACTAGTCATATATTTAGTGGATCCATGTCTCCCTGTTAAAAAAGTTCCGCAAAGATCTTAACTGTTCCAATATACCAATTCAATTTAGCATAAATAACCAAGCCTTAAAGAGAAATAGATCTGCACTGGAACAATTATAGTGTGGGAAAGGATTTCAAATCAGAAACTAGCCTAAAAATGGCTCTGCAATCTTCAGCATCAGAAAGCCTTAGACTTTGAGGATCCAATCAGACTTCCACTGAATGTCTAAAAACTAGAGTTCTATGTTATCAGAGATAACGATGATAACATTAAAATTTGCATCACCTGTGTTGGAAGTTGGGTTTGTCGGGGAGGGTTATCAGTAAGAAGCAGCGGTAAGTTCAGTCGAGCCAAGAAGGTCTGCATATTACTATGGAATTGGGCTGCGGCCAGCTCCATATGTTTTGCCAGAATCGTATCGACCGTAGCCTTGGTGATGGAACCGGAGCAAGATGTTCTCCTCCTCTTAAAGTTCTTTTGATGTCCCTCACTGCATAAGCATCTTACAAGTTCAATCTTTGTGTCACCTAAATGAAGGTTTGAAAATTGCACATGTTGATCATTGCCTTCTGAATCTTGTGGTAATTGAGACTGCCATCCTCCATTAAATTCCTAATTTACAGTAACAAACTTTAATTGTATATAACATGTTCAATCCCACTGTCCACAAAGGAAACACAATAAGAAATACATCTCAATAAATACAGGAAATTTCTATGCTACAAAAGAATTTGAGGAAAGATATTCAATTTAGAAAACCAGACTAAATGCATAGATGTAAACCATATATAGTCACAGGGAACTAGTGAATCCATGTCCCTGCTGAAAAAGTTCAGCACAGATCTTCACCGTTCCAATATACTAAATTCAATTTAGCACAAATCACCAAGCACTTGGGTATTCATCTGCACTGGAACCCTTATAGTGCGGGAAAGGATTTCAATCAGAAACTAGCCTACAAATGTGCAATATTCAGCATTTAGTAAGCCTTAGACTTTTAGAAACTAAATGTTGAAATTGCTTCTACTGAATGTCTAGAAACCAGAGTTCTTTAATGTTATCAGGAATAATGATGATAACATTAAAAGTTGAAACTTTCCAAAATAATAGACCTGCTGTTGAAACAATTCTCACGTTAGACAGTATTGACTGTAGTTCATAATATTCCTTCCAACTGAAACAATTTAGCAGAGGCACTAAATGCACAGTAAACGTTAAATGTCAAATTACCACATGATCAAGCTGAAGAGACTCAAGAACAGGAGTGTTCTGGAGAAAGCATATTAGGTCAGAAATGCCATTTTCATGAAAGCACATCGAGAGCTTGAGACTCCGAAGATGACAGAATGTTGGTAGGCCTTTCCCTAGCTCAATGAGATGGAATTGGCGCGTCACCTAAGCAAAGAAAGTTAAATTAGCAAAAAACTTTCAAGAATGCCAAATTCACGTGTTCACTAACAAATTAACAGAAGAACTTATTCGAATTATCAGCTAGTTCCAATGTAAATTCTCAAAAGAAAGAAGTAATTGAGGTCTTTGACATTGATGGTTTTTAAGAAATACTTTTACAGTTTTAATATAAACAAGGAAAAGAAAGTGTACTTCAGTTCACAAGTAATTTGACCTGGAATCATTCTAGTATGATTCTACAATACACTATTTGCCTATTTGACCCTCATTCTTTTGAAGAAATAGTAAATACCAACATCCATTGACATCAACAATATATTTGACATAGACAATCCACAAGTAACAACATACTACACAACTGAATTCCATCATTGGCACATATTTTGGCAAAAAAAATCAAATTCTCATCTCACGGAGTTCTATAGCTTAATGGGTTGCCTTTTAAACTGTGTGAACTTTCATGCATAAAAACATATGGGATCTTGCAAATTAATTTTGAGGACACAATGATAGAGAAAAATAATTTCGTTTCAACTACTCGAAGTGTTGAAACTGAAGTTTAAAATCAAGCCATATGAAGTTACTTACCCCTAGAAATGCTACTTATTATCCGAGATGATTGATAACTAGTTCCTAATGAAAAATAAAGTGCTATTTGCAATAACAAGAAAGCACACAGAATGTTTTTCCCCAGTATAGTTGCTATACAATGTTTATTGCCGCTTTAAACCAAAGAAAAATGTTTATTACCACTTTAAACCAAAGAAAACGGAAGTAATGAGGCAAGCACTTATTTTCCTAAGTATTAACACAAAAGGAAACTACAGATGCAATTTATATTAGTGCACAATATTAGACAATTCCTATTTAAGTATTAACACAATATTATTGACAAATTGAATTGATATTTCACCACAATTTTCTCTGAATTTTAGTTCAGACGAGAGTAAGTTGGAAATTTTTTAAGAAAGAATTATACCTGTGACAACTAATTTTCATTACCCACTGTCACTAACTAAAAAGGAGGGGTATATATGTATGTGCATTATATTCCTATCAGTGCCAGTGGGATTTTAAAACACCAAGCATTTTTTAACATTCTTTGCAGAACAATGATCACCTATGTATACATCATCAAGAAATGAGATCACTCAATATGCCTACATTCTATTGAAAAAGGTCTAAAAAAATTATTCATATCAGTAGGCACATATACTAATCAAGTGCTGGTAGTCCATAGTACTAAAGTTTTCCATAGCCTCTTATATCCATAAGTTTGTATGTCTTAGCTGGTGGTCCATAGTACTAAAGTTTTCCATAGTCTCTCATATCCATAAGTTTGTATGTCCATAGTACTAAAGGATTTCAACCATGATAACTACAGGACAGAACCAAGCTACCAACACGCCACCTTAGTTGTTAGTTTAAATGAGTTATGGTCACATAGTATCCATCAATTGCTAATATACACTTCTACATGATACTGAGTGGTATTCAATGTACATACTTGTTTCTGACGATTGCGTTGACTCAATCGAGGTGAGGGCTCTGTATCATCAGGGAAAGCATCACCTACTTGGATGGACAACTCTGACACATTGCAAAAACACCTCAAAATTTCACCTAATACTGGCACACTAACCTCGCTCACATATGGAATTTTGAGGTTTGCCTTCCTTAATAGAGGCATCTCTCCATGGAATTCCTTCAGACATGGATGTATAGCAATAAACATATCCAGGACCTCAAGCACTGGAAAAGACAAACTTATCTTAGGTTCTGCCCTGCCAAAAAAAAGTTTGGCTTTCTTCACTGTTGGAGAGAAAATATCAATGGGATTATATTCAACGGCCTCCAAGCAGAGATATTCCAATTGATTTTGTTCCATAATGAAACGCTTCAAGTCTGAAGCACAAAGCTTGGTTTTAAGATGGAGGCTTCTGAGACGGGTTGCAAGGAAGGTGGGAGGTAGAACTTGCTTGAGTGTGGCAGGGAAGAAATAACGAAAATCGACGTCCCAAGATGTGAGGACAAGGGACTGAAGGGACTGGAACGAAAGGATGTGAGAGAAAAGGGGATCAAACATACTGGTATGGATACGAAGAGACAGATCGCGAAGACCAAGGTCATGCGCGCGGTTGAGCCAATTTATGACGGATTTGATGGGGAGTTTCTTACGCCAGTAGTGTGACTTGAGACTGAATCTGACAAGGGAGACAGAAGGGTTACGGAGGCGGAAACAGCGGTTGGTCGCGTCGGTGAAGGTTCGGCCTGCGGGGTAGTCTTCGAGGTCGAGGTCCATAGAGGGGGAGGCGGTCCAGAGATGGCGGAAGCGGCGAGAGACAGCGGAGGTACGGATGGCGAATTTTGTGGGGAGGAAAGAGAAAATGTGGAGGAGGACAAGTTCGGGGAGTTCCGACAGCCGATCAACTTCGTCAAAACTGCTGGGGAGTTCAGGCTTCGATAGCGCCATTTGGTCGGAGAAGTGGGAAGTTTTCGAGGGAACGAGGGAAAGGGTTTTGATTGATGAAAATTAGAGCGGCAAAGAAGAGAAGAAGCCTTCTTATTTGGATGTGGAGTTTATCGGGTCGGATGGAAATTGGATCCGCCCTAAATAATTTATTGATGAGTGTTAACTGTTAAGTGTTAAGATTTTGGCCCTTATCAAAATGTTTTTTACGCGGAATTTCATTTTATTTCGTTTCATTTGAAGTGATTTATCAGAGTTTCATTAATCTAATTATATAAAAATTCTAACTAAATGACATTAAATTTATTCATTTTGATTAGAAATTTTCTAACGAGAAATGAAATCCCACGTTAAAAAAAAAAAAAGGGAGGGGGATTTTGATCAGGGCCGAAGAATTTCTCCCAGACAGATTTAAGGATCAATCGTGCAATTTAGTAAGTCTTTTTCGACAGCCTTCTGTCATGTTATCCAAAGTCACTTCACCAATTCTAAACAGTAATGATAACTGTCATCGGCACATTTATCATCTCACATCATTGCTGGACAAATGGTGAGCGTGAGTGAGTTTTACGTGTCTAGTAAGTATGTGTTATATATGTTCAATTTAATAACTAAATATGTTCAGTTTAATATTCAAAATTGTTTAGTTAAATGCATCAACTAATTGTTTTATTATATAGAATCATTGAGGCGCTATTAGAGAGAGGCGCAATAGAGGCAGAGTCGGAAAAAAATTAATTTGAACTGGATCGATTGATGACCCTTTCTAATTTTTCCATGTGTTTTGTATCCGGTTCGTGACTCCTTCGCTTGGTTTAGTAATAACGTTTTTATATAATATTTATATATTTTATTACAACTAACTGAATATTTATACTCAATTAACAGAACATTTGTATTGACCTAACTAAACATTTGGATAAAAATAAAAAAATAAAATGAACATACTGAACATAGCGAACAGTTATAAAACAGTGAACAATTATAACAAAAAGTGAACATTTGTATCTAATAAAGTGAACACTTATAATAACGAAATTAACAAAAAATAATATGCGCACTGAGTGAGTACAGGTGAGGGCAGAGAGAGCTGCTCAATGAGTGCTGACACGCGATAGCAGCAATGGTAATTCGAGAGATGGCGGTCAACAATTTTCAATTCTAAACAGGGTAATGTGATGCCCCTATGATGGCCCATTAACCATTTCTATGTTGGAAAAACGTAACTTTTTTCTGAGTTTTTGGTGAGTTCATGGTGGAGATTATTTATATGGGTATTTTGTATTAAAATTGTGAAGACCGATTTATTGAATTAAAATAGCAAATGAATTTTTATTTTAATTTGAAGAAAGTCTAGGAGGATGACGGAGAATAGAGTTTAACTTTTCTATAAAAATATGAAGAGAAGTGCATTTGTGATTACATCCAAATTTGAGGTGTATTCGGCTGTGTTTGGTACGGGGTTTGAATAAGTCTTATTCCGAATAAGGCTTATTCGGGATGAAACCAAATGCGTTTTGAATAAGCTTTATTCCAAATAAGGACTTATTCAATTTCTTATTCTAATTCCACCATATATATGGTATTAGAATAAGGAGTTGAATAAGCTCTTATTCGGAATAAGACTTATTCAAAACGTGTTTGGCTTCATTCCGAATAAGTTTTATTCGGAATAAGATTTATTCAACATTTTGCCAAACACACCCTCGAACAACATCCTTCCAAGCCTTATAACTAGTCCTCTTCTCTTTCCGTCCCTTTCTTTTCTTTTCTCATTGGATTGTCGAGCAAACTCTTAATGAAGGGAACAAAATCCTTCCAAGCCTTGTAACTAGTATTCTCAACCCAGAAACATTTAAACTTATCATGCTAAATCGAATCTACTATTCTTTATGAAAGTAAAACTGATACATGCTTATACTTTATATTGCGACATAACTTTATATGTTAGTTTACCAATGCAAACTAAGTGTTTTATTCTTATGAGTCAATTCTAGCATAATATTACATGTGGACTAAATATTATGTTGTGACTCTTTAAAACTTTATGAATCATTTTCCTATATACAATATTACATGCAGGCCAAATACTATGTTTTGATTCTTCATACTTCATGATATAACTAGTTAATTATATTCATATCCTTAATTCATGTAGACATATTAAGCACTCATAATTAATCATATATCCTAATACATTAGTTTGGTTCCATCGATTGTCCTGTGGGACGATATTGACTTCACCATTCCAATGTATTACCATCTTGTGTCATGTTAATCCATATGTGACTTTATATATACATAATTAATTAATATGCGACTTTATATATACATAACCTTAATGTAATTAAGGATGCAATGGCTACTTCTTAATTAATTAATATATATTCATCATTAGACACAAATTATGTCCATTCATCCTAATGTGATTCATAAATAAACTATAAAACATATATACCTTAATGTAATTGAAGATATTGTGGCTACTCTTCAATTAATTAATAATTTAATATATATATATATATATTAATTACTTGGACATAAAATCTCTCCTTTGACACCTTTCAAGCGACCCGTCTGAATCTAAGCGGTTCGCTGAAATTGTCTCGGAGCACACCTTCTTGTAATCCTATCAAACGGATCCACTTTGATTCAAACGGATCATGTTGAAACTAGCCGAGATGGGTGTAAATCTTTATGCGGACAAGAACAAAATTGTCCATAAGAGACATAAACGGTTCGTATTCGTCTGCTCCATAAGGCTTAAGTTTACCATAGATTATATAACTATAATTATCTATATTTGAATAATTACCATATGCACAATTCTCGCCGCATCTTTTATCAATACAATTTGTGTTATACCACTATACCACATGCATAGTTATCTGAAATTTATCAAATGAATGCTAGTAGTACTAATGGTGTGTTTGGATGCGCGAGAATAAGAATTTGGATAAGAATAAACTCCAAATTCCTTATTGTTGTGCAACCTAAACAACCATCGAATAAGGAATTTGTGTTAGGAACTCAAGTCCTTGTGAAATTTTAATTTTTTATTAACGATTAATAAGCATTTAACAATTGCAAATAACGAATCTAGTCAAACAAACGATTTAACATTTAAAACAAGACGTGTAGAAGGTTACCTCTTCTAGTATCGTAACTAGAAGGCTTGACCTTAATCTCTTGGAGTTGATGGCGTGCTCTCCACCACCACCACCACCACGTCGCCGGCCTCGAGTCCACCAAGGAGATTAACCACCTTCTCCACCTCTTGTCCTAGCAAGAAGGAGAAAATAGCTAATTCTTTGTTGCTTGTCTTTCTTCCAATTAATCTTTATTAAATGAAAATGGCTAATACTCAATCCATGAGCACCTAATGCAAGTAATTAGAGACAATTTTCAAAACTGAAAATTCTCTCTCTAAATGAGATTGGCGGCGTCCAAATTGGGAGAGAAAATGAGGTAAAAAGTTAACCTAATTTTCTCTTAACTGGTTTTTATATATGCCACATAATCTCACTTTTTAGGAGACCAAAATACCCTTTAATGGCCGGCCTTGAGAGAGTTTTAGATGGGCCACATCAAATGTGTCATTAGGCCACTAAATCATTTAATAATTGGTCTCTAAATTTGCATTATATTTGGGCTCAATTAGGCTTAACAAATTAAAACCTATTTACTTAATATAATCCATATAATTATATTAAATATTGTTGAATAAAAATAACTATCAACTTATTGATAATTATTATAGGATTAGCATATGCATTAATTTATTTCTATTATGATC
This sequence comes from Rhynchospora pubera, assembly GCA_028095005.1. Classification (NCBI taxonomy): domain Eukaryota; kingdom Viridiplantae; phylum Streptophyta; class Magnoliopsida; order Poales; family Cyperaceae; genus Rhynchospora; species Rhynchospora pubera. Next base: position 56,030,753 of record CM051462.1, read on the forward strand.
CCTTTGATTTGATTAATTATAACAGTTCGCAACGGTATATAATTAATTAATCAACTCATCATATTTTCACAGTACTCACTGCTGCGAACAAATAAATAATGCATTGTATGATCAAAGTCCTATTTGTGTGAATCTTTGAGGATTTATGCTATATTGGCCATGGAAAATAAATCATTGTTTATTTCCAATAATCATAAACGGTATCTAGCAACACGTTATGATTCCCAATTCGCATAAATAAATATTGTACTAATACAATACTTCAATCTTTCATAAGAAAATAATATCTTATTGTTTTGATTCTTATGTCACATGATATCCTTGTATAATCCAAGATAGTAATGCGTCATTTTTGCAGATTACATGTTTTTGATCTAGAGATGATTGTATAAGTTTCTAGCAAACAATTCATCTCCATCAAGGGGCCCAGTAGATATCATCACTCATTAGGTGTACCAACGAGGGACATACAGTTATCTTGATGACTAGTTTCTCCCCGCACAATTCAAGAGAACATAAATAAAGTCTGTATAGCAGCCTTTATCAGGAATCAGCGTTAGACGATATTTATTGAACCTATCCTCATGTGGAGAAACTGAACCATCTCAAACTCGGAATCAACACGTATGAAATAAATAATGACACATAACACAATCCATATAGTTATTTCATTGGGTCATGTCATGTGCTATGTTCCAGTAACATACATATATGCAATTAAGTTGGTAACTCCTTACCCATGATTTGTAGAACTTAATCATCACTTAACTTGCATACTAGTCTTATCTGATAATTAATGTTCCTTGTTAATTATCAAGACTTTGGACTCTTTAGAGATATTATTGTCATTCTAACGAATGATCCACAGAGATCTACAATTCAGATCCTCGACCTGAATGATCTGTCAATAATAATCTCTAGTAACAAATGATCAATCATCATCAATAACATAAACTAATATAATCGCCACCAATTGATTGGCCTCTAGGACATATCTCTAACAATTTGGGCCCTTATCAAAATTCTAACAAAACCAAGGTATTAGAATAAGGAATTTGGACAAGAACGCATTCCTTATTCATGATAGTATAATGGTATGTGGACTACATCAGTACTTTACTAGTGTCAAACAATCATAGTACTATTGACAAATTACTTTACTAGTGTCAAACAACCATCTTTGCACAAATTTATAGTATTTTAGTAAATTGTGACTATTCTATAAACTTCTATTATAATTAAAAAATCCTTTATAATTTAACAATAGAGAACCATTACCAGTATGCTTGAACCTTAATTTTCATGTTAAATATAATTTCTGAACCATTTCAAGCGGACCCTCCTGAATTTTATCAGGTCATTTGAAATCTAGCCGAGAACATTCAGAATTTTCTGACAGACTGCACACCATCTGGTAAAACACCAATAACTTTTTCTATACTTGTTCATTTTCTGCGTTCTTGATTATTCCATAAACTAGACTCAATGTTATGTCCAGCAACACAAATGTCATTAAAAAAAAAGTTTATAGATCAAAAAGCTATGCCCATGGAAAGACAGACTATCACGGACTCGTTCTGACAAAGTATCAACCTATACTGTGAATAGCATAACTCTCTCATACTTTATCAGAATTTTGCAAATTTACACTCTATGAAACGATCTGTGAAATACCTACATCCAAGTAAATTTTTATGTAAAACTGAATTACCTTATGAGAAAAAACTGACCCGCACTATAGAAAGGTCAAAATTTCAGAAACCAGACAGTCTAACATTTTCTGCTTGCGACTTGATTATCTCACTATATACCCAATTGATTTCAGAGATTTTGATATCTATGGAAAGTAGACTTAAAGATCTTTCTAACTGCGAAAACATCACTCAAATCAAATTTAGGCATCTTGAGATATCGCTTCACGAAATCAAACCATAAAAACAAAAACTCTGTTTTCAGAACTGAATTTAGGTTTTTCCCTAATCCTTCATCAAAACAAGAAATTAAGCATAATTAGACTCTAAGCAACAACCAGCATTCATTTATTTTACCATAATTAACAGTATTAAGCCTATATATACTAAATTTCAGTGGAAATTAATGCAAAAATAACGACAATTCAATAGTCAAGGCAGAGGCGTCCGCTCTGATACCAACTGTAAGAACTTTAACGGGATAATGCGGAATATAATCCTAGGATCTTGTTGTGTACCTCCAACCATTGTCAATGCCTGAATTGTCGATTGCATCGTGCACTAGAAGGGCATTACTAATCTGATTAGCCTCGCTTAAAGTGATGACTTGCTTTCGGGATGTCAGATCAGACCTTGTCTCATTTCTCTCTTTATATCCCTCTTTCTTTCTGCCTTGATGAGAGGTAGAGAGGAGTAATGGATACTGGATATTGTTCTCCATAAAAAAAGTGATATTTAAGGGGTTTTGGATCACTTCAAAAAGATGTAAACATCATATGCAAATAAAAGTGATATTTAAGGGGTTCTGGATCACATACGTTCTATCGAGATCCTCTGTACTCGACCAATCGGATCCATTTGAATTCAAATAGACCTTTTGAATTCAAGGGGTCCCGTTTGAAATTATCCTGAGAGAACATAGAACTCACATCTGTGCTGTCAGAGATATGTCCTAGAAGCCAATCATATCTGGCTACTTCTATAGTTTATGTCATTGATGATGTTTGATCATTTGTTCCTTGATTTATTTGTTGACAGTTCATTCAAGTTGAGGATCTGAATTGTAGATCACTGTGGTTCATTTATTATCAAATGACAATAATAAATCTGAAAGGTCCATAATCTTGATAATTAACAAGGAACATTAATTATCAACAAGATTAGTATGCAAGTTAAGTGATGATTACGTTCTACAAATCATAGGTAAGGAGTTACCAGCTTAATTGCATATGTGTATGTTATAAAACATAGTACATGACTTGACCCCTCGAAATAAATATATGAATTGTGTTATGATAAATGGTTTTCATACCTAGTATTTCAACCATTTATAGGTCTTAATTTCATGATTTTATGTGTTATTTCTAATGTTTAACTGTATAATTTAGGTTAGAAGCTAGGTACTGCCATGGTTGCTTCATTTTGTACAGGATCTACGCGATGTGGCTACTTGACACGACATTTTGCACTAATTTTGGCCTGACCAGCAACCCACAGACATGACCTGCGACCCACAGGGAGCTCAGCGGGTAGCAGATGGTGATTGGCGATGCAGAAGACTTCAGCGGGCCGCTAGATTTGGCAGCGGACCACTAGAAGATGGAAATCGACAGACAAAAATAGCACAGCCAGATTTACCATCTCTTTCTAACCGCACTTTGCGCCAAGTTTAGAGCCTCTATTTGCACGACCCCCACCTTTAGAGAACCGACAATGATGACTATATAAGCGAGAAGCGTCAATGCCAAAGGGGTCGGATTTTTACAGGGATTTTCTCAGCAAAAGGAGTACAAAGCTGCATAGATCAAGCGGGTCGCCAGTCTCTCCTGCGGGCCGTTGTCGAGTAGCAGAAGACAGAAAGATATAGATCAAGTTGTCTTTCTGTTGTAACTTAGTTTCTTTCTTATGTTTTCTTTTCTCTTTGATACTTTGATGATTTGTATGATATTTGATCTCGAGTAGATACTTTTTTAGGGACCATGGTAGTGAACCTTTAATTTATGATTTGATGATACTATTTAGTTGATTTCTTTGTTTGCATGTTGTGTTTTATGCTTTAATTTGTTTGTTTATCTGATTGAATTTGAATTGTTTAGGTTAGTTTGCTTGTATCTGTCAAGTATAGGTCGTGCTTGATTGTTAGATAGTTAAGTCCAAATTACCCTAAGTTATTTAATATCAATTGTACCACCTTGAAGGTTTATAATCGAGAGATTGAACCAAGACTTTCTAACGAGAGTTAAAGTCTTTTTCGAAAGCGAAAGCTCTAGGAATTCATAGGTTAGAAAGGTATAAACCCGTAGAAACTAGACCATGAAACGAAAGTTGAAATCTAGATCCTACTTGATGGTTTTGGAGTTAATTGAAGTAACAACCAGACCTAGAACGAGAGTTTGATCTGCAACACCCTAACCTAAACCCAATTCCATACACAAAGCAACTTCTAAATTAACTAAATGGTTGCCTCAGCCTTGATACTAGCGGGCCGCTGAGTGAACTAGCGAGGTGGTCTATGCTCGCCAAGTAGCCAATGACCAGCTAAGTTATCAAGCGACCTGAGTTCAATCAGTGGGCCGCTACGAAAGTCAGCGGACCGCTGGAACTATAGTTAACTGAAGAATTAACCTACCTTAAGCCCCCTAATCTTTAATTAGCTGTTTAATCATCTTTTAATCTGTAAGCTGTTAATTTAGGATTACATAATTGTAATTTTACTTAACTGTTAACTCTGTGACAAACCAACTTTTCTTGCAACCCATTAGTCTAGTAAATTAATTTGAGTTGAAACTTAGTTATTTCATCTCCGTCCCTGTGGTTCGACCCCGAAATACTTAGATGATTGTTGTACGCTTGCGACTAAATTTAGGTAGAATAGGGTATAATTCTAAAGCTAGGAAAAATAACATCATGTTACGTGTCATTATTTATTTCGTTATGATTTTGGTTCTAAGTTTGAGATGATTATCTTTTCCACATGAGAATAGGTTCTATAAATCTTGTCTACCGCTGATTCCTGATAAGGGCTGCTATACGGACTTGATTTAAATTCTCTTAAATTGTGCAGGAAAAAGCTAATCATCAAGAAAACCATATGTCCCTCATTAATTCACTTAGTGAGTGACGATATCTGTTTGGGCCCCTTGATGGAGATAGATTGTTTGCTAGCAACTGATACAATTATCTCTAGATCAAGAAACGTATAATCTGCAAGAATGACACATTCCTATCTTGGATTATACGATGATATCATGTGACATAAGAATCAAAATAGAGAAATATACTTTTATTCTCTTATGCAGGATTTAAATATTGTAGCAGTACATTATTTATGCGAATTGGGAATCATAACGTGTTGCTAGATACCGCTTATGATTATTAGAATTACATAACGATTTAATTCCATGTCCAACATAGCATAAATCCTCAAAGTGTTACACAAAATTGGTGTTTAACCATACGTGCATTATTTATTTATTTGCAACAGTGAGTATTGCAAAAATATGATAAGTTGATTAATTAATTATATACCGTTGTGGACCGTTATAATTAATTAAGTCAAATGGATCATATTGAAATAAGTTAATGCATTGTCTAATTTCTAAATAATTATTATTAAGTTAATAATTAGTTATAAACAACACACTTAATTTATTTAAGTTGATTGGACTTTTATTTAATTGTAAATGAAAAGTCCAATTAAGTAGCAATTGAATGTGGCCTTTAATTAAATGAACTAAGGACCTATTGAGATGAGCTAGTGGCCCATCTAGGCCCATATATAGGCCGACCTCTATAGAGGTGGTAGGTGGGGTGGCACACCATGTAATTTATTAGAACTTGGTGCTAGGGTTTGGAGTTTATATAAGGACCACTATGGAGGCTCCTTGGATGATTCTCTCTCTTCCTCTCCTAGCCGCCACCCTCTCTCCCTCTCTTGGTCGTGCGCCTCCCTCTCTCTTCCTCTTCCAATTGCTCATGTGTTGAGCTCTCTCTTCCACTAAACTAATTGGTGAATTAATTGAAGAAGGAGAAAGTTTTGGGATTAGACTTGTTATTCTCATCACTAGCACGATTTGAGAATAACTTGGTTAATACCTTAGTGGACTCGAGGTGGCCGATTTGAAGGAGTTTGGAGTGCACCCCACCGACTTCTAAGTCGTAGGAACAAGCCTCCTAATTATCATATTAGGAGATGTAATGAAATTCCTACCTTTTCTCTTGTGTTGGATTGAACTTTTGCACTAGATCCTATCTTGCTAGATGTTTAATTGGATTAATTAAGTGTACTTAGTCACAAAAATTAAAATTAAGCATTTTCTAACATGTGCATCTAAAAAAAAGTAACATTCTCATTGTTTTTTTTAGGATGCAGTGGGTGCAATAGATGGAACCGCATACAGGCTATTTTGGATCAAAAAGATCAATTCAAGGAAGAATTTCAGAACAAAGAGCAAGTATATTTGTTATGACAACCATTGACTTCAATGGCAATCACGTAGCTGCGGTTGGTGGCTCATTACGGGATCATATTAGGATGCTTTTTGGCAAACACTATGATTTAAGTAATGGTAGAAGGTTTATAAACTGGGCATATGTGCTGCTTGTATTTGAGTAGGTGTAGTTTTATACAGAGATTGGCTAAAGTATACTCCAGCATACGGATCAAACCCGTATGCTAGAGTCGTTTCTGAAAATCTAAAATTCAAACAGTCGATCCAAACCGTTCAAGTTGTTCTCCATGTAAAAATATCCTTCAAGACCAAATTTTACATTTTTTCGAATTTTTTTGCTATATATTATGCTATTTTCAAATTGAAGGGCCAGAAATACTCCTTTACAACTCCATTACAATGTTCTTTTAAAATAGCATAATATATAGTAAAAAAATTCGAAAAAATATAAATTTTAGTTTCCTAGGAGATTTCAATATGGAGAACAATTTGAAAGCTTCGGATCGACTGTATGCATTTTAGATTGTGAGAAACGACTCCAGCATACGGGCTATCTATATGCTGGAGTATACTTTAGCCAATCTCGTTTTATACATATTTTAGACAACCTAATTTTAAAATTAATTGATTTAATTTCTATAAGGCAGTGATTATTTTAATATTTTGAATTTATGTATATATGTGACTGGTTCAATATACAGTGAACACCTTGATTTGATTTGTATTGTTTGAAATGGTAAAAATTGGTTGCATTTGTTTTGTTAATTGCTTCTTTTATTGGAGTCCTTTTTAGATTTTGATAAGTGAAAAGACAATATGATTTATTGCTCTCCTTTTTCTTTCAGTAATATGTATCCATGTAAGCAATTTTAATAGTTACTACGCTTGGTCAAAAGTGTGAAATAAAGGGTGCTTGGATCCAAATTTGTGTCAAATATTTACACTGGCTCGTGTATATTCTAGAAATTTTAAAAAAATTAAAGCTCCGGTCAAATATTTAGATTTAACGATCAACAAATTTTTTAAATGATGCACGAATCTGAAGATCCCAGATAAGAACTTCACGATCAAAGAAAAGGTTCTTATTATTATATTTATTCCATTCATCATTCAATCCAAACAGAAAAATCATATTCTAACAATAGATAGGTGGACAGTGTACTGTGCAATTGCTATAGCTGAAAGGCCATGTTGAAATTAGAATAGATAGGTGTCTGATTGGCCTAATGGTCTGTTGTAAATTTTCTTTTTCATTTTCCCTTTAATTTTGTACATACTTTTCAATTTATTTTAACGACAATTTTGTAGGCGTGGTCTTTCACCACAGAAATAAAATAAAATAAGCTTATTCTATTCTAATTTCAATCCTGAATAAAATAAAATAAGCTTATTTTTAACAATTTAGGATTAAAAATTTTAATCCTGAATAACTAATTCTAGTCTTATTCTCATATGATCCAAACGCTCTCGAATCTGAAATCTGAGCAACAACCAACTCTTTTCAGTCCTGTACATTTGTTCGGTGCATAAGTTGGCTTCTACCATGCAGAAAGACTGGCCTCGTTTGTGTTAATTAAAAATATTCTTGAAAAAAATTTTAAGTATTTTTAACCTACCAGCAGATATTAACATCGTTATAGCCAAGAACCTCAGCATTCAGAGTTCAAAACAAACCAGTTAGGTGCAAACCGAAAAGATTGTAAAGCCTCAATAATCCATGAAAATAAACCAATTAGGATTGTATAGTAAACAAAGAAAGGAATCCTTGTTTAAAACGAGAAGAGGCTCTGTTACCACATGATCTAGCTTAAGAGTCTCAATAACAGGAGCATGCTGAAGCAAACAAATCAGGTCCTGTATGCCCCCTTAATGAAAACAACTGGAGAGATGGTAACAATAGAATGAACAGAAAAAGTCGTTCAAAGGTATTGATATTCATTGATTGATTATAGCATACAGGCAGTTTACATCACAAAACAAAAAGGAAATAGTAGCTTAAGATATATATTGAGATAGACATTGACAGCATATAATGCAAAGATACTGCTTAACATAGCAGTTACTAAAGAGCTAGTAAACAACAAAACCACATAACTCAAGTTTTTCAGATAACTTGAACGATGCCATCATGTCTTCAAATTCTTATGATGCCGTCACTGCATAAGATTCTTATCAATTTAATATTATTGTCCCCCAAATGAAGGCTTAAAAAATGTACATGCTGCCATGCTATTAGTAGGAAGAAGTGGTAAGTTTAATTGCGCCCAGTAGTTTTGCATCTGACTAGTGAATTGGGCCTCGAGCTCCTGCATATGTTTTGCCAGTATTGCATCAACCTCGGCCTCAGTTACGCAATCTTGTAGTAATTTAGACTCCAATCCTCTGTTTAATTCCTAATTTACAGTAACTAACTTTTATTATCATAATTATGTTAGATCCTACTGTCCAACAAAGAACACATAATAAGTAATACATCTGGATAAATGTAGGAAATTTCTTAGCTAAATATGCTGCAAAGAAAATATAACGAAAGCATTCAATTGAGATAACCAGACTAAATACATAGATATAAACCATATTTAATAGCAATTTTCAACATTGTTCACTTCACTCCTAACAGATGACTTGCGGTGATAAGTAACAGCCTAGTCATATATTTAGTGGATCCACGTCTCCATGCTGAAAAAATTCAGCAAAGATCTTGACCGTTCCAATATACCAAATTCAATTTAGCACAAATCACAAAGCACTTGAAGAGAATAGATCTACACTGGAACCCTTATAGTGCCAGAGGATTTCACATCAGAAACTAGCCTATAAATGGCTCTGCAATCTTCAGTAATAGTAAGCCTTAGACTTTGAGGATCCAATCTAATGTCTAAAAACTAATGTTCTTAAATGTTATCTGGGATAATGATGATAACATTTAAATTTGAGCTCACCTGAGTTGGAAGATGGGATTGTCGGGGAGGGTTATCAGTAAGAAGCGGTGGTAAGTTCAATCGTTCCAAGAAGGTCTGCATCGTACTAGTCAATTGGGCCGTGACTTTTTCCATATGTTTTGCCAGTATTGCATCGACCTTAGCCTTGGTGATGCAAACGGAGTGAGACATTCTCCTCCTCTTACACTTCGTATGATGTCCCTCACCGCGTAAGCATCTTACAAGTTCAATCTTCGTTTCACCTAAATGAAGGTTTGAAAAATGCACATGCTGATCATTGCCTTCTAAATCTTGTGGCAATTTAGACTCCCATCCTTCACTGAATTCCTAATTACAATAACAAACGTATTATTGCACATTACTATGTTAAATCCAACTGTCCATAAAGAATACACGATAAGAAATACATCACGAGTTCTCGATAAATGTAGAAAATTTCTATTCTACAAAAAAAAAAAATGTGAAAGACATTCAATTTAGAAAACCAGACTAAATACATACATAAATGTAAACCATATTTAGTCACATGGAACTAGTAAATCCATGTCTCCCTGCTAAAAAGGTTCATTACAGATCTTGACAGTTCCAATATACTAAATTCAATTCAGCACAAATCACCAAGCTCTTGAAGAGTATAGATCTGCACTGGAACCCTTATAGCACGGGAAAAGATTCCAAATCAGAAAGTGGCCTATAAGTGTGCAATCTTCAGTATAAATAAGCCTTAGACTTTGAGAAACTAATCTGTTGAAATAGCTTCCACTGAATGTCAATAAACCAGAGTTCTTTTTTGTTAACAGGAATAACGATGAAAACAATAAAAGTTGAATCTTTCCAAAATAATAGTCCTGAGGTTGAAACAATTCCCACATTGTATTGACTGTAGTTGGCACTTAATATTCCTTCCAGCTTAGACAATTTAGCAGAGGTAGTAAACACACACTAAAGGTTAATGTCAAATTACCACATGATGAAGCTGAAGAGATTCAAGAACAGGAGTGTTCTGGAGAAAGCATATTAGGTCAGAAATGCCATATTTATGAAAGCACATCGAGAGCTTGAGATTCTGAAGATGACAGAATGTTGGTAGGCCTTTCCGTAGCTCGATAAGATGAAATTGGTACTTCGCCTAAGCAAAGAAAGTTAAATTAGCAAAAAACTTTCATAAATGCCAATTTCACATGCTCACCAACAAATAAACAGAAGAACTTACTAGATTAACAGCTAGTTCTAATGTAAATTCTCAAAAAAGTTGTAATTAAGGTCTTTGACATTGATAGTTTTTTAAGATGTATGCTTTTTAAGTTTTGATTTTAGAATATTCTGGATGGCAGTCGATATAAACAAGAAAGAGAGGTATGTTTCAATTCAGCAAAATATATTGGATCTTGCAAGTTAATTTTGAAGACACACACAAATGATAGAGAAAAGATAAATTTTTTTCAACTACTCAAAGTGTTGAAACTGAAGTTTAAAATCAAGCCATAAAAAATTACTTACCCTAGAAATGCTACTCATTATCCGAGATGATAGATAAATAGTTCGTAATGAAAAAATGAAGTGTTATTTGCAATAAACAAGAAAACACATAGAAAAATTTCCATTTCCTGGTGTAGCTGCTATAAAATGTTTATTAGTATTACAACTTTAAACCAGAGAAAAAAGAAGTAATGAAGTGGTTACTTATATTCTATAAGTATTAACACAAAAGAGAACTACAGATGCAATCATATTATTGCACAATATTAGATGATTCTTATATACTACACATGCACAATTAAAACCGTAAAAAAGAACTATCGAGTCCACGCAAAAAAAAAAAATGTTGACCAGGTAAATACGTAAATGCTATAGAGGATTTCCAGAAATTCAGGTTGAATACGGATAAGACGCTTAAGATCAACTTACTTTGTTTGACAAAATGAATTGATATTTCACAACAATTTTCTCTGAATTTTAGGTTCAAATAAAACTATTAGGTTGGATTTTATTTTAGAAAGAATTATACCTGTGACAACTAATTTTCAGTACCCAACATGACCAACTAAAAAAGGAGGGGTATATATGTATGTCCATTATATTTCTATTAATAGGGTATCAAACGACAAAGTATTCAGCACATTCTATGCAGCAAAACCGATGTACACATAATCAAGAAATCAGATAGCTCAATATGCCTGCATTCTATTGAAAACAGTATAAAAAGTTTATTCATATCAGTAGGCACGTATACTAATTAAGGGCTGGTAGTCCATAGTTTCTTATAACCAGACGCTCCTTTCTCAGACCTGACACCTGCAGCTAAGGACTTTTTAAAGCATGAGAACTACAGAACAGAACCAAGGCCTCATCAATCAATTAATTTTAGGTACCAACAGACCACCTTAGTTGTTAGTTTCATGAGTTATGGTCACATACAAGGTGTGGTATTCATCAATTACTAAAATACACTTCTAGCATGATGATGAGTTGTATTCAATTTACATACTTGTTTGAGTCGTTTGTGACGCTGTGAGGGCTCTGTGTCATCAGGGAAAGCATCACCTACATGGATGGACAACTCTGACACATTGCAAAAACACCTCAAAATTTCACCTAATACTGGCACAGAAACCTCGCTCACATATGGAATTTTGAGGTTTGCCTTCTTTAATAGAGGCATCTCTACTTCGAATTTCGTCAGACGTGGATGCAAAAGAATAGACAAATCCAAGAACTGAAGCACAGGAAAGGACAAATTTATCTTAGGTTCTACCCTGCCAAAAATCAGTTTCGCTTTCTTCACTGTTGGAGAGAAAATATCAACTGCATGGTATGGAACAGCCTCCAAGCAGAGATATTCCAATTGATTTTGTTCCATAATGAAGCGCCTCACATCTGAGGAAGAAAGCTTGGCTTGAAAATGAAGACTCCTGAGATTGGTTGCAAGGAAGGTGGGGGGGAGAATTTGCTTGAATGTGGCAGGGAGGAAATAACGACGGCTTAGGTCCCAGGATGCGCATGATGTGAGTTCGAGGGACTGTAGGGAGTGGAAGGATAGGATGTGAGGGAAAAAAGCCTCAAAGATACTGGTATGAATGGACAGCTCGCGGAGACCTAAGGCATGGGCGCTATTGAGCCAATTTATGACGGATTTGTTGGGAGGTAGCAAATATGACTTCAGACTGATTCGGACAAGGGGAGCAGAAGGGTTACGGAGGCGGAAGAAGCGGTTAATCGCGTCATTGAAGGCTACGCCTGAGTGGAAATCTAGACGGTCGATGTTTACAGAGGGGGAGGCGGTCCAGAGATGGCGGAAGCGGCGCGAGACAGCGGAAGTACGGATGGCAAATTTCAGGGAGAGGAAAGAGAGAATCTGGAGGAGGAGTGGCTCAGGGAGTTCCGACAGCCGATCCACCTCGTCAGAACTGCTGGGGAGTTCAGGCTTCGATAGCGCCATTTGGTCGGAGAAAACGAGGGAAAGGGTTTTGATTGATGAAAATTAGAGCGGTAAAGAAGAGAAGAACTGAGGTTTGTCGGGTCGGATGCAAATTGGATTCGCCCTAATTTCGAGCGGAGAAGCAATTAGAGGGAGGCTCCGGATAACGCCATTTGTTTGGATGTGGAGTTTATCGGGTCGGATGCAAATTGGATCCGCCCTAAATAAGCTTAACTGCTTAAGGTTCCTCAAGTTCAAGCTGCAATTTATAAAAATTTTATTGTTTAAAAATTGTGCACACCGTCATGGGCTCATGGCCCATAACCGTTTCTGTGCTGGAAAAAAGTTAACTGTTTTCTGAGTTTTTTGTGGGATCATGCTGGAGAATCTTGTTCGTACAGGCATTTTGTTTTAAAATGAAAATTGATTACTGTCATCTGCAGTTTTGTCATTTCTGTCATCGCTAAATATAAAGTTAACATATACAGCAAATAAAGTGAACATCTAGACTATCTAAGTGAACACATACAAACAAATAAGTTCAATGAAAATTAGTTGAATATACATGTAAACTTCTGAACAAGTGATGACAATGTTGGATAAACTCAAAATTATTCATAGAATTATTAATTGAGAATTCATTCCGGGCAAATTAAACTGCTGATCAATTGAATTAACTTTTTGTTGGAAAATGAAATGGTCCAATTAAATTCATTATGCCCACTACTATCTTACCGTTTTCTCATTAATTAGTGAATTTAATCATATCATTATGTGCTCATATCAGTGTTTGATATCATTTGTCCGTTACTCATATATTGAACCAATTATGTGGGCAATTAAATCTGAAATTTACTTTGGCAATTACGTTGCTATGTCAGTTCTATATATACCTATCTATTTGGTGATAAAAGATCAACCGAAATAATATATCAGATGTTGAGACAGAAAAATAAACTTGATCAAATTCTCCATATTGATATTCCTCATAGTAATTTCCAATTTGATATGATAATTATATTCCGATTGATTCTGCTGGATCTTGTGGAGATTTCTCATCAGTCACTTCTCCGGTCATGTCCTAAGGAGTGACACTTACCCGTCTTATCTTGGTTGCGGTTCCTCTTGCACGTTGAGACGGAATACGCTTAAGGACAGCGCCTAGCGCGATTCGGGTAAAACCGTTTTAATTACTTATTTTATTTATTTTTATGCTATCCGAATTTGTTTATTTGAATTTTGCACCAACAATCTTAAACGTATATTCCGTGATTTGGATAGCAGTAATATAATTTAAATTTAGCAAAATAAGCTAAGGTGTTGTCTTTGCTGATTTTGATTAATAATTGTTTCGTATGCATTTTATAGTCATAAAATTATTGCATTCATTCGGACAATATTTGATTGGTTAATGAAAAAAAAGGTTAATTATATTTCCTTTGGTTAAAATGTTGTAGTCTCATTTGTTCTAATAGAGATTTTAAATTGTTGGAGAATATATTAAACTTAATTATTAGATATTGATCCTATATATATACTTCTTCATCTGATGCTATCTTTTAACTAGTACTTTATTATTCACCGCCTGAATTGAGAATTTGATCCTCGAATATATTGAAGTAAAAGAGTACAAAATCAACTTGATTAAAATCCTGATTTCCGAGTGACTTATATTCGAAGCATATAAATCGTTTGGGCATCCTACTGTAGTTTCCAATATATTTATCCATGATTCATTACCCTATTTATCTGTTTCTTCAATATTTGATTCTAGCCCTTTACGTTATTTATAATTAAAATATAATCTGTTAGTATGTGAGTAGCCATTTTTGGAATGAATTTGCTTCTATATGTGTCGAATATTTCCGTGAACATCATGTCCCAGCATCCATTTTTTTCTTCCTATGCGTATTGTTCAAGTTTGCCATAGAGAGATAATAATTTGTTGGTTTGACTTATTACCATCGTTAATGATTTGACTACAGTGACTGGATATCAAACTAATTTGAGAAATTGTTATCCGAGTATAAAGATCTTATTTTTTGCCGATGATATTCTGTGTCTTAAATTAATCTCACAACCAGTGTTAATTTATTTTAAGACTAATCTTAAGATGAGCGATGTGTCTACTGATCTAAGATTATGATGTCAAGTTGAGAATTTTTTGTGACGTTTCAGAATTACAACCGTATATCTGAAATATTGATTGTCTTACAACTTTCAATGAATCTGCCCTTCATGAAATCTGATAAAATTCCTAATAGTTTTCGTTGAGATTCAAAATTATTTTCTTCTTACCTCTTGGTGAATATGTGTTAAGTGACTCTGTTTAATTTGAGATATAAAAGGTCTGAACATTATTCGTAACGTATTCATTACTCCCTTTGGTTAATATTTGATTTACTACACCAATTAATTGCATTGATTTATAATATTTCATTGATCAGCAATGTGCTTCCTTAATAAATAAAATTACTGGTGTTGTAATTGAGAAATTAAAAGGCTGGCCACCTTTTAATTCTTATTAATCGCCATGAATTTTATTGTTATATATCCCATTGTTATACTCCATTTAATTTGGTCTATATAACCATTATTTCTAGGAATTCGTTAGTCGTCCCTAATCGGTGAATTTGATCTAATATTCTTTAGAAGGACAAATATATACTTCTCATAAATATTATCTGATTGCTGATCTCCTAAATTTATTATTTTATGAATTTTGTTGTATCTTAATTAGGGAGTATATTACATGTGAATAAATTAAATTCCGAATATTCTAATTGATCATTCATGAGAGATGAAATGAAATTTTTCTAGATCATGAAAATAAAAAATCGTGAAATAATATAGAAAAATGTGGGGGCTTTATGTAGGAGCTCAGTTGATCATCAAAAATATTGTTTGTGAGAATATACTCTAATAATCATGTGATTATTTTGGCATAATGATTGTGGATCATTATTTTATAAAATAAAAGCTTTTCTAACAGCTTATTACTAATCAAAATTTTGGAGAATTTTGTTTTTTTGGAAGCTTCTTTGCTGGAAAAAGAACAACTTGAGTTCAAGTATCAAAGCGACTAGTCGGCATGAGAAAATGAAATAAAAATAAAAATGAGATGAACTTAATGAGAAGTTCTATATATATGAACTTAATGAGAAGTTCATATTTCATTGAGGGGGATGGGTATTAGCCCTAAAGGGCCACTTGCGGGGGCAACCCAATCTCCGAAAGGTAGACCCCTGGAAAGAGATTCAATGGGTAATAACAATCCGACAAGTGGTCGAAGAGTACACACTTTTAGGAGCATAGACTCCAATCCCATCCCTATGGTGAGTGTGCTCTATGTAGATGTAAGGTTGAGCATATTAGCTCTTAATGAGGACCAAAGCGGTAATTTCCGTGGGATGTGCATCTACACACATCCTTGGCAGGGACTCACCTATATGAGAGTGTCTGTATACGGCCGCGGTGCGGGGCATGGGTAAGCCCTTAAGACTCTCATGAAAAATCCAAGGTACATGCGTATGGCCATTAATGCGCACCCCGCGATGATTTTTCTCCGTATTACGTGTATGGTGTCGTAGAATTTGGGTACAAGGAACGAGTTCAAGACATAAGTTCTCTCTGTCTCCTCCAAATTTGATGCACCTATACTAAGTGAAGTTCAAGGTTTGAAAACTACTTCATGATGCGAATATAAATATCCAGCAATTTGTTATTCACCATTTGTTTGTTCTAAATTCCTAAGTTTATCCAATTTGCTTATATATCTTATTATATATTTGAAAGTTATCATTTGCTTCAATAAAATCCCTAATTCCATTTCACATATTTCATATTTGATATTATAAATTTTGAGTTTTGTGAGGGATTGTTGGATAAACTCAAAATTGTTCATAGAATTATTAATTGAGAATTTATTCCGAGCAAATTAAACTGCTGATCAATTGAATTAACTTTTTGTTGGAAAATGAAATGGTCCAATTAAATTCATTATGCCCACTACTATCTTACCGTTTTCTCATTAATTAGTGAATTTAATCATATCATTGTTAGAGTTATGTCCTATAAGTCAATAATTTAATGACTTAATTATTAGTTTATGTTTTGGATGAGATTTTATCATCTGTTCCTAGGTTTATTATTGACAGATCATTCAGGTTGAGGATCTGAATTGTAGATCTCTGTTGATCATTCTTTAGAATGACAATAATAAATCTAAACGGTCCATAATCTTGATAATTAACAAGGAACATTAATTATCATATAAGATTAGTATGCAAGTTAAGTGATGATAAAGTTCTACTAATCATAGGTAAAGAGTTACCAACTTAATTGCATATGTGTATGTTATGGAACATAGCACAGGACTTGACCCATCGAAATAAACATATGGATTGTGTTATGTGTCATTGTTTATTTCGTTATGATTTTGGTTCTAAGTTTGAGATGTTTATCTTTTCCACATGAGGATAGGTTCAATAAATATCGTCTACCGCTGATTCCCGATAAGGGCTGCTATACGGACTTTATTTATGTTCTCTTGAATTGTGCGGGGAAAAGTTAAATCATCAAGAAAACCGTATGTCCCTCATTAATTCACTTAGTGAGTGACGATATCTGTTTGGGCCCCTTGATGGAGATAGATTGTTTGCATGCAACTTTCTACAATTATCTCTAGATCAAGAAACGTATAATCTGCAAGAATGACACTTTCCTATCTTGGATTATACGATGATATCGTGAGACATAAGAATCAAAATAGGGAAATACATTTATTCTCTTATGTAGGATTGAAATATTGTAGCAGTACACTATTTATGCGAATTGGGAATCATAACGTGTTGCTAGATACCGCTTATGATTATTGGAATTAAATAACGATTTAATTCCATGTCCAATTTAGCATGAATCCTCAAAGGGTCACACAAATAGGACTTTAACCATACAGTGTATTAATTGATTTGTTTGCATTGGAGAATGCAAAAATATGATGAGTTGATTAATTAATTATACACCGTTGCAAACCGTTATAATTAATTACATCAAAAGGATCATATAGAAATTAATTTAATACATATGCTTATCCCAAAGTAATTATCATTGAGTTGATAATTAATTATGCTCAACAATATTTAATATAATTGTAGGAATTATATTGAATAAATAGGCTTAATTTAATTAGCCGTTGTGAGCCGAAATAATAATCAATTGGATAGGCCCATTATATAATTGATATAATAGGCTTAAGAGAAAATAATTAAAATATGGAAAAGTCCCATTTAGGCCTTTATTTTGGCCGGCCTTAGGTGATGGCAAAATGGTAAATAGTGAGGTAAGAAGGTTGGACTTGATCTCTATATAAGGACCACTAGTTGGTGCCTTCCAACCCTAGTTCTCTCTCCTCCTCTTGCCTTCTTCTCTAGCCGCCACCTTTAAGAGAGAAAATTAGTTTTCTCTATTCCATTTTATGCTCTCTTCCATTGATTATTAATAGGTCTCATGTGTTGAGAATAGCTATTCCTAAAATTAGTTCAAGAATAGTAAAGGGATGAGCATTCCTCTAGTTCCTACTAGCATAGGACCTATGAGAATGGTTAGTTTCCTTGGTGGACTCGAGGCGCGCGATTAGGAGGCGGAGGAGAGCACCCCATCGATTCCCATGCCGTAGGATCGAGCCCCGCGAATACGATTTCGCGGGAGGTACAATATTCCACCCCTTTCTCTTTGTGTCGAAATGGCTATGTACTAGATCCTCTTGCTCTTTGTGTTTTAATTGGATTAATTAGTTAGTAATTAGTCACAAAATTAAAATTGAGCGATTTCCTAACAGTGGTATCAGAGCCTTGGTCGTACTTAAGCTATTTTGACACTTAATTAAGAGAAATTGGCTAATTAACGGATTAGTAGAGATGATGCGTTTGTTTGCTGTCTGGAAATGGTATTTTCTGTGTTGTTTCGCGTTTTTCGATGTGATATGTTCTCTGGAATATCTTTCCATCTACATGAAAGTTGTCGATCATTAGATTGTGATTCTTTTGGCGTTAGATTCACATTTTTCTGAATTAGTATAGATTTATTGTGAATAAAACGGCGACAGTGCGCAGAACCAGTTTCTGCTCGCACTGTCCTGTTTAAAAATCTTGAAAGATTTATATTTTGAATATAAGTACCAGTGTTCTATGGCTAGAACTAAAGAGGACTTGAAGCTCTTTCTGAGCATGTATAAATTGTTGCATGACTCGGATTAATTTGTGGGTTTTCAAGTATGAAAAGGAAGATCTTGTCAGATCCAGTTTGTTGAGCAAATCGATTCTTCTAATAAACTGTACCAACTGAGAACTCCTTTAAAAATTCCGTTTAAATTGAGTTGTTCTATTTTGAGTTAGGATTCCAGGAAAATTAATTTCATAATTTTTCGTGGAAGTTTGGACCTTCAACTAGGTTAAAACATTTCGATCGACAGTCTGTTCCAGTACAGAATTTGTTGATTGTTTAGCATGTAACTTAATATTATTGAACTGAACTTGGTTGTTTTCTTTTCATGAATGGATAGCCTGTAGTCTAAACAAGTTTTTCTATGTATATTGTATATATAAAAACTGGGTAGAAGGTGGTCTAACAGACCAAATGGTTGAGAGGATAAGCTGAAAATCTCATAACGGTGTTTCGTGCACTTGTAAGAGATTTGTCTTTTTTGATTCTCCCAGATGGTTTAAGATCTCTTCTTGAAATTTTTACTGGTAGTCACAACTATGATAAGGAGCTTAAGTAATTTATTTGAGAATTTGTGGAGACCGAAAACTGTTGTTTTTGTTGGATTCCATTAGTTACGTTTTTTGGTAAATTACTGTTTTTCTAAGTATTCAAAATAGTTGAAATTAATTAGAAAACTCCTTGTTTGATCTCCTTTCAGTTATGGGATGTGGAAAGAACTTTCTAAATGAATTTAAACAAGTTTGGTTGTTTAAAATTGAGAATTTGTACACGGAATTTACTTATAGCAAACGATACGCAAAGATGCTTGAAAATCGTTAATTGGAAACAAAGTGCTTGTATGTGCTAACTTTGTTTTGTAGGTGGATAGTGGGTTTAGTATGGCTCAAGACTCAATGCCTTGTGGTTGTAAATTGAATGCATGTGTGAATGTTTGTAATGCGGCCTTTGGTGCAATTAATTAATTAATTTGTTGATTAATTTTTTATATAACTTGTGAGGCTTGCATGCCCCTAAGGATAGGATGGGAATAGGATATTTTCACATGTATTTTTTGTTCCTTTATTTTATAGGATTTAGATCCTTATACAATTTAGTGGGAGGGACAAGGATTAGATTAGTTTTGCTCCATGGACGATGTGGCGAAACTAATGCAAGCGGGAGCCATACAAACCCACAACTGTGAGATGCTTATATGTGATTGCTTGTGATTGCTATGAATTGTCATAGGCTTGGTATGGGTGTATTCTTACATGACCACCAAACAAGTGTCACTTAATTGATTGTCCCAAACAAAACATGATTAAGTTAAATCGTCCTCCTTCTCTCTATCCCCTTCTAACGTGTATGATCGTTCATTGATGCATTCTCGCCGACGCGGGACATCGTGTTCCATCATCCGTGTCGGGGTGTAAATCGGATTTACTAGGAGCAAATAGAGAAAGGTTACTTAACGATGTTTTCTAATCGGATTGGACATCGGGGCAAAGTTTGTGGATGTACATGTGATATTTCACAAACCAAGAATCATATGGAATGATTGGTTGGAGAACCTACTGTTGCGGCTTTTTCGTCATTATTCTCCTTGAAAGAATTTCTCGAAGAACAATGGGAACATAGCCTAGATTCACCTCCCTTAAGATTTCGATCTCTATGGCGGGTATCTCTCAACACAAGAGAACCCTATAAAGAGTCGCTACTTAAAGAAGTTTCTTAATTTAGCGGGTCCTTTCTTTCCAATAGGCGCAAGCCCCTATTGTTAATTACCCTGTAGTTGCCTACGAGAACCTCTGATTAAGGGACGTGAAGGGTATTGACGTAATGGGCTAAGAAAAGGGAATTATGGAGTGCTATTATTTATTTTAAGGAGGCCTTAATTGACGGTACCAAACCTAATTGACGGGACCCAATTAAGGATCTTCAAATTATTAAAGACTTTTGGCTTAAGGGTTGGTTTTCGTCTGAAAAGAGGAACTCTTGATATGGAGTCGTTTGGGAGCCACTTGATAATTTAAGTCATCTGAGGTTGATCTCAACCCCAGCGAGGGACTTTTCCTCAAACGAAGAGGTTTTGGTTTTGACTTTGGGTTTCGTATTTTAACTTTTAATTTTCTAAGGTTTCATTTTGGATATTGATAATTTTTATTCATTTTGACTTTTTGCGCTTTTGACTTTTATAAATTTTTTTAGTTCGAAAATACTTAACCTTGAATATATTTGACTTTAGAAGATATCGTTCTTGAAATTATTTGTTCTTTTGAAAATATTTGTAATCGAGAATACTTAGCTTTTAAAAATATCATATTTGAAATTTTTATCTCAAAAATACTTAGTTTTAGTTTTAGAAATTTTATAAATGAGTTTACTAATTTTCTAAGATTTATAAAATCCATTTACTATAGTGAAAATATTTCAAAAATACAAAAGCTCAATACTTTGACATAATTTCATATCAAAGTATCGATGAATTTGGTTTATTTTGATTTTTAGGATTTTATGGATATGCCGTTCGTATTTTTCTAAGCTTTCTACTATTTTTAGTAATTTTCTAAAGTTTCTGCCTATGTGTCCTTTCTCTATTGGGCCACGTCATCAAATAAGCTAATGCAGCAGCTGACTGGATTTGTTGAGTCACTGAGAGGACTTCTTCTTCTCTTTTGACAGAAGTCAGACTTACGGGTTCCACAATCATATTAGCCACAGAGGATCATGAGGATCCTCGCGCGCTGAGCTTCGAAAAGAAATGGAATCGGGTTCGCTTCCTCACTAAAAGGTTATACTAAACGGGTACAGATCCGCTAACCATTCCGATCATCGTAACTGATGGGAAAGGAGTCTCTGGCCTCGTGTGAGAGAGAGGGACACAAAGGAACACTCAATTTCCATTATTATTGTCTAATTTGATGAGTGGACCGATTGCTGGTACGGTGGTACAAAGGAGTAAAATAAAAGGGCGCAGAAAGAGAGTCAATCTCATTTTAATTACTTTACACGTGTTAATTATTATCAATACTTGCTAATTAATGACAACTTCACCAAATCCTCAAGGTCCTTTCATTTCAATTTTGATCTTCATGTTACACGTATGGTCTGGTTTAGAGAATATCATACTATGCAAGGGTCATACTAGTACAACATATGCTGTGCATCATATTGGTCATTTCATAATGTCAATTACCACTTTTTATGTATTTGTTTAACATAGTCGTAGAATATCAAGTCACTTATCAAAATCCAGAAATACATCCTTGGTTATAGAGAGGCCTGTGATACAATAAAGAAAGAATGGGCATTTCACCATATCCAAAACCCAGCGATTAAGCAACAATGAGTAAGGATCCAACAAAAGAGCAGTTAGACAAACAAAGCATACCTAATAACAACCTTTCAGGATTTTACCAATCAGTCCCTCAGCTTCCAATTTTCACTAAATATACAAGTTCCTTTATTTCAACAGAATATAATTCTAGACTTATGCAATGCAACTAAACAGAAAATGCAATTTATTACAAAGCACCATACTCCTACAAAACCTGATTCTTGTCCAGTTTTACAAGGACAAGGGAGATCAAACAAAAGAGAAAACAGTAAAGATTGTATTATCTATTACTTTTAGTTATTTACAGAAGGTCACAAGACTAACTAAACTCCTACATTTCATACGTTGTACTAACACGGAAGAAAGGGGCAAATGACACAATCAATTACAATTCCAGTTATTCTATACTGATCATGACTACAGAAGGCATCAAGACTCAAATGCAGGGAACATTTTCACTAAGGCCCAGCAGATTCAATATATTACCAAATGTCATCACTTTATAAGAAAATAACTATCTATTGCCTCAATCTGTGAATGTAAACACCTTTATCAAGAACCTTTTATATGCATTTCAGTCCAGAACTTGAAGAAAATGTAATAGGACTAGATTTCGGCAGCATGACGTTTAGACATTGACAATTATACAATAGGGTCTTCCATTTGAGCCTTTTACAACTCAAATTTCAGAACCCAGGCCTAAAGAAGAGGAGACCTCAACTTAAGCCTTGAAACGCCTAACAAGAGCATAAACTCAGGTTAAGCTACCTCTTCTCAGTCTATCTCTGAGGAAACCCCAGCATAAACCATAAGAGAAGAGGCAAGAGAGAAACAGGGAACAAAAGAAAAGAAGTCAAGGAGAAAGGAGGGAAGGAGGCATTCAAGATCAAGAAAGACTTTCAGTTTCACATGTTACCAAATCCATCCCAATTCAGTTGCCTAACACCATGGAGACCATGGATTAAGCTTCAAGAACATGAGGCAAACACTGGCACACAGTTTGAAATCACCATTGATATGAAATGCAACCAAATCGCCAATCCTAATGACTGATTGTCTAAGGCTATAGAAACTATAGCTTAAACTCTCAGATTCTAGCGTAAAAAAAAAAACAGGCAAGAAAGAAAACCAAGACGATCTAATCAAGGTTTTACTCATTCTCAGATCAAGAATTGCAATTGAGAAGTCAAAGCCGTGCAAGAATTGAAATCAAACAACATTCCTTCAAAATTGGACCATTTCAGCAAGAATTACAAACGAATACCTTTACAATCGAGTTTACCTTGCTCTGTTATACCTTTCTCTGATCTTTATTCCAAGCTTTTACAAGAAATCTCTCTTTCCTCTCTCTAGCCTATCACGTGTTCTACGAAATGCCTATACTCCTTTTTCTCTTTCTCTCTCTTGAAATCTGGTGGCAGTGTATCTTCTTCTGTGTGAATTTTCGAAAATCCTCCGGTGCCCCCCTTTTTCTCTTGACCTCTGCTCCTTTTATAGGCGAAATTGAGGTGCGAATTTCCGTCCAGGTGCATTTCTCAAGCCCGGCGGTTATCGCTTCTCTTCTCCAACAACTTCTGTTGGGATCACACCCCTCATTCTTCCTTCTTCATTTTGGTTATGCACGGTGTATGCTGAGCCGCCTTTCTTTCTGTGGGGCTCACAACTCCTGTTTGCCTTTCCATCTCATGAACCGCGTGCATTGAGGTGCGTCTCACGAAGGGGTCAAGTTTTCATTTCTTCAGCGACATTTCCTTTTAATCTTTTCGCGTGCACTCGGTCTGTGTGAACCACACGCCGCTTCATCACATGTCGGACTACTGGCGTTGAGGAATAGGCACAGCCACCTTTTGCATTTGTACGGAGGGAGATTTGAAATTGGAGGAGGCCTGGTTTATTTCGCCTCCATTTTCCCTTCAATGGAGCTGTCCATTTATTGTAAAAATGCTGTATTTTTATGGTTGCTGAAACTAAAAGAATTGTTTGGAAGCTTTCCCCTAGGATTTTTTGCACCAAATTTTATGGGTAGGCTCAGGGAATTATTTAGGAGATAATGGTTTAAAAGTTTTCTCCAATTGACCCTCCTATTATTTTTATCAATTTTCTCTAAGATGAGGGACCTTTTTGCATAAAACACAACATCTATGGCTTATTCCCTCCTTTTGCAAGCACCATAATTTTTTCCTCCTCCTTCTGGATTTTTGGGTATTTTTCCATAATTTTTGGGATCTGTTTTATATTTTCCATGAATTTTTCAAGCTCCTTGATGAAATTATCCAATTTAATTCATGAATTTGGCACCATATTTTAGGGTCAAACACCTACCTTATCTAGTTGGTTTTTGGTGTCACGCCGACGCTAACACCATCTCAACGAAAATAGGGATCTTGGAAAACCTACTACATTTGGGACATTAAATAAATGTAGTGGGAGTTTTTATTTGTTATAAATAAAACAATTGCATAAACTAAATGACCGTAAATTGATTTTGTTATAGATGTTAAGATTGTTAATTTTGTTGCGATCAATCTTTGAAAAATGAACAAACTCGTTTCTAAAAGGTAGTTACTTGAAAGAGTAATACCAATTCCTAAGACACGACCTTAGTGAAGAGAAACTTGAGTATGTCTATTCCCAAAACTTTCCTCAAACTACCCGAACGTAGCATCGCGATGATTGAGTGACTTTTGGCGAAAAGTTATTCAATAAAGCGTATGGCTAATATCCTCATTCAAAATTTCTAGACCTTTGAATTAGAGAATTCGTATGGACTAGATTTAACTCGTACGCTCTCATTCGCTTACTCAAGAAAGTGTTCTTGGAGAAAGTAGATATTTAACTCCATCATTTATGATCGAGTATAAAGAACATGAGTTGACCAAGAGATTCTTCTTTTATAAGAAGTTATATGAATGTTTCATTAGCTCACAAATCGAAAGATTGAAGTAGCTAATAGATGACTAGAGATATTAATCTCCGATATCAAGGATTGTTGATATTGTCATACGATCTCTTTGGAATCATGAAGGATATAATGTTACCTTTTTCGCACGCTTGTTAATGCAAAAAGGTGATTGATTAAGTATTCAAGAAATACTTCACCAATGTATGAGTTGAAATTTCGAGACTCTCATTGATGACCATGTGTCACATGAGATGTTTCATTTGCCGTTTATGGGAGGCATTTGAAAGGTTGTCCGAAATACCATGATTGTGATATTCTAACCCTAAGAAGTATTTGTCGTTCAAAATATCTCACCATCTCTAATTCACACTAGTAACTTGATACTAGTTCATATGCTCGCATTTAACGAAATGTGTTAGCAATGAAGAATAAGAGAATGTTCGAGAGATGCAAAGTTAACTCCGTATAGGAAATGACTTATTCATTTAAGTCATTACCATTGAATACGTAGAGTTACCTTTATTAAGAGTTTGTTTAGAAATTGAAGGTTGCATACCTTAATTCTAAAACCTCTCATAATATCTCCATTTCATATTCAATGATGGATGATTATGTTTTGTAAAAGACAAGATCTTTTATTATAGATTTGTTTATATGATCTCATGCATCTTGATTGAATTTGCTTGAAATAGATAAACAAATTTTGAATGACAAATAGGATGCGTAAGACTTAACATAAAGTATTTTGACTTTCATGTTATATATAACCGCTTAGTCACATACATAAACGAGAATCGCATTACGAGAGTCTCCGTAACGTAGAGCTCGTAATTCAATTTGATTTCAAATCAATTGATATGCGAATCACGTTTGTTAAATGACAAAAGCGCCTTTAACCTACAAAGGTTTAAGGACAAGTGACTTGATTAGGACTTATACATATCGATGTATAAAGACCAATAAGTACTTGTGCAATGAAAGATTGTTGATACTTTACTACTTAACCAACGATCATTGTAGATATTAACATATCTATTTGATAAGGTATAAGTATGAACCTTTTGACTAGTTCAAAGGAGTTCAAGAGTGAAGTTTAAAAGATCGTTCAAGAAAAATGGAAGTCTTACAATTAATCGTGGTAAATAAATAGTTAAGTCACATGATTTGAAATATTGCCTAAAGAGTATGAAAGTAGTTTCACAACTCGCTCCATGAGGAATAATATGTCCAAGAGTGGAGGTATCGAACAATATTTTGTATAGTTCGATCAATAATAAATCAAATTGACTTATTCGACTCGTATTAGGGAATTATGTTTGAGGACAATATTGTTTACACTGAATGGTGTTCCATTAAAGTCTATCGAAGAAGATATCTTACGAGATTTTGATCTCTAAGTATAATACTTCTCAAGATTTGGTGTTGAGAAGCTTATTTCAAGTAGTGTCGACTTGTAAGCTTAAACCAAATAAGACACTGTAATATTTGTAGGATGCTTTATATTAAAAGGCACTACTTACACGAATATGATAAGAACAAAGTAGTTGTTGCTAATCATAATGTAGTCTTGATGAATTGAAATTCTCAAGAAGAAGTAGTGGGAGTAAAGTGAGCATTAAAATAGTTTATGCATCACTACAAGAAGTACTCTTATGGGAAACTTGTCACTCCATACATGGTACTTAGTGGGAGTTGAGCGAAACTTCATTCACAAGTTGTTTTGAAAGAAGTTTAATAGTATGCTCCTTCTAATGAGGACTCAACCATCTCACGAGTTGATGATGATTCGAGAAACTCATGGAATATATATGAGGAGTCAAGAACTCGTTCGACAAATCATTGTGGAAGTAGTTCATGAACCTCAAGTACCAATCCTACAAAAGATCAACGAGAGTTGATTGCCTAAGCCGTTTGGTGCTTGGCTTCACGACATTCTCAAACTTAGCATATGAGAATCCGTTGATAAACAAGAAAAACGATGGAACGATCCGATTCCACATATATGGTTTGAATTCATATGATCTTTAAAATAAAATCCATGTATAACAACAAGGTATAGACCTTGGTTGATGTTCATGAAGGAGCAATCCATCAAGAACGTTTTAGATCTTCAAAAGGAAAGATCGACATGGATAACAAATCGACTATGTACAAAGCGCGGCTTCTCGCTTGTAGCTATGTCTAAGTCGATGACTAGTTGACTACGTACAAAGCACAACCTCTTGCTTGTGGCTATGTAAAAGTCAATAAAGATCATTCTAGCAATAGTTGTATTTCATATATATTGATATATGGAAAAACACATAAAACCGCCTTCTTCGTATGAATGAAGGATGATGTTGTGCATTTGACACAAATCGAGGTTTTATGTATTGCTAAAAACATACGCATGCTTCAAGGATCCATAAATGGATTAAAGCAAGTGTTGTGGAGATTGGAATAAAAGTTTTGACAATGAAGTCAAGGAGTTGAACTTCGTCAAAAGTATCTTGTATAAACAAGATATTCAGTGGGAGCATAATTGTATTACTTGTATTGTTCAAGATAACAATTCATTAATTGGGAATAACATTAAGAAAATGAATATTGTCAAGATCTCTTTGGAGAATGCTTTCTCAAATAAGAACTTGGGCGAAATCACCTGATCCTAGGAAACAAATCTATGAAGATAGATTATGATGGATGTCAGGTTTGAACAAATCTGCATATATTGACGAAGTGTTCTAGAAACACGAAAGTTACACTCCAAGAAAGGATGTCTAACTGTACGTCACATGGCATGACTTGAGTGTTTTAACTCGGTCGATTGCAACTCAATTCAAGAAAGTGCATGAAATAGTTCAAGCATTCTTTCATTATGAGTTTCATTGTGTACGTCATATTTATGCATATGCCCCGATGTGTAGTATCCAAAAGATATGACAAACAGTTGTCAAATGGATACAAGAGAGACACATTAGGACGATAGTCAAGGATATCCTCGAGTACCTTATGAGAAAGAGTGATATAATGTTTCATCTCTTAAGATGAAAGAGAGCTCGTGTAAATTAATTACACTAATGCTAGTTTTTCGAAAGTTTGATATAATCACAGTTGAAATACATATTTTGCTAAAAGGTGGTGTTGTAAGTTTAGAAGGTGTTCTAAATGGAATATTACAACCGTTTCCGTCACCAAAGCAAAATACATAGCAACTTGTGAAGCAATAAAAGAAGTTTATTTCGGATCGATTTCTTAGTTGAGTTATTATGGTTCTAAGCATCTCGAACTATAACTTACTCCTAAAGAACCCAATGTTACATTGGAGATTCAAATATGATCTATAACGATATCACTTGATATCATATGATGGTGATCAAGAATATATATAGGAGAATATATATATATGTGGTCAAACAATTTTTGGATAGGTTCGCGAACACAGCGAACACTCTAGCACGACCTCTACCTTGAGCAGTATACGAGATGCAGTTATGCATCCATACGTGGTGGACGTATGAGTAACTAGCTATAAGCGTATTATTTATTTTGAGGTCCGAGACATGTATATATGTAGATATATGACATTGTTCTCAATTCTTCGTTGGCTAGAAGTCACTACTGATTGACTCTAGGCCAAGTGGGAGATTGTTAGAGTTATGTCCTAGAAGTCAATAATTTAATGACTTAATTATTAGTTTATGTTTTGGATGAGATTTTATCATCTGTTCCTAGGTTTATTATTGACAGATCATTCAGGTTGAGGATCTGAATTGTAGATCTCTGTTGATCATTCTTTAGAATGACAATAATAAATCTAAACGGTCCATAATCTTGATAATTAACAAGGAACATTAATTATTATATAAGATTAGTATGCAAGTTAAGTGATGATAATGTTCTACTAATCATAGGTAAAGAGTTACCAACTTAATTGCATATGTGTATGTTATGGAACATAGCACAGGACTTGACCCATCGAAATAAACATATGGATTGTGTTATGTGTCATTGTTTATTTCGTTATGATTTTGGTTCTAAGTTTGAGATGTTTATCTTTTCCACATGAGGATAGGTTCAATAAATATCGTCTACCGCTGATTCCCGATAAGGGCTGCTATACGGACTTTATTTATGTTCTCTTGAATTGTGCGGGGAAAAGTTAAATCATCAAGAAAACCGTATGTCCCTCATTAATTCACTTAGTGAGTGACGATATCTGTTTGGGTCCCTTGATGGAGATAGATTGTTTGCATGCAACTTTATACAATTATCTCTAGATCAAGAAACGTATAATCTGCAAGAATGACACTTTCCTATCTTGGATTATACGATGATATCGTGAGACATAAGAATCAAAATAGGGAAATACATTTATTCTCTTATGCAGGATTGAAATATAGTAGCAGTACACTATTTATGCGAATTGGGAATCATAACGTGTTGCTAGATACCGCTTATGATTATTGGAATTAAATAACGATTTAATTTCATGTCCAACTTAGCATAAATTCTCAAAGGGTCACACAAATAGGACTTTAACCATACAGTGTATTAATTGATTTGTTTGCATTGGAGAATGTAAAAATATGATGAGTTGATTAATTAATTATATACCGTTGCAAACCGTTATAATTAATTACATCAAAAGGATCATATAGAAATTAATTTAATACATATGCTTATCCCAAAGTAATTATCATTGAGTTGATAATTAATTATGCTCAACAATATTTAATATAATTGTAGGAATTATATTGAATAAATGGGCTTAATTTAATTAGCCGTTGTGAGCCGAAATAATAATCAATTGGATAGGCCCATTATATAATTGATATAATAGGCTTAAGAGAAAATAATTAAAATATGGAAAAGGCCCATTTAGGCCTTTATTTTGGCCGGCCTTAGGTGATGGCAAAATGGTAAATAGTGAGGTAAGAAGGTTGGACTTGATCTCTATATAAGGACCACTAGTTGGTGCCTTCCAACCCTAGTTCTCTCTCCTCCTCTTGCCTTCTTCTCTAGCCGCCACCTTCAAGAGAGAAAATTAGTTTTCTCTATTCCATTTTATGCTCTCTTCCATTGATTATTAATAGGTCTCATGTGTTGAGAATAGCTATTCCTAAAATTAGTTCAAGAATAGTAAAGGGATGAGCATTCCTCTAGTTCCTACTAGCATAGGACCTATGAGAATGGTTAGTTTCCTTGGTGGACTCGAGGCGCGCGATTAGGAGGCGAAGGAGAGCACCCTATCGATTCCCATGCCGTAGGATCGAGCCCCGCGAATACGATTTCGCGGGAGGTACAATTTCCACCTATCTCTTTGTGTCGAATTAGCTTTTGCACTAGATCCTCTTGCTCTTTGTTTAATTGGATTAATTAATTGTAATTAGTCTAAAATTAAAATTGGGCAGTTTCCTAACAATCATTATGTGCTCATATCAGTGTTTGATATCATTTGTCCGTTACTCATATATTGAATCAATTATGTGGCCAATTAAATCTGAAATTTACTTTGGCAATTACGTTGCTATGTCAGTTCTATATATACCTATCTATTTGGTGATAAAAGATCAACCGAAATAATATATCAGATGTTGAGACAGAAAAATAAACTTGATCAAATTCTCCATATTGATATTCCTCATAGTAATTTCCAATTTGATATGATAATTATATTTCGATTGATTCTGCTGGATCTTGTGGAGATTTCTCATCAGTCACTTCTCCGGTCGTGCCCTAAGGAGTGACACTTACCCGTCTTATCTTGGTTGCGGTTCCTCTTGCACGTTGAGACGGAATACGCTTAAGGACAGCGCCTAGAGCGATTCGGGTAAAACTGTTTTAATTACTTATTTTATTTATTTTTATGCTATCCGAATTTGTTTATTTGAATTTTGCACCAACAGACAACACTTATTTGTTTGTAAGTGTTCACTTAGATCGTCTATAAGTTGACCTTATTTGCAGTATATGTTCACTTTGTATTTAGCGATGGCTAGGATGGTATATTTATCGATGGATGGCACTTATAATTCCTATTTTAAAAATTGTGAAGACCGATTTATTGTATTAAAACAGCAAATGAAATTTTGTTTTCATTTGGTGATCAAAATCTAAAATGTACCATTTTTAGTGAGCAAACACTCATACTCATCACAATTGTCTCAAGGAGAAGTACAAATTACAATTAATAGAAATATCAACCCCCACCCCCACCCCACCCCCCCCCCCCCATCCCTCAAAAAAAAAAAATCATGCTATCGCCAAAAATTAATTTTCTGAAGAAAATGTCGCATGACAATTACAAAATCACGACTACTTCAGCACAGCTCGTTCCTAGTATTTTTCAATTTTGTCATAGCTTTTGTTTCTTGGAGGATTGGCCCTCGCACAATAGTTTGATTAGTTCAATCTTAGTATTTCCTGTATGCAAATCTGTAAAATAGGCATGCTCGTTATCATTATATGGTAATACATAAGGAAGTTTCGATTTCCACATTTCACTGATTGGCATCGACGACCCATCATTCTTCCTCCTCCGTCTATACTTGATTAGATCAAACTCCATATCCTGATGACAAAAACCATCAAATAATTGATTAGAAAAATGTCGCAACAAATAGCAACCCAGGTTACTTGTAAGCTGTTGCCTAATTGTAAGCTAATTACAGTTATTGACTGAGAGATCTGAAATCTGAGCAACAACCAATTCTTCTCAGTCCTGTAGATTTGTTCAGTGTATAAGTTGGCTTCTACCAGAAAGGCCGGCCTCGTCTGTGTTATTTAATAATAATTATTTATATGAAATCTAAAGCATTTTTAAGCTACCAGCAGATATTAACATCGTTATAGCCAAGAATCTCGGCATTCAGAGTTAAAAACAAACCAACTAGGTGCAGACTGAAAAGCTTGTAAAGCCTCAATAATCCATGAAAATAAACCAATTAGGATCATACTGTAAACAAAGAAAGGAATCCTTCTTAAAAAGGAGAGAGAGGCTCTGTTACCACATGATCTAGCTTAACAGTCTCAAGAACAGGAGCATGCTGAAGCAAACAAATCAGGTCTTGTATGCCCTCTTCATGAAAACAAGTGGAGAGTTTGATGCTTCTTAGATTAGGAAATTCTGGTAACTCCTTTCCGGGCTCCGTTAACATATGAAATGGAGGTATCTGTTTGAAGGAGATTGGTATCAGTGAGTAACAGTACCAAACAAAACGAAACTATATAGGTGGCACAAATATAAGAGATTTTTTACAGGATAGCTTATTAAAAGACATCGTTAATTATCCCTACATCTACATATGCAGTTAGTAATTAAATAAAGAATCTCATTAGGCCTCTCGATATAATTTTGAAATTGCATGACTGTAGTAGTGTTGAAATTTAAGTTGAGATGAGGTGACTTACCCACAAAAACTGCTATTCACATTTCAAAATGGGAAGAATAAACTTGAGTTGTGTGCAACAGACATTCTATGTGTAAATAGTACATCAAAAATTCGTAGGCTACAAGTTTTGAAATTTCTTTATTTACTTGAAAGAGATCAAATCAAAATAAAAGAATTATAATTGTATATAAAAATAATACATAGTATAATTATATGCAACAAGTATATTATTGCTAATCAACCAAAATAAGCGCCCCTGATATTTTTCCATTATATTGGAGTATGATTAACACATAAATATTTCTATCTGAAGTCTAACAAAAGTATTTTTACCAAGTAATATAACAAAAATACAAAATAATATAGGAAAAACTTACATCCGAAGGGAGAAGATACCCTGTATGGAGTGTGAGCTCCTTTACATTGGCAATGCTTCGCAGCATGCTTCCTATGGCTGGCGCACCACCAACTATGGCATTTGAGAGTTTGACAACTACCCACCTTAGTAGCGGCATCTCTCCTTGAAAATCTTGAAGTAATATCGTCACTTGCATCTTCAGTTCCAGAAACTCGAGTCTAGGAAATGACAAATTCACACTAACAGGTTCAAGTCCTGAGGAGATTATCTTGAGTACTTTCAATGTCTGAGAAGATAATTCAATTGTAGACTGAAGGACTGGCTCAAAGTATAGATATTCCAAACGGGTTTGTTGCGCCATGAAGAGCGTCAAGTCAGAGCAAGACACTTTTGCTTTGAGATGGAGTTTTTTGAGATCTTTTAACAGGAAAGTAGCGGGGATAAGAGGTTTGAATGAGTAATTACGGATATTATCAATGTCAAAACAATGAATTTCAAGGGACTGGAGAGATGGTAACGATAGAATGAACGGAAAAAGACGTTCAAACGTGTCAGTATGGATGTGGAGGGAGAGATCACAAAGACCAATTAAACTGGCTCGACTGATCCAATCTGAAGAGGACTTGAAGGGTAAAGACATCCTTGCGGTGACTGAAGAATGTGCCTTGAGGCACAATCGATGAAGCTGAACCGACGGATCATGGCGACGGAAGCAATCATTGGTTGTTTTGATGAAGCGGTATCCAGTGGAAAAGTGTGAACGGTGAAGTTCGAGGGAGGAGGAAGCAGTCCAGAGATTCCTAAACCGACGGCTGAGGACAGAAGTGCGGATGCCATACTTTGTGGGGACATAAGAAATTATGTGGAGGATGAGTGGCTCAGGGAGCTCCGACAGCCGGTCTACCTCTTCCTCATTGTGTTGGTGGTCCATCCCGACGGAAGGAAAGAAGTCGGAATGGAAGATGAGAGGAGAGGAGGTGAGTGTAGATCGGAGTTGATCAGGGTTATTTATGGTTGCGCCTCTTCCGTCTAACATGACACGTTTATAATTCCGAACTAAATCGGGCAAATTTCCTGTATTAGATAAACTTGAACACTTCCTATTGCGAGTCACTCGAGAACTGGCTAGTGGCTACCGTTGCTTTTGTATTTATGTAAATTTAGTGAGGCCGCCTGTTGATGACTCGTGGCAAGATTCTGTCAAGGATTATTGAAGAGTTACTATTTTAGTATTTTTAGATATATATAGGATTAAAACACATGCGCGCTCAACGTATACTAGTGGAGAATCGCGCAAACGCGCGATCTACAGCAGTTCCATTAATTGTCCAGACAATTAGACAATATCAAGAATATTTTGGTTTTGCAAATCTATAATAACTAGGGTTTGGAAATAGGAGATTCTAGGGAAGGTGGGGAAGGAGAAAGGGAGAAAGGGAAGATGTTTTCGCTCTCTCTAGCTGAAGTCTGAACTCCGAAGACGAAGAGGAAGCACCTTTTTGCGTATCGCCCCTTCAATAGTTTAAAATTTGGGAAATTTTGTGGGCTAAACTACAATTAGTCCGAACAATTGTATTGAAAGCAAATTATATGGATAGAACTTGTATTACGGACGGACATGGAGCTCGACGATATTGGATGTTATTAAAAAATATATATATATATATAAATTGTACCGTTAATTTTTTTAAATCGATAAATAATTTTGAATAAATGGTTTTAAGAAAAAGTATCTTGTTTTAAAGTATAATTTCTCTATAAGACAACTTGTTAAACTGAAATTGGATAAGGGAAAAAAATTAATAATAATTATATAATTTTAAATTCAAAATGAATTAAAGTGAAAAGTGAATCAATAAAATGGAAACAATAATTACATGCAAATTAAAAAAATGGAAAAATATACATAATCATGACAATAAAAAAAAAGCAAAATTGAAATAATAAAGTCTTCCCATATTATATGGTTTAGTTTTCAACATGATCACCTTCGTATTCTTTCAACATGATAGAGTTGCATGCTAAAATGATTGACATTTCATTTAAATATGTAAATTGTACAACTCGGGAAGGTTCAAATAATTAAAACATCTTAATGATTAAAGTAAAACTTTATTGATAATAGTGGTATAGGAATTTTAGTTTGGTGTCAAATTTAAAAAAAGTCATTTTAATGTAAACAAAATTTATATAAAAAAAATTATCTCACAATCTAGTAGAACAAATTCATGCCCCATGTATTTCTCATCTCCGAATCTGTTGTGGTCCAAATTTTTATGACCTGTGCAGGTATGACGCCTAGATTTCTATTTAAGAATGATCCTATATCTATTATGTTTGTCATTTTGTAAATGTGAAATGATTAATGAAAATTTGAAATAATGAGTACTATTTATAGGTAAAATGTTAGCACTCTTTGGTGGAGGAGGCATCTATTCGATTGTATCATTTGGCAAGACATCCTTTAAATGACATCATTTCGTCTCTTTGTCAAGATATGCATCTTTTCAATCGCACCATTTAAAGAATCCATTAGATTGCATCCTTTAGCAAGATATTTCTTAAATGACACAATATGGTTTCTATGCTAAAACAACCGCTTGATGGGATATTTTGGAAACAATATAAGAAATTTATCGATATGTTATATAGATACGTATCCCTATATAACAAAACAATTAGTCTTTCAGTAAAGAAATTAAATATTGAATATTTTAAATAATTAAGCTATTCCAACAATTACAAGATATGAATATATAACTGACTCTCTTGAGGCCTACGATTTAGGCACCAAATTAATGAAGCGTGAAAATTCGGATAATTATTAATTCATATTATTTTTTGAATTATTTCAGTTTAAAGATATCCTAAATCGTAATTGTTCATTTTTTAAACATATAAAATTTTGATCAGAAAAAATTTATATCATTGACAATCTTTTTATCCTTACCATGATTTTTGTACTCTAATACCAACAATTCTACTAAACATGTAGCAATCTTACTCTAAAAATCCGAGATAAAATATATATGTTATTTTATTAATAAGATAATTGTGTTGCAGAACAACATTCAACAATTTATATATTAAATAATATAATTTTTTGTTGTACACAAAAAAGTACAATGACAATAAATTTTCAAAAAAATTTCTACATAAAGAATATAGTGGCGACAAATTTTTGCACATTTATTGAAAATAGAAAAATAGAAGAATAATATAGGAATTTTTGCGCAAATTCTGTGCATTATTTGCGCTTTATATGTGTAATTGGCATGTATAATCCAATCTTTTTGAATAAATAACATATGAACCGTATTCTAGATAGAATAAAGAGTTTAAATTTAGATTATTGTGATGAAATTGTTAAATGTAAACTTAATTAAATGGTCAAATAATAATTAGATTAGTAAATCAAAGAGGTGTGTAGAGAATCTAGGTTCATCTTGAGTTATGTAATACATGCACCTAGATTATTGAGTAATTAAATATTATTAAATGTGATTAGGTCTATATAAGGAGACTATTGTTGTATGAAAAAAGTAAGAGAGAATGAAAAAAAATTCTGTTGTTGAGTGTTTATCTTATCTCTCCCTCCACCAAAATATTTATCTAAAATATTAGAAGTGATTATTTCTAACATAGTGGTATCAGAGCCATGGGAGACGGCAAGTCAATGTTTGGCGGAGTTGGACAATTCTCATGTCCACGACTCTCGAAAACTAACTACGACAAATGGAGTATACAAATGAAGGCCTTACTCGGTGCACAAGATGTATGGGAGATTGTTGATGGAGGCTATGAGGAGCACGACAAAACGGACAATTTGGCGGCGAATGTATTGAAGGTTTTGAAGGAGTCGCGCAAGAAGGATAAAACCGCACTCTACATAATTTATCAAGCGGTTGACGAGTCCGGCTTTGAGAAGATAGCCGGTGCGCAAAACTCAAAGGAGGCTTGGGATATCCTAAAGAATGCATACAAAGGTGCCGAGCGAGTTAAGCAAGTTCGGCTACAAACTCTTCGTGGCGAGCTCGAATCAATGAGAATGAAAGAGTTGGAAGGTGTATCCGACTACATCACAAGAATACAAACCGTTGTCAACCAATTGAAGACGAATGGTGAAACTCTATCCGATACAAGAGTGGTAGAGAAAATACTTCGGTCTTTAACCGATAATTTTGAAAATGTGGTGTGCGCGATTGAGAAGTCTAAAAATTTAGAGGAGATGACCATCGACGAACTCTCGAGTTCTTTGGAGGCTCATGAGCAAAGAAAGAAAAAGAAGAAGCAAGAATTGCTAGAAGAAGCGTTGCAAGTGAAGGCAACAATAAAAGAAGAGAAGTCGAGTTATAGTGAGCGAGGTCGCGGTCGCGGTCGTGGCCATGGTGGTCATGGTCGCGGAAGAGGTCGTGGTCGAGGACAAAGTGAAAATGATGAGAAAGAAGAAAGGAGTTACAACAACTCGCGTGGTAGAGGACGCGGTCGAGGCGGCCGCTCAAGTAAGTCAAATATTGAATGTTATAATTGTAGAAAATTTGGTCATTATGCATGGGAATGTTACAATGAGAAAAAGGTGGAGGAAAATGTAAACTTTGCAAGTAAAGATGAAACGGAGACTAATGGTGTAGTGCTTTTGGCAAGCAAAGAGAATAGCCCCGAAAATGAGAAAGTGTGGTACCTTGATACGGGTGCAAGCAATCACATGTGCGGGTACAAGCATATGTTTAGTGATATGGAGGAGATAGCAAATGGCCATGTTTCATTTGGCGATGCTTCTAAAGTGCGCGTTGAAGGTCAAGGTAACATTTTGATTGAATTAAAAAATGGGACTCAAAAGTTTATTTCAAATGTCTATTATGTGCCGGAAATGAAAACCAATATTTTGAGCTTGGGACAATTAATGGAAAGAGGTTATTCAATTTTCATGAAAGAAAGAGTTCTTTATTTGCGGGACCAAAATAATCGGTTATTAGCACAAGTTGAGATGGCTAAAAATAGAATGTTTAAATTGAATTTGAAAAATACTCGTGCAAAATGTTTGAAAGCTTGTGTAGAAGATGAAACTTGGCGGTGGCATTTGAGATTCGGGCATGTGAATTTTGGAGGATTGAAGGAAATGGCCAGCAAAAAGATAGTATTTGGGTTGCCAACAATTAATATGCCCGGTAAGATTTGTGAAGGGTGCGTACTCGGAAAACATGCAAGAACTAGTTTTCCGAGTAAGGCGGAATATAGAGCAAAAAAGCCTCTCGAGTTGGTGCATACCGACATTTGTGGACCGATAAAGCCGAGCTCATTTGGTGAGAACCGATATTTTATAACTTTTATTGATGATTTCTCTCGAAAAACTTGGGTGTATTTTTTGAAAGAAAAGTCAGAAGCTTTTGGCATTTTTAAGAAGTTTCGTGTTTTTGTTGAGAAGCAAAGTAGTTTTTATATCAAGGCTTTGAGATCGGATCGAGGAGGCGAGTTTACCTCGCGAGAATTTAATTCTTATTGTGAAGCAAATGGTATTCGGCGTCTCTTGACGGCGCCATATTCACCACAACAAAATGGAGTTGCGGAGCGCAAGAATCGAACCATTCTCGACATGGTTCGTAGCATGATCAAAACCAAAAGTATGCCAAAGGAATTTTGGGCCGAGGCGGTTGATTGTGCCGTCTACTTGCAAAATCGGTGCAAAACAATAAGTTTGGAGAATATGACACCGCAAGAAGCTTGGAGCGGTTCAAAACCGACGGTGGCTCATTTGAAAGTATTTGGTAGCATTGCATATGCACATGTACCGGATCAAAAGCGAGAGAAGTTGGATGACAAAAGTTCAAAGTTGATATTTGTTGGTTATGATGAGAGGTCGAAAGCATATAAACTTTATGATCCACTTACCAAAAAAATGCGTGTTAGTCGTGATGTGCAGGTAAATGAAGAAAGCATGTGGGATTGGAGTGCTATGCAAGAAGTGGCACATAAAGAAGCAAATGAAGAGCCGGTGATCATAATTCCTACACCGACAAATGCAACCACCACAATGACAAGACGATTTGGTCCATTGGACGACGATCCAAGAACACCAAAAACGAGAAGCATGCAAGACTTATACGAGGAAACAAGCGAGTTGCATCTAGTGTGTTTATTGGCACAAGGCGAAAATATCTCTTTCGAAGAGGCAATTAAAGATGATAAGTGGTGTGATGCTATGAATGAAGAGATGCGAGCAATTGAGAAAAATGACACATGGGAGCTAACTTCTCTGCCCAAAGGTCATAAAGCGATCGGAGTGAAATGGGTGTATAAGAAGAAAATGAACCCGCAAGGTGAAATCGACAAGTACAAAGCAAGATTGGTGGCCAAAGGTTACAAGCAAAAGGAGGGAATTGACTATGAAGAGGTGTTTGCACCAGTCGCTCGCATGGAGTCTATTCGACTTATCATTTCACTTGCGGCTCAATCAAAATGGCGCATTTTTCAAATGGATGTCAAGTCGGCATTTCTAAATGGCATTTTTGAAGAAGAAGTTTATGTCGAGCAACCTCTCGGGTATGTGAAGAAAGGCAATGAAGGTAAAGTTTTAAAATTAAAGAAAACGTTGTATGGATTAAAACAAGCACCTCGGGCTTGGAATACCCGAATTGATCAATACTTTAAGTCACACGGTTTTGTGCAATGTCCGTATGAGCATGCACTATATGTGAAGGTCAAAAATGGAGAAATGTTGGTGGCGGCATTGTATGTTGATGATTTGATTTTCACGGGAAATAGTGGTGAAATGATTGAAGAGTTTAAGAAAGCAATGATGCGTGAATTTGAGATGACCGATTTGGGGCTTATGTCCTACTTTCTTGGCCTTGAGATAAAACAAAGTGATGATGGAATTTTTATTTCACAAGAAGCGTATGCTAAAGAAGTGTTGAAGAGGTTCAATATGGCAAATTGCAATCCGGTTAGTACACCGGTTGAATGTGGTGTTAAGTTGTCTCGTCATGACAAAGGAAATGTGATCGACGCGACTTTATACAAAAGCCTTGTTGGTAGCTTGAGGTACTTGACATGTACACGGCCGGATATTTTATATGCGGTCGGACTAGTGAGTCGATTCATGGAGGAGCCGAGAACAACACATTGGAAAGCCATTAAGCGGATTCTCCGCTACATTCAAGGTACTTTATCGCTTGGTTTGTTTTATGATTCTTCCGCTAATGATTTTGGAGTATGTGGCTATTCAGATAGTGATTGGGGCGGAGATACGGATGATAGAAAAAGTACTTCGGGATTTGTGTTTTATGTTGGCAACACGGCTTTCACTTGGCTTTCAAAGAAACAACCAATCGTGACACTTTCGACATGTGAGGCGGAATATGTTGCGGCGGCAACATGTGTGTGTCACGCAATATGGCTAAGGCAACTACTTAAGGAGATGAATTTTGCTCAAGAAGATGCTACTCAAATCTATTTAGATAGCAAGTCGGCAATCGAGTTGGCGAAAAATCCGGTTCATCATGAAAGAAGCAAACATATCGATGTGAGATATCATTTTATTCGGGAGCAAGTGAAGATGAAGAATATTGAGCTAATTCATGTGAAAAGTGAAGATCAAGTGGCCGATATTTTTACGAAGCCGTTGCCAATTAAGTTGTTTGAAAAATTCAAGAATCTTCTTGGGATGATGGATGTCAAAGAAATTAAGTTTAAGAGGGGGTGTTAAATGTAAACTTAATTAAATGGTCAAATAATAATTAGATTAGTAAATCAAAGAGGTGTGTAGAGAATCTAGGTTCATCTTGAGTTATGTAATACATGCACCTAGATTATTGAGTAATTAAATATTATTAAATGTGATTAGGTCTATATAAGGAGACTATTGTTGTATGAAAAAAGTAAGAGAGAATGAAAAAAAATTCTGTTGTTGAGTGTTTATCTTATCTCTCCCTCCACCAAAATATTTATCTAAAATATTAGAAGTGATTATTTCTAACAGAAATGACTTAGAATGAATTCAGAAATGATTGAAATGGTCAAATGATGCTCAGATTTGCATTATTTGCAAATTATATGAGTAATAAGCATCTATAATCCAATCTTCTTGAATAAATAATATATGAATCCTATTCTAGACAGAATAAAAAGTTTAAATGTAGATTATTGAGATGAAATGACTTAGAATGAATCCAGAAATAGTTGAAATGCTCAAATGATGCTCAGAATTGCATTATTTGCTCATTTTATGCGTAATTAGCATGTATAATCCAATCTTTTTTAATAAATAACAAATGAATCATATTCTAGACAGAATAAAGAGTATAAATGAGCATTATTGTGATAAAATGACTTAGAATGAATTCAGAAACGATTGAAATGGTCAAATGATGCTCAGAGTTGCATTATTTGCACTTTATATGAGTAATTAGCATCTATAATCCAATCTTTTTGAATAAATAACATATGAATCGTATTCTAAACAGAATAAAAAGTTTAAATGTAGATTATTGAGATGAAATAATTTAGAATGAATCCAGAAACGATTGAAATGGTCAAATGATGCTCAAAATTGCATTATTTGCACTTGTTGTGCATTTTTTGCAATTTAGATGCGTAATTAGCATGTATACTCCAAACTTTTCGAAAAAATAACATATGAATCGTATTCTAGACAGAATAAATAGTTTAAATGTAGATTATTGTGATGAAATGACTTAGAATGAATCCAGCAACGATTGAAATGGTCAAATGATGCTAAGAGTTGCACTATTTGCACTTTATGTGCATTATTTGTATTTTATATAAGTAATTAGCATGTATAATGCAATATTTTTGAATAAATAACATATGAATTGTATTCTACACAGAATAAAGAGTTTAAATGTAGATTATTGTGATGAAATAACTTAGAATGAATACCGAAAGATTATTGTATTCTACACAGAATTATTTGCGCTTTATATGTGTAATTAGCATGTATAATCCAATCTTTTTGAATAAATAACATCTGAATAGTATTCTAGACAGAATAAAGAGTTTAAAAATAGATTATTGTGATGAAATGACCTAGAATGAATGGTGAAACGATTGAAATGATCAAATGATGCTCAGAATTGCATTACTTGCACTTTCCGTGCATTTTTTGCACTTTATATGAGTAATTTGCATGTGCAATGCAATCTTTTTGAATAAATAATATATGAATCGTATTCTAGACAGAATAAAGAGTTTAAATATAGATTATTGTGATGAAATGACTTAGAATGAATGGCGAAACGATTGAAATGATCGAATGATACTCAAAATTGCATTATTTGCACTTTCCGTGCATTTTTTACACTTTATATGAGTAATTTGCATGTGTAATGCTATCTTTTTAATAAATAATATATGAATCGTATTCTAGATGGAATAAATGTTTAAATGTGTATTATTGCGATGAAATGACTTAGAATAAATCCCAAAATGTTTGAAATGGTCAAATGATGCTCAGAATTGCATTATTTGCTCTTTTTGTGCATTATTTGCACTTTACATTAGTAATTAGCATATATAATCTATTCTTTTTGAATATATAACATATACATCGTATTCTAGACAGAATAAAGAGTTTAAATGCAGATTATTGTGATGAAATGACTTTGAATGAATCCAGAAACGATTGAAAAGGTCATTAGAATTGTATTATTAGCACTTTCTGTGCATTATTTGCTCTTTATGTGTGTAATTAGCATGTATAATCCAATTTTTTTTAATAAATAATATATGAACCGTATTCTAGATAGAATAAAGTGTTTAAATGTAGATTATTGTGATGAAATGATTTAGAATGAATTCAGAAATGATTGAAATGGTCAAATGATGCTCAGATTTTCATTATTTGCACTTTATATGAGTAATTAGCATCTATAATACAATCTTTTTGAATAAATAACATATAAATCGTATTTTAGACAGAATAAATAGTTTAAATGTAGATTATTGAGATGAAATGATTTAGAATGAATCCAATAACGATTGAAATGGTCAAATGATGCTCAGAATTGCATTATTAGTACTTTCTGTGAATTATTTGCTCCTTTTATGCGTAATTAGTATGTATAATCCAATCTTTCTGAATAAATAATATATGAATCATATTCTAGTCAGAATAAAGAGTTTAAATGAGGATTATTGTGATGAAATGACTAAGAATGAATCCAGCAATGATTGAAATGGTCAAATGATGCTAAGAGTTGCATTATTTTCACTTTATGTGCATTATTTGCATTTTATATGAGTAATTAGCATGTATAATGCAATCTTTTTTATTAAATAACATATGAATTGTATTCTGGACAGAATAAACAGTTTAAATTTAGATTATTGTGATGAAATAACTTAGAATGAATTCCGAAATGAATGAAATGGTCAAATGATGCTAATAATGCAATACTGAGCATCATTTGAATGTACAGAAAGTGCTAATAATGCAATACTGAGCATCATTTGACCATTTCAATCGTTTCTGGATTCATTATAAATCATTTAATCACAATAATCTACATTTAAACTCTCTATTCTGTCTAGAATATGATTCATATAGTATTTACTCGAAAAGATTTGATTATACATGCTAATTACGCATATTAAGTGCAAATAATCCAATTCTGGGCATTATTTGACCATTTCAACCGTTTCTAGATTCATTCTAAGTGAAGTCATCACAATAATCTACATTTATACTCTTTATTCTATCAAGAATGCGGTTCGTGTGTTGTATATTCAAAACGATTGGATTATACATGCTAATTACACATATAAAGTGCAAATAATGCACA
This sequence comes from Rhynchospora pubera, assembly GCA_028095005.1. Lineage (NCBI taxonomy): Eukaryota > Viridiplantae > Streptophyta > Magnoliopsida > Poales > Cyperaceae > Rhynchospora > Rhynchospora pubera. The sequence goes on from CM051462.1 coordinate 56,074,228, forward strand.
GAAAGTGCTAATATTGCAATTCTGATGACCATTTTAATCGTTTCTGGATTCATTCAAAGTCATTTCATCGCAACAATCTACATTTAAACTCTTTATTCTTTCTAGAATACGATGAATATGTCATTTATTCAAAACTATTAGATTATATATGCTAATTACGCATGTAAAGTGCAAATAATGCACAGAAAGAGCAAATAATGCAATTCTCAGCATCATTTGACCATTTCAATAATTTTGGGATTTAGTCTAAGTCATTTCATCACAATAATCTACATTTAAAAACTTTATTCCGGCTAGAATACAATTCATATATTATTTATTCAAAAAGATTGCATTATACATGCAAATTACTTATAAAGTGCAAAAAATGCACGGAAAGTGCAAATAATGCAATTCTGAGCATCATTTGATCATTTCAATCGTTTCGGTATTCATTCTAAGTCATTTCATCACAATAATCTACATTTAAACTTTTTATTCTTTCTAGAATACTATTCAGATGTTATTTATTGAAAAACATTGGATGATACATACTAATTACGTATATAAAATGCAAATAATGCGCAGAAAGTGCAAATAATGCAATTCCGAGCATCATTTGACCATTTCAATCGTTTCAGGTCTTTTTCTAACCCATTTCATCACAATAATTTATATTTAAACTCTTCATTCTCTATAGAGTATGATTCATATGTTATTTATTCAAAAAGATTGGATTACTCATGCAAATTACGCATATAAAATGCAAATAATGCACAGAAAGAGCAAATAATGCAATTCTGTGCATCATTTGACCATTTTAATCATTTCGGGATTTATTCTAAGTCATTTCATCACAATAATCTATATTTGAACACTTTATTCCGTCTAGAATACGATTCATACATTATTTATTCAATAAGATTGCATTACACATGCAAATTACTCATATAAAGTGCAAACAATGCACGGAAAGTGCAAATAATGCAATTCTGAGCATCATTTGATCATTTCAATTGTTTCGCCATTCATTCTAAGTCATTTCATCACAATAATCTATATTTAAACTCTTTATTCTGTCTAGAATAATATTCATATATTATTTATTCAAAAAGATTGCATTGCACATGCAAATTACTCATATAAAGTGCAAAAAATGCACGGAAAGTGCAAATAATGCAATTCTGAGCATCATTTGATCATTTCAATCGTTTCACCATTCATTCTAAGTCATTTCATCACAATAATCTATTTTTAAACTCTTTATTCTGTCTAGAATACTATTCAGATGTTATTTATTCAAAAACATTGGATGATACATGCTAATTACGTATATAAAGTGCAAATAATGCGCAGAAAGTGCAAATAATGCAATTCCGAGCATCATTTGACCATTTCAATCATTGATGGTTTTATTCTAACCCATTTCATCACAATAATATACATTTAAACTCTTCATTCTCTATAGAATATTATTCATATGTTATTTATTCAAAAAGATTGGATTATACATGTAAATTATGCATATAAAATGCAAATAATGCACAGAAAGTGCAAATAATGCAATTCTGAGCATCATTTAACCATTTCAATCGTTTCTGGATTCATTCTAAGTGATTTCATCACAGTACTCTATATTTAATCTCTTTATTCTGTCTAGAATACGATTAATATGTTATTTATTCAAAAAGATTGGATTATACAAGCTAATTATGTGTATAAATTACAAATAATGCAATTTTGAGCATCATTTGACCATTTCATTCTAAGTCATTTCATTATAATAATCTACATTTAAACTCTTTATTCTGTCTAGAATACGTTTTATATATTATTTATTCAGACAGATTGGATTATACCTTCTACTTACGCATATATTCTGCAAATATTGCATAGAAATTGCAAATAATGCAATTCTGAGCATCATTTGACCATTTCAATCATTTCGGTATTCATTCTATGTCATTTCATCATAATAATATACATTTAAACTCTTTATTCTTTCTAAAATACAATTCATATGTTATTTATAAAAAAACTGCATTATAGATGCTAATTACTCATATAAAGTGCAAATAATAAACATAAAGTGCAAATAATGCAACTGTTAGCATCATTTGACCATTTCAATCGTTGCTGCATTCATTCTAAGTCATTTCATCACAATAATTCTCATTTAAACTATTTATTCGGTCAGAATACAATTCATACGTTATTTTTTCAAAAAGATTGGATTTTACATGCTAATTACGCATATAAATTGCAAATAATGCTATTCTGAGCATCATTTGACCATTTCAATCGTTTCTGGATTCATTCTAAGTAATTTCATCACAATAATCTACATTTAAACTCTTTATTCTGTCTAGAATATTATTCAGATGTTATTTATTGAAAAATATTGGAAGATACATGCTAATTATGTATATAAAGTGCAAATAATGCGCAGAAACAGAAAATAATGCAATTCCGAGCATCATTTGACCATTTCAATCGTTTCTTGTTTTATTCTAACCCATTTCATCACAATAATATACATTTAAACTCTTTATTCTGTCTAGAATACGATGCATATGTTATTTATTTAACAAGATTGGATTATAGATTCTAAATACTCATATAAATTACAAATAATGCTCACAAAGTGCGAATAATGCAATTCTGAGCAATATTTAACCATTTCAATCGTTTCTGGATTCATTCTAAGTCATTTAGTCACAATAATCTACATTTAAACTATTTATTCCATCTAGAATATGATTCATATATTATTTATTCAAAAAAATTGGAGTATACATGCTAATTACGCATATAAATTGCAAAAAATGCACAGAAAGGTGTGCAAATAATGCAATTCTGAGCATCATTTGAACATTTCAAACATTTTTGTATTCATTCTATGTCATTTAATCACAATAATCAACATTTAAACTCTTTATTCGGTCTATAATACGATTCATATATTATTTATTCAAAAAGATTAGATTATAGATGTTAATTCCTCATATAAAAGTGCAAATAATGCAACCCTGAGCATGATTTGACCAGAGAAGAGAGGGCTGAGCCATTTCTTAGTTGATTAAATCTACAATTACCAGGCCAATGGCACTACTATACTCCATTCCCACTCCATCTCCGACCGTACGCGCGTCATCACCTTCTTTCTCCAAACCTCGATTTGAAGAGCCTTACCCATCCAACCTCACAATTACAAAACTCAAACCCAAATCCAAAATCAAACTTTCCTCATCTTCAATTACTGCCGTCGCGCCATCCACATCACCGGCAGAAACAAAAGCCGACGCAACCCCAAAACGATCATATGTATCAGTGTGTCAGATAGATGTAAATCGGTTAAATTTAAATTCAGAGTTTCAAATAGGTTTTCCATCAGGTCAGGTGCCAAATAGAACTTCTTCGACCTGAATTGTATGATTTCATGTCTCAAAGTTTCAAAAATACTCATATTCAATTGACCATTTGTAGTTGACAGGTGCAAGCAATAAGGCACCACACTGATACTATTGCCAACACATCTATATCGACCTTCTATCCATAAATTTTAATTGTCAAGATAAAATCCTAAGTACTAGGTTTAAGAATGCATCATTCACGCCTAAAGCACCGAAAGAAAGTGATATGGTCTGAGCAATGAGCAGTACAAGGATATATGATATTCATTTGGAATTGGTGGAGGATACATGTAACTTCACTATGCCATTTTTTTTAGTACCGATTTATTATACATCTTTAGAATGAATCCAGAAACAATTGAAATGCTCAAATGATGTTTAAAATTGCATTATTAGCATTATCTGTGCGTTATTTGCACTTTATATGAGTAATTAGCATGTATAATGCATTCTTTTTAAATAAATAACATATGAATCGTATTCTAAATAGATTAAAGTTTTTAAATATAGATTATTATGATGAGATGACTTAGAATGAATCCAGAAACGATTGAAATGGTCAAATGATTCTCAGAATTGCATTATTAGCACTTTCTGTGCATTATTTGCACTTTTTATGCGTAAATAGCATGTATAATCCAATATTTTTGATTAAATAACATATCAATCGTATTCTAGACAGAATAAAGAGTTTAAATATAGAGTATTGTGATGAAATGACTTATAATGAATAAAGAAACGATTGAAATGGTGAAATGATTCTCAAAATTGTATTATTTGCACTTTCTGTGCATTATTTGCATTTTATATGCGTAATTTGCATGTATATTCCAATATTTTTGAATAAATAATATATGAATCATATTCTGTAGAGAATGAAGAGTTTAAATGTATATTATTGTGATGATTTGCTTAGAATGAAACCAGAAATGATTGAATGGCCAAATGATGCACGAAATTGCAGTATTTGCACTTTCTGTGCATTATTTGCACTTTTTAAACTTAATTAGCATGTATAATCCAATATTTTTGAATAAATAACATATTAATCGTATTCTAGACAGAATAAAGAGTTTAAATATAGAGTATAGTGATGAAATGACTTAGAATGAATCCAGAAACGATTGAAATGGTTAAATGATGCTCAGAATTGCATTATTTGAATTTTATATGCGTAATTTCCATGTAGAATCCAATCTTTTTGAATAAATAATATATGAATCATATTCTATATAGAATGAAGAGTTTAAATGTATATTATTGTGATGAAATGGGTTAGAATAAAACCAGAAACGATTGAAATGGTCAAATGATGCTCGGAATTGCATTATTTGCACTTTCTGTGCATTATTTGCACGTAATTAGCATGTATTATCCAATGTTTTTCAATAAAAAACATCTGAATAGTATTCTAGACAGAATAAAGAGTTTAAATGTTGATTATTGTGATGAAATGACTTAGAATGAATCCAGAAATGATTGAAATGGTCAAATGATGCTCAGAATTGCATTATTTGCACTTTCTGTGCATTATTTGCAGTTTATATGCATAATTAGCATATATAATCCAATCTTTTTGAATAAATAACGTATGAATAGTATTCTAGACAGAATATAGATTTTAAATGTAAATTATTGTGTTGAAATGACTTAGAATGAATCCAGAAACGATTGAAATGGTCAAATGATGCTCAGAATTGCATTATTTGCACTTTCTGTGCAATATATGCACTTTATATGCGTAATTAGCATGTATAATCCAATATTTTTGAATAAATAACATATGAATCGTATTCTATAAAGAATAAAGAGTTTACATGTAGATTATTGTGATGAAATAACATAGAATGAATCCAGAAACGATTAAAATGGTCAAATGATGCTCAGAATTGCATTTTTTGCACTTTATATGCGTAATTAGCTTGTATAATCCAATCTTTTTGAATAAATAACATATGAATCGTATTCTAGTCAGGATAAAGAGTTTAAATGTAGATTATTGTGATGAAATGACTTAGAATGAATCTAGAAACGATTGAAATGGTCAAATGATGCTCAGAATTGCATTATTTGCACTTTCTGTGCATTATTTGCAGTTTATATGCATAATTAGCATGTATAATCCAATATTTTTGAATAAATAACATATGAATAATATTCTAGACAGAATATAGATTGTAAATGTAGATTATTGTGTTGAAATGACTTAGAATGAATCCAGAAACGATTGAAATGGTCAAATGATGCTCAGAATTGTATTAGTTGCACTTTCTGTGCATTATTTGCACTTTATACGCGTAGTTAGCATGTATAATCTAATATTTTTTAATAATGACTTATGAATGGTATTCTAGACAGAATAAAGAGTTTAAATGTAGATTATTGTGATGAAATAACTTTGAATGAATCCAAAAACGATTGAAATGGTCAAATGATGCTCATAATTGCATTATTTGCACTTTTTGTGCATTATTTGCACTTTATATGTGTAATTTTTATGTATAATCCAATCTTTTATAACATATGAATCGTATTCTAGATAGAATAAAGAGTTTAAATGTAGATTATTGTTATGAAATAACTTAGAATGAATCCAGAGATAATTGAAATGGTCAAATTATGCTCAGAATTGCATTATCTGCACTTTCTGTGCATTATTTGCCATTCATATGCTTAATTAGCCTGTATAATGCAATCTTTTTTAATAAATAACTTAGATATAACAAATAGATTTATTAACTAGAACAAAATTATGTACATTAAGTAAAATAATTAGATTTATTAAGCAATGAAATAACAACTGAGCAGTGGTATCATTATGCCAGTACAAAATAGGAAGGCAATATTCCAAATAGAATGGTTGTCAAACAAACTTGTCTATAAGATATTTAGTTTCAATATCTGGCAACAAGAAATCAAATAATTATGTTATACATTTAATTGGATGTCTCATATGATAACTGAAAACTTCCTAAAATTTCCACATCGACATCCTGATCTGACAAGCTAATGATATAAAAAACATTATTCACAATATTTTCTTGATAAAGTAGCAAAATTACAGGCTTATCAAACTAGCATGAGAATTGATATGAAAATGTCAAAAAAAAACAAAAAAATCAAGTGTGCATGGCACCAAAACACTTGTGTTGGGATCAGGAAATGCATGCTGTTGAGTTCCATTTGTCACTAAGGAGAGGCACCAAAATAGTCATCGTGTCATCTGACCGTGAGATGTGTGTTGTCATGTCGGTATATCTTGTTGATAATCAACACACTTCTGGTATCTAACAGTCATGTAATAGGCACTTTGAAAGACAAACTCTAATTGATTTCACTGAATTTTTCATATACCTAATTGCTCTACATAATGTACATAATTATTCTGATTGATAAATCTCTATATGGTAAACTTAATTGTTCTAGTTGGTAAACCTAATGTGCTAGTTAGTAAATTCAATTGTTCTAGTTAGGAAAGGGGGATGAGGATGGAGATGAGAATAGTCCAAGAGCTGGATAGGTGGATACAGGGAATAATGAAGAAAAACAAATACAACGAAGGAATGAGGAAAAATATAAGGAAGGAAAGAGGAGAAGAGGAATTGAGGATGAGTACTTGATTAGTTTGGGATGATATTAGTTTGGTGCTTGATTACTTGGTATAATTCAATCTTTTTGAGTAAGTAAGATCTGAATCATATTCTTGATTACTTGATTAGTTTAAATGATGATTATTGTGATGAAATTACATGAAATGAATTCAGAAATGGAAGGAATGCTCAAATGATACTCATAATATGCATTATTTGCACTTTATTTGTTTAATTACCTTGTATAATCTATTTTTTTAATAAATAAAATATGAATCGTATTCTATATAGTATAGATTGCTTAAATGTTGATTATTGTGAAGAAATGACTTAGAATGAATACATAAACAGTTGAAAATACTCAAATATTACTAAAAATGAGAGTTATTTGCAATTTATATGCATATATGCGTAATTACTTGGTATAATTTAATATTTTTGAATAACTTGGACCTGAATCATATTCTAAACCATATGTAGAGTTATAATGAAAATTAATTGCGAAGAAATGACTTAGAATGGATTTAGAAACTGTTGGAATGCTCGAATATTACTTAGAATGATAGTTATTTGCACTTTATATGCGTAATTACTTGATATAATCTAATTTTTTTTATATGTATGAACTGAATCATTTTGTTGTTGTAAGTGTTAATCTTTAAAAATGGAGATGCAGGGGAAGATTGAGGGAAGGGAAAGAGAGGGGAGCGAAGAGAACAAGGGAGGGGAAGGGAAGGGCGAGGGAGAATCCGGGGGCATAAAAGATAGGGCGCAGAGAGAAAAAAGACGCTTAGTGAGAAAAATATACGAAAAAAAGGAGTGGATGGTTTGGATGATTTGTTGTTCAATGATATCTATAAGCTCTGCATTTAAACACGACTTAAAATGTTTGAGGCGCTAAAAGAGGCCCAACTGGATGACTCGTGACATGACTTAATGTTTTACAACTATACAAGTGTTCGAACAATGTTCTTGAGGATCAGTTTATAACATAATATATCTATTTTCACGCGAAGATTAAATAATTAAATTGTGAATTTTTCATATAGCAAAATTGAATGTTATATATATATGTTCAGTTAATAGCTCAAGAGATAAAATAATATAATGCACATTTTTTGACACATGATACAATTAACTTTATCAAATACTGAACAATAAAGTAATAAGATATTCTATTGAATAAACAAACTGAACACTTATAAAACAAAGGATATTTTTATAAGGTCAACTAACTAAACACTTTTACTAATTGAAATGAATATTGAAAGCAATCAGATACTCTATTGAATAAACAAACCGAACAGTGATAAAAAAAAAGATATTTTTATTGGGTTAGCTAACTGAACACTTATAGTATATGAAACAAACATTTAAAGCAATCAGATACTCTATTGAATAAACAAACTGAGCACTAATAAAAAAAAAGGTATTTTTATTGGGTCAACTAATTGTACACTTGTAGTAATTGAAATGAACATTTAAAGCAATTAGACACTCCATTGAAAAATCTAGTACCTTTTGGTATTAAAAACATTGCTTTATTCTCAAACAGGTCGAATACTAGAAAGCAACGCAAGACTGCACAAATATCCAGTGCAACTCGCCAAAACACAGCCCATCACTCTACCCAACTACTCCAGGCGAAAGGAAGGTTTCTGGTTTAATACCTTTTGTCCTTTTCTAAAGACTTTGAGCTTTGGTTTTTCAAACTTACATTTCAAGCATTAAACAACGCTAAAGTTTTTTTTTTGAGTCGAACAGCACTAATGTTTCGGAATTGCTTTCCATCATTTCAAGATTCTCTCATTCCCTCATCCCAAACTAATCAAGTACTCATCCTCAATTCCTCATCTCCTCTTTCCTTCCTTATATTTTTCCTCATTCCTTCGTTGTGTTTGTTTTTCTTCACTCTTCCCTGTATCCACCTATCCAGTTATTCGACTATTCTCATCTCCATCCTTATCCCTCTATCCCAACTAGATTAATTGAATTTACTAACTAGCACATTAGGTTTACCAACTAGAACAATTAAGTTTACCATATAAAAATTTATCAACCAGATTAATTATGTACATTATGTAGAGCAATTAGGTATATGAAAAATTCAGTGAAATCAATCAGAGTTTGTCTTTCAAAGTCCAACCTATCACATGACTGTTAGATACCAGAAATGTGTTGATTATCAATCAACAAGATATACCGACATGACAACACACATCTCACGGTCAGATGACACGATAACTATTTTGGTGCCTCTCCTTAGTGACAAATGGAACTCAACAGCATGCATTTACTGATCCCAACACAAGTGTTTTGGTGTCATGCACACTTGATATATATATATTTTTTGACATTTTCATATCAATTCTCATGCTAGTTTGATAAGTCTGTAATTTTGTTACTTTATCGAAAAAATATTGTGAATAAAGTTTTCTATTTCATTAGCTTGTCTGATCAGAATGTCGATGTGGAAATTTTAGGATGTTTTTAGTTATCTTATGAGACATTCATAATTGTATAAGTTAATAAATATTAAATGTATAACATAATTACTTGATTTCTTGTTGCCAGATATTGAAACCAAATATCTTACAGACAAGTTTGTTTGACAACCATTCTATTAGGATGATTGCCTTCTTATTTTGTACTGGCATAATGATACCACTGCTCAATTGTTATTTCATTGCTTAATAAATCTAGTTGTTTTACTTAATGTACATAATTTTGTTCTAGTTAATAAATCTAATTGTTCTAGTTGGCAAATTTAATTGTGCTAGTTAGTAAATTCAATTGTTTTAGTTGGGAGATGGAGAGGGATGAGGATATGAGAGGTGCTGGATGGGGTGAGTATAGGGAAGAAGGAATGATGGGAAATGAATGAAAGGAAATTAAGAGGGGATGAGGATGAGCACTTGATTAGTTGGGGATTACATCCAAAAATAGAAACACATTTTTAAGGAATGAACAGGATGATCTTTATTAGCCCCTACATTAAAAAAATTAAGCAATATATCAACCTAAAAATGATTTAGTACCTTACATTTTAGACTAATTTTGAAGCCATCACAAGTGGAATAGGCGAATAAGTACAAAAATCTTAACTCACAGTTAAGGCAAATAGTAGAAGCAATAAAAAAAATAGATGGAAACATGGAGATATATTGTCAATTTTGATAACCGTTAAATAATGTATAGTTTTGAAATATGATATATTTGAAATATATTATATGCATATCGTACACACTAAAAATGAAATTTGACGTATCATTAATCAAACGAGTTAAAAATTACAGCTAATCACATTTTTGTTGATGGAATAACAAACATCACTCGAATTCTATTAAATTTGGTACAAAACAAAATTATATCAATAATTGCTGAGGAATTTATTCGACATGAGAAAATTAGATGCGCAATATAACCGTAAAAAAATATTAAATGATTGGAGAAATACGACAGTAAAATAAGTTAAAGGATACAAATGATATATCATATGAGAATAACCTATCATTATTTAAGCAAGTTTGGATGGATACAGTGAATATTTTTTTTTTATATAGATAAGTTTCATTTATGCTTGATTTTTTTTTTTATCCTTAACAACCGCCACGGGCGGAGCCAATAGGGGTGCGAGGGGGGCTTGGCACCCCCCAATATTTGAGAAAATGCAAGACTAGATATCGTATATAGGATTATAGAAACTTAGGAAGTCTAGTGAAAGATGGATATTGCCTGCGGAGCTGATACGAGGCATCTCTTTGAAATGACATCCGCGACATCCCACGCTTCACTGGGCCCAAATCTGGCCCAAAAGAAAGCACGCTGCGATTTTTGCGAAATTTCGATGTGTTACGCGATCGCGATGGCATCATCGTTACGCGCGACACCAACTGTCACTTAAAAACTGGGAGTACTTAAATCAGTGTAAAATTAAAAAAATAATTACATTATTAATAAATCAAATTCTGCCATTTGGAGCTATCGGTTGGAAATACAAGGGAGTATATAATTGTATACAAAGGATTTAATTATTCTCGATAATGCAGTACTTATTTTTCCAATATTTAGTAGAGTAATGCTAGAATCAAACATATAGGACGTCAAACACGATCCAAACATAGCACATTAAAATTTCAAACAGTCGATCCAAACCGCTCAATATGATCTCTATATTAAAATATCTTTGATAATCAAATTTTATATTTTTTCGTATTTTCTAATTATTTTTTCGAATTTTCAAAATTGAAGGGTTGAGCATATTGAATAATTCCAAAAAAATAGTAAAAAAAATTGAAAAAATATAAAATTTGATCTCCATGAAGATTTTATAATACAGAACAATTTGAGCGGTTTGGATCGGTCATTCCAATCCTAAAAATTAAAATTTTATCACGTTGGACAAGTGTACATGTCCTATATGTTTGACACTAGCAACTCCCATATTTAGTATTCAAAAAGTGCTAAAAAATTATTAGGTGATAAATATTTTAACTAAGAATTGAAAATATTAAGGAAGTAAATACTTCTTTGTAAGGGAGTATATACTTCCATATATGGAATACAAAATTAGCATTTAACAAACAAACAAAAAATTGTACAAGTAATAATTCAATGTAATAAGAATTGAAAATATTAAGGAAGTATATAATTTTTCGTAAAAGAGTATATACTTCTTCATATGGAAGTATATATTTTTTCGTAAAAAGGTTAAAATAAGCATTCGACATAAAAATTTCAAATAAGAACAATCAGATAAGAATTGAAAATATCAAGGAAGTAAATACTTCTCCGTAAAGGAGTATAAACTTCTACATATGGAATACAAAATTAGCATTTAACAAACATACAAAACATTGTATAAGTAATAATTCAATATAATAAGAATTGAAAATGTTAAGGAAGTATATAATTCTTCGTAAAGGAGTACATACTTCTTCATATGGGAGTATATTTTTTTCGTAAAAAGGTTAAAATAGGCATTCAACATAAGAATTTCAAATAAGAACAACCAGATAAGAATTGAAAATATCAAGCTTTTAAATTTCGTTTTTTTCGGTATGACGGTCCGAAGTTGATATAGCGGTGCGGCGTTATTTCGGTGAAAAAACAGCGAAAAAACGGTGTGCATATACGAACATATGTGTCAAACTCATATTATACAAATAGTCAAATACTATATTACAAGTCGAACTTTTATATTTTTTTGAATGTGCTAATAATCTAATTATAATCTATATACGATTGGTACTGGATCTTCTCTTTGTAACTTGCACATTCTATTTCCTACCAGAAATATAGGTAGTAAAACAAATAATTCCTCTAAAGCTCAACAATACGACAATAGTACAATACTAATTAATTAATCCTTAACATCCAAATATCCAACTTAACAACAATTCATACGACAATACAATAGTAATCTCTAAAGTGATAAAGTCTAATCCATACGACAATAGTACAATACCAAATACCAAAATGATTAAATTATCACCGTTTTTTCACCGCAAAACGAAATATTTTCGCCGAAATAACGGCGTTTTTTCGAAAATAACGCGTTACGAATTTTTTGGGTTTGAAACCGTAACGGTGGTGCGTTTTTGTCCGAAATACCGAAATTTCCGAAAAAACGGCGTTATTTCGCCGAAATTTAAAAGCTTGGAAAATATCAAGTAAATACTTCTCCGTAAGGAGTATAAACTTCTACATATGGAATACAAAATTAGCATTTAACAAACAGACAAAAAATTGTACAAGTAATAATTCAATATAATAAGAATTAAAAATATTAAGGAAGTATATAATTTTTTGTAAAGGAGTACATACTTCTTCATATGAGAGTATATATTTTTTTCGTAAAAAGGTTAAAATAAGCATTCAACATAATAATTTCAAATAAGAACAATCAGATAAGAATTGAAAATATTAAGAAAGTAAATACTTCTCCGTAAGGGAGTACATACTTCTACATATGGAATACAAAATTAGCATTTAACAAACAGACAAAAAATTGTACAAGTAATAATTCAATATAATAAGAATTGAAAATATTAAAGAAGTATGTAATTCTTCGTAAAGGAGTATATACATTTCAATATGGGGGTATATACTTTTTCGTAAAAAGATTAAAATAAGCATTCAACATAAGAATTTCAAATAAGAACAATCAGATAAGAATTGAAAATATTAAGAAAGTAAATTCTTCTCCGTAAGGGAGTACATACTTCTACATATGAAATACAAAATTAGTATTTAACAAACAGACAAAAAATTGTACAAATAATAATTCAATATAATAAGGGAGTATATAATTCTTAAAAAAGAAGTATAAACTTCTTCATAAGGGATTCAAATAAACATCCAATGTTAAAATTTCATCCAATCTTGGTCAAATAAAGATATCAAATATAAAGTTACAAAAACTATATGCACAGTTACTATATACTCGCTCAAAGCAAAATTCATGAGAATACCTTGAAACAATAAGTAAAGATTGTCAAAAATAAACCTAAGCTGAGTTGTAAATCGAAAAATTACGCAATAAAAATTCTAATTTCGCCAAGATAAAAGAGTAAATCGAGAAATTATACAAAGGCGATATTATTTTCTAAATACAAAATCGAGAAATTAAAAAACAAAAACTCTAATTTCGCAAATGAAAATAAGTAAATCGATAAATACCTAAAGTCGATGCCGATATCGATCTTTGTTTTTGTTTTAGTACGAGTGTTTTTCTTCTCATCTAAACGAGAAAGTAGAACGGCAAGAGGGAGTGAGAGAAGAGTGAGTGGGAAAAAGAGAAGAGAATAGATCTAGATTCAGATTTTAATCCAAACAATTCTAACCCTAGACGTGAGAGAAGAGGTGAGAGAAAAATGAATTTTTGTTTGAAATAGTGGGAGAGAGACATAGTGTGAATGAGAGAAAGAAAGGAGCTCACGTGAGGTGAGCGTGCAAATGAGAGTATATGGGGCTTTCCAGGGGCGGATCCAGTTGTGGGGCGGGTGGGGCTAGAGCCCCACCTACCGCCGTCGAGCCCTGAAGCCCCTCTTTAGCCTCAATGAATTTTTTCAACTATTGGAGCACTCAAAGGTGGAGCTGAAGAACAGAAAAATAGAAACCGTTCGATCAAATGATTCATTAGAACACTCAGCCCCCACCTAAATATTTTTGCTAGATCCGCCACTGGGGCTTTCCTATGTTGGGATGTCACAGGATGACAAATTGCTGAAATGGCAGTTACTATTTCCGTATTGCCTGCGACCCTGGCATCCTACGTTATTTCTTTGTATATTTTGGGCCGTAACAATGTAGCAGAAAAGGCCCATCTTTGGCCCCTAATATCTCGTCTCTTACAATTTCACTTCACAAGTTCACATTATTACATACATAGCAAGTTAGCAAATAGCTTTAATAGAGAATTAGAGATTTAGCTTTAATTGAAATATTTAAGTGACCAAGTGTAATAGAAATTTGACTTATATTTTATACTTTTGTTGAATAATGCTTATAAAAAAGGTTTTTATTTCTTATTTAGTCTCTGTTATACTGTTTGCATAAATAACTTTTTGGTCTCTGGTATTTTTTTGAAAACAAGTGGCATACGGCACCACTTTCCATTAAGAAAAGCTATACCTAGTTATTAGGTCAGGGAGGCCGTACCACACAACCATCCAGCACCAATAAAACACAAAAAACTGAACTGGCAGTCTGGCACTGTACCCATGATCTATTGTACCGGTATTTTTATTATTATTTTTTTCAGCATTTTGACATTGAATGTCAGTCACTGCACCCTAAATTCAAATTCTGACTCCGCCCGACAACCGCTACCAAGATTTTTTTAGTCCTTGATATTTACCAGTTAAATATTCAAATTTCATTAAAAAAAATTAATAATTCTCTCAAAATTGCCCCTCCCTCTCACAAATTTCCCATTTTTTCTAGATTGCCCGTACGGATGACATATACGTTGCATCTTGCAAAATAACTAATACTAAATATTTTTTGTATTTATAATTTATGATGTACGTTTTTTGTTGACAAATATCAAATAATACTAATTATTTGTTGACAAATATCCAATTTTCATACATTCAGATGAATATCCAAACAAGAAAGATTTGATCGATATAAGAGAAAGTTTAATATGCACTATAGTGCATAGAGTTTTCTATGCACCGCGGACTTTTTCGGAAGTATTTTTGTAAATTGACAAATCTAATTTAGTCAATCTAATCTACATATTGAAATCTCATAGCAAACCAAATTTTACAATTTTTGAAATTTTATTACTTTTTTATTTTTTAATAATGTCATTTTTGAAATATTGTAAATAGTATAACATTTCAAAAATGACATGTTTTAAAAAATTCTAGAAAGATAGTAATAAAATCTAAAAAATTGTAAATTTTGGTTTGCTATGAGATTTCAATATGTAAATTAGATTTGTCAATTTACAAAAATACTCCTAAAGAAGTCCGCGGTAGCTCTATACACTATTATGATGCATATAAAATTTTCTCGTTACATTAATACATACACACATGACCCGCAATCTTTCTCATTATTTATGCAAATAATTAGATTCGCAAGTCGCAATCACCTACAGTCAACCGCACCAAACTCATCACATTCCAAAAAACACCGACCGGATCCGGACGCCCAGTCACTCCAGACTCCAATCCACTAATGGAAGAATCGGCGCCGTGCATCAACGACTTCCTGACGGACGACGAGCTGCTGACAATACTCTCCAAGCTGGAGCGCCAGGACGAGAAGGACTGGTTCGGCCTCGTCTGCAAGCGCTGGTGTAAGATTCAGAGCGCCGAGCGACGCCGCCTCTGCGTCCCTCCCGGCCCCGCCAGGCTCCGCCGCCTCCTCGCTCGCTTCTCCCGTCTCACCCACCTCGATATGTCCCAGTCCCTTTCCAGATCCTTCTATCCTGGCGTCACGGACTCCGATCTCGATTTGGTCGCTGACTCCGTTCCTCACTTGCGACTCCTCCATCTGAAAAATTGTAAAGGTTGGCAATTTAATTTTACCCAGTTTGGTAAATTATTTTCTAATTAACCTTGAGTGTCTGATTTAGCTACTAATTTGTTTTTGCAGCCATCTCTGATGCCGGTTTGGCTGCGATAGGAAACGGCCTGCCTTCACTTGAATCGCTTGATGTATCTAACTGTAGAAAATTAACTGACAAGGGTTTTGCGGCGGTTGTGTCAGGTTGCCGTAATTTGAGATCTCTCTACCTTACTGGTTGCAGATTAGTTACAGATTCTCTTTTACAAACTCTCTCTGAGAACTGTTTAAAGCTAGAGGAGCTAGGTCTTGCATCTTGCTTCAAAATAACTGATTCAGGTCTCACCCACCTGTCAGAGGGACCCCGCAATATTAGAACTATAGATGTAAGCAAATGTACCAATGTTGGAGACTTAGGTGTCGGTAAAATTATAAGTACCTCTGGCGAGTCTTTGGTGTCAGTTAAATTATTGGATTGTTCTAAAGTTACTGATGTAACTGTTTTTGCTTTGGCCAAGTCGTGCCCCAATTTAGAAGTCCTAGTAATCGGTGGCTGCAGTGATGTTACTGACGAATCATTGAGAGCCGTTATAAGCAGTTGCGGGAAAAATATAAGGAGCTTGAGGCTCAACAGCTGCGAGAAGTTAACTGACCTTTCTTTAAATTCAGTGATATCTAACTGCGAGAACCTAGTGGCTCTCGATATTGGATGTTGTGACAAGGTCACTGACATAACATTTAAGACTCTGATTACGAATGATTTTGTTTCAAAATTGAAGGTCTTGAAGGCAAGTCGTGTGGGTTTTACTCTTATGGGGGTTCATATTATATCGGAGTTTTGCAAAGGCATGGAGTACATTGATCTTAGGTCATGCCCGCATATCTCCAGATTTGTGTATGACATAGCTGATATTCGGTTTCCAAGGGGATGTAAGGTGAATTTTGACAGTACCTTATCTGATACAGAGACGATGGATGAAATGTACTTCTAGAGAGAGCTGCAATAACATTAAATTATAGATTGCTTATAGTATGTTTGTTGTATCAGAAAGGTTTCATGAAGGAGATCCCAATTGTGTGTTTTTAGTTTCTCAAACCAAGGCCTCTGCTGTATACGTATATTAGATGCGATACTGCATATATGCTTGCCTGTACAATGTATTACAGCTGTTGTATCAGCACGAGAGAAAATTATAGTCATAGCAGATTGGTATGGTTTGGAAGGTCTGTTTTAGACATTTTCCTATTATTGTGTTAAATATGTTGTCTGTTGAGGATTTCTGATCTGGAGCAATAAGTTTGCTTTTCTCGAAGAAAGTACTTGTGTTATAGGATATGTATTATGGACTCCTGATCTGAAGCAATAAACTTGCTTTTCTAAAATAAAGTACTTGTACTACAGTTGAAGTGTATGATTAATTTGGCACAAATAGTTTACCAGGGATATGAATCTGGTATATTTTTGGAATGAGATAAAGTTGCTATATTGTAAGTTTGTAATAGTTCTTAGTTCTCCTTTCCTTTATTAAAAGCACGAACCAGAGCTGTATATAGAAATTGTTTCAGTAGATTTAGGTAGCTGGAAACATACAACTGAAGTTGATTTTATTGAAAACCACAATTGGTCTGCTGGGACGACTCTTTCATACCCATCTAGAAGTGAAGTTTAGATTTTATTATAACGTGCTTCGTGTTTTAGTAAAACACCAATTGACAGAAACGGCTAGAAAAAAACAGCAGCCGGTGTTTTAATCATTATTTAACTAGTTGTATCCAATGATACTTCATAGTTCAGTGCCACGCTTTCATGTTTATTTGGTAAATAAAAGTAAAACAATGCAGAAAAATAAGTCCCGTCTTTATTATAAAATTGTAATAAAGTAATTACATGGTATTATCGAATTTGAGTTCAGGTTGATTCTAAGACCACAGAGAACTTGTTTCACAACTTACATGTCGTCAGCTAAGCACAACATAAAGTAAACCACCGTGAATACATATCAGTTTGAATAAGCATTTATTTACATCAGGTGACCTTAGTGTTGTTTAGCTTGGCCCACCATCTCCTCTTAACCTTCTCCAAGTTTGCCTCATCACTTCCAAGCTTATTTAGAATTACCTTGGCCTCTCTTAATCGCATCCCAAAATCCTTCTTCCAGGATTCAAAATTTAATTTAAGCTGCCGTAACTCCCGATCCGGGTTCAGACCAGCATCTGCTTTACCAGATTTCACCTCAACTAAGAATTTGACATCATCAGCAAAAACCTGGCTTCTCTGGTCAAACTCCTCAGTCAACCGGTTGATTATACTAAACCCAGCACTCATCTCCCGGTCAACAGCAGCCCGTGATCCACGGGGCAGAACAAGGGCATTATGGTCATTTATCGAGGCAGTGGAATCTCTTTCAGGGGTATCCTCTACGGTTAGGCTCTTCTTTGCAATTGAGAGGCTAGACTGGAGAGAACGCATCTGTTTTTGCCACACTTCCTCCATGGATCGCATCTTGTGCTCATATTCTGACCAACGGCCTTCATATTGGGTAAGTCTTTGGTGCAGCAAATCATTTTCTTCTTCTTTCTCTCGTAGTGCGGCCTCGGCTTTTAGCATCCTTCTTTGTAGCTCAGCAAGGACAGATTGATTTATTGGAGTTTCATTTGGCTCAGATAACTGGACCAGAAAATTTTAAAAGCATATTTAGCGTCCCAGAAGATATATTACATAGATGTAAAAAAGAATAAATTCAATCCTCTCTTGACTACATATAAATCCAATAGTCCAGTGCTAGATCAACTAATTACCTGACTAAGCTGCCAACTAGGTGTAACTGGAACTTGACCCAACCTTTAATTGATGGGACTGACAATCTTTTTGAACCGATAGAGAACTAATTTCAGATATAATCCCCCAAACTGAACATACTAAAACGTGAAGACCATTACACAATACCACGAGAATGATCTGATGGTCCTGAACCCAAAATGCAACAATCATCTAATTATTCGAGCGACCTGAAACCAGATTGGCCCAACCCAACCCACTATTCATCTTACCTTGGGTTTTGTGCTTTCATGTCTCTTTGGAGTTTCCAGCACCGGCAATCTCAAGTCCCCTGAGCACCTTCTGACCAGCCAACCACGAATTACTGTTGATTTCGTAAAAGGAAGTTTATACTCGAGAAATTCAAAAGATAACTATACATTTAGCAAACCAATAAAATAACTGTTAGCTTGTTACCAGATTGTATCATCACTGAGGCATTGTACATTTTCAGGAATCTTTCCCTGGCCAGTTTGCATTTCATATATCTTTGCATAATAATAGCAGATTTATGCCTTAGCAATAACTCTGAATAAACTTTTCTCGTCCTCTCCCCTAAAATATCTGCAAACGAACAAAATATTTGAATGTGGTAAGTTACCTGAGAAAAGAACTTGTGAATAGTTGCACACTTGAAACAATACAATTAAATTGCCTAAAATAGATAAAGAACTTACATGATTGCAATGTTACAATTGCTCTCCTAAGTTCTTTTACATAGGAACGAGCTTTATGACCTCTAAAGCAACTCTGAACCCTTAATATTCCATGAAGAGTTCGATTTCTAGTCTCCTCAAGTGCACCAATCTTCATTTTACGAAACAAAAATTTTAAATAAGGAGGTGCACGTCAGATCTGCTTATTAGTTCAATATACACAAATCTCACCTGGCCAGTTCGGAAAAACAACTTGGTGTAGCCAACTTGGTACATGTCAGGCAATATGTTAAATTGTTGAAGAATTGCAACTGAGACACTTAGTGGGTCCTGCGATGCAGCACTCTCAAGTAGAAGAAACCCATATCTGGTGGAACAAGCACCTTGTTAGATAAACCAATTTGATTGTCAGTTAAGTTGCTTAATTCGTCACTAATGCTTACCGTTTTGCAAACTTTTGGTGAGACATTCTTGTGGGGTAGCCTGACCTAGAAATGCGAACCACTTCAAGGACACCACAACACCTCAATTGTTGAAGTACAAGGGCCTGTTCATATATTGCCGGAAGTTGAGAGTTATTTGGCTTGATGCATCGTATGAAATGGGGAGTCGTACTCTCAAGTCTTTGCATTAATTGGAACAGTTGCCCCTGTAAAGCATTAGCACAAAGTAGAAGGTGAAAATATGTTACTAACAGTAAATAAAAGAGCTTAACAAGTCCTGGTACAAACCTCACTAATATTTTTCTTTGTTTGCAATGTTACCCGGTAAAATTTCTATCTTTGCCAATTGCCACTAATATCTAATAATATTTTCTATATTTTGAGCCAGTTTGGTAGCAACATTTCCAACAGGAATAGCAAAATAGAGTGCTCAAATGAAACATTGCGCAAAATGGGGAAACTGTAGAATTGAGAGTTGAATAGGCTCTCCCTTTATTCCACACAATAGCACTCTTCTGCCTCTATCTCCAAACAGCACTTTTCTACACTATTCCTGGTAGCAGTATTCTAGCACTATTCTTTGATTTTCCAAATAAACCTCTAAAATTAAGCTAAGCCACTTAGGCAATCAGCCTAGCATGTCAATGTCAGTTAAAATTTAAGTTGTCAATTTTTGCCCCTGACTATCACAGTATATTTTTCTATTTGAGGCAAAATGAACTACGTGAGCCTACAATTCAGATGTGGCTTTCTTGTTTGTACAAGCATTCATAACAGAGACTTGATGAACTTAGTACAAAAGTTCATGGGTATCTGCAGTCATTTTTGGCTAGACTCAATTTTTGGCTAGACTCAATGTTAGCTTAACTGAATATTACTTGCTAGACTCAATCTAGATTGCAATATGAGTACTGGGTGTCTTTACAATATCGTGCTATTTGCCAAAAAAATATTTGAAAAGAAACATTACATGAAGTCAAAGGAAAAGATTAACAATCAGGTGGTGCAATTGTCGATGCATTAACAAGATGAGTACAATTCCCTAGTTTGAGGGATTTACCTTAAATTTAGTTGCAACACTAAGCTTTTGGGAATCAGCAACGTTTGATCTGTACGGATTTGGAGCCACCTCAGATTGCTCGAGCATTTTTGATGCAAATATTTGGGGAAGACTGCAGTTGCATGAGGCAAGAAGTTGAATCAGATCCACGTGCAAGAGGTCCCTGTTTTTCTCTAGAAACCCTGTTGTATCATATGCTACCTGAGAACAAAGTAGCAATTATTAATACCTTTAAACTCCATTTTTATCATACTTTATGTTTGATGGCATTTGCAATGTGCAAGTATAATTTAGTCCATCTTCCACTAATTTCGACATTACTGCTACAACCCAAATTATGAGTATAAATTGCAACAAGCACCATCCATGGAACTATGAATGTTTTTAAGACTTCAAGAGTCTTCTCATACAGCAATGAACCTCAAGTTGATCTAAATACAAATTGAAATTAAATGTTCAGACAATTGGTTATCGACTAATTTAGATTTAAATTCTAGAGGATGCCAATTTAGTGTTGAAAATGATCTCAAATTAAAGGGAAAGAGCATAATAGATTGATTTGTCCTATCTGAATCACAAATTGAGATGCTTCAAAGATGATACTTTGAACTTCCGTTCTCCTTCAAGTGTACAAACAGTCAATGTATTGAGTTGTAATGCTCACAACAATGATTTTTTTTATGTATTGATCTGTGTCTCAGTCTCTTGTTATTGGTACAATATATAAGGCAGAGTTATTAGCTCCATTATCATCTACCTCGCCAGCATAGTGTTGAACAGTGAAAGCCTTTCCTCTATCCCCTCTAAAGCAAGCATTGGAGCTAAGATGCTGCTTGAGTTTGTTTGCAAATGTAAGATCTGTGCCATTGGGGAAAGTCGATTCTTCATTCAAAAGAGATAAGAGCCCTAACGGTTTCTGCATGTGGTAAAAGGAGATAATATAAAAACATATTTTAAAAGGACTATCTTTTTTTCTAAGAAAGGAAATAAGAGAAAATATATAGTAGAAGTTAGGCCATACTTTCTCAAAAAGATTTAGGCAATCTTGGTTATCCTCAAACTCAACCTTTGCCCAATCAATGCCATCCTGGATGTACTCCTAAAACAGAGAAGTATAATATTTTTGTCAATTAATGAAAACTTCACTGCTTTTACACATGTCAGCATAATTATAATATTTATTGGTGACATAAGATCCAAACAATCCAGTTGTTCTTAAAATGTTATTTTTATTTGAAAGAAGAATTGATGTTTACCTCCTGTTCCAGCTTAAACAAATGACGGTTAAAATGCTGTTGTAGCCTTTCATTTGCATAATTAATACAGAACTGCTCAAAACTGTTTTTCTGCAATTAAAATAGGTGTTTAACTGAATTAAAAGAATCCATGTGGAGAAGGTGAAAATGATAGGACATCATAAGTACAATATTTACATTAAAAGATTCAAAACCATAGATGTCAAGAATACTAATTGATCTCCCAGTGCATGCTTTGCCCACTGTAAGAGACTTGTTAATCTGTTCTACAAGCCAATCAAAGAGACTAGCATAAAGCGATTTAGCCAGTGCATCCCTTGCGTCGACAGCCTGAATCAGATCAGAGAATCTTTTAGACTAAACAGTGTTACAATTAAAGTACCATTAAGTTCCCAGTTTGGTCCATGTAGCTTATAAGGTTTCTAAATATTTCTTATTTCATCTTGAACCTCATTGGTATCTATTATCATCTTCTAATTAAAAGGAGTTAAATAAATGTTGACTATTACCTGGGAAACAGTGAGTTTCTGCACAATATTTTCATTGCTCACTTTCATGTTACGAGTAGTCAGAGCTATATCAAGATCATCAACATTGCATCCAATAAGTCTGGCTATAGTCTGTGCACCTGAAATTTAAGGGGAAAAAATAGGACCATAGTTTTTATTTCTTTGTTATTGATATTAGTGTTACTGTTGCTGTTTTGTTGATATTTTGCATTGCTGTTTTCTTATTTTTAACAGTTCGTGCAATTTGAGGTTCAAAACCAAGCTTAACAAAATAAAGATTATCTGTGGCAATTTCAAAGAAATGTCAAATAGAGTAAACAAGTATGGGAAAACATTAGGTTCAGATTGAACACGATCCA
Organism: Rhynchospora pubera; assembly: GCA_028095005.1. Classification (NCBI taxonomy): domain Eukaryota; kingdom Viridiplantae; phylum Streptophyta; class Magnoliopsida; order Poales; family Cyperaceae; genus Rhynchospora; species Rhynchospora pubera. The sequence goes on from CM051462.1 coordinate 56,097,332, forward strand.
AATAACAATTTTTGCTACAAGAATTGAAATCATCATAAATGTATACCTTCATCTTGAACAAGTTCTACATGCTCTTCACTATCAATAACTGCAAAAGAAATGTTTCCCAACCAAAGAACTGCTGCTAGCATTGAAAATACAAGGTCTTGATTCTCTTTGCTTATATGCACCTCATTCATTGCTTCCTGAATTAAAAAAGTTAAGTATTTAACTCATCAGATGTAAGCTTGGTTTCATGTGGCTGACATACAAATCATAAGATATTATACAGTTCAGATACTTTTAGTGTGTAAATAGATGTATTGCATTTACAGTCACCCCATTTATAACCTCAAAATGCCATGCAAATTCCTGAAACACCAGAAATAAGGCAAAACATGCGAAATATCACCGTCTCTACAATAAAGATGAATCCCTATGTTCCCTGTGTACTCCAAATGACAAGGAGGCTCCCTCCTTTCACATTGCTAACCTCAACACAAATAGTATAAAAATATGGAAAGATGGATATTGGAAGTTCTTAAATCAATCAAGATAGGGGCAGTATGATATTTTTTACTGTACTTTTTTTTTAATGACCAAAGCCTATTGTCATGTTATGGAATTCATTTTGACTACCATTACTATTCCATGACAACTTGATACTGACTCCGTAATTCAATTATTACCCTTGAGGCCACAGCTTTTGGAAAGAAAAATATACCATCACCTCAAATTTTGCCCAAGCCACTGAGCTATAAAATGGTCTACAGGGGTAGTTAATAGTAATTTTCATTTTGCAGGGATCCACATGATATGTTGTTATTTTGTAGGACTAGGTGCATGATGAAATATTCCAAAGAATTACCAGTACTGAACGAAACCTGTCTGCATCATCAACTCCCGGAATAGAATAACAAGTGCTCTGATCGAGGTATTTGTAGTCTTCGACATTTTTTAAGTTGAGTTTTTCTGTCAACCACAAATGGAGAAAGCAAGAAATGTCAGCAGTTATAACAGAATTTATTGATCAATTTAAGTTTTATTAATTCTAACCTTTAAGTGGTAAAGAAGCACCAGCAAGAAGCTGATAGAAGATATGATATGATCGTTCACCAACTGCGCACTGTACAACTCTAGACTGCAACAAAAAAAAGTCAATAATGATAACAGGCAAAGACAATAATGAGCCAGTAGAAAATAAAAGTAGCAAACAACTTGTATCAACTTCAGGTGAAAAGTACAAGTTAATACCTTCTCAAGTAGAACTGCCATTAGTTGAATCCAGCCATGTACAAAGGAAACATCAAAGATATGTTTCAATTTTACAATTTAGAGGAAAAATAACTAATTCATCATAGAACTATAAATTTAAAGAATTAAAAATGTACTGATGGTAGAGTAAAGCAATGTCAACTTACATGTTTGAATCATAGCGCCAGATATCTTTCCAGCTGAATTGAAGTGGATTTCAATAAGTTTACCCTGGAATGTCAATACAAAATTAAGAACCATAAGATTAGGTTTCTACAGAGGAATGTACACATAAGGAACAAAAGATAGAGAAGATGACTAACAAAACGACTGGAATTATCATTTCTCAGCGTTTTTGCATTGCCAAATGCTTCCAGAATTGGGTTTGTTTGTAGAATCTCATTCTCAATTCCACTGCCCCCGCCAAGTGCTGCCAAATACTGCATTGCAATTTTCGCAGTTTCTGTTTTTCCAGCACCACTCTCACCACTAAAGAAAAATTATGGTGTTATTGTTTATATATAGTCAAAAATTCAAATGATACACTATAACAAAATTCAGAAATGAGGGACCAACCTTATAATAATTGACTGGTTCACTTCATCTGAAATTAAGTAAAAGATTTGGTTAAAATATAAAAAAAACGAAGTACATTATGTATCTTAAAATAAAGTTTAGTTCAATGTCACCTCTTAACATCTCTTTAATTGCAGCATCAGCAATTGCATATACATGGGGGCTGTCCATACTTTTCCTTTTATACCGCTCAATAAAACGCTTCCCATAAAGATGAACTTCCTTAAATGGGTTTACTGCAACCAGCACTGGACCAGCTTTAGTCTACAATTTAAAGAAGGAATGCATTAGCTACAGAACTTATTTGATAAATATGACAACCTAAAAAATGGTTAATCAAATTTAAAAAAAAAAATTTGAAGATACATTCTCTTTTGAATTTGTCATTTAGGGCAGGTTCACAACTGCAGGAATGTAGGAATGGGGTCTCATGGGTGTGGGAACACATGGTTACTAGCAAATCATGGTTTTGGAAAGTGGAAACGTATATTGTGGAAATTGATTGTTCGGTTGTATTGTACCATAAAAGTTGTAATGGGAATGAAAAATTGTTGAAAATTTCAGAAATTTAAAGTTACAATAATAGTTTAAAAAGCTATATATAATTTTAAGTAGCAATTAATTTAAACTGTAGAAAAATGTCACTTATATCAAATAAACAAATTATATTTTGAATGTTATGTTATATTGTCAGTTTACATTTGTCAAAATTGTGAAGTGATTTTTTGAGGAAAAAATTGTGAAGTGATTGAAAATAAGATAATCCAATATTTAATTTACTCTTCAACACAACTGGGAAATTCTTATGGAGAGAGACCAGTTGGCATAACTTTCCTATGCAGAACAAAAAAAAAATGAAGCAATGCTTTTCCCCCCATGGAAACAACACATGTGACAACAAATAAGCTGCGGAAACTAGCCATATTTAAGTTGGATCAGTATCTTTGAGGTAGAGAGCAGACCTTAGATCCAAACCGTCCGATCTTATCTCGACGGGCAGATTTTTACAGGCAGCACAAATCTCAATGGGCCTGGTATTAATCACGGGGCATTCATCATTGATCGGACGGTTCGGATCAAAGGTCTGTCCTCTGCAGACCCTCAAAAGGTTGCAGAGGATGTGATTCTATTTGAGTTGGTAAAATCTCCACTAGAAACCTCATGGGAAATAATTCTCATTTGGTATAACTTCCCGCATAATCCATTATCCATTGGTTTTACACCCAGGCTTGCATTATCAAATTTTGGGTTCTTGCAATTACAAAACACTTAATTTTAATTAATATTCGAATTTCGAGATCATAATGATAACTCACATATATCATATCCCGAGAGTATCTGTATTGCAAATTGTACAGTACAGATGGTTCATGCAAGTAGCTCAGCTGCATTAGATCATCCACCCCGTCAAGAATTTCAGGATTTGCTGGTAAAAGGGTCTCGGTTTTAGGCCTAACCACCTAAAATGAAGATCATAAAATTAACAGAAAATGGTAACAGGAAATATAATAAATTACCTGAATGTACTGAAAAAAAAAAATCGAACTTCTTCCTGAATTAAAAATAAATAATAATAATAATATTCGTACTTGTCCATTAGGAAGGGAAAGGACAGTTTCAGCCCCAGACGACTTAATTACTTTCCCTAATTGCCATTCCCCATTTGGCAGCTGAAACCAAGCTTCAAGCTTCTGAAACAATAAAAGAAATGGCATTAGTGTCAACAAAATCACTTCTTTAGAGCAAAAATCGATACCAAAACTTCCGTCTGACAAGAGAAACTTGCCTTCTTAGCGCCATAGGAGCTGGTATCTTCCCATTTATCTTCATTTCTTATAGGAAACAGTGATTTATTTACAGAGGCCGAAGAAACCTCCTCTCCTCCTTCATCCAAAAGCCTCTCTTCTCTCGACACACTCTTCGAGCTGTACGGCGACTCCACCTCCGGCAACTCAGCGAGCTTACTAGCTCCAAGTAGTACCATTGAGCCACAACTAGAGATTGGATCTGTACGAATTTTGAATAGTGAGAGAGTAGAGAGAGCTTCGGTATGTACGCTTGTACTGAAGCACTGACACTGGAGCGCTTGCTTGGTTTCACTTTCTTTGTTTCTCTCTCCTCTCGTTCCGTTTTCGAATTTCGGTTCAAATTTTTTATTCTACGCAAATAGTTTATTTATTTAAGATTAGTTGGAGGGAGATGTATTTCTCTATTTTTTTTCTTTTGGGGAAAGGTTTCAAGTTGGTCATGGGTAAGCCTCCGAGACAAACACACGATCCAATTACGAATAGACACATTTATTAATTGTAGTAAAAAGCTATAACGGGGTTAACGGCTAGGTTTCTTAATGATTCGTTATTATAGACTCTAAAAGTTGTATTTTTATATTTAATGGGCGCTTAATTGAAAAGATTTGTTGGTCTGACTCTGACAAATCAGGTGGCGAGGACGTGACGACTGTAAGAGGGAATCCGTCTAGGCGAGTTTCTCGGGTCCGTTTTCAAATTGCATGATCTAGATTTTGATCCGACGGTTGTTAAAAATCTAGTACTTGATTTCGTGAAAATAGAAGATTGAAAACAAAAGATAAGTGAAATGAGTGACATTTCAATAAATTCACTGTCGGAGCGTCTCTTGAACGGAAAAAAAATTGTTTTGGCGTGAATGAAGAGAAATGCTAGTGTCTAACGTATTGAACGAATGGATCTGTTCAATTAGTGGCGAGGCTAGAAAATTTTTTAATAGGGTTCACTCAAATTAATAAAGATTATATACTTATTATTTATCAATTTTTATAAAACTGTCATGTAAAAAAATGAAATTTTAATCATGGGGTCACCAGTGAAATTACGTTTGCAATTTTATGGGGTTCAAATAGAGATTTTCATAAGAAAATGATCATTATAACAATAAAAATATATAAAATAATATTTTATTGGAAAAAAAAATAATGGTGACATTGCACCCCGTTCATTTCATTTAAATCGCCCATGAGTCCAATATGATCGTTCTCACGATCCAAATTTCAAATGTCCGATCCAAACCGTTTAGTATGTTCTCCACATTGAAAACTTATAAGAAATCAATTTTTACAAATTTTGTATTTTTTACTTGTTTTTTGGTATTTTAGAAAAATTCATGATATAAAAATTATGGATCGTTCAATAACAGCGATTTTCTAAAATAACAAAAAAATAGTAAAAAATTTTGAAAAAATATAAAAATTATTTTTTATAAGTTTTCAATACGAAGAACATAATGAACGGTTCGGATTAGTTATTTGAAATTTAAAAACGTGAAAACTATCGTATTAGACGGTTCCCATCCGTCAAATATATTGGACTCTAGCATTTCTCGTAAATGAATGGACAAAATATGAGAAGGTGAAATTCCGTGACAAATATTAATAATCTAATTAGAACGAAACAAGTTTGAAATATCAGCGAATTTTAGTATAGAAGAATTAATGAAGATTCTAGTTAAATTTCGTCCATCGGAATAATATATATATATATGAAATTTCTTACATTTTTCAAGGAAAAACAATCATAAAAATTATTTGGTCCAAAATTCCTATAAAATAGGTTACAATTTTGTGATATCTTTTAATAAAATATTATATAATGCTAGCAATTCACCAATACATAAAAACTAAACTAAAAATTATAATAAGAAATTAAATATCAATTATTCATATAAATCATATCATAATATTGACAAATAAGGATTATTAATATAATATTGGTAGCTTTTAAATAAATCCTAAGCCCGTATCACTTATATAGTTATATTTTAAAAAAAAAAAAGATATGAATCAAAAGAAAAATGATGATTCCTTATATTGAAATAATATATATTTTAATCAATCTTTTTCCTCATTTCAAGTCGTAAAGTCACAAAAAATAGACAGTTAAATGTTAAATATGGTAAAAAATGATATTAAGTTATTTTCCCAATTTCTTGAAAGATACTTCAGATAAAAAATAATTTAAACATTTCTATTCTTATAAAAAACAAACATTAATGCACTATCGTAATCAAGTATGCATTATTATTTATTACTTATAATTTAGCCAAATATGTATTTTAATGTATGTTGTATACATTCATGGCTTACTAATTCAGTTGAGTTATACAATATCTATTTTAATTAAATGAACTAGATAAGGTTATCTAGCGTCAGTAATACAATATTCTCTTATCTGCTCTTTTAGGTTATGGGATCGATGAGGCTCCTAAAAAATGAATTGCATCATGTTTGCATATTCAACCCTTAGGAGTTTATATTTTAGCAATCATTAGAAAGCAGATGCACGGATTAAGGCGCTAAAATTATCATTAAAATTTTTCAGGCGTTCTGGATGACGCCTGAAAAATATAGAGAAAAAATAGTAAATTATCATTAAATAATTTATAATATAGAGAAAATATAGTAAATTATCGAAATTTATTTTAACTTCGTATATTATAATAAAAACTAATGATTAAATTTAAAAATATGAATTGACATTATTAAATGTATAATATTAACTCATTTTAATTTAATAAATTTTGATTAAAATATATTGTAAAAATAAATAATATTTGTTTTTGTCATGTCCACCCATATCACGTGTCGTGCCACTCGTCAACTTACGCCGTGTTAAAATATATCAATATCCGGAAGTTACCAACACGACATATTAACACTATCATATCATATTATTTTCTTATACGTATCATGTTGGTCAGGTCGTGTCAACATTTGTACGTATTGTGCGAACATAATCACGTCTGTGTCAGTTTGGAGAACCTCAAAGATTTTCGTTTTAAGATACGATAATAGTCAAACTCTCCAACTCATTTCACAATTAAATATCACAAAAAACCTTAATCGAATTTCAAATCCACGATCTTCACTGAAAGTGTGTTGCTTCACTAAAAGGACTCCAATTGGATTTCAATCCCGAGATCTTCACTGAAAGCGTGAGGATCTTGGTTCTTGAAGAACCCTGAGGCTCCGTTTGTATGGCTTCTTCCCGGAATAAGGAATAAGGAATAACCACTTTTTACCAATAAATTTATTTCAAACCATCTAAATTCTTCACAAAAATTACACACTTCCCAATAAATTTATCCATTCCCAACAAATTTATTCCCTTCTTCCTTCTTCCTACCTTATTCTCAACGCATCCAAACGGAGCCTGAGAAAACGATTTTTTTTTAAATATAAAAATACGCTAAGTAACAAGAATACTTTTTTAAATGTGCGGACAATTAATTAAAAACTATGAACACCTTTTCAAAAAGAAGCTACAAGAATCTAGAAAAGATCATCATCACTATCAGTAATGTCCATCACAAATCCAGGCTCCTGTGACTGAGTACCGATGATCAGTCCAGTCATGGAGTAAAATAATTCGGATACCCAAAATAAACGCACTTTAGTCCCTTATATCTACCAAGTATCCAATCCGGATTCGCTGTTACGCGACACGTGCTGTAGCGCACGTACGAGCCGTCTGATCTTGATCGGATGGTTCATTTTTTACGGGCCTATCAATCTAGGTTACATGCACGGAGCTCTCTTGTCCATTGGATCTTGATCAGACGGCTAGCGTGACGCGCTACACCATGTGTCGCGCGCCATAGGATTTCATTTTCCAAGCAATCCGGATTCGTTGTTGCGCGACACGTGCTGTAGCGCACGTACGAGCCGTCTGATCTTGATCGAACGGTTCATTTTTTACGGACCTATCAATCTAGATTACATGCACGAAACTCCCTTGTTCATGTGTCGCGCGCCACAGGATTTCATTTTCCAAGTACCAACTCAAATATTGGAACTCTAAAATAGTAAAATCTACAGCATCAGCATGGAGCGCACATGTAGCAAGTGCCCACAGACCACTGCCCACTTATAGATCTGGTGTGGGCTTCAGGCTTCTTTTGCCATCAACAATTCAACACACCGCACAAGATGGTACGACCATAACTGCCTCAAAAAACCCTGTTCATGTTTCCATCAAAATGTGGAGAGCCGAACTCCCAAGCAAGCCCATAAGGTTCATAACTAGCAATAAAGCAAAGGGCGTGTAGCATGCACCGGTCCACCGCTAGACGAACAACTGTATTTGAAGGGGACAATCCAACCTACCAACGAAGAAATCTGCCTGTAGGAACTACTTGAATCATTGAATAGGTACAGAGCCTCTTTTTTTTAGTTCGACAAAAGGTGAGGAATCTGAGTCGGTGCTGTCCCACTGGAAGGTCAACATGCTTGTCCAAACTTGATGGCTCCGTAGCGGAGATGAATAGGAGTGTGACTGTCAATTTATTTGTATTTATAAATGAACAATCAACAAATGTAATAGTTGCACTTTCTTAGAAAATTAAAATATATTGGAGGGATGAATGAAAATGATTTATTGATTTGGGACATGAAATATTGTGATTTTCCTTTCCAACTGTCTGTCATGCGTGATAGTTCAGTTTCATATTGTCGCGCATTATTTACGGGATTAAGACGGGAGCATGGATCTAGTTAATAATTGCTGCAACATATTTATTTGGTTTGTCAATTTGATAACGAGGGCATGACAGAACTTTTATTTCTTCGAATCCTTTTCCAATTTGGTACAATTTTTTTTTTCGAGCTGATAACTACAATTAAACATTAAGATAATCAAACAATCAAATATTAAAAACAGAAAGGGTGCGATGTCAAAAATGTAAAAGCGTGTTGCATTCCTATCCGTGCGTTGTTCTGGAACGAAATCCTCTACTGTCTTTTTTTTTTTACTGCTTCAAGCAGTCTTCTATTTTTTTTAATATTTCAAAATTTAAAAACTCAAATGGAGAATCCAAACCGTTGGCCTTGTTAAATTTTATCGGCGATGCGTTTTCATATAAATTTTATAAAATTTAAAATCGATTTGATACTTGATTAAGTGACATAATTATGAACGTATTAGAATTAATCTAACCAGATTCGTTCATTTGTTGACCTCTTGATCTAGTATCAAATCGACTTCAAATTTTATAAAATTTATATGAAAACGCATCGCCGGTAAAATTTAACAAGATCAACGGTTTAGATTCTTCATTTGAGTTTTTAAATTTTGAAATATTAAAAAAAAAGACTGCTTGGAGCAGTAAAAAAAAGGACTATAGAGGATTTTGTTCCGCGTTGTTCTTGCCCCTCAGTAGTGTTTGCCTACCTCTCACGCCCCTTCCCTTCGCTCCCATCTTTCGTTCTCTTGCCTCCTTTTCATCTCTTTCTCTCTTCTAGCACTTTTTCCTTCCACCCTTTCGTGTTTTATACCCTTCTCTTTCTTGTTCTTTTCGTATTTGACATTTTCTTTCCGCAAGATATTTTTTAAATACAAATAAATGTTCCCTTATGATATATAACTATATAATCTTACAAGATACTCCCTTGTGAAATATAAATACTCATTTAATTAAAAAATAAATACTTTCTTTTGATATATAATTACGTAATCTTATACGATAATTTTTTGTGAAACATAAATAAAGTTCTTCATTAATACATATTAAATACTCTCATATGTTTATTAGCTATTAGATACTTTCTTATTGAAAATTATATACTTCCATAATAAAGATAAAGAAAAATATGTTTGATACTCCTTTAATATATATTACATACTTCCTCGTATATATATATTTCCTTATGTCAATTAGTTATACCGTATTCTTATCATAATAGAAAGAAAATTATAAGGAAGAAAATGTAGGAAAGAAGTTAGATGAAAAGAACAAGCAACATAGAAAGGAGAAGAGATCTATGATGAAGAAAGAATAAAGCGAAAGGAGATTAATGGTGAAAGAGAAAGAGAGGCAAATGAAGAGACATCAAAGGGGAATGGAGAAAGAGGCCGAAAGACGGAGGAGGCTAGGCTCTCCAACGAAGAGAGAGAGGATGAAGAGATAGGGAGTTGAGGGAAAGTGCGGTGAGGAGACAGAGGGCGAAAGAGGAGCTGTACGACAGGGGCAGATCCAAAAAATAATTTAGTTTAAGCACAAAATGAAATTCCAACAAATGACATTTTCTTTTGAAGCCCATGCACTCTATAAAAATAAGCCCATGCACAACAACAAATTTCTATATCGAGCCTCAAAATTTTCAAAATCCAGCCCAGGCAAGTTGGATCTGCCTCTGACGTACGAGAGGATGAGGGAAGAGAGAGTGCACGTGAGGATGAGAGAAGATGGATCGCGCACAAGGAATGAGGGAAGAAGGAAAAAAAAAGAGCATGCCGTCTATGATTGCTCGATTGCACAACTCTTGATTGCTCTTAAGTAATTAACTTACATAAAAACTTGACAGTGTCCCGGTCCGTATGCGATATGAAACAAGCCTTAAAAGGAAAGTCTTATATTAAAATTTGATAAGACGGCCAACATGGGTCTATTTTGGGTCCGCACGAGAAGGGATTACAATGGCCTCCTCGATCTTCTATATGAAATAATGATGATGATGCAGGTAAAAGATGAAAATGGATCGGATAGTTGTCAAATTATACAGATACGGATACATATATGTGTCAGATACAGATATGTTCGGATATGGATATGGTTCGGATGTTAGACGTATACAAATAGAATCAGATATTATCGGATACAAATACGACTACAAAATATGATTTGGATATTAAAGAAAATATCTATAAATAACAAATTAATAGAAATAAAAATAAATAAATAAAATAATAATCTCGATATCACATGCTATCAATATATAATTTGCATAAATTATAATTATCATAATCTTTATTAAATATTAATCATTATATAGTACAATATACCATACAAAACTGTATTTATTATAATCATTATATTGTATTGCATAATATTTTATTATTTTACTATATGATACGTATAAATTACAATTTGATAATCTTCATTAATTTATATTACACTATGTAATTTGTATATAACTTATAATTAACACAATCGTTATATTATATATTATCATATTTCACTATATAATCTATATAAATATTATTTAGCATAATAATTATTCAGGTGTGATATACACCATCCACTAATTTATCATCCAAACCATCCAATTAGATCAGATGTGAAATTGGACCATTTTGGACTGTCCGGCCTTGCTGATGTCATCATTTTCGCATGCTGACATCATCATTTTCGCATGATGACGTCATCAAAATTTTTTCGAATTTTTTTCAAAATATATATTTTTTTGTGCGCTGACGTCATCAAATCGTAAGATTTTTGTGTTCAGTTAGATGAATTAAGGGATGAGTTAAACTAGTTATGTGTTCGGTTACATGCAGTGATAATATGACGTTTTAGTTATGATAATGGACATAAAGGATGAGCTAAACTGAGTTATGCGTTCAATTAGATGCAGTGGTAATATAACGTTTTAGTAACCATACAATGAAATCTAATACTAAGTTATTTCAATAATCTAATCCCTTGCGCAAAATAAGAAACATTTATGATAACAAAACTTTCTAATTTTCAAATGTTTACAACATGATCTCTTAAAGTAATAAATATAACATGTATAAATTTTAATTAATCCTTTCAAATGACGAACATACATAATGATACAAGGTGATCCTTTAAAAAAACTAACTTAACACATATGATCACTAAATAATCTTTTTACAAATTATGAAGTAAAATAATCTTTGCATCAGTAAATAACAAATGTTAACAACATGATCCCTTAAAGTAATAAATATAACATATATAAATTGTAATTATTTTTTTCAAAAAATGAACATATATAGTGATACTAGTTGATCCATTATTTCAATAAACTAAACAATTATATTTATAATAGCATCCACTATTAAAAACATAAGAAACTATATCATCGGCATAATTATTACAATTGTAGAGCCAACTACATTTTTCAGGCTTCCATCGTCTGTAGACAAAGAAACAATAAAATTATATGAAACAATATCTGATTTTCAACACAAATGAATGAGTGAATTACTTAAACAGTTAAAGTTTAACTATTTCTCATCAATTGATCAACAAAATAAGTAAAATTAGATGATAAAAAATTCAGTTAACCACATCTAATCATTGATTAACAAACCTTTCAAAATTGAAATAGATTAAAGCACCCCAATTAATTATTCCTCTCGAACAAAGGTATTTACAGATCCAATAACCAAAAAAACCAACAAAAGAGGGATCTCGAGGGGTACTGTTTGAGAAAACGAAGGGAGAGAAGGAAATACCAAAACCACCTTTTCCTTTTCTTATCATGCATAACATCAATATTATTTCCATGTCTTGCTACCAGTAGAGATGAACGGAGTGGGGGATGGGAACGAAGTGGCGGAGGAAGAGACCGATTGGCGAAGGAGAAGTTTAGAGCTCTCATTTCGGTTTAGAGTGGCTAACTGGCTACGGAAAGGACACGAAATAAAATCCTAGACCAGCGTATATAGACCAATTCCTATTGCAGTGGTGGTGCGAAGGGGTGTTTGATGGTCACGTGATCTAATATTACTGGGCACTGGGCCATACAGTGAGCCCAAATTGATGCGCGCTTCTGATGGATGGTTGGATGGAAAGTAGCAGGATGGTTAACACCAATTACCATAATTATTAGGTACTTACAAAATTATTAATATAATTATTATTTATGATATGCAACCTTCGAAAATTGTTGGTACAGTGATGCTTTTAAAATTGTCGCCTAATGTCAAATAAAATTGTTTCGTTAATGAAACGGTTAACGAAATAATGAAACAGTTTCGTCCATGTGTAAATTATGAAAATTTCATCGATTTCTATCATTCGTTTCGTTAACGAAATTAATAGTCAATTTCTTCAACAAAACGAAACGGTTAACGAAACACTATAATTTTGTTACCGTTTCGACCGTTTTGCAGCCCTAAGATTGGGAAGGAATGACAAAAATTATGTATAAGAAAAGCCCACTCAGCCCAATATTATGTCCAAGTTAACAGAGAAGCCCACTCAGCCCAATATTATGTCCAAGTTAACAGAGGCCCCACTGTCAGTTCTATCCATTCTGTTTCTAGTTCCCACTCTCTGGCGCACGAAGAGAAGGATGACCTATTCCGTCGCATCCCTTCCAGTTAACAGTTGCGCTGCCTTGTCCTCTCGCTCGCTCCCCTCCCACACTCTCAGCTAAGCGCGGGGCTTCTTTCTTGAGTCTTGACCCAGTGCTTACACAACTTGCGCGTGCCTTGAACTGGTATTCCTTTGTTCCTATTTTAATGGCATGCTCTTAGTTTCGTTACATTTATAGGGTTTAAGAAGGGTCTATGGGATTTCTTTTGTGCTGCTGGAGCCGTGGAGATACTTATCTGGTTTAAGTTTTGTTAAAGTATTTTTGATGACAGAAAAATTCAATGTTTTCAACATGGCTAGCCATGTTTGGTTGAGTAAAATTGTTTTAAACTGGTATTACCTTTGTAGTAATTTTCACTATTTTCCTTCCTGGATGTGTGTAAAATTTATTATTTATACATATCAGATAAGCTCTAGGATGAAGAGGATTCTGAAAAGTTTTAATTACATTTTTCTTTTTCCAATTTTCTAGAAATGCTGTGCTGACAATTTCACCTGGTGTTAACTGAACCCTGGGTAATTGATTGGATAAATCACATTCATTGCAAATAAATTTAATTTTTGTAGGTTGCTACTGGAGTTCCATATCAAATATTTCATTTTTGAAAGTAATTTCTCTAATTCAGCACTTCTACTCAAATAGTCATTTCTTCAATCTACAGGTAAAGCTTATCATCTAATTGAGTTCATCATGGAAATACTAATTGGCCACTCTCATAAAAATGTGCTTGCATTCGCATCTACACGGTCACATCTTTTTCTGAGAAACTGTCTTTTCCTGAAAAGACTGCCTATTGCATGTATGTCTACCTACAACAAATCAAGCTATGTCAGAAACACTCCCAACAGTTTACAAAATGCAACACTTGACCTCTCCAGCCTGGAAGACAAACCAAGTTCAATAAAGAGGGTCAAAGTTTTTAACCCTGCGAAGTTTAGGTCTTCAACCAGATCACCTCTGACCAAAGCCAAACCACCAGAGCTGAAAAGGGAGCTTAAAATAGATGAATCTCTCTTCTCTGCAAAGACATTCACTGAACTCGGCCTCCCTCCATTGTTAATTGATCAGCTCAATAAGGTTGGTCTGACTGAACCAACTGAGGTACAAGCAACCGCAATTCCAACCATTTCTCAAAATCATGATACAGTGATTCAATCATACACTGGGTCAGGAAAAACCCTTGCATACCTCTTACCCATTCTTTCTGAAGTGGGCCCACTGAAGAAACTTGAGGGGGGAGAAAATGAAACTCTTGACAAGAAACAAGGCATAGAGGCAGTGATAGTTGCTCCTTCAAGAGAGCTCGGTATGCAAATTGTCAGAGAGGTTGAGAAGATACTGGGTCCTGAAGATAAGAGACTGGTACAGCAACTCGTTGGTGGGGCGAATCGATCGAGGCAAGAAGAAGCTCTGAAGAAAAACAAACCATTAATTATTGTTGGTACTCCAGGTCGCATAGCTGAAATATCAGCAACTGGTAAATTACATACCCATATGTGCCGGTTTCTGGTATTGGACGAGGTTGACCAGCTATTATCTTTCAATTATAGAGAGGATATGCATAGAATTTTGGAGCATGTTGGGAAAAGAAGATCGGGGTCTCAGCAGTCTGGTGAAATACTTGGACCACTTGCCAGGCGATCTGAACGTCAGACAATTTTGGTTTCAGCAACAATTCCTTTCTCAGTTATTCGGGCCGCGAGGAGCTGGGGACGGGATCCAGTTCTAGTGCGAGCTAAGAGTGTTATTTCTCTAGATTCCATTGGCTCTGGCTTGGCTTCTGAGCCCGGGTCTGCTTCCAATGCAGCTTCTTCTAAAGTTGTTACACAAGGGGCTATAGATAGCTTGCCTCCTTCACTAGAACATTATTACTCTTTATCTAAGCCTCAACACAAGGTTGACACAGTAAGGAGGTGCGTGCATGCTCTAGATGCTAAAACTGTTATTGTGTTTATGAATAATACGAAGCCAATTAAAGATGTGGTTCATAAACTTGAGGCACGTGGCATGAAGGCTGCTGAATTGCATGGAGATCTGGGCAAGTTGGCTAGGTCAACGATTTTGAAGAAGTTCAAAGATGGTGAACTTAGGGTTTTGGTGACAAACGAGTTGTCAGCGAGAGGGTTGGATGTGCCTGAGTGTGACTTGGTGGTCAATTTGGACTTGCCAACTGACTCGGTGCACTATGCACATCGAGCAGGTCGAACAGGTCGGCTTGGCCGAAAAGGAAGCGTGTTGTCCATTTGCGAAGAGAAGGAGGTGTTTATTGTGAAAAAAATGCGGAGGCAATTGGGAGTTGGAATCAAACCATGTGAGTTCAAGGAAGGGAAGATGATTCTTCAAAGAGAGGAGGATGTTGAGTAGAAACTTGGCATATTTGTTTATTATGGTTTATACCAAGTAAGTTACTTTAATTCTTGAGCAAGTTAATAAACTTAGATTAGTAGATCTGTACGTGAAAAATATTATGATATGAATTTTTTGCATTGCCTAATTTTGATTAGAATTAAGTACAGGCTGAGATCTTTAATGAGTTCAATTGCAACAATGGATGAATGATACCATCCAGTAACTTACCTGTCATTGTAGGGTTGGGGGAATTGCTTAGTTTAACCATCCTAAATTTTTATTTTCTCTAGTTATATGTGGTACTTGTTCTCCAACTACTGGTAACCAAAGAGGCCTGGAGATGCTCTTTTTAATCATGTCAGTTACATTGAATGAAATAATGCATTTAGGCATTCTATATGGACATTATGTGTAAATATTCACCCTTAACTTTTACATTAAGTCCCATATAGGGCCTTCTTCTGCAATCTTTGCATATCTTAATTATCACCATCCTTTAGTACTAGCTTTTCTTCTAATTTCAAGAAGCATTGTTGTTGTTCCCTTTTTACTTGTTAAGTAAGCTGACTAGGTTTATGAGAATGCATGTAATGGATCAATAAATATTTTCATTAATAATTCAAATCCTGAATTTGAAATAACCAATGTTGATCTTGTTCTATTTTGTAATGTGATGTGCACATAAATAAATTAATTTGGAATTTCTTTTTTCCTAAAGTGGTAGTTATAATGGGATATTCTATACTTCTTTTGTATTGGTTGGAATCTTAGAACTTAATGTAGCTTTTATGTGGGGACTGATTAGGTGAGTAGCTGTGATTTGGAATATTATATTGTTTGTAAAGTTTCGTAATCAGATGTCTGCTGCAACAGAATGAGTTAAAATGGAGAATCTTAAGTTGACTTGGGAAATCAGATTTTTGATCTAAAGCCAAGAATATTTGACACCTTTGGGAATTGACATAATAGCTGAAAACAATACTATGTTGATGTGGGAAAGACATTTGTATTGTGGATGATTTAAGTGATGTCGGTTAATACACCTGATCCATACATTTAGATCCAAGGTTATCCAGACATCCATTGATTTTTCTTCTTGAACATCGATACACCTGAAGTCCTGAATGGAATATATATATATATATATATATATATATATATATAGAGAGAGAGAGAGAGAGAGAGAGAATGGCTAATGTGCCATAGATGGCACGGAGGGTCCCGTGCCATAGAGTCGTTTTTCGAGATCCAAAATTCAAATGCTCAATTTGAACCATCCAAGTTATTCACCACATTAAAATATCCTTGGAGACCAAATTTTACATTTTTTTAAATTTTTTTGCTATTTATTATGATATTTTTAAAAAACGTTATAATTGGAGTATTTCAGACCCTCCAATTTGAACATATCAAAATAAATACCAAAAAAATTCAAAAAAATGTAAAATTTGGTCTCCAATGGTATTTCAATATGCTGATCAATTTGAACGGTTTGGATTGACTGATTGAATTTCGGATCTTCAAAAAAATGACTCAAAAAAGACATCTATGGCATTGCCATCTATGGCACTTTATCCCATCTCTCTCTCTCTCTCTCTCTATATATATATATATATATATATATATATTTGTTATTAAATAGTCCATCTGTATTAAGTTGTAGTCAAATCAAGCTGTATAGAAATCCAACCAACCAGATCTATACTTATTTTCACTCAAGTAGGTTTGTGATGATCTATTGGTTAGTAAGGTTGCTTGCATTATAATACTAGCATTTAAAATGCTATATATATACTATCATCCCCGGAAGTTTGGGTTTTAAGATGTAACCTCTAGCTGATCAAGCTCTTATATTCAATTAGTGATTATTTTTGTTATTTTTATTTTAATTTTTCGAGAGAGATTGGTAAACTTGAACATCAGTTACCTCCCTGTTAAGTTTCAACAGACTTCAACAGTCAACTTTTATAAATACTTTATTATTGGTCCCTTTCCAAGTCTACTGTTAGAAAGTTGAAGATATACTATTTAATTTTTAAAATTCATAGTTTAGTTTTTCTGATTTAGATGGTTACTTGTAAAGAGAAAAAAGAGAGCAAGCATGACCTTGATTCAACTTATGAGTCTTTTGTATTTCTAAAACGGAGAAGGAAAAAGAAGAAAGAAAGAAATAAAAAAACTTGTGGGTCCTCCTACAGCAGGTTTCTTAGTAGTCATAAACTAGCTAACGAAATTATAGTCTTGCAATTTTGCAACGCACTAATCTTTTATTATACTACTGCTCCAAAATTCCATACCAATTACTGTAAACCTGGTACGTTACCGATTGTCATTATGATAGCATTACCAATATCAGGACTTTTTTTTTTCTCAGTAAAGCTTCTTTTCTGATTTCAACCACCTCTTTCCAAATCAGAACATGGCAAAGACTTTCCTATTATAACTAGCCTTAGGAATAATAGTTCTATGTCCATCCACATCTAACAACACAAATATTATATCTATATAAACTTAAATATAGAGAGAATGAAACAAGTTGAGATGTGAAAGGTTTTTGTTTTGATAGTAGTGATAGGTTTATTAATCAATAGGCTGATACTGCCATGCGTGAGACAATTGCCGCTCACTCAAGTAACTAATCACAAGTGAGTCAGTCTGGTTCAACTTGCAATGGTTCGTAGCCATTGATTTAATAAAAAATTTTACCTTGATTGACTTTGTATTTTAAGCACTTCATTCTACTTGTATTCTTATAGATTTGGCGGTCCTGTATTCTAAAGCAACTTTCTGATTACTACAAGTGCTTCATCATTAAGCATCTAATTAATTTAATCTGGAAGAAGTAGCAATTTATTATGGAAACTTCGTATTCTACACGTGGCAAGAAGAATACAGAAATTCGGGGAATCATAATTGCAGATATTCTTCATTCATATTCAATACCAGATACTAACTTTGGTAAGCATTCCCTATCTAGTGTCAAATACAAATAGGGGCCGTTTGGATCCCCGTCGGATTTTGAGGAATTTCATCTTCCTACCATAAATTTATTATAAACAATCCAAACTCTTCACAAAATTACACACTTCCCAATAAATTTATTCCTAAGACTTGCAACTTCCCCAACTTCCTAAGCGATCCAAACGGCCCCATAGTGACCATGCTAGAACTATTGCAATTCTACTCGCTTTTACTCTCTTTTGGGGCCGTTTGGATCGCTTAGGAATAAGGAGAATAGTCTATTTTTAGACGGAAAATATTGGAAAGTATATAACTTTGTGAAGAGTTTGGATTGTTTATAATAAATTTACGTCTAAGAAGAAGCTATTCCTCCTATTCCCATATGATCCAAACGGAACCTTAGTATCATTTTTCTTACTTGAACGATCAGGTCCTTCACTTTTTGAGCAATAAATGACGAGACAACCACCTCCACTCACAAATAGTGAAGGATAATGTTTTAATCCCTAGCTTCTAGTAAACCTCGCTGCACCACCCCGCTCAATCAACTTGCCATCTAATGTATGGTAAAATATCTGAGAAATTTCTTGATTGGGGGGTACCACATCAAAAGCACTGCAATCATATGCCGAAATAGAGAACAGAGCAACACAAGTAGAGTACTGTATTTGTCTTTTGCTATCAATCAAGTGATGGAAACCAAATATTTGCATGCAAACCACAAGTTTGTACAGACACGAGCATTATCCACAACATGAACATTCCTTTTACATCCTCATGTTCAACAAAAAGTTGAAATCACATTACTAACTTTATACAATGGAACCCAAGCAAAAAAAAAAAAAAAATTAGGCCTATATGCATCTCCTTAGCAAGCACCATGGTGGAAAAATTAACTAAGCTTTCATTTGGTTCAGATGGATGCCATCCGTGTTCAAACTAAACAATTAATTAAAATGAATCAGCAGTCTTAATAGTTCACAACCAGGAGAGGTTAATTTTTATAATTCTACAAACATTTAACTGCCAGTTGATACATATTTTACACCATGCTGTACATTTATTTCATTTCAATTTATCGATACCTTACTTCAGAAGCACCATCTGCACTTAGCTGGTACCCTACTACTTTTCATATGTGTTTCCATATTATTTATTTATTTATTTGCGGAAGCGTTCTAAGAAACGACGGTACTCTGATTCCTGGCGCTGGAGGCGTAGGTGGTCATGTTGTTTCTTGATAAAGTTCTCAACACGTTTGAATAGCTCATCATGGGCCATTACCAGTGCATCTCTTGTTCTCCAGCCTGTATCTCCTTTGCTTGCTTTCTCTTCTACTTGCTGGTCATATTCTGATGCCTTTTCTCTTCTCACCTTGTAAGTTGCTGACTTCTTCAGCTCTCGCTTCACTCCAACCTGTCATCACCAAGAATACTTCATGATTCACTATATATCATGAAATAGGTGCGTATTAAGCCTTAGACACCTCAGCTATTTTGAACCGGAAGTTTGGAACTTTGGATTAGCAGAACAGTCTAATTGTAAGCTTGATCCAAGTTATCTGCTGGTAGGTGTAATTTTTTTAACTCGCAAGAATAATTTAAAAGGATCTGATCATTAACAAACTTCTAATTAATTAAGATTTGAACACTCTTTTAAATAATATAATCATCATATATAAATTTGTGTTGCAAATCCAACCTTGAGTTATGCTATCTAAGTATCTTTTCACCCAATTGCATGTACAATTTTCTAAACTAGCAAGCTATATTTATACCTCATCTGCTCTTTGAAGACGCTGTTGGCTCCTCTCCCACGTGTCACTTTTCTTCAGGAATGGCTTCCTCTCCATCGCATTTGAACTCCGCATTATAATTGCCTTCCAAGTGTCATCCATAGTTTTCTCCTTCGTCACCTTCTCATCCTGTTCTATAACTCTATCGATGTGGGTTATTTCCTTCTCTGTCGGCTGTGACTCATGGTGAGGAGATGTATAATCATGCCACCTGGAAGAACGAAACAGGTCGGGTTGCTGGTCTGAGTGATTTAAATGCCTGGATGAAGAAAGCTTGTATACAGAGAAGATGATGGCGTTGGCTGTGAACCAGAGAACAAGGGGAGAGTAACGGCATAAGAGGAGAGAAGAGAAGGTGGCGACGCATAGTATGGTTGAGTAGATTGTTTTAAAACGAGAGCAATTTGGTTTGTCAGGGCTGGAGGTGATCAGAGTGGATAGAGTATTCATTGTTTGAGAGATGCAGGGAAAGAAGTTGGTGGGTAATTAAGGCCTTGAATTAGGGTTGTATATATAATAGAGGAAGTGCAAGAAATGAATGAGAGAGAGAGTGATCGGTGGAAATGGTAATATTGAATATGACAGCCGCATCCGGAAGCACTACTAGAATCAGACTTATCTGCTACCCAAATTCGCGTCCCTATTCCGACACGACAAGGCCCTCGTGTCCACTTAGCGACGCAACCATAGGGACCCCGATACCCTAGCCGCAAATACTCAACATCTGGGTCGCATGGACGCGAATTAGTTTACTGCGTCCTTAATTATGATCTCTGTTGCGTCAACATCTCTCCTTGTCCGACAGCTCATTCGATTCTTATTGCGTCTCTATTTGGAAACAACTCTGTCGACACGGCGACGCCTTTCCTTAGCGACCCAAATAAAACAATGCGAGAAAATACGGGGCCCATATTGTCAGAATACGGGACCTACGTTGTCAGAACGTGGTGGGACCCACGTTGTCAGGGTACGGGACCCACGTTGTCAGAACATGGTGGGCCACGTTGTCAGAGTATAGGACCCACGTTGTCATAACGTGGTGGGACCCACATTAATTTGTGAGTCGATATACCGACGGCTTTGCTCATCGACCATTATTATACTTTGCGGGACCCACATTACCTTTTGCATCGGTATACCGATATATTTGGGCAGGGTCTTATCAGCTTTTAGCCGGGCCCGCTTTCAGGTATTGAAGTCGGTATAACGACGCATTTGTTTCTATCCATTTCAAATACATTTATACGGCTATTCATTTTTGTCCGGTACCAATTTGGTACCACCACTATTGTATTCTATAGTATCCGGTACTATAGCAAAACTATAACAAATAAATTAAAATGGCATACATACAAACATGACACAAATTATAAATTTCAATGAACTCATTAAATAACATTCTTACAAGAAATTTGATACAAACCATAATTCAAAGTAAAATGACATACAAACAAGAATTCAAAGTAAAATAACATAAATTTGTAAATATGTCAAAAAAAAAAACTTTAGAACCTACAAACAAAGAACCTCACACAAGTTTTAACTAAATTTTTCATAACCATTCACATGTCCATGCTCACCTTGCTCATGCGATCCAAGTAAGGCCATGAATCCTCCCATAGCATTTGAAATGTTTGTCGATGCTACACCTAAGTACTCTCCATTTATGGGCCCTTGTGAAGTGTTGTTGCCAACAAGTAGAGGTGCAAAATTTCTATGTTGCTGAAATATCAAGATTGAGTTAGCAATCACTAAAAAAACCTACTCTATATTGACAATTGATATGTAGGAGAACCTATTTGTTCATAGTAAGTATTAAATCTTGACAACTACATTAACATTCCACTAGACAAAACATACTAGCATGTATGTACAGTAAAAGCAAGTCAACTAGGTACCAATTTCTATGAGAAAAAACAATTTGGCAGAAATATAATGAAGAAAAGTAAAATTCTTAGTTGCTATTGCAATGGCCTCAAGCTATATGAACATGACCTATTTTAACCCCAAGTCAGTCTTTTAAATGTGAAGAACCACTGTAGTCAAAAGAAAATTCAGCTAGCATAAATGTTACCAGGATAAAAGTTCATGTAATGGTTTAGTTCTTTTTGTTTTTTTTTTCTTTTTTGTTGCTTGCAAGAAAGATCGAGCGATGCAATTCCTGAAATTCAAAACAGAAAAAAAAATTCAAAATATAAAGAAATATAAATTCAACTACAAAATCAAATCTTAGAACATGTTGTTGAGAAAATCAGTAATATTTTAATTGTAGAGGCCACCACGTCTCACAATTGCTTAGAAAATCACTAGTATTGTAAGTGTTGTTCACCATACCACCTACCACTTAATTGTAGAGATCACTGTTGCCTCAAAAATAATTGAACCTAACAAAATTTATAATTGTTGGTGTGGATTTCACCACCTAGCTTTTACAAAAAATTAACAAAACTAAATGTGTGAAAATACAAGTTGTCTTTCTAATATGAAACTTACGTTTTATCCAGATGCCACAATACTTGAATTATTGCCAATAATGTTTTCATCAAGTTTCACGTGCCTCTTTCTAGGTGATGTCTATTATTTGTAGAAAATAAAATTTAGTACTAAGAAATATATTATTTACAACCAAGACCACAAAGAAGCCTTAACATATATAGAAGAATAGACAAATTAAAAAAGAGATTACCTTATCATTAATTTTGTCATCCTTGTCTTTGTCCGTCTCACTCTCAGGGCCTTGCTTCCTTTTTAGTCCTCTTAACCTATCCACATTTGCTTTCGTTCTGCCAAACTTACTGGCACGCTTCATAGCAGAAACAATATCCTATTTAAATCAACAAAAAAAGGCATTCATGCCAGTGTGTTAAGTATATTTTCTTTATAACTTTTTTTTCTAGAACAACAAAATACATTAGTCTACTAAATTTATATACAAAATATATATATCTTTCTAAAGATGTCGAGATTTACTTCTCGGTTGAGAGCCACTGTGCCTGCTTTCTGTGGACATTTGGTCTCTGCAGGTTCTTGTTCAACTTTTTTATTTGACTTCTTTTGTTCCATTATACCTGATGGATCCACACAGATGTAGGCGACAACCTAAGAGTACTCTTTTGCTTTGTTGCCTACCTGATCTTTCAGCATTGGTTTGAACTTATCACGACAATTTATAATCACTTTCTCCCCCAGTCTAAATGAAATAGGCATGTTAATCTAAAAATGAAATAAAATTATTACAGAATATTTTGACAATAAAGACAACAATGCTTTATTAAACATTGGAAAGATCTATGATGTGTCAAAATTCTGGATAAAATCCAACTCAGGATAAAAAAATTTGGTACTATCATGAAATGACCTTCAAGGGTATGCTACTAAAATTAATTTAAGAACGCTATTTGTCATGCAAAAATATGAACTAGGAATTTTTCAATTTTCTTTTATTTTTATTTTTTTCGATTGCAACAAGACAACGAGTAAGCCAATATGAACGAAAATTAAAGAGTAAATTTATAATAAATTGCAAAAAAAAAACGAGAAAAGGGAACTCGATTTCTTACGAAAGAGTCCCTTGTTTAATACATCAAACCATCCTAGATGCCAGATTCTATCAGTTTTCTCTATGTTTTTGCAATCCATCTTGGTTGTGCCTTCCTTGCAACAATCAAACAACTTAGATCAGATTCTGGAAATCAAAATCCTAGTTTATGTACAAAACAATTTTAGAACAAGAGACAACAGGTGGTAGGGAGATGCTTGATCTGATCATGCCACAGAGAGAGAGAAAGAGAGAGAGGAAACTTACTTCCAAGTATCATCGGAGCCATCAGCGGCGGTGAAGCGAGTAGCCGGCATGGGAGTGAACCCCTGAGAGAAATTGCGATCGAAGAAGATCCTGGCCATAGCGAAGAGCCCCAAGGCGTAGGTGGCGAGCGGTCGAGTTCGCGTGCGAAATGGAGGCGTTTGAGTACGAAGAAGAAGTAAGGCAGTACCTGAAGTGGCGTGAGAGGAGGCGAAGCACCTTTTGCCGTAAAAGCGGTGGAGAAGGCAAAGGGAAAGGCAGAGATCCGAATTTGAATTTTGTATTTGGGAACAAAAATATTAGGGGTGACCGGGTGAAGATGGTTTTTGAATTTTCATAGAAGATTTAGTGAGACGCGACCATGACTGAAAATTTGAGGGGGAAAGGATTAGCTGTTTTGGGAGATAGATTACAAGTTTTCATCTGATGAATTTAACCTAATTTGAGCCGCCGCCAAGCCTTTTCTAAGAGCCATTTAATGAATTGCACAACATGAAAAGAAAATGGAGAGAAGAGAGATTGTAACGTGTCCGATTAAAATCAAACGAATATGAAGTGTCAATGCAGAGTTTGCATTGTAGAGGTTACGAAATAAAATGTTTGTCAAAACTTTCACTCACGCGCTAAAAGTTTGCATTGTGTCAATTTGTTTATCTGATAATATATAGATTCATGTAACGTGTATATTATTTACCTTTTCTTTACCATTTTTTTCATTTTTTGTAAAATTGACTATCTTTTCGAATATTTTATGATTAGTTTGCATCAGAAAAGACAAACTTAAAAACTAGAAAAAATATTTTAAATTTAAATTTTATTTTCTATCAAATTTCAATATACTAATTTGAAGCTTTAAATTAACTACAACAAATAAGGTCATGATGCACAAAAAGCCTATGCATCATGAAACACCGTAAACTTATATATACGACTGTATGCTTAATTATGATGATAATTTTAGATAACATATTGTGTATTTATGCTAAACTATATTTATAATATAATATTTAATACTACGAAATACATATTAAAATAATTCATAATTTGAGTTTGGTCATGGGAGTCATGCTAGTTAAAAAATCCTCAATATAATTAGTTTCAGACAATCCAATTTAAAAAAAAATGAAAAAATAGCTATAAATTTTGAAAAAATTATAAAATATAGTCCTGAAAAATAAATTTAGTCTTGAAAAATAACTATAAATTAAGTATTGAAAAGATAGCTATAATGTTTTGTTTAAAAAAAAAGTGTTTGACTTCAAGGACTTGTTTGTTTGTATGAGTTCCCTTTTATCATATAAATGCTCTTTTTTATCTATTGTGTGTGTGTTCATTTTGTTTAAGTGATGTCAAAAATGAAGATGACAGTAATTAATTTCCAATTAGATTAGTTAAATTAGATATTTCTACTTACAAAAATATCGAGATGTCAATCCATGATATACAAAAAAGTCTATGCATCGTGATGTTCCAATATGCATAAGTAATTAAATAAAATAATAACATTTAAATCCTTAGATATATCACGTCAAGTTTAATTAAAATTTACTAATAACTTTATATGAAAATATGTTTGCGGATAGTTTATAAGTTTTTAAAAAAATACTAGTATTAGACCTTTGCAGGAAATAGCCCATTTGCATACACACAACATGTCGTTCACATTAAAGTATTAAATCTGTGACTTTCATGATTACATTTGAAGGCCACAATTAAATAAAACAATATGGCTGTTATTATTATTATTATTAGTGTCAGGCATCCTTATTCTATTTTTAAATAAAATGGAAAAGAATTCATGACCGCAGCCAAACGAATAATAATAATAATAATAGTAATAATAATAATAATAATAATAATAATAATAATAATAATAATAATAATAATAATAATAATAATAATAAACAAATAATAATCATTTTGATAGAGTTCCACTCAGTAGCTTTTATGAAGTTTCTCTAGAAAAAAATAAAATATTTTTTTTTGCTACATTTAATTTTTGATGCCCATCCCATACTCAAGCAAACTTCATATAGGGTAATATATTAATTGAAGAATTCTATTAGCAATTTTCTATCATATTAATATTAACAAGCAATTCAACCATTTGCAATTAACAACTTACTCTCATATCTTTGAATTTTATACGATTACAATTATAAACGACTTATGTCTAGAATATTTACGAGGGACTCATGTCTTGATTTTTTCCAAAAAAAACATAATAATAATAATATGTGGCGATGAATAGGGGTGAGCAAAAAACTCGTAAGTCGTGAGCTAATTCGAACTCGACTCAGAAAAGCTCGATTGCAACTCGAGCCAACGGAACTCGAGTTGGAAGAACTCGAGCTGAACTAACTCGGTTGGTTAACGAGTCGAGTTTGAGATGAAGTCAACTCAGCTCGCAACTCGTGAGCTGACTCGTGACATAATAAATTTATGTTTCAAATATATATTATTAACATAATTTATGAGTACTAAAAATTTATAAATTAATAAAAATAATTTTATTCTTCTATATTTATATTTTAGATAATATTACATATGATAGATTGGGTTTCAAAACATATTTTGTTTCAAATCAATAAAAAGAATATAAAGAAAACAATTTTATTGTTTACAATATTGTATATGTCAAAAAAATTTAATACTAAAATAACATATGAATTAAATGAATAAAAATTTAAAGGATATATGTTTATTTCAAGCTAGCTCGTGAGCCCACGAGCTAGCTCGAGTTTGGGATGAGTCGAGTTTGAGCTAGCTTACAAAACTCGAAAGTATTTCTAACTCAGCTCAACTCAACTCGAGTTACAGCTGAGTTGAGTTTGAGTTGTCCCCGACTCGCTCGAACTCAACTCGTATACAGCCCTAGCGATGAATGAATTTTTCAAGAAGTATCTATATGATAAAAAAAACTGATTAATGGTGTACTCTAGATTTATATGTTTCATGTTTTATACACTAATAAAGTTATAGCTGCATATCAACGTATTTTTGAATGTTTATAAAGCGACAACCAGTCAATCTAAATCATTGGATTTGAAGAGATTGACATGGATCATCTAAAAATGATATTTCCCTAAAATTAAATTTATTTTCTCCTTAATTGTTAAAACAACTTATTATCATGAAACGAGCTTGGGAAAATCTTTAAAACCCTGAAAAGAAAATGCTTCTTTTCTCATTACTAGTACAATATTGGATTTCAATCATGAATTAGAACATTATTATATAAATATTATTCAATTCAACAGCCCTCGAAGCTCATTTTTTCTTAAAAAAAAATATGCTATTTGTTTGTTGGCCCACTCTATATTCTGATGCACACATCTTTCCTTTTTCATCTTTTTTATACACAATTTTTAATATGTACATTATTCATGAAAATTTGGAAATATCCTCAACAGTGGGTACCATCTGTCATTGTCCCAAAGAAAATCAGAAACGATATTTTTTCCTAATATTTTATTCTGGCGCACTTGAAATTATGGAAATTTTGGTTCCACTGGCTACGAAAAATAAATTTTGTAGATTTTGTGCGAAATTTTTTGGTGGGAAATAATAATAAGGAGGGAAAAAGATTATAGGAATTTTTTTTTGGCGCTGTCAATGTTATGAAGGACAGAAGGAGGGAAAAAAATTCATCAAACCCATCTTCCCGCCATTAATTTATGTCAAAATTTATTTTGGCGCTGTCAGTGTTATGTACTATATCATTTCTGTTAGATTTGAATTGACGATCAAGATCAATCACAAATTATGGATTCACGGGATCGATCCGTGAGACATGAAATGAACCAATAAATGAGCGCCAGATGGCATCATCCGAGTGGCTGCTGCTCAATTCGACAGGAAAACACACCCTGCATTAACCAGTTTATTTTATTGAAGAATACAATATTTTTAGTCAAATGTATGATTATGAATTTTGTGTATTTCATAAGATAATATGATTATTTATTCTGATAATAAGAAAACAAGATAATATGATTACTTATTTCAAGCCTTAACGTGAGTTTTCAAAAGAGAATAGGACGAAATATTATAAATATTTAGAATATAAATGAATATTTATAGCACAATTCTACAAATTAGAATATAAATGAATATTTTAAAAAAAAGCATGTAATGGTCGAAATACTAATTAAAAATACTATTTTTCAGCTAAAAAGTTTATAATATATAAGCATAGGTTTTCCAATATATAGTTCTCTATAGTCTTATATTATATATATCTAGCTTTAATATATCACATTTAGTATTTCTATCAGGCTAACGAGACTTTTTTTTTATAAAAATATAAATTGAAATATAAGTTATTGTCTACAGACTACAAATTAAGTAGAATATAACAACTGCTAGAAAAGATTATGTGTTCTTACAAAAAAAAGAAAGGTAAAAAAAAAGAAAAAAATAGTTCCATAACACTAAAGAATTTTAAATTTAAAAAAATAAAATCGTTCATCTAATTATTTTTGGAATAAAAACTTTAAATATATTTTCGGGAATAAATAGTAAACAAATTTTCAATCTACTGTTGTTCAAACTTTAGTATACTACATGAGAAATATTAATTTCCAAGTCTCATTTACATTACATGTAAATGTATGCAGTTTCAAATAATAAAATGAATATCCATAAGTTCTTAGATTTTTGAACGTATTGAGCCAGCTGTCATAATGACTATATGAGTTTGCTGTGAATATAATACATCACATTTAAACTATTTTGATTTTTCATTAAACAACACATTAGAAAATATAATAATATACATATGGGGCTCCCTATCGATGACATGTGGGGCTCCCAAATTTTTTGCACTTGCTCAAAAGTCAAAACCAATCTCTACCCCAAATTAGAAAACCTTATCTCTTCACCAGATCCGATCAAACCCTCCAAAAATTTATTCCCCCCAAAACTTTTCGCGCTTAATCAAATAGTTATTTGGCTTGATGAAAAAACTTCGGCCGATGAAAATCTTCTTGTGCGGCAAAATTTTGCCTCCCTCCAAAAAAATTTTTTCGCGTTTCCCTCCAAAATTTTTTTGCCTTTATCCTATATATAATTTTTCCATCAATTCGATAGAAAATCAGATCTGAAGGTATGACTTCTTATTTTATTCAATTTTCCCACAATTTTCTCCTCCCTTTTCTATATTTATTTTCTCTCAATTTCTTACTTTCTTCCTCTTCTCTCACTTCCTCATATTGGTTTAGAGCTTCTTACTTTCTTCCTCAGATCTGATGGTATGGCTTCTTATATCCTCTTTTTCTTCTCCCTTTAGTAGTAAATTCTTACTTCAATTGAACTAATTGACGAGTTGAAACGAGCTATTAGATGAGAAATTAAGGGGTTACTAAAATTTGATAATATTGAGCATTGCAATCTCAAATTCTGTCAGACTATAATAGTAAATTCATTTCCTAATTATGCTTTGTTTACCAGTAAATTCTGTATATGATGTTGCAACCAAATAGAAGTAATTATCAAAAGAAAAGATGGTACCTTGTTATTCAAATCAGGTGTGCTGGATTATTGAAGCAAAAAAATTTCTTGTTATTCTAACTCATTTTATCGTTTGGATTGTTGAATAGGCAAGAACTTATAGGTGTGTTGGACACATGTGAAAACTACTCGATATCGACTTTTCTTTTAAGTACTTTAATCTTTTAATTCTGTTAGGGTGTGTTTGGATAAGCTTTGAATAAGGAATAAGAATAAGAAATTTCGGTATGCGTTCTTATTCTTATTATTGTGCAACCCAAACAATATAAGAATAAGAAATTTGGGCCCTTATTCCTATACTAACAAAACCATGATATAAGAATAAGGAATTTGGATAAGCACGCATACCGAAATTTCTAATTCTTATTCCTTATTCTTGGCTCATCCAAACACACCCTAGTCAATTGGATTATACTTTGCATGAATTTTCCATGATGTATGATTTAGAG
The DNA here is from genome assembly GCA_028095005.1 of Rhynchospora pubera. Lineage (NCBI taxonomy): Eukaryota > Viridiplantae > Streptophyta > Magnoliopsida > Poales > Cyperaceae > Rhynchospora > Rhynchospora pubera. Next base: position 56,127,106 of record CM051462.1, read on the forward strand.
TTATGTTGTGTTGAGAGATTAGATGTATCAAATTCAAATTCGGTTGGTTCTCATTGAATGCAATTATGGATTTATGTCATATGTGCTGGTTTTTATTAAATGCAATTATAGATGTTATATATATATATATTTTTTTGTTTCATTGCATTTTAGCTTGTTTGATAGAATTAGAGATCCATATGTGTTATATTCATCAGTTTTAGTTTCATGCATTTTATTTATTGGAGTGCAGATGCATAATTTGTACTTATGTTTGTTACTCTTGATGTATGTTGTTTTGAAATATTTACTTGACTCATGGATCTAATATTAACCATTTACAATAAAAGTGTTCATGATTAACTTTTTAATGGTTTTGGGTATTGGGTTGATATATATACAATGAATGATTAGTATTGAAACTGGTACACAGCAGAAAAAAATGGTACTGAAACTGAAACTGGTACACAACAGAAAATGAAACAATGTTTACCAAATATTGATTCATATATGCGTTGGTATACTAACACATTAAATCACCAAGTAATTTTAATTTAAAAAATTTAGTAATTTGATTATTAGGGTCCGTGTTAATATGTGTCAATTAGCGACGCCAATTACGCGCGTCTGTAAGAAAAAATATTTGCGTCTCTATCTGAAAGTGTTACGCGACCTAACTAATACGCGTCCTTATTGATTTGTGTCGGTATACAGACGCGAATTAAATTCAACATATTTGCGTCCCTACAGAGAACCAGAGAGCGTCTCTAGGTAGAGGGTTGTCGCGTCCCTACTAATATCCGTCGTCCTAATGACGCAGCTTAGAAGTCCTCAAGCCCGCTTTTCCCTTTTTGCGTCTCTATTTAATTGAGGGACGCGAACACATTGGTGTTGCGACGCAGTAAAACGAAATTCTGGTAGTGAAGCTTGAGTTATTCGGTGAAATTGTTGGAATATTTTATACCGAAATATCGCGACATTTTCTAATACAAACCGCTCGAATTAAGCTGTGATAATGTTAAAAGCATATAGCAACGATTTTAGAATGCCAATCAGGCAATCAGTGATACTGTAATACAAATCAAGACGCAGGTAGCGATGGCAGACGTGGGCTGATTTTATTTTTTTTAAAAGAAAATTAGAGTTTAAGTTACATAACTTTAAATTGGATAAGAAATTACAAATTATAAATTTATAATTTCGATTATGAGAAAGAATATAAAAAGTTTCAAAAAATTAAAGATATGGACTAAAATCAGTCACGACTGATGGATGCAACCGTCAGCTACGATCAAATCTCAATTTTCGAGATTCTAACGGTCGATCCGAACCGTTCAATATGTTCTCCATATTGAAATCTCATTGGAGACCAAATTTTACATTTTTTTTATTTACTATTTTTTTAGATTTTTAAAAATCATAGTTATCGAAGGGTCCAGAATTATTTAGATTAAGAATTTTGTAAAATATCAAACAAATACTAAAAAAATTCAGAAAAATATAAAATTTTGTCTCCAATGAGATTTCAATATGGAGAACACATTGAACGGTTCGGATTGACTGTTAGAATCTCAAAAATTAAGATTTGATCGTAACTGACGTTGTCGTGGCTGAATTTAGCCCATCTCAAAATTAAAACATAAAAATTGAAAGCTACAACGGAGCAAGATGAAGACGAGTAAGAGAGTTCAATGAGTTATGTGTGTGAGGTTTTTTAATCTTGGATCGTCTTATTAGTCAATAGTAAGAAGATTTTAGAAATATTCGTGAAGATTCTTGTACATTTTTCTCTCCAAACTACAATGTGTTTGGATGTTGGGGTTGAATAGGCTGTTTCAAATTTGAATGTTGGATTTCTCTCTTCTGCGTCCCAATTAGCAATTCACCTCCTTATTTGTCCAAATACATGAAATAGGAATAAGCCCCCCAATTAGCAATTCAATCGTCGTTAGATTTGCTTGTTCTGTGTTTGGGTGTTGCACCAATAAGTTTTTTGGGCCAATTACTATTATAAGGAGGAGTTATTTTATTTTATTTTTTTACTTTGAAGTAGCCTGAGTGAGAAGTAAAATGCTTTTAGAGCTGGCTCGTAGTAGCAACGAAATTCCTTCTTGGAAGTAGATTTTATTGATTGTCTGACAGAAAAAGGAACAAACATCAGAAAGATGCATTGCAGTCTCAATATCAGATGCACACCAAGCACACCGATTTGCTATACTCCATCTATACTTCATCCTCTTTTTTTTTGGAGGTTATTTCGTATTGACAGTCTATTTTGCAGAAAGCTCCCAAACAAAAGTTAACATTATGGGTGGGGCTTTGATGTTCCAAATCAATTTGAGGGGGGTAAGTGAAAAAGATGGATCTTAAGGAATTTGTAGACTGAGGATGGAGTGAAGTAAGGTTGAGAGGATTTAAATTTGGAGAATCATTTTATAGTGAGGTTGCCAAAGTGATTAGTGAATGGTTTTACTGCAACAACTGTTATAGTTGAGGATAGAGTATAATTGTGCCAAAGTTAATTGTTCTAGTTGTTTTGGAAAAAAAAATAATTGTGCGGGAAAAAAAATACTAATTGTTCTAGTTGTTTTGGAAAAAAAATAATTGTGCTGGAAAAAAATACTAATTGTTCTAATTAATGTTATTAATTGTTCAAGAAAAAATACTAATTGTGCATATGACAGTTATTAATGGAAACAGAGAACTAGGGGGAGAGGGATGAAGCAAAACAGAGAGGGATAGAGGGGAGCAGTCCTAGGGGATGATGGGAAAGCATTCCGAAAATGGAAAGTAGTTATTAAAGCTCATCTCCATCATCCCATCATCATTTTTTTTTTAGAATGCAATTAATCCAACTAATAGGATGATGAATTTTGACAATAATAGTTATCAGCCCCGTATATGGATTACGTTATTTCATTTAATTTTATTAGTCTGTAAAAAATAAAAATACTAAAGTTGATATGCCACGAATCATGTTAAATCAATGTAAAATCAATATAGAGCCTGTTTGGATGCGTTGGGAATTTGGAGAATTTTCAATTCCTAGACATTAATTTATTATAAACAATCCAAACTCTTCACAAAGTTACACACTTCCCAATAAATTTATGCCTAGAAATAAGAAATTCTCCAAATTCCCTAAATTCTTAAACGATTCAAACGGCTCACCACAATTCAATACAAGGTAAAAAAAATAGAATTACGGTGTCCATACAGACCAGAGGGTAAAAATAGAATTACGGTGTCAAAAAAGGACCAAACTGTAATCAACTAAACTCTAATCTATAAAGTCAACATCGCAAGGTTGCAACTTGCAAAACTCTTTTCTAGTTGTCATATTAAAATTAATTAACACTTAAACTACAAATAGTAATGGTGTAATCTTTTATCATAAATATTTCAAATTTAATCTATTTATGTTCCTAACTAGGTGTTCATGTGTTTGTTCAAAAAACTAGGTGTTCATGTGTGGTCAACTGAGCATTTGAGTACTTGATTGGTCGGTCAGATCGGACAGACAATAGTTAGGTCCCTTATATAGCCCGATTTACTAAATTCTCTACAGATTCTCATTCCTTTCTCGACAATATTTATGATAATTTTTCTTTAGTTTATATGATGACTTTAATTTTATCCCCTGTTTGTAACTAAAAGAGATGTTACCGGCTAATATTCTCAACAAAAACTCGTTGATCAACTCCAATTGACTAGTTTCACTGGATAATAATGTTTCTAACCCTTATTATTTTTTTTTTTTGGCATTCTAGGAATTCAAGCTATATTGATAATATTTATTAACACCCTTCGGTACCTTTTTTAAAGGAATGGAAACGGAATTGTAATTCCTTTTTATTGTCTTCGCTGATCGAAAAGAGGGACGAAAGGAATCAGAATTGGAGTCGAGGAAGTTTAGCACCCTCAAATTCCATTTTCAAATTCTCAAAACCGAACAAATTTGGTGGAATTCTCCTGCTGTCGTTTGATCAACCGAGAAAGAGGAGAGATTGTAACTCCGCTAAAATCAAATCACCCCTTTAGGGCCTGATCGGAATGACCAAATACAGCGCCAACGTCAATCGGAATTGACGGGAAATATATCTTCCATGATCGGAATGGATAGAGAGCCGCGATTTCCGACGATTTTGCGCGATTTGGGAAGAAAAAATAGGGCTGTCGAAATCGCGTGAAAAAGCAAGGAATTTCCGAGGATTTCGCTGGATTAAAAGCGGCGCGAAAATTTTAGACTCTTCTGCCCTCCTTCCCGCTTCTCTCTTGCGATAAAAACCCAACTACAGTGGCTGTCTCTCTGCGCAGACAATTAATTTTGTAGGCAAGCAAAGCACGAGAACCTTCCCTCTTCATTCCGTAAGGTCTCCTTTTCTTTACCTTTGTCTTTTACCTATAGATTAATCTAACTTTTTACTAGTATTTATTGATATGAAGATTATCGAATAAATTTTTCTATTGATTCATATAACTTTTTACCTATTGGTTAATCTAACTTTTTTCGTAAGTCTTTATACTGGTATTTCTGGTAAAGGACAACAAAATCATTCACAAATGTTTGTTGATTAATCTAACTTTTTCCTTGCAACTTTGTACTAGTATTTCTGATAATGGATTAATGCATAAACTCCTCTTTTTCACAAATGTCGGCTGTAACTTTGGAAATCTATCTCCATTATAAACTCCTCTTTTTCACAGATGTCGGCTGTAACTTTGGATCGACTGCAAGCTGAAAATATGGTCATCCTTGACAATATGGAGAATCCTACTTCTGGTGCTCATCATGAAAATGCTAATGGTGTTTCACCATCTACTAAATCCATGAAAAGATCCTCCAAATTGGGTGTTAAAAGAAAATTTCAAGATGTTGATACAAACAACACTGATTCCAAACCTCCAGGTAATCAAATGGAGGAAGGCTTAAATAGGGTGACTAATTCAATGTCTGAGATTGCTCGAGCACTTCAAGTGGCAAATGAGAATTTCATTAAATCAAATTCTAGAGTTTATTCACCTGAGGAAATTATTGCTGAACTTGAGAAACTTGGAATAAGTGGTGATGGAATGCTTGATGCCGCAGATCTTCTCATGTCTGACAATAAGAAGGCCGGTCTCTTTTTTGCTTGTCCAGATGAACTCAAGGGCCGATGGCTGGAGCGAAATGGGTTTGATGTCTGATCGTTCATTAAAATATTTTGTTATTTTGGAATGATGCAACTCTTTAAGTAGCATCATTTAATTAGTACGGATAATATTAATCTAGTCTAATAAAAATAAACGTTTATATATTATGATATGTGCAACCTATCATAGTCAATAAAGAGTATTTAATGATTTCCATCAATTTGTTGATTACAATGTCTTTATACATCTTGCGCACAACAGCTGGGTGGTACAAAAAGGATACCAGGCTTTGGTACCAGTGTTTTGTTTTTGTTTGGTTTATGCTCTTTTTTTTTGAAGAAAATGTCATTGGCAATCCATTAAACAATTGGGGTGCATCTGATTATAAAGAGTTCTTGCGCACAACAGCTGGGTGGTACAAAAAGGGTACCAGGCTTTGGTACCAGTGTTAGAAATGCTATTTGAAAGACAAGTTGTTTGGTTTATGCTGAGACAATCCCTCCATACGCATGTGCCCATGTGATTTTGTTTGTTCCATGTTGAATTACTAGTTTCGGATCATTATTTTGTTTCGTGCACAATCCCTTCTGAAACAAACAAGTTCTCATTTTAAAGATAATAACAAGGGTAAAATAGACAAATTTATGGAGATCAAATCATTTCTTTCTTATTTTTATTTGTATCCGATCACAAAATTGAATTCCCTTCAATTCATTTTCTATTTATTCTGATCACCAGAATTCACTTTAAAAATCGTTTCTTTTGAACTCTATTCTATTGAAATGAATTGAACTCTTTCCAAAAATCATTCCGATCAGGCCCTTACTTTTCTTTTCGATCAAACAATGAAATTTGCGAAACCTTTTCTTCTCCTTTGAACTTCTTTCGACTTCCTTTTCAATTTGATGCGCTTTCGATCATGATGAAAGGTTGTCCCCCCCCCCCCCCCCCCCTTAATATTGAATCTCTAGTAGATCATTAATAATTGGTTGAATGGTACTTAATTTTTTTTTTTTAATAGTTCTCTAAGACTCAACTCAATAGTACAGCATCATATGGATAGGATGGTGTCTTTACGATTTGATTACGTTTAGAACTACAAACATTTAATTGAGATGCCAAATCCACGTACATGCCGTAATTATGTGCTAACTAATATGAAGTTTTATACTTCAGCCTACAAAACCAAATAAGTAATCATACAAATAAATGATGAATTTCAGTGTATAAAATTTATAAAATATGAACGGCAATTATTGATTTATGATGGAAAAATCTCCGAGAACGAAATTTTTTACTCACAGTCTCACACACATTGTCTCAATCTCTGACAAAAACTAAATGTGAGCAATAGAACTATTTTCTTTTTCAATATATTTGTAAGAATTGTTACCGAAAATATATGATTACTTATATTTAGTTTGCCAATATAACCCTCGTTGTTATTTTGTATGGGGAAAATCAATTTAAATTTTTTTGAGTAATGCTAGAATCAAACATATATGACATCAAACACGATTCAAACGTCGACCATTAAAATTTCAAACGGCCGATCCAAATCGCTCAATATGATCTCTATATTAAAATATATTTGAAAATAAAATTTTATATTTTTTCAAATTTTCTAACTATTTTTTTTCGAATTTTCAAAATTGGAGGGTTGACAACTTTTTAGATTGAGCATATTAAAAAATTCCAAAAAAATAGTAAAAAATTTAAAAAAAATATAAAATTTGGTCTCCATGGAAATTTTATAACGTAGAACAATTTGAGCGGTTTGGATCGGCCATTCTAATCTTAAAAATTAAAATTGTATCATGTTGGACAAGTGTTTGTGTCCTATATGTTTGACACTAGCCACTCCCAATTTTTTTTTATAAAAAGGTTGTGTACTTAAAAAAATTCTATGCTAAAAAAATTATAGTTAGGTTCATATTTTATATTTGGTTTTATCATTGCACCCGTGTCCTGTTTTTTTTTACAAGAACAAGTACCTAATTATAAAAAAATTAATAAGAGGAAAGAAAAGGAGGAAAAAAGAAAGAAAAAAAAATAAGAAGAAAGAAAGGTCACTTCCTCTCTGAAAGCATTACAATACGGAAAAGTTAGGCGATTAAAGCGACTAATTGTTGAGGCCAAGGCGTGCAATTCACATCAAATATATGTCGATTGCCAAATAAAAACTTATTGAAGTACGTAAAGGAAGTTTTTTTAATTAGTATTGTGTAGGAAAGCATAAACACATAATTGCTGCCTTTTGCCATAACAAATGACCAGATTATCCAGTATTTTGTGTGTATTCCCCATCTCCTGGAGGCGTTTTTCTTGTTACGGTTTTCTGATGTGTATCCATGTAAACTCTAGTGTATAATTAAGGGCCTGAAATATCATGAATCTATACAGTTAGAATTACAGGATCAAAGAATTTATTTAAACCAGGTACCTTTGTTTAGTCCTCTAATAATGAAAAAAAAAATGTTCCAAAACCATAAATTGTTTTAATCACAATTTATCAACTTGGTGCTTTTAATTGAATTTCATAATTTCAAACTCAAATGGTTAATTTTATGATGCATCAACGGAAAATTTTGAAAAGTTTGGAATTTGTTTATACAAAATTAAGTTGTCATGGATGTATTGAAATAAAAATATCAGTTAATTAAATTCCTTCGCTTTTTTTGACATCTTAATCTAGTATAAATAAACTCCAAAAATCATATGAAACCATTCCTCGTTAAAAATAACAAGATCGATGCATAGATTGTTCATTTATGTTGATCTAACGGTACATTTTATGTTGAATCCATATATATACTTTCTTTTTTTTAAAATGTATATACTAATTATGACATACTATTTATGAAATAAAGTAACAATAATTATATATGTACAGACCAAAATTAACAACAATACGGAAAAGAAATATGTATGATTAAGATTGTTTAAGGCAATTCGAATAAGATTATCATGCATTATTCCAGCTTCTTAGAAAATTATGTTCGCCTATCGATGGTTTAAATAATATAAAATATGATTATATCATAGATTTGTGATCCCACGGAATCATTTTTTTCATTATGTAAACAAATTGATCGCAGTATGCGTTCAAAATGATTAGCAACAAACTGTCACCTAGGGTGCGTTTGGATAGGTGTGGGAAGAAGGGAAGAAGGGAAGAAGTGGAAAGAAGTATTGGGAAGTGTGTAACTTTGTGAAGAGTTTGGATTGTTTATAATTTTTTTTTCTTCCCATCTTCCTTCTTCCTCTTCTTCTTCTCTCATCCAAACGCACCCCTAGGTATTATAGATCATTGTAAATACTTGCTACACATGATTACATGAAGATAAGATTTATTTATTTTCATTCACGAAGATAGAATTGTTACTTCTAACATGCGGCACAATCATATCACAAAGTTGCTCTTCAATCCACTGAGCGAAGCGACCAAGCGCAAAGACGACTTTTATGGCACCAATAATATACTTTCTTTTGACTTTTCTTTTGGCACTTTTCAACGAAACTATCGGGCAGGGGTATTAAATCATGAGCTCTAATTTCAATTAAAATATATTTCAATGATTCCTAATTTAACTCTGTAATATCAAATCTCATATATAGTATATATATTAAAAAAATATTTAACAATATCATGAAATTTGATTAAACTAGTAAGAAAAACAATTTATTAGTAGTTGCATTATCAACAATATTAATTAATAGTTATAATATTATGAGTTGTAGTAGCAATAATAGTTATTATTATTTTATTATTAATAATCATTGTCATTTTTTATTATCAAAATAACAATAGTAATAATAATAATTATTATTAATTAATAATCATTATTACTAGTAATATCATAATAGTCGATTTAATGTTATAGTAATTTTATATTATAAAAAATTTTACATAGTTTTCTTGTTTTTACCTAGCCAAACCAAGTAACTATAACTCTTTCTTTAATTTGACTTGCCAACATACTTCTTTACTTCTCAATTACTTCTAAGACAAATATGACTTAATTTAAAGCATTCCAGCGTAACTCAAAAAGTATATATCATTATATCTACAATATTGTTTTCTTTTTAATAATTATTATTTTGGTTATGCGTGTTGATAGATAAAAATAGTTGTTAAATGTATTTGATTTGACATGATATTCTCAAAGGAAGAAACTGATCACGAGCCATCATTGCTCAAACCAATGTCTAGGTCGGCTGCTTGATTGCGGCATTGAGCCCATAATTTAGACTTGTTGGATTCTTTGGGCCTTTTTGGTGGGTCCATGTTCAAAGGCATGTTAGGTAAGACTGGATAGTGGGCAAAAAACAAATGCAAAGGGTGTGGAAATTGGTAATAATTGACCTATCAAATAAAATGAGAATTAGGACCTGGAGGTGGGAGGGGGGGGGGGGGAGGATTAGGGGTTTAGTTATTTAATTTTAGGGTTTAGGATGTAGGTTTACATGCATTTATTATAATAAGTGTACAGTATTGTTATCGAGGGCTTATAGACAAGTGGGTGGATAGAAATTAGATAAGAATATGATTAGATTAGATGATTAGATAAGGAGTCACAACAATAAGATCAGTGCACTAATTTAGATTTTCAAAAATAGTTATAAAGCAAAATAATAATTTTAATGACTATTTCGAACAGCAACATACTTATCTAGATAGTAGATACTGAATAGTATTTCAAAATATTAGCTAATTCGTAATAGTGTTATTATTTATCAATCTAAACATAGCTTAAAACAGTTTTTTTTTTAAAACTTGGACATGGAAGTTGAATAGGGAGCAAGTTTCAAACCCATGCCAGTAATTACTTCTATTTTGCGTTGTTTGTGATTTCCCTTTCTATTCCTTTGTTATAATTTTTGTGTTCTCCGTTGCTTTTATTTTGTCCGATTGCTGGGGTCTTTCTTATTTTCTATTTAAATAAATTATATAAATTATATGGTGCGCCTTTCTCTATTAATGCTTATGCATATTTTCATTTTCCTTCAAACATTTCCAAAGCAGATCAAAGATGACCAAGCAAAGGTTATGAACTTATAATGATCTGATTGATGATATTTAGATGTCTAGAGCACATGACAACACTGAGAAGCTAGAAAGAAGGCAGAAGGAGATTTTGAAACTAAGTAGAAGCCAAAGCAACTCCGGCAGTAAAGATTTACAAAACACGCATGGCTTAGCTCTCAATAGAGTATTTGTAATAAAAGCTCACATTCATGAGAATCAGCTCTTGGTCTAGTGGCAAAGAACAATACACCTTAACTCCTTGAATGGAAGATCGCATGTTCGAAACCTGATTGGGGGGTCTTTCATAGAAATTTAGTTTAAAAATAAGGTGGGTGGCTTAGACCTCCAATTTATCTTAAAAAAAAAAAAAAAGCTCACATTCATATATGCACTTGATCAACCATGCATTCTTCCAATGCGAGTGAGGTTTTTTTCCCATGTATCTGATCATGAGCCTTCAATTAATGTTGAGCTATGGAATTGGGGTCAATTTGTGATTGCGAATTTGGTCTACTGGAAAAAAGCTTGGCCTCATTGTTGTGGTAAATTAAGAGGTCGAGTTCTGGAACAGAATGTGGCGTAGGAGAGGCGGTGATTATTTGTGCTGTTTTTGAAAGTCATCCTCAAATTCTGCTATTCTTTCCGTTTGGATGGCTTCTTCCCGGAATAAGGAATAACCACTTTTTATCAATAAATTTATTTCTAACCATCCAAACTCTTCACAAAAGTTACACACTTCCCAATAAATTTACCCATTTCCAATAAATTTCTTCCCTTCTTCCTTCTTCCTACCTTATTCTCAACGCATCCAAACGGAGCTAATAGGACACAAAACTCCTATGGATATTTTTTTAATTGAAAGAAGACATTCTAAATAAAAGATTTATATTAATAAATAGTAAAGCTTATAAGAACGTAAAAAAAAAAATGCGTGTCTATAAAAAGGTCTGGAATGAACATGACCTCTTGAAAGGAAGAGCGGTCTTTTTTTTTTTTTTTTGGCTAGACCAATATGTCTGTCAGCTCTGATAGTTACAAAATCGGATTATCATGTTTCTTGATGCATAGCCAAAGCTACGCAGTGACACTGAAAACCCAGAAACGTCCGTGTGTAGGTTCTAATTCTTCTCTTTGCAAAATTAAGCAATAAGCCCCTATAGCTCAGTGGTAGAGCGTCAGTCTTGTAAACTGAAGGTCTGTAGTTCGATCCTGCATGGGGGCATTAATTTTTAATTATATTGTTTTTTTCAAAACAAAAGAAAAACTAGAAATAGACATGACATGACCAGAGGTTGTTACTTTTGTGCCCATGAGATACGGTCCAAGGGCCTTTTCTTATCCAAAAAAAAAATCTAATTACAGGTAATTGCGTTTTATATATCGAAGGAATGTGGATCAGTGGATATGTTCCCATAGTTTATTTCCTTCGAGATTCATAACTTTACAAATCACAGAACCCCATGATAATCAACGATGTGGATCCCATGGGCCATGGGGAAGGTGACAAATTTTACATAGGATTTTAAGACCGCGGGGCTTTAAAAGGTGGATGAAATATGAAGTAGCTGCAATAGAGCGTTTTCAAGTCTAAAGACTATTGATTTAGTCGGCAATAAAATTATATATTGCACTTCAAAGTCAAATTAAAGTAATATGAGCTTTTAAAATGGATGCTCAAAAACAAAAAAAATTGAGATCCAAATAATTAACTATGTCCATGTCCGTATTGGCTTCTAAATTGAAAACCGTATTGGTCTCCAACAAGTACACATACCAGTCAAATATCCAGATATGGATATTGTCAGAACTGTGTTGCCAATAGGGTGATTTTGATAAGCCGTATGCCCATATCCTACTGACACAGGAAGAATAAAAGAACTGTAAGATTTGTGTTGGGTTCTTGAATGCTGTCTGACTCTGACCTGAAAACCAGCTTTCCTGAAGAACCATATCACTCTTTGCGAAATTGCAGTGTTTGACAGCCAGATGGGCAAAATACCTGATTAAGGGAGCATACTGGTACTTCTTTTTAAGTTCAACAAACATTGTATTGAAGAGGAGAATTGTATGGCTTCAGAAACATAACCAGCTTTAGGAATTGAAGATAAAACTGTTTCAAAACAAGTCCTTGATTAAACAACTGTTTCCACAAATACATGTTATAAGTTTGAGATAATGTGAGATTAGTGTATTTTGCAATCAATTTTTTTAACCATAATTGGAGTACCATAACTCAGACCCTGCTATTTACATCTTCTATATTACTTTATTAAAATTAATAAAAATTTCAGGTAGGTGCCAAAATAAAATATACTGTCAGCAGTCTAACCTCATGCAGATCAATGCATTGTGATTTAAAAACAAATTATACCCATTATATCACAGAGTCTTTTCTTGAATTCTACAATTTCCGTTAAAATTATACTAGCATTCTCAGACTTAACAACAGCATGACCAGTGATATACCGCAACCATCCATGAACTGACACCAGCTCTCCTACAAACAATCAGAACTTCAAAAGCACCATCTTCAGCATAACTTGTTATAGAAAATAAACTTTTGAGGAAAAAAGTAGAACATAAACTAGTTGAAGGGTATCTTAAGAACAACACTAAAATTACAAACTGCAGTACCAAACTGAATCCAAATTCCAAGCTTGAATGACATACAACATCACATATAATTCTTCAAGAGCCTATCTCTTTGGGGGTCTTTGCAACAATAGAGAGAGCATGGAGCCCTGACTTCAATTCATCAGCCAACAAATCATAAACCACGCGATGCCGCTTCACAAGGTTTTGACCCTCAAACTTTGAAGATACAATTTTGACATTAAAATGGGTCTCATTCGCATCTCCTTTTACACCAGCATGGCCAGCATGCTGGTACGAGACATCTTCTATTTCAAGTACACTGGCTTCGAGTGCAGATTGTAGTGTTTGCCTCATTCTGTTGGCTCTTGACAGCACCACATTCGCAGCACGTGAAGCCATCTTTTAAGGGAAAAATAAGAAGAAAATTTAGAATCTAGGCTAAATTTAAAAAGGAAAGATGCTTATGATTGTATAAATTTAGTTGAAATATTGGGCAACTCAAGATGATCAGCTATAAAATTCGATTGAACAAGGCCTGTCTGACTAACCATAACAGAAAAAGAGATTATTTCAACCGCCTGCTGGTGTTCAGCTAGTTATATGTTGAACCAAATCAACTTAAAAGTATCAGATACCATGCAAAATCAGAGGTTATCCAAAATTACAAGCAACTGGCAAAGAATGTTAACCCAATTAGTTTAACTACATGAGCAAATAATATACCTAATTAATAAAATTCCCTTTCAGTAATTGAGGTGTATCAAGTCAAAAGAGGTATCAAAGTCAAAACCCTAACACCCTTCACTTAATCCATTGATACAACTTAAAATTGCAAGGATAGAGAAATCCCAAACAGCAGATTGTCTTAAATCTTGCTACCCATCAAAGCATCGGTGCGATTTTACAAAGATCAAAGTGTCTACTCCACCCTGAAAGGCTAAAACAGATTGGTTTACACAAAAAGAAAGGCGAATACTTACAGTCTTATAGATGTGCGATGGATGTCAGAGAGATTGATTGATCAGCCGAATTGAAATGAAGCAGTAACTGCTAGTTTAGTAGTTTTCTCTCTCACCCTTTCCGAGCCTTTCCGCTCTTCGGATATTTTCTTCTTACGCCCAAACAGCTGCCTTGCCTGCTATCCTGATATGATTGATCGAACGGTTCATAATAGCTTAAAGCGTGCTTTCTATTGGATGGAAAAACGACCGTCAGATCCCCGACAACGACAAGAGAACAAAAAAACTATTAAAATGATGCGGTGAGCGTGGATCGAACACGCGACCTTCAGATCTTCAGTCTGACGCTCTCCCAACTGAGCTATCCCCGCTTGTCATTCGTTGTTTCAAATAATGATTTTAATCAGCAATAACTCTAATGATGCGCTACTTCATTCACGTTGATTTTTTTTTTTTTTTTTTTTTGCTTTTAACCCGCTTTTATTCATCACGTGAAGAGCTAATTTAAATCATACAGTTCGCCTTATATTGTTATAGAAGATCCAGGTTAATAACTTAAGAAAATTAATGATGTGGATCGACCTGTCTATTATATATAAATTGAATGGACATATTTGAATAGTCCTTATATTCAGACTTCCAGAGACAAGAACAATACCAACCCCAAGCACCCAGGTCAACTTAAAGTTGAATCACTAATGAAGTGATGGAAATTTATCGATTGCTCCAAACTTTGCTTGAGATTTTTTCCCAGTTGTCAGACCTTAGTGTTACGGTTATACAGTTATACTTAATGGGTGCGTTTGGATAGGTGTGGGAAGAGACTTCGCATCCTCTGGATGGCCATCCAGTGGATGGTTCGATCTCAGCCGTCTGATTTAATCTCAATGGCTATAAATGCCCCGTGCATGATACTAAGATTGATAGGCCCGAAAAAATCTAACCGTTTAGATTAAATCAGACGGCTCGTATCGAAAGACGTCCACTGGATGGTTGAGTAACAACCATCCAGAGGATACGCTCCCGTGGGAAGAAGGGAAGAAGGAAAAAAGTGGGAAGAAGTATTGGGAAGTGTGTAACTTTGTGAAGAGTTTGGATTGTTTATAATTTTTTTTCTTCTTCTTCCTTCTTCTTCTTCTTTCTTCCAACGATCCAAACGCACCCAATAACATGATATGAATACAGTGTGGTAGTAAGAACAAATTATTAAATTTTTTATCAACTGAGCAAGCATGTGGTATAGAAACTTAATAGTTATACTTAATAACATGATATGAATACAGTGTGGTAGTAAGAACAAATTATTAAATTTTTTATCAACTGAGCAAGCATGTGGTATAGAAACTTAATAGTTATACTTAATAACATGATATGAATACAGTGTGGTAGTAAGAACAAATTATTAATTTTTTTTATGAACTGAGCAAGCATGTGGTATAGAAACTTAATAGTAAGAGCACTACAAAACTAGTTTTAAATATATCAAAAGTTCAAACTCCGTGTGCATTATTTAATTTAAAAATTTTAGAAGGTTTCACTTTTTTTTTATTGAAAAAATTCTCCACCAAAAATGTCAGTTCGGAATAAAGTTACCCTTGGAATAGTTTCTCTGAGCTCTAGGTAAATTTGCGTTTCATTTTCTCAAGTTGCAATTTGGTACAAGCCACTTGCGCCAGCAGTAGTTTATAAGTTTCTCATTAGAGAGAAATTGAAGAAGCATTCCCATGGGAGTCGGCAACTCGGCATATATTGACTCTTGCTACGACTTACGACCATACCTGTTGGGCCAGTTCATTTCTTGACAAAATTGGACACAACATGACAACCTTTTAATTTATCAATCGCTGACTTAAGCAAAATTTATGTAGCATCTATTGTACTAGCAGTCTAGCATTCATGGAAGTCAATTTTGCCAGACAGAGATTGGTGGATCATCTGTTCCTAAACTAAAATTAATGGCAGCATATATGTCAGCATTTCAATTTTTTTTGGCACATACTTTTTTTTCTTTTTAATTATTGCCATCCATACCAATACCATACCACAATTAGACCTGACAGTACGATATATATCAGTATCAATCTTCAAGCAATGATTCAGCTATACACAATTAATAATAGTGACCTATAGATGAGATGCCAGTGTGCCACACGCTTTTATTTATTTTTTTCGTTGTGTTCTGAGAAATTAATGCATGTTATACTCTTAGTTATTTTCGTGAAGTTATTCCCAAATGAGGGTTTAATGACCGTACGCCCCCTTCTGATATCTGAAATCTGAAACTCCCATGTGTTGAACAATTAATTCTTTTGGTGTAATTAATAAGACTCCCATCTTATATTAACAAATGTAACTTTTCATTTCCAAAAAAAAATTTGCTTGAAGTATGGAACTATGGATTCAAAAATATTATTATTAATAATAGTAACACCATTGTTAGCTATCATTTTTAATTAAGAAATTCCCTGCTGCTAGGTAAATGTGGTGTGAAGTTAATCAACGATAAAATTTGATATCAGAATGTAATGCTTTTAAAGCAATTGTCCCCATCCAAGATCCTGGGAATTGACTTGTGCACCACTAATGGAAAGATTAAAGAAGATAACACTTTACAGTATGCACCAATTGTGCATTATTAAGGTTGGATATATTGGATAAGAGAAAGTTGTTCAAAAGCAGATGCCAAATTAAGAAAACTATTATTTTAATTTAAAAGGAAATAAAATAAACTAAAGATACCTTAAAAAGTCCAAAAGAGTGCAGATTTATTGGCAGTTACACACTGAATACAAATCATAATTTGCTAAATGCATGCCAGTCCCAGATTGAACCGGTTCTAGAATTAATGTATCTGCTTTTTTTCTCCAGATTTCCAGAGAATAAATCCAGCCAAAAGCCTTTCACAGGCAGTGCAGTGCCCAAACAAAATACCAGACAAAACTAAAATTGAAAAAGCAAAACCACACACACACTCAACTCAAGCACTACTCTAACTAGGTCATTTGAAGGAGCCAGGCTAATGAAGGATAATGAAGAAGCAGAGCATGTCCTAACCTAAAAGGGTTTCAAATAGCATTTTGTTCTTATGATGAATACAAACCTCCAGAAATAAATAAATTCATTCACCATAACCTTCATTACGTTACAAAATGATCAATTTGGCACAATCCAAGAGTCGTACTGAAGAGCTATTCAAAATCCTTTGAAACCTGCTTTGCTCCTTGTTATCTACTAATCAAAATAACGTCACCGTTCGTCCTCTCGTCTCGTCGACTGAGGGGGCAACACTGTACTTGCAAATAAACCAAAATTTCCCTGTGCAAATGGCATGTATCCATTAACCCTAGCAGCTGCTGCCATCTCAGCAGCAGCTGCAAAACTCCACACCTGACCCATGTCAGGCCGTGCCGGTACTGCCCAAAATCCCCCTCCTTCCTCTACCTTGTTATTACTACCATTAGTGTTGACCACGTCATCGTCGACTTCGCTTCTCAACCTCTTGCCAAGTAAAAATGGTCCCGGCATGAGTGCCGCTGCATGAGCGGTCGCCATGTGGTGCATATTGGATGGAGTAGCATTGGCAGAGCTGGAGACGGAGGGAGAGGAGGAGATGAAGGTGGCAGGTGTTGTGCCTGTACCTGTGGCTGCTATTATAGATGGCTCCGCTTGTCGTAACAACCACTCAATCGTTTGGCCGTCCGATTTGTGTCCGAGCTCGCGTGTAAGCTGGAACACGCGTGCAGCACATACAATCGGCATGCGTATGCGCCTGCCACGCCCGTTTACCTTACTGTGACGGTCTTTCGCTGGAGGTTTGCGTGGCGGTACCATCTGCCCATTGCCAGCTTGCTGTTGCATGGTACCATTGCCGTTTTCAGATGCAGTAGCAGTCATCATGCTTTCTTTCTCAAAGAGAGATTCAAGGAGACGTATAAGAGTGTCAGGAATGGCGTCTAGAGAAGTAGAGATTTGGAGAGAAATAAAAAGAAAGAACTAAAGGAGTGAAGTGTGAGGAAGTTGAGGAAATAGGGTGTGGGGGAGGAACTAGGAAGGAAAGGAAGTAGTAATGATTGAGTGAGAGAGAGGGAAGGTTGAGGGGTAGACAAGGGGAGGCGGAGGGGCACATGGGAGTGGGACCCACGTGGGGATCGTTGCTACTTGCTAGTATTGCTGTAGCGAGACTATTGGAGGGATGAAAAAGTGAAGTTGGAGGTGATGTAGCTACAATTACAAAGAGGAAGCCCTGGCCTGGAGCTGGAGGTGAAGTTGGAGACAATGGTCCATATCCTCTGCTTCATTGCACGTGCCGTGTTATGTACAGCCTTCCACCGTCCGATTTTAACTTGATTGGACTAGTGTGGATTGCATTCAAAATCAAGGACTGATGGATAAGGAGTGTGTTTGGTGTGTTGTACTGGATCTAGTGTTAAAAGTGAAAACTGGGGATGGTAAATCCTGATTATCCTTTTTCAGAATCAACTCCGGATGTTACTGATTGTTCAATGCTACCGTCAAAATGTTAGAGTTAGACAATGCAGTCGTACGTCAGAATAGCACAACAGTCAACAGTTACCCATTGCATGTATTTATATAATTTATTTTTATTAGTGTCAAATGTTATAAAATTGAATTAATTTTGGCTATGCGATGCAGACATGCAGTAATCACAGAAGAAATTTATTTTTCCCCACCTCATCGGACAGTCAACTTTTAATTAGTTTTTGTATTAAATGATTTACTGACAGTGGTCCCTTACAATACTGATAAACATATAACAAGTGACAATTGTATGACAAGAAAACGTGAACACCTGAAGAACAAATTAAACACAGGAGTCACCGTTTCATAATAAAAATGTAGGTTCCGTTTGGATGACTTCTTCCCGGAATAAAGAATAAGGAATAACCACTTTTTACCAATAAATTTATTTCTAACCATCCAAACTCTTCACAAAAGTTACACACTTCCCAATAAATTTACCCATTCCCAATAAATTTCTTCCCTTTTTCCTTCTTCCTACCTTATTCTCAACGCATCCAAACGGAGCCGTAAAGATGAAATTGATGGGACATTTTCTCACTTAAAAACGCCCTATCAGAATTCTTAATTAAGATAAAAAAGTAAACACCACTGGGGCATTTTTATTTTCAAAGCGGTAAAATATTGTCAGTCTTGTGTGATCAATTATTGAATTCTCACGGAGACGATGAACAACAGGACTGTATCACTGTAAAATGACCCCAAAAGAAAGGAAAAAAGGGACTGTAAAAAGGGCTTATGACTTGATGAGTGATTAATAGTCATCAATGTGTGGTGTGCATATAGCCGCCTGGATAACAGTTTTGAGACAGGCTTTTTTCTAAAGGTCAATTATGACGTGGTGGGCAAGTTTTTACCCTCGGTCAATTCTGGTAAATTCTGAAGTTCTTTCAGCTAATGTAAATTTAAAAGTCTAACAAGCAACTAAACTGTCAATTGCTGTGGCTTTTACCGTGGGTAAAATTATTGTACATATCTACTGCGCTTCTGCTGGCATTTCAGGTTGACAATTCAGTAGTTTAAAAAGTACTTTTCTAGATGCGAAAATACTATCTATAATAAAAAAAAAATCTCATAAAAGCAACAAAACTAAATATTCGCTATTTTCTATTTTGAAAGACGCAATTTAATTATATATACAAACAGATTAATCATTTACTGTTATGAGCTATCTAAAAAAACAAAAGAATAATATTTTTCTTAAAAAATAAATTAAAACTTAGTTTTTATGAGATTTTCACTTGTAGATCATAATAAGCAATTTAGACTCGTCTATTAAACACGAAAAGTAAAAGTATTTCCTAAACTGTTTTTTTTTTTTTGAGGGACGGGTGGCAAAGTATTTCCTAAACTGTTAGCGTGTTAGCAAAATCCTATATATGTGAAAGATGATCCAAACATTGGACACATGCTAAAAATTATTGAAAGTTATCTAAACTCTGACATATAAGCTAAGCGGCTTATTAAACTATAGATGATCTAAACATGTGGTTTTTAATTTGCTTCTTGACATTTTTCATTTTTGTCACTTCATACTTTTGATTTTGTACCAAAACTAAACAGGTCAAAATCTGATTATACTTATCGTTTCTTTAATCAAGTTGCTAAATATGTCATACACTTTTTACATGCCTCTTAACATGTCACGTGGCTCATTAGGTCTACCCTTCTACTTGTGCCACCCATCAATACTTCTGAGGCATAGTAAGGATAATTTATATTTTTCTTTTCTTAGAAAGGCCATCAAAACTTGTCCGACACTAGGAGTTAAAGAATTACAATTTGCATAAAGGCTATAATTTTTTTCATTTTAAATTGTTCGAATATTTGGTGTATTTAGATCTGATACACAAAAAAAAAGTTATCCTGATACAAATCTACATATTAGCTAATGCCTATTTGTTGATCAGACCAGATTCTTTTGCTCAAATGAACATATTTTTTTCTTACAAAGAATTATTTTTCTAACTATTGTGATCAGTACCTTTTTAGATAATTTAGTCAAGAAAATAGGTTTTTTTTTTAAGAAAAAGGGAGGTCTTTGCCATTCATTTTTTTTTTTTTTGAAATTAAAGATACATCTGGAATTTGAATCCTTGACCTCATAGAAGTCAATTTAGTGCTCTTACCACTAAATCACTTGGTTACTTGCACCTTTAATTTTTGTTAGTAAAATAAAAAAACTCATTAATTATTGGAACAAATTAAAATACAGAAAGTGTTTAGGATCGGATCCAAGATATGTAATCCTGATTGTAACTATGTAAAAGCACAGCAAATTAACAACTCTGGTGAAATCTGGTGCTGTACTATTCGGTTATAATAACATTACTGTATTACAATATTATAATATAGACTAATTAAGGATCAGGTGCTTTCCGCAAAAAAGGGGGGAAATGAGCTTGTCAGTCGTAGTATATTATATAATACAGGAAAAGTTACAGACAGAACGCGAATGGAGCTCTTTCTGTGGATAACTAAAAGAAGCATAATCAGCGGTGACAATATTCTATTATTAAGTAATATTTACCTGGATATGATCTTGACAAAAAAACCAAATAATTGACGTTTGAATTGGCCCCAGTGAGATCATTGCCTGATTAATTAATTATGCAGATAACCTTTCCTACACGGCAACATAGAAAACTACAAAAAAGTATACATTAATTCATATTAACTAAGGATGAATGTGTGTATGTCAAGCTAAGCATAAGCAAGCAGAGATGAAGACTTGCATATATAATACTAACTTATATCATGAAATGTAAATATGAAATTTTGCATTATGGGAATAGATGCAAAATTTTGCAAGCACAGATGAAATTTTGCAATATATATATATAGTGTGTTGGTAATTAACTTGGTATCACATACCACATTTTGATTAGAAAAACTCAGGTACGTACGTTTCTAAGGTACCTTATCTTAATACACCTACGTCATATTTGATCATTAGCGAGCTCGTGAAATAGGATTTGAAAACTAAAAGAAAGGTTGCTTATTAGTGTTCATAGAGCAAAATAGGAAGTGAGCTCGTGAGGTTACTGATATTTTTGTCCTATTGTTTGGTTTGTAGCTAAATGATTTTTATTTCCTTCTATTAGAATCATAAGTTCATAACTTAGAAAGCAAGTACTAAATAACGTCCATTGACCTCAACTTCTTATACACTTGTACAGTACATACGCAGGATAATTAACAAGTATTTAATGATCTTGTTCCGTTTCTTCTAATTCTATTCTACTCCAACGAAACGTAAGTTTCATCAAATTAATAAATAAAATAAAAGAGTATATTGGTCCAAACAGTTCTCTTTTTTTTTTTTACTTAACCAATCACAAGCTAGACTAAAAGGTTTGTCAGGGAAATTTTGGAGATGGAATTTTCAAAAGCCGAAAGCTAGCTTTTCCGGAGGAAATTAAAGGGTAGAAAGAAAAGAGGGAAAGAGGAATCTGATGAGATGGAGAGGGTACTGTAGGCTGTAGCAGATCAGTCTAGTGGGAAAAGGAATAGCACCATTGCATTGTATGGTGACACTCTGGAGACTAGGGACTAGTTTAAGCTAGGTACGGTTTATCCTATAAATCGCTTTCAAGTTGTTCTCATTGGGTTCTGTTAAGGTCGCTTTATTATTGACACAGAGAGAGAAAGAGTCAAGAGTCGAGCAAAAATCCAAGGCACCAAGCAACCAACCAACAGTGCTTTTCTGAGTCGCTGTCTCCATTTCAGGACCACTTTTGACAAAAGCCTTACGCATTGTTGCGTGGTGATATCATTTTCACACATGCATACCAGTACAGATTTACCTTGCATTGCAATAATAATCTGCATGTACTGCACTGCAACTTTTTCTCCACGAGAAGATTGCAATGTAATTGGTAAATATTCCTGTTGCGGTTTGATTCCGATTACATCATTTTCATGCAACAGTTAATGTGAAAATGGCCTACTTTTTAAAAGATTTCCTGTACATG
The DNA here is from genome assembly GCA_028095005.1 of Rhynchospora pubera. Lineage (NCBI taxonomy): Eukaryota > Viridiplantae > Streptophyta > Magnoliopsida > Poales > Cyperaceae > Rhynchospora > Rhynchospora pubera. The sequence goes on from CM051462.1 coordinate 56,149,314, forward strand.
TGGGGGTTTAGAATTCGTATCATGCTAATAATATGATGATTGATCATACATACAAATTTGTTCACGACTTCTGATACAGTCTTATTATTATCAAAGAAAGTTTATCATACATCCCCATTGCTCGTTATTATAGTGTACTTGATATCACATTGTAAGTACAAGGTCTTTAGGAACTTTGTTATTTTTAGGTTCCAAATAAACCTACAACGGTGATGATAAAATAACAAAAAATGAATGGTCCCAGTACCAGCTGGGTTCACTGTACTGGTACAGAGCCTAATTGATACTGCTGGCATCTAGCATAATAAAAGTTCTGGCAAGAAATTTGATCTTTGCAGAAATAAACAGCTATTTTTGCAGAATTAGGATCTAACGGGGTGCAAATTAAACAAATGGTCCACAAATACGATGCATTATTCATTGGTCCCAGAAGTTCTGAATTTCCTATCATGATCGAAAACACTCCAATCTATACCACCTGGTTTCGACCCATGCACATGAAATTAATCATGTTGATAGATACTGTGATACTTTTTAAAGAAAGGTGACTTCTACCTCATTGACCATAATATGATTTATTTTTTTCTCATTTCTTAACTCTACATCTGGCAGAGGTCAAAACTGGGGCTAGTTGCAACTTTAGACTCAAACACCAGAGCTTGTTGAAGCTTTAGAAGTCAAAAGGAAAAATTGTGCAGAATCTAAAGGACCAGTCATACACCTCACTATTCATAAAACACAAACACCCAGTTGACACAATACTATAACCTAGCACAAGTTAAAAACACTTATTCTCTATAAACTACATTTCCTCATGAATCACTGGGAATAACATCAAAGAAATGGTAAACTTCTTCTTCATCCAGCACACCAACCTCAGTTGAGCATACTGAGCAGCACACAGGCCGATAAATCGGGCCTCGGGAATCCTCTCTGGGTTCTGACAAACCTGATTCTTGGCCTGCATTAGTGCTTCTCTTTCTCTTCGGTTTTTTCTGTTTCTTCCCTTCTCTTAATATCTGATCAGTTTTTACTGTACAGTGGCGGACAAACATAGCCCGATACTGTGTCACATACTTCTCATGCCTATTACATGAAAAAAGAAAAGAAGTTTTCAAAACAAAATAAAAAGACATCTAACGTGAATTAATTTTGTCATTTTTATAGAAATAAAAACTTTATTCAGGACAAAACTTGATCAAAACTTTCAATTTAGTTAAAAGAAATGTTGACCTCTACATCCCAACCCTACAACATCAGATGTTGCAGTAAAAACCCATTTCTTTGATGTTGGTGAAGTTCTCCATCGAAGGAGACATCTAAAAGATCCTATAGCTTACAATCAAACCAATTACAATAAAATTTGCTATAAATTATGACAGTCACCGAAAATACCTTTTCGAAAGTTAAAAAATAAAAATCTAACCCCTTATTGGTATACTCATAGGCACAATATCTCAGTGCAAATCAGAAAGTTTAATCCAGATCTCTGAAGGTACTATTAAAATATAGACACGAATATCCGTGTAAAACATGCTCATTGTTACTAAAATAAACTAAGTCCCTTTCCTTAATGTGTAGCTCTAGCTCTAGCTAAGTAGATAAAAATTGAGAGTAGTTTGATCTGCAATTATAGTACATCTTTTCTACTGCACTGAGAATGGATGATTTTAAGGCAATCTCATTACATTTTCCTATGCAAACTTCGAAGTACATAAGAAAAGTACAAGTCAAGAAAGAGCTATCCATAGAATAAAAATCTGACAAATTACCTCTGACAGTCCAAGCAAAGGGTGGTGAAACATGCAGGGCAGCTCAGAACAGCATCTGAAGTTTGACTTTTTCTTTGTTTATTAACCCATAACTCATCAACATCATCTAGTTGTGGATCATAAAATTCAGGCTCGATCGAGTAATCTATTTCATCATCACTAGAAACTACAAAGCACCCATAGAAATTAGTAAGTGGTAAGTCAGGAAAGAAAAAGATTCAAATTTGAAAAGCAAAAGAATGTTTCAGGAGGAGCAATTCATTTGCTAATTTTGCTAAAGCAACTCATATAACCAGGAATGGTAAAACATTTTTTTTTCCTCCTTGCCCATTCAAAAATAAAAGGATGTTAAAATATAACAGTGTAGGAATAAAAAAGAGTCAGTTACTTTGATAGAAAAAAAAAATGTACTGGAAATCTTCTAAATAGACCAAGAAAATAGCCATATTTACAATCACAAGCACTAATCCTCTTCATTATGGAGTATAAAACTATAATTTTTCGTTTACTAAAACTGAATACAAAACTTCACGACAGGCAGACTATAATTGTGGAAGGAGAAAAGGCCAAAAAGAGACGTACCTAAATCATGAGGATTTGTAGGTTCGGTTTCGGAATCCATAGGTTGTTTATCTGGGTTCCCACCTTCCATAATTTCGCTTAATTTTCTTTTCTTTTGTTTTCTTTTCTTTTCACGGTGTGAGGATGTCGATCAGTTGCCTCTGTTGCTATCCTTCGGTGGAAGGCTGGAAGCAGTCTGAAGGACACAACTTGGGCTTCTGTACACTGTATCAGTGGCCTGGCCCAATCTACGAATTGCCTTATTTTTATGTTTCTTCCAATTTAGATTTTGTGTTTGCTTTTTTGCTTTTATCAATCATTTTTCTTATATTTATATAATGAGAAGATCCACAAATGTTATAATTTCACTATTATATTTGTAATTTTAAATTTAAGCTTCTAATTAAAATCGTAAAATCTGATCCAAATTGTCATCTTGTTCTATTTTATATGAGAAGTTTGAATTTGCTCATTTTTTAATAATTAACGACTTCAAAAGTTTTAATTCAAAATTCCAATTTGAAACTGAAATATAAGTTAAATTGACACTATAATTAGAGAAGTGGATGTTCCCAGATAAGAGTTGGAATCATATTTTTTGCAGTGAAGTGATTCATCAAGAACTGTCCGATCAAGATGGATGTGTTGTGATTAATATCGAATATGTACGGAGGGGCTGCCGTGTCTGAAATAGAGGCAACCACCTATAAGACTAAGGCTGTGGGTGCTATCAATTTGGCAAAAGATGTAACTCTAGCAAATTAACAGCTAGGAACAATGTTAGTTAAAGTGTATTTGGAAAGGATACCAATTTGTTATAATCTCTTGTTTATTTATTTATTTTGTTTTCTGCTTGCATAGGTTGTTTAAGTTCTAGAGCTTATTGCTTCAAAGGAGAGCATCACCTTTCCACCAGTATGGGTTAATCGTAGTGTCATAATCAAACTAGAATTGCGACAGGTTGTATTGTATTTTGGGACCTGTCGTGTAAAAAAGTAAGATCTTTGTTGATGTTGCAGTTTCAAATAAACTGGTTTTAATAGTTTGATCGTTTTGGTATCATTAGCTATAGTGTGTCTTATAGGTGACTTGGTACCATTACAAGTCAGCAAGTCACAACTCTTGACATAGGTTTGAATATTGACTAGCGGGGTCTCGCGCGTTGCGCGATCTATTTTTCTTTTTATGATTCGGAACAAATATTTTTTTGATGATTCAATAAAATAGTATATTGTTGGAACAAATATGAAAAATATTTAAATGATAGAAAAAAAGAATGAACTATAATAGAGATTAAATTTTATGAGGCTTAGAAAATAATTGAACATACTTTATAGTTCTAAAATTAGAAAATATTATATGTTGGGATTTAACATATTTTCTCAGTACTGGGATTCCTCATATATCTATAGCGTTGCGCGATGAACTTTTGTTTTTTGATATTTTTTCATTACATTTGCTACCATATATAGAACTATTTTTCATAATCTACACAATCTCTTTATTTTTCTCTTCATTTGCTACCAAATAATATTTTGTTATATTCGTGTGTTTCGTAAGAAAACATTTTTTTATTGTGGATAATATATAAATTTATAAAATATAATTCAAAATGATCAAATAGACTAAATACAATTATACAATTACATGTAACTAAAAAATTACATAAAGTGATTCAAAAGAAAAATTTTAGTGTTATTGGATGGATTAGAATTTTATAGAATGGACACAATATTTATTTATTGGATTAGTTATTACTTGTCAATTACAAAATTTTAAAAAAAAAATTTCAGGTCTAAAACGAAACATTTCAAATTGATATGTATAGACAGTATAATATTTCAAAATATTGGATAAAAGGAAATTTTGCAGCAGTAAATTATCAGCATTTTTATGAGCACACATATAAAATTTGATGGAAAGATGAATTTAATATAGCATCCAACAATAAAAAATTGAAAAATATTTTTTTATAATTTATAAAAACGAATAACATAACATGAGTAAATAATTGCGCATCTATTTTCCACATTAAAAGTTTGTCATAGTTATTTTTTTATAATTGTTTAGACGTATTGATGAGTAAAAAGATACACAATATAAAAAGAAAAATTGTTGGCACACTAATTAAATTTCTGAAATTACAAATAACTACCTCTTTAATGTGTGGATCTTTGTACAGGAGTACAAACATAGTATGAATACAACAATTACGTAATATGTTATATAATGATGTGGTTCCAATTCTGTGGAAAAGAAGTATATTGATAAGGAGCAGTGTACTGCATATAGGCAAGATAACATAGATTATGCAGATAGGAAAAAACACAACAAATATGCAGAGAGAGTGATAAGAAGAACGGTAGATGATTCACTAATAATGTACACATATTTGCTGGCGCAAGTGAATCATCATAAACATCATGATGAAGTCCAGCTGAAAAGCTCATGCTTCGTCACATAATGGAGATAAGCTAACAATAGAGAGGAACGCAGAAAGAAAAAAAATAATATGCAGGGATCGATGATGAGTAAAATGTCGCACAGTAATAGCACACACAATACATGGACCAGGTTAGTAACTAATATTCCATAATAATAAAAAAGAAAGAAAACATAAACAAAGAACTTAAGATACTACTAAAAGGCAATAAGCAGGCACTAATCTAATGCGACATGGAGTGCACAAAAACAACAAACAACCCAACCTAAATAATTTAAGAGAAAGGGAGTTGTTATTACCTGTAGAAATGAGGAGCTAAGAAGAAAGAAAGGTAACGAAGATGAAAGACAACATGAGAGCAAGACAAATAACCTGGAATAGATGCAACATGCCAGTAACTAACAATCCATGATAAAAAAATAAAAACAGAAACAAACAACAATATTGAGATAGCAAGAAACGACAATAAAAATGCTAAGAGGATAAAATGAGTTACACTACTATTTTACCGACAACAAAAAAATGTAACAATTGAAAACCAATAACCATTGAGATGACGATAAATGACATCAAAACCATGTAAAAGTGAAATGCACATTTTTTTTTTTTGCTATAACCTAGTACATGAACCTAAGATTTTTTTTCTTAATAGTTCCTGGACCTAGCTGACCCTGTTTAACCATCCAGTACATGTTTGTTCAGCAAGTATTGCTATAACGTGGTACATTATCGTATGATTTTTTTAAGATCCCTGCACCTAGTAGATCCTCGTAACCGTCCTGTACTTGTTCACTAAGCATGCATAAAGCCATCTCAAGATTTAGAATACAGACAAATTAAGTCAAAAATACGATGTAACAAATCACCTTAAATGGACTCTGAAAACACTTGATACGCATGAATTGTAACAGAAATTCTATCAGCTTTTCAATGATGGTTCTTCTCATAAACATGTGATTTCTTGACTTGCATAAGCGAAAAGCGACAAAAATATTTTACATAAGAACGATCAGCTGCACAGAAATCGAGTGAATTCGAAGAATATAAATGCATCATACTAAATCAATATATATTGCAAAAAAAAAATTTGGTGCTTACTTGAGAATGTGATTCCTTAGGGGTTTTCAACTCATTAAAAGAGTTGCTGTTTCCTGAAAGCAGACAGAACTCGCAAACCTTCAATGTAAAAATCTGATAAGGATAAAAAAAATAAATAAAAGGCAAGCAGGTCGAGAAAGTTCCCTAAGGCTCTGATTGGAATTGAGCATAAATTAAATTTCATTTCATTTTAGTAGAATATAGTTCATTGGAGATGATTTCAATTGACATCTCATGATGATTTCAATTGAAATCAATATAAGAGAGAATTAAGATGAATTGAAATATGCTGATCCCAAGTTGCTGAAAAGAGAGAAAATGATTTTACTGTTTGACAATTGTACCCTCCATAAAAGTGCATCTGTTTTACGCTCACATGTAGTGAAAGGCTTATGCTAATAAATTTTAATCATAACAAATTATTAAATTAGGTACCTTAACAAATAATCCTCTGAAGTCTATCTATATTTTATTAATCAACGTCTGTTTAGATGAGTATAACAACACTGATACAATATCACATCCTAAGCAAATAATAAACCTTTTATAAAAAAAAAAACTTGATGTTTCTTTTACTATAAAATTTTGAATGAACCTTGACTATAAATAGTATATAAGAATAAAAATTAAGATGTATCCTAATGAGGCAACAATTGCTAATAAGACATGATCAGGAAGGCAATGTTCCTTTCCAATTAACAAAAAATATAGTCTGAGGCAAAAACAAATATATTAACACAATTGATCGGCAGATCAGTATATCCTTTCAAATTGAGGACATGTTGCAAGTAAGAAATTATGAAACCATATTCAAAGTGCTATCTAGGTTGATATCGTCATTATTTGTAGGCATTTGGACCGTACTTGGCACTCAAATAACACTCAAACCATTGAATTATTCAATAGATTGCTATGATTTCCATGGAATTGGCTCTACCGTCGTTTTTTCTCTCATTTTACAGGACTTTGATGATTTCTGATGATTTTGGAGCATATAGATGGATTCCCGACGTAGCACGCACGCTAGACGACTCATTCCTAGCATTGGAGGCTCTTTTCTCTCTCCTGGTCGACCCGAACAATCATCTGTACTCCAAAGCTATAGACCTAGAGCTATCTAAGATTAATCCGTCCCTTGGGTACTCATTAAAAGTCCGGTACTCATTAATCCAAATGGCGATCGAGGTATAAACCAAGGTCAAACTGGCGATCGAGGTATAAACCAAGGTCAAACAAATAATCCTTGTACCCGACTAGTCGCTTGTAGTAGAGTAAAGGTGTCGAACCCACAGAGATGGATATGAATATTATTCTTATTATTTCGTTAAATCTAGACGACAAAAATTTAGAAGAGAATTGGTAACTTGAATTGAACAAATTAAAAGAAAATAAAATTATGCAATTGCAAATAACAAGAATATGCAAAACAATTAAAATAAAATTTTTTGGGGTTTTCTAACGGATTAAGATATGATAATAAAGATGCTTTAGGATTCGATTTCGCTTAGAACTGGCCACAGAGTCGCAAGACCTAGCACTGTCGTATTCGGCCTTGTTAATTTCACTGTGTAAATGCTATGGTTTACCCTCTTGTTGATTTATCCAAGCCAAAGGTCCATCTAGCCAAACCTAACTCCCTAACCCTCCGCTTTCGCCTATTGGGTACGGTATTTGGAATGGGATCTAGTGTTGAATAACCTTCATCGAGTGTATTGCACCCCCAACTTTCGTTGTTCGGTGGACTTACTCGAGTTTACCAATGGTTTTCTACGAGGTATTTAGTTAGATTTTCGCCTAACTAGAAACGTTCACTTTTGGTTATTAATTGGTCGACTTTCGCCATTGACCTACCTCGAAATACTCGCACAGGACTCGATTAATATAATGTAAAGATGTTCCCAACAAATGCGCGCGTACAAAAGTCGAGCAATACAAGTAGTAACGGTCCAAACACAAGCAATTTCAATTAAAATCCCAAGGGTAATTGACTTCATCCATCAAAAAAAAAGTAAACCACAACATTTACACAGTGGAATTCGGTCCGGAATTCGGACCGAATTAGCAAGGCCGAATACGACAGTGCTAGGTCTTGCGACTCTGTGGCCAGTTCTAAGTGAAATCGAACCCTAAGGCACATTTATCATCTTATTTCAAACCGTTAGAAAACCCCAAAAATATTTATCTCAATTATTTTGCATAATCTTTATTACTTGCGATTGCATTCCTTTGTTTTCCTTTAATTTGTTCTATTCGTGACTTCAATTCTCTTCTCGATTTTTACCGTCTAGATTTAACGAAATAATAAGAATAATACTCATATCCATCTCTGTGGGTTCGACACCTTTACTCTACTACAAGCGACTAGTCGAGTACAAGATTTATTTGTTTGACCTTGGTTCACACCCTCGATCACTCTCTGTTGACTCACTCTAGCTATCATCCCTCCAAGCTAGTCACTCACTCTGTTAGGTTTGGGAAAAAAAATAATACATTGAAACATTTAATGTGTGAAATAAAAATCAGAAAAAATTACTGCATAAGGCAGAGACGAAACCAAATAAATCAAATAGATCATAAGGTACCTTCTTGTTACATCGGAGAGAGAAATAAACCACGTTCTTGTTACATCTGACTTTCTGACAAAAAATCGAATACTCATCCATGGCAAAGAAACGGTACTCAAACGAAAGAGGATGGACCGATCTACTCATCCATGGCACTTGTGTCGCGAGCTGATTTCGGAGACTACCATGATCGGAGAAGGAAAAGCACCAATGGAACAACTATTTCTCTTACTTCGGGAGGTGTGCTGGGAGAGATGGAGAAAAGAAAAGAATTGAGAAATAAATGAAAGAGGAACGTGGGTTGATGGAGAGAGAAGGCTCTTGTACGGAGTCACATGGAGGGTCTGTCGAGAGCACCTGTGAGAGAGAAGGAGAGAGAGTCAAAGAGAGCGGAACCCTGTAGAATAAGATCGAGATCGAACGGAGGAGAACGAACCAATCGAGCGGCCAGGATCGATAGGAAGAGATCAACGGTCCAGATCAAGTTACTGTTCGCCAACAGTGCTTATGAACAGTAACGGATCCGGATCTAATTACTCCGGATTAATATATGTTTCGATATGGCTGGTGTTAAGCCAAAATATTGATATTCAGTTTGATGAAGCTTCTATACAAAGGTCCCATAAAGAGCCAATCTGTCTTTAATTCTAACATATTATTTGATAGCTCTGATAGATTTTATAACTGACATTTCTAATTAAGATAATGATGATATATTGATTTTCAATTAAATGTAACCTTGAATCATATGAAAGAGGACATCATATTTCAAAATAAGCACGTGCATGACTCGATAGTTGTACTTATGGTATGACATCGTATGTAGTCGTAAGATTTTACTACTCTCAATAGAGGAGTAGATAATAGTAATCATAAAAATTTGCTCACACATTGTATAATGAATTAAGCAAGTTTTTTTTTTTTTTTACTCATACATCTGAAATATCTCTTGAAAATTTATGATTTCATTTGATAATAAATGTCTTTTATTAGATCATGTGTAGCACAATTCTTTAAGAACAAAAAAAAGTTCACGTAAAAAAAAATACTACAAAGTCTTTAACATGTTTTAAATATGTCATATAAAAATTGTCCACGCATTGAGTGAGCACTACTGCTAGTATTCTTAATAAACATAGTCTTAAGAAATTGGAAATATTATATTGTATAGTATTTCCCCTCATGCAAGAAAATATTAATTTAATTTACCTTCTACATTATCTTTCCTTTTCTGTTTCAATTTTCTCTAATTACTAAAAAATACCAAAATAGTGTTACGAAATTTTATACAATTTAAACATTATATCTCAATTTTCTGTCTAAAATTTAAACATTATTTACGAAATAGTGTTATTTCAGACCACTTACGAAATTTTATACAATTTATTAATTATTATTATGTATTCTTTGCAGCTCTTACGACTGAATTATATAAGAAGACGCAAGTCTTTTTATCAAAAGTATACAACTTCTATCAAATTTTCTTCTTTCAAACCATTATCTATACCACCTCTCGAAACTAGTAGTTTCATGTGTTGCATGAGCTAAGAAAAAAAGAAAAAAAAAAAAAGTCATCGGGCCACAATTTTCTTTTCATTCTTATAATTTACACACAAGGCAACAGTCAATTAGCAGTTTTATGTCTATACAAGAGTCAAGGACGAGAAATATTGACGTAGATGAAGAAACATAAAAAAAGTTACATTTCTTTTTTTTTTTCTCTAGGAGAAGAATTTTCTCAAACACTATAGCAAAGAAACCGGCGACTCCTAAGCTAGCTTTAGGCTACATCAGTACGCACCAACAATTGTAGGAAAGAGGACACAAAAACTCGAAATATACACATGTTATGATTATGGAGCCTCTTGATTTCCACCAAGTAGAGGCCTCAGATTTGATCTCTCAACCACAGGCACATCGTGCTCACTCTCTTCATTAAAACGGTCCACGCTGTGAAAAAATATACCTAAAAACAAAAGTTAAATTAGTGCCAGGTCTAAAATCTGCATAAAGCAAGCATCCCACATTTCTCAATTTGGTAATGACAGCCACAAAATCAAAGTTCCCCCGCAATGAAAAATTGCAGTTTGTAAAATTTTGTCTTACACCAAGAACAGGGAATAGGGGAGAGGGAACATGAAAAACATGTCCTATTCCCTCTTCCCATGGAGAGGTGGTATAAGGAATAGCCTTCTTATCCCCTCTTCCCTCCCCCTACTTCCATATTCTTGGTGAATCAAACACACCCTAATAATTGAGAATTTATATTATCATATTGACCATTGTAGAAGCAAGGATCTTCATAGTCTTTTACAATATGGCAGAATCATATTAACAACTATTGTGAAATTACTTCTTTTAAGTCCCTCAACTATTGCATAATTCCTCTGATGAAATATTATCTCTGATTCTTTCGAATAAACTAATCACAAATTCACAATGATTAAGCATTAGATTAGAAAGCCTTAAATTTTGGGGACGAAAAACAGAAACATGGATCTCTCTTTCTGACAATAGCACTCAAGTGATTACATGTAAGAGTGTAGATATCTAACAACACAGAAGGCCATACGAGATTCACATACAAGAGCAACTGGGTCCATATCCCTATATAGGACCCCTTCCCTAAAGAGTTATCCAAAGTTTTTCCCACATACCATCTATTTAACCGCAGGGATCAAATTCACGTACAGCAATTAATATAGGTACCTTCAGGCACGATGGATCAGGTCATTATAGTCAATTCTCAATACCCATAAGCTATCCACATATAATTGGGTCCAGGGCAGGCACGGGTATTATGTAGTGTATAACAATGTAGAGATGAAACATTACCTATAAACCATATAATAGCAGCAATGAACAAAATCGATGTCAATATAAGTGCAGTCTCTCTCCAGTTGTTGATCGTATCCTAAATTAGAACCAAAACATCAGATATTTCAATAATAATATTGTGTCAAGAATTTTTTAGAAGATTAACCTAACAAACTCATTACAAACCTGAAGAAGTCCAACAAGAGGTGAAGATGGCACATCACCAAATATGTGGATAGAAACAGTTGATATTGCCATAGATAGAGGTCTCAAGCTAGGTTTTACAGAATGTAGGCATATGTAGTTCACTGGGCCCTACAGAAGTTTGTAGATCTTAGATAAAAAGCTGAGTAAACAAATTCTTTGTTTTCAGTAATACATTATTAAGCATCAGTAAAGTATGCAGGCCACCTCTGATTGAGGGGCTATTTTTCAAAACAAACAAAAAAGTAATACATTATTAACATATTGTTATACCTGTGTGGCAAATACTAGAAGCTCACCAACGGAGAAGAAAGGAATAAACCCGTAAAGACTTTTGAAGCAAAATGCGCTGAAACAAAATATAGCCCCTAGAAAAGTTGCAACCGATAAAAGCTGAAATAGAAAAGTAAAACAAAGAATGAAATACTTATAATATATTACTCATGCAACTTCACTGTCAATATTCTAATTAAGAAATGCACCTTAAAAGCATTTGAAATTGTAGATTCCATTTTATCGAGCACAAGTCCACCAGCCAGTGTGCCGAAAATTCCACAGACTATTGTTATCCCACCAAACATAAGATCAGCATTGCTCTGACAAAGAATAAACACTTCTAAGTTATTACAATTAGTACAAAAAATTAATTTCATAAATTTTTGGCTCATAAAAGCAAGTTGTTATAACTTGTGTATTATGAATACACGTCATTAGATCTCATGAAAATATTGACGGAGGATGTTTGGGAACTAAGTACTTTAGGTATGGAATTTCTGAAAAGAAAGAAGAATATCACTGTGATTTTTTTTGCAGAGAAACGAGAGAGCTACCATATGATAAATATCATAACCAGCCTTCGGACCCCAGTAGGAATAAGCTCCAATGACAAAGTTGTACGCAATGTACCCTAGGACAAGGATGAACAATTAGGAAAATGACTAAACTGTAGGAACACAACCTTGAGTTGCCGGATTACTATGATATCAGCAAAATAGAGAGGAGAAAATTGTACCTAAAACATTGACCACATAAACCTTTTCTGATAAAAGAGCTTTCAAGTCCTTTCCAAATCGTGATGCCTGAGTGGCAAATCTCTTGGCATATCCTGACCTAACAATAAAATGTTCCCAATAGATTAATACTATGCAAAGAAGGAAGATATTCTGTTCAAACATAAAGATAGTCATAGAGGGAGAACTTCTTTGATGGTTGTTTCTCTGATATCTCCTCATTTTCAATTGGTATGGTCTGCTTCTCCTCAATGCTATCTGGAAAATATATATGATAATTAAAATATTATTGAAGCATTCAATGAAGCCTATCAGAAAATTCATTATCAACACTTCCAAAAGAGAAATTTCAAAATCTGTACCATCGACAGCTTCTATATTGTCAGTTGCAGCAGTCAAAGAAGATGTACCAAACCCTACAAAAATTAAACCAGCAAAATTAAAATTCTGCATCAGTTGAAAGTGAAAAAATGATCCACAAGAACCAAACTCAAAATAAAAAAGAAATAAACCTTTAAGCTGTAGCGGCTTAATAATAAACCCCAGAATAGCAAACGGGAGCATCAAAATTGATTCACCCCAGAAGGCTGCTCGCCAGTGTAGATGCTCACCTACCTGAATTTTTAGTGACAAAAACAAAGGCCCATCAACTAATTTTGCTTATAGACAATTCAATCACAAAATGTAGATGTAAAATCAATATGCACATGTAGAAGACATATACCAAAAGTAAAGGAAAATAAAATCTATAACAAAATGAACTTACCAGGCCACCATAAACATAACCTACTGCTATGCCTGTTGGTATGCACATGTAGAAGACTGCAAGCCAAGCTGTTTTCTGAGAAACAGATTTAGGGAATATTTTATTTCTGTAACAGACAAACAAGCACCAATATATGGGATATATTGAACAAATAAAAACTACATTTTCATACTAGAAAAAGTTCATATGCACTGCGATCTGGTTTTCTCTGAGTTTGTGTTATATCTATTAGTGCATACCCAGTTCCACATTTTCTTGTTTCAATGCATTATCTCTTATATAACCCCAATAATTTCACACTTGTCAATTCTAGACCAAACATTGGGGGTTAAAAAAAATCATAAATGCTTTAACGAAAATACAGCTAGACTGAAGTTAATTAAGCAAAAAATTACTTCCTTTGAAAGGTCATCTATGAAACTTGCTTTGGTGCTCTTCTTTCTTAATGACAGAAATAAATATGGAAGTGATGAGAAAAATACAAACTTGAGCTTGGGGGGCATTATCATCAATGAAGGGAGCAGCAAGACTAATGAATGAAGCTTCACCGACACCAACCAACCTAAATTTAAAAGATATTGGATAAAGGACCAGTTGATCAAATTCCATTTAAGTATTTGCATCTATAACAGCACTTACATGCGGCAAATTGTAATGGACCAGAAGTCAAATGAACAACCACAGCCGGCCGTGGCAATGGTCCATACTAACAAACCTACTCCAATAAGCCTGAAAGGATTATGACTGAAGAAGGAAACAAAAGTTGTATCAATGAAGTGGCATCAGAAATGTTACCAGTCAGTTTCATAAAAGTGAAGAGCAAAAATGAGTCAAAAACCATTCTAATCATAACCTCAATTATGGGGCATATTCATAATTAATATTGCAGTGAAAGGATTTAACAGAGGAAAAACTAGACATTCATGAGAGTAGTAATGATTTATCACAAATGACCCATATAGCCATATCAATAAAGTGGTGCTTAAAAAAAATGTGAATTAGGTGAAAAACTGCTAACATCTTTGCCAAGGATGCAAATATCGGGGAAGCAATAAGCAACCCAACCATGAAGGCAGATGACAAGACCCCGTCTTCAAAGTTATTCAAGTTGAAGTCCCCCCTATAATTAAAAAATCAATAAGATAAGAAAGGATGTGATGAAACAAAATTACCAACAGTGACGAGTTCCTTAGCATGCAACACATCTAGTTAATTGAATTGTGCATGATGGCATAGAAGGATGTCATTGCCACATAACATTTCAACATTGGATAACCACAGGGCCTTGATTTTTTGTTTTATGAAATGAGATCTCCCGGAGTTAGACCATGTAACAAAAAAATTCAGGATGTAATATCTCCTTTCTACAAGAAAAACAGCTTTGTGTATTATTTAAAAATAATAATAACATTACTGAACTGAATCCCAGATCCAGAGGTGCAAGTGCCACTAGCTGTGCAGCTTTTGCGACTCCCATTTACACCGTTACTTGCAATTGCTCCTCGATCAACATAGTTTAGCATATTGATTATGCAAAATATCACAAGTAACCTGGTGGGAACAATGAGAAATTAGCAATCAATAACAGACTTGAGTTCGTCACCAATAAAAAAAAATGTTATATTCATGAACTTCAAACAAGTTATATGATTTCAAAACTCTTAATTATTTATTTCTAGCCTTCTAGGTATGATACTGAATCATAGTAAACATGGGAATTCCTCAAATCGTGATTAAACAGGCATTGCAGTTATCCAAATAAGGTGCAGAATTTATGAAATATTTGTCTGTCTTATCAAACTTCAATTGCAGTTCTGCAATCCCAACCAAAGGATATTGTTGCAAAATTTTAATCCCACAATAAAGTTAACTATCACAAATACAAAATACAAGCAAGAAAGTAGTTCTACTGAAGGAAGGAAGGAAGCTACTTTCTTAACCTTAAACTATTGGACAAGAATCAAGCAACAAAACTCATATGCACAAAAGCACTAAAATCCCACAAATTAGTTCAATTTGACAAATGTCTTTACACAAAATGAATTAGTTAAGCATTCAGGCACCAAATAATCACAAACCAAACTAAGTACCAAATTCATACACTACATCCAATCAATTTACAAAATTTCAACAATTGACCTCTCAATTTCAGTATAGCATTACTCACCTCTTGGGAGTAAACCAAGACGGGTTAGCATCCGATTCGTTAGGGTTAGCATCCGCTTCGGTATCGCGAGGTATGGAGATCGCCATTTGTGTCGAATCCGGAGCTGGAGCTGGAACTGGAGGACGAGGCGGAGGCGGAGGCGAGGGTTCAGAATCCGGCTTGGAAGACTCCAATTCTCCACTATTCTTTTCTCCCATAAAAATGAGAAAATTGATTTTTATGTAGGAAATATCTACTAGTCAAATGCAAGGGGAAAAAAAGTCGCTGGGGTGGAGTGAAAATTTTGTACTTTTACGGCATTTTTGTGTTATGGAGGAGTACATGCGCAAGTTAGCATGTGGGCTAGTGGGTTAAGCGACTGTGATTGGGGGAGAACAGGAATAGAGGTGGCTTTGGTCAGGTTGGTGTGACGAAAGGGGAATTGGGTGAATTTGCTCCGTAGAACTTATGTATTAGGTATTTCGGTATACCTATTTTGACAGTTTTATTTTGGAATTACACTAGGATGAAATTAGCAAACCGGTGAGATTTCTACTATGGAAATAGGTAATTGATAAGGATGTTAACAACGATTCAGTTATGAGTTTAAAAAGGAGCCTAATATTAGAAATACTTTTCTTTCGCATTTGTTTGTAATGCTAGTTAACCATTTTTTTGTGTCATGTTTTAGGGTAAAAACAATGATTCTGATGCTTCTTACTGCATTGTGAAGCTAAATCTTTTACCTTGAAACAATTTATGTTTTTAAATATTTTACTCTTTGACTCAATTTACCAATGGCAAAAAAATATTTAAATAGACTAATTTGACATACTTAGGACTTAGAAATTCTAGTAAAATAGCTAAAAATTCTAAATAAAACTTCAAATAATAATAATAATTCAGCTCTCTTATTTATTTTTATCTTTTCACAAGGTAAACATAACTATTCTGCTTCGTCCAATTCTTAATTTTTTAACCGTTCAGCATGGGGAAAAAAATATTAAAAGGCTCATTGGCTGCTACTTGCCTACTTCGATCAATCATTGAAAAAAAAAAAAAAAAAAAAACTAAGGACCCTGCAAACTGGCGCTGAGACCCACTTTCATTGAAATGGAAAGACTAAAGAGATACCTTCACCGAAGAGGAGACCGGGTCCATGGAAAATAATGTGTGGATTAGTAACGACAACAGGCGCAGCGCGTACGGATGCTTGCGTGACAATGCGGTCTCTCTTTTGGGGCACGCGAGAGCGTGGGTGTGCGAATGAACAGCAGATATTCGTTGGCTTTAGTTGTGCTCACTTTTCCTTAGTTTTATGATTTAAAAGAGAGCTAATTTTGAGCGAGACGTGAATGATTGTGTATTTGGATGGGATAGATTAGATGGATGCTAAGTTGAGTGTAAGCTTGACTAAAATTAACAAGATTCTTTCTATTTTCTTTTTGCACAGTCTTTTTTTGATATTTTACCTAAGTTTGGATAGCATGTATATTCTGTTTTTTTAAAGGAAATTTGGCTTTTTTTTATTTAAACTATAGGGAGCATAAACACGCAATGTACTGAAGAGAGAAGGATTTGAAGAGAAGAAATGGGTGCGTGTCCCATAATTCTTTGTCTTATTAATATTTTTCTGCATATAATGCTAAATAGACAATTTGCCTAAAAAATTGACATTTAAACTCCATAAAAATAAGCTTTACTATTGAACCCATGGTTTAGAAAACCATCTCTTTAGAAATAGTATTCTATATCTATATCTAGTTGGAGATCAAATTTTATATTTTTCTGAAACCCTTCAATAACAATAATTTTTTAAATTCACAAAAAATAGTAAAAAAATTCAAAAAAATGTAAAATTTGGTCGCCAATGAGATTTCAATATGAAGAACACATTGAACGATTCGAAATAGTCATTAGAAGCTCAAAAATTGAGATATAATCGCGGCTGATGGGTCTATCCGTCAGTCGCGACTGATTTTTTTTTTCAACAAAAGGTACAATACTGCTCCATAGCAATGCAGTAAGTATGCATCATGGCAGACATGGCGGATCTAAGGGCTGGCGGGCATAGGCTAGAAAGAAAATATCAGTGTAAAATGTTAAAAATATCGTGCTAATTTTAATATGTCTGGCCTACTTTAATATTAAAACTCAAATTACTAAAATGCAATTGAAGTCGAACTTTGATAATTCGACCTACTTTATCTTATAATCCTGATTCTGCCCTTATTTGTCAGAGGAGATTGCCTACTCGCCATCTGAATCTTCCAGTGCAAAATTTGAAACCCAGGATCACCGTAAATATATAGCGAGAAATAAAAACGTTTTCTCAGAATGAATTTTTTATTTGAATACGCGTGAATTTGTAAAACTCAAAGCCATGAATTTTAAAGCCAAAAAAATCAGAAACATATAATCCAAATTTTCATTTAGCAATTATATAAATTCATTCAAATGCAAAAATATATATGTAACTATGTAAAATATAATCGAAGATCCAAAGATAATGGTTATCAATTGGATAACTAACCAAGTCATCCAACTAATTAATTCTTTTGGCACTAAACATATACAAAAAGCATTAATTTTAAGTCAATCTACATGCATTAAATTTTTAGTGGTTTCAATCAAGCGTAATCGAAAAAAATACCAACTGCAGCCACCCCACCTGTAATCTCCTAACCCAACCCCAAGTACCCACTAGTGTACATGCAGGAGGAGCCATTCACCTATTCACCTAGCGTCCTAACGCACTATGGATCTCGGAACCATAAATTCGACCACATATATCCACTTTCAAGGTGACAAGCTAGTATGGTTTAAGACAAACAGGTGAGTTACAAACATAAAGACAGACTTATCGACATGCATTGATGCATAATGACAATTTCAATAGACATTAACATATCCACAACAAAACAATGCAAAAGTACAAATCATGCATGCAGTCAACACAAGTAATCGAATTGCTCTATTAAAAGGAGTATTTTTTTCCCCTTTTTCTAAATTGGATTTCAATCAAATTACATAACTTCACACTTGTTAGACAAGAACAAAAGAATAATACGAACTTATTATTATATAGTGTTCAAAATTATAACCTACAAATCTGAATTAGGTTTGGATTTATATTATAGATTAAGATTGCAACTAACTAATTAAACGAAATTTCAATTTTTTTTCCATTTATTTTGGGTTCGGTTTGGATCATACAGATGGTTACAAAAATTAGGAAAGCTCTCATTTTTATTTATTTATTTATTTTGAAACAGCTCTCATTTTTATTTTGTTTGCACATTACAATCATCACCTGTCATCCTGTACTTTATTTTAGTTAATATCCTCACATTTAATACGGCAACTTCAATTAATGCTTGATTAGCACACTTTATTTAATCCATCATTTAACCCGGTTTAAGTCAGTTGATTATTAAATAAGGCAGTCACGTTTTTGTATTTTTAAACCTCGCATCGCCAAGCAAAACAGCTCACAAATAATTCAGGGGCCGTTTGGATCGCTTAGGAATAGAAGGAATTTTCTATTCTTAGACATAAAGTATTAAAAAGTGTGTAATTTTGTAAAGAATTTGAATTGTTTATAATAAATTTATGCCTACAAATAGAAAATTTCTCCTATTCCCATGTGATCCAAAGAGCCCCTCAGATTTTAAATGCCCAAACCCCGAAAGGGAAAAGAATAGTAGAATACAAGTCTTAATAACCGATTTCAATTTTTTTTTTTAACCTTTGTTAAAGATGACAAAATCGGGTTTGTACCCGGAGGAAGAGTGGCTGCACTGGCTGGTTTTGCATTTCTTGCCTTGCGAAGGAAAGAAGTAGGAATTCAGAATCATTTTATACTGCCATATTACTCTTTCAAGAAAAGCAAATATCAGCGAAAATCAAATTTTATCAATATCCTGAACACTTCTGACTGTTGGAATTAAACCTTTCTCTAAGGGTGCGTTTGGATATAGGAAAAAAGAAAAAAAAGAAAGAAAAAGGAAGAAAAAAAATTATAAACAATCTAAACTCTTCACAAAGTTACACACTTCCCAATACTTCTTCCCATTTATTCCCTTCTTCCCACACCTATCCAAACGGAGCCTAAGAGATTCATACAGAAGCACTACCATCTTGAATAATTTGCATAGTGCTATCTCTATAAGCTCGGTTGTTTTACAATTGGCAGAAAACTGTACTCCTTTATGAAAGAACTCATTTAAGAGCTCAAAGGCCTTGACAGGCATTTCATCCAGGGGCGGATCCAGTGGTGGGGCGGGTGGGGCTAGAGCCCCACCTACCGCCGTCGAGCTCTGAAGTCCCTCTTTAGCCTCAATGAATTTTTTCAACCATTAGAGCACTCAAAGGTGGGGCTGAAGAACAGAAGAAGAGAAACCGTTCGATCAAATGATTCATTAGAACATTCAGCCCCACCTAAATATTTTTGCTAGATCCGCCACTGATTTCATCCGAAATTAAAGAATTTACTAACCCATATATTCATCGCCGCCTCAGGTCGGCCATCATTTAATAACCCATCAAGCAAACTTGTTACTTGTATAGGTTAAAACATTAGGCAAAATTTTCTACACTAACCATTTTATGGAAATAGGATGAGGCCTTCTATGCATTGTTAGCTTTAAACAAGCTATAATCATGAGATTATATGTGACAACAGAAGGACAAAGTCCTTTATCCAGGATCTCTCCCGGGATACTTTCTGTCTTATCCCAATTGCCAGATTTCAGAAATCCATTGATTAATATATTATGAGCAACCACATCAGGTAAGTAGTTATTGTTACACAAATCCTCAAAAAGGTCCATTGCTTCGTCTGCACAACCAGATTTACACAGACCATCAATAAGTGCAGAGTAAGGTATCATGTCAGGTGCAAAACCTAACTTGCACATTTCATCTAAAAACATGGAAGCCTCTTCTGTTCTACTATAAAGGAATAGTTCTTGTACCAGCGTGGTACAGTGCTTTATCCATGGAACATGTCCATGAATACACATGTTTTATCAAAGCAATGCCCCCGAAGTATTTTTTTTCTTCTGATATGGCCACAGAATAGTGAATTGTAGGAAAATTCAGTCGGCAAAATATTTAACTCTTTTATTTTCTCAAAAAGAATATAACTTTCCTCCAGTCCATCTGATTTACACAGTTCATCAATTAAGTTATTGTACATCAAAAGCTTTCCTTTGCACCCAAATTTGGCCATGTCATTTATGAGATTCAAAGCATCGTCTAGCTTTTTGTACTGGCGCAAACTACATATCACGGTGTTAAAAGAATCATCATTAGGTTGTACACCTTTAATTAAATCTATCAGTTGTTGATCTAAAGTTCTAAACCTTTTCCAGATAAATCTAATTCTCCTTCTGTAATCATAACCTTCAATAAACAGTAAGCTTGAGTTATCTGACCAGAATTAACAAAACGGTCAAAAATGGCATTAATATTTGTCCCTAGCATTTTCGACAAACAGTTTGCATGCAGTTTCTGTCTCTCCTAATTCACAAAAGGTGGAAATTATTTTTTTTAATAGTCTGGTGTCCATCATGCCATTTGATTTCATCTCCTCAAATAATTGCAAAACTGCAGAAACATCCTTTTTCGAAAATAAATCCCTCAATTAAAGCACTATAGCGAGGCAAGTCAGCAACCAAGCCTGAACCACTCATTTTGTCAAACATCTCTCGTGCCCTCGTCTACTCTCCCTTGTTTCGCAAATTCACAGATCAGAACTCTCAAAGTTTCCTTGTTTGGCAGCATGCCAAAGCCTCCATTCTCTCAAAAAATTCACATGTTTTTTCAACCATTCTGCATTTGCAAAATGCAACCATAAGTACAGTTAGCACATACGCATCAACTCAACCATTGGACTCAATTCTATTGAAAATCTTCATGGCATTGTCTAACTTACCAACATTACAGTAGCACCTCAAAAGAGACGTTAGTGTAAACTAATCAGGTTCTAGACCAGGCCTTGATTCCATTCCTGCAGCCTCCATTCGAGCAAGTTGACCCGTGCTGTTTTGGCGAACACCTCAAACAAACAGTTATATGTGTAAACATTCGGCACATAACTCAATTCGCCCACACGGTTAAACACAAACTGTGCCTCTTCAACCAAATTGAGACTGCCCAAACACCATATGGAGAAGCCCAATGTGCCAGGATTCATGACATAGCCACCTGCCACCTGCCACCAAACCATTGGCCAACGTTCTCAGCCAAGTATTTCTCTTAGCCTGTGCAAGAATGAAAGTGAATGTACTGTATTGTGCTTGTACCGGGGTTGGGATTCGGGCCAATGGAATAATTCATGTGCAGTTCTTCCATCCCCTTGGTCGCGATGGGTTTTTGGTTGGGAGAATTCATCGAACAGCTGGCGGGCGTGGTCGCCGAGTGGGGGTAAGAGTGTTGAAACGGAGTTTTGAGGGAGGCGATTGGTCTGAGAGACCGCTGAAACGCTGTCTGGGCTACTAAGAATTATTGTTGAATAGCGAGTAAAATTTTTCCATGTGTTTTTGGTTTTTGTGTAATAAGGTCGTTCACTGAGGGGAAGTGACGAGGCAGTTTCACGAGAGAGAAGAGGGAATAGGAATCGAGCGTAGATGTTCGGGGCGAGAGAAAAGGAACTGGTGTTTAATTTAGACCGGAGTATTCATAGGTTATTTTTGTCATTTTCAAAATAAAGAGCTGCTCGGACTAAATTAGGGGGTGTGCAAATCAATTGATTTAGAGGAGCCAGTATATTTTGTTAGTAGTTTTCTTGTACAAGTGTTGATAATATATTGTCATTTGAAATTTTAACAGCGTTTTCTGATTTAAAAAAAAAAGAATTTAGAGAGAACGAATTAAACTCAATCTCACTAAGACTGTGCTCCACAACACCATCAGAGGAGATGAAGGGAGATTAGAAAAGACTAGAGGTGAGGGATAAGCTAATCCTAAAATCACGGAGAGTAACTCGTACTGACTTTATCTTGTTGCTCTTCTCTCATTTTGCTTATTCTCCATTTTGAAATGAGTAACGTCATGCTGTACAATTCGATGATTTATTTATTTATTTAAGATAAGATGAGAGTCAAGTTCTTGAATTTATTTTGAAATTATATGCCACAAAAGTTTCTCAGCTGAATTTTAAGTCCGTGATCTTCTGTTATTTTTTGTCACTAGAGCAAGAGATCAGATAATATCTGCTCTTATTTGCATCCGAATCCGAATCAAAATTCGTATCCGAAATGTTTCTTAAAAAGGATAATATGAAATTACGATGACTCTGACTCCAATTAGAACTCTTCGCCTTATAATATCGGCGATATTATAAAATAATATTTGTTGGGAGTCATACCCAGGATATTATGTGGTTTACATAACAGCGTCTCATGCCAGTCAGCAGAGTGACAAATTGTTGTTGTTGTTGTTTATTTTTTTTAAAAAAAGATTTGCGACAAATTGTTGTTACATTTGAAGTTAGTCATATTCTAGCAAATAAATTAACATAAATAAATTATATCCTTATAATATCGGAGATGTGGGATGACCCAACGTGAACATTATCCTTAATTTTTTTTCTAATAATTAATTAGGTCCATTCGATTTATATGATTAATGGTGGGGTATGGTATATAAAATTATTTCCTGTGACATTACTAAAAAAAAATTATGTGGTTATATTATTGTTCTATGTGGTGCCTTTTCATGTATTCTTTGTATCTGTCATGCAATATTATTGATTCAGATATGACTGAAACACTATATATCAAATACCAACTAACCAAAATTTATTTATTTTTTTAACATCAAAGCTTAACATCAAATGAAATAATTATTCACTGTATTTATATGACAACATGCCTTTGTATATTCGTAGACACAA
The DNA here is from genome assembly GCA_028095005.1 of Rhynchospora pubera. Taxonomy (NCBI): domain Eukaryota; kingdom Viridiplantae; phylum Streptophyta; class Magnoliopsida; order Poales; family Cyperaceae; genus Rhynchospora; species Rhynchospora pubera. Next base: position 56,172,595 of record CM051462.1, read on the forward strand.
TAAGTTTGTGATTATAAACTTTCTAGCATATAATTTTTTTTGTGATAAAGAAACAATAAAAACGGTAAGAACTAGTAATCAATAAGATTTTTTATGCCATAAGTTGCAAAATATGAGATATTGGAAGAAAATCAATTTTATATAAACAACTAGATGTCAACCTCTCTTTAAAAGTAAGTGACTTATTATTCGTTATACTAACATTTTACAATTTAAGATAAGAGCAATGCTAGAATCAAATACAATCCTAAACTCAACTATTGAAATTTTAAATGGCTGATCCGAACATAATTTACATATTATTTAATGTGTTGCCAAGAAGTTTTCGATCCATTTAGATCAAAGAGTAAGGACATTAAACATATTTTAAGTACTCTAAACTACTAAACAGATCAATTCAAAGCTTCTATGCATGCACAAGTTGGATTTGAGACATCTAACACATAATAGATCAGAGACAAGCACACAATCGTTTTGAAACGCCTAACAACACAGATCAAGCATCAACCTTAACATACAATCTCAACAGATGCATTTCAGCCACAACACAAACACAAATAGTTTGAAGCATTCAACAATCACCGATCAAATCCAAGCATCATATTGCCTCGATCAATTACAGAGGAAAGCCAACATAAACAAAGGAACAAAGGAAAATGTCATGAAAGAGATACCAAATCAAGAAAGGCAAATGAAGCAAGAAGAGAAGAGTAGCAAGCTCAGCTAGCACACTACCTCGCCTCACTATCAGCGCCACCACCTCGGCTCATCGACTACCTCCTTCTCCACCTCAACTGCTATAGCCTCCACCTCACTCTCATTCTTTTCCTTTCTATTTTTCTGTTTATCTGTAACGGGTCTGTTTATAATAAATTCTGTTATTTGGGTCTGTTAAGTAATTTTTAGATAAATAAATTAGATTCAGGATCATTCCAATAAATTTCTCAGCTTTTGGGTCAGATTTCATTTCTGGTTTGGCTTTCGAACTTGATCCCGAAACCCATTGTAACCCGGATCCAATTGAGTCCTGTCTCCTTTTCCTTTGGGCCTTTTTCTGTTCTGGGCCGTGTATTTACCTCTTTGCCCATTCAGCCTGTTCCTTTCTGGGCCTTTTTCCTTTGTTTTTATTGTACGTGCTATTACTTTTTATAATTTTTTAGTAATAGAATAAAAATAGAAAACTAAAATGTTTGTTAGATTTAATTTCTGTAATAATTTTATGTCCTTAATATGTCGTGAAATTCTGATGACCAAAACATAAATGCTTTGGAATTGCTTTTATTAGTTGCTCTTAACATGTAATTAGAAGCCTGCTAAACATAAAAACACAACATGACGTGAAAATAAACACAACATGTAATTGGTCACCTCCTAAACATAATTACTAACTAGGTTAAGTCAAAAAATCTTATGTTGAGAGCGACTAAGAGCAAGAGAGAAAGATCAAGTAAGAAAGAGAGAGAAATGGTCAAGGGTAGGAAGTGAGGTGGTGCAACAAGAGAAGACGAAAATGAAGGTGGCTCAGACAGCAGCCAAACACGCTAGAACAAACCATAAGGAGAAAAGCATTGTTTGAAATACTTTCCCAATCTCTTCTTATGTAAATTTCTAAATTTGTGTATCGATGATTTTGTATGCTTCAACTGTTTTCAGTAAATTTCTGAATCTGTGTGTTGACTATTTGATATACAACTACTTTGATCTCTTCCAAAAGGAGTCATCTTTTCCTGTCAAAATAAAAACAGTAAATATCCAGTTTGTTCTTGTTACGTATGTATATGTATCAAGTATCAACTATCAATTGAAGGAAGGATAGGATAATGGAAATTTATAATCAAAATAAGAAAGTTTGTATTCGAATCGTAATTACATAGCATTTCATAATTGTATTATGTTTATAAAAAAATTAATTCGAAACGAACTGAACTAGTTTTTTTGTTTTTTTTTCTTAAAGAAGTTCCTCTTTGTTATTTTTTCTAATTTTTTGTTTTTATTGAGAATTCGGAATGGATCACTACCGAGTAATTTACAAATGCTACGCATTATTATTTATTTTGTTTTAAAAATTATTCAATTGATATTATGGATTACATGGTATAATTGTTTTGTTTCTATTAATTTATATTTACTTTAATATCTGAAATATATCTGTATCCATATTCGAAAATATTCGAACCATATTCGTATCCGTTTTATCTGTATACGAAGTTACAAACATAATCATATTTGTATCCGTATCTAAAAATATAAATATGGATGCAAATATGATTTGACCACTGTTTTCATCTCTATTCCTAAATTCGTTTTGTGGAGCAGTATTTGGAATCACCAGTTCTTTGATAATATTTTGTTGGCAAATTCATGAAGTAGAAACAAAAACTAGAATAAATTTTGTTAGAATAAATTTTGTGAGAACTAAAAGCAAGAATTTGTTCCTTATTCACATGTTTGTTTGAATTTGTTGGGAACATGATCCAAACACGCCCAAAATTGGTCCAAGTAGTGGTTGGACGCACTAATTTTTATTTTATTTTTTTTCTTTTGAAATTCTGGACGCATAGTTTGGAAAAGGCATGCCAAGCAAGTAAGCAACTACGGAGAACCCCACCCCTGAAAAATAGGCTAATTGTTTTACTGAATTATTGGCTATTTATTTACCAAACGAAAGAAAAGACAAAAAAAGTCAATAGAAAAAATATTAAAGAAAAAGCTCTTTTTTTCCAGAAAATTCGAGAGGTAGGCGCTAGAGACACTAGAGCTCGGATATTGTATTGTTGGATGGGTTGGTGCTCGCCATCCACTCCAAGGCAGTTCCTGTCAACATTTGTGCTTTTCTCCGGCGGCGCTGCGCTTCTCGCTTGGGGGGCCCACCTGTCATACGTCCACATCGAGCCTCAGAGGGCCCGCACTCTCGCTCGCGACCAATTAATGCGCGATCACCTCCGCAAAAAATACGGCAGAGAATTCAAGAAATAGCTTTTGTTTTTGCTTCTGCTTTCTTTAACAACTCTTGGTACTGATAAATAAATAAGCTTGTTTCTATGGCGCTGGTTCCTTCGAGTTCTGTCGACCCTCCGATCATTCCTGAGGTCGAGATGAACGGCTCTGATTTGGGTGCGTCTACTGTCAGAGCCACCGTTGTGCAGGCTTCTACTGTGTTTTATGATACTCCTGCCACTCTAGGTATGCTGTCTTGAGCAATACTTGACTTGTAATTTTTTGGGGCCTTCTAAAAATGCCTGTACGTATTGCTAAAAAGACCAATTTTATTTGATCAGCTAAGGCCAAATTTCCAATTTTTTTTTTAAGAAAATATACCTTGTAATTTCTGATATTAATTGATTAGTTTCTTTGTAGTAACCATCGATTTAGTTTTGTCAGCAAAAAAAAAGTCATAAGTTCATATACACTACAAGTTTGAAACTTTTTAGGCATCGTGGTTTTGCGGGATTGTTACAGTTTTTTTTTTTGAAGATAAATTGGAGGTCTAAGCCACCCAACTTATTTTTAAATTAAATGTCTATGAAAGACCCCCCCAGCCGAGTTTCGAACCTGCGACCTTTCATGCATCTTTGATTTGTTAGCATGCATGTAACTACTTTTAGATTAACCTTTGCCTTGAACATGTATTTTCTGTAATTGCAGATAAAGCTGAGAGGTTGTTAGCCGAGGCTGCTTCTTATGGGTCTCAATTGGTGGTTTTTCCGGAAGCATTTATTGGGGGTTATCCAAGAGGATCTACTTTTGGGGTTACACTTGGCAATCGCTCGGTAAAGGGGAAGGAAGAGTTCAGGAAGTATCATGCCTCTGCCATTGATGTCCCTGGTAATGCAGACAGGAATAAAATAAAAAAATTACCTTTGGTGATATAATGTAGAGAGTGTGTCTGTTACTCCATTAATGTCCTAGTTTGAGAAAATTAAGCATTTACCATTATGCAATATCTTACTTTCTAGTACTTTGGTATGCTTCTCTTGATTGTATAAAGTGCAATAATATGAAATTAAAACTATATCAATACAGGTCCAGAGGTAGACCGATTGGCATCATTGGCTGGAAAATACAAGGTGTTTTTGGTAATGGGTGCGATAGAAAGAGCTGGATACACTCTTTACTGCACTGTTCTCTTTTTTGATCCGCAGGGGCAGTTCCTCGGGAAGCACCGCAAGCTGATGCCTACTGGACTTGAGAGGATAATTTGGGGATTTGGAGATGGGTCAACTATTCCGGTTTATGACACACCTGTTGGAAAGATTGGTTCTCTAATCTGTTGGGAGAACAGAATGCCTCTTTTAAGAACTGCATTGTATGCTAAAGGTTGTTTTTCTTAATTAAAGATTATATTAGTTTCTTTTTTCTTATGAATATTACATTATCATAGGTATTTAACTGTATTGAACACTACTGGCCCAGCATCTCACAACAGAAAATACCACTGATTCTGGACTAACTTCTAGCTAAACACAGCTCCTTTAAAGGTGAAGTCAAGCAAAAATAAACACTGCCATTGAATTCTTAATGCTAAACTTAATAGCTGACTAACTTCAACTTTTCCCGTGTCAACTGTCAACTTAATTTTGAACCGGAGATTGTTTCTTCAAGTAGAAGCAAATTTGCAAACATGGAACTGAGCATCTTGTTCATTTCATTAGTATAACAGTTTGGTGTTTGCTGGAAGTGTTGGGAGGTCTGGAATGGTGCTCACTGTTATTTGTAGGCAGTAAATTAAGGTCTTATTCCTGATTTTTGCAGATTGAACAAAGATGTTCATTTGTCTAGGTTTTTATGTTTATACTTTTTGACTGTTGTCAGGAGTTGAGATATACTGTGCACCTACTGCTGATGCGAGAGAAACGTGGCAAGCATCAATGACACATATTGCATTGGAAGGAGGTTGCTTTGTTCTTTCTGCAAATCAGTTCTGTAGGCGGAAGGACTATCCTTCCCCTCCTGATTATATCTTCTCTGGCTTAGGCGAGGAACCTTCACCGGAAACTGTAGTATGTAAAGGCGGTAGTGTCATAATCTCACCATCTGGTACTGTCTTGGCAGGACCCAACTATGAAGGAGAAGCCCTAATCTCTGCTGACCTAGGTATGATTGATGTTGTTTGAATAGGGTTGGCAACGGCTATCCAGTAACTGACAGGTCTAACAGGCTGCCTGGTATTTTTTTAGGTTTAAGGTCCCTAATCCCTTTTGTTTACCCACAGTTGGGAAATTTCAGTTCTGGGAGCGGGTCATTGATTTTAATGACCTGGTTTATCTTATATAATAAATAAATAAATAGCCAAAGTGTCAGTAAATTTTTTTAATTCATATAATAATAAGGCCATAAGGGAACTATGCATGGCAAACTGTCTATCGTCCCTATTTCACAATAGAAACTTTTGGAGAGGTTTACTGATCTGTGTGGGTCTGACTTATTCTGGGCAAGTAAAGAATTGCTGACAAATCTGACCTAGTGCTGACATACATTGGCTTGCTAGTGGTTGATGTTCAACTTGTTTGTAACTTCCACAGATCTGGGAGAAATAGTGAGAGCCAAGTTTGATTTCGATGTGGTGGGGCACTATTCTCGACCTGATGTTCTGAGTTTAACTGTTAGAGATCATCCGCAAGATCCTGTACTGTTTACCTCTGCGAGCAAGACTGAAAGCTCAGAGAAACAGTAATAATTTGCTGTTTGGCCGCTTGTGATTCAGTAAATATCAAATTGTGGTATATTATCGTGTCTCTCTTCTAAATTATCTATGAGTCTTGCTATGCAAAGGCCTCTAAGACTTGTTAAGGACCCCTTTTAACTATTAAGTGTATTTTATCCGCAATAATTTATCAAAATTGTAGATTTGGAAGTTCGGTTCGTTCTCTGTTATGACTTATGACAATATTATCTTCTTTTAATGCTGGTTTCCAGTTCTTATGAAACTTTCACGAAATGAAATTTGTAGTCTTTGTCTGTTAGGGGCTTAAGGCCATCAAATTTTCGGACAAATCTCATCATCCTTTTACGTTGGTATATTGGAACAACCTGTATTTATTTTGTGAACAAGGTTGGAAATTTGAAGGGATTTTTTACCAGGGGCGAAGCCAGGATTCGGTGGCGAGGGGGGCCGAGGTCAAACTTCGGAGTTGTTCGGTCGACCAATGTGTGACTGAATACATTAAAATTGATAGGAAAAAAAGACATTTTTTATATTATGCATGAAAGTTTAGAGAGATGGAATCTCATTTTTACTAGGCTACTAAATTTACTCAAGAAGTAGAAGGAAAACTATTGAACTTTGTATTAACTAGGGGGAGCCCAATCATAATATTCCCTTTAATATGCAAAAAACAGCGTGGGCCTGGCCCTCTTGGGCCACCGTGCTGGCTCCGCCCCTGTTTTTTACTGCACCAATCAAAACAACACAATTCTTTCACGAAAAGCAAGCAAAGTGGGTAATTCTTACATGAAACTGGCTGTCTAGAAATAAAACTCAGCTTGTAACATGTCCTCGAACAGAAAAAGACAAAACCAATATCACAAAAGGCTACATATAGCGGATGGTACTTAATCCAGGATTTAGTAATTACTGAGGCTTCGTTTGATCCCTCCTAAACTATACGTGGAAGGGCTACTAAAGGTACATTTGTTTAACGGCTTATGGGAATAATCGGTCACTACATATATTTAGAAAATGCTTGAAATATTACTAATACAGAGGGGATAAACAAATCTTACTTTTATGATATCGGCCATATTCTTTTTTATTTTTAAAGATAAATTGGGATCAATTTTTTTAATTTAATTTTAAATTAAATATCTATGAAAGAATCTGCGACCTTTCACTTGGGCTTGGGGGCCATATTTAAGGAATTGACTTATTGACATGATGACCTCGGCCATATTTTTAAACTTACATAACTTTCCTGATTACTTAATTTGAACAAAAATATTTATTTTTCGCATGAGGAGGTGAACCAAATCACATGGCCACGATGCACACAAAGCAAATGGACGACGATGAACCCAAAACCAATGGACGACGATGATCATTTTATGTCTGAAGAAAAGCGGCGTTTAATATATGTATCTGATGCATTGCATGTCTTGTGCGCTTTTTTTTTTTTTTTTTTTTGAAGGTAGGTAGACGATTGTCTTCCTACAATTTCATTGAACCAGTAAACATTGGTACAAACAAATTACAGAAAAAAGAGAAAGAAAAGCAATTTACAGTGAGGCACTAAGACATCTTGTGCGCTTTTATATTGTCACTCTCCAAATATAAGCTTTTATATTGTCACTCTCCAAAATTGAATGAAGGATTGTGAAAGGTAGCTTAAACGGCAGTTGACAATGTACTGCGATCGACCTGTCAATTGATAATCATTAGGTAATATGTAATATACTTTTAGAAATCAGAAAATGGTGAAAAAAATTTATAACTAGAAATTCACAAGTTGAAGTGCTTACCAGCCAAGATATGAAGCAGCTGGATGAAAATAATCGCCGCAAGGAAGTTTGCACACTAAGCACTCAAAATTTACTTACCCCTGTCAAATTAAAACCCAAAGTACTCACTTAAAAGTTCATCCCTCACCCCAAATGAGGTTTTGACAAGGTTCTCAATTACTATTGACCGGACTTTGTTTTTTTATTATTCTCTTTACTGTGGCTTTCCTTAAGATTCGTCTGTGAAATTGATAGGTATATTTATTTGAGTATTGATATATATATTGGTGAGATTTAGATTTTCTCCAATATTTTATTTGATAAAAAATAAAACTCTTGTAATCATATAAAAAACTAATTATCTAGACATACTAAAACATTATAGGTGGACCTCTTTGGCACCCCTCTCGAAGTACAACGCTGAAAGTTACGAACTTTGAGTACTTCGTACCTATTGTCATAACACTATTCAAAGTGAATAAATGAAACTGCATATTATCCCTGCTTAAATTGATATCTTTTTCCTCATGTGCACTCAGAAGTTGTGCTGAGCACATTAGATACAGATGAGTATAACTAACTATCCTTGAATACTTTTCTAATGCTAAAAAAAATAACAGCAAGAAGCCATTCAATAGTTACCGATTTTATACTGATCTAATTTATACAAGTTCCTAAAAGTTAGCCTGTTCAGTTTGTTTATGTGCTTTGGACTATCTGAAATCATTTTTCTATTTTCTATTTGGTCTTCATATTCAACGAACAATTGTACTTTTTTCTTTTTTATAACTAAAACTTGTTTAAGTGCTCATCTAAACCAATTACACAGTGAATATTATAAGAAAATTTTTCTTCTTTAAGTATATATATGTGTTGTTATAACGACTAATAATCATTGTGTGTAAAATGCAGATTTCTTAGCCAAACTGAAGTTTATACAGCAACAGTTCCTTAGGAGCTCACTTTTACTGATTTTTTACCTTTTTTCAAATAGGAGCTCACTTTTACTGTTAGTAATATCTTTTTAATTCATATAATAATAAGGGAACTAAGCATGGCAAACTGTCTGTCATCCCCATTTTGCAATTAAAAAAAATCTAACGATATTAACTACCGACCTGACATACTTATTCTGTGTAACTAAAGAATTGCTGATAAATCTGACCTAGTGCTGACATACATTGGCTGGCCATTGGTTGATATTCAACTTTTTTGTAACTTTCACAGATCTGGGAGAAATAGTGAGATTGAAGTTTGATTTCGATGTGGTGGGGCACTACTCTCGACCTGATGTTCTGAGTTTAACTGTTAGAGATCATTTGCAAGATCCTGTACTGTTTACCTCTGCGAGCAAGACTCAAAGCTCAGAGAAGCAGTAATTATTTGTTGTTTGGCTGCTTGTGTTTTCAGTAAATATCAAATTGTGGTATATTATTGTGTCTCTTCAGAATATCTACAAAGGCGTCTGAGACTCGTTATGGACCCTTTTTAAGTGTCAAGTGTAATTTTATCTACAATAATTTAACAAAATTGTAATTTGAAAGTTCTCTCCTAAGACAATGTTCTCTTCATTTGAACAAAATTCAGCTACTCCATTCTAGAGCAAGAAAATAAAAGATGAGGACTCATAAAGGGATTTTGATACGTTATTAGTTGTTACTATATATAGTATTGTATACGAGCCGAGTCCAAAGACTTGTGGAAAGCTCAAAGTCGGTTTGACTGTAACTCAAGTTGGCAAGAGTCGAGTCAAAGATATACTTTCAAAATTTTTAAATTAGCTCAAACTCAGCATGTTTCACTTGTTGAGAAAATAAGCCGGTACGGTACCACAACTACACAATCAAGAAATTGGAAACAACCAATTGCATACAACCAAATATCAAGTACCAATAGAGAAAAGATGTTACCGTGTATAGATCGAGGCACAACAAGCACAATAGAAGAGAAAACACAAGAGTAAAGTGGTTCGGCCGAGCCTACTCCACCGGAAGGCAACGAACCGACAAATTTCACTATTAACCAAGAAGATTACAAGAGTTTCCAAGAGGCTCTCAAGAGAATACAAGAAGGTACAAGAGTATCTCAATTGCTAGAACAAGCAATCACTCTCTCTCTCTCTCTACCTCTCTCTACCCTATCTCTTCCTCTCTCTATTCTCTCTTTCTCACTTTCTTTCTGCGGCAGCCAAGAAGAAGCAGAGCTCCAAAAAACCTAGCGACACATACTGGAGGAGAAAGTAAATAAGGATGAAGATATGGGCCGGGCCCAATTTGGACCTAAAACTCAACAAATCTCCACCGCAGGCTCAAATTGGCAACACAAGCATACACGTAGATTTTCACAAGCATACACCTTGATCTTCTCAAGCATACACCTTAATCTTCGCTCCATACACAATCAAGTGCCAAGCATCACAGCCCAATAGTCTATCTGTCGGTATCCACATCACCTCCCACAAGCCTCTAAATCCAGAGACTAACCGCATCTACCTGAGTCCACGGCCCGTGGCCGTCCAGGTCCAATGCACCATGCGGAATCAGCAACCACATGTCCCTGCCTGCCTCCACCGGCATCAAGGCGTCCGCCAGAAGAATCAAGACAGTCAAGCCTACCGTCTCCAGCATGCCCTAATCCAGGCTGCTGTGCAATGTGTGACATGCCCTCAACCACCGCAGCAACTCCACTGCAATGGGCCACATAGTCACCTCCTACAGCTCCACAAGCTATAGTGCCGGCCGATACGACAGTGGCCGCAAACTCCACCGTACCGACCACCTCATAGAGGCCACCGTGCCTAGCACCTCGAATGACAACTCTATCACCTCGAAGTACCTCCATGAATCCATCACGGATTCTGAACTCAAACCCGCGTGAATCCAACTCACTGAGTGACACAAGACTCCTTCGTACACCAGGCACATACCGAACATCAGTAACCGTACGAACCACACCATCCCACATCCGAAATCTTACTGTGCCAACTCCAACGATCGACAAAGCCGACCCATCAGCCAGAGTCACAGTGCCACCGGACTGCTCACGCAAGGAATAGAACCAATCCCTCCGTGGACAAACATGGAATGTGCTACCAGAGTCTAACACCCACCTACTCAAGGCACCACTGCTACCGCCACTCATCCCACCAACAACAGTCTCAGTCACATCCTCCTCACCAACACACAAGAAAATATCATCCACATCACCGACCACAACCGCCGTGTGACTAGATCCATGTGTAGAAGGACTAACCTGTCGTAACTCGGGACAGTCGCGTCGAAAGTGACCAGGCTTCCCGCACTTATGGCATGTCCCATGGCCGGATTTCTTCCGTGGCCGCCGATCCGATACAGTCACTAGCGCATTGGAGGATTCTGGCACATCCTCCTCACGCCTCCTCAAGGACTCGGAATCCAAAAGTACGGTAGTCACCTCCGCCATGGTTAGCTCGCTCTTCTTCCCCAACAAAGACATCGTAATAGCATCATACGACTTTGGTAGGGATGCCATAAACAGACAAGCTTGATCCTCATCCTCGATCTTTCCACCCGCATTGAGCACATCTCTTACCAAAGTGTTGAACGCACCAAGGTGAACCCTCAAGTCCGTACCCTCCTCCATCCTAAGTCGGTACAACCACTTCTTCAAAGCAGTCCGACTTGCCAAGGACTTAGACAGATACATCTCCTCCAGTTTCTTCCACAAGTCATTCGGAGAAGTCTCGGCCATGAACGGGGCTTTGACCTCATTCGACAAACAAAACCGGATTGTACTTAGGGCCACACAACGTCTTCCACTTATCATCCTCTAACTCAGCTAGTTTGGTATCACTCAAGGCATCATCTAAACCCTGAAGCACAAGGGCATCACGAACCGTGCCTTGCCACAATGCAAAATTTTGTTTCCCATCAAACTTCTCAATCCCAAATATGGATGCTACACTAGGGTTTGCCATTGCCATATTTTGCCCAAGTTGAAACCGTACCAACGAACCTGGCTCTGATACCACTTGTTGAGAAAATAATCCGGTACGGTACCACAACTACACAATCAAGAAATTGGAAACAACCAATTGCATACAACCAAATATCAAGCACCAATAGAGAAAAGATGTTACCGTGTATAGATCGAGGCACAACAAGCACAAGAGAAGAGAAAACACAAGAGTAAAGTGGTTCGGCCGAGCCTACTCCACCGGAAGGCAACGAACCGACAAATTTCACTATTAACCAAGGAGATTACAAGAGTTTCCAAGAGGCTCTCAAGAGAATACAAGAAGGTACAAGAGTATCTCAATTGCTAGAACAAACAATCACTCTCTCTCTCTCTCTACCTCTCTCTCTACCCTATCTCTTCCTCTCTCTATTCTCTCTTTCTCACTTTCTTTCTGCGGCAACCAAGAAGAAGCAGAGCTCCAAAAAACCTAGCGACACATACTGGAGGAGAAAGTAAATAAGGATGAAGATATGGGCCGGGCCCAATTTGGGCCTAAAACTCAACAGTTTCCAACTCAAGGAGGCTCGACTCACGTGCTAATTTGAAATAAGCATGTATAGTTGTATACAATATTATAAACAATAAAATTATTGTCATTTTTATTTTTTTAGTGATTTGAAGCAACATGTGTCTTGAAACACAATATTCTGTATGTTATAATTATCTAAAATATAAATGCATAATAACAAAATTGTTATAATTATTTTATGACTTTTTAATACTCATAAAATTAATGTTGATAATACTATTTGAAATAGAAATTTATTATGTCATGAGTTAGCTCACTGACTCACTCCTATTTGGTTCAACTTGAGTTTCTTATGGCTCGAGTTGCAACCGAGATTTTTACGAGTCCAATTCGATTAACTCACAGAGTTACAAGTTTTTTTGCTTTTGCTCACCCTACTTACCAATCCATGCATTTCACTGGCCGATAAAAAAAAAATCTTTCCGGAAAATGTGAGGAAAAGTAATTCTGACCAAATGGATAACTTTTTACATGAAATTATTTGCTGTCTAGAAATATAATTCAGCACGTAACATGTCCTGTAAGGCTAGAACAGAAAGGGGAAAAAAATAATAAAATCCAAAAGGCTGAAATATAGTGGATAGTATTAGTAATTACTAATTCATTCAATTGCTCCTAAGGGCTCCCAGAGGTTGTAGAAATCGACAATTCACTATGATCAAGCTGCCAAAGTGCCAATTGATAATCATTAGCTAGTAAATAATATACTTATAAATCAGAAAAGGAAAAAAAAAAACAAGAAACTAGAAATTGACAAGTTTAAGTGCTTACCAAGAAGGGAGGATGAAATCTGGACGAAAATAATTGCAATGAAAATAATTGCCATGCGGAAGTTAGCATGGCTCATGTCCCACCTTCAATATGTTTTTTTTTTTTTTACATGTTTCTCATTTATTATTAATTGGAACAAGAGTTATTATTATTCTCTCCGATGTTGGCTTTTATTCCAGACTTATTTATGGAACTGATATATATATTTATTTTAGTATCGATATATGTGTTGGTTAAATTTAGATTTTCTCCAATATTTTATTAAAAAAATAATAAATTTCGTTTTATTTAGATAAAATAAATCAATTATAGGTGGACCAATTTGGTACTTTATGAACCCATATATTGTCATAACTATTCAAAGTGAATGAATAAAACTGCATATTATGCTCTGCTTAAATTGATATCTTTTTTTCTCATGGGCACATAGTATTTGTGCTGAACACATTAGATATAGATGAGTATAACTAACTATCCTTGCATACTTTTCTAATGCTAAAAAACAAACAGCAACAAGTCATTCAATTATTACTGATTTTGTAATGATCTAATTTATAAAGTTCCTAAAAGTTAGTCTCCTCAGTTTGTTTATGTGCTATGTGACTATCTAAAATCGTTATTTTCTATTTAGTCCTCATATGCAACTAATAATTGTACATTTTTTAAATAGCCGAAACTTGTTTAAGTGCTCATCTATACCAATTACTCTCAGTGAAGATTAGAAGGAAATTGTTATTCTTTAAAAGGTATATGGAGAATACCATGATACCATCACCCGACCTTGCTGTTTTACCCTGAAAAAGAGAAGTATGAAATCTTAATCTCTTATGACTAATATATTTAAACTTAAAGTTCACTTATGTTTTCCAGTAATTCAAATGTCTCAACGCTCATCCCCAATTCTCCATTATGGAAATAGAAAGTATTCAGAGAAAGTTTAATATGCACTACAGTGCATAAGATATTCTGTGCACCACGAATTTTTTCAGAAGTATTTTTGTAAATTGACAAATCTAATTTAACCAATCTAATCTACATATTGAAATCTCATAGGAAACCAAATTTTACAATTTTTTAGATTTTATTACTATATTTTCCGAATTTTTTAAAACATGCCATTTTTGGAATGTTAAAAATAGTACAATATTCCAAAATGGCATGTTTTAAAAAATAAAAAATAGTAATAAAATCTAAAAAATTATAAAATTTGGTTTGCTATGAGATTTCAATATGTAGATTAAATTGGTTAAATTAAATTTGTCAATTTATAAAAATATCCCCGAAAAAGTCCGTGGTGCAAGGAATGCCCTATGCAGTGGCGGATCTAGGAAAAATATTTAGGTGGGGCTGAGTGCTCTAATGAATCATTTGATCGAACGGCTTCTCTTCTTATGTTCTTCAGCCCCACCTTTGAGTGCTCCAATGGCAGAAAAAATTCGTTGAGGCTAAAGAGGACTTCCAGGGACTCGACGGCGGTAGGTGGGACTCTAGCCCCACCCGCCCCACCACTGAATCTGCCCCTGACCCTATGCACTATGGTGGATATTAAACTTTCTCAAGTATTCATATCTCATTTTCTAAACCATTTCGCTTTGGATTTGGTTTACCAAAAAAGTTCTTCCTCGGCATAAATTTTGTTTAAAACATCGTGACAGACTGACAATCCTGGCATTGTTGACTCTCCAGTAAATCTAAATCTCAAGTTTCATGAGTTCATTGTAAACTGTGTAAGGTTGCTAAAACTTGTTTTTTTCTGTCTCAATTTAGCACTTCATGGTTACATTTCTAGCCTATCATTTTCTTAAACCTACATTATTGGTCAAGGGTTTATCTGTCCACTATCTATTAACTATAAATAAACAAACTCATCCTCATTGGCCCATATATTATCATACCTAAAAATCTTTCCTTTAGAGAGACCATCATTCCATCAACCTCAATATCTAAAAGAAATTGACAATGATTAGAAACAAACTGAGGAAGATCTTTAACTACAGCCCTAGGATAACGAGCCTCCCAGCTGATGTTTCCTAAGAATCTATCTAGCAGAGCAAAACTCCTACCATTAGTCCATGTATACTCTTATCTGCCCATGGGAGACTTCCCAAAAAAAAAAAGTATACGCTATCAGAAAGAAATCCTGAACGAAACTATTAAATTTCCTACTAGCTATAATATCAAAGCTAGGTCCTAAACTCTCGTTTCTAAATCTAATATTATTAAAGTTTCCACTAATCAACCAAAGACCATTCCATTTAGTGCCAATCTGCTGTAGTTCTTTCCAGAAATCTTTTTTTAAGCTAGCAATTACAGAGCCATAAACCACAGAGTATTTAAAAGTACAATTGTCCTTTCTATTTTTACCAACTAAACTCAAACTCAAAGTACACTGTCTTAATCCCTAGTTAATTACATCAATTAAAGAGCTATCAAGTGTCAACTCCAATCAAAACACCTCCATAGGCCCCTTTTGCTGGAAGCCGCTACTACTCATCTAGTCTATTAGAAATTGTTCCCAAAATCACATTTGAGAAATTTTCCTTTTTTTTTCCTGGATTGCTCTAAATGGTGGTCCCTGACACTTATATGCATTTTACCATTCCAGTCACTTTTTTCATGTTATAAGTCTTAAGACTAGAGTTAACTTTTTTCTGAAAAAATACATATTGGAGACAGCAATAATGGTTGCAGTTGAAGTTCTGAACTCCCTTCAACAAGAAATTTGAAAGTTCATAAAGTAAGAGAACATAACAAAGAAACAATCTCGGAGATAACTTGCTAAAGAAGAAGTATCTTATAACATCCAGTTCACACAAGACGATGAAACAGGAATTACCGAATTACTCAACTTCAGCCAAATAATCATCAATTTCGGAAGAGCTCAGTACCCTGTTTTTCAACCAAAAGTATACACAAGTGAACGTGATAATGAGATGAAATGAGAGGACTCTACCATGACAAGGATATACTATAATTATTTTTTCCCCTTTATATAGCTATGGTAATTGGTACAGAAGAAAAGATGAGGATCACATCGGAGCGGAGTACTTTACAATGACCAACAATTTACACTAGTTTTACTTGGCCGCCGCTGCCAAGGGTTTCTAAAAAACAATTTACACTAGTATCATACATAAATTAGAGTGATCCTCTGTACATAGATGATTAGGCTTCATTTTGTGAACCAAACAGAAACATTAAAAAGAAAACAAAAAAGCATCAAATTATACTGCGGTTCTGGTACAATATCTAAGCCAAAGAATGGAGACTGTAAGGCAAATGGGAGTTAATTGTCCCCTGCTCTCATTAATATTTTTATATTAATCTGTTGTATTTGAGATAAAACAATTTTATAATACTTCACCTCCATAGTCCCATACAAATTTTCTAGAATTAACCCCTATATCTTTCTAAAAATAAAATATAACTTTGTGGATATACTAAAACCCTTATTGCTAAAATTCAGCCTTTGCTACCAGCACGAATTTATGTTTGGATCATACCATATGGGTACTCATACGTGCCCATTGTGCAAGTCCAGTTGGCCAGAGTTGTTGAAGAAGAACCACAAAAGGAGACGTTGGAGGTCTTAGAAGTCCTTGAGCTCCCTGTCAAAGTCAATGCCAAGGAGGAGAAATTGGCTCTCATCCCTCAAAAGAGGGCTCGACCAAGTCCAACACCGTCTCCTAAGAGACGTCAAGGACCATGCATGAAGACTCGTGAGAAAAGTGTATATGTCGGTCTCCCAAGACACAAGGACCATGCATGAAGAAGGTCCAAAGAGCATACAAGAACGAATTGGAGGTAAATAAGAATGACCGCATCTGTACCATAACCATAACCGCTCTATATTAATCCACTCCAAAAACTCTTGCGTTTGGATTGTGACCTCATCCCAGTTAGAGGGGCAACCAATTTTGCATAGAAACCATAATTGACTCTTCTTAGAACCCTGTCGAAAATTTTCACCAAATAGTGTATCATTTAATGTATCATTGTCATGAAATGCCTTGTTGCGAGATGCTTTTGATCAGAAAAAAAAAAAAAATGTCATTTCTATTTTTCCAAACAGAAACAAGCACTGTAAGTCAATATAAATACATGTCTGAAATATTTTTTTAGTATTATGCGCCCTCATATAACCAATAGTTTTAATAAAGTGCATAATCAATTAGTACGAGACCTTTGTGTGCTAATTACCTCTATTGACTTTAAATTAAAATTGAGCACCTAATGGCAACTTTCTTAAGGGTGCGTTTGGATGAGAGAAGAAGAAGAGGAAGAAGGAAGATGGGAAGAAAAAAAATTATAAACAATCCAAACTCTTCACAAAGTTACACACTTCCCAATACTTCTTCCCATTTTTTCCCTTCTTCCCTTCTTCCCACACCTATCCAAACGCACCCTAAGTTAATGTATAAATGGAAACTCAAATAATTCAAATGGATATTCAATTGTTTTTTTCTTGAACAAAATATATTCCTGTCAGGGTATAGTTCAATTACAAAATCACCTAAGAAAATTATTTCACAACCATGTTAAAAAAATCAATTTCAGCTATACACTTACTCACTAAGCAAAATCATCCTACCTTTAAGACTCATTTCTCAACCACAGTAGCTAAATGAGATTTACTCCGAGAAGAAAAAAGACGTACCTCACAAATTAACTCAAAACAGGAGACCCAAATTGAAATCGCCAGGTATAATGGTCACATATTTAAATTTTTATTATTTTTATATTAAATATTTTAGAAAAAGAAAGATAGTGGTATTTAGAGAAGGAATTTATATTTTTGGGTGGCAAAAACAGAAAGATGAACTTTTGGATGACAAATGTTTAATTTTTTTTAAAAATTTTGGACGGTAAGTAAATAATATACTTAAAAATCAGAAAAGAAAAACAAACAAGAAACTAGAAATTGACAAGTTGAAGTGCTTACCAGCCAAGGGAGGATGCAATCTGGATGAAAATAATAGCAGCGATGAAGTTTGCATGCCTCACGTCCCACCTCCAATATTTTTTTTTACAAGTTTCTCATTTATTATTAATTGGAACAGGAGTTATTATTATTCTCTCCGATGTTGTCTTTTCTTCCAGACTTATTTATGGAATTTATATAAATATTTATTTTAGTATCGATATACGTGTTGGTTAAATTTAGATTTTCTCCAATATTTTATTCAAATAAAATAATAAATTTCTTTTAATCATGTCAGAAAAAGATTAGATAAAATAAATCAATTATAGGACGAAAATTTAGGTACTTTACGAACCCCTTTATTGTCATAACTATTCAAAGTGAATGAATAAAACTGCATATTATGTTCTGCTTAAATTGATATTTTTTTTTTCTCATGCATGGGCACATAGTATTTGTGCTGAACACATTAGACATTGATGAGTGTAACTAACTATCCTTTCATACTTTTCTAATGCTAAAAAACAAACAGCAACAAGTTATCAATTATTACTGAAACAGGAATTTTTTTTTGAAGATAAATTGGAGGTTATGTCTCCAACTTATTTTTAAATTAAATGTCTATAAAACCCCCCCCCCAACCAAATTTCGAACCTGAAACCTCTCACTTGAGATGTATTGCTCTTTGCCACTAGACCAAGAGTTGGTTCTCTACTAAAACAAGAATTATTCCAAAATTGATGATTATCCTAGAAGTAAGCCTGCTCTGTTTGTTTATGTGCTTTGTGACTATCTGAAATCGTTATTTTCTATTTAGTCATATGCAACTAATAATTGTACATTTTTTTTATAGCTGAAACTTGTTTAAGTGCTCAGCTGTACCAATTACTCTTTAGGCTCCGTTTGGATGTGTTGAGAATAAGGTAGGGAGAAGGAAGAAGGGAAGAAATTTATTGGGAAGGGGTAAATTTATTGGGAAATGTGTAACTTTTGTGAAGAGTTTGGATGGTTAGAAATAAATTTATTGGTAAAAAGTGATTATTCCTTATTCCTTATTCCGGAAGAAGCCATCCAAACGGAGCCTTTAGTGAAGATTAAAAGGAAATTGTTTTTCTTTAGGTATATGGAGAATGCCATCACCCAACCTTGCTATTTACTTGTGTTTTCCATTAATTTAAATGTCTCAACATTCATCGCCAACTCTCCATATGATTCCCTGACACTTATCATATAATCTAAATATATGGGTGCCCAATTTCATGTGCGTACTGTTTTCTGATTGAACATATAACAAAACTGCTTCAATTATGTGTTGTTATAACGACTAATATTATTGTGTGTAAAATGCAGGTTTTTTAGCCCAAATGAAGTTTATATAGCAGCCCTTCCTTAGATTCTCCTGAATATTTACTTTTGTTCAAATAGGAGGTCACTTTTACTGTTGTTGCCTCGTAGCAGCAGCTCTGAATGTTACAACTTACATACATATCGACTGTAAATGAACTTTACTTTTGTCGAAGTTGACAAACTTTACTCAAAAAGACTGCAAATTGACTGTAAATAAAGTTTTCTTAGTTGAAGTTACTTGTCATATGTATTCAATAGAGGCAAATAGTCAGTAATTAGTATGGCTTGTAATCCTGCTGCTCTATCCTCCCAACACAAAAATGCCTAGTTCATGCTGCTGTTCTATAATTGGATATATTCAATAGTTTTAACACCGAATGAAACCCATACCAGAGAGCTGCCGAAATTCTTTTCCCCCCCCCCCTGAAATTTCCGGTATTAAATCTCTTTTTACTGATACCACCATTCCAGTCACTTCCAGTTTCTGATTTCACTGGTACTCCAGCCAGTAAGGTATTGAAAACACTGGATACATACATGTGATAAAATGAATATAATAGCCAATAGAGGGAACATAAATATCTAAGTCAACCATTTCAGGTACGATCTATTATCATAACCCCTAAAATTTTGACATGCCAGGTGGCACAGTACCACCAAACTTCGTCTAGCAAAACACAGGTTCTTGCTCAAGTATCTAATTGCCAGGATAATAATTAAACCAGAAAGAGAGAAAACAAATGGTCGATTTTTTATGCTGCAATTATGTCTCCCACAGTTTACACTTTACAGCAACGTTGGCAATTCTAACATTATAGACCTGCCAAAATATGATCTTAATGGATTGATGTGCAAATGAAAATCATACATTTCACTATGTTTTAATAGAATTTAAGGGCATGAAAAACAATATAAAAAAATTACTTCTATCAATAGACTTTTACATAATTTTAACGCTTATTAAAACTACACAGATTTTTATCATGCATTGTGAAATTGTTGCAAGATCATATTTAACAACTTTTTTCATGTTATAAGTCTTAAGACTGGAGTTACCTTTTTCTGAAAAAAATACATATTGGAGACACCAATAATGGTTGCAGTTGAAGTTCTGAACTCCCCTCAACAAGAAATTTGAAAGTTCATAAAGTAAGAAAACATAACAAAGAAACAACCTTGGAGATAACTTGCTAAAGAAGACAGATCTTATAACATCCAGTTCACAAAAGACATAATTTGATCCATCTGAAATTTAAAGTACAAACTCTGATGCTGCACAGCTTTCTACTTCGTCGATGAAACAGGAATTTACTCAACTTCAGCCAAATAATCATCAATTTCGGAAGAGCTCAGGACCCTGTTTTTCGACCAAAAGTATACATAAGTGAAATTGATAATGAGATGAAATGGGAGGACTCTACCATGGTATGGAAGAAAGGATGAGGACTCATAATTTCATATCACATCGGAGCTGTGTACTTTACAATGACCAACAATTTACACTAGTTTTACTTGGCCGCCGCTGCCAAGGGTTTCTAAAAAACAATTTACACTAGTATCATACATAAATTAGGCTTCATTTTGTGAACCAAACAGAAACATTAAAAAGAATACAAAAAAGGATCAAACTTTACTGCGGTTCTTGTACAATATCTAAGATAAAGAGTGGAGACTGTAAGGCAAATGGGAGTTAATTGTCCCCTGCTCTCATTAATATTTTATATTAATGTGTTGTATTTGAGATAAAACAATTTTATAATACTTCACCTCCATAGTCCCATACAAGTTTTCTAGAATTAACCCCTATAACCTTTCTAAAAATAAAATATAACTTTGTGGATATACTAAAACCACATTGCTAAAATTCAGCCTTTGCCCCATCAAAGTCTGGGGTTACCAATCTAGAAAAATGGTTCTGGTACCAATTTTGTGGATATAAGCCTGGTACCATATCCTTGGTTGGGACTCGACTCATACCACTCCCTGTTAAGTCCCACAGACAGAAAATGACATATGCAACAGTAATGTAATGTGACATCCTAAAGTAGTACATAAATACGCAGTAATAAACATTATTAACAGGTACATGCCTGAATTTACGGTCAGCACCAATTATACCAATTTCAATGTTTTTCCCAGAAATTTGGCCTTCAAATCTGCAATCATGAGGTAAAATATTGCAGGCATCAGTATCAACATATGGGAAATCACTATAGATATAAGCAACTTCGGTGAAGGAAATAGAATACCCTTCTTTCAGAGTTAGAATGGCTGTGTGGATAGCATCTTCAAGCTCCATGTCCTCAGTATACCTAAAGATCAAACAACAGGATTCTCAATTAAAAACAAATCAACATCTCAGGAAGGGGAGTATACTTTGACAAAGCATAGATTTACTGGTCCAAACATAACGTATGCAAAACCATAATTAATGTGATCACAAAATCTAACATGTTGGCATAGTGCTTATCATAGTAGGTTTAGAACTAGGAGCAGGACTGATCAGTAATTATCTATAAAGTAAATAAAATCAATCAAAATTAGCACACCTTTTCTCAAGGAAAGTTTTGGCATTAGAAACATTTTTCCCCATAGCAGATGCCTTCCACGAAAAGTATGACCCAGAAGGATCAACCTAACAGACAGAATTTGAAGTTTGGAAGTGAATAGAAGTATAAAATC
Source organism: Rhynchospora pubera (assembly GCA_028095005.1). Taxonomy (NCBI): domain Eukaryota; kingdom Viridiplantae; phylum Streptophyta; class Magnoliopsida; order Poales; family Cyperaceae; genus Rhynchospora; species Rhynchospora pubera. Next base: position 56,194,275 of record CM051462.1, read on the forward strand.
TGTCACCATAATTCTGCTAAAAGCATAACTCTGCAATTACATTTAACCAAAAGATGAGGAATATTTTTACCTGGTATAGCTGTGGACCATTGTCGTCATACCCTGCAATCAGCAGTGATACACCAAAAGGTCTCACACCACTGCAAAGACCAAAAAAAAAAAAAAAACGAAAAAGATCATACAGAAGTTGTAGTACATAGTTTTATATAAATAGTGTTCCCTTGTGTGCAAGAGACAGAGAGAGGGATGTACCCAGATTGGGTGAATTCTTGCATCACCGCAGCTGTTTCTCTGACAAGTTGTGTAATTGGGATTGGTTCCTACATAAACAAGTCATACATATAAACATCAAAAAGTAATTCCAAAAGACAAACTATCTTAATAAAATATGTCAGAATGAACAAGTCAAATTACCAGAAATCAAGAGTTAACAGTAACTGCTATAATTTCAAAGTAGTACCTTATAGAGCCGGAAGTACTGTTGAGCTTGCTTTCTACTTTTTCGCACTAAAACACGGGAATCAGGACCCATTCCACTGTTACATAAGAGCATCAAGGTCATTGCCAGTAAGCCAAAAAATTATGAATAAATGATATATTTGGGATTAATCTAATTCTAACCATATATATGTAATTATGTATATTTAATAAGATATAATGCTGTACTGAATTTTGACAACACTGAGATTATTAGCATATATACTGTATGAGTAACATTTACAGGAGATTTTCAACAATCTCACAATTATAAGATAATACGTGCACAATAATATGCATAACAAATGTCCTCTAAAGAGAAGGAAGAAATATTTTTTATACTTCGAACAATAATACCTCAATATTAAACTCATTACACTATGAAAAAGTTAAAGACACAAGGAGGAAAAGGGAAAAATGGAAAACACCTGTATACAACTCCAATATTAGGAGTCATCAGCTGAATTTTTTGTACCTGTAATAACATAGACATAAAATTTATATCAAATACATCCAAACCCCAAATAATCAGCCTCAAATACAATCCTGGCTATTGAAGTACATGATTTAAGTTAAGATGTTTAGTACTTACCGAGGTTTCATCCACTAAAATAGATGGCAATTTCTTCTCAGTGGCAACCACTACACCATTGGCAGCTGTATAATAAATAAGATAACCAATGTCAGTCAATTAAGATAAATCAAACTCGATTACAAACAAAATCTCATTTGATTAATTTCAACCTAGAATAATATACTGAGAGAATAACCAAAGTACCTTTAATCCCAAGAGAGGTTTGGCCAGATCCAACGGCCTGAAGAGCATGCTCGATCTGAACAAGCTTTCCCGAGGGGCTGTTACAACCAAAAAAAAAAAAAACCCTCCAAAAATTAAATACAACTGCAACAAATAGAGATTAATAGAGAGGGGGAGAGGGAAGAGAGAGAGAGAGAGAGAGAGAGAGAGAGAGAGATTGAACCTGAAAGTAGTGAGAGAGAAAGAGTACTGACTATCGCCCATTGCTGAATGCTTTTGGTCTGATCAATCGGAGTCGAGGAGAGAAGGAGAGAAGGAATGAAAGAGATTTTGTTGCTTTGTTATTGTTCCCCTTTCCTTTTCCCTGAGCACAAGAAAGGTTTTAGAAAGAATAGTTGGAGGTCTGTTGGGTTATTGGACTTATCATTTACGGCCCATATCATAGTTTTGCAATTTCCTTGTTATTCGGCTATTGAAGGCAATCTAGAATTCCAGATGATAAATTTTTGCTTGATGGGCCTTTTGCGTGATGAATATAGATTTGAAAAGAGAGAAAACTTTTTAGTACCAACATTTACATTGACAGTCACGATCAAGTTCCCTTAAAAAAATGTACTAATTTTATTGATTGGAGAATTGTTTTCATAATGGCTATAGAATCTTAGTTAAACAAACTGATATCTTGGATACTAATTTTCCTGGAGAATATTCCAAAAATTGTGGAACACAATCCGTTAAATTAAGTTAATATCGTACAACATTCTGTGGCCTTCCTATCTATCACATATTTTGAATATATATATATATATAAATATATATATAAATATATATATATAGAGAATGGATTCAATCAAAGCACTTTGACCGGAGTCTCAGTTAAACCCCGTCGGTTCTCAATTTTGAAAGTTCAAATGACCGATCCGAACCGTCAAATATGATCTCCATATTGAAATCTCCTTGCCGACCAAAATTTTCATTTTTTTGAATTTTTTAAGTATTTTTTTCGGATTTTCAAAAACAGCAATTTTTGTAGGGTTCAGAACAAATTAGATTAACGATTTTTGAAAATCCGAAAAAAATAATTAAAAATTTAAAAAAAATGAAAATTTTGGCTGATATGGAGATTTTATTATGGAGATCATATTTGACGGTTTGGATCGGTCATTTGAATTTTCAACATTGAGATCTGACGGGGTTTAACCGGGACTCCGGTCAAAGCGCTTTGATTGAAGGCTTTCTCTCTCTCTCTCTCTCTCTCTCTATATATATATATATATATATATATTTGGTATGTTGACATTAAAAAGGTTGACAACCAACACTAGCAAAACAAATTAATGACTCTATACTAGTGTAATTGAACCTCCATAACATGCTGTCAAAGGAAAATTGTCTATTCATGAATAATGAATAAGGAAATTCATGAATAAGAATCTTGAATTAGAATTAGGAGAATTGTCTATTCATGAATAAGGAAATGTTGTTTGGATAGTGTGTTGTGAATAAGAATAAGGAAAGAAAAGAATATAATAATGATTTAATTTTGTTTTGAACAATTTGTCATTATAAGAATGGATGAAAATAATATAATAATAATTTATATTCATAATAAAAATAATATAAAAATATTAATTAAAAATAATTAAAGTAATAATTTAGATAATATTAATAAATACAATAATTATTATATTTATTATTTTAAAATCAATAAATAAAATTTTTAAATAATTATCATAATAATAATTGATTCAAAAAAATGAATAAAATAATACTAATAATATTAATGATAACATTCAATTATAATATTTATTATGATTACTATAAATAATAATAATAAATAATTATTATAATAATTAATAATTCATTAATAAATAAAATAATAATTAATAAATTGTTATTATAAATCATTATTACAATGTTTAATAAAAATAATAGATAATATAATTATTATAACTCTTATAAAATTATTAACAAATAATAATTATTAATTAGTAATAAATCATTATTATAACGCTTTGTAAATCATTAATAAATAATAATTAATAATCCAGTGAAATAATAATTGATAATACTTATCATAAATAATTATAATATTTATCATAATAATAATAATAATAATAATAATAATAATAATATAATTATTATTATTATATCATAAATAAATAAATATTTATAATAATACTTATTATTACAATATATTATTTATTTTTATTATTTTAATATTAATATAATAATATTTATAATATAATAATAATTATCAACTGAATTCTATTTTCAAACAAGCGGTCAAAAGTGCCCACTTAGTTGAATAAAATATTATTTTTTCTCTCTCCAAATAAATATTTAATTTGTTTTTCTAGCATCACCAAGTCGGTCCAATTCTAATTTCTAGTTTTGGCTCGAATAAGTATAAAGTAGTGAATAAGCCATTATTCTTATTCAATTGTGTGTTTGGGTCACTCACAATTGGCTAATTCGTGAATAAGACTTATTCGGCTCCTCCAAACACACCCTAATAAATTGTGAATTTCTTCAATGCTCTTTTCCTCTTAAATAAGTAGTCAAATTTATGGTTATTTTGCTTTCCCAAAGCAGTACTTAGGCCGATAGATTGTAAGCATTCTGCTTTAAGGACCTGCCTAAAGATATTGACATGTTTGTCAAATAAAGGCCTCTGAATGAGTTCATATAGAACCAAAATATCTTGTCCATCTCAATACATATCAAGAGCACAAACAACCAAGGAATCTCAATATTGTAAATCACGCACAAACACACCTACCGTGATCGAGAGAGAGAGATGCACAAACTAGTGAAAAATTCTCCGTTAGGTGCCAAGTATCATTAGCACGTGTGTTGAATATTACATGTGTTAGAATTTGAGTGTATACACAGCAGAAATTATGTTTATGATTCAAACAGGAACGATTCAAATGTAACTGCAGTACTGCACAATAACTGTACCCCTTAGAGTTACTCAGCATGAATAGTCAAACAATTAGATACAAGAGAATACGAGAATTGAACAAGATTAGTTGGCAGCTACGTCCTCCACACATATGGACACTATTTTTCTATTATTTTTTGTTAATGTTTGAGATACATTTGTAGGAGGAAGATTAAAGAATTAAATAAAAAAATTACAATAGAGATACACATCTCCTTTAAAAAAAAAAACCTTTTATTTTTTTTTCCTTTTTCTTTATTCATACCATAAAGTTTTTATTGCATCTCCTTACACAAGAAAACATATTCTTTTATTTTATACAAGAAAACGTTTCTAGACGTGCCAGCCATTTATTTCCATCTTTGATAAGTTGGTGCGGACCTAAAGCCTTCTTTGTTACCAAATTTGACCCATTAGGGTAACCACTCAGGATCCTACTCGCCCAAGTGGCTGTTCGGTACCCAGCCGGACACTCAGTAAGTGATGTATGTCAGATTCCATGTGGCCCACACAGGCTATACCATTAGTTGTATACTGTGTTCTAACAACATGGCTTCAATTTTTCATAACTAAAAACATCAAGTAGAATGATACTCCGGCCACTATAAGAGGTCCAAATGGACTGTTTTGATGTTGATATCTGAAATTTTTTTCGTTTGCGCTCTAAAATGAGCATTTTGGCCTGGTGTACATATATTGTTGTCATTATTGGCTCACATAAGTGCTGCATATAACAAATCATGATTGAGATGTTAAAAACATTGATCGCAATATCCACTTTTTCTTCTTCCACATGATCATTTGCACCATTCTATCTAGTGCTTGACCAGCACAGTGTAGGAAGGCCTTTTCCCTCCCTTCTCTTTCATTGAACCCTCAATGAGTGCCTTGATCAACCCAAGGAACAGTGTAAATTCAAAATAAAAAAAAATCAAACTTAAAATAAGGTAAAAAAAAAGATAAAAAATTATCAAAATAAATGTCAAAAGTATACAAGTATTAGAAGTTTCTGATCAAGGTTTTCTGTTGGTCTTGCCACTGCGCATCATTTCACATCGTTTCCATTCTTTGTTTTTGTTTTGAAATAATGACCGTTTATTTCATCAAAAAAAATTTAGGTTTGCTATCTTTTAGCTAAAACTTTAGCTTTTGTCATTTACAAATTATTTTGCAGTGCAGTCTTTTCAGATGGGCTCTAACAGTGACATTTGATATTTTTCCCTTTGACCGTGATTCTATCTTCCAAATCATTTGTTCTCTTAGGATTACGATATTGAAAGAGATGTTAGCATTATTGGACGTTACTTCTGACTTTTCTATCAAATTTGTGTTTGTGGTTAACCTTTTTGTATGACTGTGATGATTCAACTAATTGATCCCATTGTGTATCCCTAGGTGCTGACTGCTGAACATATATGCTAATAATAATGTCAGTACTGGAAGCTAAATAGAGCAGGAGACTAGAAGACACTACGCTAAATAAAATTATTAGTACCGATTTTTTTCCTATCATTAGTACCGGTTTTGTAGCGGTACTAATAATAGGGGTACTAACAGCAACAAAAAACCGGTACTAATAAGCCGGTAGTAAAGAAGACAGGAAACCATATTAGTACCGGTTTTTTATAAAAAACCGGTACTAAAAATAATACATTTAGTACCGGTTTTTTTTTATAAAAAACCGGTACTAATTTAAAAAAAATAAACCGAAAAATCATTTAATTAATTTAAGAAAAAACCGAAAATTTTAATTCATTTAGTACCGGTTTTTTATAAAAAACCGGTACTAATATTAAACTGTTTTTTTTTATTTTTCAGACGATTTTTAGTACCGATTTTTTAAAAAAACCGGTACTAAATAATATATCTGACAATTACGAAAATGCCATGATTTATTATTAGTACCGGTTTTCTTAAAAACCGGTACTAATGAGCCGGTACTAATAATTTTTTTTTGTTGTAGTGAGAGCAGAGATCAGGATATCAAATTTCGCTTCCTTATTATGCAAGTGATCTTTGACCATTTATTAGAATTTAGAACACTTTCTATGAGCATTTTGAGGAATAAATCAAACACAAGTAAAAATTTCCTGCTGTGATTTGTCACCTATATTCTATATATATTCTTCTCCATGTCATGTAATCTTAACTATCCTACTCCACCCCCACTTAAAAAAGGAAAACTAATATGCTGAAGAAGGTAGCTGCTTATTGGCTAAGAAATGCTCGATAACTGCTCGCGCTTGTGTTGGCTTGAATTCTGGGACTTCATGCCCAGCCCCGCGAATAGTAACAAATGTGAGACCATCATAAACAACTGTCCATCCTCCAACCTAAATAATAAGTAAATAAATTAGCATCTAATGCTTCTTTTAAGATAATATATGTCAAAAGACGGATGTGAAGATTCTGTACCTGTTGTTGTCCAGTATACCAAGGCTTCCATTCTTGGACAGTTTTTAGGCCAAGTTTGTGCAATGTATACCTCGTTGATGTCACTGGAACTCTGCCATCGGTGTCACCACTGGAATTGAATGAAGTTAATTTAACATTAGTGTTTCCAATAAAACCTTGTGACATTGAATAACTGTTCTCTACACAAACCGATGTATATAGCATATTCACCTCATAACCCAAACCCGGAGGCCACCTTCTACTAGTTTCTTTAGGGTTGGAACAAGAGTAGACGGCGAGTCATTCCAGTTACCAATTACATCACTGTAGTGATACATAAAAAAAAAAAAGTAAATATTTAAATCGAACTTCCATAATTTACAAATCGAAATTGTGTAGTTCACATGACAGCTAGCTCCAGACTATTTGGATTACCTGCAGTGAGTCCAATTGTATCCGATGTGTGTAGTATTGGCATGTAGCGCTTTCTGCACATCCTTTCTATTGAAGTACACCTCTGAATAGTCTGATACACATGGATCATAACCCATTGGTTGTCTCTGTAAAACATCAATTGTTAGAGAACTTCTCGTTTCTTCTCTTTAATTAATTTTTTTTTTGTAGTACAAGAAACTTGAAGCATCATTATTAATTAATTAATGTAAGCAGCACAATAATAATATATACTCACAAATTTGGGTAATATTGTGGAGCCTCCTGGTCCTTTGATCCGGTACGACCTCAGTGTTCTTCTAGTGGTGTTGTTCTCAACACAAGTCGGGACATACAAGCTATACATGTCGATGATATCATAAACATCATAGTATTTATTCAACAAATTGTTGCAAGTGTCGCCAGGGTCCACTAGACTAAAGTTGCAATGAATCTTTATTGCATGATATAGTTCATCAGATATCACTGCATGGTCCCATGCATATTCTATCATGCCCTTATTATCTGTATCATCATCCATCCATGCATTTCCTATCTGGAACATTTTTTAGGGATCAGTTTTGTTTCGATACTAAGAAACCTAACTAAGATTAATTAATTATATATCCATATATCTATCAATCATTCGCAACACCAAAAATAAGATGCATAAAATTATTTTACAAGTTTCCAGACGCCAAATCTGGCCGTTTTTGGCCAGTGACATAATCATTTTATCAAGACAATGGTTCTTAAATTGCTGATGATTTTTCTTTTCTATTATGTATTAGGTTAGTTCTTTTTGGTGTTTTGGGACATCTTTAATTTTTTCTTTTTTGATTTGTAACTATTATCCTGTAAACTTTTAATTTTAAAATAAAATTTTGTTGGTTGGCTCTCGCCAACTAACCTTAAAAAAAATATCGGGAAATTATGTGATTCGGCCTTTTGCAATTATATATAACTGTAACATATGTTATCAATTGCGAATAGCATGTGAAATATATTACCATGAAGCCCTTGAAATTAATGTAATTATCCTTTGGACAAGCTTTATTATTGTCGAATATTTGTTCCGACAGTTGCGGCACATAATGTCCTGAAATTTTATAAAACAATACATTATTACAACAAACTAAATATGACAAGCTTCAATAAGTAAGACATGTGTATCTTCAAAAAAATAATAAGTAAGAAATGTGCAAAAGAATGTTTTTACCAGCATAGCTCTCTCCAGCAATGTAGAAGTCATGGGATTTGAACTGTGGAAATTTCTTGAACCAATTCACGAGAAAAGCGTAATTATCCTCAGCTTCATAGCATTGACAAAGAAAAATGTCAAGAAAGAACGGTTTTGTGGTCAGAAATCCGAACTCTTCTTTGATACAAAATTACCTGTGATTTTGTCACCGAGAATTTGCAAATCAGAGCTGGTGTTGGTGTAAGAATAGCCGACACCAACAGGGGATTCCACAAACAGTAAATTGGCCTCTGTAAATTTCCAAAGAAACATTAAGGATGCTTTCAACCAAAGTTTATTCTTTTATTTGACTATGTATCATTAATGTAAAATGAGATATATTTATTAGTGCCTCTATTCCAGGCTTGTTTGTTGAATCTGAGCTCTGGCACTCCCTTTTGCATTAGAAAGGGGCCCAATTCCTCCACCGCGCCATAACCAACGGATGAACACCCTGGTCCTGGAATCAAATTGCAAAATTATTTTGAATAATTTCTCAAAATAGAGCATTCTATTGTTAACACTTGCTGACAAAATATCTCAATTTAAGAAATTCAGCCAACTTTCCAGAAAACGACCTCACAAGCAAGGTAATCAATGATTGGATAACAGTTCATGTGGCAGAAAGGATTTTTGACCTGTATCTCATTATTTCTCAACTTGGATATACTTCACGTCTGTACCGTGATCAATGGGCAATTTGCATATGTCACAATATCAAAATTTCGTGGTTCCCATATAATTTAAGAATAATATATAAAATATAATGAATGTTACAAAATCAAATATGATCACTCCATGATTAGTTTGGACCTTTAATTATTGGTTAGGGGACCAATTCTAATAATAAATGTTTTTATTATGTCAAATAAAATAGAAGGCCAACCAATTGTCTTGGCATGAATATTAGGCACATTATTTGTTAGGTACTGTTTAGTCCATATCTAACTACTATTATTGTCAAGAGTATGGTACTTCTCTGTTTTATATAGAAGATGACATTCGAGTGAGTCAAGTGTTATTGACTTCAAAGTCATAGCCTACTTTTGTTGAATTTTTATTAAAATGGTTAAGATAACCATACTAGTAGTGCATGCTTGGGCAATACCCTATTTGAACAAAAAAAAATTTAATAATAATTCTGTTTTGGTTTTCTTGTTCACAACTTACAGCATGGTCTTAAGGCCTAATGTACGGACTAAGGAAGCAATATAGCACAAAATAACTTGTGAAAGAGAAAAAGGAAGGCGGAGATATGGGGCTACTAGATATTAGATTGTCTGATTTTAACGTCATTTGTTATTTGTATGGTTAGGATATTTGAAAATAAATATAATATCTACCACAATATGGTCCCGGAACCAATTTAAATTCTGGAAAGCAATATTAGGCCTTTAGATCTTAGTGACATCTCACCTTTAGTGGGAAGCCTGAAACAATGCTATGTTTGTTTAGATATGGGTTCGTCACAAGTTCACAGTTCTCTTTTTCCAATTCAATAAAAGATTCTGTAAAAACCGAGTAGCAATAAACATATTGAAAGACACAAAAATGTAGGAAAATTCTTTTTGCACAACACACTTTGCATCAACACTATGTTTAAATAGAAGAAAATGTAAAGGATAAAAAGAGAACAGACATAAATTTTAATATTTTTCTTTTTTTTTTGGATGGAAGGAAGTTACTAGAAAAAAAAATTAACGAGAGAAATTGTTTTCTTCCGATTTTCCTTATGTGCAAAATTATTTACTAAATTCTTTTAACTAAACACAAAATGTTTGTACCTAGTATGCAGAGTATGTATTATTTTTTTTTTCCGTCTATTATCATGTGGAACGTGAAGTCAGATAGCTTATCGATCGAATGAATATATAAATTAAAATTTTTATTTTCTGCTAACACATAATACAAACAATTTTATTTCATATATATATAAACACTTATAATTAAGATGTAGATAAAAAAAATGCAATTATCACATCAACTTTTAATAAGAATAAAATAATATACTGATATATTTTTATTCAATCATCAAGACATGTTCTAGCAATCTAGCTTACAATTCATGATTTTTTGACCTATTCTCTCCTGTGTAAGGCAAGTACTGGAAACAGTTGGATAGAGAGTATGAGTCAACTTTAAAAAATTTCTATTCCGTTACTTAAGAAGTTGCCAAAAAGTTGTAGATCCCGGAGAGGATTTTGGGGTCGTGAAACGAATTTAGTGATCATTCTCGTCAAAGTACACTAGAAAGAATCTTTTTCCTAGACGGAACAGAAATAAAATAATATTTAGTTTCCATAAAACAGAAGATCTTTAGTTGACCCATCAGGATCAAATATTAGTCTTCTTAATTAACATTAAAATCACCCGTAACACGAAAGTAGGTCAAAGTGGATAATTGATTTACAAATATAGTAAGATTTTTTTTTTGTTACATGCACTGTATTTTATTTTATTTACTTATTTCTGTGGGCTCAATTATATATATATATATATATATATATATATATATATATTGAGGATTGCTAAAATGTTATGCGTAGCACGGATGTCCTTCATGCTATGGATTCGTTCTTGAATTTCATGTTTCAAACAATCGATCCAAACCGTTCATTATCTTCTTCGTATTGAAATCTCATTAGAAACTAAATTTTACATTTTTTTTGAATTTTTTTATTATTTTTGTCAGATTTTTGAAAATTACTGTTATTGAAGGGTCCAAAATTTATTAGATTAAGTATTTTAAAAAAATAAAAAAATGTAAAATTTGGTTTCTAATAAGATTTCATACGAAAAAGATAATGAACAGTTTGGATCGATTGTTTGAAGCATGAAATTTAAGAACAAATCCGTAACACGAATGACATCCGTAACATAGCATTTTAACAATCCTCTATATATATTTTCTAGTTTTCTATCCAGACCTTTCCTTCTATATATGCTCGGTGTAAGAGAAAGTCTTGACTGCAAACTTGGACGTTGGAACTCTATACAATTCTATTTCATGATCAAAGTATCTAATTTATTTTCAAATTAAAAATTCATAACGAACCTCCCATCGAGAAAATACTGCAATTTTCTTTTCAAAATACTAGAAAAGATTGGTTATCGCCACATGACCCTCAAAAAAAAAAAAAAACTAAAAAAGAAACCATAGAATCATTATATATTTATCTCTATATTAATTATTAATATTAATTATTCATTCTAGCATATTTGTGTTCTTTACTAAATGGTTTATTTTAAAATCCCTGCTACTTATAAAAGCACCTATAAAAAAGACAGAACAATTTCAGGTGAAAAAATTATTATATCAATTTCAGAAAGATACCAATCTGTATTGCTGAAATACTCAGGTAGATATTTTTATTGTCTAGCATTATTTTATTTCTTAATTTGTAAAGATGCTAGTGCTCTTTAGTTTAATTAGTAGTAGATTTCTATGAGTATTTTTAATGTTTTGAAAACCGGACCCGCAGACCGGAGCCTTGTCCGTTCCAGTTTAATCGAAAAAAATCCGGTTCAAAATTGGCATATCCAGTGGGCTTTTTGGTTCGATGGCCGGTCTGATTTTCAAAACATTTGCATTCTATCAATAATAAGTTTGATCTAGTCTTGGCCTTTTACTATGTCGTTTTCCTCGTGTAAAAGAAAGAATCAAAATTGACCATAAAAGAAAATTTTACAAATATAATATATTTGTTTTTTTATCACATTAATTGTTTTTTTTAACCTATTCTTTTAACCTCTTCTTCGAATTAAACATGCTGTAAACAAAACAGAACCCGCATGCAAATATAGTTGTACCTATGATTAATTAACTGGATAATAATTAGTAAAACGAACCACAAAAATAATGTGCCATTATTAACAGCGCAACACAGAAATCAGAATCCAGTGTAAGTTAGTGGATAAGTTCGTCTTTTATTATCATATTATACGCTTAAACGATATACTACCAAATAAAACACAACTTTCTATTAGGAGAAATTTGCTTTACAAATTCTCAAGGAAATTTGAAAATATATTTTGGTGCACAAATAATAATAATAATAATAATTTCAGTAGTAGTATTAGTGGTGCTGCTGCTGATGATGATGATATAGCGACAAAAATAATGTCCCTACCTAAGATAGGAGATTGAATACAATATATATAGTAGCGCCGTGTTCTGTTACACAGTACTAATTATGATATTGTCTTAATGATAGGAATAAGATGTTGTAGAAAATTAATTAATGCCCTCATTGAAAATCTGGCGCCTATCCTTTTCGTCAGCCCGGAACGGTTGGGACTGAAAAAGCTACAAGATATTGTAATATGTACGTTTGAAATCAAAGGATATCTCCATTCTTATAGAATGGAGAAACCTGTGATGCATTGAATAGTTATCATCCCATTATTCCCATGGATAAAACAGTACTCATTTTCTCTTACAGAAAGAGAGAGAGAAAAGAATTCCACTGTTGCATTTGAAAACGAAGCTGGAGTTAAGTAGAACATAAATTACGCTTGACTTCTCTCTTTGAGAATTTAAGATGATGATTTAGCTAGCTTGATAATATAAATAAAAAGGAATTGAATTTTGGTAAATTAGGATAGTTTACCTCCATTCAGCCATAGCAAGAGTGGTTTCTTCTCGGGATGTTTTGTAGCCTCAAAGAACCAATAAAACAGTGCACGACCATGCTGCTCGTTCACCGTCACATACCCGGCATATTGTTTGAAAGTAACCGCTGGCTGGCCGGGAAGCTGGATGACTCGGTCGGCATCTTGTAGCTTTCGAATATGAGGGGGCAATTGAGAGGCGGACGAGAGTGCCAAGTTGCTGGAGAGAGAGAGCAGAGTTAGTAAAAGGATGGAATAGGAGAAGGTTGCCATTTGGTTAGCTGTTGGTGACTTGGTGTGGTGTACATTGACAGGGTTGTTTGTATATATAGAGGATGTTAAGTGAGGAGCATTACATGCATGATTTTTATAGGCTTTTATTTTTCGTTCTTGCGTAGAAATATATATGATGATACTATTTCGATATCAATTTAATTTAATTTGTCCGGTTAAAAGTAATACTAAGATAAATTTCGGTTGGTTTTATCTCGATTTTAAAATAATATTACTCAAAAATAGACTGCAGATTTACATTTATTTTTCATATGTAGTATTATTATTTTATTTTTTGGCAAAGCTGGAGTTATTATAGAGGATGGACCAAAAATAGTCTGATAGACTAAAGCGTAAGAAAACTAAAAGATAAGTGCAAATTAATTAATAATGCACATTGTATGTTTCGAAACTGTCATTTACTAATTTTTTTTTTGCTTGATTAATATACACTAAATCTTTTCCTTGATAAAATTTTGACATACCTTGATCCTGCAATAACATTGGGCCGGGCATTAATAAGTTTCCATAGGAATAAATAAATCATTAAAATAAGATCTTTTTAATATATTTTTTGCCTATATTTAGAGGGGTGGATTATTATTACTTTAAAATCGAAAGTAATAATAACCTATCCTTCTGTACGGGAGTCCCAAATCCGTTAAACAGTTCATAAAATTAAAATGCATTTTTTCTAAAAAAAAATCCTGTTCCTTTTTTTAACAGCCGTTCGTCAAACAGTTCAAACCATTTAGTTCTGATCGAATACACACATATAATTAGAATTTAGCAAGCTTCTAAATTTCTGCGAAATAACGGCGAAATAACATAAATAGCGGTATTTTGTGTCAAACCGCATGAATGTTACAGTCTTAATTGAGAAAATGACGTAACACGTTAATTCAGTTATTTCGGCGATATAACGCGTTATTTCAGTTATTTCGGCGAAATAACAAGCTGTTATTGCTACTATTGTTAAATTGTGTATTCAATATTGAAATATTGTTAAATTGGTACAAGCTGCTACTCAATATTGGTACATATATTGAATTTGGTATGGCCGTACGCTATTTGTATGGAGTATTGGAGATGTATAAACATATAAATTGATAGTTATAGAATTGATGTGTCAAATTTTGAAAAAAACACTACACCGTTATATCGCCGTTATAACACCGAAATAACATGGGGACTTGGACCGTCATACCGAAAAAACCAAAATTTAAAAGCTTAGAATTTATACTCTTTAAGATTAGAATTTATATGATTTCAACCAAAATTTTCCATTAAATTATCTAGAATGTTGATTTATACATAACATTTACGGGGTCAAATTTTGTTTTTGCACAGCTAGAACAATTTTTATCATTGTTCTCTGAGTTGTTAGTTGTTTCGAACTTTTGCTTCTAATAACATACAGTATGGCTATGTTTAGCTTGAAATAAATAATGTTAAATCAGATTCGCGATTGTTTCAAATATTGTTACATAATTGAATTGGTAGATAATTATGTGGAACAGTTCCGATAGACTCATGGAACGTTCTCATTAGCGTGTATCTAGTAGGAATTCGACTTTGAAATAGATGGACACAAAATCATTCAGATCATTCAGGATCTTCTCTTATTTTCTTGTTCCATTATTTCAAACATATCCTGTATGCGTTGGCAGAGCCACAAAGATTTTCAATTGAGTCTACTGAATAATTAATTCTATACCAGTATAAATAAAATATGAAATTTGTAATAATTGAGATCAATAAAGTACGCTACTGGTCACTGACTCACTGGAGTTGAAGGAGTGGGATTTTGGCATCTTTCAATGCATAAACAAAACTTTTAGGGATGTTGTTGAGATCATAAATAGCCAAATAGAGATGTTAGATCATGAGTGGCTAATTGTTGTTGTTGGACAATGATTATAATTTTATTGTTGTGCATTCGTTATCTGTTTATTGTTGTGAACTATTTTTCGTCATTTGTTAAAATCTGCAACAGGCGATACCTATTTAATTCAAAAAGTTCTGTCAATTGTGAAAATACTATCATAAATGATCACATTAAATACGCACCAATGAGCTATCATATTTTTATATATTATTATAAACATAATATAAAGAGAACAAATGTTCTCTGGAGACGAAATGGACAGAATGTTGCCGAATCTGCATAATAAATCTAGTAAAGAAAAAGATGTATATTTAGTTACAAAAAGACCAGAAACATATATGCAAACCAATTTAAGAGGGAAAAAAAAAGAAGAAAAAACCAGAAGCTAAAACTGAACCTTCGGTCCTGCAAACAAATATCAGAGAGATGCAAGATTTCAAAAGGTACATCTTTTTCCAGAAAAATAAAATTAAAATGCACAAAAGACAGGTTTGAAAGTTCCTCCGAATAATTGCAGCCTAAAAACAAAAACATGTGTCCAATTTTGGAAGAATGTAGGCGGTCAAAGAGTTAGAAAACTAGAGCAACACTCAATTCATGAGGACATTAAGCACAAAAACCATTTATAAATAATAAAAAATAATTCCAGCTTAACAGAAACAATCAAACAAAAAAGGTTAGATGACTACAGCGACTATTAATTCTTTGATCGTATGACTTCTTTCACACGAATAGTCTCAAAAGTCCTTGTCCAATAACAAATCCATCATTTCTATGCACTGCTTATAGTCCAAGAGCCTGACTTGATCTCTCTTTCATCCAATTTTTCCAATCAAACCGGCATAAAAACAACAACCGATTGTATCTCAAACTTAAGTGATGCTCAAAAAGAGTTATAGAGTGTCTCTAAACTCATAGTATGTCACTTCAGCGTTTTTAGTCCTTGAATGGTCATCTAAGATCAAAACAAATGCATACAAACACGAGCATAGACATTTTCTAGACCAATCTGTCATTTTCTGTGAACCTGAGGAAGTCCTTGCAGCTGACAGGAGATTCTACGGGAACATTTGAAAATGTTTCTCATGTGGTCTTCATGTGTTTGAGTTAGTATAAATATGATTCAACCCAAACATCATTCCAAAGCACTGGTACAGCCCCTATACCGTAGGAAAATAATTAAACTATCCAAGTGCACAATACAAAATTAGTTTGAATTTGCAATTTGCTATACAATGCACATTTAAGATTATGGCAACAAATTGTGAACTTAAAGCATTCAGTAATATGAGAGCTTTAATTATGCTTGGCATACACTCTACATTATTTGAATTAAAAGGGTTGACTGCACTTTGCACTACGAAAGCAAAAAACAAGGTATAAATTTTATCCAAAATTGTTTAATACTATCTATAGTAACCTTATTGCAACTAGAAACATCAACATTTTCGAAACATAGTAAGATCATTCTCGCTGAAAAGACAAAAGAAACAAACCGTCAAAAAGTGGAAACAGTTGGGAAAAGAAATGAATAAAACTAACTCCATCTCCTCTTATCCTCTTCTGAATCCACTGGTACATACCATTCAGGCCTCCTCTTAGCATTACTTAGCCTGTAGTTCAAATACACCTCCTCATCACATACAATCCTGGTAGCAACCAACACCAAAGCTCTAATTACTGCAGTCTCACTTTCCTCAGTTTTACGGGAGCCACTCCACGACTTGAACCAAAACGTACCAAATCTCTTCATATTTGCTGTTTCACTGCCCCCAAATACAACATTTGGTATGTAAACCCTCATGTCCTTTTCGCTCAAGGGAAAATCATAAGCACACACCATTGCATTTGGCATCGTATCTTTTGGGGGATGATTTGCAAAATGCGCAAATGCCAGAGGATTTCTTCTTTCAATCAGGTCTCCAAACTTTTTGTTAGTACTATCCAAAGGGTTGCTCAGTATTCTCCACATACGATCAGATCCACTTTGAGGTAACTCAGATACATTGTTTGCACGAATGTCAAGGCAATCTGTGCCATCCCAATACTCCCTGGTTGACCCACCAGTGCCCCAGGGTTGTGCGTTGATGAGGTTGCCATCATACCGGGTAATCAGGTAGGAATTGGAGGCGTCTATTCTGGGGTACCCCGGAATGTAACGATAATAAGCTGGGGAATAAATCACACCAGGATAGAAGGCAAGAACAGAACCAATTTGGGCCTGACCTGAAATGAATAGGCCCTGGCCTGCATCTTTGTGAGGTACTTGGGATGGTTTAATATCGAGTGTGTACCCGATTTGGTCTTTTACAGCCTGGGATAATTCATGTCGAGTCAAATGTCGAGTAGCAGGAATAGCTGCACTGCAGCACAGAAGTTCAGAATTGTTTTTCAGTTAATCTACCGAACATTTGCAATATTTTGCTAAAATATTTTTTTCATATTTAAGGGACACTACTTTTTGGTTAATTTGTATGGGAACCCAACCACCAAAATCAAGGTGTAATCACGTACCCAAATAAAAATAAAATGGGCTATACATTTATGTATCAATACATCATAGATTTGTACAAACTCATACAGCAAAAATCAAAATTTTCGAGTTTTGAGTATTGGTGAAAGTAAAACAGGCTCATCAATAGTAGGGATATAAAGTTGAAAATTTAACAGTTTGACAGAGCATACAATTCACCTGACATGTGTTTGGCTTGCAATTAATCAAAATAGAGAGCACAATTGCAAACTGATTACTATGCATACAAACATTCAAGAGCATAAGAGAAATCAAACCAATTACCGGGAATATTACTAGAAGCAGTTCCTTTCCCAACAGCAAAACTGAGGCCTATCCTCTGGGGTTCTTTTGGGGAAACCCTAGCAGGATCAGGCTGATCGGGTCCCACATCAGGAACAAGTGCTCCGTCCATTGCCTGAGAAATATTCTTAATTTGGAAATGCACATTTTCATGCACCTGCATCTGTTGTTCTGAAACAGATGCCCTGGTTGCCATCTCTATTAGTTCTTCCGCATCTTTTTCTTCTGCATTTTCTCCCAACCTATTATAGCTGAATATAGAATAACATGTTAAATTGTCAAGTCACAATAATAAAGTACACAAGATATGTGTATAAAAACAATTCTGTCGTATTTTTTGACTGCTCCTACCTTACTGGCACCGTTCATTATTATCAAATAAAGTAGCACAATTTACCAATGTAATGTGATCTGGATCATGTCTATTGCCTGAAAGCCATATGCTCTGAAAAAAAATGTGCAAAAGTAATGTTGAAGTGGAACAAACCTTGTATAAAGAAATAGACGATTGATGTCAGTCTCAAATTGAAGATTTCTCGGATCTCGCCCAAACATTGGACTTTTAGCTGCTGATTTGGCAGCCTATCATTAAACAAAAATGCAACATAAAACACTTCTCATATTGAATTAGAAAATGCTATGCATCCATTTCTTACAAGTGCCCAAAAAAAAAAAAGAATTCAACAGCTTAGAATTGATTAGTTAGTTAATCTAATGGAAGCATACAATACAAACTAAATGTAAGATATGTCAAAAGCAGGTAGTATGGTTCCCAAAGTTCAAAATGAACAAAGATTTGACCGTCTCTTTTATAAATGCAACAGCAAAAGAGAACTTACAGTATTCAAACAAAAGAGTATAATATTAGAACCTGTTGGAATTTCCGAAAGAGGAAAGCCATGGTAGCGCGATCTCAGCTCGACCCTTGTTCAACGAGGGTTTTGAGCTGCTGGCGAAAGAGGGCGCTTTGGTCTTCTCTGTCAGTGCAAAAGTTCCCTAAGATAAAAGTGGGCTGAGCTTAACTAATTTGACGTATGGGCTAAATTGTTTTTTTAATTTCTTTTCGGATATAAAACACTTAGGCCCATTATGATAATACAAAGTACAAACCAACAACCAAGAAGATTTTGCGAAATTTTACCTCATTGGTATTGCATGAGAATACGTTTGATAATTTAAAATTTTGAAAGGGTAGAGATGATGAACGTCATACAGAAGTCGAACTTAGTAAAGGTTAAAATTCTACAATTAGACAATTTCATTTAGACATTAGGCTTAGAAATAATCTAATACATAAGAGGAGAGCGGATGTATGAGCACCTAAGCAATTAACAAAGAATGAATTTTAGCACTTGAATATAAGAAATTTGATGGTCTGCATTTGTTTCATGAAGAATAATTTTTGAGTTTTCTTGAAAAGCTAGGAATACATAGAGAACTGATTGATTTCTAAAATCGAGAATTGTCCAAACCAAATAATTTTTTATTTTAAAATCTAATGTTTAGAATATCATATGCATTTTTTATATATATTATGTGACAATAAAAATGATGAAATTTAATGTAAGTTTTATCATTCATCAAACAGCTTAAGCAAATCATCCATTCTATTGATTTTAATAAAATATCCGATGTCACTCGCTTGAATAAAATTTAATACACAACTAATCATCAATCAATAAGATATAATGTATTAATAAGATAAAATTTTAAAAAATTTACCATAATTATTAAGAGTGGCATCATATTATGAGATGGGCTAAAATCAGCCACGACTGACAGATGCAACCGTCAGCTACGATTAAATTTCAATTTTTGAGATTCTAACAGTCGATCCGAACAGTTCAATGTGTTCTCCATATTGAAATCTCGTTGGAGACCAAATTTTATATTTTTCTGAAATTTTTTAGTATTTGTTTGATATTTTACAAAATTCTTAATCTAAACAATTATGGACCCTTCAATAACTATGATTTTTAAAAATCTCAAAAAAAAATAGTAAATAAAATCAGAAAAATGTAAAATTTGATCTCCAATGAGATTTCAATATAGAGAACACATTGAATGGTTCGGATCGACTGTTAGAATCTCAAAAATTGAGATTTGATCGTAGTTGATGGTTGCATCCGTCAGTCGTGGCTGATTTTAGCCCATCTCTCATATTATATGTGAATAATTTAGTTGAGGGACTATTAACAGCCTTTTTTTTTTCAAATTACGCATTTTTCGAGCACACATAAATAAAATTTTAGTTTAATAAATAGAATGATTCACTCTACTCTTAGGCCTTAGATTCTCCTGACTAAGCAAAACTTGTTACCTCCAAAATCATAGATTTGAAATTCAGTGTACAAGTGTCGAATGTTGCTTAAACGTTACTCCTCTCCCTCTCATTGGAGCTTATAAAACGAAAAATAAAAAATAACAAAAAAAAAAGAAAAGTAAACGGAAAAAGGTAAAGGAATTCCCAATCCCAGATTAGGATAATGGATTCCCTCCTTTTGCATCCAGGCAAAAGGTAATGCAGTTTACCTTCTTAACCTTCCCCAGGAATAAACTCCCCCTTCCGGCCTTCCGCAGTCAAAAGGTATTTTTACCAAGCACGTGATCATTCCCTCCCGCACGCGCCATCAAAAGCCCAACCTGTTTTAACCGCCACTCCTCTCAAATAATTACCCACTTCTCCCATTCCTCTCTCTCTCTCTCTCTCTCTCTCCATCCCTTCTTTTATAAAACAGAGCAACTCATACTAGTAGAGAGAAACAGAGAGGGAGAGAGGGAGAGAGGGAGAGAAGGAGAGAAGAAATGGCACCATTTCTTTGGTGTATCTGTATGGTGCTACTGGCCATGGTCAGAGTTCATGAAGGATTCGAAGCGGATCTTGTCAAGGGGCTTCCGGGGCAACCGGAGGTCGGCTTCAAGCACTACGCCGGGTATGTGAGCGTGGGTCCCACTAATCAGAAGGCGCTGTTCTATTGGTTCTTTGAGGCGGAGAGAGAACCCCAGAAGAAGCCACTGGTTCTCTGGCTCAATGGAGGTCAGTGAATTGCACATTATTCGTTAATTAATTTTACATTTTAATTAAGGTTCTGTCAATGATTAGGAGGCACTGGTTTAGTTTAGTAAAGGTAAGATTGGATCTGTTTGGACCACTGAGATGGGGTCATTATACGCCATTATTGTTTCGTAAAGTACAGAAGATAAAAGGGAATACAATGTGGTTTAACAAACTTTGTTTTATGCTAAGAATTTATTATTTGGGCTGCAATTTTGTCATCTCAACGTAAAGTTGTTCCATTGTTTCATCGACGTCGCTCATAGAAGCTTCCTCGGGAGTGCATATTGTCATTTGTCAAGTACAAAAGTACATATTACATGTTATTATTACTTACTTACTTACTTGGACTTCTGATATATAAATTGTACAGATTGTTTTTCTAACTTTCTTTAATTAGTTTTTTTCTCTCAACTTTTCGAGTTTTTTCATTTTGTCTTTTTTTTTTCTAAACAGACCACAGTCCCAGTTTTAAATTTTTTTAGGGGTTGAGTTTCTAAATTTTTTTTATTTTTGTTAATATATTAAGATTTTTTTTCCCTTACTTCACAGTGAGTTCATGACATTGACAGCCAATAGGCATGGTCAGTACTATTGACTGGTTGCCACCATGTCTTGAGTATATACTTGGAAAGGAAATCCTACAAAGAGAAATAATCTACATGATAATAATTGATAGAACATCCCATGTTGCATGTCGCATTAATAGGGCGAGTCTGACATATTGAAGCTTCTGTTTCCATATTGCAAATACCCCACCACGTGTGTTTCATGAATCATGTACAGATGTACCTATGCTCACTGCGGAAGTGCGGATTTATTTTTGATCTTACACGAAAGCTAATTTAAAAAGTTTGTGATTTTACATAGGTTTAAAATAAAGGATTCTAATTTATGTTTTTAAGGATCAGCTCTTGGATTAGTGATAAAAACAATGTATTTTGAGTAAAAAAGGTCGCATGTTCGAAATCTGGTTAGAGAATCTATCATAGATATTTAATTTAAAAGTAAGTTGGGTGGCTTGACCCAATTTATCTTAAAAAAAATTATGTTTTCAAGTATCAATTAATTTAAAAGCGAAGTGGCAAGGAGTTACTTTTGAATTTATGTGCATTTATACTTTTGAATTCTCTTTTGTCATAGTAGATTGATTTTACATCCCGATAACGCACTTTTAAATTCTAGGGTGCCTAGCTATGCATATTAAATAATCATAATTGTAAACCAGCCTCTTTATTTCGGGGCCGTTTGGATCGTCCAAAAATTTTGGGGAATTTCATCTTCCTACCATAAATTTATTATAAACAATCCAAACTCTTCACAAAATTACACATTTCCCAATAAATTTATTCCTAGGAATTGCAACTTCCCCAAATTCTCCAACTTCCTAAGCGATCCAAACGACCCCAAATTTTCCCATCCAATTTTTTTTAAAGGCCCATAGGCACAAATCAATCAACAAAATTTTTTACCTTCTCAATAGTCCTATTAGTCTATGACATAACAAATAGTAGCCTCTTGTCTGATAATATTGCCAAAACTTTACTTCTAATCTTAGGAGTTATAGAGCATATAAAAATACCTAACAATTTTTAAAATAACCTAGGCTCCGTTTGGATGGGACCGGAATTGTAAATTCCGGGCATTTTATATGTCAAATTTATTATAAACAATATAAACTCTTCACAAAGTTATACACTTTTCAATAAATTTACGTCTAGAAATTACAAAATTTTCAAATTCCTACAATATCCAAACGCCCCTAGCTACAAGCTAGGAACAACAAAGCAAGCATAAGAAATGTAAAATGATAAAACAATAGAAGGGAAGTTATACATTTGGGCACGCAGTCCAACATTTTCCTTATCCAGACAAATTAGTAGACTGTCAATCCTACTAAGTAATTCATAATAAAAAATTAAAAAGTCTTAAAAAATAACCGACAACAGAGCGTGACGCAGCGCAGCTTCGCAGTGCACTACACTGCGTCTGCGTGTGTGACATTTTCAAATGTGGATTGGACCTCCACAGTTTTTTTGTTTTTTGCTACTCGTCATGTGCCTTGGATCATTGTGGCAATGAGCCTGACATAAAATGACATCAATTATCTAATCTTCTGGATATGCGCACCTATTCACATTTTTTTATTCCAAAATATGTAGGTCTTATGCTTTTACCAAATAGGAATCAATTAGGATACATGTTCTATGCAGTTGTTGTTTAGCTAGTAGGTTACAACTTACAAGTTACAAGTACAAATGTACAACAGATATTGATGTCATATAAGACAGTTCGTTTATTTAACACACGAAACGAGTTATCATCCTTGTTCCTTGTTTTTTTTTTTCACACAAAGGAACGGGGCTCGAAATCTTTACTACTCACGAGCTAGCACAGTAAAAAATATTTTTTTTATTACAAACAATCATTAACCTCAGCTGTTTGATGAGATCCAATGGTTACAAACCTACAATGCAGCACATGTGGTGCATTGGTTGTTGCTACACTAATTTAATGCCCTTTTAAAACTTTTCCTGATTTAGTTGGAATTGATAATATTTTCAGGGCCAGGATGCTCTTCTATTGGTTATGGGGCCGCTCAAGAGTTGGGCCCATTTCTGATTCGAAACAGTGGGCCCAATCTCACGCACAACGCCTATTCCTGGAACAAAGGCAAGCATTTTCTCCTTTTCTACATCCTAATTTTCCAACCAAGTAAAATGTTTTATGAATACTTCACAATATAAAGAAAGGTTTATTCATAAAGGTCTTTGAATTGTAGTGGCAAATTTACTATTTCTGGAGGCTCCTGTAGGAGTGGGATTTTCTTACACAAACCGAACTGATGATTTGAGAGAGCTTGGAGACAAACAAACTGCGCATGACTCCTACAATTTTCTCTTAAACTGGTTTAACAAATACCCACAGTTCAAGTCACATGACTTCTATATAACTGGAGAAAGCTACGCTGGTATAAATTAACCCCTGCATCCTTTCTTTTTTAGAATTCTCTTGCTCTTTTTTTTTCTTTTTTTTTCTCTTTGGTTTAAATAGTTTCTTTTGTTGGAGGATCATATGTTGTTTATGTTTTTTTACTTAATTTTTTTTAAATGAAGGCCCACATGTCCTTTGCTAGACCAAAAGTTCTGCTGCTTCTGCACAAGTGCACACCAATACATGTGACTACAGGGTTTACCCAAAAATTATAAAAGAATGGTGTATTTAACCTCTTGGAATTATTGTTATTAATTATTATATAAAGGCACTTGGACTAAAAACAATCATTTAAAATATTATAGGACACTATGTCCCCCAGCTTGCAGACCTTATCTATGAAAGAAACAAGGGATCAACCAAGGAGACATACATTAACTTCAAAGGTTTCATGGTATGTCATAATAATCTAATTATTAAGTTTTCAGTACACATATATGTTGTACAAGTTCTGACATATGCCTGGGGCGTTTGGCATTGTTAACGGTAATTGAAGCTTTTCCCTTGTTTTGGAAAGTAGAGAAATTAAAGGGTACAAAGGAAAAGCAAAAAGAAATGAACAGTGCACTAGAGAAAAGATTCCTGAGGTGTGGTAAAGTGTCAGAGTCTCAGAGATAACTTTATTTAGTCCTTTTGTCCTTTTATTTATCTAATTATTGCTTTAACCAACTAATTATGCATTTATCAATACTATACTTTGAATGATACATATATTGTTCCTTGATGACGTCATGGCAGCTTGTCTCACATATGTGTCTAGACTTGCCTCAATAGAAGCATGTGTGTGTAGACCATCCTACATAGAATTAAAGAGCGAGAAAATTTTGTTTATCATTCCCTTGCTCTTACTAATTTTGTTTTCATGTATAGTTCAAATAAATACCTTTTTATTATATTTATATAGATAGGAAATGCAGTGCTGAATGATGAGACAGATCAATTGGGGATGCTAGAATATGCATGGAGCCACGCGATAATCTCTGACGAGCTTTACTCGGCAGTGCGAAAGGAATGCGACTCATTCAAGGAGCAAGAAGAGGGCGGCAAGCCGAGCAAGAGCTGCTCCCCTGCTGTCAAGGCCTTCCTCTCAGCCTTTGATGACATTGACATCTACAGCATCTACACTCCAGTCTGCCTCTCTTCTCTCTCTTCTCGTAGGTCCCGTCGCTCATCTCATCTCATCATGGCCCCTCGGTTGCTATCACAACATGTATGGAAGTTGGACAAAATTCTTTATGCATATGTTTATGGTTTTATTTCTTGGTTTGCCGCTATTTTAAAAATATAACAGGCTAATTAAATTTTCAGAAGTTTATCCGAATAGTCAATATCTGAGAAAAAATTATGTCTAAAATGTTGAATTTCAGTCGCAAAGAGGGTAATACATTGGACTAATTAATTTTGCTGAAACTCCAATTTCTAATTAGTTAAACCTGTCCAGTGTTTGCTGCTTTCGGAACAAAAACGGTGAAACATTAAATAAATGTATGTCAACCAGAAGACAAAATTAGATTATTACTTTGCTGTAAAATTGAGACACATAAAGATGACACAAAGTAATAAATTTATACTTTTTATTTTTTCCTTTTTTCTGAAATAGGGATTCTGGCACCAACAGATGAGGAGTAAACCGGCTGGATATGACCCATGCACTGAGGAATATGCTAAAACTTACTTCAACCGACCTGATGTACAACGAGCCTTGCATGCGAACGGGACCCACATCTCATATCCTTACTCCCTCTGCAGGTCCCTCTCTTGCATTAAATTTATTTGTGTCCTATATATGCAGTGAATTTCTGTTACACATTATTCTGGGCTGTCCTTTTAGTAAACATTTACTGATAGTTATTCTTCCCTGGCACTCTGCTTTGACATAAATGATATCTGTCTGATACTCCGTGTGATATGCAGTTATGAAGCTCAGCAGTGTACCCTTTTGTATTTTACTCTATTATATGTTATCAGTCTGCTACCAACTTGCTAGCTAGAAATAGAATAGAAATCATCATTTACCACATGGAAAATATTCTTCACTACAGGATCAAGGCATCTTTGTTGCCAACTTCCTACAGTTTACTCCTTTGTACATGGTTGAAAGAAAAATAATAAAAATTAAACAAAAAACCAATTTTTTTCACTGAAGTTTTGGGAATTCTGAAATAAATTTCTAGCTAACAATTGTTTGCCTTTTTGTTTGTGCGCCTACAGTGAGGTGATACGCAAATGGAACGATTCCCCTCCAAGCGTACTACCAATTCTAAAGAAACTCATGAAAGCCGGTCTACGCATCTGGGTCTACAGGTACATACCAACATTTTCCGTATTAAGAACGTAGAAATTCTGAAGGTATCATATATTTGGTACAGTTATACTTTCTAGCAATTTTTTAAAATATAGAATTTAGTGTGCCGTATGAAATAACCGGCCACGGTGCAAACATAATTACTGTCCTAATTATATATAAACAGACAAAATTAAGACATGTATTATTGAAATTATAGTGGAGACACAGATGGCCGGGTACCAGTGACCTCCACTAGATACAGCATCAATGCCATGAAACTAAAACCGAAAGAGAGGAAAGACTGGGGTGGGTGGAGAGCATGGTATTACAAGGAACAGGTGGCGGGATGGGTCGTAGAGTATGACGAAGGCCTAACTCTGGTGACTGTTCGTGGTGCCGGGCACCAGGTGCCGGTTTTCACACCCAAGCAATCTTTGTCTTTGGTCTTACACTTCCTTGCTGGCAAGCCATTACCTGCCGGCAGGTCTAGGTGAACCTAGATTGTTAACATTGACTTAGAATTTTAATTTTTCTTTTTTTGCTAAGAGAAATGGAAGTTAAGAAAAAATTCTTATTTCCAAATTCATGAAGTAATTAAATAGGCGTTCGTTAGTTTTGTGACTTTTTCCTGTCTATCTCTTTTCCTTTTGGTGAAAATGCTTTGACTCTATTGCCTCAATACTCGAGAAATATATGTTGTTTGAAAGTGGCACTTAAATGGCTTATTCACTTTAAAGGACTTTTGTGCGGTGACTTTGATTAATCCTCCGATTCCCAAGCACCTGGGAAGTAGTGTCGAGGCTTGATAGTCCAATAGACAAATTTTGCATCAGCTTCAAAATTAACAATGGAACTCACTGTGTACATTGGGTTATTGAACTATTTCGGGGGAAAAAAATAATACTTGTTGGATCGTTTCAATTTAAGTGCGACACTTGCGCGGACCATGACGAGAAGCACAAGTGAGGTGTGGAATTGGTTGAGAAATTGCTGGGATGAAAACTTGGAAAATTTTGTAAATTTAAAATTTTCTCGTATTGTTTTGATTTTGTAATTGTGTTTTGAAATAAAAAAGGAGGTTCAGTCTTTCAACTTTAAGTATTTATGAATCCGCATTAAGGAACATTACTTAATCGTTCGACCAAATTATTCACTTTTTATTTCTGAAATTACCAATGAAATTATCATATGGAAATTCTTTCATTTAATTTAACAATTATTTAGTTATTTCTGAAATCGCCAATGAAATTGTCTTATAAAGGTTCTTTATTTAATAAATACAATTGAAAATTATTAGTTATTGCCAATTGCTAAATAATTTAAAATAAATATTCATCATCGTCATTTACCCTGCACACGCCAGAAATTAATCTAAACTGGCGACATATACGGTTAGGCCTGTAAATATTAAGTTATTAACATCAGTTTCGCTGTTTTCTGTCAATATTAAATGAAAGTTAAAATGGACTCCGTTTTTAGAAACGGAACGAAAACGGAATTGAAATTTGTTAATGTAAATGAAACGGAACACGAAAATAGAGCTGAAATAAATAGAAAATAGAGATGGAACGTTAAATGGAATAGATTTCTGTTACGTTTGACAAAACGGAACGGAAATGAAACAACCATTTTGTTCTGTTTCGAAAACGGAACGGAAATGGAAATCGATATTTTCGCTTCCGTCGTATACGTTTGACAGGTCTATATACGGTGTCCTATCTGTCCCGACAAAGATCTCATTTAGTCAATTATATTTCGTAGGGCTGTCAATGAAACCCGTTTACTTGTTTACCCTACTCGTACCGTATTCGATAAGGCGGGTACAGGTAAGATTTTATTTTCGTTAGACTAACGGGTATGGGTACGGGTAAAGAAAAATTTTCGTTAACTTATCGGGTACGGGTACGGATAAGGGTTATTTCGTATCCATTATCTAACGGGTAATATTTTACAAACATATATGCATATATAATCATGTTTTTAGCATATTTCGAAAGATATGTTATTAATTTTGATCTTCATCCAAACTTATTTATGATGATGATTTTTCATTCTATATTATATTATAATTTATAATTAGTTATATAGATTTTTTGAATTCAATTAATATGAGAATAAATTTCACAATTTTCGTTATATTTAAGATGTTATCTAAATATTTTACTTTATCTATATATTTATTTGATACTATTTATTTATCACATTATATATTTTTATTAAATTAATAATATTATTATTATCCGTTATGTACCGTTATCCTATCCTTACCGTTAATTCTTAACGGGTACAGATTTGGTACGGGTAAAGTCTTTTTTAACGGGTACGGGTATGGGTAAAGAAAATTTTAACGGATACGGGTATGAAAATACCTTCTACCGTATCGTACCGTACCGTACCTATTGACAGCCCTAATAATTCGTTACGCAATTTGTGTACGTAACTGTGTTTCCAGAATGGACTTATCAACATTTGAAATAAAATTGCAAAAGAGATTTGATTACTTTAAATGGATAGAGATAAACTAGATAATACTTCTTATTTCCATCGGATATACAAATGTGGTTTTGTTTATTCCATCATATATAGACCAGCTTACTATATAAACAAGGTGTTAGTTGAATTAGGATAAAGGATACTTCCACATTTTCCTCCATCCTATTTGCACTAAATGCAATTAGGTTCCAAATTAATGTACGTAGATATTGGTTACAATGAAAGCTCCTTAATTGTAACATCTAATAGTTGTTATTTTTCTTTTTTGTATAGTTTTAATTTTCTTTTCCGTGTAACTTTTTAGATTAAATATCTATAAAAGACATCCCGACCAGATTTGGAACTTGCGATCTCTTATTTGAGATGCATTGTTTTTTGTCACTAGATCAAGAGTTGGTTCTCTAGCTAACCTCGTATTTATTTAGTGCTGAAGTGCGATTTCACTTATAATGATTATATTTTTTGATAAAATCATTTATAATTTTCAGCACTCTTTGCACCTTGAAGAATGTAAATTGTTTTTCTTGGAAAAATAAAACGACGGCATCACACTGAATACTTTTGTTCGTAGGTATGTCGTCGTAGCACATAGTTCAATTTGGCAGATGATGACGAGATATAGCACCTGTGAAGTGCTGACATGTGATGATAGCATGGACTGCATGGTACTCAGATGATGATGAGATAATGCTAATCGGATTGATGTAGCTAGCGTTCTCATGATGTTGTAATTAATGCGCATACATTAGCCATATATCACATGTAGTTCAGCGTCACAAGAAAGGACACTGGATTTATATGTGGTGCCATAAATGTCTCAACTCTCAAGTAAAGGAAGGACTGATTGAACTATATATGTGGGCCGGTTTGGATCGCTTTAGGAATAAGAAAAATAGTCTACTTCTAGACGGAAAACATTGGAAAGTGTGTAATTTTGTGAAGAATTTGGATGGTTAAAAATAAATTTCCGTCCGTAATTTACTATTCTTGCTTATTCCTTATCTATCCAAACAGCACCTATGATACTTGGGCTGATTAAAAATTTTGTAGAATGTAAATGTAAAGAAATCAGTGCGATAGGTCAAGGCACACTTTTGCTATCACCATAAGCTAGCATGAATATAAAATGTAATTAGAAAATTAAACTATGTAAATCGTATTTAAATGCAAATTTAGTGTAAATAATATTTAAATTTATTAGTTGAGATAAATATGGACACTATACAAATTGACAAATTATATTAAGTGCGAAATATTTATAAATTTGAATTTATACATGGTTTACACGTTGGTCAAAATTCACAGACAGTCAACATATATACATATGTTCATGCGAGTGTTTGGTAAAAAAGTTTAAAATTGTTTCTCTATTCATAACAGGGAAACTTCGTTAAAATTTAACGACTACTATCATTTTTAATTTGCAATGACATGGACTGGGACTGGGACCCTTTCTTAGTTTGTATCGCAAGTCGGGAATATATATATATTTAAGTGATAAATATAAATATTCTCCCAGCATTTGAACGGAAATATACTATATTTTTATTTTATAAATTAATTAATTTAACGGGCATGCAAAATGCAAAAATTAAAAACAAGCTTCGTCCTATTAAATAATCAGAAATATTTTCCTTTTGCAGATGGTTATAAAATTATCACTAAACGTTATCAATATAAATTATATTATATCGCCCATGGGCTTAATCCTCAAAAAAAAAAACATAAATTATATTATATACTATTTGTATTTAACTGGCGCACTTGGCAACATGAAAACCGTAC
Source organism: Rhynchospora pubera (assembly GCA_028095005.1). Taxonomy (NCBI): domain Eukaryota; kingdom Viridiplantae; phylum Streptophyta; class Magnoliopsida; order Poales; family Cyperaceae; genus Rhynchospora; species Rhynchospora pubera. The sequence goes on from CM051462.1 coordinate 56,224,723, forward strand.
TATTTGAACATTAAAAAAAGTTTAAAGAAAATACTTCTTGCTCACCCCACACAGCCCATTAAATAAAACAGTTCTCCTTTTAATTTTTTACTTTTTTAGGATTAAATAAAACAAATCTCAATATGCCATCCCGCATCCGTGATTCACTCTTAATTTAGAATCCAAAGTCTCTTTCCTATTATCTGGCACTTTACATGTAACAAGTCTCTTTGATCCACACAAGCACCTAAAAATAGACTCCCGCTAACTCTACGAACTTCAAGATTCCCTTGTCAGTACCTTGCTACACGAATTATCATATAAAATAGGAAGCATAAAATCTTAACCCTTAAAAACCGATCCCTCATAAGACACGATGTTTTATTTTCGGTTGTTGTCCAATCGAGTTGTACCAAATCTCAAGATTATTGATTTATGACCGAAAGATTTGATTTCCTCTGAATCTGATCGTTCTTATTTACTATCTTATTATTATTATATTTAAAAAATGTGTATCATTATATATTTTAATAAATAAAAATATTTATTTTATCTCAGGATGGGTCGTACCATTGGAGAGATCTCGCGAGTCACGACTTTTTAAATACACCCCTTCGCTTAAAAAATATTAATATTACTATGATAAAAAAATAAAATAAATAAAAAGAAAACTAATCGATACTACTAAAAAAACTGTATTAAAATAACTGCCACATCGCTTTAACCGCCAGTGTATTGTGATCACGCTCACTAGCACCTCTTCATTGCAGAGTCGCGTGAGAAATTTCATCAAAGGTACTAACCTGACCGATTCTCTCCTCTTTCTCTTCTCTCAATTTGCATTTTTTCCTTTAAATTTTTCTGTCCCTTTCATGTTGCCAATTGGTGTTCCTCCAACGACTCTTTCTTCGTCTTTCTCTAGTTGCATCGCTGAGTATTACATAAGCAACCTTCTGTTTCTGTGTCTCTTTCCTTCTAGTCAGTTCTCTAACTGTGCGAAAACGATAAGATGACTGTGGTTGGAAAGGTTGAAGGGAAGAAGAAGCGATGGTGGAGTGGTCTTTTCTCATGTTTTGGTGCTTCAAATGTGCTTGATTTGGATGGTAAAAGCAAGGTGTTAGAACCAAAACCATTACGCAAGAGGGTTTGGCCAAGAAGTGCGAGGAGGAAGAGGACTGTACCAATCGAGATGGTAGGAGATGTAATGGATTGTGAGATGAAGAGACGAGTTTCTGATGGAAAAAAGGTTAGCGATTCATTTGTTTATTATGGTTTAGTATCTCCTTTTTACTTTTCTTGCATCAATTGGTCCTTTATCAATTGTCTTACATTATTTAATGTGAGATTTCTAATGATAAGACAAAGTTATGTGAAAGCTTTGTCAAATCTAAGTTTTACCAAGTAATAGTTTTTGAGACTTTTGGCGGTTGGAAGTTGTGTTTTGTGTAGTTATTTCTTTTTTGTTTGTGTACCAATTGTGATTCAAATAGGATAGCATGATCTGTTGTATTTCTTTTCATACATATTTACTTTAGAGGTCTTCAGCGTCTAGTAATAGTCATTTGAAGCCTTGAATGCTCTTTTCTCAGGGATTTCTCTGTTCTAATTTATGGAAGAAAATATATGTCAATTGATTACTAACCAGTATAACTATGGTTATCAGTTTGCACTTTGCAGTGAATAGATTTATATTCTTTTTTTGGCTTTTGAAAGACTGTTGATATAAATAACAAATAATAGGATAGAATTTCATGGGGGTATAGGATCATTATTTTTGTACAAGACAGCAAATTAGTTCAAAATTTAAGTATTTTTTTTATTTACCAGTACCTTTCAGCTACATTGTTTTGAACCATATTATATTGACTGTATTGAATAATAGTAGAGAAATAATCTAAATGGTACCGCTGCATTGTCCATGTACATTTATTCAAAGATCAGGACTAGAAAACTGAATTTTTTCAACAACCAAAATATCAATTGTGCTCTTCAATCAACTAAAGTTACATGATTTTTTTTTCTGAACAGGAAATTATCTGCAAAGATCAGAGCAAACCTGAGGCATGTCCAGACCAAAACAAAAAGCAGAAGCAACAAAAGCCAAGTTCATCAAACATAACCACAAATGAGGAATCAAAAGTATCAGCACAACAGATGAGCTCAAGGTGTGAAGTCCTTTCCAACTCAGCATCTCTACAAAGGAAGCTTGACCCAGTACAGAACCAAACACAAGTCTCTACCAGTGACTACAACTCACCCGAGTCGAGCCACACTTCCATGTCAGAATACTCTCCTAAGAAAGTGAAGCCAGATAAAGGATCGACAATTGAAATCGACTCATCTAAACTTCTACCTATAATTACTGTGGCCATTGTGGTGGTGCTACTTTTCGGCCGGGGCTTTGCTGTATTGTGCATGTGTGTGTACTTTTATGTGGTTTCAAGATTCAAGTCGGAGTTGACAGAGAATAAAGATCAAATTGAGAAGGGAAAAGAAGAGATTGATTTGGATTCAGAATTGCATAAAAAAATGGTGGTGCTTCGTGGATTTCTAGAACGGAGTAAGAAAAGAACCCCTTCTAACTTAGGATCTTTTTCTAATTAGTTGAATATATTGTGAGTTAGAACTAGGAGTCTGTCTTTATTTTATAATTAGGTATGTGATTACGTAGCATTATTATTGTATTCTGATTGCTTCCTAGGCAATGCTATTTAGTGCTTTCAATATGTTTTACTTTTATGTAATGGAGCAACCGAGCAAGCCATTTTGTAATTGCTTGAGTTTATTTATTGAGACGTAATAATTTATATTGTTTATAGGCTTATAGCAACAATTCAATCTGCAAGTTTGCGATCTCATTTGTTGTTTGCTGAATTATATGAGCAGTGAAGCAATACTATTTTATATTAGATGGTACGATGATTCAATCTGCAAGTTTTACTATCTCATTTGTTGTTTGCTGAATTGTATGAGCACTTAAACCTATCTATAAATATATCTTGTTAATTCAAATATCCGAGCAAGCTATTTTTACGTTTTCTATAATTATCATCAGAGAGATAAACACAGTTCGTAAAATAATCTTGCATCTTGTATTGGGCCATAAAATAATCTTGATCTTGGTTTGGGTAAAGTACTGGAAAGTACCATTGGCATATGGCACATTTAAACCAATAACATTGGCTTTCACTACGCGAAATTTCGACTTCTGTAACGGTTAATAAAAGGCATTTGTAACGGTACACGTAACGTTACAGTAGCCCCCGTTACAGAATGTCTAATAACCGTTACAGATCTATAACGGTTAACCGTTACAAATGTTCTCAATAAAACCGTAACCACAATTTTCGTCCACTATACCATAACGGTTATTAGATAATAACCGTTACAGAAGCCATTCTTCTGTAACGGTTATTATCTAATAACCGTTATGGTATAGTGGACGAAAATTGTGGTTACGGTTTTATTGAGAACATTTGTAACGGTTAATGGATAACAACCGTTACAGAGGACTGGCTTCTATAACGGTTGTTATATAATAACCGTTATCCTATTATTGACGGAAATACATTTTTACTATTTTTTTAGATCCAGTGTAACGGTTATAATCTAATAACCGTTACAGAATCCAGTCTTTTGTAACGGTTATTAAGGAATAACCGTTACAGATATTGTTGATATAAAAGAAATGAAATTATGAATTCTGTAACGGTTATTCCTTAATAACCGTTACAAAAGACCTTCTTTTTTTTTTGAATTTCGCCTGTTTTATTGGCTAGCCCAATTTTGCTAGCCGAATTGGTACCAAATTGGTACCCAATTTACATCATACAATCCAACATGCAGCAGACAAACATATATCATGCATATATCAGATGTCACATATATATACCAAGCACAAAACATATATCAATATGTAGCAAAAATTAACAAACTATACATAGAGTTAACACCAAGTCAAGTCAAAATTTTCCTAAAATAATACCCCATACATGAAGTCCATAACCTCCGAAACGACTGCATCAACGTCTTCGTTTTTATATGGTTGTCCAACCGGCTCGATATACTGCAATTTGATCATTAGCAATTGATAAAGTCAAATAATTTTGTAAACCCTAAGCCCTAAACCAATAAAAATATGAAATCCTAAAATAATAAATCGGCTTAACATTACCTCAGGGAATTCTCCGACCGTAGTCCAACTACTTAATATCGCCCTCATGTTGAGCATTGTGAAATATCCACACTCTATGCCGCCCCTTTGTATCGGTCCCTAATTAAGATTCCAACAAAAGAAACACAATCTTTTTTAGTTAATTTCAATTTCACAAACAAATAATATCTTAAACTGATAAGTTCTGTACCTTAATTCGGTACCAATCAAATCCTGTTCTGCTCTTTTGGCTATATCTTCCGGCTTCCACTAAATACCGCTTGTATACCTTGCATGCAATATTATTTAAAACAACAAAATCTAATATTTTTTAATTTGAAAAATCTCATCATGTTTAACTTAATTCAGAAATGGAAACTTACGAAGATATGAATGGTTTAATATATAACTTTGGATTCTTGCGTTCCAGAGAATCAACAAAGTGAACGGTGCGCTTCTCGACATTAATAACAAGGACAACCCAATGAAACCTGTAATTAATAGAGATTTATTATTTTGGTGGAATTAAAGGAAACTAAAAAATTCTTTCATTAGTAGCCATATTGGTTATATTTCTTACTGCTGATTATACGGCAAAACAGACCCAAAAACAGCCCCAAACTAAGCATTTCAGTCCCTAATTAAGCAAAACAGACCCAAAAACAGCCCCAAATTAAGAATTTCAGTCCCAAAAACAGCCCCAAACTAAGCATTTCAGTCCCTAATTAAGCAAAACAGCCCCAAAAACAGCCCCAAATTAAGCATTTCAGTCCCAAATTAAGCAAAACAGCCCCAAATTAAAATTTCAGAGAAAGGGGGTTTACCTTCGAGAGAGTGCTGTCGGGGGCAGAGAGGGAAAGGTGGCTGTCGGAGTTGAGAGAGCAGAGATTTGTAAGGGAACAGAGAGGGAGAGGGGAGTCAGTGAGGGAGAGAGGAAGAGGGGACAGAGAGGGAGGGGGACAGAGAGGGAGAGGGAAGAGGGATTACCTGAGAGGGAGAGGAAGAGGCGAGTGTTTGAGAGAGACAGCGAGTGCTTGAGATCTAGGATTTGGAGAGACAGCGAGCTTGAGAGTGAGAGTGTTTTCGAGTTTGGAAAGAAGTGACGAAACAGCGGCTAGATGGTGTATATTAAAAAAACGTTTGATCTTCTGTAACGGTTATTAGCTAGTAACCGTTAGAGAAGATCAAACGTTTTTAATATATATGATCTTCTGTAACGGTTATTATCTAATAACCGTTACAGAAGATCAAACGTTTTTAATATATATGACCGTCTGTAACGGTTATTAGCTAGTAACCGTTAGAGAAGATCAAACGTTTTTAATATTTATGATCTTCTGTAACGGTTATTAGCTAATAACCGTTACAGATTTAACTCTTCTGTAACGGTTATTAGCTAGTAACCGTTACAGATTAGTTTAATTTTTTTTTTGTTCCTTCTTTCAACTGGGACTGTACTTTATCTTCTAGCCATTGGACAAATTTTATTTCATGCTCTATGGTAATCAAGTTTTCGGTGTAAGAAGGGTATTGTTCACGTAACTCGATTAGATGTTCATTGATGTAAGGCGCCACAATAGCAAGATGTTGGAGAACTTTCATATGTGCTTTGGTTCTCATTGCAAGATCCGGTATATGAGTACTAGCTCCAATTGTACCTGAAAGGTGAACATTTGTGCTAAATAAGGTGAACAAATATTGTGCTAAATAAGGTGAACAAATGTGCTAAATTAGGTGAACATTTGTGCTAAATAAGGTGAACAAATATTGTGCTTTAAGTGAACATTTGTGCTAAATAAGGTGAACATTGGAAGTTAATGTATAACCTTTTCCTTCAAGTCTACCATCATGTCGAGACTTTGGAAGACCGATTGGTTGTACATCCTGCAAATAATCGGTGTAGTACTCAATAACCTCCTCGGCCACATATCCTTCCACTATGCTTCCTTCTGGTTTAGATCGGCTACGAACAAGCCCCTTCAATTGACCCATGGCTCTTTCGAAAGGATACATGTATCGTAGAAATACAGGACCACACATTTTTATCTCTCTAACTAAATGAATGGTCAAATGCACCATGGAGTCAAAAAACGATGGCGGAGAGTACATTTCCAGCTCACATAGGGTTAGTACAACACCTTCTTGTAACTTGTCCAAACTATTCGGATCAATCACTTTAGAGCAAATGGAATTAAAGAAAAAACACAACTTAGCGATGGTTTTCCTCACTTCTTCCTTTAGAATTCCTCGAATTGCGACCGGAAGTAACTGGGTCAGTAGGACGTGATAATCATGTGACTTCATACCAAGTAATTTGTTGTCCTTAATAGAAACCTTTCTTGATATATTCGAGGAATAACCAGTAGGAACCTTAATAGATTTCAGGCATTCTAATAAGCTTTTTTTCTCTTGCTTTGATAAATTAAATTGTGCTGCAGGCAGCCAAGTTCGGCTTTTTCCCTTATCTTGTGCCGCTAGTTCTTGCCGGATCCCCATTTCAACCATGTCCTTCCTCGCATTTACGCCATATTTAGTTTTCCCTTGAATTTCCAACATGCAACCGATCAAAGCTTCACATATGTTCTTTATTATGTGCATCGCATCTAAGCAATGCCTAATCTCCAAACTCTGCCAATATTCAAGATTCCAGAATATAGACTTCTTCTTCCATATCCCCTTGGGTATCTCATTTGCAAATTTCTTACCAAATTTTACATTAATGTCCTTCACCTGTCGATACACCCCTGAACCGGATAACGGTATTGGGGCCTTGTCTTTTTCTACAGTACCGTCAAACCTTTCTTTGTCTCGACGGTAAGGGTGGTTGCGGTTCTTAATAAACCTCCGGTGTCCCAAGTAAACATTTTTTCTGGAGTTTTTCAGGTACACAGAATGGGTGTTTTCCATGCAAATAGGACACGCTTTCGCTCCTTTATTCCTATACCCTGACAGGTTTCCGTATGCAGGAAAATCATTAATTGTGCAAAATATCATGGCACGGAGGTTAAACTCACTTCTAGAGTGTGCATCATATATTTTCACTCCATTCTGCCACAATTCACCAAGGTCATCTATTAATGGAGCCAAGTACACATCTATATCATTACCTGGTTGCTTGGGACCAGAAATCAACAAGGGCATCATCATGTATCTCCTTTTCATGCATAGCCAGGGAGGAAGATTGTAAATACACAACAAGACCGGCCACGTAGTCTGCCGGCTACTCATGTTGCCGTAAGGATTCATCCCGTCTGTACATAAACCCAATCTCAAATTTCTAGGTTCACTGCCGAAATCTTCAAATTCCCTATCTATATTTATCCAATCTGGAGAGTCTGCTGGGTGTCTGAGCATGCCATCGCCTTTTTTCCTGCAGTCTGCGTGCCATCTTAACAATTTGGCATCCTTCGCGTTAGAGAAAAGCCGCTGGAATCTTGGTATTATTGGTAGATAAAACACCATTTTTGCAGCTGGTCCCTTACTACCTTCATCTTCAATTTGATCGTCCCTCGGTTTATACCGTGACGCATTACATTTTGGACATTTATGCAAGTCTCCGTACTCATTCCGGAATAATATGCAGTCATTTGGACATGCATGAATTCTCTCAACTCCAATTTTTAAAGGACATAACATCTTTTTAGCCTTATAAATTGAATCTGGCAACTGGTTATCTTTTGGAAGAAATTCTTTATGTAATAGTTTGAGCAAAGATGTGAAACTTGCATCACTCCATCCATTTTTGGCTTTAAGATTGAACAGTTTGAAAACAGCATTAAGTTTTGACAATTCACAACCAGGATATAAAGCTATTTTATCTTCTTCACGTAACATACCAAAAATTTCAACATTATCAACAAAATTTTCATCCACATTGTTCATAATTTTATCTAAATCGGCATTAAATTCTGAGTTATCTACATTTCTATCATCATCTACATTCTCATCATCAAATACATTGACATCATCAATTTCATCATCCAATGATACATTTTCTTCCTCATACACAGAATCCAATACATTTGTGCTAGTACTATCCCCCCATTCTCTCCATGGAGTGTCCACCGACTATAATCCGGTTGAAATCCATTTATAATCAAATGAGCCTTCACTTCTTCAAAATTAGACCACTTCAACAAATTCTGACAAACACGACAAGGACAATACATTTTATCATCTTCTTTCATTTTCAAATTCTCTTTAGCACAAACCATAAATTCTTCAAGTCCTCTCAAAAATGTAGACGAGCATCGATTACTTGAGTACATCCACGTCCGATTCATCTGAACAATAAAATTTATGCAAATTATTAGGGTTTCGGACCAATTTGTCATATTAGGTTTTCGGACCGGTCACCATCCTAGCCCGCTCTTTGGATACTCTGTCTCATTAGCGAGCGTACGTTAGATGCAATGTGCTATCTGAGAAAAATTCGGCAGCATTTCCCCTTATGTTCCCTGAATACGCCAACACACGATTGCTCGTGCGTACGTATCCGTGGGAACACAAGGGAAATGCCGCCGAATTTTTCTCAGACAACACATTGCATCTAACGTACAACTCGTTGTCCTAAATGAGACAGATCGTATCCAAAGAGCAGTACTCCCGACCGGGAGTACTATCCGAGATTAATCCCTAATGGATTAATCTCGGACGGGCAATGACCTAAATTCAGTTGAGTTCCGGTATTTGGTTCCTATATGACAATACAAAATCCATGCCTATATATGCAAATTATTAACCAAATGCAAATAATTTAAAAAAAGAGAAGTTCATGAAATTATATACTTTCAATCGTGTGACTTCCGATCCGTTGAATCGTGCGACTTATCCGGCCGATGTAAGATCTTCTCATATTCAATGAGATCTTAAAATATATAAAAAAACAAAAATAACCATGAATTAATGAAAAAATCGAAATAAATAAGAAAAAAATGTAAAAATAAAAAATACGGTTCAAAATTAATTTTTTTTACCTTAAATCTGCTCTCCTTCTTATTCTCTTTCTAATTATTATTTTTTCAGAATTTTTAGAAAATTTTTGCTATTTTTTTGGAGTGAAGTAGGACACCACAAATCGCAATAAATGAGAAGATCAGAAAAGAGTTAAGTGCGGCGCTAGCTGTGAGTTTGTTGGGATGGGAAGACCTAATTAAATACAGAACTTTTCTGTAACGGTTATTAAAAATAACCGTTACAGAATCAATAAAAAATAAAAAAAACGTTAACCTACTGTAACGGTTATTTACTAATAACCGTTACAAAAGATGGTTGATATTTATATATTTCTTTTTTCTTTTCTGTAACGGTTGCTGGATAATAACCGTTACAGAATATAAGAAATCTGTAACGGTTATTATCCAACAACCGTTACAGAAGCTTGATGCATTTTTTTTCCTGACCATGACGGAAATGTTATTACGGTTGTTTCATAATAACCGTTACAGATTTGTGGCGCCAATTTTCCCGCCTAATGCCTCACTATTCTGTAACGGTTATTTCAAAAACCGTTACAGAAGTGCCGTTACAGAAGGTCCTTTTTTCCGTAGTGTTTATAACTAAGTTGAATTAAGCAAATTGTACCATTTAATTATTCAACAAGCGTATCTATGGATACTCCTTGCACTGGAATCCCGATGAATCCATAGTATCGGCTGATTTGCAAACAAGATTCAACGCATAGCATAGGACCACAATAAAATGACGCAACTGATGGCATCAGCTTCCCCCTCAATTGAGAAATTTCATACATCCCCCATAAGCTGAAACAACTTTTTCCTTTTTGGTGAACCATAGCTCAAATATTGCAGTATTTATAGGCACTTCCATGAAAAAGGAAATATGATTTATATTTGAACATGCATTGTATCTAAAATTGGGTGAACATCCACTGAACGTTGTCAAGGTTTTCAACACGGGTACTTAATTACATGAATGAATAATCCTATGGTGTGGCATGCTCTCATGGTAGAAAATAAAAATCCAGTTAACCTTCAAATGGAAACATTCAAAAGGCCGTATAATACTAGAGTTCTCTTTCTGGGATGCTGTCTTTATTTTGAAGCTGGGCCCACTTGTCAGCGAGAAATAAAGACAACAAATGGCTTCGAATAATTCTGAGTTTACTATGCAAATATGCAATCGATAAAATAAAATCGTTTTAAGTTTCATATCAACGATCAATTAATTTTCAAATTACACCAAATTTTTATACCCAACTTTTTAAATTATAGATGACACATTCATAATATGGTATTAATTATATTTATATTTACAACTGGTTCTATGTTTATTGCTGTTTTTTTTTTTTTTGAGCATTATAATTGCTTAGCAAAAAACAGGGTTATGTGCCAAAAAACAAAAACAAAAGTTTAGAAAAATACATAGCACATTTACAAATGGACATTATTAGAAACAATATAAGACCATCCTTTGCTTACTATTATTAAAATACTGCAAGAATTAAGAAATCAAGACTTCAAGCAGTCAGCATAAGGGAGAAATACAAATTACGCACACAATGACACAATAATATGTATAAAAAAAATAAAGTTTGACTTTTGACTTTCAACCTTCTTACTTATGGAGGAAAATGATAACTGATAAGAGCGTTCAATTATTTTTTATTGGTTGTCCCGTTGTGTGAAATACACGCTACGCCTGAAAAGAATATATATATATATAGCCATTACATTTGGAGGCAATTTGTTATCCCTTACATTTGAGCAAAAATATTAGATTGATTTGCCACTACGTATTATATTAGCATAATTATTGCTTATTCTTCCTCCTCTTTTTTTCGAAGAAGGCGTATCGTATGTGTTGAAACTAGAACTTCCAAAAAAAAAAAACAGTAATGTCATTGTTTTAGTTTATTTAAAAACAACCTAATGACAATGACACCAAAAAAAGTTCAGACTTTTTTTTTTTGAAGATAAATTGGGGGTCAAGTCTCCCAACTTATATTTTTAAATTAAATATCTATGAAAGACTCCTGAGCCAGATTTCGAACCAGCGATCTTTCACTTAAGATGCATTATTCTAGTCAGTTAGAAGTGATTCTGTTCACTGTATATTTCTTGCGTTACTGCCTTTGCATACATTGTGTTCACTGTATAGTTCTCAATACCAATGAAACTTTTGGGGTTTCGAATCATGTAGTACAGGACTGAGATGAGAACGAACTTCTAGACAATTAATCAATTATTAAGGATTAGGTTCTGTTCGTAAGTTGGGAGATCAGCACAGATTCGGAATGATTAAAAACTACATACAATAAATTATTTCATCATTTACACAGTCCATGGTTTTCTTCAGAATATAAAGAAACTATTTCTCCAATCTAATTAGGTCATCATATAATCTCGAGATCAACTCGATGACAACTTCAATGTGTGGATAACTACTGCTCAGGGCCCATGCATATATATTTAGAAATTTTATAAGCTGTATTTACTGATAATTATGTGACATCCTTGCGTACCTACTATTTGACAAAGAGAAAATAACAATAACAAGAAGAAGACATTGAAGTAATACAGTCAAATACATCCTTAAATATAATAGTTTTGCTACTTATTCTCCAAGCTTACAACTTTATAATCCAACGCCCGGAAAAAGAAATTAAATAGCCACGGTCAATATGAGTAATAATTATCATACTAGTTAACATAATAAACAAAAAAAAAATCGAGGTATTGTACATAAGTATTTTTGTAGGGTGTAGGCCACACTGTTTGGCTAATCTTAATAAATACGTCAACAACAATAATATAAATATATAATGATGATGATGGTAGTGGTAATTAATGTTTGCATTGTGCGCCTTTTTCTTATCTTTCTCTCTAGAGAGTACAGAAGTACTGTATGAAGACGCTCTTACTTTACTGAACTGAAAATTCAAATTTTAAAGAACATAAGGTGAGTCTTGTTTCTAATAATTGTTCATGTTTTCTTAAGAATTTTGAATAGGACCAAATTTTAAATAGTACAAAATGTCACAAGAAAGGAGAAGAAATAAAAATAGCGGGAAAAAAAATTCAGGAAAATTATTCCTTCTTCATCAACTAAATAAGAAGTGTTGAAAAAAAGTTTGTACGTACAGTTAATTAAGGAGAATAATAACAATTATGGACAATAAACATTCAACGATACTCTAGTTATTTCTCCACACAAATTGTATAGTTGTTCTATACCCGAATTGACTGCCTAAAATGTTTCAAAATCCAAATAAAAGAAGGGAAAAATAGATTTGGCAAACAATTGTAAAGTTACAAGTTTATATAATATAATCATAGAATTAGTTTATTTTGATTTCTTTTGTGAAGAGAAGGACTATTGTAATTAAATGTTTGGGTGTCTAGCACCAATTGGCCAGAGAATATTGTGAGAACCACTATTTTCTAGACTCGAAGATTGTTTACCCTGTCAAGGGAAAATTAAATATATATTTTTTTTTCCGGGAGAAACGTGATGCAGAGTCATATTCTGCTCTCTCATGCTTGTCAATGAGGATTACATATCCTATAAAAAAGAAAAATGAGAAAATAATTCAGAAGTTCATCCTAAATTGTGTCGAAATGTCTTCAATCGAAATCCCGTCTGCTCCCAGAATCACCACCAGTGCAAGAATTACAAGGAAGAGAAGAGCAAAATCATGCATTTGTCTTTCTTGTTGTATTTTCTCTGCTAGAGTTGATTCTGATAGATCGGATTTGCTAGGCCAAGGTGAGATCACCAACCAGTCGACTATTTGTTCTTCAAATCCTTCATGTTCAAAGAGGTTATTCGTGTTACTTCGAAAAATAAGGAGGTTCTTCACAAAATTAACACCGGTAAGCTATTCATTTTGAGTAACTATCACAAAATTATGTACTCTGTTATTTTCATTGTAATTAGTTCTAACTTTCAAGAGGATTTGTTTTATTTTGTTGCATCTGGAATTGGTACAGAACAAATGAAATATCAAGCTTTTAATATCAAGCGACAAATATGTTTGCCCCATGAGTTTAAAATTTAACGTTTTAAGTATTCCATATAACCAAACTACCAAGCTTTTACTTGATTAATTAATTCATTCCAACTTGTACCTAGAAAAGGAAATCATTCCAACTCTGTAAAAAGTTACAAGTTTGTGTTTGATTTTCAATATCATCCCCTTAACAATCTTGGTGTGATATGCAGTGTTCAAACAAAAAGTTCCATGAAGATTTCATCGTCATGTCCAGGTGCCAAGCCCAACCACAAGGCCCAATTCAAGTTGAAGTTCCCTCAAGTCAGTTTGTCAGAGCTCGGAGCAGCCGAGGTGGGTCAAGTAGACGGGGTCCTGGAAATGAATCAAACAGATCAGATGGTGTGAGAAAAGAACCGATCAGACCAGGTCCACAAAGGCGTACAAATCATCCTGACCTCAACCGTCTTCAAAGCAGACGAGTTAATCCGGTCCAAGGTCTCTTCATCTTCATCTCATCACTAGTTGTGTTGATGTTTTATGGCCGTAGCAATGCCCTGCAGTATGCTTGCTTGTGTTTATCACTGATCTTCACAAAAAATACTAAGCGAGTCACCGGACCATCAAGATAATTGCATTCATAATGCCACAGTAGTATTATTGCATATTGGTGACTCCAATCCGCTTGTTTAAATAAATAATTATGCTCGTTCTGCTCGAGATATCTTAATCAACTGAAGGAAAGGCAAGGCCAACAGAAAAGAAGTCGGTCTCCTTGGTTATTCTTTTGTATTTTGCAACAGCCCCTGCACCATATGAAGCTGGAGCAAACAGGGGACATCAGAAGAGTTTGTTTATAAACATTTTTATTTATCAACTGTAAATAGTACAGATGCTATACTGAAATTTGAATTTGTTCTTCTTGGCAATAACCAGTGCTCTCCTTCTATCCTATGTGCAAATTAAAAATTTTGACACATGAAAGAAGTTCAGACAAACTTTTGTCTTCATACTGTCTGGTTGTCTTGGTGTAAAATAACATAATTTATTATTTACAATATATTAGGAATTTTAATTCACCAGCATTAATGTGTACCAGTATGTAACACAACATGGGAAACTATATGAATTATTTATATGACCTCAAAATATTGATCTCGAGACGAGGTTTCCTCCAGTCTCATGTATATTGTGGAGTGAAATTATGGTTGTTGCTGACAGATACTATCAATTATCATGGATTGAGTGACTAATTGGTTTGGTTAAAAGCACCATAATATATTTTTTTATTCTGGATAACTTTGTCAAATTAAATTATCAGTTACAGAACATAGCAGATTCTACAGATCCTATTTCAAACACATTGGAAATTTCAAAGATCGGCATTTTCAAATCCAATGAAATGAAGAGGTCCTTTTTTAGCAAGATATGATAAGAAAATGCAAAATTTTCATTTTTCTCGACTCCTTTTTCAAGTACTTTGGTCCTAATTAATTATAGGTCCTTTTGTGATGCTTGTATATTATGTCATAAGTTGATGAATATTCAGCACAGCCCTTTTAAATGTGTTATGTGATTTATTAGCAATATTCTGTTGTTCAGTTTTCGTCCAACAAACTATTAAGAACAAATTAGTTAGATAATCCTGATACTTTCAGAGATCAATCAAGAGGTGTAATCTTAAACTGTACTTTGATATATAAAGTCTAATGTTTTGTAGGAAATAACGGTTGATCATGGGAAAGAGGACAGATAGAGTGATTTAACTTATTATAATTCAATTGTTCTTCAGTTAAGGCAACGATACAACACAAGTTAGTTTTCCAGCAGTCAAAAGATAGAAAAAAGTAAACTGAATAAAAAGCAATTACTAAAATTGGTATTAAACATGAGTAGAATCTGACCTGTAATTAACTAACCTGGCATGGGCTTATAGGAGTTTTTCCGTTTCCTTTTCCATTTTCTTCCCTTTTTCCCCCATTATATAACATATCCCACTCCAGTTGCTCCATAGTTTTCACTTCCATCTTAAAATGCATTATTCTGTTAAGACGCAAGCAACTGGAAATAGGAGAAAAAGAAATGGAAAGAGATTTTGGAATTGTCTTTCTCCCCTTTGTGGGGCTCAACAGGTAGATATCGATAGATCAGATTTATTGGCTCAAAATAGTATTTTCCGGCGATCAAGAAGCGTCCGTTCTCGGTATAAGGGTGAACGCAAAACTGCTTCTTCTCAAGATTCATTTCTTACTATATTGTTCAGAAAGCTAACAGAGGTACATATGATTAAACTTTAGTAGAAAAATACATGTATGAATATCGGAACTATATTTATATGCATCTCAGGAGGTGACATAACTGGTTCACTACTAATATAGAAACTTTATTTGAGACGGCCAACAGGCGTCTGAATTTTCTGTTCTTCTTGTTTCCCAAATTTTCTGTATACTATTTTCTGAAATTTTTAAGTGATGCGTATTTTATTTTTAAGTAACCATGTAATGTACTCCACAAATATTTCTTTTTATGCAGAAATTCAAGAGAAAATCCCAACTTATTCAGAAAAGCAAAAAGGCCCAAGAAATATACAACAAACTATCTGAATGTCAGAAGCAAATCAGAACCCAAACACCTGGCGTAGAACATGGGCCACAGGACGACTCAACCCAAACCAGCCCAACTAGAGCTGCATGGTGCAGGAGAAATACATATACTAGACCCGGTTCACACCGAAGAGCGAACCGATCCGGCTTCAGCGATCTTGTCCAAGGGGTTCAGATCCAGTGGCGGCGTAGTATCTTGATAATTGTATCCATGGTGGTCGTGTTGATGGTCTATGGTGGTGCAAATGCATTGCACTATTCCTTTCTGTGTACTTCTGTGTTGCTCAGACAACCTGGGCTTTACCGTTTTACAGACCGATGAAGATATATGAGCTAATTTAAGAGTACTGTAAATAGGTGCCTTGCCAAAGATTATTTGATTTGATTGTGATGCCTTTACATAAATCTGTTTGCTATTACATTGTCACTTTTTTAAATTTTCATTACACAATTTAATTAATTGAAACAAAGTTAAGTCTTGGTTGATTTTACAACAATGGTTGTCTACTTAGCTGGAGTGCTTGTACACCAAATATGCTTTTGTCCTTGACTCCTTGATATTTTGTTAGCGACAGTTCTACGTTCTTCTTCCAAAGTCTGACTTTTATAGAACACGCTACAGCAACCTCGACCATGTGAAATCGCTACATTGGCTTGGAGTTGTATTCTTTCGACGTATGCGTTTCCTCCCAGCTTTCTCTTTGTGAAGTTTTTGAGTGATGGCTAAGGAACGAAAATGCCCCACGCTAGATCTAAGACCCTTTGGCTTTTTATGCAATTAATTCTCCGAGATTTTTCTTTCTATTCCTTATTTGCATGCTATAGATACATTATTAATTCGTGCACAGATTTCTTTTCCCAATTTTTTTTCAATTTTTTTTGTTTAAAACATAACATTACTCAAAATTAAAACATAATGATAGCGAGAATTGAAGAAGGAAACTTGTAGCTGTTATGCATAGTTCTTTCTTTTGAGGAAATATTGGGGGCGTTTGGATGAGGTTGGAATAGGTGGGAATTGCAAATTCCCGGAATTTCTTATGCCAAATTTATTATAAACAATCCAAACTCTTCACAAAGTTACACACTTCCCAATAAATTTATGCCTAGAATTGGCTATCCCCCCAATTCCCAACCCATCCAATAAAGGGAATATAGGAAGGCTGTGCGTGATATTTCCTGCATATCTAGGATTAGACACTTGCTAAATATGATTCATATCTTACAGGGAGATAAGCGAGAATCTCTCTTTTTCCGTACTTCTTCCAATATCTTCTCTGTTGTTCGTGCATCACATGACATTAGGTTAAATAAGTATTCCAAATTTCCAATGAAAAACAACGGCACGTACATAATTGTTTGGAAAACACAGTATAAGGGTTTGTAATCGCTGGAGAATTCAACTGAAGAAAAATATAAGCCACTGACGGATCGGATCAAAGTATTTTCTGTTAATTTTATCAAATCTTATTCAAAACATAATCGTCAGATTAATCAAAATTCAATTTTATCAAATAAAGTAGACATAGGTTGCCTGTAAAACCATGTTTAATTACCAATCCCTCATTTATCCCAGTACCAGTTGGGAGTCGCTGCACTGGACCATTTCTGCATTGAAAATAGATATCAGAACCTTCAGTTCATTGGAAGAGCATATGCTAACAATATTACAAATGCTGACCTAAATCTTACATCTGAAATAAAGGAATCTGCATACCATAGACTTTATAGTAAAAATATTGTTCGTCGAAGCAAATTGGAGTCATAATGTTCTATCAGACACACCTGGAAAGAAGAAGTAACACGAAGATCAAAACAATACACTGAGTTCTTCAATTATAAAGTACTGAAGAATACAGATAAGCATAGTGACTTTATGTTTACTGACAGAACTGATAAGCATAGTGACTTCAATCAACTAGATTCGTTAAAAACAATTTACCCAGGATTCACATAAAGTACGTCAATATCTAAATTCTCTTTAAACAAGAGGCAACTGAAATCATTGTTATGATCAGTTTCCAGTTTAATCATGCTGCAATACAAACAACATTGAACCCATACAACCCTCTCTCAAAATATCACATAACAAAATAAGATTAAGCATCTATCACCTAATCCTCCCCATCCACCCAAACCCAATATGCAATAATTAAACAGCAACAGCCTCTTCTGCACCCTTGTTGTTGTCACCACCCGGACCGAGAACATCTGTCGGTTTGATAGCATCAGTGATAAGGGAAGATGGACGGTGCTCAATGATCTCGTCTACGAGGCCAAATTCCTTGGCCTCTTCAGGAGACATGAACAAATCTCTCTCCATGCACTGTTCAATTTTATCTAGTGGCTGACCTGTGTGCTTCTGGTAGATCTTGTTAAGCCTATCCCTTACCTGAAACAGTTTAGAAGATACAAGTTATTAGAACTTCAATTGGACTTGAGACTTATGTCCTGAGGGTAAGAGAAAAATTCTGCACCAATACCACAACTCAGAATTATGTATTACTGTTGCCGCGTTGATCCTAACACTGAGGTATTACTGTTCGAAACACAACTCTCTTTATTTAACCTCTTTAAATTTTTTACTATTAATACAACTGACTCACAGTAATTTAATTGTAGTCATTAACGTTACTTTAAAACAATCCTAACAGAGATGCATTTTTTATTTTTGTTTATCAGGTCAGGGGATTAAGTCTAATCTAGTACCATTCCATTTAATCTTTGAAGGTCCAATAAGGACAGAAGAAAAGGAACAATAAGTTCAATCAGGCAACCAATCACTAAATACAGGTAGATTAAACAGCATATATCAAAGAAATGCACAAACCTTCAAGATCTCCTTAGCCTGAATCGCAATGTCTGTGGCCTGTCCTTGGGCTCCACCTGATGGCTGGTGAATCATAACCCTAGCATTAGGCAAACACCGTCTCTCACCCGGCGCACCAGCCGCAAGCAACAGAGACCCCATCGAAGCAGCCTGACCGAGACAGAGAGTAGTGACCGGAGATCTAACAAGCTGCATAGCGTCGTAGATTGCCAACCCAGCTGTCACCACACCACCCGGCGAGTTAATATACATATAGATCGGCTTCGCGGGGTTCTCCGACTCAAGAAACAGAAGCTGCGCCACTACAACTGAGGAAGTGTTGTCGTCGATTGGGCCGTTGATGCACACGATGCGCTCTTTCAAGAGGCGCGAGAAGATGTCGTAGGATCTTTCACCTCTGTTGGTTTGCTCTACGACCATAGGTATCAGCATAGAGGTGATGTCGCGTCGGACAGCCATGGCTGACTTCCTGCCGCTGACGCTCGATTTGGGGAAAGTGAGAGAAGGTCGGGTGGAGAAGAGGAGAGGCGACTTGCGAGAGGAGGAAGCGGCGATAGGAGAGGCGGAGGGAGCAAGGTTGGTGGTGAAGGAGGTCGCCATGGATACTGAGCGAGCTCTGAGCTTGGCTTGGAGAAAAAGATTGGGTCGTTTGATTGGAAAAGGAGAAAGAAAGAAAGAGTCCTATAAAAGAGAAGAGAGAGAGAGAGGAGGAGATAAGGCCGTCTCGTGTTTATTCAATTTACCAGTCGGGGAAACTGGATATTTTAATTTCGTTTCAGGACGGGAGAATTTACGTGTTAGACCTTCCTTTTTAGCTTAATTCCGTATAACATGTGCTTTTCTCTGTGGATATTTTAGGAAGGATTTTTTTCCCGACCTGGTTGGTTCACCATTTAATGCGTGGACATACACCATTCCGAGAGTTTGCTAAAGCGGTTCACGTATCCTGGACCCACATGTCAGTACTCTCTTCGAATAATTTGGCCTTTCCTTTTCCCCAACCCCAAGCGAACTCAAGTCAGTGAAAGAGACGCACAGAAACCATGGCGACGACCTTTTCTAAACTCGATCGATTCTTCTCTCTTTCCCTTCCGAAAACCTCCGTTGCGACCCCTTCACCACACAACGCTTCACCTAGGAATAGGATACAACACCCGCTGCTCCGACCAGCCGCCGCCGCTGCTGCCATCTCCACCACCTCCAACCTAGTCCCAATGGTGGTCGAGCAAACCAATCGGGGCGAGAGGTCGTACGATATCTTCTCGCGTCTTCTCAAGGAGCGGATCATCTGCATCAATGGCCCGATCGACGATGCCACGGCAGCTGTCGTGGTAGCGTCGCTCCTATTTCTCGAATCGGAGAATCCTAACAAGTTAATAAGTATGTACATAAACTCTCCAGGTGGCATTGTGACCTCTGGTATGGCAATTTATGATACAATGCAATACATCAGGTCGCCCGTCAGTACTCTTTGTCTGGGGCAAGCAGCTTCTATGGGGTCGCTTTTGCTTGCCGGTGGTGCGCCGGGTGAGAGGCGGTGTTTGCCCAATGCCAGGATCATGGTTCACCAGCCGTCAGGTGGGGCCCAGGGACAGGCTACTGACATTGCAATTCAAGCAAAGGAAATCATTAAGGTTGGTTTCTTTGGTCAAAATTATAAATGCTGCTTAGTACAATTACTCTCTGTATGGGTTAGTACTCCTTAGAAATTTGGCAGTTTGTGTTAATACTGTTTCTAAAGGTAGTATTTCTTAGATTTTCTCTTAATTGGACATAGATCAAGCAAGGATCTAGCCCCTCAGAAAAAAAAATAATAATAATATCTGATACAAGCACAATTAGCAAAATCTCTTTTCTTTCTCGTAATGGACCGTTAGATTGTTGCTAATTTGGCTGAAATGTAACTGTTGGATCCTTTCACAAGCTATCCATCTAATAAAGCTCAATTGAACAGCAAATATAAACTAAAATAAATTATAACCTGAATACTATCAAACTGGTACAGGTTCGGCCACCTGCTATCAACTTTGTATGTTTTTGCTCTAACAGTAGAGAATCACATCCTGTTATAAGACCATAGCAAATTATCAAGTCCTGACAATTTAGCCCCATTTTTTTTCTGAAACATGACAGTTGAGGGACAGATTAAATAAGATATATGTGAAGCACACAAAACAACCACTTGAGAGAATTGAGCAATGCATGGAGAGAGATTTATTCATGTCTCCTGAAGAGGCAAAAGAATTTGGTATCATTGATGAAGTAATCGAGACACGTCCAACTTCACTAGTGACTGATGCAGTTTCGAGTACTAAAAACCAAGGTCATGGTGGAACTAAGGGAGGTAAGCAATCGCCGGCCACCTAATTGAAGGAGCTGATATGGTGCATTTTGTTTGTGTTCTCTTTTGGGAAATGATAAGGCGGAACAGGTTGTAAGAAAGAAAATTAGTTGCTATTTGTGTTTGTATCATGCATAATTAAACTCAAATTTAGTAAAACTAGTGGGTCTGTCGCGCGTTGCGCGACCTATTTTTTTCTCTCATCTATTTTTTTTTGTTAAATTTTACTATTATAATAGTTTTATTTTGTAGTTTGGTTTATTACATCTACAAAACCATAGTTAACAATAGTGCATATTGATAAATTATGAAAAAAAAAGAATAAAAATAAGATGAAAATATTGAAACATTATAAATATCAAAGTTTTTTCATGTCGGCTCTGCTCATGAGCAACTTCTACTCATGGTTGTTGCTATTTGGAAGACTTTCACGTTCATGAATTGTAAGTGTGTGAGGCCAATGAAACACATGGTATTATTAATAAGAAAAGTAAATGCAATCATAATAAAAATCGAAATTATTACAATAGGATGTCATTGTTGAATTAAAATCTCCAACTGTACCATCTCAATTAAACTAACCGGTTAGGTCAGCTGTGCTCCTGAGCAACTTCAGAAATATCACTTCAAAATAAAAAAATGCTCAAGTGAATAACATGGGAAAATCCATCCTAACTTGATATTTTCAAACTTTTGGATGTCATCAATCAGCAATAAAGTGGAAGGTAAAAATGTAACTTTGGATTATACTGATCTTACTTCTAAGACATTGGTAGAACTAAATTGCGATATACCAGGACAAAGGAATTACAATGAGCTTAATTTTATTATGAATGTCCAATTTGCTATACCAGCGATGTTAAGTTCTAAATCATATGGCAGTACTTGAATTCAAGATATGTACAGAGTTCAAAGATATTCTCTAGACCTGTTAATAGCGTTTGTTTGAATTCCATTCTCAGCATGGTTGTGAAAGGAAGAGGTCCTGACATTTTACAAAGGCATTTTGAAGACAAAACAAAGTAAGAAAACTGATATTGAGGATTTAGAAAAGCAGAAAAATAATAACAATAATTGGGTAGAAATACCAATCTGCATATCCATGACAACAATATTGGAAAGTGATGTTGTAGAAAATGAGAAATGAAAATTTAGAATTATAGATAGCATTCTTTGATAAAAAAAAATAGCAATACCAGTAAAAGAGAGATGATAATTCTAATATTCTTTAAACGATTATAACTACAGTTTTCTTTTTTTTTTTTGCTAACCATGTTAATATTGGACACCCAATGCTAAACTTATACACACAAAGGATAATAGTACTATATAATAAGTTACAATTAAAGTGGTGTATTCCGGAAAAAAAAATGATCTATTTTCTGGCTTCATTGTGTACCTATATGAGCAACTCAGTACATGCTTGAAAGATCATCAATCTATTCTCTTGAGGCGCATGTGTTTGTATATTCTGTGAGGGTAGAAATAATTTTAGAACTCTGCAATGTTAAGCATGGAATTGGCTCACAGGCATTATTGTAAATTTCCTGAATCAAGACATTCATCGATAGTATGGAATTGGAGACTGTACTTTCGGATTATCTCTATTGAGACTTTTTCATACACCAAACTAACATATTCTCTTTGCTAAGCACATTATCATCCTCTGCAAATAGCGGTAAGACTAACAAATAAGAAAGAACATTGATAGCTTAAAAAAGAATAAATAAGAAAGTAAAACAGCCCAAAATCGTTAGCAGTTGTTCACCTCTCAATGCAACCATAGAACTGAACCATTACTTGCTCTACTTGCCATCTGCACACAATTATAGAGAATTACAGGGAAATTGTGCAGTATTTACTCCCTTTATTTTGAGGCACAAAAATTGAAAATAACGCTTTAAGTATTTTCTCAGAAACGAACACAAATTACACATAACTATGAATCAAACATTGTCACAATAATTCAAGAACCCAAACAATACTAGATTGAAATCGAAGCCAAAAGGAAAAGTATTGAAATTGGAGGAGCAGTGACAATCTCTGAGTCTAAAAACTAAAATAATTACTAATGTGAAGCAATCATTTACTAAAGCCTTCAGAATGGAGTAAAAGAGAAAATAATAACTAAAGCCTTCAGAAAATAATTACCGAGGAGAAGCACTCATTTACCAAAGAGAAAATAATTACCTGATTCAGTCTAAAGCCTTCATTCCTCAAGTTTCCGATTCAAACCGGAGGAGCAGCGACGATCTTCGACCCTGCGACTGCATGAAGACATGAGCTTAATTTGAAGAAATGGCCTTTAGGAGTTGAAGCAAAGTACAGATAAATAAAAAGCATTTATTGTTCAATTTTTTTTTAAAAAGGCCAAATTAATAAAATAAAAGAAATCTTATTTTGTTAATTACAGCTAGCTTTTGTATACATTGATTTGTTACAGAGCAGCTAAGGCCATGAACTAACATGCACGACTAAAAGTTGTCAATTCCTTTAGGGCTGAAGATCAAAAGCGACTAACAGTGATTAGCATCTGCATTAAGGCAATCAAACCATACAATTTGGAATTTTTTTAATGAGGCATGTATCTGAACACAATGTTTATACCAAATATTTCCTTGCAGGCATCTCCCTGCTACTACCTAAGCTGAAATTCATATGTAACATCAGCAAATCTCAATTTCTTTAGTGCATGTTGTTGACACAGCAAGGGAATAGCAGGGTACACCATCAATCATTGTATGGAAATATGAAATCTTTACCTAAAAGGACAAATGAAAAGATAGCCAAAGATATGAAAACCCACCACAACACAGAAGCTCTCGTATATAGCAGCAAACTGGTAGCAATAGCTTAACCTCCAACCAGGAAGTCTGCAGTTGAGAGGGAAAAAAAAGGCTATCAGTGTAAGAGGACAGTACAGAAGAGGGTAATAATAGATCGAATGCCAGAAAAAAGGGGAGGATACACAAAGCAAGAGGAGAAGAGAACTCAAACGGACCGTAGTCAATAGCCAGAGCCATAGGAGATCGTGGTCAGTACACTGCGCAACCCTCATCGAACAGCTGCGCACATAAGATTTGTAGGCCACTGTTGTATCTTATTCACTTTCTCCTTGTCAGTAGGTATTGCTTTCAGTGCAGCTGCATAATAATTAGGATATTCAATTTAGCAGGAAAAAAAGTACAATGAATTTGAGTACCTGTCAAGATGTATTTGTTGAACTAAAAAATTTCAGTTGCTTTTAATAACTCGGCATTGTAAAGAAAACTATTGGTGTATATAATTTAGTTCTTATCAGTTCTAATGAGAATTCAATATAAAATAAAAGATTATATAGGAGCACTGCTCTACAATTCTATATCACTAAAAGAAAATGGATATGGAACCAATGCATTTGAGGTTGATAAAAATATTTACCAATTCGAGGTGATTCGGTTCATGCATAACCTTCCAAAAAATATGCTTGATCTTTCTCTGATCTGATCTTATATGAAACAAAAAAAAACAATATATTTAAATATTGTAAAATTTAATGATTAAATTAATGAGAGATTATGTATTCAATAACCTCAAGGAGATCAGGCTTCTTCAGACAACACGCTTTCTTCTCTTGATGTAAAGAAATGCCTTCATTAAGATAAATGTTATGACAGGTAAGACAATGGGAATATTAAATTGCTAAAATTAAGATTAAAGAAGGGTATTTTATAAAATAATAAGAAGTTTTCATTTTTATCGAATTATAGTTTTGTTTATAAAATAACCAAGTAGGCTTCTAGTCAATTCACAGTGAATTACAAAAATAATAACACTATAACATAGAGAGAATGGCTTGTTGCCATTAAATGACAGCGAAATCTTCTGACAGCTTTACCATCAAATTGAACGTTGCTTTCTGTAGATCTAATTTTTCATTTCTAGAAAAATTAAAAGCTACACAGGAACTCAAACCTAAAATTATTTGAGAGTCGTTACTTTATAATGTATTTGAAACAGTCAAATTTGGACAAAATATGAAACAATGAGACTGAATAAGTGCACACAGAAAAGATGAGAGAACGCATGATGAACACAAACCTGAAATAGCTGCAAGGCAAAACAGAAAGAACTGTAGCAGGAAGAATCAACAAAAATGACAGAATGTTGCAAGAAATAGACAAACACGCTGCAATCAGACAAAAGTAACAGTTATCGAGGGCCTCAACAGCAAAACAACAGCACAGTGCTGAAAAAAAAATTGAAGAACACTGATGTGCAGTAAGAAGAGAGAACGACAAGTTTTGATCGGCAAAGAAAGCACAGAGATCGTAGCTGTAATCACCTGAGATCGGAAACGGCATTGCTGTTAGAGAAAAAGAGATAAACGCTAGCTCAAATGAAAGAGAGAAAAGTTACCAAATCAGATTTCTCAACGGAGAGCAAAAGCTCGCTAATCTGTCTGTACAACTCTTTATTTTTTCTCCATTTCCTGCCAATAATATTTAGAGATATAGTTAAAAAAAATTATAAAACATAGGCTAATGAGAGAAACAAATGGTAAAATTATACAGCTTCTTTTAGTTCATTATCTCCTCCCTTCTAGACTGACACCATTTCCGATCCCAAATCCCGACTCAATTCGAACAAATCGTTCCATATCTATTGCTGCAGAAAGGTGTGGTGAAAGCTAAAATCAGTACAGTAGACAACGAACATAAGGAAAAAAGCAACATGGAGGAGCAAAACTCAACGGAGAGAGAGAAAGCACCGACATGAGAAAACAAAGAAAGAAGACGTGGCGAGAGAGTCCTCGAACCTGATTCTTGGCGAAAATGGAGCACGTCCAACAGAAGAAGAGATGATCTAGTTATTCCCTCAATCGAAGCTTTGAGGAGAGATCGGAGGCTGCTGCGATTTAACAACGAAAAGCGGCAGCGGCAGGCTGTCTTGCCTAGGGAAGCGCGTAGAGAGAGTAAAAGAGAGGGACGATGAGAGACAGAGAGATGTGAAGACCATACCTCAGTCTGTAAAGGAGAGAGTAGAAGTATCCAGAAGAGAGATCTGTACGCACGGGATTAATTTAATCAGACGGATGCGATTGAATGAAGCAAAACGAATGGCCAGGATTGAAATACTGTCTGAACAACTGTTTACCCACAGTAGTTTCGGATCCGGGTTGAATTGCAAGGATTAATATATTAAACTAATGGTTGCGTCGCGCGTCGCACGACCTATTTTTTTGTCTTCTGTTTTTTGACAGTCTTACCAATGGTAAAAAAAATTAGTCTTATTAATAGTAAAAATACAATGGGAAAAGAGTGATAAAGAAAAGAAAGTAAAATATGATTAATTAATAATAAATGATCATTATGAGCTTGGCTCTTCCAGTATGTTTCTTTCATACCAAAAAAAAATTTATTGGATCCACACGATCTAGAGAAACGCAACAAAAAAATTTACAGAGAACAATTAATTTGATTCATCAGAATGGAATTGAAACTAAATTCAACCAAGCTCAAAATAAGGACTCAATACATATTCTAATAAAACGGATGATGAATTATATAACACAAAGCCTGAACACAGCTCCAAAACTACTAATTCATAGAAACAACTTCGATATATGCACCTGTCAGTAAACCTCACCGGACATCTCCATCTTTCCATCCTCCTTAAGTCCTTACATAGGTACACATTTCACTTGTGCAGGTCTTAATTTTCGCATGATCTTGAACATTTTAAAATATACAAAAAACGAAAATGGCATATTTGACTTACACAACTTCAATATATACTAATGCCACAAATTAATGTTTAGAAAACCATACCAGTAGATTAGACGAAGAGAGGTAGGGTGAGGTCCATGACACCACTGTAGGATGTAGCGCGCTTGGGTGTTGGTGTATGAAATCTCCATGAATTTGGCACATATGGCATTGTCTGGAGAAGTTTTCGCAGTCATTGATCATGGTGGGCCAGTAGTAGCCCATTAGTTTGATTTGCACTCGCATCCGAGAGCCCGATTGGTGGGCCCCACATACTCCCGAGTGAATTTCTTGCATAACTTAGTTGGCTTCGGTTTTCGATATGCATCTAAGCCATGATCCTTCGTAGGATCTCCAATAAAGTGTGTTGTTCACATACACGAACCTTAGGGCTCTTCTTCTGATTTGTTCCTTAATGGCCTTGTTCAGAGGTAATTTTCCTTGCTGGAAGTAGTCGAGAAAAGGTTGTCTCCAGTCCTCTTGGTTCGAACCCTCGGCTATCATGACTTGCGTGATTTCCCTCCATTCTTTTTCATGTTCTCTTTCGAGTATTTGGATGTCAGTGTACAGTGCTTCTTCTTCCTCGTTTCTTTCCTGTGGGAAACAAGGGGACAAGGATCTCCTGCGGTGAACCAAGACTTGGATTTCTTCCTGATTCGGGTCACTGAGTTCATTAGCCAATCTAGCCAACGCATCCGCTTTGCCATTCAGAGACCTTGGAACTTTCTGGAAGGTAATATATGTAAATTTGGCCATCAACTCAAGGGCCTTTTCATGGTATTTGACCAATTCTGGTTTTCTTATTTTGAAGAGGCCTTTGATCTGACTCAGGATGAGCTGAGAATCTCCATAGACTTCTAACTGCTCAATACCCATTTGAAGGGCAATTTCAAGCCCAGCTATTAGGGCCTCATATTCAGCTTCATTGTTTGTGCATGGCTCGGTCAGGCTCAGAGCATGTCGGAGAATGCCTTTCTCTGGGGTGACAAACACCAGCCCTACACCGGCTTGTCGTTTTGGTAAGTTTGGTTTGACTGCTGGCTGAATGGAAGATGATCCATCGAAGTATAGCTTCCAGCAAGTTTCATTTTCCTCTACCTGCATAGCCTCCTCATCAGGGAAATCGCACGCTAGCGGGGAATCATCAGATATAGGATGAGCAGCTAAGAAATCAGCTAGTGCTTGTCCTTTGATAGCCTTTTGGGGCGCATATGTTATATCAAATTCCATTAGAGCCACCGCCCACCTTGCCAGCCTTCCGGTAAGCATGGGTCGGGTCATGAGGTACTTCAATGGGTCGGTTTTGGAGATTAGCGTGACTTTGTGGGCCAACATGTAATGCCTAAGCTTTTTTACCGCGAAGATCAAGGCTAGGCAATGCTTTTCGATTGGCGTGTATGCATGTTCTGCCCCCACGAGCATTCTGCTGAGGTAATACAGGGCATTTTCCTTTCCTTCTTCATTTTCCTGGGCGAGCAATGCCCCCAGAGATCCGTCCAAGGCGGTGGTATAGAGAATGAGAGGTTTTCCCTGGATGGGTGCCGCCAATACAGGAGGTTTTTGCAGGTATTGTTTAATGTCATCGAAAGATTTCTGGCATTCTTCGTCCCATTTAAAGGGGACATCCTTTTTGGTGAGCCTGGTAAAAGGCTTGATTTTACCTGACAGGTTGGCTATGAATCTCCTAATATACGCCAGGCGCCCCTGGAGAGACCGGAGTTGTTTGAGTGTCCGTGGAGGGGACAGTTCTTGGATGGCTTTGATTTTATGAGGATCAATTTCAATGCCTCGGTGCCGCACCACGAAGCCTAGAAATTTTCCTGATGACACCATAAAGGCGCATTTTAGGGGGTTGAGTTTCAGAGTGTGTTGTCTCAACCGCTCAAACATCAGCCTCAGGTTCTCTAAGTGTTGTTCATGGGTATGGGACTTCACAACGAGGTCGTCTACATAACATTCTACCACCTTGTGTATGAGGTCGTCAAAGATTTTGGTCATGGCTCTTTGGTATGTGGCTCCTGCATTTTTGAGGCCGAAAGGCATGACTTTATAGCAGTAGATACCAATTGGGGTACGGAAGGCAGTGTGCTTTTGGTCACTCTCATCCATTTTGATTTGGTTATATCCTGAGTATCCGTCTACAAAGGAATATACCCCGTGGGACGAGGTGTGGTCTATTATGATTTCCGTCACTGGTAGTGGGAAATCATCCTTGGGGCAAGCCTTGTTTAAATCCCTGAAATCAACACAGGCTCTGATTTGTCCGTTCTTTTTCTTCACTGGGACAATGTTGGCCACCCAGTCGGGCGTTTCTTCTTCCCTTATGAATCCAGCACTGATGAGCTTTTTGACTTCGGCTGTCACCTTTTCTTCTAACTCAACCCTCATTCTCCGGGGTCCTTGTTTGACTGGCTTGAGCTCTTTGTCAATTTTGAGTTTGTGGACTGCTACTGCTGGATCTAGCCCGGGCATTTCACTGTAGCTCCATGCGAAGCAATCCTGGTATTCCCTTAGCAGCTTGGTCAGTTTATCTTGCATCTCCTGAGGGAGGGAGGTGCTAATGAATGTAGGCTTTTGGTTTTTCTTTGTTCCTAGGTTGATTTCTTTCAATTTATCGATGGTATTTTGACCACCTTCTTCTAACTCTTTTGGTGCATTTTTGGCTGCCAAAATGAATTGTTCTGTTTCTGGAGGTTCCCTTTTGTCTGCAGTTGTTTCGCCCTCCTTGATTTCAGTGATTGTTATGCGGTGGCAAGAGTGCTGTCGTGGTCTTTGAGGAGTATTTGACCCTGAGCCCTTGGTTTGAGTTTTGAATCCTAGGCCCCTTGTGTTAGCAACCTTCCCATTAAGTTTTATGACTTCATTAGAGTAGCCATTCCACATGTCTCGGAACATTCTTGCTCGCTTTTCGGGAATGGGCTCTAGGCATTGTGCTTTACGGAACAGTTCAATCAACCGTGTGTGGGTGGTGTCTTGAAGCTGAGGAGGAATCCCCGTCTTCCTGGTTTCCTCTACAAGCCATTGTTCCCAGTTTTCGGAGTTTGACTCTTCATTTTGATGTTCAATTTCTCCCATTTTGACAAATTGTATACTGGGGTGGACAACATGTCCTGTTTCAAGCTCCTCTATTTTGGGTGGGACAGTGAAGGTTTTGAAAGGGATGACTTCTTCACTCTCCCGAGGTGTTAGGTCTTTACAGTGTTCTAGGGGTAGGATTTCTATGGACAGAGTATTTTGCTCCTCGCCCTCACTGGAATAATTTGGCTGCATTCGAGTGGGTAAGTTGATGTCCTCGGCCGTGCCTTCCGACGATCCCGTCTCACTATCACTACCCAAGAGCATTTGTGATTTTATGGCCGCTTTGAGCACAGCATTTTTGACTGCTTCCTTCACAGTTTCAGGAGAGGGCTTTCTTTGTTCGATGGCTGCCCCCTTTCCAGACTTGGGTCTGTAATATTTAGCATCATCTAATTCGGCTTCGTGTGCCTCAAATGGTTGATCATCTCCTTTAATCACATATCGTTTTCCGTCTTTGACATATTTAATGCACTGGTGCAGGGTAGAGGGAACCAATCCGTTGGCGTGGAGCCATGGTCTCCCCAACAGCGCCTTGTATGTGGTATCAGCCTCGATGATGAAAAATTTTGACTGGAGTGACCAGGTTCCCAAAGGTAATATCGATCACTGTGGAACCCAGAGCCTTTTGGTATTGGTGGTTGAACCCGTGGATCCAGATTTTATCTTTCTTTGTTTCTTTAATGCTGAGCGACAGTTGCACCAGCGTTTTTAGTGGCATGATGCTGATCGAGGATCCGGGATCAATGAGTACTTTGTTGATTTTCCTGCCATAGATGGTGCCTGTGGTGTACAGGGGTCGATTGTGATCGGCTGTGCCCGCCATCAGGTCCTCATCTGTGAAGGTAATGTATGGCTCTTGATCAATCTGCGCCACCTCCTCATGGGTTTCTTAGGCAAAATAGGCCTGGAAGCTGGCAGGGTTCTGCAGTGCATAGATCAGCTCCTGAGATACCATTAAGGCATTGAAGATGCTGAGCAGTGAAGGAATTTTTCGCAAGTGAGCGACCACATTGTAATATCCCACGGACATTTTAGGCCTGCTATCGGACCTTGTCTCACTTTCTATTGTGGTTTCACTTCTGTTCCTTGTTCCACTGTTGGTTATCTCCCTGGGAGGTTGTCTTTCAGGTATCCTAGTGCCCGATCTCAGACTGACATTGCAGTGGTTTTTCATGTTTGGTCGGATTCTAGTAGAGACCTGTCGAATCAGGTCAGACACCTTGTTTGGCTTTGTTGGTGATTTGATTTCTCTTTCCTCCGTTTCGCTTTGGTCAGTATCACTCCCCAGTGGTCTGACTGCAGCGGAATTAATTGCCAGCACAACAGGCTTTTCTTCTGAGCTACTGTACTGTAGTTCCCCTTCAGTATCATGTTCATATTCAGAGGCGGTTTCCTCGTCAGAGGTTTGAGAATTTGTCCCCCGGATTATGGCACGGCACACTTCGTCTCCTGTTTCTTCATCTGACGAGTCATTGTCATTCCAAGACCATGTCAGGCATTCCTCCCTGGAGTGCCCCCAGACTTGGTGGTATCGGCAGTACGCCTTTCTTTCGGCATCATTTTCTTTCTTTGCTTTATGTGGTTTTCGATGTCTATTTGTGGTTTGTGCCCGAAGTGCCTCATTTTCAGCTTCTGGCCTTTCCCACGGGTTTATACGGTTCCTGTGTCGGAAGTGCCCATCGGAACCTCCATGTTTTGGTTTCAGTTTCCCTGTTATCTTGATTTTATGTGGCAATTTGTTGCAAGGGGAAGCGTTGTCGAGCTTAACCAATTTCATTTTCATATGGTATTGCCCTGCATGGCTTTGTCTATTTCTCACTTGTTGGGTTGAGTTGGTTTCAGCATTTCTGCGTCTCAAATGGCCAGACTCATACCTTATGGGAGGGCATACTCGCGTGCGCGAGCTCTCACCTCTTTCTTGCCGGCATGTTTCAGGCCCCCCGAACGAGTTATCACGGGTCCAGAGGTGTTTTGGTTCATGGCGGTGGTTTTCCGCATTGGCTTTCCCTTTCCCTTTTCCTGGGGGATGGTTAGTTTTGGGTTTTGGTCTTTGTCCCTCTTGGATGACAATGCCGGCCTCTCTCCTTCTTTGTGGGAGGCTTCCTGAGTTGCCTGAGGTAGCATGGCCAGACTTCATGGCCTTTTTCTGACCTGCCCCCTGTTTCTGGGCGCGGTCCTTCAATGCTTTGAGTTCCGCCTCTATCGAGATTCTTTCCTTTCGCTCGGTCTTTAGCCTGGCTATCAGGGTTTCGACTAAGGTTTGTATCTCAATGTTTTGCCTGGTCATTCTTCTCAGAGCATTTGTGCAGAAATCCAGATCTATTAGGAGTTGACGCTTTTCCCTCAAAGTGAAGGCAGCGCTATCTTCTTTTGACGGTTGTTGGGCTTGCCCCCTGTCTAAAGCAGTGCTTGGCTGTGCTTGCTTTGACCTTGTGCGGTGGGCGGGGCCATCCGTTGTGACTTCTTGAGCCGCTTCCCTTGAGCTGTCCGCCGCGCGTGATTTAAGCGGGCTTTCTTTTGGCTTGGCTATTTTCTTTTGAGTGAGTTTTGGTTCACTTTGTGAGCTGTCACCTTGTGTTGTTGGGGAT
Source organism: Rhynchospora pubera (assembly GCA_028095005.1). Lineage (NCBI taxonomy): Eukaryota > Viridiplantae > Streptophyta > Magnoliopsida > Poales > Cyperaceae > Rhynchospora > Rhynchospora pubera. The sequence goes on from CM051462.1 coordinate 56,256,992, forward strand.
TCTTCCTCTTCGTCATCTGTGTCAGACTCGCTTATAGTGATCGCCCGACAGCTTTCAGAAGCACCTTGCCCCTTAGCGGCATTTTTTAATTTTCGCGCATCGGCGATGGTTTCCTTTTGGATGTTGATGAACACTTCGGGATCATAATACCCTTTTATTGTGTCATCTGCATAATGTCTGGGCCATGTATTGGGGATGGGATAGTGAGGAGATGGCTCATAACCTTCTATACCCTCCACGATTGACGCTTGCCTGAACTGTTGGGTGATTTCTACTTCTGTTTCCAGATGTTGATCGGCGAGAGGGGACACCAGGTTTCTGACTCGGCCATATTCTAGCGAGCACACCTCCCTTCGTGACCTGTTATGCCTTATCTTTTCTACCCATGGTAAGGGAGAGGCTTGTATTTCGCTAGTTTGCTTAAAGCTTGTTGGCAGCCGCCTTTTGGGCCAAGGATCTAGGACAAAGGGTTGCACGTCGACCAGGTAAGGGTGTTCTGGTTCCAGCTCGTCATCACTCCCTTGCCATCCGGCTCTTTTGCTGGGTTCTTCCACTCGGTTGACCAGGTGATTCATCCACCCAACAGGGTCAGCGAGGGATTGGTATTCTTCTTCGGAAAATTCTTCTTGCTCAGGCTCTTCCGAGCCCGAGTCATCACCAATGGTTATCACTTGGCATGATTCAGAGCTTTGGTTTTGGCTTTCTTCTTGGTTTTGATTTGAAGGGGCGGTGTTTTCAGCTTGGTCTTGAGTAGAGGTAGCGGCTGCCCCCTGTTCAGTGCTGGCATTCTCCTCTGTTTCTGGTTCAGTGGGTTCATTTTCTTCACATCCCTCCTCAGTGGACGTGGCTTCCCAGATCTGGTTGACCATTTGCCGCACTATTTCTCCCAACTCCTCGAGAGTAAGGTCAGGCTGGCCCGGGATGTTAGGGATGTGGATATCCAGATTTACCATTCTTGGTTGCCGTCCTTCCAGGTCGGCAGGGTCCATTTGTTCAGCAGGGTCTAGTACGATCTCATAGTCATATGCCATCTCCTCTGGGTCAGTTTGATTTTCTTCTGTGGTTTCGGCCTGCGGCCGTGGCACCTCAGAGGACTCGCCTTTGTTAGAGTCGTGATGGCCAACTCGGTGACAGGTGGCGTCATCACGAGAGGATTCGCCTTTGAGCAACTTGTTCTTTCCTTTCTTGGTTCCTTTATTTCTCCTTCGATAGGTTATTATTTCCTTCTCATTTGCTAGCTTCTTTCTTCTTTGGTATACTCTAAGGGCTTTAGGGCTCTTGACCTCTTCTTCATCATCCTCGGTGGGACAACAAGTATCATCATCGCTATTTACCCTTAGGTTTCTCATGAATTCGCTGGTCGTCATGGCCTCAGTTTCAGCGATGGCTTGCTCCAGCTCATGCCGCGCATTTTCATCCCATTCGGGTTGGGGCCGGACAGTCATGCGAGCATTTCTTCCTTGTTGTCTTCTTTTATTACATGGTTTTAAGGAAGGCTCATCATCATCCGTCCAAGCTGCAATTCGGGCGGAACGGTGATCATAATCTTCGGACTCAGAATCATCAGATCCCGAACCGCTGATGTAACGACAATTTCCGGCCTCGGAACCGTCATCATCGCTGCTATCGTTATCAATGTCGTTTGAGATCTTATACAACCTTTCTATTTGTGCCCGGAAACGGACAGTTTCCCGTGGATGGGTTCTCCTGAGCCTTTCATAACTGGCTCCTGGTTGTTGTAATATCTCAGCGTGCTGAGTTATAAAGTTTAGGAATGCAGGGTCTTCTCGTCTCAGATGTTCCATGTATGAGAGGATCCTGGTTGCTTGTGAGATATTCAACCCTTCAAAAGCTGAGGTTATATCGGCTGGCGGACCAGACCCAGATGCCATCAGGATTGAACTTCCTTGGAGGGTGCTCGGTTGAGGTTCTTCATGATCAGATTCCACCTCAGGGATCCCTTTCTGCCTCTTCTTCATCGCTATCGGATTCGCTATTTTGGGCGTTTCCATCAGATGTTTTTCCGCAGAAGAAGAATCGCGGAGAACCTCCGCTATCTTCAGAGTCAGAGCACTGGGGAGTTTTGCCTTTGTTAACCTCTTTTAGGACGGTTGCTATGGCTTCTCTTTCAAATTCCTCCGTAAAGTCTGGATCTTTGGGGTGGGTAGCTCGGCGGAAGGCTCTTGGATCTGTGACTCTCAACTCCCTGAGTTCAGACACATACCACTCTACCAGGCTGTCATGTTCATTGTATTCTTCTTCTTCGGGGGCTTGCTGGGATGACTCACCCTGGGCAATATCGACTTGGTTGGAAGTCTCAATTGCTTGGGTGGGGAATGTCACCTCGGCCCTGGGACCTGATGTATGCCTGGGGCGCCGAATCCTCCTGGATCTACGGCGTCGAGTGGTCCTTGGTGGGGTCGCTTATGGACTTATTTCTCCTTCCTCGCGTCCCGTCTCATCAGCTACTTTTCTTACAGTCCTGGTTATGGCTTGCCTTTCATATCCATGGTATTGTTGGGGGTTTTCAGGGTCCAACACACCATGATAGCCAACTGGGTCTGAGACTCTCAGGTTTCTTAAGTATTGGGAGAATTCATCAACCTGGCCCTCCTCAGCCAGGAAAGTTTGGTTGTTTTGGTTGAGGTGGGCCTGGTTACCCATGCTGCTTTCATATTCCGCGAGGTCAGTTTCAGTAACCTCGATATTCTCCCAGAGGTGTGAGTCCCTCGTACTTTCCAACTGCGTACGCATGATTTCGAAATCTGTGGGGTGGTTCGGGTCTGGGTCTTTCTTGTCCCATCCATTTTGCACCACAATATCCACCGCGGCTTTCTTTATGACCATATTTTCAATTTGTTGCTCATAGGTATCCGAGTCTGACATGTTTTCTATCTCCTCATCAACCCTTAACTCCTGTTGGAACAAGTCTGGCTCTTGAATTTTCAGTTGCATCAAAAAGTCCACATACTCCGCCACAACATTGAAAGAGATGTGTGGTAGTGAATCATCGCCTTCTTCCTCGGCTTCCTCTTCTGACTCCCCGGCATCACTCAGGTATCTGCAGTGTTCTGCAGGTTCATAGTCTTTTTGTTTAGGGATGTTAAGAGGTATTTCCTTAGTCCAGAACCTATTTGCCAGCCATGATGCTAGCAATTGGTCCACATCATCGCCATGCATAAGCTCTTGGATCCACCAGGCTGGGTTCAAGGCGATTTCTGCCTCCAGGATGGGATGAAGGTTGGTTTGACCGCACCAGTAAGAGAGATCTCTCCATTATTCCCTTGCTTTTATGTATATTTTTATCCTCTTGTAACCGGCCGGTTGGCATCCCTCCAGCTCCTTATAGAAGGCATCATCATCTTCTTGTGGGTTTTGGTTTGTGACTGCGGAAGAGAGAATGGCCTGTGTAGCCTCCTCTATTTGCGCAATCATTTCTATTTCCTCTTCTTTAGTGAGCTTTTCCTCTTTTTCTCCCGAGTTATCCTCCGGGTGTGCATTTATTGCCGATGTTGAGATGGCGTTGCAGGAAATTCCACCAGAGTCACCACCTCCTCTTTCCTCATCACTGTCAAAGTTGCTACCAAAATCGTAGCTTTCATCTTGGCTGGGAGGGTCTGGATCAGACCATTCATATTCCTCATCAGTGAAACCGGGAATATCTTGGGTATTTTGGGTATTGGTGGAGGTGGAAGCCTCTTTGTTTATTTGGTTCCTTACAAAACTAGTCACGACAATGGCTTGTTTCATCAATTCAGACACGTGCTCCGCTAGTATTGCAATGGTTTCTGGTGGAATCCCGGATTCTCCCTTTTTCTTTGTAATGACAAGGTTGAACCCTAGGTTCTTTATGCTTGGGATACCTTCTGAATCTAGACACTCATCATGAATGTCTACAAACACTTTGCGATCTTGGCCATTGATCTTAAAAGGTAGGGTCATTCGGTCCGGCTTCTTTCCTTTGCAGACAAGGGCCTTATCCAATTTCTTTATTTTAAGGATCTCTTTCTTTTTCTTTCCTGATTGGGTCATAGGTTGAACAGTGACCGTTGACCAGGTATGTTGGGTTGGGACTGAGCTGGATGATGACTCAGTAGGGTTTTGTTCATTTGTTGTTGAGGTTTCGGGAGGTCTGGCGTCTGCCTGTGCCGGCTCCTGTTGGTTAGAGGGTTCTTCATGTTCTCCCTCATTACCTGAGACATGATGGCATGCGGCCGTCCAGAACTCCTCTTCTTTCTTTTCTTTTCCTTCGCCTTTCAACTCCTGCCACACTTGTCCGCTAATTTGAGCAGCGACCTTGGGGGAGATGAAATCAGCGAGAGTTGCTTGTGTTGGTTTTTCTTGGATATAGGGATCTTTGACGGTTTCGGGAGAGGTTTTCCTCCAGAATGCCTGTCTAGATCTCACATTACCCGTTGTTGCGTTACGGGTCATCGGTTTCGGTTGTATTTTTGTTGGTTTGAGTCTTTTTGGGACCACTGGTATGATAGGGCTTTTCCATTTGAGTTGAGGTTCGGCCTGCAAAGCTCTCAACTTCTTTCTGGTGTTTTTGTTCAAATATACACTCCATGTCGTGGGTGGTTTTCCGTCAGTAATGACCGAGACACGACGAGAACTGGCACTCGGGGTTCCATTTGACACGGCATGAGGAGCTGGTTCTTGTCTGGCGTCATCATGAAGGGAAATGGCCCCTTCTTGGATTTTCTGTTCAAGCCAATCCTTAAAGACATAGCAATCCTCTATGTTGTGACCCAAGACTCTGTGATACACGCAGTAGTTATGGTGGTTCACTTTGTCTTCCTCCTCGGGCCTTTTGCATTGGGGCAATCGAACCTCGAGAACTTCCATAGCTTGCCTGAACAGCTTCAGAGTTTTCTCTTTTTTGAATGAGTAGGGCTTGCTTTTCAGCTCCCTGAGTGTTGGCCTTTGAGCCTTGGACTGTGGATTTCCGTCCTTCGTCTCACCATTCTTTCCCCATTGAGCACTACCAGTGCCTTCAGCCTGGTTAGTGATGGCTTTGACTGCCTTTGTTGTTTTGATTTCCAGCTTTTTTCCCTTTTCTTTGTCTTTTTCCTTAGTGGAGTAGTATAGCTGGTTCATTTCAGACTCCACTTCCTCATATCGGGCAACCATGGCTACCAAATGTTCAAAGGTGGTGACATTGTGTCCCACCATCCATACTTTCATCGGTGCATGGATGCTGTTCAGAAGCATACGCACCGCCTCAGATTCACTTATGTTGGACTGGCATCCTGTGTACATGGTTTCCCATCTTGACACGTAGTCAGAGACAGACTCGCCTTGTTTTTGTCTGGCGTTAACTAGATTGGTAACGGAGACCCGATGAGGGGTCGTCCTAAACCTTGCGCAAAAGGCATTTGCCATTTCTTTCCAGCTTTTGATGCTATCTGCCTCAAGAGAAGCATACCAGTCGAACGCTACTCCAGACAGGCTTTGTGAAAATTGCCTTAGTAGCCATTCCTCCCTTCGGGCAGTGTTTCCACAGGAGGTTATGAAATGTGACAGGTGTTGACTCGGGGTGATTTTGTTTCCCACCCCATCAAATACCTTGAATTTTGGTACTACATGTCCCTTCGGGTAATCCAGCAGGTCAAACCTTGCGGGGTAAGGTCGGCCTGTGAAATTGACGGGCAGTTGAGTGCCCCCAATCCCTAGAGATTGCAGTTTCTGATCCATGGCCCTTTGCATTTTCTCCATTATGGCCTCAGGGTCAATGACATTGGTTTCCTTTCTTTCAAGCAATTCTTCTTCAGAAGTTTCACTTGAGCTGCTATCCTTTTCCCGCACTATCTTGGAGTGGGATTTCTTAGTTTTTCTTTTGTTTTTGGATTTTGGTTTAGAAGCCATTCCTTGGGTATCGGTTGATTTTGGTACATCGTTGTTTGAAACAGCATAGCTTGGGCGTGCCCCCTTTTTGGTTATGTGTTTCTGGACTTCCGCGCATGCCGCGGTTACCCGAGCATTTTCCGCTTGGAGTTGCTCAAGTTGCTTGGTTTTCTCTTCTAGCTCCTTGTGAAGCTGGGCCATCTCATCAGATATTTCCTTGAGGATTTCAATTTCCTCGTCAACATCTTCAGATGAACTTCCATGGTCCGGATTTGGGTCCTCTTCATCACTTGCAATGTTATCAGTGGTATGTTGGACAATTTCCTCCATCACCGGGCTGCGGTTCCTGGGCCGCCCTACCCGTTTGGGAGGTTTGGATGCTGAAGTTTTTCCTTTTTGCCCTCGCGTTTCCACGGGGACACTCTCAGAATGAGGCGGTTCCTGAAAACCTGTTCCAACCATGCAGACTTCCGCCGTTTCCTCATCGTCATCCTCATCATCATCAACTGACACATGATATGTTGAGGCAGAGCCAGTGTTCCGCCTCTTCCTCATCACATATTTCTTTTTGGTTTTGTCTTTCATCATCTGACTCGCCACCTGGCTAGCCAGAGAGGTATCTTTTCCTTTTGGCACCCATCGCTTGGTGCCCCCTATATTTTGCTTGGGAGCGGGGATGGGTTCCAGTTTTTTGGGCCTCCAAACCTGCTTTACCTGCCCTTTGGCCTTCATTGAGCGGGCGTTAGGCTGGAGAGACGGAAAGGTAAGCCGGTCAAAGACTGAAGGCGGGTGGGCCACAGTCCTTTTTTCTGACGCACTATAGTCCGCGTCTCCCTCTCGGTTGTCCTTACGGTAGGGAAAGCGGAGCCTTTGATGCGCCGGGAACTTGAGCCTGTCTTTGATGGACGGCTTGTTGGGGTTGGCAGGGATTGCAGTGACAATCCTGCGGGATTTGCGGGACCTCTTGACAATCTTGAAGGCCGCATGAATGGCCTCCACTGCCTTGTGTTGTGGGTGGGTCACCTTCTCTGTGTCAGGGACTGGGGCATACATGGGGAGCTCCCAGTCCTCTCTGAGGCGCATCACTTCTCCCCCCTTTTTGAGCACGTGCAGAGGGGCGAAGGTGTTGCTGAGGGACAGATCAGTGATGGTATCGGGTTGTTGGACCAGGTGGAGAGCTTGGGCCCTCGAGATCCTAGTCCTCTTCTGCTTTTTGAGTTTTGGGGCTGTTGCCCCCTTGATATGGGTGGTTGCTGTCTGACCCTTCTTGGCGCTAAGGGCGGGCTTTCCAGAGACTTTCACTGATGCTTCACCAGCAAGCATCACGGGAGAGATTTGCACGACAGCTTGAACGGGCACATAGAGAGTCCCGGTCGCTGCTGCCTTTCTGTGGCGGAGACGCTCGCCTTTCACGATTTGACTCCAGGTAAACATGATTCCTTCAATGGAGAGAACTCAGAGTCAATCATTAGCATTTTTCTTTGAATGTTATGGACTTAATTCCATCTGCACATTTAAACTTTGATTACGCCCTGATGAGAGGAGAAAAATGTCCCACCGGGCGTGCCAGAATCTGTCTCACACTTTTTCAGTCCAACCACGGAAGATCAGATAGTCCTCTATGGGGCGAAGAAAATGCGGATCAGATACCCCTCGAGCATCTTGAGACCCGTCGTTATTACCCATTCCGAACGAGCGAAGGGCACTAATGCGGTTCTAAGTACCTCGAGAGTTGATTGTTTGTCGTAGGTCCTTTTTTTCCAGTAGGCGCAAGCCCCCACTGTTAATTACCTCTGGACTCAGTTACGAACTGAGCTAAGAGCACCTCTAGATCGGGATAATCAAAGTTTAGATGTCATAGATGGCTGAAGTCCATTTTAAATAAAAGGATAGTGTCTTGTGTCTCTATAGGGAGTTTCAGGGTAGAAGAAAACAATGCGGAAAGGCAGCTATTTCAACAGAGCCATGCAAACATGAACGATGTGGTTTAATTCTTTATTTACACATTTTAAGACATTTAGGTTGCTTTTGCTTTGCTGTGTCAGGCTTAATGCTGTCGCAGAGATTTTTGAGTTCGACACTAGGAAATTTGGTATCCTGGATCGATCCTCAATCGTTTGGAGGTTTAGAGATTTTGGGATTTCGTTCAAGTCTTGAGTACAGATGCACTATGCCTTCTCTTGACAGGAACTTGGGTGATGGCCACCGATTGACTTTCCTTCTGGTCATCTGGGCATCAGGTTTCAGTCTGCTTCTGGTCAAACATGCTGTGAACTTGTAGAAACAGGCTGTTAGATTTGAGTCCAACGCTGGAAAATAGGGTATTCCAGGTCAGTTCTCAATTGTTTGGGGGAACTTAGGGATTTTTGGGATTTTCGTTCAAGTCGCGAGTACAGATGCGCTATGCCTTCTCTTGACAGGAACTTCAGTGGTAATTCAGAATTGATTCTTTTCCTTTTTCTCAACCTGAACATCGGGAGGGTGTCTCCTTCAGGGCGAAACGCGATGCAGTCTTGAAGGGACGAACTTTGACTTTGTGTCTCTTGAATCACTTTTAGACTTTGTGTCACTTTCAGACTTTGTGTCATTTTTGACTTTGTGTCATCTTTAGACTTTGTGTCATTTTCAGGTTTGGACTTTTAATTTTCACTTTAGGATTTGGCTTTTAAGTTTTGCACTTTTAAGTTAGCACTTTTGGATTTTGACTTTTGAGTTTGACTTTTAGTTCTTGACATTTTCGGGCTTGGTTTAGAGTTTGAACTTTTGTATTTTGGCATTCTGGACTTTGAGTTAGACTTCTTAGTTGTGACTTTTGAGTTTTAGATTTTCAGTGTTTGGTTAGAATTTTGAGTTTGGACTTTTAAATTTGTACTTTTAAATTTCTATTTTTGACCTTCTTGGTGATTCCAATTTTGTTTGCAAATTTTAATGCTTGTTGTTTAGAACAAGGAATGTCAGATGCACCTGCTGTCCAGAACATAAAATGTTCAAACATACCTGCTGTCCAGAACATAATCTGTTCAAACATACCTGCTGTCCAGAACATAAAATGTTCAAAATGATTTTTTTATTTTTATTATTATTTTTTTAACCGTATAAATATAAATTTATCATTATTATTATTCTTATGATTAATGTTTTTTTTTATTTATGGTTATCCCTTAAACCTATTAATTTTAAAATATTTTGTACCCTGATGTTTTATCATAACATAATACATCAAAATATTCCTCGCATCTTTCTTGACATTTTGATATTTTATGAGAATTTTTCTGATAATCTATCTATTTTTAATGTATTTTTGAAATTTCCTGCTTCACAGAATTCCCTGACTGGCTGAACTTTGATGTGTGTGCTTTGTCGTCAGGGATTCGCTACAGGCTGGTCGCCACAGAAGATCAACGAGGGGCTCTATGGTGAGGCGACCGAGTCACATGGCTCGCGCTCAATTCCATGAACCGTGCGGACCTGGGTTTAATCCGCGTTCGACTCATGGACCCACTGTCTACGAGTCGGCTCATGGTGCTCTGGATCCATTCGGGCCTTTGATTTTTGTCCGTTAACTCTGAGATCCGTTCGCCCATCTTCATTAGGATTCGTGCTGGTCGAATAAGTCAAACTTCTCTTCCTTTCTTTCTTTTCTTCTGCCTCCTTCGACGAGGGTTTGGCTCGTCTCTCTCCCATGGTTCGACAAGGTTTCAGAGCTTGGATCCATGGCTCTTGTAACGAAAGGTATCGTCGGTGCCGCGAGTCTCTCTCCATCCGACCGATGTTCTTAATTTTGGCTTACCTCAATCACAATGAGAGATCCTTTTCCCTTCTCCTTCTCAATGGTTTTCAAGGAGGGACGGCCACATGGAGACTCTGGCTGGCATTAACCACCACTGGCGGCCTGACTGTTATTGGGATGACCTCGCAAGGCTAACCGCAACTTTAATTGAACAGGTAACAACTTCTCTTTGTTAACTCTGAGCTGACACCTCGATTTAGTCTGGTTTTGTGTTTTTTTTTTTTTGGCAATTTTAATTTGTCAGTTTTCTAGCTTAATTGAACTGTGCCATGTGATATTGATGTATCGCTGATTAGCATCAAGGAATCAATTGACTCCTTCAGTGACCATGGTGACCAGTTAGGGTCTGGTTCAGGGCGCACAAACTCGAACCAAATTTCTTTACCTATCTTCAGGCATGCTTTGCAATGTCCTGGTATGCCATGGTGGTAATTAATAACCCTTTCAGCTATAGTGTTCCCATTCTCCTTTACTGCTTTGAGTTTTACGGTTTAATTCTTCACCTTCTGAGGTTGACATTTGAACTTGCTTCCTTTTGTTTCAAGAACACCAGCCACCTATTTCAAGTTTTCCTTATTATTATTATTGTGTTTTTTTTTTATCAGCTGGATCATTTGGTTTTGCTACGTTTTTCATTTCAAGCATCATTTCATCATTTATGTAACTTTGAAAACAAGCTTTCGAAATTTACTATTTTCCTTCTCTTTCTTTTTTTTAGGGACAAGTTTAAACTTATTTTTTTTTGACACTATCTTATCATTTTTTTTGACTTTTCGGGATCGGCTTCTTACTTCTTTGTTTCCTTTTTTTTTTAGTTAACTTTGACGATCTTATTTCACCACTTCTTCGTATTTTTTTGTTTGGAACTTAACATGGTTCAAACCCATATATTCCCCCCCTTTTTTAGGAAAAAAAAAGCTAAATTAAAATTTTCTTTTTTTGTTTATATATATATTTTTTGAAGGAACAGCCTCAGGTTTATTCTATCCTCCCCTCCCCTTTTTGTAAAATAGTTTTTTTTTTATATCACATATGTGTAAGTGCATAATTACTCTAAAAACTATTACTATTACTATCTCGTTTTGGCAGATAGATTTTTAACCTTGGAAAGAAACTATTTGAGAGAAATATGGCATATCTTTTAATTAAATCCTAGCAGAACCTAAGCATGACCCCCCCCTTTTTTTTCTTAAACAATACTCTTGCATTTTTTGTTTTAAAAGAGAACCACCCTTACTTAAGACAAATCTAACTAATATCTTGTGTCTGCGTGTCCCCCTTTTTTTTTAAGCAACTTCAGATATATATATTCTTCTATTTTTTTTGAAATGAGACATAGATGCTTACATGTGCTTTTTGATTCATTTTTTTTCTTACCAAACCGATTGTTCATATCATCTTTTATTATTAATTCCTTTTAAATCACACTATGGTCGACGTTGTTGACAATCAAACCATAGCATGCCTTAAGACTTTATTGATAAGAACCACTGAGGATGATCATGCACCATGGCAACAAGGTGATACCAGGTTGGCGTTCTTGACAACCAAACCTTTAATGGCATCACCATGCCGCCAATCTTGTAACTTCTTCCCGCTTGTCACTTCCTTGTGATTGAAGAACTCCTTTACCAGGGAGTAGAAGAACTCCTTTACCATGGAGTATAAAAGATAAAGAAAAAGGAAATAACAAGGCAGTAGTGATGTTTAATCTGGATTCAGCAAAAGAGGCATCAAAGAGAAGTTGTAAAAATATTTCAAGCAAAATTAAATGGGCTTAAAAGGAAGTCTGATCTTTTATTGCAAAGAAACACTATGTGTACAGCGACATATCCATTACCTTCTCTTAATGTTCTTCTCCTCTTACAGAAAAATTCTTTTTTTTTTACTAAGCTCTTAACTCTATCAAACACAGAAGATGACTAAAATTTTTTTTTTTTTGTGAGATGATCTTCTTTTATAGAGGAGGGTCTCTAGGGTTTAGCTTCTCTTCCTTGACACATGGTGATATCTCTTGGTTCTGATTCTTGATGAAGGGACAAGATGTAAAATGGGGCTGCCGCCTCACTCTTGTGTTTCATTCTTCACTTCTTCTTTTACTACTTTTTTACCCACCAGTAACATCACAACATCTGGCATGTGGGGACGGTATGTATGTAGTTTACTTCTTCTCACAGATTGGTGTGCTTGGAGAGAGGGTTGTGCTTATTTTGGCGCCAATTTTGGGGTGTAATATGTTGTCTCTCATCCAATGGCTTGTAGGCTATGCATGGTTGAGATTTACACAGATGGGGCATCTCTTTTGATGTATAGCTGTCACTTCTAGAGTTATAGGTTTAGTACATCAGTAGTTTGCTTTTACCCATTTTCTCATAAGCTTTTGACTGGAGACTCCCTTAGTGAAAGGAAATTCCCTCTAATACCCTTCTGGATTATGTGTATGCTTCTCTATGCAAGGGTAAAATCAGGATTGTGGCTTCACTTGGCATGATTCTAGGGGCTGGGTATTATGTTTGCTGTTCGAATTGGCAACCGTTGCTCATCATTTCTTATTTCATGGCTTCTCCCTTTTTTTTTAATGCCGTATGACACGTGGGGCCCTTTGTCAGGGAAATGGCTGCTCTTCTTTATTTGCTTATAGTTGCAGAGGGGGAATACAATGTTAACATGCGTTGTCATTCTCCTATTCGGCCATGGTTTCAAAGGATATTGCACTTCTTCTTACCATAGTTACTGTTTTATTAATTTCAGCCTCCAGAATTTGCTTTGCTAAACATTGCTCCCCTAATTTTAATTATTATAATTAAGGCTCAGGCTACTCACACAACACAATTCCTCTAGGCATTTACATGGATAAGCATCCTTTCATCATTTGGGGCAGTTTCATATGTGGTAATTTTGGATAAAGCATTAAGGGTATAATTGGGATTTAAGGCTCTTGTGTTTATGTTTTATAGGCTTCACTCTTTTGTCTTTTTCTTTTAATTTCCTGATTGACCCTCTTACATCACGCCTGAGATGCTTTTTCAGGTGTCAATTGGTGTTTGTTGACCAACTACACACTTGGGTGCACATATAACTTGCTCCAACTGCATCCATCCATCCATTATGCCTTCTTTTTTTTGTGTGTGCCAAGGAATGGCCAGTGATGCACATGCTAAAGAGAAGGGGACCTTTAATGCTGTATTCCATCTTCTCATCTCAGCATGCTATTCAATGCACTGTACTGCCATCAGAGGGGGGAATGATCACCTGGGAATCAACGGCTAGGAATTCGGCTTGACTGGCAAAATTCTCTCGTGTCTCATTACTTTTCTCAATTCATGGTACCTCCTCCTGACAGACCTAGAACCCCCTTTTCAGTGCCTAGGTCAGAGAGAGCATTTTTCTTCTCCATTTGATCTCTTTCACGCTATTTCACTCCACTGGCCTTCTCCAGTGTGAATGTATATCTCTTTCTCTCTGCATTTTTCCTTTAATTTCTTGTTACATGAGCGTATCAATTCCAGAGCAGTGAGGGGTCATTCTCATCAAGTAATTGGTGCAACACCACACTCGATTCCTTATCTCTTGTGCTTCTGAAGCTCTTCGCCATGGCTGCGAGCGTTAATACTTCTCCTGGTCGAAATTAACCCAAAATTGCTCGTTCTTCTTTCCTCAAAGATCCCATAAGAGCTTCCTAGGTATGCTTCCTTAGCCATTTCTCGTTAATTCAACCAAATTTTGTATGTGTTTGTCTCAATCGCCGGTCCTTTCTCCTTCAGGCATCGTTCAGTCTAGTCACCGTTCACCGCCGAGTCTGACACTGTTGCAGTGGTGGGCTCATCGCCTTTTCACTGGTGAGATTGGTTGCGGCTAAAGCGACGTAGAGCGGCGGCGAAACTTCTCCTCACGCCGGTGTACGAGGCCGTGTCAGATAGTACTGTTCCATCCCTTCTTCTTTCTTTTTTTTTAAACTATGGGACCCACTCTCAACCAATAGGAAAATTCCATTCAACGTTTTATTCCAGATTGGAATCCATCCGTTGATTTCAGATAATATAGTGAGGATTAATTACAGCCGTTAGATCAATCTGTTGAGTTGGGTCTGATATGGCTCGAAGTGGGCCTTCAGTCCTGGCCCAAAGTGAATAAAATAAAAAAAGGCCCATCCAGAGTTACCTATGTTTATTTGGTTTTGGTGGGGGTTCATCTCCATTTGTTTTGATAATGGAGGCGTCCATTTGACTGAATTTTAAGGATAATTATGCTGCCTTTATTTTTAGGAAGATTGTTTGGTGCCCTTCCATGGGTCAATTTGACATGAAATTTTGCATGGTTCCTCATAAAAATACGAGGAATTTAACTGCTACAAATTTTCTATTTTTAGGACTCCGGTAATTAATTATAAGGATATCACAGGCACATAATGGCATTTCCCGTAATTAATTAGTTCACCGTCCATTTTTAAGAATTTTTGTATTTTCCTTTCATGCATTATGACCTTCTATCGGGGATATTCTGTCGGACTATTGGTTGTGTTGGTTGGATCTTGGTCGCGGAGTTTATTTATATTTTTTTTTTGCAGCAAAATTTGGAGGCAAACATGTTTATTTTATTCTAGCTGTCATTCTGACCATCTCCAATTCCTATACAGCCAAACGTAAAATGAGCAAGCATAAGAAAAATTTGAAAGATGAGAACGTCAAATAAAAAAAAACGATAGGAGCCGACATTTTACGGTTTGTGTCTCAAACCTCAGTTAAATGATTTTTCAAAATTTGCTACCACAGTAAAAAAAAAGTGGCAGAAAGAAGAGGCAAATCGAAGAAAAATCTGACCTAAGTGAAGGAACAGCCGAGTGCAGAGGAGTAGAAAAATCAGCTGCTGTTGTAATAGAGAGAGAAAAAGTAATCAGACCAATATCGAAAGAAAATGAAAGAACTTTACAAAAGAAAATTAATAGGAAAAATTAAATCAAGGACGGAAGTGGCAACATGGACCAGAAATACAACCTATAACCACCTTAGCAGAGTCTTCGAATTCTCCTTGTTGAAGCTCGTGCTATAGCCAAATCAACCATCTATTAGACAAATTGATTAGAAACTTCCAAAGCAATGATCCTCATTTGAGATGAACAACCGATGTAGCGATTTATTGAACGAATACGGCGATTCTATCTAGACAGCGTAACACATAATCAGAAAAAGAGGAATGAAAAGAGAGCAGACCCTTCAGAAGAGAAAAAGAGGATTGGAAGAGAAAAGAAAGAGAGAGAGAGGCAGCGAGTACAGAAAGATGCATCTTGACCCTTCAAAAGTCGAAAAAACGCCCCTAGAAAGATCGAAGAGGCGCCAGATGGACGGACAGATCGAACTCGATCGGACGGACTGGATTGATCTGAGCAAGAATGAACAGTCAAGATTGAAACACTGTTCCAACAACTGTTTTTACCCACAGTTGTTTCGGATCCGGGTGGAGTTGCGGGGCTTAATATATTAAATGATGATTAGAAGTCTGGTAGTTGTGGCTGACTCTGAGTTATTGTTTGGGTTTTACATAAAAAAAAGTGCTGGTAATAATTACACAACTTGCCTCTTGCTGAGCCCTAATGGTGCATCAAGAAATTTGTGTTTTGTTGCTTGATTAAATGCTCATTGACTTTTCTAAATACATTTTCAACTAACAGCTCATTTAAAAGGAAAATCGAACCTAACTCAGTTTACTAACGCAATACTCTTTTGGAGGAGATGCAGAGTGGAAAATGGAAGGTGGTTTTTGGCGGGTTTTGAAAAATATAAAGCTGAAACTTTTCATTAGGTCAAAACACAATAAAAAGACGAAAATTCATGTAGACCTTAGATACAAAGGAGTCACTCTTCATACGACCATCCTTGTTGCCTGTTTTAAGTAAAACATTTTTGACATTTTCTCTCTTATTGATCTTTTACTTATTGTCATGGGTCATTGTTTTTATTGTCTTGTTCACACCTCCCTTTTGAACTAAAATTTTTTTCCTTTTGAAATTATAAAAAATAACTGCACTCTTAGAAAGACAATTGCAGCCCCTCGATCGTGGGGGAAAAAAATATGAAAGAAAGGAAAAAAACACATCAGATAGGCAAAATCCTACAGGAGTTGAATTGCTGCTAAACTAGCATTCAGAGACCACGTGATGCCGTTCCATATATATGAAACCGAATGGTTAACGGCACTAGTTTTTGTTTTGTTTCAATAACGAAATGGCAAACGAAACACTAAATTGTACCGTTTCGAATCATTTCGAACCGTTTCACTTCGTTTTCAACCAAAATCAGTGTAAAATGTGAAATGGAAATCTGTGCCGTTTTGATAATGAAACGGTTAACGAAATGGAATAGTATAACGTTTTTCTTAACGGAACGGCAAACAAAATGGGCTGTTCTGTACTATTTGGTCACGTTTGACAATGGGCTGTTTTGTACTATTTGGTCACGTTTGACAGGCCTAATTTCAATCCTAAGTACTACTTTAATTGGATCAGATTATGCATATCTGGCCTTTCTGAATTGTATGAAATCAAAGATTGGGCTGATGCCTAATGGGCTTTTAGTAGTATGAAGTCCAAGCTCACTTCATAATGCCCCTGCTTGCCGACTTTTTAGTGGTTATATTTTGCGAATTCGTTATATTTTACAATTTTAAATTTTTTTTGGTAATTAACCAATATTTACAAACTTCTTAATTTTTAAAAAGTAATAATTTACAATAAAGAATATATAGGTAAAAATGAACTAAAAAAGTTATTTTAAATATCCTACCGGATCGGTTGGTTCAACTGGAAAAAAACCAGGAACCGGACCTTGAACCGGTAGGAATGTAGGATAAGCTTCTAAAACCATGGAAAACTGCAGTGAAACTGGATAAAACTGGGAAGAACCAGTTATTCAGAGGCCTGATTGGTTGACAATTGTGAACCGACCATTGTTAAAAACATCGAAGGGTTGCGAATTAACCAGCTCGTAAAGTTAATAAACCGCGCAATAAAAATGTGTTTTGGTTTGCAAAATGCAAGTATCGACATATATCGGCATCACTGCCTATTCGGTTTGCAAAATCTGTCGGCCTCACTGTGCCTATTCGGTTTGCAAAATGCAAATAGTAAGATACTCGTATTATTTTTGTGATACTCGTTCATAACTTCATATATCGGCATCACATGTCAATTTGTTATGCAATAATGCAAGTGGCATAATACACTGTTAATATATTTGCGACTTGAACTTGTTATCTCTCCACTATCAAATTGCACAGTTTGCACTAGTTTACATTTTACAAGTGTGGACACGTAGCAACAGATGCGGCTACGTTTAACACGTGGCTTAGATTGATTACTTGCTTTCTTCCAATCCGAGTGCCACATCTTTGTCCAAATGGGCATTGACGTCTCATTGATTGACTATGCCGAATTGCTGATGGATAAGCGTCGCCTGAAGCCCTCAACGTCACACCGACCACTTTTCATCAAAATATCGGACAGAAACTTACACAAGCCCCTGAAAATTTACTGATTCATGGTTGTGTTTCATATATGAACCGAGTGTTAAATAGAATTTTTAAATAAATTACTTTACTACATATGAAAAATAGCGCAAAACTTTAGGTAGATTTAAAAATAGGAGCAATGCTAGAATCAAAACATATAGAATGTCAAACACGATCCAAAACGTCAATTGCTAAAATTTCAAACGATCAATCCAAACTGCTCTCATATGATCTCTATATTAAAATCTCCACACTGATGTCCGTGAGTCGCGCTCAAAATTTTGAAGTTTAGTTCAAAATGATCGATCCAAACCGTCTAATACGATCTCCCTATTGAAATCTCCATGCAAACCAAATTTTATATTTTTTCTAAATTTTTAAGTTTTTTTTAAGATTTTAGAAAATCATTAATCTAATTAATTATGAACCGTTCAAATACAACAGTTTTTAAAAATCCGAAATAAATACTTAAAAATTTTTAAAAAATATAAAATTTGGTCTGCATAGATATTTCAATAGAGAGATCATATTAGACGGTTTGGATCGGTCATTTTGAACTAAATTTGAGAATTTTGAGTGTGACTCACGGACCCTTTGGTGAGTTGCAACTCACCATAACAAAACTCTCTCTCTCTCTATCTCTCTCTATTATATATATATATATATATATATATATATAGATTTCAAAATTTGCAGGGTGCATAATACTTTAGATTGAGTATATTCTAAAATAAAAAATATTAATAAATTGAGGAAAATATAAAATTAGGTATGTATGGAGATTTTATTATGGTCGTTCTAAACTCAAAAAATAAAATTTCATCATATTGGATGAGTGTATGTGTCCAACATGTTGGACTCTAGCAATTCCCAAATTTAAACCAGAGATGTTTTAATTAATTGATGCTATGTTAATGGGTGATTTTTTTTATTATCACAATAAAATTCTAAAATTCAAATTTTTTAGAAGTCACTGCTTGAATTTTAAGTTTGTGCAACGGTTAATAAACAGAAATAAAGACGGGTTCCATCCGTTGTAGAAGCCCCTGTAGCAAATTAGTTAAAAACCGTCGTTAATTTTAAGACGATTTTTAAATAAAAACCGTCTGTAAATCTATGCATATAAAGACGTGTTTTGTATAAGGCCCGTCGTAGGCCCAAAAGTAACGACGGTTATTAAATACATAACCGAGTATGTTTGAGTACAACAGTGCTAAAAAAATATAAATACTTGTTAAATTAATGACATGTATTATATTAAAACTGTGGCTATTAATGTGTTTTTTTTTATTATCCAGTTTTCTGTGGCTAGTCTAATGTTGCTAGCCTTATACCAAGTGGTACCAGCGTACCAAATAATACATTCAAAAATAGTACCAATGCACCCATTAATTAAGAAATTCAGACATTAACAAATGGTACCAATGTACCGATTAATTAACAATTTCAGACATTACACAATTTTAAAGTGAGAAGACTCTCTTTCACATATATCACAAATGTTTATAAAACATTACACATTCTGCACATTGCGTACACTACTGAGGATTGAAAATATCCAAAATCTGATCATGACAGATAGGGTCTATTTTCTTTCAAATCTTTGATAGTGGGTTTCCTGCTTGATCACCATTTTCTGATGGAACATATATACACACAGATATGCAAAATGACAATTTTTTTTGAAAGAAAGCACCTTAAGCAGAGGTACCAAGTATGAATGCAGCAAAACAAAATGGTAATTCATACAAGAGTGTTTTGAGTTTAAACTAAAAGAGAGTTTTGAGTCACAAGAGTGACTCATACAAAATACCAAGTATCAATGCAGTAAAACAAAAAAACCACCAACATGCACTTAATGAGCTGTTTCACCGCTATCAGTTTACTAAATATCACTAAACATTCTAGAAAATGTTGCAAGTCATGGATACCTTCGAACTCAGAATAATTTATTTTTCATGAAGTCCATTAGCTCTTTCACCACTACTCCAATCTCTTCATTACTATATGTTCTTCCAATTGGTTCTAGTATCTGCATTTGATTAAGCAAACCAAAACATTGATTAAACTCCAAATCCATGAACCCTAAAATAGTGGTATATGAATCCAAAATCTTAAAGCAGTACCTTGGACAATTGTAGATCTTCGATCATTGAGATTATTATACGATTCATGGCAAGAATTGAGAAATATCCGCATTCGGTTATGTCCTTTTGTTTCAGACTCTAAAAATTCAAATTAAAAAACTTAATAAAGATTTGAATAAATTAAATCATGGTTGCACCAGTCAGTGACAATGATAACAAGATAAAATTTAAGAACCAAGGGTAAAATTTTCAGCTATATCACATTTTTGCTGGAATATAATAAAGATTTTAATAATTTTACTAAATCTAAACTCTAGACCATAGTTTCTAATTTGCATACCGGTATTTCGATCCATCTAAATGACCTATTTGCACGACTTTGATTCATTTCCATATGATAATGTTTATAAGCCCTGCAATCAAATTAAATTAGATAGAATGTCTTTCAATCTGATCATTATTATGTTAAAGTAGAAATTGAAACTTACGTATTTATAAATCCCTTAATATCTAGCAAATTCGGGACCTTTTTGCGTTGCACAGAATCCACATAGTGAACCGTTAACTTCTCGATATTAATTACAAGGATTAGCCAATGAAACCTATAATAAATATTAATTAGTATCGTGATGCAAAGAAATTTAACAAGTACTTTAATTAGTATTTATCAGTTTAATTATTTGTACCCCTGATTGTATGGAATGATCATATTAGTGGACGGATAAGCCTGGTACGACCTCTTCAGGTAACCCACTGTTGCGGCTTCTTCACGTTGGTAAGTATCTTCGGCCACCATATTCGGATCGAGTATGGTGATGGTTGTACATCCAAATTATTCCTAGAGTTTCTCTAGCCAATACTTGCACTCATAGATACCATATGAAGATGTTCAAAGTGAATGGAATAGTAAAGGAAGCATTAAGTTTCTCTATCCAATACCTACTGTCTTGTATAATTTTTATAGGGACATTAACTAGGATATAGAAAATTATACATACATGATGTCTTGTATACTTTATTTTTTGAGCTGTACAAAATTAAGTGAATATAATAATAAAGTCAATGCATACTAGCTGTACATCTTGATTATTGATATGTTTAGAGATCGTCTTTTCAAACATTCAACAATATCCCCCAATTCCACCACGAATGTGACCACATCATTATGTGTACCCCAAGGATTATATATAGTCCTCTGGTTTAAAAAAGGCATCTTCTGCTGGTTGGAGCATCAGCATGTTGTACAAGGAGCGTTCAGATGTGTCAAGTTTAGCAACACTCTCTGGCTCAAGCAGCGGCTCACGACCAATTCCTGACGCCTCGCTTGCTACCTTCTCGTCACCCTTAACCACTTGTGTCATAGGTTGTTTGTCACTCTGCATCTAAGGACATTAATTAGTCAAGAGAAAGTATGGATGTTTATGCCAAACTTCTGTATCCAGAATTCTGTATCAAGAGAAAGTATGGATATTTACCCCTTTTATTAATTTAAATGTTCCATTTATTTTGAAAATTTAATGTTTGAAATGTGAGACTAAATTGCCCCTGCTTTTTCTCTCCCTGGTTTCCCGTCCAGTATATGATGATCATCTTATATGAAAAGACAATACAATATAGAAATAAAAAAAAATGTTGCAACTTTTTGAATCAATGTTATTTTCTTCTATGGAAATACCGAATCCAATTTACCCGTCTTGCCGAAGAAAGAAGACTCTGTATGGGACAAGGCCTAGAAGTACAAGTGGGAAAACGTATGGCTCAAACTCACTACTTGGGTGACGAAAGACGCCCCCCCTGCGTTGGAAGGAGCGAGCCTACCCCCCGGAGGGGCCCCCGGCTTCTGGTTCCTCTCGGAGAAAGGCAGTCTACAAGAAGCTGGCAGAGCTTAGGCCATTGGATCACATCCATCCTCCTACCTCAAGGGAAATTGGTCTTGCCCCTTACTTTTCGTGGGTATACTTTCGTTGTGCTAGAGCTATGATTTCTAGTGTGTGTGATGAGCCGGTCAATTTCAATATGCTCCTTAGGTCCACCTAAAGCTTAGCTATAATCGGTGCGATCTCCGTTCATGTGGCTAAGAAAAAGGAAAATGTCAACCGCTCTGCCTTTTTCACTTGCTTTCTATTGAGGTTTCACTCAAGCCTCAGACTGGGTGCTTTTGGGTATTCGAACTTCTATATCAATTTCCTTGTATTTCCCACATACACCAAATTACCCCGTATCTTACATTTACTACTAGCTAGCTTATGTTTTTTGACTTTCAAAAAATCAGTGTACAACCAACAAAATATCACAAAGACAAACAAATATCTGTAGGCTATGATCCAGAATTTCAAAACTAAGGGGAAGGAAAAGAATGGGAAGGAAAGGTAAGTACAAGAAGTGTAAGGAAATGAAAGAAACTCATGATGCCTTGCTCCAGGATTCAAAAAACATTTATAGAAGTTAAAAGCTTTAACCTTCTTTCTAATATGCAAAAGTACAATGTTACCCTTACCAGTATATCTCTATTTTGCATAAACATAAGGCAGAATGCAACAATTTGACTATTTGTGAGAAAAGTATGCGCATACTTTCTAAAAGAGTTGCAACACCATCAATCTACCCAGGTGCTTTGGTAGCAAAAATTCTTTTATTATTAATTTTTTTTAGGCTATGCTAATTTGTAATCACGCTTAAAACCCAAAGCAAAACCCAACATACCAGCCAAAAAAGGCATCTAAAAACCCAAGGTCTGATCCTCAATTGCCTTTACCAGAAAGGACAGCAAATTGCAATCTCAAGTAAAGTAACTATCATATTTGGAGTTGTCTGGTTTTGAGAAAATAAACAAAATTGGAAAACAAAATAAACTACATAGCAGGATGTAAAGCAAGGAACCCTTCCTGGAGCAAGGTATTTCAACTACGCTACCTTTCCTTAGCTCCAGTTCACTCCTTCTGGAGCACAGTCTTAATCTTTAACCAATGCAAATAGAAAAGATACTGAGTTTCTACTAACAGAGGTGAATAACAAAAAATACAAACCATTAATTTTGTCATTCTGAAAAGGACTCTTCTCAGTTCATTAAATACTAAGATTTGGAGACGAAAAAAAATCTTTGTTAGAGGGGTAAATCACTGATTTTAGAAAAGAGGAGGGTATATGACTTAAAAAATTAGCTTTTATGATAGAAGAAACCAGAAGAGTATAAACGAAAGAAAATAAAACTGACATATATATCTGCCACAGATGGCTAACTTTTTACTTTTTTGAGAAACGACACAGAGCAATTTATATTAGAATTAAGAACATGTCTCACCAATAGCTAGTGATCTAAATCAAAGAATACCTGTCCATGTAGCTTGACATCCGCTTTCAGCCATGGAATTGGAGCCCCCATATTATCAGCTATTTGTTCTTCACTTAATCCTGGGATATCCCACGTGCGATACAATTCACCTACCCGGTCAATTTGTACCACAACCCAGTTTGGAGATAACGGTTGGCAGTTTACAATCTGACCTGGATATGATGGAAGGATTAATCCCTCGGCCACCTTAACCCGCTCGCCTATGCTATTGCGGAGGAAGAGGTTGCACGGTGGGAGTTCCTGAAAATTACAAATAGATTTATATCATAATTTATTTTCAAAGTTATCCAAACTCATCACTTAATAGGGACAAGAAAGATAACCTGATAATCACCAATAGGATACAGAGGTATAAAGTTTTCTCCCATATCTGTTTGGAATACTCCATTGGGCATTGCTGAGTCCACCTCCGTCGAAAAAGGTTGGGACGGCGGGGTCTGAAATTGCAATGCGGTCGGGATTGGAATTTGCACTCCCATCGAGGAAAACCAATCTTGCATCTTCCTGAAACATGCCTCTGTGGTCTCCTTGACCACGTTATCATATTGTTCCTAGCTCATGCCATTCTCTTTCATTTTTTTTCTGGGCTCTCTCTCGTACTCATCTGTCAATTTGCTCCACATGGAAGTTCCTCTCATTCTCCCTGGGTGTTCCGGCCTCCCAATTGCCCGAGTTAAGACTTCTTTAGGCGGGATTGCACTGGAACAAACCTCTTGAGACATAGATCGTGCCCGTTTGAATGCTTCGTGAGTCTCCTTATCCCCTTTTCTGATTTTGTAAGTACCTGTTTTATCAATAGCCACATCCCTTGCTCTAAAATATCTCTCGGCTCTCGGCTCGAAGGAACCTAAGGTGATGCCTGTTAAAGGGACATCCTCATCATCGGAATCACCTTCTGCAATAATTATGTCAGTAGGCTTCCAAGTCTCTTGTGCTCCTATGTAGCCGTGGGATCCCATCCTATGAGGCATGCAGAACTTCTCTCTCAACTCCTTCCCTGCCTTACTCTTTTGCTGAAATTCTTCGGTTTGCCTCATAGAGCAAAATTCATCCCACTGCTTGGGTGTGATAGGATAAAAGTCACAAGGATTTTGAGGATTATTTGGATCAGCATTAAGGATAAAATCCTCGTAGAGCATATGCCTAAAATGTCTATGCCGATCCCCCATATTTTTTAGAGTTTTCTTTTTGCCATCATCATTGTCAATGTTGAACATTCCCTGAAATAAATTTAAAAAATATTCACAAGTTAGGATATACAATATCATTACCAAATGTACATTTAAGATACACAATATCATTACCAATTACAAGATGAGCGTGAACTGGTGCATCAAAACCTCAAATTGCAACCACTTATTTAAATTCAAACCTGTAAGGTTATTGTTCTATTGAAAAAAAAACACAAACTAGGTGCTATCATTCCCAGCAGGACATGGTGTTGGTTGTGTGTAGGACCCTTTTGTTGCTATGAAACAGTGGCTTTAATTGACAAGGAAAAGCAGTTTAATCAAAAAATACAGTTTAGCTCCTAGCAATTTTTCATTTTGTAAACAAGGAAACAGACTTGAAATGATGGTAAATAATAGATCCTTGGCATAGAGCCCATGAATGAATGAACTCCTATGTAATTTAATTTAGGATTTTGGATAGCACTTTACCTTGACATCCATCCACAGGTCATTCTTCAATTCTTTTGGAACTTCCTTCCAGTTGTTGATGGTAATTGGCACTCGATCCCTCACGAGAAACCCGCAATATGTCGCGAATTTGTTGGCATCCTTACCGGTCGGAAAGCCTTTTTTGTCAAAGGTAATCTTATAACTGTGTCCTTGTCTTTTTTTCTTCCTTAACTTCTACAATGAGGTTTGAGATCTTTTCTTCCCTTCTGTCTCTTCTTGGTCTCTTTCTTCTACTTGAGGTATTTGTTCTCCAGACATGCGTGTGAAATGATAATTTGTAAGAATTACAAATAATGCAAGTAACTCAAGAAAAATCAAACAATAACGGTGCAGTTAGTAGCTGACTGACTAATTAAATGAGGAAAACAGTAGTTGTTTTGAGTTTTTTTGCTAATAACCAGAGTATATAATAATTATCCAACAAGTAAAGATAACTTTAATTTCATAACAGACAAATTGCTACAAATTTGGCACACTCAGCAGAAATAACAGAAAACCATCACTTGGAATACTAATTCCACATTTGTGATATTTTACTAAGAGGGCTAATTAACATTCTCAATTTTCTGACAAGTTTGTATCATTTAAAGGTGTATTAGCGTTTCTGACAAGTTTCTGAAATGAGCATTTACTTATAAATAAATGCAGTCCAGTACCGCACTAGTTTCTTTTGGGACAAAACTAGAACAGTTTCTAAAAGAAAACATCTAAAATCGAACATTTAAAGTTTCAAAGCCATTGAAATAATTCAAAGTAATATAACTGTACTTAAACTTAGCAAAAAAGAGAATCTAAATATTTGAGTGTCCTACTGGTACACACAATGAAACAACTCCCCTCGAAATACACTTTTATATGTTGTATTAAATGTAAAAAAAATGGATGAAAAAAAGAAACAAACCTTTTGATTGGATGAAAAATCGTAGGGCTGTCAAGTGCTGTTGGGAGGGATTATTGGATTTGGATTGTGCGGCGGAGAGAGATGGATTGTGCGATGACGGTTTGAGCGGCGGCGAGGGTTTGAGAGAGAGAGAGAGAGCGGCGGAGAATCAAAAGGTTTGAGAGAGAGAGAGAGAGATTGTGTAGTGAGGGTTTGAGAGAGAGAGCGGCGGAGAATCAAAAGGTTTGAGACAGAGGGATTGTGCAGCAAGGGTTTGAGAGAGAGAGAGAGAGAGAGAGCGGCGGAGAATTGTTTTGGAATTGGATTTTGGCGGATAGAGCGAGGGTTTGGAATTGGATTTTGGCGGATTGATCGATTTTTTAGCGCCCGTCAAAATTTTTGGAAAAATGTAAGTCTTATATGCAGGATTTAAAAGAAACTAATATATGTAGCACATTTGTTATTTAATGATATGTAACTTTCATTTGTTATTTAATGATAAAATGTAAGTAAAAAATTAGTAAAAATGTTAAAAAAATTTAAAAATGTAACTTTCATAAAAATGTTAAATTAATAAAAAATGTTATTTAATGATAAAATGTAAGTAAAAAAAATGTTATTTAAGTAAAAGTTAATGTAACTTTCATTTTGAATTAATAAATTTTAAAAAATGTTATTTAATGATAAAATGTAAGTAAAAAATTAATAAAAATGGTAACTCACACATTAATTACGTAGCTTTCTTTTTTTTCATCGCGTTTCGACCAACACATCTTCGGTTTCTAGACGACGATGACTTGTGCAAATCGGCGTTGATGTATCATCGATACCAGTGGAAAATGGAGGAATTTCCTCGAAGTGATCGTATGCTTCTTCGTCCACGACATCTCCAACACCTACAATGCGTCTTTTACCGGAAAGGACGACATGTCTTTTCTTATCGGCCGGATCTTGAATATAGAAAACTTGTAGTACTTGCTTATTTGCAAGTATAAAAGGGACTTTTTGATAGGCTCTTTATTTGAAGTCAATGGTTGTGAATCCATTTTTGTCTTTTTTGACTCCACCATGCCCGTTGTTGATCCATGCACACTTGAATAACGGTATCTTGAATTTCATGTAATTTAGTTCCCATATCTCCTCAATCCACCCGTAATAAGTATTAGCACTTCCGTTATTATCACTAATAGCAACAATTGTGACTCCACTATTTTGCACGGTACTTTTACTATCTTATTTTTTTGTGTAAAAGGTAAATCCATTCAAGTCATATCCTTGGTAGGTTTCGACGACCGCCGAAGGACCTTTCGATAACCATTTCACGGTTTCGTCGACCTCGCGCTTGTTTAATAACTAGGACTCTACTTTTTCTCCAAACCATTGCACAAAATTCAAGTTGTGCATTCTGTTAATCACGTTTTCATCCAAAGATGGATGTTGTTCATGCAATTCAGCTATATGCTCACTTATATAAGGCGCCACAATGACAAGGTGTTGGAGGATTTTAAAATGTGCTTTTGTTCTCAATTCAATCCCCGGTCTAAAACTACTGGCTCCAATTGTACCTTTTCCTTCAAGTCTACCTTCGTGCCGAGACTTTGGAAGGCCGATAGGTTGGACATCTTCCAAATAATCGGTGTAATACTCAATAACCTCCTCGGCCACATATCCTTCCACTATGCTTCATTCCGGTTTAGATCGACTACGGACGAGCCCCTTCAATTGACCCATTGCTCTTTCAAAAGGATACATGTATCGTAGAAATACTGGACCACACATTTTGATCTCCCTAACCAAATGTACGGTTAAATGCACCATGGAGTCAAAAAAATGAAGGCGGAAAGTAACTTGTTCATTTTTTTTATCGATCACTTTAGAGCAAATTTCATTGAAAAAATAACACAACTTAGTGATAGTTTTCCTGACTTCTTCCCAGAGAACTTCTCGGATTGCGACCGGGAGTAACTGAGTCAGCAAGATATGATAATCATGTGACTTCATTCCAATTAATTTGTTCTCCTTAATTGACACCTTTGTTGATATATTAGAGAAATAACCGGAAGGAACCTCTATCGACTTTAGACATTCCAACAAACTTTTTTTCTCTTTGATAAATTAAATTGTGCTGCAGGTAGCAAAATTCGGGTTGTACTCTCTTTATTTACTGCTAACTCATTTCGAATTCCCATTGCAACCATGTCATCCCTCGCATTCACGCTATCTTTGGTTTTTCCTTGAATTTCCAACAAGAAACCAATTAAAGCTTCACATATATTCTTGATTATGTGCATCACATCTAGACAATGTCTAACCTCCAAAATCTGCCAATATTCAAGCTTCCAATATATAGACTTTTTCTTCCATATCTCCTTCGGAATCTCTTTTACAAATTTCTTACCAAATTTAACATTTATGTCCTTTACTTGTTCATATACTCCTTTCCCAGATAACGGAATTGGGGCCTTACCTGTCTCCACTGTACCATCAAATCTTTCCTTGTCTCGCCGATAAGGGTGATTGCGGTTCTTAAGAAACCTGCGGTGTCCCAAATAAACATTTTTTCTGTATTTTTTCAAGTAAATAGAATGTGTATTCTCTCCGCAAATAGGACATGCTTTTGCTCCTTTATTCTTATACCCCGATAAGTTACCATACGCATGAAAATCATTAATCGTGCAAAATATCATGGCACGGAGTTTGAATTCAGTTCTAGAATGTGCATCAAATATTTTCACTCCCTCACGCCACAATTTATCAAGGTCATCTATTAATGGATTCAAGTATACATCTATATCATTACCAGGTTGTTTGGGACCAGAAATCAACAAGGGCATCATCATGTATCTCCTTTTCATACATAACCAGGGAGGAAGGTTGTTAATACGCAATAAGACTGGCCACGTAGTCGTACGGCTACTCATGTTACCGTTAGATGCAATGTGTTGTGTGAGAAAAATTCGACAGTATTTCCCCTTATGTTCCCTGAATACGCCAACACACGATTGCTCGTGCGTACGTATCCGTGGGAACATAAGGGAAAATGCCGTCGAATTTTTCTCACACAACACATTGCATCTAACGTACAACTCGCTATCCTAAATGAGACAGATCGTATCCAAAGAGCAGTACTCCCGACATGGAGTACTATCCGAGATTAATCTCGGACGGGCAATGACGTAAATTTGGTATTATTCCGGTATTTTGGTCCTATATGACAATACATGTAATTAACATGCAAATGCAATTAATGCATAATTAATTGGATGTGAGAAATGAAAATAAATAGATAAAATTATAGAAATATACCTTCAATCTATAATTTGTAGGTCTTGTCTCTTTCAATTAGATTTGAAATTATGATAAAAATTACCAAAAAGTCACTAATTTAATCAAAAATTAAGATAAAACCGAAATAAAAAAGAAAAATTAAAGAAGTATCAAATATTTACTTAAATTTAAATTTTTCCTTACATCAGCTCTCTATTCTTTTCTATTTCTATTTCTTATTTTTCAGAATTTTTGGATATTTTTTTATATTTTTTCAAGAAGTGGCTATGGAATATTAATGAGGCCAATTTAATGAAGAAGAGAATTGGTTGAGGCGGCTGAGATATTGGCACTTGTCGAATGAGGAGAGGGGGAGAGGATTGCGGCAGACCTAATTCGCACAAATTGCCACGGTTAAAAAAAAAAAACCGTTGCTGAGGAGATTAAGACGATTTTTTGATAAAAACCGTTGTTAACAGAAAATATAAATAACTACGGTTAATACAAAATAATTAACCGTTTGAAAATTAATATTACAGTTACTTTTTAGTTCCTTACTGCTTTGTGCCACCGTTAATTCGGCAGCATTTCTCCTTATGTTCCCTGAATACGCCAACACACGATTGCTCGTGCATACGTATCCGTGGGAACATAAGGGAAAATGTCGTCGAATTTTTCTCACACAACACATTGCATCTAACGTACAACTCGCTATCCTAAATGAGACAGATCGTATCCAAAGAGCAGTACTCCCGACAGGGAGTACTATCCGAGATTAATCCCTAATGGATTAATCTCGGACGGGCAATGACCTAAATTTGGTATTATTCCGGTATTTTGGTCCTATATGACAATACATGTAATTAACATGCAAATGCAATTAATGCATAATTAATTGGATGTGAGAAATGAAAATAAATAGATAAAATTATAGAAATATACCTTCAATATATAATTTGTAGGTATTGTCTCTTTCAATTAGATTTGAAATTATGATAAAAATTATCAAAAAATCACTAATTTAATAAAAAATTAAGATAAAACCGAAATAAAAAAGGAAAATTAGAGAAGTATCAAATATTTACTTAAATTTAATTTTTTCCTTACATCAGCTCTCCATTCTTTTCTCTTTCTATTTCTTATTTTTTCAGAATTTTTGGATATTTTTTTATGTTTTTTCAAGAAGTGGCTATGGAATATTAATGAGGCCAATTTAATGAAGAAGAGAATTGGTTGAGGCGGCTGGGATATTGGCACTTGTCGAATGAGGAGAGGGGGAGAGGATTGCGGCAGACCTAATTCGCACAAATTGCCACAGTTAAAAAAAACCGTTGCTGAGGAGATTAAGACGGTTTTTTGATAAAAACCGTTGTTAACAGAAAATATAAATAACTACGGTTAATACAAAATAACCGTCTCTGTATGGACCCGACAGTTTTTACACCTTCTAAGCTGGGAAAGGGGAGATGATTTTTATGTAAAAGCCGTTTGTATTTGTTGGTCTGATTTTTTTCTCTCTCTTGCCATAGATTTTCAAACGATTTTTCAAAAACCCGTCTTTAATTATCCGTTGCAAAAGACCTGTTTTTTGGTAGTGAGTCTAATTTAAAAAAAAATATTCTAGACGGTTAAGATCTATTATTTAAAATTTGAAATGTGAAACAGTCGCATAGGATCCACACATATGTAGTACATATATATATGACTCTATTTATCTTGAAGTTTTGACAAATTAAAACATAAGAAATAATGGTACTTTTCTTTATACGTGAAATTTTATTTTCTTGGATTTTAGTTTCAATTTTCACTTTTTTAAGAATTTACTCGAAAATACTATAAAAGTTATCAAAATAATATTAATTACCAAACGTTCTTAAACCAACAAGCCAGTAATTTCGCGATCGTCATCCAATACTACTACAGAATTTTGTTCAGCTTTTGGTACATGAGAGATGTTCCCGATATTTGCTCATCAAATTCAAATGTCCGCTGCTCCCTGTAATTAACAATTCGGGTTGTATTTCAAAAAATGAAAGAGGTGGTGAGGATGAGGGGAGAGCCCGGTCCTGATCCTTCCGAGTTCGGAAAGGGACCACTCTGATTGACTGACTGACTGTCTAAATCCGATTATCTCCGTAAAATATATTATTTGTACTATGGATTAATTCGATCTGATTGAATTTTGTTATATTAATTAAATGTAGAGAACTGCGTCGTTAAATAACCGGTTACTGAAGTTTGTATCTGACTCTGTTTGTTTTTATGTTGCGACGTAGGTTGACGGGCCTTCGGATGGAT
Source organism: Rhynchospora pubera (assembly GCA_028095005.1). NCBI lineage: Eukaryota > Viridiplantae > Streptophyta > Magnoliopsida > Poales > Cyperaceae > Rhynchospora > Rhynchospora pubera. Next base: position 56,287,698 of record CM051462.1, read on the forward strand.
GTAGAAGATACCGTTTTCGGCTCGACCCGTCAGTGCGGGACGTGACATATGTATTTTTCGATCATTGTTTTTTGTTTTAATATATGAAGTTAAAATAAATTTAAATAATTTATTATATGTTTGTATTTTAAAAATTATTTAAGTAATTTTTAATGAATTTTAGTAAAAAAAATTATATCATGGCTTGACAAATTTAACATGCCGTATCATAATGCATGTCGTGTTAACCAATCTTTTCGCTTAATATGACACGGCACAATACAGTGAAAATATTAATTCGTTTCAACATGATACAAGTAGCTCTAACACGTGCGATTTTGACAAAACACTACACGATATAACACATTTACAATACACTAGTGTACAAGCGGAGGAGGTAGTATCGAGACGAAAGGTCGTACTGTACACCACGTTGGATACTTTCTTTCTTATTTTTAGCACCAAACAATTAATCTAAGCAACTTAATACATTTTATATTTAAAATTTTCAAAGCAACCAAAAATTATATTATTTTAATTCTTTTACTTATTTTCATATTTTTTTAATATCAATTGATTTAAGAATTATGGGCGCACTAGTAACAGCATTTTCTCAAAATCGGGAAAAAAAATAATAAAGTTTGAAAAATGTAAAAAGAAAATTCTTCCAAGATATAAACATGGAGATTATATATTTACTAAGACTCCGTTTGGATGGCTTCTTCCCAAAATAAGGAATAACCACTTTTTATCAATAAATTTATTTCTAACCATCCAAACTCTTCACAAAAGTTACACACTTCCCAATAAATTTACCCCTTCCCAATAAATTTCTTCACTTCTTTCTTTTTCCTACCTTATTCTCAACGCATCCAAACGGAACCTAAAGGAAACAAGTACAATATCAAATATTTTTCAAAGAACATTTCGGTATGCATGCCCTAGCTAGTTCTTCTGTGGCGCTCTTGTTTGTACTTACTAATGTGAACTACTCGAATACATAGTTACTACTTGTGCTAGACGGATATAAATAATTTTTTTCAAACAAAAATAATTGACGAAATTAAATATGGATTAGTAGTGGAATAATTTTAAATATATATGGGGTTAAAATATTGGACATCTATAGAAAGAATATTTTGTAAGTGCACATTTTTATGCAAAAAGATATTATTCATAAATAAATGGGGTCAAATGAACTCCATTAGGCAAACGTCCGCCTCTGTGAAATCGATTACCGTTATCTGCAGTTTTATCATCACTTTATCATTGTTTGAACAAAATTAACACATACAAGATAAGGTGGACATATAGATGATCAAAGTGAACGAATACAAATAAATAAAGTTCAATTAAAAAAAATTGAATATGCATATAAAAATCTAAACAAGGAATGACATAATTTATTTGTTTGCATGCGTTCACTTAAATAATGTATATGTTAATATTGTCTATTTTATGTATTTATTTTGTTCAAGCCATGACAAAACTGTACATGACATTTATCATTTCTCAATATTATTTGATGGGCGTTTTATAGCAGCCAGCAGATACTGGTCAAGATATATAATAAGTTGAATAAAACGCGCATTTATTTATTAAATTTCCCTCGGCAACAAAAAACTCGTGGAAGGAGCACTTTTAAATAAAAAAGAGTTCAAAAGTACCAATCCGAAAAGAATAAATAAAAAAATTCGAGGGTAGGAAACTTAAGTATTACATAGAGGGGAAAAAAAACTCAATTTTAGTCCGTAAAAATTATACAAATTGTGATGTTTAGTCTTTTTCAACAACAGAACTTTTTTAAATAAGGACGAGTTAATTAAAGATTCATAAGGAATATATGAATATCTAGTGAATTTCGAATCCGCATCATCAATTTGAAGATGACTGCTTTAGGACTTTAGCTATTAACCTGATTCTTCATTAACCGATCATAAATTGATGGGCAAACTTTTAAATCGTAAATTTATTTTGTCATTATATACTTAGTGAGCTTAAGCTTTCTTAGATACTGCCAAAATAAATCCTTTTTAAAGAAAATGGATTATACTTTCAATTTTTTCAGTGACCTTAAAATCTTTTATAATGAAAATGCATGGAATTAATTGTGATGTCAAGGGAGCCGCGCGTCCTCATCATCTTCATAGAACTTGCTATTCAACACATGAAATTGACTTCATTGAATTATGGTTGAGTCAGGCCACAAACAACAGGGCAATAAACAAGGAAGAAAACAACTCCACGTTGTTACAAAAGTAACATTTATTAGCAAATTATTACATGCCCATCTTGATGGCCTTATATATAACCATATAAACCAACACATTTTACGATCGCAAAAACCGGATTAAGATCACAGTTCTTTCGCTAAACCCAATAAAAATGGGAGCAGAACCAATTAAACCAAGAATTGTACTGGTACCCTTTCCAGCACAAGGCCATGTAACTCCTATGCTGCACTTGGCACATGCAATTCAATCTCATGGTTTCACCGCCACACTAGCTGTGCCCGACTTCATACACCACCGTCTCACCACAAATACATACCTCTCCTACTCATCTGTGGAGTTGGTTTCGATACCTAGTGGAGAGGGAGATCACAGTGAGCTAAAGGATTTTCAGGCAATTGTCAATGCAATGGAGAATTACATGCCAGGTCGGTTTGAGGAGATGTTAAGAGGCTATCGGGCGGTCGCATGTGTTGTAGTGGATTTGCTAGCTTCTTGGGCTATACCGGTGGCGAAGCAATGCAGTTTGGCAGTAGCCGGTTTCTGGCCTGCTATGATGGCAAGTTACAAGATTATATCAGCTATTCCAACGTTGATGCAGAAGGGGATCATATCTGAAAGTGGTATGGTTATATATGTTAGCTCTTTTTCCTTTTATGTTCTTTTTTATTTATTTTTGTTTTTTTTTAACATCTTTGGTCTTTACTTTATCACACTTTATGCTTAATTTGGAATGATATGCCGCTTTCTCAGAGGCAGCTGTGCAGGATTGGGCTCCTCCCAAATAGTACGGATATTATAGAGAGTCCCTAATAGGAATTCCTTAGGATAGATCCAACGGTCGAAATCAAATCATACTTTATTTTGATAAATTTCATTAAATTAGAGAAGGAAAAGATAGTTATTCAGTCAAATCTTGATCAAAACCGCCGGATCTCAAATAAAGGACCAATGCATATCTGTGTTCAGCCTTTAATAAAATTTGCATAATTTGGAGAGGGACCGAATCCAGCTAATACATACCAGCATATAACATGTCGAAGGGCAATGTTAAGGGCATTTCACATTACTCTGCTTGCTTTTCCGTGCACTTTATTTTTTAATTTTCTTTTGAGTTAAACTGAGATATTATCTTAAGATTTTTTAGTTAAGAAAGAGATTTGAGTTGGTTGGTCTTCAATATTTGGATGTTTTTATGATTCGTTACATTGAAAAATTGACTTAGACATGCAGGCGACCCGTATGGTACTCATGGTCATGCATGAACCTTGTTAGTTGAGAAAATGTAATTTGTTTCTTCTTTTGCTGGTTTTTTTTTTTTTTTAATTGCAAGCCCATTGGATTTGAGAGAAAACTGTATTATCATTGGTTTCTTGAGATCTTATTGAGTCAGTAACGTCCTTAATTGTTTAATTGGTTGTACTGTCCCTAGCATATTCAATTCTTATTGTTTAATTAGGTGACCACTATTTGGATTATCTGTTCTAAACTCCATGGTTTAGATTTAGTATTAATCCCATTGGGGAATGTTGACCCCCTTGGAGCTTTTAAAACCACATTACCAACGTGCATTAGTTCCAGTTTTCAATTGAAGAAAAGTGCATGAACAAGTAAGCATACGCGATAAAAGGGACAATAAAAGATAGACGATGACAACTGGGAATTAATAAGTATGGTTGTTGGGGTAGGTCAGGATATAGAGTTTCTTTTGGGTGAAAACAATGATAGAACAAACAGAGTGCGAACAGGGTAATGAAATGGAAGAGGGAAAATCGACACGGTGATGGATTTTAATCCAATTTAGTTGCCCATAATGAATTTAATTAATGGAATGTGACTGCTATAAGGATAGTGTAAATTGATGCAATGAGTTCCTTTGTTAGTGATTCCAGATAATTGATTAATTGTTCCCTTTATTTTGTCTTTTCGCCAAGTTCATCAACAAACAATTGGCATTCAAAATCGTTTAGATCAGAACATATGCAGTAATGCAACAACCAATGCAAGCACATACAGATATAATAGTGATATTAAGGAAATTCGCACGATCATATTTAAAATTCTTTATTTAATGTGTGTAAGTTTGGCTCCTGGCAGGGATTCCTCTGTGCAATGAAGATGTAGATCTTTCTACTGAACTCAACTTAAACAATGATTTACTGGTAAAACTAACCAGCAAGGAGTTGCCCTGGCTGGTCGGTGACTCTGCTACCTGCAAGTCGAGATTCAATTTCTGGTTGAAGATCATTGATAGAATCAGAACACTGAAATTCATCGTGAACAATTCATTTCCTGGCGAGGATGGTAAAATTGATAAACAGTTTCAGATTGACGCCACAAATTCGCCCCAAGTTCTTCAAGTGGGACCACTACTGAAGTACAACAATTCAAAATGCAACAATCCCACAATGTGGCAAATAGATTCGACCTGGCTGAAGTGGTTAAACTTGCAAACAGAAAGGTCGGTGATATATGTGTCTTTTGGCACTTGGGTCGGACCAATCGGATCAGACAAAATCAAGGAGCTAGCATTAGGCCTGGAAAACTCTGGAAGGCCATTTTTGTGGGTTCTAAAGAAGGAAAAAGCATGGCAATCTGGCCTCCCCGAAGGATTCATAAAGAGAATCGAGGGACGTGGAAAGATTGTCGAGTGGGTCCCACAAGAGGAGGTTTTGAAACACAAGTCTATTGGATGCTACATAACACACTGTGGCTGGAACTCTACTTTGGAGGCAATACAACATGCTAAACCACAGTTGTGTTATCCTATATCTGGAGATCAATTCATAAATTGCTCTTATATAGTTAAAGTTTGGGGAATTGGGATCAAACTAGACCATATTGAGCAACACGAGTTGCAAGACTGTATAGAGAAGGTAATAGAAGGAAAAGATGGAGAGAAGATGTTGGAAAGAGTGATTGTTTTGAGGAGAAATGTTATGGAGGGAAGTGCAAGTGAGGAGGCTAGGAATAACCTTGGAATTTTTATTGATTCTTTTATGACGAGATGTTAGAATATTATAACGTGCATTTTAAGTCTTAACTGATATTTATCTATGCCGATATATTCCTCTATTATCACTCAATATTTCCATTTCCAAGCTCTACTAGGTAGCACCCTAGCAGGTGTTGCTTTTGGAAATTGATTAATGCTGCAATTTTGTCATTGCTTGCCATCGCTAAACAGAAAGTGAACACATAAAATATATAAGTTGAACATATATAATGATCAAATGCATGGGGAGGGTTCTGATAATGTTTAATTGCTTAGTAATCACGGTGAATAAAATAAAAAACTGAGATTGTTACATCAATTACAGGGAACACATAGAGCTAAGTGACTGAACGATGATGTTGCAAAATGCATACAACATTTTTTTCAGGCCTATATATGAATATATCATGGAATATAATCTGGTAAACAGGAAACAGCCCAAAAAGAAACAGAAGATGAGAAATAATCAAATTTAACTACAAACTTTTATCACGCAAACGAACAAATGTAATAATACTAAGTGAGGATGTTGGTTTTCTCTTTTTAAAAACAAGAGAGATGGAAAGTTTTAACTTTTAACCACCAAGCACCATAAGTTTTGAGTACATTTAAGCACACACAAAAGTAATGTAAAAAAACAAAGCCAACCCAGTCCGTTGTCATGGAGAACTATAGTAGAAGTGTTTGAAATTTTGTACTTTTATTTATTACACACAATCCCTCAAAACAAATATAATACAATACAAAATTTATTTAAAAAAAAGGAGAGAAAAATTCAGTTGAAAAACGAAGAGAAATATTATAGCTAAGTGACCTCAACTGTTTATTTCAATCAGGGGATTTTTCCTACGCAAATCCATCAAGTATAATCTGCGACTCTCTCTTCCCAATGATAAGGTTCAAAGATTGGTGCGGTAACGATATGGTTGCTTTTGATATTCTATAAAAGCTGTATTATCTTTGGTAAAGGCATGAACAAGAGAGAACTGCTTGATTATCGGCCAATCTGGACCTCTCAAAAGGCATCTATGTAAAACTGCCACGTTACAAAGAAAAAATAATTTTATATCACCATTGCTTTGGTGTTGGTTGAGGAAACTCGGTAGCCACTCCGGAAGGCAATCCACTGATTCATCTTCCAAGTAGAGACTTTGCAATGCATCTAGATTCTCCACACATCTCAAAGCTGAACAACCAACCAAATTAAGATGTTGTACTCGAGGGATATTTGACAGTATCTCACAACTACTACTACGTATGTAAAGCCATTTAATTTGAGAAGTTAAGTTCTCAATTTCTCTCATTTCTTGCACTCCACTTATAATCAATTCCTTCAAACTGCTTATATGGTTTAATTGTCTAGGAATTTCTTTTAATTTTGGACAATTTATAATATCAATTTTCCGGAGGGAAGGGAAGAACCTTTCTGGAATTTGTTCAACAAAGGACCGCTCTTCCCAATTGGGCATTCCTTCAATTCTCAAGAGTTCAAGCTTAGGGAAGAACGGTGGCATATTAGAACTTCCAGTTATAACAGTATCCATGAACTCGGGACCAATTGACACAATTGAACGTGCCCCAATTATTCGAAGACATTTCAAGTGCTCCAATTGGCCTAGGGGAGGAAGGTGAAGACATGATATACAATTTACAAGAATCAACCATGTTAGGTAAGTAAGATTCTCCAACCAACTAGGGAATCGATGACCGAAAAATCTCCAAATAATTAAATATTCTAAATATTGGGGAGGCTCTAATTTTTCAAAGGTCCCTTCTATATTTCTGCAAACATCTTCACCAGGTAAATTCCCTGAAACTCCTCCGGGCAATGTGCATGACAATTCCAATGTTTTCAGATAACATTTTCCAGCTAATACTGAATTCTGTATTTCTGCATTTTCCAGTTTGTCTAGCCTTAAGCATCTTAATTGGGTCAATGGCTCTAACTCATCTAAGTGCCAACCACTATGCATGTCACCAGAGTATTGCTCACTTGCCACTACAAACCCTTTCAACGTGTTCAGAAACTTCAGCCTACAAATTCCATTAGGGACAGAAATCAGAGGTGTGTCTGAAAGAGTGAGACGTCTAAGGTTGGTTAACTGAGTGATACCTTGGGGCAACACATGTAGGGATTGGCATTCTTGAAGGTGCAAGATTTGCAGAGTAACAAGAGAACATAGTGAATTTGGAAGCCTTGAAATGCTAGTGCGGTCAAGATCCAACATTCGAAGGTGTTTCAAATCTCCCAGAGAATCTGGAATGTTTCTAATCCTAGGACCATTAAGTAGTAATACACGCACGTTTTTTATGCGATGGAATATATCATCATGCACCACTGGTGGACTCTGAAAGAGTATAAAGGTCCTCAATCGAAGGGCGTCTGATTTATTTCCAGGTATAATAGCCACATCCCCTTGGCGAGAAATCGATAAGCGGTGAAGATTTCGCACATAATCTAGACTTAACGATGCAGGGTCGCCATAATAGGTATGACCTCGCCCAATATATAAAGCAAAGGTTTTAATTATATCATGCATCTGGCACTGACGTTCCATGTCTATCAATTTTACATATTTCCAAACGTGCCTTTTAGGCTCCAAGAGACACCTTCTAATTAGTTCATTATAGTACTCCTCTCCTGTATCTTCCAAAAGTTCATCTTCTCTTTGATGTATAATACCTTCAGCTATCCATGATCCAATAAGTTCTTCACGAAGCATAAAAAAGTTTTCAGGATAGGTTGAACAATATAAGAAACAATTTTGGAGTGGCTGTGCCAGTTCTTCAAAACTAATCCATAATGCTCTATGAAGTTCTTCAGAAGTCTCACCACCCTTAATCCAAGCATCGCTTTGAAGAACCTTTTCCCACTCTCTTCTGTCTTTTTTCTTAGTAGCAAGCAGCCCCCCAAACACCTTGATTGCAAGAGGCAAACCATCATATTTTTTGACAATCTCCATTCCCACATCTCTCAAATTTAGCATATCATCCTCTTCTCCAATATATGCTTTCTTACAAAGAAGTTCCCAACAAGAACGCCTGGACAATTTTTCGACCTCATGGACGTATATCGCACCTACCGCACTTGCAACTGTTTTGTCCCTAGTAGTTAACAAGACCACACCACTCGCTGCAAATTGAAGTCGATTCTTCAATAAATCTGTCCATACCATGGATTGCCATACATCATCTAATACAAGAAAGAATCTTTTCCCATTTATTTTTAATGCAAGTTGTTCATGCAGTTCACTAATTGTTTGTCGACCCTCTCTGATATTAGGTTCTATTTCCCTAATTATTCTCTGAAGCAATTGTATTGCTGAGTATTCCTTAGAAACATAAACCCACACTCTTTCTTGGAAAGTATTCCTTAATGATGGATCATGGTAAATATTCTGAGCAAGTGTGCTCTTTCCTATACCTCCCATCCCAGTAATTGTTATCACACATAATTTTCTCCGTTCATGATTTATAGTCACCATTTCAATCAGTTTTCTGGTATCGTTCTCAATCTGCTTTCCTATGATATCAGAGTCATTCATCGAGGAGGTTTGCCGAGAATTCATGGAGGACTGGTTTTGATTCAAACCAACACTGAATGTTTGCTTATTTTCATTTATCACATTAATTTTCTTATTAAGTGCAATTATTCTATCATTGATCTTAACGCGAATGTTTGCTTATTTTCATTTATCACATCAATTTTCTTATTAAGTGCAATTATTCTACAAGTGCCGAGCGGAGCTTGCGCGATGCATGGAACTCCAGTGCGAATTTGGTTCCCAAGTGGGCAACAATGAAATATATAAGGTTACAGATTTTCCGTTTTTAGGGCATTCGAGGTAGTGTTTAATCATTCAACAAAGGGGGTGTCTTGTATTTGTAGACTGTTCGAGACCATGGGAATAATTTGCTCTTATTGCATTATGGTGCTCAAGCAAGTGAATATAACCACGCTAGACAGCAAATACCTTCTGGTGGAAAAATAGTGTAAAGAGAGAAAATTCGGTGATGCCGAACTTATTGCATCCAGAATCCAGGGAGGACAGCATGTTGTATTGGACAAAGAAAAGTGCCACATTTGACTAACAAAATAGTTGAGTTAGTTAATCTAAATCTTTCGGTAAAATAATAGCAGAAAACCATGATTGGGGTTTTAGGTTGCTTACAAATTGGTTCAGTGACCATGCTGAAACTTGATTCTCAAATTGTTTTGAAAACTCAGATCTGAAATCATCTATGATATCATCTGCGTCGTGCATCACATCTATTAGCTCATCAATCCAAGTTCGAGTGACTGAATCATCCATCTTCCTCCTTTTGCATCATTAAGCATGCTTTTAATATATTTTATTCTGTCTTGTAGCTTATTGAACTCATCTTTTACACCAAAAACCGTCACCACCTTTTCTCCAAGGAAATTGGTCAACTTCTCACTGAAATCATCAACCAAAGCATCAAGGAATTTTGAACTTCCACGAGACACTGCCCAATGAGAAGGCCCTTCCATGGAGCCAAAATATTCTTTTCAGGTATCTTGATTTCTTGAATAGAAATGGAAATGTGGGGATTGCCGAATCTGAATTGGCAAAAGTTGATAAGACTTATTCAGAGACTGCAAATTCGAAATGCCCTAGTAATAAAATTCCAAAAATGCCCTAGTACAACATTCCAAAAATAGCATGTTTTAAAAAATTCGAAAAAATAGTAATAAAATCTCAAAAATTGTAAATTTTGGTTTGGTATGAGTTTTTAATATGTAGATTAGAATGGTTAAATTAAATTTTTCAATTTATAAAAATATTTCCGAAAAAATTCGTGGTGCACGAAATGCCCTATGCACTATGGTGCATATTAAACTTTCTCATAATACTGTCTTTTTTTATTTTGGAGAAGTCAAGCACTATTTCCTTGTCAATATTGTCTTGTCGGGAATCTTGAAGATATATCAGGACCTCTTAGGTACTAGTTTTTCTTAAACTTCTTATTGTGCCAATATTTCACATTCAATAAAACATTAAAGCTGAAAATATCTAATTTTTTATTAAAACTAATCCATGTGACAACTTGAAATGCCATGCCATTGTATGTGCCTCACAATCCAATAATTTTTGAAAAAAAGAATGCTGACATAAATGGATTCCACTTGTCCATTGCCACATTAGTTTTGGTGCATGATTTTTCTGATTTGTTTTCATAGTTTCTGTTGAATTAAGCACTTTCAACTGCCTACTACACTGACTGATTCATTTTGTAATACACTTGATAAACCTAAAAGGTGTTCCTGATCCAAGGCCCTTATTTTCAAGACCTGATAACTATTAAAGCTGAAGTAATGTACTGTTATGGTGTTTCCAGTAGTGACCAGCATCTCTTGTACTGTCTGGTGTGGTTTCAGTTTAGTTAATTTATCCAACATTAAGTAGCCTTCTTATGTGACAAGTTCAGGTCTTCAATTTGAACAAGTAATAGATGCTGAGGTGTGGCATGAGGCTGTTCAGCTGTTCTCTATTCATGATTGTAGTACTACTGAACTCTTGGGTTACTTCTATCTTGACATATTTTCCAGGTCAGTAATAATCTTTTGCTCCATGAACTGTTAGATGTTTGCCTCTGATTTTTGTTCTTGACATATGTTCCATTGTCAGAAACTGTCTATGCAATTGCACAAAGGATGTATTAGATAGTGCAAATGTTAAGTTAAATAATATAAGGGATCATCTTATGTTCCATTGTCAGAATCTGTCTATGCAATTGCACGAAGGATGTATTAGATATTGGAAATGTTAAGTTAAATGGTATAAGGGATCATCTTATTTTCCATTATCAGAAACTGTCTATGCAATTGCACAAAGTATGTATTAGATACTGCAAATGTTACGTTAAATGACATAAGGGATCATCTTATTTCCATTTTTAGAAAATATTTCTGCATAAAGTTGCCTGAAATGATTATTTAGTATTAAATTGTGCTTGTCAATTGTTCAGTTAGTTGCTTTATATGTTATATTACATGCATCGAGGGATTAGATTATAATATATGATATGTAAACAATTTACTTTGCAAATGTTAACTTACTTTAAAATTTTCAGAAATGATGTGTTAGATATTGCAAATGTTATGTTTAATAACTTAAGAGATCATTTTATGTTCAATTATTAGAAACATGTTTCTACATAAAGTTGTTTGAAAAGATTATTCAGTATTAAAATGTGATCTATTTGTCACATTAAGGAATTATGTTGTTAACATCTTATATCTGTATTTTTATTCATATTACACAGGTCTTGGCTGCGGTTTGATCGAGTTGGTGCCCTTATGTTTGTTCGTTCTCCACCGACATTCTGATTTGTTCCAAAGTGAACATGTTTGTTATAGTTTATAATTTTGATTTGTGCTGGTATTGTCGTAGTCGACAATACTTTTATTGTTGTGTGATGTAAATTTTGGATTGTTTTGAATTGATTTTTGAATGGCTTGTTACTTTTTAAATTATCCCATAACTAGTTTAATTGAATAAAAAAAACTATGAAATCAAATTTCTGCTGCAACAAATTGAACACATAAACGATTTAAATTCATCCCTTAACGTGTTTAACTGAGTACAAAAACTTAAAACTTCATATTAGGACTGCATCAAACTGAACACTTAACGCAAATTAATTCATCCCTTGACTCATCAAACTGGACACATCAATTGGAATGAGGTTGGATGTTTTGGATGTTTTAGAATATATCAGCTTCGTTTGTTTTTTCCTTGCCATTTTTGTAATCTAAACTTGACGGATCTGAAATACCTACCTCTCATGGGTCCAAGAATGAGAAGGAAATAATTGGGTCTTGAGTACGTAGTTTGGGCCCGTGGGCTGATGCTACAAGGATGTCATGCCACCGAATAGGCCTGAAAACGGCGACCGTTTCGATTGTCTTTTCGTTTCGTTTCGTCTAAAACGAAACAAAACGGTTAAAGATTTTGGTTGCGTTTTAAAAACGAAACAGTTAACGCAAGTATGAAATGGTTTCGTCCATGTGTATTTTCGTGGTATTTTCATGATTTCGATCGTTTCGTTCAAAACGAAACGATTAACGCAAATGATAATCAGTTTCCTGTCCAAAACGCAACGATCAACGCAACAATCCAGTTGCGTGATCGTTTTACACGTTATGCACCCCTACCACCGAAGAAGTACTATCACCCGAAAATTTTAAAAATAATATTAAATTAATATAATATATTAAAAATAATAACAATATAATAATATTTTTTAAATAGTATCACTAGATCGGAATCTGGAATTCCGACCGCAATTACGGAATCCAGGATTCCGATCTTAGCTAGTTACAGAATCCGGAATTCCTAACAAGAGCAGAACTGAATTTTTGACGTTTTGAATTATTTTAATATAATTCTAAATTATAAATATTAGTTTAATATTAATAGTTGTTATATTAATTTAATATAAATGGTTTTATTTTATTTTTTTTAATTATGTAAAATGTTGTTGTTCTTACTTTACATTAATAATTAAATAATATTTTATGTTAGCCTCAATATATAATCAAATAATATATAATACGACAATAATTAAAATATAAATAATTATTTTATTGAATTAAAAAATGTATAATTAAGTTATAAATTTTTAATTAATTTACATTAAAACTATAAAATTTTAAACAATCATTTGATCTGCGTTCCGGGTATCGTCCTCTGTATAGCCAATAAAAGACCCAGGAGTTTGTTGTACGAATCTTCCCACGATCCGTAAAGATGTTCGATTGCTCTCTCTAGTCCACGCCAAATCTTGTTATAAGTGGGCACCACATTCGGGTATTTTTTCTTCAATAGAGATTTTACGTCCGGTAAGAAAATACCGACATCTCTCTTTACTACTGCATTTCTAATACAGTTGGCAATAACCTCAGCCGTTAGATTATCATGTGTGAAGTCTCCGGCCCTTCTCACGCATGTATGCTCTTGTTCATTCGTTATTATCTTCCAAAATTTATAATTTTAATGTAAATTAATTAAAAATTTATAACTTAATTATTCATTTTTTTATTAAATAAAATAATTATTTATATTTAAATTAAATTTATATTTAATTAAAATTTTATATTTTAATTATTGTCGTATTATATATTATTTGATTATATATAGAGGCTAACATAAAATATTATTTAATTATTAAGGTAAAGTAAGAACAACAACATTTTACATAATTGAAAAAGAAATAAAATAAAACCATTCATATTAAATTAATATAACAACTATTAATATTAAACTAATATTTATAATAATAGAATTATATTAAAATCATTCAAAACATCAAAATTCCAGTTCTGCCCTTGTTAGGATCCCGGATTCCGTAACTAGATAAGATCGGAATCCGGAGATTCCGATCTTATGATACTATTTAAAAAAAAATTATTATATTGATGTTATTTTTAATATATTATATTAATTTAATATTATTTTTAAATTTTTCGGTACTATCACTCTATCAGGATAGGCCATTCGTCCAATCAGGATAGAACAACGGAAAACAGGGTTTACAAATCTTTCTTTTCTTTCAATTTTTTCTTTTCTTGTTATTCAAATCCAGATCGGAATCTCGAGTTCTCGACATATTAGTACTTTTGAACAGTATATTGTTTTGCTAACGTAAATAATTACATCAAATGACTACGTATATAAAAGAAAATAGATATGCCTTTAAAAAAAAAAAAGAAACAATCGATAGCAAGCAGTTTTAAATTTTGTTTTGATAGTATGACCCAAGAAAAACACTCATTTAATGACCTTCAGTAGTTTTGACAAATTATTATTTGAAGCCCTTACTTTTATCATCCAACTTTATCATGTATTATTATTATTATTATTATTATTATTTACAAAAGAAAGTGCACAATGTGCTTTGATATGTACTCAGCGGCAATACAATAATCAGCAGTTTAAATACAGGTCTAGTACATATTTTAAATATTTAAAAATAGCTGCCGGTGATTTATTTCATAATTTAACGGGAGATGCCAGAGTAATGATCTAATGATAATGTGTAGTAATCAGTACTATTAACGGTGAATAAAGAAGAGGAACATCTATTGCAAATTGCGTAGAACATTTATTCAGTAGTCCAGGACTATGATGGAATATAATCCAGTAAACAGGAAACAGCCAAAAAGAAAACTGAAGAGAAAAAAATAATTAAATCTAATTACAAAATTTTATCACTCTAACATATAAATGCGATAATACCAAATGAGGATTCTGTTTTTTGTCATTTTAAAAACAAGAAAGATGAAAAGTTTTTAACTACAAAGCACCACAAGTTATAAGTACATTTAAGTACACACAAAAGTAAATTAAAGAAACAAAGCCAAACCAGTCTGTTTGACCATGAAAGAACGGAAACCATAATGGCTCCGTTTGGATCCTATGGGAATAGGAGAAATAGTTTTTTTTTAGACGTAAATTTATTATAAACAATCTAAACTCTTCACAAAGTTACACACTTTTCAATACTTTCCGCCTAAAAATAGACAATCTTCTTATTCCTAAGCAATCCAAACGAGAGCCAATATATACAACTATACAACAAGCATTGTGTCACCGCCAGACAGAGAGGGGTTGCTTTCTTGTGTTACGAATTATCACTTACAGTTCTTCGTCACAAGTCACTGACAGCTGATTAGACTGAATTTATAATTCACCGATTCCCATTTCTGGTGGAGCCCACATGTTAGTGACTTGTAACAAATATGGATGTAGTTTCTGTTTATCACACGTTATTCCTCATTAGTCATTACAAAAAATCACTAACACAAAATTTAAAAAGAGAAAAAGAGAAAAATTGAGTTTATAAACAAAGAAAAATAGTATAGCTAAATGATGCAAACTTATTTCAATCCGGTGATTTCTTCTCAGCAGATCCATCAAATCGAATCTCTTAACTCGGAATCTCTCCTCTTCTTTTTTCTTTTTTTGATTGGACGAATCTCTCTTCTAGATGATAAGGTTCAAAGGTTGGTATGGTAACTATATGGTTGTTTTTGGTATTCCATAAAAGCTGAGTTATCATTTGTAAAGGCACGAATATGAGAGAACTGCTCGATTATAGGCCAATCCAGACCTCCCAAAAGGCATCTTTGTAAAATTTCCATGCTACAAACAAAATATAATTTAATAGTATCATTGTTGTGGTGTTGGTTTAGAAAACTTGATAGCCACTCCGGAAGGTGATCCACTGTTTCATCTTCCAAGTAGAGGATTTGTAATGCGTCTAAATTCTCTACACACCTCAAAGCTGAAAAACCAATCAAACTGACATGTTGTACTCCGGGGATATTTGATATTTTCTTACAACTACTATTATCTATACAAATCCATTCAAAATGAGCTGTTAAATTCTCAATTTCTCTAATCCCATGAAGGCCACTTAAATACAATTCCTCCAAACTGCTTATATGCTTCAATTGGTCTGGGAGTGCTTTTAGTTTCGGACAATTTATAATATCAATTTTCAGGAGAGAAGGGAACAACTTTTCAGGAACTTGTTCGATAAAGGACCATTCTTCCCAATTGGGCAATTCTTCAATTCTGAGGAGTTCCAGCTTGGGGAAGCACCACGGCATATTAGACGTGCCGCTTATGACAGTACCCATGAACTCTGGACCAATTGACCCAATTGAACGTGCCCCCGTTATTCTAAGATATTTCAAGTGCTGCAATTGGCCTAGGGGAGGAAGGTGAAGACATGATACACAATTTGCAAGAATCAACCATGTTAGGTAAGCAAGATTCTCCAACCAATTAGGAAATCGTCGACCAAAAAATCTCCAAATACTTAAGTATTCTAAGGATTGGGGAGGCTCTAATTTGTCAAAGGTTTCTTCTATATTCCTATAATCCTCTTCAGCAGGTAAGTGGCTAGAATCTCCCCCTGGCAATGTGCATGACAATCGTAATGTTTTGAGATAGCATTTTCCTGCAAGTACTGAACTCTGTATTCTTGCATTTTCTAGCTTTTGTAGCCTTAAGCATCTTAGTTGGGTCAATGGCTCTAACTCGTCTAAATGCCAACCACTATGCATATCACCGGAGCCTTGTTCATATGCCACTATAAACCCTTTCAATTCGTTCAGAAACTTCAGCATACAAATTCCTTTTGGGACAGAAATCAGAGGTGTTTTATCAAGACCGAGACATCTGAGGCTGCTTAGTTGAGTGATACCTTGGGGCAACACCTGTAGGGATTGGCAGTTTTGAAGGTGCAAGATTTGCAGATGGATGAGAGAACATAGTGAATTTGGAAGCCTAGATATTCTCGTGTGGTCAAGGTCTAACTCTCGAAGATGTTTTAAATCTCCTATAGAATCTGGAATGTTTTCAACTCCAGGACCATTAAGTATTAATATTCGCAAATTTTTAATGCGATGGAATATATCATCCTGCAGCATTGGTGGACTCCAATAGAGTATCAAGGTCCTCAAGCGAAGGGGATCTGATTTATTTCCAGGTATAACTGCCACATCTTCTTGGCAAGCAATTAATAAGCGGTGAAGTTTTTGCACATCATCTGCACTTAAAGATGCAGGGTTGCCATAATAGTTATCACCTCGTGCTATGTACTGAGCAAAGGTTCTAACTATGTCATGCATCAGGCACAGGCGTTCAAAGTACTTGTCATGGAACCTCTTAGGCTGCAAGAGACCTCTTCTAATTAGTTCATTATAGTACTGCTCTCCCATATCTTCTAAAAGTTCTTTCCTTTCATATAACCTTTTAGGCTGCAAGAGACACCTTTTAATTAATTCATTATAGTACTCCTCTCCTGTATCTTCTAAAAGTTCATTCTCTCTTTGTTGTATTATACCTTCTGCGATCCAATCTCTGACAAGATCTTCGCGAAGCATAGTAAAATCTTCACCAAAGAGTGAACAAAATAGAAAACAATTTTGGAGGGGCAGCGTCAGGTCCTCAAAACTAATCCACAATGCTCTATAAAGCTCTTCAGAAATCCCACTATTAAACCAAGCATTGTTTCGAAGAACCTTATCCCATTCTCTTCTATCTTTGTTCTTCGTAGCAAGCAGGCCCCCAATCACCTTGATTGCAAGAGGCAAACCATCACATTTTTTTACAATACCCATCCCCACATCTCTCAAGTTTAGCATATCCTCCTCTTCTTCAATATATGCTTTCTTACAAAGAAGTTCCCAGCCAGAACGCCTGGATAACGTTCCAACCTCATGGACATATATAGCACCCACCCCACTTGCGATTGCTTTATCTCTGGTAGTTAACAAGATCAGTCCACTAGCCGCAAATTGAAGTGGATTTTTCAATAAATCTGTCCATACTATATACTGCCATAAATCATCTAATACAAGAAAGAATCTTTTTCCCTTTATTTTCAATGCAAGTTGCTCCATCAATTCACTAATGGTTTGGGCCTCTCTAGTATTGGGTTTTATATTCTTAATTATGCTTTGAAGCACTTCTATTGCGGAGTATTCTTTGGAAACACAAACCCATATGCTTTCCTCAAAAGTATTTCTTATTAACGATTCATGGAAAATATTCCGAGCAAGAGTGGTCTTCCCGATACCTCCCATCCCAATAATTGCTATCAGGCTTAATTTTCTCCGGCCATGATTTCTTGTAATTATTTCAATCAATTTTCTGGTATTGTTTTCAATTTCATGTCCTACAACATCAGGGTCGATGATTGAGGAGGTTTGTTGAGAATATTTGGAGGACTGGATTTGATAGGATCGTCTTCTTAATATGAGGCTATGTGTATATTAGTGGAGATAAAGAGAAACTTAGTAACTGAAAATTTTCATTCATATATTGATAAAACACTCTTACAATTAGATTTCTCTCTAAATTCTAAGTTCTCTAAGTTCTGAATTTTTCTCTTACTCTTACATTGTTTATATAACCAAACTAGTCTTCATAATTAAATACTCAACTACCTAATTAAATTGCATAGTCTTCTAGACAATAAAAACACACAACTTCCTAAACATAATTAATATCCTAGAAACCATAAACATTTGACCATGCAACCATAATTGAGTTTATATTTCCAACATCCTTCCTTAAACTCAATTATGCTCCAGCACTCATCCCGAGTAGCTTCTTGAATCGGTTGAACAATTCTGCTCCGAGCGGCTTAGTGAAAATATCCGCTACTTGATCACGACTTGCCACGTGAGTCAACTCAACATCGCCATCCTTTACATGCTCGCGTACGAAGTGAAAGCGAACATCAATATGCTTGCTTCTTTCATGATGCACCGGATTCTTCGCTAGCTCAATTGCTGATTTGTTGTCGACTCGAATCTCGGTTGGTTTGTCTCGAGCAAAATTCATCTCCTTCAGCAATTTTCTCAACCACAACGCGTGACATACACATGAAGATGCAGCCACATACTCCGCTTCACAAGTTGATAGAGTCACAATTGGTTGCTTCTTTGACACCCATGTAAATGCTGTGCCACCCATGTAAAACACAAAACCAGCGGTGCTCTTTCTATCATCAATGTCTCCACACCAATCGCTATCCGTATATCCAAGAAGATCAAACTCGTCAGTATGAGAATAGAATAAGCCATGAGATAAAGTACCTTTCACATAGCGAAGAATTCGCTTTATGGCTTTCCAATGTGACATCTTTGGCTCTTCCATGTACCGGCTTACCAAGCCGACACCATATGCAATATCTGGCCTTGTGCACATTAGATAGCGCAAGCATCCAACCAAACTTCTGTATTGAGTTTCATCTACGGCCTTGCCTTCATCATAACGGGACAGTTTTGTGCCACTCTCAACTGGAGTGCACACCGGGTTACAATCATTCATTTTGAACCTCTTTAGCACATCTTTTGCATATGCCTCTTGCGAGGCAAAAATTCCAGATTTGTCTTGCTTTACTTCCAACCCCAAAAAGTATGACATTAGTCCTAAATCTGTCATCTCAAATTCTTTTGACATTTCCATCTTGAACTTCTCAATCATATCATCATTATTTCCCATGAATATCATGTCATCAACATATAAAGCAACAAACATAATGTCATCATGACATACCTTCACATACAAAGCATGTTCATACGGGCATTGCACAAACCCGTGCTTCTTGAAGTATGTATCAATGCGGGTATTCCAAGCTCGTGGAGCTTGCTTCAACCCGTACAACGCCTTCTTTAATTTCAGCACCTTTTCTTCTTGTCCTTCCTTAATGTAACCTGGTGGTTGCTCGATGTAAACTTCTTCTTCAAGTACACCATTGAGGAATGCTGATTTCACATCCATGTGATAAATATTCCACTTGTTTTGAGCAGCCAATGAAATCAACAAGCGAATAGTCTCCATTCTTGCAACAGGAGCAAATACTTCTTCATAATCAATCCCCGCTTTTTGCTTGTATCCCTTGTATCTTTCAACCTCGCCTTGAGCATTCAATTTCTTCTTGTAGACCCACTTCACGCCAATCGGCTTATGATCCTTAGGCAACGTCGCAAGTTCCCAAGTTTCATTCTTCACAATAGCATTCATCTCTTCATTCATAGCTTGCTGCCATTTCTTCTCTTGAACAGCTTCTTCAAATGTGATGTTCTCGGCATCCGCCAAAAGACACACCAAATGCAACTCACTAGTTGCTTCATATAAGTCTTGCAAGGTTCTGGTTCGAGGTGTTCTCGCATCATCATCGCTTGAGCTTGAACTCGAACTCGAACTCGGATCGGCTTGCATTGTTGTGTTTGTCGAAGTAGAGCTCGCAATGATCTGCACCTCATTCATGCGACTTTTCCTCCATAGAATTCCAGCACCACACGGCTTCTTCATTAACCTGCACATCACGACTAATATGTACCTTATTAGTTGCTGGGTCAATGAGTTTGTATGCCTTCGACCTTTCATCATAGCCGATAAAAATCAGCTTCTTGCTCTTGTCATCGAGCTTTGTCCTTCGCTGATCCGGAATGTGCGCATAAGCCACACTTCCGAACACTTTCAAATGAGATACTGCTGGTTTCACACCGCACCATGCTTCTTGTGGAGTCATGTTCTCCAAGCTTGCTGTTGGACATCGGTTTTGCAAGTAAACCGCACATTGCACTGCTTCAGCCCAATATTCTTTTGGCATATTCTTACTTTTCAGCATGCTACGAACCATGTCGAGTATGGTCCGATTCTTTCTTTCAGCCACGCCATTTTGTTGAGGTGAATATGGCGCTGTTAGGAACCTTCGAATGCCATGCTCCTCGCAGAAATACTCAAACTCTTTTGAGATATACTCACCACCTCGATCTGACCTCACCGCCTTTATGTAATTGCCATTTAATTTTTCAACCAGCACCTTAAACTTCTTAAAAACAGCAAATGCCTCTGACTTTTCTTTCAAAAAATACACCCAAGTTCTTCTTGAGAAATCATCCACAAAAGTAATAAAGTAACGGTGCTTACCTAAAGAGTTTGGTGTGATCGGACCACATATGTCCGTATGTATCAACTCCAGCGGCTTCTTCGCTCGATAGCTTGCTTCTTTTGGAAATGAACTCCTTGGATGCTTTCCAAGCACACACCCTTCACAAAACTTGTCACAGTTCTCAATATGTGGCAGTCCCTTCACCATACTTTTCTTTGACAACTCTTTTAAACCACCAAAATTTAGATGACCAAACCGCAAATGCCATAACCATGCTTTATCAACCACACATGCTTTCAAACATTTAGCTTGCACATTCATCAAATTTAGCTTAAACATGCGGTTTTTGGTCATTTCAACTTGAGCTATCAACCTATCATTTTTATCTCTCAAATACAAAGTTCTGTCCTTCATAACCACAGTATAACCAAGTTCCAACAATTGTCCCAAACTCAAAATATTACTCTTCATATCAGGCACATAATAAACATTTGTGATAAAAGTCTCACTTCCATTTTTCAGCTGAATGAGAACTTTACCTTGTCCTTCAACTTTCACTTTTGATGCATCACCAAATGAAACATGGCCATCAACAACTTCTTGCATCTCGGTGAACATGTGCTTATAGCCACACATATGGTTGCTCGCACCGGTATCCAAATACCACACCGTTTCTTGATTAGGAGTTGCTTCTTTACTAGCAAGCAACACCACACCATCTCCAACCTTCTCATCTCTTTTCTCATTCTCTTCTTTTTTATCATGACATTCATATGCATAATGACCATATCTTTTGCAACTGTAACATTGAATATGAGACTTATTACCTCCTCTTCCTCGGCCTTTACCATTGCCAAATGAGCCTTGCTGCTCCTTCTCGTCTCGGTTGTCTTGCTGTCCGCGACCTCGACCACCTCGGCCACGGCCACGACCTCGACTTCGACCTCGACCACGACCTCGATCGTTGCTGGTCGGTCTTTCTTCTTTTAATGTCACCTTCGCTTGAAGTGCTTCCTCGAGCACCTCTTGCTTCTTCTTTTTCTTTCTTTGCTCATGTGCTTCCAACGAGCCTGAAAGCTCATCAATAGTCATCTCATTCAAGTCTTTTGATTCTTCTATTGCACACACAACATTTTCAAACTCGTTCGTCAATGAACGAAGTATTTTCTCCACAACTCGAACATCAGAAAGTGGCTCACCATTTCTCTTGAGTTGGTTCACCACAGTTTGTACTCTTGTGATGTATTCTGACACACCTTCTGTCTCCTTCATTTTCAAGGCCTCAAACTCGCCTCGAAGTGTTTGCAACCGCACTTGCTTCACTCGATCAGCACCTTTGTATGCTTTCTCGAGAGTGTTCCAGGCCTCATGTGAAGATGTCGCACCGGCTATCTTTTCAAAACCCGACTCATCAACCGCTTGATAAATGATGTAGAGAGCGGTTTTGTCCTTCTTGCGATTATCCTTCAATGTCCTTGATTGTGCAACTGTCAACGCCGTCGTGTCGGCGTGCTCTTGGTAGCCATCTTCGACTATCTCCCATACTTCTTGCGCACCAAGCAGAGCTCGCATTTGGATACACCAATTGTCGTAGTTGTTCTTCATAAGACGGGGCAGCGGCATGTGTCCAAACGTCGAAACACCGGTACTTGCCATCGGCTCTGATACCAATCTGATAGGATCGTCTTCTTAATATGAGGCTATGTGTATATTAGTGGAGATAAAGAGAAACTTTGTAACTGAAAATTTTCATTCATATATTGATAAAACACTCTTACAATTAGATTTCTCTCTAAATTCTAAGTTCTCTAAGTTCTGAATTTTTCTCTTACTCTTACATTGTTTATATAACCAAACTAGTCTTCATAATTAAATACTCAACTACCTAATTAAATTGCATAGTCTTCTAGACAATAAAAACACACAACTTCCTAAACATAATTAATATCCTAGAAACCATAAACATTTGACCATGCAACCATAATTGAGTTTATATTTCCAACAGGATTTGATTCATACCAACACTAAAAGTTTGCTTATTTTTATTTATCTCATCAATTTTCTTATTTAGTTCAATTATTCTATCATTGATCACAAAGCGTGATTTAATTGCAAAATACCATGTCCGGGGGTTCAGCCTGCTTGCAACTTGGTTCAATGACCATGAGGAAGCTCCATCCTCAGATCGCTTTCCAAACTGAGATCGAAAATCTTCTATGATATCATCAGCATCATGCATCGCATCAATTAGCTCATCAATCCAAGTTCTTGTGACTGAATCATCCATCTTCCTCCTTTTTGCATCAGTCAGCATGCTTTTGATAAATTTCATTTTATCTTGTAGCTTATTGAACTCATCTCTCACACCAAAAACTGACACCACCTTTTCTCCAAGGAAAGTCTTCAATTTCTCACTGAAAGCATCTACCAAAGCATCTAGGAGTTTTGGACTTCCTCGAAACATTGCCCAATTACTAGGTCCTTCCATGGTTCCAAAATTTTGTTTGTATTTTTTTTTATGTATTAATTATTGAATGGAAATGGAAAATGAGGGGATTGCTTAATCTCAGTTGCCGAGAGTTTATGAGACCTCTCTAGAGATGCATGAATGTGTCTAGTGTAGAAAAGATTTATGTCATTGTTTTTTTTTAGAAATACTAGATAGTAGCTATCTAGTTTAGATTTATGTCATTGTTAAGAGAAAGGAGGAGGTTAACATAAAACAAAGATAATGTTAGGTTAGGTATTGTGTACCTATTAGTGACAGAAAAGTATTAGATTAGGTACGGGTTAGCGGGACCCCGATTTCTACAGAAACATTAAAAATGTACTTGGAGAAAGCAAGTCCTGCTGGAATGGGTTGTTTTGAGGAAGCCAACTTGATTTTACCCTTTCTACTTTTTAATTACACAGATTTATAATCTGGTAGGTTTTATTTTTTTTTTCCCCTCTTATTTTCGGAACTAGCCGGCCGCTGGCTAGTTTATTTTGTTCAGTTCTTCTTATCAGTATTTTAAATAAAAACCGTGGGAGTCCTCTCCGAAAAATTTTAAAAACAGTCGACACGGCATCAAATCCTTTTATCGTGTTAACTCATTTAATCTCTTTGATACAAACACTCTGTAATCAAATATGATGCTATACGGTAAAGGTTGTGAAATTGACCCGTCTCAATAAGCGACTTTGTAAAGCCAATGCATTAAATCAAATTTGCTGAAAAAATTAGGATTTGTTTTGCTCTCTACGCAAACCAGTCGACAATGTGCGCCGCTCGCCCTCTTCTCTCTTTCTCCTTCTGACCTTCTCCGATCGCCTCTCTCACCCAATTTTCTTCCACACTTGCCCCAGCCAAGGACCCACATCCGTCGACAATCGGAGCTGCCAAAAAAGCCTAGATCTGTCCCTCTCTTCTGAACCCTAAAATCCCTCTTTCTCGCCTCTCTGAGATGGACCAAAGACAGACAGAACCGTCATGCCTCCCCACGCCTCCCGACTTCTCCGATACGGCACCTGTTTCCTCCCCATCCCGAAACTCCGTCACCACGACGACCGCCGAGGTGTTGAAGCAATAGAAAGGCAGATGCGCTAGGTGAGTTTAAGTCTATTTGATTTGATTTTCTGTTATTTTAGTTGAGATATTTGATTCCATTAAATTATTTTTTAGCATCGATCTTTGATCTGATCCATTTTTTCCCCTGATTTTTCAATCCGAGTAGCTCCAGTTCCATTTCAATGGAAGCATCATATTCCGTGGTCCATCTTTGCCTTTATTTTCATTTTTCAAAAATGGGTGAAAAATTTCCTACGAGCTGCACTGGTACCTAGGCTACTAGACTACTGGTCGGAGTTCATTATGCTATATTCATATCGTTTATCATTTGAATTGAGTTGATATAGAATGTATTGTTAATAGTTATTTTATCCTTTTTAAAATTCCCAAATAAAAAGTTGTTACAGTAAATTTTATGATAAAATTGCTTTTTGACGTTTACAATTTTTTTTTTTGGGGAAGGTTGGAATATGAGGATGGTTCTAACTCTTAAATCGCTTGCTATCTGTGACGAGTAAAATAATTTGTAAAGGAAATTAATTCTGATCAGGGTGATATTATTTCCTTACAAATTCCGTAAGTGTTAGAACCATGAACTATTTAGTTATATGTATTTTCTGAACTGATGTGTTCAATGGTTGAAAATTTATAAAGTTGGTCTATCTTTGAAGACCTGTGTACTGTGTAGACTTATTGATTCTTTTTTGCAGAGCTTTGTATCATTCGACTCCTAAACATGATTGGCTTTAGGTACTCAAAATTCTACTAAATTATCTTTCTCTTTATTTCATCTGGTAAGACACCATCGTCTTCGCCGTGAGGTAATTTTTGTAATTTATCATCTCATTTATTAATTATCGGTATATGAATGTTGGAGGGTTTTTGGTGTTGGTACAAAAAGGGGGATTTAAATACATTGTGATAAGGTTCGATGAGTGAAGACTGGGTCTCCTACCAAACTGATTCCACATAAATAACGGACTGGATCCCAGTCAGTACCCTCTGTACATTTCTTTATATCATTAGACATTTCAGAAAGTGTCCTGATAATTTATACAGATTAAGAGAGGATCACATTTACTGAGAATTTTTGTATGTGGTAGACCACCTTCTATAGTTTTTTTTTATATTAAACAAGGCTTCACCTTTCATCTTATCATTAAATGCTGCTCCAAATTCCAAAGGCACGATCTGATTAATGACCCTTAGCTTAAACCTAATTAAGGAAGGAGTCTTCTAACAGTATTAAATATGAGCCAAAAGGTTAAGGAAATGACTTGATATTATGCTATTTTAACATTTCTTTTTAGAAATAAGAAATTATAATATAGAGATGCACTTTTGAGTTTAGGCAATAAAGAAGAGAGTCAACAAAATTTTACACTATCATGCAACAAGCATCAAAACATCCAATTAAAGTAAAGAAGGGAGCCAATTTGAACATGTACGAAAACTCAGTCATTATGGTCCAGGAAAAATACAGAATCATAGCTCCTTTTTTCATATGTAATCTGTTAATTGTGGTCAGATTCATGGATAACAATTGTATTGAATTAGGCTTCATTGTGTTCAATTTAATTGTTTTTTAAAGTTTAATTATTGTTATTCAGATGTCAACTAAGAGCTGCTTGCTGGAGAATTGCAGCAGAAAGAGGTATTTTGCAAACGTAGTAGGACCTGTCCAGGGGTACTACATTTTATATATGTTGTTTATTAATAAATGTAATGCAATTTTTAACCATTTTCTATTTGCGTTAGTTTTAATAACTGAAAAATAACATGGAAAGATTGAAGATGATCAAGCAAATCGAGGGAGAACTTTCAGCTGATTCAAAACTAACTGAAAAATAACATGGAAAGATTGAAGATGATCAAGCAAATTGAGGGAGAAGTTTCAGCTGATTTGATTCAGACTGATTGTAGTGCTATCAGTTGTAGTTTTTGCTTACTTGATGTAGATGGAGAAGAATACTATAGTGCTGATTTTATTTGATACAGTTTTTTTTTGCATTTTTTTTTTTTTTTTGCAGAGCTTTGTATCATTCGACTCCTAAACATGATTGGCATCAGGTACTCAAAATTCTACTAAATTATCTTTCTCTTTATTTCATTTAATATGTTTAAAATTGATAAGGCAGTTTTTTGAAATATTATTTTCATTGTTTCTATGTAGACTAATATTTTTTGCTTGAGGGATGAGTCGGTAGATCGAGCAAATCCTAACTTCGAGAGATACAGGACAAGGCATTTACTGTTTATTGACAGGAACTGGAGAAATAGATGCACCTGCTTTTGTTAAGATTCTGTAAACTACCGAATCCTTTCCATCAGGGATGTTGCTCGAGCAAGGTTGGTTGATCTGGATCAATGCACTGTTCGATTACAGAGGTGATCAATCAAACGCTAAAAGGATCATGGAGGCTTTTCGAAAGTTCCAGAGTTACAATGGTGATTTCAAATTCCACTCCCTCAGAATCAAAAGCATGGAGGCTTTTAGATCTGGTCCATGTAGGTTTTTTAATTAGTTTTATGTGCTTTGAAATTTCGTTGCCTTTTTTATGAGTTCTTATTTGTGTTACTATTATCCATCCCATTTTATTTATCTGCTCAGGTTTAGGGTATCCTTAGGCTAGGTGATTTTTCCCCTTTTTATAACCGGGCTCAAATTTGGCAAACTTTTTCTGTTGTCATGTGTCTTTGCATCCAAACATGCCTAAGGATTTGTTGTATTTTGTTGTTGTACTATGCTAAATTCTTTTTTTTCCCTCTTGGATACAGGTATGATAGGTTGTGATTCCATTATGGTTGTCATTAATATATTGATTTGGGAGTTTAGGATCCATTACAGGTTGTAGTCTCATGAGATTAAATTTTTATTGAATGCATTTAATTAAATTTTTATTGAATGCATTTAATTTCCTAATTAATACATAATGGTAACTGTTTTGTTATTCATGCTGTGAATAAAATCACCAAAATATAATTATTCATTTTATATGAGACTTAATGACAATTAGTGGCAATTGGTTTAATGGCTGTTAATTATAATTAATTTTTCTAATTAAATTAATGAGTCATCCGTTTCGCCTTTGGTAGATTGGTAGTGAATAAATGATTTAGTATTATTGCTATTTCAAAATATCAAGGGGACGCCATTAAAGGCTATTTAAGAATTGTTCTTTTTTATATGCTATATTATGTATACTATGATTATTCATTTTATTATTTCTGCATGTTCTATTATGTATAATATGACAATTTAGCTAAGTATATATGCTAGGTCCAGGGGGGGTTCAATTGTAGGTTTTACCTTCCCTATTTCCATTCCATGTAATCTCTCTTTGCAACTTTTTTGTTTAATGCAAGTCTACTGGGTACTTCTGGAAAAGAAAAGTATGTGCTAGAGGGATCAGTAAGGTTTTAGGTTTTCTTTAATATTTTCCATACTATATGTTAAATTGTATATAATATTTAGTTTGTACAATATTTGAAATATGTTCATTCGATCTGTATGTTGGTTTGGTTTGGAAAATCGTAATTAAAAATCTTTTGTTTGCATTTTGAAAGATGTATGCGATTAGTTTTTCGATCACTAACATGTCTATTTTATTGGCAAGATTGTCATTTCTATTTGCAGACATGTTAGTTATGTAAGTTTTAATTTTTTATATAACGTGTTTAATTGGTTTCATGCTTTTGTCTTTGTCTTTGATGACACAATATAGCAAATTATAAATAAAATACTACAATTTGATAAACTTAGTGTATTTTCATTTTTTTAATAAGAAACTAATCGCATATCAGACGTATATAAATAAACAATATGTTGTTAGACAAATATATATTTCCTTAACAATCGTCTTCTAGATGGTGGCTTCAGTCTATTCATCTCTTACAATTAGGTTACTTTGCTATTAATTCCATTTTTCTTATTAATTTTTTTGAAAAACATTGAAGCTAACAATTGGAACCAAGAAAAAGGAGATAAACAGCCATGGATTGTTGATGGAATGCATATCAACCATTCAATGTTTTTCATATATTTTGTTTGTTCAAACTTCACTACCTTAAATTCTCATGTCAGGTTCATGTATTTCTGAAATAGAAAGCTACACATGTTATTTTGTGAGGGTTCTTTTTTTCTAATTTGAAATAATAATAATTTTATTTGTCTTTCTTTTTAGTCTAAATTTAGAAACTGTACAACAAATTTGTTTGATTTTCTCGATTTTTTGTGTATTTTGATCAGATCTTTTGGCATAGAAGATCTAGACATTGATGAGGGAGTGAATTCTTATTGGTTTTAGGTGTGTTGGTTTAAATTAGTAGCACCACCTTAGATCAGTTGTGGTGGTATAGAAAGGTAGGAGAAATAAGAGCTGATATGACATAGGTATAGGCTTGATACCAGTTGCATTCAAGGAAATGAATTGGTACAAGGGTAGGTTTTTTAGTATCAAAACAGCGAGGAGAAGGAAGTGACAAGGTTGGTTGGTTATAGTGATTGTTTTGGGTGAGCCGATTTCTTAGTTGGTACAGTGATTTGTACCAATGAATGCATAAGGGACTGGGTTATACAAAAAGGAGAATTGTAACTACCTGATCATTATCATGTATACAAAATATTAATTAAAAAAGAAGTCAGTTGTCATTACAATCAAATATAAATGACTACAGGTTCTGACAAGCCATCTCTATCTTACTATTTGGTCCTCAATGTTTTTCCTCACTGGTAAGGTGAGGTACATGAAAAAGTGTTTGAGAGGGCTTAGTTTGGGAGGTTTATTCACATATAGTTCGACCATCTTATTGCAACGTATAGGATACTTGCAACTAATTTTCTAATGTTAAATCATGCTTACAGTCATAACTTCATGCACCTCGATTTCATGGTACTGGACTTTATCCATCATCAATTCTTTCTATGCAACATCTACACGTGTACAGTGAAAGCTTATACATTAACAATGTTCAAAGCAATACAATCCTTTAAACTCTGACATATATCTCTATTTGTAATGAGAAATGGTGCCCCGCAAATCAACTTTGCAATTTTAATGAAACCGAACCAGGTTCAGCTACAGTGAAACCTTTTCTTATGATGGAAGGTGAGCAATACTAAATAGGTTTAAAAATAATTTAAACGATTACTTCGAAATTCCCACTAGATGTGCAATAGAGAGATAAACCATGGTACAAAGATAAAGAAGGATTGCAGATTTTGAAAGATATTTTTGGATGTAAATAGTACACCAGAGTATAAGTATAAATATTTTATTATTGCTTTTTGTTTGTTACATATTGTAGTTTATAAAAGATTGATCTTTTTTTTAGATCACTATTGACTAACAACTATCAGGTGACTCATCATATATGAACTAAAATTTTGAGCCTGATTTCGATATACAAGAGGTTAATTTATTGCAACATTTATGACTTTTTTTTCATTTGTACTTTGGATTTATGTAGAAGTTATAGAAATACAATTTTAGTATTGTAATGTATAAACACCGAACGGTTAGAAATCAAATACATTGTATTACTATATTAGAGATAAGATAGTCTTATTTCCATTTCATCACATTTTAATACTGATGCTGAATAGTCTTTCTACGAAATGCATATTAATATATATTATCATCACATTTTAGCAATCCTCTTAATATATATTATCAATTTATCATCAATGATATTATGCATAGATAAATAATTTAATAGATTGCAACGAAACAAGAGAAGCACATAAAATGAGGAAAAAATTTTGGTCGCGGCGAAGCCGCGAGTTTCCACCTAGTATTAATAAAAAAAGGCACGGGCTAGACCCTTATTTTTCTTCAAAAAACTAAGTAATTATATCAGGAAAAATGGATAACCCGCCATGTACATATGTAGTTCATCAACACTTTAGAAAAACAAATTATAAAATTTTTTATGCCAAATATTATTATGAGTTTAGCTACGGTGAGTCGCGACTCACGGACCCTCCGGTGAGTCGTGACCAAAACTCCTAGATCTAGATCAAAATGACCGATCCAAACCGTCCAATATGATCTCCCTATTGAAATCTCCGTGCAAACCAAATTTTTATTTTTTCGAATTTTTTTAAGTATTTTTTTCGGATTTTTAAAAACTGATGTTTTTGAATGGTTCAGAACCAATTAGATTAACGATTTTCTAAAATTTTAAAAAAATACTTTAAAATTTTGAAAAAATAAAAAATTCGGTCTACATGGAGATTTCAATAGGGAGATCATATTGGACGGTTTAGATCGGTCATTTTGATCTAGATCTAGGAGTTTCGGTCGCGACTCACCGGAGGGTCCGTGAGTCGCGACTCACTGTAGCTAAACTCATATTATTATATGTGCTGATTTCCTCCTAGAAAGAAAAGAATGGACCACAAACATCAAGTGATTAGAATAAGAAATCACCATAGTATGTTTAAGAAAAAAATACAAATTTAGTTGACAGAAATGGAAATATAATCTTCGACGGGAGTAAACTATTTTAAGAAGAGGGTTTCGAACATTTAATTTAATTTAAAATATAATCTTTCATAGACATTTAATTTAAAAATAGTTTAAAATAGTTTACTCCCTTCAAAAGGATTTCAATTTTGCTTTTTTTTAAAAATAAATTGGAGGTCTAAGCCACCCAACTTATTTTTAAATTAAATGTCTATGAAAAACCCCCAAGTCGGATTCCGAACCTGCGATCTTTTTTCAATTTTACTTTTGGTGTCATCATTAATTTGAATTACATATACATGGTGAAAGTACAAAACGTTGGGTTTATGTAAACGGTACCGTGCTGCGTCAGCTTTCTTCAATTAATTTCCCGAGCTGTTAGATTAATTATTCATTTTTGTTGACTTCTCACAAGTAATTAACAAAAGGAGTTGTAGAAGCTTGCAACTAGCTAGCTGTACCTTTCAAAAGACAAAAGCCAGTTTATACCTAGTTTATTTTGGATCTTCGACTAAATTTACAATAAAGTAATTTTTCTTTTCTTTTCTGAAAATCTAATTGAAACATAAATCGGTGCACTTGGATTTGTTTCACAAGAGTAACTGTCGTTTCATCTACAAGATAAATAATTGTTCGTTATTAGTTTTATCATATTTTTGTTTTTAATAATTCTCTCATAGAGATAGTTGAAATTATAATTATTGAACATATGCAAATGAAGATTTGTGCATCTAAATAAACCACCTGATGTTCATATGTTATAATTGTCTCTGGTTTTGAACTGAAACTTCTCCTATGGCGATCCTTTTGCATAGCTATTGATTTGGTTGTCTTTGATCTTGAAGATAAAAAGAAAAAGATAAAAATGGATTAAAACTATTATCTTCCAAAAATTGAAAAAAATAAATAAAAATCTAGAAAAAAATATAGGTTTCTTGAGCAATTTAGATCAAGGGCTTTGATAGGGCCCGATAGGGCCCAGGGGGACTTTGGGCGTAGGGCTGCATAACGTGGAAAACGAAGACGAAATACGAGACTTTCGTTGACCGTTTCATTTAGATACGCAAATTTTTGTTTGTTTGCGTCTTGCGTTTCGTTTTAAAAACGCAACAAGATTTAGTTGCATTGACCGTTCCGTTACATTGAACGATCAAAACAGTTAAGCCGTTTAAATATTTTAGCCATTTCTCACAAATAAAAAAGTGAAGGAATTAATTACAAACTGTTTAATAATTGCAAAAAAGGAAGACGAGTGCGGTGCAGATTCTACCAAATTGCATCGACTTGAAAGTCTGAGCACAGTACCGGAATTTCTTCAAATAAAACCAAGAAGGGAAGCTAGACTAAAATCAATTTCTTTGCTTGTAGAGAAGATTAACAGTAACTAGAGTTGCATGTAAAGTGAGATAGAAGATATACCACTGTCAAGTATCTATCTTAATTTTTTGTCAAAAGCAATGTGTTCTTGCAATTTAACCGTTTAATAATTACAAAACAAGGAAGACCAGTCTCAACTCAAAATAAAAAAAACCAGTAAACAATGTTAAAATATTGATCAACCCAAAATCAGAAAAACCATAAACATTGCTAGAAAATTGCTCAACCCAAAATCAAAATCGACAATCTCTGTGCATCGATCAAGTGAGGGATGAAAAAGGAGCAGCAACAACGAACTCAGGCCACAACCAGCAGCGGTTGGGGATGCGGTTGAGACTTGACAAGGGTGAGCTGCTGTCGGCCACCACCATCTGCTGCGAGTCGCCACCAGTCTGCATTGAAGCCAGCCAAGCCAGTGAACTCGAGAGAGGGAGAGGCCAGTGAGGTGGTGGGGTCAGTACTGAACTCGAGATAAGGAGAGGGAAGTGAGGTCCCCTCTTTGTGATTGTGGGGAAAGGAATTTGCTCGATAGGATGGTGCAGGAGGACTGCCAGTGGATCCGGTCGAAGCTGTTGTGGCCGGAGAAGGAGGAGGAGGAGGCGGAGGCGTCAGAGGAGCGATAGACTGATCGGATGAGATTGGATCGAAGGTGAGAGGCAGGGCAATTGGAGAAGAGATAGGGAGATGGAGGTGATCAGAGGTTAGGGTATGATTGGGAGAGATTAGAGATCCGAGAAGTAGAGACGGAGAGAATAATAAATAACAGAGCGGTGCAAATTAGGTTTTACCAAACTTTGTTCTCTCCTCCCCTGTGTTCTCTGCAATCAACCAATTACAGTAGCGTAGCATTTAAAACGAAACGACGAAACAAACGATCACGAAACATATCAGTTTCGTTAACCGTTTCGTTCTGAGACGAAACTGGATTTCGATTTGCGTTATCCGTTCTGTTTCTAAAACGAAACTAAAATCTTTAACCGTTATCGTTCCGTTTCGGACGAAACGAAACGGTTAGACGGTCGAAACGATTTTCGTTTTCACCCCTATTTGGGCGTTAGAAATCTAGGAGGCTTAGAGATGGGCATTCAACCCGTATGCCTGTCCACCTGCAGATACCTGATTAGGCCGAAGCCTTAATCATCCCGGCCCGAAATTAAAACAGGCTCATTTAAGGCCGAACTTTTATCAGGCCGGGTTAGGTAATGGGTAAGAACTCTCAAACCTCAAGGCACCTGCGGATGCCTGTTGAACCCGACCTCATAACTGTTCTCAACTTCGTCTCTCTCTCTTCGATTCTTCGCCACTTACCCTAGCAGCGCCGCACGACGGCACGAGCTCTCCGCCTCTCCCTCTCTATTTCTCTGTTACTTTCTCTCTCTCACAACTCCAATCTCTCTCTCTCTCTCTCTCGCGAAGAAATTTAACTCTAAGACTACTAGCGAGTGATTCTCAGCCAGTCAGAACCTCTGTCAGCCTTCGGCCTTCTACTCTTACCTGGTAATCTCTCTCTCTCTCTCTCACTCCTCCTTTTTATGGAAGCAAGTCGATCATTACATGTTTGATAAATTGCCTAGCTGAAATATATTTCTTATTACTTGTCAATTTGGTAATTTTATTGTGAGGTTTTGATATTTTTCTTATGTTGGTATTTGAAATTTTGGGTTATAATATTCATGTCAAACAATTTATGAAAAGATTTAGCTTTCTGTAAAAGGGCCTCTCAATTTCATTTCTTAAGTAGGACCCACATTGTTATTGTCTATTGTAATCCTGAAACTTGCACTTATTCTCTGATTTTAATGTGAAAAGAATAGAATATGGTACATAATTTCGTGTATGTTAGCACATTGTCTGATTGCATTTCCATTTTGTAGCAGTGTCATTATAAATGACTTGTTAATAAGATTTGTTGATACACTTTCGGTCTCTAATGCAGGTGAGTCAACTCGGTGTAGTGGTACAGAAGTACCAGATTGCTGCTCAAAATTCTGCAGCTCTCTCTACCCAGGATTTGCAAACCACGTGTCCGTCGTAAGTGAATTGTCTTTCTACTCATTTACTTCACGTTTTTGTTTTACCATGTAATTTTGTTATAATTGTTTTGGTAGCTCATCTAATTCATTAAAATTGTCTTGGCAATTTCATCTCCATTGCACAAAAGATAACACTTCTATGGTTTTTTAGGTCTTATTATTGAATCTTTTTTCCAAATGTGAGATGATTGGAGTGTCTTTTACTAATTTCATACTGCATACTCTGCTTGGCGGGGATTATTTTTTGGGAAATCACTATATTGATGGAAAACCTCAAAGAAAATCAGTATAGTCTGCTTGTTCAGGGTTTTTTTTTGTATAGTTAAGGGCCTATTCCTACATGTAGGGATGTTTTGCATTTCAAAATATCATGGTAGCTGTCAAATGGGGTAAACAAGTTTTAATTGTATGGATATGGATATGAATTAAGGGTTCTATCAGATGTTAGATGAGTTGATAAGATTGAGCCTTGGAAGTTTAGGGATATTGTTGCAGAATGAAAATAATTTCTGAGTTTGGTTGAAGGGAAGATTGCTGATCAAAGGCTTGTACTAGAATGGATTTGGTTTTGTTATAATTTGGTTTCTCTTCTAAGTTCTCCCAAGTCATTTTGTTTGGGTTATCTTGATTTTGAAAATATCTATGGTAGTTGCAACCCTTAGAGGACTTGATCTGGTCCTAGAGGAGCCTTAGACCTAGTCTGAACTTCTGTGCTTAAGCCAGTTGTTATTTTTAGATATCTTGATTTTGAAAATAAATATCTATAAACTAGTTGTTCTTTTAGATTATTTATTTTGTATTGGCCTGAGTTGTGTTTAAAGGATTAAATTTCTTATAGTTAAGCGTGTAATGCATTTCTATATTAGGATGATACATTCTTTTTTTGGAAATATTATTCTTATTGATTGTTAACAGTTTACCCTTTTAGCTATTGCACAAGTTGCTGATGATTAAGTTAACTTTTTTTTTAGTTTAAACAACTTGTCTGATTTATTCTTATTTTGTAGTTTATGTTCTTACAAGAACTGGTCTAAAAGATAAGAAAACTGAAGAGGAGGCGTCTACTGAGAATAAATCTCTTGAAAAGTCCTCGTCTGAAATTGCTCCTCTAGTTCCTGCAAAGAAGGAACTTCCACCGATCCCACTAGAGGAGAAGCTCCAGCTCTATAAGTGGATCTTGCAAGAGAAGAGAAAGGTCAAGACCCGTGACCCAGTAGAGAAAAATAAAATTGATGAGGAAAAGGCCCTTCTCAAGGATATCATCCGGTCAGGATCCATCCCTTCTTTGTAAGATTTTATTCAGAAGATATTTTCATCTTTTAACTGGTAAAGCCTGCCATTTGTGTTGTTTTGCATTATTTTCTCTTCTGAGTTTGGCTGAACATATGATATTGTGATTTATTATTGGCAATATGCCTTATCTATGGTAGTTACAACCATAAAAGTAAAGTTTAATGAAGAAGGTTATTTGATGTACATATTTCATATGGTAGGGTTTAGCGAGGACGACATGTGATGCTCACTCTCTTCTGTCGATTGAACTCAAGAAAGGTAAAGTATCCAGCTTCATGTGTATTTGACTATAGAAAGATTAAATTAATATTAAATTTCTGGTCATATAGATGTTTTGTTCTTTCAATGGTTATTTTTTTAAAACAAAGGTGAAAGATGCTCCTTGCTTCACTTGCATGACGTTCAGATGCATGGCCAGTGTATTATTTCTTGTTATCATCTGTGCGCCTCTCAAGTTCATGTTATCAGTATTGCACCTCTCAACTTCCTGTATCAGATTTTTTTTACATTTGAAATTGTTCATTTATAAATACACTTTCAATTGTACAATTTTTACTATAACCGGTAGAAAAGAAATATTCAAATGCAATGAAATCACTAACATTTGTTTACATTTTTATTTATTCAGGAGGCTAGTGGGAGAAACGTCATTTGACATTGGAGATTGATTTGGATGGACAGATGCACAAAGGAGAGATCAAAGGTGTAAGTGATATTTCAAATTATTAATTTCTATTTTTACAATTTCTACTTTGAACTTTATGCACTATTGGTAAAAAAAAAAAGAAGAATATGATTTATCTTTACAATTTCTATTTTTTTTGCCTTGGTAAATAAAAACCTTGTTTGTTTTAGGTTTCTTTTATGTACTATAAATAATAGATCAAAATGTAATGGATCCTTACTTTTATATACTGGATGGAATATGTTATAGAAATTCAGCACCAAACTCATGAATACCTTATATCAATATATGCTCATTACACCGTGTTTCATGTTTCCTTGTCATACTTAGGTGAGCAGGCAGGTGGAGATGGAGCTTCTAAGGGAAGATGTCATACATAGCATTTTACTTCTTAATTTTGGAATTGTATGAGTTGTTGAAAGGAGTTGTTAATTCAAGTATATCTGCATAGGTTGCAGCATTTTAATGACTTAGAGGAACAAATCTATTAATTTATTATTAAGTATTTATTTAGTTGTTTCATATTGTAAACTGTTAATTTGTTTTAACTTTCTGTCTCCTTTATTTTGTTTAAATGAATTTATATTGTTTTCTATAGTAAAAAAATGCAATTCTTTGTGGTACGTGAGGTATTAGAGGGCGAAGGGTATTTTAGGGAGTAAACGGGTTTAAGCAGGCAGGTATAGGCTTAAGAGGGGAGGTCTGTAGGCAGGCAAGGCATTGAGTTTTAGGCCCATTCATAAGTAACAGGCAGGTATGGGTTGGCACTTTGTTGATGACCAAGTCATTACGGGTAAGGGATTTCAGGCAAAGGCACGTACAGGTGCCTCGTATGCCCATCACTAAGGAGGCTAGGCCGGCCCAGTGGAAGGCCCGAAGGGTTGACCCATCTTCGGTGGTATGAAGTAGGGCTACATAACGTTTAAAACAACTACGAAAACGGTCGGTTTCGTTGACTGTTGCGTTTTGAAAACGAAATTGACTACCATTTGTGTTAACCGTTTTGTTTTGGACGAAACGATCGAAATCACAAAAATACACATGAACGAAACTAT
This sequence comes from Rhynchospora pubera, assembly GCA_028095005.1. Lineage (NCBI taxonomy): Eukaryota > Viridiplantae > Streptophyta > Magnoliopsida > Poales > Cyperaceae > Rhynchospora > Rhynchospora pubera. The sequence goes on from CM051462.1 coordinate 56,324,807, forward strand.
TTCAAACTTTCGTTAACCGTTTCGTTTTTGAAACGCAACCAAAATCTTTAACCCTTCCGGCCTAGTATGAAGATGGGTGACCGTTTTCACCCCTAGTATGAAGCCTTCCCCATCCAAAAAAAATGTATAAATTGTATAAATTGTTCGGATGTCAGCTATGAATAGTTTTGGTGGAACTCAGAACGAATAAATCATTATAATGGTTAGTACTGGTATGTTAGGTTCAATAAGAAGTTAAGAACTATAAAGAGCTGAAGTTGTACGAATAAATATTAAATAGTTCTAATGAAACTCTGTTAGCGCACTAAAAAATGCGGAGTGCTTCGTGCCTTGTAAGAAAGTGCATTGACCAGTATAATATGTTAGCTAGAGATTTTTTGGATATTGTATTTTTAGACTATTAAAAAAGAAATGAAAATTGTAAGCTTAGAAGCTTTATTTATTCTAGTTGACATATTTTTGTTATTGCCTACGAATTTATAACTTTTTTTTTAAAAAAAAGACATACTTTTGTTATTGAAGAAATTAAAATAACATTCAGTCGGATTGTAATTTGTCACTTTGTCAGCATAACGCCATAACCAGCTACGGCCTCTTTTCAGGCCTAAAATCAGTGAAAGCTAATTAAAAATATTCTCTCCTTGACCCAATTACTTGATTCGAACGCAAAGGCTTTATTTGTTTGTTTAAGCTGATCAGCAAATCCAAGAGTAGGTGCTTTGCAGACCTCGTTGAGCCTCCTTGTTCTATTATTTTCTTCTTTTTGGTGGTTTGAGTTGAGCCTCCCGAATTTGAGATCCACTTTTTTTAATAAAAATAATACCAGTAATAATACATCTTTTTGCTGATATAAAGACCTAAAGAAATAATTGTTACGTACAGAAAATCAATGGATGTTAATAGGCTATAAGTGAGCCCAAGAAGGGGGAAAAAACATAATCTATTCAGTGATTATTGTTATGGAATTAGCCCTTAATTAATTCCATCTCTCCTCTCAAGGGGGCATCACATCTTCAGAAAAGGAAGGTGCAGCATAAGAAGTCACAAATATTATTGCAACACTCATAGAAACATGTGCAGCTGAAAAAAGATCAGTCAGTCATAACTTCACCAGAGAGGTTAAAAGGTATTTGCTCATTTTCTTTGGGAACGAAATGAATCATTTAATTCAGTAATGATCGGATGCATCCATCTGAGAAACTAGTTCTTAAATCTTAAATAAATCTATCTATCTAACAAAGAAAAACTAAAACTGACCACCAATTAAACCGAAAAAAATCTAATCACTTTCTTTATTAGGAGCTTTGTGTGTAGTGATTTATACCTTCATATTTTGTATACTGTTGTGTCTACTGGATATTTATACCCAAAAATTGAAATTAAAAGGCAAAGGCAGCATTATTTCAGCTGGAATGATTTGAAATCAACAAAAAGTTAATTGAAAAATAACAGGAAGCATGAAATACTTACCATTCATCAGTTACTTTATCTTGAAAATCATCGTTCTTGGACATCTCTTGAGAAGAAGGTGCATCCATCTTGTCTACTCTTCAATTCCTTTAACTCCCAGTCGCTTCTGTTATTCAAGACTGGAAGCAACCTGGTACTTTCGTTTGTAGCGCTCCAAATAGAAGAATGGGAAATGTGGGAGGGAAACAAAATAAAATAAAGAATTTGGCGCACTTTGATAGGTTAATGACTTGATAGTTAATACCCATGTGGCCACTTTAGAATCTAGTGGGGACTGGGGAAGGGCTTATTCCAAATTTAATTGGGTCTTGAGCGCGTAGTTTGGGCCCGTGGGTTGATGCTACAAGGATGTCATGCCACCAAAGTACTATCAGGAATTCAGGATAGAACAAGGGAAAACAGGATTCACAAATCTTTTTTTTTTCAATTTTTTTCTTTTTTTTTTGTTATTCAAATCCAGATCGGAATCTCGACATATTAATATTTTTTAACAGTATATTGTTTTGCTAACGTATATAATTACATCAAATGACTACCTAAATAAAAGAAAATAGTAAAGAAACAATCGATAGCAAGCAGTTTTAAATTTTGGTTTGATAGTATGAGCCAAGAAAAACACTCCTCATTTAATGGCCATCAGTAGTTCAGTGACAAATTATTATTTGAAGCCCTTACTTTTATCATCCATCTTTATCATTTTTATTTTTATTTTATTATTTTTTTTTTTTGCAAAAGAAAGCGCACAACAATGTGCTTTGATATGTACGTACTCAGAGGCAATACAATAATCAGCAGTTTAAATACAGTCTAGCTAGTACATATTTAATAAATATTTAAAAATAACGGCCGGTGTCATTTATTTCATAATTCAAAGGGAGATGCCAGAGTAACGATCTAAATGATAATGTGTAGTAATCAGTACTAATCACGGTGAATAAAGAAGAGAAACTGAGATTACATCAATTACTAGGAACACGGAAAGCTCATAGTGAACAATGTAATGCAAATTGCGTAGAACATTTATTCAGGAGTCCAGCCGTCCAGGACTATGATGGATAGTGTTCTAAAAAAAGCACGGCGTGTCCGAACACGGCACGACACGGCACGGAACGGAGGCGGCACGACACGGCAAGACACAGACACGAACACGGCACGAGAACTTCGCATAAATTTTGCAGAAATACAATAGATTTTTCATTTATGTACGTGCTATTATGTTTTTTCCCTAAATTTTGCTCAAATAAATTTAAACATGCATAAATCAATAATTAATGCACAAGCAAAATAGAAAGGTCCAGGCTATAGGCGCAAATTGAAGATATTGTCCAGACGCAAATTAAAGATACTGTCCATTTGTGCTTTGTCTAAAAAAATCAATAATTTTATCGTGTCTTATATTGATTAGAATTGTATAAATTAGTCACCGTCTAAAAAAATTGAAGTCGGTTCTTTTACTTTCAAATTCGCAGTATTCATTTCTCTCCTGCTCACCTGCTGACTGCTGTCTAAACAGATCGGGCTAAATAGCTTGGCGTTGAAATTTGAAAGGCACGAAAGTTGCAAGGTCGATAAAAAATTATTTTATTTTATTGTTGTTAGTAAAACTGATGAAAAGGTTCCCTTCTTGTTCTTTTACTGGACGATAGCCCTCGTAGAAAAAGTTTAAATTGTTTTTTTTCCTCTTTTTTAATTCAATGGTAAAGTATGTATATTTTCTTAGTTTTTAACATATTTTATTAAACATAATTTTTTGTCACACCCCGACGCATGGGCTTGACAACTCCCGCCGCGAATACACAATCTCTGTGCACCCGCAAGGCGTTTCCTTACCAATTATAAGGTTTAAGTTCCAGCTTACCATGGTTTACCATGTTGTCCCCTATGACTCATTGAGTCATCATGGCAAGACAATTTTGGCCTAACTTCGCTCGACTTGATCGAGTCCGTCTCTGCAACCTGGAACCCACATCCATTGTGGAAGACATGCAAAAGCACGGAATGAGAATTTAATTCTCAGTGCGGGTTTTAGTTCCAGTACGTGGATTTAAGCTAAAATCCAAGTTCTAGAAATACTACCCATGAATAAACAATTTTATTTATTTAACAGGTCAAGTAAAAATATTATCTGCATTTAATATAAAACCATGCATGCATGTGTTAACTTAAATAAAACCAATTTGAAATCTTCTTTTTAAAACATGTTATCCAGTCTAAAATCAAAATTGGACAAAATAACAAAATCTGACTATGACAGAAGTCATATACATGTCGGACTGAACACGTGGCACGAATCCCATTGCAGACAACACATGTCTGTATATGATAGGAAACTGAGCGTCAGGGGATCCGAGCATGGCAGAATTGAGCATAATATAAGTCTGGGCAAATCATAAATCATTCACTTCATTCCACAATCATAATCATTATCACTCAGGCCTCCTAACCCAACCGGTTGGGCAGGCAGAAGGAGACCTTTTCCTAACCCAAGGGCAGGCAGAAGAGACGTATCTCTAATCCTGGGCAGGCAAAAAGGAATTCCAAATCCGCATACCGCTATCGAACTGGCCGAAGCCGGGGGCCAACCGACTCCGGAGAGTGATGCAATATAATAAATCACACATATCAAACACATCATATCATATCCCAGTCTTTCATTCACATCATTTCATTTCTTTCAGTCAGATCATTCATAAGTCGGATTTATCAATAGCAACGGCATTTCTAAATATCTGACTGTTTCTTTTCAAATTTCTCAGAACGGAGAACATGCATCTCAAAATGCAGTTTTATCAATATTTTGGCACTATCCTTTAAAAATGCCTGAATACGGTCATGCAGACAAACGTATTTTCGATATGCACATGAGTAAAAATATATTTACTTTAGCAAAGCATATAGCCACATAAAATAATAGACATTCAAACATAGCTTAATAGTCACTTAAACTTTAACAAAAATCCAACGTAATTCCGCACTTGGATAGTAGAAAGTCTTATGTAGTTCCTCGATATCTCATGATGGTTCGGACGCTTGACGGCTATCATATCTGGGTTCCCTCCCTTGACGGTCTACTAGGCCTGATAGTCACGTGTCAAGTGATTCAAGATTGGTTCCCTAATAAAAATATGTGACTGCCTTACTGAACGTTTAACAGTTATATAAAGTAAACCTAAATAACCTATTCCTACGCGGTTCTTGGTTACCATACTGACCGTCTTGGTCAACCAGACTTATTGAGATTTGGATGGTTAAATCCAGGTTCTTGATTAAGGAAATTCTATTTTAAAATATATTATTAAAAATTTTGTTATTTAATAATTGGTTTTGGCTGTCCAGTTAGATTTTGTTTTGTTTTTTTTTTTGTTATACAAGCTGTTAATAAATTATTGTTTAGTTCTTTTTGTTTTACTCATTATGAAATTGAGTTTATGTTTTATATTTATATATCTAGTACATGTTCTTGTAATCTTATTGCATAGGTTCTCGTTGATTTCCTATTAAGTTTCATGCCCAAATATTTACTATATTCATTATTTTATTTGTCTTATGCATGAATTTAGCACCCAACGTTACTTAGTAACTTAAATTTATTATTTATTATAATCATTAATTAGCTTATTCAATATAAAATTTTTGGCCCAACAAGTTTTAGCAGAGTCAACACATTAACGGTAAATAAGGAAGTTTAGGTTCGAACAAAATAAAGGGTCCATAATTATGCATTTCATATTTAACGGTAATTTGTGACCAACAGAATCTGACCCATTGACACAGATTTCATAATTTACTTTTGTACCATTAGCCTTTTTAAGCTTTCCATGTTATGGTTCATGAATAAAAGATTATTTGTTTCCTTGTGAATTTTGTACTGGTAACAAGTACCAGTAAGAGAGAGACGAATAGAACAACAAGATAGACAATGGCTAATGAAGGTATTAGATTATATTAATGATAATTAGTTGTTACAATGCCTTGGCTAAGTTTATATAGGCACCAGTTACAAGCTCTCGACCAATGAAAGAGCAGCATGAAAAATAAAGAACCAATCTACTTAATTTTATTTAATTAATTACACATTTTCTTCTGTACAGTCATCTAGGAGGAAGCTGAAACTTGAGTACTTGTCCAGCTCTATGTCTAATAATAATGACTCGAAGATTTAATTCACCATAATCCAACTTTGACCTGTACCGAACTGGTACAAGGGCTATACGGGTTTCATTTTAGAGGTAGAAACTAATCAGAGAAGAGTAATAGATAACTAGTGGTGTATAGGCCGCAATTTTCAACCATTTGAAAACCGTTACACCATCACTCCAGTCATCGGATTAAAGAAAAACCAGATTAAATTTGAGGGAGATACTCAAATTGACACGATACCTTAACCTCTGTCCTAGGCCTCTTTGATAGAGAAAAGAGATTTGTATTGAATTGTGATGAAATGATTACAATTACATTGTATTTATAAGCTACTCTAAGTTTACTACTAATCATCTCTAATAGTGCATCTCCTACCAACACTCTACAATTTCTATTGTTATCAATCTCCAACAATCATACAATCTTTATATCTCCTATCTAATACAATCATACTCTAACATCCCCCCTCAAGCTCATCGTAGTGACACACGATTGAGGTTGTCATCTTCGAATAGTTCAACCCTTGTCGAAATTGAATCGCCAACTTGCATTTGTACTCCTTGAAGGAAGAAAAAAGAAGAAAAGAAAGCTCTTTTGGCTCAATTGAAAGAGAAGAAGATTGAGAGCTCTTGTAGCTCAATTGAAGAAGATGAGCTCTTTTGACTCAAGCAAGAAAGAAGGGAGCTCTTTTGGCTCAATTTTGAAGAAAGAAAATGAGTTCTTTTGACTCAAGGAATAAGAGAATGAGCTCTTTTTGGCTCAATTTGAAGGAGCTCTCGTGGCTCATGCATGCTTTCACAAAAACTTTTTGCCTAGCATGTTTGTAAAGAGGCTCGTGTGAGTCCTCATAAAAAAAAAAAGAAAGAAAAGTTGAGAGCTCTTGGCTCAATTGGCTTTTTGCCAACATATGTTCTTAGCTCGTTTGAGCATTGGAAGTAATTTAGTGAAAACGGAGAGGAGTCAATGCATTTGAGGCATATTTTTTTTTTGTCAAATTGGAGGGGTTTGTAATATTCTCTGTTTGAAATGGTTATTAGGTAGGTTATTGGAGCATATTACTGCTTGGTTTAGAGGTTGCCTCTTCTTTTTTTTTTTTGTCACAGATTTTGAGTTCGGCTTACAACACATGGGCCGAACAAATCAAGGCCATGTATAGAAAATTAAAGCACAAAGGCCCAATTATGAAAGCACAATTGCACAAAAAGAAAGTCAGCATTTGAGTAGACCTGAAAATCCGATCCCACTTGTCAGAATCCTCTTCCTTGTTTTTCGTTTCACCGAACTTTCAATTTCTCTTATCCTCTTCGCCTCAACACAGAATTGAGATGCTACTGTTTGAAATCGATGCGATAGAGGTGTGCCATGGCAGTTAGGTCGTGTGAAGGTGGTGACAATCGACAAGTCAAAGAGGCGGGACGGGCCAGACTCGTTGAAACGGGTCAGATCTGAGTTGTGAAGAGCAGAGATGTTGTTGCCATTGTCGAATTTGAGGATGTACAAGGTCAAGCACGTCGTAAGGCACCATCGTGGCTGGCTTCTTCGTTTAGTTGGATAAAGAACAAGTTTAGTGGGTCCCACCAGTCGGATTGGCTCCAAGATGATAAGAACGATGAGTTGGAAGGAAGGAAAAACCTTGATTTTGATCGAACGGAGAATGAAGTTTCATTCTCGATAAGCTTGAACCATTGAGAGAGGCCATTGGGCCAGCGAAGAAGAGAAGATAAGACCGAAATTTTAAAAAATAATATTAAAATAATATAATCTATTAAAATTAATATCAATATAATAAGTTTAATATAAATAGTATCGTTAGATCGGAATCCTGGATTCCGAACGTTAGATCGGAATACTGGATTCCGATCTAACCTTTCATCGGATTCTGGGATTCCGATCAAAGCTTAGATAGGAATCCAGGACTCCGAACAGTGCTGTAACAAGAATTTTTATCGTTTTTAATGATTTTATTGTACTTCTATTATAAATATTAATTAAACATATAAAATTTTAATATTAAATTAATATATTATAAAATATTAGTAATATATTTTGAAGATAAAATATTATATTAATATATTTTATTGTACTTCTAATATAAACATTAATTAAATATATAAAATTTTAATATTAAATTAATATATTATAAAATTTTTGTCGTTTGTTTAGAACCGGATTTTTGATATTTTGAAGAATGTTAATATAATATAATTCTATATTATGACTAATATTTTAATATTTAAAAGTTTTGATATTAATTTTATATGGATGGTTTTATTTTTAATATTAGAAATTTTCAATTATGTTAAATGTTGTACATAATAAGTACATAATACTTTATGTAATAATTTATTTATGGCAATAATTATAATATTAACTTATAATTAAATATTAGATTTATTTCATTTAATTCATAATATAAAAATACAGGAATTATAAGTGTCATCGGCAAATATACCATCTCAGCCATCGGTAAATACAAAGTGAACATATACCGTAAATAAGCCGAACATATAGACGATCTAAGTGAACACTTACAAACTTATTTTTATTGAACTTATTTGTTTGTATGTGTTCACTTAGATCGTTTATATGTTCAATTACAAGGGACAGTCAAGGAGCATCGAGTAGCAGAGCACAAACCGGAATACGTGGTGGAATTTTACGTCTTAGCGCAAGAATAACCAATTTTGCAAGAGGAAGAAGAAAATAATTGTAATATTTGTGGTGATAATTTAATATTTAGTTGAATTGTACTTTTATGTGATGTGAAAAATAATTTTAATATTCGTAATACTAAGTTGAATCCAGAACTGTTTTTTCAGTTTAAAGTGTGTCTATCTTAGTCATTTGTCATTTTTGTTTTGAACAAATGATACGCCTAAAAATTTTGAAATTTAAGTTTAGGAAAATTGGTCCGCCAATTAACAGCTCAGTAATTTTGTTAGAATTTTTCAGAGCGTATTTCATATTTTTCTACCGCCAAACTTTTCGAATCCAGAGCTGTTTTTTCAGTTCAAAGTGTGACTATCTTGGTCCTTTGTCATTTTTGTTTTGAACAAATGGTACGCCTAAAAATTTTGAAATTTAAGTTTAGGAAAATTGGTCCACCAATTAACAGCTCAGTAATTTTGTTAGAATTTTTCAGAGCGTATTTCATATTTTTCTAGCGCCAAACTTTTCGAATCCAACGGTTTATAGTTACGTGTTTCGTACTTCGGTGTGATTGCGCCAAACTTCATATTTTTCAAAGCGTTTATCGTACTTAGGTGTTTCGTACTCGTTGTGATTGGTCCTAATAAATTTTTAGTTATTATAAAATACAAATAAATATAGAAGTCATAAATATAGAACTCATAAATATATAAGTCATACATAAGTAAATAAAATATAAAATACAAATTAATTTTAAATTACGTAATTTAATTTGTTTACAATTATGACTAATTTAATTTTAATTTGTTTACAATTATGATTTATTATAATTGTTTAACTAACTAATTTAAAATAACCAATTTGGACTAATTTTAACTAATTGATTATTACCTATCAAATTTGTTTACCAAAATTCTTGATTATAATTTTTAAACAAACAAATTGATGTTATATTAAAATATTTCATTTATTTTATTTAAGAAAAATATTATACCTCCCATACGGCGGACATCTCTCAACTGACGGCTTCCCCCAACCTTGGAAACTTTTCGTAACGGACGGGCGACAAAGCAATAACCGGGTGTACGACCACAACTGAAGCAGTAGCCACGGAGCAGGAACCTTCTGAGCGCCATTTGCCAGGACTGCCAAGTCAGGCCGCGGTATAACATAGCAAGTGTGGCCGCACCCCAGTTATATCTCACTGAATCCGATGCACGAACATCCTGCAAATAAGAAAAAATATTTTTCGTTAGTTGCTCCACATCTTAAACTAAGTTATCCAAGTTAGTACTAATGTAAGAGATGTTCTTAATATTTACAATTACTAACCCGAAGTAACTCCAGATAAAAACAAGGAACATAATCTCCTGTGGTATCTGGAAACATCTCGCAACCCATCAACTCCAACACCAGGGTCCGTGTGTATCTATCGATCCTATCTCCGTCCTCTGACCTAGGTCCCTGTGCCCACATATCACGTAGTTTCCCAAACTGTACTGCGTGAAGTTTCCTGCATTACATAAACATCTCTCAAAATTTTAATTAAATTTTAAAACGTTTGTTACCTCCCAGCACGTCGATCAGTCGCCCTCTCTCTGAAGCAATCTAGAACATCCTCCATAGGAGTGTCCCGTGGCAATGCAAAGTCGGCTAGCTTCTGCACATCGTCGTAATCAGTACGACCGGTCACCGGTCGTCCAGTCGTAGGCAAGCCAAAAATGAAGGCGACATCCTGCAAATTTTATTTACATTTTTTAATTAAACAACAAAAAAAACAATAAATAAATAAATAGGTACCAACAGAACTTGGAAAAAATAATACCTCAAGAGTAACGGTCATCTCGCCTATGCGGGGAAAGTGGAACTTGTGGGTCTCGGGCCTCCAGAACATGGCTAGACCCTGTATCATGGAACGATCCAATGGCATGTGACCTAACTCAACGAAATGAATAAGGCCCAATGTCACAAGACGCTGGTCCACCTCCTCGGTTCGTATCATTTTTGCCTTATGCATTTCGGGCGTCCACGCCTAAATAAGTTAAAAAACATATTATTTACTATATATACTATTAACTATATACAAAAAATTAACTATATAAATAAAAAAATTTATTATTTCCTTAAACCCTAAACCCTATACCCTAAATAATTTAAAAAATAAAATATTTCCTATATATACTATTAAAAAAATATATATAAAAGAATTAACTATATAAATAAAAAAAAACTTACTCGTACGCCTCGAAGCTCAGACTGACTGAGATGCAGAAGTCGATCAGCAGGAGGAGGAACGGGGGGGGGGGGGGGGGGCAGCAGGGGGGCAGATGAAGAAGCGCCAGGATCTCCTCGAGGCCTCGTGGATCGACGTGGATCCTCTGGTCTTCTTCTTCGCGGTGGCATTTTGACTGTTACTGCAATTAAAATTTAATAAAGTATAAAATCTACCAAAATTTCGGCAGCATCTCCCCTGTACCGGGAGAGTTTTCCAAAAAATCTGAACCCAATTACAACCCAATTTCAACCTAATTTGAACCCAACCCAACCCAATTTCATTCCAATTTGAACCCAACCCAACCCAATTTGAATAAATCATTCAAATTTTACAATCATTGCATTTCATAAACCATTTCACAAGTATCAATAAATCAATAATTCAAACATTGCATTTCACAAGTATTTCACAATTTTACAATCAATCAATCAATCTACAAGCAATTCACAAACATTTCTATTCAAACAATAATAAAATAAACATATAAAAAAGCTAACCTGGAGTAGAAAGGACTTGACTCTCTTCTAAACAATTTTTTTCCTACATTTTTAATTAATACCATCAATTATTATCATTTTTCTAATTTTTTCCATATTTAATTATCAAAATCTTAATTATTAAAAGCGAAAAAAATAAAAACAAATAAATAAATTACACATAAATTTTCATATGATTTTTTCTTATTTTTCCGTATTTTTAAAATAATTTTACAATTTATTATCTATTTTTCTAAATAATTAACTACTGAATAAACAAATAAAAAGACAAAAAAAAATCCAATATAATTAATAAATTACATATAAATTTACATTTTATTTTTTCTAATTTTTTCAGATTTTTTAAATATTTTTCCAATATTTTTTCTATTTTTTAATTTAATTAACTAAATTAAAAATTAATAAACTAAATAAATAAATAATTAAATAAAAAAAACTTACTGTTCTCGTGCGCGTAAAGGGTGCGTCCAAGAGCGAAGAAGGCAGCCTCCTTAGATCGGAAACCCATATATATAAAGTAAAGGTTAGATTGGAATCCTGGATTCCGACCTTTGCTTTGATCGGAATCCCAGAATCCGATCAAAGCTTAGATCGGAATCCAGGATTCCGATCTAACGTTCGGAATCCAGGATTCCGATTTAACGATACTATTTATATTAAACTTATTATATTGATATTAATTTTGTGAAAATCCACAAAATCTGAAGATAAAATTTAAACTTAAATTGACTGTTAATTTCTAAACAAATTAAAACTCGTATAATTAAACAAATAAATTTATATTTTAAAGAGTTTTCATAAATTATGATATAAGATAGTTTAAAATATATATATTAGACATTAGTACTTAATTAATCTTCAAGCAAAAAAATAAATAAAATTCACCAAAAATCTAATTTTAAATTCATACAATTAGTCATAGTTTAAAATCAGATTAAAAACTGTAATCTACTGATCAAATAATTAATTGGCTAATTTCCTTTTAATCTGAGTCGTCCAATTTGATTCCCAAAAATCTGAATTTTTCTGGACTGTTGGATTCTTGCCGTTTCTGGCAACCAATTAGGATGGTGGAATTAGTCAGAATTTATGAACCCAATTCCATTTGGATTTGGCATCCACCGTCCTTATCCTCTTCTTCTTTCCTTCTTAAATCCCACCTCGTGAATTCCGTCTCTCTCAGCTTACACCCACGCCGAGACCTCACCCTCTCCTTCTCCTTCGATCAACACCAGACCCCCACTCCACCCTCCTCTTTGATCGCCTAGACCTTCCCCTCTCTTTCCGTTCACCTCACCTCTCCTCTGACCTAACCATAAGACCTCCACTTCACTGCCTCTCTTCCCCTCCGCCATTCTCTTTCCCCCACCACAAACCCGAAACCCTAACTCCTCTTCCTCACCACACACGTACTCCACTTCCTCTCTCTCTCTTTTGTTCTTGAGTTGCTGTTGGAGGTAGTAGCAACAGACGGCAGCAGGGCGATGGCATTTGGCGACTGATCGGAAGCAAGGAACGACTCAGGCGGCAACTGACAGAACTAGGCTGAGCACCACTCTTCCCCTTCTTCCTTTTCCTTTGCTTGCTGTCTCGGTTTGGTAACTGATTTCCTTCCCCTCTCTCTCTCTTTTGTTGTGCTGTGATTGTTGATGAGGCATGCATAAAAATTTATCTGTTCTGTTGCTTGATTGCTTTGCTTCTTTGATGAATTGATCTGTCACTTACTTGATTATATTAATGTGAAAGTAAGCATAGCCTCTGAATTGATCTGTTCTGCTTGACTATGTCGAGGCTTGCTTTTGTGTTGATCTGTGCTTGTTTCTGTGGCTCGCTTGAGCCTTAATTGATCTGTGCTGATGACTGTTGTGGGCTTGTCTTAGTCTACTTGCTCTGTGTAGAGCTTGAAAACTGTGTTAGGTTAGCTGTTTTTGTGCTTGATCTGTCTGTGTGCTGGCTGAAGCCATGCATTGAGTTGTGAGGCGTTATTTGCCTCCTTTCTGAGCTGTAATGGCTTGTTTGTGTGTTGTGAGCTCTCAGCCTGATTATAGACTGGTGCAGGCTTAGTACCAGGTTGGTACAGGCCTGGTACTAGGCTGGTACAGGTCTGGCGATGCTCTGTTGGCTCTCTGGTATGCTTGTTTCGCTGCCAGGGACTGCTTTGTGAGGTTTCTTGTTGTCAGGGACCTGTTTGTAAACTTCTTTGAACTGAACTTGGACTATTTTATAAATAAAACTGTTATTAAAGACTTAAATAAAATTGTAGAGTAAATAAAATATTTCTGTGGACTTATATGTAAATGTGTTGGGATTGCGGGTCGGATCTGACTTTGTTTGGGTCGGATTCTATTTTAACCGTGGGTTTGGATTTGATCCCCACAACCCACTGGACTGCTGAACCCGATCCGTTAGGCACCAGGTTGGGCCCCTTATACCCACCTGGGCCGTGGCTTATTTTTCTGGCCTATCGGCCTGGTTCTGGTCTGGGCCGTCCCTTGTGTGGACGAGCTGGGCCTTTCTTTTCTCTGTTGGGCTTTATTAAAGAGGCCCATTTCCTTGCTGTTGGAATTTAATTAATTTCTGGACTTTAATTAAATGTTGGACTGGGCCAGGTCCATATTAAAATCAGGATTAACATTTAGTTAAGTAAAAGTAAATTAATTAAAATTATTAACTTAAAAATAGGATTATTTATAAATTAATTAGTATGTAAATTAATCGGACTAACACGTAAACTTAAAGATGGGAGAGGATTACCATCAGTACAGTTATTCAAATGCGTATGATCCCAAACACATTAAAACACCAACACGTTAAAATGACAGTCACATTAGTTTATATTATCATTACGACAAATTATTTAAAAGATAATATCAACTCTAATTAATATCAATATTATTCCCAATTACGAATATATTTTCTTTATGAAACTAACTACATATGAAACTTGAAATTATTTAATTAAAAAGATAAGGTTATCAATCCGTTTTTATTTACTAAAAACTCTTTTAATAAAATTAGTTAAAATTAATAATAGAATTTCATACTTGAGCAAAACACTATTAAAATTATTACTAAACTAATACACTTAGTTATTTATAACACGATTATAAACGCACAGAATGAACTGTAGGAACTCGTCTAAAAACGACTTCCTTCACACACTGTTTTAAAGGAAACTCTGCCAAATTTTATAAAATACTTTTCTAATTAAAATAATATATTTTAAAACAGAATCCCTATCACAAAACCTTAAATGCAACTCACTTAATAAACTAAATCTAATTTCCAAATGAGGGTTAATTAGAGATCGTTAGTTGAGCGTTTTTAGACTTTGTTTTCTAAGTCTAGTCTTCTGTGTTTGGTCAGGTGACCAGCAGGGCTACTCATACTTTGTTGAGGACGGTTTCACTGAGTACGAGGGTGGCACGGAGCAGGAGTCCGCTGACCCTCCAGCTGAGTAGCAGATCTGCACCCTACTTTCCAGGTGTGTGGAAGCTTTAGATTTTCTTTAAACTCTAGATTAAGAATTAGATCAGTAACTTTATGTGTGCATAACATGTCATTAACATTAAGTAAACAGTTAAGAGCATTTTAATACTCAAAAGATTAGTTGCACTTGTAGGTTATGCATCTAGATTAATAAAATGATTAATGAACTTAAAAGTGCTTAAGATCAACACTTGCATCTGGTATGGATCAGGATAGTGAGACCGAGTGAACTAGGAACGCTTTGCTTGCGGTCAGGAGCTGCACCCAAGCCATTGCCGGTCAGTTCATGACGATTCTGATCACGAGCAACACGTTTCCGACGATCACTCTGCAGACCGACATCTAGGCGGTTCTGCGGTCACTTGATGGTTGTTTGTTATTAGTATATCCTCTTGTCTTGTGTGATTAGTATATTCCTTTGGCATGACTTGGACACTGGGTGGAGTGTGCCATCTATATATATATTTCAGACTACCTCTCGATCTCCAAGAGTCAGTTTGCCGGTACCGTGTCTTACTGCTCACTCCTCGACGGGGGAGTGAGGTCGGAGCTTATGCGTATCGAGGTGTTGCGTAGGTAGATCTGTAGGCACTGTTCTTGTCATATAATTTGGGATTAGTGAGATTGATTCTGGATTTTATAATTTATGATTTGACCATTGAGTGTGGGTGCTTCACTCTCGTATTGTATAAATATATCTCGTATCTGTTCTCCAGATATTTTTCTATTTTATTTTGGGCATGTCTTTAGATGTAGATTAGTGGCATCATTAAATTAATCCACACTTAGTTTTTTTTAAAAATAGGATTTAAAATGTCCAACTTAAAAATGGTTTAGTTCTAACTTTAGTTTATCCAAAACCTTTAGTTTTCCCTGTTATTGCACTGAGTATTCGCGTACTCAGCCCACATAGTTTTTGTGGAGCAGGTTCAGGTTTGACAGATTGTGAAGACGGTGTTTCATTTGAAGATCAGACCAAGCTGGAATAGTCACATTACCTTTGATGTATTTTGTTTACATACTTGGCTGAAAATTTTGAACTGTAAATCTTTGTAAATATTCATTCAGCCATGTTTTGTATAAACAACTTAACTTACCATTTTGTTATGTGATATTATTTTGTGATCTGTGTGTTGTGATACAACTATAATTAGCCTTCCGTGTGCACAGCAGAGTGTGTACACGTGGCGGGGCTGTCCTCCCTGACACGGATTTGGTTCGGGGTGTGACAAATTTTAATAGATTTTATTATTTTAATATTATTTTTTTAAATTTCGGAAGATAAGAACGGGAGGGGGAAGATGGGTTTCAGATCCGAATGGAGAGAGAGAAATAATTTGGATATTTATTTGGAGTTTGATTCTTTTAATCCAACGGTCCAAACAAATCAAGAAATTTATTTCATGATCCGATAGTTCAGATTAACCAGAATTTGTTTTTAATGAACTTCAGATAGCATAATATTTATTTCTTTATTTGATCTGAGTCCAAAAATTATAATTCTCATTTATCTTTATATTTTTGTTAGTCAATTTACCTCTTTTTGAACAACTTTTATTGTATGTCTAAATCAAATTCATAAGTGATTTTGCATGTTTTCATTAAGCATGATGCAACTCTTATAGTTTAATATTTGGGATAATTTTTTCTGTGCCACCCAAAATTTGTGAAATCTAGTAATTGCCACCCGAAAGTTAAACCTTCTATTTTTGCCACTTTGAGTAAAATTTTCTGCTATGTGTACCCAAAACTGTGTACCTAGATTATTAATTAATCTTCATTTATTTTGCCAATTTAAAGTTGGTTCACTTTGGTTATAACCTCACATCATCGTGTTTACCCGCGATCTTCCCCTTTTCCTAGGTACTGTACGGCAGGATGATTCTTTTGGTTCCTTAAAATTTCACTTTTAATTAGCGTTCTCTGGTTGATTAATTGAAACAATTTTATTTATTTGGTATAATCTCCCCCTATGTGCCTACCCAGAATAATTAGGAAATTAGAAAGCCATATTATTTAGAAAACAAACCTCGCTCTGATACCAGAATAGAATGGTGGCGATCGGATCGACTTTGAAACTTCTGATTACTAATGAATACTGGTTCCAAAGTTTTGAGAGGAAAATGAGGAAATTTTATTGATTGCTGATAAATGATACAAGAGAAGGGTGATTACTTGGTATAGGATGTGTGTCCTGCCAAGTGAAACACCCTCTGCTTATATAGCCTAAGGGACTCGTCCTTTGATGCTCAATAATTGAGTGCGGGGACGCTGTTTGGGCCCCATCGTCCATCTCAATTAGTGGCATTTACAGGTGGACTTTGTCCTTACACACACTAGTGGGCATCAATAGTACAATAATTGCCCGACAAAATAAAAAGAGATTCCTGCAGCAATAAAGTAGGCTAATAATGACACGACCTACCCTAAGTGGTACCGAAAATTAATACAATAACGTGATTCCCATATGATGGTGGGACTCACTAATAGTAGTGGCTTTGCTGGATCAATTGTATCTTTTGGTGAATTCTTAACAGCTCATCAATGTTATGATTAACTGGTCACAGTGCACTGCTAGCCCAGTTGTCTTTGGATGCACTTTGTTCAAGTCGAATCTTTTGAAGATAGCTCAATGTTATGAGCCTTTCAACTTCTTTCATGGTTTTCTCTAGTTGTTCGTCGTGTATTTCCTTGAGTGTAAGCTTCATGGCTCCTTCCCAATGAAAAGACCTTGGATAAACTGTTATTAAATCACCAGTGATTATTTCATAATCCTGAAGGGAGTTTGTCTCTCCCCCTAAAGTTGCCCATCTCTCGGCTTGCTGGAAAGCTTGTCTACTTCCTGGTCTAAACCCAGTTGTTGGGCTTCCTTCATGGATTCTCATCAAATTTTGCAAATGATCAAGCACCATCTCCTGAAAATAAAGTTTTCAAAATTACATACATAAAACCGAAATAAATTTTCTAAAAATGTCAGCAGTTTTTCGTAGATTACTACCAGACGGGTCCTTAGATACAATGGTTATGGTGGGTTTTTCCAGCGGTCCACCATGTCCGCTTTCGCCTTTTCTTAGAGATATCTGAGAACACTGTTCTAATCTAGCATGTTGCCTATATGACCAACCGTTGTTGCTAGATGATTTAGAATTTCTTCGGGAGCATCTTTTGTTTCTTCGAGCACTTTCTCTAAATCTGCTAGCTGTTCGTCGGCCCAGTAACAATTTACGATTTTCACCATATTTGCTGTAAGCCTTGAGAGTGAGTCAGCCAGTACGTTTTGCTTCCCATCAATGTGCTCGAAATTTACTTGCACTCCTGTTCCTGTAAAAAGTCAACAAAATTAATCCATCGGACTCTTGAAGGTTTGTTTTGTGATGACTTGTTATAGAAACTGATTATGGCCTGGCAATCAGTTCTGAGAGTGATCTCCTTTTGATCCAGGTAGTGAATCTTGAGTGCCTTCATTGTTTCCATGCAAGCATAGATTTCTGCATCTATTGTGGATTTAATCACTGGAAATTTTCCGCTTGCATACGCACAAACTTTCTCCGTGTTTCGGGGGTCATGCTTTGCTTTCTTCCATTTGCATACTCCACCCCATCCTTCCATGCATCCGTCTGTTTCAAGGATGATGTAGGATCCTTCCGGAGGTAGCTCGAGATCTGGGAGCTGCTGCACCGCTTGCTTGACCTTTCTGATGATCTCATAGTCTGAGCTTTTGAGCCTTTTTATCACCGTGTTCGCTTGTTTTTTAGTATAATGGCCCAAGTAATGTTCCAAATTTCGGTATGTATGATCTGACATAGTTGAGGATGCCAAGCCACGATCTCATACCAGCCTTTTCTTTCAATTTTTCTTCATTGAAAGAAATGATTTTCTTGATTATGTGCGGCTGAAGTTTGATTTTTCTGTTTCCAATAACTGCACCCAGGAATTCGATTTCCTGTACAGCTATTTTCATTTTAGTTGGGGAGAGTACAAGCCCCCATTTCTCACAAATTGTCAGCATAGCCTCCAAATGTTTGGCATGTTGTTCTTCATTCTCAGAAAACACCAGTATATCATGGATGTAGACTGCTATGAAGTTTTCCGTTCCCTGGAAGCAGTCGTCCATCTTTCTCTGAAAAATTGCCGGTGCATTCTTCAACCCGAATGACATAACTAGCCATTCATACAAGCCATTTGGAACAACAAAAGCCGTCCATTCAACCGATTCAGGATCCATTGCCACCTGATGGAACCCACTTTTTAAGTCGAATTTCGAATAAATCCGACTATTACCGACCTTTTTAAGGATGGTATTAATCCCTGGCAGGCTGTATTGGTCTTTGTGGGTATTGTCATTGAGGGTACGGTAATTAAATACCATACGCTCCTTGCCTTTGATTTCAGCGCCAGTCTTTGGGTCTATTGATGTATCTGAATTTACCATCATTGCCATGGTTCTATGTCGGCTCTTACTGGGTCGTATCACTCCAATCTTGAGTAGCGCCTGAACATGCTTGTCAAATTGTTCCTTAATTGCCGGTGTGACATGTTTCAGAGGCTTGTCTTGGATTGTGATATCCGGGTTGATGATGTCTAACTTGCACTTAATCCGATTCTTTTCCCAGTGTTGGAGAGGATTTTCTCCAATATACCCTTGTTCTTTTAATCTCTTAAGAAGAGGTCTGAACCTCTCTTTGAATTTCTGTGATTCTTCACCACAAGAGTATGAAGTGATTTTTTGGATCTCAAAATATTCTAGTTCAGACAGCTCTAGTTCTTCGATTGCTGCTGAAGCTACTATCTCAGCGTCAACTTTTGTCGCAATTGTTGTGACATTTTTGTAAAATGTCACCATTTGGCCCTCAATTCTAAGCCCTCCTTGCATGGCTCGGATGAAATTGCAACCAATCAGCATTTGGATTCCGTCCCTCTGTTCCAGTGGGAATGCATAGGTGAAAGGAATACGGAAACGATTTTCCTCGATAGCCATCATTCCGCCTTTGAGTGTTTGGTTGGCTATTTGAGAAGAGTTAACCCCGTTGATTTGAATAGGGTACGCACTTGGTTCCAAAGCTCCTTTTGGAACTGCATTCTGGTCCACACAGCAAACTGGAAACGATTTTCCTCGATAGCCATCATTCCGCCTTTGAGTGTTTGGTTGGCTATTTGAGAAGAGTTAACCCCGTTGATTTGAATAGGGTACGCACTTGGTTCCAAAGCTCCTTTTGGAACTGCATTCTGGTCCACACAGCAAACTGTGGCACCAGTATCCAGGATTGCTTGGATTTTGAACTTCTCAACACCTGGTATTTCCATTGTCAGCTCAATGTTGTAAAGTCTGTTTAAGACTCTCTTCCCTTTTCTTGGATCTGGGACTTGAGTACTGATGTATTCATCTCTATCTGTCAGCATCTTGATTACCACTCCATTTTGTTTCTGGATATGGTTTTCAATTGCTTCATCATCCGAATCTACCCCTTCAAGAATTAACTTTTCAGGGGCTTTTCCTTTTGTTGGATCTCGCATTTCGTCCAGATCCTTTCCCATCTCCAATTCTTCAATTCTTTCCTTTAGCCTTTGGTTTTTTGCTAAGAGGAAATTTGTATACCCAATCAGCTCATTAATTAGGGTATCCTTGTTGTCATACAGGGGATTTGATCTTTGTATTGTCAACCTTCTTCCCAGGTTGAATCTCGAACACATCGGTCAGACAGTCAAATGACATATACTGCAATGTGCTCTCATCCTTGAATTAGTCTGCTCTTTGCAGAATAGACACCTCATGAATTCTTGCCCCACTGGACTGTTGTCCTCCCATTGATGTGCACAGTTTTGGATTTCTTGGGGTACTGAGATTGCCACCCTCCATGAGATTTCTTCATTCGTTATCATCATTGCGGTTTCGTATGGTACCTCATTTATACCAGCCATCAAAGAATGACCAGTACTTCCCTCCCCTTCAGAAAATGAACAGATTGCATCACTATCTAGTTCATTTTGATCTACCGAGAGCACATCCCAGTCGTCATCTAGATCTAGATTTTAGACTATGGCTGCCCTTGCAATGTTGCCCTTTTGTCTTGTGCAGTTGCGGGCAAAATGTCCTTCTTCACCACGTATAAAGCACTTGCATTTTCTTACTTTATCTGCGTGCTTCCTTTTAAATACTCTGATGTGCGTATCATGTGGTTTGCCTCGGTATGTCTTCGCCTTTCGAAGACCATACTTCTTGTTCTTCTGATAGTAACCCGGCACTGGTATCCGGCTACAGAATGAGAGATCTTTGAGATTTCTTTGGAGTGCAACTCTCTTACACTGCTCCGCCAGATACTGGTAGGTGAAATGTATTTTTGGAATAACACCTACAGTATTGCCTGGGTATTTCTCAGCAAACGCCTTCTCAATTTCTCCACCAATGATCGGAGGCATTTTTCTGAAAAATTTTGTTGAGAGTTCAGGAGATATGTACATTCTTTATGATTTTGCCGCTAAGATCTTATAATCATTTATGTAGTCGAAAAGGTCTTTCACATTGTGGCATGAAAGCCTCTCCAGGTCATTGTACGCTCGATCTTGCTCTTCAGTGGACCCGGTCGTCGGGTCTTCCAACAGGAACATTCGTTTGATTTGTGATATTACATTTTGTGGATCATCGGCGTTCTTCATATTCAGTGGGGAATGTCATTCTCCACTGAATCCAGGTCTTTTTCTCCGTTTCACCTAAGAGGTTTTCGATGTAGTTGACTTTTGATTTGTTACCTGCCTAGTTTTTCTCATTTATCAGGTTGAGAGTGATTGATTCCCATCGGGAGATAACTTCTGAGTATAGCCCAATATCTTCTGGTAAAATCAGGATTGCGCCTTGACTGGCTTGGACTGTTGGCAGATTAAACCTTTCGTTCATTTGCCTTGCATAGCCACCGCGGATGTTGCCAAACCGTGCTTTGATTTCTGGAATTTGTAGGTTTTGTGGCTGCCTTGAACTTGGTGGGTACATGGCCGGTCCCATGATTGGTTCAGGTGGTATTCTTGTAAGTGAAGACTCTGCAGTTGAGAGTACAGTCTCCACTTTCTTTTTGAGATTTTTGAATTGTGGATATTCCATCTCTTCTACCATATAAACTGTCTCGAATAAATCTTCGTCCCACTTTGTTTTAGAATTTGGGAAACTGCCATCTTCCCCACCACCTTTCGTTAGAAGACTTAGCAAGTCTTTTTCTTGGTTTGCCGGTGTTTCCAATTGAGATAGGAATTGCACCGTAGAGAGTATCTCATCTTCGTCTGATTCATCCCATTGACAAGTCATCATGAGGGTTTGTTCCTCAAACCACTCATTTTCTGCATCAATGGTTTCTAACCAATTAAACTCTGTAAATGCCATTTGTACGAGTTCGTCTTCGCTATCTAACTGCTCAATAGCAAACCATTGATACGGGTTTATTGGTTCCAGCATTTCAACTGTTGGTTCAGTTTGTTCGGCTTTTAGTATTGCCAAGAACCATTTCCCCAATAAAGGACCATCATCTTGCTCAGTCTCGTCATCTTCACTGAATTCCTCAGGGTCTGAATAGATTTCTGGAAATTCTTGATCATCTTCGTATGGCCAATCATCATCTGGTGTGAGTAGATTGATGAATTCTTGCTCGAATTCTTCCTCATCATTTTCTCCACGAATAGCTTCTTGTTCAGGGGTTGTTGTTGTATACCCCGCAAATCTGACAGATAATGAGCCGTCTGTCCTTGCTCGGATTCGTGCTACTTGGGGGTTCTGAACTTGTGAGATAACAGCTGGTCTCACAAGCCACTGCCTTCCACGGAGTTTTGTGGTTGTACGTTGCGAGCCAGGGATGGCCCGAACTCCTCGACTTGCCAGGTGGTCCGCCACGTTCTGAACATTGTATCTGAAATTTGTGTGGCTTGTATTGGACAGTCGTCCAATTAAAGACCTTGAGAGTAAAAGGTTACTCTCTCCACCTTGCCATCCTTCATACCCGTGAGTTTGAATCACTAGTTGAATGTGATCTCTGAAGTCACGGATACTTAGAGTCATATCTGGAGCAGTATATGCCAACTGCGTCCCAGATGTGAGATCCATTTCCATAGAGCTGATGACAGCTCTATCATCTCGCCATCTAGTGTCTCTGATTAACACTAGTGCATTCACACCTGCATTTCGCCTGTGCAACGTGTACAATAGAACCATAATTAGTCCAATATGCAGATGTTGGAGCCCTTCTTGCAAAAGTCTGTTAAAACTTTCTTCAGAGATGAATGGTAGCTCCACTTGCTGGCCATCTGTGACCAACGTTCTTTCATCCGAGTAATGTTGATATACTCGGTGTCTGCTCTCTGACCATCCAGCTTGGTACAAAGTTTCTGCTGGGACTTGCTGTGCTCGTCTGTATTGGGAGATGTTGAGCTCAGCGTCGGGATTCATTTGTGACTCAAGGCTTCGCTGGTACCGTTAAGCCCAACCAGGGAGTCTTCTTTGAGCCTCAAATCTAAGTCTAGATCCAAGGCGATAGCCACGGATCTGATCTTCAACAGTAGGGGTTTGGTTTGTGTCTCTTTCTGATACTGATGGTCTGGCCGCCTCTGTTGTTTGTGTTCTGCTCATGCTGCCTTCTTTTTCTCGGCTTCAAATATTTCTTTTGGGTTTTTGAACACAAAAAGTTTGCCTTTTGGTTTCGGTATTGTCGGCTTACTAGGCTCTCCTAAGCTCAGCTTCTGAAGTTGTTGCTGGATCTGATCTAGGGAGTTAGTCAGGTCGTCAGGTTGAGTGACTTTCTTTCCTTTTGAAGCTTCTATCTTCTTAACTACCGCTTTCAGATCTTCAACTTCTTCAGTCAATTTAAGCAACAATTGGATAATTGTATTATTTTGCTTAAATTGTACTTCTATTGCTCGTCCGGTGATGTCTTGTGGCTTGACAAAGCCGACTGCCGGTTGGTGGATTGTCTTTGTTGCCTTAAGCGCTTCTTTGTAAATTGTGTTGTTTGCACTGAGGCGCCAGTCACTCATAAAGAAAATTAAATTTTTGTAAGGATTTTTAGAATTTCTACTGGTTTATTTTTAAATGACTTTTATTTCAAAAATATCCTAGGTTGGCCTTTTCAGGTTTGATTATACCATCTGGTTTTTCTTGGGGACAATTCTTGGGGTTCATGTAGCACTTTTATATGGTCATAGTGGCATTTATAGAAGAATTAACTTTTGAGTGGCAATTTCACAATTTCCTTCTTTTGAAGTGGCATAAAAACAATTTCCCCTTAATATATAAATTAATTTTCACTAAGATTTTAATTGTTTTAATCGTGAATTTTCTGTATAACTTAAGCTTTGATTTTGCTAGAATCATGTACGTTAATTGTGAATACTACACAAATTAAAAGATTTCGATTTCGAATAAATTTCACTGTTGTTATTCATTTAATAGTTTCAGAATTATTAATTATAAAATTTTATTTACCTTAGTAATACTTTTAAAATTTATCTGATTAATTTGATTGTACTGCGTTTGAAAATTCTAAGATGTTACATTTTTAAATTTCATAAACAAATTATATTTGTGTTAAAAAAGTTAAACGTGTCTGAACACGTCACGACACAACACGTCTAAAGAAGACACGACACGGCACGGCACGAGGACACGAGGCGTGTCGTGTCCATCCCTCAGAATTTAGACACGGCACGACACGGCACGTGAAATATTAAGACACGACACGACACGACACGATAAATGATTGAGACACGACGTGTTTGACACAACACGACACGGCACAGCACGTATTTAGAACACTAATGATGGAATATAATCCAGTAAACAGGAAACAGCCAAAAAGAAAACTGAAGAGAGAGAATAATCAAATCTAATTACAAAATTTTATCACTCAGACGTATAAATGCAATAATACCAAGTGACGATGTTGGTTTTTGTCTTTATAATAGAAAGAGGAGAAGTTTTTAACCACAAAGCACCACAAGTTATAATTACATTTGAGCACACCCAAAAGTAAATTAAAGAAACAAAGCCAAACATGCAGTCTGTTTGACCATGAAAGAACGGAAATAAACCATAATATATACAACTATACAACCAAGCATTGTGTCACCACCTAGACATAGAGGGGGTGCTTTGTTGTGTTACGAATTTTCATTTAAGTTCTTCCAAGTCACTGACAGCTGATTCGACTGAATTTTATAATTCACAGATTCCCATTTCTGGTAGGGCCCACATGTTAGTGACTTGTAACAATATGGATGTAGATTTGGTTTATCACACATTATTCCTCATTAGTCATTACAAAAGAACACTAACACAAAATTTAAAAAAGAAAAAGTGAAAAATTGAGTTTTAAAACAAAGAAAAATAATATAGCTAAATGATGTCAAACTCTTTATTTCAATCCGATGATTTCTTCTCAGCAGATCCCTCAAATCGAATCTCTTATCTCGGAATCTCTCTTCTAGATGATAATTGATAAGGTTCAAAGGTTGGTATGGTAACTATATGGTTGTTTTTGGTATTCGATAAAAGCTGTGTTATCTTTGGTAAAGGCACGAATATAAGAGAACTTCTCAATTATATGCCAATCTGGACCTCCCAAAAGGCATCTTTGCAAAACTGTCATGTTACAAAGAAAATTTAATTTCATATCATCATTGTTGTGGTGTTGGTTGAGGAAACCTGGTAGCCACTCCGGAAGATGATCCACTGTTTCATCTTCCAAATAGAGGCTTTGTAATGCATCTAGATTCTCCACACACCTCAAAGCTGAACAACCGACCAAACTGAGATGTTGTACTCCAGGGATATTTGATAGTTTCTCACAACTACTATTACGTATATGTATCCATTCAAAATGAGCTGTTAAGTTCTCGATTTTGCTAATCCCTTGAAGGCCACTTAAATACAATTCCTCCAAACTGCTTATATGCTTCAATTGATCTGGGAGTGCTTTTAGTTTTGGACAATAAACAATATCAATTTGGAGGAGAGAAGGGAAGAACTTTTCTGGAACTTGGTCTATGAAGGACCATTCTTCCCAATTGGGCATTTCCTCAATTCTGAGGAATTCAAGCTTAGGGAAGCATGGTCGCAAATTAGACCTTCCGCTTATAACAGTACCCATAAATTCTGGACCTATTGACACAATTGAACGAGCCCCAATTATTCGAAGACATTTCAAATGCTGTAATTGGCCTAGGGGAGGCAGGTAAAGACATGATATACAACTTTCAAGAATCAGATATGTTAGGAAAGAAAGATTCTCCAACCAACTAGGAAAACGACGACCAAAAAATCTCAGAAGAAATAAATATTCTAAGCATTGAGGAGGCTCTAATTTGTCAAAGGTCTCTTCTATATTTCTGCAATCATCTTCACCAGGTAATTGTCCAGAACCTCCAACTGGCAATGTGCACGCCAATTGTAATGTTTTCAGATTGCATTTTCCAGCTAGCGCTGAACTCTGTATTGCTGCGTTCTCTAGCTTGTCTAGCCATAAGCATCTTAGTTGGGTCAAATTCTCTAATTCATCTAACTGCCAACCACTCTGCATATCACCAGAACGTTGCTCGCGCGCCACTATGAACCCTTTCAACTCGTTCAGAAACTTCAACCTACCAATTCCTTTGGGTACAGAAATCAGAGGTGTTTCTCCAAGACCAAGACATCTGAGGTTTCTTAGTCGAGTGATACCTTGGGGCAGCACTTGTAGGGATTGGCAATTTTGAAGGTGCAAGGTTTGCAGATGATTGAGAGAACATAATGAATTTGGAAGCATTGATATGCTAGTGTGGTCAAGATCCAACAGTCGAAGATGTTTTAAATCTCCTATAGAATCTGGAATCTTCTCAATCCCTCGTCCATTAAGTACTAATACTCTCACACTTTTAATGCGATGGAATATTTCATCCTGAACTGTCAGTGGATACGGACAACTGAATACCAAGGTTTTCAACCGAAGGGCATCTGATTTATTTCCAGGTATAATAGCCACATCTCCTTGGCAAGAGATTGATAAGCGGTGAAGCTTCCGCACACAATCTAGACTTAATGATGCAGGGTTGCCATAATGATTACAACCTCGTGCTATATAGTGAGCAAAAGTTCTTA
Organism: Rhynchospora pubera; assembly: GCA_028095005.1. Lineage (NCBI taxonomy): Eukaryota > Viridiplantae > Streptophyta > Magnoliopsida > Poales > Cyperaceae > Rhynchospora > Rhynchospora pubera. The sequence goes on from CM051462.1 coordinate 56,351,433, forward strand.
CTATGTCATGCATGCGGCACCTAACACTATTTTCTTGTTTTATATAATAGTACCTTACGGGCTGCAAGAGACCCCTTCTAATTAGTTCATTATAGTACTCCTCTGCTGTATCTTCCAAAAGTTCATCTTCTCTTTGCTGTATAATGCCTTCTGCTATACATTCTCTAACAATATCTGATCGAGATATAACAGAATCTTCAGCACAGAGCGAACAATATAGGAAACAATCTTGAAGGGGCGGTGCCAGGTCCTTGAAACTAATCAATAATGCTCTAGGAAGTTCTTCACAGATCTCGTTATTGAACCAAGCACTACTTTGAAGAACCTTTTCCCACTCTCTTCTATCCTTGTTCTTAGTAGCAAGAAGGCATCCAATGACCTTGGTTGCAAGAGGCAAACCATCACATTTTTTGACAATCCTCATCCCCACATCCCTCAAGTTTAGCATATCTTCCTCTTTTTCAATATATGCTTTCTTACAAAGAAGTTCCCAGCAAGAACGCTTGGACAATTTTTCAACCTCATGAACATATATCGCGCCAACTCCACTGGCGACTGTTTTGTCCCTGGTAGTTAACAAGATCACTCCACTAGCTGCAAATTGGAGTGGCCTTTTCAAAAAATCTGTCCATACCATGGATTGCCATACATCATCTAATACAAGAAAGAATCTTTTTCCCTTTATTTTTCTTGAAAGTTGCTCGTGTAATTCACTAATGGTTCGGGCCTCACCAGTATTGGAATTCATTTCGTTAATTATACTTTGAAGCACTTCTATTGCTGAGTATTCTTTGGAAACAGAAACCCATACTCTTTCTGGAAAAGTATTCCTTATTAACGGGTCATGGAAAATGTTTTGAGCAAGTGTGGTCTTCCCTATACCTCCCATCCCAATAATTGCTACCAAACATAATTTTCTCTGGTCCTGATTTCTAGCAATTATTTCAATCAGTTTTCTGGTATTGCGTTGGATCTCCCATCCTACAATATCAGAGTCGATGATTGAGGAGGTTTGTGGTGAATTTATGGAGGACTGAAATTGATTCATATCAACACTAAAAGTTTGCCTATTTTTATTTATCTCATCAATTTTCTTATTTAGTTCAATTATTCTATCATTGATCACAAAGCGTGAACAAATTGCAGAATACCATGATTTGGGGTTCAGCTTGCTTGCAACTTGGTTCACTAAAGATGATGAAGCTCCATCCTCGGATTCTTTCTCAAACTGAGATCGAAAATCATCTATGATATCATCAGCATCATGCATCACATCAATTAGCTCATCAATCCAAGTTCTTGTGACCGAATCATCCATTTTCCTCCTTTTTGCGTCAGTCAGCATGCTTTTGATATATTTCATTTTATCTTGTAGCTTGTTGAACTCATCCCTCACGCCAAAAACTGACACCACCTTTTCTCTAAGGAAACTCTTCAATTTCTCACTGAAATCATCAACCAGAGCATCTAGAAATTTTGGACCTCGAAATACTGCCCGAGGACCTTCCATGGATCCAAACTTTTTTTTCCCTTTTGATTTTTTGAAAGGAAGTGGAAAATGAGGGGATTTCTTAATCTCAATTGGCGAGAGTTCATAAGGCCTTACTAGAGAATGTATAAATTTTGTAGAGTAGAAAATATTTGTGTCATTGTTATGAGAGAAAAAGAGGTTAATTAAAACAAAGATGCCAAACAGAGATGCCAAAGAATCTTCAACCGCCAGCAAAATGACCATCACTCTCTGGTGGACCAGGCAATAATTGAATGGCAAAGTTTCAACTTCAAAAGCAACTAATCACCTACCAGAAAATAAACCTAAATGCTACTCACTTCTTGCTATTACTCCTGCTTCATCTCGATTTTTTTTCACCAAAATTTTATTTTCTTTCTTTGTAATGTAATATAATTTTTTTAAGGGTAGTAATGTAATGTAATTTTTATTTCCAGCACTTTAGCCACTGGCTAAATTGTAAACTACTTTTAATGTCAATGGAAAAATATAAGGGCTTGACCCTTATTTTCATGTAAAAAGAAAAAGGTACGGGTAGAGCTGTCAAACGAATGTTGTTTCAAAAATGGAACGAAAATGAGTTTCGTTTCTAAAAAAGGAACAGAAATGAAATAGGAATTTGTGAACCTTACTAGAACGGAACGAACATAGAAATAGGCTGAAATCAATTAATGATAAATGAAGGACGGAATGGAAACGAAACACGTCTCTGTTTAGTTATCTGGAATAGAATGAAAACAGAAATGGAGCATTCCGTGCCCATTACGCATGTTTGACAGCTCTAGGTACGGGGTACCTATTAGTGACGCAAAATTATTAGACTATGCACAGGCTGCGGGGCCCTGTGTTTAGAGGGACAGGTGGCAGAATAAAAAATGTACTTGAAGGAAGCAACTTTTGGCTCAAAAATATGAAGTGGCACAATAAAAGCAATGCACTTGGAGAAAGCAAGTTTTGGTGCATTCAATGCTTAAATTTTTTTTCTTTTTTCTGTTTTTTTTTTGGCGAATTCTGAAGATTGAAAGTAATTATCACAAATGAACTACATAATATTAGGAAAATTGATAACCCGCCAAGTGCATATATTGTTCAACAACAATTTAGCACATATAAAATAAAAAAACAAAATTTTACAAGCGGAAGATAAATATGACGATTTGTTCCTAGAAAGGAAAGAATGAACCACAAACATCAATTGATTATAATAATAATAATTAAACTAGTATGTTTAAGATAAAACGAGAAATTCAGTTGAAATAAATGAAAACATCATTCAACAGGAGTAAACTATCGTTGTTGACGAGTCCAGGCAATGCACATCTTGTGCGACGTCAGTTCAATCCTGTAAGTATCATTCCCAGTTTTACAAAAGGAAGAAGTCAATGGGTCATGCAGGGGAATGCATGCATCGCTAACAAACGGATTTATTTCTAAAAAAAAAAAAAAAAAGATTTGAATTTTTTTTTTAAATAATTAGGGGTCCAGCCCATAACTTTGAATTTTTTTTAAAGATAAATTAGAGGTCTAAGTCACCCAACTTATTTTTAAATTAAATGTCTATGAAAGACCCCTGCTAGTTTTCGAACCTGCGACCTTTCACTCATGTAGTCAAGGTGCATTATTTTTTGTCACTAGACCAAGAGCCCATAACTTTGAATTGAACTAGTGTTATTATCGCGCGTTGCGCGAATGATATAATGATAATTTTTTTTAATAATCCTATAAATAGAAATGAAGCCCCTTTCCTCAATTTTATAAATATCTCAAAATAATTGAGCAGACAGCAGAGGAATGCCGAAGGTAATTCAATGTAGCTTTAATTGTGTTCTCATAGTTGCATATTGTTGTATCCAACCTGAATAGTGTAAGTATTTACTATTCTAAACTGAAATCAGATGGAAGGCAGTGTACATAAAAACTTCAAAGAGGTGGTCTCTCATGGTTCATCTTCTGTCTAGTGAGAAAGAAATGGATATAACTACTGAATATCATTATTATGGCATCAGGTTATTCTTTGCACAGCGAATTGATATACTACTAAATATCACCATGCTTCTCCTCCTAAGCCAATTCCGAAGCTCTTTAATCATGTACAGAACAATCAACAAAATAAATGGAACTTGCATATACAGGAAGGAAAAATCATAAAACTAACGAAACTGCTGTATAAAAGAGATTCAACGTGCATAAGCGAACAATACTACCTTTCATCGTCTCAGTTTTATCCTCAATTTTTGGTTTTGTCCTCTTTGTTCAAGTTCTATTGAATTTAGTTTAACAGAACTATTGATTGTTATTTTGTCTGATGAAACAATCATTATATCCATCAAGTCCCCAATCCTGCAACGCCCAAAGAGAGCAATCTTTTAATCCATGAGACCATGAATGATCCATCAGCTCAAATGGTTGCCAAAACTGAATTTTGTGAAACAATCAGGACATATAGAACATAATACCAGTATGAGACTTGGTCGGCGCATATCGAGATTGGATCTAAAAAATAGAGCTCCTTATCCTCAAGCAGCTCCTACAAAATGAAAGCACTTTGACTGAAGCAACAGACTAAATGAGCATATTGTGCCCTAAGCATTTCTACTGTATTCTCACAGCAGTCTATTTTATTTCCAATTTACCTTTGTTATTTAAAAATGTTATACAAATGCAACTACCCTGCTACTTCATGAGTTGAAAATGAAACCTAGAGAGTTATTCATTCCTTACCAGTAGTAGTGAAGAACAAAAATGCAAGTTGAAAAATGTAGAATATCTGGTATTATTTCCAAAAGAAAAAGAACATACACGGGCAAGCTGAAAACAACAACATCAAGATTGTTTCTCATGAAAAAGTAAGTAAAGCTCACCTGTAACATTCACTTTCAGACTAAAGGGATAAGCTAGGAGTTTCTTCTTTGTAGCTACTGAACTCTTTTACAACATAAATCACAGAAATATATAAGAAACTGTTGCAGACATCAAGAAGAAAAATATAACCAATGCTAAAATGAGATAAACATAAAGAAAACTCCTCTTGCAGCAACCTTAAACATGAATTAGAGATAAATAAGAGTTGCATAAAATTTGCTAAGGTGAGACAAAACTGATACAAACAAAATAACTAAAGCCTCGTATGTAAATACTAAATACTACTGTAATTAAGGAAAAGGACAGTGTATAGGATTGCTAAGTGAGCATAGAAAATCGCCCGACGATGCCATATGCAAGAACTGTGAGAATAAAGACTGGCCTAAATACTATTGTAATAAAGGCACGCCAAAATTGAAAGTGATTCCGAGCAAAATTCAACATGCCTAAATCACTAACCTAAGCACAGAAAATTCTAATGAAGCCCCAAATTAACTGAGCCACACAAAATCCTGCCCTGAATTGAAGCCAAAACTCTGAAATACTTTCAAACTCTCATTTGTGTTAATTAACTGAGACCCAGAGAAAAACAAAAATAATGGAACATATAATTGCCAAAAAAATAACAGTATATCTAAAGACCATACTGAGAACCATCAGTGAAAATACCAACATTTATCGCAAGTTTAGACAATTGATCAGGAAAAAAAAAAAAAGCAGAAGGCTGAATGCAAAAATAAGACCCTGGTACATATAATTTCCTATTTTACCCCTATCACATTTCATATCTGATCCTCTGATGTTTAACTCCATTCTTCCCTGTCACTTTTTCCTTCATGGGCAACTGCCGACTCGTTTGTATTGATTGGATAAGCCTCCTATTTGATGTTGTATTTTCTCAAATAAAATTTGTAACCATGGTATAGGAGAATCAGTGTAGCACTTTCTATCTAGTTGCCAAACATACCTAAGCTTAATGATGCTAATCCAGCAACTAATTTCAAATTATAAATCACTATATATTCTTTTGCAAAGATATGTTTATGGTAATCATTAGTTAGCCAAGTTTATGCATTTTCAGCTATAATTATTACCTGAGATATGAATCATTTGAGGAGATTTTACCAATTTCAGCAATTTTAATTTTTACTGCGCCCCTTTTAATTTTAGTTCCAATTTGAAGATGCTACTGCCACAACCAAATTTTTTCTCTAATTTGGTGCACGCTTGTAACTTCTCTCCAGCTGTATCTAACCCATTTGATCGAACCATACCCTCTTTTAAATATAAGAATTTTTTTATAACCTTAGATGTCTTTGATAAGAACAATTTGTTGGGAGCTTTTTATACATTTTTATTTCAACACATAACATGTTTATATTTATGGGCAGAGTCTTCTTACCAACGTATCACTTTTGATACAAACACTTGCACATGTCCATTGGTAACCATATAAATGCAATTTGAATAGCAAAAACAAAGTAAACTGAAATATGGTTTCAATCATTAATAAAGAGAAATTAAAGAGATGCCTTTATACTATTCAAAATTAGAAGCAATAAAATGTGTACCTCAAAGACCAATCCCAATGTTCTAAAAGCCAGAGTCCCATAATCTCAAATGAACCTGGAAAATAAGAGGCACAAAAAATTAGTCGTGCAAAGTATTGCAGCAGACAATGAACAAAATAAATAGAATTAAAAAAAAAGAGTCAATTATTTTGTAACTTGAAACAAACCAAAATATAGTAGGTAAAGTGAGCATTTCTCTATATTTACTGGCATCGTAAACAACTGTCGTAAGGTAGAAAGCCTGGAAAAAGAAGAAAAATCAAGCAGATGAACTGCAACCAAATGAAACTACAAAAGAAAGAAGAGGAGAAAAGGAAACCGACAACAAAGAATAACGAAGAAATTATTAAAGAAGTAGAAAAATCCTAGATCCAGTGAGGAAAGAGAGAGGGAGAAATCTGGTGAAAGAACGGAGAGTAACCTCTCCGCCTCCCCGTCGTCTATCGATCTCTCTCTCTTGATAAAAGGAGAGGAGACATTGAGAAGGAAGAGATGAGAGAGACAGATGGTGGGGTTCGGCGAAGACTCGTCGATGTAAAGGGAAAGGAGTCGACGAGATCGCGAGAGAGAGGTGCTCGCCTGATTGAAGAGAGAGAAGAGTGTTGTGCTTCTGATCAAAAAGACGGAAAGATCGAAGACTAAGTTGGAAAGATCCAACGGTCAAGATTGATCGGATGACGTAATGGTGACGTCATCAAAATCACTGTAGAAAGGACCCTGAAAATGGAGAATTTTTTATAAGTAAAAAAAATGATTTGAATTTATCTTTGTTATTTTGAATAATTGAGTTTAGGTTTTGTTAGGGCCGTCAACGGTACCCTTTTAACTGTTTACTCTATCCGTATCGTATTCGATAAGAAGGATACGGGTAAGGTTTTATTTTCGTTAAGTTATCGGGTATGGATATGAGTAAAAAAAAATCATTAATTTATCAGGTAAGGGTAAGAGTAACGATATTTCGTAACCATTATTTACCTATACCGTTATATATATAATATATAATTTATAAATTATAATCTTTAATGGAAAAATATATGATTATAATATCCAATTAATATGTTAATAGCTAATAAGATAATTGGATTGGTAGATTTAACTGAGACAATATACTACATTAATAATTTTTAATTCATGATGATGAGTAAGTATTGATTCTTCAATTTAAAACTTTCAATTAATTAGTTATACATATTTTTGTGATAATTTACATGAGAAGATATTATATGATTTTATTATATTTAAAGTATGATTTTAATAATATATTTATTTGATATTATTTATTTATCCATATTGTATATTTTTTTATTTAATTATTGTTATCATTATTATTTGTTTTCTACCGTTACCCTACCCTTATCGTTAATTCATAACGGGTAAAGATAGGGTATGGATAAGTCAATTTTTAACCGGTACTAAATTTAAAACGGTTTTTTTTATTCCTTCAAACCTTTAGTACCGGTTTTTATATATAAAAACCGGTACTAAAAATCAATTAATTAGTACCGGTTTTTTTTATAAAAAAACCGATACTAAATTAAAATTTTTTTTATTTTTCGGACGATATTTAGTATCGGTTTTTTTTAAAAACCGGTACTAAATAATAAATCTGACAATTACGAAATTACCATGATTTATTATTAGTACCGGTTTTCTTAAAAACCGATACTAATAATCCGGTATTAATAATTCTTTTTGTTGTAGTGAGCCCTACGTCGTTTTGTTGATGACATATACGCGGTGAAAGTACAAACTTTTGATTTATATCAGTGGTTTTGATGATGACATGTTGCGTCAGCTTTCTTTAATTATCCGAGCTGTTTGGATTAATTATTCACTTTTGTTAACTTCTGGCAAGTAATTAACAAAATGCTACTAGCTGGACCTTTCAAAAGACAAATGCCAGTTTATACCTAGCTTATTTTGGACTTTTTTTTTTTGAGTAAACATCCCGTAGGATTTATTTTGGATTTTTGACTAAGGGCTTGCTCCAGAAGAGGTAAATCGGAGCTAAGGTAAGGAACGGAAAGACAGAGAAAGCTAAGGAAGTTCACGGAAATGCAGTTTACTTGCTCCGTATTAAAAAGAATATACATTAAAGTAAACGATTGTAATCTTGTTTTTAACATGTAAAAAGACAATATTGTCCTTTAATTTGAATTGAAAGAGAATGATGCAATTAAAAGGCAAGGGCATTGTTAGAAAAAAGGTGGTTTCTTTGGTTACACCCCGATTTCGGGGGTAACCAGTCTTTTCCTTAAAACTAAGTTTTGGGACTCCTGGGTTTCTTCCGTTTTTCCTCATTCATCCAGCAATGGTGATTGGAGCAAGGTAACATGGTTCATCTTCCTTACCTTAGCTTCCATTTACCTTTTCTGGAGCAAGCCCTAAGTATACAATGAGGGTGTTTACTTTTATTCTTTTCTGAAACAGTAATTGAAACATACAGATTTACTCTTGGTCAGGCTGGGTCTGAGCGTGAGAAGATCCGGACACCGACTCAGCCAGTTATCATATCATGAATTAGGAATAGGAATAGAGAAAAACTTATTTCGATCGACATCGACATCAAGCCCCTGATGCCTCGGGAGTAGAAATTCCTACTCCAACACCATCGGCATCAAGCCCCCCGCCGCGGGAGCAGCGGCGCCTCCCCATCCTGCGCCGTCCGATCACCAATCGATGCCTCCTGATGCCTCTACTGCTTCCAAAATGGAGACGGTGTCGACCACTGCAGTACTTTCTTCAGCTAAAAGTAATTCGATTTCATTTAGGTTCAACTCCTTATCGTGGTTTTGATTTTAGTGAGTATGGGAAGCTTTTCTGAAGTGTAAGTGTAATTGGGTTTGATTTGATTTGGTTAGATACAATGGAGACAGTGAAAGATGTTCTCTGGAGGTGGGGAAAGAATGTCAAGGAAGCCAGTTTTGTTGCTCAGGATCTTTCTAAAAACACTTGGCAACACCGTAAGTATATGATTTTTGCAACATGTATTTTAATTTTATTTGATTTTGTTGCTCTGTATGTCAGGATACTGTCGGCGCAAGTTGATTGCTGTACTTAATTGCAAGTAAAATGCTGGTAATGGTTTGGGGATCCAAACTGAATTGACCATTTCATTTTATCAGAACACAAAGTCAATTAAATGCATGGATCCACATCTTTTCAGAAAGCGGAAATTTCACAAATAGTTAGTGTCTGATGTGAGTGAGCTTGGTTATGGTGGAAGCAAACTTGGTCTTGTCACAAACTCTGGATTTGGGAAATCTAATTTGCAGTTTTGATCAGTGTAGTTTGATTGATGTGTTTACCATTCTTTTGTACTTTATAAGGATAAGTAATGAGAAAATTCATGCAACAATAATCTTGTCGGTTATTTCTTAACACTGATACCTAGCTTTTTAGCTGAAACCTTTCCATATATCTTGGTGTTAATGCGTACCGATGCCACTTGGAAGTAACCTATTCAACCAAATTGCTGCACTCTTATTGTTTTCTATGGCTCAATTCCTAAAATACCTAATGATTCAGATCTGTTATTACTTTTACTTTTTTTTTTTTTTTTGGAGTTACTTATAATACAACCTTCCAATTTATAGTGTAGTCTTTTAATCCATCATCTTTGTTAAAGAACACAATCACATATATCCTGAATCATCAGGTATGCCTAGGTTATGGTGTATCTTTAAACATCATGTTGGAAAAATTTGATTGCTTGAATTTTGTTGCAAGTAGCATGTTGGTATTGTTAGAAAACATATGAGAGATCCAAATTGAATTGAGTATTTCATTTAGTTAGAATTCAATTCAATAAATTCATGGATCAATATCTACGCAGAAAATGTGGTAACTTGTTTCTGATGTCAATAAATTAGGGTATGTTTGCAAATTGTGGATTTGGGAAAACTAATTTGCCGTTTTAAATAAGGAGATAGTTTGGTTAGTACGTTGAAATTTCATATGCACTTAGATAAGGAGAATTACACAAGGAAGAGAGAACTTCTGGCAACAATATTTCTGTTGACTATTTCTTATCACCGATTATCTAGCTTTTTATCTCAAATCTTTCTATATATCTTTGGTGTTAATGCTTTCCGATGCCTCTTGAAGTTACCTATGAAGCAAATTTCTTTATAGTATTTACAAAAGACTATAATGGCTTTTATGTGGCTCAATTCCTAAAGCTCTATATATTACGATATTTATTTTTTTGTACTTGCTATTATCCAACTTTCGGAAGTTTGTCCTTTATGTCATACAATTGTTTAGAGAATGCAATTACAAATAGATCCTGAATCGTCAGGTATCTTTATGTTCTGGTGTTCAACTATAGGAACTTTTTTAAAACATCATGCTTGAGCTGCAATTATATGATCAGATGTAGCTATTGTGACATTTTATTTTGTAATAAATTGAATTTAATGAACATCTGTAACAACCAGAAAGTTTCCACCAAGCAGTTATGTACTGGTATATTTGACAGTTAGAGTGCCTTGACAAATGTAGATAATAACTGCTGATAGCCTCTAAATTTGAACTGAACATTTTGATGTGACTATGTTTATATAATGCATGTAGAAACGTGATAAGATGAATTAATGAATTCTGTCATGTTTATGGAACTATTTAATAACTTCCATACCTGGACGCATAGAGTTGATCTTTTCTAAGTAAAGAAGCATGGAATTTAATAAAAACAGGTTATTTATACCTTGAAACTTTTTTCTAGTTTTAAAATTTTCTTAATTTGTTTTGAAAATTATTACCAAGATGGTGATTTTAGATGTCATTTTATCCCATATTAAAATGTCTGTTTATTTTGTAAAATATGTTCTGTTTCAAAATGAACTATCTAGGTGTTTTGTGAAATTTATCGTAATACAACAACTTGTCAAAAAAAAATTTAAAAATTTTAGGATGTGTATATAAGTATACCAATATGCATTGTGTATATCAAATCAAAATGCTTATCACTTAGGGCTCAAGGAACGGATCATGATTATGTCTTCAAGTTAACCAATGTCTATTTATTCGTACAAGTATTCAACTAATACTTTTGAAAGCATCAAAATTTGTTATAACAAACTGTAAAGTATTCAACTAACAAGTTCATTGAAATTCGTTTTCAAATAAACCATAGAACTAAAACACTTGAAACTTCATCAAATCAACTCAAACTAGAAATGTAGCTACTATTGTGTATAATTTAATTATAATATAATAACTAGTTGAATATCTGAATTTATTGCAACACAAAAATAACTATTTGGGAAGACATTTTAAGTCTATCTATGCTTTCAGTTTAATAATATAATTAAATTATAATAAAATGATAATCGAATTTATAGAAAGTTAAGCCTTCCTTAATTTATGAATTGAAAATATTGTTGAAAAACTAAATAATGTAAGAGTACTTTTTTAAAAATAGTAAAATACTGTTGAAAATTAAATAATTTAATGAAGTCTTCATTAATTTATAAATTGAAAATACAGTTGCAAAACTAAAATTAATAGAAAAAATTAATGTTGTAAATTATAGGAAAAATATTGTTGAAAATACTGCTGTAAATTTATAGAAAAATTAAGTCTCTCTTAATTTATAAATTGAAAATACAGTTGAAAAATTAAATAATGTAACAGTACAATTTTAAATCAACTTGTAACGATAAAAACTGCTCAGGATACCAAATTTATGGCGTTAGAAAACTGTCAAGGAAGACTCAAAAAAATCTCAAAAATTTTCACAATGCTCACAGTCATGCCTACTTTCGTTTTCTCAAATTTGAAAATATTCCGACAAACCATTTGATCAACAAAAACTACACAAAACAGCAAGAAAACCAACTTGAAATGATAAAAACTATACTGGATACCAAAATTATGGCGCTATAAAATTGCCAAAAAATTTCACAATATTCACTGCCATACCTATTTTCGTGTCCTCAAATTTAAAAAAATTTCCGACAAACCGTTTAATCAACATAAATTATACAAAATGGCAAGAAAACCAACTTGTAACGACAAAAACTGCGCAGGGTACCAAATTTATGGCTCTAGAAAACTATGAAGGAAGATTAAAAAAAATCTCAAAAATGTTCACAATGCTCACTGTCATACATACTTTCGTTTTCTCAAATTTCAAAAATTTCTGACAAACCGTTTAATCAACACAAATTGCACAAAACAGCAAGATAAAACTTGTGACGATAAAAACTGCGCAGGGTACCAAATGTATGGCTCTAGAAAACTGTCAAGGAAGACTCAAAAAAATCTAAAAAATTTTCACAATGCTCATTGTCATGCCTACTTTTGTGTCCATAAATTTGAAAATTTTCCAACAAACCGTTTGATCAACAAAAATAACACAAAACAGCAAGAAAACTAACTTGAAATGATAAAAACTGCACTGGATACCAAAATTATGGCACTATAAAACTGACAAATAATGTTCGAAAAAATCTCAAAAAATTTCACAATACTCACTGCCATACCTAATTTCGTGTCCTCAAATTTCAAGAATTTCCGACAAACCGTTTGATCAACACAAATTATACAAAACGGCAAAAAAATCAACTTGTAATGATAATAACTGCGTAGGGTACCAAATGTATGGCGCTAGAAAACTGCCAAGGAAGACTTAAAAAAATATCAAAAATGTTCACAATGCTCACTTTCATACCTACTTTCGTTTTTTCAAATTTTAAAATTTTCTAACAAACCATTTGATCAATAAAAATTATACAAAACAGCAAGAAAACCAACTTGAAATGATAACATCTGCACTGGATACCAAAATTATGGAGCTACAAAACTGCCAAAGAATGTTCAAAAAATCCTAAAAAATTTCACAATGCTCACTGCCATACCTATTTTCGCATATTCAAATTTTAAAAATTTCTGACAACCCCTTTAATCTACACAAATTGCACAAAACAGCAAGATAAAACTTATAACGATAAAAACTGTGCAGGATACCAAATGTATGGCGCTACAAAAATGCAAAAGAAGACTAAAAAAAATCTCAAATATTTTCACAATTCTCACTGTCATACCTACTTTTGTGTTCTCAAATTTCAAAATTTTTTGACAAACCGTTTGATCAATAAAAATTATACAAAACAGCAAAAAAATCAACTTGAAACGATAAAAACTGCATTCGGTACCAAAATCATGGCAATACAAAACTGCCAAAGAATGTTCAAAAAAATTTGAAAAATTTTACAATGCTCACTACCATACATAACATCGTGTTCTCAAATTTCAAATTTTTTTGACAAACCTTTTGATCAATAAGAATTAAACAAAACAGTAAAAAAACTAACTTGAAACGATAAAAACTGCACTGGGTACCAAAAATACGGCAGTACAATATTATTGAAATATATTTATTTTGTAATTATATTTTACATGTATTCTTACATGTACAATATTAATGGAATATAGTTATTTTGTATTAATAAAAATGTTAATAAAAAAAACAAAATCTACCGAATTTTGAGCCAAAATATGGAAAAGAAATATATTTATTTTGGCCAGGAGTCGCCATTACCCTGTCCAATGGCATCCGTAAATTACTACTAATATTAAACTTTTTTTTATTTACTAAAAATACATATTTAATTATAATATTTTTAGGAACTCAAGTTTTTTGCAATTTTAATTTTTTTATTAACGATTAATAAGCATTTAACAATTGTAAATGACGGATCTAGTCAAACAAACGATTTAACACTTAAACCAAGAAGTATAGGAGGTTACCTCTTGTAGTATCGTAACTAGAAGGTTTGACCTTAATCTCTTAGAGTTGATGGCGTGTTGTCCACCACCACGTCGCCGGTCTCGAGTCCACCAAAAATATTAACCACTTTCTCCACCTCTTGTGCTAGCAAGAAGGAGAAAATAGCTAATCTTTTGTTGCTTGTCTTTCTTCCAATTCATCTTAATTAAATGAAGATAACTAACACTGAACACATGAGCACCTAATGCAAGTAATTCAAAAAAAATTTCAGAACTGAAAATTTCTCTTGAGGAGAATGGCGGCCATGGTTTTTGAGCAAAAGGAAAATATGATTAGAATTTTTTTTTTGGGCCGAATCATTTTTCCTTCCTTTTAATCTCTAATTAACCTAGTGTAATTAATTACACTCATGATGGCCGGCCTCCCTAATAGGATTAAATGGCTAAATAATTCTACTAATTATGTTGCCATTTAACATATTAAATCTTATATTTAATGGGTCTTTTAATTACATTTTTTTCGGACTCAATTAGACTTGATAAATTAGGCCTACTTATCAAAAAATACTCCATTTCAGAGGGTGTTTTCTACGGTGCTCCTGATGACGTCAGGGTTCTTCTTTGTTTTGTCCGTCTGTTTTGATGCTTTTGATCTGTGCCGTACATCTGTTGCGATAGTTTGTGCTTTGCTTCTTGATGAGATCGCTGGGTTAGGGGTTTTCTTTTCTTTTGTTGGCGATAGGAGGTTTTCTTCTGTGTTTCGCTTCTGCTGGGCCGTGCATTCTTCTTCAATTGTACGGAAATATAGGTATGCTCTTGCTTTTCGTTCAGCCGAGTATCTTTTGGTTGCTTTTCATGTGATTTTTCCCTTCTTTTCTCTTTTTCCTCGCACAGCTGCTCCCTTCCTCCGATCTTAACCGCATCCAGTCTTGGCTCACAACCTAGGTTCTACCCATGGCCAGATCGTCTTTCTCTCACTGGTAAGTTCATGGTCTAATTGTGCCAATTTTAAGCAGCTTTGTTATTGACAGTATAACTTAGGATAGAGAAAAAGCAAGAGAAACCATGAATTAATCTGAAGCTGAAGCCAATTTTAAACTGTTTTTTCTCTACCCAGTGTTCCAGCCTCTCGAGAGTGATGGAGAAGAGAGATAGCATCGCAAGGAATATGAGGTAATCTCTTAATCAAACTTTTAGTGAGAAAAGTTGTTAATCTTAGTGGATCCACTGTACAAAATTGCCAAACTATGAAATTGACTCTTCGAACCTTCGTTGTTCATTCATGCTTTCTCCTCTTCTTTGGTTCCTTAATTTCGATTTTCTCTTTTTTTATTTTTTCTCCGCAGAAATTGGCTTTGGACATGTTAATTCATCAAGGAATCAAGCTTTTTTTTACTGTTTTGTTGGTGGATTGGTCTCCATTTGGTCTCTGTGAGCTGTGTATTTGGTTATTTGAGTGTGTCGGTGAGCATTAAACCAATCTTCATCGCCTACTAATTGACATAGAAATTGATGCTCACAATCCAGGCAAGATGCAAAATACCAAGTTTTGTGTAAGCTCTCCACATGAAATTGTTATTATTTTCCTTTGTCGTTTTTCTTTTATATTTTTTGTTTATTTTAAAGATTTGTAAAAATTTCTGGATGAACTCCAAATAACCATAATTTATGCCTCATTATATATTTTTTCAAATTATGTAAATTAAGCATCTTTTTTTCACATTGATACTCTATAGTATCATCAATTATCTCAGCGCCTGTGTGGAAAATTTCAATAAGAACCTACATTAATCTTTTTAGCAAATTGATTTTGCCTTTAAAAACTCAGTTTATTATAATCAGATAGTATATCATACTTATACATATTAACCCTCCAAAAATTTATGCTTTGTAGTTGATTTAATCTTATTAAATTTTTGGTTCTTTTCCTTAAAGTGATGAGCCTTCGTACCATTAATTTGTACTAATTGTTATGCATATCTTAAAAGGGCTCTCTTGATGTTCTGAAAACAAGCAACCTTACTTTTGGTCTGTTCAGCCCCTGACTCTTTGAGGTAAATAATTACGAAAATAGTTAATTATCGAAAAATGTTCATAAATATAATTAATTTGGTGAACAATCAAGTTAATTACCGATCTAAGCATTTGGGCTTAATCCTCCATTCATTGATTTTTCATCACTATTCTGCTATTAAGATATATCTATTGAAATATGCTTTGGAATTTCACTTAATTAATTAACTGTTAGCACGAATTGATATGTTACAAATTATGGTCTTATATTGCTGGTCAAGTCAGCACTATGTGTGACAATATATTAGTCAGTTTATGAGGGAGGGTATATTTGTAAACTGTTAAAACAATAAGATAGGCATGCAATAGGTTTACAATGTTTTTCTTATTGAATCTCAATATTTCCTGGAGCTATTAAGATTTTAAAAAATTGAATTTTAGATGTGTTTTAGGTATCGAAGCTGATGATTGTTTGTGCATTGAGTTGTCAGAAATCCACTGCCTTCGTACCTACACCTCTGCCGATAGCTACACCTGCCAACTACAAAGGTGAGTAGTGGGTAGTCATGCTGTATTTTCAATTAGACTCTACGTTAATCTATTTAGGCAATAGATATTGAGACTAACTCAAACCATAATTTATATACTGGACATCATTTTCTGTAGTAATTTTGTACATCTCACCATTTTTTTAATTGTGAGGCAATAAATATGAATGATCACATTAGAGTATCCAAAGCTTTCAATATATATAAAAAATCTGATTTGTTAGGAACTATTATTGTTTCTACAGAAGTATGGAATTACCTGCTTGCCCCCATATAAGGTGACAGCTCATGTCCGGTGACAACTAAGCACACATTAAACAAGCATCCAGAACGGTAGCCCTTCACAGGGAAACAATACAAAGAGAGTTAATATAATTACTACAAATTTCCCTGTCTATAAACTCTCCATGCACTTTCTTTTGAAAGACATATTTTCATTATGAGAGATTAATTAAATATCCAATTTCAAAGATTATAGAGGTATATATATATATAATTTTTTTTCCTGCTAATTGCTACCTTTATCAGTTTTTTTCCTTATTCTGCAGTTTGTTAAGTTCTTCAGACTCCATTGGATTGTTTTCGCCCATTCACTGCTCCTTGCTCCACCACTGCAAAAGGTAGTGTCTCCATCATTTTTCGTTTTTTTACCTGTCATGCATGCTGATATGTTATTACAGAATGTATGTACAGATCCTAAACAACCTTGGATGCATTGCCTTGATATGTCATTGGTAAACATAGCTTTTGGTCCTGTTAAATGTTCATATATTTTGTTTAGTTGGCAAATATTTCTAATTACTCATGCAATTAACTAGGGATGATTCTGGGTGTGAATTTAGTTTTTGTCCAGTACCCACTTTGGTTTGTGTCCAGTATTCGTTTTAAGTGAAATTTATTACGTCCATGATAAAATAGCTTTTATAACATCTCCCATAACTTTTGGCAATACATCCACGAGAAACAAATCGCGCAAAAAATAATAATAATGATAATGATAATGATAATGATAATGATAGTGATGATGATGATGATGCTCTTCCCGTGACCTATTTTGTTTGACAGGAGAACAAACAGTTGTTTCCCCACAAGCCTACAGATCATCACAAAAGTTCAAGCGAAAGCCTGGAAAGAGCCACAATGGATGTATTTGCACAGACACCCTAGAAACACTTAAGCCTTATCCAACTATCACAAGATGATAAGAGCTGATCAGCTGAATACACTTATCTTAACCATGCCCTCCATTGTTCCTATTTGAAGATATTTATTAAATAGACAACTTCTTCTTACTATTATTTATTGCATTGTTAGAGGGAAAAAAATTAACGTTGTATTGATCGCGCAACGCGCGAAAATAGCACTAGTTTAATATAATTATCACAACTATATTAAATATTGTTGAAACAAGAATAATTATTAACTCATTAATAATTATTTTAGGATTAGCATGTACATTAAAATATTTCTATATGATCCCTTTGATTTAATTAATTATAACGGTTCGCAACGGTATATAATTAATTAATCAAACCATCATATTTTTACAGTACTTACTGCTATGAATAAATAAATGATGCACTATATGGTTAAAGTCCTATTTGTGTGACCCTTTGAGGATTTATACTATGTTGGCCATGAAAAAATAAATCACTATTTATTTCCAATAATCATAAGCGGTATCTAGCAACACGTTATGATTTTCAATTTGTATAAATAAATACTATACCAATACAGTACTTCAATCCTGCATAAGAAAATAATATCATATTGTTTTGATTCTTATGTCACATAATATCCTTGTATAATCCAAGATAAGAATGTGTCATTCTTGTAGATTACACGTTTCTTGATCTAGAGATGATTGCATAAGTTGCTAGCAAGCAATCCATCTCCATCAAGGAGCCCAGTAGATATCATCACTCATTAGGTATACCAACGAGGGACATACGGTTATCTTGATGACATGTTTCTCCCCGCACAATTGAAGAGTTCATAAATAAAGTCCGTATAGCAGCCTTTATCAGGAATCAGCGTTAGACGATATTTATTGAACTTATCCTCATGTGGAGAAACTGAACCATCTCAAACTCATAATCAACACGTATGAAATAAATAATGACACATGACACAATCCATATATTTGTTTCATTGGGTCATGTCCTATGCTATGTTCCAGTAACATACACATATGCAATTAAGTTGGTAACTCCTTACCCATGATTTGTAGAACTTAATCATCACTTAACTTGCATATTAGTCTTATATGATAATTAATGTTCCTTGTTAATTATCAAGACTATGGACTCTTTAGAGATATTATTGTCATTCTAACGAATGATCCACAGAGATCTACAATTCATATCCTCCACCTCAATGGTCTGTCGATAATAAACTCTAGGAACAAATGATCAATCATCATCAATAACATAAACTAATATAATTGCCACCAATTGATTGGCCTCTAGGACATATCTCTAACAAATATTTACTAATAAAAAAAATGTTAAAAGTCCTTTTAGTAGTCTTAAAAGATTTTTAATTAGTAAAAAAAATACCATAAAAGTTCTATTTAATAATTAAAAATATATATTAAGAATTTTAAATAATATATTTTACTTATACTCGATATGTACTATTGAAGTTCAACTTTTCTAAAACAATATACACTATGTATTACATTTTAATTGAATTATCATTATTTTTATCACGTATTGTTTCTTATTTTAAGTGTATTTTCTCATACGATACTCAATGAGGATGATTCATAGTTTATTAAATAGATATGTTAATATCTACTATGATCGATGGCTAAGTGGTAAAGTCTCAACAACCTTTCATTACACAAGTACTTATAGGTCTACATACATCGACATGTATAAGTCCTAATCAAGTCACTTGTCCTTAAACCTTTATAGGTCAAAGGCACTTTTGTCATCTAATAAACATGATCCGCATATCTCAATTGATTCGCAATCGAATTGATCCACGAACTCTACGCTATGTAGACTCTCATAACGCGACTCTCGTTTATGTATTACTAAGCGGTCATTTCACACGAAAGTCAAATACTTAATGTGAAGTCTTACGCATCCTATTTGTCATTCATAACTCGTTTATCCATTTCAAACATATTCAAGCAATAGGCATGAAATCATATAAACAAATCCATAATAAAAGAACATCGCTTGTCTTTTACAAAATATAATCATCCATCATCTATATGAATAGAGATAAAGTTTTAGGATGTAAGGAACGAGGTACTTGACCTACAATTTCTATTAGTAAAGATAACTCTACGTATCCAATGGTAGTGGTTTAAGCGAATAAACCATTTCCTTATACGGAGTTGTCTCGCACGTTTTCGGTCCTGTCCACAGGTGAAGATCACGGATCTCAACTATCGGGTGAAAACATACGGATCAGATACCCCTCGAGTCCCCTAAGGTTCGAACACCACTATCCGTTGATAGACGAAAGATAGCGATGCGACCTTACGGACCTCGAGAGTTGATTGTTTGTTTGTGCGGGTTCTTTCCTTCCAGCAGGCGCAAGCCCCTGCTGTTAATTACCTCCGATCTGGGTCGAAATCGGGAAGCCAGACAAGAGCACCTTCTCGGTCGGGAATGAACAAGATAAATGGGAAGAAACAGCTTGGAACTCATTCTTTCTATTCCCCGTCTTCTGAGGAATATTTTTAATATTTCTTGTGTAACAGGGGGGATTTAATTAAAGATTTTTATATTTGGTACTGTACTTTGGTAACTAATACTATTTTTAACCGAATCATGATTTTTCTCCTTGATACGGTATTTTTGGTTAGTACCAGACATCGGTCGACTTCTACGTCACGTTTTTTTTAATCAACTTAGTTATTTTACTATGCTGAAGTCGGCTTGCGGCCACCATATGATTACTAAAGTCCTCACTGGGGGTTATATGTCCCAGATCAATATTTAGTCGATTTAGGGATTTAGGATTTGGGGGTTTCTCGTTCAAGTCTCGATGGAAGATGCGTTATGCCTCATCTTAACAAGAACTGGAGAGGTTCTTCTTCCCACTGACTAAGCGCTATGCTGTCTCGAAAGAACGTTTTGAGATTTTGAGCTCGACACTAGGCAGATAGGCGACCTAAGTCAATCCTCAACCGTTTTGTGAGGTTAGAGAAATCTCGGGGTTTCGTTCAAGTCATTAGGATGAAGCGCTATGCCACCTTTTGACAAGAAAGGCGAAACAAATGCTCCTTCCAATGACTAAGCGCTATGCCATCTCGAAGTGAGCGAGGGTTGGACTTTTATTAGTCGCATTTATTTTGGTCAAGACTAAGATTTTTTTATTTCCTTAGAGTTTTACTTTGGATTGACTTTCTTGAAATTTTGCACTTCAGTTTGATTTCATCAGTGTTAAATACTGTAAGTTGGACTTTTAAGTTGTAAACTTTCCAGTGAAAACATCAGGCCTACCACCTCAAGCGAGACTTTTACGGTCCAGTGCCATAAAAGTGCGTTCTTGATTCTGGTAGCGCTGTGTTACAACTCATAAGCTTCGGACTTAAGTGAGACTTATCAGATTTTATAAACTTTCAACCATTCTTTTTGTGCAGAATTTTAGATATCAGTCTTTCGAAAGCTTGGGGATTTATTTTAGGAATTTGGTCTTGAAGATTTGGATTTTTCTAGGTATATGGGCCTAGATTTGGAATTTGGAATTCGTTTTCTAGGGATGGGGGCCTAGACTTTGTATGTTGAGTTTGATATTTTCTGGAGTTATGAGGTACCGGTGGTCTCGGCTATGAGTCTCATTTGTACATGCTATCCAGAACATAAGTGTTCAAATGTACCTGTTGTCCAGAACATAATGTTCATGTGTTTGCATAATTTAATTTTTATCTTTGATATTACCACTTTTATATCTTTAAAAATGATAATCTTTGGTGTTTTTAACAGCACATATTTTTATAATTTGAATGTGGGCCTGGAAAATGATATCAAAATATTCTTTATAATTTCCTGAATATTTTGATATTTTATTTGCAATTTTCCGAGTTTCCTACTATTTTCCATGCATTTTTGAAGTTTTAATGTTTTCGAAACTCTCTGATTGGCTGGAGCTTGCTGTTTGCTGTTTTGGGTTGCAGTGACCCGTCACACGGCAGACGTCATAGAGGATCTTTCATGGCGCTGAGGTTTCGGATCTGCGCTAGGTTCAGGGCCTGTCTTGTGGGACCCATATTTCAATGACACGGTCTTCATACGCCGAGTTCATCTGAGGTTTTGATTTTTAATCCGTTGGGAATTAAATCTGACCGTCCCTGGGCGTCAAGATTCATGCCCAGGGATTATTTTCTTTTCTTTTCCTTCTCTTCCCTCTTTCTCTTTTCTTCCTCACTCTTTCTCCTTCGTCGAGCTGTCGACTGAAAGCTGAGGTTTCGGCAGAGAAATTGAGGTAATTGCCTCGGTTATCTTACCAATTGAGGTGGTTTTCGAGTGTTGGACAGTGTTAACTTACTCTTCTGCTGCCCCTTTAGTTCAATTGGTACCCAATCCCATGATTTTATTTTTTCCTTTTTACTTGAGTGTTTGGGGTATTCTGAATTGGGTGGTCTCCGGCGAAATTGAGCCATGAAAGTGGGTCCTGAGGAGCCATGAGTCCTTAGAGAGTTCCCTGGAGGCTTCAATTGCTGAGGTAACCTTTCACTTTGTCTCAATTTATTTTGTGTTTCATGCGGCTGGTTGAGTTTTGACACCATACCTTTACTCGATTTTGAGTTGAATTGAGTTCAGCTGGGCACTGACCACGAGCTATCAGTCAGCACTAAGCTAACCTTTTGACTCAATTGCGTGTGGGAACATGATTTAATTCATGACCCAGTTTTGGTTCCAACATTTCTGTTTACAGTTGAAATCACACTTGTTCTGGTTAGTCTTGGTAACCAACAGTTGTGTAATGGCTCTCTCATGTTGAGCTCATAGTGTGAATAGTCCCCTCAGAATTTAGGTCTGTTTTGTTGGAATTATTCAATTTTAGCTTGTGTTTTGTTTATGTAAAAACATTTTAGGCGTGGACGCCCGAAATGCATAAGGCAAAAATGATACGAACCGAGGAGGTGGACCAGCGTCTTGTGACATTGGGCCTTATTCATTTCGTTGAGTTAGGTCACATGCCATTGGATCGTTCCATGATACAGGGTCTAGCCATGTTCTGGAGGCCCGAGACCCACACGTTCCACTTTCCCCGCGTAGGCGAGATGACCGTTACTCTTGAGGTATTATTTTTTCCAAGTTCTGTTGGTAGCTATTTATTTATTTATTGTTTTTTTGGTTGTTTAATAAAAAATGTAAATAAAATTTGCAGGATGTCGCCTTCATTTTTGGCTTGCCTACGACTGGACGACCGGTGACTGGTCGTACTGATTACGACGATGTGCAGAAGCTAGCCGACTTTGCATTGCCACGGGACACTCCTATGGAGGATGTTCTAGATTGCTTTAGAGAGAGGGCGACTGATCGACGTGCTGGGAGGTAACAAACGTTTTAAAATTTAATTTAAATTTTGAGATATGCTGCAATATATATATATATATATATGTGTATATATATATGTGTGTGTGTAATGTTTATGTAATGCAGGAAACTTCACGCAGTACAGTTTGGGAAACTGCGTGATATGTGGGCACAGGGACGAGCCTATCTTGAGCCCGGGTGACGCTTTTTTGTCATCCATTGGGGTACATTTGGACGAGCCGTACACACCTCCAGTTCATCCATCTCCTTTCGGTCAGAGCTATGGTCCATTTGGTCAGACATATGGCGGAGCCTCTTCTTCTAGTGCACCGCCTCGTCATTCCACTCCTCAGATGGCTCCTCGTCCACCACATGTCGGACTTGCTCGCGGACGAGACCCCCGTCAGCCGCCAGGTCCTCCGTATATTTGGTCCCCTAGTGAGGGGAGGTGGATCCACCGTACTGGACATATTTAGGATTTATTTGTATTTTATATTTTATTTACTTATGTATGACTTATATATTTATGAGTTCTATATTTATGACTTTTATATTTATGAGTTCTAATTTGGACCAATCACAACGAGAACGAAACACCTAAGTACGACAAACGCTTTGAAAAATATGAAGTTTGGCGCTATCACACCTAAGTACGAGATAGTCACACATTCGAAAAGTTTGGAGGTAGAAAAATATAAAATACGTTCTGAAAAATTCTAACAAAAATACTGAGCTGTTAATTGGCGGACGAATTTTACTAAACTTAAATTCCAAAATTTTTAGACGTACCATTTGTTCAAAACAAAAATGACAAAGGACCAAGATAGTCACACTTTGAACTGAAAAAACAGCTCTACAGCCAAAATATGTCACACCTACTCAATCCTTCTTTCTTAAACATTCACTACCATGGAGAAAGGAAATACCTCCAACAGTGAAGTGCCGGAATGGCTATCTACTCGACATGAGTACTGGCCAAATTACGAACATTCCCTTGCCAATCCAAATGAGATCGAAAAAGGAGATTATCATGCGATATGTAATAAATGTTATCGCAATTTCGACTACAATATCTATACACGAAATGGTGGCGAGTGGCCATTATACACCCATTATCAGTGGCACATTCATGGTGGCCCAGAAAGAGACCGCAGGGAGAGATTGCGACATTACCTTACTAAACCTGAGTCGAGCAACTCTGAACTCTATAAAAAGTACTACACAGAACCTGAACCGATGCCGGAACTCAAACCGTGGAAACCAGATCCTACACCCATGATTGTTTACGAAAGCATATACGATTTTCGTGGAGACCACACAGTGAGTTGTACAAAGTGTGGTCAGGTTTTCAATTTCAAAGATACCATTTTGCGTGACCACTACGATGAACACAAGAAACAAGAAGAGAGGGATGAAATTGTAAAGAGATTCAGAGTGAAAGAACAATGGTTCGAAAGGAGAAGAATGGAAGAAAAGGCCGCCGAAGAGAGCCGGAGGTTGCAACAAGAAAAAATTGGAAAAAAAATTAAGGAGAGCCTAATCAAGATCAAGAAGAGAGATGAACAACGCAAAATTGCAGTAGCTAGAATGGCTGAGATTGAGCAACAAGAAGCCGAGGCAGCTTTCTGGAACGAAGCCGCTCAATTCGCAGACAACCCGGCTGCGAATAATCAACAAGAAAATGATGAGGCTTTTTGGAACGAAGCAGCTCAACTCGCCGACAACCATGGTGCCAGTAATCAACAAGAAATTAATGTGGAAGAAGATCAACCCTGGTGGGAGGAAATTCTGCAACATGTAGATGATCAAGATCTCTAAGTTTATTTATTACTTTGTTTTTAAGTACCCTGGTGTGTTCATTTATTTTAGTGTGCTAAATTATATTATGATTTTCATGTATTTTTCCCTTTCTTTTATTTTAGTGTGCTAATCTATATTATGGTTACAAAAATCAATTCTTCTTCTAATGGTGAACATATACATAAAACAAAGTGAACATATAAACGATCTAAGTGAACACATACAAATAAATAAGTTCTATAAAAATAAATTATTATTATGAATTAAATGAAATAAATCTAATATTTAATTATAAGTTTATATAATAATTATTACCATAAATAAATTATTACATAATTGAAATAAATTATTAAATGAAATAAATCTAATATATTATGTACTTATTATGTACAATATTTAACATAATTGAAAATTTTTAATATTAAAAATAAAACCATCCATATCAAATTAATATCAAAACATTAAATATTAAAATATTATTCATAAAATAGAATTATATTATACTAACATTCTTCAAAATATATATTTAATTAATGTTTATAATATATTAATTTAATATTAAATTTTTATAATATATTAATTTAATATTACAATTTTATATATTTAATTAATGTTTATAATAGAAGTAAAATAAAATATATTAATTTAATATCTTATCTTCAAAATATATTACTAAAATTTCATAATATATTAATTTAATATTAAAATTTTATATATTAAATTAATTTTTATAATAGAATTACAATAAAACCATGAAAAAGGCAAATTTGAGCAGTTACAGCACTGTTCGGAATCCCAGATTCCGATCTAACGTTAGATCGGAATCCGAGAATCCGATCTAACGTTAGATCGGAATCCAGGAATCCGATCTAACGTTCGGAATCCAGGATTCCGATCTTACGATACTATTTTTATTAAACTGATTAAATTAATATTAATTTTATTGGATTATATTATTTTAATATTATTTTTTAAAATTTCGGGTGGTTGTTGGGCCGCTATTTTTGTTGGGCTGCTGTATTATTTTGTGGGCCGCTGTATTATTATTTGAGGATGGGCCGCCAGAAATTAATAATGAGAATGGGCTTGTAATTTTGATTTGATATAAACCCAACCCAATTTGTAATTTAGGATTAATTTTGCTGCATGGTTTGTAATATTATTTTGGTGCCTATTCATTGGTCAGTTTGGCACGAGATTTTGCAGGGTTCTCTGTGTATGTGTGAGAACTATGGCTGCTTCAGATTTTCCATTATATAGGACACTGATATAATTAATTATAGGGATATCTAAGGCTCCATATGGCATTCCCCAAATTAAATTACCGTCCACTAATTAGGAATTTCTATTTTTTTTTCTCTCGCACTTTCATGACTGTTTGTCAAGGTTGTTTTGTATGATTATGGATATGGTTTTGGCTTGTATATTGCATGGTTTTATTTCTATGGTTTTGGTGCCTGTCAGTAGGCCATTTCAACATGAAACTTTGTTACAAATTCTCCGTTATGTGGGACATGAGCGTAATCAATCGTAGGGATATCTAAGGCTCCATACGGCATTTCCAAAATTGAATTACAATCCATATTTAGGAAACTTTGCGTCTTTCCTTTCATATTTCATGACGGTGCGTCAAGGCGATTTTTGGTTGATCGTAGAAGTTTTGGTATTTTTGGCTTTATTTATGGTATGGTTGCATACAGCGAAATTTAGAGGCAAACAGGAGTTTACTTCACTACTCTCGAATATTCTCTTATTCTTCATTGCTTACACATTTCACTAAATGCGAGCTCATGAACTAGTACCCAGTTACTAGTGTGAATTAGAGATAGCGAGATAATTTGAACGACAAATACTCTCGAAGGGTTAGAACATTTCCAACACGATAATCGTGGTACTTCGGACATCCTTTCAAGTGCCTCCATAAACGGCAAATGAAACATCTCATGCGACACATGGTCACAATTGAGGGTCTCGAAGTCTCGACTCATACTTAAGCGAAGTATTTCTTAAATACTTAGCTAATTACAATTTGCACAAACAAATTTGCGAAATGTAACATAATATCCTTCATTTAATTAGGAAGAGATCGTATGACAATATCAACAATTCTTGATATCGGAGATCTTGATATCTCTAGTTGCCAAAATTAGCTATTCAAAACTTTCAGTTCTCAAACCAATGGAACTTTCATATACATTCTTAAAAAAAAATTTCTCTTACTTAATTCATGCTCCATTACTCGATCATAAATGATTGAGTCAACATCTACTTTCTCTAAGAACTCCTTTTTGAGTAAGTGGATGCGAGCGCAGGAGTCAAATCTAATCCGTATGAATTCTCTAATCCAAAGGTCTAGAGATCCTTAATTGAGGATATCGGCATCCGCTTTATTGAATAACTTTTCGTAAAAGTCAATCAATCATCGCGATGCTACATTCGGAAAGTCGAGGAAATAATTTTGGGAAAAATATGCTCAAATTTCTCTTCGCTAAGAACGTGTCTTAGGAATCGGTGTTACTTCTCTAAGCAAATACCTTTAGAAACGAGCTAGTTCAAATTCAAAGATTGATCATAACGAAATTAACACTTTTAGTATCTATAACAATTTCAATTTAAGGTCATTTAGTTTATGTAATGTTTTATTTATAATGATAAACAAAACTCCCACTACATTTATTTAATGTTCCAAATGTAGTTGGTTTCCAAGATCCCCGTTTTCATCAAGCAGAGCCTGCTATGGCACGTCACTCTACTCAACTAGACAAGGTAGGTTCTCCAACCAATCATATCAACCATATGACTCTTGGTTTGTGAATATCTATATATTTACAAACTTCGCCCCGATGTCCAAACTCTAGTTAGGTCCATCGATAAGCAACCTTTCTCTCTTTGCTCCTAACAAATCTTATTTGTACCCCTACATTCGAGTGACAACCATGACGTCCGCTTGGGCGGACCGCGCCATGAGAGGGCAAACGACGTGAAGGGGATAGAGAGAAGGAGGGTTGTCCGCTTAATCAAATTAATGGGACATTTATTATGCGATTTTGTTTGGTGGTTGTGTCAACATACACCCATACTTATCCTATGACATTTCATAGCATTCAAACAATCACATAATTACATGCATCTCAAACACAAGCATTGTTGTGGGTTTGTATGGCTCCAGCTTGCATATTAGTCTCCGCCGCATCTCCATGTAGAAAGACTAATCTAATTCAAGCCCTCCCACTAATTATCTAGATCCTATATAATAATTAATGGAAATAAATAAACATGTGGAAAATCCTAATTCCCTCCTAGGCCTTAGGGGCATGCAAGTCTCACAAGTTACATTAAAATTAATCAAAATTAATTAATGACACCTAAGGCCGCATTACACACATTCACACATGCATTCATTTACAAACCACAAGGCATTGAAATCTTGAGCCATACTAAACCCACGATCCTCCTACAAAAACGAGTTAGCACATATACAATATACATGCTTCGCTTGCTTATAATTAACTTTGTTAATTAGAGTCTTTGTGTATGCTCGTCGCTCGTTTTACAAATGCAAAAGAGGTTTAACATTACAACTACTTGTTTAAACCTTCGAAAATTAATCCAACAATTCAAAACAGAAAGGAAGGCATTAAAGGAGTATTCTAATTAACATTTCAACCAACTTGATTAATTAGAATATATTTTAACTAATTTAAATAAATAATTTGGGACCCTATAAAATCCGATATTTTTCAGTCACCAAAAAAATCCGAAATAAATCCAGAGAACTTCTTACAATGAGTGCAACTACCAGTAAAAATTTCATGAAGAGATCATTTACCATCAGGGAGAATAAAAAAAGACAAATCCTGATATTGTGCGCGAAACACCGTTATCAGATTTTCTATTTTTCATCTCAACATTTTGGTCTAAAGGACCATCTTCCTCACATATTTTATATAAACAATTTATACAGAAAACTTAACATATGCAGTTGGCTATCTATTCATGGAAAAAGAACCAGCAAGGTCTATTCAAAATAATCGACTTAAATGCCATACAAGTAACAAGTCCTGTTCGAAAAAAGACTGACGACCGAAAAAATTCGATCTAGTTGAAGCATCAAACCTTAATGAAAAATTATGAAACTAATTTTCACAGGTTCCTAACTCAAAATAGAACAATTTCATTTAGACACTTTTCTATAAAAGTATTCTAATAATTACGGTTCATCAAAATAAGCAACTTGATTGGAAAACAGATCTGACGATTTCTTTACTTTTCATACTTGAACACCCATTTAAAATACGAAATATACAACAATTTATATATATCCAGAAAGAGCATCAAATTTAGAATAACTTTAGCCAAAAGATACAGGTAGCTATTTTCCAAAAATACGTCCTTTTTGCTAAACAAACAGAACTGTGCAGCAGAACGGTAGATCTGCGCACCGTTACCGTTTAATTCATTAAAAAATCATACCTACTTATAAAATAGTGAAACCAGCTCCAAAGGAACTGTGACTCAAAGATCTATAACCTTCAGTAAGAAAGAAAAATTTTTCAAGAGATATGCATCATGAAAACACAAGCAACAATTCTAAAAAAAACAGATTTTTCAGAATAGCAAGCATACACATCACTAATTAACTTCGTTAATTACAATTTTCTTGATTTAAAAATGTTAAACGTTTGAAAGACGACCAGCGCTCTGATACCACTATTAGGAACTCAAGTCCTTGTGCAATTTAAAATTTTTATTAATGTTTAATAGGCATTTAACTATTGCAAATAACGGATCCAGTCAAACTAACGATTTAACATTTAAAACAAGACGTGTAGGAAGTTACCTCTTATAATATCGTAACTAGAAGGTTCGAATCCTTTTCTTTTGAAGTTGATGGCGTGCACACCACCACCACCACCTCGTTGGCCTCGAGTACACCTTAAAGTCTTAATCAAGTTCTAGGCTCTTATGCTAGCAAGAGCACGAACAAGACTAATCCCTTGTTGCCTTTCTTCACCAAATTAATTATTTAATTTGTGACTAATATTCAACGCATGAATGTCCTAATAAAAAACAATGGAGATCAAGAAAATTTTCAGAACTGAAAAATCCATTTTGCTTTTGTGGAGAGTGGCACGAAATAACGGAAAAAGTATGAAATTAGGTTAATTATCATTATCCTTATATAACATTTCCTTTTGCCTAATCAATTTATTTATTTATTTTTTTTTTGAAGAAACCTCCTCGTGGGAGTTTTGCCTAATCAAATTGGACAAAAACACATCCCATTTCGGCCGGCAAAAAAATATGGGCTTTGGTCAATTACACAAAGTCTAATTTTTATATTAATCAAATATTAATAATCCACCTCAATTGCTTTTTATTTAGACTTAATTAGACTTATTAAATTAAAGTCCATACCTTTAATTTAATTCAACCAATCAAATTAAAGTATGTTAAATAAAATTCATTATCAACCTATTGATAATTATTTTGGGAATAGATTATGCATTAAATTATTTCTATATGATCTCTTTGAGTTAATAAATTATAAAGGTTCATAACGGTATATAATTAATTAACCAACTTATCATATTTTTGCAGTTTTCGCTGCTGCGAATAAATAAAAAATGCACCTATGGTTAAAATTTTTTTTGTGTGACCCTTTGAAGATTTATGTTATGTTGGCCATGAAAATAAATCGCTATTTATTTCCATTAATCATAAGCGGTATCTAGCAACACGTTATGATTCCTAATTCGCATACATTAAATACTGTACCAATACAATACTCCAATCCTGCATAAGAAAATAATATCTTATTGTTTTGATTCTTATGTCACATGATATCCTTGTATAATCCAAGATAGAAATGTGTCATTCTTGCAGATTACACGTTTCTTGATCTAGAAATGATTGCATAAGTTGCTAGCAAACAATCCATCTCCATCAAGGGGCTCAGTAGACATCATCACTCATTAGATGTACTAACGAGGGACATACGGTTATCTTGATGACCGGTTTCTCCCCGCACAATTCAAGAGAACATAAATAAAGTCCGTATAGCAGCCCTTATCAGGAATGAGCGTTAGACGATATTTATTGAACCTATCCTCGTGTGGAGAAACTGGACCATCTCAAACTCAGAATCAAACACTTATGAAATAAATAATGACATGTAACACAATCCATATATTTATTTCAGTGGGTCATGTCATGTGCTATGTTCCAGTAACATATACATATGCAATTAAGTTGGTAACTCATTGCCCATGACTTGTAGAACTTAATCATCGCTTAACTTGCATACTAGTCTTATCTGATAATTAATGCTCCTTACTAATTATCAAGACTATGGACTCTTTAGAGATATTATTGTCATTCTGACGAATGATCTACAGAGATCTACATTTCAGATCCTCGACCTGAATGATCTGTCAATAATAATCTCTAGGAATAAATGATCAATCATCATCAATAACATAATCTAATATAATAGCCACCAACTGATTGGCATCTAGGACATATCTCTAACAAGGGGCATGCAAGCCTCACAGTTACATTAAAATTAATCAAAAATTAATTTTCATAACGGCAATCATACACATCACTAATTAACTTCGTTAATTATAATTTCTTAATTTAAAAATGTTAAACGTTTGAAAGATGACCAGTGCTCTGATACCATTGTTAGGAACTCAAGTCCTTCTCCACCTCTTGTGCTAGCAAGAAGGAGAAAATAACTAATCCTTTATTGCTTGTTTTTCTTCCAATTAATCTCTACTAAATGAAGATAGCTAACACTCAATACATGAGCATCTAATGCAAATAATTCTAGATAATTTTAAGAACTGAAAATTTCTCTTGAGGAGAATAGCGGCCACTGTTTTTGAGCAAAAGGAAAATATGATTAGGGTTTTTTTTGTGCCAAATCATTTTTCCTTCCTTTTAATCTCTAATTAACCTAGTGTAATTAATTACACTCATGATGCCCGGCTTCCCTAATGGGATTAAATGGCTAAATAATTCTACTAATTATGTTGTCATTTAACATATTAAATCTTATATTTAATGGGCCTTTTAATTGCATTTTTTCCGGACTCAATTAGACTTGATAAATTAGGACTACTTATTTAATATAATTCTCACAACTATACTAAATATTGTTGAAACAAGAATAATTATTAACTCATTAATAATTATTTTAGGATTAGCATGTACATTAAAATATTTGTATATGATCCCTTTGATTTAATTAATTATAACGGTTCGCAACGGTATATAATTAATTAATCAAACCATCATATTTTTACAGTACTTATTACTGTGAATAAATAAATAATGCACTATATGGTTAAAGTCCTATTTGTGTGACTCTTTGAGGATTTATGCTATGTTGGCCATGAAAAAATAAATCACTATTTATTTTGAATAATCATAAGCGGTATCTAGCAACACGTTATGATTTTCAATTCGCATAAATAAATACTGTACCAATACAGTACTTCAATCCTGCATAAGAAAATAATATCTTATTGTTTTGATTCTTATGTCACATGATATCCTTGTATAATCCAAAATAGGAATGTGTCATTCTTGTAGATTACACGTTTCTTGATCTAGAGATGATTGCATAAGTTGCTAGCAAGCAATCCATCTCCATCAAGGAGCCCAGTAGATATCATCACTCATTAGGTGTACCAACGAGAAACATACAGTTATCTTGATGACTTGTTTCTCCCCGCACAATTCAAGAGTTCATAAATAAAGTCCGTATAGCAGCCTTTATCAAGAATCAGCATTAGACGATATTTATTGAACCTATCCTCATGTGGAGAAACTGAACCATCTCAAACTCATAATCAACACGTATGAAATAAATAATGACACATAACACAATCCATATATTTGTTTCATTGGGTCATGTCCTATGCTATGTTCCAGTAACGTACACATATGCAATTAAGTTGGTAACTCCTTACCCATGATTTGTAGAACTTAATCATCACTTAACTTGCATACTAGTCTTATATGATAATTAATGTTCCTTGTTAATTATCAAGACTATGGACTCTTTAGAGATATTATTGTCATTCTAACGAATGATCCACAGAGATCTACAATTCAGATCCTCCACCTCAATGGTCTGTCGATAATAAACTCTAGGAACAAATGATCAATCATCATCAATAACATAAACTAATATAATCGCCACCAATTAATTGGCCTCTAGGACATATCTCTAACAAATATTTACTAATAAAAAAAATGTTAAAAGTTCTTTTAGTAGTCTTAAAAGATTTTTAATTAGTAAAAAAAATACCATAAAAGTTCTATTTAATAATTAAAAATATATATTGGGGCTGTTTGGATTATGGTAGGAATTTGAAGAATTTCATCTTCCTACCATAAATTTATTATAAACAATCCTAACTCTTCACAAAGTTACACACTTCCCAATAAATTTATTCCTAGGAATTGCAACTTTCCCAAATTCCCTAAATTCCTAAGCGATCCAAACGGCCCCATTAAGAATTTTAAATAATATATTTTACTTATACTCGATATGTACTGTTGAAGTTCAACTTTTCTAAAACAATATACACTGTGTATTACATTTTAATTGAATTATCATTATTTTTATCACGTATTGTTTCTTATTTTAAGTGTATTTTCTCATACGATACTCAATGAGGATGATTCATAGTTTATTAGAATCTTAAAAAAAATATCTACAACTGTTCTATTTTGAGAATCTTCCAATTCGTAATAAATGATAATTAAAAAATAGTTGTAAGTGTTGGAGAGAATGTATCTGTCATATTTATTTAAAA
Source organism: Rhynchospora pubera (assembly GCA_028095005.1). Taxonomy (NCBI): domain Eukaryota; kingdom Viridiplantae; phylum Streptophyta; class Magnoliopsida; order Poales; family Cyperaceae; genus Rhynchospora; species Rhynchospora pubera. The sequence goes on from CM051462.1 coordinate 56,384,805, forward strand.
TTTTGATTATTATAAATTTCGAATTTGAAGATACTGAAATTATAAAAGTTGTAGATCTCTTTCTTAAGTTTCCAACGTAATTTGAATCATCAAAATCGGACATCGTATGAGAAAGATACTCTTAAAATACGAAACAGTGCGAAGAAATTCTGACTGCCACTTGAAATGGCGGCCAAGGAAGAAAAAAATTCAAATTTTCAGATCTTGCTGAGGCGGCATCCCGCGTGGACAGCCCAGGTGGCAGTGACAGGCCGCCATCTGAAGTGTCGGCCTGATTTAGGACACTTAAGTAAATATTTGTTCCCGCTGGGACTGCTATAGATTTTTCAATTATTTTTAGAATTATTAAGAAAAAACTCCTTTTTCCCATCCTGCAGGTTTCCTTTTCTCCTTTCGTTAATTTAGTTTTGTTATTAATTTCTTTCTTTCTGCTGGGATTGTTGCTTTATTTGCAACTGTTTGCTGTTGGGTGCTTATGTTTTTTTTTTTTTTTTTATCTCTCTCTTTTGTTTAGGTGTCTGTTTTGACACTTGTTGTCTACTTTGTTTAAATGAAAGCCGAGGGCCTCTTCCCTTTCAAAAAAAAAAAAAAAAATGTATAGGTAGTTCGGATAAATTAGGAAGAAGTTCGGATAAAAAAAAAAACGTAGCAGAGAGTTCGATTCTCCGTGCCGGTTTTTTTTTCTTTTGCGATTTTTATTCAATTCTCCGATATTTGTCGGCTCCTCTAGGTTTTATTTCGTCAAAAGAGGAAAGAGCAAATCATTCCATTAAATTTTTCGCATTTCCTTCATAACCGTTCTTTCTAATTTTCTCTAAGATCCAACTTCTTCCTCAATACAGAAAACCTATTCCCTCGCTACCACACCTCTCTCCGATCAAATGGCGTCGCACAACAATCCCACTCCACTCCTCTCGACCCCATCGCCCAAGCAGCTCGCGCGTCTGACTCCGACTCCGACACAGTAGCCGTGCATAACTCCCACTCAAGCAAACCTCTTCTTCCTCTGGACCATCACCTTGCCGTCGCATGCTTTTATGCGCCAGATCAACCCGAGCTACCCTCTTTTGGTGAGAGCCTCACGTCCTCTGATTTTCTTTGTAATTATTTGTACAAAGAGGTTTTATCCTTGGTGGCAAGCCATAAATGCATTTCAATCGTACACAGTTTGTAGTTTGAAAGCAAAATTTCCGACTTTTAAATTAATGCAAAGAATATCTTTTTTAGGTTAGTTCAAGAGGAGGGTTTTATCAGGGGACTGGAATAATTGGAAAGGGCATGTATTCTCAAAGATGTGAAATAATTCAGCCTCTGCTAAATCGACGGTAATATTCTTTCATAAATACTTCTTTTCATTTTTGAATTAGTAGGAACACAAACAGATAGTGTTTAATTGGTAGCAAAAAAAAAAGTCAAATCGAAACCTACAATCATTTATTAGAAGATTCGTATTATTTTAGGGTTCTTTTCACCTTAATCCTGATTACATATGACGGGGTATTCTTTTAATTGCATTTTTGTGAAGCGTAGGAGCCTGATTTTTCATGTGGTTTGATTGTATTGTTCATTTAGATTATCTGAGATGAAGAATAATTTGGTTAAAATTGAATAAAAGCCTTTTGAATTTCTTTTTTCCTTGCGCTATTTCTAAGTTCTAAAATTTTTGTTTAGGAACTAATGGTTTGAATTTATAACAGAATTGGAGGTATCACGAAATTGAATTGTTAGAGTTTTCAAGGCGCTGCATTTAATTATATTTATTTATTTATGTGAATTTAGATTACTTTAGCAGGATGACAGATAGAGACCTTTTAGATGGAAATATGTTCAGTATGCTTAATTTCACTTTTTTGAAAATGAAACCACCAGCCAGCATCTCAGTTTTATTGTTACTAAGATCTATTTTATAGACTGAGTTGAGATATAACAGATATGATAGCATAAGAGGGTCTCTCCTATTTAAGAAAACATGCAATTTTCTGGTTTAGATAAGATAATATATAAAATGTCAATTTAGCCTCTAATATTTTTTTGGTTACTTTCAGATCTGTCCAGAGTTCTACAAAAAGACTTCTTTAATACTTTGTGGCAAGCCATAAAGGCATTTCAATCATACACAGTAAGTACTAGAGAACTCTCTTTTACATTTCCTTTAATGACTGTTTATTTCTTACTTGTTTACATCATATTATGAATTTTCGCATGAAACCAATTTGATTTGAAAATAGACTTTTCAAGAAAAGGGGTACCTAGCACAGGTTCTACTGTGCCAGTTTACTTTTCTGATATATGTTTTGAATTTGAACCAGTTTTTGGTGAGAAAAGATATAGGCTGGTTCATTCTTCATTCTTTTTTATATACTTAATTCTTTTTGCAGTAGCGTGAAATTTCCAATAATTCCTCTCCTATAGAGTTGTGAATTCAGATCCAACCCAATAAGGAGAATACTAGATCCAACCCGATAAGCATGGAATTTTGCAAAATTCTACCCTCTGACAAGAATGCAACCTTCTTTTAATCAATTTAGCCCTTAATTTTCCTTTTATTTCACATTAAATTCTTGAATCTATACTAGACCCAATAAACCCATACCATTGACTGGTACTAGACCTGAACCAATACCAAAATCAAACCCAAGTTCATTTGCAATGCACAATACCCTGTTACATGCATAATTAATGTTAGATATCCCTTATATATTATCTTACCTTATCTATAACAGAATTCATTATTCTTTTTACTGTATTTTCGAGGGATTTTAACATATCTTTTGTTTTGTATTTACTTCTCTGTTTTTTTTAAGTACATATGTTGTATTAGATTTGGTGCAACATATGAATAATTGGGCAATAGCATGGTGCCCAAACGTGGCCATGTACTGGACCAACAGAGAACTGTGCTACAAAAAGAGAAGTGTGTAATTCATCTCTCTTATTTTCCAATCTATTTAACTTGTTATTTTCTACTTAATTTGATTTATGCAATAGTATGTTAGGTTTACTTACTATGTTTCTTTCTTTGTACTTAATTTGATTTATGCAATAATATGTTAGGTTTATTTACTATTTTGATATTTTCCTTTCTTATCTGTTTAACTAGATAGTTATTTCTTTGTTGTAGTGAATGGAGAAAAGTTGAGGATGATTGGGCTTATAGTTCAATATGATGTCGGGTTATTGTTTGGATTTGACATATTTGGCAATCAAAAAAAATATTTGGCCGTGCCGATCTGGCCCTCCTTTAGAAGTTCCTGCACGGTAAGTTAAGGGACTTGCCTCAGGAGGCGATCAAAGTCCTTGATGTAGATCTGAGAGAGTCTCCATCCCTTAAGTATGCGCTCTTGACTTTTTTTTCTAATTTATGGAAGGGTTTATTTGCTTACTGAATTGACTGGATATATCTAGGTCATAAAAAACCTTTAATTTGAAATGTCGTGGGTTCTTTTACTGATCTGCTACATAATTCATTATGTCAAGTTTTAAACATTAAATTATTCAAGAAAAAAATGAAGTCAAATTGTATGAACTTGTAAAATCTTTGTTTGAATTGGCTGTTATGTAGTTATATCATTGTATTGAGGTCATTCTTCTCTACCTGTCGGGCCCCAGAGGTGCCATTAGTGATGGCTTTGAATGCTGGAAAGGGTACTATCAGAGCCTTCGTCCAACCAAATGGGGCTCTCATTGAACATTGGTAATCTATTTCTGAAATCAATTCTTTACTGACAAAGATAATCCAACTTGTAATAATTTATTTTTATTATTCATTTATCTTTTCTTCTGTTATAGATATCTCAAGGACAAGCCATGGTCTTTCAGTATAAGTAGCAAATTGATCAATTACTTCCATTTTGTATATCTTCTCACTTGCATTAGGTTATTTTAGAAGAGAAAGCAATAGTCTATATAGATACTGTATGGTAAGTTCTGAATTTTACTACTCTCTTTTGTATCCATAAATTGTGTAAATTGCTACCCTATGATGATTTTTTACGTTACTGGTACGTACCATTCTATTCAATTCAATTCCCCCAATCTCTCTTTTATTTTTATTTCTTTCTTTCATATTGGGAACTAAGCATTTCGATTAGTTTGAACTTTTTGAAATATATCAAATAAAAAATTGCCCGCACATTGAGCGGGCACTGCTGCTAGTAAGATACAATGAGAAGGAAAGTTGTTTATTATTTAGGCATACATCACTGAGGATGAAAAGGAAAATAAAAAAAAAACTTTCAAAAGCATTAGTGATACAATAAGATATATAAGTTTCCTTTAATTGATATTAAATTTCAATTACATATTTAAATAATAAAATCTAGTAGGGCATATCGAGCTTTGCTCGATTCAGAAATTTTTACTATTTTTTATTAGCAATTTTATATATATAACAAATATCCATATCATCATATAACAACATATCAAGTTTCACTCGATATTAGAATTTTAGAATGTATTTTTGCTGATAATCACAATGTCAATATGGATAATAAGATTTTAGAATTTTAGAGTGTACAATCATGAAGGTGAAAACCAATGTTAAGTTTTTTTGTAAAAAATGAAATATTTTTTCCAATATTTTAATAAGATTTTTGTTCCGTGGGATTTTACAATGTACTGTTAAATAATAAGAAATATAGATTGCAAACATCTAGAAAATCATATTAAGAAATATAAACCTATCAATGTAATCATTCGCTTAATTGATGGCGAAGCACATATGTATACTGAAATTAATAGGTCATTTTTTGCTGCGAGATTGTCCCAAATTTGATTTGAAATTATATTTTAATCTTATATTGGTCATTAATTGCAATTTGTATTTTATTTCCCTAGGCATTATCAACATGAATCAAGTTTGTCCTATTTCAGTTTCCTTCTATTTGTATGTCATTAAATGATTAAACTGTCTTAAAGTTTTTTGAAATACAATCTTAATTATGGCATTTAATGGTGGTCATTTTTGAAATGTATACTGTAATGTAGAGGAATAAATGGTAGTCAATTTTAATGGTGATCAGTTTCCTTTCTATCTTTTTTTTTCGAAAGTTTGACAGCGGCTGCCAAATAATTTATGTTTCTTAAATTGTTTTCCATAACAAATAAGACAACAACTATGCAGTAGCTGCTCATTTGGCCTTTCCACCTAATCTTCTGCTAGAATTAAGAAACATAAATTATGTTTCTTCCCTGATTATGTCTTAAACTTTACAAAAAAAAATATCAAATTTATTTAGATATTAAAAAAAAAATACAATGGATGATTTGCACATACCTACAGCCAGACAAAATAGAGATGACTACAGTGTCAACTTTCATCTACCCTCAGCTGCGTTAGCAAAACCTTGGTTAAATGAAATCCATCTGGTGGATTCCATTGGACACAATTAAGCACAACTGTTAAAAGAGCTCAATTATTAATTATCATTTTGCACCTCGTAGTACTACACTAAAGTATAATGACCGTTTTTGTAATCCTTTCCAGAAATTGTCTCATAAATAAAAAGGAAAAAAGTACTTACTTTTGCTCTAATAAGCTTGTTTACAAACCTGACGCAGTGAACTTCTTGACCCGACCATTGGTTGTAACTGCATGTTATATTGACAATAAGCACATATTTATACGGTCATTTTACTGTACATATTTCCAAGCTTATAAGTGTGAGCCTCCTTAAATTATTTCCTCCTGTACAGTAGTTTCTTATTTTATTTTATTTTATTTTATTTTATTCTCTTTGATTTTTTTTCTGTTTTTCTTTCTCATGCTGGTAGGATTTCTTTCTCATGCTTAGAGTAGATTTTAATTTTATTTGGGTTTAGATAACTTAAATGTGTCTTTGTTAGCACTGGTATGATCTCCATCGAGATACTGATATGGATCTAGAAAAGTTCTCAGTTTGCATTTAGGCCTGGACAGCGTAATGTAATGACTTATTTTATTTTCAATGGCTTAACCTACGGATTCACAATCAAAAAATAAATAAATAAGTGAAGAGTTAAAACAAAAGGGGTACCTTCTTCTTTTCACGATACTGCTTGTTTGTCTCAGCATTGAGTATTTGCTTTTCATGGAAGGCATTTTTGTATTGTTGAGTTTCAACTATAATTTGCACTCTTTGCTCCTCTCTTTTTCTTAAATTTGTGTGTAAGCAGCCAAAAGAAACATCAGTCTATCATCTCCAATATATAAATTTGATTGATATGTCATTTTCTTCATTATTATGACAACACAGCATTTCCCAAGCATTCAAACGGTGATGAATTTTCACAGACAGTCTTCTCGACTCTACTATGCCTTTACAATTTTTCATCACATAAGTTGAAACCAAGTCAAAATTATGCTTCATTTTCCTCCCCATCAGTATTTATTGTTTGACACACACACACACACACACACAGATTGTAATCATGGAGACTGTTGGGAGCCAACAATTGTTATTTCAATTGTGATAAAAGAGCAATGATTCAATGACTGTTGGGGTTCAACATTTATAAATACCATTAAAATGAAACGCCATACATATAGATTTTGCATGAAGCGTTAAAATTAAAGAGAGATAAAGTATTGAATTCCTGGATTATGTTTTCCAGGAAAGCATGGGTTTCTGGACTGAAGGTTGGGACCTCCTTTACTTCTGGAATTTCTGACAGCTTCAAAAGCCATCTAATCTGCAAGATATGATATCATATTAATAACAGCCCTTTTGTACATAGATAGATTTGAAGAAGAAAAAAAAGATGTAATTGTCCTCAATTGCTTAAATTTGGATTCCTTCTTTTCTCTATACCTATGCTTTACTCCAGCTGCAACAACAACAGCAAAATAAATTCAAACAATCAATTAAACAAATAAAATCTTAATAAAATATTAAAGATCATGAATTAATCGATGACAACAGCTTGAAATTCCAAAAAATAAAAATGTTAGCTACCAAAGATGTCTCTAAAATTGAAGCACAAATCATTCGAAATCACAATATTCGTTACAACCAATGGAATATATAAGGAAAAAGCTCCACGAACCTCAAATCTGTGAATTTCGCCATGGATTGCGACCAAGGATCCACCTCGACTTCACTGTGATGTAGGAGGCAAATCAGGCAATAAAGAAAGGCTTATGAAGCGACAGAGTTGGCGGAGAAAGAGGAATGATAGATGGGAAGGAGTCCATGGTAGGAGTCGCAGAAGAGAGGGAAAGGCCTTGATCTCAGCGAGAGAGGGAGAGAGGAGACTTCCCCCTATCTGCCTCCTTCAACCCTCAGCGAGAGGAGACCGAGGGGTCGACTGACGAGGAAGGAAGGCACGTGGAGGAGGAATCGGAGAGGCGTTTGCGGAGAAGGTAGGTCGTGGGAGGAGGGGCCGAGGGTATCGATTCAGCGATTGGTAGAGGAGGCGAGCAGGAAAAAACCTATTAGGGGAGATCGGAGCAGAAAAAGATATACAGGCTAGATGCGCACCAGCATCCTCAGCAGTCAAAAAAAGGACTGCTCCAAGCGGTCCTTTTTATTATTTTTTATTTTTTTAAATTTTAAAATTCAAATGGAGAATCCAAACCGTTGATCTTGTTAAGTTTTATCAGCGATGCATTTTCATATAAGTTTTATAAAATTTGAAGTTGATTTGATACTTGATTAAGTGACCAAATTATGAACGTATTAGAATTAATCAAACCAGGTTCGTTCATTTGTTGACCACTTAATCAAGTATCAAATCAACTTCAAATTTTATAAAACTTATATGAAAATGCATCGCCGATAAAACTTAACAAGATCAACGGTTTGGATTTTCCATTTGAGTTTTAAAATTGAAAAAAATTAAAAAAAATGAAAAGGACTGCTTGGAGCAGTGCTTTTTTTTACTGCTGAGGATGCGGTTGCGGCTAGATGCCGTGTCAGATCGGAAAATATAATGCCGTGTCGGCGTATTAACGAATGGTTGCTTTCAAATCTGCGCAAAAAAATCACGCGGATTATCTCTATCTCTATCTCTACTGTATTAAAAGCACTAATGGAAGGACGTAGACTTTCAAACTAAAGGTGTATCCAACTCTTCAATTTGTGATCTGAACCGTTGATAATATAATTTATGTACTTGATATCTCCAAACGAAGGGTTAAATTATCTCTTGACCTTTTATCTAAAAATAGCGCTCCAGTCTCCAAATTTTATTTACCCATCCTGTTCAAGTCTCCGCCAACGCAAATTAACTATAGCGGAAATAGAGTTTGGCTTTCGATTAGGTTGCTGGCCGCCTCTCAGATTCGAAAGTCGAAAGGATCTCCTGCTTCTTGCCCCTCCGAATTTCTACCGAGGCATTTCAAAATTCTCCCCCAATCGAAAAGGCGCATTATTCAGTCCCTCTACCTCCTCCCCCTGCCCCTCTCTCAGAAAAAAGCACAATCGAACCCGGTTGCGATACCCTCCTCGACACCCACCCTCCGCCTCTCCTTCTCCCTTTTCTTGCAATAAAGCCACCCCCGCTCTAAGTACGTGTCTCCGACCCGAATCCGGTTCTCTGAATCTGAGAAATAGGGTTAGGGTTTCGAAGGGGAGAGAGAGAAATGGTACAAGCGGATGTCTATCATCACTCGATCGTACGTAACTATTGTTGTTGTTACCGCTATTGGTTGCTCTCTTTGAGGTATTGCTTATTTCCCTAATTCTTTTCTTTGATCAATTTTTTTTTTATTGGATTGGGTGAATTGATTGAATTTGGTGGTGTTTTGAAATGGGTGTAGATAATTTCGCCTTACCATTTGTACCTGAATCCGAATCTTGTGGTGCAGCACTACGAGATCTGGCGCATCATCACTAATTTATTGTTCTTCTGCAAGATGGGTATAATTTTTATGTACCAAAACCTTGATTTCCCCCTTTGGATTCAATTTTTACTCTGTTGATGCTCTCTTTCTTTTATTTTTCAAATGTGTAATGTAGTGATTATTTTTTGAGTATAGATTTGGATTCAAATATAACCTCACGTTACATATTGCTTTTCTTCTTTGTAGCAATCCCTGTCAGGTCACATCAACTGGCATCGCCAATCCCTGTCAGGTCACATCAACTGGCGTTGCATATCAGGAAGAGGCTTTACGTGATCCACCTCCTCTGCCATCTCTACATCAACAACTTGTATTGCTCTTTTAACTCGTCTTATCTCTTTCAAAGTTTCTATCGACTCCAATTAGGGTTTTAAATTTTTTTGCTTTTTCTTACTTGATTGTTTGAAATAAACAAGAATAGTGCGAGGTTCTTGTGGAAATTGATGCCTCAAGTGATTAAAGAGACTCGGTCAGAGCTTGTGGCGACATGGAAAATTGACAGTATCTCTAGGCAAAGAATTATTCTAGGGTTTACAATGTTGTTCAAGGTTTCTATTGGAGTCCAGAAGCTTCTGGAATTGTCCCCTCTTTCTTAGGTTAGATTTTTTTTTTCCAATTCATCCTTGTTTAATTTAATCATGTGATCAATTTTGTACATGTATAATGATGTCTGATATGAAGATGCCTGGTAAAAGTTTGGGCTGAACTACTAGGTGTGGCATACTCAACTTTAGGATTTTGCTTTAGATATCAAATTGTGGGATTTCATTATACAAGCATTGTATTTACTTATCAAGTTTGGTGGTCTGTGTAAATTGTGCAGAGAACTACAAAAGATGTTCGGCCACAATTGCATATCAGACGTCATTATACTTACATGACTCTGACCACCTTTTATCGGAGAATCGAGAAACAAATTTTTCCAGTAAGTTGCTTTTAGTCGTTCCCATCTCTTCTATCCATTCCACTGCCTAATTAAACTTTACACTATCAATTGCATCTTTTCTTTCTTTCCTTTTTTCTAATTTCTCCCAAATTGATCTTCCTCTCAACCAATCTCAAATTTTCATTTGGCGTTGTTACTTTTTTCCTTTAAGAAAAGATTCACTTGCCACGCGAAGGTCAACAGCACCATCCTCAGCCGCTGACCCTTCATCCCTCTTCTCCGTCTTTGGCCTTGAGGATCTCTTCTCCAACCCTACAATCGCCATCGTCACTCTTAAATATCTTGATTAAAATTATTGTTAAAGTTCTAGAAGTAGAAGAAAGAAATATCCAAATCAACGAGTACTTCCTGCATTACTGGTACATTCATATTGATTTATGTTTCTGGTACAGCACCTGATAAGTATAGGAAGCTCAACCTGTGTTATTGCTTCAAGAAAATATAAACGATGAAGCTAATAAGATTGTTTTGGTGCAAATTCTGGTTCCCAAAAAAATTTTTGGGTGCCTTATTGGTAAAGGTGGTTCCATTATTTAAATGACATGCACAAAAAAACTAATGCTGATGTACATATTACCATGGATGACCCAAAAAAATCTTTTCCAGGTACATTCCCAATTGTTTGTTTTTGAGAAGCTTTTTGTTTTGGATGCTTCTAGGAATTAATTGGGAATTATTCAATTTTTATGATTGAAGTTTCTCTGAAAATCAAAATTAGGGAATCGAAAGAGAGGAATTCAACTGTCCATTTTAATTCTTATTTGGTTTGGAATTAAGAAACTATTCTATCTCTGCAAAATTGGATAATTGTAATACTGCCTTGGTTCCAAAATCTGATTCTCTCATCACTTTCTTGAAATTGAAATGCAAAAAGCAGCAGGCCTTTCTTGTTCCTTTTCCAACATCGCCGACGAATCGAAGCAGTTAAAGCACCACCTCCGCCATTTTATATCTGGTCTACTTAATTAGGGTTCTCAGCACCCCCTCTCTTGCCTTAAAGACGAAGAAGGATTTTTTAGGAGAGCGAGAGAAGAAGAATTTGTACAAATACTATGGCTCTGCCTGAGGACTCAATTGCAAATCCACTGCCCGAGCCCGAGGCTGAGGAGGTTGTCACAAATACTATGCGACACACCTTATCCATAGGGAGTTCGTGCTGAAGAGAAGTATGAGAAAACTGGCAAGCTGCCCTGATCCTGAGAGCACTGACAATGCCAAGTTCAAGATTGTGCTAGGCCTCATCAGAGATGGTCTTAAAGCTGACCCAAAGAAATACCACAAGATGAAGGATAGACTTGTTGGTGTATAATTGTACTTTGACTTCTGTTTTGGAATCTAGCTACATAAAGCTTTGTAAACATCTTTTATAATGACAAGCTGTCTAAAATTGCTTCTGAACTGAAGAAGCCCGAAATTCTAATATCTTCTTTCATTCAGGGTCTCTCTGACAGGAACTGCGGGGACTAACACTGTTTTAAGTGCCAAAAGGGCAACAAATTGAAGGTACCCTGGTCTGACATTTCAAAGGGGGAATATACCACATTACTTTGATGGTGTTACTTGAGGCCTTAGAGAGTTGAGAATGAAGCATTTTCATTGGGCTGAAGATTTAATTTGAACTAATAGGCTTAGTTAGCACATCTATAGTAATTTTCTCATTTGACTTTCCTGTATCGAGTCCAATTTTACTTTCTTTGTCATAGCAAATGGAGAGTTTCTGGAAGGGTCACACGTGCTGATATGTTTATTTAGGTAAATTTTTATTTGAGAAAGAAATGCTGCTATTTATAGTTGCATTAATATGTTTGAGTTTTGGTTAAATAATCATGTACTTTCATTTTAATTGTTAGTAGAGAAATAACGTTCCATTATTTTCTGTGGAAATGAGAGAAGGAAAATTGATATATTTTGTTAGCATGAAAAAGAAACTAAAAGAATATAATTATGTTTATTTATTAATAATGTTTATAAAATAGGTCTTTGTATTGAATATGATTATCGTTCACTACAACAGTGGAGCAAAAGGATTCAAGAATTTTTACCATGTTGTATTACTTTTTTTATATTTGAGATATCAAACTTTTTATTAAGAAACATATTTATATTGGTCGAATTATTTTATTTAGCTGTTAACATGTCTACTTTTATAGATTCTATTTGTTTAAATCGGAGAATACTACTGCTATTTTCAGTGCTTGATCAAAATAACATTGATCTTTAATATTAAAAACGGATAACATATCCATGTCAAATAATAATTTCACATATTAGCAAATCCATGGAGGCGATGCCACCTCAGCAGATTTCAAGATCACGTGGACCAATCAAAAATCATCAAATTTAACATAAACTTTAAAAATTCGTTAAAAATAGTAAGAAGTTCAGAAAAAATATAAATAAAATATTCACAAAATTTTAAAAATCAAAATAAACCAAATTCACTAATACTTTGATATGAAATTGTGTCAGAATAGCGGCCTTTTGTATTTTTGAAGTATTTTTTCACTATAAAAATGAATTCCATAAATATTAGAAATATAGTAAATCATCTAATATTCCATTTTAACAAAATTTCTAAAAGCTAAAACTAAATATTTGCAAGATATAAAGTACTTCAAAGGTGATATTTTCAAAAGTCAAGTATTTTCAAATACAAACATTCTCAAAATTACGAAAGTCAAAGTAATAAACTCATTAAATGTCTTTTAATAAAATTTTCAAAACTAAAACCTAAGTATCTTCAAAGTCAATAATGACTTCAGAAATGATACTTTCAAGAGTCAACTACTTTCAAAAATAAGTATTTTTCAGACCATAGAAAAAGAATTTCTATTTCTAAAATTCAAATATGCACAAAAAATGTTGTATATCGAAAAGTGCTACGAAAGACTTAAGGCAACGAAATTTCATTTAAAAAAATATTTATTTCTCTCATATCACACTCACACATCCACGCAACGTATAAAACTATCTTAATTATTTTTTATTTTATTTATTTATTATAGATTATTAATTAATATTTTTTTCTAAAATAGATCTCCGTCTTAAGTATGATCCAGTGTTTAAAAAACCGGACCGGACCGGCCGGTTCAACCGGATTTACCGTGAACCGGACCCTGGTCCGGTAGGTTTAGCCCATAAAACCGGATTTCTGATGAACCGGAAAAAACCGGATGAAAACCGTTTAAACCGGATACTGAACCGGACGGTTTATTGTTTTGAACCAGAGAAACAAGCAAGTTAAATTGAAAACAATACAAAATTTGTTGAGACAGGGAATCGAACCTTGGTTTTTACCCATAAAAGACATCATACTTAACCACTAGGCCACATTATTCTTTTGATATAAATGGACTTTTATATATTATTATACCGATTTGTAAACCGGTAAAACCGATAAACCTCGGTAAACCCCATACCGGCAGCCTCACCGGTTTGATTGCCGGTACGGTATTTAAAACACTAGTATGATCAATGTTCATTACAATAGGGGGAGCAAGAACGATTCAAAAAACTTGTCATGTTGTATTATCTTGTTTTTGTTTGAGACAATATACAATAAGTGAAATTTTTTTATTGAGAAATAGTTTTTCCGTCGAATTATTTTTTTGGACAATTCACATGTCTACTTTTATTGATTATAATTGTTTAAACCGGTGAATACTACTACTACTTCCAGCGTCGATCAAAACAACATTAACCTAAATGTAAAAAAATGGACAACATATCTATGTCAAATAAGACTTTTTTTTTCAGATATCACATATTAAATTCCACCCACACATTGTGATGACGCAACACAAACACGCTTCGCTCTCGCATTATGTGTACTCACACGATTCTAATAAAGCCAGCTTCATCAACTGCAGCAGCGCCGATCGTCCAAAATGAAAATTAACGTCACTATCATTCTGTGTGGGTAGCACTGCTGCTAGTATTATACTATAGATATAGATATAGATATAGATATAGATGAAAATGTTAGCGCACTAAAAAATGCGGAATGCTCCGTGCCCAAGTGCGTTGACCAGTCAAATATGCTAAATATTTTTGGGATATTGTATTTTGAGACTATTATAAAAGAAAATAAAATTTGTGAGCTCAGATGCTTTATTTATTCTAGTTGATATACTTTTCTTATTGAGGGATCCGTTTGGATAAGGTGTGGGAAGAAGAAAAAAAGAAAAAAGTATTGAGAAGTGTGCAACTTTATGAAGAGTTTGAATTGTTTATAATAAATTTTTTCTCTTATTTCCTTCCTCTCTTCTTCCCACACCACATCCAAACACAGCCGAAGAAATTAAAATCACGTTCAGGCGGATTGTAATTTTTCACTTTGTCAGTATAACTATAACCAGATTCGGCCTTTTTTCAGGCCTAAAATCAGCGAAAGCTCATTTAAAATATTCTCCCCTTGATCCAACAACTTCAATACTTGATTCGAATGCAAAGGCTTTATTGGTTTTGTTTAAGCTGATCAGCCAATCCAATGAAAGGTGCATGTTTTACAAACTATGTGAGCCTCCTTATTCTTTTCCCCTTTTTGGTGGTTTGAGCCTCCTTAATTTGAGACCCACCTTTTCAGCAAAAATGATACCAATAGATAATACATTCTTTTGCTGATATAAAAGACCTAAAGAAATAATTGTTACAGGAAAATCAATATATGTTAATTAGGCAACAAGTAAGCCCAAGAACAAAAATATAGAAAAAAAAAATTCTCTCTTCAGGGATTATTTGTTATAGAAATAGCCCATAATTAATTCCATCTCTCCTCTGAAGAGGGCATCACATCTTCAGAAAAGGAAGGTGCAGCATAAGAAGTCACAAATATTATTGCAACACTCATAGAAACATGTGCAGCTGAAAAAAGATAAGTTATCCAGTCAGTCATAACTTCACCGGAAAGGTTAAAAGGTATTTGCTCATTTTCTTTTTGGGAACGAAATGAATCATTTAATTCAGTAATGATCGGATGCATCCATCTGAGAAACTAGTTCTTAAATCTTAAATAAATCTATCTATCTAACAAAGAAAAACTAAAACTGACGACCAATTAAACCGAAAAAAATCTAATCACTTTCTTTATTAGGAGCTTTGTGTAGTGATTTATACCTTCATATTTTGTATACTGTTGTGTCTACTGGATATTTATACCCAAAAATAAAAAAAATTAAAAGGCAAAGGCAGCATTATTTCAGCTGGAATGATTTGAAATCAACAAAAAGTTAATTGAAAAATAAAAGGAAGCATGAAATACTTACCATTCATCAGTTACTTTATCTTGAAAATCATCGTTTTTAGACATCCCTTGAGAAGAAGGTGCATCCATCTTGTCTACTCTTCAATTCCTTTACTCCCAGTCGCTTCTGTTGTTCAAGACTGGAAGCAACCTGGTACTTTGGTATGTAGTGCTCCAAATAGAAGAATGGGAAATGTGGGAGGGAAACAAAATAAAGAATTTGGCGCACTTTGATAGGTTGATGACTTTATAGTTGATACCCATCACCCAGAAATGAGATCTGCTGCCGCGCGACACCGCGTGTCGCTCGGTATGCTGGCCGTCTGATTAAGATCCAATTGACAAGGGAGCCCCGTGCATGTAACCTAGATTGATAGGCCCGTAAAAAGTGAACCATCCGATCAAGATCAGACGGCTCGTAGTGCGCTACACGCTGTGTCGCGCAATAGCAGAGTCGGATTGCCATCACCCATGTGGCCACTCTAGAATCTAGTGGGGAAGGGCTTATTCCTAGTTTTAATTGTTAAGCCTTGTTTTAATTGTTGTCGGTGGTTGTTTTTGCCCAAATTGATTTAAAGCCGGAGGTATGGAGCCAGGCGGTGCTCTACTGCTCTCCTGGTGCATAGATTACATCAAAAGAATTTTCTTCCAAAAAAAAAAAAAAAGCAGATAAGAAGAATGAATTAACAAATGTCCGGGCAAAAAAGTAGGCCACAATAGGAAAAATAAAATTGCTATTTGGTTCTCTCTGTACAAAGAAGCGAAGTACAAAACCAAAGGATCCGCATCCTCGACAGCCAAGTTATTTGGCTGTACCGTCCTGTCATCGAAGGGCGAACGCGAAAAAATGCAGTGATTTGCCCTCTCTCGCCAGTACCCGCCCTGCCCGACTCGAATTAGGTTGAAAATCAGCGATTTCGCCTGTCCTCTACTTCTCGCCAAAAACGTCTGGTCTGATCAAATCCGACACTCATCCCTCTCAATCTTCTTTCTCTTGAACGAAGGATTTCTCCTGTCGCCTGGTCGCGGCGAGACTCAGAGAAAGGCTTTGACCTGCTGAGACTTCTTCCCCCATTTCATCTTTTAATCCCACTACAGGTACGGACATGGTTTTATGCTTTGAAATCGTATTATTTTTTTTCTGTCGTCCTCCTTCCCCAGCTTGTAAGTCAAAAAGGTGAGGGGCTGCTGAGTGTGAAATGCAATGAGGGACCCTTGCAGTTACCTCGCTTTTGTGGAGTATTTCTTGCTCTGTCATGATTAACTGTGCAGTGATCTTTCTTAACTCTATTTCTTGGTCTGCGGTTTACAAGTTCTGAAATGGAATTACAATTCCTTGGTCTGCTGCAATTGACCACATTACATGTTAAATTGAACTTATTTTTTTACTATCTTCTTTTAGACTATCAGAACTAGAAATCCAAATCAGAACTTATATTTATAAATTTAATTTTGTTATAGTTATATGGTACTATGCATTTTGAGTCTAAATTTTATTGGTCATATTTAATTTTTTTTTTGTTCTCTTTGAAGGATATATGGTACTAATTCCAACAGCATGCCTCATGTTGGTACGGAATATAGCAATTTCTAGAGGGCTGAAGTGAAAATGACATTGTAAACAGGTTTCGGATTCTATATCATATATTTGAATATTAATTCCTTTTAATTTTAATTCCAGTTTAATTCTTTGCCTATGTACATATGGAGTTATCTGACTCTATCAAATTGCATATTTGCATATGAATGTGCAGCTAAGTCATTAAGCTCCAGTTGCTGGAGGTTTTGGAGCTGAAATATCTGCTTGAATTATTGAGCGCTGCTTATTAAGAGTAAGATAACTTAAGATCATCACTAATACTATCTTGTCTACCTCTACTGAAATTTTTTGTTTATTTCTAAAAAGCTAGTTGCTTTAAAAATAGTAGTTTTCAATTGGTATAATTTTGTGATTTCTTTTTAGAGTAACCAATTGAAAAGAGCAGTTATCATAATTGTCTGCCTATACTGAAAAGAGCATTTATCAATGCCTAAGGGCTTACAAAAAGGAATATAAGTAGAAAGAGATAATCTTTGCCATCAGCCAATGTAAGCAATGTTTCAGAAATATACGTTGTATTTTTTGTTTTTTTTTGCTTTCTTTCTTTCTTTCTTTTATTGCAGGGAGAGCAGATTAGGTGTTGGATAATCCTTGCAGAATGAAGGGAAGATTAGGTCTGAGTGTATTTTGTAATAGGCAACTATTTGCTGCAAACTATTTATTTTGTAATAGGAAAACAAATTGGTACAATCTGTCTATTTGTGTTTTTTGTGACTACATTTTGGTAGAAACAAACGTCAAAGTAGAAACTAATGTTGTAATAGGAACAATTTTAGTAGAAACTGACGATTGTCAAAGTTCTGGCATTAGAGCAATGTTCAGGTCATTTGTAATGCATTTAAATCCTATATTATTACTTATCATTTTTAAATTTGGGTTTGTTTATTATCCTGATGATCATGCTCAGGTTGCATTTAAGCAATGCGCATGTAAGCAATGTTCTGGTCATATTTAATGTAAGCAATGTCCAGGTTATATGCAATGTCTATGAGGTACTGCATCTCATCAAATATAAGTGACAGCTTTTACATCAAATTCTAAACATACATCACTTGTAATCTAATCCAAACAAAGAGTTACATTGGCATCCAAATTCTAATCTATAATCAAATATAAATATCTGCTAATACCTAAGACATACAGCATTTGTACCACACACTACTATGAAGCAAGCAACAATCCTAATCCTAACATATAGCATAAAAGTAAGTAAAGTAGTGTTTATCACACGTCCATACAACTTCGACATAGTAAAGAGATAGCACAAATCCCTAATTAAACCTACTGTCTAAATCCAACTCCATTTCTTTCAATTGCTTCCTTATTTTTTCTAATACCTTCTCCGTTCTTTTATTCTTCCAATTGCTACTTCCTGGTAGTTTCTACCAATTGTTTCTTCCAAAAAGAATTATCTATTCTGTTTGCATCTCCCATTTTTTACACCAATTGTTTCTTCAGCTCTTCCAATTGTCGATTTATAGGACCAAAGCTCAACTGATCGCACCATCCTATAAAGAAATTACATTTATCACATGATTAGCTTAACTAAATTTGACTTTATGCAATTCCCTAATTCTTCTATTAAACTCTCTACCGTTCTTTCTTCATACTGGTAACACATACCAGAAACCAAAAACTCAAAATCATTTCAGAATGCAACGATGAAACTGAGATATACCACTAAATCAAGTGCAAATAGAAATTAGAGATGTAGCTTAATCTCCTAAATCATCGAATTGAGTCAAACTGATTTGAATTCAATAAATGAAACAATCAAAATAAAATCAGTCGTCAGCAACTCAAACTTCAAAGAACTGGGAAAGTGATTTGTTCATGTCATGCCAGTATCTGGTACAAGTACATATGTGGTGGTTATCTGCTTGTTTTAGTCCCCATATGCCTACATTTATTTAATAATTGTAGCGTGCAAATACATCAAGTAGGAGTAATTGGCAGCATTTTGTAATTGATAGTGTCCAAGTATAGTTTTTGGCAACATTTTGTAAATCAAAATTGTTATAGCTTTTGTGTGTTGAAATATAGCAATTTCTATGACTAGAGGGGCTGAAGTGAAAATGACGTTGTAATGGGTTTCAGGTTTTACATACTCTCTGAAATGCAATTTTTAGCTTTCATAGATTTTTAGCTGGTGTTTCCTCTTACTAAATGCAAGGTGTTTTTGTTTGTCTGAGGCCTGATTCATGGATGCGTCCACCTATTTACATATAGTTCGTAAAGGAAGCAAGTGTTAATTAGGACTTGCTTTTAGAAAAAAATCGGCGGAGAGACTGAATCATGCAAAGGAAATGAATCAGGCGGAGGAAACGAAACGAAAGAGCTAATTATTGAAAAAAGACGGACAACAAAAGAGCTTACAATCTTTTCTGGCTTCAGGCGGAGGAAACGAAGCGAAAGAGACGGACATGAAATGATTTTTTTAATTTTTTCGTTGGTTGCACTTTATTTAGAAGAGACGGGCAGGTCGGGTAGGCTAGAGTAGAGACTTTTTCGCTTTTGCCCTTGGATGCAGATCGGAGGGTTATTTTTTGCGGACAGGATGGTACAGCCAAATAACTTGGCTGTCGAGGATGCGGATCCCAAAAGACCAAAAAGCACCATAGATTTATGAGAGCGGTTAAAGTGCCTACAATTTTTCGCTGCCTCAAATGCCACGGATCGTGAGCCGCTCGATTAAAAATAGTTAAACGGTCTAGATCACATTTCGTTGTATTACAATGTAGTGAAAACAGTAAAGAGAAACAAAGGAGAAAACCTAAGCCACCGCTCTCGTCCGGCTTCGGCCGAGCTCTCGTCTCGCCCCTATCGCTCGATCTCTCCCACCTCTAGCCTCTTTGGCTCTCTCCCTCCCCCTCACCGAGCTCTCCTCTCCATCCTTTGCTCGAGCTCTCCTCTCCTATCACTTCCCGTCGTTCGAGTTGTTCTTGCCTATCTAGTAGCTTGATCTCTTCTCTCTCTGCATTGCTTGAGCGGTCTCCTCTACTATCGATACACACAGAATTCATACTTTTTATCCATCTCCCAATTCTTTTGCTCAGGAGCCAGCAATTGGGGATATCTCCAAATCCAGTTATTGATGATGACGACGAGGTATGTGTCGTTTATTCTTAACTATTGTTCTTTTTGTGTCTTGAAATCCAATTTTATATTATTTTGTAAAATATGAGGAATATCATAATTATATCTATTTTTGTGCGTTTGTTTGGCTAAGTACCATTCTGATGATGCATGTGCAAAGAAGAATACATTCTAATTGCATCGTTGCATATCTCCATTCATTGAATGAATTTACAATATTTTATCAATAGCTTTTGAGGTATCTTTGTTTTACTGGTAAACCTTGAACCGGTGTGGAATAAAGGTAGACAGAGAGAAAGAGATAGTAGTGAGATAAAATACAGTGAGTACAAGAGTATATTTAACAAGAGGTCAAGCCTAATTTAGCTTATATGACCATTACAACTGAAGAAGTCCCCTAATCTTCCTAATCTTGATTTGAATTTCTTGAATCTGGAGCAGTGTTGTATGAAACTAGAGAGTGCCGGTGTGTAGTCTAATACCAAATGAAAAAGACGAAAGTGTGTAGTCTAATAAAAGAAGACGAGAGTGTTCAAATTGTAACGTTCTGGCCCATGATATTAGAACATGTGAGCAACAGAAAGAATGCAAATCCTTTATGATCAATTTATAATTGGTTTTTTATTTACAATGCATCCTTAATTTGAATTCTATTCTTACAAGCCAATGTCATTTGAAGGTTAAAGATTCAGAATTTGTGCTACTGTTAAGGGGTAAAGTGCTTGTTACTCTCATTTATTTGTAGTGTGTATTTAGCAAAGTGACATTACTTGTTAAGCATAGAAATCTATACTTGGTCATTGGTGACTTTTTATTTGAATGATATCAACTTTTTCTTTTTTACTTTCTGTGCAAAAAGATATTTAATATCTCTAATATTTTGTTTGCTAATCAATTTTTTTGTTGTGCAAAATGTTAGGCATCATTCAATTGCTGGCAATTTTGGTGCATGTGGTGAATGTCAAAGATATTAAGTATTTTAGTTGTTACATATACATTTTTGTTTTTGATGTTATATTAATTGGTTGTTGAATGTATATTTAGTTGCTTTTGATATAAACATAGCTGACTGAAATGTTAAGATGTTCATTTTGTAGCTAATTTAGTTGGTCGATGTACTTTTTTTGTTGGATTGCAATGACATTGTAAATTAATGCCAACATAGCATACTCTTCTATACTACTGCAAACCAGTATTCTATCCATGTGTGTCAGTATTTTTCAATTTTTTCATTTTGTACCAATATATTATATCAATATCAGTCTAAATTTCTTAATTGTAGTTCTAGTAGTTCTTCATTAGAAAGATTCAATAAGCATTACATGAATGTGACAATCTAGACTGAAGAAAGAAAAACAATAAAAGTAAAAAAAAAAAAATTGAAGAAAACAAACATTTGCATAGGCTGCCTGGTTCTGGTTCATTTGTACCAGTATCCTCATTTTTCACAAAAATAATAGGAATTTTATTTCAAAAAAAGTAAGATAGGATGCCTAGTTCATTTACAAACAGATGATTCATTACAGATTACAAACAACTTTGTTCTTTATTACACTTTTGTACGAACTCACATACCTACAGCTATTTGTATCTCCCTTTAACCACTAAATCAACAAAAAGTAACAGAATCCATACAAATTGGTATAACAGTATAGAATTTCTAAAACATAAAAAAAATTGCACATTTTTAATGAAGTCCCTAAGAATTGTATTATAGTGTTCTAAGCCATCAAGTTATCTAATTCACTTCTCTTCATCTTGGTGCTGGTATAGAAATTTTTGGCTTGTTGCACTTTTTTTCCTACGCCTTCCTGCATGTTAGCTCAATTGCCCTAACAAATATTCAAGTACACTTTCAATTAGTATAAACACACATCTCAATATAATCATATGTGAGCTTTGGAAAATAACAGTATTTAGATCAAACAGGTAAAAAGAGGGGTTGTGCAGCAGATACATGTACGACCAAATCAAGCTATAATAAATCTAAGTAGTTTTTAGGAAGCACCAAGACCATTTTACTGGTAGTTAATGCATAGCTGATGAGCACATTGAAATTTAAAAAAAAAACCAGTATTTGATGCACATAGGTCTGACATTCACCAAAATTCAAAGGAAGAAAAGGGAAAAATGCTCATTCTCACTTTTCCTTACACAGCGTTGATTCAAGCACTAAAAATGAGAGAGAATACTGCATCATGAGCTCCAAATAGAGCCTCAAAAGCTTCTGGTTGTGCTTCCGATTCAGGCTTACCCTGAAGAACCCAAAAGAAGAGGACAAAAGAAACACCAAACCAAATGGTTTGTAGAGTACCACGTTCCTTTGTTTTGACTATTTATAGCCTACTTGTGCCAAAATTCAAAGCCAACAAACACACCAGAATGTTAAAATTGACTTACGCAGGTTAAGTAAAGTTTAATACATATTGAGCAAAGTTTTACTAACCATGTAATAAGAATTTTAAGTCTATGAAGCATCGAGCGATGCGGAGGGAGAGAAGAGATCGAGCGACTTGAAAATGCGAGAAAAGCACCATCGACGGGAAGTGAAAGGAGAGCTCGGCGAGAGACCGAGAGATCGAGCGACAGAGAGAGAGCCAAAGAGGCTAGACCGACGAGAGACAGAGAGATCGAGCGACAGAGAGGGAGAGGAGAGCTCGTGCTGTCGTGCAACGCTGGACGGGAGCCATGGTTGTCGAGGGTTTTACGTTTTGCTCCTCCTTTTTTCACACAGCGATGTATTACAACGAAATGTGATCTAGACCATTTATCTATTTTTAATCGAACGGCTCACGATCCGTGGCATTTGAGGCAGCGAAAAAATGTAGGCACCGGAACCGCTCTCTAGATTTATATAAGTACTATTATAAGCACATAATATAGTAGCACTCTCTTTTTTAAAGAAGTCCGGGGTACTTAGTTTTTGTCCATTTTCGCTTGTAAATACACTGTTTATATTTTCATTTTAAGACCTATTCAAATTGGATAGATGCCCAAGTTGTTTTCAAATGAATAATTTTTCTATTAACATGATAGATAATAATATGATAAACGAATCAACGACTACTTAAATATCTGTCCTCAAAAAGTGACTTTCAAAATAACCCTTTCCCTATGTATATATTTACAGTTTCTCAAACAATATCTACACAATTTTGTTTTGTAAATTGATTTTTGCTGCATTAATATATCCATATATTTGGTACATATTTTTCTGGTTACCTAAAATTTCGTAAATAAAATTTCTGCAATCGAATTTTCTAATAGTATATATAAATTCCTGCAAGTTTTTGTTACGATTTTTGTTATAACGATTAAATAAAAAAAATTTCTGAAAGCACACACGAAAAATTAGGAGGAAAATTGTTACAATCCGAGTAGGGATAAGTTACGCACTTGCAACTTGCAAGTTATTGTCACTGCGTGGGCCAACCTATAGAGTTGCGCATGCGCATTGACATAGCAGAAATGACTTTTATTTTTATATAAGTATAATATAAAGTCGATAAAATGACCCAAGTTGACTCGTGAGTCGTGAAATCACAAGCTAGTCTGATTTGATTCAATTACTCCGCTTGTCATCCATAATTAACAAGTTTTTTTATTTTTATGTTTTTTTAGAATTAGCCATAATGAATCTTGTTAAACATGATTCACATCTAATAAATATCTAATATAGCCGAAACTTGAACCATATTTACTGAGAACTCAACCAACAAAATAAACAGCTAGGGTCTACATATCGTGAAATCACAAGATCTTCTAAAATTATTTCATAATTTTCAGTGCCAATTGACGACAAATTTATCATCAGAAGTTGATGGACTAAATTGAAACTTTGAGACAAATTCACTTTCAGCTAAGAGCTAGCCTAGCCAGCTAAGTCGTGCCTCGCGTGATTCCTCATTATTTTTGTAGAAAGGTTTTCTGAAGATTAAATTATGCAGTATTCGGTGCATCGAGTAATTCGTAACGCATTCGGACACGTTATACCAACTGCACTTTACATTCCGACACAAAAGATTCGACAGAAAAGATACCGTAACATGCTCAATCAGACTTTTATTTTTCTTTTTGGAACATCAAATGGATAAAGACAAGAGAAGACATAATAGGAGAGTGAAATTTTTATATAGGTCCGCAAGGAAAGTAAAATTTTATTTCTAAAATATACATATTTCCAACTCAAATTTCCACTTTGCCAATTGCGATAATATCTAGGGGCCGTTTGGATGGGTTGGGAATTGGGGGAATAGCCAATTCTAGGCATAAATTTATTGGGAAGTGTGTAACTTTGTGAAGAGTTTGGATTGTTTATAATAAATTTGGCATAAGAAATTCCGGAAATTTGCAATTCCCACCTATTCCAACCTCATCCAAACGCCCCCTAACTTGTAAGATTGCACGAATCAGAAATGAGGGCTAAAAAAAAAAAGAAAGTTTAGCTCACGAAATCCACACGCCAAACTGAAACTGCGAATCTGCGGAACGAGATGAAATTAACCGAAATGATATTCTCCAAGTGTCCTTTTTTCTCTTTCTATAAATTTTTGACAATAATACTGTTGCGTTTTCTGATACAGGAGTTTGAGAAAGACCAAAATAAATAAAAGTTGGCGCGAAAGGGTTCGACAAAACACAGCATGTGTGCCAAGCCAGATCGTAATCCCTTAACCTCTCCAAAAAAACTGATTTTCATATTTCTCAATTATTTAAATAAATTAAATTAATATATTAATTTCAAAAACACCATTTAATTGAAACCCGGTTTGTGGTTGTTTACAGATATTTTTGAAAATAAGTTAGGAGGATTAACTTTCAATTTATCATTAAAAATTAATATATTAAAAAAAATTCTGCCAATTAGGGAAAATGTACCGATGAATTATTGAAAAATAAAAAAAAACGCCGTACAAAATCCTAAATCTCAAATATTTTTTTTTTTAAAAAAAAAGAAAAATCCAACTCCTCTGGGCCGAAATATCTAATACTAGTAATCCAGACCAAGAGGCCCATACACAAAGGCCCAAAATATCTTCTTCCTATGTACGACACGGCAGTCACTTGTCTTGTCAGCTGTCAGAGTCGTCGAGACGAGAGACGAAAGTATCCAATAACTACTTGCGCTTTGTCGCTTGAGTTACCTAATTTCCATCTTTCCCGCGCTCCTCTTACTTTCCTTCTTCTCCTCCATTCCCTACTAGGGTTTTCCCGATCGAGACATGTACGCGAACCACTACGATGGGGGCGCCTCGCACTTCCATGGCGGCGGCTTCATGCCCTCGCAAGCTACTCAGACACCCGACCAGGCTGGCTCCTCTAAGGTCTTACTTTCTTTGTTTGTTTGTCTTTTACTTTCCCAAGCTATGTGCATTTTCTTTAATTCAGTTCTCATAGCTTATTTGCCGAAGATTGGTTCTTGGGTTTTTTTTCTTTTCCCTTTTCTTTTAGTATTGTGTGAGAAAGCGAGTACATAGGAATTGAAATCTTGCGTTTTTTATAGTAATAATAGGGTCGTCATTCTGAAATCACGTTTTTATGGTGGGTGACGGCGCAATTTCGACTTGCACGATTAAATTTGAACCCTCTTATATTTCCCAAATGGTTTTGTTATCAAGTGTAGACTCTTGTAACTTGTAAGGATGATAGTTACACGACACTGGATTAATCATACCATTTAGGAATGTTAAAATTTAGATGATGTGTGCTGGCACTAGGGTATAACAGCAATTACTGGTCGTCTATAGGTGGTTACCAGCTGTAGTAGAGAACTAATGCAAACACGTTCTAATTATAGAGCTCATCAAGTTAGTCATGTTTTGCAACATTACAGTTACAGCTGTTCTTAATTTTCTTAAACTCTCGTCTAGAAAGGATCAAGGGTTTACTAGAAGAATTTGAAATGGATTCATTTAATTAATGAAGTTGGTTCTTTAAATTGAAGATGAATTTTGGTTGTGATAGTACCGAAAATGACTTAGGCTGATCAAGGGTGGGTTTGGATTCATTGAGAATGCATCTTGACAGCCTTGATGACGTTTCTCTAGTCAAATAAAAAAAATTAAACAATAGAGGTTTGTAAATATGTTTCCACCCTTGTTGTGTCAAATTTCACGCAATTTGAGTACCATTTATTATTCTTATCAGAGATTGATATGTATGTACCATTCGAACTTTCAAGTCAATTAATGAACAGTAAAATATGGATAATTTTTGTCCTTTTTATGTGTACGATATGCATAAGTATAGAACACATTTTGAACTGTATGGATTTCAAAATTATAAATTGAATTAACAGTTGTCAAAATTGTTAAGATAATCGACCTAACTTTGGTTACTTTCATTCCAAGGAAATGCATTTAATATTTGACCTAACCCCTTTCTTTTTTTTTCTTATTTTAAGACTCGAAGCTCAACTACCAGTACAACAGTACCCCTGACCATTAAACAAATCACTGAAGCGTTTCATTTAAATGATGAGAGAGCAGATTTTCTTATAGATGGAGTGGAACCATCCCTTGTAAGTTATTCAAATGCTGTTTTTATTATGTTAATACTAACCCCACTGTCAAGGCTCTTTATAGTAAGTTATCTTGCACCATCTTTTTTTTTTTTTTTTGGTTCAAATCGTAATGCTGGGAGTATCTCAGTGATTGGATTCTTTAAATGGGTTTTAGTAATTTTAATGCACAGAGGATTGGATCTTCTTGATTCTAGTTTTGCAAACTACACATCTCATGAACTTAAATGTTGATGGTTGCAGGTAAAGCTGTTGGGTCGTGTTTTGAATAAAGCAGAAAGAGTCACTGATGTATCTTTCTTACTAGATGATGGAACTGGCAGTATTGAAGTTACCCGATGGTATTTGTCATGTTTCTATGCTTTTTTAAATAGTTTTGTTTACTTAGTTATATTATTCTCGTTCAGTTATGGTCTCTTGTCTATTCTGTTCCTTGTGATTTGATTTACATTTTTTTTTATCCTTTTTATCGTAGGGTATCAGATTCTTTTGATACAGACGAAATGACCAAAATTGAGTAAGACTTGCAATCTCCAGTTTTAAAGTATTTATATTTGCGCAAATTTTCATATCTTTATGCTAAATATTAGTTTTTTTATCCCATACATAGAAATGGAATGTATGTCGTGCTTATTGGCAAGTTGAAGGCTTTTCAAGGAAAGCGGCACATAGGGGCTCATGCTGTTAGGTAAGCAACACGACTTTCATGCTTTTGTTTGCTTTGTTTGAAGACTTCTTTTTTTAATTTTAAATTACATCAAATTAACCACATCTTCAAAGACCTGTGCAGGACTTCAACCAAATCACACTTCACTTTATGGAGTGTATCCATGCTCATTTGGACAATAGTAGAAAGGTATTTGGGTTTCTTTCCATGTACATCGGATTATTAACTTATACCATCTAAACTTTGCAATACAACATTCCTGTGTGCTAGTTTTCTAAATAATACATTTGTAGATAGCATGCTTTACATTACCTTTTTGTTTTGTTCTTTCTTTTTTTTTTTTTTTTGTTGATAAAAGGCTCATTTGTAAGGTCATGCATACAAATTTTTATGCTAAAAGAGCTTAAATACACAATAATAACCTAGATTTGTATGTTTTTTGTAAGAGTTCCTTATGATGTAATTTAGGATTAATTTCACCAGTTAATTGTATCCTATATCCTGTTTTGTTAACCCAACCTTGTTTTTCTGCCTGCAACCACTAAAATTTTCACTTTGATCCAGATTGGTTCCGTTGTCCATTGTAAGTTAAATTTGTAAACTAATTTGTTAATATATTTAATCATGTGTGCTAAAATATTCCAAACGAATTATTTTGTAGTAATTTCCAAGGAATTATGTTTTGTATATTTACTTGTGTTTTAAAAATTTTAGAAATTGTCACAATTAAGGACTGTATTTTGAAAGAAAGTGTGAGATTAACCGACTCTCGTGTGAAGTTTACATCCTGATATATAGTGGGAGTTAATATTTGAAGAATTACTTTATAATTTCAGTGTAATTTGAGTATTTAATGATCCAACTTTGATCAAAATTAAAGCTTAATGATGGTTGTTTGGAGAGGTGAATCCAATTTGTATTGACCAAAATTGGATATAGTGTAATGTTCAGTGACATTTGTGAACGTACCCTTATTTTTTACTCATGTGGTGTTCCTTTATATTCTTTTCTCTCTTTGTTTTCATATTTCTGGACAGGCAACTGCTGTACCAGCCACCACTTCTGCAATGAATGACATGAGAGCATACCAAACTTTGGTAAATCCTGTTACACTGAGTTGTCTGTGATTTTTCACATACCTATCGTATTCACTTCTAATTGATATTTTTGTCATTTGTTTGGTACAGAATGTTGGGACAGGAGCAAGTGGTGACATCCGTGAAGTGGTCTTGAGTGTTTTTCAGGAGCCAGCCAGCCTGTTAGTGCTATTTTAATCTTCCATTATTTTTTATTCTTAAATCTTCCTTTAATAATGAAAATAATCATATTTACCTTTTATTTTTTGGAAGGGCACGTGAAAATGGATTGCACGTAAATGAAATTATCAGGAGATTGGGTTTACAGGAGCAGAAAATCAGGTATCCCCCCTCCCCTCCACCTTCCCTTTCGAAAAAAAAAGAAAAGAAAAAGGGAAGAAGAAGCTTGAGGCTGCTTTATGCTTTCTGTGTAAGTGCCTGTGTGATATGAATTTGTTGATTCCAAGTTACTGTATGTTCTTGAAACAGGGAAGCAATAGAGTATCATGTGGAAGTTGGGAACATTTACTCGACAATTGACGATGATCACTACAAATCTGCATGCAATGGCTAGCATTTCTCAAAGTGGCCTCCTGCCTCTAGTGTTGTATTAATCGTGTTCTCTTTTGTTCCATCATGCGTGTATCTTCGTCCATGCACGCATTTTGTATTATTATTATTGCCAATCTGTAGGATGCATTGTGTTTATAAGCTGTAAGGGTAGAACTGGATATAGTAACTTCCAAGAACGTGACACGATAACTTGTTTTCGTTGATAATTATCTTATCTTTTTTATTTTTTTCCCTTTCTAGGGTTAGGATATCATGTATTGCTATGCTGAATTGCCAAAATCAGAGCGAGTTAACAAATGTTTGTTGAATTTGAAATCTTTTTGGTTTTTTTTTTTTCCTTGTGCTTTCTGTGGAGTGAGATATCTTGTTGGCTAGAATATTATGAGCCTGAGATCCGAATATACTATCATGTTGTGAATTTGTACTTTAGAAGTGGGATGTAATGTCCATCACAACGCTCTATTTTGTTTGGCTTTTAGCAAACTTAGCTAGTTCAGCACAATTGCGTCTAGTCAACGCTGAATGACGAAACTTATTCTGGACCAGTCAAATTGGTTTTCTCCGGATAATGTAACCATACTATGTTACAAGGAAGAAAAGAACCGACTGAATTGAAAATCTCTCCCCTGCACCAAATATGGCGAACTCTTGTAATATCATCCCAAAATTCATTACTTCCAACAAATTCAATTTCCCCCTTGACAGAGACCTCATCCGAAGTCTCAGATTACCAATTCGTTCAAGACTCCAGTTCCGAGCTTATGCTTCGTCTAGGAGGTCAAAAGGAAAACAAGATAGAAAAGAAGCATCTGAGGTTTAACACTACCATTAAGACTAAAAATCAGGAAAATGTGGCGCAAATGTGAATGGTGCATGTTCTTTGTTTGTAGGGTTCTGTGCAGGAAGTAAGAAAAAGAGGAAAAAAGAGGCGTAGCTTGATCTCAATATCACCTGCTGGTGAAAGATGGGATTCCCAATGGGACTGTGAATATGTGTTAACATTAAGTGAACTAGAGCTTGAGTATCTTGCAGTAGATGGAGAGCAGAAAAAAGAAGTGAATGTTTCCTTCACTTGTCAACAGGTAATTTAGAGGTTCGTCGTTGTTTTCGTCCTTCTCCAAACCTTTGGCAAAGATAGAAACAATATTATGATCATCTCTGTGCTTTACTGCTTTATTATGCTGAATTTTTGTTGTGTACTACTGCTATCCTAATTGCATCTTTCATCTTGCAAAATTGTGATTAAAAAAATAAAAGAAAGAACTTGGCTTTCATCTAGAATGTTTTATTGGATTGAATTAATCAAAATGGTCATCTGCTTTCCAGCATACTGGGTTTGGACTATCTGTTCATGGACACATTGCGACCTCCTTCAAAAGAGAATGCAGCTGGTGTTCCAAAATATTTATCAAAGAGATACATATAATTCAGTATTAAGGACACTTTCTAAATGTTAAGAATTCGAGCGTCTACGCAGCGGAAGTTAGATTTTTAGGTTCGAGGAGGCACGATCCAAGTGTAACTGCACAAGAACCGTGCCCCTTAGGGCTAGTCAGCACGAGGATCTCAGTACAAATAAAATACAAGTGAACACGTGAATTTAACGAGGTTCAGCACCAACTTGGTGCCTACGTCCTCCACACACACGCACACTTTTTCTATTATTTTCTGTTAATGTCTGAGATACATATTACATGGAGAAGATGAATATTAAATAGGAAAACTATCCTATAGAGGCACACACCCCCTTTCCATAATTCCCCATTATTTCTTTCTTTATTTGTTACATTTGGCATTTTATTTACAAGGAAACTATCCCAACATACTAGAACCACACCCCTGGACGTGCCATACACGTATTCCCAACTTTGGTGCAGCCTGGACCTTTCCTTGTATGAAAAACGCGTCTGTTCTGCCAACCATTCGGCTGGACCTGGCCGAACACCTGGCCGAATGCCCTATTTTGATCTTCTATGGCAGCACACACTGCCATACTTCATGTTTTAACACTCCCCCTCAAGTTATACAACTTGTAAGGACAATTTGTCTATTTTTCTTTAATAATTTGTGCCATGCATTCGATCCATAACTTGATCTTTTGCAGCACTTTCTCACACTCCCCCTCAAGTGGACATGTACTGATTTGTCATGTCTCACTTGCATGGAGTGCTGCACACCGGTACACACCGTCTTCTAAGGCACACACCTTTTGTCTTCATTGGCACACACATGCCTTCAAGTTCTTCATTCAAACTTTCCATGAGTCGCACACACGACGACGACACACATCGCCACATGGATCAGTTTATTCACTTGGCACGAGTCACACATCTTGTGCTAGACTCTAGCGCCTTGCAACAAATCATTTTTCCCGGTCCGTGCCCTTCTGGCACGCCCCGTGCACTAAAGCCAAGTAACCCTTTTGCTTTAAGCCACCTTCACCAGTTCATACCATCACACATGAGAGATATTATTTACTCACCTTATTCCAAATATATTACTCTTAGTCTTCTTCTATCGCATCATATTTTCAACTTCTCCTTTTAATGGTTTTGAATCCTTTGACCTGTCACATGTTAGACTTGAGCATCCTTTGCTTGACTTGCACATGACTTGATCGTTACCTTCTTGGCCATCTTATAGAGCTCATTGCATGACACGATATCCACCCGACTCGAGCACACTTGTGCTCGACCCGAGTATTCCTTGAGTATATCTTCATTACTTGGATTAAGGTCTAAGTCTTGACTCGCCTTGACCACTTGACCCAACCTGGACCATATGACATGACTAGAGCCTCTCATCCATTGATCTCTCATGCTTATTCACTTGATATCCAACTTGGAAACCAAATATTTCTCTCACTTCAACTCTCCCCCTGAGAGGGATATTTGGTGGCTTGCATACTTGATTAATTCTTGACTTCACATGCCCTCGACTCGAAGACATTCAACTCCCCAACTTGAAGAGCCTTTCAGACCTAACTTAGGCCTTTCTTCTTGACCCGTCATGGGCCACAACTTGATTGATACCAAAGATCTCTCTCAATTTTGCTCTCCCCCTGAGAGAGATATTTGGTTACACATGTAACTTGTCTTTTTGTGTTTTTTGGACCCGACTTGGATCCTCTTGTTGGTCCCGATTTAGGCCCTCTTACTAGGCCAGATTTTGACCTCCATCATGACCCAGTGTAGGCCATATCCTTAGACCCGACTTGGACCATGTTCGTTGCTTCAAAACTGACCACTTTACCACTCATTCGGTCATCCATTCGACCGAACACGTGGCCGAACAGACCCATCATGGACCATTTGACCTGTTCTAGATTTTCGATTTGGACCCGACTCGAGCCACAACCAATACTTTTGATCAATTGACATGAGACAAATCATTTGGCCTACCATTCGGCCTACCATCCGGCCAAACATACAGCCGAACAGACTTAAACCCAACTAGGGTTACTTCATCGACTCGACCTGAGCCTTCAATCTGACCCAACTTGGGTTACTTTGATGTTCTATCTTTGGTCATTTCATCTATTGTCACATTCTTTCTATACCCAAACCATACAATCAACCATACAACAAGATCTTTTCTAAGCAAACCACAACAAACTAGTTTTATTCTGGATAAACCATGGTCACACAACCAACCAACATCTAATCACCTTGTTGATTCAATCTTCCAGAAAAACAAATAAGATACCTTATTTTTATTGTGGCTAGACAGATCTGCTTCTTTATGGTAGATTTGGGCTCCAATCACCGCTCATAGGTCACACAACCCAAGCGATACCTCTGTGACAATTTCATATGACTCAAAAACACCTTTAATCACCAGGGACATGACCGTTCTGGCTCCCGTTCGGCCGAACACACAGCCGAATGCCTCTTTTCTGGTCCCGTTTGGCCGCGCACACAGCCAATAACCCTGTTCTTGATCCTGTACGGCTGTACACACAGCCGAATAGTCTGTTTTTAGCAGTTATGTCGCTGCTCGTGCTTCAAAGTCGATGTAGAAAGCCACTCGAACGGTTGTCTATCTCCATACACCTTTTTGGTTGAAGAAACACCCGCCTTGCACTAGCTTCGAGTCGTTCTTCGCCTTCCATCGCCTTCGTTTTGTCCTCCCATCTCTAAACCTGGCTCTGATACCATGTTAAGAATTCGAGCGTCTACGCAGCGGAAGTTAGATTTTTAGGTTCGAGGAGGCACGATCCAAGTGCAACTGCACAAGAACCGTGCCCCTTAGGGCTAGTCAGCACGAGGATCTCAGTACAAATAAAATACAAGTGAACACGTGAATTTAACGAGGTTCAGCACCAACTTGGTGCCTACGTCCTCCACACACACGCACACTTTTTCTATTATTTTCTGTTAATGTCTGAGATACATATTACGTGGAGAAGATGAATATTAAATAGGAAAACTATCCTATAGAGGCACACACCCCCTTTCCATAATTCCCCATTATTTCTTTCTTTATTTGTTACATTTGGCATTTTATTTACAAGGAAACTATCCCAACATACTAGAACCACACCCCTGGACGTGCCATACACGTATTCCCAACTTTGGTGCAGCCTGGACCTTTCCTTGTATGAAAAACGCGTCTGTTCTGCCAACCATTCGGCTGGACCTGGCCGAACACCTGGCCGAATGCTCTATTTTGATCTTCTATGGCAGCACACACTGCCATACTTCATGTTTTAACACTCCCCCTCAAGTTATACAACTTGTAAGGACAATTTGTCTATTTTTCTTTAATAATTTGTACCATGCATTCGATCCATAACTTGATCTTTTGCAGCACTTTCTCACACTAAAAAAGGTTACTAAGATAATCTTACAAAAAATAATTGAAACTATTGCAGATTGATACTTCTTTTGATGTTACAGTTCTGCCTGAACAAAGGGAAACTGGGTTACCTGAGTTAGGAGGTGATGATTCAGTAAGTTTTGTCTCAATTTTTTTTTTTTTGGCAAAAAAAAAAGAGTGAACAAGTGACACGGAGACAGAGGGCGTGATAACACCAATGCACTTGGAATACTTATTTCTTCATATTTTGAATAACAGGTGATCTATATTAAATATGGATCTGAAGCTGAACTTGCTTCTTTCATCCAAGATAAAATATTAGTAGCAACCCTAAGTCAGGTAATCAACTTCTACTTTCCTCCCAAAAGAAAATTAACAATAATTTAAATATATAAAAAAACAAAGAATAATAATGAGCATATTCGAGAACTAGCTCTTGGTCTAGTGGCAAAGAGCAATGCATCTCAATTGAGAGGTCGCAGGTTCGAAATTCGATTGGGGGGCCTTTTGTAGACATTTAATTTAAAAATAAGTTGGGAGGATTGACCCCCAATTTATCTTCAAAAAAAAAATAATAATAAATAAGAATAACGAGCATGTTCTGGATGGACCACTAAACTAACCAATGTTTTTATGCAGAATACTTGCTCAGAAACATGTGGCCATTCACCAATCACACTATGTAAGAAACCTTGCCTCATATAACACTGTCGAGCACATAGTGGCCAAAAATCAAATTAAACACTAAATATCTGTTGGTCTCCTTGTCCTATTTAGAATATACTATAGTTGGAAGAAATTATAGCAAATTGTATATATTTTAATATTTTCGACTGTTTTGTTTTATTTGAAACAAAATGCAGACTCCAATGAAAAAGAAAAAGATTATGAACCAAGGTGGCCGCAGCTTCTTCGGTTGAAACAAGCACTGTTGGAGAAGGAGACTCAGTTCGGCCTAGATAAAGGATCTGATGCTAATTCTAAATAAATCCGGTAGAATAACATTGATATAATATTTTGTGAAGTATGAAGGTCTTTCTTGTCTATAGAATTTTCGTCCCAAAAGAAGGAAACGTCTTGATACATTTGTACACTGGGAACAATAATAAAAAGATCGAAGACATATATTGATCACTTTTTGTATAAACCATGGATCTGTCATATTTTTAAAACTTCAAAATATAAATAAGGAAAGAGAGAAAATCATGAAGAAATTTTGTTTCATAATTAAATGTTGTTAAGATTACTAATTTTCAACACCAATGCGGTATGCTAAACTTAACACTACGTACTAGACTACTACAAAGATAAAGATAAGAAGACTCCTAAAGATAAACTACATTAAACCTGACGATGGGTTTTTCTTCTTTCAAAATAAAAAACTAAAAAAAAAACAATCTGGCAGAACAGAACCTTGGACCATGATTCATGTTTGAATGACTACAACTTGGAAATGAATTTATCAACCCGTTCATTCATCTGTCGAGATAAAAACTTCATGCAAATTGGAGGATTGACCTTGGCCAGAGAAAGAATTGACTGTGGCATAGTCCACAGCCCATCCCCACAAATCAAACCAGAAGCTACCGCAGATGCAAACTGATCAGCCTTGGCCTTGTCGACCATCTCCCAAATAAACAAAATCAAGCTACCTATGCACATGTCAATTGCAAAATATGATCCGAGGTAAAATGGTATGGCCATGGCCATGGGAAGGGGAATGTACTTCCTGATCTTTTCTGGGGCCAAGTCTCTTAACAAATTGATCACAATTGCTGCAGCAAAGAACACAAAGCAGAGTGTCAGGCAGTTTTTCGGGAGGGAACCTAAACCCTCTACACCCAGGATAGCCATGTTGCGGTACACAATTGCATAGGGAGCAGGATAATCACTGTAACTAAAACCAATGTCCTTGAATGCCTTGTAAAAAAGCCAAAATACACATGGCCCGATGAAACAACCCATAGCTGCGATGGAAATAGTATCAGTGATTACATGATATATATAAGAAACATAACATTAACAGCTTTGTTGTTTGTGGATATCCTCATGCATTCATACCTGTGCCGATAACCTGGCTAACAAACATGGATTTAGGGGACGTCAGGGTCATGTATCCAGTCTTAAAATCTTGCATTAAGTCAGCAGCAGTAGAAACTATGCTCATCATGACACCACAAGATGACAAGCCAGCAACAACACCACCTTCTCCCTCACCAGCCCATGCACCAATGCAGAAGATGGCAAGCTTTCCGTACGTGGAAGCAAGGGACCAGTCAGTCAGGCCGCATCCATACGCATTACAGAATGCAAGGACTGGTGCCAACACGTATGCTACCGCGATGTAGTACCTATTTAAAGATAAGACGTAATATATTTTGATTAATTAAAAAAATACACTATTGATTTGAAGGACTTTACAACAACAACAACAACTAAGTCTTTGTCGCAAATAAATTGGAATATGCTAGAAGTGAAACCCAGCAAGAGGAATATCACCAAAGAAAAATAAAATAATAAAAAAATGATACTAATAATTAAAATACTTGGCTCTCTTCTAAGAGGTCGAGGGTTCAATGTCGCATGCTTGCGATAGGCTTGGCAAGCCAGCGTAAAAACTCAGCCATATATACAAAAAATGACTAGAGTCGGGGTGTCATTTCTAGCCTACCCCAATTTGTTTGGGATAAAAAGGCTTAGACTTTAGACTTTAGACTAATAATAAAAATACTACTAGTAATAATAATACCAATAATAATAATAAAATAAATACTAATAATACCGAAGAAAAAAAAAATACTACTACTACATGTCTACATCCTCAAATAAAGCTAAAACTATAATCTAAACACTTATGACATTACTCCCACCCCTAAAGTCCTAAGTTGCGGTCGGTACATGGATCGCTAATTTTCATGCGTTTTTATCCAACGCTAACTCTTTGGAAACGTTTCATTCTTTAAAATCTCCTTTTACTATTTTTCACGCCAATCTTGATCCTCTC
Source organism: Rhynchospora pubera (assembly GCA_028095005.1). Classification (NCBI taxonomy): domain Eukaryota; kingdom Viridiplantae; phylum Streptophyta; class Magnoliopsida; order Poales; family Cyperaceae; genus Rhynchospora; species Rhynchospora pubera. The sequence goes on from CM051462.1 coordinate 56,421,168, forward strand.
ATTGTGTTTTCAAAACGGTTGAGAATTTCGCTCTGGACTGGTGCCTCAAAAAGTACTTGTAAATTAATAATTTTGTTGACCGAAAATTTTACAATGTGGAAAGGGCCCAAAATGTAAGTAGTCAGATCTGAACGTTTTGTGTTGTTACTTTCAACATATAGTATTGCTAATTTGCTATCACATATTCTGATGAGGTTTTAAATGATGGTCAGAAACAAGACCTACAGATAAAGATATTGTACAGATGTCATACTAGTGAGTGGTGTGTATCGGCGATTATAATATCGCTCAGTCAAGATAATTAAAACATGGGTTAATTAGGTTTATAACACTATGAAAAATTGAAATTAGAAAGATGTCATTACTAAATGACAAATTATTTTTATGCCACTATAAAATGATAAAAATTAGTTTTATGCCATCGACTTATTGATATGACAATTTTACCCTTTAAAATATGCCATTACAAAAATTTGAAATTAAAAAAATATCATCACTAAATGATAAATTAGTTTTATGCCACTACAAATTAACAACAATTACTTTTATGCCACTGTAAAAATATAAAAAATTAGATCCATGCCATTTCTGAATTAAAATAGTTGTATAAAACATGAAAAATTAGTTTCGTGCTTCTTTCAAAAGAAAAAAAATAAAAATCTAAATGATAGTGAATTTTACAATTAACGTAATCTTTCACGTTAGCTAACAAATTTTTTTACATTACTATTACATGGAATATGCCTTCATGCTTTGAAATTGTGCCATCAGATATATCCTCCTTTCTTTGTTTTAAAAATAATAATGAAATAATGAAAGAATTTATATAGTTTATGGAATGGCACGATAGATATATCTCCATTTGCTAAGCTATTTGTTATTCTAGAAAGTTCCATTGAAAGATTATTTGTATGTTAATGAAATTTCTTATACATATACCTTAAGTGAATTTCGTCCATGGAAAATAATAGAAAAAATAGAGAACCTTCATAAGAACATAGAATTAACCAATCCGAGGAGAAGAAATTGATCCATTCTTCACGCCTTCATTTTTTCCCCTTAAGCGCCGCAATTTTTTTAGGGTTTATTTCATGAGGGGGCAATTTGGTCATTATTAAGAATAATGACAGATTTGATGATGGTATTTTTATAATTTATTATGTTTTTGGTAAAAATAGTGTCATAAAACTAAATTTTAATAATTCTTAGCTGCATAAATCTAATTAGTAATTTAAGAGTGGCATTTTTCAAATTGTCAAAATTTATAGCGGCATAAAACTAATTATTTCTTAAAACATTTAGGTTCAAATAGTCAGATAAAAAGTACCATTTCAGGGGTTTGAAGATGATAGGCAGAGCAATAATGGAAATTATCGCCACGCCAATGTAACCACATAATGCAAACCACAGAGGAATCTGGTCCTTCAAAAAGAGCTGAGTCCTCTTCTCATCATCGAATGATGTCGGCTTAGGAATTATATCACCCCCATCACTATCTGATACAGGAAGGTGAGATCTCTTCCTCGTTATATTTTTAACTACAGTCAAGACCATGTAGAAGACCACCTTTCCGAAGTTGTACAGGCCATCTCCAAGGATCATGGCTATCGATATGAACACCTCAATTACAGAACAAGTAGAACTTAGTATGTGTCTATGAAATTTAACCACTAATGATCGGTTATTACTACTGAAAATAAGGATATGTGCATCAGTGCATGTACATTAAGGTGTTCCTTCTGAACTCGGAGCAAGCTTCTTGCTGGGAGCATCAGGGTGCCGGAGTCCCTTTCTTACTTTTGAAAATATAATGAATTGTGCTTTTGTTTCAGGATAACTCGAATCTTTAGGTTCTGTAACTCATGAGAAATAATCATACAGAATTTCAAAATGTTTACGTACCTTATAACCTTGCAGACCAATAAGGCTAGTGGAAGAGATATTGTCTGGGTACCAGTCTCCGCTTTTCTTTTCAATTAGAGGCCACATCAAACCCCAAGAAAGAACACCTCCCAGTAGCACCGATAAGTTAACGATGTATGGGCAAATCATCCCAACTCCAACATATGTCGAAGAGAAGTCAAAGTAAAACCTAGAAAATGTAACAATAGGAGGGTCATCAGTTCCAATTTTCTAAAATAAAGCAGGACTTCTCTGCTGGGACAGGGATTCAGACCAAGACCGATATGTAGTACTAAAACATTAAGATAATTAATTTTGAAATACAGAGAATGTTTCATGTACTTCCGATTATAAGCCTCTAGGCCCAATGTAGGGAAGCTTGTGAATCCACAATCATCTCCTCCAGTGTAGAACCACTGGAAGAATCCCCAGAAGAAGCTTCCTACAAAGAACTTCCCTAGCATCTTTACTTGCTTCCTACAATTGTGCAATGTCGTTTTTAAGTATTGAAAACTATAATGTTAAAGGTTTTGAATAACAGCGCTATGATGTTGAATAGTTGTAAACTTTTTGCTCTTTACTTCGCTAATTTGGTACCCTCGGGAGTATGAAAGCCGTTGATTAGATGAGAAGTTGCTGTGCCACTTGGATAGATCAATTTGTAGTCAATTATCATTATCTGAGCATGAAAAAAAAGGTTGCTGAGTAAATGTTTAGTTCTATCATTAGCCCACAAAAGAGACTTAAGATAAGTGAGAGCAGAACAAAAGGTTTAACATTTTACCTTCCTTAGGGGCACAAGAGCAAAAAGTCCGATGAAACTGACGCAAAACATGAACCCAATCATCCAAATTAATTGTGGATCCTTAATATCCTTGGCATCTTTTGCTTCTGGTGCTTGACCTGCAATTCTACTGCTCATACCAAACAAATAGCTTCCAAAGCCACCTGTTCACAAATCAAAACTATCAATTTCATAAGCCAGCAAAACAGATTAACCTCTGTTTAATTTAGAGAAGATGCATATGACATCTGTGACAACTGACAAACAATAGATCCAGCCCCTTCTAATTGTACTGTATTTATTCAAGAATCGTCATCAGATCAAGACCTTTTATTCCAGGTCAGACTGCACAGATTGATTTGAACCAGATAACTGCCTATACCTACCGGTTCTGCGCAAGTCATGGGGAAAAGCATCATTCTGCTGTAGACTGTCTGATCTGAAATGGATGGACAAGATCTGCCTGAAATCATTTTGTTCATCCAATGACTTCCCTGATTATGAAGTGGAGCCTAACCTCTCGTAGGACAGGTAATGTATATCTCTCAAATTAAACCAACAGAACTGTCCTAAAAAGAAAATAAAAATACAAGTGAACATACCACTGAATGCCAACCCATAAGCTGCGACCACAGCAGTCTGAATGACTGTATTCTCCTGTCTTGTAAATGGTTGTCTCAGCATTCCAAACTTCTCCAACAAACCTGTCCATAACCGGACGAAGAAAAACCCCAGCAAACCGGCAGAGACATTCAGAGAGGGTATGATACCTGTCGTAAGATTTAGCTTCATCACGATAACGCTGAACAGCACAGCGAGGAAGAGGGCTACCACAAATGCACGAATGGTGAGCTGTTCTTTCCAGCTGGGTACAGATTTTGATTCAAAAACCTGTTCAACTGAAAGAGTGTAGGTCTCTTCTTCTTCATCAGTCACTCCATTTCCAGAATTGGCATTGTTGCGACGCCTGAGGGTACTCATCTCCTGCATTTCTTCAACTTCCCTTCGGACATTGGGACTGGATGGCTGGTTTGGATCTCCATTAGTGTCCATCAGAGATGAACTTGGCGGTGGATAACCGTGAGGAAGAAGCTCAGGGATCAGATTTCAGAATTTTCAGTTATGAACCTATTTATGTGCACATAAGAGGATAGTATCTATTATTTTTAGGGTGCTATATTAAGAGTGAAACATAGGTTTCTCTTCAAAAATAACACCTACCATATATTTTAGTGTGTGAAATATCTAATTTCTGGGTGGTATTATGAAATGAAACTGATCATCCTTTAGATAATCATTTAACTTCTCGAAAATTAGTTAATGCTGAATTCAGCATTAATCATTTTCAAAAAACAGGAGCACAAGATGTTAATTTAACTACAAGCATAAAAATATGTTACCCAGATACTATTCTTAAGGCAAAATTGACTTAGTAAATTCTAAATTAAGATGAATTCAATACCAAACGTATTCCAAGGTTATATATAGTTGCAATAGATAGTGACAGCTAGACATTCAAGTTTTCCATGGTCAGTGACACCAAAGCTAAAAATAAATTTAACTTCACTAATTCCCAAATACAAGAGAGCAGGTTAGTAGGGTTTATTGTTGGTAACCTATCGGTCCTTCAATTTTTCCTATTTACCAATCAAACATTAATCAAATATATCGAATTTTGCCAATGAAAAAAAAAACGCATCTATTTTCTTTGTCCCTTTTATTTAAGCTATAAAATTTTGCTTTAGTTTACAATTAATCTTATGAAGAGATTAAATGCGCATTTTAATTGTTTTCTTTCGTTCTTTTATTAGTTACATGAACAATGAAAAAACGAAAAGGATCAACGCATCTTCGTTGTTTCTTTTGTTGCAGGAAAAACCAGTACCCAATTACCCATACTGTAATCAAAAGTTTTTGAAATACCAGCGAGGCAGCGACAGTGCGGCAAGACTGCCAAGCTATTAAGTCAACCAATAAAGTAATAATAAGAACCTCATATTCCCATGGAGAAACTGCCACGTGGTTGCGACTGCATGGAATGTGAACTTAAAAAAGTGCAATAACCATACTTTCGGAGAGATGGCTGGACGTCATAATCTAATACGCAGTTTGATAAACAATGCTTCGGGAGATTGGACCATTCTTAGATATCCTTTTTGTACGCTCTTATTTTCCTTCTTGCATTTTAATTTTCTTTAAAAAAGATAGTAGGCATTTTACCACCAAATTAGAGAACAATTACAAAAAACTAAGAAGGCTAATTTAGTTTCATGTTGAAATTTATTTACAGTAATTTCCAATGTCAACACTTTAACATCAAACTAACCCAATACTAAAAGTATTAAACCCACCACAAACTTCTCTTCGAGAAATGAAACAACCAAAAATAGAGAACGAAAAGGAAACCAAAGCACATACATAAAAACATAGAACCAATAACTACACAACAATGAAGTAACCCAACACCAGAAAATAAACCATTTTTGTCATTTGACTCACCAGGAAGAGATGAAGTCATCAACCTTTATATTGTCCTTGCGAGACAAAAACTTCATACAAATTGGTGGATTAACCTTAGCTAGAGACAAAATTGACTGAGGAAGAGTCCACAAACCATCCCCACAAATCATTCCTGAGGCCACTGCAGGCCCGAATTGATCTGCCTGCACCTTGTTAATCTTCTCCCAGATGAACAAAATCAAGCTACCAACACACATGTCAATTGCGAAATATGGACCAATATAGAATGGAATGGCCATGGCCATAGGGAGAGGGATAAAACGCGAGATATTTTTCGGAGTAAAATCTCTAATCAGATTGATCAAAATAGCCGCGAAGAAGAATCCATAGCAGAGTTTGAGGCAGTTGTGAGGGAGGGACCCAAAACCATCAACACCAAGAATAGCCATGTTACGGTAAACAATTGCATAAGGTGCAGGGTAATCACTGCCACTTAGACCAAGGTCATTGAAGGCCTTGTAAAACAGCCAGAACACGCATGGTGCGATGACACATCCCATAGCTGTGATAGAAACATTTGGCAATTAACAAAGTGAGGTAATGCGGTATATACATACATTCCATTTGTTTCTATTTTTTGCAAACTATACATATATTTGTGAGCACTCCACAAAAAAGTTCATATATGTTAGTACTATTCTTGTCCCAGAAGGATAATGCAAATTGAAGTGCTCTAAACTAAAAAACATTTTTCACTAGGTTATTCGGCTTGACCAATTAAGAAGTGTTGCTACTTGGGCTAATAAATTTTATACCTGTACCAATGACTTGACTGACAAACATGGATCTAGGGGATGCAAGGGTCATGTAACCAGTTTTGAAATCTTGCATTAAATCTGCAGCCGTAGAGACGATACTCATCATGACACCACAAGCTGCCAAGCCAGCGAGGACACCACCATCTCCTTTACCAGCCCATGCCCCAATTGTGAAGATAGCAAGCTTGCCATAAGTGGAGGCAAGAGACCAGTCAGTCAGGCCACACCCATATGCATTACAGAAGGCAAGGACTGGAGCCAACAAGTACGCGACCAGGATGTAGTACCTGTAAAAAGTATCATGAAGGAAATGTTATCGAAATGCTTGATTTGGTGGTCTTCTATTGCATCATGCTGCTGTTTTTCTTTTTACAGTAACTGGTTAACAAAAAATTGAAAGTTCGGGATGTGGCAGTCTGGCAGATAAGTACAGGTACTACGTTGCATGTGGGAACAATTCTGGTTTGGCACTAGTTTCATTTAGAACTCCTTCAATCTTGTATCTTATTCACCAAAAATTTCACAAATTCTGGAGTGGGATACACAATATATGTCTGAAGTTGGACTAATTCTGGTTCTGATTTGACATGGAGACATTTTTCTTCATTCTATACAATTTGTTATTATTAATTCCTAAAATTTTTGTTTAATCCTTCATATAAATTTTGCTCCTCCCTTTTTTTTATAGTCAGGATTTATTTAGGCACTTAGGCATTAAGTACTGAAGTACCATTTGAGAGGCTTGAAGATATGCGGCAGTGTTATGATGGAAATGATTGCCACACAAATATAACCACCTAAAGCAAACTTTTTAGGGATCTGGTCCTTCAAAAAGAGCTCAGTCCTCTTTTTGTCATCAAAGGAGATTGTCTCAGCAGGCACAACACGGCCATCACTATCTGTGATTGGTAGTCCAGACTTGTTTTTGTATGCTTTGTAAATAGCAAAAAGGGTGTGGGAGAAGACCTTCACAAAATTGTACATGCCATCTCCTAGAATCATGGCAATGGATATGAACACCTACATGTTCAAAAATTTAGAACTTAGTAAAGGGATATTGCAGTAGATAATAACAAATGTTTCTTTCAACACTAATGCAAAAAAAATAGAGATATGTTTAGTAATTGGCTCTCTCCATAAACCAAATTTTGCTTCAGGAAATTAAGCTGATATGACAACTTTTAATATTCCATATGTCCTTTTTGAGTGCAAGAAACTAATTATTTAGTTGGTCTAATTTTCATTTTATGTAGTTCAGATTCAAATATGTACCTTATAACCTTGCAAGCCGTGAAGGCTCGATTTAGAGAGATTGGCAGGATACCATTCTCCCTTTTTGTTATTAATCAGAGGCCACATCAACCCATAAGAAATAATACCACCTAAAAGGACGGAGACGTTCACAATGTAGGGGCATATCATCCCTACTCCAACATAGGTAGGAGAGAAGTCAAAATAGAACCTGCAAAAGATTCAAGGAAACTGTCAACATAATAAAAAGAATGTCAAATGATTTTCAAAAGCTTGAATATGTATTTTTACTTGTTAGCATAAGCCTTTAGGCCTAAGGTGGGAAAACTTGAAAATCCACATCCGTCTCCTCCAGTGTAGAACCATTGAAAGAACCCCCACACGAAGCTGCCTGCAAAGAACTTTCCTAGCATCTTTACTTGCTTCCTGAAATAATACAGTTTAACACAAGATTGTTAGACTTGGAATGCTATAAGCATCTAGAATGAGGGGGTCTTCAATTTTTGTCAGAATTATTTCCCTTACTTTGCCAATTTTGCACCCTCCGGAGTGTGAAAGCCATTGATAAGATAAGCAGTAGCAGTCCCACTTGGATAGATCAACTTGTAATCCACAATCATAATCTGAAAATGAAACAAAATTTGTTCCTGTAGTTAGTAACAGCTTTATTTTGAATACACAAAAGTTCTGAAATTAACTTGTATTTATGGTTTGAAAAGTTTCACCTTTCTCAAGGGCACCAAAGCAAAAAGACCAATAAAACTGACGCAGAACATGAACCCAATCATCCAACTTAGTTTTGGGTCCTTGATATCACTTGGATCATCTGCTTCTGTTGCTTGTTTTGCAATTCGACTGCTCATACCAAACATATAGCTTCCAAAACCACCTGCTCATATACATTAACTTGTTAACAAATTTCTGACAGGAATTATACACATGGTTACTCCATAGGTGCTACATGAAAACCATGCTCTTGCTTGCTGGGTTATCCAAATCGGCGGACCCATCAGTAGTGCTATTATAAACTAATAATATAATGGACATCACATCAACTATAATTCTATAAAATCCTTCGTTCACACGGTGACCATAGAAAATAAAAAAGTGGATTGCCCCCACTTATCACTCCAAGGCATGCTTCCTAGTTAGAGAGTCAACCAAGAGATCAAGCCAATTATGACACTTGACACACCGAGGACCTTATTTTTGTTTTCTTTGTGCCAATTTGCATCAATTGTGACATTCCACCCGCTAAGCATTAAAATTAACACAACCAATCTTTCTCTCACAAAATGGCTAAGATTTACTACGTTCCCCTAAGTCCCTAACATAAATTTTCATATCAAAACATGCAAAAGCACATATTTGGACAGTTGGAATCTTGTGCATAAAAAATGCGCTTTTTGAGATATGGCAGCAGATAAATAAATTAATTAATTATATGATACTCTTGTTTTGGCGCGGGCCTCTAAGTCTTAAGGCACGGAATGGCAACAAAAAGATCATATGATTGGACATCACATCCTGAATATCTAATTTTAAGACCTACTTTTTAATTGCCAATTCTGACAAAAGGTATTATATAAAATATCTCACAAAAGGTCTTTTGCAAAAATAAATTAATAAATAACAAATAAAGTAGGAACTGAATCAAAATGGAATTAGTTGGGTTGTTTAATAATATAACAGTTAGCATCAACGATAGCCACTTGCACAACTCTTAATAAGGACAAATTAAACAGTAGTAATAAAACAGTAAGTATAAGGATAATACCTAATAAATATTAATGTGTAGTTTCAAATTTTTTATTTAATTATAATTAAGAATATTAAAAGCAACAAAAATATTGTGATTTTATTTTTATAGAAAATGAGTCGGAAAATAAATTTGTTTGTCTAAAAATGAGCAAATTTCCAATCATCAATCAATAAAAGGAAATTATCCTGCGACTTGCCAGCTACTCTTACCATCATCGGTAATAGCCAAATAGGGAAGACAAAAAGAAGGAAGTTCCATTCCATCCCTCCACTCATCCCTTTCCATCTCAGGCATGACAGCACAGGTGAAGAACATAACGTCCGTAACAAAACAAAACAAGAGGAAAACAAACATTCTATTTTAGGAAGGCGAGTGAGCTTACCGCTGAAGGCCAGCCCGTACGCCGCGACCACGGCGGTCTGAATCACGGTGTTCTCCTGCCTGGTAAAGGGCTGCTTGAGAAAGCCCCACTTCTCCAAACCCACGGTCCACATCCGTACGAAGAAGAACCCGAGCAAGCCAGCGGAGACGTTGAGCGAAGGAATGATACCGGTGGTGAGATTGAGCTTCATCACGATAATGCTAAAGAGCACCGCGAGGAAGAAGGCGACGACGAAGGCGCGGAAGGTGAGCTGCTCTCGCCAGCTCGGAACGGGCTTGGATTCGAACACCTGCTCCACTGAGAGAGGATTGTCCTCGGTCTCGCCATTGGCGCCGTTGGATTTGTTCCGCTGCCTCAGTCCCGTCGCCTCCACCATCTCCTCGCCTTCGTACGCGTCGGATTTCGGTTTCGTGTCCTCGCTGAGCCCCATTGGAGCTGAACTGGTGGGGTACAAGGGAGGTTGATGAGAAAGGAAGAGAGATGAAGTGGGAGAGAATCTGAAAAGATGGGTTTGAATCTGGAGGTGTGAATCTATTTAATAGGCGAGGAGGTGTGCAGAAGTCTATATTGTATTTTAGGAAGGAAATGATACGCTTCTCCAGGCTGTGTCCTTGCAAGGGTTTCTCAGTTCACACTGGCAACGTCGTGATCTGCAAGTTTTTAATTGTCATATTTTTAAGCAATGAGATTATGGTTTATACTTCCCTTTTGGGAGGGTAATTATGTTTCTGAATAGATAAGGTTGATGGGTCTAATTTAGTAATTATTTTCTTTTAATAATACGTTAGATTAAAATGAATATCAAAAAAATTTCCTAGGCAGTCACTACCTAGCTTATCAAAAAAAAAAAAAAATGAATATCAAAATATCCTCCCCATGCAGCCGTGCTCAATTCATTGGTAATTTAAAATGGTTAAGTTGACGTTTTTCTATTTTTAACACGATTTTATTGTTCATTGGAGATTTGGAGTAGTAGAGATGGCAGAGAATACGAAAAAAGATGGTATCATTTATTTTAAAATTGTAACTACAATTAATGGAAATAAATGAGATAACTGAAATTCAAATTAAAGACGCATTTTGAGTTTCAAAATATAATTTTTTTTGTCAAAGATTTGTTGATTATATCGTGATAAATATTTCAACTTGAGTTAGTTTTGAAAAAAGAGTGTCTTCACACTTTCTTGAACCTTTTTATTATACATATATGATAAAAAGGTCTTGGAACTTTTTAATTGTCACAAAAAACATTTGGCATTTTCTAGTTGTATGACAAACTGTTACGTACTTTTTTCAGTTTTTTCTTTTTTTTTACATATCTGACTGTATGATGGGCCATAAAATAATGATAACTTTGTAAGCTTATATGTTTCTATTTTTAAATATAAATATTTGTCATTAACTCGTTATTCAAACAAAATATAATCATTCCAGGTAATAAATATCTTGATACATTAGTTTGAATTTAGAATTTTGATAAGGATTCATGAATATTTTTCGTCCTATATTAAAAAGTTCTGTGGTGGTTTTTCTTTCACAAAATCAGAATTTTAAAATTTGGTCAGTTGATTTTCACAATTATAGGGAAAAAAATCTATGCTAGTGGGATAATATGAACGTATTTTTTATCTTTCTCACGAGCATTTTTTTTTCCCAAATTTAAATTTTATAATATTGTGGTCTTGAGTTGTTTTTAATTAAAAAAAAATTAAGTATCGTTGATCTTTAGATCATATTAATTCTCTCGAGCTACCTTTTTCAATGATAGCTTGCTTGCTTGCAATTAAATTCCTCCACCACAATTGACTTAAAAAAATATAAATTTACTAAATACAAAAAGATGACCCTGCGATACAAACCAAAGTTCCTTATGTTTCTAGAAAAAAAATTCTTATAGTTCATGTCGCTTTGTGAAGGACTTGTTTTTCCATTTCACTCTACATCTTGTTCCAATTTAATCATATAATATTTCATATAATGGCATTGTTGACCCCTAAAATATCATCATAATTTCCTGGTCAACCTGTGAGTGAGTTCTGATGGTCAAACCAGACAGTTGAGGCATGAATAAATTACCAAGAGAAGATCCCGAATCAGTCGGGAATGCATACTCAAGACTGAGCAATAACAAATGGCGCCATACTTTCACGTCCGTGATAATAATAATATTAACATGATGATGTGATATAGACCGCAAGCCATGCTTTAAAAATACAACTTCATGTATACTTCATATAACTATGCAAAAAAAAAATACGAAGCTATCGGATGGACAACAGATGCATCAGAATTTATTTCAGCCCATTCGAAATTCAGAACAAAAAAAAGAGAAGAAAGTGATGGCCCAAATAAAATAAAAGGATTCGGCCCAAAACAAAAAAAAAAAGAAACAGAAGCCCAGTAACTCCTCCTCCTTCACTACTCGTCCTGTACTCCCTTCCGACAGCTTCTCCGTATCTCACGCGAAACAAACCTCCCTTACACTCGCGCCTAACAAGCTACGCCGCTCCCTACTCTACGCCGCTCCCTACTCCTATCATTTATTACCAATTGACAATGGACAGCGGGAATCTCGTCAGAGGCCCATCCGATTTCCTTTCTGAATCAACCTATGGCATATTCAAATTTGTAATGATGAAGGATATAGAAAATGGAGCCGCGAAAACATGGAGATATTGTTGAATGGCGATAAGAACGAGTACATGAAGCATCAATTTGAGCCATGAGGTATTAATTTGAGGGAACAACAAAGCAGAACTCTGGAATTGGGAAGAAATCATGACCATCATAAGAAAGCAGGAATCTCACTCGCAAAGCAGAATTCTGGAATCATGAGGCGACAATAATCACCTACTCCAGTGCATTGAGCCCGAGATGGGTCGAGTCAATTGCCAGGGGTCACTTGTAATCATAATGATTGATCGATTTAGAGAGACAATGTGTCAGAATGTTGAAACCATGGCATTGCAACAATTATGCATTTCAAGTTGCTAAAGCAAGTTGAGTTGGCCATCAATTAGCCTCAAGGAATCTTTACATTAATGCCATAATAGCATGACTTTACTAAAAAAGGAACCTTGGTGAGATGTTGTAAGGAGAAACAGAAAAGTAAGAATGAGTAAATTGAAAACTGATGAAGTCCAATCTGCTAAAGAAGGAGACAGCATGGAGATAATAAAAGAAGAGAGAGATGAAAATAAAATGAATCAATTAAACTAAAGAAACTCAATACATAGGGATAGTTTTCTTTAAAGAGAGGTGAAAATAGCCACATACCCCTGATAAAAAAAAAAGATCAAACTGACAGCATTATGAGATTGATGAGGAGGATTAAATGATGATAGAACAGCCATGTGATTTCCAAATTTAATTTGACGTATTAAGAAGATTAAAAGGCTACATTGGAAGAAATTACAAAGCTTAATAGAAATGGCAAGTTCAAGCAGCTGTGTTATTTACTGAAAACAGTAAAAAGGGGAAGGGACTGAGGATGAATGAGATGTAACTTTGGCGCCAGAAGTTAAATAAACAAATGAATGATGATTGGGGGTTTGAACACAGTGAGGACCTATTCAAATGGAGAAAGAAATGACTAAAATACCCACTAGGGGCATAATGGTCTAATCCCTTCAAGGCACATATTATTGGTGCCATCTACAGCAACCAGTGGAACTTCCCTATAAAAAGGGGCGTCATGAGCCATGCAAAACATCCAGAATACACACAAGAGGAGACATACACGAGAGGCTCAGCCATCAAGCACAAAGCTATACTGTCAATAGCACTTTGTACACACTTGTGAGGACAAGAGTGTTTTCTGTTAGGATAGCTACTAAAAAAAAAAAAGGTGTGTTAGTAGAAGCACTAGCTTCATATTGTGATCAATCATCTGCACTATTTCTTTGTAATTTGAGTGTAATTTGAGTAAGTGAAGTAAGAAGACTTTTTTTTTTCATCTTTGCAACTTTCATTTTTTTTGTTTATATATATATCTTCTGGTTCACACATATATAGCAGCAATGTAAGGAATAGTTACTAAAACGTTCATGTAAATATGTATATATAAATCCCTTTATCTAACATAAGTATTAGTGACAATATAAGGGATAATCAACACTCATTTTCATTTCTTTTATTTTGCCTTTATGTTCTGTACCCATGTAGGCTAGAAATCATATTCATATTAGCTATAATATAAGAAACCATGAGATAAGTGAAGCTAAAATAGGCTATTTTATAACCAGATATGCATGCCTAATATTAAGCAAATCATTATATAAAACAGAAATATAAAAATATGGACAACAGCAAGGGCAATAAACATGGACAGCAGGTTAAAATAAAAAAAAAACAAAGGACAGCAAGTTTAGTTGGAGCTTCATGGAGTTATGTACTTTCATCTCACCAATGCACTGAAGGGGGAGGCAGTCACCATCACTATCTCAATCAAGCCAGGAGAAGCTTTGCATTGGAGAACCTCATATGTCGACCTAATGGAGCATCTCACTCCAGGAGTTGCCATACCACCTTCAATCAGCAACATGGATGCAATCATGACAACCATGGCTCAACCTTAGCTGAGAGCATGCCACAATGCTACCATGATGGAGTTAAAGGCTCATACACACTTAAGGAGATGCCAACATGCTCAGAAATCTATTTCAAAGTTTCATGCATCATCGATGGGCTGTAATAGCAAGAGGAAGAATAACCAGTGGCATGCCGTCATGGTTGATTCTAAACCAAGATGGTATCTTCAGAGGGGGACTAACAAACACTAAATTGATTGTGTGTGCCCTTCAGGACACATGCCATAATTCTCTCAAACCAATCATCATCTTCCCTGGTCAACAGAAAACCTCAACCAACAATCTATCTCCCTGACAGATCCAGGCTGAGGCGATTCACCATGCTGGAAGGCCTCACCTCTTCAATTGATGGTACAGATATCTCTCTGGATACATAATCATGCTCTGGGGTTCGTTATTGGGCTGTCATAATCATCAAACAGATGTACACACCAACTACCCGCCATGGCAAACTCAGGCTGAGGCGAAACACCATGCCGGAGGGGATCAGCAATTAAATTGAGGCTACACCAAGTTTCGTGGGTCCCTTATGATGCTCTCAGGCAAGTCATCTCGACTTGGTCACCACCAAAAAGCCCAGAATCACCAACGAGCCCTGCCAAACCCTAGCCGTCTGGGAGGAGGTGATTATGATGTAAACGGAGGAGGTGGGCTCGAGAAATGGGTCCCACGACACCCTGAAGACTTCACGATCTTAACTGGCCCCATATTGGGGTTGATTGATCACCTGGAGTGCTCAATTGGATAGCCATGGCGGGGAACTCCATTGTTCTGTCGACGAAAGAGACTAAGAACGAAGGGGTTCATTTCCCTGATTTAGGTGAACATGGCTCAGTACATAACGGCAAATGCCATATCACTGACAACAGGACCCACAGGCGAAGGTGTTAACGTTTCCATTAAGCGCCAGACGTATGGAGACAACCAAACGGTTTAAATAGAAATCGTCCCAACTTTGACGATCTTCTGTGACCCTTCCTGTATGGCGAGTCAGCATGGTGTAGCGATTTATCGACAACCAACCAGAGGACGCCACGTTCCACTCTCTCACAGCTGATGTCGCTGCTGATTTCTCATTTCCTCCGCTGATTCGGACCAATCAGGCGCTGCCACGTGCCATTGCTGCTGATATGGCACCATTCTATTGCTGGAAGTTCAAAAATTTGTAAAAATTCAACCGTAACTCAGAAAAATCCAAACCAAATTTCTACAGGACCAGAAAAGTATGGAGGATATAGTCATACCAAAACCATAGCCAAAATCCCAACATAATATTTTTAATCCATATTCCAAGTTCTGGCCAATCACAAATTGCCACCCCAACCTCATATTTATTTTAAAATCCAGCAACTTTTAAAAATTCATGAAAAATCACAGGAGGATCAGAAAAATATGAAGAAAAATCCTGGAAGCTCAGAAAAATAAGGGGAATCTATTTGGCTAATCATCACCACCAAAAACTCTACCAAATATACCCCTACCATTATTCTCTCCTGGATATTATGAAGAAAAGCCGTTTCGGCAAAGGCTCAAAAGCTCATGACCAAATTACTGAAGGCATGGATAATATCACAAAATTCAGAAAATCATAACGGGATACTAGCACGACCGAGTCTAGTCCTCCGTCTATGGCTTGAGATAAAGCTCATCGCAACCCCAAGTGATCAAAACCACCAGACGGTCATCGTCACGACGGGCATGAATCAAAATGGAGACACTGAGTACTGTTGTTAACAAGCAAGAGTACTGGTGAAGTATCAAGCTCAATGATCTGGTTAAATTGAAAATCGCTAGCCTCAAAATGATGGATAGTGAGATCTACCACGGTGTCACGGGACTCTATCAAGAGACCCGAAATAATATGCAAATCAGATGAAGACCAAAACAATATTCAAGCAAACTGATAAAATTCCAAAGAGAAGGCAGATTACACCGTAAGATATTATCGGTGAAGAATATGGATCCAACCACATATGAGCAGAACTCTTTGCAAGTCTGAGAAAAGCTCACAATGTTGTCCCAAGCCTGCTGAGACGATGAAAGCCACGATTATCAAAGGCACCCGCTCTCTCGAGAAGGCAGGAGGTCATATCTTGAGTGTATGCAATCTACCCGCCAGAGATAACATATGCCAACACCGTTGACACAGGCACACAGCATTATGATCCTATCATAGATATGCAAATATTGTCACCATGGACAAATTCCACATCATCATACCCATACCTTGGGGAAAAATCATACTTTTATTTCAGGAGTCTACGATTATCTGAGGCACCTGCTCTCTCAAGAAGGCAGGAGGTCCTAACTTGAGTGTTTGCAATCTACCCGCCAAGGATATGTCGAGGCCAATACTGTTGCTGTAAACGACTCCCTCAGATTATATTAAAGACCTTATCCCACATCATACCACCACATCAGATGGATCCATAATACTTACCCAAATAATATCCTCATTCAGAAACAATCAACATATTCCCTAGTCACATTACTTATGGCTCGAACAGCTCAGTAATGTCGACTTAGTCTATCTTTTAAATCAACAACCAGATCTCACAAAACAAAACTTACCTCTTTCGGTGCTGGAGGGAAATTACAAAGTTCCGGTCGGAAGCTGGACATTACCTGAACACTCGCAAAGATTGCCGAGCGTCACCCTATCGACTTTCCTTGGCTAAACGCCAAGCACTATGTCGCATTGACGCTTGATCAGGAATCAAGCGAAGCTTCAACAGCTGGTCAGAGACTGAGTGTCAGAGGAACACTTCCATGATCGAGAACCAACTGTTCATGACGTATCGGTCGGCAGCCGGACGTTACTTGAACGCTTAGCGTCATTTGAGTGACTTGTCTTGCCTAGTTGTCAAGCATCACGTCACATTGAACGATTGGTCAGAGACTGAGCGTCAGAGGTACGCTCCTATGATCGAGAACCAATTGTCACCCGCACCTGAGGAAGCCGAGGGGCAGCTGACTTAGGTAGCACCCGCGCGCATAAGATTTCTGGACGCCCATAAACCCAAGGGTCTGGCGAAGGATAGTTTCAATGCTTCGGGTGAGAGCCGAACTGTTGAAACCTTGGATATTTCAGGTGGCAGCTGAACTATCTACTGAACGTTTGAATAGCAATCAGGGTTCCTTGCGAGGTTTCGAGTAACACTTGGACTATCTGCATGATATCTTGGTTGGCTACCAAGCATCATCAGAGTATTCCAAAGGAGGATCGAACTTTTTGCTCAATACCCGATCGGCGAACAAAGGTCACTTTAACATCTGACTGGCATCCAGATGAAATTCGGGCACTTCAGGTGGCAGCTGAACTGTCCATTGAACGGCCGACTAGCAATCAGATTCCTTTCAACATTTCGAATAACAGTCAGACTATTGATTGATGCCTCGGCTGGCTGCCAGGTATCACCTCAATACTCTGAGTGAAGATCGAATTGTTACTTATCTGATTGGCGAACGGACGTCACTTCAACGCTTCGAAAAATAATCGAGTCATCTGTCCGATAAGCTGGCTGGCTACCAGATATCACTTCAGAGTCTCAATTATGATCGAATCGGAAGGGAACATCTGACTGGCACCCAGATGTCACTTTTAAACGATTCGAATAGCAACCGGACCAATTGTTTGGTACCTTGGCTGGATACCAGGTATTACCTCAATACTCCGGATGATAATCGAATTGGCACTTAACACTTGGCTGGCAACCAAGCGTCTTCGGTTCAGGTGGCAGCTGAATCGATTATTAGATATTTGACTTGCGACCAGATGCACTATCGACATCTCAAGCAACAATCGGATAATCTGCGGGTTATCTTGGCTGGATACCAGATATCACCTCAGTATCTCGAATGGTGATTGAACCGTCTACTCAATGTCTGAATAGCGACCAAATGTCTCCTGAACGCTCTGAACAACAATCGGAGTATCTGTTTGATATTCTGGCTGGCTACCAGATATCACCTCAGTACTTCGGATGGAGATTAGAACGTCACTTAACGTCTAATTGGCAACCAGATGTCTTAACGATTCGAGTGGCAGTCGAATCGTTTCCCTGATACCTTGGATGAAAACTAGATACCACTTCAACGCTTCAAATGGCAATTGGATCGTCTACTTGATATCATGGCTGGAAACCATGTATCAACGCAACGCTTCAAGCGACAAGAGAACCGTTTATTTGATATCTTGGCTGCAAACCGAGTATCATCCCAAGAAGAAGAAACTGAACATTGCCAAATGTCACTTCAACGCTTCGGGAGCAAACCGAATCGTCACTTTGAACATCGCCAAATGTCACTTTAACGGAAGCCACTCCGTCTATTGAACGTCTTGGTCAGGTACCAGATGTCACTTAACGCTCTATGCCCATCGAACGAGCGTCACCCCGCTTCCCGGGAAAGGTCAAGGGGCAACCGACTCGGGTCGCACCCGCGCGCATAAGATTTTAACGCCCATAAACCCAGGGGTCCGGCGTCTTTAACATCCACAAGCCCAGGGGCCTGATGTCTACTCAAAAAAAAAAAAGAAGAAAACAATCTCAAGCACCGCATCAACCAAATTTAACGATCTGATCAGGAATCAAATGTCACTTTCAGATAACCTCGACAAAGATCAACAGGAAATCTAAGAAACCCGCTTCGGGAAGTACATGCCTTATAAATACAAAATTCATACCAGAAGGGCTTAAACCTCGATTCCTCATATTACAAGGAGAACTCGAAAAACGAGAAGATTACAAGCGTCCAGCAATGGCAGTCAACCGGAACCTCTACAAGCTAAGAACTCTAGAGACTGCTGTCCCCTGCAATCCAAAGTCCACAAAAAAAAATATATATAATAATATGATATATTAATATTGCATTGTAGTAGTAATATTAATAATAAAAAAAATAAAAAAATAGAAATGCATGATAGGACCGCTAATTGCATATTTACAATTCCCTAACAGCTCACGACACACAATCCTTTGGTTTTCCCGATCTAGAGGTGCTCCTGACCATGTCGGAGGTAATTAACAGTAGGGGCTTGCGCCTACTGGAAAGAAAGGACCCCTTCAAATAATAAACCCTCGTGAGAACTCAAGACCGTACAGTTCGCCGCGCTTCGGGGTGGTATCGGTATCGGCCTCTTGAGGCTCGCGAGGGGTATCTGATCCGCATTCTTTTTTGCCCCTCAATCCGAGACCGAATTTTCCTCCGTTGATCCGAGGGCCGTGAAAAAGTGCGAGACAGATTCTGGCACGCCCGGTGGGACATCTTTTTCCTCTCATCAGGCGAAAACCAAAGGATTGTTACCTCTATTGATAGCCACCGTGCGTATCTGTCTCGCAAAAGTGCGAGACAGGTTCTGGCACGCCCGGTGGGACCTCTTTCTCCTCTCATTAGGGAAAGTCAAAGGATATAGTGTATGAGCTAGGGAATTGCTGATTTAACATGTCACTGACAATAATTTTAAGTTGTTACTTTTTACAGGAAATGGCGAATATGAACAACAACTCGAGCTCAGGATTTATTCCAGGCACATTCATGGTTGGGACTGTTCCCGTCACCTTTCCAATGGTACAAATGATGCCCGGCATGCCTGCCACCATGGATGAAGTTGAAAACATGGGGTATGTCAACGCACTCACCACTATTATCATGGGAACAGGAGAACACTTCAACGAGACACATGACGAATGGGCGGTTCTCCCTCGCGATAAAAGCCTGCCAACACTCCCAGAAGAACTGGCAGTTCAAGCAAACATGCCGATACCTAGCACTTTTATCTTGGAAGAGGTGTCCCCCGAGATGTGGAACATACCTTCTTACAATGATGCGGTAACTACTCCAACAAAGAAAATTTCAGCAGCTGAGATTGTAAGGAAGGCGTGTCAAATGATTAAGGACAAGAAGAAGAATAAGAAGGCGGCTTGTACCCTTACTCTGACACCTTTAGAGGAAGGGCAGACGTGTACCCAAATTCAAAACCCGAATCAAGAAGAATTAGACGAAACAAACAGCAATGATCCTGATACGGTGAAAAAGAATAACAAAGGAAAACAGATTGCACAACAAGGAAAGAAGCGTGAAAGTCGTCTTGCAAGAGTGAGGAAGAAGCCACAGGGTACTGCAATTAACTGCGCAAAGGGTTCCGTAGCCGACGATGCACGTGATAATAAAATACACGAGAAACTCGGACACATTTCCAGGGAAACCCCGTCGTATACAGGAAAGGAAGATCAAAACAACAACGACCCCTCGTTGGTTACTTCCACAGAAAGCCACATCTGGGATGAAGTACCGTATTATAATAAACCATTGTACATCACGGGAGTGGTAAATGGGATTAAGATCAACCGGATATTGGTGGATTCAGGATCAGCGGTTAATATTCTTCCATTAGAATCAATGAAGTACCTCTCGCTGAATGAAAATAATTTGACGCGAAATCAACCAAGGATATACGGATATGATTCAAAATATCAAAGGGCATTGGGAACGATCACTCTGAAATTCCGCTTCGGAGAACTCATAACTCAGGCAAAACTTTGTGTCATAGACGTCAGTGCGTCTTACAAAGTGTTATTGGGACGTCCTTGGTTACATGCACATCAATTGGTTCCTTCTACCCTATATCAATGTGTAAGATATCCTATAGGTGGGACTTATGGAGAAATAAAGGGAGATGAGCACCCTTTCTCTATTTACGAAATGGGACTACCAGACGCAAAATATTTCATGCTCACGGGGGCAAATTCCGGATCGCAGCCGGGGGCAAACTCTGGGTTAGGGTTAATAGAGGATGATTACGGATTAGACCTTGTCCAGGGCAATAATGATGACAGCTCTACAAATGTCAAGTGGGCTTATCGGGAGGTGTCCACCGATACTTACGACGCGTTTCATCACAAAATAATGGAAGAACATTTTGATAAGCAAGGGAAGATGCCACGATACCGGAAGAAAAAGCGACCAGAGGGAGAGTCATCCAATCCTGTCCCTGAGGAATATCCCGGAGGACATAATAACACAAGGGTCATACATGGTAGACAACCGATATATCGAAAAGATAATGAGTCATGTTATGTGATCCATGTAAGCGATTCTGATTCCGAAGAAGAAGAAGAAGATGGGACACGAATCTATGCCTCAGAAATGATCTGGCCGGAGTATGATGAAAATTACGAAAGCCCTTCAATTAGGGAACCCAAAGCTTCAGATTATGAAATAGGCCAGACTTCACTTCTATGTTGGTGTCAGGAGATAGGAGTGAATGGGACCCCACCTCTTTCGGATTGTCCTCATGAGATAACAAGAGACACGTATGAGTCATGGAAAGAAGAAATTTCAAATGAGAATTCAACTCAGGAAAATACAGATACACATGAGACATCCGAGCGCAAGCAGAAACAGAAAGGGGCCTCTGAAAAACGAAGGGCTTCTCTTTTAAATCTTTTAAAGAAAGGGAAAAAGAAAGAAAAGAAGAAATCATCAAGCTGTGAAACGAATAATGTGGCTCGATTAAAGAAACAAGTAAAAATGCTCCGACAAGAAATGGCCACCCAAAACCAGCAAATTGGTGAGATGCACGCCACCTTGGAGGAATTAAACGATATGATGGTCCATCAGAGGTCCACATTAAAAAGGATATCAAAAGCCACTACCAAGACCTCAGACATCCCGGGGGCATCCTCTTACGGGACATGCGCAAAAAATAATAGAGGCAGCTCGAATCCTGATAGTTGCAGGGTGTGTAAAGGCCACAAGTCTAAAAATTCGACACAGCTCAGAGCACAGTATACTGAAAAAGGAAAATCACCAAGAATGTCCCGATCAACCATAGATAAGCAACTCAGGTCGCCGTCAACAGCACGATCAGACAAATCAAGATGCACACGTTGTGGTGTGCAACGCAAAAACTCGCACCACAAAATCAAGTCCTGGATCAAAGGAAAAATGCAACCTCACAAGGCACGGCCCTGCAATAATATGGAGCATCATTGCACACCACATGACCCAGAATCTAACAAATACACCTACACTACCTACGTGGGAGATGCATCATTATCGGAGAACGAGGACAGAGACCCTGAATCCCAAGAGTATGATGACACAGACTCCAGTACGCATTCTTACACGGTATATGCCATTGGGGCAGAAGAGGATGATCGAAAAGTTTACAAATATGGTGAGGAAGAAGAAATGGAAGAAATCCCGCATGGGGGCATTGAAACAAAAGATAATATCATTGGAGAAGACGAGCGCGGAAAGGGAATACAATGTAATGAAGGAGAAGAAATGTACGAAATCTTATTCCAAACTCAGTTAAATACTGACGAAGGCCCCGAGGCATCGCTCGAGGAATGGAGCAAGGATAAAGAGAAACAGATCAGTCGTGGGGAACGATTTGTCCTTGAGACTAGCATCAGGCAAATGCAAGAACATGAATGCAAAATGATGATAATGCAGAGAGAAAATATTGAGTTACGCCAGGAAATCGCTGGACTCCGCCACATGTGTGAGAGTTTCTGCCAAGGGATCACCTCTCTTTGGTTGGAAAATACCACAATATGTTAAGAAATATCTGGCCTGTGGCAAGAGAAAAACAAATTGGCTATGATGATAGAAGATTTGCAAAGAGGAGATAATGACGGCGCTACAACATTAACAGATCCAAATGGGAAACCGATGTATGGGACGAACGTGGGGGCATATTTTGGACAACATGAGAATTGGGAATGTAAACCGCCTAAAGAAGAGGAAGCACGAGAAACATGTTTCCCATACAACAACACGGCAGGCATCCTGGGACCCTCACCCAATTGGCTATTACCAGTCGAGAATAAACATTCTGAAAATCCTTTTGGCCTCGACTCCGTAGCTCGATATGGCATAATACCTATAGTAGATCTGCCGAAGCCTAAGCCATATGGAGATCACCCCTCATCAAGTAACGTCGAAAGGCAAAATAATTCTCATCTAAGCTCAGATGGCTCATTACGTGACACGAAAGAAATACAATTTCCTGAAGAGACTGGTGGGGAGGTTTTGAAGAAAGAAAGGAGGAAAAAATAGAAAAATATAGAAAAAGCCCCGACATCATTGAAAGCTATCACCCCGATATTAAAACATCCCTCCGATGAACATATGTCGCTTGCCCAACGAAAGAAGAAGTTCTATTCTTTTCGGAAGGATAGAACTTCTGAGGTGTTTGGCCTGGCTCTGCGAAATGGACTTCTCCTGCCTAAGTGCAAATACCCGGAAGAACAATATCGATATGATGAACCCGATTTTTGCCTGTAAGTGAAGTAAGAAGACTTTTTTTTTTCATCTTTGCAACTTTCATTTTTTTTGTTTATATATATATCTTCTGGTTCACACATATATAGCAGCAATGTAAGGAATAGTTACTAAAACGTTCATGTAAATATGTATATATAAATCCCTTTATCTAACATAAGTATTAGTGACAATATAAGGGATAATCAACACCCATTTTCATTTCTTTTATTTTGCCTTTATGTTCTGTACCCATGTAGGCTAGAAATCATATTCATATTAGCTATAATATAAGAAACCATGAGATAAGTGAAGCTAAAATAGGCTATTTTATAACCAGATATGCATGCCTAATATTAAGCAAATCATTATATAAAACAGAAATATAAAAATATGGACAACAGCAAGGGCAATAAACATGGACAGCAGGTTAAAATAAAAAAAAACAAAGGACAGCAGGTTTAGTTGGAGCTTCATGGAGTTATGTACTTTCATCTCACCAATGCACTGAAGGGGGAGGCAGTCACCATCACTATCTCAATCAAGCCAGGAGAAGCTTTGCATTGGAGAACCTCATATGTCGACCTAATGGAGCATCTCACTCCAGGAGTTGCCATACCACCTTCAATCAGCAACATGGATGCAATCATGACAACCATGGCTCAACCTTAGCTGAGAGCATGCCACAATGCTACCATGATGGAGTTAAAGGCTCATACACACTTAAGGAGATGCCAACATGCTCAGAAATCTATTTCAAAGTTTCATGCATCATCGATGGGCTGTAATAGCAAGAGGAAGAATAACCAGTGGCATGCCGTCATGGTTGATTCTAAACCAAGATGGTATCTTCAGAGGGGGACTAACAAACACTAAATTGATTGTGTGTGCCCTTCAGGACACATGCCATAATTCTCTCAAACCAATCATCATCTTCCCTGGTCAACAGAAAACCTCAACCAACAATCTATCTCCCTGACAGATCCAGGCTGAGGCGATTCACCATGCTGGAAGGCCTCACCTCTTCAATTGATGGTACAGATATCTCTCTGGATACATAATCATGCTCTGGGGTTCGTTATTGGGCTGTCATAATCATCAAACAGATGTACACACCAACTACCCGCCATGGCAAACTCAGGCTGAGGCGAAACACCATGCCGGAGGGGATCAGCAATTAAATTGAGGCTACACCAAGTTTCGTGGGTCCCTTATGATGCTCTCAGGCAAGTCATCTCGACTTGGTCACCACCAAAAAGCCCAGAATCACCAACGAGCCCTGCCAAACCCTAGCCGTCTGGGAGGAGGTGATTATGATGTAAACGGAGGAGGTGGGCTCGAGAAATGGGTCCCACGACACCCTGAAGACTTCACGATCTTAACTGGCCCCATATTGGGGTTGATTGATCACCTGGAGTGCTCAATTGGATAGCCATGGCGGGGAACTCCATTGTTCTGTCGACGAAAGAGACTAAGAACGAAGGGGTTCATTTCCCTGATTTAGGTGAACATGGCTCAGTACATAACGGCAAATGCCATATCACTGACAACAGGACCCACAGGCGAAGGTGTTAACGTTTCCATTAAGCGCCAGACGTATGGAGACAACCAAACGGTTTAAATAGAAATCGTCCCAACTTTGACGATCTTCTGTGACCCTTCCTGTATGGCGAGTCAGCATGGTGTAGCGATTTATCGACAACCAACCAGAGGACGCCACGTTCCACTCTCTCACAGCTGATGTCGCTGCTGATTTCTCATTTCCTCCGCTGATTCGGACCAATCAGGCGCTGCCACGTGCCATTGCTGCTGATATGGCACCATTCTATTGCTGGAAGTTCAAAAATTTGTAAAAATTCAACCGTAACTCAGAAAAATCCAAACCAAATTTCTACAGGACCAGAAAAGTATGGAGGATATAGTCATACCAAAACCATAGCCAAAATCCCAACATAATATTTTTAATCCATATTCCAAGTTCTGGCCAATCACAAATTGCCACCCCAACCTCATATTTATTTTAAAATCCAGCAACTTTTAAAAATTCATGAAAAATCACAGGAGGATCAGAAAAATATGAAGAAAAATCCTGGAAGCTCAGAAAAATAAGGGGAATCTATTTGGCTAATCATCACCACCAAAAACTCTACCAAATATACCCCTACCATTATTCTCTCCTGGATATTATGAAGAAAAGCCGTTTCGGCAAAGGCTCAAAAGCTCATGACCAAATTACTGAAGGCATGGATAATATCACAAAATTCAGAAAATCATAACGGGATACTAGCACGACCGAGTCTAGTGCTCCGTCTATGGCTTGAGATAAAGCTCATCGCAACCCCAAGTGATCAAAACCACCAGACGGTCATCGTCACGACGGGCATGAATCAAAATGGAGACACTGAGTACTGTTGTTAACAAGCAAGAGTACTGGTGAAGTATCAAGCTCAATGATCTGGTTAAATTGAAAATCGCTAGCCTCAAAATGATGGATAGTGAGATCTACCACGGTGTCACGGGACTCTATCAAGAGACCCGAAATAATATGCAAATCAGATGAAGACCAAAACAATATTCAAGCAAACTGATAAAATTCCAAAGAGAAGGCAGATTACACCGTAAGATATTATCGGTGAAGAATATGGATCCAACCACATATGAGCAGAACTCTTTGCAAGTCTGAGAAAAGCTCACAATGTTGTCCCAAGCCTGCTGAGACGATGAAAGCCACGATTATCAAAGGCACCCGCTCTCTCGAGAAGGCAGGAGGTCATATCTTGAGTGTATGCAATCTACCCGCCAGAGATAACATATGCCAACACCGTTGACACAGGCACACAGCATTATGATCCTATCATAGATATGCAAATATTGTCACCATGGACAAATTCCACATCATCATACCCATACCTTGGGGAAAAATCATACTTTTATTTCAGGAGTCTACGATTATCTGAGGCACCTGCTCTCTCAAGAAGGCAGGAGGTCCTAACTTGAGTGTTTGCAATCTACCCGCCAAGGATATGTCGAGGCCAATACTGTTGCTGTAAACGACTCCCTCAGATTATATTAAAGACCTTATCCCACATCATACCACCACATCAGATGGATCCATAATACTTACCCAAATAATATCCTCATTCAGAAACAATCAACATATTCCCTAGTCACATTACTTATGGCTCGAACAGCTCAGTAATGTCGACTTAGTCTATCTTTTAAATCAACAACCAGATCTCACAAAACAAAACTTACCTCTTTCGGTGCTGGAGGGAAATTACAAAGTTCCGGTCGGAAGCTGGACATTACCTGAACACTCGCAAAGATTGCCGAGCGTCACCCTATCGACTTTCCTTGGCTAAACGCCAAGCACTATGTCGCATTGACGCTTGATCAGGAATCAAGCGAAGCTTCAACAGCTGGTCAGAGACTGAGTGTCAGAGGAACACTTCCATGATCGAGAACCAACTGTTCATGACGTATCGGTCGGCAGCCGGACGTTACTTGAACGCTTAGCGTCATTTGAGTGACTTGTCTTGCCTAGTTGTCAAGCATCACGTCACATTGAACGATTGGTCAGAGACTGAGCGTCAGAGGTACGCTCCTATGATCGAGAACCAATTGTCACCCGCACCTGAGGAAGCCGAGGGGCAGCTGACTTAGGTAGCACCCGCGCGCATAAGATTTCTGGACGCCCATAAACCCAAGGGTCTGGCGAAGGATAGTTTCAATGCTTCGGGTGAGAGCCGAACTGTTGAAACCTTGGATATTTCAGGTGGCAGCTGAACTATCTACTGAACGTTTGAATAGCAATCAGGGTTCCTTGCGAGGTTTCGAGTAACACTTGGACTATCTGCATGATATCTTGGTTGGCTACCAAGCATCATCAGAGTATTCCAAAGGAGGATCGAACTTTTTGCTCAATACCCGATCGGCGAACAAAGGTCACTTTAACATCTGACTGGCATCCAGATGAAATTCGGGCACTTCAGGTGGCAGCTGAACTGTCCATTGAACGGCCGACTAGCAATCAGATTCCTTTCAACATTTCGAATAACAGTCAGACTATTGATTGATGCCTCGGCTGGCTGCCAGGTATCACCTCAATACTCTGAGTGAAGATCGAATTGTTACTTATCTGATTGGCGAACGGACGTCACTTCAACGCTTCGAAAAATAATCGAGTCATCTGTCCGATAAGCTGGCTGGCTACCAGATATCACTTCAGAGTCTCAATTATGATCGAATCGGAAGGGAACATCTGACTGGCACCCAGATGTCACTTTTAAACGATTCGAATAGCAACCGGACCAATTGTTTGGTACCTTGGCTGGATACCAGGTATTACCTCAATACTCCGGATGATAATCGAATTGGCACTTAACACTTGGCTGGCAACCAAGCGTCTTCGGTTCAGGTGGCAGCTGAATCGATTATTAGATATTTGACTTGCGACCAGATGCACTATCGACATCTCAAGCAACAATCGGATAATCTGCGGGTTATCTTGGCTGGATACCAGATATCACCTCAGTATCTCGAATGGTGATTGAACCGTCTACTCAATGTCTGAATAGCGACCAAATGTCTCCTGAACGCTCTGAACAACAATCGGAGTATCTGTTTGATATTCTGGCTGGCTACCAGATATCACCTCAGTACTTCGGATGGAGATTAGAACGTCACTTAACGTCTAATTGGCAACCAGATGTCTTAACGATTCGAGTGGCAGTCGAATCGTTTCCCTGATACCTTGGATGAAAACTAGATACCACTTCAACGCTTCAAATGGCAATTGGATCGTCTACTTGATATCATGGCTGGAAACCATGTATCAACGCAACGCTTCAAGCGACAAGAGAACCGTTTATTTGATATCTTGGCTGCAAACCGAGTATCATCCCAAGAAGAAGAAACTGAACATTGCCAAATGTCACTTCAACGCTTCGGGAGCAAACCGAATCGTCACTTTGAACATCGCCAAATGTCACTTTAACGGAAGCCACTCCGTCTATTGAACGTCTTGGTCAGGTACCAGATGTCACTTAACGCTCTATGCCCATCGAACGAGCGTCACCCCGCTTCCCGGGAAAGGTCAAGGGGCAACCGACTCGGGTCGCACCCGCGCGCATAAGATTTTAACGCCCATAAACCCAGGGGTCCGGCGTCTTTAACATCCACAAGCCCAGGGGCCTGATGTCTACTCAAAAAAAAAAAAGAAGAAAACAATCTCAAGCACCGCATCAACCAAATTTAACGATCTGATCAGGAATCAAATGTCACTTTCAGATAACCTCGACAAAGATCAACAGGAAATCTAAGAAACCCGCTTCGGGAAGTACATGCCTTATAAATACAAAATTCATACCAGAAGGGCTTAAACCTCGATTCCTCATATTACAAGGAGAACTCGAAAAACGAGAAGATTACAAGCGTCCAGCAATGGCAGTCAACCGGAACCTCTACAAGCTAAGAACTCTAGAGACTGCTGTCCCCTGCAATCCAAAGTCCACAAAAAAAAATATATATAATAATATGATATATTAATATTGCATTGTAGTAGTAATATTAATAATAAAAAAAAATAAAAAAATAGAAATGCATGATAGGACCGCTAATTGCATATTTACAATTCCCTAACAGCTCACGACACACAATCCTTTGGTTTTCCCGATCTAGAGGTGCTCCTGACCATGTCGGAGGTAATTAACAGTAGGGGCTTGCGCCTACTGGAAAGAAAGGACCCCTTCAAATAATAAACCCTCGTGAGAACTCAAGACCGTACAGTTCGCCGCGCTTCGGGGTGGTATCGGTATCGGCCTCTTGAGGCTCGCGAGGGGTATCTGATCCGCATTCTTTTTTGCCCCTCAATCCGAGACCGAATTTTCCTCCGTTGATCCGAGGGCCGTGAAAAAGTGCGAGACAGATTCTGGCACGCCCGGTGGGACATCTTTTTCCTCTCATCAGGCGAAAACCAAAGGATTGTTACCTCTATTGATAGCCACCGTGCGTATCTGTCTCGCAAAAGTGCGAGACAGGTTCTGGCACGCCCGGTGGGACCTCTTTCTCCTCTCATTAGGGAAAGTCAAAGGATATAGTGTATGAGCTAGGGAATTGCTGATTTAACATGTCACTGACAATAATTTTAAGTTGTTACTTTTTACAGGAAATGGCGAATATGAACAACAACTCGAGCTCAGGATTTATTCCAGGCACATTCATGGTTGGGACTGTTCCCGTCACCTTTCCAATGGTACAAATGATGCCCGGCATGCCTGCCACCATGGATGAAGTTGAAAACATGGGGTATGTCAACGCACTCACCACTATTATCATGGGAACAGGAGAACACTTCAACGAGACACATGACGAATGGGCGGTTCTCCCTCGCGATAAAAGCCTGCCAACACTCCCAGAAGAACTGGCAGTTCAAGCAAACATGCCGATACCTAGCACTTTTATCTTGGAAGAGGTGTCCCCCGAGATGTGGAACATACCTTCTTACAATGATGCGGTAACTACTCCAACAAAGAAAATTTCAGCAGCTGAGATTGTAAGGAAGGCGTGTCAAATGATTAAGGACAAGAAGAAGAATAAGAAGGCGGCTTGTACCCTTACTCTGACACCTTTAGAGGAAGGGCAGACGTGTACCCAAATTCAAAACCCGAATCAAGAAGAATTAGACGAAACAAACAGCAATGATCCTGATACGGTGAAAAAGAATAACAAAGGAAAACAGATTGCACAACAAGGAAAGAAGCGTGAAAGTCGTCTTGCAAGAGTGAGGAAGAAGCCACAGGGTACTGCAATTAACTGCGCAAAGGGTTCCGTAGCCGACGATGCACGTGATAATAAAATACACGAGAAACTCGGACACATTTCCAGGGAAACCCCGTCGTATACAGGAAAGGAAGATCAAAACAACAACGACCCCTCGTTGGTTACTTCCACAGAAAGCCACATCTGGGATGAAGTACCGTATTATAATAAACCATTGTACATCACGGGAGTGGTAAATGGGATTAAGATCAACCGGATATTGGTGGATTCAGGATCAGCGGTTAATATTCTTCCATTAGAATCAATGAAGTACCTCTCGCTGAATGAAAATAATTTGACGCGAAATCAACCAAGGATATACGGATATGATTCAAAATATCAAAGGGCATTGGGAACGATCACTCTGAAATTCCGCTTCGGAGAACTCATAACTCAGGCAAAACTTTGTGTCATAGACGTCAGTGCGTCTTACAAAGTGTTATTGGGACGTCCTTGGTTACATGCACATCAATTGGTTCCTTCTACCCTATATCAATGTGTAAGATATCCTATAGGTGGGACTTATGGAGAAATAAAGGGAGATGAGCACCCTTTCTCTATTTACGAAATGGGACTACCAGACGCAAAATATTTCATGCTCACGGGGGCAAATTCCGGATCGCAGCCGGGGGCAAACTCTGGGTTAGGGTTAATAGAGGATGATTACGGATTAGACCCTGTCCAGGGCAATAATGATGACAGCTCTACAAATGTCAAGTGGGCTTATCGGGAGGTGTCCACCGATACTTACGACGCGTTTCATCACAAAATAATGGAAGAACATTTTGATAAGCAAGGGAAGATGCCACGATACCGGAAGAAAAAGCGACCAGAGGGAGAGTCATCCAATCCTGTCCCTGAGGAATATCCCGGAGGACATAATAACACAAGGGTCATACATGGTAGACAACCGATATATCGAAAAGATAATGAGTCATGTTATGTGATCCATGTAAGCGATTCTGATTCCGAAGAAGAAGAAGAAGATGGGACACGAATCTATGCCTCAGAAATGATCTGGCCGGAGTATGATGAAAATTACGAAAGCCCTTCAATTAGGGAACCCAAAGCTTCAGATTATGAAATAGGCCAGACTTCACTTCTATGTTGGTGTCAGGAGATAGGAGTGAATGGGACCCCACCTCTTTCGGATTGTCCTCATGAGATAACAAGAGACACGTATGAGTCATGGAAAGAAGAAATTTCAAATGAGAATTCAACTCAGGAAAATACAGATACACATGAGACATCCGAGCGCAAGCAGAAACAGAAAGGGGCCTCTGAAAAACGAAGGGCTTCTCTTTTAAATCTTTTAAAGAAAGGGAAAAAGAAAGAAAAGAAGAAATCATCAAGCTGTGAAACGAATAATGTGGCTCGATTAAAGAAACAAGTAAAAATGCTCCGACAAGAAATGGCCACCCAAAACCAGCAAATTGGTGAGATGCACGCCACCTTGGAGGAATTAAACGATATGATGGTCCATCAGAGGTCCACATTAAAAAGGATATCAAAAGCCACTACCAAGACCTCAGACATCCCGGGGGCATCCTCTTACGGGACATGCGCAAAAAATAATAGAGGCAGCTCGAATCCTGATAGTTGCAGGGTGTGTAAAGGCCACAAGTCTAAAAATTCGACACAGCTCAGAGCACAGTATACTGAAAAAGGAAAATCACCAAGAATATCCCGATCAACCATAGATAAGCAACTCAGGTCGCCGTCAACAGCACGATCAGACAAATCAAGATGCACACGTTGTGGTGTGCAACGCAAAAACTCGCACCACAAAATCAAGTCCTGGATCAAAGGAAAAATGCAACCTCACAAGGCACGGCCCTGCAATAATATGGAGCATCATTGCACACCACATGACCCAGAATCTAACAAATACACCTACACTACCTACGTGGGAGATGCATCATTATCGGAGAACGAGGACAGAGACCCTGAATCCCAAGAGTATGATGACACAGACTCCAGTACGCATTCTTACACGGTATATGCCATTGGGGCAGAAGAGGATGATCGAAAAGTTTACAAATATGGTGAGGAAGAAGAAATGGAAGAAATCCCGCATGGGGGCATTGAAACAAAAGATAATATCATTGGAGAAGACGAGCGCGGAAAGGGAATACAATGTAATGAAGGAGAAGAAATGTACGAAATCTTATTCCAAACTCAGTTAAATACTGACGAAGGCCCCGAGGCATCGCTCGAGGAATGGAGCAAGGATAAAGAGAAACAGATCAGTCGTGGGGAACGATTTGTCCTTGAGACTAGCATCAGGCAAATGCAAGAACATGAATGCAAAATGATGATAATGCAGAGAGAAAATATTGAGTTACGCCAGGAAATCGCTGGACTCCGCCACATGTGTGAGAGTTTCTGCCAAGGGATCACCTCTCTTTGGTTGGAAAATACCACAATATGTTAAGAAATATCTGGCCTGTGGCAAGAGAAAAACAAATTGGCTATGATGATAGAAGATTTGCAAAGAGGAGATAATGACGGCGCTACAACATTAACAGATCCAAATGGGAAACCGATGTATGGGACGAACGTGGGGGCATATTTTGGACAACATGAGAATTGGGAATGTAAACCGCCTAAAGAAGAGGAAGCACGAGAAACATGTTTCCCATACAACAACACGGCAGGCATCCTGGGACCCTCACCCAATTGGCTATTACCAGTCGAGAATAAACATTCTGAAAATCCTTTTGGCCTCGACTCCGTAGCTCGATATGGCATAATACCTATAGTAGATCTGCCGAAGCCTAAGCCATATGGAGATCACCCCTCATCAAGTAACGTCGAAAGGCAAAATAATTCTCATCTAAGCTCAGATGGCTCATTACGTGACACGAAAGAAATACAATTTCCTGAAGAGACTGGTGGGGAGGTTTTGAAGAAAGAAAGGAGGAAAAAACAGAAAAATATAGAAAAAGCCCCGACATCATTGAAAGCTATCACCCCGATATTAAAACATCCCTCCGATGAACATATGTCGCTTGCCCAACGAAAGAAGAAGTTCTATTCTTTTCGGAAGGATAGAACTTCTGAGGTGTTTGGCCTGGCTCTGCGAAATGGACTTCTCCTGCCTAAGTGCAAATACCCGGAAGAACAATATCGATATGATGAACCCGATTTTTGCCTGTAAGTGAAGTAAGAAGACTTTTTTTTTTCATCTTTGCAACTTTCATTTTTTTTGTTTATATATATATCTTCTGGTTCACACATATATAGCAGCAATGTAAGGAATAGTTACTAAAACGTTCATGTAAATATGTATATATAAATCCCTTTATCTAACATAAGTATTAGTGACAATATAAGGGATAATCAACACCCATTTTCATTTCTTTTATTTTGCCTTTATGTTCTGTACCCATGTAGGCTAGAAATCATATTCATATTAGCTATAATATAAGAAACCATGAGATAAGTGAAGCTAAAATAGGCTATTTTATAACCAGATATGCATGCCTAATATTAAGCAAATCATTATATAAAACAGAAATATAAAAATATGGACAACAGCAAGGGCAATAAACATGGACAGCAGGTTAAAATAAAAAAAAACAAAGGACAGCAGGTTTAGTTGGAGCTTCATGGAGTTATGTACTTTCATCTCACCAATGCACTGAAGGGGGAGGCAGTCACCATCACTATCTCAATCAAGCCAGGAGAAGCTTTGCATTGGAGAACCTCATATGTCGACCTAATGGAGCATCTCACTCCAGGAGTTGCCATACCACCTTCAATCAGCAACATGGATGCAATCATGACAACCATGGCTCAACCTTAGCTGAGAGCATGCCACAATGCTACCATGATGGAGTTAAAGGCTCATACACACTTAAGGAGATGCCAACATGCTCAGAAATCTATTTCAAAGTTTCATGCATCATCGATGGGCTGTAATAGCAAGAGGAAGAATAACCAGTGGCATGCCGTCATGGTTGATTCTAAACCAAGATGGTATCTTCAGAGGGGGACTAACAAACACTAAATTGATTGTGTGTGCCCTTCAGGACACATGCCATAATTCTCTCAAACCAATCATCATCTTCCCTGGTCAACAGAAAACCTCAACCAACAATCTATCTCCCTGACAGATCCAGGCTGAGGCGATTCACCATGCTGGAAGGCCTCACCTCTTCAATTGATGGTACAGATATCTCTCTGGATACATAATCATGCTCTGGGGTTCGTTATTGGGCTGTCATAATCATCAAACAGATGTACACACCAACTACCCGCCATGGCAAACTCAGGCTGAGGCGAAACACCATGCCGGAGGGGATCAGCAATTAAATTGAGGCTACACCAAGTTTCGTGGGTCCCTTATGATGCTCTCAGGCAAGTCATCTCGACTTGGTCACCACCAAAAAGCCCAGAATCACCAACGAGCCCTGCCAAACCCTAGCCGTCTGGGAGGAGGTGATTATGATGTAAACGGAGGAGGTGGGCTCGAGAAATGGGTCCCACGACACCCTGAAGACTTCACGATCTTAACTGGCCCCATATTGGGGTTGATTGATCACCTGGAGTGCTCAATTGGATAGCCATGGCGGGGAACTCCATTGTTCTGTCGACGAAAGAGACTAAGAACGAAGGGGTTCATTTCCCTGATTTAGGTGAACATGGCTCAGTACATAACGGCAAATGCCATATCACTGACAACAGGACCCACAGGCGAAGGTGTTAACGTTTCCATTAAGCGCCAGACGTATGGAGACAACCAAACGGTTTAAATAGAAATCGTCCCAACTTTGACGATCTTCTGTGACCCTTCCTGTATGGCGAGTCAGCATGGTGTAGCGATTTATCGACAACCAACCAGAGGACGCCACGTTCCACTCTCTCACAGCTGATGTCGCTGCTGATTTCTCATTTCCTCCGCTGATTCGGACCAATCAGGCGCTGCCACGTGCCATTGCTGCTGATATGGCACCATTCTATTGCTGGAAGTTCAAAAATTTGTAAAAATTCAACCGTAACTCAGAAAAATCCAAACCAAATTTCTACAGGACCAGAAAAGTATGGAGGATATAGTCATACCAAAACCATAGCCAAAATCCCAACATAATATTTTTAATCCATATTCCAAGTTCTGGCCAATCACAAATTGCCACCCTAACCTCATATTTATTTTAAAATCCAGCAACTTTTAAAAATTCATGAAAAATCACAGGAGGATCAGAAAAATATGAAGAAAAATCCTGGAAGCTCAGAAAAATAAGGGGAATCTATTTGGCTAATCATCACCACCAAAAACTCTACCAAATATACCCCTACCATTATTCTCTCCTGGATATTATGAAGAAAAGCCGTTTCGGCAAAGGCTCAAAAGCTCATGACCAAATTACTGAAGGCATGGATAATATCACAAAATTCAGAAAATCATAACGGGATACTAGCACGACCGAGTCTAGTGCTCCGTCTATGGCTTGAGATAAAGCTCATCGCAACCCCAAGTGATCAAAACCACCAGACGGTCATCGTCACGACGGGCATGAATCAAAATGGAGACACTGAGTACTGTTGTTAACAAGCAAGAGTACTGGTGAAGTATCAAGCTCAATGATCTGGTTAAATTGAAAATCGCTAGCCTCAAAATGATGGATAGTGAGATCTACCACGGTGTCACGGGACTCTATCAAGAGACCCGAAATAATATGCAAATCAGATGAAGACCAAAACAATATTCAAGCAAACTGATAAAATTCCAAAGAGAAGGCAGATTACACCGTAAGATATTATCGGTGAAGAATATGGATCCAACCACATATGAGCAGAACTCTTTGCAAGTCTGAGAAAAGCTCACAATGTTGTCCCAAGCCTGCTGAGACGATGAAAGCCACGATTATCAAAGGCACCCGCTCTCTCGAGAAGGCAGGAGGTCATATCTTGAGTGTATGCAATCTACCCGCCAGAGATAACATATGCCAACACCGTTGACACAGGCACACAGCATTATGATCCTATCATAGATATGCAAATATTGTCACCATGGACAAATTCCACATCATCATACCCATACCTTGGGGAAAAATCATACTTTTATTTCAGGAGTCTACGATTATCTGAGGCACCTGCTCTCTCAAGAAGGCAGGAGGTCCTAACTTGAGTGTTTGCAATCTACCCGCCAAGGATATGTCGAGGCCAATACTGTTGCTGTAAACGACTCCCTCAGATTATATTAAAGACCTTATCCCACATCATACCACCACATCAGATGGATCCATAATCCTTACCCAAATAATATCCTCATTCAGAAACAATCAACATATTCCCTAGTCACATTACTTATGGCTCGAACAGCTCAGTAATGTCGACTTAGTCTATCTTTTAAATCAACAACCAGATCTCACACAACAAAACTTACCTCTTTCGGTGCTGGAGGGAAATTACAAAGTTCCGGTCGGAAGCCGGACATTACCTGAACACTCGCAAAGATTGCCGAGCGTCACCCTATCGACTTTCCTTGGCTAAACGCCAAGCACTATGTCGCATTGACGCTTGATCAGGAATCAAGCGAAGCTTCAACAGCTGGTCAGAGACTGAGTGTCAGAGGAACACTTCCATGATCGAGAACCAACTGTTCATGACGTATCGGTCGGCAGCCGGACGTTACTTGAACGCTTAGCGTCATTTGAGTGACTTGTCTTGCCTAGTTGTCAAGCATCACGTCACATTGAACGATTGGTCAGAGACTGAGCGTCAGAGGTACGCTCCTATGATCGAGAACCAATTGTCACCCGCACCTGAGAAAGCCGAGGGGCAGCTGACTTAGGTAGCACCCGCGCGCATAAGATTTCTGGACGCCCATAAACCCAAGGGTCTGGCGAAGGATAGTTTCAATGCTTCGGGTGAGAGCCGAACTGTTGAAACCTTGGATATTTCAGGTGGCAGCTGAACTATCTACTGAACGTTTGAATAGCAATCAGGGTTCCTTGCGAGGTTTCGAGTAATACTTGGACTATCTGCATGATATCTTGGTTGGCTACCAAGCATCATCAGAGTATTCCAAAGGAGGATCGAACTTTTTGCTCAATACCCGATCGGCGAACAAAGGTCACTTTAACATCTGACTGGCATCCAGATGAAATTCGGGCACTTCAGGTGGCAGCTGAACTGTCCATTGAACGGCCGACCAGCAATCAGATTCCTTTCAACATTTCGAATAACAGTCAGACTATTGATTGATGCCTCGGCTGGCTGCCAGGTATCACCTCAATACTCTGAGTGAAGATCGAATTGTTACTTATCTGATTGGCGAACGGACGTCACTTCAACGCTTCGAAAAATAATCGAGTCATCTGTCCGATAAGCTGGCTGGCTACCAGATATCACTTCAGAGTCTCAATTATGATCGAATCGGAAGGGAACATCTGACTGGCACCCAGATGTCACTTTTAAACGATTCGAATAGCAACCGGACCAATTGTTTGGTACCTTGGCTGGATACCAGGTATTACCTCAATACTCCGGATGATAATCGAATTGGCACTTAACACTTGGCTGGCAACCAAGCGTCTTCGGTTCAGGTGGCAGCTGAATCGATTATTAGATATTTGACTTGCGACCAGATGCACTGTCGACATCTCAAGCAACAATCGGATAATCTGCGGGTTATCTTGGCTGGATACCAGATATCACCTCAGTATCTCGAATGGTGATTGAACCGTCTACTCAATGTCTGAATAGCGACCAAATGTCTCCTGAACGCTCTGAACAACAATCGGAGTATCTGTTTGATATTCTGGCTGGCTACCAGATATCACCTCAGTACTTCGGATGGAGATTAGAACGTCACTTAACGTCTGATTGGCAACCAGATGTCTTAACGATTCGAGTGGCAGTCGAATCGTTTCCCTGATACCTTGGATGAAAACTAGATACCACTTCAACGCTTCAAATGGCAATTGGATCGTCTACTTGATATCATGGCTGGAAACCATGTATCAACGCAACGCTTCAAGCGACAAGAGAACCGTTTATTTGATATCTTGGCTGCAAACCGAGTATCATCCCAAGAAGAAGAAACTGAACATTGCCAAATGTCACTTCAACGCTTCGGGAGCAAACCGAATCGTCACTTTGAACATCGCCAAATGTCACTTTAACGGAAGCCACTCCGTCTATTGAACGTCTTGGTCAGGTACCAGATGTCACTTAACGCTCTATGCCCATCGAACGAGCGTCACCCCGCTTCCCGGGAAAGGTCAAGGGGCAACCGACTCGGGTCGCACCCGCGCGCATAAGATTTTAACGCCCATAAACCCAGGGGTCCGGCGTCTTTAACATCCACAAGCCCAGGGGCCTGATGTCTACTCAAAAAAAAAAAGAAGAAAACAATCTCAAGCACCGCATCAACCAAATTTAACGATCTGATCAGGAATCAAATGTCACTTTCAGATAACCTCGACAAAGATCAACAGGAAATCTAAGAAACCCGCTTCGGGAAGTACATGCCTTATAAATACAAAATTCATACCAGAAGGGCTTAAACCTCGATTCCTCATATTACAAGGAGAACTCAAAAAACGAGAAGATTACAAGCGTCCAGCAATGGCAGTCAACCGGAACCTCTACAAGCTAAGAACTCTAGAGACTGCTGTCCCCTGCAATCCAAAGTCCACAAAAAAATATATATATAATAATATGATATATTAATATTGCATTGTAGTAGTAATATTAATAATAAAAAAAAATAAAAAAATAGAAATGCATGATAGGACCGCTAATTGCATATTTACAATTCCCTAACAGCTCACGACACACAATCCTTTGGTTTTCCCGATCTAGAGGTGCTCCTGACCATGTCGGAGGTAATTAACAGTAGGGGCTTGCGCCTACTGGAAAGAAAGGACCCCTTCAAATAATAAACCCTCGTGAGAACTCAAGACCGTACAGTTCGCCGCGCTTCGGGGTGGTATCGGTATCGGCCTCTTGAGGCTCGCGAGGGGTATCTGATCCGCATTCTTTTTTGCCCCTCAATCCGAGACCGAATTTTCCTCCGTTGATCCGAGGGCCGTGAAAAAGTGCGAGACAGATTCTGGCACGCCCGGTGGGACATCTTTTTCCTCTCATCAGGCGAAAACCAAAGGATTGTTACCTCTATTGATAGCCACCGTGCGTATCTGTCTCGCAAAAGTGCGAGACAGGTTCTGGCACGCCCGGTGGGACCTCTTTCTCCTCTCATTAGGGAAAGTCAAAGGATATAGTGTATGAGCTAGGGAATTGCTGATTTAACATGTCACTGACAATAATTTTAAGTTGTTACTTTTTACAGGAAATGGCGAATATGAACAACAACTCGAGCTCAGGATTTATTCCAGGCACATTCATGGTTGGGACTGTTCCCGTCACCTTTCCAATGGTACAAATGATGCCCGGCATGCCTGCCACCATGGATGAAGTTGAAAACATGGGGTATGTCAACGCACTCACCACTATTATCATGGGAACAGGAGAACACTTCAACGAGACACATGACGAATGGGCGGTTCTCCCTCGCGATAAAAGCCTGCCAACACTCCCAGAAGAACTGGCAGTTCAAGCAAACATGCCGATACCTAGCACTTTTATCTTGGAAGAGGTGTCCCCCGAGATGTGGAACATACCTTCTTACAATGATGCGGTAACTACTCCAACAAAGAAAATTTCAGCAGCTGAGATTGTAAGGAAGGCGTGTCAAATGATTAAGGACAAGAAGAAGAATAAGAAGGCGGCTTGTACCCTTACTCTGACACCTTTAGAGGAAGGGCAGACGTGTACCCAAATTCAAAACCCGAATCAAGAAGAATTAGACGAAACAAACAGCAATGATCCTGATACGGTGAAAAAGAATAACAAAGGAAAACAGATTGCACAACAAGGAAAGAAGCGTGAAAGTCGTCCTGCAAGAGTGAGGAAGAAGCCACAGGGTACTGCAATTAACTGCGCAAAGGGTTTCGTAGCCGACGATGCACGTGATAATAAAATACACGAGAAACTCGGACACATTTCCAGGGAAACCCCGTCGTATACAGGAAAGGAAGATCAAAACAACAACGACCCCTCGTTGGTTACTTCCACAGAAAGCCACATCTGGGATGAAGTACCGTATCATAATAAACCATTGTACATCACCGGAGTGGTAAATGGGATTAAGATCAACCGGATATTGGTGGATTCAGGATCAGCGGTTAATATTCTTCCATTAGAATCAATGAAGTACCTCTCGCTGAATGAAAATGATTTGACGCGAAATCAACCAAGGATATACGGATATGATTCAAAATATCAAAGGGCATTGGGAACGATCACTCTGAAATTCCGCTTCGGAGAACTCATAACTCAGGCAAAACTTTGTGTCATAGACGTCAGTGCGTCTTACAAAGTGTTATTGGGACGTCCTTGGTTACATGCACATCAATTGGTTCCTTCTACCCTATATCAATGTGTAAGATATCCTATAGGTGGGACTTATGGAGAAATAAAGGGAGATGAGCACCCTTTCTCTATTTACGAAATGGGACTACCAGACGCAAAATATTTCATGCTCACGGGGGCAAATTCCGGATCGCAGCCGGGGGCAAACTCTGGGTTAGGGTTAATAGAGGATGATTACGGATTAGACCCTGTCCAGGGCAATAATGATGACAGCTCTACAAATGTCAAGTGGGCTTATCGGGAGGTGTCCACCGATACTTACGACGCGTTTCATCACAAAATAATGGAAGAACATTTTGATAAGCAAGGGAAGATGCCACGATACCGGAAGAAAAAGCGACCAGAGGGAGAGTCATCCAATCCTGTCCCTGAGGAATATCCCGGAGGACATAATAACACAAGGGTCATACATGGTAGACAACCGATATATCGAAAAGATAATGAGTCATGTTATGTGATCCATGTAAGCGATTCTGATTCCGAAGAAGAAGAAGAAGATGGGACACGAATCTATGCCTCAGAAATGATCTGGCCGGAGTATGATGAAAATTACGAAAGCCCTTCAATTAGGGAACCCAGAGCTTCAGATTATGAAATAGGCCAGACTTCACTTCTATGTTGGTGTCAGGAGATAGGAGTGAATGGGACCCCACCTCTTTCGGATTGTCCTCATGAGATAACAAGAGACACGTATGAGTCATGGAAAGAAGAAATTTCAAATGAGAATTCAACTCAG
The DNA here is from genome assembly GCA_028095005.1 of Rhynchospora pubera. Taxonomy (NCBI): domain Eukaryota; kingdom Viridiplantae; phylum Streptophyta; class Magnoliopsida; order Poales; family Cyperaceae; genus Rhynchospora; species Rhynchospora pubera. The sequence continues at coordinate 56,462,384 of CM051462.1, forward strand.
GAAAATACAGATACACATGAGACATCCGAGCGCAAGCAGAAACAGAAAGGGGCCTCTGAAAAACGAAGGGCTTCTCTTTTAAATCTTTTAAAGAAAGGGAAAAAGAAAGAAAAGAAGAAATCATCAAGCTGTGAAACGAATAATGTGGCTCGATTAAAGAAACAAGTAAAAATGCTCCGACAAGAAATGGCCACCCAAAACCAGCAAATTGGTGAGATGCACGCCACCTTGGAGGAATTAAACGATATGATGGTCCATCAGAGGTCCACATTAAAAAGGATATCAAAAGCCACTACCAAGACCTCAGACATCCCGGGGGCATTCTCTTACGGGACATGCGCAAAAAATAATAGAGGCAGCTCGAATCCTGATAGTTGCAGGGTGTGTAAAGGCCACAAGTCTAAAAATTCGACACAGCTCAGAGCACAGTATACTGAAAAAGGAAAATCACCAAGAATGTCCCGATCAACCATAGATAAGCAACTCAGGTCGCCGTCAACAGCACGATCAGACAAATCAAGATGCACACGTTGTGGTGTGCAACGCAAAAACTCGCACCACAAAATCAAGTCCTGGATCAAAGGAAAAATGCAACCTCACAAGGCACGGCCCTGCAATAATATGGAGCATCATTGCACACCACATGACCCAGAATCTAACAAATACACCTACACTACCTACGTGGGAGATGCATCATTATCGGAGAACGAGGACAGAGACCCTGAATCCCAAGAGTATGATGACACAGACTCCAGTACGCATTCTTACACGGTATATGCCATTGGGGCAGAAGAGGATGATCGAAAAGTTTACAAATATGGTGAGGAAGAAGAAATGGAAGAAATCCCGCATGGGGGCATTGAAACAAAAGATAATATCATTGGAGAAGACGAGCGCGGAAAGGGAATACAATGTAATGAAGGAGAAGAAATGTATGAAATCTTATTCCAAACTCAGTTAAATACTGACGAAGGCCCCGAGGCATCGCTCGAGGAATGGAGCAAGGATAAAGAGAAACAGATCAGTCGTGGGGAACGATTTGTCCTTGAGACTAGCATCAGGCAAATGCAAGAACATGAATGCAAAATGATGATAATGCAGAGAGAAAATATTGAGTTACGCCAGGAAATCGCTGGACTCCGCCACATGTGTGAGAGTTTCTGCCAAGGGATCACCTCTCTTTGGTTGGAAAATACCACAATATGTTAAGAAATATCTGGCCTGTGGCAAGAGAAAAACAAATTGGCTATGATGATAGAAGATTTGCAAAGAGGAGATAATGACGGCGCTACAACATTAACAGATCCAAATGGGAAACCGATGTATGGGACGAACGTGGGGGCATATTTTGGACAACATGAGAATTGGGAATGTAAACCGCCTAAAGAAGAGGAAGCACGAGAAACATGTTTCCCATACAACAACACGGCAGGCATCCTGGGACCCTCACCCAATTGGCTATTACCAGTCGAGAATAAACATTCTGAAAATCCTTTTGGCCTCGACTCCGTAGCTCGATATGGCATAATACCTATAGTAGATCTGCCGAAGCCTAAGCCATATGGAGATCACCCCTCATCAAGTAACGTCGAAAGGCAAAATAATTCTCATCTAAGCTCAGATGGCTCATTACGTGACACGAAAGAAATACAATTTCCTGAAGAGACTGGTGGGGAGGTTTTGAAGAAAGAAAGGAGGAAAAAACAGAAAAATATAGAAAAAGCCCCGACATCATTGAAAGCTATCACCCCGATATTAAAACATCCCTCCGATGAACATATGTCGCTTGCCCAACGAAAGAAGAAGTTCTATTCTTTTCGGAAGGATAGAACTTCTGAGGTGTTTGGCCTGGCTCTGCGAAATGGACTTCTCCTGCCTAAGTGCAAATACCCGGAAGAACAATATCGATATGATGAACCCGATTTTTGCCTGTTTCACAGGTTCCTTGGGCATTCAATCGAAGATTGTTTTACATTCAAAGATTGGGCGGAGAAAATGATTAGACAGGGAGGGTTATAACTCCCAACATGCTTAATACAAGACCCGGCACCTCATAATTAATAGTAGAAGACCAGTGCTGTAAATACCAAAGGGGATGAAAGCCAAATGGTCCGAGAGAACATAAGCCAGTTGTAAATACCATGCGAAGTTATATGAAACGAAGGTACTTAAAAATAAAAAAAAATAAAAAAAAGAGCAGCTTGGAAGACATGGGAAGCAACAGGTCAACAATACAAGAGCAAAGGAATTGAAACATAACTACATGCCTTAAAGACACCGGAAGACGGTACAAGGGAAACACAAATCTTCTTGAGTTTAAAGATTAATTATGGTGTCCGCCTTGAGCTCATTCAGAGAAGTAGTGATAGTTTCAAGCTTCGCCTCGATAGAACCCAAATGACTGTGAATTTCTTCGAATTTCTGGTCAAGGAAAGTGGTAGAAGTCCGGGGGCCCTCTATAGATGATCCTCCATCCGAAGGCAGAGAACCCTCCTTTAATGGCCCGTATTGATTACAGGCAGCCCCAGGTTCCATGATATAACCGTTTACCGCTTGGTTGGGATCAGGAACGAGAGTCCCACCAGAAGTCTCAACCCAACCTATAGATGGTAATTCACCGAGAAGATTTCGAGGGTATTTGAAATCCCTCTCTGTTATTTTGTTTCCCCACAGGGTATCGGGGGTAGCAATGCCAGCTTTGTGCATCAGTTCCTCAACCAGATGTCCATAGGGTAACGGGCTGCGCGCAGTCCTGACTGATTGATGCATATGTCGAATGATCAAATATGCGACATTAACCTTCTTGTCCTTCGCGATAAGGTGACGCAGATAGAACAGGTTCTCCGAACTCACTAGATCAGACATTCCTTCCCGAGGAAAAAGGATGTGATTGATCATCATGCACAAGAACCTATAAGAAAATTTAGCTCATCAGAACGAGCAGGGAAAGAGAGAAATGAGTAAATGGCAAAGGCAGAGAACCTGTGCATGGCAGGAAGAGATGTAGTAGATAGCGCTCCTCTGACGGCATCGGGGGCAAGTTTAAACCAACGTCGATATTCGCGACGACTTTCGAAGTCACGAGGCCAAGATGCATGAGTATAGACGGAGAGGCCGTCTAAGGTGCTTATGGTCTGTAGAAGCTCAGCAAGATCTTTTACCCCAAAGGAAAGATATCTGCCAAAAAGGAAAGAAGAGGCGAAAGGGACGCCATAGTGATCATATGAAACTCGGAGATTGGCATAAAATAGCCGAGTGATCGCAGGATGGTAGGGAGACTGGTGTCCCGTCAAATTACGCAGATCCCAGAAGTTGACCCAAGATCGGAGAAGGCGCATATGTTCATTCTCTAATCTACCAAAGGGGTGAAAGTAAAAACAGTCAGCAACAGAACGTTCTTCAGCACCCATGGTAATATGGTAACAATCAAAAGCTGCTTCGTCTCGAAAGAGGTAATGGTTATGTGGGTCATACGACCAATTGGAAGGCACTGAAGCATACTCTGCCTCTCTATAGCGCTTGCGAATGGGTATTGATGCCATGAGAGTCAGTAGCAAGGGGAAAGTTGAAAAAAACCGAAGCAAGAACTCCGCTATATATAGGCGAGGATGATATAACGAGCAAAGCAACCTTCCAGAGCAAGAAAATTAAACACTTCAGACCCAGAATAGATATGGGATAACAGACCAAGCGTAGTGGCAGACAAAGGTATTACATGGGCATCCAAAGTGAGGGGCGTATTAAACAAGGAAGGAATCTGACAACGCTAAATGATGACTCAGTACGGAGTTGACCATCAAATAAAATGAGCCGACAAAAAAAAATCAGATAATTCATTGGGCCAAACCTTGTGGGCTTCAGTCAAAAGAAATCTCCAGTCGAGGGCCTTTGGGCCATTTTTGAAGAACAACACATTAAGTCTTCTGGAGTATTGAAGATTTATGTCCCTAAGAAAAAGAGGTGTCTCGCCTGAGGGCAACATGAGCCATCTCTTCCACCAAAATAAACATTTCCTAAACCCCACAAAATTTCCACAACCAAATTCCACGAAAAGGGTGTATTGTTGGTATGAGCCCAAAATTAACCATCACCGGTAAACGTTCATCCTACCGGTTCTAAAAAAAGATGAACGAGGGTTTTAGTATTTTGTCCCTTGAACAAAAGATACCCGATGATGAATGCTTGTTTACAACCCCTGACATAAGTGGGGAACTTGATTAGTGATTTCATAATCGCCGCTGAGGGTATTATAAAAAAATCTTCCTTCTTTCCTTTTCCATTGCTTTTATTTTACAGGTACATGGAGCAGCTGGAGCCTTATGTCCCTAAATAGAAAAAATAAGGTTCGTCTTGCTTATAGCAACATAAGACGTTTCCTCCACCAAATAAATATCCTAAGCACCACAAAAATCCACAAGCTTAAATTCTACCTCTAAAACGGTCAATTGTTGGAATGAGCCATAAGTCAACCAACACCGGTGGGTTCATTATACCGGTATAAAATAATGAACAGGGTTTTATGTATTTTGTCCCTAAAACAAAATAAAAGTTTCATGAAAAACCAGATGAACGAATCCATTTCCAGCTGTGACATTATATCCATAAAGCTGAGGGGTACATGTTACCTACTCCAATCAATTTTATCTCCCGAAAAATACAAATGGAGGGCCGTTATACAAAAAGCCGCAAACACAGGGAGCCAGAAAAAATAAAAACAAGATGGCCGCTCATATTCTGGGAGTTCAGTCGGAGTGGAATCAACACCCCAATTATAGGATGGAAGTGGCCTCCAATAAGCGTGAATCTCTTGGTCATATGGGTTTCCCCAGTCGTTACCGAGAGCGCGAACAATTTCTGGTGCCTCATCCTCTTCAAATTCCTCAATTTCCTCTGTTGTATGGTCAGAATGGCTGTTTAATTCGTCAGCAGAAAAGGGGGAGCGCACATCGCTCTCACTAGCCATTTGATGATGATAGTAAGAAGATGGCGAAAAAATAAAACAGAAGAGTCGGATAAAAAAGGGGAAGAAGAAACACTTATAAAAAAGAAAGGAATGAGGAAAGGACAAAAAAGGAAAAGACAAAAAAAAAGGGGGGGACCGTGACCATGGTGAATGCGCACGCGTGACCACACTACAACACCACGTTCCCCAGACGAAAAGACATTACATGATATGTTGGCCCACGGCTCATGGAGAGATAAACATTGAAATCAGCAAAACACGAGGCGAATAAGGGAACATATATATTACAACATTACAAGGCACGCCATTACAAATCTTAACGCACATGCTGAGATCAATACTCGCAAACATATCATAACAATACATCCGACCACTACACATGTCCACACGATTTCACCAAACCCATATATAACAACAAAGCACTGATACACAAGGTGATACAACGATATGACTACATTTGGTACAAAGATGGTAGAGATGCGTGAGATGCGTGAGTGAAGAAAAGTCACTAAGGGGTAGGAGCCCTGTGCTGTGAACCAGAAGCATTCCAGGTGAAGGTACTAGTCGGGGAACCCGTAGGAGACTCATTTCCATCATTTTTTGGCTCCACGATGAAGCTTGATACGTAGAACAAATCCGATAAGATGATGAGAGTCAGTTCGGAAATTACAGAGACAAGTCAAAGAATACACATACCAGCACTATCAGGAGTCGGACAGTCACCAACATAATTAGAGTCAATTGGCCCAATTTCCGACCCTACTCTGTCAACATTTAAATCCTCAAGGAGCTGTCCCAGTAAAGAGAAATCATCTAAAAAAAAAGAGGGAAAGTGATGAGTTCAGACTGATGAACAAATGCCATAAATATGATAAAAATAGCGATGAACTCACGAGAAGAGTCTGGGGGGATCATCAAAGGAGAAACGTCAAAAGACGGACTAGCCTCAACCATTGCGAATGCACCTGAAGCAAGAAAAAGAAAAACATTATCGGTATTGAAAATTCAGCAGAAAGGATATGAGGAGTATTAAGGCTACTTACGATCAATGGGGTTTTCACCCGGAAAATCATCAGTGGAATCCTCCTCCACTCCATAATCCGGGCTAGCAGAATAATCCACCAACTCTTCGTCATCTTCGACGATAGCAAATGGGTCAATTGATGATGGCCCAGCAGGGAGAGTCATCACATTAACAATGTCATCAACTGAAGAAACACCGCTATCAGAAAGCATGTCAACTAACGCAGACTCTGATTGCCTCAAATGAGACCCTCCTGTAGGGGTGCTACTTTGAGGAATGTATGGAGATAATCCCTGGAAAGGAGAAAATGTCCCGGAAAGACGGGAAATGTGGGAGACAAGCGCTTCAGAAGAAGGGGGAATGTTGGGCTGCACGAGACCTATTTCCAAAAGTAGCAAGTCAGGAAAATTCTTAAGCAAAATGTTATGAAACATATGTAAGATAAAAATATATACCTGAAAGCTGAAAGGAAGGCCCAATACTGGTTCCTTGCCTAGTAATAGAAGGACCAGCGCCAGGATCAGAGAACCTCGGGAGAGGAGATCTCACAAGTGGAAAATCATCTGAATCATCGCTCTCTGAGTCTGAAAAAAAAATATTGGGAGTAGTTAACCAATGGCCATACATATAAAATGGGGGCAGCAGGAAACTAGGTCAAACTTATACCTGAAGGAGAAGCATTCACTGGAACACCAGATTCAGTGGGTTCTCGAATACGCAGTGGCTGAGAAAGGGATGCCGATTTTTGAACTTGCGAACCAAACTTAGGAGGTACTCGATGGTCATTGCTAGGGAAAAAACGAGGAAGAGGCTGAATACTACCTGCTATACCTCGCCAATCCTGCAAACGAAGAAACTCTGACTGAAGCGTAGGGCGAGGAAGACGATGTGGCTGAGGATCCCGTCTTCCCACAGGAATAGGACTAGAGGAGCGCCTTCGAGGGTATACTGCTTCCTTGAGACGATTTTCTGATAAAGAATGGTGAGCAGATATCAAACCACGAAGCCAACGCCTGTGGCGGACTGTAAAGCCACCTATACGAGAAGCATGAGGGATAGTAAACCTAATGCCAGTCCCGAGGCGCCAAACAAAGGAGCAATACTTGGCAAATGATGTCAATGAGGCCCTCGGTGGACGAGTAGGAATGGTGGAGGAAGGAATATCTTGATCAAAACCGAATTGCCATGCAGCACGCTGGGGGCAATATAGTTCCATAGAAACATCGTTTCCGATTCTGCAAGGCAAAAGGCATTCCCTGATACTGATAAAGAAATCTTGTTGTTCAGAAGATAATACAGGGTGACCCCTTTCATCTCTGATGTCCACGGCTGATTGCCCTGCACTACTGTCAATATTAGTGGGTAACCCTTCATTAAAAACACGGAACCCGAGGTGTGGTTGATACCTCCAGAAATGAAGATGGATTTTAATTTGATCCCCAGGATAAATGGGTGCCCCTGCGATGTGACTCAGGAAAGGAAGCTGTTGCCTTAGTTCAGCTGACATAATCACTCCATAATAGTCTCTCCAATATGCGTGTAACCACCCATGTATCAGATGAAGTGGAACAACAACATGACTGTTTGAAGGGTCCCTCGCAGAGGTAATCTCTCTCAATGATCTATAAATATTGGCTAAGGCCGGGATAGCTAAGAAATTGGAAACCCTCGAGCAAGAGCATTCGCAACCACAAAAACATCTGGACGGATTTTATCAGCAGGACGACATACCACTACAAAGTAATTAATCCACCAGGCCAGAAATGTAGTCAAAATAGTTTCCTTATCCAAGATACGTGAACTCAAATCCGAAAACTCAGGACCTTTCTCTTTGGCTCTGATACTTCCAGAACCGTGACCTGTGCCGAATGGGTCATTTGGGTTAGCAAACGGAGCAGAAGTGCCCCAAGCACGAGGATCACCATCAGAAACTCGGTTCATGAAAAACCTAATCCAATCATAAAAGGGAACATCAGCATTCTGACCTCTGCTCAAGCGAGCATTCGAGAGTTCATAATATATATCAAAGACTTGGCGAAGCGAATCAGGGTAACACATGTTGCCATTTGAATTTCTTCCAAATAATTCTGCATCCGGGGGAACTCTCTCCTCATAAGGATATCCAGAGATGGGGAGTCCAGCGAGACGAGAAAGCTCCCAGAGGTTGATGGTCATTTCACGATCAAACAGAAACAAGGTGTTGGTGGTATAGTTCCAATTCGAGACAAAAGCCCGAAACAAAGCTGGATGAGGGTTATACTCAAAAAGACACAAAAACACTGCCTCGTAATTATTATTATTACTTGTTATATATTATTATTAATAAATAATAATATATAACAAGTAATAATAACAAGTAATAAACAATATTGATTTATTATTAAATAATTAATAATATTTATAATATTTAATTAACAATAATTAATAATATTTCATAATAATAAAATGATTTCTTATTATCATTAATAATTAAAAATTAAAAATTAATTAATATTAATTAATAAATAATAATACTTAATAAGTAACAATAATTATTAAAAAATCATAATAAATAACAAAGATTAATTATTATAATTAATAATATTTAACAAGTAAAATTAATTACTAATAATAATGATTTAAGAATAATAATTAATTGAAGATAATTAATCAATAATAATTTTTATTATAAAATAAATAATAATATTTATAAATAATATTTAATTAAAAGTAAATTATAAATATTTCATAATAGTAAAAATGGTTTATTATCATCATTAATAATTAATTTTTATAATAATTAATAATTAACAATAATTAGGTCACAACATATAATACATAATATTAATTCAAATTTAAGGACATTTTAGTCTTTTGACATGAATATATGCATGCATTAAGTTAGTCATCCTTATTACACAACCAAACATCTATTACATAACACTACATAAACATTTAGGCATCCTTAAGTTATGCAATTCCTTACTACACAAACAAACGCCCCCACATAACTTAAGTTATGCATCCTTTAAGTCACAAACAAACGCCCCCAAAACATACAGTCCTTTGTAAACTCCTGATTCGATACAAACTTCGATATAATCAGCCGCCACGAGCAACTCCTAAATGGACATAATCGAAGCCATTTCATCGTTGCTTCCAATGACCACCCCTGAATTGCAATTAGGTAGCAAATCTGTATAGAATAAATAAAGCAAGGAAAGTGACGACGTCGATGCCTTTCAAATCAGCATTATGGGCAGTCTTGTCTCCTTTAATGTCCGAAATTATTTTCTGAAAGCAGAGCAACGATAATGGATTTAGGGTTTATTAACAAGGTTAGTTTGGGGATTTTTTTAAATAATGAAAGATTTTGGGATACCATTTTTAGAATTTAATCTTTTTTGGGATAAGGTAATGACATATATCTAATTTAAATAATTTGATTGATAATGGTATAAATTTAATTAGCAATTCAACAATGACATATCTCTAATTAATTATTTTTTTGGATCGCGTAATTCTAATTAATACTATTTTTTTTGTATCTGTCGGCTTTGAGTTTTAGAATGGACGGTCAGGATTTTGTCCATGTGAATTATGTAACTTAGTTTAAAAAAAAAAAGAGAATTTTGTCAAAAGAAAGCTGTGTTCGAGGGAATGCCTCGTCCTCCATCTACATGTACGGACCACACAATATATTCTGACTTAGTTTTTTTTCTTCAAAAAATTATATTCTGACTTATTTGTTTGTTTGTTTATTTGCCTAATTGCCTTTTTTTTCTTGGGTTAAGGGCTTTAGGCTGAAGGAAGCGTTTGCAGTCCTCACCGCATATCTTGTAGTAGTAGAATGGAATTCAACCGCCTACTTTTTTTTTTTTTTTATCTCATTATATACATATATGTAAGACTTTTGATATTATAAATGCATAATTTTTGTAGAAGTTATATATTTGGATCCATGAAATATGATAGTCGGTTATTAATCTCATATTTACAATATATATGTTTTATGTAATCATTATATTAAGTTAATATTTGAGTTGCTGTTAATTTTTAATCAAAACTTATTTTTTTGACTCCAATCATTTTGTTCATTTTAAATTTCAAATGAAGTTATATTCTAAATCTCATCTAAATTTTATAATTGGAATGATAATTTTGTTAGTAGGCAAAGAAATCGACAATAATTTCAATGTGATGAAGTTAAAAAAAAAAACAAATAATAGAAATTTGATGAGAACTAAGGCTCCTTTGAATTGACAATTGGATATTTCCAAATCTCCAATCAAATCACCCTTGCCCTTGTAGTCTTGTAGATAATGGAATTATGGAATGCACCATGATTGGTCCCAACACCCTCCTCAGTTGATGCGAGTTGATTGCTCTTCAATCAAGCTCGCTTCCCACCGTACGATCTGATGTCCTTCCTTTTCTCAGAATTCAACAAAAATCAAGGATAGGTTTCTAGAACAACCTTACAAATGAATCAAGAAAAGGTAACGTAAAAAATGAGAATTTTTTTTGAAAAAAAAAAAAAACTTAGCTACTCTTACTTCTTACGACAAATGTGTATATAAAAAAAAAGAATTTATATGATGTGCACGGACCATCAAATACCTGGAGTTTTTATTAAATTTTCCAAACCTCGTAGTTCAATTTTACGCAATTATTTTAATAGCTTGATTATGTTCTGGACAAGAGAAAGGAACTTTAATTTGGGCAAGCCTTCTCGGTTCTCAGTTGTATGCTCTGACTATCTCCATCTTGTTTTATTTAAACAAATTAATTCCTTCCGTATCACACTGGGATCTCAATTTTCATTTAATATATTCTACTGGTTGGAAGACGACCATAATTTCTTTAATGTACTTTGTAAGACACCATCAATTCAATGCATCACAAATTCCAAACATAGAACTTGTATCTCTTTATTGTTTTAATTTAATTTAAACAGACCAGAAGATAAATACTATAAACGACAGTTGGCAAGCAAATGGTTTTCTGTCACATTTATACACTAGGTTATTGTATTGTGAGATTTGAAACAATTAAAGACTACTTTTGTTTAACAATGCTTCTCCTGGGTAGCAACTCGCTACAAGTGTTCCTATTATTGATACGCCACAGAAAAAGTGATTAACCAGTCACTATTCATTGCAAATTTCGAAGTCAAAAGTTGAAGGGAACCAAATTGCGAGAGTACTCTTTCTCTGACTTCTCTAAACTGTTTCTGTTTCGTGTTTCCTTTTGTGAAAGCATTAAGCTGCCGAATTCATGCAATGAGAGAAACAGTTTCTTTATTCAAACATGATCGACTGGTCTGCACGCTAGCTACCACACATCAGTCAGATTGACCATATATATTCTCTAGAGGAGATTAATTATCTATTATTTTAATATTTTTAAGCAGAGAATCAGAGATGTTTCTATTAAAACTTACATACAAAAACTAGCAAGTGCTTTCAAATTTTAACCAGCAACTTAGTTACCTATTTTTAAAATTCGATGGAAACAAATTAATAATAACGTAGTCAAATAGAAATTCATGCTAGCTGGAAATATGTTTTTACTTTAATAACTTCTTCAAAATAAAAGGGCAAACAGTTTATTCATAGTACATGTAATTTGTAAGTATACGCTTTTTAAATAAAGAGAAGAATTCAAATGTCTTTATTTTATGTCTACATCCACTTAAATGCATTTTTATAACCTCTTCATGCCAATAAATAAAATTGGGAATTCATAATTTTTACATGTTCATACAGAAAGTTTATGGTGCATCATGATGCATAGGTCCTTTCATGATTTTATTCATCAGATTTAAGTTATATCCATAAATATAATTTAACTAATTCAATTTACATATTGAAGTCTCATAGAAAAAATAATTTAATATTTTTAAATCAATTTTTACTATTTTTTATTTTTTAAAAAAAAAATTTAAATTTTTGGATACAAACATTAGTAAGAAAATTTAAAAGTAGTAAGTTTTTAAAACTATAAAAAATAAATAAAAAAAGTATAAAATTTGAATTGCTATGATTTTAATATATCGATTGAATCGGTTAAAATCTAATTGATATCTAAGGCCATGATGCACAAAAAAGTTGCATCATGATATAGATTTTTATGTCTTTTTGCAATAATACTGACAAATAAGGCTGATGAACAAAAAAGTCTATATCATGATGCACATAATGAAATATAACAATCGATATCTAAATTGTAAATTTAAGTTATTAGAGTTTAAAAAGACACACCTGAGGCATGAAATTGCGCAAACTCGAATATTTATTAAAAAGTTCAAAGTACCTTATAGCCCTACGAAAACAAAGAGGTTATATTGATCCACAATGGTGTATAAGGAGAAGTAGATGTCACTGCAAAACTAACGAGTTAAAATCAGTATTTCTGGTACAAACGAGCATTCTATTAAACTAAAAATATTCAAACATACAAACGAACAGTAACCAGGAGTGGCACAAGGGACATAACTCCTGAGCCAAACAACCGAAAGCAGTCTAAGTGTCTAACAGACATTAACTAAGTCAACAACATAAAATAAAGTCAACGAACTAAGACAAGAGTTAGCAGCAGGCCAGCAGTAAATTCAAGTAGCAGGAAGAGAAATAAAAAGATGCATGAATCATGGGCTGAAGAAGTGTCATATGTAGTGATATTGCATTTATATATATAGTATTTGGTCGGACTTAACCCTAAAATCATAACCTAAATTTTGAAATTGTGTGCTTTTCGGTTTGGATTTGTAGGATTTGGTACTGCTTTTGGTTTGTCTTTGAATTTCAGGGATTTGAGGCGAAACCAACGCAAATCGGCACATTTCCGGCAAGTTACAAGTGATTTGGTGCGGCCTACATCAACCCTGTGCGGCAGACACCTCACATCCCTCTTCTTTGGATGCCACCTGTGCGACTAGCAACTCTCCTATGCGGGCAACACTTGTCTGGTGCGGCCAACAGCCCTCTGGTGCCACCAAGACCTCTCTGGTGCGGCCAACAACTCTCTGGTGCGGCCAACAACCCTCTGGTGCGGCCAACACCCCTCCTGTGCGGCCAACAATCCTCCTGTGCGGTCAACAGCCCTCTAGTGCCGCCAAGACCTCTCTGGTGCGACCAACACTTGCCTGGTGCGGCCAACACCCCTCCTGTGCGGCCAACAACCCTCCTGTGCGGCCAACAACTCTCCAGTGCGGCCTACAATGCATATAAAATGCTCTGGACATCTCCAGTGCGGAGTACAACCCAGCTGTGCGGCCAACACTTGGGCTGGATGACTCATTCCCAGCCCAGCATGCTGTTGTACTCCGAACTGGGCCTGCTGTAGCCCGCACAGCCCAAGTTGTAGCCCGCACCGACCTAATTGTACTCCGCACAGAACCCTAAACCTAAACCATTCCCTATATAAAGCGCCTCTCATGTCAAATTAGGGATCCTTCTCTCCATTTTTCCACTCCCCAGGCGGCTGCCTAGGGCGCTGCCTCATTTTCCACCATTTTCCTCCACTGTACCCTGCACAGCTCCATCGTTGCCCGCACAGCGCCACCGTACCCCACACAACTCCACTTCGTACCCAGCACAACACCATTTTCCACCGCCGATCCACTCTCTGCCACGTCGATTCACCCCGCACTGCCGCCATTGCACCCCGCACCGTCGCCATTGCATCCCGCATCGTGCCTCTGGAGCTTGGAATTTCATGCGACAATAGTGATTCCGACTCCGATCTCGACTCTAGAAGCTTGCAAGTAGGAGGAATAGGCTGGGTTACGGTTGTATCTTTCCTTTCTCTCTTGTTTGCTCGATTATGGAGTTTGTATCTTGCATTTCATCATTTACTTTCAGTTTTGAGCATATGCTAGGCTAGATTGCATTGTCTTAGGGCTTAGGTTAGATCTTGATGTTTGGATTGATGTATGACACTTGATATTTGGTATTTGATGTGTATTGCTTGTTGGATGTTATTTGTGAATGCTTGTTTGTGCTTGATTGATTAATTGAACCTCCTATTGGATGAATGGCCACATCTAATCTTGGTCAAAGGTGTAGGTTAGTTGATTGGTTGAACAAAGTGACTTGAGGTAGGATATAAGCCGAAAGGTAGTCCAATTGGTACCCGACAGGGGAAAATTTCTGCTAAGGCGAAAGTCTAGTGGATACCTTTGAAAACAATAAGTGAACTTAGATAGATTAAGCCAACATGCGAAAGTTGAGGGTTAACCGACCTAATGGGGGTGTTAGACTAGGTTCCGGTCCCGATACTATGACCAACAAGCGACAGCTGAGGTCTAGGGAGTCCAAGTCCGGCTAGATCTGCCTCACACAAGCCAAAAACCAAGTTATTGAGTCGAAACACCATAACTAAGGGTTGTGCGGGCAACATTGGTGCCTGTGCGGAGTACACAGGCCTAATCTGCTGCGTACTAGTCGGTATCGGCACGAAAGTGACCGGTGCCGACAACCCGAAGCCGGACTGAAAGTAAAACTGAAACCCTAGGACACTTTCATTGCATATTTTATCACCAAAACACCAAAAATTGTTAGTTGCTTGTCTCTTAGTTGATTACTTTTGTTAATTGTTAGTTTAAGCCAAAACCATTCATTTGATTGTCTAGATTTTGTGAATAAGTAAGGTTTAGTACTCAATCTACCGTCCCTGTGGATTCGACCCCTAACCACATCCAACGATTTGCCGTACGCTTGCGATATTTTTAGGACCAATTAGGATATTATTAGCTACACATCATGTAGTCTGCCCATCTCTCATCTCTTCATCATGATCTCTTCTTAATTAGCTGCTGCTTGGAATGCCGCCAAATCTCTAAAATTGTTTTCCAGTTCTGCATTTAAACATGTCCAGTTAGCAAAAAGGTTGAAAGTATTAAAATATAAAGAGTTGAGAGAAACATATTTTTTAAACCTAAAGATATAGGTGTTTCTCTCATTCTAAACTATGAACTATCCAACACCGGGTAGCTAACATGACCTTGGTGTAATTTCTATTATTTGAGTTGAGTCTGAACTGCAATCTATACTAATTCCTCTCTGATTGAATAGATTGAACCCTACTCAAAACCCCTTTGTAAAGGGACAATTTAGGAAAAGAGATGATCTACGGCGCCATCACAACAAAAGGCAAACTTATTGGGTCCCTGCACTACAAGAAAAATGATATAGAGGAAGACATTTACTGTAAGGTTTTTCAATTAGCAACACTGTTGGTGTTCTTGCAAGATTACGTTGCATGACAAATCTTTTATGTTGCAACAATGTAATTAAAAAGTTAATGTTATTTGCAAGATTAATTTGAGCTTTAAGAAGTGAAAAAAATCCAATGATCATAGTTTCAGTACTCATCAAGATAATATCTACTGTGTTTTACTAGTTTTTACCGATTAAATCTCAAAACATAACTAAGAACCCATAATGTTGATTCATTTTACAACAAAAAGCACAAACCGTCAAACTAATCAGACTTGATTTCTCCATACAGAAAAATTGAGGATACCGATATATAATTAGAGTAATGCTAGAATGAAACATGTTAATTTGATGTCAAATACGTAATGGTAACTGTTAAAACAGCCAATTCGAACTGCTCAATATGGTCTCTATATTAAAATTTTTTTACAGAACAAATTTTATATTTTTCTCGAATTTTTAAAATTGGATGGTCCACAACTAATTAATTGAGAATTTTCTAAAATTTCGAAAAAAATGGGAAAAAAATATTGTACCTATCAAATATTTGATTATGTTTGACGATTGTAAAAAAATTTCTAAAATTAATTGAGCAGTTTAAATCAGTCATTGTAAATTCAAAAATTGAAGTTTGATTATGTTTGACGATTGTACCTATCAAATATTATTATTTATATAAATATTGTAATCTAATACATATTTTTTTAATGATGAAATATTTTTTTTAATTAGCATGTGATCAGCAATTAATGACGACAGTCATTAGACGATAAGCAGAGACATACATCACATTCACATCGCAAATATTATTAGACCACGATATAAAATTTTGGCAATAATTTCCATTACATTTCTAATTTCATATGAAATGTTGACAGTCAAAATTTAAAACATAAATTAAATTGCCTATTCAAAATGTAATTCTGTCAATATCACCACCTGCTTGCTAACTGTACTACCACTTTTGGAACATTAGATAAGCCCACTGGAATTTTATGAAAGAGGACAGTAACGTTTCTACTAAAGACAGCTGGTTACATATGTATTTTACAGGATAAAATCCTTCTAACGCTATGTTAATAAATATGTTATGGTCCGAAGTAAGCCATTAATTGACTTTACCAAGTTGTGCATTCTATTATCACAACGGACGCACGCCAAACAAATTGCAAAATTTGTTGCTTCACGGACTAAATTGAAGTATCAATGAGGATTACATCACTGAAAGAACAATTATTTTAAGTTTAATATAGATCAGTTGCTTAATCCGAGTTCACTTGCGCACCGGCACATGTAAAATGCACGAAATACACTGTCGTTTGTGCTTGCATCCACGCTGTATTTCCTTCACGAATTAGTATTTTCTACTAACTTTTGAAGAAACAATGTGATGTTAGTTATTTTTTGCGACAATTTTCAATTTTTTATCGCATCCACCATTCATGGTACCTATATTATTATTATTGTCTTTCAAGTTGGATAAGCCGACAATATCGTCTATTTCACTCAACTCGAATTTAAGCATAGTTTATACTTAATACAATTCTGGTTAAGATATGGTCAGTATATGTTTGATGTTTTACTAATTCTATATAAATTGAGATTTATTTTGCCAATAGTTAATATTTAAAACAAAAATTTAGGTAATTAAGTTGACATATGAAATAAGTTAATGAGTAATAATTTAGATACGATCCGTACTACTGAGAGAAAAAAAATATATAGTTAGCATAGCTTTCTTTTTTGGGCTTTCTTTTTAGGCTCGTTTGGTAGTGCCAAGTTTCGCTTGACTTTTGGGTCAACGATCTAACTTACATGTCTTGCATTGCCAAACAACTTTGGGGTCATTTGGCAACATCAAAGTTTAGAAGTATCAAGGGTTAAAGTTAGCATTTTGGGATTAGTGTTTGAGGTGAAAGTTAATAAAAGTCAGTACTAATTTAAAGTTAGTAATTGTTGTTTGGCATGATAGATTAAAGTTAGTGATCAAAGTGAATGCATTCACTCATAACATTCATTTCAATCTAGATATTTTAGAATTAAAAAATTTTAAAAAGTTGAAAATTAAAATTTGAAACTATAAAAAATTGAAATTTTAAAATTAGAAAATTTGAAATTTGAAATTTCAATTTTCAAATTTCAAATTTTCAAATTTGAAAATTTTAAATTTTAAATTTGAAAATTGAAATTTTGAACTTTGAAATTTGAAAATTAAAATTTGAAATTTGAAATTTTGAAATTTAAAATTTCAAAGTTTCTTCTCAAGGTTTTTCTCTTCAGATATGATATAATTTTTTTTTTGGTGTTTGAGAAAAACACAAATATAAAATGGTCAAGTTAGGGAGGTAGTGCTAATTCCGTTGACCCCAAAGTTGTTTGACGATGCAAGACATGTAGGTTAGCTCGTTGACCCAAAAGTCAAACTAAACTTGGCACTACCAAACGATTTGGAGTCAACAGGATTAGCGCTACCTTCCTAACTTGTCCATATATTTAAGTTTTTCTCAAACACAAAAAAAAAATTATATCGTATCTGAAGAGAAAAATTTTGAGAAAAAACTTTAAAATTTCAAATTTCAAAATTTTAGATTTTAAATTTTAAATTTCAATTTTTCAAAGTTTCAAATTTTAAATTTTAATTTTCACCTTTTTAAATTTTTTTAAAATTTCAAATTTTGAAAATATCAAGATTTAAAATTTTCAAATTCTAAAATGTCTAGACTAAAATGAATGTTATAATTGAATGCATTCACTTTGATCACTAACTTTAACCTATCATGCCAAACAATAATTACTAACTCTAAGTTAGTACCAACTTTTATTAACACTAACCTCAAATACTAATCCCAAAATGCTAACTTTAACCCTTGATCCCACTAAACATTGATGTTGCCAAACGACCCCTTAATGGGCAGTATGCTTTTACATTTTAAGCGATTAATTATCAATTATCTATTTGAATAATTGTTTGCTCACTTGGCTAATTGGGACTGACAAGGTTTATCTTCCAAAAACGCGTTTTATTTTTTTTGTCCATTTCTAAAAAATCTAGCGTAACTCATCATCACATTTTCATTTCTGGAATTTAATCAGCACTCATCTCTCCTCCCTTCTGTTTCGCTCCCTCCCCTCAAATTCTATTTCGCTTCTTCCCCCTCCCCTGTGTTAGGAAAGTGCATAATTTTGAAAATTTGTGTTAATTACACCTAATTAACCATCCAAAACACCATATGCACATAAGGATCTAGTGCTAAGTAATCGACATAAAGAGAATAGGAGGAAAATCAATACCTCATCCAATATAGCAATTGGATGGCTCGACTAAGGCATTGATGTCGGTGGGGTGCTCTCCTTCGCCTCCTCCATATTGGCCTCGAGTCCACCTAGGAATCTAACCATTTTCATAGATCATATGCTAGTAGGAACTAGAGAAATGCTAATTCCTTTGCTATTCTTGATCTAATTTAGGAATAACTATTCTCAACACATGAGACCTAATAATAATCAATGGAAAAGAGCAAAAAATGGAATAGAGAAAAACAAATTTTCTCTCTTGAAGGTGGTGGCTAGAAGAAGGGAAGAGGAGGAGAGAGAAATAGGGTTGGAAGACACCAACTAGTGGTCCTTATATAGAGATCAAGTCCAACCTTCTCACTTCTAAAATTACCATCATGCCACTCACCCTAGGTCGGGCAAAATAAAGGCCTAAATGGGTCATTTCCATATTTTGCTTATTCTCTCTTAAACCTATTATATCAAATATATAATGGGCCTTTTTAATTGATTATCATTTTGGCTCATAATGACTAATTAAATTAAGCCTTTATATTCAATATAATTCCTTCAATTATATTAAATATTATTGAGCATAATTAATTATCAACTTAATGATAATTTCTTTGGGATAAACATATGTATTAAATTAATTTCTATATGATCCTTTTGATATAATTAATTATAACGGTTTGCAACAGTATATAATTAATTAATCAACACATCATATTTTGCATTCTCCAATGCAAACAAATCAATTAATACATTGTATGGTTAAAGTCCTATTTGTGTGACCCTTTGAGAATTTATGCTACGTTGGTCATGGAATTAAATCGTTATTTAATTCCAATAATCATAAGCGTTATCTAGTAACACGTTATGATTCCTAATTCGCATAAATAGTGTACTGCTACAGTATTTAAATCCTGCATAAGAGAATATATGTATTTTCTTATTTTGATTTTTATGTCACACAATATCATCGTATAATCCAAGATAGGAATGTGTTATTCTTGCAGATTATACGTTTCTTGATCTAGATATAATTGTATAAAGTTGCATGCAAACAATCTATCTCCATCAAGGGGCCCAAACAGATATCGTCACTCACTAAGTGAATTAATGAGGGACATACGGTTTTCTTGATGATTAGTTTTTCCCCGTACAATTCAAGAGAACTTAAATCAAGTCTGTATAGCAGCCCTTATCAGGAATCAGCGGTAGACAAGATTTATAGAACCTATCCTCATGTGGAAAAGATAATCATCTCAAACTTAGAACCAAAATCATAACGAAATAAACAATGACACATAACACAATCCATATGTTTATTTCGATGGGTCAAGTCCTGTGTTATGTTCCAATAACATACACATATGCAATTAAGTTGGTAACTCTTTACCTATGATTTGTAGAACTTAATCATCACTTAACTTACATACTAATCTTATATGATAATTAATGTTCCTTGTTAATTATCAAGATTATGTACCGTTTAGATTTATTATTGTCATTCTAAAGAATGATCCACTGAGATCTACAATTCAGATCCTCAACCTGAATGATCTGTCAATAATAAACCTAGGAACAGATGACAAAATATCATCCATAACATAGACTAATATTTAAGTCATTAAATTATTGACTTCTAGGACATAACTCCAACACCCTGAACGTCATAGTTACATTACACATTGTAGCAAGTATCCTTGAAGCTCTACAGGCTCATGTACTACGAGTATTATAGACATGCTAAATTTACTATCACGTATTCTCTGTGTGTGGAGGGTCGAACTGAACCTCTTCGCGTTACCTCTGTCCCACCCTCCTCCCTTCTTAATTGTTCTAGTTAATATATATAACCATTTTAGTTAATATAGTAATAATTTTAGTTAATGCATATAACTGTTTTAGTTAATATATATAACTATTTTAATTACTATAACAAATGTTCTATTAATATATATAGCTGTTTTAGTATATATATATATATATGAGAATGACTAATGTACCATAGATGACACAGAGAGTCTCGTGCCATAGAGTCTTTTTTCGAGATCCAAAATTCAAATGCTCAATCTTAAAACCATTCAAGTTAGTCAACATATTAAAATACCCTTGGCGACCAAATTTTACATTTTTTCGAATTTTTCTGCTATTTATTATGATATTTTTAAAAAAACGTTATAATTGGAGTATTTCAGACCCTCCAATTTGAACATATCAAAATAAATAGCAAAAAAAATTTAAAAATAATATAAAATTTGGTCTTCAATGGTATTTCAATATGGTGATCAATTTGAACGGTTTGGATTAACTGATTGAATTTCGGATCTTCAAAAAATGACTAAAAAAAGACGTCTATGGCATTGTCATCTATGACACTTTAGCCCACCTCTATATGTATATATATAATTGTTCTACTTAATACATATAACTGTTTTATTTAATATAGTAATTATTTTGGTTAGTACATATAACTGTTCTAGTTAAATATATAATTGTTCTAGTTAATATATTAACTGTTTTAGTTAATAAATCATCCTTGGAACCCATATCCTCTATCCTTCTCTGTTTCGCTCCCTCCCCCTCCCTTCTCTCTCCTTCCCTCCTCTCTGATTTGCTCTATCTTCGTCCCCTGGCACTCATCCCTTGGACTTCCGAAAGTGAAAGAGAAATTATTAATAAAATTGGAAAAAATTAACACGTCTGTAGGGGATGATGCAAACAATTGGGGATCACGGAGAGTAATTCCGCTTGGCTAATTGCGAACGATCTTTGTAAAAAAATGTTGAAAGAACGACCAAAGTTGCAAAATCTACTTGGGAAAGAAAATATTATTATTTTGTTTTTATTTCGAAGATAAACATTGTTCAAATTGTCATTTATAATTTTATAAACTAGCAGTACACTTTGAGTGTATCATACCAATTTAATATTAGGATATTAGCTGTTCAGAGAAAGATGTATATGTGCGAGAATATATATATACTCGATAAAAAAGAAAATAAAAATTGCTATCTTTTTCTTGTTCTTCCTTGCACGGCAGAAGCAGCCAAGCATTTTCCATAAACCTGATTGATCAGGAAAGCATTACGACGATCAATTGCAACAGTTGTATTATTAATTACTAATTAGCCAAAGATTCCGATCGTGATGTTAAGTAAATGATTGTAAATATACTCCAAGTCTACAACAGAGTCAACCATTTTGTTTTATCTGATAGTCAGAAAAAGCATCGCAAATCCGGGAAAATCTCAGATACCTTAATAATAATAATTTAATTAAAGATTCTATTTACAAAAATGATTTGTATATTACGAATAGCGCCCGGACCAGGCAGATACTTGGGTGTCCCCCTGAAACGCTGCTAGTTTTGTATGTTGTAATTAATTGCCACCTGATACATAACTGACAAAAAAAAAAGCAGACGAAGTGCTATTTTTGTCGATGGCAAAACATTAATTATATGCAAAATATTGGTTTTTGTCCCTCGAAAACTTGTAGAATTCTTTACATGGCCCCATTTTTTTTGCTTTGTAAGATGGATTATCGTCCACTGCCCCCTTGCTTACCAAACTGTACTTTACAGTTTGTAATACATATTGCTCCTACTTTATTAATAACATCATAAAACATGCGGTCTCAAACGTGCATACAAGGTATTCCACATTTTAAATTAAAATAACATTGTAAGAAATAAATTTTGGTAAGTTTTAGTTGTCATGCAATTAATTAAACTCACCAATTTTTAAGGGAAAAATAATTATATTTATATGGGACATTTTGTTATGGACCAAATTTTTTTTAATCTAGATTTGAGTTCTAGTCAATAAAAAAAAAAATCAAATTTTGAAGGAGCAGTATGCATTGCAGCTTATATAAAACAATCTTTGCAATGTAGAATTTGCCTATTACGTACTCAAAATATCTATAGTTCATACTTCATACTATTAATCTATTATTGTTAGAAGACAACTCAGAGATGATATCATACTTGGAAGTCACTCGGAGTAACTTAATTAATTAGGATTTCTTAGTCTTGTAAATAGTAAATCTATTGTGAACCATGATGCATAGAGGACCGCATACTATGACCGTTTGATCGGTGATTTTACAAATTGACCAATCTAAATTAACCAATCCAATCTATATATTGAAATCTCATAGAAAATAAAATTTTACAATTTCTTAAAATTTTTTACTATTTTTTTTCGAAATTTTAAAAACTTTCCAAAAAATTTTTGCTACAAATTAGTGTAGCAAAAAATGGCAAGTTTTAAAAAAAAAATTTCAAAGATTGTAAAATTTTGTTTTCTTTGAGATTTTAATATATAGATTGGGTTGGTTAAATTAGATTTGACAATTTAGGAAACCACCGACCAAAACGGTCATGATGCACGAAAACTTATATGAACCATGGTTCACAATAGATTTACTCTTCTGTAAATATCAATCATAAGTTAAAACTATCTATGCTATCTGAGAAAATAGAACTTGCCCCCCTGCCTGCAACTTAGACATATAATAATAAAATTTAATTTTTGACAAAGTTATTTATTTTTAGTTCGACAAATATGTATTTAAAAAATTTCGGAAGAAAATTGAAAAATCAAATTACCCAATCAAATGCTGAAGAAACACACGACTAACAAACAAGAAGTAAATGCCTTTTTCATTGCACTTTTCGCAATGTGATATTTTTTATTCCGACTCACAGGAATACGATAATATCATAATAATATTAACATTTCAATCTTGCAGACAAATAATGTCAAACATCTAGAATTAAGAAGTTTCAAGTTTCCAATAAAAAGCAAAAAATGACAAACAAGTAAACAACACAAGAAAGAGTTGATGGGCCTGAGTCGCCAGTAGCTAGTAAAAAATAGGCCCAACAAGTAATCCCCACATGACTAAACAGAAAGATGGCTCATATTACACTCTCTTCAGTCTTCACCTTTCAAAAGCTGATAAGCTATTTACTCAAAACCCTAGTCGAAATGGGAAAGAAGAGCTCAGTCGCAGCCGGAGGTGGCGGCGCCGATCAGACTACCTCTACCCCCACCCCCACCCCCACCTCTCCTGAAAACCTGAAAACTTTGATACACGAGCATTCCCTCTTCTTCGACCAGCTCGTGGAGCTCATCCCAGCGCGCTTTTTTGTTCCTAATTACTCCGACGACAAGCCCTGGTTCCCTGGCCTCTCCAAGTCGGAGAAGAATAAGTTCAAGGCCCAAACGCGAGAGAACATTATCAAATCGCGCCGCGACCGCCTCGACCCGTCACGACCCTCCTCCACTCTCGATATGTTGAAGAAATCTTTAGCTGAAGAAATTGAATCGTCCGGAAAAGAAGATGATGATGATGACAACGACGATGATGATGAAGAAGAGGAGGAGGAGGAAAATGAGGTTGAAGAGGAGGCAGAGAAAGCTCAGAATAAGGCCACATTAACTGGTGATCGGCCTGTGACATACGAAGAGTTACGGGAGCGGTTGCACCGGAGGATTGCGGAGCTCTCTGCAGGGCGCAACACTAGGCCTGAGTCGCGCCTGAAGCAGGAGAGGAAGAAGGAGATGAAGAACAAGAAGAAACTCAAGGGTGAGACTAAGAAGAACCAGGAGAAAAATAAAGACAAAGACAAAGATGCTGCCTCGGGTAGTAACAGTGGCAAGAGGAAACGAGAAGATGGAAGTGATGATTTAAAGAATAAAAAGAAGAATAAGGTTGTTGAGCCTACTGATATAACATTTGGTCAGGTTAGGATTGATGGAAAAGAAAATAAGAAGAGAAAGAAGAAGCTTTCAAAGGAGAAAGAATTGGAAAGAGCAAAGAGGCTTGAAGAGGTCAAAAAGGATCCTGAAAAGGGACAAAAGATATCTTGGAAAGCTGCTGTTAGTAAGGCGGCAGGAGAGAAGGTGCATGATGACCCAAAATTACTGAAACAGAGTATTAAGAGAGAGAAGAAGAAGCAGCAGAAAAATGCAGAGAAGTGGAAAGAAAGAGAGAGGACTGTGGCAAAAGCAAAGGCTGAGAAGCAGAGTAAGAGATCTGAGAACATAAAAGAGAGGATTCATCAGAAGAGAATGCGAAAGATTGAGAAGAGAGAGAAGAAGCTGATGAGGCCTGGGTTTGAAGGGAGGAAACAAGGATACATTAATGATTGAGCACGATATGAAGGTTTGTTATATTTGATTTGTGCACCAAATATCAGTTGTTAGTGATGGTTGTGCTGCTGCATTCATGCTAATGGGCCTCCTTTCATGTCAGAAAACAGACAAGACTAGATCAGACCATTGATGATGTTATCAAATTGTGGGGATGCTTTTTTTTTTTTTGGGGGGGGGGGGGGGGGGGGGGTTGTAATGTGGATCTGGTCTGTTTGTTGTAGATCGGTTGGGTTACCACTTGAAACTTCTTTCATGGCATGAATAACAGCTGAAATGCATCGTTAGTTTTTTTTACCAGTATATTTTTCTTCCTCAGTTTTGAACATTCAGGGCTCATTGAATTCTATGTCAGCAGCATATTATTTTTTCCCCATTTTATGGAGATTCTTCTTATATCATGTTGAACATTTATTCACAACATTAAAGGGATCTTTGCTTTTCAATCTTTCTCTGGATTATTTTTCAATAACAGCTGAAAGTGAAACTATAAGAACAGTAACAGACTGAAAGCATGACCACAATTAATGCTATGGTTTAAATAATTAAATTGCAAAAACCAATATTGCATATCATCAAAATTTATGTTATTATTGCTCAATAAACATTTAGACTCGAAAGCAATGCTACATATAAACTCTGGATCTTGTTTTCACACAGATAATTTTATTGTACTTTTTACTGAAATCCTGTAGGGCTGTATCTTCTAATTAGCATAGCACATTAAAAGTTTTGCTCAATAGTTCATGGAGACACTCAGAAATTTTTCTTATTTAGAAAATTGTGGAAATTACTACACTGAGGCGAGAAGTATATGTAGTGGCAAATCACTCAACAAAACTTGTAATTAATAAAACTTAATTCAGAGTTAAATATCTAAGAAAAATATGATAGTTAATGTCAAGATATAGGAAGGATGGATTTTGAATTTGGGTCCATATTAATTTTCGAGATGATAAAAACAAAGGAACATATGCAATATTGGCAGACTTTGGAGTGTCGTCACCTGAAGGTATCAGTGGAAGAGAAAAAGCATGCGGCTATTGCAGTGAAAGCCCTTGTTATTGCACCTGAAGGTATCAGTGGAAGAGAAAAAGCATGTGGCTATTGCAGTGAAAGCCCTTGTCATTGCGATGACCTATAACGGAAATCAGAGGTTGCTGCTATAATTTTTCTGGAAAATAAAGGCGAGGAGATTTGTATAATTTCTTTTGCTCACATATTGTTCCTTCTTCTTTTATTTTTTAGATAGATAGAAATAATTTTAGGCATGGATCTTATTAGGTAACTTTTTTATTATCATTTCTTTTTTAATTATTTATTTCCAATGGTTTGCTGAAATGTACATATTTCTTTTTTGGACGATCAGCAAGTCTATATTCGAGAAAAGAGGGTTCATTTAGGCAGAATTGTGTATATTGACAATGCTTTGCCACATAATTTCTATGCCACTATGTGCTGAACTGTTGATCAGCGCTATGAGCATATAATCCTTTTAGCTACTTAGCTCTTAAATGGTAATTGATTACCAACTTTTAGCAATAAAAGAATGGACTACTGTTGTCAGTGCTGCTTGGTACCAAATTGTCCAAAAATCAAGGATTAAGCAACAGTACCTCAATATTCTATGCATCTCCAGATATCAAAGAAAGGCATGAATGCAATAGGTCATCACAGGTTTGAGGTATGAACTAGTGCTGCTCTAGTTACTGGTTTTGGGATGTAAACCCTCCAATCTTATTTTTTTTCTAAAACACCTATGCTGATCTATTGGTACCAATGGAGGATCTTATGGGCGATCCTTGTCTTGACAAATAATTATGTGCTGCTCTTGTAATATTTGTGGTCACTTTACCTGAGGGGACTATTAGTGTGGCACTGTAATAGGCGCTACAGGTGTGTCCTAAAAAAGAAATACACATCACCGTCAAAGGAACTACAAGTGTGGTATTGTAATGGGTGCTACAGGTGTGTCCTTAAAAAGAAATACACGTCACCACCAAAGGGGCATGTGTGTCCTAATATATGCTCGCTCATGAAATTGGCCTGCTACATGTAAGGATTTCTTGTGGACGTCTATTCATTTTGGGTGTAGGGGTATTGTAATACCTAGTATTTCGTATTTTGAGTCCTTAGAATTTTTGCTAAACTTTTTCTTTTATGTTTTAATTGCTTGTTTGAAATCTGGGTTCAATTCTTGTTTATGTGTTGTTTTTCTATATTTATTGAGTGCATTTTAAAAGTTAGTAATCCAAAATGAATTTAGTTGTATAGTTAATTAAACTATGCATTACTTGGACTTGTTATTGTCATGTTTTAATTAAATTTCTGTTGAGCATTGCATCTAGTGCATGTTGGGGATATGTTGGGGTACACTAAACACCTCTACTTTATTTCAAATAAAGAATATCCAATATCACAGCCCATTTCTCTCCCTCTCCCCCCCCCTTTCATTTTCTCCTCTCCAGAAATTTTCCCCTCTTTCTCTTCAAGCTCAAAACTCTCTAAAGCCCTCCATAGAAAATAGCTAAAACAGTCCAAAAATTCAGGAAAAATCAGAAATAGGAAAAGGAGAGCGATGAGAGTACATGCAAGCCAATAAATTTCGAATTTGAGTACCATTATTGTAAGATTTCGTTTTTCTCCAACTCATTTCGATTCTCAAGTGTTTTCTGAAGTTTTTGTTTAAATAAGGGCTTAAAATAACATTTTATGTTAGGTTTAGTTGCATGCAAGGTAATACTAAGTACAATTAGTATTTTATTCAATTTTTGTGAGGTTTTGGTCATGCATGAACTAAGCTTCAAGTTGAAATAAATTTCTGAACTTTCGAGGAGATGTTTGAATGATTTGTACGCTAAACTGGATTTCAAAACGGGAAATGGTTGCATGCATGGTACATTGTGAAAATTAGATTTTAGGATAAGTTTTGGTTGCATGCAAAAATGAGTATTTGTTCTAAAACGAATTTCTAAAAATATAGTTAAAAATCAAGTATAGAACTGAAATTTCTTATTGATAATAGTTAGTAGTACACTGTAGTATATTCATTTTGAGTTTGGTTTAATTTGGTGAAGTTTTGAGCATTTTAGCTTTATAAGTTGGTTGGAAAATAAATTTCAGCTTTAATCTCTTAATTGATTGTTCTTTAATTTGTTCAAATAAATTTAGGTTAGTTCCAAGGGTATAAATGGTTAATCATGGTGACTAAGTAATGCTAGAATTAATCTATTAATTATGTGTATTATGTTAAGAAAATATGTAAATAATCCTTAAGTTTAACTACAAATTCTGTCCTTGTTCAGTTTTTCAGCCCAGAGACTGGAATTCGGTCCGGATTGGTTCCTCTGGAAATTTCAGCTCCTAAAATTCGGTCCGGATTGTTCCCTCTGACAACTGATTTTCTTTTGGCCATAACTTTGTCATCCGGAGTCCGTTTTAGGTGATTCAAAACCCGTTGGAAAGCTATTAAAAAGCTCTACAACCTCATAAGAGTCATTGATAAATTAGAGATTAGAAAATCATGGGTTAGGTCTTAATTTTACTTGTACGATCATCGTTTGTGTCTAAGTCGTGGTAAATCCTAACCTGACCACATAATGAGTCATAATTTGAGATTGTACTTTATTTTTCTTGCTTTGCTTTTACTTATTGATTGTGTAATTTATTTGAGTAAGTACTTAGAATAGTTTTATTGTGTAGATTTAGATAAGGACGTATCGGGACTCGAGGATGCCGATACCGCTGGTGGTAACTAAGATTGCTTGTTGATTGTTTGTGTCTACTTTTGTTCACAGGTGCGGATTCCACGCCTACCTTGATTTATTGTTAGAACTTATTACTTGCATGGCATATTTGAATTGATTGAATTGCAAGCATATTTGCATGTTACCATATTGTTATTATGATATAAATAATATGTATGCATATTGAATGGTTATCCGATTGATGTGAATGGAAATGGTATGGATGGTTAAGTACTCTTGTACGGTTGAATGGCACTGGTTTCGTTTGTACGCGGGCTCGCTACCCAGCGTTTCAATCGGTGTGGTTAAGCTTAATCTGAGGTCTACAGTGTTACGTCTTGAGTTACTTGTTGAAAGTTCGATTTGTCTGAATTGAATCTGAATTGTACTCTGATCCCTGTGTCTGGGGAGGAGTAGGTATCCCTGTGTCTGGGGAGGAACCACTTGACTCTGATTTTTACTCTGATCCCTATGTCTGGGGAGGAGTATGTTCTGATCCCTGCTTCTGAGGAGGAACCAAATGACTTGTGATATATGTAAACCAGACTTGCATTTGAATAAAACCAAACCGAGCCGGCATTTGCATTGTTACTTGATAGTTGAGATTATCTTGATACTTAAATGAATTGCCGGAACTCATTGCATTGCATGAATTGTATTTATATATGAATTTACATGAATGTATTTGTTAATGCAAATGTTATTTTATTATTATCATATCTTAAAATATGTGTTGCTTAATTGTTGCTTTTAAACTCGGTCGGTAATTAGTTC
The DNA here is from genome assembly GCA_028095005.1 of Rhynchospora pubera. Lineage (NCBI taxonomy): Eukaryota > Viridiplantae > Streptophyta > Magnoliopsida > Poales > Cyperaceae > Rhynchospora > Rhynchospora pubera. Next base: position 56,491,534 of record CM051462.1, read on the forward strand.
CAAAACATGTACTCAAGGTTCGTGTGGCTGGAACTGAATACCGCACTGAGATAAATCTTTATTTATCTCATTCTTCCACTTTGTGGGTTCCAGGTTCTAGGCGAGCGCGGGCGTGTGGAAAGGAGTAGGCCATCACTTTTGTTATTAAGTATGTGTAGTATGGGAACTCATGACTTGTTGTTTAAATGACCGTGTATAATATTTTGAAAACAAGATGTTAAACCACTAATTATGATGTATTGATATTACATGCTAGACTTGTCTTGATTTGTGATGCTACACGTCTACAGATTTTCGTGTTATGGTTAGTAAGTCTTGCAGGCGTGCGAAGGTAAGCGTGCGCTCGTGACGGCTGCGGCATTCCATGATTTCGGAGTGTCACAGGTATATTAGGAATTGGTTTTGCATTATTTTAGATGAGAGTTTAGAGACTAGTTGAGTTGTTGGATAATATGCATTCCACAATTGCTATTGCTGTTGTTGGAAGAGTAGCTTTCTTGTATGTAATGTAACTACTGTGGAATTATTAGTGTACCGGTTAGGGTTTTGCACAAAGACTTGCTATTTTCTGGTACTTGGTGCTCATAATTTACTGATTTGCTATGTGATGTTTTTTATATCTTCATCTCTGGCCAACAGGCAACAATAATTACTTTTACGGTTGACACCCTACAAAGTTATAAGAATAACATTTTATGAGTTATGACTATAACGTTCTAGGTCAAGTTGTCCTGATTTCAAAGGCTTATTGATATTCCGAGTTCGGTTGTCCATTCTTCAACGGCCTTAGGTAGCTCACAAAATCCGCCTGAAATTACTACCCCTTTGGGTCATTGTTTGCATAACGCTTTCGCACATTAAGTTCTGCTGTGTCCTCTGTTTTTTGTCCGAGACCTACATGCATTTTCAATTGTTTTAATTGAGGGGTCAAATCATGCATTCTTTATATAACGTATTATTCCAAAAAAGAAAAAGAAATAAAATGTAAGATCCTTCCTAGAAGGCAGCACCAAGTGGCATTGTATCTTTATTCTATTTTACTGTCAACTTCCAAAAAAGAAGGATCATTTGAAAAGTTCATAATATTTGCTTTTTGCACTTTACCGACGTTACAATCCGCCTCTGACACCTGTTTTATTAATGATGTGGAACCATGCATCGCAATCAGATAACAGTCCACGCAACATTCCAATGCGTGAATTTTCTGTGGTTCATGTGGTTCACGTGTTATATTATCTACAAAGGATATATTGTCCCATCTTTATTAGATGAAGTTCACATGATTATACATTCCAATTATTGTATCTACAAAAGATACATTGTCCCTTCTTTATTACTTTATTACATGAAGTTCACACGATTATACGTATATTTTTGTTACATCTATCATCCGTGACGTAAGACATTCCCCTTTTGCTTCCTATCTACCGGAGGACATATTCTTTCTGTAAATAAATTACTGCAGCATGCTACGCAAATCATTACAATTGAAAAAGGCGTCTGATTAAAGAATTTTAAAAGAAAGCTTTGTACCTAACTTCGGTATGTATACCAGAACAAGCTCAGTTTAAAACACGTCATACTGTAGAACTACTGAACTAAGCTATCTCTGTGGGCATTTAAGATAACTACCTCAATCAACAAAATTCTAGCAGATAGCAATCATGGAGTCTCTAATATTTCTCATTCTGTTAACAGTGATGGTGCTAGCAGAGTTCGATCCAACAACTGCAACACCCAGAAAAAAACTACCAAATAGTAATAGCAAATCCCTCCTTCCCTCTGCTGCCAGCCTTTCTCATTGCCCTACAAAATGCGGAGATATGAACATCTCTGGCATCTTTGATAACTCAGACGTGGGTTATCCTTTTGGCATTGGCTCGGGCTGCTTCAGACCCGGCTTTGAACTCATCTGCAACCACTCAACTCACTCGCCAAAGCTCTACTTAAGTGATGGAACCACTGAAGTTGCTGAAATTGATAATAAAATTGTTATAGTGAAGTTCAATATCCACATCATGCAACGGACAGTAGACTCCTACAACGGATCATGGGCTCCCGGTCAAGCTTTTACCGTGTATGCACCTGGTCCATTACAAAATAAGTTCGTAGTCATTGGATGTGGAGTTGATTTGTATTTGTTGGATGGTAACAAAACAGAAATAGGTTATTGTTCGACATTTTGCATGTCTGAAAAGGAAACAAAAATGCATATTGGTAACTGCGGAGGCATTGGCTGTTGTAGCATTCCTATCGACGGCCAACCTAATCCAATCTTTTTTAAGATCAATCGAGACAAGGAGAAAACCAAACTTCCCTTACAAAATGTAAAGGCCTTTATGCAGTCATTTGAAAATGGCAATTATGATGATATCAATTTCAAGGACTACAGATTTACCCATGACGATCTGGAATCCAGTGACACTGTACAAGGCAGGGGTTCCTTTGGCATGATGCTGGCGTGGGGTATCAACGATCAGCAAATGTGTGAAAAAGCGAGAGATCAGAACAAGACAATCTATGCTTGTGAGAGAGAGCACAGTGAATGCATAAGAAATATAATCGGTACAGGGTATACCTGTTCATGCTCTCAGAATTACAAAGGCAATCCATATATTCTGGAGGGATGCCAATGTGAGTATACTTTCTTCCCCTGTGTTTTCTAATGCCATCTATTTTTTTCATAACTCCGCCTATAATGTTTAATATAGTCCAGTCCGAGGCCCAGGTAAAAGGAGGAGGATTGCTATAGACATCGTGAGTCAATGTAGAAAAACACATCTTTATGAAAATAAAACCCAATCATCTTGTCGGGTTTCATTATAGCCTATCCCAACTTATTTGGGACATAAGGCTTGGTTGTTGTTCCCGCTGTTGTTGTGTCACTTTTCATTGGATGTTAATTGTAATTGCTAAAATAGGAACAAAAAAATGAATAGAGAGCCATTTTAGGAACAGAATGATAGGAAACTAAATTTGCTCCTAACACAGTTAAGAGAAACAAATATTTACGCAATTAAATGATGGGGAAAGGCTACACTATACAAGAAGAACGACCACCGGACAGCACAAAAAATTAAAATAAATTCAAAATTTGCTTTCGGTCATTTGTCTTTCCTTCCAAACCTAACAGTCCGAAAATTTTATAGTTAAAAGTTAAAACTTTTGCTCCCTACATTTCTATTCAAAAATGAAATAAGATCAATGTCCGACATTTGAAAGTTACAAGTACTGACAAAATATTTTTATATGTGCAGATTTTAACGAATACAATAGAAATCAGCCTGGGTCAAACTGCACTCGAAATTGTGGAAATGTTACGGTGCCATTTCCTTTCGGGCTTACAGAGGGATGCTATGGCAGAGCGAGCTTCCAGCTTGAGTGCAAGAATGCACAGCTCTTTATTCCACATATAGTTGAGAGTGAATCTTTCTGGTCAGATGATGCAAAGAACTACCAAGTGACGGATATATTGGTGGATGAAGGACTCCTACAAGTCAAGCTCCCTCCTAACAAATCATACTCACTAGCAGTAGAAGACTATACATATAACTCAACTGCACAGTGGGCCAACCTAAGCTGGGCCATAAGTAGTATGACGTGTCAGGCAGCACAGAACAGAAGCAATTACGCATGTGTCAGTAATAACAGTGCCTGCCATGATTTCAATGATACTGCATCAGGCACTTTTGGTTATCGTTGTAAATGCAACAGTGGATACCAAGGAAATCCGTATGTTGTCGATGGCTGCACTGGTACTCTCTCTCTCTCTCTCTCTCTCTCTCTCTTTCCTCTTTAGATACAATTTACATGTTTAACGGTTCAATAAAAATGAACTGATGGCCCAATATTTTTTTTTTGTTAAATCGCATAGATATTATTTCTTGGATTATGAATGCAATATGTTCCTGTTCTATTCTGGTATCTAAAGTTCATACTTCATCATTGTGAAATTTTCTCATACAAATGATATGTATGAAACACAGTCAACATTTTCTTAGCACAACTCATTTTGCATTATATTTTTCAATGAAAGAATGAATTCCCCCACAGCACTGCCAACATTTGTTGATTGAAAATATTACTAGATAGCCTCTATCTAGCAATTTAAAATATATATATATATATATATATATATATATATATATATATATATATATATATATATATATATATATATATATATATATATATATATATATATATTGCAGAGACCAAAAAATTGTAAGAAACAATTAACTTCACTATTAGAAAAGGTCTATCGAACTTTAGAGATCACCAATTTTGCTAATATTATAAGATTATTTTCAGTGCCCATATTCGTTGATCGAATATATTACAGGGACAAAAAAAAAATGCAATAAACAATCTCGAGGATTAGCAACGGACTATTAAATTTTAGAGACCATTTTTTTATATAATTTATTAACAATATATGATCATTGTTTGGAGCCATGTCTGCATGACTCAATAGATAGAAGAATCAATCATGATCGAAACCCGGCTAGGATCATTTGTGACATTTAATTTTACAATAATTTGGAAGCTTGATGCCCATTTTATTAAAAAAAAAAAGAATCAATCATGTCTTATTCAGCTTCCTAAAGATAATTGTCTAATTATGACAACGAAAGCCGCTAATTCTAAAAGTTACCAATGCATAATATAATTTCAATCTTACCATATTCATAATTTTAAAGTTACCAATGCGTAAAACTAATAGATTTTCTTTCATGGGTAATTGCAGATATTGATGAGTGCTCCCTGCCCTCGCCTGTTTGTGATGAGATGTGCAGTAACACTAACGGCAGTTATGTATGTTTGAAGTGCCAACCAGGAACGGATTTTAACCCAGTAAAAAGGAAGTGTGTCAATAAATCCCTTCTACTAGGTATGTACCACGTAAAAAATCTCGTTTCGTTAAATAGGTAACAACAGAAACATGCTCTGACTAAAATAAACTATAAAATCTAGGAATCACAATCGGCACCATCAGCGGCATTGCCATTCTTCTTTTTGCATTTTCTCTAATCCTTATTACTAGAAAGTGGAAAAAGGATGAACAAAAGAGAAAGAGGAAAAAGCATTTTAGTGAAAACCAGGGTTTACTGTTGCAACACTTAATTTCATCTGATGAAAGCGTTGCTGATAAGACAAAAAATTTTTCTCTGGAGGAACTAGAAAAAGCAACCAACAGCTTTGATCAAGCACGAATTCTTGGTCAAGGTGGTCATGGCACCGTTTATAAGGGAATATTACTAGATCAGCGTGTTGTGGCCATTAAGAAAGCAAAGTTAGTAAATGCAAGTGAGATCAATCAATTCATCAATGAGGTCGCCTTGCTTTCCCAAATCCTCCATAGAAACGTGGTGAAACTTTTTGGTTGTTGCCTTGAGACTGAGGTCCCATTGTTGGTTTACGAATTCATCTCAAACGGGACTCTATACGACAAACTTCATGATCACCCTGATGAAGTATGCTCCTTAACTTGGGAAAACCGACTACGGATAGCTGCTGAGGCTGCTGGAGCCCTTGCTTACCTTCACTCAGCAGCATCGATATCGATATTCCATAGGGACTTGAAATCCTCAAACATACTTCTAGATGACAATTACACAGCAAAGCTGTCAGACTTTGGAGCTTCTAGGTCAGTTCCGATGGATCAAAAACAAGTAGTTACAGCTGTGCAAGGTACGTTTGGCTATTTAGATCCCGAATATTATCATACCGGGCATTTATCAGAGAAGAGTGATGTATATAGTTTTGGAGTTATTATTGTTGAGCTTCTTACTAGGAAGAAGCCAATATTTACCAACAGTTTCGGTGAACCAATTAATTTATCAAATTGCTTTCTTCAAGCATTGAAAGGAGGATCTTTGGCTGAGCTCCTCGATAACCAAGTTCTGGAAGATTCTACAAGTGAAGAGATAGCAGCCATGATCAATCTAGTCGAGATGTGCTTGAAGATGAGAGGAGAAGAGAGGCCTACTATGAAAGAAGTTGAAATGAGACTACAAATCATACAAACTAGTAGAGAAAAACATGGCCGATCAGGTCAAACAAGTGAAGAAGGGAATCAACTTGAGCTGGCAGCTGACTTGGTTTATACCTGCTCAGATAATAGTGTCAACTGGGTGAATCAAGACACTGCGAACCAAGAAATCTTGGAGAAATAATTCATATTATCAATGGACTTTCCCCTTTAAACTAATTTTCCTATGATCTCTCTTTGTTTTCTTAATTAATGTCAGTCTTAAGTCTAGTATGCATCTTTAGTCTTCTTCTTTTTCTTTCTTTTTTGTTGCATTTTCTTTGGGGATAATATTATAAGTGTTCACCAGATTTCTGTAGCTAGTAGTGTGTGAAAAATTTAAAATTTAGCCTCCAGATAACCAGCGATAGAATTATATATTGTTGCTGTATTGTTGCTTTGATTCCAATTTGCATAAGTATAATAAGGAGTTGTAATGCCAAAACAATTTAGTGTTGTTTGCATGTCAGGATGGTACCTGTACAGGTTATGATTTTATCATTAATTTAATTTATGCATGACATTTGCAATGATAAGCAGCAACACCTTGTCAGCAAATAATGTATTAAGTAGAAAAACTGATATTACAGCTGGATCTCCAGGTCTGTTATCTTTAATTTGTTCACCAAATATAAGTTGACGAGGATGGTATCTGCTAGTGCTCATTCTAAGAGGGTCATTTTTCATGTTGGAAAATGGACAACACTGGTACCAGTTGTCAACTTTTGTTTAATTACCAGAATACTCTCTCTCTCTCTCTCTCTATATGTGTATGTGCGCTTTGGGTATTCAGAGTTTATTAATTGATTCCGTGGTAGCAGATTATTCCCCCACCATTTTATGGACGTTCTTCCTTCCAATGGCATGCTTGACAATTTAATCACAGTATAACGGAATTTCTAGGTTTCAATCTTTATCTGAATTTTATATTCTGCTTCCGCAGTTCTTTCTGCCACATTTGGTACTTTTATAATTAATTTATTTCATATCTTCGTAGGAAAGATGGTGATGAAAATAATATGAGTTTTAGAAATTATTAAGATTATCATTTAGAATGTGTATCAGCATATGTTTAGTTAACATATTTGGCTGAAAAGGACTTCTTAAAAAAAATACATTTTGACTCATAATATTGTTGACAAAAAGAATTCCTAAATTTATAATGCCGGTATAAATGATCTGACCAATAGAGCGGCATTGTTGAAATAATAATAATTAGAAATAGAAAGAGTGAGCAAAATCTATTATTTGATTTGAACTGTAGGATCCATTATATATTGCATATTATAAAAAATTATTTTCCATAATTTCTCAATAAATTTTCATGATATTTAGACCTCAAAGCGCTGCTACGTATGTAGAATCTGAAACTCGTTAGCACACAGAGCAAATTTTGTATTTTAAATTCTGCTGAAATCTCTGTAGGATTGCAACCCCTAATCACGGTAACATTCAAAATGTTTTATGAAATATTGTTCTAGGAAATTTATCATATTTAGAGAATAATTTTTAACAATGGAGCTGCCACTGAGGCGATTACTAGAGTAAGGCAAGGAGTGTATCCTATCTAATTGACCCGATCAATCATTCAATCCCCCTTCTCATCCTCTCTTCGGGGCTGATCGGATAACTCGGGGAATTTAGGACTAGGCTGTTTAAGCCTTTGTGTATATATATTTTTTTCTGCCCTTTTGTACAATTTTACTTTAATTTAATGAAAATGTTGTAGGGGCCACCCTACCTTAAAAAAAACTCGGAAAATTTAGAAAATTTTATCTTCCTAGCATAAAGTCATTATAAACAATCTAAATTCTTCACAAATTTACACATTTTCAATAAATTTATATCTAGAAATAAAAAAAATTTCAAATTTTTTTAATTCCTAAGCGATCCAAACGCGCCTTCACGTTTTTCAAATGGTCGGAAGTAGTCTGAACAAGAAAGTAGAAACCCAATCACGCGGTTTCCCCATTCTGTACTAAATTTGAGAAAAGATTCACATCGTCGCTCTTCTTCAGCAACTTCCATGTGTTATGTTATGTAGCAGGTCTTAATACCTCACATTACGATATAACTACATAAACACATAATAGACTACATATAATGTGTAACAGGAAAATAATAATCACGGGCATGGATCCAAGCAAAGCTCAGAGTACGTCGGGTCCACCGTCCACGGCCCATATAATTTGAATCCCCATCCGCTCCCGCGCGGGATCGTCCGGCGCAGCCTACGAACCGTCCGATCTGATCTGGACGGTTCGGCCTATCAATCTAGTTACATGCACGGGACTCCCTTTACCATTGAGAATAAATCAGACGGCTGTGATTCCTACGCTGCACGGTCCTCGCGCGGAACTGGATTTCATTTCATATAATTTAGATTGGTCAGAGTACACTGAATTGTGACAGATCAAAAGATTTAATTAACATTGTGATTCATGTGACAGATCAAAAGATTCAATTATTCAAAACACCTCGCGCAGCGCATCAGAAAACACTTCCTTTTCTTTTGCTAAGATCCTCTGCGAAAATTGGCAACGTTCTTCCGTGGTGATCATAGTAAACTCAGGAATTTATTTCATCTCTGGAGGCTAAATTTTCAATTTTCACACACTAATATCTGTGGTCATGCTTCTCTCTGACGGTGCATCTGCTTCTACTCGTTGAACGACGACGCGGACTAACTATTTCATTGTTGAGGAAACAATATAGATAAAATAGAATTCCAATACCTTATACGAAAATTAGATGTTGTGGCTGCATGTCAGCAATTTGCTCTTGCATGTGCTGGTTTTTATCTACTGCAGACGATCACTGGACAATCAACATATTTTTCAACTTGGAATGTTTTTTTTGTTTTTTACGAAATTAGTTTTCAATACTTGGAAATTTTAAACTCACTACAAGAGAGATAGTCTATTGCTAGATTTGCTAAATTTTCTAGATAGACTTTTTTTATTAGTGTTGGATCTTGTTCTATTGCTAGATTTAATTGATGCACTAAAGTCTAGCAATCTTGTTCTATTTGCTAAATTAATGTAGCAAAAAATTGCTACATTAAACATTGCAAGATTCAAAAGTCTATAAAAAATAAATTGTTAGATTTTTAAGTATCTTTTAATAAAAAATTAAGTCTTGCTAAAAAATTGCTAGACTTTAGTGCATCAATTAAATCTAACAATAGAGGTCCAACACTAATAAAAAAATCTATCTAAAAAATTTAGCAAATCGAACAATAGACCATCTCTCTTGTAGTTACTCTAAACATTTCAATAATATTCTTAGATACAAAAATCTTGCTTTTATCCTTCCTCTTTCTGTTCTTCCACCTCTTGCTCCGTTGCTCGCCTTCAGAATTTCCATTTTTTTTACATAGTAAAAGTTGATTTTTTTTTCATAATTGGAAGTTTATTTTTTAGTTATTTCATTATTTGAAAATTGAATTTCATTTTCTTGAATATCAGTATCAATGCATATTACCTTTTTCATTACATCAAGTAATGAAGTAACATGATTTTTTTTTTTTTTGAAACAAAAGAATCTCAAGTTAATTACTTGAGATGCCATCCCAGGCAATATAAAGAGCCAAAGCAAGTTCACGTGATCATCGATCCATGTCTATTATCGAGTCAATATATTTTTGCTTCTTTCCTGTTGCTTCCTTTTTGTTCGGGGATATATTATTTCCTTAAAAAAGTTTACTGCGGTCTGCGGCATGCTAGGCAAGTCAATTATTATTGAAAAAGGCGTCTGCTTCGTACGGTTGTACCTAACTCTCGTTACTCGTTAGGTATATATAACATATACCCGAACAAGGTCAGCTCAGTTTAAAACACATCTTTCTGTAGAATTACAAAGCTATCTCTATTGGGCACTTAGATATCTACCTCGTAATCAACAAAAGTTCCACCAGAGAAATCATGAAGCCTCGCAAAGTTGTCATGCTGGCAACACTGCTGCTGCTAGTAGAGCTGGCAGCAACAACTGCAGCTCGAAGAAAAAACCTACAAAATAGTAAATCCCTTCTCCCCTCTGTCCGAGACCTACATGCATTTTCAATTGTTTTAATTGAGGGGTCAAATCATGCATTCTTTATATAACGTATTATTCCAAAAAAGAAAAAGAAAAAAAATGTAAGATCCTTCCTAGAAGGCAGCACCAAGTGGCATTGTATCTTTATTCTATTTTACTGTCAACTTCCAAAAAAGAAGGATCATTTGAAAAGTTCATAATATTTGCTTTTTGCACTTTACCGACGTTACAATCCGCCTCTGACACCTGTTTTATTAATGATGTGGAACCATGCATCGCAATCAGATAACAGTCCACGCAACATTCCAATGCGTGAATTTTCTGTGGTTCATGTGGTTCACGTACGTGTTATATTATCTACAAAGGATATATTGTCCCATCTTTATCAGATGAAGTTCACATGATTATACATTCCAATTATTGTATCTACAAAAGATACATTGTCCCTTCTTTATTATTTTAGGGGACGTTTGTTTGTGTAGTAAGGAGTTGCATAACTTAAGAATGCCTAAGTGTTTATGTAGTGTTATGTAATAGATGTTTGGTTGTGTAGTAAGGATGACTAACTTAATGCATGCATATATTCATGTCAAAAGACTAAAATGCCCTTAAATTTGAATTAGTATTATGTATTATATGTTGTGACATAATTATTGTTAATTATTAATTATTATAAAAATTAATTATTAATGATGATAATAAATCATTTTTACTATTATGAAATATTAATAATTTACTTTTAATTAAATATTATTATTTATTTTATAATAAAAATTATTATTGATTAATTATTATTCTTAAATCATTATTATTAATAATTAATATTACTTTTTAAATATTATTAATTATAATAATTAATCTGTGTTATTCATTATGATTTTTAAATAATTATTGTTACTTATTAAGTATTATTATTTATTAATTTATATTAATTAATTTTTTATTTTTCATTATTATAAAAATTAATTATTAATGATAATAAGAAATTATTTTATTATTATGAAATATTATTAATTATTTTTAATTAAATATTATAAATATTATTAATTATTTAATAATAAATCAATATTGTTTATTAATTATTATTATTACTTGTTATATATTATTATTTATTAATTAAAATAATTAATATTTATTACTAATTATGATTTTTAATAGTTATTGTTACTTATTAATTATTATTATTTTTTAAATTATTATTAATTATTATAGATTATTAAATATTATTATTAATTATTTCTAAAGGGTATTGTTGGAAAAAAATTAAAGGGGACAGGTGCATAACTTATACAACCTATTTAGGTTGCATAACTTATGTACCCTTAAAAAAACTTGGTAGTCACTACCTAGTTTGTCAAAAAAAAAACTTATGTACCCTTAAAGCATCTTATGTAAGAGGTGTTTGGTAACTTAATAATACATAACTTAAGTTATGCACATTTTAAGTCACAAACAAACGCCCCCTTATTACATGAAGTTCACATGATTATACGTATATTTTTGTTACATCTATCATCCGTGACGTAAGACATTCCCCTTTTGCTTCCTATCTACCGGAGGACATATTCTTTCTGTAAATAAATTACTGCAGCATGCTACGCAAATCATTACAATTGAAAAAGGCGTCTGATTAAAGAATTTTAAAAGAAAGCTTTGTACCTAACTTCGGTATGTATACCAGAACAAGCCCAGTGTACTACTGAACTAAGCTATCTCTGTTGGGCATTTAAGATAACTACCTCAATCAACAAAATTCTAGCAGATAGCAATCATGGAGTCTCTAATATTTCTCATTCTGTTAACAGTGATGGTGCTAGCAGAGTTCGATCCAACAACTGCAACACCCAGAAAAAAACTACCAAATAGTAATAGCAAATCCCTCCTTCCCTCTGCTGCCAGCCTTTCTCATTGCCCTACAAAATGCGGAGATATGAACATCTCTGGCATCTTTGATAACTCAGACGTGGGTTATCCTTTTGGCATTGGCTCGGGCTGCTTCAGACCCGGCTTTGAACTCATCTGCAACCACTCAACTCACTCGCCAAAGCTCTGCTTAGGTGATGGAACCACTGAAGTTGCTGAAATTGATAATAAAATTGTTATAGTGAAGTTCAATATCCACATCATGCAACGGACAGTAAACTCCTCCTACAACAGATCATGGGCTCCTGGTCGATCAAGCTTTTACCGTGTATTCACCTGGTCCATTACAAAATAAATTCGTACGTAGTCATTGGATGTGGAGTTGATGTGTATTTGTTGGATGGTAATTTACTCACCGCAATCACGGCAATCATCGATAACCGGACTAATTAATTTAAGTCAGGTTTTTCAATGGAAAATCCTATCAATCCCCCATCCCCCCCCCCCCCCCCCCCCTTCTCGTCCTCTCTTCACGGTTTTTAAATGATTGGGAATGGGAAGTAGCATGAACAGAGTGGCAACGAGGCATGAACGTTCATGCCTCGTAATAATGTTCAGATAATAATGTTCGCCAGATTTGGTTTATACCTGTTCAGATAATAATGTTTGATGAGATGATTTTATATACATATTTTGGTAGGATTTTGACTTCAAACTAAAGCATTTGACTTGAGTTAGGTTAATTAGGGTCATTTTAATTAGGTTTTTATGTCAAGAATGAGTTACTACCATAATTCCTACTTTAATGCAGATTTTGGACAAAAATATGACTTATATTAATCAATAATGATGTAGAGCTTCTCGTAAATTTTTCTCTGATTTTTGAATCGCCTCAAACGGAGTTCGGATGAAAGAGATATGGGCAAAACAGTAACAGTGCGCAGTGTAGAAATTTCCAAACGGACCGTCTGAAAATTCAGACGGACCGTTTGACTTTCGCAGGAAAAAACTGCTATTTTCAGCCAGATTTCAGTCGGTCCGTCTGGAGGTTCAAACGGTCCGTCTGAAACCTTCCAGAAATAGTAGAAAGTGCCCGATTTGGTGGTTATTCTTGGTAGGGTGGTTATTTTCAACTCCCAACACGTTCAGAACAAACCTCCTGCGTCTCTAAACAATTCCAATACCTATTTAAGAGAACTTTGAGGAGATTTTGAGAGGAAGAAGCCCATACAAAGCCATATAAGGGCACACAAGAGCATACAAGGTGGTGTTTTAGATCCAAGGTCAATTTTTAGGGTTAGACATAGAAAAATCTGAGAGATTAGTCTCAAGTCCAAATTGTGGCAGCGTTAGACGGGTCGTTTGCGACAGTAACAAGTCGTTTAGAAGGGGATTTCTACAAGTTCAAGGGAAAGTAAGGACAATTGGTTGTAACTTCTCTTATTTCTCATTTTCTCTTGTTTGTTCAATGTCTTTTAGTTGCTGATTTGTTATTCTAGGGCTATGGTTGTAAACTCATTTGTTTAGTTGTTTATTTGCTTAGTTATTTTCAAAGGTTTAAATAGCGGATAGCGGACTCGTAGCGGACATGTTAATATCATAGCGGATAGCAGGTATTTAGCGGCCGCTATCGGACCATAGCGGATTTGCACGCACAAGTGCATTTTGAAGGTCTAGTTTAGTCTAAAATAAAAAATTAAAATAATTTCATACAACTAATTAATGCTAACTAAAATTATATTTATTTTCTATGCAGATTTGAGCATTAAATTTTAAGAATTTGAAAATGTTCAAAACATAAAAATTGTGGCCACTTTTGTAAACTTTTCATAGAATTTTGAATCACGTCAATCGGAGTTCGTATGCGAAAGTTATACCCAAAATACTATTGTTATATCAGCAAATTATAAACTGTACCGCTATTTCCTCTATTATACCGCTATATCACCCGTTATTTCCCGCTATTTCCCCGCTATATCCCGCTATTTCCCGCTATAGATCGCGCTATCGGACGGGCCGCTAATTCTGTAGCGTTGTAGCGATGTACCAAATAGCACCGCTATTGCGGCCGCTACGGCCGCTATTTAAACTTTTGGTTATTTCTTTATGTGTTTCTCTCTTTCATGATTTAATTGATTATGTGATATCATTGATTGCTAGGGTAGAATTGATTATACCAATTAGATTAAGGTCTTGTTTAGTATGGTAATAATAATCTATACCTTTGTATGAATTGATTGATCAACTTGAAGATGGTAGTAGCTGATGAGTGAAATCAGGATTTAGTAGCCGATAGGTGAACCTTTCTCGCAACGATAGTTGTGAGATATCCTTCGAACTGAAAGATAGACTTAGAAAACTTAAGCTAATGGTGATGATCAAATCTTAGGGTTTTTAAGAGAAGTAGTAGATTAACCTACGAAACCAGAACTGTAACGATGGTTAGTATCTGGTAACCTAGGATTAAAATACGATTCCACAAACATATTAGGAATAGCTAAGCGGTAAACAGTTTCACGGCTCACACGGACCGTCTGAGATATCAAACAGACCGTTTGGGAATTGAAGTGAGCAGATTAAATTGAAACCAGAAACCCTAGAATTCAGATTTGCTGATTATCTCCCGTTTAGTTCTAGTTTGACCTTGATTTTAGACTTAGGATTTGAACCCACCTTCGATTCTTTGAACATCCAAAATAGTTGAACTCGTCTAGCTTATTAATTAAAGTAAAAGACCGATATTCCAACACCGTCTCTGTAGTTCGTCCCTTAACTTTAATACGATAGATTAAATCAGGTAAAACGATGTTATTTTGACTAGGTTTGCACCCGATCAATGTTCGCTGGGTGAATCAAGACACGGCAAACCAAGAAAGCTTGGAGAAACAATTCATGTTATCAATAGAATTTCCCCGTTAAACTCATTTCTCTATGATAGATTGATATCTCTTAAATTTCTCATTTAACATCGGTCTTAAATTTTGTATGCACCTTTTGTCTGCTTCTTCTAATGGCTCCGTTTGGATAGGTGTGGGAAGAAGGGAAGAAGGAAAGAAGTGGGAAGAAGTATTGGAAAGTGTGTAACTTTGTGAAGAGTTTGGATTGTTTATAATTTTTTTTCTTTCCATCTTTCTTCTTCCTCTTCTTCTTCTCTCATCCAAACGCAAGCATTATTTCTTTTGTTGTTGCGTTTTATTTGGGATTAATATTGTAAGTGGTCACCAGATTTCTGTAGTAAGTAGTGGTGAAAGTTGAAAAACGGTAGCCTTCAGAGGTCAATATATATAACATGCGATTAAATTATGGTATCTGCTAGTATTCATGCTAGGAGGGTAAATTTATAATGTTGGAATACGGATAACACTGGTCAGACCATTGAACATATTTTGATGGTATGACATCAATGGCAGCTGAAACCAGTTGTCAGTTTTTTCTTACCAGAATCTCTCTCTCCCTCTATGCAGATTGCATTCTTCAAATGGCATGCTCAATATTTATTCACATTAGAAAGGATTTTTAAGGTTTCAATCTTTATCTGAAATTCTGAATTTTATATTCTGCTTCCTTAGCTTTTCAGCCATATTAGATACTTCTTAATTAATTTATTTCATAATGTGGGAGCGTCGTAGGAAAGATGGAGGGGTCATGAATAAAATATGAGTTTTGGCAATTGAAAAGATTCACATCCAAAATGTGTATGATCAGCATGTGTTTCTGTTATCATATTTGGCTCTTACGGACTTAAAAAAAAAATACACTTGACTCTTAAAATTAACAAAAATAATTCGTAAATTTATAGTGCCAGAAAAAATGATCTGACCAATATAGTGGCAGTGTTGAAAAAAGAATACATAGAAATAGAAAGAGTGAGCACAATGAATTATATATATGATTTGAACTGCAAGATCCTATATTTTACAAATAAATAAGTTGGGGGTAGGCAAGATCCTATATTTTATATTATTGAAAATTAATTTCCGTTGTTGCTCAATAAATTTTCACAATATTTAGACTCCAAAAGAACTGCTACACATATAGAATCTGTAACTCGTTTGCATAGAGTTCATTTTTTTTTATTCTAATTTTTGCAGAAAACCTGTAGGATTGCATCCCCTAATTACCGTAACATTCAAAATTTTTCATGAAAGATTGTTCCAGGATATTTATCATATTCAGAGAATTATTTTATAACGATGGATCTGCCACTGAGGCGATTACTGCAGTAAGGCAAGGAGTGTGTCTAATTGACTCACTTGAGTGATAACCCACAAGTGATTAAGAACATGAGTTTCAAAATAATTAATAGCACAAGAGCGGGATCAAATCAGGTTTGTTTTTTTTTGTCATTTTGAAGTGACTAAAGAGGATTAACTCTCCGTAAATCATGTGCTCCCGACCAATCCGTTAAAGACCCGATCAATCAATCATTCAATCCCCCGATTCCTTCTCAATTCTCATCCTCTCTTCACGTACGTTTCTTAAATGGTTGGAAGTAGCCTGAACAGGGTGGCAATTAGGGGTGAGCAAAAAGCTCGTAACTCGTGAGTTACTCGAACTCGACTCGTGAAAAGCTTGATTATAACTCGAGCTAAAAGAACTCGAGTTGGCATAACTCGAGTTGAACCAACTCGGTTAATAAACGAGTTGAGTTTGAGTTAGGCTCAACTCGGCTCGTTGACTCGTGAGCTAACTCGTGACGTAATAAATTTTAATTTTTTGGAATCATCACCATGATCTATGAGTATTAATATTGAGTTTCAAGGTATATTTTGCTTCAAATCAATGAAAAAGAATAAAATTAATAATAAATTTTATTTTTTTATATTATTGTAATACTCATAAATAATTATTGCATCTATTTACTATATTCACGAGTTGAATACCGAGTCACGAGTTGACTCGAGTTGCAAAATGACGAGTTCGAGTTAGCTCGGATAACTCGGAACTGCCTCCCGAACGAGTCACGAGTTGACTCGAGTTGTAACGAGTTCGAGTTCGAGTTATGCTCAACTCGCTCGAACTCGGCTCGTATACAGCCCTAGTGGCAATGAGGCGTGAACAAGAAAGTAGAAAACTAGAAACCCAAACACGGTTTCCCGGTCCCCATTCTGTACTGAATTTGAAAAAAAATGTTCACATCGTCGCTCTTCTTCAGCGATTTCCGTGTGTTATCCTATGCAATATAGCAGGTCTCAATACCAAGTTACCAATATAGTATGATATAACTACGTTATAGACTACAATAATGTGTAATAGAAAAATAATAATCCCCTATATGGATCCAAGCAAAGGTCTGGTCAGACCGTCAGAGAATGTCGGGTCCACGGCCCATATCATATTCAACGGTCAGAGTACCCGAGGCAGGCTCCAAAGTCCACACAGTATGATTTAATCTCAATGGCAAAAGGAGTCCCGTGCATGTAATGGTCCGAACCGTCCAGATCAGATCGGACGGTTCGTAGACTGCACTGGACGGTCCAGCGCGGGAGCAGATTCGAATTGGGTTTTAAATTGGGTTTTAAATCGCCTGCCCTTGTTCTGCATGCCCACGTTGCAAATCACGTTACGAATCACAAAGTATAATTTTATCGGACTATATAATGATGATTGATGAATTGATGCTTGTTATATAATTTTATCGCGCTTCGCTCGAGGAAATTTTTTTATTACTTTTTTCGTTATTGAAATTTTTGTTCAGATGACTATTGTCTTGAAATTTTCATAGGAACATCGATAATCTTTGCTGTTTTCTTTTGTCCTATTATTTACATTTTTATAATAATATATTTTAAATTGAAATCTGATGTAGTAAATATGATTTGTAACAATATTATTTAAAAGTATATATGCTGATTCTATATTTCTTAGCATCGTATAAAAGTATCATCCCTTATTACAATACGGATTGCTTTTCATTAAATATATGCTATAATTGATATCATATATTTATGTGAATAATTTTTCTCTAAATTAAATAGTAAGAAGGACAATAATCAGCATTAGAATTATATGTGTTCTCGATAAGAAATTTAAAATTTTAATAAACCATAAATAAATAATAGTAAACCCAATATTTGTGATTAATTCACGAACGAGTTAATTGCGCAACTTTCCGTGGAGATCATAGTAAACCAAATATTTGTGATTAATTCACGAACGAGATATAGAAATTTTCACAGAAGATCATTGTAACTCCGAAAAAAAGGTGAGGTCAGGAATTTTCTATAGAGTATTTTTTGTGCTGCTTCTCTCTGACGGTGCATCTAGTCCAACTCGTAGAACGACGACGCGGACTAAGACTAACGAACCATTTGACCAGATAAACTATTTCATTATCGAGGAATTCTTTTTTGTTTATTTAATTTAAGTTTCAAAAAGGAAGGACAATCTGAAAATTTTCAAATTATTTCCTTGTTGCATTTGACCGATGTTCTGGACTCAAGGTCCGCCTTTGACATACATGTTTTGTTAGTGATGTTGCTTTGTCGCAAGTCGCAACAACCATTTATGAATTATGATGAGCTGAATAGATTCCCCTTCCCTAAATCCAACACCGGAAAACCCAATCGTATATAACCATTAATTCACCTGGGCAGTTAATTTTGTTGGTTCACGCGTTACATATACAAATGGTGCATTACCTTGTTTATTACATCAAGTCACAATATGATTTTTCTTTTTATTTTTTTTTTAAACAAAAGCATCTAAGTATCTCAAGTTACTTGAGATGCCATGCCAGGCTATATAAAGAGCCAAATTAAGTTCACGTGATTGTTGATCCATGTCTATTATATAGTCTATATATATAGTTTTGTTTCTTCCATGTTGCTTCCTTTTTGTTCGGTGATATATTAGTTCCTTAAAAAAAATTCAATGCGGCATGCTAGGCAAGTCATTATTATTGAAAAAAGGCGTCCGATCAAAGAATTTTAAAAGAAAAAGCTTTGTACGGTTGTACCTAACTCACTAGGTATACCGTATACCCGAACAAGCTCAGCTCAGTTTAAAACACATCTTTCTGTAGAATTACAAAGCTATCTCTATCGGGCACTTAGAGATCTACCTCAGAATAACTAAGTTCCTCCAGATAAATCATGCAGCCTCACAAAGTTGTCATGCTGATAACAGTGCTGCTGCTAGTAGAGCTGGCAGCAACAACTGCAGCTCCAAGAAAAAACCTACAAAATAGCAAATCCCTTCTCCCCTCTGCTGCAAGCCTATCTCATTGCCCCACAAAATGCGGAGATATGAACATCTCTGACATCATGGTAAATGGCTTAGGTGTGGGTTATCCTTTTGGCATCGGCTCAGGCTGCTTCAGATCCGGTCTTGAACTCATCTGCAACCCCTCAACTGACTCGCCAGAGCTTTTCTTAGGTGATAATTCCACTAGAGTCGCTTTAATTAGTTATGGGTATGCTATAGTGAAGTTCAATATTCACGTCATGCCACGAACAGTTAACTCCTACAACAGTTCATGGTCTCCAGGTCGACCTTTCACCATATATGCAGATGATAGATCAGACTTACAAAGTAGATTTATAGTTATTGGATGTGGAGTTGATGCGTATTTGTTGGATGAAAATGAAACTGAAATGGGTAATTGTTCAACATTTTGCGAGTCTGAAAGGGATACAAGAATGCATATTGGCGACTGCAGTGGCATTGGCTGCTGTATGAAAAGTAAAGAGAATAGAAAGTAGAGAAGGAAGAAGATAAGCTTTTCTATTGTATTTCATTCATTAATCTTGGTTGTATTACATCAGAGAAGAGCTACGCTATATAACAGAAATACAATTGAATAAGACAAAAGAAGGAATGTAAAATAGGTACAAACAGTATGTTATGATAAGAACGAGTAAAAGCATCTCTATGAAATAAAAGCATCTTCCTCCCAGCTAATCAAACTTCAGTAATTGTAACTCCATTGGATGTTGAACTGGAAGGATCCAGTGTATTGTTAACACTCCCCCCGCAAGCCAATGGAACAGTAGTGACATTGAGCTTGGAACGAAGAAGAAGAACACGGGCTGTGGATAAAGGTTTAGTCATGATGTCCGCCAATTGATCAGCAGTGCAGAGATAACGAACAACCAAGAGATTTGAAGCAATGCGCTCTCGAACAAAGTGAAAGTCAATTTCAACATGCTTTGTTCGAGCATGGAACATGGGGTTTGCTGCAAGAAACGTAGCACCGATATTGTCGCACCATAAAGTAGGAGGAGAAGGGAGTTGAATATGCATCTCTTGGAGAAGATATTGTACCCACATAATTTCAGCACATGTGCCAGCCAAGCTTCGGTATTCAGCCTCTGTGCTGGACCGAGAAACTGTAGTTTGTTTTTTTGCACTCCAAGACACGAGATTGTTTCCTAGAAAGATACAAAAGCCTGATGTGGAACGACGATCGTCAGCACAACCCGCCCAGTCAGCATCAGAGTATGCGTGAATGTCCAGAGGAGAGCCAAATTGGAATGATAAGCCATGATGTAAGGTGCCAGAGAGGTAGCGGAGGACCCTTTTGACAGCAGTCCAATGAGAGACGGTAGGAGAATGCATATATTGAGAAAGTTTATTCACAGCAAAAGTGATATCAGGGCGAGTTAATGTGGCATATTGTAATGCACCGACCACGCTGCGATAGAGGTGTGAATCTTCAAAGGGGTCACTGTCTTCCTTGGATAAAGTAATACCAGTGGCAATAGGGGTAGGGGCAGACTTAGCATTGAGCATATTAGTGCGTGAAAGTAACTCAGATATATACTTGGCTTGTGAGAGATGAAGGCCGGTTGGTGTGTATGTCACGGCTATACCAAGAAAATAACTCAATTGACCAAGGTCCTTAATTGCAAAGCATTTTTGTAAATGAGACATGCAAGAAGAAACCATGGCTGCATCACTCCCAGTAATTAAAATGTCGTCGACATAGACGAGAACAAGTGTGATATGTCCATTGAGAAAAGCAATAAACAGGGAGGGGTCATAGTGAGAAGCCAAGAAACCGAACTCAAGCAAAGAAGTGCTCAACTTGTGAAACCATGCACGAGGAGATTGTTTTAATCCATAAAGAGCTTTAGAAAGAAGACATACATGATTAGGCTTTGATGGATCAACGAAACCCTGCGGTTGTTGCATGTAGACCTGTTCGGTTAAGTCGCCGTGTAGAAAGGCATTTGTAACATCAAGTTGTCGTATTGGCCAGGAAAAAGAAACAGCAAGTGACAACACAAGTCGGATAGTAGTTGGGCGAATGACGGGACTGTAAGTATCGAAGTAATCAATCCCTTCTTGTTGATGATAGCCCTTGGCGACGAGACGAGCTTTGTGTCGCTCGACAGTCCCATCAGCACGGCGTTTAATCTTGAAAACCCAACGACAACCAATGACTTGTTGATTTTCTGGTGGTGGTACCAAGATCCAGGTTTTATTCAATGCTAGAGCATCAATCTCGTGTGCCATAGCTGCACGCCATTCGAGATGAGCATTTGCCTGGTTGAATGTTTTTGGTTCGGTGTTGAGGGTTGTAAGGAATGCCACATGGTCGGGGAAGAGGCGAGGTCGTCTGGTGTTGTCTCTTGTTCTAGTCACCATGGGATGAGAAGGGACAGTAGCTTGAGGCATTGGTGGAGAAGATGAAGAGATCGCACGGTCAGGGGGCGAATGCAAAACGTGGTCAGGGAGGGGTTCAGGAGGTGGAGTAATGGGACTTGTGGGCTGAGTGTTGAAAACAGGTGGCCCAGGTGGAGAAGATGTGTGATGTTGCACAGGCCCAGATGTATCAGTGGGAAGAAGCCCAACACGAGGAATAAAGGATTGTAGATATAAATCCAAAGTATTTTCAGCAGAATGCATGGAAGCCGAGAGATGCTCATCTGAATCCTTTTTTGCAAAAGGAAAAACCTGTTCATCAAATTGAACATTTCTTGAAATATAGATGCGGTTAGTTGGTAAATGAAGACAACGATACCCTTTTTGGAAAGGACTATAACCAAGAAATACACATGGCAATGAGCGAAGTTGAAGCTTGTGAGAATTATATGGTCGGAGATGAGGAAAACAAAGACATCCTATGACTTTAAGAAACAAATAATCTGGTTGTTGACCAAATAGAGAAGTGTAAGGAATGAGAGAATTAAGAGAGGATGGAAGTCGGTTGATAAGATAGACTACACTTGAAAATATTTCATCCCAAAGCTCATGAGGTATGGATGCATGGGACATAATAGCAAGGGATAGCTCTATGATATGACGATTTTTTCGTTCGGCCAAGCCGTTTTGTTGTGGTGTATATGGGCAAGAGGTTTGGTGTATAAGTTGAGGAAATTGTTTGAGAATTGGTTTATATTCTGAACCATTATCCGTGCGTATAGTTTTTATTGTGGAGTTAAGTTGGTTTTCGACTTGTTGCTTGAAAAGAGAGAAAATTTGGGAAACCTCATGCTTATGTGTCATAAAATAAATCCAAGTGTATTTTGAGAAATCATCGATAAAAGTGACATAATAACGAAAACCATTAGAAGAAGTGACGGGGGATGGACCCCACACATCGGAGTGTATAAGTTCCAAAGGTTGAGAAGAAGAATTAGAAGAAATAGAAAAAGGTAATACATGAGACTTAGCCATAGCACAATCATGACAATTGTTCAATTTATTAGAAGTACATGGTAGAGAGAAAGTATGCAAAACTTTAGAAGTTGTAACATGAGATGGGTGTCCTAATCTAGCGTGCCACAAGTCGGCAGAGGCTTTAATTGCTACATAAACTTGAGAAGAGGAGGTAGGTGGCAGGAGAATGGAGAAAAGACCATTAAGGCAAGGCACCCGAATGAGGATATCCTTGGTTTGAAGATCCTTGAAAACACAAGAAGAAGAGAAAAAGTCAATGAGTATATGTGGATTGTCATGTAATAACTGAGAGAGACTAATCAGATTTTTTGTGAAGTTAGGCACATGTAATACATTGGTTAAAGAAAGAGAAGTGTTTGAAAGAGAAAAAGAGAGAGAGCCAATGTGATCAATTGATAATCCAAGTCCATTTCCAATGTGAAGAGTATCATTACCTTCATAAGAGTAGAAAGAAGAGAGGTTGTTGATGTCGTTGGTGATGTGATTGGTGGCGCCGGAGTCCAAAATCCATTCAGTCGAGGTGGAAGATGAGGGTGCAGGAGAAGCTATGTAGGCTTGAGGGTTTTGAGGCCTAGAAGGAGGTTGCCAAGAAGCATCTGCATCATATCGAAACCAACACATGTCTGCAGAGTGGCTGTATTTGTTGCATATCTGACAAGGACCAGTGGGAGCAACTGTTCTGGGAGAAGAATTTTGATTAGGAGGGAAGGGACGAGGATTAAAACCTCTAGGAAAGTTGGGCCGTGGATTAGGTAGAAGAGGTCTGGGATTATATGGGCCGACCTGAGGAGAATTATAGGGAAATCTAGGGCGTGGGTTATAGTTTCTGGGGTTTGGGTTATAGGGTCTCGGATTTGGGTTTGGGTTATAGGGTCTCGGGTTTGGGTTTGGGTTATAGGGTCTCGGGTTTGGGTTTTGGTTATAGGGTCTCGGGTTTTGAGGGTTGGTACCGGTAGCAAACGCAGACGGAGGAGAGAAAGAAGAGAGAGAGGTGGCGGAGCTCTGACCTCGAAGGAGACTCTCGAAACTCAGCAACATACCTTGAACTTCAGTGAAACTAAAAGCTTCATGGCGCCCGGCTGTGATGAGAGAGGCAACAAAGGGGTTGTAATCAGCACCAAGACCATTAAGAACAGCAGAGACCAGCTCAGACTCGGAGTACGGGGACCCAACAAAAGCCAGTTCATCGGCGATGTTGCGGATCTTATTGAGATATTCAGCACACGTAGACGAGCCTTTGGTAGCATTTTGGATCTGGCGCTTCAGATCTAACACTCGAGCAAGAGAGGTAGAAGAGAAGGTATTCTGAAGGGAGCTCCATAGATCCATGGTGGATGTACAGGAAACTACTTGGGATTGAATCGATTCGGTTAGAGAGGCTCGAATCCATCCCAAAAGCAACTGGTCCTGGCGATGCCAACTTAGGTACTCAGGATTGATGGCAATAGTACCATCTGAGGAGGGTAAGGTGGGGGAGGGAGGTGGGGATTCAGGGTTAATAGCAAGGAACCGAGAGAGATTGTATCCATGGATTAGAGGTAGGATTTGGGATTTCCAAATTAGGTAGTTGTTGTGGGTTAATTTGGTTGCAATGGGAAGATTGAGAGTAATAATATGGTCAGATTGAGTAGAGATGTTGAGAGTAGTGGTGGAGCTGGAGTTAGTACCAGTGGCGTTAGCCATGTGGCTCAGATACCATGAAAAGTAAAGAGAATAGAAAGTAGAGAAGGAAGAAGATAAGCTTTTCTATTGTATTTCATTCATTAATCTTGGTTGTATTACATCAGAGAAGAGCTACGCTATATAACAGAAATACAATTGAATAAGACAAAAGAAGGAATGTAAAATAGGTACAAACAGTATGTTATGATAAGAACGAGTAAAAGCATCTCTATGAAATAAAAGCATCTTCCTCCCAGCTAATCAAACTTCAGTAATTGTAACTCCATTGGATGTTGAACTGGAAGGATCCAGTGTATTGTTAACACTGTAGCATCCCTGTTGATGGCCAACCCATTCCAATCTTTTTTAAGATCAATCGAAACAAGGAGAAAAGCAAACTTGCCGTACAAAATGTGAAGGCCTTTTTCCATTCATATATGAAGGATGATACTTCTTATTATTTTAGTGATTATAAATATACCCATGAAGATCTGGAGTCCAGTGATGCTGTAAACGGCATGGATTTCTATTACGTGGTGCTGGCATGGGTTATTAACGATCAGCCAACTTGTGAAACAGCAAAAGAGGACAACACGACCTATGCTTGCGTGAGCGAGAACAGTAGATGCACAACCAATAGAATGCGTACCGGGTATACCTGCTCATGCTCGCGGAATTACAAAGGCAATCCTTATATTCTGGGTGGGTGCCAAGGTGAGTCTACTTTCTCGTCCTCATCTTTTCAAATACCATAGATCTTTTTCATCCAAAACTGGCTTACAAATTTGCAAAAGTAGGAATAGAAAAATGGTACATGGCAATGTTGGAACATAAAAATAGGAAAATAAATTTTCTAATAACGAAGTTGACAGAAACAGTCAAACAGATATTTTCTTAATTAAAAGGAAAGATGAAAAATAAATACTCGTAACGTACTCTATGACAAGAAACAACAACCAGCAGACACAAATTAAACAAATTAATTTAAATCCAGCTCCAGTACGTCGATCATTTGTTGTCTTTATCCCAACATTAACAGGATTATAAATTTTATACTCAAACTTGCTCCCTCCTTTTAGATTTTGATAGTAAAAACAAATCGAAGTCCGGACACTACAATATTACCATTACTGAAAATAGAATATTGTAATTTGTGCAGATTTTAACCATTACAATAGAAGTCGGCCTAAATCAAATTGCACTCAAAATTGTGGAAATGTTATTATACCATTTCCGTTCGGGCTCACAGAGGGCTGCTATGGCAGAGAGAGTTTTCGACTTGAGTGCAAGAATGGACAGCTCTTTATTCCAAATATAGTTGAAAGTGATTCTTACTTGTCAACAGAAGTTGCCAAAAATTACCAAGTCATGGATGTATTGGTGGAGGAAGGGCTCCTTCAAGTTAAGATGCCTCTTAACAAATCCTACTCACTAGCAGTAGAAGACAAAACGTATACCTCTACTGGACAGTGGACCAACCTAAGCTGGGTCATAAGTAACATAAAGTGTCAGGATGCAAAACAGAACCAGAACTACGCATGTGTTAGTACTAATAGTGCCTGCCTTTATACCAGTGTTGCTAAATTTGGCTTTGGCACTGTTGGGTATCGTTGTAAATGCAACCCGGGTTACCAAGGAAATCCTTATGTTGAGCATGGCTGCACTGGTACTATTTTTATACCTCTTCTTTAGTTACGACTTACATGTTTTACGGTTCACATGAAAATGAAGTGATGGCCGAACAATTCATTGTTTAAATTACATTAATATTTCTTGAATTTGAATAAAATTGCTGTTTCGTCCCTTGAATTTCACAACTTTGTTCGGGTGTTAACTTTTGTAACTTGTATAATTTTCTCATTCAAATGATCTAAGTAAAGCATAGAGAGCTTTACGAAGGACAACTAATTTTGCAGATATTTTTACATAAAAAATGAATCCCTACATACCAGTCCACTGTTCATATATTTTCTGGTCAAAAATATTATAGGGACCAAAAAAACAGAGCAGCAATGAGTAAGCTTGAGGATTAACAAAGGACTGTTGAACTTTAGAGACCAATTTTGTTTTTTTAAGATAAATTAGGATCTAAGTAACCCAATTTATTTTTAAAATTAAATGTCTATGAAATATTTTCTAGCCGGGTTTCAAACCTTAGAGATCAATTTTATTAATACTATGGGCGTTTGAATCATCTAAGTATAGAATTAAGGATTAGTTATTCGGAGTAACAAATATTTTTTTCTAAACAATCAGGAATACGTTTTTTGGAGATCTAGAATATTATTTTTAGGTGGTCTAATATCTGGAATAAATTTTTATTTCTAGAATGTTTAGATCATCTTTTTTTAATCTAGGTTATAAAGTGATCTCAACAACTTTTTAATCCACATTAGGAAGATGATTAAAACACACTAGGAATCAAAATTTCTTTCGAATATTGGACCACTTAAATATTGCACTTCACATCCCAAAAAGATTATTCTTAATTATTTAGGAATAATATTTTTTACCTTGACAACTAATCCTAGTTTTATATTGTGATGAACCTTTAGAAACCAATTTCCTTAATGCTATAAGATTATCTTGTAAATGTTTAATGTTATAATACTATTTTTTTGAAGCCAATTATGACTCCACTGATAAGAATAAAAAATATTATCGCCCCTGTAAAAGAGCTGTCTAAATAGGAGACAGAATACCCGTACATAAAAGGCTCCCTTTGGATAGGTGTGGGAAGAAGGAAAGAAGGTAAGAAGTGGAAAGAAGTATTGGGAAGTGTGTAACTTTGTGAAGAGTTTGGATTGTTTATAATTTTTTTTCTTCCTTCTTCCTTCTTCCTCCTTCTTCTCTCATCTAAACGGAGGCAAAAGTAAAACATCATATAATTCAATGTACATAGATCATTTGACTAGATCAATGCATACCACTACTTTATTCTTTTATGGGTAATTGCAGATGTTGATGAGTGCTCGCAGCCATCACCAGTTTGTGATGAGATGTGCAGTAACACTGCCGGCAGTTATAAATGTTGGAAGTGCCCATCAGGAACAGATTTTAACTCAGTAAAAAGGAAGTGCGTTAAAAATGGACACACATCCCTTTTACTAGGTATGTGATATTTATAAAAATTAATTTTGTTAGAATATTTGGCAACAAAAATATGCTCTGACGTAAGCAAACTATATACTTAGGTATCATAATCGGTATCAGCAGTGGCATTGGTGTTCTTCTTTTTGCAGTTTGCATAATCCTTATAACTAGAAAATTGAAAAAAGATGAGCAAAAGAGAATAAGGAAAAAGCACTTCAACAAAAACCAGGGGTTACTGTTGCAACACTTAATTTCATCTGATGAGAACATTGCCGATAAAACAAAAGTTTTTTCTCTGTTGGAACTAGAAACAGCAACCAATAACTTTGATCCAGCTCGAATTCTTGGTCAAGGTGGTCATGGCACTGTTTATAAGGGAATATTACTGGACCAGCGTGTTGTGGCAATTAAGAGAGCAAAATTAGTGAATGCAAGTGAGATCAATCAATTCATTAATGAGGTCGCATTGCTTTCCCAAATCATCCATAGAAATGTGGTGAAACTTTATGGATGTTGCCTCGAGACTGAGGTGCCGTTGCTGGTTTATGAATTCATCTCAAACGGGACATTGCATGACAAACTTCACAAATGTTCTGATAGAATATGCTCCTTAACATGGGAAGACCGACTCAGGATTGCTGCTGAGGCTGCCGGTGCACTTGGTTATCTTCACTCTGCTGCATCCATATCAATCTTCCATAGGGACTTGAAATCCTCAAACATACTGTTAGATGATAATTACACAGCTAAGTTGTCTGATTTTGGAGCTTCGAGGTCTGTTCCAATGGACCAAAAACAAGTACTGACAGCTGTGCAAGGTACGTTTGGCTATTTAGATCCTGAATATTATCATACCGGGCAACTATCAGAGAAGAGTGATGTATATAGTTTTGGAGTTATTTTGGTTGAGCTTCTTACTAGGAAGAAGCCAATATTTACCAACAGCTTCGGCGAACCAATTAATTTATCAAATTGCTTTCTTCAAGCATTGAAAGGAGGTTCTTTTGCTGAGCTCCTGGATAACGAAGTTTTGGAAGAATCCACAAGTGAAGAGATGACAGACATGTTCAATCTAGTCGAGATGTGCTTGAAGATGAGAGGAGAAGAGAGGCCTACTATGAAAGAAGTTGAAATGAGACTACAGTTCATAAAAACTAGTAGAGAAAAACACGGCCGATCAGGCCAAACAAGCGAAGAAGGGAATCAACCTCTTTTGGCGCCTGATTTGGTTTATACCTCTTCAGATAATAATGTTAACTGGGTGAATCAAGACACCACAAACCAAGAAAGCTTGGAGAAACAATTCATGTTATCAATGGACTTTCCCCGTTGAACTCATTTCTCTATGATATCTCTTCAATTTCTCAATTATATAGGTCTTAAATTTTTTATGCCCCTTTCGTCGTCTTCTTCTTCTTTCTTTTTTTTTTTTTTGGTGCATTTTCTTTGGGAATAACCTTGTAACTAGTCACCATATTTTTGTAATAAGTAGTGGTGAAAAATTGAAAAACGGTAGCCTCCGGAGTAAGGCTGTCAATGAAACTCGTTTACCTGTTTATCCAACCCGTACCGTACCGTATAAGACGGGTATGGGTAAAGTTTTATTTTCGTTAAGTTAACGGGTACAGGTACGGGTAAAAGAAATTTTTTCGTTAATTTAACGGGTACGGGTACTGGTAAAAACTATTTCATACCGTTTTCATAACGGGTAATTGCCACAATTATAAAGATACAATTACATGATACATACGGCATCTTATATTGCATGATTGATAAAAAAATATTGCTAGATTTTATTTAAGATTTATAATTCTTTCCATTCAGTGTACGAAAAAATAAAAAAGCATACACCTAAAATATTCGCCACCATTGTTGCACTTTATTAATATACTTATTGATATAACTCATTTATGCAGAGTGTACAAAATTTATTATTATTATATTTATTTTTTACCGCTATTATACCCGTATCGTTAATTCTTAACGGATACGGGTAAGGTACGAATAAAGCTATTTTTAACGGGTACGGGTAAAGAAAATTTTAACAGGTACGGAAATGAAAATATATTCTAACATACCGTACCGTACCCATTGACAACCCTACTCCGGAGGTCAACAACAAGCGATTTAAATTATTACTGCTGCGCTGTTGCTTTGATTCCAATTTGCATAAAGTTTAATACGGAGTATAGCAACTTTAATGTCCAAATAATGTATGGTGTTGTTTGCATGTACGGTACCTGTGCAGGTTATTCTTTTATCATTAATTTGATTTATGCAAAATCCTTTATTGCATATTATGGAAAAATATTCTTCATTGTTATTCAATTTATTTTCATGATATTTAGCCTCCAAAGCATTGCTGCATATATAGAATCTGTAACTCATTTGCACAGAACGAATTTTTAATTCTAATTTTTGCTGAAAACCTGTAGGATTGCATCCCCTAATTATCGTAACTTGAAAATTTATCTTAAATAATTCTTCCAAAAATATATCAAAGTTAGAGAATTATTTTTCAATGATTGTGTAAAAACCCTTAAAATTAGAAAATAAGATTTAACTTTAAAATTGATAGTTAATTTTTAAAATAATTAAATTATTAAACCTAATGACTAATCTGAATTTAACAGAGAAATTCTCTGAAATCATAAATTAATCCAGCTTCAAAATATTACTCAAATCGTGAAATCTAGTAAAATTTCAAACAAACAAAATATTACTCTGTTAAGTCTTTAGATGCCTCTGTTAGGACCTATACCTGTTTATTCCCTCTTGTATAGCTTTTAGAATCAATTTAGAGTAAATAAGCATGTTGTTTAGACTTTATCTTGCTGGTTTGATCTGTTACATGACTGGTATAACTATTGTGCGGTTAAATGCTTAGTAAATAGGTGGTATTTTAGTTCTAGTAATGCTAGATGTTTGTTTTAGGGTTGTATCTTGGTTTTGTGTTTCTCTCTGGTTGGTACCTGGGCTGGTGCAGGCTTGGTACCAGTCGTTTTTCCCTTTTGTGTGCTTATTGGTACGAGTTCAATAGGTCCAGGGACCTATTTGTGAAGTTTTCCGAGTTTAGGACTGTTCTGTAAATATTTTTGAATTGTGTTAGAACTTATCTGTAAATTAATCTGTATATAGGGTCCTTATTGTAATTTGTTAGTAAATAAAAATGAATCAGGGTCTGTATGAAAAATGCAGGTCTGTCGGGTCGGATCTGACTCGTGTTGGGTCGGGTCTGTTTTCTGCTTGGGTTCGGATTTGATCCCCGAACCCGGAGCTTCTTTCCCTGTTGCCTGGGCTCCATTTTGGTACGTGACTTTTCTGGCCTGTTTGGGCCGCTGCTTTGTGTTGGGCTATACCATGATGGCTAGGCCTTTCTCTGTTCCATGTGGGCTCTCTGGTTGAGCCCATTTCTCCTCTGTTGGACTTAAGTTTCTGGACTGGGTCAGGTCCGGAATTAAAATTTCAGGATTAATAAAATTAATTAGGGTTAATTAGGTTTATGCCACTGCGAAAAGTTGAAATTAGTAAAATGCCATCACTAAATGACAAATTAGTTTTATGTCACTGTGAAGAAGTACAAATTAGTTTTTTGCTACTGAAAATTGATTTGCCGATTTTACCCTTTTAAATTGCCACTAAAAAAAATTTAAATTAGAAAAATACTATCACTCAATGACAAATTAGAAAAATACCATCAATAAATGACAAATTAATTTTCTGCCACTATTATACTTTGAAATTGGAAATATTCTCAAATTTCACTATACTTTATGATATCCGTCTTTTGTTAATTTGCATTTCCATTTAATTTTTCAAATTATAACCTTTTTTGGTACAGATTGAATATACTCGCGTACAAAATTGATATATGTGCTTTTAATTTTTATAAACTTGCACGTGCATGAAATGAAATAAGGCTTGTTAAAAAAAAATGATGGCACGTCAAATTATAATAGGCTGTAGCTTATATGTGAAAAAAAAAATCACAAAATTCAAACAACTAAATTTACTAAGTATCATTATGCATTCGGCAATATAAGAAATAGAAACAAATACATTCGGCAAGGGCAATTTGGAAATTTTGAAAAATATTGAGAGCATTCATGATTGTATTTTTAGAATTAAATCTTTTTTAGAATGAGATAATGACATATTTCTAATTTACATAATTTGATGATGGCATAAATCTAATTTGTAATCTAACAATGGCATATCCCTAATTAGCTAATTTTCACAGTGGCATGAAACCAATTAATCCAATTAATTAAGTTAATTAAAAGTGATTAACCTAAAAGTGGGAATTAGTAGAATAATTTGAGACTAAGTGGACCGAGAAAATGGTATTAAAGTAACATGTTGCCTAAATAAAATCAGATTAATTATGTAAACTTAAAGATAGGAGGTGATTTCAAATAGGAGAAAATATATGGTGCATACTAATGTACGGAAGTTTCGGTGCATACTGATTTAAACTTTTGGATCTGTTTCAAAATGACTGATCCAAACTGTCCAATATGATCTCCTTTTGTAATCTCCTTACCGACCAAATTTTACATTTTCCGAAATTTTTAAGTATATTTTTTTCAAATTTTAGAAAATCACTAATCTAATTTTTTCTAAACCGTTCAAAAATAGCAGTTTTGAAAAATCCGAAAAAAATTTGAGAAAATATAAAATTTGGTCGCCAAAGAGATTTTAATAGGGAGATCATATTGGACAGTTTGGATCGATCATTTTGAAGCAGATTCAAGAGTTTGGAACAATATGCACTGAAACTTCTATACATTAGTATGCACCATAAATTTTTCTCTTTCAAATAGTCTAGAAATAATTCTGAAAATACAAACACATTAAAACACCAACACCTTAAATTATCAAATTACTATAATAATTACTTTTGAACATCTTAAATTATTTAGATAAGTTTTATGACATAAACTTAATCTATTTTGATACTATCATAAGTTGTTTAGTAATATATTCTTTAATTTATAGAAAAATATCACTTAATATTTACTTTCATAAAGATTATGACAATACCAAAGCAAGGATAGTGAATTGTTAACATCAACATTATTAAAAATAAACTTATGTTTTATAAGATGATTATAAACGCACTTTGGTAACTTTAGATTAAAAATGATAAAATCGATTATTAATAAAAGTGCTATTACTAGCATCCTTTAACTAGAGAAATATATCTTAAAAAATGATTTCTAAAATAAGTAACTGTCATGACTCGAACGTGTAGCTTGGACTGTAAGAACTCGTCTAAACGTGTAGCTTGGACTGTAAGAACTCGTCTAAACGTCTTTCCTCACTTATAAATGAAATTCTATCAAAATTTTATAAAGTATTTCTTTAAATATAATAATATATTTTAAAACATAATCCCTTTCCAGAAATTCTAAGTCTAATTTTTCTTAAATCATAATCTGAATTTCTTTGTGAATGTCTAGTTTTTAAGTATGGTTTTGAACACCAATAACAAGAATGGGATAGATGTTAGAAATATGTCCTAGAAGCCAATCATATTTGGCTACTTCTATAGTTTTATGTCAGTGATGATTTTATATCATTTGTTCCTTGATTTATATGTTGACAGTTCATTCAGGTTGAGGATCTGAATTATAGATCACTGTGTTTCACTTAGTAGTAAATGACAACAATAAATCTAAAGCGTCCATAATCTTGATAATTAACAAGGAACATTAATTATCAATAAGATTAGTATGCAAGTTAAGTGATGATTAAGTTCTATAAATCATAGGTTAAGAGTAACCAACTTAATTGCATATGTTTATGTTAATTGAACATAGTACAGGACATGACCCAACGAAATAAATATATGGATTGTGTTATGTGTCATTATTTATTTCGTTATGATTTTGATTCTAAGTTTGAGATATTTATCTTTTCCACATGAGGATAGGTTCAATAAATATCGTCTACCGCTGATTCCCGATAAGGGCTGCTATACGGACGTTATTTATGTTCTCTTCAATTGTGCGGGGAAAAGCTAAATAGTCAAGAAAACCGTATGTCCCTCATTAATTCACTTAGTGAGTGACGATATCTATTTGGGCCCCTTGATGGAGATAGATTGTTTGCTAGCAACTGATACAATTATCTCTAGATCAAGAAACGTATAATCTGCAAGAATGACACATTCCTATCTTGGATTATACGATAATATCGTGAGACATAGGAATCAAAATAGAGATTATCTTATATTCTCTTATGCAGGATTTAAATACTGTATCAGTACATTATTTATGCGAATTGGGAATCATAACGTGTTGCTAGATACCGCTTATGATTATTGTAATTAAATAGCGATTTAATTCCATGTCCAACTTAGCATAAATCCTCAAAGGGTCACACAGATCGAAATATAACCAAACAGTGCATTAATCATTTATTTGCATCAGTGTGCTTTTGCGAAAATATGATTAGTTGATTAATTGATTATATGTCGATATAATTAATTAATTCAAACGGATCGTATCGAAATGATTTAAATGCATAAGCTAATCCCATGGTAATTATTAATTAGTTAATAATTATTCAACACAATTCAATTTAATATAAATAGTTATATTAAATTAATGGGCCGATATTTATTATAGAATAAATAGCCCAAATTTAGAGTATCAAATGGTGGATCAAATGGATTGAATTAATAATCAAATTGGAGAGTGTGCAAAGCCCAATTGGGCCCATTATGTGGCCGGCCATGAAGTGTGGTGGTAGGTAGGTGGCACAATTGTAATTAAAGGGAACTTGTTGCTAGGGTTTGAGCATTATAAAAGGACCCTTGTGGAGGCTCCTTGCTCCTCTCTCTCTCACTTCCCTTCTAGGCCGCCACCCTCCTCCCCTCTTCCTCTCTTGGCCGCCGCTTCTCTCCCCTCTCATCCACCTTAGCTCATGTGTTGAGCACCATCATCTCTCCACTTAATTAAAGAGAATTAACAAGGCGAGAACGCTTGGGATTAGCCTAGACCTTGTAGCTTCTAGCAAAGCTTGTAGGTCTTGGTTAATTTCGTGGTGGACTCGAGGACGAGCTTGGCACGAAGGAGGAGCTAGACGCGAGCACAACCACCTACAACCTAGCCGGTTCGAGCCTCTTGATTACTACATCAAGAGAGGTATACCTTGAACTTTCTCTTTGTGTGGATGGCTATGTACTAGATCTTGTTGTGCATGATTGCTTATGGCTAATTAGGAGTAATTAATCATAAAAAATGAAAATTATGCACTTAACTAACAATAGATCGTTCGGATAGATTTTAACGTGTGAGTTTTGTTCGTCAAGTGCACCATATTTTTTCTCTGGACAAGTGGACGACTTCCATCCTGAGCATGAGATTGCAAAAGCTAGTCAGGACTTCTTCGACCATCTTGAGGAGTAGCCAATCTATCTCTGACTTTTTCAAGTGTGGTTGTTTTTTTATGACTTGTGGATTCCTTAGGTTTTGTTTATTTTTTAGTAAATATGATTTGTAACAATATTATTTAAAAGTATGCTGATTCTATATTTCGTAGCATCGTATAAAACTATTATCCCTTATTACAATACGGATTACTTTTCATTAAATATATGCTATAATTGATAGCATATATTTATGCGAACAATTTTTTCTCTAAATTAAATAGTAAGAAGGACAATAGTCAGCATTAAAATTATATGTGTTCTTAATAAGAAATTTAAAATTTTAATAAACCATAATTAAATAATAATTTCATTAAGATAAAACGTAATAATATGATAATTCAACAACAATTAATATGTAATATTGTGATTTTGACAAATCAAAGATTCAATTATTCAAAACACCTCGCGCAGCGCATCAGAAAACACTTTCCTTTTCTTTGGCTAAGATCTTCTGCCAAAATTGCGCAACTTTCCTTGGTGATCATAGTAAAGTAGTAAACCCAATATTTGTGATTAATTCACGTACGAAATAAAGAAATTTCCACAGAACATCATAGTAACCCAAAAAAAAAAAGTGTGTATCGGTCAGGATTCAGGAATTTATTATAGAGATAGACTAAAATCGGTTGCGATTGACGGATGAGACCGTCAGTTACGATCAAATCTCAATTTTTGAGTTTTGAACAGTCGATCCGAACCGTTCAATGTGTTCCCCATACTAAAATCTCCTTGGAGACAATTTACATTTTTCTGACATTTTTTAGTATTTGTTTGATATTTTACAAGATTCTTTATCTAAACAATTATGTACCCTTCAATAACTATGATTTTTAAAAATCTAAAAAAAATAGTAAATAAAATCAGAAAAATGTAAAATTTGGTCTCCAATGAGATTTCAATATGGAGAACATTGAACGGTTCAGATTAACCATTAGAACCTCAAAAGTTGAGATATAATCGCAGCTGACGGATCCATCTGTCAGTCGTGGCTGAATTTAACCTATCTCTTTACTATAAGAGTATTTGTGCTGCTTCTCTCTGAAGGTGCATTTGCTTCAACTCGTTGAACGACGACGTAGACTGACTAAAACTTCTGGAACCATTTTTTTTAAGATAATCTCACAAATTTTTATTGAAAAATATATGATAAAAAAAGATAATCTCACAAATTTTTACTGAAAAATATATAACAATTTTTTATCGTAATAATTTCAGGGAGTCAGGAGTCTGTCTTGACACGAATCGAAGGTCGAATAAGAAGAGCGACGCAACAAGTTAAGAAACAGACCAGATGCCGTGTGTGATATGTTTAGCGAATCACTACGACCTCTTTCATTTTTAAAACCGGTTAAATATAGGTCTTTAACACCGGTTAGGGGTGGTGCCAATAATATGTGGTGTTAAAAACATATAAAAAAACCGGTGTTAAAAATGCGATGCTAAAAATCAGCCAGAAACGGAATGAAAAAAGTAGCGCATGTTTAAAACTGGTTTTTTAATAACAACCGGTCTTAAAAAGCACATCATTAAGATCGGTTTTTAACAAAAAAAAAGTCTAATTAGTGTGCTGATTTCGTTTAATATTTATGGTATGTTTAGGACCGGTTTTTAGGCTTAAAATCTTGCGTTAAAAATATCATTAAGACCTGTTTTTAACTAAAAATCGGTCTTAACAATCATTTTTTTTTAAAAAAAAATATTTTAGGATTAGCTCCATTTTTGCTAGCGATAATATTCATGCAATATTTTTAACACAACAATCATATATCACATATCACATAACTAATCATCAAAACAATACAATAATTATAAATATATCAATATTCATAAAAATTATAATTATCTAATGAGATACAATTTTTCATATATATTCATAAGCTCATCTAAGCTACCATTAAATCAAAATAAAAAATTACCTAATTAATAAATAAGAAATAAAATACTTAAAAAATAAAGAATATACCTCAAATGCGAATTTTTTTAGATCCTCTTTGATCTCCTTTGCTTTCTCTCTTAAATTTTCAAATTTTCAGAATTTTTTAAGATTTTTAGCTATTTTTTTGTTGCGGTTTTAGGGGAAAAAAAAAGCTTTTGGTTTTAGAGAAAAGAAAAATCGGTCATGAACAGTAAAGTGGTGGAAATGATGCGGCTAGAATAGTGAGGGAAGGGTATATGGAAAAAAATCTATTAATTTTTAAGACCGGTTTTTAATAAAAAATCGGTCTTAAAAAATATAAAAAAATATGAAAATTCAGTTTTATATACGACAGTTTTTAATAGTTTTTTTTATTAAAAATCGGTTCTAATACTTTCATTTTTAAAATTAAAAATCGGTCTTAACGTTTTGCCAAAAAAAAATGAAAATTCAGTTTTCTTTAAGACCGGTTTTTATAAAAAACCGATTCGAATACTTTCATTTTTTAAATCAGTTTATAATAAAAACCGGTCTTAACGTTTTGCCAAAAAAAAACTAAAAATTCATTATTCTTTAAGACTTGTTTTTTGTAAAAACTGGTCTTAAAAAATTTCTGACGATATTAAAAAAATTCCACTGGTTGTTTTTTGAACCGGATTTTGGAAAAAACTGGTGGCGGTTCTAAAAATCGTTTTTGGCGTAGTGATTATATATATTATTTTGATAATATATAAACATAAACAATAAATTTAGTCAGACAGTACTGCTCATATTTGTTCATTGACAAAATGAAAGCGTCTATGTGATAAATGAAAATTTACTTAAGCGATAAAATTAAAATTATCTTTTGTGAATCGTAAACATGATCACTTGCTTCTATAGTTATATAAACGAGAGGCAATTATTGAAATGACATGTTAAATCCACTTTCAATTACGTGCCGGGTACTCCTCTTCTAGGAGGCATTCAAAGCGGAATTGTATCAGTAGTCTGTTTTATTTAACTTTTAAAAAAGGAATGATAATTTGACAGTTCGCCATTTATTTCTTTGTTGCGCTTTACCGACGTTATTCCGCCTTTAACTTGGATACACTACGCGAAAAACGTTAATCTGTAACTCTTCTTTTATAACGGTTTTCGAAAAGACCGTCATACAAGTCGGTGTGGTAGCGGTGTAAATAATACCAAGTTCATTTAGTAACGGTTTTTATAAATAACCCGTTATAGAGCTTCTGTCCCAAAAAACAAAGTTCCTGTCAACTCATTTGGATCCTGATCTCTTGGCTGAAGCTAAAGTAATGGAAGAAAAGGGGGCCGCAGTGGATTACTTGAAGAACACGTTCGTAAATTGGCCATGCGAGTACTTTCTTTTGCCGTATAACCAGGGGTAAGACAATATTGTTTAACTAATAAAGACTAATCAAATACTTTCTAATTTTCCATCCATGTTAATAATAACTATATATTCAAAAGTTCAAAGTTATAATGTAGATGAGCAAGTAAGCAAATTGTGACTTTTGGCAAATTATGTATTGTGTCTCCTCTTGCTTTCTTGATATTTCTTATACAGAAACTAGATAGTTGAAACCTTTAATCTCTTTCTTGATATTTGATACTTGATGTTAATAATAATTAATCTCAATTACAGGTTTCATTGGACAATCCTTCTTATTAATATCAACAAACTAGAGATTCATTTCTTAGATTCTTTGGTACGCGAAGATGTCCCCTCGTTGTTATCGATTAAGCCGTTCATAATTATGTAAGTTTTTGTTTCTAAATTCGTAAAATAATGATGTCATTTTGGAATTGATAGAATAATTTAAATTGCATGCAGGGCATATAAAAATTACCTGATGGAAAAGTTTCAAAAAAGTCATCGTGGTGGCCGGTTGTTTACATGGTTCGAAATACTGGTACGAAATTATATCTATTAAGTTCTTGAAATTAGAATGGGTGCAATTATTAAAAATCATAACTATTATTTTGAATTTTGATCTTAGTGTCCGAAACAGAAAGGGAATGTCGAGTGTGGATACTTCACATTGGTCGCCATGAGATACGTATTGAACCATGTGGTGGAAGTCGGAGAAATACCTCAGGTATTTATTTATTTCAAATATAGAATTAGAGTTTAGGTTTTACAATTTAGGGTTCAGAGTTACCGATACTGTAAAATTTAGGACACTCGTAATATGTTTTGGTTTGTTTATAATCAATTGCAGAGAATCGAACCGGTCGGAAAACCTTATGAAGAACAACATATTGGAGAGGTAGTGGATGAGGTAATGCAATTCATGTACAGGGTGTTGTTCGGCGGATAGAGGATTATTGTTTGATTTGCATTATTGTAGAGCATTATTGTTTTATACTTTCGATTATATTTTGGCTAGCAACAGGGGCTAGCCACAGAAAACAACAATTTTTAGGTTGATTTATATTATTGTTGATTGATATATTTTGATTGAGATCTGTACCAATTGGTACCAATTGGTACACATGCACTTATTTCGGCTAGCAACAGGGGCTAGCCACAGAAAGCAATAATTTTTTTTTTAATTAATGACCTTTTGTAACGGTTATTACCTAATAACCGTTACAGAAGGTCATAAACTATAACGGTTATTCGATAATAACCGTTACAAAAACAAACAAAAAAAATATAAAAGTAAGCAGTTTTATAACGGTAATTTCCCTAGGACTCTTCTGTAACGGGTTTTTTACAATAACCGTTATGAAACGCCCGCTATCTGTAACGGTTAGTTTGTATTAACCGTTACCAAATTGCTCCTTCCTGACGGCAAAATTGTGACGGTTATTATAAAGATTAGTAACGGGGGCTACTGTGACGGTTGCATGCCCGTTAGTATTCGATCTTATTAACCGTTACAGGTCAGATATTTTCGTGTAGTGATAGTGGTATGGCCAACTTTTGCTTTATCGAAACAGCCGTTGATTTTGAGCTGAATAAGTTCCCCTTCCCTAAATCCAACATAGATAAATCTTATAGGCTGTGTTTGGATGAGATTAGGAATAAGTGAATAGCTTCTTCCTAAGCATAAATTTATTATAAACAATTCAAACTCTTTACAAAATTACACACTTCCCAATACTTCTTTCCTTATTCTTCTTATTCCCACACTTTCTTATTAGCGAACTTCTCGTCTCGTCGACTAAACTTAGATTGTACTTCTTGTTGTTTCACTATGCTACTCATCCTTGAAATTTTATTTTTAGTTGCTATCTTGTACCAACATTGTCGTGCATAATATCCTCGTCTTCCACAATTATAGCACATTATGCTTCTTTGATAAGATATCTTACTCATACCTCGGTGGTATTCAATTCTTTTCGAGCTCCCCCTTCATGTATGCTCTTCTTTTGATTACTTGCCATCTTCTCAACTTTTTCGGTGTTGTTGATTACTTGAGCCCTCAATGCAAATTGTGCTTCTTCTTCTACCGGTGGTTGTAGAGCATAACTAAACCTTAACTGGAAGTTTCTAGATCTCTTCATAGAGATCCTTGCTATCACCAAATTTTTATTTTTCCTATCTAATATTTTGCATCCTCTATTTTCAAAATGAACCGCATATCCATTTTGAACTAACTGCCCCACACTTAACAAATTTTGCTTCAAGTCCGGTACATATAGTACGTCTCGAATAAATTTCGGGCCCAACTTAGTTTGGATGGCAATACTATCCTTTCCTTTCGCTTTAACTAAAGCACCATTACCCATGCGTACCTCTGGTGTATATGACGTGTCGATATCTCTAAAGATTTCACAATTTCCTGTCATGTGGTTTGTGCAACTGCTATCGAGGAACCACGTGTTGTCTCCCTCTTCAACTGCAGAATGGCACGCATAGAAGATATTTTCTTCATAGTCATCTTCTTCAACGAAATTTGCTCGATCAACATTTTTGGACCTACATTTCCGAGCTATATGGCCGATCTTTTTGCACTTGTTGCATCGCATCTTCCGCCAGCATCTTGACGTATCATGATTTAACATCTTGCATACGTCGCACCATAGAGATGAATTACACGTACCTGAATCTTCTTTACTATGAGCTTGGTGGAGTTTGAACCTTGTTTGGAGCGCTGTTTCAACCGAGTTCAACTCCGCCGAGTTCGAATTCGCCCCTCGTTGTAGCCTTCTTTCTTCATGCGACTCCAACGAGCTCATGAGTTGTTGAACCGAAAGAGTTGATAAATCTTTCGACTCCTCAATAGCTGCGATGATATGCTCATATTTCTCTGGCAGACTGATCAAGATCTTTTCGACAACTCTTTGATCTGACATACCTTCGCCATATGCCCGCATCTGATTGACAATCTCGATTACTCTTGTGAAGTATTCCTTTATCTTCTCCGACTCCTTCATTTTCAGATTCTGAAATTGTTTCCTCAAGGTCTACAACTTCATCGCAATTGTTTTTGCATATCCTTGAAACTCCTCTCGCAAAACGTCCCATGCTTCCTTCGCCTTCTTCGCGCCAATGATACGCGAAAATAGATTCTCGGCAATACCTTGCTGGATTAGAAACAATGCTTTGGCGTCCTTCATGGTGTCTTCTGCCAACTGTTTCTTCTGTTGCACCGTCGGTTCAGCATGCTCGGTGTAGTCGTTCTCTACGATGTCCCATAATCCTTGAGACCGTAGCAACGTCTGCATCTTGATTCTCCAAATGTCGTAGTTCTCTCCAATGAATATCGGAACCATTGACTGCGCCATGCTTGTGCCAACAATTGAAGCCATCGTCTAAGATGCTCTTTTGATCTTCACTAATACGTCGCTACTCCTTCTATGCCCGCGTCTGACCGACCTGGCTCTGATACCAATTGTTGAGTATTTATCTCGTATCTATCTGGAGCTATGGGATTAACTGAGAGGATTGTTTTCTTATAACACTCTTTTATTACTAACTTGAAGGAGTACAATTATACACTATTTTCCATACACACTTTCATTGATTCTTACTACAT
Organism: Rhynchospora pubera; assembly: GCA_028095005.1. NCBI lineage: Eukaryota > Viridiplantae > Streptophyta > Magnoliopsida > Poales > Cyperaceae > Rhynchospora > Rhynchospora pubera. The sequence goes on from CM051462.1 coordinate 56,533,188, forward strand.
ACAAGTCCTATGGCCTATTTATACTCATGTAATGTCGGCTATAGATGTGCCTAGATACATACTACTACTTCTAGAATTATCTAACCGACATGTATAAGTCGGTTTACATTTTGTTATCTAGACAAATCTACATAATGCATATACTTCTAGATTCTTCAATATCATTCCGTAAATACTTTTACGAAGTGGGCTTTTGGGCTCTCCTTAGTGGGCCATTCGGTGTTGACTTCAACACTATATCAAAAAATTCAGTGAAGACAGAGGCAATCAACGGGCAAGATAATGTCATAGCAAGGAACTGATCGCGCGTCTACAACAAAAAAGGCTTATGGCAAGACACAAAAGTCTAGCCATGTTTGCATATGCGTCTTGCTAAATTATTTGGCAAGAGGGATTTTAATCTTGTTACATGTAATATAGCGACAGGGGCGGATCTACCACCGGGGCGGGTGGGGCTAGAGCCCCACCTACCGCCGTCGAGACCCTGGAGCCCCTCTTAGCCCCAGCTACTTATTTTCTGTCATTAGAGTACTCAAGGTGAGGCTGAAGACGTTGAACGGAAGTTGAACAGGACCAGCGACAGCAGCTTGCTTCCCATGTCCTCTCTTGATCTCTTCCAAGTTACGATGGCCCAATAAGAATTAATAGCCCACCAGTGACTAGTCCACCATAGGCCCACAGCCCACTCAAGTAGTCATATCTTCAGCATCGATTCAGTTTCTAAATAAAAAAAAAAATAACCTTCCCTATTAAGCAAAAATTGTGAGAAAAGTCAGAGAAGAAGGTGACCTGCTCCATCGCCAGGAAGAGGGAGATCGTGCATCGCCTGCAAGTTCCTCTATATATTTTTTTCTCACATACTTTGTATTGGTAGAAATTATTTGTTGAAATTCTCACATACTTTTCCTCCATTCCATGGCTGATGGCTCCATCGCCAAACGCCCAAACTGTCAAAATATTTGTTGAAATTCTCACATACTTGATGCTAAAATCTAAGTTATACATGTTTCAAGAAAAGGTGAACAGACTAATTTCAGTTTTTTTCTCACAGAAAGTATGATTTTTAATTTTTACTCAAATTAAAAAAGTGTTTAATTTTTTACTCAAATTAAATTTTGCTCCATGCCTCCTTCTGTCTCGCAAATAAAATTGAGACCAAAATTCCATCAATCCATAATTCAATATGTTAAGCAAGAGCAAAATTTCATTTTGTCTCTCATTAAAGATCTAATTGCATATTGTTATTATTTATTAATCAGGAAATTAAAATGTCAAAAAGAACATTGCTCACATATTTTTCAAGTTCTAGCAATACTAGTGAAACTCCAACACCTGGGACTGATGGGGGCATAAATCAACCAAAGAGACCTAAATTAGAGTTTCAACAATCAGATATCATTGGTGATCCAGGAAACCGTAAACCAATTGAAGATTATCCATATGAAATTAGAGATGAAGTGAAGAGGGCATATGCTTTGAGTGGTCCAACTCAACCTATTAATCATACATTTCCACGTAAATGGCAAAGTGGTGAATGGAGATCATTTCAGCAAACTTGGTTTCACGAATTTGATTGGCTAGAGTATAGTATTTCAAAGGATGCAGCTTATTGCTTATATTGTTTCCTTTTCTTTAACCCAGGAAAGAGTGAAAAGTTTGGCGGTTCTGTCTTTGTAAAACAAGGTTATGTTAATTGGAAAAAAGCTAAGGAAGCATTTGCTCATCATAGTAGTTGCAAGACTCATGCAAATACTAGGCTAAGCTGTGATGACTTTATGAACCAAAGAACAAGTGTGGCTACAAAGGTTAATAAATATAGCAAAGAGGAAGAAAAACGATATGAGATACGCTTGACATCTTCTTTGGATGTTGCAAGATTTTTGATAATGCAAGGTGATGCTTTCCGTGGACATGATGAGTCTTCTACTTCTCTCAACAAGGGCACTTTTAGAGAGTTTGTTGACTGGTACAAAGACAAGGTTGAGGTAGTGAAAGATGCATATGATAACGGTTCTAAAAATTGTCAGATGTTGTCACATCATATACAGAAGGACCTTACAAAAGCATGTGCAGAGGAAGTGATGGAAGTTGTTATGGATGAGATTCGTGGTAGGAAATTTTCTGTGCTTATTGATGAGTCTCGAGATGTATCTATAAAAGAGCAAATGGCAATGATTTTGAGGTTAGTAGTTCATACTTTGCACTTTCTATTTTTCACTTGTATAATTTTTTATTATGTACTAACATAAGGTGGACTTTGTTTCGTAGGTTTGTGAATGATGAAGGAAAGGTGCTAGAGAGGTTTGTTGGAATTCAACACATTGAGAGATGTACAGCCATTGCTTTGAAAGAAGCTTTGATCAGTATGCTTTGTAGCCACAAGTTAAGCATCTCTATGCTTCGTGGGCAGGGTTATGATGGAGCTTCCAACATGAGAGGTGAATTTAATGGCGTGCAGAAATTGATTCGTGATGAAAACCCCTATGCTTTCTATGTTCATTGTTTTGCCCATCAATTGCAACTAGTGGTCGTCACTGTTTCAACTTCTACTCCAGCCATTGCAGATTTCTTTAACTATGTTCCTCTAATAGTCAACACTGTGGGTGCATCTTGTATAAGAAAGGATGCCTTGCTTGCAAGACAACATGATCTGTTGTTAGAAAAGGTTGAGAATGGAGAGATTCTCACTGGAAGAGGTTTAAATCAAGAAAGTAGCCTAGCTAGGCCTGGAGATACTAGATGGGGTTCACATCTTAAAACTTTGCTTCGGATTCTAGTGATGTGGGAGGCTATCATAGATGTCCTTGAGATAGTAAAGAAAGATTCTATTAAACCAACATGTAATGGTGGAGCTTTTGGTCTAATTGGCAAAATGGAGAGTTTTGATTTTGTGTTCATCATGCATTTAATGTAGAACTATTGAGCATCACAGATATTTTGTCACGTGCGTTGCAAAGAAAGGATCAAGACATTGTTGAAGCAATGCATTTGATCATAGGTGTTAAAGATAGCTTGCAAGATATGAGAGACAATGGATGGGAGCTATTATTCAAGAGAGTAAAAATATTCTGTGATAAGAATGAGATTGAAGTGCCAGAAATGGATAAGGAAGTAAATGCTAGAGGGACATCTGCACGTAGAAGGCAAAAGGTAACAAATATGCATTTCTACCAAGTTGAGATTTTTCTTGCTGCTATTGATTCCATTATGTCAGAGATGAACCATCGGTTTGGTGAAGTTAGTTCGGAGTTATTAGTATGCATGGCTTATTTTAATCCAAGGAACTCATTCTCTAATTTTGATGTGGATAAGTTGGTAAGACTTGCTGAAATTTATGCTGAAGATTTTGATATTGGTGATATTGCTCTGTTGCCAAGTCAACTTTGAGGCTTTGTTGGACGTGTTCGAAGAAGTCAAGATTTTTTTGGATGCACAGAGCTTCCACAAGTTGCTGAAATTATGGTCAAAGTTGGAATGGATAGATCTTATCCATTAGTTTATCGACTTATTGAGATGACATTGATACTTCCAGTGGCAACAGCTTCAGTTGAGAGGGTCTTTTCAGCTATGTCTATTATAAAGACAGATTTGCGTAACAAAATGGGTGATGAATGGTTAAATGACTTGATGATTTGTTATGTCGAGAAAGAGATATTTAGGAGCATTAGTAATGAGAAAATCATAAAACGGTTTGAAGAGATGGCAAAACGTCGTATGCTAGTGCCTAAAAAGAATATAGTGGTATGCTTCACTCTCTTCTACTTTAAGTTTTTTTTTTAAGTTAATATTTTCTTTGACAACTAATTTATTGTGTGCAGATTTCTCCTAATGAAGGGTAAATTGTATGGAATATACTCATAAGGGGGCAACATGTCATTGTCATCTACTTTATTTGGTATGAACAAATTCAAATTGCAATTTTTCTTTTGATGTATTTTGAACGGTTCATCTATTTTTTAGTGTTTCTTTTGATGTATTTTGAGTAGTTCAATGTTCTTATAAACTCAGCCCCACCTAAATATTATTCCTAGATCCGCCACTGTGTAGCGAGGTGTTGTGGCAAACAAATTTCCTATGTTGGTAAAGATTAAGATGCGTCTTGCAAATTTAGCAACATGGACTATGGCAACGCGGAGTAGTCTTGTGTCATTCATTTTTCATAAATGTGTACTACAATTGTAAATTAAATTATTATTATCATTGCAAGACCAAATAGCCTTTATACGTTGCTGGTAATACCAAATAAGACATTTAGCAAACATTAAAATTCTAATAAATGTTATATTTATCAACATTTGCACACAATTAAATTGATAATATATATAAATACAATTGAATTATAAGAAACAATGTTATTATATCAAGCACAAATAATTACAATATCATAAAAAGAACTCTATAAAATATTAACAATAAAACCCAAAAGCATAGAATTTCTAATCTAATATTCAATATATTCTATTGAATCTTGCTTCTATAGCAAGTGGCATAACCTGAAAAATTGAAAGAAACATTGCATAAATTAAAATTGGTGCAGTAAACTAGTCTTCCTTCTGATCATTAAACTCAATTAAAATCGGTGCAGTAAACTAGCTTAATTAAGTCTCCATGTGAAATCAAGCAAGCCTATCCAGTACACAATTAAATCGGATTAGCATCAACAAAAAAAATAAAAAACCACGAAACATTGTAGATCAAAGGCAAGAGAGAATAACTAAACGAGATTAAAGAAATACCTTAAATGAGTAAAAGGAAGCAAGATTTAATTTGGCTTTCCTCCTCTACAAAATCACCACAATTAAATCGAGTTAGCATCAACAAAAACCAAGAAATAGTATAGATCGGAGTGAAGAGAAAGAATAATTAAAGAAAATTAAGGAAATATCTTAAATTTAGTAAAAGGAAGAAAGACCTCACCTTTCCCTCCTCTACAGAAACGCTACCCATGGTTGTAACACAAGAAAAGAAGATAAAGAAGGGATTATGGCTGTGGTATGGTCCAAAGAGGAGAGTGACAGAATCGAATGAGAGCACGTTCTTACCAGATTCGCGAGAGAGAAGAAAGAGACGATGTAGAGATGATGGCGCCGGAAAATCTCAAAGGGAAAACCCTAGCCGGGTTAGAGAGACAGAGGAGTCCAACTAAAGTGAATTGAAGAAGGGGTTTGGGGTCCAGGGATAAATCTAGGAAATATCAAACGGTCCACATTTATGCAAATAAAATAAACTAATGGCTCTGATTAGCCCATATTTGAAAAATCGTTTTCAAGATAGAATAGTTATAAATGAGATTTTAATAATAACATTTTATTTAGTCAATAAACATGTTGTTGAGCAATTTTCACTAACAAAGGGCTTTCATCAGACGCTATTGATGTATAATTTTAAAATCATGTATTCATGATATAAGAAAAAAGTTCTATGATTTATATTCGAATTTGTTTGAAAATTATATATAAAATATAATTATCAAAAAATGTTTTGCCCTATAAATTTGATATTATGCATTTGGTCTTGCTAAATTGGTCTTGTGAATTATTAAATATTTATTTTTGCCACATGAAGTATGATCTTATGAGTTCGTCTTGCCATAACTTTTATCCTCCCAACATGATAAATGGTCTTGCTGATGTCACATATTTATATATGGTTTTAGGCCGGACTTTTACCAAAATCATAACTCAAAACCCTTGATTTTACTTGGTTTCATATGATTTTAGTTTGTATTTGTAGAAATTTGGTATTGCTTGGGTTTTATTTTGATTTGTAGGAATTTGGAGCCAAGTCGCAGCGAAAACAGTGCATTTCGGCACGAAACGACGCACGAATCGTGGTCCAGTGAATCCCGTGCGACCGCACAGCGAAGTGGTGCGACCGCACCAACTCAATTCGGGCTCGTTGCGTGCGAATCTGGCTCAACCATGGTCCAGTGACTCTGGTGCGACCGCACAGGTTTTCTATGCGACCGCACGGGACTCCAAACCCTACCAAACTCCTATATAAGGCGCTCCATTCGTCTCGTCTAGGGTATCTCTCTTCCACCTCAATCCAAGGCGGCGCCGCAGCGAAGACCAAAGCCATTTCCCACCATCCGACCTCTCGTGCGACCGCACAACCATCCCGTGCGACCGCACAGCTCCTCTGCCGCCTTGGATCTCACCTCCTACGCCTCACCATTCCATCTGAGCATCTCCTTTGCTGGTCCAGAAGTCGATTGGGCTTGAGAAGGGGCGTCTTGCCTTCCCTTTTGATTTGGTTTTAGCATGGAGATTGTATCTTTGCATTCCTTTATTTTCTTTGCTTGTTTTACCATTATGTTAGGCTAGATTTAGATATGTTCTAGGGAATTTGTGGAGACCAAGGTTAGGTTTGTTGAATTGATGTAGTACTTGGTTTCTCTTGTATACTATTTGCTTGGTTATTGAATGAAGTTGCTTGTTTGTGTTTGATTGTCCAATTGAACCTCCTTTTAGGTGAATGGCCACACCAAACTTAGGCAAAAGGTGTAGATTGTTTAATTGAACCAAGTAGGTAATCAAGGTAGGTTAGGAGCCGAGAGGTGACCAACTTAAGCCTCAAAAGGGACAAGTTTCTACTTAAGCGAGAGTCTAGTAGATGCCTTCGTGAACCAACAAATAGACTTAGGATGGTTAAGCCAACATAACGAGAGTTGAGGTTTAATGTACCTAATGGGGACTTTAGGCTAGGTTCCGCACCAAATATTGTGACCAACATTATGAGAGTTGAGGTTCAAGAGTTTAGGTACGGCTAGACCTGTCCCATATAAGCTAGAGACCAATGTATTGCATCAATCCAGCACTAACCATGGGCTGTGCGGTCGCACAGAGGTCCTATGCGGTCGCACAGGGCTCTCTGGCCTGCACTTGTCAATGTTTGGTCACGAGAGTGAGAAGCATTGACAACCCATGGCCTAACCAAGGTTGAAACTGAACCCCTAGGACATTTTTACATCAAATTGCAACCAAATTACCAACAAAAACAACTTGTTTCTTTCTTGTTTGTTGTTAGCCTTTACTTTTAGTGTTTGTTGCATTTAGTTTGTTAGTTCACCCCTTGAATTTGCTAGATCTAGACTTTGTGAAATTGTAAGTCTGGTACTTGTGTATCCGTCCTTGTGGATTCGACTCCAACCGTACCAACGATTTACCGTGCGCTTGCGGTTAATTTAGGTTACTTTTGAGTATTAGCTTATCTCACATCACTTGCCAATAAGTCTTGTAAAATCATATGATTGGCGAGACCATGAAAACATCTAGCCATCTTAATCTTGCCATAACCCATTTCTGGTGTAGATGATACAGTACAATGAATCTATCATGCACTGTATTAGGCTTGACAAACTCCTGTCAGATACTTTTGATATTATACTTTCTTATAAAATTATCTTCAGTAATGGAAAGTGGAAAGAAGAACTAACAGGGTTAAATAGGTCATAGATTAAATCATTCTATCTTTGCATAACTTAATTAATCTCTACTAGCAAATGCGTCCACCCAAATGTATGGACAAAATTTAGTTTAGAAATTTAACAAACAAAAAAATATCAAAATAGAATTTATGACAATATTTTTTAATAAATATATAATGAAAAGATTTCGCCGATCATCTAAATTTTCAAAACAGATTGTCTTCTTATTTATATTATCTGATTTTTTTCTTTTTTTGGCATTAATTGAGATTGACCAAATAAAGGAATTATATTAATGAGATGTTTTCATTTCAATGCCTAGACAGTTTTCAAATAAAAGATCAACCTTTTGTCTGATATTCAAATCTAAGTCATTGATCATATCAAATTATCAAAATCAGTAATCTATATTTGATGTTAGGAGTTGTTAACATCTTTTTATCTAGCATGTTCATGGTTTTTAAATAGATGCTTTTATAAGTAGTAGAAAATTTATGTGGGATCTTAGTTATGATCTTAGCTGTAGTACAGCACTAATTTAGCAATCAATGTCGCTAGAAGGTACATTGCCTAAAGAAAGGAATTTGCTTTGTTTTATTAGATAGATGCTGCTCAATTTTAGAAGGTATCTTATGCTCTCAGCTGCAGCGTCATATAGCACTAATTTCAGTTATTAAAGTATAGCTTGAAAAGATGAAAGCAACCTGAATTTCTTTTTTTATTAAGTGGCCCGTCGTTTCCTACTTTTCGGAAAGGGGGGGGGGGGGGGGGGGGGGAAAGACAATGACTGGTGCAAATAACATTATACAACCATGTCTGCACAATAAGGTTATAATTCACAAACATATATATGTTCACACGTGCACGGTGTACCTATACTCTTGCCTGCTTGAGTAACGAGGCGGACTTAAAAAACTCAGCTCTATAACAAATTAACCAGATAAACTATATAACTAGGTATAAATGTATATATATGATAAATGTATAAATGTATACATTTGATAAACTCAGCTCTATATATGACAATACTTTTTTTTAAGTATAAATGTATATATATGATAAAATTCCAATACCTTGTATAAAACTCAGCTCTGTACGTCGGCAGTTTGCTGAACTAGGTGGCGTCTTTATCCGCTGCAGATAACCAGTGGAATTTTACAAATATTCTTATTAATTCGAAATTTTAAGATAAAATGTTCTTGTCTCTAAATTTGTCGACAAAATAATAAATAAACAATTATTAATTCTTATTTTCCCTTGCTCTTGGTAAAATATTAAATTTGCATCTCAATTTTAAATTATTTACATTTCTTCGAGCTATTTAAAAGAAGGAAGATGACAATTACGTAGTCAAATTTAAAAGTACAAAAAAATTGAGAACTTCAAAATTAAAAGGTATGAACGTTGAGAACTTTCAAATTCATTTATATCATATATTATTCATCGAAAATATTAATGAGAACAATAATTAGGCTTGAAAATATTACATTAATTAAATTATTTGGATTAATAAGATTAGAATATCGTACTTATGAAACTAATAATTTCATACTAAGTTTTGTTAAATTGAGAAACTAATAACTTTTGCATTCTGAAATATGAAAAGAAATTTTGAAGCACAAAAATCAGTGAAATTTAGAATTTTTATCAAGCTAAAGTCCAAAGCATATTGGACAGAGATCCGTCAAATTCTCTTGTTCTCGGATTTTGAATCTCAAATGACCAATTCAAATAGCTTACTATGATCTTCGTATTGTGATCTAGTACAAAATCGAATTTTATATTTTAAAAAAATTTTAGATTATTAAAAAATCATCGGTCTAAACAATTATAAATCCTTTAAAACAATGATTTTTAAAAAAATCTGAAAAAATAGTAGGAAAATTCAGAAAATATAAAGTTCGTTTTTTGGGGGTAAATTTCAATATAAAGACCACAATAAACGTTTAAATCAATCACTTGAGGTTCAAAATTCGTTAACGAGTAAATTGGACAGAATTCTTCCTTCCAATGCATTGGACATTAGCTTTGCTCATATTTTGTTTTATAAATTCGAGAAATCATATAACTATATTGCTAAAAATTTTGAAAAGACTGAAAATATGTAATTGCAATTTGTAAAAATATAAAATGTTAAGCGAGGAGATGGAAAATACAACAGGAGGTAAAGAGACAGAATAAAAATTATTGGAACCACGACGAGATTTTTTGTTAGTAAGTTTGGCCGCGTGGAGCCGAAAATATTTACGGGAAAAATATAGCACGTTTTTGTTTATAAGCTCAGAAAGCTTAATGTCTTGATGACGCAAGTTGAAAGGATAAGTTTAGAAAAGCCATGTGACAAGTTAAGAGACAGATCAGAAGTCTATGACATGTTTAGCGACGTACTGTATTTAAAAAAAAAAAATTTAGTCGGGCACTGTTGTGCTGACTGCTGACATATCTATTCAGTGACAAAATGGAGCATCTATTTTTACATTTTTACTAGATGAAAATCATAAGTTCAACAATGAGAAATACTTCTTAATTTAATATACCAGTAATCTAAACTGTCACTTGCTCGGCTATATATAAGAGAGAAACAATTTGAATCGACATGTTTACCAAGTATATCTAATTGGATATGTGTCTGGCACTGTGGCTCATTTAGTTCATGTTTCTTTGTATGCATTATGTACTTAATTTCTTCGAATCACTTGTGGGGTTCTATACTAGGAGAACATAGCAAGTGGCATTGTATCAGTTTCCTGTTTTTTTTTTTTTTTTTTTTTTTTTTTAAGAGTTGTATCAGTTTCCTGTTTTATTTAAACTTGTAAATAAAGGGAATATTAATTTCAAATTTCTTAGTTATTTCGTTGTCTCACTTTACTGACGTTACATTCCGCATTTAACTTGGTTAATTAGTGATATGACACCATTGGTGATGAGCTGAATTAATTCCCGTCCTTAAATCTAACACCACAAAACCTAATCGCATAACCAATATCAAGTAACTGCATCGCAATCAGATAACAATCCGTTCAACATTCCACTAGGTGACAATTTTCTGTGGTTCACGTATTATATCTACAATTGATGGATGATTTTTTGTTCTTTAATATATAAGTACTTTACATGATTATATATTACAGATATATAGTTCGTCTATATTTCATACTTCCATGTTATATCCAAAAAGATAGCTACCTCAGTACCAACATCTAGCACAAAGATACCATGGAGCATCGCAAAGTTGTCGTGCTTGTAACAGTGACGGTGCTATTAGAGTTCGCTTCAACAACTGCAGCTCCCAGAGAAAACCTACTAAATAGCAAATCCCTCCTCCCCTCTGTTGTTAGCCTTTCTCATTGCCCTAGAATATGTGGAGATACAAACATCACTGAAATCTTAGGTGATGACTCACTGATGCCTTATCCTTTCGGCCTTGGGCCTGGCTGCTTCAGACCTGGCTTTGAACTCATCTGCAACCACTCAAGTTACCCACACTACAAAAAAAATGGTCTTTACATAGATTTCATAGCTAGACTTTTTTTATTTATGTTGATTATTGTTCTATTGCTAGATTTATTTGATGCATTAAATCTAGCAATTTTTTTAGCAAGACTCAATTTTCTATCAATAGCTCCTTAAAAATCTAGCAAATTATTTTTGATAGACTTTTCGAATCTTGTAATATCTAATGTAGCAACAATAAATTGCTAGACTTTTTTTTAAATTGCTACACTAGATATTACAAGATTAGAAAAGTCTAGCAAAAATAAATTGCTACATTTTTAAGGAGATATTAATAGACAATTGTGTCTTGCTAAAAAAATTCTAGATTTAGTACATCAATTGAATCTAGCAATAAAAAAAATAAATCTAGCAATAGATCAATGTCCAACATAAATAAAAAAGTCTAGCAATAAAAATCTATGTAAAAATCATCTTTCTTATAGTGCCACCAAAGCTCTGCTTAGATGATGGTACGACTCTACTTTTGGGTAATAATTATGCTTGGGTGAAATTCAATGTTCACATCATGCCACACACAGTAAGCTCCTACACTGGATCGTGGGCTCCTGGTCGACCTTTCACCATTTGGCCCAATTCTACAGATGACATGTTACAAAGTAGCTTCACAGTCATTGGATGCGGAGTTGATGCATATTTGTGGGGTGGTGAAAACCAAAAGGAAATAGGTAGTTGTTCAACATTTTGTGAGTCTCGAAAGGAAACAAGACTGCATATTGGTAGCTGCAATGGTATTGGCTGCTGTAACATTTCCATTGATGGCCAACCAACTCCAATCGTTTTTAAGATCAATCGCAACAACGAGAAAAACAAACTAGCCGTACAAAATGTGAAGGCCTTTATATATTCGAACATAAATATTGGTTTTTCTGAACTTGGTATTGATTACGACAACTTAAAATATACCCAAGAAGATCTGGAGTCTATCGACACTGTACAAGGCATTGCTTTCTTTGTCGTGATTCTTTCATGGGGTATCAACGATCAGCCAACTTGTGAAAATGCAAGAGAGAACAACACAACATATGCTTGTGTGAGCGAGCACAGTAATTGCATAAACAATAGAATGTACACTGGGTATACGTGCACATGCTTGCAGAATTACAAAGGCAATCCTTATACTCTGGGCGGGTGCCAAGGTGTCTACTTTCTCTCCAAACCACCCCCCCCCCCCCAAAAAAATAAATAAATAAATAAATCTCAATCACCTTCTTATCTTTTTTTAAAAAAATATGATCGAAATTTGGGTGTAATTTGCAAAAATAATTGGAACTGAAGTGGAGGGCATTGTTAGGAACAGGAAAATAAATTTGCTCCACAGCAATTGAAAACTAACTAATTCAATACAGCTTCTGGCCATTTGTTGCATGTCTTTGTTCCCAATACTGACAGGATAAAAACTTTACTCTAAATTTGCTCCTTCAATTTGGATGATAAAATATTGTTAAATCAAAATCGTTCTTACACCTCAAAATTAACAAAAGGGTAATTCTTTTATGCAGATTCCAACCAGTACAATAGAAGTTGGCCTGAATCAAATTGCGCTCGAAAATGTGGAAATGTTTCTGTACCATTTCCTTTCGGACTTACAAAGGGTTGCTATGGCAGAGAGAGCTTCCGACTTGAGTGCAGGGATGCACAGCTCTTTATTCCACATGTAGATGAAAGCAAATCTTTCTGGTCTGATGATGAAGCTAAAAACTACCAAGTGATAGATGTATTGGTGGATGAAGGGCTCCTACAAGTCAAGATGGCTCTTAATAAATCCTACTCACTAGCAGTAGAAGATAACACATATACCTCGACTGGACAGTGGGCCAACCTTAGCTGGGTCATAAGTAACATATCATGTCGGGCAGCAATACAGGATAGGAACAATTACGCATGTGTCAGTGGCAACAGTTTCTGCCTTAATATCACTGCTCCTGCATGGGGAACTCTTGGATATCGTTGTAAATGCAGCCAAGGCTACCAAGGAAATCCGTATGTCATTAATGGCTGTACTGGTATTCTCTCCCTCGGTCCCTCCTCTTTAATTTTGATTTACTTGTTTCACGGTTCAGATGAAAGCAGAGCAATGGTGCACGAATTTTTTTTAAAATTGAATAGATATTTCCTGAAATTTGAATTTAATTTTTGTTTTTCCCCTGAGTTTCAAAACTTGTCTAAATTATTTTGCAAATGATTTCAATCAAAGAATGAATCACTCCATACCCGTGTCAGTAGTTGTCAATTGAACATATTACAGGTAGAGGTAGGGTTGTGAACAAGCTGATCTCAATTCGAGTTCAGTTTGATAAGGCTTTGAGTTGACTTAGGTTCGTTTTAGGAACTGTTCCAAGCTGGCACACTCAGCTCAACTATGGTTCATAATTATTTGAGCTAGCTCAGTTCAGTTTGTCAGCGGCTCGATTTGCATGGAACACTTCAATTAAATTTACATTAAAAGCATCATACCATGACACAATAAAGCATTTATGTAAAAATAGTGACAATTCCATTATTTTGTACAAAATTCTCAAGCAAATTAATAAAGCCTCCACCTGACCATCAAAAAAATTAATAAAGCCTCATTGGTATACTCAGTTACTCACTGACATTTGATAAAATTATGTGGCAAATAAATCTCATTCCGTGACCTAATTAAAAAGTTGCAATAAATGAAACTTCAGAGACCAATTTTGTGAATACTATAAGATTATTTTGTAATGTTCTAATGTAATATTTTTATGATCTTTTTTTTTGAGCCATTTCCGCCTAAAAATAGCAGTCTAGTTAGGAAAAGAACACCACTAATTATAAAACATAATATAATTCAATATACCTTGATTAGTTGACCATTACCATATTCATAATTGTTATAATTCTTATTATAATTAATTTTTTTATGAGTAATTGCAGATGTTGATGAATGCTCACAGCCAACACCTGTATGTGATGAGATGTGTAGCAACACTGTGGGCAGCTATATATGTTGGAAGTGCCCACGAGGAACGGATTTTAACCCAGTGAAAAGAAAGTGCGTAAATAATGGACGAAGAACTCTTCTGCTAGGTACGTGTCTAGTAAGAGAGTTCATTTTCCTACGATTAAGTGACAACAGACTCATGTTCTGAGTTCTGACTCAAGTAACAAATCATATGTATTTAGGTATCATAATCGGCATCAGCACTGGCATTGGCATTCTTCTTCTTACAGTTTGCATAATCCTTATAACTAGACAGTGGAAAAGGGATGAGCAAAAAAGAATAAGGAGAAGGCATTTCAGCAAAAATCAGGGTTTATTGTTGCAACACTTAATTTCATCTGATGAGAATATTGCCGAGAAAACAAAAATTTTTTCTTCGGAAGAACTAGAAGCAGCAACCAATAACTTTGATCAAGCTCGAATTCTTGGTCAAGGTGGTCATGGCACCATTTATAAAGGGATATTACTAGACCAGCGTATTGTGGCAATTAAGCGAGCAAAGTTAGTGAATGCAAGTGAGATCAATCAATTCATTAATGAGGTCGCCTTGCTTTCTCAAGTCGTCCATAGAAACGTGGTGAAACTTTTTGGTTGTTGCCTGGAGACGGAGGTGCCCTTGTTGGTTTACGAATTTATCTCAAACGGGACACTGTATGACAAACTTCATGACAAACCCGATGAAATATGCTCGTTAACATGGAAAGACAGACTCCGGATTGCTGCTGAGACTGCTGGAGCACTTTCTTATCTTCACTCAGCAGCATCTATATCAATCTTCCATAGGGACTTGAAATCCGCAAACATACTTCTTGATGATAATTACACTGCAAAGTTGTCAGACTTTGGAGCTTCAAGGTCCGTTCCAATGGATCAAAAACAAGTAGTGACAGCTGTGCAAGGTACGTTTGGATATCTAGATCCCGAATATTATCATACCGGGCATTTATCAGAGAAAAGTGATGTATATAGTTTTGGGGTAATTATTGTTGAGCTTCTGACTAGGAAGAAGCCAATATTTACCAACAGCTTCGGCGAACCAATAAATTTATCAAATTGCTTTCTTCAAGCATTGAGAGAAGGCTCCTTCTCCGAGCTCCTGGATGAGAATGTTTTGGAAGAATCTACAAGAGAAGAGAGGACAGCAGTGGTCAATTTAGTCGAGATGTGCTTGAAGATGAGAGGAGAAGAGAGGCCTACTATGAAAGAAGTTGAAATGAGACTACAGTTCATACGAACTAGTAGAGGAAGACTCCTATCAGGTCAAACAATGATAGAAGGGAATCAATCCCAGCTGGCGTCTGACCTAGTTTATACCTGCCCAGATAATATTGTTGACTTGGTGATGAACCAAGATACCATAAGCCAAGCCAGCATGGAGAAACAATTCATGGTATCAATGAACTCCCCCCGTTGAAGTCAAACCATTGTCATTATCATATTTCTGTTCTTATTTAACTATATTTATTCTCTTTTTCTTTCCTTGTTCTGCATGTTATTTGGAATAATGTTGTAACTTGTTAGGGTTTATCTGAATTCTATAGCAAGCAGAGAACGAAAATGATAATTCAATAAGTGATACTATGTGCATGTATAAACAAAGTAGTGCTATTTGCATGTAAGGACTGTAAATTTTGAAAAAGGCACTACAACAACTATGGTCTTTAGCTAGACATAATTATCTATGAATATGTTTTAAAAAATCTAGCAATTTTGTTTTGCTAGACTTTTTGAAATCATGCTATGTTTAGTGTAGCAAGGCCTATACATAGATTTTCTAGCTATGTTGGTAAATGTAATAAAAAGTCTAGCAAACACCAATTTCTAACTACACCTTTGATTTAATTATTGCATGATAAAAAAAGTCTAGCAAATACCAATTTCTAGCTACACATTTTATTTAATTATTGCATGATAAAAAAAGTCTAGCAAGCACCAATTCCTAGCTACACTTTGATTTAATTATTGCATGATAAAAAAAAATCTAGCAAGCACCAATTCCTAAGTACACTTTTGATTTAATTATTGCATGATAAAAAAAAGTCTAGCAAGCACCATTCCTAGCTACATTTTTTATTTAATTATTGCATGATAAAAAAGTCTAGTAAATTTTGTATTGATTCTTATCTGTAAATAATAAATGATGGTAGAAACATAATGAAACAACATAAATTTATGCTATTACAAAAAATATATATATGATTAATATCCAAGTATAACATTACATAATTTTTGCATTTGTGAAGTCTCATTTTCATAAACACGAAACAAGAATACTTGAATAGATAATCTAATCTGTGAATACAACATGCAGTCAACACAGACAACAACAACCATTGGACAATTTTCTCACAGCATACTACTCCAAAAAGACTCAAATCCCAAATCACCACCAAAACGAGATTTCCTTGAGCAATCCACAGCTTCCCTACAAATCAATCCAATCCAAAAGAAATATGATTTAGGTATTCATACTTTTGTAAATCCAATACATGCATGGCACAACATTCCCCACAAGACAAAAAAATTATTAAATCAAGCCCTATATGCTAATTCCAGAAAACATCGAGGGGGGGGGGGGGTTATGGTCATGTACATCCAGTGTGTACCAATACCATTTGTGATGGTCCTAATCTCCCTTAATTACACTCATTTATATATAAATTGCAAACATAGAAGAGTATATTACCCATGAGTTTTCTTCATCTCTACATTTATGGGGTCCATACGTAAACCATTCTCGAATGCTCCAAAAATCTTCCTTATAATTCTTTTTCACAATCAAACATACAATTTTAATAAACATCAACTAATTAACAATTAATTTCAAAAGAACTGTAAAAAATTTTCTAGACTAGAAGGATTCCGTATCTTTTATTCTCCTTTCTATATATTTCTTTGAAGTATAATTATTTTTATTTTCTTTCTCTGGTAGTTGTAAAATAAAAAACCGCAATAATAGATTGAATAATTACCTCTAGTAATATTAATGCTTTGGGCCAATCAGGCCTTACCCTTTGTGCAATTAAAGCATCCATCATAGTCATCTCTCCTTCTCTCCTATGATGGAAGCATAAGCTTCTGTTTGAAAATAGAACTGCCTCACCTGAGCCTATCATCGAGTCTAGCACTTTTGCCTATTATACAGAGTAAAAAAATTGAACATTAATAAAATTGAAACACAAAATTCACATGATGGACCAAAAAGGTACTGAGATTACTCATTAAATAGTCAAAATATTTCTACAGAGTATATATAGCATAACATGGTTTAACCAACTGAGCCAACGTAACATTGATCAAGTCGGCTAAAGTTTGGTTCTCACTCAGTCAAGGATTTATCATTTTTGACACATTACCGGTAGGATTCAATGAGACAATTCCAATTACCTAGTTACCCTATATGCCTGCAAAATGATCATCAATATTCAGTAATTTATTTACTAAATCATGGAACAATAATCCTCATGTTTCTACCAAAAGTTCTATACCTTGACAGTCTTGAGCAGATCTCTTGCAATATATAGGTTTATTATTGAAGTGGTCACGTACAGGCTGTAAAAGTAAATGTAGAACTGTTTAGTCAACAAAATACCAAAGAAAAAAATGTATCCGGATCTTTTCAGAATTTGAACCCAAAATTGTCTACTTCTGTTTCTCATATTTGAAACAAACAATAATGTCTTTGCTAAAGTGGCTGCAAGTAACTAACAGCCTTCTAACTACAGACAATGTTGCCTGACAAATTGGGCAAAATGCACATTGCGCTCAAACAAATGGGGTTTCATATATTCAAGGATTTCGGTGAAACAAATCTTAGTTCATTCATCTTTGCAATTGCCACCAAGAGAGATGTTGTAATACTGGTAACAAGTGTAGAAAATGCTACATACTGTTTCGCAATCACATTAAAATGTTGGGTCCAATTTATGAAAAAGAAACATACTCTTCATATACGAAAACTTATCGTGATTTAACATAATACCATACAGGAATTATATAATAAGCACACTAAATAAAATTGCAGTAATGAAAAAGCAAGAATTACTTGTAAAATCTGATTGATGGCTTTACCAAGAGATGTCTTAACATCTCCCGGATGTAAGCTACCACTCTCATAATCAGCAATTAGTTCTTCCATTGTAGTAAAAACCCTGCATTATGAAAAAAATTTAAACACAAATACATATAAAATTGACACCGTAACTCTGTGTGCTGAGATTGACTTTGACTGGCCAATGGAATTTGGAGGACACGAAACTCACTTGTTGCCATCATTTTGTTCTGGTCTTGTGACCTTGAATGTACTGAACCAAGGTAGTACTATAAACTTTATGTATTCCAAGAATGGGTTCCCATCTACTACTTGAGGAGGGCATAAGGCTTTTTTTTTGTCTTCAAATTCACATCTGCCTATACACAATAACAGGAAATTACAAAATAATCAGAATGTACAGAAGAAATTTATTTATGAATTTTCGAAAAATTTGAACTTTTAAATAAATATGAAATAATACTCTTCATTCTCCATGTAGATGGAAGAAGTAGGGTCACTCTTTGACATCTTTTCATGACCATCTTTCAAACCAGGTAGCATATCTGAAAATTGGAAATCAGAAGATATCATAGTTGTAATCGGTAAAGGATATGAATATTATCAATAATGAACTATAGAACAAAGTTGTGAAAAATATGATGAGAGAGAATAATGGGCTTGTTTTTTCGATTAATACCATCACAGTATTCTCTTGCCAACACATTCACCTTCCTTTGGTCCACCCCTAGCTGGCATATGTCAGCCTATAATGCATGGATAAAAAGGGAAAAAATAATCTCAATTCAGTTATTGCACCTTGTATCATTTCGTGCACATTGCATGCAAGGGTAAAATATTTGCACTGCTGTGAGTTCATCCTGATCCGTCCGACCCATCATCTAACTACATCTGCACAGCCTATTGCCATTATGTCATTAGACAGAAATTGTATATATTAAAATTACAAGGGTGATGAACCATTGACAATAAATCATTTTGAGAAGTAGTGACTTTGATCGAGACTTCAATTTCAATTTTAATGGCAATAACTTGTTGGTATACTGAACATGACTCGATACCAGCAACCACTATACAATGAATTTTTTTTAGAATGTAGTTGAATTAAAGAAACAAATCTGGGAAAACTTAAAAGCTATTAGTTCTTCAGAATGAGAATCCACGTGTACTTGTTGCGCACTGAGCTCTTGTTGAGAAAGATAATTCTCATTGCTACATGTAGTTCTATACTTCTTTTTCCTACCCATTGATCCTGGTCATTGTACAAATAAGTCAGTAACAAATAGTATCAATTCTACATAAAAAATATGCATTAGATATTTAGACATAATACGTATATAACTAAGTTCTATATATACTACATTTACATGTTTGTATATACCAAATCAAGGCATGGCTGATGGAATTTGAAGTGATAAGTATGATCCAGTGTTGACCTCTAGTAACTCATTTATGTAGTTAGATTTTGTAAGAGTGAGTTATTACAAACAATAAGAATTTATTCTCTGTGAATAACTTACAAAATATTATGTATGTAGCTCTATAAAATGAGTTACATAATACTAAATAAGATATGAACTTAAAGCTCTGCAATCTTCAATTGCACTTACAAAATTTTCTGATTAACTTTACAATATTCAACACTGTAATTAACTTTAGTTCCAGTAATCTTTTTTCAATATAATCAATTGATCTTAACTTAAATGTCATGCAATTATCACTATTAGGAAGTTCACTTAACTTAAATCAGATGTCACAAAATTCGAAATTCGAGCTCAATTCAAATGTCACAAAATTCGAGCTGGTAACCTCACATAACACTACGAAAACAATTTCCATAAAAGCAACAGATCTTAAATTAGATCTATACATTCAAAATTCCTCATCTATTATATCTTTTCAAACAATCAGATCTCAAATCAATCCAAATCTAGAAAACAACGAGAGATTGCGTGAGAGAGAGATGTTACCGTGACGAGGCGACGAGCGAGGGAGAGAAATAGGCGATTCTCAATCTCAGCCTTGATCGACCCCTGAGAAAATGAGATCGGATCGGACTGAACCCTTGTAAATGCCTTCTCCTCTAACATCTCGTTTTATGGAATTCTCCAAAAAGAGAGGCGATCGGAAAAATGGCTTCAGTAAACGTATACAGGTATACTACGAGAGAGAAAAAAAGGTGTCGAATATCCATACTTTTGGACTTTGGGCCAACTAGTTTTTATTGGGCCATAATTTTGCTTATGTACTTAGGAATATATGTAAAAAGATGTAGTTAGAGCATATCATAAAACATTTGGACCGTCAATTTTTTTTTTATTGCTAGAGTTAAAATTTTGGACATATATGTATTTATTTTAACATTAGCAGAATTTTCCAAATTTATAACATGGAAAAAAATTTAGCTATCTACTTTCGACTACTATTTGAGAATAGAGAGTATAAAATTATTGGTGCCAAAAATTTTATTGGGATGTTAACAAACTAAAAATTAAATTTCAATATCTTTCTTTGCTAGACTACAATAATCTAGCAATAACACTCAAATTAATTTTATTACAATCACACAAAAAAAGTCTATCAAGAAAATCATGCAATAGAACAAGGTACAACAAAACTAGAAAAGTCTAGCAAACAAATCAAGCAATAGAACATGTTGCTACATAAATGTAAAAATCTAGCTACAAAAATCTAGCTAAAGACCATAGTTGTTGTAGTGAGGATCAATAATTTGCATGTTATGATCCTATTATTATAACTTGAAAATTTATGTTCGACTTTTGGTGTGGTAAGAACTAACAGCATTTCAGGAAAATGTACAACGACGAAAGATTCATGTGTAGGAAAGTTGTAGTTTTTTCGAAGACAAAAGAACCAAAGGGTTTTTTTTTTTTTTTTTTGCGTTTAAGAAAGAATGGGGTCAAGTCTCCCACCTTTCTTGGAGCCAAACGAACTACGGAACTAACCATCTAAAACTTACAACATGAAAGTAATTATATGGAACTCAAGGTGCGTTTGGTGTCGCTTTAATTCTGTAATTTTTTTTTAGAGAAAAAGTAAGAACGTATTCTGAGTCCTTGGTTTTTCTTCTACACTTTATTATTATTTTTAATCGCAAAATTCTGAATTAGCAGCTCTCTCTATCTCTATCTCGTTTCAAGAGGCAACCAATATCGCTATAATTTTGAGAAAAACATATTGTTATGGTTCTAAGCATCCAATCTGGCATATTTATTTTAGATCAGAAAGTCCGGACCAGAAAAAACGTCCGCTTATATCTGTCAAGAATAACAGTAGATTATACCACTCTTTCTGATTTGCTGATTACCTTCTCACTTAGCGTACCTTGCAAATGTGCAAAAAATTTCAAGACCAATGATAGAAATGAACTAGTGAATCAAGTTATAAGCTCTCTCACTCTCTCTAACACACACAAACACGTACATAAGACCAATGTTTGGTACTTGCCTGACCAACCACGTGGACCTGTGAGCACCAGGAGGGGTTGCACGTGCCAGCATAAAACATATCTGAGATTAAAGGAGATTTCAACTGAACTAATGTTTACTGCTGTATAGGTTGTTCCATAGTCCCAGTATACTTATCTAATTTGTAGCCGTTCTTTGTGTTGGTTGTTGCACATAGCAGCTGGCTCAAATTTTGATACGCAGGTAAACCTCCTTGTCAATTTGAATATTCACGTTAGAGATATTTCACAAGTACAGTATAATTACATTCCATAGCATCATATTTTTTTATTTGGATCTTAGTCCATAATATAGATTTCACACGATGATACTCCAATTGTAATACCATACTGAATACTAAATTCCCAATAGTCCACATCTTTATAGATTGAAACAAAGATTTCTAAACAAAAGGAAACAGAAATCATTCTTTTATTCAAAAAATGAACAAAAAAACAGAAACAGTACAGATCACAAACTTTGGTTACAGAACCTGAGTATCTCTAATGTCAAAACCAGTGAAGTTGAGAACAAAATAATGAACTTCATCAATTGCTTCAGAATTTTTGCCATATTGATACGATACTATATTCAAAACTTGGAACCACTTGATATGGCTAGTTTTTGGTAAGCCACAACAATTGCACAGACACCTAAAAAACCTTGAAATTGACATTTACCGCCTTCATTTTATTTTGGTTATGGCTGGAAAAAGCAGCAGCACACAGTGAAGAAAAATTTTCATCATGGATATTATTGTAATTAAGCACCAATCCACTCAGCATCATTTGGAGATCATTTCTATAGAACACCAGTCAGTTCAGCACCAGTACCAGGCTACAAACAACTCAAGTGCATCAATCCATATTTAGACATCAAACCACTCCGCAGATAAATAAGCTACCTCACAATCAAAACCCAGCATTAGACTCCTCTACCTCCTTCCACAGGCTAGTCCGGCTCGGTTGAACATTTGTTACCTCTTTTACCACCTCCTTTGCTGCATCCATCTTCCCTTCCTGCACCAACCCTCGTACAAGATTTCTAACTTCTGTCACCATATTCTTATTACTCAAACTATCCCTAAACACTTCCAGTCCTGCCTCAAAATCCCCATGGCGACACAAACAACTCAAAACATTTCTAAATGTAGCAGCATCAGGAGAACAACGCCCCTTCTTGGATTTCATCGTTTCGTAAACCTCTTTCACATCTTCGACACGATCTTTCTTAGAAAGGCAGCCTATCAAGTAATTGTATGTGACTGTATCCGGTTGGGCTCTGTTAAAGCCGGCTGCTTCCATCTCGCTAATCACTTCATACACTTTTTCTAGCTCACCACGAAAGGCATGACACCATACCTTAACATTATATGCAGTACAATCAGGTTTATTATACCCAGCAGCAAGCATCTCATCCCAAAGCTGATTAACTTCTTTGAATTTCTCACGACTGCGAAGCGAAACTAAAAGCAATTTATAGATCTGATAAGTCAGCACAATTCCCCGTTCATCACGAATATGTTTTAGTACGGAAAAAGCATCATACGATCTATTAGATATGAACAGTGCCTTGATGAGCAGCCCACAAGATACTACATCCGGTTTAATTGAGTGCTCCTTACAAAGCCGGACGAAGAGATCTGGCACTTCTCGGTGGCACCGGGATCTCATGAAGGCGGAGAGGAGAGCATTGAAAGAGAGGACGGATACTGAGCTCGGACCGCTGGCGGCGAGGCGTTGGCGGAAAGCAGCGAGGGCTCTCCCAGGGAGAAACGCGGAGCCGTAAGAGACAAGGAGAGCGGCGAAGTCTTTCTCGGAGGAGGCGAGGGGCAGGAAGGAGTCGAGGAGCTGGGAGCGGACGGTGAAGTTCATGGAATGAGAGAGGCGGCGTAAGGCGTGGTCGGCGGCGTAGCGAGCGCAGGACGGATCGGGAAAGGAGAAGAGGGTCGAGATGGCACGGTGCGGGTGGGGTTCGGAGCAGAAAACGGAATCAGCTACGGTCGAGACGGATGGAGGTGTATGTGCGTCGGAGGTGGTGGTGGAGGATGTGGAGAAGAGGTGGCGGAGGTGGTGGTGGAGAGAGCGGCTGCGGCGGCTGACGGATGTTAGTAGGAATGCCATTCTCTCTTTCTTTCTGTTTCTCTCTCTGGGTTTAGATCGGGTTTAACCGTTTAAGAAAAGAAGGGGAAAGGTTTATGTTAAGTTGTTAACTTTCTCGGGCCCAGTTCGACCCAGACTTTTTTTTATTATTAAATAAAGCCCAGACTTGCTCAATCGGGAAACGGAAGTAATGGGGGCCCATATTGCATTGCCCTGCCCAATAGATTGTGAAATTCATCATCTTTCGGTTATTGCTATTTTCCTAGCTTAAAATGTATAAATTCAAGTGGATTCCGCGTCTTTCGTGTTTTGATATCGTGTTGTTGAATTTACTTCATTGGTACATTTTTTTCCTTTGACCTTCAAAACATGAAGCATGCACGTTTTACACGTCAAAAGGTTATGTAGATTACGTATAACTGTATAAGTGTGTACGTGTTTAGTAAATTGATACTTGAAATTCAAATTACTTGATTCATTTGTCCGAACTTTCTTTTATAAAATTGCGATTTTCAAATAGTTTTATTCTCAAAATTTATTTAATCATTACAAAATAGAGAAAGTTTAATATGCACCATAGTGCATAGGGCATTCCGTGCACCACGGACTTTTTCGGGGGTATTTTTGTAAAATGACAAATCTAATTTAACCAATCTAATCTACATATTGAAATCTCATAGAAAACCAAATTTTACAATTTTTGAGATTTTATTACTATTTTTTTCGAATTTTTTAAAACATGTCATTTTTGGAATGTTGTACTATTTACAATTTTCCAAAAATGGCATATTTTAAAAAATTCGAAAAAAATAGTAATAAAATCTCAAAAATTGTAAAATTTGGTTTTCTATGAGATTTCAATATGTAGATTAGATTGGTTAAATTAGATTTGTCAGTTTACAAAAATACCCCCGAAAAAGTCCGTGGTGCACGGAATGCCCTATGCACTATGGTGCATATTAAACTTTCTCTTACAAAATATTTCAATATTTTTATATGAACTTAATCCATGAGTGGGTTTTCATAAGCTATTGTCCTTTGCAAAATATGTCTTTTTACTTCGGTCTTTTTTCTCGAAATACGAGCATCAAACAACTGATTCAAACAGTTTCATGTGTTCTTTATTTTGAATCTTGTAAGAAATCAAATTGCATATTTTCAGAAAATTTTATTAGAAACTTAACGGTTTGAGTAAGTGATAGAAAAAAACAGATTTCCAACAAAACGAGGTTAAAATAAATGGATGGATTAGCCTAGCTAGTACATTGAGTCCCCCCCCCCCCCCAAATGATATCGGCGAAAGGAAAAAAGTAAATAACAGAAAATTTAAAAAGATATGTAGAGTTGATATAATTGATAAAAGCGAGAAATATTTTTAACGTCTCAGAATTAAATCTCTCTTTTAAAAGAAAATAAGAACAGATATATATATATATATATATAGATATGTATAAAAAGTAATATTTTCGTATCAGTATTTTTAAATGCACTCAAAATCAAGCCGGATGTGGCTTGACCAAAAAAGATATTTTGTTAAATACAATAGATCTGGTAACTGATGAGAGGGACAATTATTTTTTTATGTTTCGAACTTTTGATATTATCCTTTTGTGAAGTATTGACGAATAAAAATGTTATAGGAGAATCAATATTTTTCGGATGAGTCCGCATTTGCAGACAGATGAGACCAAAGGTTCAAGACTTGTGCTGCTTTTTGTGCAAAAGATAGATAACTTCGCATCTATCTACTACCGTAACGGCGGAGCTGTAAATGAATTGGATATTATTTGATTGATGAATAGATTCAAATCTGATATTTACTCCGCCGTTAATGAATTGGATATTATTTGATTGTATATAGATTCAAATCTGATATTTATATCAGATTTTAAATATCTGAATTTGAATAGTTTCTATGGGATATTCATTCAAAAAAATGAAGTAAATGAATCGGATATTATTTGATTGTATAGATATTCAAATCTAATATTTATATCAGTCTATCAGATTTAAAATATCTGAATTTGATGAGTTTCTATGGGATATTCTTGCAGCATATAAGAATACGGATGCAGTTTTAAGTTTTCAAAGTGAATGCTGCAAAAAAAAATATTGTTTACATATAATTTTCATTATTTTTTCAAAATCTGTTGGCAGATCCCAGAAATCTTGTATTAACTGTGACAAAGTCCGACTTTTAAAAAAAATCCTGCACTATTTAATATGCCAAAAACAAAGTGCCAAAAAAAAAAAATTATGTCCAACATAATACAGAGGTTGTTTAGCAATGTAAAAAATGGGAAAATGTCAAACTGAAAAAGCCAAAAGTGGTTGTGAATTGTTCAACCGAGAACATACCAACATCTTGTTTAATCCGCAATTATAAAAAAATTTCAAAGAAAAAAAATATAAATAAATAGAACTAAAAATAGCAAAAACTCGGCTCCTGTTGTTTCCTTGTCTCCCATGATTCTGACTTTTGACCATTGAATTGAATGTACCCTCCTCCTTATTTTATTTTATAATCTTGCAAATTAATGATTTAATGTGCTCATATCCAGCCACACACGGTGACACGTCCTCACAATAACCTGCAGATACAAAATGGATAGGCTTTGACTCCAGTCAAACAAATAATATTCCCATATTGCCCCTATCTGCACACATTTCTTCCGTTGCGCTATAGTGATAGAATAGTCTTTTCGCCAACCTCTCTTGTCTCCTTCGAACCAGGACCCATTTGTGTATTTAAATCCAAAATGAGCAGCTGATTAGCCAACATGCCAATTTTCTCAAGTGCCATATTTTCATTCAGCTCAGTTCCTTTCCATTTCCCCAAATCCAATATCATGTCTCCTACGAAGAGTAATAGCAACAACAACCATTCAAAACCTCCAAATCTCAACCTCTCAAACCTCCTCTGTCCACCACCAACATCTCTCTCTCGCTTATCCGATTCAATCGACCACCTTGCCGCCTCCATATCCATCTCCTCCCCTCCTACTGATTCCTCCTCCTCGTCCCGTGATGTGTACCTAGACTCGACCATTTCTCTTCTCAACACTTGCAACGCCGTCTCGGCCCGTATCGAACGGCTTCGACTCGGCTGCCTTCGACTCAAATTCGCGCACCATCTCCTCTCTACTCCGAGCAACGACCAACTCAGCTGTGCGACCAAGGCGCTCTCTGAGTGGGAGGTGTTGTCAAATGATACCGATTCAGATTTAAATCTTGCTTCTGTAGAGGAGGTGGAGAAAACAAAAATGGCTGCTAGGAAGTTGCGTGAGGCGATTGACAGGAGTGAAATTGACGGCGAGGAGTTGCGACTTGCGGCTCTGGATTTGGAAAAGTTTGCAGAGGAGTTAACGGCGAGTCTTGACCGTTTGGCTGCTGCCGTTAATAAACTTTTGACTGTGGTGATTAGTTCAAGAAATGTGGTGTTAGATAGCTGCAAAGTAGGTCCCAAGAGTTGTAAATAGATAATGAAAAAACTGAAATGATAGGTGATTTTTAAACTGTAATAATGATTCATGTGTATATATATCGTTTCTTTTTATTTTTCTGTTCAATTGTTCATATAAAAATGTTTGAAGTAGTTTTATTCTGTGGAAATATGAAGCCATTCTACGTCTAAATAACTTTGTTGATTTATTATTTTCTTAATAATGAAAGGTTTGTTTTGTTACTCATATTTTAAACGCTAGAGTCACAGACTTGCAATACGAGACTTAATTATTAAAATTTCAAATAGTTATTCCAAACCTGTTATCTATACTGAAATTTTCTCGGGGACTAAATTTTGATATTTCTTCGAAATGTTTAAGTATTATTTTCAGATTTTTTTTTTAAGTAGAGGATCATAACTAAGTAGATTTAAGATTTGATAAAATTCAAAAAAATAATAAAATAATAAAGATATTTAAAATTGAAGTCTTCAAAAAAAAATTCTGGAGAACAAATTGAAAGATTTATATTGTCTCCATCTTTATAATTGAGATTTGATCGTGTTTATAATTGATATTCGAGGTTATAAATTCATTTTTGAAATTATAACCATCAATCCAAGTCACTCAATTTATTCGCCGCAATGAAATCTCCTCGAATATCAAATTTTATATTTTTAACTTTTATTATTTTATTTTAAAAAATTCTCAATCTAATTAGTTTTGAAACCTTCAATTTCTAAATATCCCGAAAAAATAATTAAAAATTTTGAAAAAATATAAAATTTGACCTCTAAAAAATTTCAATATAAAGATCACTTAAGATGTTCGTATCGGCCATTTGAAAATTATATAGATGAGTTTCGGATCGCGTTTGACTTTAACATTAGCCTGTTGATACGTTATATGTGTTTATTTATAAAGAAAAAAAATAAAAATTGAGCTTCTATAAACTTTTTTTTGTCTTTTGAAACTTTGCGATGTGTTTGGATTCACAATAATAAATATGAAAAAAGAAAATAGAGAAAATAAAAAGAGTGAGAATATAGTTTGCTAGAGAAGAAAATTTATCCGTGAACATAAAATATTATTTGCACGTTGTTTAGTAATATAGATGAACATAATTTGTTAATATAATAATTTTTTTTCTTTTTAACTAAATCTAATTTTATGCGTTTTCTGTTGACATTGATAAATGATGTTAATGTTAAACATAGCAATTTACTTATAATAACTAAAATAATATTAAAAAATAATATTTTTATTCACAAAATATATAAACAAATTTTTGCTACTTGGGAAGTGTGTAACTTTGTGAAGAATTTGGATGGTTAGGAATACATTTCCGCCTAGAAAGAGGTTATTCCTCTTATCCCTAAACGATCCAAACGTTCCCTAGAACATAATAATATATTTATTCAATAAAAGAAATTAAAGGACTGAAGTTTTTTATCCACTTTGAAGTTTGAACTTGCCCATACAAATAATTTCTAAGAAACATTTTGTTGTTGCATTTATATAATAATAAAATTAGTAATGGTTTCACATTCATCAACTTATAAACACATGATGCTCCCAGAAACCTGAAAGAACCGGTATTTTTTATTTTTTTTATTTTTGGATGGAACCGAATCAGTAAATTCAGTAAGGTTAAAAACTAGAAATATGATTTTCTCTACATGCGAAATATTTTGCGCCAGCGCCCAGCGGGGCTGAGAGAGCAAGCAGTCAAGCGGGGAATAAGGAAGAGCGCTTTGGCGAAGCACAGCACCGCCAAAACTCTCTCCTACTCTCCCTAGTCCCTTCCGCCAATTCTCGCCGATCCTCACCTTCTATTTGTTCTCTTCTCTCAGCCAAAGCCGAACTAAACTCTGAACCGCCCTTCTCTTAGAAGTCTTACCCTCCAATATCTAGGGTTCCGATCACGGCTCGGCTCATCTTCCTCTCCCGCAGTTTTGCCTTTGTCTCTCCGGTACAAATCTCTTAATCAACCTCTCTCTCCCGAACAAATAATTAAGTAAATGCAACTATAATTGAAATTTAATTGCCGACTATTATTCTCTTTTTCGCCCTTGTATCAGAATCTCCACCATGGATTCCCTCGTGTCAGCAGCGCTAGAAGAAATCTGTTCACACTCTGCTGCAGGAACAATTTTGCCAGAACTGTGGCCACCTCTTGTGCAATCTGCATCTGCCAAAGGCCTGCTGGGCCCCACTGTCAAACAAGCTCTTTGGACCCGCCTTCTCGCTCTCCCTGTTCTTAACTTTGAATTAAATGGGTCTCCAGTTGTCCCTTCTGACCCCTCCATACAATCAGTCGATGAGGCAGACAGGCTTAGGTTGAGGGTTATTGCGGATGATAATACCAGAAAGAATTATCTTGGGATTTATGATCTCAAGCATTGCGAGATTTCTAAGATGCAGATGTCCACTCTTGAAGAAGTCGGTGCTGCCAGGTGATTCTCTTTCAATTTATAGTCTAAGATGTCAGATAAAATACATTTGAGGTCTAGTACTAACATTATCGAGAGTTGTATTTATTTATTATTGATTCCTAATTGATATTTGAACGATAAATCTCAGGCAATGATACTGAACAGCAACATGTTACCACACATATACAGTAGCAATGACAGATCTTAAACCATATCTATAATTCTCTCGATTACCATCTCTTACATTAGGTATAAAGGTGTCACACAGAGAGACCTATGCGACAAATTTGGCAAAAAAGGAAACAACTTCCATTATGTAGTGCGGTTCCTTGAGTCACAGAGGCTGATAATGCGGCAACTAACTTTAGTAAGGGAGAAAAAACAAGGAGAGCATGTAGATTCTGGAGACCCAACCTCTGTGGTAAGTACAAAATCACTATACCTCCCACGGTATGGGACGAGGTTGAACTTGAACTCGCAGCAGAGAATTGAGATTGTTAAACCCAATTGGAATGGAGAAGGAGATGATGTTAATGAAGAAGTGTCTATTGAGGATCCCCGACCGGCCATGAAAGCAATTTGTGATAAACTTGAAGAATCCAAAGGAAAGGTCAACATTTTATTATTATTGTCAGCACCACCTCAATACTATAATTTACTGTCAACATTGTGGTGCAAACATTGTTGTTTTTGCTTAAGGGGACAGCTGGGTTTCGCTGGGGGTGGAGTAATTCCAAAGAAATGGAATAAAATAAATCTTTTTATTCTATTTTCAATTAACCAAATAATTGGAGGGGGGGTGGGGGGGGGTGGAGGGGGAGGGGTCTCTGGTTTTGCCTAAACTTGCATTTAAACAATTATATTAATTAGGAAATGACTGAGCTGCACTTTTGTTCTGATCCGAAGCTGTTTCCTTTCTATAGGTGCTTGTTGTGTCAGATATAAAATTAGCTCTTGGTTACAGGCTTAATCGAGGACATAAAGACTGGACTTTTGTGAGTTTATCTGTGAAAAAAATTCCTTGCATATGTGCCTTGTTCCACTCATCTGGATTTACCATGAATATTTGGAATGCAGATCTCGAACAAACTTAAAGCTGCTTCTCTGGTTGAAGAGTTTCGAGCCAAAGTCGAAGGCAAGGTTATATTACCATATCATTTATATTCAATATAGTACATTTTTGTAATGAACACTTTTGGCACTTCATATCATTTTTGTTATATATTGTCTTATTAAGGAAGTCTCATGTTTGCGGCTACTGAGATCATTCAACGAAGATGAAATTAAGATAAAACTTGGCATAAGCAACTCCAAAGGGAAAGGAAAAAGTGGCGAGGTGACTGACCAATTTGTGGAACTTCCCTTAGAGCAACGATTGTATGACTTGATAGAGTCTGAAGGGTCCAAAGGAATAACCATTAATGAGGTATATTCGAAGTCATTACCAGTAACAGTCCTACAGCAGCACAAATATTTAGGATTTTATCATTCATTTTCTTGGAAAAATTCATCAACGTGTGATATCAATTTACTAAAAAGATAATTTTTTCATGTTTACCTTTAAAATGGAAACTATCATGTACACATTTTATGCCCTATGGAGGCAAATAATGGAGGGTTTCTTCCGGGATCTCCTCAAGTGTGGAAAGGGAGGGGCACAGATGATTGTTTCACTCTTCTTAGTGTGTATATACTTTTTATGCTCTGGGCATATGCCTTATGTTTCTTTTTTTTTATGTGAACCAGATAGCTAGTCGGCTTGGCTTACGTGGAAAGAAGTTAGAGACCCCCATGGCCATCTTGCGTGTAAGGTTCAATATGGTATGGGAAAGTGAAACAGTTGACAAGGTTAAACAGTATCGAATTTGGACACGTAAAAACTATGCAATATACCAATCTGCAAGCACATGCAGAAATTCTGAAATGGTTCCATCAACTGAAGAAGAAACTTTAGTTCAATCAACGGGTTTGCCACAAACTAATCCTGACAATAGTCTAGCAGTTGTGGTACATAATTTAGAGAATTCTGAACTTGACTGTGGCATGGCTGAGCAACCTGTTGAATCAAGAGGAGCTCTCATTCTTTCCGCTAGTAAAGGCGCTGAGCGGAAAAAGGACTGGAGGTACCAGTTCGCTTCCATAAACTCATCTGCTGCCATGAGGGAACAAAGGATTCTTCAAAAACTTAAGGTTCATTGAAATCTAAATTCTTAATTAAATTAAAGAAATATTGGTCTGAATGATATTTCCTAATGTTTATTTTTAAAAAGAAAATGCTTCTAATGTGTAATGGCTTCTTCTGCAGGATGAGAGATTCCTTCTGGTAGTTGAGCTACATAAATGGCTGGAAAGCCTTGATAAACAGAAGAGTAGCTCAATGGACAAGAAAACCCTAATGCGATCCTTGAATAAACTGCAGCAGGAAGGGAAGTGCAAGTGCATAAAAGTGAGCATGCCTGGCGCAACGAATTGTTGCCGTAACCGTTTGACCGATGTCATACTTCAACCTTCAGCTGATTCTTCATCTGCGGAGCTACTTGATCTGGTTCAGAAAAGATTTAGGAAATTTGAAGTTGAGAACCGTAGGAATGGAATTGCTAAAACAAGGCAAAATCATAATTCTGTTCATGCTGTGGAGATGCCTACTACAAAGCTTTTAGTAAGGCCCAGGGATGAGAATGTATTTATATTGGCCATGCGCGCTAATGGTTTTTTGATAGCAAAAATGATCCGAGCAAAACTCCTGCATAAGTTTATATGGGGATGTGTTAATGGATTACCAGGTCAAGGTGATACATCTGGTTCTGAAGAAAGAGAGTCCTGCCAGTTGTTTGATAGGGACAAGGTTATAAAGGAGATGCCGCTAGAGTTGTTTCTACAAGTTGTGGGATCTGCCAAAAAGATAGATGACATGGTCTCTAAATGTAGGCTCGGCTTGAAGCTCTCTGAGTTATCGCTAAAAGACTACAAGTCTTTGCTAAACTATAATGCAACTGCACGGCTCTCCCGCATTATTGATATGCTTCGTAGGCTCAAGGTGCTGATCCTACATGCTGAATGTCAATTCTTTTCATGCATCTTTTCTTTTGACTGACTGCATCCACTTTTGTTTTCTAGCTGATCCGCCTTGTCAGATGCTCAGAACCCACGGATGATACATGTAAGACACCAGCAGCAGTTCTTAATGATGCACTAGAACTCCGACCACATATAGAAGAGCCATTTCTGAAAACTCTTCCTTCAACAAGTGTCCGATCTGGTTCCCAGCCAATGATTCGGCATGATTTTATACTTTCAAAGGAGGAAGCAGTTGATGCTTACTGGCAGACCCTTGAGTATTGTTACGCAACGGCAAACTACACTAATGTGGCACATGCATTTCCTGCTTCTGCTGTTCCTGAGGTATTATGATTGAACTGGGATCATGCAGGGTTGTCATTGGGTTCAATGAACATAACTTTTGTATTATTTTTGTAAACAGATCTGGCCTGATTTGGCCTGGGCCAACAAGTCAACCCAACCTGACTTGTGAATTAAAATTTACTATTTTATTTAAGTTATTCTCCTTATTTGTGCAAAGTGAGCTGCAAAGTGGTTGTGAGTGTTGGCATATTGAGGGGGCATGGGTTTGAATCTTACACTAGAACTATTTTTTCTTTTCCTTTTTGCTTTTTTCATTCAAATAAGCCAACGACAGAGAAACAGGTTGCATAACTCTTACACAGGTTTTGGCCTCAAATGAGCAGGGTTGGAAACTTTTTTGTCTGTGTCTGACACTATGACCCCATTACTTAAGCAGATAAGTCTTTAACAGGTTGGCTTGGGTTGATTATATGTGTAAATAATGTTCTGTCGAAATGTTGTAAAATGTCTCTATCCGGTTATATATCATCATTTGATGTGATTATAAGCATGACTGTATTATAAAACAAAATAATAGGTGTGTATGAAGCGTGCATGGACATCATTGTGGGTTATGACCACTGAGCAACGTACCCAACTCCTGGAAAGATTGAAAAATGCTGGGATTGAAAAGATACCGTTTGAAGAATGTGTGCAGATTGCTAGGGAGTTGAATCTCACAGTTGAGCAGGTCAATTGTTTTCTTAAGTTTTTAAGCCTAGATAGTGTAATGCAATTGGTATTCCATAATTTCCTAGCTTTGCATATAATTTGTAGTAATTTAGTATATATAGCGGGAATTGAAAAATTCCAGATTGCTTTTGTCTTTATCTCTCTTACTTTCTTGATGGTGGCTTTACAACATGGTGACTCTGATTAAAGAAATTGGTTAGTAGGCTATTCTCCTACTACAAAGAAGGGAAAAAAAACTCTGATTTTATCTTCTTGTGCTTTTTTTTTTTTTGGTGTTCTTTTCCTTTACTGAGCTAAAGTAAGGTGGAATGTGCAATGGTCAAAGCTCTGGAAATCACAGGTTCTGAATCCTTTTTTGACAGAAAATAGATTTTGACTGTTTTAACTAGACCTACCCAATACGTATTGTAAAGTTCTTGCTATTTTCATTGGACAGTAAGTATTTTTGTATTTCTGTTTCTTTTATTGGTAAAGCCTTACCTTGACAAAAGGTGTGTTCAATTAATATTTACCATTTTTGTCTCTTCCAATTTTTTTTTGGGTTTGATTCGCAAGTCAAGTTGAAGTGTACTAATTAATCTAGTTTACCTGTTGGAGTTCAATTTCTAGTGACCTAATGAGTAATGTCGTTAAGTTAATATGTAAATGTTAGGTGCAGCTTGTAATTTATTGCATGGCTTGACCTTGTTTTTGACCCTTATTTCATTTTATTATTTTTAATTCTTTTATTGTTCTTTAACAGACCCTTGGTGTAATTTGCAACCTATCAAGTATTACAAATACAATAAATGTTGATTTTTATCTGCATAAATGAGAAAATACAGGGTACAACTTTTAAAGTATCAGTATTGATACTTGTGGTATTTTGAATTATTTGTTTAATTGAATTCTGATCTTAAAGGTTTTACGGGTTTCGCGTGAGAGGCGGTATTCATGTCGGAAATTAAAGACTAAGGAGTCGGGGGAGACTGATATGGTTTCAGCTAGTGTGGCCACTAGAAAGAGGAAGAGATCAGCATCACAATTTGGAAGTGTGTACGGCCTTTTCAGGAGAAGGCCTGTTCGGGGTCAAAGGTTCAGTTGGACTGACGAGTCCGACAGGTATTATTATTACTTATATGCAGTCATTTGAAATTATTTGCATGGATTTCTGTGCATTACTTTGAAGTTCTGGTAATGAACTGGAGTTTCTATGCTGCTGTTATCAATTTTAGCTTTTCCTGGATCTTCTTTTTTCTGGCCCAACAATACTTAACTGTACAATAAAATCCCATCTGGCATAAATCATAGTAAGAAGCAGACAAAATAATGACAAGTTGATTTCTAGAACTGGTGTCTACAAATTTTCTTATGCAATGTTGACCCAACCAGCAGTCTTGTGTTCCTACTGATCAAAATGCATCTTTTCTTAGAATTATTATTTATGACCCTTGTTTACTTTGTAGTGAATTTATGTCTCTCTAGGAAATTAATAATGCAGTACACCAGAAAACGTGTGGTTATGGGAGCACGGATCCATCGTGTGGATTGGAGCTCCCTTTCGGACCTTCCAGCGCCACCTGCTACCTGTAGGAGGCGCATGGCCTGGTTAAAATCACAGAAGAACATTAGACGAGTGTTGATGCGTCTCTGTAATCACCTCAGTACAAGGTAGCAAGAAATTAGTAAGATGAATACATTAGAAAGTTTTTTCTTGGATAATATCGTGCTTGATATTTGAGCTTCACAATTACGGATATGAAAATTGCAATGGTTGTGCACTAATTTTCAAAATTCTAAGATATGATACATATATACGTATAATTTTTTTCCACTGAAGTTTTGAACACAAAATACTACTTACCAAAAATAGTAGTTCTGTTTTATTTAAAGTATAGACATGCTTAAATTTTAAAAAGATGTATATAAATTTCATAAATTCAATTTTATGTACATACAAGGTAATGATTGAAATTGATATCATAAATAAACAATAGAGGATAACCGGAGAGAAAACTGTGTAAATAATTAACAAAATTCATGGGAGATCAAGCGTGAAGTTCAAGATTTGATGGGAGTCGGAGGTTAAATGAGTGTGTTGTTTACTCCAACAGGCCTTTCATATGTAAAGGTAGAAGTTCAGATGCCTATTAATGGTCCTCTTAGGCATTGTGAATTATGATGTTGATAGTAGGTCTTAAAAAGCAACCCTGATTTGTGGAAATATTTATGTGGGGCCATCATATATGTTTTAAATCTTAATATGATATGCTATATTTGATATGCAATCTGTTGTGCATCCAAGCATGTGGTATGCATGTCATTGGTGAATCCTGATCAGACACAACTGATGCAGGTTGTTATCTTGTTTCATTTTCTTTGTATCTGGGTGGCATAGCTTGTAATGGTTGCTTTCACTTCTCAGCCCAGAATACTCATCCTCAAGTGTGATTAAAATGCATAATTGAGAAAAAAAAATGTCTATATGTGGATGTCTTAGGTATGCTAAGTACTTGGAAATGTTGAGGATCAAGAGGAATGAATTGGCTGAAGAGGATCTGGAAGGTTCGTTTGATCCAGGCCAGATCGAATTCTGCTGGGATGATTTTGAGGACCCTGAGGTGAAAAAGGTCCTGGACGAGGTACTTGAGTACAGAAAACTAGCTAAGCTGGCAAATTTGTCCAAAGAAAAACCTGTAAGCAGTTACCTTTCCTGTTTTTGAAAGTTGGTTTTTAGTCTTATCATGCAAACATTTTTTTTTTGTCTGAAAGTTCTCTTTCCAAACCTGTAAAGCGAAATGAGGCCATCTTAAGAAGAAGTATTGTTAGCAGATTAACATTGCAATATGTAATTGTGTTTACTGCAGTTACAGTTCTATGTAGATTAATATTCTTTTTAATGTTTAGGGATAAAAAATTATTATAAACACAAATGCAGGGGTATTCTACAATTAAAAGATAGCTCCATTAAATAGTAATATTTATTGATACTTTCTTGTAGGTTTGAAAAGCTAACTTTGTTTTACAGCAATAACATTTTATGATAGGAAATTAGTTTTCATAGAACTCAGTCTGTTATTTATTACTACCATATGTGTAGGTCTCCCAAGGTGTGAAAAAGGGAGTTCCGCCAGGAAGTACATCAGAGAAGCAAAAGATAAATGAAGATGCTGACTTCACATGCACTAGAGATCGTAGAAAGGAGAACTTTGAGAGGAGGTTTGGTGATATTTTAAACAGCAGGGGCGAAATAGTGAAAAGGACAGTGAAGAAGTCCTTGGCAGTTGCCAATGCAGTGGAACTATTGAAGCTGGTTTTTTTGAGCACTGCTGCATCGGAAAATGTTCAGGCCTCTGTGGCTGCAACTCTTCAGCTGTACTCCGAAAGTGATATCTTCACAGCGTTAACCTATCTCAGGGACAAGAATTACATGGTTGGTTGATGTACTTCCAATTTTCATTATTACCTCTTTATGTTTTCCAGGTAAAACTTTTAATAAGAGTAAATCTTTGATGAGCTTAAGCTCACCAAGGTTATTTGTGAGCTCAAGCCAAAAATTTATCAGATTAGTTTCAAATAACTAATCGAAATAAATTAAATTGATCTATTTGATGAGCGATGTATTCACATTCTAAATCTGAAAAATTTTAGTTTAGTACAAGGAGATGGTAAAAAAATGATAAAAAATTAACACTTATTTATAATAAATTTCTAACCTTCATTTTTTTTTACCAGCTAATTTTACACTAAATGAAATCAAAATTTTTGATGTAAACGCATCACTAGTATTCTAGATGGTTTTCTATGGTTTGGATTCATGGACACCAATCTGACAAATTTCGGGGCTAAGCTCACTCACCACTTTTGGTGAGCTTAAGCTCATATTAACTTTACTCTTTCAATAAATATTTTTTCTGAACAAATTTTATCTAGATTTCAATATCATAAATTTTGGTAAATGATAATATCTAGTCAGTTCAAGTCAGATAAAGATCCATGCGAGTTAGATCTCCTTATTTCCCTTGGTTTTCTTTTCTTTTATTGGTGCTTCTATGGTTTTTGGAAGCTAAAATAAACCTATTTTCAGCGGTATAGCTTAATGGGTACCTTCAGTCTGGTACCGTATTGCTCTGTTTTAAATGTCTTAATTTAGTGCAATCAGCTGGTAAAGAATTGGAAAATGGAGAAATTTTGTTCCAGATCACAGCTGTATAGACAGTTTTAACTAAGAGGGGTCCAATGCGACAAGTTTCTGGTTCCGCAGATACCACGACTTCTCTATTCATTAAAATTTCAGTAATTCAAAATTCAAACTTCAAATCCAAACTGTAATAATTTATTATTATTATTATTATTATTATTATTATTTTTTTTTGTAAATTTTGAAGTTCATTTGATACTCAATCAAGAGGTCAAAACATAAACATATCATAAACAATTTTTCACAGTAAACAATATTCATTCATGTTTTGATCTCTTGTTCGAGTATGAATTACAAAAATTATATGAAAACGCTTCACTCGTTGAATTGAACAAGATTAATGGTTTAAATTCAAAGTTTTAATTTTGAAAATTATTAATGAAATAGAGAAGTCATGACATTTCTGGCACCAAAAACTTGCAGCATCCGAACCCTTCTCTTTAACAAAATGGGATTGTATTGTTTTATATTGTTTTCACATGATATTTTTGTCCTGTTTGGCAGGTTGTTGGCCAAGGGAACCAGCCATTCATCTTTTCTCGAAAGTTCTTTTACAGTGCATCTAGTTCCCCATTTCCCATTGGTACAGGGAAAAGGGCACGTGCACTCTCATCTTTGTTAAACCAGCAAGAAGACGCCCTTAGGGTCGAGGGAGTTTCTCTCTCTTCAGACCTTCAATGCGGCGAGACGATACACCTTCTCTCTCTAGCCTCCTCTGGGGAGCTAAACATTACTCCATGTGTCCCTGAGGAAGGAATTGGTGAACCTGATGAGCAGGAGATGCCAAGTCCATCAGTGTGCCTCACTGATCAGTCAGAAAATGTCAACAATCACAAGCGCAGATTTGATGAGGCAGATCTGGGGGATGGTGGTGAAAGATCTAAGAAAGTGAAACATGTAGATGCCCGGTTTTTAACTCGCAAGGTGAAAGGCTTTCCTGGAATCAGAGTTAGAGTAACTCGTGAGGTGGCACCACTAGATTATCATGCGACATCTGTACTGGCTGAAGAAAGGTTCGATTCAATTTCTGCTGCATTGTCTTGTGGCACGAAGAACCAACATGAGCTACTTGCATCTGCTGTTATGACAACTGGTGAATCCTGTTTGGACGATATGAAAGCTCATTTTTCAGCTATTTCAGCAACAGATATTTTATCTGATGTGTTCAGATCAGTGTTGTCTCTTATCCACCAAGCTGGTGAGAGTGGAGTCAGCATGGAAGAGATATCTGATGCCATCAGCCCACAAGGTACCACCTTCTCTTCTCTATTTTACTTTCCTTTTTAGGTTGTTGGATGGTCATGTTTCCCTTTGGCTTGTTGTTGGATGGTCAATAACTATGGATGTGCTGCATTCTAATTTGCAATTTGCTAAACATGAAAAGGTTACCTGCACAAAAGTGCATTTGCATGAAGCTCGTATTTCTATTTCTAGCCTTATCCTTTTTATTTTTCTTAACACTCTCCTTATTTTTTCTTTAACTTCTATGAATGTCCAGGACATGCTGCTGAGTTAATTGTGGAGACAATTGAGGCATTTGGGTTTGCTATCAAGGTCAGGATCAAATTTTTGTCATGTGGCTTCTCCTTTTACCACCTGAAACTTTTACTTAAAATACAACTCATAATATTTTTTAAATTCATTCAGGTTAATGGTTATGACAGAGTTCAGGTTCTTGACTCTTCTTTTAGATCCAAGTATCACATCAATTCACATACGAGCTTGAAAGGCAATAAACAAGTTCTCGTCAAATCTCAAATATCAAATTTTGGTGCATCTACAAATCCTGATTTGGCGGCACCAACAATAAGCCTTGGTGAATGTCACAAGGCCACTATAATTGATGGTCAAAACGCCCAGGCTGAAGGGGTAAGAGAATGTGAGAGCAATGGAAAAGAGGAGAATGAAAAGGAAAGAGAAGTGGAATTTGCATGTCCAAGTCATGTGTCATGGCCTATATTGCCATGGTTAAATGGCGACGGCAGTGTGAATAGAACTCTTTATGAGGCGCTCACCCGTAGGATTCTTGGCACGGTTTTGCAGAAACCTGGGATATTGGAGGTATAATACTTAATTTGCTGTGCTTTCTTCCAAAATTTCTTTCATGTTGATGAATGTAAATTTCTAAAATAAATTTATAGTTTTATACGAAAATAATAAATATAATTTCTGGACTTAGAAAGGCTGAGATAGGAACTCTCAGCATGAATTTTATAAATATGGCCAAAGGCCGGCATTTCAAAATCTAGCCCTTGCAAAACCCAGGATTTCAAAATCCCACCCTTGAACGGCCAGGAGTTAAATTCTGGTTCTTTCCTTGGGGATTTCAGTTCCACCCTTATGACGGTCCGAATTTCAAATTCCATCCCTTAGTGCAAAAATAAATTTAATTTTTTTTTTTTGCTTCTGTCAAAAAATCTATTGAGATGGGATTTGGTATCCCAGCCTTGGTAAGTTCTGAACTTTGTTCCTTTATTTTTTTTATTTAAGTTTTTCAGAAGGAAATTCAATTATTTTTCCCCTCTTTGTGTAGAAAGAAGTTGGTTTTCAAACAAAATGTTGCTGGGATAAGCACATCATCTATAAAGTGATATGTTCATGCATAGAAACACTTACTATGATTAAGAAAATTGAAATTTCCCATTTTTTGTAAAAATGTTTCTTAGCACCTTTAGGTCTTTTATAATATTGACAGGAGGTACTTTGCATGTTACTTAAATTAGGTTCAGTCCTTTCTGTTGTACCTTTTAAGCAAACTAAAATGAAGCTAGCCGATTTATTTGAAATGCTTGTTTAAATATGGTCTGTTTCTTGTGACCAGGAGGAAATTATTCGCACAATGGATGTTTTGAATCCTCAGGTACCTTGTTCTTATCTCATGATCTCACAATATTCTTATTGTAAATGGATTTTAGGCATAGTCCCTAGAGAAATATGAGATGCAGTTAAATTTTTGGGTAATCTTCTACAAGGAGAACAAATATAAAATTATGTTCGAAACAATGCCCAGGCCAATTTCAAGCCAAATAGCCCTCCCAATGTTTTGTCAAAATATGCTCACATTATAATCAGAAAGAAAATGTTCACATTAAATTTTGTGATATTATGTAGAGTATGCAACAAATATTAGTACCAATTGACCATACTGTGTATTTCAAGTCAAATAGCCTCCCAATGTTTCCTCAATTCATTTAATTTTTTAAAAAAGAAAAATATCCCTCACATAAAATGTTATGAAATATTATGTAGAGTATGCAACAAAAAAGCTTATATTTTCAAATATTAATACTCAACTGGTCGACACATTACACAGGTGTATCCGTGTATGTCTATCATGAGGAAATACCATAATCATGACTTGGTATTATTATAATGGAATTTGGTAATTATGTTTTCTAGAAATGGTTCTCTTTTGGGATCTGATTTATTGGCAGAGGGCAATTTTTGGCTTAAGATTGGCCTGTAAGAGCTATTTTTTGAATTTAGGCTGAAGTTGGTAATACATATTGGTTACTTTTACATCTCAATACATGAATATGACTTGGACAAAATCAATAATTTTTTGCATGCTAACTTTATGTAGAGCTGCAGAAGGTTGTTGGAGACTCTGGTTTCAGAAAAGCACCTTACTGTGAGAAGGCTTTACGAAACGCCCTCTGGCCCACCAAGTATTCTGCGAGGCCTTTTTGCATCCGGTAGGTCTACTGAGCAATCTTCAGTTTGTAGAAAGCATTTCTTTGCTAATCCGTTGAGTACTTTCTTGCTGTGACAGTTGTTGCCTGAAGGCTAGTATTTACTTTGCCCACTGTATTTATGTAAAATATAGTGTTAGGAAACTGCGTTTTTCAGTTATGATGGAATGTATGTATCAGGAAACATTGCATGCTAACAGTATGATCTCAATTAGAACTTTTGCTTACCAATGGAAGTATAGGCCCTGAGCAAAATCTCATTTTTTTTCATGGGATTTCATTTAATTTCATTTCGTTGGAAAATTCTTGATCAAAATGAACGGATTTGGTGTCATTTGGTTGGAATTTCCATGTAATTAGATCCAACGAAATCCTACGAAATCTTATAAAATCAATTGAATTGAATTGAAATCCCGTGAAAAAACCATCAGGGCCATAGTTTATAAACTTTATGCATGCTTTAAATTGTACCTATCGTGGAGCATAGATATGACGCGTGTTTCCTGGTTGGAAAGGCCATAATGCTACAAATGCGGGCATGTTTCGATACTAAGCAGCATTTAGTCTAGGTATTTTTTCTGGTTGACTCGATTTCACCTGCTAATGCGTAATGACACTTTGGTAATGTGTAAGCACTTCGACCTCTTTAAATTTTAACCAGATTTATCTTCCTTGGTTTCCTTCCAAGATTTTTTAACTTAATACCAAAAATTCTTACCTAACCACAGCACCGGATTTCTCTCGGAGTAAAAAGTTTCAATTTTTTTTTCGAAGGTCGTATATAGCTTAATCTTGTTTTAATAAATTAAATCAAGTTAGTGTATAAGGATAATCTGGTTATCATAAACGCTAATTTTATTTAAGCCTTCACTTAAATATAAAAATACTCTGGGCACGTGGCACGTTCTTGTTGGTGGACGACTTATAGTTTTTTTTTTTCTTTCGAAAGATTATCAGTACACCTCGGTAATAATTATCTTCCCATCTGTACTGTTAAAGCGTAATTCTTTTCTGTTTGGATAGGAGCGAAGGGAAAAGGGAGGAGAAATGTAGGAGGGAATGGAAAGGAATAGAATGGAAAGAATAACTTTTAGCATTTATATGTTTGGATGATGGGCAATGTTATGCTGCCACAAGTTTTGGTTGCCACAAATGCCACAACTATACTATTTTATTAATATTTCAAATTTAAAATTTAAATTTTAAATTTAAACCGTTGATCTTGTTCAATTTAACGAGCCATGCATTTTTCTTTAATTTTTGTAAATTTTGAAATTGATTTGGTACTTGATCGAGATGTCAAAATATAAACGTATTAGAATTAATTCGGGGCTGATAAGGATCATCCCCAAGCAATTAAAAACACTTTTTTTGTCTCTCATTCCATCATCCTGTGGCAACGCTATTTACTCCCTTCTCTATGTTTCGTTCCATCTCTCCTTTCTGTGGAACACATTTTTTTCGATCATTAACCCCTGCCCCACCCATCCCTCTTAATTGTTCTAGTTATGAATACTAACTGTTCTAACTAAATTAGTAATTGTTCTAGTTAATATGAGTAATTATTCTAGTTCTTAAACTTATTATAGGGCTATGTTTGGCAATGAGCGAACTGCGTTGTTCGCGCGAAACCAAACATGAGCAGAACAAGCGAAAATCCTTATTTGTTGCGTTGTTCTGGATTCCAGCATTTAGGAGAAATATGCGAACTAGGGAGCCGAACAAGTGAAATCATTTTTCTAATCACAATTTCCAAGTTCTGGGTTCGCGAATCCATGTTCAATTCCATTCCCAAATATAGTTGTAGTTAATATGAGTAATTGTTCTAGTGTGTTTGGCACGAGGACACAACAAGGCAGGGGGGTGAACAAGTACATTATTGAGTATTATCCTTGTTCTTTCGCCTAGTTTGCTAGTTTCCCAAAAAGTTGGAACCTAGAACAACCAAGCATACAAGTCCTTATTCTTGATCAGCTCATGTTTGATTCGCGCCGAACTGGCGTAGTTCGCGAACAAAGCTGTACGTGTGTATCCAAAAAAAGAAAAAACGAAAACAAATAAGTCCCAAGTTAATCCAATTTTTGTAACATCCTCGAAGAGATTGCCTCACTTTTTATCATCATCTGCTGGCAGCCCTTTAATTAATTAGTCTCTCTACTAGGATTCTACTTGGGAGCATTATTAGGGAAACCACTTTGGGTATCACTGTGGTTTGCAGCCCAGTTGGCCCAGTAAAGTTCATCCTCAAGCTCCACGTAACTATTCCAAATTGGGTAATTAGTTACATCATATTGAATGATAAATTCTTGTGCTTGTTCAGGACTCTACGATGACATGTCAATTGGGGGGTCTTCCGGTGGCAGCTTTGATCGAGCATATGGATTCACGTTGTTCTTGCAGCTTTGCCGGCCATTTACCTGACTGGTACTCTTGTGTACTCGGTCCCCAGAGGTTAAAGCCCGACGACTAGCGCTATCACGGTCCCCATTAATCATTGTCGTATGTCGTAAGGAACGTGGTGAAGCATGACGGTCTTGAGGGGTAAGGGCAGTAACAGAGCTGTCTCTTGCACCGGAGAGGTGCTGCTGATCAGTGCCTCGACGAGGGAGAGTCTGAGTGCGAACTGAAGAATTTAATTCCTTAGGATCCTGATCAAGGTCAATAATGTCGTCCCCTAACTCTGAGAAATGAGGAGTCAACTCATGATGAGAACTTGTCCTCGAAATGCGTCACAATCCTCAAGCAAACGGGCAGACGGCTCGTCCGACGAGTGCGTATTAGAAGTACGCTTCCTAGGATCCATTGTGTCTGAAAGATAGGAAAAAGAGTCATAAAATGTAATGTTTTACAAAAATAACGAGAGAAGAAAGAATTTATGAATGACACGCTTGTTCACATTTTTATCAAACTAAAAACGTCCTAAAAATTTTGTGAAATTATAAAAAATATCCTTGTTGACGATAATTGGGAAAAAAATCCGGAAATTTCTTTTCTTAAAGCGCGCCCATAAATTCCATGCAAAATATCGCTGAAAGACCCCAAACAATTTAGAATGGTTTGAAAGAGTTTTCTTGGGAAATGGAGATTTCCATGTATGTATGAATCCCGTGGTGAAAGGGAAAATCCCTCTCACTGACACTTGGGAATGAATAGAAATTTAATCAAACCCAAACAACCGAAAGACATAATAGCAACCTGCTAACATTCAT
This sequence comes from Rhynchospora pubera, assembly GCA_028095005.1. NCBI lineage: Eukaryota > Viridiplantae > Streptophyta > Magnoliopsida > Poales > Cyperaceae > Rhynchospora > Rhynchospora pubera. Next base: position 56,577,772 of record CM051462.1, read on the forward strand.
TTGTGGTTAATCTTTTGATGAGAGGGCTGAAAATCCAAATTTTGTGATAAAACATTTAATAGAACGAATAGTCCATGATTGAAGCCAGTTAAAAGAATAAAATTGAAATAGTTAGGAGACAGTGCAACAAAAATTGGAGAGATTAATTGAATGTAATTTGAAGGAAATTACCACTTTGCACACTTGATCAATGAAGAGACCACGCAGCTGCGGCAATTAATTAATTGGCTTTGCTTGAAGAAAAGAACCTCTGGTGTCTTTCTTGGAGGAGGTAGTAGAGTATTTTAAACCCAAGAGAGCGAATAAAAATGGAAAGGAGGTGGCTTAATTAAGGAAAATATTTAAGAAAGTATATTGTTGGCGTGCCGAATTCAATAATAGCACGGCTAAAAAAGCTAGGAAGCAAAATTAGGACATGGGGCGGTAGTTAACAGTTAACACGCAAGGAGCCGCATAAATAAGGAAGGAGTTATTAAAATGAAAATTAGATAACAACCAGACGGAAATAAATCCCAACTGTTAGTTTTTTTTTTCCATTTTTCAAGTTCTATTAAATCTAGTTCTGCTTGATTGTGCAAAAATAAAAAAAAATTTCATCATCATAGAAATGCTTTAGTTAATGCTTGGAACAAGTAAGGAAATAAAGACCTTCATACAAAAATTTCATGTTAGCACTTAGCAGAAGATGAAATTTTCTATTTTAATAGCTCAAAAAGTCAAAAGAAATCATGGTCTGATTTAACATTGTTGGATGCTTGAGAGTACGATGAAATAATAAGAATCTGTGGGTTGTGTCTGAAGTTACTTTTGATTTCTATTAAATTTAACTTAAAGGGGTAGTGTGCGAAAACAAACTGTTCGGGAACACCAACAATTCACGTCAACCAAACAACAACCGAACACGCATGAACTACGAACATCTATCTAATTCTTAATTCTTCAAAAATTGAGAACTGTGAACTACGAACACGTAGGGCCAATTCTTGTTCGTTGTTCGATGCATCACTGCCAAACACACCCTAAGTTTTAATTAATAAGCTAATTGTTCTAGTTGGTAAACTAATTATTTTAGTTGAAAAAATATACTAACTATTATTTTTTATATCACCTACATGAAAATTATTTTTATCATTTATCAAAGGCTGAAAAACGAAATACCACACCAGATTATAATAACATAGATAATCCTTGAAATATCAGCAATAACATGACATGCGGGACCCGCTCTTCTTTCTTCGTCTTTCTTTTTCCTTTCCCCGACCTGTAGCTCCTAGGATTTCTTCTCTGCCGCTCTCTCTTCCGACACATCGAGACACAGACACCCTCCCCTCTCCGGCTCTCCCTCCTCCTACAAATATCGTCGGCGCGCCCCTCTCTCTTCTGTCCGAGAAAGACGACACCGCCATCATCTCCCTCCTCGTTTTCGGAGTTGGGAGCACCGATGCCTCACCCTCACACTCACCCCTCCCATTTCTCCTGATCTCATCTGGTACGCACTTGTGCTTGCTTGAACGGCTTCAATCTACTCTCTCTCTCTCTCACACACACACACAACAGAACAATTCCTTCAAATTTTTATCTTGTTTTAATAAATTAAATCAAGTTAGTATATAAGGATAATCTGGTTATCAGAAATGTTTAATTTTATTCACTTAAATATAAAAATACTCTGGACACGTGGCATATTCTTGTTGGTGGACGACTTTAGTCTTTTTTTTTTGTTTTTTCTTTTGAAAGATCAAGATTATCAGTACGCCTCGCTAATAATTATCTTCCGATCATCCATCAGAGATTTAAGACTATTTGACTAGAGAAGCCTCAAGAGAAGCGAGCAACAAACAGCGCCTCATCGCTCACCAGGTGTTCGACGAAATTCCCCTCGTAACCAAAACGATGTTCGCCAACTATCCTAAAGCGCGAAGATTCCTGAGGTGAGATTTAACATACCAACCAACCAACTCGTGCTTCTTCAAAAGTTAAAGCAAATTTCGTTTCAATTTGTAAGAGTTTTTTTTTTATTAATTTTCCTTTTTTTCATGGGTTTTTTTTTTTTCAGGAAAATCGGGATGGGAAAGGAGGATATGTACTTCTGGAAGCAGATGGGGAAAGCAATGCTGTGCACATACACTCTCCTTGGCGCTGCTTGGCTCTGGAATGAAACCTCCCCTTTGGGATGGTGGACCCTCAAGCCTCGCCCCAAGGTAATTTCATTTTTTTTCAAATGTACAAGCAGTTTGTTTCCTTTTATTTGAAGTGATTGTTGATTATTTGTTGTTTTTGGAGAGGCATAATTGTGCCAAGTCGGAGGAACTTGGTTTTCTTTTACTTCACTGTCTCATAAGTGATAAATCAAAGAACAGAATTGCACAGAACAATGTTCTCTAGAAATCACAGATGTAATGAAGAATTCTGAATGACTGAGTGGATTTACTATATTATAGAGTATAGACTAATTCTGATTGGGTAATTGTTAAGCTGATAATCCACTTAATTATAATCTGGTATTTTGAGTCTAATATGCTCGCTACTGTTTCTTATTGTCAACTGCTGGTAAGAAAGATGGAAATGGATCGTTTAAAGAGTGTTCATTCCAACTTTTGTACGGAAAAACTGGGACAAGAATCCTGCTTCTATAATTCATTATTCTGATGAATCATAGTTAAGACCTGAAACATTTACTATTCTGATCGATCAACAGACCTTGAAACTTTCTCAATTTCAACAGTGGCTCATTTTGGCTGAACGGTTGTTTTAGGTTTGTTTTTTAATCAGTAAACTTTCAGATATTTGGCTGTGTTTCACCCAATTGGTGATTTTGGTACACATTTTTTTAATTCAATATAAAACTAAGGACTGATTTATTTATTTAGCAATTTGAAATGTCAATTTCTTTGATTCTAAAATTAACAAGAATGGGGGATTTTTAAGATTTTGGCTAAATTTACAAGAAAATTAAGCAATTTTTTTCTTAGGTCTGTCCAGATGTGGTTGCATGGTTTTCTAAATAGTGTTAAGCTGATTATGGGGAGTATGCTTTGTTGCAAAATATATGTATAAATAAAAGCTAAGTCAATTCCTGTTAAATACTTCGATTATCAGATTCAGTTGATTTTTTAGCAAAATTTCTTAAGACGTATAAAATTCAGATTTTGGGTCCATAATTCACTTATATGGGTCCATACTCATTGTTTTGAACCTGATGTCCTTCCTTTTCTGAAACTTGAGTTTCTTGTTGAATAATTTTTGAATTAAAAGTTTTACAAGTGCAATGCACTTCTTTTAACCATGGGCTAGTGCTGGTTATCATAGTGCTTTAGTACTGTTTGTGTGTTTTTTGCAAGGTTTCAAAATGCGATTTGCGCTGTTGGGTGGTGATTTAGCGTTTATCGGTGATTAAGTTGGAAATGGTTGTACGGTATGACAATGGTGATAAAAGGGAGAAAACAAAGTTTTTTTAAAAGCTTGGTTTTTTGTTATATCCAGGATTAATGGTACTTTTTGGATTCACAAGGGCTTCAATGCGAATCTGAGAATTTGTGGGCTTGTAATTAAATTGGAAAATATGTTTTTAAGTCGATTCCAATGTTAATTATGACATGTAACAAGCAATAGGAATAGCTTAGATTTGAGTTCTTGTACTATCCTGGTTCTGACAGGGTCTTTCTGCTAATTAAGTGCTCATGTGAAACTATGTAGTGCATTAATGCTTTTCTGTGTGTACTGATTGCCCTAAGTGGATTTGAGGTTCAGTGCACAAAATGCTACTATCAGGTTTGCAATACTGCAATTGCTGTAGTTCTAGTATCATTCATCCAAAGATCAAACTGCTACTGCAGTAGGTTTAAGATGTATACAGACATAGGAAAATGCAGACCTATCGCACCAAATTAGTTTTGAGATTTTGACCGACTGATGGTAGTTTCAAAAGCACGAATCCAAAGGAGCAGTTGTTCTTACTTGAACAGAAGCATCAATACGAGAGTGACAGGAACACACCATTTTTTTGCTCTAGCTTCATGATATGGATTTCCTTTGCTCTTATAGTAAATTATTTAATAGATGGTATCAAGAAAAGATCCTTTCCAATGTAGATAGCTTATAATTTTAATATATTTTTGTTCTTTGATTCGTCAGAAAAATTCTGTTGTTAAAGGGTAAATAATGATAGGGATTACTTATTTCTAAAATTTTGAAGATGCTGAAAAGTATGTGTGAGATCAAAATTCAGGATAAAGTGATTTTCTTTGTGCAATTTTCTCTCTATTTTATCTGAAGTTGAGAGATTTAACGTTGTCCTTTTTGAGTTTTTGACAGGAAGAGAAGGAGATGGCTCATCTATACGAGAGGAGAAAGTTCCCATACCCAGGTGATAAAGAGGCTATTGAAGACTTCATAAAAAGTGGAGGCTCTCTTGGCACGACTATTGGCCCAAAGGGCTTTGTGGAATCCAATATGGATTCTGACAATATGCAGAAGCAGCTTCAGAACAAAAAGTTTGAGCAGGAGGCACATAAACTCTGGTTTCGTATGAGAAATGAGGTCATTCAAGAACTCCAGGAGAAGGGGTTTGAGGTCGAGTGAAAGCAGTTATTTTGCCTGTGTCCGAGTTCCTTATTGAAAACAACCTTAGTTTTTATTGATGGCCACGGTCGAAGTTCCTTAATACATCATTGAAATGATGTGAGATGTGATAAAATAATGTAGGCACTTTTAAAATGAAGATTTACATCTTTGGATGCTATCAGGTTTGATATGAAATTCTATTTACAAGTATTTAAGCATGTTTTGTGTGCTTCCTGTAAAATATGACTTTATTGAAAAATTTAAAAACAAATAGTGAGAAATATTAGAATTTTAAAAATTGCAAATATGAGTAAGTCCATATGCTTTATACAAGAAATTAGCAGTTAATGGTCATATGATAAAATATGTGAGTGTTATGTATTGCTTTTATTTCCTTATTTGAAGAAGGTAATAATGGAAAATATATTTCAAGCCAAAAAAATATTTGAAAAATGGTCCATAACGTTTTTAGGAATATATTTTTTTTAAATAGTGTCTAATATTTAATGTTAGAACCGTTAACCATTGCTAAGTATAGAAAATATTAGGAAAAATACATTTTGAAGGCTAAAAAAAATTGATATATTCTTTTTTATTTGATATGAAATTGATCATGTCCAACTTAGGTAAAATAGACATAATCATTAAAATTAAGAATATTGATTTGTCATGATACATAAATCTCATAAAACAACAATACATTGATATAAAACTTACAATTTGAAGAGCATAAATTGTTAGACTGAAGCATTAATACTTTGTGGCTGGGTGAATAATTTCATGTTATCATTGACTAATTTACGCATCTTGAAACTTGAAAGCGAAAGCTTTAAATTTCGGCAGAGGTCAGTGAGGTCACACTGGGCCTGTTTAACGTTGATAACTGCGATGGAATGAGGCGTTCTATTAACCGTTCCATTTGGACCGAACATGTATATTTGCACTGTATTTTATCCAAATAAATGATGAACCACATTCTGTTTACCGTTCTGCTGCTGAAATGTAATGAAATTATATACCGTTAGCTGTTTTGTTTGGACGGAACTTGCACGCTAAACGGTTGATGGTTGTACCGTCGGCAGACCTAGGTCACACCAGTAGCATACATGTGTCGTCTGGAATAGAGATGCTAAGTGTGTCGTACCGTACATCCGTAAAAAATTTATCCGCACAACTTCATCAAATAAATAAAAAATCTTGGTTTTGTTGCTCATGACATGAAAATATCTCTATCATCATCGACTCATAACACTTGTATTTGTGTTTGAAAACATGTCTAGCACAATCAATTAAGACATTAATTTGCGTTCTGCGTGGAGATCGAAAGTTGAAACTAAATAATATCATTAAAGTGATGAGAAACTTTAATTATCATCTCATACTACAAACAAATAATTTAATATATGTTTTAGTTACTCAATTAATTTTCTATTTTAGATTAATATTTTAAAATTTTATATTTTATAGTAGATGCTAGAATATGTCATAACTAATTCAATTTACACTGCACATCACTTCTTTTGAAAGACGGACGTATCTTTTTACAAGAAATTATTGTCCCTCCTAGAAAAATGTGTTTTATTTTATTTTTCTTATAATGAATTTAATGTCAATAATTAATGCTTTTTCATAATCATAATACTTATCTACTAATTCAAAATTCAAAATTTATTAAATGATATGTTTGGGATATTGATCTTGTTTGTTTCTAGATAATAGAGCGTTAACCAATGATTTCGTTTATTTTTATAATAACATCATATTCATGTTGAGAATCGTGAAATTCTGAGTTTGTTTCATAGATAAAGATTTTGGAAAACTGAAAATACAAATTGATTATAGTAAAGGATGATCTATCTAGTATAAAATGAACGCATTAGATGGACCGATTAATATCATTTTGAGAGAAACTTTCGTTGTTACAAACCAACATATTTCGGACTATAATAACAATATTATTATTTTGGCATATAACAATATTTGGCGATTGCGATGAAGGCTGTTTTATTATTATTTTTTTTTATTATGCAATGAAGGCTGTTAATCAATGTTACGTTTGGCAGGATGGATAGCAAATGCCAAAACGACAAATATGCATCCATATCATAACTGACTTTGTCTCTATTATCGTCTGCTAAGGACTTCATAATTTTTTCGGTTGCGCACGAGACGTTCCTGGGTCGAGTCTCAATTAATTGATACATGTGGGTCCAGTCAGATTTTCAAAGAGGATCATTTACTCCTAGTGCATTAGCATATATTGTAGATGATTAGTCTCTTACGGTTATTATAGAACGTGGTCCAAGGACAATTATTATTTACACATATTTGGGTTGTAGGTTTGTAATTTCATCCACGCGTGAAACATTTTATGGTTTTCTAGAATTTAATTGCATAAAACTATTGCCCATTGGGGTATACATCACTTTCAAATTAAGTGTACGAATGATACGGACCAAAATACATTATGAGATTGCAGGACCGAAGGGGGCAAGTCACGAATGTTTTGTCTCATTAGTCATTAATTAGCTAGGTATGGATTTTTATTCTCACTCGAATCCGATTTTGATTTGTAGAATATCTACATTGTGCCATTATATGTGATGTGACCGTACAACTACTAGCGGATATGCTATATTTCTTTTTTTTTTATAAAATAAACATAAAAGTTCATAGGGAATTAGGGATACACAAATAATCAAATATTAATATGCTTTTTTATTTTAAACATAGTATGTATCAATTTTTTATTTTTTTAATTGATTTTTAGCTTTTTGTCGGATGAACAATCAATTTCTAGATGAATGTAAATTTGATATACACAAATAATAGAGATGCGGCTGCAATTTCATTTCCTAATTTTTGTTTAATCATCCGTACGATTTTACAATGCAGCTGGCCTGTACATATTTTTGTTTGTTATAACTTGACTCCTTACTCTTCAGTAATGATTTGTAGAATGGAATGATTTGGAATATACCGTATCAAGATTTACATCAGCACTTCTGTAGTCTCACGTGTCACTTCTGCTATCGTCCTTTTGAATATCCATTGATTGTACGGCTGAGATTCGCACCCTTTAATTTCCCATATATTGTTTCCGAACGTCTTATTAATTTATTGTAGTATATAGCAATTTTTTATTTCAAATATATATCTTCTGATGCCAGGAATGAAATGAGAACAGGTTGTTTATTGATTGTATTTATTTAAGTTGAAAGCAATCTGAGATTACCATTTTTTTATTTAGTTTATGTGCATTTTTTTTTTGTCTAACGGGTCGGATCTGAATGTCAGATTGTCGGCTCGGTACATTGAAAGTGGTACCTGTAACAAAATGCAATAGTATTATTGCTAATATAAAGTTCAGTTGTATGTCATTGCCTGTCTTATTACTTATATCAAACATGCATGCTTTCTGCTGGTATTAGACTCTGGGTTTTTGTTATGAGTAATGAAACAGCTGGCGATTGAATGCTTTGGGGGTGAGTATTTGCTAGGAGTACATAATAGTCTACACTTTCAGGTGTGTACTGCAACGTCACTAAAAGGGGGCATCATATGACCTGCTCAAGCTTATGTTAAAATGAATTGTTAGTAAAAAGGACCCTCTTTTCATGACTAAATGTTGCAACAAAAATAGAAAACAGAAGATCATTAATATTTTTGTAAAGAAAAATAGAAGATCATATATTGAAGATAGGGAAAACAACATGTTTGGATCTAATGACAATTAATAGCACTAAACTACAGCTTAAAGAATTTTGTTGAAAGGAATCTGATACTACCACTTTTTTTTTTTTGGGGGGGGGGGGGGGGGGGGAGGGGTTAATGTGCAAAATTTGGGGTCTAGCGGGTCGGATCTGAATGTCTGGCTGATACATATTGAAGTAACTGGAACGAAATGCAACATGTACTTTTAATGTTTAAACAAGAAAAAAGGAGAGTTGCCTAATTGCAATAAAATATGTTTCTTATTACAACAATAAAAAAATAAAAAATTTAGAATAAGAAAATATAACTGATGTTTCAAAAAGTCCTTTTTCTTAATATATGAACTGTTTAGTTTAAAAATTGTCTTTTTTTTTCTGTTGGACTGTTTAAGCTCGGTTTTCTTAATGAATCCAAATCTGGATCAATTTTTTTCTGCTTTTCAACCCGTTAAAACACTTTGTTGTTCTAACATATTTGCATTAGCTGATCTGTTCATTTCTTAAACACATGTTAATGTTGATATTTTAATCATATATTCACATTACTATTAACATATATAAATATAATTATATAGTAAAAATTAAACTTTAAATGATTAAAAAAATACTTTATCGAGCAAATCTCCATGTCCAACCCTAGTCAGCATTAATCTTTAACAGTTTTTCTCAGTCAAATTGATGATCACACTTATTTAAACTCTCAGTCAAATTAATGGATGAAAATTGGGAAAATGTACTTATATGCACAATAATATCGAATTTGAGTTTTAATAATACTGAAACAACCATTATGATAAAAAAAATGAATATGGTCATTAAAATCCTGATCTGCCCTTTAGTAATTATCTTAAATTAATTTGGACTTGCATTAATTGTTATAAGTCATATTAAATATTCCAACATGGTATAGGTCATTTCTTTCTTAGAGTTCCAAATGAAATCCGTTATAAAAAATAGCAAAATTTTTTAATTGCATTGATTTCGTGAATACAAAATTCACAATTTCTATACAAAAAAAAATTAACTATATTATAAAATTGTACATAATCGTGCATAGTTTGTTTTCTTTCGCATAAAGAAAAATAAACTATATATACATTAGACGAATTTCTTAGCTAATAATTAGCTGACGCCTGACATTTACTTTTTTGTGTTTATCTAGATTTTTGTTTTAAATAGTTTTACGCAGTCATAATTAGCCTGCTACACTGCTATTTGGGTCGCATGGATAATGATACTAGCCCGTATAGCCTGTTGCAATTTTGAGTTTCCCGCCACAATTAGGGGTCTATAATTGTTATTATTATTAAATTAAAAGAGCAAAATTTTCTTGATGTTTGATAAAATTATTTCGGCCTTATCGATTCAACTTACGTTTGTACATTATTAATAGGATTTTAATATCAAATGGAAAAGACCGGAACAAAGAAAGAAACTTAATAAACTGTTTTAACCGCACCGAGTTTATACATAGCACCTGCCACCTAATAAGATAAAATTAGCAAGGATATTAACTAAAGTTCTGTCTTAGTTTGTTTGAAGGTTTCTTCTTTTTGTTGCTGACAATTAAATCCTATCCAAATAAAATATGGAAGCGGAGAAAATAATAAAAGTAGAAATTAGCAAAGCAGATATAACAGAGGTAGTTATAATAATAGGTTAAAAAAAAAGGGACTGAACTACCAATCTTATCTTGTTGCTTACTGTCTCCTATTTAAACCCCTCTCCTGACAAAACACAACACAAGTACACAACACACAAGAACAAAGAGTTTAAGAAAAGATGGAAACAGTAGTTAGCAGAAATTTCCTCCTCTTGTTAGTGCTGATTTCTCTCAGTTGCATTGTGCAATGCACCGATGTCAGTCATGATGGTCGGGCCCTGATCATCAATGGCGAGCGCCGTATAATCATCTCAGGCTCTATTCACTACCCTCGTAGCACTCCTGAGGTAAACATGCACTTAATTATGGAACAATAGTTTTATAAATCAGTGTTTTGTTTTTTTGAGTTTACCAATAAAGTTGATCACATTATTTTCTTTTTTTATGACAAACAGATGTGGCCTGATTTGATTAGAAAGGGAAAAGAAGGTGGTCTAGATGCTATCGAGACCTATGTCTTCTGGAATGGACATGAGCCCCTGAGACGTGAGGTTGGTATAAATATATGTCACTCTATTTCAAAGCTGGTTTCTTTAACTTATTTATAACATATATGGTTCTTTTTTTTTCAGTATAATTTTGAAGGAAACTATGACCTAATCAGATTCATCAAGGAGATACAAAATGCAGGGCTTTACAGCATCCTCCGCATCGGCCCGTATGCTTGTGCTGAGTGGAACTATGGGTACTTAATTAGAAATTTGTCCAAATAATACACAGACTATATGATATATATAAATATAATAACAATTTTTTTTTTAATGTTTCCGCTTGCAGAGGGCTTCCTGCTTGGTTAAGAAAGTATCCAGGGATGCAATTCAGGACTAACAACCAACAATTCAAGGTTAAAAATTCTATTGAAGAACATTTTATTAAGGATCTATGTACGTTATAAGAAAAGTGTTATACCATGATATTATGAAAGTCTGAACTCTAAACCTTGAATATAACTTGTCTGTAATAGGATGAGATGGCAACATTCACCAAGCTTATAGTAGACATGATTACCAAGGAAAATCTTTTGGCAACACAAGGAGGTCCTATCATCCTCCTCCAGGTATGACACGTATACATTATATTATTTAAAAAAAAAACTTATTATTAAGAATAAGATATTCTTATCAACAATACCTTTCTTCTTCAATAGATTGAGAACGAATATGGTAATGTAATGGGTCCATATGGTGATGCTGGAAAAGAGTATATCAAATGGGCAGCAAACTTTGCTGTTTCCCTCAAGGCCGGTGTACCGTGGATCATGTGCCAGCAAGACGACGCACCTCAACCCATGGTCTGATACATTCAAAGAAATTCCCTAATTAAATTATCCTTAAACTTTATCACAGTTCTTCTTCATTGATAAATATTTAATGATAACGTCATTTTGGACTGAAAAAAGAAGAAATTTGGTACTTTTCTTTTCTGAACTTCCTTTTATTGAATAGATCAACACTTGCAATGGTTTCTACTGTCACGAGTTCACGCCTAATAATCCGAATAGTCCTAAGATTTGGACTGAAAACTGGACAGGCTGGTAAGTATTTACTCTGGTTTTATTCTTTTTATGTTCTGAAAAAAAAACTGTTTTTGGAAATTACAATTAGAAACAACATATTCCAGGTTCAAAGCTTGGGACAAGGCCGATCCCCATAGACCGGCTGAAGATGTGGCATATGCCGTGGCCCGTTTCTTCCAAAGGAATGGAACAACACAAAACTACTACATGGTTAGAATTTCATGGCAATTTACATCATGTCTACAAATTTCTCTTTCTATAACTTGTAACGCGGACAAATTTTATATAAAATTTGTTAAATTTTCCAGTACCATGGAGGCACCAACTTCGGACGTACAACAGGAGGTCCCTACATCACAACATCTTACGATTATGATGCTCCCCTTGATGAATACGGTATAATTTAGCTTAAATACTTAAAGGTCAATATCCATTTGATGCTTTAATATTTTATTAATTATTCTATAATGTTTCTATAACAAATAGGAAACCTAAGGCAACCCAAGTGGGGCCACTTGAAGGATCTTCATGCTGTTCTAAAAGAGATGGAGAAGGCCCTTGTGTACGGTGACTACTCTAATGATGATCGTGGCAATGGAATTGAGGTAGAATAACCAAACAGAGAAAAACTATCTATTGAGAATGGCTTATAAAGACTTCACAAAGAGAAGACCATACTAGTTCTGATTATCGTTTTGTCATTAGGTCACAGAGTACAAACTAAACACCACAACTGCATGCTTTATAAGCAACAAAGATACAGCCAAAGATGCAACTGTGGACTTGAATGGAACCAAATATTTCGTCCCTGCATGGTCTGTGACTCTTCTCCCTGATTGCAAAACTGAAGCCTACAATACAGCCAAGGTATGTTCTACTTCTTATGATGATTGCATAGTTGGACATGGAGTAAGATCACGTATTGTAATCAAACTGTTGTTTTGATGTAGGTTAAGGCTCAGACCAACGTAATGGTGAAGAAAGTAAACACAGTAGAGGAACCATCAGCACTACAATGGTCGTGGCGTCCTGAGCCTCTAAAAAGGCATGTTGAAGACAAGCATTTTAGTTTCCAATCAAACCAACTGTTGGAACAAATTACCACCACTTTTGATGAAAGTGACTACTTGTGGTACATGACCAGGTATTTAAATTTATCTTCATATAAGAGTTGCAATGCCTTACCACTACTAGGATCATTACTATGATGGTGGAAGTGGTGGTGGTTATTGAAGAATTGTGATTTCACTCTGTTTCATTGTTACAGTTTTCATCAGCCACATAAGAAGCAATTGAAGCTTTCTGTAGGCACAACTGGTCACGTTCTTTATGTCTTCCTCAACAACAGGCTTGTGGGTAAGCATGAAGAATTACCTTTTTATCTTTTCATTCCAAAAATTCATGATTTTGATTGTACAGTAGTGAACAATTAACGTCAATTTTCTGATGCATATTATAGGGAAACAATATGCACCAAATGGTGGGTTCGAATTTACATTCGAGAGGGATGTAACAGTCAGACATGGAAAGAACCACCTTGCTTTGCTTAGTGCAACAGTTGGCCTCAAGGTTCAATAATTTTCTTACACGGTTATTAGTCACCATTTGGTATTCATCAGATAATTAAAATCGTTTGCTTTATAAACATTCTGCAGAACTATGGATCATTTTATGAACAAATGCCAGCTGGCATTGCCGGGAAGCCAGTCAAGTTGATCGACGGGAATAACACAATCGACCTATCAAACTCTACATGGAATTACAAGGTTCGCAGTATCAAGTTTTTCATAGCTTAGGAAATACTTTATACATACAGTGATGCAGTATTCTTTAAACAGATCATTAATTTATTCAATATTGCTTTTCATTTATTTACTCAGGTTGGATTAGTTGGTGAGAAGAAGAAGTTCCAACTTGACTTGAGACCCCACAAATGGATTAGTTTCATTTTGCCCGTCAATAGACCCTTCATTTGGTACAAGGTAAGTCTAATAAATAAACTGAAACAGAATTCAAGCCAATGTATTCATACAGATAGCAAAACTAATTGTTATTATTCAACATCCTATTTGAAGACCACATTCCAAGCACCATCTGGGACAGACCCGGTAGTAATAGACATGGCTGGTCTGGGAAAGGGTGAAGCTTGGGTCAATGGAAACAGCCTTGGCCGGTACTGGCCCTCGTACAATAATACTGCACAAGGTCCCTGCGGAAACTGCGACTATAGAGGCAAATTCACTGAGGACAAAACATGCAGGACCGGATGTGGCGAACCTGCTCAGAGATGGTATGCTAGGCTACTGCTCTGATATTTTGCATCCTTGGTTTTTGAGACATTCATAAGCTACTGAGAAAATTTTCACACTGATTTCAATTTTTCTTAGGTACCACATCCCACGCTCATTCCTCAAGTCTGGTGAGCCAAACACGTTGATTCTTTTTGAGGAGGAAGGTGGCAGTCCAAGGCAGATTCAATTCCAAACAGTGACAGTTGGTAGTGTTTGTGCAACTGCTGAGAAAGGTCAAACCCTAACCCTATCATGCCCAGAGGGCGGTTCAATCTCTAAGATCGACTTTGCTAGCTATGGTGAAGTACACGGTAAATGTGGTGCATTTAAGAAGGGTTCGTGCGAGTCACTAAATGCTTTTAATATAGTTTCACAGGTACTACCTCAGAAAATTAGTCAATATTTTTCATAACAACTAAGATAATGATTTTGTTTTAACTGTTTTTCTGGTTTATTATTTTTTTCAGGCTTGTGTAGGGAATGAATCATGCTCAATATCTGTTTCAAAGGAGACTCTTGGCGCAAACAACTGTGGTGACATTCCCTTTAAACTGGCTATCCAAGCAACGTGCTAAAATGGGACCGACTATACCTACATGTTTTTTTTTTAATTAATATACTTTATTTTCTTGTACCGACTATACCTACATGTTCTGAAGGAAGTTCTAGTTATTAAATCACATATTTGCAATTTGATCTCTCTCTCTCTCTCTCTCTCTCTCTCTCTCTCTCACACACACACACACACACACACACACACACATGAACAATCAACTGACTTTTCTTTTCTTTTGACCTCATTTTTCTAAAGAAAGCACATTTTCCTTTTGACTTTAAAAACTGTTTCTTCATATATGATGAATTTTAAAAACTTCTTCTTTAAAGAGCATAAACCATTTTCCCGAGTACTCACAGAACATTAATCAAACATTAACTCTAAGAGAAAAACATCAATACTACAAAGGAGAACCATGGAAACAATAAGAATTACGGTACACAGCAATAAAATACAAAAGTCTTCAACATTGCTCATGCTACTTCTAATTATATAATAAGTTATTATACAAGGGTCTCTAGAAACAACAAAAGAGAATTACCAAAAAGTAAAATTACTTAAATGGTAATTGCTAAATAAAGCAATGAACTAATTTATTTAAGTTCCAAATGAGTACAATTTCTAATGTGAGAATATGTTTACCTTATTTTGTAACTTCATTCATTCAGGTCGGAGTTTTAGGGGAGGTAAATGGGTATTACTGTCCTGTGCACAGGACAGCAGCAATAAGTCAACTGGAGGGAAGCCCAAAAAGAATGCTACAATAAAAAAATATTAAATTAGAAAATTAGAAAATTTCCAATTTACCACATTCAAAGAATTTAATAGAAAGCAATATGCTACATCATAGTACTTCAATTTACCATGCCAATGCATGGCAGAATATTATTTTTTTTATGTCAAACAAGCACTCTCGTTGGTAATCAGTCATGGCCTCATAGGCAATAAATGACTTGGACAACACCCAAAAACAAAACAAACACATCGTCTGCTTTAGCACGAAGAAATGCTACTTTTTTTCTAACCAGTTATTACCATCAAAATTCTGTAATCCCATACTTAGGATATACCATATGCATAAGAAATTATTTGCAAATCTAATTCCAAGCCCAACCACTAAGAAATCGTAAGAAAGCATCATCACCAATTATTTGCATAAGAAATTATTTACCAACAAACACTAAAATCTGAAATCTTGTATATTTAGTCAAACATCATCAGTCAGTAATATGCATAAGAAAGCATCTTAGGACATACCATAAATCACTGAACTCCACTCCACCGAGCCCAATCAACAAATTGCATGCCCCCATATATATTATTTGCAAATCTAATTCCGATTGTAAAAGCCATGGCAACGGGAGGCACACTTTTAGCTACAGGAGAGGCCTCAACTACTTGCTCCAAACCATTTATAATTTGATATCGGGTGTTCGAGGACACCGCAAGGAACACACCTGTTATATTTGATATTATGTTAACTTACTGAAAGATCAAATATACAATTGCAAAACATATTTTTAAAAATTGTACATACCCCAAAGAGCTGCACTTTTCACTAGAGGTGGGACTGGTATATCTTCTTCTGATTTTTTTACACTCCTGTGGAACACAATCCAGTTGATCATATTAAGTCAGTTTATGCACCCTTGCAAATAAATTGTCCAACCTATTAAATAAGCCATAACAATCTGATAAACTGATAACCATTTTTTTTAAGAAGGGATAAACTGATACCTTTTAGCAGTCATAATTGAGTTAGCAATTCCTTGACCAATAAGGCCACAGACAAAACCAACAGAACCATACAAAACTCCCTGCATAGTTAAAATAAACATTGACGGTTAAACAACAGAGATTTCAATAAGGTCAACCAGCTAATATGGCAAATTTAGCATCAATGGACAAAAATGCATACCTTGTAGAAGTAGGTTCCAATTCTTTGTCCTAGAGTGAATTTGCTTCCTGGCCTCTCAGCCTCAAATACACTGAAAGAAGCTACTTATCACCATATGGTTCTAACTTCCTATTAAGCCCAATGAGATTGTCAGAAAAATAAAATTTGCTAAAGAACTTCACCTGCTAGGCAAAGAAGTGCATGCACGATTTAATCTTGCTAGCGGGCCAAAATGTAGTGCAGGACGGCCAAATCTGACATATGGGGCCAAGAGACCAACAAGAGCAATGTCTACAACAATACCCACAAGAAGATCTGCCGCATACAACTCAAACTCATTCCAGAAGTCTTTTCCCCTCTTTTGCACTTCAGCAAAGGTAGCACAGCATGAATCTATCGCTATCTAGGAGCATAAAGAAACAGAAAAGTGTGGGGGTTTCTAACAAGATAGCTTATTACTTTTAAGTGAAACACAAACTATAGAGTAAACAAGGTAGAACAAACGAACCTCAGTCCCGACTTTGAAAAGGAAAGAAGGGTCGGCAAGCATCCTATTGCGAAGCAATGCAAATGATCTAATGGCTGCCCCAAGAGGCCCAGGCAATGCCTAATTAACCATAGAAACTCACATTACAAAAGGGTTTTTAGCACCCAAGATAATAAACTTCCATTTAGTCCTAAAAACCCACCTAATATTGAACTTGAGTTCCAAAATCACACATAAAGGAGCAAACTTTGTAGATCAACTTCAGTTCCAAAAGCACACATACCTGGAGCTCGAAGTATCTGAAAAGGAGAAGCTTTCTGATCCCTTCCATCTCGGCGGACTCAAGCATGTCACTGGGCAACTCGATCCCACGCGCCTCAGTCTCTCTCATCACCTCATCAAAACGCAACAACGGCCCAAACTCGATCTCCTCGTAATCGTCACCACCCCCTCCAGCGCCTTCATCGCCTCCACCACCACCTCCTCCGCCGCTTCCAGGCGGGCACTTATGATCACCTCCGCCGCCCCCGACGACGACATCGAGTGGTGCGGAGGTGGGAGACAGGAGAGGCTTCGAAGAGCAAGAGGAGAAGGAATGGAGGTGGAGTTTGGGTAGAAGGAGGCTAGGTTTGAGGCGCGTCGAAGGAGCGTTTGAGGTGGCGACGAGTTTGGAAGAGGATTGGGAGAGAAAGTTGGAGAGATCGAAGGATGAAGAGAAAGCCATGAGGTGGAACTAACAATTTGTTTGTTTGGGGCTCTTCAGTGGAAAGGGAAGGGAATATTTGTAATTAATTGAGAAATTGCAATCGAGGGTTTTGAGGGTTTTAGGTCTGGATCGAATCTGCTGTTGTTGTAGTAGGATGAAGGGATCCTACTATTCATAGTGGACCGTCGGATATAATGTGGACGGAGTAGATTGAGGATCTGTTGTTGGTCAAAATGACTCCGCTCTTGGGTCAGTTTGCTTGGTTTGATTTTGATCAGGCCGTTCTTCCGCACACTTGAATGGGTTTCCTACTTTCCTTTAGGTTTTACTTCTCTAACTACAAGCAAGACTTTAACCAACCTTCTATTTTTTTTTCTGTAAGTAAATACTTTTATAAAATAATATAATATCTCAAACTTCAAAGTAATCGGTGGTTTATTACTTATTCAATGTGGCCCGGCTGTTATACACTTTTTAAATCTTGTGTTCATTATTTCCGTTTCAATAATATTACACACAACATTATTTTTTTTCTTAAAAAAACTATAAATCCCGTTTTATAATATATAATTAAAAAAAAAGAATGTAAATTCCTCTTTTCCATTCTCTTCCACTATTTCCATCGTGATTCTGAAGCAGACATTACAAATTTACAATACTTCCACAAAACCTACTCTATATGTCCTTTTACCATGATCTATCTACTTTTGCATCTAACAAAGTACTTTTCAAAACCAATTTTCTACCATGAAGTATCTACTTCTGCACCCAACAAAAATACACCAATTTACAACATTGAATTTCCCTTTCAGAAAATAAAAAAAAATGTTTTTTTTTGTTAATATTTTTTTAAAATGGAACTTTTGCTACAATTCATAAATCATGTGGAGTGTAAGAAGGTGGGCCTCAGGCTAACTTGCTAAGCCCATTAGAAATAGCTAGGGCCTATAACGCTCTAACTATGAACTGTTGGCCTGTTGGCTGTTGCACATCAAGCAAAAAGTTGAAACACTGTAAATCTGTAATTAATTTTTCGTATCAGAATGGCGATTCATTGTACCAATGAGTTCAAGATCATATCATACAATTTATTGCAATCGATTTATTTCAAGTCCTTTGGCTTTGATTAATATATGGTTAAAATCTCATTAAATTACCCTCTGCCATTAGAAAACAGATTTGCACTCCTAGCAATATCACACCAAATCCAAAAAACCAAATTCAACAGAAACTCACAAGATTAGAAAAAGTATATAGATGATACAACATTGCCTTTTAATTTCACACGCATAATCTAGTTAACATTTCTAAATTCCCCTTTCCAAAATTTCTACAAGACCAAAATGAAACAAAGAGGAAACGTTAGAAAAACACTATAATATAACTTTAAGGCTATTTTCTGACAACTGGTTCAAAAAACATCAAGGCCATCGAACGATAATCCAGCGGTGATTATCGCAACACACGATTACAGAGGCGTGAAACATCAGATAGTTGGACCGGCTTCAGCAAGAAGTCCTCAGCCCCTTCCTCCAAACACCTGAACAAATATCACCAATACAAAATAATTTCAGCTTATACCAACAGAATTAAACAGTTTTACACAAATTGACAATTTTAATATGATTGTTGCAAGAAAAGAAAGATTCATGCTCACCTATTTATCCTCGTAGGGACATTCTCAGAAGACATAATCACGACAGGAATTTGGCACAACTCGGACGATTCCTGCACAATTATTGATACATTTTTAAAAAAACAAATTGCATGTGTAAAGCTTGTACTGAAAGCAGCAAAACAAATTGCATGTCAGCATGTGCATAATTATTGGTCCATTTTTTGTTGGTATTTATTACCTTCACTTTCTTAAGGAGTTCATAGCCTGTCATTTCTGGCATGGAGTAATCTGTAATTATCATGTTCACATTTGGCTCCTGCATGCATAATAAGAACAACAAATAGTTAGCATAAACATAACAAAGTTAGAATTGAAAGAAAAAAGTAGGTAGCTTTGAACCGCATACCGTGTCAAGTAATTCCAATGCCCTCTTGCCACTGTCAACGGCTGTCACTGCAGAACAAAGTTAAAAAAGAAATGTGAGTCACGGATCCTAAAAATATTTACTAAAATATGATACGGATCCTTTATATTTCATGTGAAATTTAGAGTATCTTCATAAATCAAGTTTCCTTTCTTTTATAAAGGTCTCAAACTTTCAATATGACATCCAAATTTGAAAAGATGCACACTGAGTTGGACGGACCTAAACCTAAGCTTACCATGAAAGAATAGAGAAAAATATGCATCTTCATTTGTCACAACTCACAAATTCTGTGCCGCTAATTGCTAGCTTAAACTTAGGAAAAAGGTATCCCATACAAAGGAAACAATGTTATACGCATTTGTAAATTAACATCCTTCTTCTACCAAAAAGACACCCAAAAATGAACCAAAACAGAACCGTAAACCTAATAATATTAGAAAAAGAAAAAAAAAAAGCACTAAAGGAAAATACCCCTATATTTGGATTTACGGAGGAGGCTAGTAATGACTTTACGGTCGACCAAACTATCATCAACAGCCAAGACATGCAGCTCCTGAGAACTCCCCTCACGACCTGTGCTCTTACTCCCTGTGTACGATGCCATTCTCTTCTTTCCTTCTCTAATTCTCTCTCTCTCTTGTAAATTTCTCTGTGGGTTCGTCTGAAAGTTTATGTTGGTGACCGTTTAAATGATGTGTTGGAGTTTATATAGGAAGAACTGAGTAAAGTTTAAAAATATGGTAGCGAGTCTACCGAGAGATATTACCGATCCACTCCCCGATACGGTACAGTGCTATAGTATCCACTAACGATTCTCTCTCTCTCTTTTCTCTCTTCTTTAATACAAACTCCAAAGTAGACAGATGACTAATGTCTTGTATCAGATCTTGAATAAATACAGCTAGCCATCAACAACTCATTGCCTTTTGAGTGAATCTTTGTGTCTCTCTCTCTCCGTGAAATGAAATTGAATTGTATTGCAAACAAAGGGGTACGTGTTGAGATAAATTAATAGGATCTGCGCCATAAATGACATGCATGTTCTGATGGTATCTGTCATTTACTTATTTTCTTGTTTTTGTTCTTTTCGCTTTAAGGAACCATGTCTATTTATTGATATATATAATGATACTATATTGAGTTAAGATAGAGAGAGAGAGTCACTGACACAGGTGAGGAGAGAAAGCGATACACTGAAGATCTTCTCTGCTCGCCTGAATAAATGTGGCCATTATGTCATAACGTGTTCCCAACGTCTTCTAAAATGTTTATTACAATAGAAATAACCGAAATTATTTTAAATAGAAATTCAAACTCAAAAAATTTTAATAGAAAGAATTATTATTATTATTATTATTTAATAAGAAGAAAGTTCAAATGCGTTTTATAAAATCATACAGTCTCTCTCCTTCCTACGCATTTATAAAACGCGCTCGAAGGTTTCGAACGCGTTTTATAAACGGGTAAGAAGGAGAGACACTACTAGAATCGTGAATATCTGCTTCCAATTTTTGTGTCCATAATTCGACCCAGAAACCCACCAGCGTTCATGTATCCACTCCAAATTACGGTCGCTGAAAATGGCGCCGCTAAATTCAATCATCTGCGTGAAGGCGTCGCAGTTGTATTGACGCGTCGGTATAGTATTGTGCACATATCAACGCGAGTATTCTCTCCCCATATGGCTGACTCAGACCATCTGTGTCGCAATTTTGGAGTAAGATTCCGTCCAATTTTGAACGCTAGCGTTTATCGACTCTAATCAGATACTATCCGGGCCCACAAAAATTAGTGTGTTTAATTTTGAACGCTAGTGTTTACCACCCTAATCCAAACAACCTGGGCCCACAAACGGTAATATTAGAATCCGTAATTTTGTGTTGTAGTAATACCGACGCATGTCATTTAGTAAAGATATGCTATACGTACTCTATTTCATTCACTCTGGTACCAATTTGGTACCACAATCATTTTAATTCAAACTCGCTGCCATTTGCAATTTGGTACCAAAATCATTTTAATTCAAATTCGCTGCCATTTGCAATTTGGTACCACAATCATTTTAATTCAAATTATTTATAAGCTCCATTGCAAATTTCATAATCAAACAAAGCATAATTGACACAGGCAAATTTGTACACCAAATTGAAGGAAAAAAACTTCATTTCATTAATTTCATAATTTGCATTTGGCACACAAATTCTAAAGCACTCTCTAACTTATTCAACAAACAGAAATTGACATGGCACTCTCTAACCCAAATTCTAAAGCACTCTCTAACTAACTGCATAAAAAAACTTGGCACTCTCTATCTGCATAAAAAAACCATCTAAGTCATCAGCCAACCATCTAAGTCATCAGTCAAGTATCCAGTAGCCAGTAGCCTCTCTAACCTATTGAACAAGAAAGAGGAGACTTCCATCAAAACCAAAGCAATACAGTCTGACAAGCAATTTATTCAAACACTAGGCAAATACAGTCTGACAAGAAAGAGGAGACTTCCATCAAAACCAAAGCAAATACAACTATCATCTATCATCTATCATACTCAACAAAGAGGAGACTTCCATCAAAACCAAAGCAAATACAGTCTGACAAGCATGGTTTTAAGCAACCTATTCCTACTACTATCAGTCTGACAAGCAATTTATTCAAATACTAGGCAAACATGATTCCTACAATCAGTCTGACAAACATGATTTTTAAGCAATTTATTCAAACACTAGGCAAACACAATCAGGCAAAGCATCAGAGAGACTTCCATCAAAAAACCAAAGCAAACATGCATGGCACTATCAGAAACTCCATGTAATTGCTTCTAAGGAATTAAATATGCATGGCAACATGGTTTTAAGCAGAAATTAAATAAAAGTATCTAAGAAAACTTGTATACCTTTTTAAACCAAATTGGGGTAATCAGAGGCTCTGCTAAGGAGACTTGTAAATGTCCCCAAACCATCAGCTGGTGCACCAGTAGGTGCTCCATGTGGAGCACTAAAATGTCCTCCATGCGGTGCATGTGCAGTAGGTCCTCCATGTGGTGCACTGAAAGGCCCTCCATGTGGTGCACCAGTAGGTCCTCCATGTGGTGCACTGAAAGGCCCTCCATGTGGTGCACCAGTAGGTCCTCCATGTGGTGCACTGAAAGGCCCTCCATGTGGTGCACCAGTAAGTCCTCCATGTGGTGCACCAGTAGGCCCTCCATGTGGTGGCAGGGCATAGGTCTTATTCACCTATAATAACCACAATTAAACTTTACACATTACTAATCTCTATCTGTTTACAAACAAGCTAAAATAAAGATGAATGTTTTGACAACTTACAAAATTTGGGATCCCTCCTTGCATGCTGAGTGCTGCAAAAATGTGATTGAAGTACGATTGGTTGAGCGCCTCCTTTCTTTCCTGTTCTACGCGCTCAAGAGCACGCTCTTCAGCATTCCTTTTCTCTCGCTCTTCTAGCAGTCTTTCCACCTCTTCTCTTGTGTACACATCTGCTCCAGAAGTTTGTTGACCCATCAGTCCATCATTTCCATCATAGAAAGGCCTAGCTCTTCTATTCCCCAGACTCACATCCAACACACATCCAAACCCATATGTTCTTTCATGTCGTTGACTCGATTCAGCACTCAATTCTGCTTCAGCCATTACCCATATTGTCTTCTCTGATTTGTCTGCATGCTGTGGGTCATTTTGCAGCTCCTTTACGCGCTCCTAGTAGAAAGGCAGAACAAAAGTTTATTTGAGACACAAACTAGTTGAGAGACAGAACAGAGACAGAACAAAAGCACAGAACAAAGGCTAGTTGAGAGACAGAACAGAGACATAACAAAAGGCTAGTTGTAGAACTTACAAAGGTTTTTCTTGCTTTGTCATCACCAAACTCCATTGGAGCATCTTCTCCCTCCTCCATTGAAGTATCTTCTCCCTCCTGCATGTAAGCTGAAGAATGCTTCTTCTTACCCTTCTTAGTAATCTTCTTCTTCACGTGAAGATGAATGAACAGTTCTCCATAAGTTGGATCCCTTGTCAGACCTTGCTCCAGCAACTTCTTCTTCTGCAAACAAGTTCAATAAAAGTTAACTTATTTTACAAGAGGTGAAAAAATAGGTGCTAATCTACTAATAGGAGTTAATACCAGCTTCTTGTGGTGTTGATACGCACTCGCACTTCCTGCATAATGCTTTCCCACCTGTCCAGACTTGCACCGATTTGTTTTGTTTTGCTCAGACAGTGCCCTCCAATTCTCTGTAGCCCAAATCTTACACAAGCCAACCCAGTGTTGAGTATTCTTGCACCAGTCTGGAACCATATCCTTCCACCTTTCAACGTCCCAGTCAAATCGTTCTATGCATTTTTCCCGGCACCGACGGAGGACCTCACTGTACCTTCTTGCTGCAATTCTTTCAAGAACTTGCCGACATAAGGATGCTACTTCATTGTCATGCCACCTGTACCGTAGCTGTAAGGAAAAAAACTAGTCAAAATTAACAAACAATGAGAATTGCATGTGATTTAAGATCAGTTATAAATTTCACTGTACTCTCCAGTTATAAACCAAAAGAATGGAGCCATGAATTTAACCCCAGATTCATAACAACTAGAATTGCATGTGATTTAAGATCAGTAAATTGGAACAAACAGGAATATAGATTAAATATAGAAAATAAAGCATGAGTTGCAGAGTGGAAAGCAATCAACTTGCTTGCATCAATATGCAAAGTCTGACCTAGTCAATCAAGGCAATGCTAGCAAACTTACCAAAAACTGTTGCAACACCAAAAGTTTAGCATCGGGACTGAAGTCATGGAAGCTCATCCTCGGGCCATCAAGGTTGTTTAGTGCTAGCTTGCAGATGGTCGAGACGATTTTGGTGCACTCCGGATTGGAGTCGAACTCCCTCCTCCCAACACGCCAGACCTCGGGCCGCTCGCTAACAACATCTGTCGCATCCCGTATGTTATTAGTCCCTCTCCCTCTGCGGTTGATTTCAAACAGAGCTACATCTTGTTCTACACCCTCGATTTGTAGATGTTCATCCTCATCAGTGTAATTTGTAGCCCGACCCCTTGTCATTCCGGATTTACTCACCATGATTCCTGCTGCATCCATTAATGTAGAAACAATTACACTACTGTTGCATCCATTAATTTAGACTAGAGACAATGTAAACAATAGTATATATATAATTGGTTAGCTACCTGTAATGTACAATTGGTTTGGCTACCTCTAATGTACAATTGGTTGTACATATAATTAAACTCAGTTTGTGAAGGACCACTGGAGCAATTGTAAATTGGAGATGTCCTTTAATTTATACAAGTTCATTTTTTTTCTAAACTAAGTCAACTATATACAAACAAGAAACTGTAATTTCACCACAATAAAAATAGAAGGAATTATATACAAACAAGAATTGCATCCCTTAATTGCAAACTCTTAATTGCAACTATATACAAATAAGAAACTATAATTGCATAAAAGGGAGAAGAAAAACTGTAATTCATCCCTGTAATTCATCCCTTAATTGCATCCCTTAATTGCAAACCCTTAATTCATCACTTATACAAATTGAAGCAAGTATAATCATGAACCCTAATTGCATAAAAGGGAGAAGAGAAAGAGGAAAGAAGGAAGTCATACCTTCAGATCTGAGAAAGGAAGAAGCTCTAATCCGATCTGAGATGCAAAAATTGAAGGAAGAAAGAATAAGAAAAAAATAAACGCAGGAAATCCCTTAACATCACTTATTAAAACCTCTAAACACCTAATTGTATCTAATTGGGGATAGGTAAACCCTAATTACAGTTACAAATCATAAACCCTAATTGAAGCAAGGAATTGGGGATAGGCAAACCCTAATTACAGTTACAAATCATAAACCCTAATTGAAGCAAGGAATTGGGGATAGACAAACCATTTGCTAACTCAAATTCAAAGCCAACCCCTTAATTTCTCATCTAATTGAAGCAGAAATTAAATAGAAAAAAGTTAGAGAAGCATACCAGCACAAAGAGGGAGGTTAGAGAAGCAACACATCCACCGGCATATAGAAAAAAATAGAGAAAGTTAGTGAATAATTTTAACATGTGTATACAGATATCCATGTGTTTACAGATGTACATGTATATTGAATAATTGAGTAAATTTCCATTTCCAAATATTACAAAATGATTGGGGAACTATTAGAAGTATGACATCAGATCTGAAGTATGACAATTAAAACCTTCAGAAAATGACAATTAAAATCAGGTGAACTCTTAGAAACTTCAGATCTATTGACTTGTTTCTACAAAATTCGAACAAGTATGACAATTAAAATCCCTAATCACGAACCCTAATCCGATCTGATATGAGAAAGAGAAGAGAAAGAGAAAGAGGAACGAAAAAGGGAAAAGAGAAAGAGGAACGAAAGGAAGTCATACCTTCAGATATGAGAAAGGTAGAAGCTCTAATCCGATCTGAGATGCGAAAATTGAAGAAAGAAAGTAAGAAATTACAGTTATAAATCATAAATGCGAAAATTGAAGCAAGAAATTGAAGGAAGAATGTCATACCTGAGGAAGAAATTGCAGAAAGCTCTAATTACAGTTACAAATCTGATTTGAGGAAGAGATGAGGATGAAAGTAAGAGGATGGAACAAGGCAGAAAATTGAGAAAAGAAAAAAAGTGATGCAGAAATTATACCTTTTGGTGAAATTCTTCGCAAAAATTGGGAAAATTATATATAGGACCAAATTTTGGGGGGAGATGCGAAAACTTTTTTTGGAGGAGGCGCGAAAATTTGCCGCAGAAGAATTTTGGTGAAGAATTTTGGTGAAGGTCTCATGAGCGCGAAGAATTTTGGTGAAGGTCTCATGAGCGCGAAGAATTTTGGTGAAATTTTCTGGAGAATTTTCATGAGCGATGAGAGTTTAGGTATGCGGCGCATATCTTACTTAGTATGTGAAGATGCGGCGCATATCTTATCTGGTTTAATTAGGTATGTGAAGATGCGGCGCATATCTTCATATTTTCATATCTTAGGTTATTTAAAAGTTGTTAGGAACAATTAATTTGATATTTTTAGATGTTAATTATTGATATTATTTAACATCTTCAACTTTTTAAAATTGTTACTATTTAATTTGATTTTTTCATATTATTCACTATAAAATAGTTTTGCAAATTAGTATTTCTCATGTAGTATTGGAAACATGCATAGCATGCATGCAATTGTAACATATTAATTCAAATTCTTTCTATAGACACCTTTATGCAGCAATTGCCTTGAATTTATTCTTTCTATATATACTCTATTTTGAACTTTATTTTGAACACTTCAATTAGGGATTGACCGAAAACACCTCAATTTTGTGTGACAATTTATATATACAATTAATACCTTTATTTTTTATGATACACAGCATTGGAAAAGATGCATAGAACACTTCAATTAGTATTTTTTAAAATTATTTTTTACATTTAAAATTTCATTTAAATTCAATCTAGTATCATCCATGTAAAAATATTTACTAGTTTATTTTATTTGATTATTTTCATACTATTCACTAACAAAGTTAATATTTACTAGTTTATTTTATGTGATCACTTTGTTCAATTTTGGTACATTGATTTGTACATTTTATTTGTTGAGCTTACAATTACATTTTTCTTTTGAACAAACTTTTTAAGACAACCACACATGGACATGAGTATGTCAATAGCCATTAAGTTTGTTAAAGATGAATACATGTTAATAGCCATTACATTTTTATTTTGAACAAACTTTGATTTCTTTCATGTTAACTTACATGGACATGAGTATGTTAAAGATGAATATATGTAAATAGCCATTACTCTTTTATTAGTATTTCTCATGTAGTATGTTAAAGATGCATAACATGTTTCTTCAATCTAGTATCTGTTAGAAAGTGTGCTAATTTTAATTTTATGCTAATTACCAATTAATTAACCAAGCAAACAAAGCACACACAAGATCTAGTACACAAGCTATTCAAACACACGAGAAAAAGGATTGGAAGTATACCTCTCTTGGTATCGCAACCAAGAGGCTCGTTCCAATGCGTTGGTGTCGGTGGCGTGCTCTCCAAGAACCTCCACGCCGTGCTCCTCGAGTCCACTAAGGAATTAACCACCTTCTCTAATCAATTATGCTAGTAATTGAGAGAATTGCGCCTAATTCCAAAGCTTTCCCTTTCTAGTTAATTCTCCAATTAATTTGGTGGAAAAGCTTGCTCAACACATGAGCTAAGAGGTGGATAAGAGAAGAGAAAAGGGGAAGAAAATTCTGAAAATTTTCTTTCCTCTTTGGGATTTTCGGCCAAGGGAGAGAGAGGAGAGAGAGGTGTGTGGAGGCTAGGGTTTGCTCCCAAAGAACACCCCTTTATATAGACCTCATACCCTAGCTCTCATCCAACTTTTGAAGGACAAAATTGCCCCTCCCTAGCCGCACCTACCAACCCTCAAATTGGGTTGGGCCTCAAGTCTAGTTGAGCCCAATTCTCTTCTATTTAATTGCACCTTCCATTCGGCATTAAATCAACTAATTAATTTAAGGCCCAATTTGCTCAATTTATTAAATGTGTTGATTATTATTAATTATTAACTATTTAATAATTAATGTGGAATTAGACAATGCATTTAATTAATTCGATATGATCTATTTGACTTAATTAATCATAACGGTCCATAACGGTATACGATTAATTAATCAACTTATCATATTTTGCAAAACCAATTGTTGCAAATAAACAATTAATGCACGTGTGGTTAAACACCTTATTATGTGTGACCCTTTGAGGATTTATGCTATGTTGGCCATGGAATTAAATCGCTATTTAATCCCAATAATCATAAGCGGTATCTAGCAACACGTTATGATTCCCAATTCGCATAAATAGTGTACAGCTACAAAATTTCAATCCTGCATAAGAGAACGATTATGTTTTCTCTATTTTGATTCTTATGTCTCACGATATCATCGTATAATCCAAGATAGGAGCGTGTCATTCTTGCAGATTATACGTTTCTTGATCTAGAGATAATTGTATCAGTTGCTAGCAAACAATCTATCTCCATCAAGGGGCCCAAACAGATATCGTCACTCACTAAGTGAATTAATGAGGGACATACGGTTTTCTTGATAATTAGCTTTTCCCCGCACAATTCAAGAATACTTAAATCAAGTCCGTATAGCAGCCTTTATCAGGAATCAGCGGTAGACATGATTTATAGCATCTATCCTCATGTGGAAAAGATAATCATCTCAAACTTAGAACCAAAATCATAACGAAATAAATAATGACACGTAACACAATCCATATATTTATTTCGTGGGGTCCAGTCCTGTACTATGTTCTATAACATATACATATGCAATTAAGTTGGTTACTCCTAACCTATGATTTATAGAACTTAATCATCACTTAATCTGCATACTAATCTTATTGATAATTAATGTTCTCTGTTAATTATCAAGATTATGGACTTTTAGATTTATCGTTGTCATTTACTATTAAATGAATAACAGTGATCTATAATTCAGATCCTCAACCTGAATGAACTGTCAATGATTAAATCAAAGAACAAATGATCTGAAATCACCAATAACATAAACTATAGAAGTAGCCTAAATAAGATTGGCTCCTAGGACATATCTCTAACAGTATCATGCATATATGTTTCTTCATCCATGGAGTTTATTTAAATAGAATTCAAATGCATGCATATTGCAATTGAACTCAAATTTAACATGGACATGAATATATATCAACATATCGATTATTATATTTTGCCACTCATTTTATTATTTTCATACTATTCACTATCAAAATTAATATTTTTTTAGTTCATTTAGTTTATTTTATGTGATCACTTTGTTCAATTTTGGTACATTGATTTGTACATTTTATTTGTTGAGCTTACAATTACATTTTTTTTTTTTGAACAAACTTTTTAAGATGTTAAATATCATATATCAACATATCTAAATCTGAAATATGAAAATAGATGCTAATTTTAGATGCTATGCACATGAAATAAATAATCTGTATGAACTCAAATTTAACATGAGTATATATATTAACTCATGCACCAAACAACCACTAATTTTTATTTACAAAAAAAATAAATGCTATGCACATGAAAAAAATAATCTGTACGAGATGAAATAAAGCCAACCATGAGTTAATCTCTATGCCATGCGCATGGTTTGAATATCATGTGATATATAATAAGCTGTATACTTTTAAGTTTATAGAATTAAATCCTCCGTTACATATCATATGATCCCAATCTATATACTTTTTCTCCAATCCCAATCCTCTCCGTTACATATCATATGAATCTTTCTCTCGGTATACTTTTTTTCAAGCCTCCGTTACATATCATATGAAATAAGCATCTTTCTCTCTCTCCGTTACATATCATATCAAATCCCAAGTTTATAGAAATCATATGAAATAAGCCTCATCTGTGTATACTCTCTCTCTCTCTCTCTCTCCTCGTTACTTTTTCCTCTCCCTAAGTTTAAAACCATACGAAATAAAACCCTTCTTCAAATCCCAATTCGTCTTCCCAAATTCCTAGAAATCCTCCCTAATTATGACGATTAAAACCATTCCTCTTTCTCTCTCTCCGATAAAATCCCAATTCCTCTTTCGTCTCTCATCGATAAACCCTAGGTCGAAGGCGATTCGTCGAAGGCGATCAAATCCGTCTCTCCCAATTCGTCGAAGGCGATCAAATCTGCTTTACGAAGTCGATTAACAGTAGGTATGGATCGAATCTGCTTTTATTTTTAACAATTAGTTCTTTTTTTCCCCCTTTTTTCCTTACCCAAATTATTAAATAAAATTTTTGGTTGCTTCTGTGTTCTTTACGAAGTCAATTTTGTCAATTTCAGACTTCTAAGAGTTCTAAGAGTTCAAGGAAGATGACCAACTCTCGAAGGCCATCAAACTCTCAAATCCCAAATTCTAAGAGTTCAAGGTACTTTTATTGTTAGAATCTGCTTCTTTTATTGTCAGAATTTTGTGTCATTTGTTATTAATTTTGTACTTTTATTTGTTAGAATTAGTTATCTTTTCTCCACCTTTTATTCCCCCCCCCTTTTGTTACTGATATTTGTACAGTAGGTAATTTTGCACTTAGCAAAACTAATATCTGTATATTTTATTTTTGCACTTAGTGAAACTAATATTTTAAACTGTAATTTTGCACTTACAATTTTCATTTTTTACCTTGCTTAAAGTTTGTATTGTAGAAAGTTTAAGTTTAAAGCTGATTATCTTAAAGTAACATTTTACTGAGATCAATTAAAGGAGCATCACTGATATATTGGTTGCCTTGTATCTTAAAGTAACAAATCTGCTTCTTTTATTGTCAGAATTTGTGCTTAGTTTTATATTCATTCTCTTGACGTTAATAAAGTGGTATTCATACTAAAGAAAGTTTAAGTCTAATCACAAGTACTTACAAGTTATGTCATTTTTTACTTCTTTAGTAGTAATCTGTTTATTTTATTTTTTAACTTTGTTATTAATTTTAACAAACATCTGTATGACATTAATTTTCATGTAGAAGAGCAGCAGGAGGAGGAGGCATAGACTGGCTGTTGCTATTGACCAAGAGATCCTCTCCCTTCAGGTCTCTCTCTCTCTCTCTCTCTCTCTATAGAAAATAGATCATGGTACTTAATGTAGAAAAAGTTTGGACTTTGTAACATAATGTGAGTTCAGGGAGAAATCAACATTTATTTGAGTTTGTTTTGGACCTAATTATATTAAAATAGTTCAATACTTGAATTTTGTTTACCAATAGAACTGTATATCCTGAACTGTAAATCAACTTTGTTGTAGAGGACCGTAAATTACCATGGACATTTTGGGAATGACATGATAAAAATAATAGCATAAGACCTTCTTTAACCTTCTTTCATGTGCTGCATATGAAAGAACCACTTTACTAATCTTATTTTTTGTCAATCAATGACAGATCCCAATGGCGCCAAGAAGGGCACAAACTCGTTCTATGACAAGAGCAAAAGAACATGAATATTTTGATTTTTTGAGAACAACTGATGCTCTAAAGCATTCTGCAAGTAAACCAAGAATCTTTTATGGGAAGAACCCACCTACATCCCAATGCAGAAAGAGACCGATGATGGCAGTGAGAAAGATTTATCGAGGGAGAAAGAGACCGATGATGGCAGTGAGAAAGATTTATCGAGGGAGAAAGAGACCGATGATGGCAGTGAGAAAGATTTACCAAGCTGGGCCCTCAACTTCAGCATCTGAGCAAGATAGGCCCTCAGTTGACCAAGCTGGGCCCCCACTGTCAGCCTCTGAGGAAGATGGCCCCCCAGTTGACCAAGCTGGGCCCCCAATGTCAGCAACTGAGGAAGATGGCCCCTCAGTTGACCAAGCTGGGCCCCCACTGTCAGGAACTGAGGAAGAATGCCCCTCAGTTGACCAAGCTGAGCCCCCAATGTCAGCAACTGAGGAAGATGGCCCCTCAGTTGACCAAGCTGGGCCCCCACTGTCAGCAACTGAGGAAGATGGCCCCTCAGTTGACCAAGCTGGGCCCCCACTGTCAGTTGAGAACCCAGTCAGCGAGAGACCGAAGAAGGTAGGAAAAGTAATAAGGATAAGGAGGGGGTTTGTCCAAGTATTAGAAGATATAGCTGAAAAAGAGGAAGACGATGAAGAGGAAGAAGATGGTCAGACCGAAGAAGGTAGAAGATCTAGAGACTGTACCGCTTCAGTTACGCCTCAAAAGGCTGGTCAGACATTCGTACCCGTTTATAAAACGCGTTCGGAGCCTTCGAGCGCTTTTTATAAACGTGTTATTAGTTTTTCATATTTTTCATTCAAGCCGCAGCATTTAACTTATTAAAAATAATATTTTGCAACAAGGTCCCTGCATGTTTCATATTTACAAAATTCTCAAAATTTTATTTCCAATTAAAGATGTATTAAATAGATATAAGAAATATATCACACATATTTTATATGCATTTAATTGCACATATTTTTTTTTTAAACATGTGTATAATATCACTTTGTTTGAATAATTATTCGCCGATGACCCTGTATTTTTACTATTTAATTCTACAAACTTATCTTTTGCATTGTACTCTCTTTTTTTTATTTTATGTTAGTCATATATAATCAAATAATATATAATATGGAAATAATTAAAATATAAATTTTTTAAAAAATTTTGAACATAAAAACTTTAAACATGCATAACTTTTGATAGGAAGGTCCGTTTGGGGCGATCGAGCACAATCCGGAAAGCTGGCGACGAGATCTACACATGTTACCGGGGTGAAACCCCGTAACGACCATTTTCGGAGCCAAAAAATGCTCTCTAGACCTCCAAAATCCACTTTGAAAGTTTGCAAACCTAAAAACCACTCTAAACTTCTAAAAAAGTTTTTTAAAATCATCAATTAATCATTAAAATGAGAAATGCAGTAAATCAAGTGACTTTCTTGATAGTGATGGAAACAAAATGATATTAATGTCAAAATTAATATTCTAATGTCATTTTTAAATAAAATTAATATGAAATTAAATGTGATATTTTAAAAATTATAAATTTAATCTTAAAAATAAATTTAATCTAAATTTTCACATTAATTTTCCTATTAATTTTGAAAAAAAAAATGATAATAACTCCATTTCGGAAAATTTACGCCTTCCTACCCGTTTATAAAACGCGCTCGAAAGCTCCGAACGCGTTTTATAAACGGGTACGAAAGTCTGACCAGCCTTTTGAGGCGTAACTGAAGCGGTACAGTCTCTCTCCTTCTTACCCGTTTATAAAACACGTTCGAAGCCTTCGAGTGCGTTTTATAAACGCGTAGGAAGGAGAGAGACTGTACGCTTTTATAAAACACGTTCGAACTTTCTTCTTATTAAAAAAATAATAATAATTCTTTTTATTAAAATTTTTTGAGTCTGAATTTCTATATAAAATAATTTCGGTAGAAATAAATTTGAAACAAAATTGATAGTGCATGGGGATTTAATTTACAATTAAATAAGTTTACACTTGTTAAAAATATTATATTCTTTAATTTTGAAATTAACATTTTAAATATGATATTATATATTTCATCATGAATATGAAAAAAATGGTTGAAGTTTGATTGGTATAAGTGTTACAATTTATCGAGTAACTAATGTGCTGTGTTTGATACATTGATATAATAACTTATTTTTTTTTTTACTATGAAATTGCACTAGAAGGGACGTTTTTGGAAATTATATATGGGTCGTTTGGATCGTTTAGGTATAAGAGGAATAGTCTATTTTTAGGCGGAATAAATTTCCGTCTAGAAATTACATTTTGTGAACAGTTTAGATGATTATGAATAAATTTTCGTTTAGAAAGAGACTATTCCTCTTATTTCTAAATGATCCAAACTGCCCCTTAGACCATAAATCAGTACACAGGAATATGAAAATTAGAGACAAATTTAAATGTAGATTGAATTTTACATCTTCGATATAGCAGATACATATACTGAAGATAGAGAAACGACAAAACAAAAATCAGCCCCATGATCCAAATATTCAACTATTATTTTGTACAGTACACTTCCGTTAAATCAATAGAAATGAATGTCACAAGAGCCAAACAATTAGATTTGGTGGCACAGGAGATCATGCCAGCTGAAAAGAAAACCAAAGGTCTTCTCTTATGGTAAAAGTAAAACTGCCAGCTGACTTCAATAAAGTGAATAAACACAAGATCTCTGACGTCGTAATACCTTTGTCACATTTGTCTTGTCTGGTACTGCTACTGCCTGATTATATATCCTATGCAAGATTATTCACTGTCCATCTATCTTTTCCCCAAACAAACCATATATTAATGCTGACTGGGTACAAGTCAAGTAGTACTCAACTACTCGTTGCATAAAAATAGAGAAAGGTCAAAGTGCTATTATTATTTTCACCAGAATTCTGACGTCAAAATTGCTGGGCAATTTGTAGAGTAGATATCTGCAATTATGTACCTAGGGTAGGCAGAGATCTTGGACAGTGCAAATTATTTTTTTCCCTTTTTTGACAATGGACAGCTCAAGTTGCACTCTCTTGGCTAGAGGTAGATCCCTGTAAAATACGCACGGATCCTCTTCTAAAAATATTGGGTATTTGTTTATATTTTTTTTCTATTTGAATATTTTTGTTAAATTTATCTATCTAAACTTAAAAAAATAGATATATGTCAATAAAATTTATTATAATCTGTGCTTTCTTGTAAACAAAAAAGAAACGAAACAAAGGATCTTAAATTTTGTTTGGATAATTAAACATATTATAATTATGCCACATTGCTTTCAAATTGTCTCTAATGCTTTGCTTAATTTATTAATAACATTTAAGAAACACTTCTGTATTCAAAATGCGAACACCAAGTTCTACATGCAAACAAATAGAGGCCAAATTTTCAAATTGCAAATAGTAGCTGGGTTATTTTTATGACTTCTTCCTGCTTACAAGTTATCTGCTACAGAAGTTTGAATTGATCGAGTTCCCAGGAGATGTCCTTAAAAGAAATGCAGGGGATCCTTACCAAATAGGGAATATACATTTGCATACTAGTATAGTTAGTACCTATAGGGTGCGTTTGGATAGGTGTGGGAAGAAGGGAAGAAGGGAAGAAGTGGGAAGAAGTATTGGAAAGTGTGTAACTTTGTGAAGAGTTTGAATTGTTTATAATTTTTTTTCTTCCCATCTTCTTTCTTCCTCTTCTTCTTCTCTCATCCAAACGCACCCATAAATCCATTCATAGAAGTAGAAACTAATTCAGAGGGTACTGCAGTCTTAAATGGAGACAAAGAGTACATACAAGACAACTAGCAGAGCATCTCGTCCTAAATTTATTTGACCGAATGACCCGATGAAGTGACAAGTAGATCAATAGATCATCATCCTAAGGTTCCGTTTGTTTGTAACTTAAAAGAGTGCATAACTTAAGTTATGCTAGTGTTTACCAAACCGGGCGGGGCGGGGCGGGGCGGTCCAACCCGCGGCGGTCCACGGGTTAGGACGGGACGGGTTAGGACGGTCCACGGGTTAAGACGGGGCGGGTTAGGACGGTCCATTTTAGAAATTTTGGCCCTAACCCTTCTTAAACCCGCCCCATGTAACCCGCACGGGTTATGACGGTCCGGTCCGGTCTGGTCCGGTCCGCGGTTTTTTATTTATTTTATTACTATTTTTTAAAATTTTTCGTTAGTATTAAAATACATATATAATCACTATAACGTTTTTTTGTGTTATTTTTTCAATATTTTTTTGTTTTTTCAATGTTTTTTTCTGTTTTTTTTCGTTAATTACTTTTATTTTTTAATTTTACGTTTTTCCTTTATTTTTTTACTTATCTTTTCTGTTTTTATTTTTTTTGTTTTCTTATATTTGATTTGTAATTTTCTATTAGATGAAAAAATTTGAATATAATTATATAAAGTTACCCTCCTCCTCTTTTCCGGGAATAGCACGGATTTTGGACGGGTTGACGGGGCATGGCGGTTCGGTCCACGGGTTAAGACGGGGCGGGTTAACACGGGCATTTTTAGAAAGGGCGGCCCAAACCCGTCGAAGACCCGCCCCGTTCTAACCCTTCGGTCCATCGCGGTCCATGGACGGTCCGGGGCGGTCCGGTCCATGGGGCGGGTTTGGGGCGGGGCGGGTTCGACCCGGCGGATTTTTGGTAAACACTAAGTTATGCATTATTTAGTCACCAAACACCTCTTACATAAGATGCCTTAAGGGTATATAACTTATGCAACCTAAATAAATTGCATAAGTTATGCATGGTCCCCTATAAATTTTTTTCCCCAACAATACTCCTTAGAAATAATTAATAATAATATTTAATAATTAACAAATATTTAATAATAATTAATAAATAATAATATTTAATAAGTAACAATAACTATTAAAAAATCATAAATAATAATATATATTAATTATTATAATTAATAAATAATAATAATTAATTAATTAATTAAGAATAATATTTTTTTGTTATTAAATAATTAATAATATTTCATAATAATAAAATGATTTCTTATTATCATTAATAATTAATAATTAGCAAATAATTAATATTAATTAATAAATAATAATATTTAATAAGCAATAATAATTATTAAAAAATCATAATTAATAATAAAGATTAATTATTATAATTAATAATATTTAACAAGTAATTTTAATTATTAATAATAATGATTTAAAAATAATAATTAATTAAAGGCATGAATATAAGGGCATTTTTGTGACATTCCTGAATTTTAGGACCTGTTTGCAATACATCGAATTCTAAGGTCCTATTTGAAAAATGTCCATGTTTATCCACTTTGAAAATATCTCTTTGATCTTATCCACATTTTTAGTAGCTAAGTAATCAATATTTATATAAATAATTTCTGATAATTAATATCTTTATAAATAGGCTCAGTTATTTTTATAAATAGTATTAATATTTTCAGAAATAATAGCTAAGTAATTCCTTTCTACTTACTTAGCCATTAAGTAATCTAGAATATTTACCATTTTAGCCAGACCTTCACTATAAATAGACCCCAGCCTCATTTCATTTCATTTCGTATATCATTTCTGTTTCTCTCTCTTCCTAGCAAATTGTGAATACCACCTTGGCTTTGAATAGTCGGCCATTTGGGGAATTCGAGTGTCGTTCTGATTAGTCAGTTTTGTCGGGTGAGTAACAAGACTATTCAGGGTCAGCCGACGACTACTATCCGGAATACGAGACCGAGGAGACTGGTCAAGACTCTATCGACCCTCCTGAGGAGTAGCCTCTCTGTTTCCAGCTTTACCAGGTGTGGATTGTCTTTTCATGACTATTATGGATGCCTTAGGTTTTGTTTAATTCTTAGTTAGTAATTAGATCATTATTTAAATGTGTGCATATCATGTCATCTACATTAAGTAAACAGTTAAGAGCATATCATTAACTTAAAGATTAGTTTTGCATATATATAGGATATGCATTCATATTAATAAAGTGATTAATAAACTTAAAAGTGCTTTAAATCAACACTTGCATTTGGTGCGGATCAGGATAGTGAGACTGAGTGAGATAAGAGCGTTTTGCACGCGATTTCCATTATCGGGAGTGGTACCTCAGCCATTGCCGGTGGGCTCCTTATGATAGCGATCTCGAGCAACGCGTTTCTGATGATCACTCAGCAGACCGACCGTCAGGCGGTACTACGGTCACTTGATGGTTATTTGTGTTATTATTATATCCATTTTACTTGTGTTAGTATATTCCTTTGGCTTGACTTGAACCCACGACCTTAGGGTCCTGCGTGTGTCATTATACCAGACTGCCTCTCGACCCCCATGCGTCAGTTTACCGGTACCGTGTATTACTGCCTACTCCTCGACGGGGGATGTAGGGACGGGGCACTTACGAGTTGTCGAGCATCTATGCGTTAGGCTGATCTGTCGGCACGGTTCATGTCATATGTGTTGGGATTTGTGAGATGGATTCTGGATTTTTGTGTGACTTATGATTTGACCATTGAGTGCGGGTGCTTCACTCTCGTATTATTATATGAACTCCGTATATTACTACGTTATTATTATCCGCTTCTCCAGATACTTTTCAGATTTTACTTTGGCATGTCACTATGTGTGGATTAGTAATATCATTAAATTATACTCACACTTAGAAATTATAATATAGGAATTAAAATAATCTAACTTATGTATGGTGTAGTTCCTAACTAGTTTTTAACCAAAGTCTTAGGTTTATCCTTGTTCCACCACTGAGTATTCGCGTACTCAGCCCACATAATTACTTGTGGCGCAGGTTCAGGTTTGGTAGTCTTAGCAGATGAGTTTTTGCCAGAAGACCAAGCCGAGCTGGAATAGTATTTATCCGCTGTGCATTATTACTTATGTTTTGTTTGTATGATGGCGGGAGATTTTGATGTGTGTTTATTTTACCAGTCTCTTGTGTTGTATGAACAAACCATGCCATTATTATGTGGTATTATTTGTGATATTTGTATCTGTGATATTGTTTTATAGCCTTACGTATGCGCAGCAGATTGTGCATACGTGGCGGGACTGTCCTCCCCAGATTGCGGCTTGGTTTGGGGTGTGACAATTTTAGTCTTTTGACATGAATATATGTATGCATTAAGTTAGTCCTCTTTACTACACGACCAAACATCTATTACATACACACTACATAAACACTTAGGCATCCTTAACTTATGCAATCCCTTACTACACAAACAAACGCCACCTAAACTCACAGGTCCAGTTTTTCAAAAAAAAAAAAAAAAAAACTCAGAGATCCAGTCCTCTTTTTTATTCTACCAAAGCAGCATCATTATCCGAATCAGTCTCAGAACTTCTAAGTTTCCACGAATAAGGACCTCTCCAGTTTTTGCAAAACGGATCGTCACATATATTTACGTTAATTGATTAAGAATCGGAGGCCATATCAGAAAAGAGGCCTCTGATATTGTGATGGGCTGCAAGCTGAATGGGCTTTAATCTATGTATATATCTTCAGTTGTTGATATGCTTATAGTAAAAAAGAAAATTGATTGGTGGTCATCACTAAGAATGTCATTGCTAAGCCCGCGATCCCCTCACGGCCTCATCCAACGCATTCTTTTCTCATCTAGCGTACTTTATCTCCTACATAAATGTTCAGTTGGATAAGGGGTTATGAACCGATCCGGTTAAAATTAAATTTTTTCCGACTTTGCCCCTGGCATGCCTCTCTCTAAGGCTGACGTGATTGACACGCGGTCCTATATAATAAAACCATAGTTGACTCATTTAACTTAACACTTTTGATTATTAAACTGAGCACATTTGATTATTAAACTGAACATTTGTAATAGACAACAATGATTGCACGAGATGATTTTTTTTTAGCGATGACACTTATCATTCTTGGTAAAAAAAAAAATCTCCTCAAAAGTTCTAAAAAAATGTAAAAAATTTTGAAAAAATATAAAATTTGGTCTCCACAGAGATTTTATAAATGAGAACAATTTGAACGGTTTAAATAAGTCATTCTAACCTTAAAAATTAAAATGTTATCAAGTGTATGTATCTTATATGGTTATATATGTTTGACACTAGTCACTTCCTTTGAATAGTTGACTATGTAATTTATGATTTATGAAAAATTGTGTCAAGTGTGCATTCGAGATATAAATTCTTGGGTAGTTATATGGCATTGATAAAAGCTATAAGGACATTTTACTTTTGCTTGCATGTAAAACATGTGTAGCTAATTTTTTCTTTGCTGCGCCAAAACTTGTACAAAATTTCAAAATGCTCACTAAATTCTTGTGTAGGTTGCCAAGATGCCCTCAACAAGAAGGAACAATTTTTAACAAAGGAGAAAACAAAAGAAGCGAAACAGGGTCAAAATCTAAAATCTAGTACTTCAACGCTACCACCCCTACCTCTAAAGTCTATCATTTAATTTCTACTACTGCTCCTACAAAATACCTAATCAAAACAACAACAATACTAATACTAGTATGTCACTCCTGCAAGTCAACAGTGACTCTGGGAAATATGCCTTGACCAGGAGCAAGAATGTGCAGCGGGTCGAACTGGGCTTTCCGCTCTGCGAACCTGGTCCATTTTGAATCGAAATGCTCATGCCAGTCAATTCGAGAACGATGGTGTGCAAGATATTGCCTTGCACCAATGTGGGGTCTTGATGCAGCCTGAGCTATCTGGTGGTGTTCATGAAGGATCTGATTTAGGCAGTCCATCTTGCAGACTGTTGGATTAATGGATCGGAGCACGCCTACCACATACATAACCCGCTCCTTTCCGGTTTCAATTGCTCGAGGTAGTGCAATTGACGCATTTGTGTTCCATCTGAAAGCAAACAGGATAGACTTTCATATTTAGTTATGATAAAGTAAGTATTGAACATATAAGAATTTCAATATATATATGAGAAACCGGATATATGTTGCAGCCAAATTAATTCTGTCATCAAACAAAGATTCAGATGACCTTCTCTGTTTCCGTTTGAAATAAAATCACACAACCTTGACGAAGGTTGTGACAATGATTATCTATACAAATTGTGGCACGCCCATAACAATACATGATACATACCAAAAGAAATGTTCATAAATATACTAGTCTCAGGCGCAAACATTCTTGAGTACGGAATTAGTGTACATATATCTTTTCATATTCATCATTGATATCATCCTATAGAGATAATAAGTTCGTGGTATATATGTGATCCTAAACTTACTTGATAAGGTAACAAAATGTCCTCCTTGTATCCATACTGACTTTATCTTTATATATATATATATACAAACAAAATTGTCCTATACATACCCATTTTATCTAGTAAGAATTAGATATCAAATAGAAATATTTTATTGGCGCCCTCTCAATCACTGTTTTGTTCAAAGAAGATTTAGACTATCTAATTTACAAGTAAAATCAGGACCGTCCATTACTGTCGGTCCAATGAGTGCCAATTCGGTATAAAGGGAACAAATCTTTGGAAACCCTAATCCAATATAAAAAAAAGGATGGTACTTTCAAGAGAGAAGGATAAATAAGGAGAAGTTAGGGAGTATAATTGGTGGAGGAGACTGCAGAACAGAGCAGAGCAGAGGAGAGGAAAAAATGAGCCTACATCAGTATCACATCGAGGTCTCTATTTAAAACGTGACATTTATTCTTGTGCCCCAAAGAAACAACTGTCACCTTAAAGCTGCACTACTGTGGGGCATCTGGGATTGGAATCTGCCTACATATCCCCTCTTTTCATTTCCACTACTTTCCTCTAGGTATTGCATATAATTGTAAGATTGTTCCAAATTCAACTCCTCAAGAAGATGAAAGTTGAATATGCATTAATTACATTACATATACAAGCAACAAAAGAGTTTTCGGAGTGCTGTTCCCAGCATTATTATGATGAAAATGAAATTCTATTACGAAAAATATGATGTGGTACTTTCTACAGGAGCCTAAAAAGTTCATGTATGAGTTAGGCAAATTTCATTTAAATGATTAATTAGATGTTAAGTATTAATGACAAATTTTTGGTTTTTTTATGATAATAATGAAATGACAAGTATTACCAAAACAGTGGATGTGACTTTCTGTCATCAACTATTACCATATTTGTATTGAAGTATGTATTATGCAAAAGCACATTAAATTCAGGCACGAAGCAAGTACAAGTTTTTAATTTGTAATAATATTATATGAAATTACAAAGACAATTTGGCAGACCATTTATAAGTTTTTCCTCTTGTTTTTTCAAGCATTCATATTGGAGGGAAATAACAAAATTGTGTGAACTTACGGACATAGATAAAGCAAGCTTATATCTTCTACTAGAGTGGTACTAGCCTCCTCTTTATAACCTAGAAAACTTTATAGGACGGAGACCTACAACACATCAATTTTCTGTTTGACATAAAGAACAATAGCAGAGCTATCAGCTATGCTTATCTAGATGGGGGATTACTTACTGGAGATAAATAGAATATTGATAAAGCCTATGTTTGACATAATAGGGGAAAGAGAGAGAGAGGGTGATAAGAAAAAGCAGAGCAGAAAGTGTCCCAATTTGGGTAGTACAGAGTACAGTATACCTAGGATACAGCTCCAAGGTGACAACCTGATGGCTTGTGAAAAAAAGGACCAACATGTCATGCTTCAAGGTGGCAGACCAAATTTGGGGATAAGCACAAATAATATAATAGTGTTATTTAAAAATTGGTTATTATTCTGTCCTTTGTACTGTTTTAGGCTTCTTTTGTTGAACTCCATTTTGATTTTCTTAACAAAAAACCATAATATATTCTCGCCTGAGCATTTATTTTGCTCAAGCGCAATTGTAGTATACTAGTATTTATTAGAAGGAACAGGATTATTTTAACTAAAATCAACAAACTTAATTAGTCTGGTCATCCTTCCTAACAAAGCCCACTCCGTTGGTAAACTTCAAAAATTTAATCTCCTCATATACCTGATTCAAATGGACAGTTCTTTCAAATTTCAACCCTATTCAACTTATTAAAATCTTCTGATAAGAATTAGATGGTGGTCCGAATGCTGATGAACCTACGACGACGACGCTCACAATTTGATACTCAGGACAATTACTCTGCTCCAACCCCGTTTGGATGGGATGGAATTTGCAATTCCGGAAATTTTATATGCCAAATTTATTATAAACAATCCAAACTCTTTACAAAATTATACACTTCCCAATAAATTTATTCCTAAGAATTGCAAATTCTCCAAATTCCTACCCCCATCCAAACGGCCCCAAGATTGGATTTTTTTGATGACAGAACAATACTTAACATCAGAAAATATGGTAATAGTTAAGCCAAGGATTATTTGGTGTATAATAAATACTTCAATTGAATTTGTAACCCAACTTCAATTGAATTTTAGTAACAGTTGATGACAGAAAGACACATCCACTGTTTTAGTAAAAGTTTTTTTTATGACAGTTGATGAATTTGTTACCCAACTTCAATTTAATTTTAGTAACTTGGATTTTTTTTTTTTTGAAGTAACTTGGATTTTTAATATTAGAATTGGCTGGACACATGAGTTAACTATATTAACAGTATTTTTAAATATTTCACATTTGAAGAAATTTCTCGGCATAGCTAGGCGAAGTCTATGCCGGACCTATTTGGCTCCGCCCCTGCTACTAATAAATATAAGTGTGTTCATTTTACTAGGTTTAAGACCAGTAAAATCCATTTTTAAGTACTAATACCTTACTAAGAAATAAATCTATAAAGTTTATTCATGTAGCAAGAATACTAACAAATTGCAAGTAAAATAATATTCAAATGGAACTTTACTTGTCACTAAGAAGAGGGTAGACTAAAATGGGTCCTTCAAATTCATTTGGTGAGAGACTTTCCATCAGAAAATTCATGAACTTCTTGATACCAGATCTTGGCACAAACATGTTAAGCCAAGGATGTGGCACCTCCCAGAGACCTTTGCTCCTAAGGCTCTCTTCTTCCATACTGACTCTATTCAAGAAATCAAGGTAGGAGACCTCTACGCTGTACAAATGGGATTGCATGTAACTTAACATCCGTGAAATTTCCTTTACAACCTGAAAAATTTGCAGTGAAGCATTGTTAGGAATATAATTGACTTTAACCAAGATTGGTTTTTTTTTATATATATGATTTAAGGAAAGAATTATTTCGAGTGCTTTCTCCCAAGAATTGTTTTTGCAAAAACCTCAACAATTGTCAAACGTGAGCATAAGAAGTATACGTTAGTATAGGAACTTTAAGAACCATTCAAGAACCAAATAAACATTGCAAACCTTCTCTCGCCAACTAACCTTCAAAAAAAAACATTGCAAACCTTGCAGGGTATTTTCTATAATACTCTGGTGGCATCACAAAGTCCTGAAAAATGTTGGATTGGAATAAAGGTGAAAGGGAGTGGAATTGTGTGGAAGAGAGTATAATTAATGGGTGCGTTTGGATAGGTGTGGGAAGAAAGGAAGAAGGGAAGAAGTGAGAAGAAGTATTGGGAAGTGTGTAACTTTGTGAAGAGTTTGGATTGTTTATAATTTTTTTTCTTTCCATCTTCCTTCTTCCTCTTCTTCTTCTCTCATCCAAACGCACCAAATATCTACACATGTACACAATGAGTGAAGGTAGTACAATAGAATGCGATGATGAGGGGGAAAAAGGTGGAAATTTTGCACGTTGGCATCTCTAATTGTTTAATTAGATCCTTTCTTCTTGGAATAAGATAAGTAGATAACTAATGCAGGGATATTAAATATCATTTTATAGACTATTGAGATAATAAATTGAAAGAAAATATATTCTGACTAGTCGAAATTGAATGTATTACATTACACTCTTACCATGTATGAGTTAATCAAGTGAAAAATCTCTCTCCTTTCTATATATATTGTTAGTTCTACAATTTCGGAACGCATACAAATAAGATTCTTCATAGTTTTATTGTATTATATTATTCCCCCTTTTCTTTATTTTAATTAGATTTTTCTTTGTCTTCTATTTAGATACATAATTTTCATGTTACGGGAAATTATGATCAAAGATTGATTTATCAATTGCAAGTTACAAAAGAAGGATTAGCTTCAGAGAAGTTATTGACCTTTTCCACATGGATGCTTTCAACCTGGTTGACATGGATTGCAAATTCAATGCAATAGTACACCTTGAATCTCCCATTTCTCACAAACTCTGGCTTAAATTCCAAATGAGCAGGAAAAGCAACCAAAGAACT
Organism: Rhynchospora pubera; assembly: GCA_028095005.1. Classification (NCBI taxonomy): domain Eukaryota; kingdom Viridiplantae; phylum Streptophyta; class Magnoliopsida; order Poales; family Cyperaceae; genus Rhynchospora; species Rhynchospora pubera. The sequence goes on from CM051462.1 coordinate 56,622,540, forward strand.
ATGAAGAGATTGCTCATTTAGTACAACAAAACCCTCAACATAATCCACCAGTTCAGGAATCGAGATTAAAAGCTCTTGATCTTTAGTGAAAGTTTCAAAATCATCATAAAAGGCTCTCTGCCATCTCACCTAACAATTCCAAAGAAAGATAAGAAATTCTTAACTTTTTATAAATCAAGTAAAATATTAGTTTGAAACAAATTAACAATGTTTTCGTTACATGCAGTTGCCCTTTTCTTTGTATTTTTCTTCCTGGTTCTTAATAGGCTGAATTATTGAGTACAACTGGTAGTTATTATTGACTTACAAGTGGAGGACAATTTTGAAGATAATTATATATACCAGTGATTGAGATATGAACTATATATTTCCATAGAATGCATTTTAGTACACTGTTTTTAAAAGTTATGCTGACAAATGTAAGCTATTTACCTCTAAGAAAAAAGAACGGTTACCTTTTTTGGAGCTTGTTGCAGGGGAACCCTTGCTCTTGTAATAATTCCGAACTGCCCCAGACCCCCAAGAACTGCATAGAAAAGTTCTGAACTTTTGGTGGGAGAGCATGTCACCATCTCTCCTTTTCCTGGAAATATAATTTATGCCAGTAAATTTGTTAAGATCTGTCCATTAGCTTATCGCACTACTTTATAACAACACCATTGCAAAAAATCTTAGACAAATAAATTATTTCTATCCGTATTTTCTGATAATGTTAAGACAGATTTTACACTCAAATTTCTTCTCTTTTTTCTAACAGACAAAGGTGGCTCAAAAATAATTAAGCTGAATAAGAGAAAATATATTTTTTTCATATGGTAATTACAAATTTTAGTTAACGGGCTTCTACTAAAACCACAAAGTTTGGCACACAAAATTGTCGCCTGCATCAGAACATAATATTTTCAAAGACCAAGAAGTTTATTTTCTTTTCTGTGCAAAAGAAAGGATGTAGCCCTTCTTGTTTTCTTTTTTCCTTATATTCTAGCTAAACCTGAATTTGAATAATCCACATCATTTCTACGAAAACAACACTTAACACAACTACCAAGTCTTTATAGACCAAGAAATGCTTACATAGTTTTTAATATTTATTGCTCTTTTTGCCAATTAATCACATGTTAACACAAATCATAATGCATGTTTGCAAAATCATGTGAATAATCTTCTCGTACTTATATCTTGTTTTAAGAACGTAATGTTAAAAAAATGATATTAATCGTCCCTATGTTTTTACTTTTTACCTTTTTTTTTTGTTGGCATCTGAAAGCAATATTGGGCAAATCAACAGAGTACAGGCTGGAGTAATTTTTTTATTGTGATCTTAAACTCAACAACAAAGATTTACTTAATGGTTACTTCTCTCCGTGAAACAGAGACAAAATTATATTCTTTAACAGTTGAGCCCAACTTTCCCTGCATGCATGTACATTAATCTTACCAGTGACCACATCCAGCTCAAGGACATTAGCAATTTGAGGTCCATGCTTGAAAGTTTGACCGCTAATACCTCCATTTGATAGTGTACCACCTATTGTCAGGTATAGGTAGTCGGTCCATGACCTAGGCGCCAATCCAACTTTCATTGTCTCCTTCAAAACCTCTATCCAAAGAGCACCACCACTGGCATCCACATAAGACAAACCGCTCTCCATTTCTCCATTTTTGTGCACTTTAATTTCAAGGGGAAGAGAACCCATATCTATCACAATGCCATCCAGAGCTTGAGCTTGGCCGTGGATGGAATGTCCGGCCCCGCGGGCTGAAACAGAGACTTGAGAGAATGATGAACTGGAAAGAAAGCTGAGCAGGAGAGAGATGTCTTCTGGGGTTTTGGGTTTGAGAACTGAAGCTGGAGGGTTGAATTGGAGCCGACCAAAGTCGGTCGAGGCCGTGTCGGTGGTTGGAAGGAGATTCAAGGAGCCAAAATCAATTGGTTTCTGGATGATTTTGTAAGGACTGGAGAGGATTAGAAGAAGGATCAAAGCATTTACACCACTGTAGAGAAGGTTAATCTCCATTTAAATTGTGGTTCTGTGCATGCACTTCAAGAGAGAGCAGAGTGTTAAGGTGGTCAGACTCGGAGTTGGGTACGAGAGGGAATTAACAATTGAGCTTAGCTTAGTTTGCAGTGGATGGAATAGGCAGAGGGATTGGATTTGGATATCTACTTCTTTTTCTGTGTGGGGATACTATTTATAGCAAGAGCGAGGATCCTTTAATTCAACTTGGGTCGTAATTAATATGTAAATATGTAATGTAATGCAAACCAATTCTGAGGCACAGGAAGTCAGGAATGTATACATAATTACATATATATATAGGCCCCACTTGTCTCTCTCGCTCTCTCTTTCTCTGTCACTCTATATCGGAGGAAGTTGGGTATCTAAGAGCAGGGAGGGGTTGATAAAGACATGCTTTCAAGGAGGAGATCTTTGCTGATCTGGTTTTCAGGAATCCAGCTCCTTATTTAATGCCGTGCAACCTAGATACTGTGTGAGGATTAATTTAGTTTACAGTCTTATTCGTCTGTTTTTTATATATAACTCTATACATGGTAGTGTAGTGGCTAGTGTCAAATATATAGAACACATACACTTGTCTAATACGATGAAATTTTAATTTTTAAGATTAGAATGGCCGATCCAAATCGTTCAAATTGTTCTACGTTATAAAATCTCAGTGGAAACCAAATTTTATATTTTTCAAATTTTTTTTCTTTTTTTTGGAAATTTTTAATATACTCAATATAAAAAGTTATGAACCCTCTAATTTTGAAAATTCGAAAAAAAATAGTTAGGAAATTTTAAAAATATATAAAATTTGATTTTTAAGGATATTTTAATATATAAATCATATTGAACGGTCTGGATCGGCCGTTGGAAGTTTTAATGGTCGACGTTTGGATCGTGTTTGACATCATATATGTTTGATTCTAGCATTACTCTATATACATAGGAGGGCTAACGTGTCATCGATGGCACACACGATTCATTTGCCATCGAATCGTTTTTTGAGATTCAAAATTGAAACAGTCAATTCAAACCGTTCAAGTTGATCACCATATTGAAATATCTTTGGAGACCAAATTTTACATTTTTTCTATTTTTTATTTATTATGATATTTTCAAATTGGAGGACTTGAAATACTCTAATTATAATGTTTTTTTAAATAACATAATAAATAGCAAAAAATTAAAAATATATAATTTTTTATCTCTAAAGGTAGTTTAATATGGTGAACAATTATAATATTTTTAGTATTTTATTATTGTTGTTCTTATTGCTATAATAATGTAATTATATCATTATTAATATTTATTAGGAAATTTTTTTTCTATACCTCTCATAACTGAGAAAATAGAAGATTTATTCTCCAAAAATATAAACTCTTGCTTTTGCTCCCAAAAATTCCAACTCCTTATATATTTGCCCTTCTATCATATTTTATAATATAAATAATAATTAAATAATAAAAAATATATATGTGACCGTTATACCTATTTTCGAATCTAACCCATTTGTTAAGCAAAACCCTTTTTTCTCTCTTGTGCGCATACTTTTTTTTTCTCTCTCTCGCACAAACAGAGAAGATAAACCCTAAATCACATAAACACATTTTTTTTTCTCACTATCCGTTGTCCCCCATCGCACGGCATCCGTCTCCGCCCATGTTCCTTTTTTCTCTATTCAATCCTCTTCTTTTTGGTCCCGTTTGGATGGGTCAGAATTTGCAATTTCGAAAATTTTATATGCCAAATTTATTATAAACAATCCAAACTCTTCACAAAGTTACACACTTCCCAATAAATTTATTTCTAGGAATTGCAAATTCCCCAAATTTCCGAAATTTCCTAAATTCCTACCCCATCCAAACCTTTTGAGTTTTCAATCTGCCCAGGTTATGCACATTTCTCTTTTGTCATGGAAAAAATTTTGAACAATTTGTGTTGCGACGTCTAATTTTTCTGTTATAATAAAATTTGCTAATTTCTCTGTGAAAAATTCCTGTTATTTACTGTTCTGCGGTGTGAAAAAGAAATGTCTTCTCTACTTCATATCGGGAAAGAAAATCTAAATTACTGCTATGTAATTGTTTGGTCAAATATATGTAGACCTGTCAATTTCATTACGTTTCGAATGTTTTTGTTCTGTTCCGTTCAAACGGAACGTTAAACGAAAGAGAAAACCAGTTCGTTTCTGAAAACGAAATAGAAACAGAAACAGAAATGAAGAAAATGAATGAAACTTTAAACAGAACATAAAAATAGACAGAAATGGGCTGAAACCAATAGAAAATGAAGGACGGAATGCTAAACGGAACATAAATATGTTTCGTTTGACGAAACGGAACGAAAATGAAACAGTAATTTAATTTGTTTCGTTACCATAACGGAACAGAAAATGAAAATGGCCATTTTCGCTTTCGTATTTCACGTTTAACAGGTCTAAATATAACATGCATTCAACTACAATTATAACTGCTCATTTGGAATCACAACTAATTAGACATAAAATTACTGCTATGTAACTACTCATTTAGCCTCCGTTTGGATTATTGGGAAGAAATAGGAAGAAGAAAGAAGGGAAGAAAAAAAATTATAAACAATCCAAACTCTTCAAAAAGTTACACACTTTTCAATACTTCTTCTCACTTCTTCCCTTCTTCCCTTCTTCCCACACCTATCCAAACGGAGCCTTAGAGAAGACGGAGGCAATGGAACCTCCACTGATGATAACTCGAGAGATGATAACTCGAGAGAGGAAGAAGGAGCTTTCTAGGGTTTAGTTTATTATGAAATAATTTTTTGAATTATATTATTAGTTTATTCTATTTTTTATATCATCTGTACTTATTATTCTATTAATAATTATTATAATTATAATTTTATTAACGTGATTTCATTTTAATAGTATTATGATATCATTATAGTTGTAATTATATTACTTGTTAAACTTTTAATAAGTATAATAAAGTGTTATTAATTAAACACTTATAATTAAAATTGTTTATTTCATATATCGTACTCCTTATTTACTCTACCTTTTTTCTTACCGCCCTTGATTTAAATTTTAGAGGAGCAGAGTGTCGCTTGACAATTTACTCCTTAAATTAATCCACCACTTAATCCTCTATCTAGATTCTCAAATAGAGGGGACGAAAAATTTTAGTATGAAATTTTTTTTGTTTTTCGAATGTGCCAAATAAATTATTTTTAGTTTTAAAATAATTAATATATAATTTTTAAATTTATAAGAATCTTTTTGAAAAAATTGAAGTATGCCGAGCACACTTTAGAGTCCACTTAGTTCCTCCCCTCCCTCTACCAAACATCGGCAATTAGGAATTGTTGTGTGCCAGGACGATTGGACGAAGGATAAAGGAATCAAGGCAAAAATGATGAAGTAATTTTACCGACATATTGATAGGAAGCACATAAACAATCTAAGACAGAATTCCAAACAAGATTTCGAACCTACTATCTTTTCGCCCAAGATATATTATTTTTTATCACTAGACCAAGAGTAGTTCTCGAGGTTCAAAACTATTATATCATACTAAATGTGATCTAAGACGTAAAAAATATGAGCAAAACTTATTACTTAAATTTAATAACCTATTCTCATTTTATCAATATGTTAATTTGGTGAAAGGAATAAAAAGTTATGAGATGTGAACAATGCTCAGGTGTCTTCAATATCAGAATTTTTATTTTGTCAGTCATACAATTAAATTTTTTAAAAAATATTGGCACAAAACTCACAATTTTACGTCTCATTTGAATTTAAAAAATATCATGATTTTTATGGCTCATTTGGATTTACATTACAAAATATACAGAGGGTGCATTAGTAACGCCTTGCGCAGTCATTTCCCGTCTTTGATTAGCAATCAGTCAAAGACTGAAAAACACAGTTGACAAAATGGTCCATTGAAGACCAGAAGTTTCTGCTGTTATGTGCCTCGGGTTGGTTTGTTGCAATTATCCGTTCTTTTTTCCCCCTTGATTTGATTTAATCTTTGTGCATTTAAAGATATGGCTATGGATGCGTGCCAGTGTACTTGTGTCGTTACTCGTTAGTAGCTTCGGTCCAATCCGTTTGGGTTTCGGGTCAGTGCACAGTCTCGTACTCTCCTTTGGTCTCTTCTCGCTTTGTCTGTTGTAACGAAATAATAAAAATAATAATAATACAAACAAACAAAGACAACAGAATATTGTTGTCCTTGCATTTAATTTATTTTGAATTAAACACTGGTTTAGATCCCCGAAATTATTTTATATAAGAATTTAAACACAAAAAATTTTAATAGAAAGAATTATTTAATTTTTTTTAATAAGAAGAAAGTTCCTACCCGGTTTATAACCGCGTAGAGTATCTCTCCTTTTTATCCATATATAAAACGCGTTCAAAGGCTTCCAACACGTTTTATGAATGGGTAGGAAGGAGAATAAATCGCCAGACCTTCCTACCCGTTTATAAAACGGGTTGGAAGCCTTTGAACACGGTTTATAAACAAGTTAAAATTTTGTTATTATTTTCGCTATTAAGAGTTCAAAGCCGATTTTTTTTACTTTATTAAAAAAAACATTTTACAACAAGGTCCTGCATGTTTCATATTTACAAAATTTTCAAAATTTTATTTCCAATTAAAGATGTATTAAATAGATATAATAAATATATTACACATATTTTATATGCATTTAATTGCACATATTTTTTTTAACATGTGTATAATATCATTTTGTTTGAATAATTATTTTATCCTTTAGTAAATAAAAAAATTAGAGAGACTACAATGCAAAATATAAGTTTGTAGAAATAAATAGTAAAAATAAAGGGTCATCGGCGAATAATGTAGAAATAATATAATTGAGATTTTTTTCATCGATGACCCTGCATCTTTACTATTTATTTTTACAAATTTAACTTTTGCATTTTAGTCTCTCTATTTTTTTATTTACGGGTGCGTTTGGATCGTTGGAAGAAAGAAGAAGAAGAAAAAAGAGGAAGAAAAAAAATTATAAACAATCCAAACTCTTCACAAAGTTACACACTTCCCAATACTTCTTCCCACTTCTTCCCTTCTTCCCTTCTTCCCTTCTTCCCACACCTATCCAAACGCACCCTACAAAAGGATGAAATCATATTTCAAACAAAATGACATTATACATATGTTCAAAAAAAAATGTGCAATTAATATAATGTATGTGTAATATATTTATTATATCCATTTATTATATATTTAAATGGAAATAAAATTTTGAGAAGTAAATATATTTTATAAACAAACATATCCATTTATCTGGAAAGTACAACCTAAAATCCCACGTGGAAGCTAAAGTATATATATTTTTTGTAAAGTAAATAAAATTTCGTAAAATTCGTACATGTTACTAGAATTAAAATTAAAATTATTAAAACAACACTTGAACCCAATCTACTTATATTATTATTATATCCAAAATATGCAGTTTGGTTTATAAAACATTATTTAAATAGGAGGGAAATATTAAAACTATTTTTGCATGATAACTACAAAAAATGAAAACAATTATGAGATTAAAAAATTTGTAATTATATTATCTTTTATTTGGATATATCGTGTATTAAATTTTGTCACTAAAGCAATTAAAATCTAGATCGGATATCAACTTGGTCGACGCAGGGTCACTGGTTTCTTAATATTTTTATGTATAAATTGTGAAAATATAAATTCATGTTGGTTTACATGAAGAAGGCGATAATCATCATGTATAAAAACTTTTAAATAGAAGGTATAAATAATAGGTTTAAAAATAAAATTATAGGAATGCAATGTAAATTTTATGTCCGTTAAATTTCAGCACCAGAGAGCCTAAAATCCAAAGAAAAAAGATTATTTTGCATTATTCGCGGATGACCCTATATTTTTACTATTTATTTCTACAAACTTATATTTTGCATTGTAGTCTCTCCAATTTTTTTATTTACTAAAAGATAAAATAATTATTCAAACAAAATGATATTATACACATGTTCAAAAAAAAATATGTGCAATTAAATGCATATAAAATATGTGTAATATATTTGTTATATCTATTTAATACATCTTTAATTGGAAATAAAATTTTGAGAATTTAGTAAATATGAAACATGCAGGGACCTTGTGGTAAAATATTTTTTTAATAAGTAAAAAAAAAATCGGCTTTGAACTCTTATCAGTGAAAATAATAACAAAATTTTAACACGTTTATAAACCGTGTTCAAAGGCTTCCAACCCGTTTTATAAACGGGTAGGAAGGTCTGACGATTTATTCTCCTTCCTACCCATTCATAAAACGCGTTAGAAACCTTTGAACGCGTTTTATAAATAGGTAAAAAGGAGAGATGCTCTACGCAGTTATAAACCGGGTAGGAACTTTCTTCTTGTTAAAAAAAAATTAAATAATTCTTTCTATTAAAATTTTTTGTGAATAAATTCTTATATAAAATAATTTCGGTTTAGATCCACTCCAGTACACATTTTACATATAATATAACATTCTTTTGGTTTTAATTAATAATCTTGATGTATATCTATCAATAATAATATATAAAATATGAGCCATTACATATAAACTACATTCACGCATACTATATATACATAACATTCTTTTGAATTCTCCATGCAGATCAAATTTTATATTTTTTCGAAATTTTTAAGTATTTATTTTAAATTTTAGAAAATCATTAATCTAATTAGTTCTGAACCGTTCAAAAACATCAGTTTTTAAAAATCTGAAATAAATACTTAAAAAATTTGAAAAAATATAAAATTTGGTCTGCATGGAGAATTCGATAGGGAGATCGTATTAGACGGTTTGGATCGGTCGTTTTGAACTAAATTTCGAAATTTTGAGCGCGACTCACGGACGCTTTGGTGAGTTGCAACTCACCATAGCAAAACTCATAATAATAATAATAATAATAATAATAATAATAATAATAATAATAATAATAATAATAATAATAATAATAAGATGTCATGCAAAAATAAACCTCTTGTAGTAGAGATTTTATAAAGTAAATTTCAAGAAGTGTGTAAGTAGTAGTAGATATGTATCATGTATGTCTAGACAATTCTACCAAGAAAAGAAAGATGCACTCGTCTAACATGATAAAATTTTAATTTTTGAAATTAAAATGACCGATTCGAACCGTTTAAATTGTTCTATAATAAAATTTCCGTTGGGACCAAATTTTATATATTTTTTAAGTTTTTGTACTAAATTTTGAATTTTTTTTAAAATGCTCAATCTAAAAAGTTATGAACCCTCCAATTGTAAAAATTAAAAAAAAATAGTTAGAAATCTGAAAAAAATATATATAAAAAATTTGATTTTCAAAAATATGTTAATATAGAGATCATATTAAGCTGTTCGGATTGTTGGTTTGAAATTTTAATAGTTGATTTTTCGGATCGCGTTTAGCGTCCAATATGTTTTAAAGGAAAAACGAAAGATGTAAAATTTTGTGTCTGTGACCATTTGACTGGTTTGACTGAAGACATTACCACGTGGATGGATTTCACAATAAAAAAATCTTAATTATGACCTGCCTTCAAGGGACCCTCTTTGCTTGCATATCTTAATTATATCCGGAATCTTATTTATCCTCCCAGTTTTGCATAATTTATACAACACTATGATCTTGATCAGGGCTAGCTCACCACGTGAGACATGACTGACAAATCCAAGGTTCACCTAAAATCTGTGGTTCTTTTTCTCTACCAACCTTGCGTAGCGAATTGCTGTATAAGTTATATAAATACTAGTCAAATTAAACTGAGTCGACCATTTAACTTCTGAGTTCTGACAGATAGTTTTTTAAATTATTAAGTTATACTATGGACGCGATTTATATAGTTTTAAATTTATTGGAATAAAGTTTGATGTAATTAATTTGAGAATCGTTAACCATCTATTACGTGATAATATAACTATGAGATCAAAAAAAAAAAATTCAAATCAGCCGAGGGTGAGCGATCAATTTTACCGTCATATATTCTTAATTAGCATGCAGCCTATATTTGTAAGCTATGATTAACATATGAGTAGATTTATTTATTTGTTTGTTTGTTTATATTTTGTATAATTGCGTTCATCGATGATCATGATATTCAATAGAATATATCTCATATATAATGCATTACAAACCAATGTTAGTTTGGACATAATGTACATAGTTATACAAGACATAAATAGATAACGAAAAATAAATCGGGAATAAAAAAAATAACATGCTACTACTCATTAGTACAAAACTGGGAGCCGAATTTTTTGTTTCTAAATTTATTTTACAAAAAGAAGTTCTTATTAATTTTGCTGTTTTTGGCTTAAATATAGTTGGGGTGTTATTAATTATGGAACGAGAATCTAAATCGTACGATACGACAAATCAGATAATTAATAACACCACAACCATCACCGTCATCAAACAATAGCATTAATAAATACTAATATTACTAATAATTACACAACAAATTGTCATAATAGTGGGTCTCTGCAAAATGGAGAGTGATTGTCAAATGATGGTGAGTCGCTACAATGCGTGGCGCATCATACCATCACCAAATGATTCGGTATTAATTATGATGGATTTATGAGAGAACAAAATCTTTGCACAGAGAACACGAGGATCTTCTCGCTGGACCAACAAAATTTTCGAACCTTTATCTATCTCCTGTAGTCATGTTAGTACATAGTTACTGTTCATGCTGCACCCACCAATGGCACTGACATAGGCGGATGCATAATACATATGCCTCGTGAGCATATCTGTTTATATCTTTTACATTTATGGTGCCTATTTTCATATCAATCTTTTTCACTACGCCATATTTGATTATTAAAACCGGTTAAATAAAGATCTTTAACACCGGATTGAAATAGGTGCTAAAGATGAGTGGTGTTAAAAATCATTAAAAACCGGTGCTAAAAACAATCCAGATTCACATTGGAAAAAAAGAGAATTTTTAGAACCGGTTTTCTACTAATACCCAGTTCTAAAGATTCAATCTTTAAGACCTGCTTTTAGCTAAAAACCGGTCTTAAAAATCAGTTTTTTTCTAAAAAAAAATATATATTTTAGGGGTAGCCCATTTTTGCTAGCCATAATATTTATACAATATTGTACAACAATCATATATCACATATCACAACATTATATATCACATAATTAATCATCAAAGCAAAAACTACAATTATAAATATATCAAAATTCATTCCAGAAAATATATAATCATCACATAAATTCACAATTATCACAAATGCACCACATAACAATTTTTTTCAAATCTGTTCCACAACCAAACATCAATTTAAGTATAGGATTTGTAAATTCTTCACTATAAGCCATATGTTTTCCATCAATTTGAGGTACACAGACATCATGTTGAGATTTTGCATGGACATAAAATGAAAAAAGATACAATGAAAAAAGATACGAGCTAAAAGAGTTGACCATCTAATAAAATCCATGCGACCAGTGCCAGCATCAAGTGTGAATGTAACATCAGTAGCTCTACAGGATTTATTGCAAACCATCCTCACCAACACAATCTAGCAAATTTGAACATAATATAAGAAATTAGTAAATAAATCAAAGCTAAATGATCTGTTACAAGTCATTTTCATAGAACAGCACATGAAGAAAACCAAATTTGCTTCACTGTAAGTGGAATAGCGGTGCTTCTATTAATTGTCACGAATCCACAAATTAAAATAATCAAATCACATGAATACAAATCTGATCTAACATATTATACTCGAAAGATGAAAAATTAGTGTGTTTCTAAAGAGAAAAGAAATAGCAAGGAAAAGCAAAATAGAATTTTATAGTAATTAAGATGGTAAAGTTGAGAAATTTTTAAGTTAGGATTAGGATTTTACCTTGCTGGCAGAAGAATCTGGGTGATTGAATCCTTAAGTAACATTAGTACCATGGTACACTATGAAAATCGCTCTTCACAACCTCCTGAGATTTCAAAATACAAATTGTGAGTTCAGCTGGTACAATAACACCAACTTACTCAATTCCTAATTACCCGTACAAACTCCTTGATATGGTAACACCTGACTACCTGAGCATCATTGGCACTTGCAAACCATTGATCTACTGTTTGTGGTTGGGCTGAGGCCGAGCATCATGTGAGAGGCGTCCTACTTGGCGGCAGTGAGGCCGAGCATCATGTGAGAGGCGTCCTACTTGGCGGCAGTGAGGCCTTCCTCAGCGCCCCCAAGTTTCGTGTAGCCGATTCGGCGGCTGTGTTGAGAGAGGCGGTGATTTTAGAGGAGAAGGGGTCAAGGTGGATGCGTAGGGCACGGGGTTGATTCAGAGCACCACTAAGCTCGAGGTGGTGTCGGCGACTCGAAGGCAGAAGATAAAAAAAGGTTCTGTTGGCTGCCGACGGTGGCGATCTCTTGTCGGATGAGATGGATGAGGCGGAGATTTCTAGGATTACGCGAGGAGGAGATAGAAGAGCGAAAGAGAGATGAGATGTGGAGAATAAATGAAGAGGAGGGTAAATTCATCCGGGGTCCAGATTTCGATCAAAGAAAAAATAGAACATTCGGTTTCTCTTCAGAACCGGTCCTAAAAGTTTAAACTTAATGTGTCACGCACCACGAAAGATTTTTAGTTCTTTAAAACCGGTTTTTATATAAAACCGATTCTAATACTTTAATTTTTAGGATCGGTTTTTTATAAAACCGGTCTTAAAGAAAAACTGAATTTTTTCTTTTTTTTGGCAACTCTTTAGGACCGGTTTTCTATAAAAAACCGGTCTTAAAAAAATATATGATAATATCAAAAATGCCACTGATTGTTTTTAGAACCGGATTTTGAAAAACCGGTGTTAATGTGGCGGTTCTAAAAATCATTTTTGGCGTAGTGTTTAGAGACAAGACTGATTGCAAAGCTGTGCATGCCAATCTTCTTAACTTGGTACATGTAACATGGTTAGGTTCATAGAACATATGGAGATGGGAGCTGTATGAAGGGATCATTGTAAAGAACTTTTAATGAGATATGGTTTTCTTTTTCTACCTTTTTTCTCCTGGTATGGGGCCTCAAATCAAATCACTAAACAACGAGGTCATTTGATACTCATTACGAGATGCGTAGATCATTCAATGCGTTGGTTGTTTAGACCGAATGAATTTCGTTAATCAAGTTAATTTTAGTTAATTTAATTTAAATTAACAAACAACAATAATTATGGAAGATTACTTCATTAATTAGTAAAGTAATTCTGGCATACATCCTGATACTTTATATCCCAATATATATATTCAACAAGTAATTGATTATATGACGTACTTTAAAACTTAAATACATGTTGTAGTCATTCTCACAAATATACATCTCATCTCATTATCTTACCTTCGGTTAATTCAGCCTAGAAATCTAGCAAAATTTAATTTTTTATGATATTTGTGCTAATTCAAAAAATTAATCGTGTGTTTATTGTCTTTGCTAGCTAGTAATTGGCGAAGAATATTTTTTCTTTCGAAAACTAATTGGCGAAGAATGTTAAACCTCGTCACTTCATATATGGAGATTTTAAAATTAAGCAATTAACTGTTGCGGATAAGGGCGGAGTAAAGCACACTAGCACAGAGTCAGGAGGTCACTTGTCGGCTTGTCGCATCTGACGAAAAACAAATTAACTTTTGTTGTAATTTATTTAAAAAAGACTAAAAAGTTGTACAAAATTATATTTCTACTTAAAAAAATTCTATATAATAATAAAAAAATAATATTTAAATTTGAAATTAATATTATAGATATGATTTCATATTGCAAATATAATGCTTATAAAAAATGATAAGGTTAGCGTAAGTTCTATTATCGAGTGAACTGAATTAATTTTCAACACCTTGAATTGACGACTTTTGGTGGCGTTTGGATGCGTTGAGAAAAAGTGGGAAGAAGGAAGAAGGGAAGAAAAAAAATTATAAACAATCCAAACCTAGGTTACCTGGGTACTCCGTATAAGTAAGAGTACCAGTACTGGTACGCGTCCGGTACGACACCGGTACGTACCGGTTAAGCCACGTGGCGTACCGGAGTATTTTAATCTGGTCAAATCAGCTGGTACAGTCAACGGTACGGGCTGGTACGCGTACCGAATCCAAATCTCACACCCAAATGAGATGCGGCTTAGTCCACAGAAAATCGCACGCAATTCCCACTTGCTGCTGCCGCACCAAAACGTTTGAACTTTTGTACTACGCTGCACCTTGGTATATATAAAGATTCTTAGAGGAATATACAAAGGACTTGTGGGACTAAGGCAGCGGAAACCGGACAATAATTTTTTATCCATAGTTGTGTTCTCCATTCCTCAATCTATGGATGTCTCCATTTCGTTAATTTCAGAAAAATACATATTAAGTTTTTAATTGTTTGAATGCCTTTAAATAATCATTTGGCTATGAAAATTTATATACTTACTCACAGATATATGAAAAATTCAGTGATATAAAAATTTCTAATTATAGACTTATTAATATTTTTGACAATTTTTTGAATCTCGTAAAATTTATTCTGTGTAGTTTAGTTTTTTAATTGTTTGAAGACCTTTAATAATTTATTTGGATATGAAAATTAATGCTCTTAATCACATATATGTGAAAATTGTAGTGATATAAATTTTTATAATCATACACTAATAAAAAAATTTATTATGTATGATTCATCATATTTAAAAAATTTTAAATATATAATATATATCATCGTACCCGTACCGGAGATTTTTGAAAATTTTCGTACCGCCGTACCCGAATCGTACCGGGTACGGTACTCGTACCCGAACCCGTGCAACATAGATCCAAACTCTTCACAAGATTACACACTTCCCAATACTTCTTCCCTTCTTCCCTTCTTCCCACACCTATCCAAACGGAGCCTTTGATACGTCAAGCCGTCAAGGAACAATACACAAGCGAATGAAATAATATTATCATCGTTTTAGTTATACATCCGAAAAACTATAAATAATTTGAAAAAATAGTCAAGATTGCCAAAATAAATCAATGTCAACTAATTATTTCTCATTATATATAAATGATATCTGCATACATTATTAGAGTTTGTCAAGGCGTATATACGTGGGCATGAATATATATTCTATTAATACTGCTCAAAATTTATTAAATTCAGATCTGGTTAGGTGCTTTGTCTAATCAAAATATCTTGATAATTAAGTAAAAAGTTCGATATCTCCGCGCTGGACAAAATACCAATTAAAAAAGAAAGCAACAAAACCTAGGTGGATGCGGCAACTTCCTTGTATCTTGCAAAAGGGTAGTTGGAATAAATCTAAAGAAGATCTCGTTCATCAACAAAAAGAATTAAATACATATTAAATACAAATCCCTATTGCTTAAGCACATCAATCAATTTTCGGTGTAACCTATCACCTATGGACCACGCTGACAAAACATAGAAAATCCAGCAGAATCCCCACAAAGTTGGACAGAAAGCGACTTACAGAATTTAATTCAACCTAATTCAGAGCAACCAAAAAAGTTAATTTGGCTTACACAAATTATGAAGGATAAGAAATGAATACTTCAGTGCATATATGGTTTGCTTTTCCAGCCACCTAAATATCCTCGATGTCTACTTTAAATCTTAACTACCTGGAAATTTTTTAAAGAGGTTTTATCTTTTGCTTAAAAAACTAGTCCATTTATGAAAAGTAACATTCTAAAATACAACAATAATTTTCAGAATTTTTTTTTTCTTTTTTTCTTCTTTTTTCCTTTTTTGGATAATAAGTGTCATCTCTCATTTGCCATCGAACGCAACCAACATTAAATATGACAATTTCACTCATTTCTCTCTTCTCAAAAATAGATAATATTCTCCTGCATTTCCCTCCCCCGGCACCCTATCCTCCTCTTTGCATCTCTTCATTTTTCTCTCGTCCCTCTTTTTTTTCTCCCTTTCCCTCTTCCGTTTGTCTTCCACTTCCCCACTTTCCTTTCGCCTCTGCCCTCTACCTATATCCCTATCTCTGCCACTCTCCTCTAGCCTATGTCTTTATTTTTTTCGCATCTACCTAATGTTGTATATGAGTCGAGTTGGGACAATTCAAACTCGACTCAGCTATAACTCGAGTTGTCTTGAGACGAATTACAAATACTTTCGAGCTTTTTAAGCTAGCTCAAACTCAGCTCGTGAGCCACGAGCTAGTTTGAAATAAAAATATATACTTCTAAATTTTATTTATTTAATTCATATGTTATTCTAGTTTTAAAACTTATTGACATGTATAATATTTTTAATAAAATTATGGTCTTTTATTTTCTCTCTATTGATTTGAAACAAAATAAATCTTGAAACTCAATCTTTCATATCTTATAATTATTTACGATAAAAAATATAAGAAATTTTTTTTAATTAATTTATAATTTTTTAATACTCATAATATATATTTGAAATATAAATTTATTATGTTATGAGTCGGCTTATGAGTTGCGAGCTGAGTGGAGTTCAACTTAAACTCAACCCATCAGCCAACCAAGTTAGTTTAGCACGAGTTCTACCAACTCGAGTTCCATTAGCTTGAGTTTCAACTGAAATGTTTATGAGTCGAGTTCAAATTAGCTCATGAGTTACAAGTTTTCTGCTTACCCCTACCTCTACCTTCCTTTTATGTCATCTTTATCCCCTTATTATGGTTTCTTTTTCCTCAAACTCACAAGTTAAACATAAAGCAAATAAGTTGAACAAATACAATAATAAATAAGTTCAGCAAAAATAACTTTGAATATATATATAAAGAAATTGACCGTATAAATATAACATAGCGAACAAACATACTAAAACAAAATAGATAATTACATGAAACAATCTGAACAAATAAAACTGAACAAGAAAATCAAAATATTATTGAACAAATACCTTAAAAATGATGGATTAGATTGAGGAAAAAAAAGAACAAAAATAGTAGGATAAGAGAAATATCAGAGCAAATAAAGGACAAAAGGTAAGATGGAAGCAAGGTGAGAGGAAAGGGAGCATTGGGTGAGAGGAAATTAGAGATATGTTCTAGAAGCCAATATTATTAGGCTATTTCTATAGTTTATGTTATTGATGATTTTAGATCATTTGTTCTTTGATTTATTCGTTGACAGTTTATTCGGGTTGAGGATTTGAATTACAGATCATTGTTATTCATTTAGTAGTAAATGACAACGATAAATCTAAAAGTCTGTAATTTTGATAATTAACAAAGGACATTAATTATCAATAAGATTAGTATGCAAGTTAAGTGATGATTTAGTTCTATAAATCATAGGTTAAGAGTAACCAACTTAATTGCATATGTGTATGTTATAAAACATAGTACAGGACTGGACCCCACGAAATAAATATATGGATTGTGTTACGTGTCATTATTTATTTCGTTATGATTTTGGTTCTAAGTTTGAGATGATTATCTTTTCCACATGAGGATAGGTTCTATAAATCATGTCTACCGCTGATTCCTGATAAAGGCTGCTATACGAACTTGATTTAAGTACTCTTGAATTGTGCGGGAAAAAGCTAATTATCAAGAAAGCCGTATGTCCCTCATTAATTCACTTAGTGAGTGACGATATCTGTTTGGGCCCCTTGATGGAGATAGATTATTTGCTAGCAACTGATATAATTATCTCTAGATCAAGAAACATATAATCTGCAAAAATGACACGTTCCTATCTTGGATTATACGATGATATCGTGTGACATAAGAATCAAAATAGAGAAACATAATTATTCTCTTATGCAGGATTGAAATATTGTAGCAGTAAACTATTTATGCGAATTGGGAATCATAACGTGTTGCTAGACACCTCTTATGATTATTGGAATTATATATCGATTTAATTCCATGTCCAACGTAGCATAAATCCTCAAAGGGTCACACAAAAATTGGTATTTAACCATACGTGCATTATTTATTTATTTGCAATAGTTGGTATTGCAAAATATGATAAGTTGATTAATTAATTAAATAACGTTATGGACTGTTATAATTAATTAAGTCAAATGGATCATACAGAAATAAATTAATGCATTGTCTAATCTCTAAATAATTATTATTAAGTTAATAATTATTTATTCAACACATATGCTAATTAAAAGGCTTTAATTAAAGTGTTAATTAAAAGTCCAATAGGGAACCAAATTGGGAGCAACAAGAGAGGTCCATTTAATAATTAATTGAGTGGATCCATAATACAAAACACATAGTCCATAAAGGGCCCATATGTGGCCGGCCATGCATGGTGGTAGGTAGGTGGCAATCTTGTAATTAGTTGGTGTGAGGTAGGTAGGGTTTAAGCACTATATAAAGGGTTGTATGGTTGCAAATCCACCTCTCTCTCTTCCCCTAACCCTAGCCGCCCCCTACCCTCTCTCTAGGCCGGCGCCTCCTCCCTCTTTCTCTCCCTATTGCTCATGTGTTGAGTACCCCTTCTTCCACAAATACATTTGGTAATTTGCTTGAAGAAAGGGAAAGCTAGGGATTAGACATATTCTCCAAACTACTAGCATAGTTTTGTTGAGAATTTGGCTAATTCCATAGTGGACTCGAGGTGTCACGAATTGGAGGTGCTTGGAGGGCTCGCCATCGACATCTAAGCCGTTGGAACGAGCCTCTTGGTTGCTATACCAAGAGAGGTACAATCTTCCACCTTATTCTTTTGTGTCTATTCAACTTGAGTACTAGAGGGATCTGATATAACGTAGGTAAGAGGGAGCAGAATCGCAAATATAGCGTTGGGTGAGAAGAAGGAGAAAGATCGCTGGATGAGGAGGGAGAGAGCGTCCAGTGAGAAGGAGGGAGCGGTGGATGAGAAAAAGGAAAAAGAGCTCTTGTCGGGTCAGAAAGGGTGAGAACTTGTAATACCTAAGTTTTTAGTTTATTTAGTACTTAGGTGTTAATGTGTTAATTTTATGTTGTTTTGAATTCTTTGAAATTCTGACCAAAATTTGCATGCTTGATTATTTGGATTTTATACTAGTATGTTAGTATAGTATAAATATTATGTTGTGTACTAAAGCTATGCTAAGAGTACTATAAGTTATTGTTAAAATTTTGGGTTTTATAAGGCTCAAATCTGAAAATATGATGGTACCTCTAATTTGACAAAAGTTAAGGGGCTATTTTACAAAAACCAACCCCACACTTTTACTCCAAAACCCCCCAGCAGACCTCTCTCTCTCTCTCTCTCTCTTCTTCTTCCCACTTTCTTCTCTACTGAAATTTTTCTCCATTCTCCTCTCCACACTCAAGCTCTATAAGCTCCACTCAAATAAATTCAGAAAAATTCACAAAAATTCGGCAAAAATCGGAATTGAAGGGAGGAAGGCAAGGAGAGTACATGCAACCCATCTATTTTTGGATTTGAGGGCTTATTGATTTGGATAAGGACGTATCGGGACTCGAGGAGGCCGATACTATCGGTGGTAATTAGAATTTGCTTGTCATTGCTTGTGTCTACTTGTGTTGTAGGTGCGGATGTTACACTCACTCTGAATCTGCATCTTAGGAATTTAATTCTGACATTGCATCATGTTGAATTGTTCATTCAGTGCATGCATATTTGTAATTGTATCATATGTTAATATTATTATTAATTGTTATACATGATGAATGGTTACCGATTGAATGACTTCAAAAGGTCTGTGCTACTTGTATGAATGAATGGGCATTGGTTGACTCGAGGACGGAGTCATGACCCGTTCCTTGAGCTCCGAGTGATAAGCGCTTTGATCCGGTATTCTGACGATGTTCTCAACTTGTGGTACTGTTTGTAATTATGAATTGTCTGAATTGTGTTAATGTGAGTCTACGGACTATAAAATCTGAGTCTAAGGACTATAAAAATCTGAGTCTACGGACTATAAAATCTGTGAAGGAAGTCGTAATGATTATAACCAGACTTGCATGTTATGTGTTGTCCAACTCGAGCCGGTTTCTGAAAGGCCATCTTGTAATTGAAATCCTTATTGTAGGGACATAATAACCGTGCTCATGATGCATTGCATGATTTAATTTGAGAGGTTGATTGAACTAATTGATATGTATATTGCTATATTATTTGCTTGTATAATGAAGTGTTGTTTTAAACTCAGTCAGTAGTTAGTTCCTGATCATGTACCTTCGGGGTTTGTGTGACTGGAACTAAATACCGCACTGGGATAATTTTTATAATTATCTCACTCTCCACTTTGTGGGTTCCAGGTTGTAGACCGAGCGGGAATCGAGTTGCAGAGTAAGCCATCTATATTTTAGAGTAAGCCTTGCGGGTGCGTGAAGGTAAGCACGTAGTCGCGGCGGGCCGTGGTACTCCATGACTTCGGTTTTGGGGTGTCACAGAACTGAGAAGAGGGAATGTTTCGTGAATGACGTTAGATTTGTCTTTTTTTGTTTATTTTGTTTTTTTTGGTATCTTTCTGGCTCCGTTTGGATGGCTTCTTCCCGGAATAAGGAATAAGGAATAACCACTTTTTACCAATAAATTTATTTCTAACCATCCAAACTCTTCACAAAAGTTACACACTTCCCAATAAATTTATCCCTTCCCAATAAATTTCTTCCCTTCTTCCTTCTTTCTACCTTATTCTCAACGCATCCAAACGAAACCTCTAAATTAGAAATAAAACAAGTCCAATGAAGATAGCGGGAAGATACCGGTGCGGTACATGTGATGTGTTGAGATAGAGCATTGATGCTTTTTGTACTGATTGGATGTTTGTAATTTGGGTTTCTTTTCGTTAATGAAAAGAGGTGGAAATGATCCACTTATTTCCAAAAAAAAAAAATAATAATAAAAAATAAAACAATTCCATTCCTAAGCCCACTGAGATATAAAATCTTTTGTTTAATTTCAGCCCAGCCCAATAACTCTCTCTCTCCCAATCTGTTTTGTTATGACGTCAGCCCAATTAGTTACCCAAGAAGAGCCCAACCGCCATTTTTCTCTCGCTTCGTTTCTTCGTTCTCTGGTGAAGAGGTGAAGTCCGAACCGCGAGTGTAACAGGATCGAATAAACCCTCAATTTGTCGATCGACGAGCAAAAGAGCAAGGAACAACCAGGTACTCATCCTTTCTAATTCTACACTTCAATTTTAGGTTTTCTCAAGTAATTTTACTCAATTTGCTTCATTTAATTGGTACTTTTGTGCAAGATTACAGAGAAATGGAGCATGCGGAGGAAGAGAGCCGCACTAATAAGCAAGACGATGAGGTAATTTTCAACTATTCTTTGCCCAGGAGTTCAATTCTCTAATAAGTTTGTAGAGATGTAGCACACGGTTCAGATGAAGCACGCTAGCTAGGGTTTTAGAAATTTAGACAAAATTTCATTTACTTTGGACATATTATTATGAACCTAGAAAATCTGGACCACCTTCTGTAATTATTGTTCTAATTGTTGTTGTTGCAGGAGAGCATTGCTCGGCTGGAGGAATTGAAAAGGATGATAGAAGTTAAAATGGCTCTAAGGCAGAGCAATCTTAACCCTAATAGGCCTGGTATGTTTCATGGCATGATCTGTTGCCTCTATTGGTGCTTCTGTAATGAATGATTACATTGTAATTATTATTATTATTGTTTTTTTTAATGCAGATTCAAGTTTTCTCAGAACACTTGATTCAAGTATCAAACGAAATACAGCTGTGATTAGGAAACTTAAACAAATTAGTGAAGACCAGAAAGATGCTTTGATAGAGGACTTGAAAAGTGTTAACTTGAGCAAATTTGTTAGTGAGGCCGTGTCTTATATATGTGAGGCCAAACTCAAGACTTCTGACATCCAGGCTGCTGTTCAGGTAAAACTAAAACATGCCAGTACCATGTAGCTGGTTTTAGAGATGCGTGGATTACTTTGGGGCAGTCTCAAATAATGCAATATCTAACATGAACGAGTATTAAGGAAAAATATACTAGAGACCAGCTTGCCAAAGTTCTATGTAATTTTAACTCATTTAAACCTTCTGTTATGGCCCTAAAATGATTTCTTCTTCAAGTTGAATTGATTTTCATATTTTCTAATGTTCAGCTTGTACTACATCATTTTGATAAAGTCCTAGACTAAACCGGTGTTAAATTTGGAAAGAGGGAGTACAAATTGTTCAAGGATAATGAAAGGGACAAATTATTTTGGAGAATAAACATTGCTGGAGAGAAGAATTTTCTGTTATATTTTTCATTGTTCATTAAATATGAATGTTTGTGCAAATCGCAAAAAATCAAGGTTGGTATTTGCAAATGCCGTAACTGACATTTTTTATTAGTTTCTTTCGAAAAGAGACTGACTATTGTATCATAAATTTGTTTTGAAATTTTCTAGGTGTGCTCCTTGTTGCACCAAAGATACAAGGACTTTTCACCTTGTCTAATCCAAGGCCTGTTAAAAGTATTTTCTCCTGGCAAAACGGGAGAGGAGTTGGATAACAGTTCTAGAGCCATTAAAAGAAGAAGCACTCTTAAGCTTCTCATGGAGCTCTATTTTGTGGGAATAGTCGAAGATGCCACCACTTTTATTAACATAATAAAAGATCTCACTTCAACTGAGCATTTGAAAGATCGAGAGGCTACTCAGACTAATCTCTCTCTCCTTACTAGTTTTGCCAAACAGGGAAGGTATCTGTTGGGACTACCAGTGCCCGAGGGTGATGTTCATGAAGAGGTAATTTTTCTGCCTGTCAATTCAGTTTTCATGTTTGAACTATCAAAATAACTGTCTCTTTGACATTGTTTTGCTTGTGTTGCAGTTTTTCAAAGGACTCAATGTAACAGCTGATCAGAAAAAGTTCTTTAAGAAAGCTTTCAGCTCATATCATGATGCAGTAGTTGAACTATTACATTCTGAACATCACGTATGTTTACTCGTTCCATTGCATATTTTTACAAAAAAATTATTGGCAAAAGTCACCATTACTTTATTTTTATTTCTAGTCATTGAGACTGCTGGAACTGGAGAATGCAAAGGTATTTAATGCCAGAGGTGAACTAAGTGAAGATAGCACAGCATCTTATGAAAAACAAAGGAAATCTTATGATCAATTGCTTCGTAATGTCTCTTCGTGAGTTCCTCTTTTCTTTTGTATGAAACCTGCTGTGGTTTGATAATTCATCCTTATGATGTATGACATCAATGCTAGCTTATGCATCCTTCCTGCTTTGAGAAATCGACAAATTCTATCCTTGATGAGAACTTTGATGATATGACCCTGACATTACAACAACGACAACAAAAACAATAACTAAGCCTTTTGTCCCACACAAGTTGGGGTAGGCTAGATCAAGAAGAAGGTAACAATTTAACCCGTTACCTCTAGACAGCGGAGCCACCGACCCTGACATTAAGTGCAATAAATAAAATCAGAAAAGTTTCTCTTCGAAGGATTGAAAATCTGACATGCAATGTTAGGATTTGGAAATGTGTAAACAGTTCTTAGTTTACTGCTGCCTTTCATAGAAATTGGTTTTTTCTCATAGACTGCCCAAATTTGTGATACCAAAATTTCTAGTGAGAGCTTTCCTAATTGAATTTGAGATTTTTGTCTTCCTCTGGTCCATAACCAGTGCAAACCTCTTTCTAATTTTTCGCACATCTTATCTTGCTGACATCAGCCAATTAGCATATCTTTACATGAGATATGTAATCTAATGACTGAATCTCATGCATTTTACTATTTAAACACTACACCGATGAACTGAAACTTCATCTCTTCACTGCATAGTTTGGCTGAAGCTCTTGAAATGGATCCTCCAGTGATGCCCGATGATGGGCCCACTAGGGTTACTACTGTAGCTGATGGGTCCTCTCATGGACAAGGAAAAGAGGCGCCAGCCATGGAACCAGTTTGGGATGATGAAGATACGAGGGCCTTTTATGAGTCTTTGCCTGATCTCAGGTTAGTATATCTTATACACTTTTTAGAAGGTTTTGCTGTAAGAGTTTGAATTATCTATTTTATATTTCACACCTATTTTGGTTCATAGAGATCTCTATCAGAAAAGTTTTTCTGACAACAGAAATGTTTGCTTAAATGGTAATTAATATTTTTGTTTATTAATTAGTGAGAAGACAGGTCACATAACATTGCTAGGTCTATTTCTTAGTGTCCATAGACAGGTCACATAACATTGCTAGGTTTATTTATTAGTATATCATTTTAGAAAGAAATAGATTGAATAGACGCTTATTTTATTTCCATTTATTTATTGATTTTGAAAAATTAAGGCAGACCCACCAATTTCATTGAAATCAGTTAGTTAAACTAATACCAGCAAGCTGGCACCAGCAGAAAATCATCTGTAACACGTCAACAAGACTAACTGTCTACTCTACTGATTAAGATGTGATCACCTATAAACGTCACAAGAAACATACATTATCACTAGTACAGATTCAAAATGAGAAACCAGGCAAGTTTATGCATTACAATTCTGAAAACACTAATACAGTAGAAGTTGCAAACAGCACACACCTAAGCATGATGAACTCCATTGTCAGTTACTCGTTGTGGTGAGACTGATTTGCAAAGTTTCTATTCTAGCCAGTGCCTTATCCTCTTCCTTCACATTCACCTGTAAAGTGAGGCCCTCTTCATTGCAAGGCAAAAATAGGGACATTTTGTAATAAGAAATATAATTTCTCGATTGACACCAGAATGAAATAATATTAAAACCTAGTGATCCAGGAGTTTAATTTTCCTCCCATTGAACATAATTTATTTCTTTCATTCCGAACTAATCACAATAATGCTCCTCTGTAGGTTTTTGTAAAGTTTTTTTAATCTTTAATGGGGATGCAATTGTCATGTCCAAGAAATTATCAATTTTTAATCCCATCAAAATAAGTTGTTATATCTTTCTATCTAACACAGAATATCTTTATTAAATCAGCTGACAAAGAGATGATCAAATGTTTCAGGGAAACCACAAAAGACAGGCATCAAACACTAACTAGCCTCTTTTAATTAAATTCTTTTTAGTTCAAAACTTTTCTTCTTCTAACAAAGAAATATTTTAATTTTTGAAGGAATTATAGATTTTCAAGTTGTTTCACAAGTTGTCATTTTAAGACCTCCATATTCTAACTGAAGGTAAAAAGAGTGTACTGTAAAAAAATCCACTTTTGACCATCTCCAAGTAATAAGGTTTTGTAATAACAATCTAACCAACATAATTTTAAGATCCTTTTTATGAGCAACTAGCATGCCTACCTATCTGTTTATTAGAAGTAAAAGATTAAAAAGTTATTATTTAAAGCATCAGCAACTAGTAAGTTAGGACTGGATGCGATTTGAAAAAGATCAGAAAAATGAAACTCAAGGAACAATCTTCAAATCACCTATCATTCCAAAAACTAACAGAAATACCATTTCCTAGTTTCTTATTAATGTCTAAGTTAATTACTTCATCTTTCAGGATTGAATAGGTTCTTATGAACCTTGTTAATTAAACATTTATTCTTTTCCTAACTTTGAACCAACTCCTTATATATATTTTTTTATTTGACAGAGCTTTTGTTCCAGCAGTACTTCTTGGAGAAACTGAACCAAAGGCGAGTGATCCAGAGGGCAAATCTAATGAGCGGCCAGTAAGATTTGAATTACTTGATCATGGATTTTTATGTTTAATCAAGAAGTTAATAGTTTATATGACTGTAATCTGATCTTTTTGGAAACTAATTATATTACTTGAAAAAGAAGTTGCTTGATTTTACATGATTTTCTATTCTATATTTTACTAACTCATTTTGGAAATGAGCTATGGCCTTGTGTATCTTAGACCTAAATTTGTTGTTAAATTATCGTGTTATTTTCACAAGGAATCACCAAAAGAGTCAGACGATACTCGAGCAAATGCCACATCTTCTTCAACCGCTGAGCATCACCAAAACGGAAAAGCAGAGGAAAAAGGCAAAGAGAAGGAAGAACGACAAAAGGAGAAAGACAGGGAGAAAGAAAAAGGGAAAGTTACTGAGAAGGACAAAACCAAAGAGAAGGACACAGATAGAAAAGGGGAGATCGAGAAGGAGAAAGGTAGAGGTGCTGACAATGCGAGTTTAGATGCATTATTGCAGAGGCTTCCTAGTTGTGTTAGCCGTGACCTGATCGATCAACTCACGGTTTGTTTGTTTTGTTCTCTTATAGTTGGTTTTTTATTAAGATAAGTGGCTCACATCATCCCATTTTATGAAATTGAGTAGTATGTTAGTCTAACTATTAATGTTATCACATTTGCATATTAGATGGGTCCATTAATTGGTTATATTGCTCTGGTTGCACATGGTTGTGAATTTTAGTGTGTGTGTACATATATTTACAATTTTGCATGGGTAATTAGGTCCTAGCTTATTTATGTGTCTGGTTGCACAAGAATAAGGAAGAGGGAAGAGGGAAGAGGGGATAAATAGGCTTAGCCTTATATTATGTTTTTATGGGAAGAGGGGAGAAGCCTTATCCCATGTTTCGTTGTGGCAAATTCCCTCTTCCCTCTTCCTTGTTCTTGTGCAACCAAATACAGCCTACCGGCGCACTAAATTTATCTGTCTTGGTGCTTTATTCATCTCGGTCACAGAATATTTGTTCAATGTAATATTTTATTTACATAGAAAACTATGTTCTGGAAACATTATTTTAAAATCTTTTTCTTTCTCTGATATGTGTCATCCTAACAGGTGGAATTCTGCTATTTGAATTCAAAAGCAACCCGAAAGAGGTTGGTGCGTGCACTGTTTGGTGTGCCAAGGACTTCTCTAGAGCTGTTGCCCTACTACTCTCGGATGGTTGCCACGCTTGCCACTTGTATGCGAGATGTCCCTACCATGCTTGTTAATATGCTCGAGGAGGAATTCAATTTTCTCATTAATAAGAAGGTTTGCCCCATACATAGCTAGTTGCCAAAAGATCTTACAATTATCTAAGTTTAATTTCATCCTCTGTTAAAGTTAGATTGTTTTGCCGTCTTTTTCTCTCTCAGGATCAAATCAATATTGAAACTAAGATAAAGAATATCCGATTTATTGGAGAGCTCTGCAAGTTTAAAATTGCGCCTTCTGGCCTCGTCTTTACTTGCTTTAAGGTAAATTATTTATGGTAACATTATTAGTACATTGGACTCTGTTAGTTTATTTTGAAGGCTGAACTAAGCTCTGATTCCTACTAAGTTAAGATATACCGTGAACATAATTTGGGACCAATCAGTTGTCCATGGTACCTTTCCTCTACCATAAGCTATATAACTGTACAGCAGTCGAGTTTACTCATGAAACGATTGCTAGCTTACTTATCAACTGGTTTACTCCAATATCTACTTAATTTTTTTTCTATTATGACAGCAATGTCTAGATGATTTCACTCATCACAACATAGACGTGGCATGCAACCTGCTGGAGACATGTGGAAGGTTCCTGTACCGATCACCAGAGACCACGGTCCGCATGGCAAACATGCTCGATGTAATGATGCGCCTCAAGATTATTAAGAACCTTGACCCCCGCCACAGCACTCTGGTTGAGAACGCATACTACCTCTGCAAGCCCCCTGAGAAGTCTGCTCGAGTTTCTAAAGTTCGGCCGCCTCTTCATCAAGTGAGCTAATTTACCCTATTCTTTTTTTAAATTAATTTCTTGCATATTTATACAAATGAAATATTCCTTTCTTAGAATGCATGCACGCCATCAGATACCTGTTTAATAGGCTATTCTAATTGAATGCGATAATGCTGGGGATGATGCATGCCCTGAATGTAAATATTCGTTGTGTAATCCTGGAAATAAATTCCTTGCATGGAGTCCATTAAATGTTAAAACATGTTTTATTTGATGGAAATCAGTGTTATGCTGAGCTCATCTGTTATAGTGTACTTGTCCAAATTCTAATTTTTTTATAGCAACAGACTCATCAGACTGTCTGCCAGTATTTTGCATATTCAATATTCATGACCACACATGAAAACTCATTTGTCCTTGAACAATTGTATATGACTATTTTCTTTAAGTGTGCTTTTGCACAAGTAGTGCGGACAAAGATCTAAATAGTGCATAGTGGCCCTGCTGGGTATTTTTCCTTTTTGGGAGGGGGAGGGGGAGGGGGGAGGGGGGACGGGGACGGGGAGGGGGTTGTTAACTATAGCTTTAGTATCGTAGTGTGACATAGCAGTAAATAAATCTTCAATAACTAGTTCATTTTACAGTGGTCAAACTACTAATAGCATGTCTAACATAATAATGTTCCAAAACATCAATTTTAATAATCGTAAAACATATGCTACTGTGATGCTTATTCCTGAAATAATCCTGGATGAGATATAACTACACAGTCTAAACAAACAGTTTAAGACCACAAAGCAAGTATGTAGCCTCAAATAATTCCATGTTAACACCACAAACAATATAAAGCAACCACATAGTAAAGTAACAATTTCTTCAAATAAGAAAAGATCATAAGGATGGGTACAATTGAAAACAATTTGTCGTATTCCACAATCTTGTATTGTTAAGCAACAAGGGTCCCCATACCCAGTAGTGGATTCAAATAGCCGCATAATGATGGGCACAGTTGATGACAATTTTCCATACTCAATATAGCTAATACTTCTTATGGTCAAGTGGATAGTAAATATAAATGTAATAAATAATGTTCATGTTGAAAAATTTAGCCGAGGCATGGGCCTAGCCTTGCCCCTGCCTAGGCCCGCCACTGTCCATGCTCAATATAGCACCAAAAGGTGCGGTTATATTGGCAATATTGAAGTCTGGCAAATAGGAGTCATCTTTTAGTATTGTGAATGCAAATTCTACTTTTTGTGTGGCAGTATAATTTAAGACTTAGCAATCTGTTCTTGGATGTTACATATACAATCTTAATTAGGGCTTGAACGATTGAATCTGATTATTTCTTCTATCTTTTGCATACAGTACATAAAGAAGTTGATCTTCACCGACCTTGACAAGAATAATGCAGAATATATTCTTCGACAGCTGCGCAAGATGCCATGGGCAGACTCTGAGCAGTATATCCTGAAATGCTTTCTCAAGGTTCACAAGGGAAAGTACAGCCATATCTATCTGATTGCACTTCTCACTGCTGGCCTTAGTCGTTATCATGATGATTTTGCTGTAGCTGTTGTCGATGAGGCAAGCCAAAAGCATACAAATGTCAATATTGATATTCATGTTATTGTATTGATTATTATATCCTTTATGTGAATCTTTTTAGGTGCTTGAGGAGATAAGAGTGGGGCTGGAACTGAATGAATTCAACATGCAACAAATGCGGCTTGCGCATATGCGGTTTTTAGGGGAGCTTTATAACTTCGAGCAACTTGATTCTTCTATTGTATTTGAGACACTCTACCTTATACTCATATTTGGCCATGGAACCCCTGAAGTAAGTCCACGTGCTACACCTCTTTGTTGTGTGTTGTATAAAAGCAATCGATAATATCTAATGTTCTAACATTAACTTATCTGTTGGTTTCTGTAGCAAGATGTGCTAGATCCGCCAGAGGATTGTTTTCGTATCAGAATGGTTATCACACTTCTCCGCACATGTGGCCACTATTTCAACAGAGGCTCTTCAAAACGGAAACTCGACCGATTTTTGCTCCATTTTCAACGATATATCCTTAGCAAGGGGCAGGTTCCCTTCGACATTGAATTTGAAATTCAGGTTAATGATTGCCTCTGAATATAAGTAGTTTTGCTAATTCCAAGAATATTAGTTGGGGTTACTTATGGATGTTGAGCATTTACAGGACATGTTGGCTGAACTAAGGCCTAAAATGACCCGCTATACTTCACTTGATGACATAACAACTGCACTAGTTGAACTTGAAGAGAAAGAGCGTCTTGCCAAGAATGCAGCCAGTGGTGTCGAAGAAAATGGGACTGGACATGCAAGAAGGGCCACACCAGGTGAAAGTGACAGCTGTTCTGACAGGAGTAGCATCAAGGAGGAAGACGAGCTACTGTCTGAAGGGAATGATGAGGGTTCTGATAGTGAAGATGGTGACGACGAAAATGAGGATGCAGGTCCTGCTAGGTCTGAGGAAGATGAGGTGGCGGTCAGGAAGAAGAGGGCTGAAGTAGATCCTGCCGAGATGGAAGATTTTGACCGGGAGCTGAAGGCCATGATGCAGGTAATGATTTATGATCCTAGTTGCATTGGTACCCAATCGAGGGATGATGTTGATCCATATGTTCCTTGTAGTGCATCATGGAAGATTGGGTATGTAATGGTTAGATTTTATTCTGGATCAGTAAGGTCTGCAAATGCCCAACTCTTATGCTTATCAAGTTTTATTGACCTTTTCTTTTGTTGGTCATGGATGAATAACTATATCTATTGGTGGCTTGCGGTGCTGGTACTGAATGTTACAGAGTGACCAGCCTGTAATGAAAACTTGGTCAGAATTAATGGTTGGAAAAACAATGAAATTCTATAAAAATTTCCGATGTTCAAAAGTAAAGTAGGATCTAATTGGCAGGGTAGGCCAAGGTCATTAAGGGATCAGCATTGTTGCTTCCATCTTAAATTCTAAATCTTCTTTTGACATAGAAATAAATAATAAAATTATACAGGAGAGCCTGGAGTCACGCAAACAAGAGCTAAGAGTCCGCCCTGCGACTTTGAACATGATGATACCAATGAACTTATTTGAGGGAGGTCACAGAGAATCTGAGAGTGGTGAAGAAACATTAGATGAAGAGCCCGATAAAGTACGTGTGAAGGTATTAGTTAAGAAAGGCAACAAGCAACAGACCAAGCAAATGTATATTCCTGGTGAGTGTTCTCTGGTGCAGGGAGTGAAAGAGAAAGAGGCGGCAGAGATGGAAGAGAAAAGGGATATCAAAAAGAAAATTTTGGAGTACAATGAGAGGGAGGAAGATGAGGGAAGTGCATCTTTACCAACAAACTGGCCTTCACTTGGAAGTGGTGGTCCCAGTGCAGGATCTGGTGGCTCTGGTAACATTGGTAGCGGTAGCAGGTCTGGTGGGCAAGGTAAGCCAAGGTCATTTTATGTGGCTGGTGGATATCACCATGGGTATGGCAGGAGGCGATGACCTCTTTTACGTTTACACTCTTGAAATTTGAAAAGTATCAAAAAAAGGAGAAATGGCATTTGAATTAGGAAGTGTAAAATGGGATCCAAGCAAATAGTTTTCTTTGTAATTAGATGTGTTGGATTTTCTATAATGCGGTGTTATTTGTGGAATTCTCATCTATGGGCAAGTATATCACTTCAGTCGGTGTTTTTTTTTATTTTTTATTTCTTGGAAAAATTTCTCATGTTTTGCCAGTATTTATGCTATACACACGACTGGTTCCTGTCAGTTCCCTTGTTGGACTGTTGGTTGAGATAAATTTGGGCTGTTGTCGGTGTATACCTGTCTAGCCTTATATATCACGGGTTGAGTCAACTTTTGGTTAACAATAGTCTCAAATCCTAGAGCATTTGGGCCAGGGATTTCTGGGTTGGGTTAGCTTGGTTTTCTATCTCAGCTTTGAAATGTAATTTCAGGCGATATGCAGGTTTGTCCTGATTTTTTTTTTTTTTTTTACTTTAAGCAATGATAATGTTAAATTAGAGTTTGGTTTTTGCGGTTTAGGTCAGTTCATCTTATATTCAGGTGGCTGGAGTAGGTTACCTTTCCGTTTGAAAGTTCTGTGCTAAGTGGCTCGGTATTGGATTGTGGAGGTGTGTGTAGCTCATTTAATCAGGTCAGATTGTACTTCCACTGTTACATCAATGCAGATTGTTATAGCTTGATCACTGCACATGTACTTTCCAATGCAGTGCCGGTATTATTCACAGGTATACATTGCATTATCATGCTACTCTGGAAAGTTCTTGTTGCTGTGACTGCAGATTTGAATTGTTTTCCAACTTGCAAATACCTTTAGCATGTCATTATCGTTCAAAGGCACCAAATATAAGCAGAGCAGTATATCATGTGAAGCATTTCATGACTTGCTCGGAAAAGTGAAATCATTGTTTCTGTTTGAAACTGTAGAAAATCCATTATGAATATTTGTATCAACTTTTTTCCCAGTTTTTTTATTGGGTTCTTGATTGGTTTTCTACTATACCGCTTTAGTGCTTCACTATAAGCTAATAGGCTTCTAGCAGCCTAGTTTCCACTTTTGTTATTTGTTACATGACATCCACTGGTTTTCCCTTTCCTAAAGCATCTTTTCGCCCCTCGTTTTGCGCAACATAGAATAAAAAAGTATGCGGCACGTATTTCATTGCAACATGTCCGAAATACTGAAATCTGGTACGAGACATACGAACGATTTTACTGACTGATTTATTTCTCTCCTTATACTTTTATTATTGCTTATAATACATTTATAGTTGCTCAGTTCCCCTGCAATTCAATATTTCTACATCTCCTTTTTGTAAATATTTCTTGCCAATTGCCATGATCAAAAGTTCGTTTGCGGGAATTGTTTTGGATAGATATCATACTAATCAGGTGTTGGCTGGAGAAGTTACTGACTAGAACGCCGGTACTAAAATATGAGGTCGAAACTCCTGCATTTCAGTTAGATATATCCCACTCGTAACTTTATTTTACTGCCATTAAATTGTCCTT
Source organism: Rhynchospora pubera (assembly GCA_028095005.1). Classification (NCBI taxonomy): domain Eukaryota; kingdom Viridiplantae; phylum Streptophyta; class Magnoliopsida; order Poales; family Cyperaceae; genus Rhynchospora; species Rhynchospora pubera. The sequence continues at coordinate 56,655,182 of CM051462.1, forward strand.
TTATAGTTGTGGCTAGCTTTTTGTGAAAAAAAAAAAAACAGTAGGGAACTGTCTATTTACATTATTCTACCATACTTTAACATCCATTGACGCTGGAAAGAAAGGCAGGTCCATATGACGAGTGCCTTTATGGCAAATACTTTTTCTGAAAAACAAAAGACTAAAAAAGAAGCATTAAGAGCCGTTCATAGTTGCAGAGGCACTAGAAATGGAACCGGAATCTCTACTATACAAATGCATCTGTTCCAATATAGAGAAATAAAGATGCGCCATTAAGGGAATCTCTTAAAGTGGATTCTCTCAATGATACAAGCTTTCCAGAGAATCCATTTGTTCTCCTTTTGTCGGTTAGAACCGATTTTCCTGGATTCCCTTGCGTCATGAGATACACTAATACTGTAAGTGCAAATGGCACCCCAATTTCATGGGTGCCCCTCTTGAAGGAATAAAGGCAGATTCATTTAGTTTTTTTTAGAGAAGAAGGTGATTCACTTTTTCTTGGTGGAATGCAGTATCTGTAAATTCCTCAATCCATTTCAAGAAGTGGACTTACAAAAGAGGGGAGAAATACCTCTAGATTGTGTAATTTGTAGTAGTTACTCAAATTTTGTATGTACAAGATGGAACAAAAGTAACAATAGCAATACAATTGTTGCTTCAATGTGATTAGTGCAACCTGTCTGGTGGTTGATGTCTCACTCAAGTTTTGATATATGTAATAATGTAAAAAGGTTCAATTGAACAATAAAATCTTTTTCTTCTTCTCTTTTTTAAAAGGAACCACAGAAGTTGAAGAGAATAATTGGGAAAGTAGAATCTGCTCGTACCTAACCAGTATGTGTCTTTAGTACGGCCCAGGATATAATTATTATGTGAAAATCTCCAACGAGGCCCATAAAATGACAACTCGTTACACAAAGTGCGGAAGGTGACCACCACAAGTAATCCTAATAAGTGGGCATAAGAATGTTTATCCCTCTGGACCCTCTCAGGTCCATGATGCATAGATCAGAATCTAACAAAAGCCACTACCAAATTTCAAAAACAGAACTTACAAAGGAACAAAACAATTAAGAGTTCAAATTATCCTGTGACGTCCATAGAGATCATGATAGTGTGGCGAGTCACTGTCACTGACACATATTATAAACCATTATCTTGCTACACACTCTTACATGTCACAAATGCAACAGAGAATCAAATAGAAAATATCAAATGAGGGAAGAAAGAACTCTCCAAGGCCAACTGGGTTTGGACTTTGGAGTTGGAAAAGAACAAGGCATGAGGGTGGGGCCCAAACTTTCTCATATAAATATGGAAGCCCAAGTTGGTTGAGGCAGGGGCCCACCAGAGGGGTGTGTCATGTCTCATGTGTGTATGTATTTTGTTAGTGGTAATAAGTGGTAACCAGCGAGGAATGGCAATGGGAGGAGAGTGCTGCGCATTTCCACCCAATTGGGAGTATGCATCTCGAATTGCAGTACCTGCACCATACTCCAAAAGGTAGAGACTAGATTGTGTGTGAGGTTTTTCGGTGTGGTAATTTGTGTAGCAAATTTCTGGTAAAAAAAAATTTGGTAGGAGTATATGCTAAATGGAAATAAATAAAAATTAATATTACTGATCGATGGGAAAACCAAGTCTCAAAATAAAAACCTCGTGTCTGCCGATCTAATCGTTTGTAGAACAGCTTGAGGGTCGAATCCACAGGGACGGTGTTGGAATATTAGTCATTTACTTTACTAAACTAGCTAGACGGTTTTCAACTCTTTAGTAAATTAAGGGTTGCAGGTGAGTCTAAATCCTAAGTCTAGTTCAAGGTCAAAACAAGAATTAATAAGAGAGATTCAACAAGTCACGTAATTCTAGGGTTTCTGGTTGCTAACACTTCTTCTTAGTCCCAGTTCCAGCGGCCCGCTGACTCTCGTAGCGGCCCGCTAAAAGAACTTACGTCGCTGATCTATTAGACTGGTCGCTGGCTACTTGGCGGGCATAGACAACCTCGCTGATTCACTCAGCGGCCCGCTAGGATTAGCGATGTGGTTGCAAATTGACTTAATTCAGTTGATAATTGTGCAGGGATAATGGCTTAATTAAGGTCCCTAGATCAAACTCTCGTTTAGGTTTGGTTATCAATTAATTAACCCAATTTCCCTCGTATAGAATCTAGATTTCAACTATCGTTTCTTGGTCTAGTTTCTACAAGTTTATACCTTTCTAACCTATGAAATCCTTGAGTTTTCACTCTTGGAAAGGACTTAACTCTCGTTAACTAGTCCTGGTTTAACCTTTCAGTTTACAACCTTCATGTTAATCATAATCATGCCTAATAATCTAAGTTTATTTGGACTTAACCACCTAACAATTAAGCGAGCTCTACTTAACGGGTGTAAACATTAAACAATCATGGCATAATCAATTCAAACAATTCAAGCAAGGCATAAAACACAAAGATATCAAATAAAATCAATAAACATGCAATCAACAACTAAGAATTCGAGTTTACAACCATAGCCCTAGAACAAACAATCAACAACTAAAAGACATCATACAAACACAAGAGAAAATGAGAATAAGGAAAGATTACAACCAATTGCTCTTGCGTGTGTCGAAATCTCCTATCAAACACGTCTCTTGCTGTCGCAATCAACCTGCTTGGCGCTGCCTCGATCTGGACTTGAGACTCAACTCTCAAATAACTTTATGTCTAACCCTAAATTGACCTTGGATTTGGTCTCCCTCTTGTTCTCTCCCTTGTTCTCCTCAAACAGGTCTTTAATAGGCCTTGGGAAGGTCTAGAAACGCTGGAAATAACTGAAGACGTGCTCTGGATGCACCTGGAGTCGGTAGAAACCGCCATCCAAATATAGAATTGCCAAATCGGGCGATTCTGCTAAATCTGGCAGTTCCAGGCCTGCGGGCCGCTAGGACTTTCAGCGGGTCGCAGGAAAATGTCAGCACTGCGTCCTGTCAGAATTTTGGGCATATCTCCTTCATCCGAACTCCGTTTGAGGTGATTCAAGATCCGTTGGAAAGTTTAGAACGAGCTCTTCAACTTTATGGACTCATCCAAGTCATTTCTTGTCCAGAATCTGCAATAAAATTAGAAACTATGGTAGTAACTCATTCTTGACACAAAACTCTAATTAAACTAACCTAAACTCATCTAAACTATGTAAACTATGTAAACTCAAGGCATTTGGTTTAGTTTGGAGACAAAATGGTACTTGAATATGCATATAAAATCCACTCATCAATTACCAGCTTTGATGGGATAATATTATATTTCGGTTGTAATCTTTAAATTATTATGATTCAATAAATTATTGACCTTCAAATAACATAAAACATAATGATAAAATAAAAAGCATTCTATCATGAATGAGTTTTTTAAGACCCATTCAAGCCTTATCAATAACAGTCGTTCATCATTCTAAATGATGTCTAGATTTCAGTCTGTAGAATAAAAAAATCATTCATGGCTTAATTTGCTTAAAAAAAAATGTAGAGAAAAAAAACAATATTTCAATAAACTTTTTCGTAGTATTTTTCTTGTTACGCTTTGGGTAACATCTTACTTAGAAAAAGAGGTAATTATTTAGAAAATAATTAAGCAAAGTAACTATAACAAATTTGTTGTTTTATTGTTTTATCGAAAATGTAATTTTTATAGCATCTTTACATGCTACTATCATGGTTGTACACTAGATGCTATACAGGTTCAGGCCACGGAAGAACCTAACGATCAATATCCATTTCAAATGATGAAGAATTGTGGAATTGTTATTTTCTTGTTTCTGTATGTGACCATAAACGGGCATGTTGCGAAAGTCAGAGCGTTGAATTTCACCAGATTACTTAGTGCATGCAATTTATATATTCTTAAAACAACAGCATGCCTGTTCCAGTAGATTGACTTGAAAAGTAAATATTACATCTTAATTTATACAATGTTTACGGCACTCAATTTAAAAATAAGAAGGCACTACTGGAAAGTACGTACTGATTAGGAGGTATTCAATTAGGTCACTCGTTGATGGAGGCGAAGATACAAATATTTTCGTGGTCAACAGGCATGATCCTTTTAAATAATATGAGGATTAAATTTTAGAGCATCTACAAAATTTAAATAAAAAAAGTTATATTTCAGATTCCTATTTTTTATTTTTTTTAAATTTACGTGTTAATATGATTTAAAACTATATAAGAAAAGTTTAAGTTGTCTATTATATATATATCTCTTGTAGCTGGAGGGTGGGCGCGGTATATCGCGAATACGCGAAATCGTTCTGTTCCTTGGATATATAATACTTTAATCTAATATATTCACGAGAGAGCATTATATTTTGTATGCCATTGGTTCATCCGAAATTAGATTAAAGAGGGATACTCTTTATTAGTAACATTTTTGCAATTTAAATATGCATGAGATTATTAGCTTCTTAACTGTACCACGATCTCAAATTGAACGTCTGTGTTTTTAAATACTTGGTGATCAAGTCACTAATTCTGATAAGTTCTTAAAGAAGACAAGGGCAATTTAGTCAAAGATCTTAAAATTTTATTTTCATATATTAAAATATGATTGAAATTAATGAAAAGGGGTTGTATCAAAATTTAATACAATTAGAGGGGCTTATATCTGAATTCCAAGATTTTAGGGGCTTATATCCGGGGTTTAATTTAATTTTTTTTTTGTGTTGTTCTTGTGACCGTATATGTGTTTGGTATGAGGTTTGAATAAGTTTTATTTCGAATAAGACTTATTCGGGATGAAACCATGTTTGAAGTTTTTGTGCATTAATTTTTAGTTGGTTGGAATCTGCCTTAAAAAATGTTTCCTACGGAAAGCAATTTACAAACATGCGCAACAGTACTCCTGTCTGATTCGTCTGCTGCAAGTGGTCTCAAGTATTTTATATTGCGAGTTAAAACAGATATGTACTTGTCAGTACATTGCTTTTATATTTTATTTGAGGTAAATTAGTGTTGCAAAAAGGAAGCGGTCTTAGCATTCAAATAGCCAGCTCAACAGTTAGACTAGATGTGAAACTGTCATAGATACTGTATGCAAGGATAATTATATTGTTCTAAACGACAGGCTATCAAAAATTAAAAAGCGATTAGTCGACTGTAGTTCAATGAATCGGACCATAACCAGTAAAATAATAAAAGTATAGTTTTCAGTTGTAAACAATGATTCTCTATTTTCATAACCAAGTAGACCACTAAAACTACTTGTTTCTGATATAGCAAGTTGTATAATAATTTATATATAGTAATTAAACTATACATAGTGTGCTGAATTTCATTACATTTTATTCGGACTTATGTTATCATCATATATTGCCAAACGTACCATTGGATCAAACTATTATCAAAATTAAAATAGTAAAATTATAGATATATTCTTAAAAACTTTAGATAAGTTGTCAGTGAAATTTGATGTAATATGAGACTCACTTGATAAATCGATCGATTGTTGTACAAACTAAACTATTAAATTTGCAATCACGTGATAGATGATAAATCAGTTTTTAGATTACATCAAGAAAATGTTATATTTATATAATATTTTTTTAAATCTTGTTAACTCTTTGATCGATTGTCATGATCGTCAAATAAATTCAATTTATATAACCTATTACATAACTAATTAAGACTGCCATACTTTCTGAAAAGATAATAAATTACTTATATATTAACTAATTATTAATCATTAATCATTTAATGAAATCTTATTCGTCGCCAAAGGCAAAATAATAATAATGTTTTAACACAATGACTGAGAAAAATAAATAGCTACAAACAATCAATGTACTGAGTCCCCCAATTATTTTATTTCTCAAATTTTGGTGCTGTCCCTCTAGGAAGCGCACTACACACGTGTCACCTTACTTAGAACCATTCTATTCCTAAAGCACGATTAATTACTCTTAACAAAATATTAATTTATTTTCTTTCATTGTCGCCGCCTCAAGTTGCCAATCATCACACGAAACGTCTTTCCCATTACGCGTGCTGAACTGGCGGATCCAACATCTAACAAAAGCCTTCACGATGACGTGGCAACTCTACGTACTTGCCACGTGGTGGTTGTTGGAGGGAACGAACCGAAACCGTGAACGCCAGCGCATGCGTTGCCTCACTCGCGTCACGTCTATTTGTTTTTTCCTCTTAGTCTAAAAAGTCATGTATGGTAATTAGACCGATTAAATATGTGGATATTGGATAACCATCAAATGTGCTTGCTTGATTTGGATTGGCAGTAGTGCAATTTTATTAAGAAAATAAAACTAATTTGCAAGTACAATTCATTTTTTCGTCGGATTTCAAGTTTTCAATGCAGCGAGCCTGCGCCTTTCGGTTAAATTGATGGGAACCGTCAATTTATTTTATACTATAAAATAATTTGTAGAATATTACTCTCAAATTGATTTGATGGAATGCTCGGTCAAATTCGATCTAGTATCGATATGAAAATTTCAAACGGTCGAATTAATAGAACCGTCTAATGTAATCTTCAATTTAAAGTCTCTTTACTTTTTTTGCAAAATTTTTACTGCTTTTTTCAGATGTTTAGAAAATTCTCGATGTAATTAGTTTTGGACCTCCAATACTAGTAATATTTTGAAATTAAAAAACAGTTAATAATATATATGATTTAATCTACAAGGAGATTTCAATACGAAGATTATATTGAACAGTTCGGATTGACCATGTACATTTTTCAAATTGAAATCTAATCGAGTTTGATAGAGTGATTCTTTAAATAATTTAATCGTAATATTTCTCAAATTATTTTAAGGTTTGTGTTACCGTCTTGTTTTTAAAGTCTGAGTCAATAAACTTTTTATAAGCGGTCTATATAAGGAGAAAAATTGACATGATCCGATCCAACAAAACCAGAAATAGACTTCAAGGATGTCTCAAGTTTCATCTTCCATGAGCTCGAGATCTACTTGGAGCTTGAATATATTGGTGTAACTAAAATAGACTCTAATTTTATTTCTTTTTGTTAGATAAATTGGGCACGAAAGCTTGCAACTTATTTTTTAAATTAAATTTGTCATAAATGATTGCAACTTATTTTTTAAATTAAATTTGTCATAAATGATTATCTATTTGGATTTCAAACATCCGACTTTTCACTTAACTTATCTTTTACCATCAAACTATATGATTTTGTGTTTGAATTTCTGAATCGTGTGCTCGAGATTTACATTAAAAATTAATGCCGGATCCAGCTTGTACAAATTATGGACAAAAATCGTTATTATTATTAATTGATATAATAAATTTTACCTTTTTTCTTTTAACAATGTTAGGTCACTTCACACTAAATCATTTCATTTCATTTCTATTTTACTTTATTGAAAGGAATATAAAGCATATTAACTAGTTGTCTTAAAAAGCAAGCATAGGTACAAATCTATGTTTGCCCCCTTTTTTTTTGGCGATTAATTGAGAGTTTTGTAGGAGTTAGTGTTGGGAGGAAACCTTTCTCTTTCGAAAGAAAGTCAACAGAAATTTGTCTTTTTGAATTTGATAAAGTCAACATAAATTTTCTGCCGTAAAGCACTTTAAATTTTAGCACCCATCATTATAGTACGAGGAGCGAAATAAAATAATGAAGAATACTGAAATTTATCCAGTCATTCCAAATTAGTTAGGCCTGATCATGGAAGATCAGTTATATGTTTTCCGTGGACGTTTTGTTTCAACGGTACATATTTTTATTTTATTTTCAAAACAGAACGCGTTTCGTCACACGTTTGTGTGAAATACAATTCAAATTTAATTGTTCTGCCATGTTCCGTTGAAACGGAACAATTAACGAAATTTCTAGTATGTACTGTTGACGAAAAGGGATGGCAAACGAAATGATTCATTCTTTGACACGTTGTGCAGCCCTAAAATTAGTGATCGGCCACCAACAGGAGTAGATGTCAAGTCAGTACAAAGGTCAAGAACAGTACCATTCGTGAAATCAAGATCATTTAGTACCAGAGATGGTGCTAGTTGAAACTCCTCCGACAATCTGTCTGTTACTCTGTCATGAGCAAGGACCCATAATTATTGGGGTTTTTTTTTTTCCCATGCATGTGTAAAATTTCTGTGCATTATATGGTGCACCAGTTTGGATTTCAGGGTAACCCTCCGTGTGCAATTTGCAACCGTATGTTAAATAATATATGAAGTGAGTGTGCAATATTAATATGCATGCAATCTTATGCCAAAAGTTAAGATGAAAATACTGAGGAAAACGTCTAAACACAATTTAAAAGGTTCCGTTTGGATGCGTTGAGAATAAATTAGGAAGAAGGAAGAAGGGAAGAAATTTATTGGGAAAGGATAAATTTATTGGGAAGTGTGTAATTTTTGTGAAGAGTTTGGATGGTTAGAAATAAATTTATTGGTAAAAAGTGGTTATTCTTTATTCCTTATTCCGAAAAGAAACCATCCAAACGGAGCCAAATTTACTAAGGCATACCGCATACGGGCTTTTGGTGTTTCCCACACAAACACAAAAGAAAAACACAATTTACTAAACTTACTCTCTATTCGGAACACATCTTTACAATTCTGATCGGATAAAAAGGCAAAAAAAAAAAATCTTTTGTCCTTCGATAGATAAGATGAAATTAGAGTTGGCATGGTTCTAACATGGATGGTGCAAACACAATTCCATTAAGCCTCGATTCTTTGTTTCCCCCCCCCCCCCCCCCCTGCAAACTAAGTTTTAATTGGAAGATACAATATTAAAATTTCTAAAAAGGTTGTTGTACGTTTGTCGCGCTGGTGACAGAGCGTGCAGAAATTCTTGAAGCCTTGAAATGGGTCAAGTAACTTACTTACTTACGTACACACACATATATATATAGACGATCCATACACCAGAGTGTATTTTTTGAGTCTTTTTTTTGAAGATCCATATATATATATATAAAGTTTAGCTACGGTGAGTCGCGACTCACGGACCCTCCGGTGAATCGCGACCAATACTCCTAGATCTAGATCAAAATGACCGATCCAAACCGTCCAATATGATCTCCCTATTGAAATCTCCGTGCAAACCAAATTTTTTATTTTTTCAAAATTTTTAAGTATTTTTTCGGATTTTTAAAAACTGATGTTTTTGAATGGTTGAGAACCAATTAGATTAACGATTTTCCAAAATTTAAAAAAATACTTCAAAATTTCGAAAAAATGAAAAATTTGGTCTACATGGAGATTTCAATAGGGAGATCATATTGGACGGTTTGGATCGGTCATTTTGATCTAGATCTAGGAGTATTGGTCGCGACTCACCGGAGGGTCCGTGAGTCGCGACTCACCGTAGCTAAACTCTATATATATATATATATATATATATATTAAAGTGCCATAGATGACAATGCCATAGACGTCTTTTTTGAGTTATTTTTTGAAGATCCGAAATTCAATCAGTTAATCCAAACCGTTCAAATTGATCACCATATTGAAATACCATTGAAGACCAAATTTTATATTTTTTTAATTTTTTTGCTATTTATTTTGATATGTTCAAATTGGAGGGTCTGAAATACTCCAATTATAACGTTTTTTAAAAAATATCATATAAATAGAAAAAAAAATTGAAAAAATGTAAAATTTGGTCTCCAAGTGTATTTTGATATGGTGAATAATTTGAACGATTCGAATTGAGCATTTGAATTTTGAAACTCGAAAAACGACTCTATGGCACGGGACCCTCTGTGCCATCTATGTAGGGATGAAAACGGATCGGATACGGAGCGGATGTTGGTCTTCCCATATCCGCATCCGCATTTTTTTCCGAATACGGATACGAATACGAATGCATTCGGATACGGATACAGTTCGGATATTAAACGGATACGAATACGGTTCGGATATTATCGGATACGGAGTCGAATACGAATATATTTTGTCGGATACAGATTGCATTTTAATCTTTATTATTTATTTATAATAGTAGTTTCTATAAATATAATGATATTTAATATACTCATGTCTATTTTAGTATTTTGTCAATATTAGAGAAAAAATTAATTTCAGTATTGTTATCATTTATAATCGTCTCAATTAATAGAAAGTAAAAAAAATTTTATGTTACTAGTCCAAATAAAAATATCTATTATAAGAAAATTTATTTAATAAAAATTAAGTATTATCTAATTAAAAGTATTCTCTAATATAGAGAAGTAATTATATTATATTAATTATCTTATGACGTTAAAGATACGGATAAACGGATTAATACTTATCGGATACGGATAATATCCATGTTGGATACGGATAAAGAGCGGATATTGGTCTTCCCATATCCGCATCCATATTTTTTTGACGGATACGGATACGAATACGGATACGGATACGAATACGGATCGGAGCGGATTTTATCCGCTCCGTTTTCATCCCTACATCTATGGCACATTAGCAAAATCCGCTCCGTTTTCATCCCTACTTCTATGGCACATTAGTCATTCTCTCTCTCTCTATATATATATATATATATATATATATGGGTTTATAATTAGGTCTATCAACGGTACCGCTCTTCACATTATGTCATTCCATATAACCGAAACGAAATGAATAACGACACGAATATATATATTATATAGAGAAAGCCTTCAATCAAAGCGCTTTGACCGGAGTCCCAGTTAAACCCCGTCATATCTCAATTTTGAAAGTTCAAACGACCGATCCGAACCGTCAAATATGATCTCCATATTAAAATCTCCTTGCCGACCAAAATTTTCATTTTTTTTTAATTTTTTAAGTATTTTTTTCGGATTTTCAAAAACAGCAATTTTTGTAGGGTTCAGAACAAATTAGATTAACGATTTTTGAAAATCCGAAAAAAATACTTAAAAAATTAAAAAAATGAAAATTTTGGTCGGCAAGGAGATTTCAATATGGAGATCATATTTGACGGTTCGGATTGGTCGTTTGAACTTTCAAAATTGAGAACCGACGGGGTTTAAGTGAGACTCCGGTCAAAGCGCTTTGATTGAATCCATTCTCTCTCTCTCTCTCTCTCTCTCTATATATATATATATATATATAGAGAGAGAGAGAGAGAGGAGGGATAAAGTGCCATTGATGACAATGCCATAGATGTCTTTTTTGAGTCATTTTTTGAAGATCCGAAATTCAATCGGTCAATCCAAACCGTTCAAATTGATCAGCATATTGAAATATCATTGGAGACCAAATTTTACATTTTTTTTGAATTTTTTTGGTATTTATTTTGATATGTTCAAATTGGAGGGTCTGAAATACTCCAATTATAACATTTTTTAAAAATATCATAATAAATAGCAAAAAAATTCGAAAAAATGTAAAATTTGGTCTTCAATGATATTTTAATGTGGTGAATAACTTGGATGGTTCAAATTGAGCATTTGAATTTTGGATCTCGAAAAACGACTCTATGGCACGGAACCCTCCGTGCCATCTATGGCACATTAGCCATCCTCTATATATATATATATATATATAGAAATGCTATGGTGCATCGCGATGTATTAAGGCTTTTGTGCATCGCGACCATATTTGTCGATAGTTTTACAAATTGAAAATCTAACTAAACAAATTCAATCTATATATTGAAATTTCATTACAAACCAAATTTTATATTTTTTAAATTTTTTAACTATTTGTTTCGATTTTTTTTTTAAAATCTGCCATTTTTAGAATTTCTATATTATTAATTGGTTTCCAAAAAAGAAAAGTTTTAGAAAATTCGGAAAAAATAGTAAAAAAATTTCAAAAAATATAAAATTTGGTTTGTAATGATATTTCAATATGTACATTGGATTAGTTTAATTAGATTTGTCAATTTATAAAACGGTTGACGGATAATGATCGCAATGTACAAAAACCTCAATACATCGCGATGCACCATAGCATATATATATAGGGGATGTTTGGAACTCTTGGAATAAGGCCTTATTCGGAATTGCTAATTCTAGAGGTTGCCAAACATCATTTAGAACAAGCAAAATAGCTTATTCGGGTCCTTATTCTTGTTCCAACAAAATGTTGGAACTAGAATGGAATAAGCTAACCATCCAACAACAAATCATTATTTTAATATTTTTTCTTGTTCTTATTCTTAACTAACCACCCAAACAACATCTCTTAATCTAAGAATAAGCAATTATTTAACATTTCTTATTCACCACTTTTGTTCTAAAATAAGCTATTCTATTCTTATTCACCACACTTCCAAACACACCCATAGAGTTTAGCTACGGTGAGTCGCGACTCACGGACCCTCCGGTGAGTCGCGACCAAAACTCCTAGATCTAGATCAAAATGATCGATCCAAACCGTCCAATATGATCTCCCTATTGAAATCTCCATGTAAATCAAATTTTTCATTTTTTCGAAATTATTAAGTATTTTTTTGAAATTTTAGAAAATCGTTAATCTAATTGGTTCTAAACCATTCAAAAACATCAGTTTTTAAAAATCCGAAAAAATACATAAAAATTTCGAAAAAATAAAAAATTTGGTTTGCACGAAAATTTCTAAACCCTAAATTGATCAAGTTCATAATAATTGTAAATAATCATACATGTGTCATTTCGATGTGGACACCTATCAACTCTGATTCCTCTATAAGTTTTCAATTTATCAATTTTATCATGCACTTTTATTTTAATCAGAAAACCATAATTATCATTAATAGAAGTGGTGGTTCCCGACACATTTTTTCAAAAGACCATCATCTGCTCTTTTCTTTTGTATTTATATGTATTGCTCGTGGATGGAGAAAAAACGGAAGTCATATAACTTATTTTGCACTAATTTGTCCTACATGCAAGAATCACCTAACACAGATTTCGTTAAATAATGGGATATAACGTATTATTTGAACTATATATATACTACCTCTATATAAGTACAAATATCAACATAAACAATTGAGTACAGTACGTACAAAGCATAAGTAATAAAATTTAAAATAAGATATTTGGTAATAAAAAAGAATAGAATAAATTATAAAAAGAAGACAAATCCACCGGACTAATTGCACACTAAAGTCGTATATTTAATCGGAAAGCATAAGCTTCTGTCAAGTGGAAGTACACCAAAAGACATCCTTGATGGACACTGACGCAAATGCTTTTCCACTTCTATTCCTATTCACATTTCTTGTTGAACGACCTCAAGGTTTTTCTTTTTTCTTTTTATTTTCAAATCTAATATCATAGAAGTTTTAGATTTCTCCAAAACTCCCGTGCTTCCAATCAGTCTCAACATATACCAGTTAAATATTAATTATATTGTCTAATATCATTTAATTTCACTAGCAAGTAGCAAACAGGGTGGAGCAAGATAATTATCATAAAGGTCAGAAATTTGAAGATATAATAAAATAAAAGAAAATGTATTTGTGAATCAGCATGTTTATTAAATTAAGTTGTTCTCACTTAAAAAATGAGACAAATTATAATTTTTTCTAAAATAAAAATGCTCATGTAAAATTAATGCAATAATTTTTGGAGCGAGGTGGCTACCCCCGACCTCCTTTAATTCCGCCCCTGCTAGCAAAGAATATGTCCAATCCAATATATGTATGCAAATTAATACTTATTAGAGTGATAAAAGCAGTATGAAAATTTTAAAACGAATACAGAGACTCGTATAAGAACCGAATTAATCAAGTAAATTATATTTTATAATTCAATTAATATAAAATAATTTATATTTTAGAATTATCAAATTAATCACAAATTAAGATAATTTTTATACTATGCAGTATAAATGAAAATAAACAAGACGGAGATCCTACAATAATCGTATGAGGTTACTCGGAATACAAGGACCCACCGCAAGAGAGTCGCATAAGAACCGAATTTGACCAACGGTATATTATCCATGCAGCTTGTATAGATTCGCACCACCAGGAAAGTGCACCTTCAAAGTTGAAAGGCTGAAAGCTACGTATCATTTTTTTCTGTTGCTATTTATGAATTTATCCTAAATAATGAGAATAATCGATGGCTTTTTACCCACTAATTTTGGTTCTGTAATTAGAACTAAATTTTCATGGATGATATAAAATATAACAAGCTAAATTAAATTTTATTAAGTATTGTTCTATTGATGACGCAAATATGAGTAGATACCAATCTAACATATGTTCATTTTCATAATATCTTAAAAAGTCTTTAAACACAAATATGAGTAGATAGCAATCTAAAATATGTAAATTTTTCATAATAATTTAAAAAGTTCTTTAATAGTCGTGTAGCACTGTAATTTTTTTTTTCAAATGTACTAGTACAAACGAAGCATAATTTTAAATATCATAAGTTACGAATATTGAATGATTAATTCAAAAAACTCAATATGGATTTTACATTAATTTTTTCATAAACCAAATTTGATATTATTAAAAACTTTTGTACTATATGTTTTGGAATTTTCTGAAAAAATTGTTGTTATGTCCACTGTTCAAAATATTTTGTTCAATTGGTTTTCTAAAAATCTAGAAAAAATATTATTTTGAGAAAATTATAAAATTTAATTTCAATGAGATTTAAATATCAATATCACAATGAATGGTTCTAATCAATCATTTAAAACTTAAATTTGAGATTTGATCAATAGTGCTTTTCTAATCATTAGTATTCCCCTCATTGGTTCACAACTCAAATAATGCAGAAATAGTATTTTGCATACTTTTCTTAAAATAAATATATTTATTCTATTTTTGGAGATTGTCTTTACATCGAATGCACACAATAATAAAAAAAAAATTCGAAAAAAGGTGGGAGCGTCACCCAGCACAATAACAAATTTTGCTTACATATTTATATGCATGTAGAAAAGTGACGAATTCGGAATTAGAGACTAGCTGTACACAACCTTTCACGCAACCATTGCACGTGGCCACGGACACTTGACACTTGTCTTTTGCATGGATGTGTTGTAAAGTGTCTGAGACTATTACGTGTCGGCACTAAAAGCTCTTCGTTACAATCCGTGCATTAACTTTCTATATAATGCATCAACCACTTCATATTTGTGAATAATTTATTAATTAAAATAAATAAATAACTACCATCAAATTTTTATTGTATTTTTTAAACTTCTAATAAAACTAAAATATAAATTATATTTTAATAAATTCCATATATACTTGATCAGAATTAATTTTTATGCATCCAAACTAAATAAACCAATTCTGTGTATGAATTGTGGCTATCCGACTGTAAGGCTATATCAATTCTTGCAAAGACTAATTAGAAGAAGGAAATGATTATATAATAACTGCAATCGCCCTCTTAAAATACCAATTTCTGAACTCGGATTGTCGCAGTCCAAACTGGTTTCTCTGAATTCCAAGAGAGATACTTGTTTCTCTCTCTTCCTTTTGGTACCAAAAACTGTACCAATTTTGGCTGCCTCTATATATATGGAAAAGGGCCCCATGTACCTTTCCCTTTCCTAGCCTTCCCATTGGAGAAGACAAAGCCGAGTCGGCTCCATAAGAGCTCTAGTGCTTTCACCATACAAAACCCAAAATTGAGAGAGAAAAAACAGAGGATAGATTCTTAAATTGCCATATTGGAGCCTCACTTTTATCTCCCTCTCTTTCCTCTCTTCCTGTGGAGATCACTCATCAGGCGTTCAGTTAGTGTCAGGTACGGAGTTCCTTCTCTCTCTATTCAGATGCGTGAATTTGGGGACTTTGTTAAATTCTGCGATCTTTCTTTTTGTTCTAAAGTGGAAAGAGTTGCCTTTTTAGTGGTTTTTGATTGTTTGCACCATGAGAAGTTGAGAACTCGAGTGGTTTCGAGAAAATAACCAACAAAAGGTACAGAGTGAGACGAATCTTATCATTGCCTTGTGGAAAGCTTCCTATGTCTATCCATACATAACTAGTATTGACTCACCGAGGTTTTTCTTCCTCCATGTCATCGGGTTACTATTTTTATTGCATGTAATTTCCTTAAAGTTTGGTTTCTTGTTAATTCTTTACACTCCATGCAATTCCACATTCTATCTCATATTCTGTGGAGTTTGATTTAGGATTCTGTTCTGAATTAGGAAAAACATATCCCTTCAATATTACTTTCTGAATAGGTGGTATTTCAATGCATTCATGCCAAGATATTAGTTTTCTTTTTTCTCTCCCCCCCCCCCCCCCCACCCCTTTGATGTTTAAAGCTGTTATCTTTTCCGTGTGTAGCTCGTGGTAACTTTGAGTTTTGTTAATCCAAGAAGATTATCTATATATTTTTGGATTGGAATTTGCTTAATTTATGCCAGAACATAAAAATTATAAATCCTGGTTCATAGTCCAAAGCTTGCTTTGTAGGTTTTTCACTTAAACTAGGAACTCTCCTTCTTAATTTACTTGAATGCTTTAATTGCTTAAAGTACCAGCAATTATTGCTTTAATTGATCAAATTTCAATTATATCCCTTTATGTAGGTCTTGTCCAAGAAGCGTCTTAACATCACTGAAATAAGATTGGTAGTTGAAGATATGTTTGGAGTCAGAATTTCCCAAATTTGGATGTAGTCTATTTAAATTCATCAGCACTTTGGTTATACACTGGATGACAAACATAGAGAATCTTTCCCAAAGTTGACTCATCTTATCAAACCATAGAGCACAAGAAGTGGTTTCGGTACTCAATTGGTTGCCAGAGAAACATAGATTACTCCAGTGTTAATGCAAATGGCATCAGAGCAAAACCTGAATTATGGGTATTTTCCTCAATCATTCTGCAATCAGAATGTGGTTTCCTTTCAGAATGGTATGGTTAATAATACCAGTTTAGGGATGGTACCAGTATCAGCAAATGAAAGCATTGAGGCCTCAAGTAGGGTTGGAGGCATGCCAGGAGTTCTGAATGCAAGCTGTTCCATGGTTGTACCCATGAACAATAATATGATTGGTACTAGCAGCATGATCAGTTCCAGTGACATGGGTAATTCTTCTGGGTTAGACCAGTTGCATCTGAAATATGGGTCTTCTATATCAGTCGAATGGTCACAGCAAGAATTGGCTATATTAAGGGACGGACTTGCAAGGTAATTGTTCACCTTCATCTTGATTTGTTATTCTTATTAATTTTTAATGATTATAACAATATTATTCCAAAGTTGTGGCCAGTGAAGAATAAGGTACAAAGCAATTCCACTTGGAGTTTTGTCGCTTTATTCTCATTTCGCTCATCCACAGATACATCAAAGGAATAAAAAAAAATAGAATAATGACCCAACAATACAATAAAACTGATTCACAGTCTTTTTTTTTGCCCCACAACTGGTGTAAAGAAAGATCAAATCTTATTCATAGATCCCATCGAAAGTTTAAATAATGGAGATTCTTCAAACTAGTAATTGAACACCTCCTGGGTAACATGTTGCTATGCCGTTTGTTAACATACTGGTATTGATGCTGAACTAAACCCTGTGTATTATTTATCTCTGATTTCCTTGTCAGGCATGGAAATGAACAAAGTATACTGAAGTACATAAAAATAGCAGCTCGGCTTCCGGAAAAGACTGTAAGGGATGTGGCCATGAGATGCCAGTGGATGATGGTAAGTTTCTGTATTATCCCCGTCTATACACTCTGCCTGGACATACTGGTTGATCAGTACTATTATAATACAAGCTAGCCCGTACAATCTTGCACTCATGCTGAAATGGGAGGATTTAAGATTGTACATGCTGGCAGCTAGCCAGTAGTTGTGCCAGAATATGCTATTTTAATGCCTTGAATTGTGAGCACCTTACATACATTAATGGGTCTATTTTAACAGAGAAGGGACAGTGCAAAGAGACGAAAGGCTGAAGAGTACTATACCAGAAGAAAGATGAAAGATGCCAAGGTAAAACATTCTTCTAACTGGAACAATACTATGTTTTTGGAGAATTATATCTTCGAAATAATTTGATTTTTTTTTATTAGGACCTGGCAGTGGAGTCAACCTTGTGGGCAATGAACTATCCTGAAAATGTGGCTTCTCCATCTTTTGTTGGGAATAACACAAAATACAGCAATCAATTTTCATGTGGAGGTTGGTAGGTCTTTATTGATTCTCTGTTTATAACTACTGTGATCTGCATATATTCCCCAGTTATTCTCTGATCACTGCATTTTTAGTGGATATTAAACATCGGATTAATATTCTTTTTGTAGAGTCTGAAATTGACTGCGCAATGAGACAGGTACTAGAAGAAAACCATCAGCTTCTTTCCCAGATAGCTAGCAATATTGAAAAGTCCCAGGTATAAGATTTCAAAAGTATTTTTATCTTCTTATGTGTGGATGTCTGTGTGTTTTGTGTTTGTTCTTTTCCTGAATTTATTTGTTTTTCATATTTTGTCCAGACCCAGAGTAACATTGAGCTCTTTAATCGCACTCATAAGAACATCAATATCAAGCTACAAAGGTAAAATCACCATTCTTATTTCTTCACTGCTAATTTTAGAAGCTGGCGATAATTTCTGTGACCATCTTATACTTTATTTATTTCTGCAGCATAATTCAGATGCCAGGTGCAATGAGCAATATGCCACCATTGCCCGTAGCACCAAATGAGCAGCTTGCGAGCTATATATTACCCAATGTTAACCTAGTAATTTTCTATCTATCCTATAGTGCCCTTATTTAGATAATCGATTTTAATCTGCATCTAACTTGACTATGTTTATAAATCTGAAGGCAAATGTTCCAAGAATTAATCAACTAAATGAGGGGCCACAAGGTTGGTGAGCTAGGGAACAAGTCCATCACTATCTTTGCAACATCCTTTAGAGTATACTTAAAATGAAAACAGAAGTTGGTACTTCACCTAGCACTACTGATACAGACCATGAAGTGTGCTTGTGAAGATTAAGGTGGAAATAACATCTAAGCTTTTTTCCATTTCATGCTAGCCAGTACCGTGACAAAACTTTTCTTCTTTTTACTTTCCTTAAAAAAAAAATTAAGCAAGTCTTGCTTGGTTGTATATGTGAGTGCAGCATTTCTTGTTTACATTTTAATTTTCTCTTTTTTTAGGGGTGGATGATGGGGTTGCTGGGTACTTTTTGTTAATCGAGTATAAGTAGTCTTTTGCATTTATTTTTTACTTTTTCTGAAGTGTGTAGTTAAAAAGCTTATATGCATAGGAAGTTCTATGAGGTAGGAGATATATTATATTATGATAGCTACCTGAAATTATAGAGAATGGAAACAGCCCTTGTTTCAGTGATAACTGCTATATTTATATAAAGCAATCCATTGTTCCTTGGAAGATTGGAAATTTTATATTTTAGCAAAAATTTTATCCAGAGCTCCAACAATGTTGTCATAGCACTCTTGTACTTGATTCTCATCCTTGTCTCGTGCGGCATGTTCTAACTGCATAATAACCAAAACAAGAGAAATAAACTTGGTACTGAATTTCAAACTGGAGACAAATCTCTTTCAAAGTTCACACTCCACTCTTGTACTAAACAGAGGTGAGAAAGAGAGTAAATTGCGTGTATATATGAAATTTCTGACTTACATTTGTGACGGTATTGAAAAGGTCAGTATAAAGCTGCCTTAGCTCACGCCTCTCACTCGGGGGCTTGGTCTGAATTATGGTGTACAAATCCTGCTTTAGTAATGTCGAGCTCTCTCTAAGTGCTGTCTGTGCCTCCTTCCATGATTTTAAATCTAAAAATGGCTTGATTTTCAATAGATTTCTTGCATGAAGTCTTACTTTTGTATTTGCTTCTTCTGGTGATTGCTCGGGAGTTGTAAGTCGAAATTCCACAGCTGAAGCAGAACTTGATAAGATAAAATCTTTAAATAAAAGAGTAGCACCAAGTGATTCTGAAGTGAAATTTCGTCTGCTGATTAACAAACTATCAGGGGCCTTTCTGTGGTCTGATATTGAGCTAGTCGTGAATGAGGGTTTGGTAGTGATTTGTGAAGGTGCTCTCATAAAATTTGCGCAGTGTTTTGTGAATGTGTAGCGTGAAGAAGCCATGGAGGCGTTGTGACTTGTGAGGTATACGTTTCCACGAAATATATCCATGTGTTTTGGATAAGGCATCCAAGGATACAGACAAGTTGAATAAAAACTGGAGGTTGATATAGAGAGATATTTCTTCTGACATTACCCATTTCAATCGCCAATTTCTTCATTTTTACAATGGAATAAAAAAAAAAATTCGGCCCCAATCTGGTCTGTAGCATCTAACAGCTACCCTCCGTACCAAATGCATATTATCACTTGCTCAAAGAAAATACGAAGAAGTTGATAGCATAAATCAAATATCAGAGGGGGAAAAACAAAGTACAATTAAACACAAAATACAAAAACCAGAACCACTTTACTAAAACCATTCAAGCGTATATCCAGCCCTAAGATTTCTAATCTGACATGTAGTTAGCTTCAGCATTTGGCAAAAACAGCACAAACACTAAGAAGCAACAATACCACTTCACTAAAACAAAATGAAAGCGAAAACAGCATTTTCTGTTGCCATCATGAAAAAACCATGCTTGAATTTAAGATGTCTCAATAGCTCTCCTAAGAATATAGACTAATTCTAAACAGGTTAGCTTTAATAGTCATCTTCATCATCTAAATCGGGATCATTTGAAGGACGAGCCCTCTTTGCATCTCTCATTGCAATCCTGGCACCTTTTTTCGGCTTCCCTCTGATAGATAAAAAAAAATTGTCAAATGTATCACATGAATGCACAGAGTAAACTAGCATAGTCATAAAAATACTTACTGTCCATTTGCAGCACTGCCGCCTCCCTTTGACCGTCCAGGGCCATAATCACCTCTTCCATCTATCAAAATAGTTTGCTGTAAGAAGTTGCAACTATACTAAATGAAAGGATAAATTGAACAACTCCTTAAACATTTAAAGAAGCCTACCCTCTCTTCCCAATTCTTCTACCTGTAAAATAAAAAAATAAATAAAGGTAAATGGGTTAGATCAGAGAAGTCTGACCACAGCAAGCAATGATAAATATGGATTTGCCGCATAACCGGTCAAACTTATCCAGTCCATAGTTAATATGCTACTTCATAATAGTAAGATTCTATTCATAGTTCATACATAATACCATAAAAGCAAACACATAACAGATTTTAAGGCAGAAGGTTTTTATTAACAAACAATTACGAGAAATCATGAATTACAATATTTTGTAGGCTTATAATTTTCTTTAATATTTTAATCCTCAAAATTTTCAGAAAGGCAGACATTGCACTTACAGCAGGTGAAGTAACTGATGATAAACTGAAGAGTCTATCATCTGCTTGGAATTTCCTTGAACGCTTCAGACTGAAAACAGAAATAAATCAATGTTTACTTCATTTCAGTGTTTGATAAGAACTGCCATATTCATACAATTTCTCAATTTAACATTTGTGGCCATACTCTGTTCGGTAACATTTATAGGCTAAGTTATCAGGGCATGAAACAAGCAGTCTACCAACTGCACAGCAAATTACCAGATCCAGCAGCAACCAGGAAACAGTCAAATAGCATTGTTCCAAGTTTTCTTGGATTTACTGATAGATGAAATCATGCAAGGAGAGGACATAATCTTACTTAGCAGTGCTCTTTGATGAAGACAAAAACCCTTCGAAACCTTTCAAAACACTTCCAAACTGATTCGATTCTTGCAAGTAGCTGGTCTCCAATTCATACACCTAATGAAATTACAACAATAAATCAATACCAATAAAAAGACTAATGGATAGAAGACCCACAACCAAATCTTTTCTATAATTCATTTAAGTAAAGCCTGCTAGAAATGGGTAAATGGCATCTTTCAGCACATCTGATTGAACTTTCAAAGAAGTGTAGTTGTGCACGGTATAAGAAGTCATATCACTATTCCTTGTTTTCTTGAATTAGAAAATATCACAATTTCAAGATACATAATCATATCATATACTTAGTAAATCAATAAAGCAGAAAGTATATCAGCTCACATTATTTCCATCAGTTGTCAGTCTCATTTAATTCAAAATTGCAAGCTTAATCATCATTCATCGCTTACAATTTATCAAAAACGACTTATACCTCTACTTCTGAAATTGGCATCCAGACCAAATTGCTAAAAAAAAAAAAGGAAAGAAACCTGTTTTTCTATATTTCGAAGCTCTTCTTGCAATTTAGCCCTTTTGCTAACGAGAGCAGAGAGACTGGCAGAGGGATTCAACCCGGCCGACTTTGCCCCTGAATTTTACAATCCACGTCATTTCCAATTCGAAATGAAATCAGAATGAGGGAGAAGAGAGAACTCGAAGTAATCGAAGAAAGGAAGGAACCCAAAAGAGCGAGGATTTGGGGATTAAGCGAATTAGGGTTTGGGGTTGTTTACCTTCAGTCTCCATTTTTCCTTGCGCGCGAATTGAGTCGGGTTAAGGTCAAGGGATGAATTTGTAAATAGGTCGAGTCAGGTTCAATTGCGTCGGATTTGAATGGTTTGCCAAGTTTGTTTATTTGGGGACCTCAAACTTGAAAGTCAATATTCCCTCTGAGCTGGTGATTTATAAATTATAATATATGTTTTTTTTATATATATTTTTTTTAAAACAAGAAACAACTGTTTTGGGTTTCATACTTGTCTTTTACTCATCTATAATTCAGTTCCTCTATTAATTATTTATTATTAATTATTAAATTTTTTTACCAAGAGAGCCCAAGATGGTTATCCAAACATTAACTAAAAAAGTACTATTAATTATTAATAGGGAGATGCATTGGTGGTGAATTCTAATGACATTTTGACAATATCATATTAAATTAATTAAAAGAAAAATTCTAACAAAAATTATAGGCATATTTTGGATCATATTAATTAATGTCTATAAAATTTCTTGTAATTTTTAGTATCATTAATATTTTCTCGAAACCCATTAAGAATTTGTGTACTTGTTAAGCTATATATTTGGATGGATGAGGAATTATCGTCAATTCATCTTAACGACTATATTTTAGCTCGGATTTCATGACCAAACACAAAAAAAAAAAAAAAAAATCAAAACTGCGTAGTTATGTTTTTTCGTCCTAAAATAAGTCTGTTCCGCAGTAGAACTGAGATGGCGCCATCCAAAAATAAATAAATAAATAAATAAAAGGAACTGAGATGGAGAATTTTGACTTTGAAACAGCCTTTTACTTGAAAGAAAGTATGGTCCTGCCGTCCTGGGCTGTCCATTAAATTAATGAGAACGATATTATGGAAATCTATTTTGCGTTGATACCGGTTACGGTTAGACCTGTTAGGATTATAGGATAGTAACTGACTAGAGATTTTGTTTACAAACAAATAAAGGGAAAAAAGAAACTGATTAGAGATTTGAGATTTCCGTTGTGCTACTAGGCGATGATTCCTAATTGAAGAAATCGTTCCAAATGACCATAAGATTATACAACTTTTCATACAAGATTCTTAATTGAAGAAGTCGTTCCAAATGACCATAAAGATCATATAACTTTCCATCAACCTCAAAAAAAAAAAAAAAAAAAAAAAAAAAAAAAAAAAAACAACTTTCCATACACTAGCTATAGAATCAACTTTTTAATATTACAATAGTGCAATATGTTGACTGAAAAAGGTTGATCTTGTCAGTTATCACATAAATGCACCAATCCAAATATCCAATATTCATAAACATATCCAATATTCATAAACATAGAGTACTGTGTCTAGATATTTTTTTCAAAATGTTTTTAGGTATGTTTGGATGGAGTGAGAATAGAAAATAGGAATAGAAAAAAACTTATTTTTTATTTCTTATGCAAATATCAAGGTTTTGTTAGAATATGAATAAGGACCGAAATAAATCTAAATTTTTTATTCCTTTGTTGTTTGGTTTTCACCCGAATGAGAAATAAGGGACTTATTCTTTATTTCAACTAACTCATTTTTAAAAGCGATCGAATATGATATTCACGTGATTTCGTAATAATGATGCTCGCCAGAGACCGCTTATGACATATTGTGATCACACGCCAAAAATCATTTAGAACAATATATAAATAACTCGTGCTTAAAAAATATAAATCTCCTTACTAATTGCTCCGAAACCTGAGACCGTGAACTGATTCAAGATTCGGTTAAATTAATCAAACAAATATGCCCTGATCCTGTGACCTTCTCAGGGCTTTTCCTGGAAACTTTCTGGCAAACAGTTTGATCAGACCAGCTCTAGGTTCAGCTTTAGTTTATCCCATATATAACTATATAACAATGAAGATTATCATGAGACTAATAGTTTTGAAAAGAGATTTCTTCCTGAATGAAATACTTTGCAGATATTCCTCTATGAAATGGTATCATATAACAAAAGGTAAAAAAGTTCACAATGCTATAAGATCAGGAACCCTAATGAGAATAACAGTATAAGAGATGCGCGAGAAGAAAATTAGCAAACAACAAAAGCTAAATACAAGAAACAAAATCTGAAAATTGATGTACACTGACAACAAAAATGACACTACCAAACTGTCCGAGCTACTGAGACAGCTAGTAGCTCCAGTGGAGCTTGAAATACCACCAAATTTACACTAAGTCTATATCCAGAACATTCAACATTAAACAGATCACCATATTTTACACCTAAACCGAGAAACTAGTTCTGAACACTCCTTTGAAGCAGGGGGGAAGAAAGAAAATGAGTATCACCACACACAAATACCCCTTTGTAACAAATTTCATGGAGAAATAAAACCTTACTTTTCTTCCTTTTCATTTACTTCTTGGTCTTCCTTGTTTTCCTTGGGAGAATCTTTCTCAGGCAACTCCTGTTCCACAGGTACACTGCTCACCATTTCACTATTTGTAGCAGTAACTGAAGATTCCACTTCTGCAACTGGAATAACAGTGTTTTCTCTTGCAGAGGGACTTGGAAGTCCAACATCAGATTGGCTTGAAGTGTTAAGTGCATTGCAGTGAGGACAATAGTATGTTATGTGCGGGAAATCCTCCTTTCTTGCCAAGCCTGAAATTTTATTTGATGCAAGTTAATTTTTCGTTTTTTACAAAGTTTAAAAATTCCATCTAAGCTCAATTTGCTATATGAAATATAAATGTCTTGAGTTGGTTAATCTAGGACCTGAAAATGTTACAATCCTTTTAGTTCCTGTATAATATATATGACACTGAACTAAGATTTTGCACACAACTAACAAGTAATGATCCAAGTTCCAACAAAATTAACATGCGCCAATCATCAACGAAACCAATTGAAAATGATTAATTACCTTTATATTACACAAAGCAAATAAATGTTTCCTTAGAAAGTAAAATATGATGCAGCAGAAGTAGCATTTGCAATAACTTTTTAAAATTGTTCACTAAAGCTGGAATCATTTGATGTAATCATATTCAACAAATATATAATCAAATTATTCCAGGAAAATTAACTTCTGTACAACTAAAATAAAATAAACCGTGAAACAATATAGAGCAAGTTTGCAACTTAAGCAAATCTAAACAGCTGAGACACATCTTTATAGTGACCATGAATATTAAAGAAATGATGAATGATGAAAGTAGAGTATTTTCATGCATTTACCCAAATAACACTAGGATATAACTTATATTTATTATATATTCTTGTATGCCTTTCAAAAACTGGTGGATACCAGTTACAGGACAATTTGCCCCCCTGTGACTTTCCTGATTTACTAAGAGATGAATGGCTCCTAATGACTGGTTCCTCAGATGACTCAATTACATGTTAATCTTACCACAAAGCAAATATACATGACCTTTTCTGTCTTGTGCGCTATGAATGGAGCTACTACTCATACTAGTTAAAGTACAACAAGGCTTACCATTGTGCATATGGCAGTTGCCACAGATAAGAGCATAAGACTGGGTAGGATCCTCTCCAACTAGCAATGCAGCAACTCTGGCTATCCATCCACCATCATTGAAAGCAGGGCCGTTATAATGGCCGACTACCATCGGTCCCTGTGCTCCAGTCATCTCCTGACCATCAGGTCCAACTTCATGCATCCCACTATTCTGCATCGCAGTTGTGCTTCCCATGGTGTGGCCCCCAGCTTGAGGGAGTCTCCTGTTTCTCAAGCCAGCATTGGATTGGGACAGTTCTATGTCACTGCTCCTAGCCAGTGTTGGGTCAGTATTTGATTCATCCCCTACAAAGACTTTGAGCCCTGAATCTGCACCTAATTTGGATGCGAGAACTGTTGCTGCAGCAGCCTTGGCTGCTGGATCCAGGTCATATTTCTGAAAAGATAAATAACAAGGCTCAATGTTGGATCTGGGACAGAACATGGTCTATCACCGTATTTTAAACTGGTATAGCAGCAATATTACCAGACACTTGGAACTTCATTGCCTATCATCCCGGTTAATTTCAATGTGATTGAGTTTAACCAGAGAGATCATTTAAGGTGTAAATTGTTAATCTTAAGTTTAAAGGGTTATAAATGATACTCAAAATCCAGGATCTTGTTAAAGACCAACCAGGGGGCAGGAGTGCAAAAGTTCTGGGAAGAGAAAGAAGCTTCAGTCTCACCTGAATAAGTTGTTGAGTAGTGTAATAATTCGTTCTCTCTTTGAGCTCATCTATCTTGGCCTTTCTCTCAGCCCTCAGTTTTTCCAGTGTAGTTTGATCCTTGCTATCCACTGCAAATGATAAACCAAATTTAGCATAACCCAAAAATATCAAAGTTTAGGTACTAACCAATGCAGGGAATTCATACTTACACATGCGTGTCAGTCTTATTAGCACTGAATATACTGCAGAGGATATAAATGGTAACAGAAACATGGGTAAAACTCGAACTGCTCTCATCTGCCAATCCATGTCAGGTGCTCTGGTTGTTGCTATAGCATAAATCACTGCTACAATCTGAGTTTAAGTTAAAAAAGCATTACTACAACTGTTCTGCCTTGACTTTGCCAGAATATTTAAAATGAATACATTTAAAAGAAAGGGGCGTCTATTGGTGAAGTATTATTGCAGTTCATTTATCTTCGTAAGGAATGTGCAAAGAACTACCAAGTGTGTAATTTGATTGTGTGCATATTCTCATTGGTTGGAGCAATTTGAAGCGAAACTATAACTTAACAACACTGCTACTTCCCAAAGACAATTCCTTTATACCAGGACGGCTAACCCATTTACATCTACCATCATACTAAACAAAATAATAGAGAAACAAAACGAAATGAGATGAAAAAAAGCGCACCTCAGAGAGAATTGAAATGAAAATGAGATTCCGAACCATCCGTCTGGACGACTGAGCGCGCTTCTTAATCCTGGCATGAACAGTGGCCTCCTCCTTGGACAAGTACTGAAGTCTCTTCTCGAAATCCTCGCTTCTCATCCCGCCAAAAATCCCGCGCCAAATTCTCGCGAAAAACCCTGGTTTCCGTTTCTTCGGCGCCGCCTCCTTGACGTCTCTCTCCGTCGCCTCCGCCGCGGGAGGAGGCGCAGAAGCTTCGTCCGAAGCCATTGGTGCCAATCGGAAGGCGTCCGTTCAGATCGGATCTGGAGATTGATCTTCGAATAGATCGGATCGGATTTGGAAGAGAAGAAGGGTTGATTGGTGAATGGATTGACGTGCTTTTGAGGGAAGGAGAAAGAGAGGCGAGTGGGAGGGAAGTATAAAGAAGGGAAGAAATGTTTCTGTTTTCTACTTTTTCTATTGGAGAATGGAGATTTCAGATTTGGCTCAAGAAAGGCATTTTATGCTAAAAGGAAAAGAATCATGTCTGCCAGTAAGTAGTAACAACTGTTAATTAAACAGATATAAGCAAAATAAAATCAATTTGTTAAGCAGCTTTTAAACAGGAAATTTATATTTATATTTAAATAGTTAAAAATAATTACTTAGATACAATATAAAAGATCTTGTTGAATGTTAGGTGCAGTATGATTGGCATTCAGGATTTTTTTTTTTAATGCTCAATTATTATACGTATATAACAGACCAGAAAGCATGAGTAATTTGCTCCCCTCTAGGGAAAATTCTACTATTTTTTCTTAAACCCAAGGCAATGGAAAACAAATTCATCTTTTACTTTATATCTAAAAGAGTTTTTTAAAACCTCTCAACTCAAGCCAAACAGTGCTTTTGCGTGAACATAAAGTAAATATTAACTAAATTCTTTTTGGAAGAGTAACAAACAATGCCAAATAATCCATAAAATTATTTATATATTCGTTATAAACTATTCAGATTTAGATAAAACATATATTAAATATAATGGCATTTTAGAATACTAGTTGTTAATTACATATTGATAAAACTAAAACACCAAATTTATAAAATTGCTCAGTTGATCATTGACTTATTTAATCACATGAAATTTCTTACAATGATGTATCTAAAATACTAAATTTTAAAGAATATATATAAGTTATTAAATTTTCAAAAGTATTTTATCGATCATGATTTTTTCTAAATTAATCTGTTATCGATATAATCTACCAAGGGAAAAATAACGTAATTTTTCTATATTTTGTACAATGTATATGACAAAATAATAAATAGACACGATGCATTGACATCTTCTAATTTGCACGACGAAGGAAGAATAATTAAAATTGTGCTAGGAAAGTCAACATTAGGGTACGAAATCCATAATGCATAATCTAGTCTAAGCAGAGAAAAAAATGTTACTTTCAAAATATGTTGGCCAACTATTCTTTTAGAAAAATATAAAAAATTCCAAACTATTAAAATATATGGAATTCTATGAACTAATTTCACCAAATTAATATTTTGTAATCGAATAAACGATTGAAAACTTGCCATATATGATTTTGTATTGTTTAAATATCTTATACAAGATAAAAAGTATGAAATAGCTCTCATCTCATCCAAATTTGCTAATTTAGCGAAATAATTTTATCCAAATAGAATAAGCTTCCTAGTATTTATACACGTTATCAAATACAATATTCACACCCTCTAAGTCGTATGTACTTTTCATTAATTTTTATGTTTGCATCTATTAATGAAGGATACATACTGCATTCACAAATCCGATTTAAAAAGAATATTTTCCAATTGGCGTGAATTTCCCAATTTTAAAACAAAATGGAGCTTTCAGTAGAAAGGAGTATCCAGAACTAGGGGTGATTAATGTGTAAAATGGTAACAGAATGGATCATTCTGTTTACGTGACGTTCCATTAACAATATGACCGTTCCATTTTATTTTCCGTCCGTTTCAGAAACAAAATGCTTTTTCATCCCATTAGACATTTCATTTGAACAGAACAGAATGGAATAAAATTCTTTCAATAGGATGCGTTTGGATCGTTAGAAGAAAGAAGAAAAAGAAGGAAGAAGAAGAAGAAGAAAAAAAATTATAAACAATCCAAACTCTTCACAAAGTTACACACTTCTCAATACTTCTTTCCTTCTTCTCTTCTTCCCACACCTATCCAAAAGCAAAAAGATTCGTTTCGTTTGCCATTCTATTTCGACAATGGTATGTCCTCTCATTTGGTTCACCATGCCATTTTTTGAATGAAATAGATTTTCGTACTTGTTCCGTTTGGACGAAACGAAAGAGCGAAACGACTAACAGTTGTACCGTATCAGGCCTATCCAGAATCCCTAGATATTGATGATTCTCAAGTGACAACAGCATTTCGCATTGGTCTAAGCCAAATCAAAGCGAATTTTATTTTATATTATTAAAAGAAGTTTCTTATAGAATATACATGCCGTCAGCTAGTGACTTGTGGGTGTGGGGACATATTACGCGGACCTATTGCACAGATTGTAACTTCATTTGGGGTTAGGTGAGGTTACCGAAAGTAATAGCCCTTTTAAGTAAGATTTGTGTCTAGATCATCTTCAGTGGTAAAAGTGTTACAGAACCATCAGACGAAAATCTGAACCGTCAATCTCAGTGGGTAGTTCTTAATCATGAACCAAGCAATGTCATACGACCCTCGATTGGAGAGGAACAGGTGGACAGCTTATACACGGTTACACCAGGGTTCTTAATTTTTTTAGTATTTTTCTTGACAGCTGGATTCGTTAGAAGTTTCTCGAAAAAGTCCGGACGGAAGAGATGTGAACTTAATTGCTGATGGACTTGGGATTTGCTACCGACATTGGCCATGATCCCTTTTAATGCGGATCTTCATGGAAAGTTGGAAAACCAACCTCGTTAGCGTGGACACTTGAAGTGAAGCGATGATGATAATTGAAAATGTTATAGAATGTGTATAAATAATAAAAAAAATTAGAATACAAATGTAACATTTTTTTTCTATTATATGTGGTTAATGACGGGCTTGGCGTTATGTATAAGCACATGGAAATAAAACAAGTAGCTAGTAAAAGCAAATTACGCCTAGAGTTTTTTTTTTTTAATTTCAATAGCTCAGAATTAGTCATTGGAGAAAATTCACACACTAAGATTATAATGAAGAATCAAAATTTCCATATGGTTATGATTTGTCCAAATATGTTTCATAATTCAATTTTGGTAGAAAGTTACAAATTCATACTCATCAGAGAACCATCTGTTTTGAAGTTCATATCCTCCAGAATTTTTTCACTTTTTCTGAAAATTAATAGGTAAATCGATCCATTAGTCAATTACAATGAAATAAAACAAAATCCGGCTTAAATTACAAAAAGAGAAAAGCAAAAAGAAAATGAAAATGCAGAAAGTTAAATTGCAGAATTTTAAAAGGTCCATTCTAAGAATAGAAAAAGGAAACAACAAAAAAAAGGGAAAAAAAAAACCATAGAATGCTCTTCTGCTGGTTAATTTGTTCATTTACCCTTCAGAATTCCGCAAGTTTAGTATCAATAGCAAAACTGCAAAAGGAGATCAGTGGCGGAGTCAGAAATTTCAAGAATGGGGTTCACATCTTATAATCATAACGGTTCAAAATTTTACAGAATACAAAAGTTCAAAAATAATTTAAAAGCAAGTACATAAAAGGAGAAAAAAAAAATAGAAACACGTACATAGCACATTTAACTTATAAATTCTAACTACAATCTTCATCATCCAATTGAACTCTCCGAGGTCTCATATTTTGAAATCGACGTAGTATGGCGGTGTTGGTAACCTTCTCAAAGATCTCTTTCTCAATGTAAATGACCAAACAATCATTTATCCATTGATCACACATTTTATTCCGTAAGTCATTCTTAATGTAATTCATTGCCGAAAAGACCCTTTCAACGGATGCCGTTGCAACCGGCAAGATTAATGCTAATTTCACTAACAAATAAACTTGTGAATGCACTCTATGTTTTTTGGTCTCAACCATTGCTCTTGCTAATTCACTAATTCCCTTCAAGTTAGCAAATTGGTTCATTGTACGCACATCGGCAATGAAGTTTTCTAATTGATTTGGAAGAGCTAAAAGACTTGAATTAGAAAACTCACTAGGATAAAAGGAAGCCAACTTGATCAACTTTTCTTTGTTGAATGATTCAAATAAATTACTTGGATTCAAGCAAGAGATACATAGAAGTAATTCTGAATTTATCTCATCAAATCTATTATTAAGCTCCTGCAATTGTGTATCTATAATTGCACAAAAAATCTCTACACGATATCGGTGGAAATAAGTAATATGCCGAGCTTTACGGGCCGATTTACCTTGAAGTACATACCTTTCTTCCATGTTAGGTATGTTTATTGCGTGTTCCTTGCAAAAAGAAGAGGCCTCATCTAAAAGAGATGTCCATCCATTATCTCTAACAACTTGCAAGCGCTCTTTTGCCACTCTCACAAGAGACATTGCATTTTCAATATCTTGATCGCTCTTTTGCAAAGCTAAACAAAGTTCATTGGTGATTCCCAAAATATTTTTCATCAAGTGCATCATTAGAACAAAATCAAAATCTTGTATGAACTTTAGAAGACGATTTGCTTCTGTTCTTTGTTCTTGCTTCGTACTTTCTTCCTCCACCATCTCAAGTACTTCAATGATACAAGAAAAATTTGCAATAAAGTTTAAAATGCACTTATAATGGGAACCCCAACGAGTCTCACATGGCCTTGGGACACCGAGTTCTTGATTTAAGCCACTTCCTGTTTCCAAATCATTGTGACTCAATTCTTCTATGATCTTAATTGCTTGCTTTTCACGAAGCAAGTCTCGTCGCTTCGGAGAAGCTCCAACCACATTGATGACTTGATTCATCAAAATAAAAAACCAATCGGCATCACCATTTCTCTTTGCAACATAAACTAGTGCCAATTGTAGTTGATGGGCAAAACAGTGGATGTAATAAGCCGAAGGATTTTCTCTCAATATCAAACTTTTAAGACCATTGAATGAGCCACTCATATTGCTAGCCCCATCATAACCTTGGCCTCGTACTTTTGTCAAGCTCAAATTGTGCTCGCCAAGTAAAGATGTGATTGCTTCCTTGAGAGTTGAAGCACATGTATCTTCAACATGAACAATCCCAATAAATCGCTCCAAGACAATGCCTCTCTTATTCACATAACGCAAAACAACCGCCATTTGCTCCTTTTCTGAAACATCACATGACTCATCCACCAAAATACTGAAAAAATCATCCCCTAAATCACTCATTATTGATTTCAAGATCTCTTTTGCTGCACAATTAGCTATATCCTTTTGTGTCTCTGGGCATGTCATCTTCAGATTTTTAGGTGCATTTTGTAAAACCACGTTACTCACCTCTTCCCTACCTTCAGAATGAAACTTTAAGAATTCTATAAAATTACCCCTATTATGTGATTCTTCAGACTCATCATGTCCACGAAAAGCGATACCTTGATGTAAAAGTATCCGAGCGGTAGCAATTGATGCATTCAATCGAATGCGGTAATTATGCTTCGATTGCTCAGTTTGTCTGTTAAGACAAGTTTGGATTGATTGTTTTTGGTTCATCAAGGTATCACATTTCTTCATTGCTTGATTATGAAAACTATTGGGCCCACCAACATGTCTATCTAACCTCTCCTTCTTATTCCAACATTGAAAACCCTCTATTGTAAAAGCATCACCCCCTTTCTTAATATCCTTGAATAAATAACAACATAGACAATATACCTTATGACTTGATTCACTATATTCTAGCCACCCCACATAATCATCATACCATTTAGGATTGAACTTTCGCCACACTCCTCCTATTTCAATTTGCTCAAACTTACATGCTTTTGGTTGATTTGGACCTCTATTTAAGTAAATTCTTCGAACTTCATCTCGCTCATTCGGATGGTACTCGAAAATCTTCGGACGCTTTGCCGGATCGGGGGGGCAATCTTTCGGGTTAATTTGAATCCGTTTAGGGGCTTGAGAGGTAGATGAATCATCATGTGGTTGTTTTCGTTTCAAAAACTTCTCCATGAAATATCTAATAGAAAAATATCAAGAGAGATGATCGGATGAAGCTACTAATCAATAGACAAATTAAAATATTAAATAGAACACATTACTCGCACATAAAATAATTTTATGTTTGTAGAATCATAGTTCTAGAAATTAAAATGGGTAAGAATAAATTTCAATTTCTAATTAGTTCTATGGTCATGCTTATGCTAATTAATCACAACGATCAAGGACTGCCAAAAAAAAAAACATAAATTTCTTGGTTCTAAGTACCAAGCTCGAGTAGTCCCTAATAATAAGAAGAACAAAACAGGTGAAAAAAAGACAAGTCATTACTTTTCTTCTTTTTATTATTTTCATGTACCAATACATTCAGTTAAAAGTGTGAGAAACATAGAAATATTTGTTAATACTTAATACAAACAACCGAGGGATAAAATCATAAAAATATAAAATTAAACAGAAAAATACTTACATGTTCTTCAGTATGAGTATATGTCAGCTCCAGCTCTCCCTTATTGTTCTTATTCCATACCTAAATGTGATGAAAAGAACAAAAAGTATATTCAGCAGCAGCATGCTAACAACTACGATTACCTATTTGATAACACACAATAATCATGACATTGATATTAGAAACTGATTCCAGAACAACAAAGACATGACCCCTTTTGTATGATCAGTCAGGTATGGACACACTGCAGTGTTGTCAGATCCCATTCCTAAAACCAAATTTGAATCATCATTTTGTACACACATAAATTATTACAGGAACCAAAAGAAGCAGAATAACTACATAAGAAAAGATCAATCTGCGAGCCCCTTCTAGCAGATCCCTAGATTATTTATGAATAAAATAATCATGCTTAAAGTTCTAACAAGGGGGCGTGAGTTGTATAATAGCATAAACTATTTAATATGCCAAATTGCAACTTAATTAAAATAATCCTCGTACCTAGATGCAGCAAGATGCCAAGATTCAAGTTCTTCAATTCTTTTTTTTCGTCTCCTTCTGGTGGACCATCTGCGCACAAAGACAGAAAGGAAAAAAAAGGGAAAGGAGGAGAAAAGAAAGATGGGTTTTTGATGAATGGGGAATGGTGCGTTTGTTGGTCTGGGAATAGAAGAAAGTTGGATGAAAAAAGTTAGCTCACTTTAATTTTTTGTCCCCATTTAATATTTTTTATTATTTTATAAGAAAAATGCTAATTTTACCCCAAAAATAACCTAGTAAGGATACTTCCATATATTTTGATGGGGGTTCAACCAATAAAATTACTTATAAACTTAATGGGGTTCAAACTAGTACACCCATACAATTTTTCATCATAAAGGTACATATTTTTATATGTTAGTTACAAAGTTTTTTTTTTTGAATGGGGTCAATTGACCCCCCTCCTTTCCACTTATCTCCGCCACTGAAGGAGATGGAGGTGAGTTGGTTTTATTAATCCCACCAAATCCGTTGATATATATTGACATACTTCTTAAATAAAATTGCTGAGCATATTAAATCTGGGCTCCGTTTGGATCAGGGGCGAAGCCAGGATTTGGTAATAGGGGGGCCGAGATCAAACTTCGAGTTGTTTGGCCGATCGATTGAATATGATTGTATACATCAAAATTGAAAATAAAAGTAACTTTTTATATCATGCAAGATGCAACAAAAAAAACCATGGGATCAAGACTTTTTCAATAGTCTATTGAGATCGACTCACATAACTCAATCGCTCATCCCTGAAACTTGGAACAAAGTACCCTCAAATGAAATATTGAAACGGTACTAGAAGAATTAAAGGAGTGAGAAACTCGTTAGATGTGTAAATAAGGGACATGGTTAAATTTTTAACAGCTAATTTGACTGACGAAGAGAATAAGAAGACTACTAGCCAGTGACTCTTATTTTAGTTGGGGGGCCCAAGTAGGAGTTTGTATTAAAAAATTCAAAAAGCAGGGTGGGCCAGGCCCACTGTGGCCCCTGCGCTGGCTTCGCCAGTGGTTTGGATGAGGTGTGGAAATAAGAGAATAAAATAATAAAAAAAAATTTATTATAAACAATCCAAATTCTTTACAAAATTACACACTTCCCAATACTTCTTCTCACTTCTTCTCTTATTCCTCTTATTCCCACACAATCCAAACGGAGCCTCTAATATACACTTGGCATGCACTTCTCAATCAGAGCTTCACAACTGCCGAGTAATTGAGGATGACAAATGCTGGGGACTGCATGTTAAGGTTTGTACTAATTATACTGTTAGATGTGTATTAGGTTTTTTTTTTTATCCTTTTCTCCTTTTCTGGCTTTTGCTTTTGTTTCTTCTAGGTAGCCTCTGCCTAGCATATCTAAAAAAAGGTTTGTACTAATTAGGTCTGTTGTACTAAACGTCTCTAGGTTTGTCGATTCCAAAACAATATCATTTGACATTTAACAATCTTCTTTGAGTTTTATAGGAAGAAAATACAATTTATGAGGACTTGGATAAAAGCTTTAAGAAAGATCAAGATCAAGTCATTAGAGAGCTTGTAGGCTAGTTTAGACTAGGATAGAAGGTATACTTTAGTCCTTGTTTATCCTTAAAATGGTCTAGATAGCGAAAAGCTCAATAAACCAGCAAAATCCTGTTTTCTGTGACCTAGCGTCGTACAACGCTAGATAGAGTTACACAACGCTAGAACAGCTAAATTCATACTTTTGTGAATCAACGTTGCACAACGCTATATAGAGTTAGGCAACGCTGAGTCACAACGTTGTACAACGCTCAGTAGAGTTGTACAACGCTACAGTTAAAAACTTGGAAATTTTTCTGAGTACCATCGTGCAACGCCATATAGCGTTGCACAACGCCACAAAAATCCCAAGTTAGCTGTGCTGTTTTTACATGCAAAGTCTCTGGAGACGTTAGCCAACGTCTTTCAGCGTTGGGTAACGTTAGCGTTGTGTGACGGCATATAGAGTTGTACAACGCTCTGTTGAATCTGTCAGAGTTGTTCCTTTTGTCTCCCTTTAGCGTTGTGTAACGCCATTCAGTGGCAAGCAACGCTCTGACAATTTCCAACGGAATTGACGGAGCTTTCCTTTGGTTTTACACTCCTGCGTTGTGCGACGGCAAATAGCGTTGTACAACGCTCTGACAGACCAACGGCTATATTAAAGAGCCGTTAGAATTTACAACGGTCATATTCCAGCGTTGTATAACGCTATTCAGCGTTGTACAACGCTGTGGCCTGTTTTTGCTGGGGAACTGCTCATTTCGAGCCCTATATATATCCACCCCTTGTTCTCTCTCTTAGAGGGGCTTCACTTTGCAAAATTAGACCAGAATTGAGCCTTTGAGCACAGGGATACTCTCCCACTTGAGCTTTTCATAGCTAGACCATCTTGAGAGATTTAGTAGCCTCAAACACCACCGCCCCGACATTGTCGCTAGGTGTAGGTTGGAATAGGTTGAGAGCTCTTCTCCTTTGAGGCCGTTGTGCCATTCGAGTTAGGCCGATCCGCCTCGAGTGTCCTTGTGACGAGGTGATTCGGTTCGAAGTTGTAGTCCCGTTCTTGTTGGAATTGAACGGAGCGCGCCCTTTGGTGGTAGCGAAACTCCCGGAGACGTACGACTAAGGCTAGCTTCTTCTAGCGGGTCGGAACTCCGTAATTACATCGCGTGTTCATTTTCTCTCTCTCTTTCTCTCTTTATTATCTTGCTATACTTGAATTGCTTGTGTGCTTGCTTGTATTGGGTACCAATTGAATTGTGCTAGGGTAATTCATACCAAACCGGTCCAAAACCTTAAATCGCTTCCGCTAAATCTTGTTTAAGCCGCCTCCTTAGGAACAACAAGGTCCATCAGAGGATTTTACATGAGCCGATGTATCATTAGCAATTTATATTTCTATTCTAATATTTCTACAATAAGACAGTAAATGATATACAATTCAGCAAACTAAGGAAGTTGTTTTGCTATGTTCTGATCTTTCTATAAGTAAGACATTGCTTATTTATAGGCTTGTTATGTCTTAGTAAACACTGCCTATTTCCTAACTTCATTAGGTTTATAATATTTTTTTAAGTGATAACTAAGTTTATTAAGTATGGTAATTAAGATGACTAAGCACAGAATTAGCATAATAACAACTAGTTGGTTGGTTGATTATCAATGCTCAGGGATCAGATTCGGTGATGATAATTTTCATATATAAAACACAACACACCTTTTCATTCTTTCTTGTTGCGAGTATTTAACTATTCATTCTCATCACTATCCTATAAAAAGCAAACGTAACTGTTCTGTTATTTTTTTGGGCAAGGTTAAAAGATTTTTTGATCTATGAATACTATTAACAAAAAAATGTTAAAATTTAAGTGATAACTAAATAAATTCGTTGGATCACGTCATGTATAAGTATCTCTCTACAAGTTCCTCTATCCTGCAACTTGTTCCAACACCAGATGTACACATTTTCAATCAACAATCTCAGTGTGTGTATTTGAGATTCT
Source organism: Rhynchospora pubera (assembly GCA_028095005.1). NCBI lineage: Eukaryota > Viridiplantae > Streptophyta > Magnoliopsida > Poales > Cyperaceae > Rhynchospora > Rhynchospora pubera. The sequence goes on from CM051462.1 coordinate 56,693,002, forward strand.
ACACTTGAAATCTGGATAGACCGAATTTCTTGCCAGTTCTCTTCACATCATCTTGAACTTGTTTCCTGTACTCTCCAAAGGTGAAGCTCCTGTACCGCGACGGCTGTGCATAGGCACCGATGGTGGAGTCGTATGAGGGGCAGACGAAGTATGCAATGGAGTATCTCTCTCTTTTGGCATTCGTAATCACTCTGTGCTCCACACTCTTGTATGCATCATTGCTCCATGCCTACACATTCATAGATATTCATTCAGTGAGTTCAGTCGTTTGAAAGAACTCCCGCCTCTTATTTCGCTTACAAAAGCTTATCTACCAGGAAGCCCAATAAGGCACCAGCTTAATTAGGCTTGGGTATGCTTTAGACTTTGTTGGGCCGAAGTGGCCCAAATTCAAAACCCAACCCAAGTTCAGATTTTTGAATTTGCAGTAAACTGAGAATTGAATTTGGCCCATTTGGAGAGCTAGTATCTTGAAATCTAACAAATTTTCAGTACTTCTAACCGATACAAACAGAAGAAAAAGTAAAATAAAGGAAGGAAGAAATAGAAAACATTGTGACCTGAAAGAGGTCTCCAATGTTGACAATAAGTGCATTGCGGTTGGGTCTGACTGCCACCCAGCGAGAGTCCTTCATGACCTGCAACCCACCAACATGGTCTTGATATAGTATTGTCAGGTAATCGCTGTCAGTATGCGACACTAAGCCACACGCTGCTCCTGTTTCTGGCCTGGAAAATGGACATGGAGGGTACCTATTTAACCTAAGAAAGCATGTTTTCTCATCACAGTTTTTGGGGAAGTTGCCGCATGAGTAACCCAAATTTTGGACCAAAACATCAGCTAGTGCACGCCCCAAGTTGGACATTGCCATTCCAAGATTCTTCATCGACTCTCTAAAAGAAAGAGCAAGGATTGGTGAGTACATCATCGAATATAATATATACAATATTTTTCAAAATAAATTTCACTTGACATTGTCATTGTGGTAAAAAAAAAAAAAGGTATTAGGCTATATGACTATATCACCAACTTTATATTCAGCTTTTCAATGATAAGGAAGTGAGATTGTACCAACTATAGAAGGCAGAAACTAAAGATATGTATATATTATGCTTTGCTGGTACCAAAACAGTTTTAAATAAATACTACCAATAATCTAATTACCAATACAAAGGCAGTGGAAAAGAACTGAACAAAATAGTATAAACTATATTGAAGATATTACATGTTGACGACTAGTTCAAGTACAAGTGCAATTATCATATATAATTTATTGTTTAATTAATGATATATAACCATGCAAGCTGTATAGCTTCTTTATAAGATAGAACAACCTGCAAGGTAAACTATCAAAAGACTGAAAACACAAAAGAAAACAAAAATAGCAACTTTATATGTAGCTAGCATATCATTGATCCAAGACTTCCAGTCCTTCCACACATGAAAATTGGTTGTTGGTAACAAAGTACATACCTTAGAGAACTAAACTCTCCATGATTGCAATCTTCATCAGAGATCTTATCAAGGGGCACATGAAACGCCTCTGACCAAGAAAATTGATCAACTGACAGCGCTGCTGGATTACCCCACCGGTATGAGTCATTCAGAATGCCAGAACTAACCTTCTTCTCGAAAGGCAGCCGGAATAACTTCACCTGCTCTCTCTTTATCTCTTCCAAGAGCTCGAGGCTTATTCCATGATTAAGCACTTGAAAAAAGCCCCACTCAGATGCTGCCTTAACAATTTCTTCTGCACACAACCTCCTCTTTTCTCTATTTTCACTTTGTAGATTGCACAAGTCTATCATGGGAAGGTCTATTTCTTGTACAATGCTTTCCGTTTTAAGGTGTGAATGGAAGTCATTGTTTTGTAACAAAGCTTGGTAGCTAGTTACTAATGGTGGTTCTGATATTTCTGACCCAATTGCAAGGACTTCTTTCATGGCCTTAGTGCTTTTTCTTTTGTTGGACAATTATTTTGGAAGAAACTTGCGAAGTACACAATGAATTTTGTACATAGATCGAGTGCTCCATAATGGGTAGGGGTTTTATAGTGTACAATACATGCTCTGCATGGAATAAACGAAGTGATATCCATTGATTCCAGAGAGAGAGAGGGAGCATTTGCTAGCTAGGTTGACACTTGGCACAAGATCAGGGCCTCTGGCCTCAGGGGTGGAATAAAAAGTTGTCGGTTTGACTATAGGTCAAAGAAATGTACAACATGCATGGTTGATTGGTTGTTTTAGAAAGACTTTCGAGGGCAGGGAATCCAGGATGCAATGACAATGTGGTGGGTGCAAAGCGGTGAAATGTTTAGTAGTTTGTTGACTGTCCCTAATCCCTATATGGCAAGAAACAACGTGGCAGGACTTATATGGGTACGTTTAGGGCTGAAAACGGTAGTCGTTTCGATCGTTGTTTCGTTTCGTTTCGTTCAAAACGGAACGGTAACGGTTAAAGATTTCGATTTCGTTTAAAAAACAGAACAGACAACGCAAAACCATATCCAGTTTCGTCTCAGAACGGAACAGTTAACGAAACAGGTCCGTTTCGTGATCGTTTATTTCGTCTGTTTCGTCTTAGAATTCTACGCTGCTATTATTACTGGATTACAGACAGACGTCAGCGGAGATAACGATGGAGAGGAGTAAAATTAGGGCTTCAGCGCAGAATCCATCACTTCTCTCCGCCGAATCCATCACATCTCTCCCTCTCTCTGTCTCGCATGCCTCTGCACTTATCCTTCTCTCTCTCAGCCGAAACCTCCACTGAACCTATCTTCACCACCAAACCCAGCTTCTTACTCCATTTTTCACCACTCTCCATCACCGAGGACTCGTGCCTTCTCCGTCACCACCAAGTCCAGTCAGATCCACCTAGGAAAAGGGTTACGGGTTTGATTTCGACATTGAATCCGCCGTTTGTACAGCCAAGTACAAGATGGCAGTTGACTCCATTGTTCTCCTCTTCTCCATCACAGAGGAAAACACAAGACTGGTGGCAGTTGGTCTTTCCATTTTTCACCTCTTATTTCGAGCTTGCTAGCCGCTAATGGAGGTTGACAGCCAGTCAAGCAAGGGTAACGATTAGAGCACCAGTTCACTGCCACTAATTCACTCGTGGCGACTGGCAACAGCTCCTGGTGGAGACTGGTGGCGACTGGTAAACTGGTGGTCCAGATCTTGAGTTCACCAGAGTACCAGACCTCTTCTCCTCTCGCATACCAGAGCAGATCCTCCTCTTCCTCTCTCGAGTGTAGAAGTAAAGGTTTGTCCTTCTTTCCTTCTTCTGGTTCACTATTCTTTTTTCTTGCTTCTTCTCTCTCAATTTGAGTTGATTTTTGGATTTCATTTTTTCTACTATTTGAGATATTGGTAAATTAATGTTATCTGGTAAATTGATGCAGATACTAGTATGGAATGGTACGGATTTTTTTGCTAATGAATGCTTTTGCTAGATCTTGCGCAGCCTCAACTTGGGTAACCTTTGTGAGAATTATTGTAAGAACTGTTGTAATTGATTTGTAGTGCTTGATTTGTAAGACTAATTTTGTGAGAATTGTTTGATTGAATTGATTTTGAATGTGTAATATGCATGCATTTCTCTACCACAATGTTATGGCTTTTGTATGCATTTCTGATTAAATTATTTTATATGCATTTCTGATCATTTAAGTTTTTATGCATTTCTCTTGCCTTCGTTTAATAGAAATGGAATACGGTTAAACAGTCTATAACGATTTTGATCGTTTTGATCGCTGTGGTAAACGGTACGATCAACGAAACTTACGTTAAACGAATGAAACGGTCAACGCAAAAAAAATAAAATTTTCGTTCATCAATGCAACGATTAACGCAAATGGTCAGTTTCGTGGTTGTTTTACACGTTATGCACCCCTAGGTACGTTCTAGAGTTACTTTTCTGTAAAAAGATAAAATATTAAATAAAGTATATATGGACCTTTTGAATTTCTGGGATGAGCTTTTGTACTTGCTGAGAATCTTGAGATCTGGTTTAGCACATATGCGTAGAACATATAAAATGAATGATTGAAGGCTTGTCCGCCGTTGTGCCTTGAAAAAGTATGGTTGAAGCTTTCCCTTCGTTGTTCGTTCTTTTCCTCTCGCAAAAAGGTTAAACGGCGAAACAAAATTATGTGTGTATTTTTTAACCAAGCATGAGCATAGGTGGTAAAATGGTAGTAAACTAGTATTAACTGTACGCGGTGGCCAGATTACATATAAATTTATTAGACTAGGTCACGCACCATTAAATATTCGATTAGATGTTTAGAACGGTACGTTTATAAAGCAACCGTATATAGTTAAATAATTTTCTGTTTCTGCATCATGTGAACGCTGTTTTTCTTGGAAAGTTGGAGGTAAACTAGTAAAGGTCTTTCAATCTTTTAAATATTTATATATATATTATTGATATGAAAAAAAATTTCCACACTGGATCATCAATTGCCCGTCTTATGGATGTAATTTGAGTTCGGCATATAATTAACTCATTACTCCTCTATGGAAAGGATGTTGGCAGAAAAAAATCTCTTTACTAAACCTTCAAAAAAAAATCACTTTACTAATTTTGTGCCATGTTCGTTATAGCATTTTCATTTTATTTCTTTTTTTTTTTTTGCTAGAAGATTGTCTTGCTATTAGGTAATTTTGATGCAAATTAATGTTTGTCTAAATTATGTATTGAATTATCAAGTTGATTAATTTTTGCTTGCGCGGATTTGGTAGGAATAACAAGATAGGGATTATATTTATATATATACATGATCTAGCTAGAAGTCTAATAGTAGAAGTATATATCAGACTGGCCTTTGATAGAGAAAAGGTTCAAGTTCTAAGGGCTGGGGTAAAAAGAATCATGTGGTATATATTGATTTTCATTTTGTTAACAAATTAAAATGCATACGAGGCTCTTTTTTAAAAAAGCTATATCATCATTTGATTTACGAAAAAAACTGGTGGTTTTTGACATTGTTATTGTGCGTACGTATCTTTCTTTCATTTTTTTTTTGTTAAAAATTCGTAGCTGGAATGGTGGATTAGTGGATATATTAGAAGTAAATATCTTTCTTTTAGCAAGACACAGTCCTTAAAAAAAGAAGGAACGAGTAAATGTGACTAAAAGTACTAAACTATCATCTGATTCTACAAAAGAATTAAAAAAACTGAGAAAAGACACACTCACATACCAGAAAATTAGGATTTCATACAAAAATTAAACTCCAAAACCAGCAAAAATAAAAGGACCGCACGGGGGTAATATAGACGACAGTGGTAATTACTCAAAACAGAAAATTTATGAAAATGGTGGTAATATATAGATGATCAAATGCTAGACGCGAAAGATGGATAAATTTTATTTCAAAAACAGGACTGTGCCTCTACAAATAAATGGTCTTATTTTAAAATAATAATAATAATAATAACACATGTGATGGGCCCATTTAATAATATCCTAACCGGAGCAGTTGGATCTATCAATCCATTGAAACCTTGTAATTTCATAATTTTAGTTTAACCTTAAACCTTGTGCTTATGTATGTCGTTGTCATCCTCTCCATCTTTAATAGCATGTTGCATTGGGATGAAGTAGACTATTTGAGATAATACATCAGTCCATAGAGATTAATTTTGCTGTCTAAATTATTTTTTAGCGTGCCGGGCACTTCCATCGATCGATCGCTTGTTTGTTATTCTTTTCCCTCTTTTGCGTGGGTTGCTCAAAAGTAATCTTTTTTATCTTTAAAAAGAAAGACGTGTCATAAGATCATTGATACAATTTAAGAATTAGATGTTGTATGTGAAATTGAGGTTATTTAATGTAAATAGATTATGTATGCTGAAATGGAATGTAAACTTATTCTAGATGCAAAGATACATCTTTAGGCTAAATGGAATGTGGAGCATCTCAACCCATTTCTAATAGAAAAAGATATATAATTACTTATATTACGTTAACGACTTTTAGTAATTAATCCTCAGGCGATTGCATACTTATCTTTATCTTTGCAATTGGTTTTTTTTTTAAAGATAAGAGACTACTTATTTATAGAGGTTTTAGTTCACTCTGTAATTATAAATTAGAGTTTATCTTTTTTCCACCCCCAGCAAGAATTGAACCCGTTACCTCTTGGATACCCGTTACCTCTTGGACATTCTCTTTGCAATTGATTTTAATTTTAATTAATTTCAATTGCATGTATACATGATATCTTATATATCGGAAATGATAAGGACCATCACATGGGTTTTATCATCTCCATCATTACGCACTTCCCTCGTTCTTCCCTTTCCGTTTCTATCGTATACATCCCTGTTGCTGATTTCATGTCATCTAGTGCATACTCATCCCTTCTGTCCTGGCATCTATCTATTTTTCTGTACCTCCGCACCTCATGCTACCTCCCACCCCACGCTACCCCTCCCTCCCCCACCATTTTTTTAGAACAATTACGATGTATATGAGGATAATTAGTATTATTTATCAGAACAATTAATATTTTTTTTCAGGACAATTAACATTTTTCTTTTCAGGACAATTAATATTTTTTTCCGAACAATTAACTTTTTTCCATGACATTCCAAGACAATCAATATTTTCTCAGGACAATTAATATTTCTTCGGAGGCAATTAGACTCTGATCGGAAAGTCTATTTATCCGTGAGAATCAGAAATGGATTTGTCATTTTATCAAAAATTCACTAATCGGAAACTATTTACACATAAGAAATGATTTCAATCATCGAGATTTGGTGGGAAAATTTTTCGCTGATGAATTTCCGTGAAAACTATGAAATTTGGTGAGAATTCACTTCGGCCATTGGATCTTCTCTTTCTCCGGTGGATGATTGAACTCTCGCGATTTCCTCCGACCACCGCCAATCATTGGAAACGACTTCGCGTCAGGTTTCTTCTCTTTTTCTTTTCTTTTCTATTCTTTTTCCGTTTGTTTGTGGTTCCAAACTTCCAATCAGAGTCTTAATTTTTTTCATGACAATTAATTCTATGCGGGGTGGGGCTCGACATGAGGTGAGAGGAGGGAGGGAAGCCTAGGCGTTATAAGAGAAGGAGTGTTATGTACTGAATGGTAGGGATCGAATAAGGACCGACGCTGGCAAGTATTCCCAAAAAAAAAAAAACTTCATGATAATGGAGATGACGCTAGGAGGTGATGGCAATTCTGATACCTTTTTACATAAATTTAATTTTCTTCTTTTCTTTCTTTATTATTTTTTTTTCTGGATAATTTTCTTGAGAACCGCTAAAAATAGGATGTCAATTTTTCATATGACCCTGGAGATCCAACCCGCATCCGATTCGATAGGTAAATGAGTTTGAGTACAAACCACGAACTTTTGACCCATTTATAAGTAGATCAAGTGGGTTATAACAATATGTTACCTTTCGATATAATATTTGATGATTAAAAAAAGTTAAAAGCTATATGCAAAAAATAAATTGCACTTTAGCATGAGGGTTATTAGATTTATTCATTATTGCACTTTTATTTTTAGTTTTTACTGAAAGTTTATTCAAAATAATTTATTTTTAAAATAGATCGAATCGAGTATGATCCGTTTACAGAATAATATAAGACAATGCCAATAAGATTCGATACTGACCCGAACAACCTGACCTGATCACCCCATTGGCCAACAACAATTAATTTATATACTAGCACACCAAATTAGTTAAGAACTCCTGCAATTTATACTAGACCAAATTATCCTACTAAGGACTCCGCATCCACACTCCATATAATTCAGTAGAAACAACGCGTTATGTGGCTACGTGATCATCAGAACTAGACCAAAACATATATATAATATTTAAAATAAATCCTTTAGAAGCTCAATAAAAAATATTTTCCAAAAAGTTGAGATACATCTATCCATTTAACTTTTATTATCAGATGGATTGCATGCATATATAGAAATTCGCACCTCCACTGCTACTAAAAAAAAAAACTGATTGCAAAAGCAAACTCTTTATTTAGTTGAGTGTAAATAAATTTAAATTTTAAAAAGATGGGATGCCATCTTCTTGGAATTTTATTTTGCCTCTTGTCAGTGGCACCTTCAATTACAAATATATCTTTTAACCAATTAAACTAAATAAATTCTAACAAAGATATAGAATATTTTTACATTAAGGTCTCATCACGTGCTTGTTTTTTTTATGCCTTGACTACCTTTAGTTTAATTAGTACTTTTCATGAATTGGATCACATTCTGCAAATTGAGATTCAGATATAAAGAAACAGATGCATGCAAGCAACCCATTTGTGAGAACATGGGCATGTTTCCTCGATAGAGAGTTTTTTCATGGACCATTGTTTCCTAGGGTTCTAATTAGTTCTATTAATTAAAAGCATGAAAAGCGCCAATACGTACGTTCTAACCTCCATTGTGATAGTGCATTGCATTAATAAATGGTTCTCCCAGCACAAATAATTCAGGCCGCTAATTTTCAATTTTTATTCCCTTCGAGCCGAAAAAAGCATGTGGTTTGTTGTTTGATATTGCATTTGTCTTTGGCTCGTCAACATTTATTTTATTTTATTTTTATGGTCAGGTGGCGATCACCGACTCGTCAACATCACTTTATATACATGCATTGTAACTGGCCTGTCAAATTATTCCGTCTTATATAGCTTCCTATTATTTTGCATAAATATTAATTTGTATGAAATGATCTTGAGAAGAACAGCTTATATACAATATAAATTGCAGTCTTCGTCGGTACTTGCCATTTCTTTAATGGCAGTATATATGCATATGTAATTATGGTACTCTATGTTGTCTGGCCAAGTTTTAAACTCCAATTTTCAGGGGATGGGAGGTGCTTACCCAGCTGTCCTTATAGACTTTATGGCTCCGTTTGGATGGCTTCTTCCCGGAATAAGGAATAAGGAATAATCACTTTTTACTAATAAATTTATTTCTAACCATCTAAACTTTTCACAAAAGTTACACACTTTCCAATAAATTTACTCCTTCTCAATAAATTTCTTCTCTTCTTCCTTCTTCCTACCTTATTCTCAACGCATCCAAACGGAGCCTATGGTGTGAACGAAATCACAAAATTTTCAGGGAAAGCAAAGAACAGTACAGATTATGGTGCAAAAGGTGCTGCAGGAGGAGCGATACCTTAAGGGATTTGCTACCCCAAATCACTTGATTTATTTATTTATGTTGTGTTGATTAATTAGTTTTTTTTTATCTTTATTTTCTTTTTTTACTTGGTAGCAACTACCAAGTCTGTCTAAAAAAAAAAGTTTTACACTCCAAATGTCTACGAAATACATAAAAACTGCTAAAACGTCCCTAAAATCTTGAAATTTGTAAATAAAGGTCCAAAAGTCTATGAAGAAAGGCTAGGATCACGAATAGGGGTGGAATCAGGATTCTCAAATAGGAGGGACGAAAAATCATAGTATGAATCTTTTTAAATTTTTAGAGTATGCCAATTAAGAATTTTTTTCAAATTTTATAAAGACTAGTATAGAATTTTTTAATTTGCAAGGGTATTTTTGAAAAGTTAGAGTATGCTAAGCACACTTTGAGTTGAAGTACTTAGTTCCTCCCCTGATCGTGAATCTATGATTGGTTTTGTTTCAGGCTTTGGGTTGCGGAGCTTCTGTCAAAATCAGCCTAATTTGACGGTTGGATCAAAAGTTATGCCTCTTTTTGTGAAGTGAGTGCGGGACCATATCGCATCACGTATCATATATATCTCATTGAATATTGTTTGTAATTTAAGGGTAATGACGCATCAAATACAAGCAAGTATATTTAATACAATGATGATTTGCACGGTATATACTCACAGTTGATCATAAATTTGCATGAAGTTTATTTCAGATAACGTGGCATTGTAATCACAGAGATAATTAATTCAAATTTAAAAGGATCGAATAGGAAATATATCTATATATAATTTTTTTTTGTTATTTTCCATTAATTGGTAAAAATCCAGCCAATTTACTCTGATTTTAAATTCACAAAAAAAAGAGAGAATTTGTTTTATGCCATCATTAAACTTGTCAATTTCTAATTTGCCATCCTTAGATGATTAATTATAAATATATCACCATGTAATTAACAAAATTTGTTTTATACCACTAATTCTTTTCAAATTATAATAACTTCTATATTAGTCATTCTAAAATTTGTTAGTAAATTTAAATAACCTCAAATTACCTTTGTTAATAAATTGGTTAATTAGGTTATATGAAACCTACAAAAAGGGAATAAAACAAACCACGTCTTGTCTAGTCATCTCCGTACAGGAGGGTCGTCGTTTGCCTGCTACACCTAAACCCTACTGTCGTCCCGTCGTTGCTTGTCCTTCGTCCATCTCCTCTTAATCTCGAACTCCATGACAAGGTGAATCCTAAAATTTCCTTTTACCATCCATTTGTTAAGTTGGGGCAGATTGGGCCGCATAGGTCAGATAATGTTGTTAGAGAAACCAAGTTGCTTATCATATTAGGAGGAAAGTATGATATTTCGTATTCAGGAGTATTAGACCCTAGCCCCGACTTATTAATTGCTTTCACATATATGATTTGTTGTACGAAATCTGAATACAAAGCTTGAAAGCTCGCTTCACTTGTTTAATATGGTAATTTTAGTTAATGGATGGTATTAAACTAATTCTTATTATTTTATAGTGACATAAAAATAATTATTTATATAATGAAGACATATCACAAATTTTATATTTTTGCAGTGGCATTAAAAAAATTGACCCCAGAAAAAAATTTGGCCGTATTAAAATACGTTTTGGTGTAACATTTTGATAAGATACCTATGTAGTTTTGTCAAACAACATGGAATTGATAAACCATATGCAAGAACAAGAAGTTTGGTTATGATTATTATTTCTTTTAATCAAATGGAGAATATTGTTCATGAGATCACAAGCATCGATCCATAACAGATATGCCTCACAAGTCACAAAGAATTCAATTAAAAAAATCATTAAAATACGTTTGCACTCACCGCCAGGTGATTGATTATTCATATTTTTATTTCGAGGTGATGTTCTTTATCTTTAAGTAAATGAAAATAAACAATTTATGTCCTTCTCACTTGACTTCTTTAGAACAAAGGGAAACATGATAAGGAGAACTCAATGACGTCGGTAGATTCTCTCTTTTTATTTTTAATTAAAAGGGCAATATATTTAAGTCTTCTAATTTTTTTGACGATTATTTCGTACTAAATTTAAAAGCCGATCTTTTTTACTAACCTGTTATATATGCTTAACCGGAGATTAGTGCATTGGAAAAACGATACAAAAATATTCAAAAAGTATATAATAACTAAAAGACGCCTTTATGGTACTTTATTTATTTTTTCTTACTTGAGTAATAAGATACTCAAAAGAAAGCAAGGCAAAGTATTATAGCTGTGTATAGGCCATGTGATTCGGCTGATTGTTTGGAGGCTATTAATTTTAAATTATACATGTTTGGTCACTGAATCTGTGAAATAAACTACTGACGAACTCTTTTGAGTTTTGACTAGATTTGCACGAAGCAATGAAGCATTGCTCGACACCGTACATCTTTAAATGTAACATCACGTGCTAGTATCTGCCTTTTCTTCTCTATACAGACATACAGGCCCCCACAAAATTGACGACCAATACGTTTCTATTTGTATTGTTACATCAATTTGAGACAGCTCTAAGCTAGCATTAATTGGCTAATAGGAGTTTTTCCTTCTTTCTCTTTGTTTTGTACTCACTACTCGATCGCTAGTTTCTAGATAGTCTCTATCTAGTTTATCTAAAAAACAAAAAGGAAAACTTGGTAGCATTCGACTGTTCGGCCAGACGGCCACATAAATATTGGAGATATTAATTAATTATCATAAAATATAGGTAACATTTTAATTTTATCGAACGATCGATGTATCATAAAATATGAATTGGATGTGATGATGCGTGAAATAAATTAAATAGAATTTGGATGTCGCAGTTATCTTAATTTTTTCATCTGTTTAATATCCTCTAGTCATGGTTATTTTCACTTAAGTGAATATTTCATTTTAGAATGACCCAAATTATTGAACTAGTTTAAAATTTAGAGCGCATTTAGGTGACGAGAAAAGTGGTGCTGAAATAGTGGTTGACAAAAGTGATTTTTGAAAGAGTGACGAGAAAAAGTGTTCTTCTAGATGGAAAAGAAAAGTAATCTTTCCATAACTATTGTTTGAATTACATGTTTAAAATGAGACATGAGAGAAGGATTAAAATAAAAGTTGGTTTGATATTTTGTTTTTTTTCTTTCCTGCTCGAGCGAGACGCGACGTCGGTAAGGTAATATTCCATCTATTTGTTTGAAGAGCAGAAGAGAATGAGAAGAGAGTTCTTCACATAAAGAACACTCTTATCACTCTTGTGCAATATCCCAAATTCCAAACACATGGTTAAAGTACCAAAATTTAAATATATATGCCCGTTTGTTTCTGACTTAGGTGCATAACTTAAGTTATGCATTCTTAACTCACCAAATACTCCTTACATAAGATGCTTTAAGGGTACATAATTTATGCAACCTAAATAGGATGTATAACTTAGGTTGCATAAGTTATGCACCGGTCCCCTTTAATTTTTTTTCCCAACAATACCCCCTTAGAAATAATTAATAGTTAACAAATAATTAATAATTAATAAATAATAATATTTAATAAGTAACAAATAACTATTAAAAATCATAATTAATAATAAATATTAATTATTATAATTAATAAATAATAATTAATAATATTCCATAATAATAAAATGGTTTCTTTATCATTAATAATTAATAATAAAAAAATAAATAATATTAACTAATAATAATATTTAATAAGTAACAATAATTATTAAAAAATATAATTAATAATAAAGATTAATTATTATAATTAATAATATTTAACAAGTAATATTAATTACTAATAATAATGATTTAAGAAAAATAATTAATTATAATTAATCAATAAAATTTATTATTATAAATTATAATAATATTTAATTAAAAGTAATTATTCATATTTCATAATAATAAAAATGATTTATTATCATAATTAATAATTAAATTTTATGATAATTAATAATTAACAATAATTAGGTCACAACGTATAATACATAATACTAATTCAAATTAAATAGTTCAAATTTAAAGACATTTTAGTCTTTTCATATGAATATATGCATGCATAAGTTAGTCATCCTTACTACACAACCGAACATCTATTACATAACACTACATAAATACTTACTACACAAACAAACGCTCTCATAGGTCATCATCTAAATTTTGCTCTCGTGGGTTTTTTTTTTTATTTTTTTGGCTCAGACGAACGTGTATTTGAAGAATCCATAAATGTAAATTTAAAATTCGAGATAGTTGTTAGAATATGTAACAATATATAGTAATTATCAACAGTTAGTTTCAACTAAAGTTATTGAGCATATGTATTTTGATTCAAATAGGTACACACTCTTACATAACCAAATTTGAAATATACTAAGGAGTTGAGTCTCTCTCTAGAAGGCAGTTATTTGGCCACGATGAATTTTGTTATTAGAATTCTACATTTTTATCAGTTGCAAAATAGTTTATTCATATTAGAAGATAGTAGAATTAGATCTAAATTTAGAGGAAGCTTTTGAAAAACTCCATTTTTTTTTGTTTTATTGTTGTTTGGTTCATACCGCACTACCGTTTTATCGTTGTTTAAATCATTTTGGGAGTGTTTGGATAGGAGTGAGAATAAGAGAAGATAGGAAGATGAGAATAAATTTATTATTAAACAATTCAAACTCTTCACAAAGTTACACACTTTCCAATATTTCTTCCCACTTGTTCCCTTATTCTTCTTCTTCTCACACCATCCAAACGGAGCCTTTATTATCATTTTATCACCGATAAATATAAAATCACCACCTAACCGTCAAACCGCACAAATCGCATTTTAAAATCTTCATATAGAGATAAAATTAAAAATTTTCCTTCAGCAGTGAAATTGAGCCTACTCCACTTAATTTGTCAAATGAAATTGGACGAAAAGGGACTAGTTTATTTATTTTTAAACGCAAGCATTAGCTTTTTCTACTATAGGGTGCGTTTGGATCGTTGGAAGAAAGAAGAAGAAGAAGGAAGAAGAAGAAAAAAAATTATAAACAATCCAAACTCTTCACAAAGTTACACACTTTTCAATACTTCTTCCCACTTCTTCTCTTCTTCTCTTCTTCCCACACCTATCCAAACGCACCCATAAAGTATTAGATTCTCAAGAATTTTGAGGCTGGGTTTAGGAGAAGTGTCAACATCTTCTTACAAAAAGGTTATATTCCAACTGAACAGTACAGCGACTTACTATAAAATAGCACTGTAAGAGTAGGAATAAAGTGAAAAATTTTGTAGATAAGACTTTCCTTTATTTAATTTCCTAAATAGTTTATTTCATAGGAGGAGGCAGAATCAAACATGTTTCAAACAGAACTGAAAAAGTTTCTATCTGATGTGAAATTGAACCTATTTCACTCTTGTCGAATTTAATAGGGGAAAAATGGACCAGTGCATTTATTTCAAGCATATCGTACTTTTTTCACTATCACTTTATTTCCCAATTTTTTTTTTCACCATCATTTATCTATCATTCAACCCAGTCATTTCTTTTTTATTTCTAAGAATATCATTTAGCCTTACTTTTATGGAGTATATATGATGAGTAATAAGATGCATGTGGAATTAAATTTGTACAATCTGTTATGAAAGCCAATATATATTTTTGTTTGTTATTCCACCTCATTTTATTGTCCAACTATGGTATATAATATATTGGGATGCTTTACGGTGGACTTATTTTTTCAGTCTGATTTGAATCTTGATCAATCACATTATCACAATCAATCGTAATTTTAATTGAAGAATTAATTTTCAACCCATATAAAAAATTTACCTTGTTACAATTATATGTGCACGCAATGGGTCAACTATATCTGATCGGATAGGATTTGACTAAGATCGTTTATAAAACAATACCTACTTGATCAGATTTTACGTGTGGATATATATCCGTACTTCCGTAGTGTCATCACACGCAATTTTTGCGTATCTTCAGTAGTACACGGAAATAATTTGATTTGTTCTAACATAGATTTTAAACCAATTAAGTTTAGATAAAATTGTTGTATCCTCTTAAGTCTACAAGACTACAACTATCAAATATACCTATTTTAAATTGAAGAGGCGACCAATACACCTCCCATGCAGGAGCTTTTATTTTCCTCTTACAAGGCGCATCCTGACTGGTCTGCAGTACTCTTTACTGTTAAATTTTTCATGGAAAATAAAATTTAAAATTCTGTTTTGATGCAAACTTCAAAGTGAGTAAAAAATAATTATTTTATAAAAAATAATCTGGACTGCTCAGCGGCTATGCACCTGTACGGAACTAATCTCCTGTGGAGAGATTTAGACCATCACTCCAACCGTTTATTAACTGCATCTTTTATAAAAATAAAAATATATTAATGCATGGGCTGCCAAGCCAGACAGATTTGCACGTCTTCCTCGTTTCAGGCTTGAAGTTCCGAGGAATTTAGTTGCAGCAAATAAAAAAAAACAGAGAAATACTAGAGTTCAACATATTGGACGGATGAACTCCGTTCAATACGATCAATTTCACGTTTTTAAATTTCAAATAACCGATCCGAACCGTTCAATATGTTTTCCATATTGAAAACTTATAAGAAATCAAATTTTACATTTTTTTTTGAAATTTTTTACTATTTTTTTGGTATTTTAGAAAATTATTGTTATTGGACGATCCATAATGTTTATATCATGAATTTTCAAAAATACCAAAAAAATAGTAAAATTTTTTTTAAAAAATGTAAAAATTGGTTTCTTGTAAGTTTTCAATATGGAGAACATATTGAACGGTTCGGATTGGTCATTTAAAATTTAAAAACGTTAAAACGATCATATTGGACGGACCCATCCGTCCTATATATTGGACACTAGCATTTCTAAAAAGAGTAATGCTAGCTAGAATCAAACGTGTTTGACATCAAACATGGTTCTAGACTCAACTATTGGAATTTCAAATTACCGATCCCAACAGTTTAATATGATTTTCATATTGAAATATTCTTAGAGCCAAATTTTATATATATTTTTAAAAATTTTAACTACTTTTTTTAGATTTTTTAATATTGAAGGGTCCAAAATTAATTAGATTGATGATTTTCTAAAATCTAAAATAAATAGTTAAAAATTTTGAAGAAAAATATAAAATTTGATCTCCAAGGATATTTCATTATGGAAAACAAATTGAGTGGTTCGGATCGGCCATGCTAATTTCGAAAATTGAAATCTGATCGCATTTGACGGACCAAGTGTCAAATGTTAGGAAATTGCCCAATTTTAATTTTGTGACTAATTACCCTTAATTAATCCAATTAAAACACAAGCAACACGAGATCTAGTACTTTAAGCAATAGACACAAAGAGAAAGAGGAGAAATCGATACCTCCCGCGAAATCGTATTCGCGGGGCTCGACCAAGGCATGGGAATTGATGGCGTGCCTTCTACACCGTCTCTACCACGTCTCGTAACCGCCCTCGAGTCCACCAAGGAGGATTAATCACGTTCTACAAGGTACGTGCTAGCATACCCAAAGAACAAACCTAATCCCTATGGTTTTCTCTCTTGCATCAATCAACAACCTTGATTTAGTGGAGAGAAAATAGCTCAACACATGAGCAAAAGAGAGAAGGAGAGGGTGAAAAAAGTGGCGGCCTCATGGGAGGAAATGAGAGGAGAGAGAAAGCTAGGTGGATGCTCTCATAAGTGGTCCTTATATAGAGCACAAAATCTAATTGACCTCTTGCATAATTACAACTATGTCATCCCACCTACCACCATAATGGGCAGCCACGAAATGGGCCTTTATGGGCCATTTAACCCCTTCATTTGGACCATTAATTCATATAATTAAGGTCCCTCAACTTTGCTCTTTAATTGGGCTATATATTTGCTATTTAAATAACGGTCCAATTAATCAATATAACCATTTATATTGATAAGTGTTGAACTAAATTAATTATTAACTCATTAATAATTATTTTAGGATTAGTTAATGCATTAATTTATTTCTATATGATCCATTGACTTAATTAATTATAACGGTTCGCAACGGTATATAATTAATTAATCAATCTTATCATATTTCCACAGAACCTACTGCTGTGAATAAATAAATAATGCACTGTGTGATTAATGTCCTATTTGTGTGACCCTTTGAGGATTTATGCTATGTTGGCCATGGAATTAAATCGTTATTTAATTCCAATAATCATAAGCGGTATCTAGCAACACGTTATGACTCCCAATTCGCATAAATAGTGTACTGCTACAATATTTCAATCCTGCATAAGAGAATAAATATGTTTCTCTATTTTGATTCTTATGTCACACGATATCATCGTATAATCCAAGATAGGAATGTGTCATTCTTGCAGATTATACGTTTCTTGATCTAGAGTTGATCGCTTAGTTGCGCGCATACGATCCAACTCCATCAAGGGGCCCAAACAGATATCGTCACTCACTAAGTGAATTAATGAGGGACATACGGTTTTCTTGATGATTAGCTTTTTCCCGCACAATTCAAGAGAACATAAATAAAGTCCGTATAGCAGCCCTTATCGGGAATCAGCGGTAGACAATATTTATTGAACCTATCCTCATGTGGAAAAGATAAACATCTCAAACTTAGAACCAAAATCATAACAAAATAAACAATGACACTTAACACAATCCATATGTTTATTTCATTGGGTCAAGTCCTGTACTATGTTCCATAACATATACATATGCAATTAAGTTGGTAACTCTTTACCTATGATTAGTAGAACTTAATCATCACTTAACTTGCATACTAATCTTATATGATAATTAATGTTCCTTTGTTAATTATCAAGATTATGGACCGTTTAGATTTATTATTGTCATTCTAAAGAATGATCCACAGAGATCTACAATTCAGATCCTCAACCTGAATAATCTGTCAATAATAAACCTAGGAACAGATGATAATATATCATCCATAACATAAACTAATAATTAAGTCATTAAATTATTGACTTCTAGGACATAACTCTAACAATCTCCCACTTGGCCTAGAGTCAATCAGTAGTGACTTCTAGCCAACGAAGAATTGAGAACAATGTCATATATCTACATATATACATGTCTCGGACCTCAAAATAAATAATACGCTTATAGCTAGTTACTCATACGTCCACCACGTATGGATGCATAACTGCATCTCGTATACTGCTCAAGGTAGAGGTCGTGCTAGAGTGTTCGCTGTGTTCGCGAACCTATCCAAAAATTGTTTGACCATATATATATATATATATTTTCCTATATATATTCTTGATCACCATCATATGATATCAAGTGATATCGTTATAGATCATATTTGAATCTCCAATGTAACATTGGGTTCTTTAGGAGTAAGTTATAGTTCGAGATGCTTTAGAACCATAATAACTCAACTAAGAAATCGATCCGAAATAAACTTCTTTTATTGCTTCACAAGTTGCTATGTATTTTGCTTTGGTGACGGAAACGGTTGTAATATTCCATTTAGAACACCTTCTAAACTTACAACACCACCTTTTAGCAAAATATGTATCTCAACTGTGATTATATCAATCTTTCGAAAAACTAGCATTAGTGTAATTAACTTACACGAGCTCCTTTTAAGAGATGAAACATTATATCACTCTTTCTCATAAGGTACTCGATGATATCCTTGACTATCGTCCTAATGTGTCTCTCTTGTATCCATTTGACAATTGTTTGTCATATCTTTTGGATACTACACATTGGGGCATATGCATAAATATGGCGTACACAATGAAACTCATAATGAAGGAATGCTTGAACTATTTCATGCACTTTCTCGAATCGAGTTGCAATAGACCGAGTTAAAACACTCAAGTCATGCCATGTGACGTATAGTTAGACATCCTTTCTTGGAGTGTAACTTTCGTGTTTCTAGAACACTTCGTCAATATATGCATATTTGCTCAAACCTAACATCTATCATAATCTATCTTTATAGATTTTGTTTCCTAGGATTAGGTGACTTCGCCCAAGTTCTCATTTGAGAAAGCATTCTCCAAAGAGATCTCGACAATATTCATTTTCTTAATGTTATTCCCAATTTAATGAATTGTTATCTTGAACAATACAAGTAATACAATTATGCTCCCACTGAATATCTTGTTTATACAATATACTTTTGACGAAGTTCAACTCCTTGACTTCTTTGTCAAAACTTTTATTCCAATCTCCACAACACTTGCTTTAATCCATTTATGGATCCTTGAAGCATGCGTATGTTTTTAGCAATACATAAAACCTCGATTTGTGTCAAATGCACAACATCATCCTTCATTCATACGAAGAAGGCGGTTTTATGTGTTTTTCCATATATCAACATATATGGAATACAACTATTGCCAGAATGATCTTCATTGACTTTTACATAGCCACAAGCAAGAGGTTGTGCTTTGTACGTAGTCAACTAGTCATTGACTTAGACATAGCTACAAGCGAGAAGCCGCGCTTTGTACATAGTCGATTTGTTATCCATGTCGATCTTTCCTTTTGAAGATCTAAACGTGCTCGATGGATTGCTCCTTCATGAACATCAACCAAGGTCTATACCTTGTTGTTATACATGGATTTTATTTAAAGATCATATGAATTCAAACCATATATGTGGAATCGGATCGTTCCATCGTTTCCTTGTTTATCAACGGATTCTCATATGCTAAGTTTGAAAATGTCGTGAAGCCAATGCATCAAACGGATTAGGCAATCAACTCTCGTTTATCTTTTGTAGGATTGGTACTTGAGGTTCAAGAACTACTTCCACAACGATTTGTTGAACGAGTTCTTGACTCCTCATATATTCCATGAGTTTCTCAAACATCATCAACTCGTGAGATGGTTGAGTCCTCATTAGAAGGAGCGTACTATTAAACTTCTTTTCAAAACAACTTGTGAATGAAGTTCCGCTCAACTCCCACTAAGCACCATGTATGGAGTGACAAGTTTTCCATAAGAGTACTTCTTGTAGTGACGCATAAACTCCTTTAATGCTCACTTTACTCCCACTACTTCTTCTTGAGAGTTTCAATTCATCAAGACTACATTATGATTAGCAACAACTACTTTGTTCTTATCATATTCGTGGAAGTAGTGCCTTTTAATATAAAGCATCATACAAATATTAAGTGTCTTATTTGGGTACAAGCTTATCAACAATCTTGAAATAAGCTTATCAATACCAAATCTTAAGAAGCATTATACTTAGAGATCAAAATCTCATAAGATATCTTCTTCAATAGACTTCGATGGAACATCATTCAGTGTAAACAATATTGTCCTCAAACATAATTCCCTAATACGAGTCGAATAAGTCCATTTGATTTATTACCGATCGAACTATACAAAATATTGTTCGATACCTCCATTCTTGGACATATTATTCCTCATGGAGCGAGTTATGAAACTACTTTCATACTCTTTAGATAATATTTCAAATCATATGACTTAACTACTTACCATGATTAATTGTAAGACTTTTCTTTTTCCTTGAACGGTCTTTTTAACTTCACACTTGAACTCCTTTGAACTAGTCAAAAGGTTCATACTTATACCTTATCAAATAGATATGTTAATATCTACAATGATCGTTGGTTAAGTAGTAAAGTATCAACAACCTTTCATTGCACAAGTACTTATAGGTCTTTATACATCGATATGTATAAGTCCTAATTAATTCACTTGTCCTTAAACCTTCATAGGTTCAAGGTGCTTTTGTCATTTAACAAACATGATTCGCATATCAATCGATTGGAATCGAATTGAATTACGAGCTCTACGTTACGTAGACTCTCGTAATGCGATTCTCGTTTACTTATGTGACTAAGCGGTATATATAACATGAAAGTCAAATACTTTATGTCAAGTCTTACACATTCTATTTGTCACTCAAAAATTATTTATCTATTTCAAGCAAATTCAGTCAAGATGCATGAAATCATATAAACAAATCCATAATAAAAGATCTTGTCTTTTACAAAACATAATCATCCATCATGGAATATGAAATGGAGATATTTTTGAGAGGTTTTTAGAATTAAGGTATGCAACCTTCAATTCCTAAACAAACTCTTAATAAAGATAACTCTACGTATTCAATGGTAATGACTTAAATGAACAAGTCATTTCCTATACGGAGTTTACTTTACATCTCTCGAACTTTCTCTTATTCTTCATTGCTAATGCATTTCGTTAAATGTGAGCATATGAACTAGTATCAAGTTACTAGTGTAAATTAGAGATAGTGAGATAATTTGAACGACAAATACACTTTAGGATTAGAATTTTTCTAATCGTCACAATCATGGTATTTCGGACAACCTTTCAAATGCCTCCCACAAACGGCAAATGAAACATCTCATGTGACACATGGTCACAAATGAGGGTCTCGAAATTTCAACTCATACCTTGGTGAAGTATTTCTTGTATACTTAACCAATTACCTTTTTGCATCAATAAGTGTGCGAAGAAGGTAACATTATATCCTTTATAATTCCAAAGAGATCGTATGACAATATCAACAATCCTTGATATCGGAGATTAATATCTCTAGTCATCAATTAGCTACTTCAATCTTTCGATTTGTGAGCTAATGAAACATTCATATAACTTCTTTTAGAAGAATAATCTCTTGGTTAACTCATATTCTTTATACTCAATCATAAATGATGGAGTTAATATCTACTTTCTACAAGAACACTTTCTTGAGTAAGCAGATGAGAACGTACGAGTTAATTTTAGTCCATATGAATTCGCTAATTCAAAGGTCTAGAAATTTCAAATGAGGATATTAAGCATACGCTTTATTGAATAACTTTTCGTCAAAAGTCAATCAATCATCGCGTTGCTACGTTCGGGTAGTTTGAGGAAAGTTTTGGGAATTGACATACTCAAATTTCTCTTCACTAAGATCGTGTCTTAGGAACCGGTATTACTTCTTTAAGTGAATACTTTTAGAAACGAGTTTGTTAATTTTCAAAGATTGATCGCAACAAAATTAACAATTTTAACATCTATAACAAAATCAATTTAAGGTCATATAGTTTATGCAATTGTTTTATTTATAACAAATAAAACTCCCACTACATTTATTTAATGTCCCTAATGTAGTAGGTTTTCCAAGATCCCTATTTTCGTTGAGATGGTGCTAGCGTCGGCGTGACACCAAAACAACTAGATAGAGTAGGTTCTCCAACGAATCATTCCATATGATTCTTGGTTTGTGAAATATCACATTTACATCCATAAACTTTGCCCCGATGTCCAATCCGATTAGAAAACATCGTTAAGTAACCTTTCTCTATTTGCTCCTAGTAAATCCGATTTACACCCCGACACGGATGATGGAACACGATGTCCCGCGTCGGCGAGAATGCATCAATGAACGATCATACACGTTAGAAGGGGATAGAGAGAAGGAGGGCGATTTAACTTAATCATGTTTTGTTTGGGACTATCAATTAAGTGACACTTGTTTGGTGGTCATGTAAGCATACACCCATACCTAGCCTATGACAATTCATAGCAATCACATAAAAGCATCTCACAGTTGTGGGTTTGTATGGCTCCCGCTTGCATTAGTTTCGCCAAATCGTCCATGGAACAAAACTAATCTAATCCTTGTCCCTCCCACTAAATTCTATAAGGATCTAAATCCTATAAAATAAAGGAACAAAATACATGTGAAAAATATCCTACTCCCATCCTAGCCTTAGGGGCATGCAAGCCTCACAAGTTACATCAAAAATTAATCAACAAATTAATTAATTAATGGCACCAAAGGCCGCATTACAAACATTCACACATGCATTCAATTTACAACCACAAGGCATTGAGTCTTGAGCCATACTAAACCCACTATCCACCTACAAAACAAAGTAAGCACATACAAGCACTTTGTTTCCAATTAACGATTTTCAAGCATCTTTGCGTATCGTTTGCTATAAGTAAATTCCGTGTACAAATTCTCAATTTTAAACAACCCAACTTGTTTAAATTCATTTAGAAAGTTCTTTCAACATCCCATAACTGAAAGGAGATCAAACAAGGAGTTTTCTAATTAATTTCAACTAGTTTGAATACTTAGAAAAACAGTAATTTACCAAAAAAACGTAACTAATGGAATCCAACAAAAACAACAGTTTTCGGTCTCCAAAAATTCTCAAATAAATTACTTAAGCTCCTTATCATAGTTGTGACTACCAGTAAAAATTTCAAGATGAGATCTTAAACCATCTGATAGAATCAAAAAAGACAAATCTCTTACAAGTGCACGAAACACCGTTATGAGATTTTCAGCTTATCCTCTCAACCATTTGGTCTGTTAGACCACCTTCTATCCAGTTTTTATATATACAATATACATAGAAAAACTTGTTTAGACTACAGGCTATCCATTCATGAAAAGAAAACAACCAAGTTCAGTTCAATAATATTAAGTTACATGCTAAACAATCAACAAATTCTGTACTGGAACAGACTGTCGATCGAAATGTTTTAACCTAGTTGAAGGTCCAAACTTCCACGAAAAATTATGAAATTAATTTTCCTGGAATTCTAACTCAAAATAGAACAACTCCATTTAAACAGAAATTTTAAAGGAGTTCTCAGTTGGTACAGTTTATTAGAACAATCGATTTGCTCAACAAACTGGATCTGACAAGATCTTCCTTTTCATACTTGAAAACCCACAAATTAATCCGAGTCATGCAACAATTTATACATGCTCAGAAAGAGCTTCAAGTCCTCTTTATTTCTAGCCATAGAACACTGGTACTTATATTCAAAATATAAATCTTTCAAGCCATTCAAACAGGACAGTGCGAGCAGAAACTGGTTCTGCGCACTGTCGCCGTTTTATTCACAATAAATCTATACTAATTCAGAAAAATGTGAATCCAACGCCAAATGAATCACAATCCAAAGATCTACAACTTTCATGTATATGGAAAGATCTTCCAGAGAACATATCACATCGAAAAACGCGCAACAACACAGAAAATACCATTTCCAGACAGCAAACAAACGCATCATCTCTACTAATCCGTTAATTAGCCAATTTCTCTTAATTAAGTGTCAAAATAGCTTAAGTACGACCATGTGCTCTGATACCACTGTTAGGAAATTGCCCAATTTTAATTTTGTGACTAATTATCCTTAATTAATCCAATTAAAACACAAGCAACACGAGATCTAGTACTTTAAGCAATAGACACAAAGAGAAAGAGGAGAAATCGATACCTCCCGCGAAATCGTATTCGCGGGGCTCGACCAAGGCATGGGAATTGATGGCGTGCCTTCTACACCGTCTCTACCACGTCTCGTAACCGCCCTCGAGTCCACCAAGGAGGATTAATCACGTTCTACAAGGTACGTGCTAGCATACCCAAAGAACAAACCTAATCCCTATGGTTTTCTCTCTTGCATCAATCAACAACCTTGATTTAGTGGAGAGAAAATAGCTCAACACATGAGCAAAAGAGAGAAGGAGAGGGTGAAAAAAGTGGCGGCCTCATGGGAGGAAATGAGAGGAGAGAGAAAGCTAGGTGGAGGCTCTCATAAGTGGTCCTTATATAGAGCACAAAACCTAATTGACCTCTTGCATAATTACAACTATGTCATCCCACCTACCACCATAATGGGCAGCCACGAAATGGGCCTTTATGGGCCATTTAACCCCTTCATTTGGACCATTAATTCATATAATTAAGGTCCCTCAACTTTGCTCTTTAATTGGGCTATATATTTGCTATTTAAATAACGGCCCAATTAATCAATATAACCATTTATATTGATAAGTGTTGAACTAAATTAATTATTAACTCATTAATAATTATTTTAGGATTAGTTAATGCATTAATTTATTTCTATATGATCCATTGACTTAATTAATTATAACGGTTCGCAACGGTATATAATTAATTAATCAATCTTATCATATTTCCACAGAACCTACTGCTGTGAATAAATAAATAATGCACTGTGTGATTAATGTCCTATTTGTGTGACCCTTTGAGGATTTATGCTATGTTGGCCATGGAATTAAATCGTTATTTAATTCCAATAATCATAAGCGGTATCTAGCAACACGTTATGACTCCCAATTCGCATAAATAGTGTACTGCTACAATATTTCAATCCTGCATAAGAGAATAAATATGTTTCTCTATTTTGATTCTTATGTCACACGATATCATCGTATAATCCAAGATAGGAATGTGTCATTCTTGCAGATTATACGTTTCTTGATCTAGAGTTGATCGCTTAGTTGCGCGCATACGATCCAACTCCATCAAGGGGCCCAAACAGATATCGTCACTCACTAAGTGAATTAATGAGGGACATACGGTTTTCTTGATGATTAGCTTTTCCCCGCGCAATTCAAGAGAACATAAATAAAGTCCGTATAGCAGCCCTTATCGGGAATCAGCGGTAGACAATATTTATTGAACCTATCCTCATGTGGAAAAGATAAACATCTCAAACTTAGAACCAAAATCATAACAAAATAAACAATGACACTTAACACAATCCATATGTTTATTTCATTGGGTCAAGTCCTGTACTATGTTCCATAACATATACATATGCAATTAAGTTGGTAACTCTTTACCTATGATTAGTAGAACTTAATCATCACTTAACTTGCATACTAATCTTATATGATAATTAATGTTCCTTTGTTAATTATCAAGATTATGGACCGTTTAGATTTATTATTGTCATTCTAAAGAATGATCCACAGAGATCTACAATTCAGATCCTCAACCTGAATAATCTGTCAATAATAAACCTAGGAACAGATGATAATATATCATCCATAACATAAACTAATAATTAAGTCATTAAATTATTGACTTCTAGGACATAACTCTAACATCAAATGTGTTTGACTCTAGTATTATTAAAAAAAAATACCTCATTTATTTATTTATTTAAAGATCTGCAGCATTTATTTGATTTTTCAACATGCCAGCCAATACTGTACTGTACTCCTTTTTCCTTGAACCAATGGGTACCTTTTCAATTATATGGTAATTAATTGTGGTGTACTTGAGCCAGCTATGTTTTCCTCCTCGGGAATGAAAGAACTGTTATGGGAATCTATGCAGTTCTAAGACTGAGGGTTTGATTTTGATCGACCAACGGCATGCACGCCAGCTGGTTCCCTGCATCTGCATGCAGAACAATGCATTATACAATTCATACAGCGTCTTTGGATCCTGGAACAAATGTGAACTAACATGAATATTTCAGATGGGAACCAACGGGGTACCTTACTTTATATACCTAATCCTCAAAAAAAGAAAAAAAAAACCCTATCTTTATATTCCTACAACTTCCAGAATAAACGCGTGAATGCGTGATGGTATTATAGTAAAATAATTCTGTAGTTGTTATAGAAAAGCCTGCAGATTAGATAAAAGTATAAAACAATTTCTATCCTCATATCATATCAAAGCATTGCACTGAAACGGATGCACCCAATAAAATAATACTCACTAGAGAGTTTATCCAAAAAAACCCAGTCGTCGTACATAATGACAATAGTTTTATTATCATATTTAACGCGTATACATACTATTGTATTTGTATATGATGCAGCTTGATTTTGAACTTGCATTCTGGGAAGAGCAGCTGAAATTACTGTAGCAAAGGAAAAACGAAAGGAAAAGAGGAAGTACCATTTTCAAAAGAAAAGGCAAGGAAAATAAGAGCGGAGGCCAGTAGCTATTGGGCTGCAGTTTGGTTTTTAACTTGAAGATGGTATGGTGAAAGACTGAACTGAACCCGGCCGAAGTCAGATTTATTCCTAGTTATGCTGGTCCAAAGTCTGAACACAGGTCAGGCCCGGTAACTGCACCTTGGGCTTATTATGGGTTCAGACTAGGAGTCTAGGACTCTAGGAGCAATCTATTTTTTCGTTTTTTTTTTAAAGTTTGACGGCGGCTGTGTCAACAAAGAGCGATCTATTTTTTCAAGTCTGTTACCAAGGAAAGTTCAGTTACCACAAAGACGATTTCAGAAGCACCGTTTGGATATAGGAAGAAGGAAGAAGGAAGAAGACTCAAATTTAATATAAATAATTCAAACTTTTTACAAAATTACACACTTCCCAATATTTTTTTCCACTTCTTTCCTTCTTCCCGCACCTATCCAAACGGAGCCAGAAAGAATAACAGTCATCTATTAAAATATCATCTCCATCATCCAGTGTCAAAAATGAAAAACACATTCCAGATCTCTTCTCGCTTTCCTCCCTTGGCACCTTTCGCTCTCCCCCTTTTTTCACCTCCTGTCCCCCTTCTTTTTTTTTTTTCCTTTTTGCCTCTTGCCCCTCCTCTCCTTTCATCTCTCCACTCTAGTTTTTTCTGTCTCTTTCCTCTCTTTTTTTTTTGCTTCTTTTCCCTCTGTTTTTGAATTAAAAACAAAACGAACATATTCAACAAATAAAATAAAAATTTATAATAACAAAAATAACAGATATAAAAATAAAGCTAATTAAAAATAAAGAAATAAAATGAACACTTATGACAAAATAAACAAACCAAATAAATAAAGTGAACATAAAAATTAAAAGATATAAAAAATAAAGTTGAATAAGAAAAAAAATGAACGAATTTAACAAATAAAATGAACACATATAACAATAAAGTGAAAATACAATAAACAAAATGAACACATATAACAAAATAAATTGAATACTTATAATAACAAACTGAACATGTATAACAACCAAAGTGAACACATTTTATTCAAAAAATCAAAGTGAACACATAAAACAAAAAAAAAGCGAATTCATACACAAAAGGATAAAGTGAACATTTACACATAGAAAAAAATAAATACATACAATAAACAATTGAACATATACATCCATAAAATAAAAACACTTACAATCATTAGATACTCCCTTAGTAATACTCATAATTAGAGAATACAAAGATTATTTAAGAGAGAAAAACAAAGGAGAACGAGAAAAGAAACAAAAAGAAGAAAGAGGTAGAGGAGAGGGAAGAAATAGGAAGCACAAAAGGGGAGCAAGAGGCGAAGGAGAGAGAATGACACTAGTTCACTAAAAGAGAGAGCAAAGAAAAAGAAAGGAGAGGGGAGGCGTGAAAATAAAGGAGGAAAGGAAGGAGCGCTCTGCTGGATGACATTTTGGTGGATGGCAAAGATCAATTTCAAAACACTTTACCTCTAATTAACACCATGTAGTTCAAGATTAAAGTTTGATTCAGGATACATGTACACCGATAAATTATATGCATACAATTTGGGTCAAGTGCACATTTATTTACAGTGTCACACCAATACATGAGGAAATGGAAACAATTTTACAATAGTAGGAAAAAAAAATGAGATTGTTGTTGTACATTTCAAATCCCCAAATATATAGAAAATTTAAGGAAACTGAAGCATAAAAGCATTGGACACATTAGCAAGAACACAAGGCATTAACATTTACTATCTCACACAGTACATTAAGCAGCAGCCAACGAAGAAATCCTCCGCATCAACTTTAGTTTGGAAAAAAAAAGGCAAAATGAAATCAGATTGCGTGCTAACATATGTTCAAAGTTAAGTAAATGTTACAAATGCCACCAGTTTTGCAGGATTCTTTCGCTAAACTTCTAAATTTGAAGGGCATCGGCAATTGAACCAGCAAGGCTGAGCACCTCAAATGGAGTTTTATTTTCAATGGCTTTAACTGTAACAGGGCAGGAGTCTGTAACCCAGAAGTAAGTGAAGGGGCTACCTGACCCATCTGAAAAGAAACAAATTAACATTTTAGTATGTACAATACCACTAACCCTCCACTCAAATACATATATATACTGGATTCAGTTCTATTTCAGATGGGGGACAAATACTAGTAACAATATCAGTCTAATTTAGTTTTCACTTTTTGTGTTGATCAATTACTATTTCTACCAATATTGGACATATTATAAGGTCAATGGGACCTGACCAGGGTAACCACCTGGATTAATGAAATGTCATCATAATGTATTGCATTGGTTGCTTAGCTGATTCATTCCTGCCTGATTTTGGATTTCAATATAGCCAGATGCCAATCTCTATGGTGACCAATTTAAATATATATATATATAGAGAGGTGAGCTAAAGTGTCATAGATGGCAATGCCATAGATGATAGATGTCTTTTTTGAGACATTTTTTTAAGATTCGATATTCAATCGGTCAATCCAAACCGTTCAAATTGATCAGCATATTGAAATACCATTGGAGGCCAAATTTTACATTTTTTTTGAATTTTTTTGGTATTTATTTTGATATGTTCAAATTGGAGGGTCTGAAATACTCCAATTATAGCGTTTTTTAAAAATATCATAATAAATAGCAAAAAAATTCGAAAAAATGTAAAATTTGGTCTCCAAAGATATTTTAATGTGGTGAATAACTTGAACGGTTTAAATTGAGAATTTGGAGTTTGAATCTCGAAAAACGACTCTATGGCATGGGACCCTCTGTGCCATCTATGGCACATTAGCCATCCTCTCTCTCTCTCTCTCTCTCTCTCTCTCTATATATATATAGAGAAAGCCTTCAATCAAAGCGCTTTGACCGGAGTCCCGGTTAAACCCCGTCAGATCTCAATTTTGAAAGTCCAAACGACCGATCCGAACCGTCAAATATGATCTCCATATTGAAATCTCCTTGCCAACCAAAATTTTCATTTTTTTTGAATTTTTTAAGTATTTTTTTCGGATTTTCAAAAATCATTAATCTAATTTGTTCTGAACCCTACAAAAATTGTTGTTTTTGAAAATCCGAAAAAAATACTTAAAAAATTCAAAAAAAATGAAAATTTTGGTCGGCAAGGAGATTTCAATATGGAGATCATATTTGACGGTTCGGATCGGTCGTTTGAACTTTCAAAATTGAGAACCGACGGGGTTTAACTGAGACTCCGGTCAAAGCGCTTTGATTGAATCCATTCTCTATATATATATATATATTTTTTTTTTTTTGCTTATTTACTTTTTTCTAACAGCCCCTGTGGTAACATAATTGGAACCGACAAGATGTCAACACCTTAAGAACTAGCCAATAAGTTAACATGTCAGTCTAGGTAAAACGAGGAAAATATGTTCACAAGTCAGGCTAGGTATGATAATGGGTTGAATTTGAATGAGCTGAAAATTGTCTTTGGATTCACAGTAAAATGGAGCAAACAACGATTTGGACTGAGGTTAATGGAACAACTGATAGTATCAAATCTTCAATAACAAAGTGCAGGAAATTTAAGTACCAGAATTATTAGGCACAAATCGAGACCATGATTGCCTCGGGAACACAGCATGTGTCACATATGCACTAACTTTTGTGGCACCCTGTGCAGCTAATACTTTCTGCAGTAAGAACCAAAAAAATATCTAAACTGTTAGAGTGATATTGTTATTACAATAGAAGTTACATTTTCCCAGCAAACTACATCATTCACTACTATTGAACATATTGGGAATTGACCATGGTGAAATGCCACAGACCATGCATTCTAAATATGAAGTAACAATAAGGAATACAATTGTGAGGCCATACAAAATCTTCTCCCTGCTAGGAAAGTTGCTTTTATTTTATTGTGTTGGCTGCATTTGCGTCCATTTTGGGTTAAGTCCTGTTTATTTATTTTTTTATTATTTTTTTTAATTAACCGAAGCTGTAAGGCCTATTTGAATTAAGTAAAAAACATATTTGCTAATGCAAACAAAATAGAAGGTATATAATGAATTTTGGAAAGTTAAAAAAGAAAAAAAATTATCAAGAAAGAAACACCAAAACTGTAAAAAGAACACTAACAACTGTAGTCACTTTGAAATTGAATTCCAATTCCTCTAAACCCTAAGATTAGTCTCCTGTTTGAATCTCTTGAAACTCTCAAGAGTATGAAACAGAAAATAATTCCTTGACTAGAAATTAAAACCAACAATGGTTTTATTCAAAATGAACTGCTACAAATATCTAATTTTAGTTTCTAGACTGATATATCACTAGAGATTATCTTTTCTGATCAATTAAAACTGCCATTTGCAAATAACAAAGTAATGGCTGTCATTTGCAATATAGTACCTGACACTCAATTAGTGTGCCCCCAGATTGTACTAAATCATCAACAATAACCACATGCCTGCCTTCAGGATTCCCTTCCTTTATCCTTACTATCCTCTTATCACCTTCTCTGACTTTTGCGCACACCACCTGAAATATTTTTATTCTATAAATGTTAACAAATAGGAGCTTGTTAATTCAAGATACTCAAGGTTGACTTTTGGTCAGTTCTAGGAATTTAACAATCAGACTTTTGGAAACTGACAACTTCTACTAAAAACGACAATTAGATCCATTAACAAACTACAATTGTGAAATAAGATAGGTCAATAGAAACCTATGTAGTTCCTACATCCAAATGTTTTTGTTAAGAGATAAACAATAACCATGGGAAAATGCAACAGTTGCTTGTGAAAGCGCTTCCATGCCCCATCATCTGGGAAAGCAATTGTTATCTACAGAAACAAAAAAGACAAGGTGGAAGAGATAATGCAAAGTGAAAGAAAAAGTATAAGATAACAAAGACAAAGGATAAATAAAAGAAAAAGTATAAGATAACAAAGACAAAGGATAAATAAAAAGGTTAGGGGTGAAGTTTTTATCTGACGTTGTCAGCATCAGGGAGTTGGCGGAGACGGCTCAATAAGAGAGGAATGCCCGTTTCAAAGCAAGGCAATACATCATCCCCAAAGTAGAACCTTTCCTAATTACATAGAAAATTGGAAAAGAACGCGGTGATTGATATCTGAATAACAAAAACTTAATGGCAAATGAGAAATTACCTGTCAGTTTATTTCATTTGTTTACCATTTCATCCAAAACCAGACATGCATACAGTGGGAACCACAATAGTAATAACTAATAACGTTTGACTAGATAAACCCAGAATCTGTAAACATATTTTTTTTAAAATAAAAAAACAGAACCAAACCTGCAATGCATGGATATCATAAGTGACCAGACTAGTGGGCCCACCCCTTGACTTGGGGATATTTGAAAGTATTCTCGCCATTGTAAAGGCTGTTGCCACATCACCCTCCTCCTCAACCCTCTCGAAAGAACCGGTAGGGAAGAATGGTAGCACCAGTGTGAAAGAAGCGATGAACAGTTTTGGCAGTGCATAAATGACCGAAATCTGCTCAAATATGACATCTGGTGAACTAAAGGATGCGAGAAATGCCACGTGTTGGCCCCTTATGTCTTGTGCTTTGTTTATAAACAAGTTCGGGAACCCATCATCAAAATTCCTAAGAGAAATAATGAGCTTAATCCATCATCAATGGCACCAACCTTTTTTATTTTTATTATTTATCATCTCAAGATTATGAAATTTTAGATATTTAGTTAATCAGTGCCATAGTACCGTTGAAATGTAAATTATGTCAAAAAGTTTTTTTTGCAAAACTATTGATCAGAGATAAAGCATTGCCTAAAATATGAATTGCTTTAGAATGAAAAAAAAATCCAGACAAAACTAAAATTAAGAGCACAATTAAGTTAAGGCTTTGGATAGCCAAATAAAATGATTCAACGTTGCCACCATGTCAATTACTTAATCAATAAAAGAGAAAATTTGAAAGTTTGCATATGAAAATACACATGCATTGTTAAAGGATGAATACAGTGACTAAAACACATCCTCAATTCCAAAAGTCAAATTTGCAGTCTTTCATTGCAATGCAAATCCTAAGCCTCTGTACGTTGGCGTAGAAATTTTATATGCTGAAATGAAAGATCAATCATCAGGTTCTGATCAGAAGCAAGTCTTGTTTGCTGGAATGAGAAAATTGCTTTGGAACTTATCCAATTTTGCTGATCAGAAGGGAGAACCAAGTCAAAGGGAAAAAAGAATTGTGAGTTAATTCATTATTGACCTCTAAAATGACCCATCTACCCTCTTCCTCTCTGTCTTGTTGTTGAATCTAGAAGTTGAACAGCAGATGCCAAGAACACACTGACATGGTTACCACTCTTTTATTTATTACACCAGATTTCATTTTTTTGTTATTAGACATTGTTTTCTCTAATTCAATACCAGAAACCCAGTTTGCTACCAGCAAACTTTGAAATAGTGAATTGCTCTCTGATTACGAAAACTTCGTAATAATTCCTGTTATATTTTATTCGATTGAAATGAGCAAAACTCTTGTAAAGCTTGTTCCCATTCAGAGCCTCAAATAGTAGACTCTCAGTACTAATTTTTTTATTTATCAGTCATTCAGTCTCAACATATTTAATTAATCAAACTCAATTCACCAACAAAAGTAATTCTTCCTCAATGAAAAAATAAAATAAAATAATTGGAAAACTTGAAGAATTTAAACCTGGTAAAAACGACGTATAAGTTCAAAATTTCAAACCCACTCGTAACAACGACTAGGCACAAACCAAGAGTAGCAACCCACAACAAATTCACAGGAGATTATTCAAACTAATGAATTCAACACAAGAGTATTTGAAAAGCAGTGAAAATAGAAACAAGAAAAGTTAACAAAACAAAACAAAACCTCCAAGAGATGGACTGGAGATGGATAGAATCACACTGTTGTGCGATCCTACGCGCAAGTCCCTCCGACTGAACGCAGTAGAACAGTTGTATTTGCTTCTTTCCGTTATTCTCCATCTCTCTCTCTCTCTCTTTCGATGAAAAAAGATTCCCTGAACTTTTCTCTGAGAACTTTGTTGGTTTCGCTTGGGAGAAACCGAAACTAGAGCGAGAGCGAGTGGGGAGGCTTACAGGAGAGGTTCTAGCGTTAGCTTCTCGGGCTTGACGACCAGACAATATCAACCGTCCGATTAATAAACCGAACGATCACGATTCCACGCCATAGTTTTTTTTTTTTACTTTTATTTAAAACCGAACTCAATGGGCCTTAAAATAGGGCCCAATGGGCCGGATGGTATCGTATTACGATCTCGTCTTTTTTTGGTGGGATGTCGTGATCGTTGGTTCTCTCATCGGACGGTGGATATTGCCTCGTTGTATATAAAGCCCTAAAAGGGGACGCAAGAGCCTCTCCTTTCCTCTCCAGTCGCCCACCTTTGGATAAGTAGCCTCTCCTTATCTCCTCTCCTCTCGTTTCTCCCACGCCGAAGGCGAGCGAATCTTCTCTTAATTTGCTTCAGTGAGTGTTTCATCTATTTCTTCTTGTTTTGGTTTTGAGTATAGGTTAAATGAGTGGTGTTTTTTAGTCTTGTTTTGGGTGGGATGATTGTATTCTGTTAATTAATAATCAATTGTAGCAGCTGAAACTTTGATTAAAATTTTAGTGGTAAGTCTAAAGTTTGTTCTTTTCAATTATTTTTGGATTGAATTAGAATTTATTTTGTTATATCAAGTGGATCTGATGTTCTTATTTGTGGAATAAAGCTTTGTGTAGCTACAGGATTTGGGTTGTTAATGGAATAATGAAATGTTATTTCCATTATATGAAGTTTCTGTCCAGTTGGGTTGTAACTGTTTCTAGGGTTTAAGGTTTAGGGTTTAGGGTTTAGGGTAGTCCAGAGTTAATGTTATTTGGATATTTTGGCAAGTAGACTTAAAGCTAAAACATCAATGACTGATACAGTTTGTTTTTCAGAATATGGATAGGGAAAGGCTCATGAAAATGGCTGGTGCTGTCAGAACTGGTGGAAAGGGCAGCATGCGCAGGTTTCTGTTTTTACTAAATTTCATACTACAAGCATTCTTGTCTTTGCTATCAAGCGTCTTTAAACTGTTTATGCCTCGTAAACTCATTACTGTAGACATCTATGCCAAGCTTGCAAGTTGCAACTTCTATGAAAAAGTTGACATATCTTTGTTTAGATTGTAAGAGCAAACTACTAACTACAAATATTATTCGGCCTATGTTCAAATTTACTTTTGATGTCAATGTTGACATATCTTTGTATAGATTAATCCTGATTGGTAGTTTTAATTTCTTGTCAGAAAGAAGAAGGCAGTGCACAAAACAGCCACAACTGATGACAAGAGGCTTCAGAGCACTCTTAAGAGAATAGGAGTCAACACCATTCCTGCCATAGAAGAAGTAAACATTTTCAAGGATGATGTGGTTATCCAATTCCAGAACCCTAAAGGTATGAGCCTACAAAACAGTATTTATTTTGGAATATCTTAGTTAGTGATGGTGAAAAGTGAGTTTATGACTTGGTTTGTTTATGATTAATGTGCAGTGCAAGCATCAATTGCAGCAAACACTTGGGTTGTTAGTGGAACACCACAAACAAAGAGTATGTTTTCATTTTTCACAATCATTTTTTTTCA
The DNA here is from genome assembly GCA_028095005.1 of Rhynchospora pubera. Lineage (NCBI taxonomy): Eukaryota > Viridiplantae > Streptophyta > Magnoliopsida > Poales > Cyperaceae > Rhynchospora > Rhynchospora pubera. The sequence continues at coordinate 56,728,558 of CM051462.1, forward strand.
GAGTAAAATTACATTTGAAATGTTTTTATGTTGCACTTGTCTGTTCCTAGAATTAGATAAAAGTAAGAAGTGGGGATATGGCCATCTCTTTGTGCTGTTTAGATTTCTGGCTATTGATCAGGAATGTTTTTTTGTTTTAACAACAATTGACATATAGATAAACATTTTAGTGAATCGAGTTTTCGAGTTAAATTCTGAACAGCCCATTCATTCAATAATTTGTTTTTGATGCTACAGAACTTCAGGAGTTGCTACCTTCAATCATCAACCAATTGGGTATGTTGCTTCTTGCACAAGATGTTGTTAAACTGATACTTGTTTCTGAAAATCCAATGGCTCCTTCTTCCAAATGCTTAGATCCTAGCTGAAAATTCATTTCTTCTGCTGTAATAATTTTTCAGGTCCAGATAACTTAGACAACCTGAGGCGATTGGCTGAGCAGTTCCAAAAACAGGCAGCTGCAGCTGGTGGTGATGATGTGGCAGCTGGTGTACCTCCAACAATTCCAGAAGAGGACGATGATGAGGTCCCTGATCTGGTGCCTGGGGAGACTTTCGAAGAGGTCGCTGAGGAGAAAAAGGAAAAGGAATCAACTTAAAGGGGCGTTTTGTGTTTTTTAGTTAATATTTCCCTCTTTGTTTCTTTTGGTGTTGTCCTTGAGTCCATTGTTCTCATGTTTTTTTGTTCTCATTGGTAGAGAGTTGAAACACCCTAGCTGTAGCATCTGTCTTGATACTTGTTGCAGTTTTATGGAGCAATTGAACGGCTCATATCACATGGTTTTGAGCATATGTTCTCTTGTTGGTTGTAACTTAAGATTGTGTGTGCATCGTTAGAATTTAATCCAATCATTTTTCGGCCCTGCACGAGCTCTAACAAGTGGAGTATGCTCTACATGGTGCCTGACATTGTTAATATTGAGCTATTATATAGACAGAGCTCTCCCTTATCTACATTCTAGACATGCATCTCCGAAACTATGCAGGTTTACTGATTATATTTTTAGAAGAAACTGTTCATTTCTTATCCATGTAGCGAATGGATTGTCAACATTTTGTTCGTCTTAAAAAATAAATTTAAAGGATTATATAATACCTGTATGAAAGGCACAGGATTCCACCCAGTTATGTTTGAAAACTTTGCATTTTCTTGATCTTTAGTTGGCTCTTATATGATTGAGTTATATCTATGTTCTCTTGGCTCTTGCCTATCTTTAAAACTTTTTGCTAGTTTGTAGCATAGTCACATACTCACATCCCCACACAAAACACCCATATTTAGTTACACTAGCTCTATTACACTGTGTTTGCTTCAAGGGTAAAGAGTGTGTTTGCTTCAAGGGTAAAGAGAGAGGGAATGACAATGAAGGTGAAATTTAATAATTTTGTGTGTTGGAACTTTGGATGGAAGGAAAATAATTTATGGAGGGGAAGGGTTTCTTTCATAATTTCTTTTTATGTTTAAATTCATTTTCCTCCGACTTGTTGGAGAATGGAGAGGTAGTGAAATTAGATTGACAAAAAAGAACTTATTTTCCAGTTTCTTTCATTTCTTATCCAAACAAGAAATGTGAATATATTTTACTTTCCATCTCATCCCTTTTCTTTCCATTTATATTTTTCTTTCATTCCCACTCTTTACCATCCAACCAAACCAAGCTTTAAAATTTCGATTTTTTTGGTATGACGGTTCAGGTCCCCATGTTATTTCAGTGTTATTTCGATGTTATAACGGCGATATAATGGTGTAGTATTTCTTTTCAAAGTTTGACACATCAATTCTATAACTATCAATTTATATGTTTATACATCTCCAATACTCCATACAAATAGCATACGGCCATACCAAATTCAATATACTGCAGTGTATCAATATTGAGTAGCAGTAGCAGATTGTACCAATTTAACAATAGTTCAATATTGAATACACAATTTAACAATAGTAGTAATAACAGCTTGTTATTTCGCCGAAATAATTGAAATAACGCGTTATATCGTCGAAATAACTGAAATAACGCGTTACATCATTTTCTCAATTAAAACTGTAATGTTCATACGGTTTGACACAGAATACCGTTATTTTTGTTATTTCGTCGTTATTTCGCCGAAATTTAGAAGCTTGAACCAAACATAGTGTTAGTGGAAATTACGGGTTCGAAATCCGACTAGCTTGAGATCTTTTGTGATATTTAATTTTAAAATAAATTAAAAATTTTGATTCTCATCTTATTTTCAAAATAATAACAATGATAACTATTTCAGTCCGTCTAATTTCAGTCTCGTGCATCAAAATCCGAATATCAGATAATCGATCCACATCGTTCAATCCTTTTTCCTATATCAAAATTTCCTTTCAAACGAAATTCTGCATTTCTTTTTTCAATTTTTCTATATAGTATGATATTTTAAAAAAAATACTATAATCGGATAGTTTCATAATATAACATGTAAGAAAAAATTTGAAAAAAATAAATAAATTTTGGTTTTTAGAAGATTTCGATGTGAAAAAAAGATTGAACAGTTCAAATTGGCTGTATATCTCAGATTGAAAATAAGACTTGAAGTAAAACAAATGGATTATTTCATCAAAAAGTACCATAGCAGAGAACCAGCTCTTGGTCTAGTGGCAAAGAGCAATGCACATTGACTCCTTGAGTGAAAGGTCGCAGGTTCGAAACCCGGTTGGGGGGTCTTTCATAGACATTTAATAATTTAAAAATAAGTTCGATTCGATGGCTTAGACCTCCAATATATCTTAAAAAAAAAAAAGTACCATAGCCCAAATAATAATGATGATGATGAAAAAAAACTTCAATATCCTATCACGACAACATAGCGAACCTAATATTTATGTTTCTCTTACTATATTTGCGTACATATATACCAAATGGGGCAAGATTCTTTTCCTTGCGTGTATATATACCGACATCTGATAAAATAGCATGTAATTATCGTAAAATAAATCTAATTTATTCAGAAAGCAATAATATTCCACAAAATCAGACATGATCAAGTAATCAAGTCATTGTTGATTTGCTATCCTATCGCACCTTAGGTAAATCTAATTAATTGAGAAAGCAATCAACGTATAAATATAAAACAAATATATATTCAAAATATTCTATCAATATTTGTTGCTTTGTTATCTTAATTTGCCCGAATTCTTTATTGGTTGACAAAATAAACAAATGGCCTCAACTATATAAATAACATTTGTACAAGTAGAAATTCAACACCTTTTTGCAATCAAAATCAAACAAATCAAATTCTACATCCAAAATCAGTAAAAAACTAAAAATGAAGGTTACCATCAAGCCAGCGAACTCTTCGTCTTCGCTTACTGAGTTCACTATAGATAACCTTAATTGGCTAACTTGTAGCGTGGAGGACCTAAAGAATGCAATCAAGGCTGAGAAGGGAGTCGACCCAAAAGATCAAACTCTCCAATTTGGAAATGTATGGCTGGATAAGAAGAAAAAGAAGCTCACTGAATATGGGATCATAGAGGGTTCTGTCATAAATCTTCATTGTTTCAGTGAAAACTGAGTGACGAAACTCCACGGTAGTGTTTGATCCAGTAGGCACTTCTTCAAAATAAAATAAAATAAAAGGAAATTAACGATTATTAATAATTTGTGTGGGATTTAGCTTCTTGTTAATCGGATTATTATTTATTTTTTCTATATTTTGTTCAACCCGCCTCCCTTTTCTTCTTTTTTTTTCCCTTTTTTTTTGATGATTGCAATTGCTTCTTCTTTTCATGAAATAGCAGTTTATATTTCTATATGATGCCCGGAACAGGTAGTTTAAAACATCACATAAACTGGTAAGCATTCTTTGTGCGGTTTTCATTTTAGTTTGTTTCAGAAGTTGTCGCGGGTGACAGGGGCGAGTCCAGACATTTTACTAAATTTAATTAAAAATTAAAATAATAATAATTTTAACATAAAATAATATATTTCAACCTAATCACTATACACTTTTGTCGATACTCATAAAGACAGAAATACAATTTTTAAGTTTAAAAACGGATGAAAGATATATCTATTTACTTGGATTATACTTACTGTTTTAATTCGTTATGATACAGAAAATAAATACAATAGTTTTATTAATCACTGCTTCCTTATTTTGCTACCACCATACATAAATATCTTAATGTGATTTTATAGCATCTAGTTCATTGTTAATTCAGCAGAGAAAATAAAAATATGTAATCAGCCCTTAAATTTTTTGGAAGATTATTAACCTAAAATATATAAAAGCAACAACAATTCAATTAAATGAAAAAACCAGTAAATTAAATGCAACATATGAGATAGCATATTGAAAACCATTAAAGAGAATTTAATATTTGATATAGCGTTATGCAAAAAAGAGACCGGAGGGTCAAGAAATAAATAAATGATGAGAAGTAGAATTGATGCTGTGTCGCGAAGTGTTGCGTCTATAGCTTTAAAAATCGCATAAAAAAATCACGCAAATTATATTAGTATATTGATATTGATATGATATTGATATTGATTGATGCGCTCAATGGGCAAGCTAGAGTTTATCAGTTACTTTTGTTAACAAAACTTTTTAATTCCGAATCATTTTTCATGATATTATTTGCAAGTCGAAAACATTGTATGCCCTCTTGGCAGCTACACTACACGCATCAATTTATTCCCATTTAGTCAGATTTGTACTTTTACAACACAATTGTATATGTACAGACGGGCACGAGCATAATTTTCACAGAAAAGATTTTGGTTTCCCAATAATTGTACCAGCATAATGAAAACTGGAAAAGTATTAAAAAATCTTATCTCGCGACTCTTCCAAATTTAATTTGTAGGAATAGAAAATTGAATTATTGTGAAGTGAATAATTTTTCCACAAATTCCTGTTCTGAGAAAATATTTGTGAAATAGCTAAAAGTAAAAACGGTAGTTGATACCTCCTTTTATTGAAAACGTGAAAATTTTTTTCATCGAAGTTGTGAACATAGACAACTTCATGCAACCTCGACTAATATAAAAGAAATAATGGTACCACACTTGAGTTCTATTCCTTCGAAGTTGAAAATAGAAAGACGTTTACCTTCTCATTTATTTTTTTTATATCCTTTGTCCGCTTAATTGCAGTGCGGCTCGCCGGCTCCTATTTCCTGTTTCCCATGAAAGCAGTAGCCAATATTCCGGATGGCAGTGGTCACTTTGCATCAAACATTAATTATCAAACTAACTGGCTCAATTTAAGCAACAATTGTTTCATAAACAGAGGGCTTGAATTTCAATTACTCTCTATAATTAATATTAGCAAATAGCACCCAAGTATTTTCTTTTGCTGTTATTTAGCAAATGCCTCACCCTGTCACCCATCCTTGAGAGCAATAACTCAATGAAAATGCTGCAAAGAACACATGCAGTATTTATCGTAAAAGAATACAGATTTTTAACAAGACAATCCATTATTTTCCACTCGACCATACTCAAAAGTACTCATTGCCTCATGCAATTTATGAAGCGACTCATGCCTTTGTGCAAGCTCCATTAGAACTCTAATTCTCTTAACTGAGACATTACTAGGCCGCTGACCCTTCTCCACTACCTGAAATAAACACTTCTCTGCCTCATCCAACCTCCCCTCATCACAGAGCAAATCAATCAACACATCTGAAACCAGGGTCAAAGATCCAAAACAATTAAGGACCATGTCTTCCCACAGCTCCAAACCAAACCCCACATCTCCATGCTTCCTACAAAGCCTGATCAGAAACTCACAAGATTGTGTGTTAGGCAAGCAGCCAAGAACATCTCTCATCCTTTTGTATAAGCTTGATGCATTTCTCATATCATTAACATAATAGAAGCAGCGAAAGAACAGGTTAAAGGTCGTGACATTCGGCTCTAGACCCACTTGGCTCATTTCATCCATTAGCCCGAAAGCATCTCCCAATCTCTTGGCAATGCAAAAGTTTCTTATAGCAGCATTATAGGCTGCGACATCAGGATTACAGCCAAGTTCTCTCATCTCCTTCAGCACCGCTCTCGCTTCATCAGGTTCACCCATTGACCCCAACCCACCAATCAGGCTGGTGTAACTTCTAACATCTGGCTTAATCTCCTGTTCACGCATTTCTTCGAACATTTTGCGTGCCTTATCCAACCGGTAGTTTTTACAATAGACATCAATTAGACAATTGTATGACACCAAATCTGGTTTGATTTCAGAGTCCAGCATCTCCTGAAATAACAGCTCTGCCTCTTCTATAGATTTCCAGCCCGACAAGAGAATGTTAAACGTGTTCACATTGGGCTTGAAGTCGTGCTTTAATGAATGGAATGCATTTCTGGCATCAGACATGCTCTTCTTCTGACAAAGGGTTCTTAACAGTGTGTTGAAGTACAATACGTCAAAACTAATGCACAATTTCTTCAATTTTTTGAAGCTCTCTACTGTTTGTCTAACAGAACAACCATTTGCAATTAGACCAAGCACAATTGCCGCCGTTTTGGGTGTGACAAAAGCTGGGTCTTTATGGTGCATTTCCTTTAATACCCTCCAGATTTCTTCGAATCTCCGAGACCGGCCAAGGATGTCGAGCATAGTGTCATAGGAGTACTGGGTGTGGATAAATCCCTTCTTTTTGTGGATGTAATCAAAGAACTCCAGGGTTCTTATTGGGTTGGCGCGTCTGAACCTGACCAGCTTGAGAACTTGGTCAAGTAGGTCGTTAGAAAGGGGGATTTGAGAGGAATCAAGGGACTTAATCATGGAATCAGACGAAGGGGAACTGGTGATTATGTTAAAAATGGCTGGTACATGCGGATCATCAGCACTAGTAGTAGGGTTTTGGGTCAATGAAGAAAGAGAATTTAAAGGAAGGTAGAGTCTTGGCAGTAAACACTGGTAAGTTAGTTTGGGAAGGTTGAAGAGCTTCAGTGCCATTCTCTCCTACCTCCTCTCTCTCTCTCTCTCTCTCTCTCAGCTCTCAGTGCACGTGTTTTTTGAGCCTTGAAATCCCTCTTAGGGTTTAAGAGGGATTTCATTCTTGGTCCTGAATTGGAGAATAATTAAAATAGATCGGCCCATGCCATAAGTCCAGCCCTTGAAAGAACAGATGGGCTGGACTGGATTTGTGCGTTTTTTTTTTAAATAAAAAAGAATTATTGGATGTTTAGTTGTTTACTGTGTTTTCTGAGGTTCTAAAGTTGCAAGTTTACGGTGAATTTGTTTCTCAATGAAAGAAAAAAAAATACAGTGAATGTGATACTATGAAATTTTGAATTCCAGTTTTCAACATTCCAACTAACAAAACAAGAGATTTAGAAAACTGAGGGTCACTGAATTATTAACCTGACTTATTATTCAGCACATCACTTAAAATTAGAGATTGCATCAATTCTTCACAAAAACACACAGAACATAATGATAGTGCTTAGTTCGAATTATATAGTAAGACAATGCATCATAAGAAGTTAAGAACACAAAAGGGAGTGAATCAGTTCAATTCTAATAGCCCATAAAGGCGCATCATTCAATCAGTGTCCCAAACTGAAATCAAGAAATTTAATTTCGGCCCCAACTTACTGTTATTTAGTACTTTCTGTCAAATAACAAAATATGATGAAGTTTTATCAAATTCTATCTCCTTCTTAAATTTTTGTTTATTTGGAAACTAATGGAAGTCCCATTACATTTTTGTTAACACAGAAAAGCACAATACAGCTATTACAATTTATCAACTGAAAATCAAAACGTGATGCAGTTTAGAAATACCCTCTAACTATATTTCTGCACTGGTACCAAGATCCAATTTGGTACCAGTGCACCTTACTCATCTACATCCCACCCCCCTTTCTAACTTCCTCCACATATAACAGCTATACTCCTTAAATTTCCTTTACCTCACTTCTTTCTCTCGCTCCCCCACTTCTCCATTATCTGTTGCATCTTACTTTTTCTTTGAAGGAAGTGGAGAGTGGAGACACACTGAGAAATTCAGAGATTCGTGAAGTGACCAATTCCTGATTTAGGATAATCTTCTTGACCTCTGATGACACTACACTACTTTTAGATTGTAGGCATTCAAATCAAGAGATAATATAACAGTGATTTCGTCACTGCTTGGCTTATTCTTACTGTATCTGACAAAAGCAGCTACTGTGCCAGACCAGTATGGTGTCAACAGAACGAGCCACATATATCGTTCAATTATTCACTATTTCTTTTGTTGGATGTGCTGGACCAAATTATTCCTCAAAACACTTTTTGAGAAATAAAATATATCAATATTTATTATTATTTTCAGCACTAAGTGCTGAGTGCTGACTGGTACTTTACATTGCATAGCCGTACCGGACTTGCTTAGTACATCAAGGACATCTAAGATGAAAAGTTTTGTGTTGTACTATGTTGAATGATTAATATGTCAAACCTGCCTAATTAATTCATAACTATCAAGTAACTGACATAAGTTGAACTGATCATATATCAAACGAAAACTTTTCCACCATGGTATAACATGACTAAAAGCTAGAAAAAAAATGCTAGGATTCTTTCTTGTACAAAGACATAGTGGACCAACTAAGGTCAATGGATGTACAAATTTTCATACAGGCATAATATAATTTTTTTTTACGCTGGACCCTCAGGTGGGTTCTGCTATTTGGGAGAAACTGGGATTTGGAAAACTGCAAAATTGAAAAGACACCTATATCTGGTTCTGTTATCCACTAACTCAAAATGAGCTCACAAGTGAAATGGCAGACATGCACCTATACCCATAGCCCCCACAGAGTTCCACTAACATGAGCATATAGTCTATATAGATTTCATAATGCTTCCATTTATGTATTGGTAGTGATGATTCCCCTTATCACCATTTAGGGTGGTCGCCTCAGTAGTGGAAAATGGAAACAGAGCAACAAAGTAACAAACTCACAATTCATATACCAAAGGACTAACTGTTCTTTCTTTTTCTGTTGCATATGTAACAATGCTTCTTTACCCGCATCATTATAAATTTGTCAAATCCGTCCAACAAGTTCAAGTACACCTCTCAAACTGAAAAATAGCATGTGGCAATTTATTATGATAGTCAAAAGTATTTAGAAAATTACTTTTAATACAGTACTAACCTAACAAATCAAAGATTTGAAGAACATAATATTAGACGAATATATTCAAAGGTTAAATGTGCTAAATAAAATAGTTAAGAAATATTATGAAATATTATCCATCCATTGAAAATTGACAACCACTATGTAGAGAGGCATCCAACTTAGCTAGACAGAGATTGGCTCGTCTCAAAGGCAAGCAAGCTTTTTTCCTGCCTAGACCTGAGGCATTGAAGATTGAAAACTATAATAATAGCCACTAAACATAACTATCCAAAGTTTTTTTTAATTAATATCAAGCTGACATCTGCCTCAACCCATTTTTTTATCTGCCATTATTGTATATATCATCTGAGAATCATTATCAGTCATTAATCTATGCTGTGATTGGGTAGGATGATAATTAAATTGCTTACTAAGAACCCATTAACTAATCACCAAATCTCTCAAACGCGGTGCAAAAAAAAACAATGGGTTATCATCTTCTTTCACTTTTTGGCAAAGAAAATGTGTCACGAATCACTGCATTGTGCGCTTCATGTATTAAGGAGTGTATTTGTTATTATTGTATTATTAGTATAGTAGTAGTAATTAATAGTAGTAGTAGTTATTGTCGTCCTTGTCATAGTACTGTTGATACTAATATTATTGAATTTTTAAAAGTGTGTTAATCGTAAAACTATACTAGATATTTATATATATTTAAATGAATAAAAGTTAACAGTTCAACTTATAAGGTATCTTAAGTTAGAAGGATATGTTAGCTAAATAGCTAATGCATGTACGCCTTCTTCATTTATTTAGAAAAAAAAAAGAAAACGGATTAGCATCGATTAGTATGCTGCAACCCCCAAAAGAAAAAAAGTTAGATGATTGTAATGAAAAAAAAAACAAAAAAACATGTGATTTTTTTTAAGTTGACTATATGGAAAATTAGATTGTTACATAACTTGCTACACAAAGCACCACTTTGATAACAACATACTCTACAATAAGCACCTTTCGGTGATTCATTGTCGTCCCACCACGTACAGCCAATTAGTAGAGGTTAAATATTTTCAGTGACAAAAGGTTGAAGATTGGAAAGGATTCTCACTAGTTATTTAAATTATAAAAAGGGGAAATTTTGTTTGTTGTGGCTTACACGGTTGGTTTTGATGCTTTTTTTAGTTTGCTATTATGACGAGGAGGATAGCTTTTTTGTCTTCTTTTTTTTGCCTTTTTTTTGTTAGTGCAAACTGAAAAAGGCTAGAGCTACACGTATCACTTTAATTATTCTAATTAAGCAGAGATAATACAAACAATATATATTTTTCCAGTACTTGCAATTTATTAAATATAAGCTCTTCATGGGCCTAAATGTTTATTCTAGTTTGCTTACGCAGTCTCCATATAATGCGCTTGATAATGGCGACAAAGAAGTCTGATTCTCCAATATTGGAGTAACCAAATACCTAATAACTAATGACGCCACAGAAACATACATGGTAAACACTAATTGAAATTAAACATAATAAGCCAAGTGGAACCATACCAAACAAAAAGATGACAAAAAAGAGAGAACCAAGTTGGTGCTATCACAGGGCAAAGATGCACCGTTGACAAACTGAAAAGAGAAAGAAACCTCAAAAAGGCTAAAAAGATAAATTGGGTGTGGGGTGAGGGGTCATGTGGGGCTTGAGAGAACTGAAACAATTGGATGATGAGATTGGAGAAGAGCATTCACGGTCAAGGGTCGAAGGGTTGGCACAAAGTTGAGGTTGAGAACCAATTGAGGCTCTCCTTTGGATGTGTGGCGGCCAAGTGTTCCCCACCAATTTATTAGAGAACCCATATCTCCTGTTACAAATTTCTTAGAAAAAAAAAATTCCTGTTACAAATTTAATGCAGATCATCATAGCAGATTTTTTTTTAAAAAAAAATGGTTTTTGAATTTAATAATTTTTATTGAGAAACTTGAAAGAAATGTTCGCTTTGTGATTCAAATCAAACACTTCTTGATTGACGGAAAAGAACCAAATCATTAGGTAGAACAACCCAGCTTATAATGGTATAAGATACAAGATTGTAAGTAATGAATTTGAATAATGCCTTAGCGGTATAAATCTGAGTTGAAAGGCATCGTTAAAGGTCAGCCAATGTGTTGGAATGCTGGATTTGTTTTTTTCTCTTAAATACACTCTTTTGGAATGACTGAGAAATCCTAAAAAAAAAGGAAAATTACAAAATGTGTGAAGTGTGAACATAACAAAAATTATTCTTTTCCCACGGATATTTAAAGAATTTTAGGACGTTGGTTTATCTTTTTTTCCCTCTCAAAATTAGTCATTACTTGGGCTGTATTGAGGCTATATTTGGTCATTCAATAGTTTAAGGAAATATTTTTATTTTATCTGAAATATTTTTTTTTTTAACAGAACAAATTTCTACTAAAACTTCATAACCATTAGCCAGTGCCACTGAACTGTGATGAATTTTCTATTTTACTCGTCAGTGCCACTAAAAAATGTTATAAAACACTATTTTAATTCCTAATTAAGGAGAGCAGATTTGATGTAAAAGTCACAACCTATGCAAATTTTAAAAATATTCAGTCCACTCACTGGTAGAACTCATGAGCCTACCAGTGAGTGGACTTACGACAGATGATCTGAACTCATGAGCCTAAACCACTCACTGGTAGAAACGACAGAGAGATCTAAACACCAGAGAAGTCAAAGAAAAAAGGAAAAATAATAATAATAATAATAATTGGAAAGCTACAAAGAAGAAGAAAACAGTTAGCTGCCGCCAAAAAATTGTCTCCGTTTGAAGATTTGTAAGCGGAGGAATGAGGAATGAAATGTGGCTGGGGCCTAGGAGTAGTTGTATAAGAAAACAATCAGCCGGATTTGATGCATTTTTGTCCTGCGCACAAGTCGTTGTGGACCTTCAAAACCTCTCTGTCCTCCTCTTAGCCTAGTATCTTTGGAACAATATTTTACAAAATTATACTCCATTCCATGAGACCAATATGAGTTTCTCATTTGTCATATAAAATTTGTTGAGAAGGTTTTTTTATATATGCAAGTAACAGATAATAAAAGGTTATTTAACATTCTGAACAGCTCTTTTTTTTTCGCACGTTACTTTGTCATAAATACTTTAATTTTGATGATGATATTAAATTCTGAAAAAAAAGGAGTTCTAATTGGTTTTGAGTTAAGGTTCTTACTCATAATTAGGTTCACAACTATAGCAGACTAGCTAAACTGTAATAAGTATTTTAAATATATATAAAAAAATTTCTTCTTGTGATTAGTTAAGCAATTTTAAGTTATGTTTGGTTCTATCTCACAGATTCTGGTTTTTGAGTATCTTGGCTCCCGAAGTATCTTGAAATTATCAATTGAATTTAAAACTTTACAGAGGTCTAAAAGTATTACGAAAGCGTCTCATTAAATTGACTTTTGGGATGCCAGCAGCTGTACTGTAGAGGCATCGAATATGGACTGTTAGGTTGAGGTTTTTAAATAAAAAGGGAGATGCTCAGATGCATAGTACTGTCAATAAAATTCATTTCCGTGCCTACGAGTAAGAATTACTTCCCACCCGTTATCTGCAAGATAAAATTTATAAATAAAGGTAAACGTGTATAATATTATAATTTATTCCATGTTTTAATAGTAATCAAACTAAATTAATTCAACATTCAAAAATCTGCACAATATTTGAATCAAACTAAAATCAATATTCAAAAATTGCATGCTAGCTTTTACGTTAATTAATGAATACTTTTTCAACTTTCAATTCTAGAGCAATCAATGAAATTCGTTTGGTTGTTTATACTCGATTCATATTGTATTCGATAAGACGGGTATAATAAGATTTTATTTAGTTAGATTAGATTACTGAGTATGAATATGGTGAAAAAAGTTGTTAACTTATCAAATAAGGATACGAATAAATACTATTTGGTACCCTATTTAACCCATTAACAATCCTAGACATGCACTTTGAAGTCATGCACTATGAAGTATATTTGAAGATAAGATACTCTAATTTATCTAAACTAAATTTTTGTGTGAAAAAAATTAATTTCTAAACTTACATTGATGTAAAATTCGGCCTCCAATGAGATTTCAATATGAAAAATACATTGAACGGTTCGAATTAGTCATTAGAATTTTAAAAATTGAGATATAATCGCGACTGATAAGTTCATCCTTCAGTTGTGGCTGATTTTAATCAACCTCTATTTTTTTATATATAATTGATGTGTAGTAAAAGTTGAAAATAGATAACTATTATTTGTTACTTTAAAATAGGATAATTATGAAGTCATAATTATTATTGTTGTTGTTGTTAGATCGATAAAGATTAGGATTAAAGTCCACAACTTCAAATTCCCAGAATAATCTCATAAACCAGGTTTTTCAAACACACAAATTCTACCAAGACGTGTTTTTATTCGTTACTAGAATTAAAATTGATTCTCTAGGCATAAAAATACTTACGAGCATCTAAATGCGAAATTGAAGATATCTATAAATATTTCAATTCTAGGGGTGTTTTCTATAGTGCAAGGGTGATGTCAGTACAATCTTTTCTCCATTATATAAGACAATGGACACCTCCATTTCATAATTTCAGATTAAATATAGTTTAGTTTTTAAATTGTTTAGGTGTCTTTAAAAACTCATTTGGTTATGAAAATTTATATGTGTGCTCACAAAAATATAAAGAATTCATGAATATAAAATTTTTAATTTATAGAGTTATAAAATAATTTAAATAATTTTCTGAATCTCATAACATTTAATCTGCATAAAGTTTTCGTTTTAAAATTGTTTGGAGGCCTTGAAAAATCATTTGACTATCAAAATTTATTTAATTACTCACAGATATATGAAAATTTTAATAATTATAGATTTGTAAATATTTTAAATAATTTTCTTAATCTAATAAATATTGAATCTCCACAATTTCATAAATATCATTAGATTTTTAATTATTCAAAGAAATTTATAATTTTATTTGTGCATAAAATTCTATATAAATAATAGCAAAATTATAACAAATCCAATCATTCTACATAACTTTTTTAACATGATCATAAAATTTTTAGCAATTTTCATCTTTTTAAAATTTTACAAATTCTATAGAACTGCATAACTTTTAAAATATTTGGCGATTTTTTAAAATTAATTTTTTTCATCAAGTTTTATATGAATAGTAATTATGAAAAATCCATTGTTGCTAAGTAATTTAAATTATTTGTAAGATAGTATTTAATTTTATTGGTATTCAATTATTGATTATCGATAATAAAAAAATAAAAGTTGATCAAATTGGTAAAACTTAGAAAAATTTTAAGATAGTTGGTTTTGTCCAAGATGAACACAGTAGGTTTTGTTCTCATAATTCTAATACTTTTTAACAAAAATATTTAATGATTACATGTCACCCTTCACTTTCTATATATTAAAAATGATAGAGACAATTAAGGTATCTTGAAATTAAAAATCTCCAAAAACAATAGTTCCGATATAAATGATAAATATATTATAAATGACACACATACAAAGCTATGCAATTAATTACAATCAAAAGATCAATTGTAAGATAATTTGGTATTTATTCAAATATTTACAATCATAATTTTAGCCCTTATAAAATTACAAGTTAGCCTTAAAACTCCCCTCATCGCGCGAAGCGCGAATCTAAAGCTAGTTATACTAAATTCTATGATGTTAGGTGTCAATAAAGTGAAATGTTTTGATTTTTTTTTTTTTTTTTGCGGTTTGTGATAATCTCAATCAAAATTGACATGATAACTTTTTTTACACTTTTCTTGGGCTTTCAACACGCTATGGAAGTTGGTGAACATGTACATGCTGCTTACTATTTTCAGAGAAAAAAGAAAGAAATCTTCTCCATTTATTGAATATTACATTGCGTAAAAGCTAAATAAACTTCGAAATTTCTTCTAAAAGGGAAAAAAAACATGACACAGCTAATGTTCCTTTTAACTTTATAATAAGACTATAGGTCTATAATTATCCATTTATGGGACAAATTCTTACTTTTTTTTAATTAAAAAGGAGGTAATCGGGATCTTATTAATTATAAAGACAAAATTGATATAACCCCTCTAAACTTTCGCAATTGGATATAACCTCTAAGAATATGAAAATCCGGATTTAACACCCCGTAATCTTTGTGGTAAAGAAAATAACCCGTAAACTTTACCAAGTGATCCACAGATACATTGGTGAAGGCACATACTACAAAACTTTCTATGCCAGCAACGGAAATACATTAGCATGTCAATGAGTTATGTACTTATGTCTGGATTCAATGGACAAAAAACTTGTTTATCGTTTCCTGACGAAAAATGCAAATGTGCTTGAAATGGTACTTGATTATTCTTTCAAAGGGCGAAATTAAAGGAATTCCTCATGCATATTTTTACCGAGGTATTTACACTATTATATTGACAATGCTTATTTTGAACAAATCTTGATTGTATACTAATTTCCTATCAATTCTTAGGTGCTTCTCTTTCGTATCAATTCTTAGATGCTAAAAGAGAAGGACAACAACAAGGTTGGGACGAATTAGCATACACAATCTTAACTAGGCCTGCTTTCTTTAGAGTTTTTTTGTCTTTTATGTCTTTGAAGGAAATAATATATGATTATTGTCACAGGTTCAAAATCCGGTTAGGAGGTCTTTCATAGACATTTAATTTAAAAATAAGTTGGATGGCTTAAACCTCTAATTTATCTTAAAGGCTCCGTTTGGATGGCTTCTTCCCGGAATAAGGAATAAGGAATAACCACTTTTTACCAATAAATTTATTTCTAACCATCCAAACTCTTCACAAAAGTTGCACACTTCCCAATAAATTTCTTCCCTTCTTCCTTCTTCCTACCTTATTCTCAACGCATCCAAACGGAGCCAAAAAAAATAATTATTGTCTTTTTACATTTTGAATTTGCTTAGATGTTGTCTTTCTTTTTTATTATTTCATATAGAACCAGCGAACATGTTCAATGACTACTTGAACATTGGATTTTTTGTACTAATATGTTATCCTTTTGCTCAGATATCATAATAAATCATATAACCTGTTGTTCAATTGCAACTTCTAGTGTTGCACGGGAAACAAAGCCAGGAATAAATATGGACTACATAACATGTTGTTCAATTGTTTAAGGTTTCTTCTTTATTGGACTTTAGGCAATTCTTTCATCCATGGACTGTCGTAGAGGTACCAAATCTTTCCACTTTTAATGCTGACCGGGTTGAAGTATTTCATGGGAGGATAAGAAGTGTTGTAATTGAAGTATTTCATGATTTATATATGTGGAATTTCAAGTCTCAGAGGTCCTTGGCTGGATGAATTGAATACAATTTGTTGTACTTGATCAGAGTATTTGTTCGATGAGATTGATTAATAAGATAGCAACGAACATCTATACTTGCACTTGGTATACGTACGCACTTTGGAATTGTGCGTTTTAGCGACCCTGTTATTTTGGAATTATGCGCACTTTTGTTACAGAATTAAAGGGGGCAAGGCTCAATTAGTCAAAAAAATGGTAATTTTTTTTCATTGAAATAATTCATACAAACAAGAGATACAAAAGAAAGGAAAATAAATTTTTCTTTCCCCTTCATTTTTTATCCAAACAAGAAAAAGAGCATTATTTTAGTTTTCTTCTCATCCCTTTCCTTTCCTCTTTTTTTTTTTCTTTCCCTCCCATACTCTACCACCAAATTAAACAGACTGTAAATTGATTATTTTTTAAGGAATAGAGATTTAATTAAATAATTATAAAATTTATGTTGGAAAAAAAAGTAAATTTATAAAATTATACTTTGTACATACGTACGCGCAACCAAAGCTACATTCAGTACATATATTCATTAATTATCTGATTCAATGATGTGAAAAATTAAGGCACTTTATTTTTTTCTTCGATATTCCCTTTGTGGTAAAGATGACCAATGCAAAGTACATACATAAAAAAATAGCAGAATGAAAGTGAACTTTTTCGGCCATTATTCATTAGACAAAAATAATGGTAAAAAACTACATGCAATCAAAGTTTGATATTGCCCGTCGTTGGTTAGCTATAGGATTTTGAGAGAAGCATTGCGTAGTATGTAAACTGACTTTGTCCGCTTGTCGCCAAAATCATGCGTGCACCCTTTTATACGTTGAATTTGTGGTGTGTAAACACTACAGTTTGACTATACTTGGTCAGTGTCAGAAATTAAATTATTTAGAAATAAGGAAAGTGTATGATAAATTAATTAGCCATTCCTAAATAAGTCAAATTTAAATATGCGAAAGACTTAATTAATAATCAAGAAAGAAATATAGTTTATAATATAGCATGATAAAGAAAATTACTATCATAGGCTCCGTTTGGATGGTGTGGGAATAAGAGGAATAAGGAAGAAGTGAAAAGAAGTATTGGGAAGTGTGTAACTTTGTGAAGAGTTTGAATTGTTTATAATAAATTTATTCTCTTATTCCCACACCTCATCCAAACGGAGTCTATTATCTGTTGACGCGTCATACTCATCCCGTGCAATTGCATTTGTAGTTGTTCATTTTATTTATTTATATGTTAAGTTTGTGTTCATTTTATTTATAGATTTTATTTTTTTGTATAGTTATCGTTTTGATGTATGTGAACTAAGAATGTTGTTATCGTCCCTTCGCGCAGGAAATTTTCGGGAATATCCAATCCTTACTAGAACCACGCGTGTAATCCCGCTATATGATGGCGTATCGACGTCTCCATGAAGAGTTGGATCAAAATCAGATTTTTCAAATTTAATAAGAGGATGAAAATCTGTTGAAATAAAATTTATATGTTGATTTATCCTCTCAAGTCTTAAACTCTAAAATACACACTTGATTAAATAACTATTTCTACCGGCTATTTTTTCTTTTTTTGCGCCAATTTATCTGCTGCTATTTTTTTTATTTCTAGTCTTAGTTTCCAAAGTGGGGGAGGGGGGGGGGGGGGAGGTTTCTGGCCCAAATAGAGAATTGCTGGCAAATTTTGACTACTTCTGAGGACAAAATAGTAACATGTTTCTGCTCGCAAGCTGTACTTGCATGTGTATCTTATCATCTGGTATGTTCACAAAACAAAAAAGTTCAGGCAATTTATGATGTTCAGGTTAAAATCAGGCTAAAAAAATCCTTGTTCTACCTAATTAGTTTGGGCCAAGTAAAGAGTTGAATCCACAGAAATGATACAATATATTATCAGACTTTATTTCCTCATGAAAGTTAGGTAATTAAATTTTTAAAAATTTTATAATTTAAGAAGATAATTATCTAAAGTGCAGATAATTAAATTATTTTTTGTTGTTTTTAGGGATTTATGGATTGAAACAGATGCAAATAAATATCATAGGGTTTTGGGTTAATTTAGTTTGGCTTTAGAAGCACAGTCTCCATGTGTTTTCACACCTGAGACAAATATTTTGGACCAAAGTTTATCTAAGTCGTGTTGAAATACGCTCCATATTATTACTTCTAAAATGGAATTTATTTTGAATACTATGTGAAGGCTATTTGTTGACCAGACCTAACTATCATGCCCTCAGTTGTCGCGCTTTGAGTTGGAGTTGATTTGGAACTCAATTTTTATCTCTTAAATTGGTTAATCCTAAACTTTTGTGTCGGAGTTAACAAATAAGTTTTATTTATTGAATTTTTAAAGATATATAAAGTCTTTTTAGATCATTAGAACTACATCTTTCAGTTGTAAGTTAACCTCCTCTTTCGAATTTATGATTTACCTCAAATACTTATTTAATTTACGTGTTTAATCTAGTTTATTGTCCTAACAGATGTCGCGGTTCATCTAATAGTAAACATCAATCAAACAAATAGTTTAAACAAGCATAACATTAATTTCAACGAAAAAAAAGTACATAGCAAAACTAAATTATTAAATCATCATATCAAATCAAACTTAAACTACTACCTAACCCTAATTAAGACATAACAAACTAGCCTAACATGTTCATTCATGACATAATAAAAAAGTATAGACAAATAAGATACAAATTCAATCTGATCAAATATCAAGAGAAAAAAATAAATAAATCAAATATCGCCTCTAACTCGACATACAGAACATCCAGAGTCGTGGTTAGATCGGTTCTATCACCGTCGCATCTAGAATTGATGCAAAATTACTTTCAAGAACGTGCTCTATTGGAAAAGGTGAAATCATGCATTTTTCGGCGCGAGAAAAATGGTGAAAAAGAGAGATTTTGTCTATAGAGGCCGTCCTCTTTCAACTAGGGTAGAAAGGAATGTATATAGTACGTTTTCGGTAGCTTGGGAGGCAGGTTAGGGCAAGGATTCACTCGATCTTACCATAGAAAAAGGTTTTCATCATCAAAACTTACCAAAACTGAATTCTTTTTCAGAATTTCGGATCGAAATTGTGTATCCATCATTGAGCACCGATATTTTGACCATAATTTCTTCATCCGAAGTCCGATTAGGGTGATTCAAAGATCGTTGAAAAATTTAGAATGACCTTTACAATACAATGAATTTTATGTAATCATTTTTTCCTCCAAAATTCTCCATTTTATGTGTTTGTTGTGTCAAATCCATCAAATTCCTACAAAGCAAGTCACATGCCACAGTAGTACTCAATCTTGTCAAATATAGCGCAAAAGCACAGTGAATAACGTTAGTTTGGGTAATATTTAGATGTCAAATACGATTCATATATAAGAGATATCATTTATCTACATGAAAAAAAAAATCTATAAAATGAAAAAGAAAAACAGCTTTACAATTCTAGACTATTCGGATGTAGTGTAATGAAGTATATATATATCAAAATAATATGAAAGTCCTTTCAGATTCAAGTGAAATAGTGAAAAAAAGTCTTCTCATCCGTGAAAAAAAATGTTATTTTTAGCTTTATTATTTATAATTCGCCACCTCAGTATCATTTCTATCTTTCTCGTGATCTAAGCGACGTGCTGCATGGATGGAGTGAACGAGAAAAAGTCTTGGGAGTCTCTTAGGTCACAAGTAATGTGGCACGTTTCTTTGTCACAAAAGTCAAAAACCATACACAAATACTTCTATTAGAAATGGGGGGGGGGGGGGGGGAAACTATCCATAAACCCGGGTGAAAAGAAAGAAAAAGAAGATAAACAATTATTTATTTGTCAATCATCCCTATGCTTCCCCCTTTT
This sequence comes from Rhynchospora pubera, assembly GCA_028095005.1. Classification (NCBI taxonomy): domain Eukaryota; kingdom Viridiplantae; phylum Streptophyta; class Magnoliopsida; order Poales; family Cyperaceae; genus Rhynchospora; species Rhynchospora pubera. The sequence continues at coordinate 56,748,905 of CM051462.1, forward strand.
GTCTTTACATTTTCTTTTTGCTAGAAAAAACTTTTGCTTTTCAGGAAATTGCTGGCCCGAATCATCCACATTTTCAATTTAAAATATATGGAAAACTCTGACAACGAAGCTTCAAACTCTTTCTTATTTAAATATAAACTTACCCTTTGTTTGAGCATTAAACCTGAATTTTATTAAATATAATTTTATAACAAATTTATATTAAGTAACTAGTTCAAAACAAATCTATTTGAATGTACAATTTATATATGAAGAAATACCAACTCGCAAATTATGTAAAATACTTGTCTAGCTTGATCATGCCCATGTAAAAATTTACGACTAAATTATTACAGAGTAGAGTTCCGCTGCCACAGGTTTTTGGTGCCACAAGTTGCCACAACTTTATATTTTATCAATATTTTAAAATTTTAAAATTCAAATGTCAAATCCAAACCGTTGATCTTGTTATATTTAATGAGTGATGCGTTTCTATATAATTTTTATAAAATTTGGAGTCCGTTTGATACTCGATCAATTGATCAAATGATGAACATATTAGAATTAATCTGTCATAATTAACTAGATTCGTTCATTTGTTGACCAGTTAATCGAGTATCAACTCACTCTAAATTTTATAAAACTTATATAGAAACACATCACTCGTTAAATTGAACAAGATAAACGGTTTGGATTTGACGTTTGAATTTTAAAATTTTAAAATATTAATAAAATATGAAGTTGTGGCAACTTGTGGCATCAAAAACCTGTGGCAGCGGAACGCTACTCATTATTACAATACATGTCATGTGGAAATGAGAACTTATACAGTATATGCATTTGAAAGTAACAGTCGTAGAAAATTATTATAATGCGGAATAACTTAAGATCGACGCAGAAATTCTATCATCCCATTATCCCCATCCAATGTCATCATTAATTATCTATTACGTGTTTTATTTTTTCTGTTTTCAGAAACTTGTCTAACGTCCTCATTAATTATCCATTTACATTTCTATTTGATCCTTATTTCTTGTCATCCAGTGTCTTCCTACTCCTCCACTTCTATCCCATTGGCACCTACACATTTTTTATCCAAGACGATTATTTTTTTTTTACAATTAGTTTTTTTTCATGACAATTAATATTTTTCAGGATAATTATTTTTTTCTATGACAGATAGTTTATTTTTCTAATTGTCCTAATTCTGTAAACCAATTGATATGATTTTGTAAGGTAATTTTCCTAGTACTAAGGACAATTAATAAATAATATTTTATAGAGCAATTAATTTTTTTCAAGACTGTTAGTATTATTTTTCTAATTGTTCTAGTTCTGTAAACTAATTGTCCTGGTATTTTTTTTTAAACTAAGTTCTAGTTCTAAGGACAGTTAATATTATTTTTCACGATAATTATTTTTTTTGCAGGATATTTATTATTATTTTTTAAATTATCATAGTTTTATAAACTAATTGTTCTAGTTCTATAAATTAATTGTTAGGATTGTCATGGTTTTTATATTGTTTGTTCCTGAATTTTATTATGATATTGAACATAATTGTGCTTATATATATTATAATTTGTCCTGATTTTGTGCGAGGTAGAGGTCCTCAGGAGATGGGAGGAGGGAGGGAAGCGTAAGCAACAAGAGTAGAAGTGAGCCAATGACCGAACCAGAAAGGAAGGAGATGTGGTAGACGCGTTGGATGATAGGAATGAGATTTCATAAATGAAAAGGATGAAGTTGCATTGGAAAACTATTCCAAAAATAGAAAAAAAAATGCATGCCAGAACGATGGATGAGAAATATTGAAGATGATCCCCGATTACAATGTGCTTAGCTCTCGTCCCAAAATTTGAAAATTTTGCAGCCCTTCACCTCACTGGAAAGTAAATTAATTGTCCATACCAGATAAGATCAACGGTGGGATCAGGGGCTTAGTTAGTCGGGAATAGGGGTGCATAACGTCTAAAATGACTACAAAAATGGGATGTTGTGTTAACCGTTTCGTTTTAGACGCGTTAACCGTTTTGTTTTGAAACAGACTATGTGTTTGCGTTAACCGTTTCATTTTGAACGAAATGATCGAAATTACGAAAATTCCACGAAAATACACATAGACGAAATTGACTGCGTGTTGCGTTAACCATTTCATTTTTTAAACACAACCAAAATCTTTAACTATTTTGTTTCGTTTTAGATGAAACGAAATAAAAGAACGGTTAAAATAGATGTCGTTTTTTACCCCTAGTCGGAACCACTGTGCAACACCAGTACAACCGTCTGAGATTATTATAAACTCTTGTGGGGGCTTTGACTTGGTTCACCTAACCTCAGCTCCTAGATTTCGGATATTCCCTTCTACTCTGATTTACTTTTAGTTTATTCTACATAATAACAATGAAATATCTTATGACAGCGAATTTGAGCCTGCTAAGTTATCTATAAAAATGAAAGTTATAATCCACAGAATTTAGTGAACTGCTTTTATAACACGAGATCAGAAGTCAAAATTGTATGAATGAAATTTGGCTACGGAACTGGTTTAATTTTCTATGTCGCGGCGAAGTTTAATAAAGTAAACAATTATGTACAAAAGATAGTATATATTTAGGATTCATAAACGGATGCATTAGTCTTTACTGTTAGAGGTGATGATCGCATCTGAATTTCAGAAAATCAAATTAATTTGAATCCGGACGAGACCTGTTATGATATAAAAGCTAGATAAAGGCTCCGTTTGGATTCCATTTGGGAAGAAAAGAAGAAGAAATAAAAGAATAAATTTATTATAAACAATTCAAACTCTTCACAAAGCCTCCGTTTGGATGAGAGAAGAAGAAGGAGGAAGAAGGAAGAAGGAAGAAAAAAAATTATAAACAATTCAAACTCTTCACAAAGTTACACACTTCCCAATACTTCTTTCCTTCTTCCCTTCTTCCCACACCTATCCAAACGGAACCAAAGTTACATATTTTCTAATACTTTTTCCTCCTTCTTTCCTTCTTCCCACAACTTATCCAAACGGAGCCTTTGGCACTCAACTTGATCCAACCTAGGCACCTAGCTAATTTGACGTAACCTGGTAATTCTCTGAATTCTACTAACTCAATCTGATCTGACTCGAATTTGACGTGATCCATCCAATTATTCATGCTCCTTTATTATAGAAATAATCCAAAGGCGTATCCAATTTCTAATTAAAAATAGAAAAAAAAATCTATGATGCTTTCCAAAGTTAAAAAAAATATTAATTTACTTAGGGCTACTTTTTTTTTTCAAAATTCGAACCTTAAACAATCAATTCAAACCGTTTAAATTATTTTTCATATCAAAATCTCATTGACGACCAAATGATATGTATATTTTTTAACTTACTTATTAGATTTTTATAAAATTGAATATAATTAGTTATGGACCTTTCAATTATAATGGATTTTAAAAAATACGAAAAAATAGTTAAAAATTTTAAAGAAATATAAAATTTGGTTGGCCGTGAGATTTCAATATGAAAAATAATTGAACGATTTTTAATGTTCAAATTTCAAAAAAAAAAAAAATCCAACGTTGCAAAGCATCGTAGCGAACCCCTTAAAATTATATCTATTTGTTTTTCCTTTAGTTTATATATAACCGATCATTGATTTTTAAATTCAAATTAATGTGTAGTTGGTAATTTTTCAAACGAGAAGTTATTTAACCATAACTTTTCATGTAAAATGAAAAAAAAATAGTACACTCTATTTGAAATACTAATTTCTTTTCAAATAAAAATTTGTCACATATTTATTGATTGGACACATTTCCTAATCACTTTATAAGTGACAAAAAATATTTAACTGAACCTAATAATTCGTCTTACTTGGTCTAAAATGTTTTAGGCTCTAATCGAAAAGTCCTTTTTCTGTGAAAATCAAAATGGATTTGTCATTTTATCAAAATCTGCTAATCGGAAACTGTACGCAAATCATGATAAATGATTTAAATCATCGTGTTTGGTGGAAAAAATTCCTGCTGGAGAAATTCCCGTGAAAAATTATGAAATTTCGCAAGAATTCATTTGGATCATTAGATCTTTTTTTTCTCCGATTGAACTCTTGTGATTTCGTATAACTACCGTCGATCGCCGAAAACGACTTCGCATCATATTTTTTTTCTTTTTTTTTTTTCTTTTCGCGTTTGTTTGGGTTCCGATCAGGGATTTAGAAAGACAAACCGATCAAAATTTGATCCATGACCTGTATTGATCCAAAATTAAATGTTAAAAACTCACTTCTACACGAACACTCCATTTCATTATCTGCCAATTCTTCGAAATCAAACTAACCTGATCCAATCCATTTCTAACCCAATTGCCACTTCTATTTATCGTACTACTTTTCTGTTTCAATAAAACACGTGGGTTAATCACACTATACTATTTTTTTTTAAAAAAAAAATGCACAAGCTGATTGCATTCACAAGATTCCAACCATAGAATCAAGGTTGCTTAATCATAAACATCTCAATCTATGATAAATGCAGTTCATCATTCAATCCTCAATCTGCATTAAACCATTTCAGGTGGTCCATCAACTCAATTTTGTCGGCACAACCAAAATTTCACGTGTATTAATTCACAAATACAAAACCCATTACCCATGCATGAGAGTTAATTAATTCACAAACTTAATCACATGTAATAATAATGGTCCCACACGGCCAGTAAATAACAAAAGAACAAGATATTTATCTCTCCTCTCAACGATTCGCCTAGTGAATCCAAACCCATCTAAGTCAGCTTCAGCTAACCACATCTAACTTGTCTCTTTCGGACAACCTTATAAACAAGTAATCACTTAACCTGCTCTGAAGGGATAACAGTACACCCATGAGTCCATGACACATCCAAAGCCAAATTGAACAAAGAAATAAAAAAATAGAAATGCCTTTACTTTTTAGACTGACTGTGAGGTCGCTCTCTTGGGAAGTCTTATACTCTTATCCCATTCCCATCAGGCTGTTGCCAAAGCGGCTATGCACGTGTCAAGTTGCCTTTGACCGTTGACATTTTTGGCCTACAGAACCGGTCATCTTCTCCTTTGCCCTTGCCTGGACGGATGCGCCTAACCACCGGAGACACCGGCTGCTGCCGGTTACCCCTCTGGAACTTCTTACATTTCAGACGGTCAGACCTCACTGTTATCTCCTACTTCAATGGGCTGTTACAAATCTACTCTATGCTCATGCTGTGCATCTCTCGAAGACTAATAACATATGCGAAAATCTATAACAGAAGCTTTTTTTTGTTATTCGTATTTTATAGTTCAATTCCAGCTAAAATTCAAAAGATATTACTGGAATGAATATTAGGGACCCAACACAATGCCAAAACAATATATTATATATATGTTAAAAATATAAGTATGAAGTATCACAATTTTCCTTATTGTACGTAGTACTCATTCTTGGAGGAGGGGGGGGAGTAATTATGCACATTCTCATTGTAATAATGATTAAGCTAATTTGTATAATTAGGTGTACAAAAATATTTTCTTATTAGTTATTATGAAATTAATTTTATTTGATACTATATTTTCCTGTTGAGCAATTGAATTTCAAAATATTTTAACTACAATATAATTGGTTATTATAAAATATTTTTTACTACAATATTATCAAATAATTAGGAAAAACATGTTACTAAAATCATTCTTAAAGAAAATTTTATTTGAGTAACAATAAAGTTGGAGAGATCAAATGTGAATTGCTTTCATATCTCAAGTCCTAATAAAAATTGACTCTTATAAATGTAAGATTGTTTTACTAGCATGATCCTCACAACTACAAAAACTCTAATTTCTCAATGAAGCGGCACAATTTATAAAAAATATCAAATACAAAATCATTTCGAACCACTTAGTTTCGAACCATTTAGTCTTGGTGTAATAAGTTCCTTATTTATTTATTATCCCTTAAACGTTTCGAATATACTTCTTTTTTTCCCCACTTTTATACTTTTTTGTAACCGGTGTTTCTTGAAGCTAACAAATTTGTATGTATTGTTCTGTACCAAATATATAAGACCTTAAAGTAAATAAGATAATTAGGAGTTACTTGAGTTTTTTGTTTTCCTTTTTTTTTAGAAGAAAACCCGGAGTTACTTAGTTTAATGATGACTCACCATTACATATGTATATGCGTGATTTTGACCATAATACCTTGATTGGTAGGCAAAAACATTTTTTTTTTCTCAGGCCTACTTAATAGTAAGCTTGACTTCCTCCATATTTTTTTCACAAAATAGAAATTTTGAACTTCTAAAATTCAACACATGTCAAGATCAGTTGCTGACATAAGACGCGCATGGATACAAATTGGGGAAAAGCAACATTTCTCTTGCTTTGGCTCGGTGTATCAACCGCCAAATGTCGTTAAACCGGGGCCTTTCGGTTTCCCCGTTCAAAGATCCGACCATTTTCAACTCACCACCAGAAATTAATTACAACAAAAGTAAAGATTAGGCCAATATTGGAGCGGATAAAGACATCCAAGTTTTGAATTAAATATATCCGCCTAGTTGACATTCAATTAATTTTCAAGGATAGAAAAAATAAATAGGTCCAAGGTTGAGCTCATTAAGTAGTACAGCGAAGAGTCAAAACTAAACACCTCTCTCTCTCTCTCTCACCATGAGCTTCTCTAGTTACAGTACCTCAAACTGAAAAGAAGAATTCCTTGCACTAAATTCGTTAATCTCTTCCAGTTATTTTCACTGGGTTTTATCTCAAATGAAGATCACTTGTATGTGGTTCTTCTTCTCATGTCTTTTCTTCCAAGCTAAGTTCACCTCTTGCCAGAAACAGAGTTCCTGCAACTCAGCTGATCTCTCTGCCTTACAAGGTTTTTTGAGCTCCCTTCATTCCGGCATAGATGGATGGAGCCTCAATTCATCTTCTGCTGAAGCTTCCCCTTGCTGTAGTTGGACCGGCGTGACATGCGACAACTCAACCGGGCGTGTAATTGGATTGGATCTCCAGTCCATGAATCTCAAAGGATCCATTTCCCCTTCAATAGCTGACTTGGATGAACTTGTATGGCTTAATCTTACCTCTAATTTCCTAGACAGTTATGTACCAAACCAACTCTTTAAATTGCCAAAATTAGAAAGGCTCGATTTGAGCAGTAACTACCTATCGGGTACAATTCCAACCTACTCGAATCTCCCATCGATCCGAGTGTTTAATGTGTCATATAATAGACTAAACCAAAGCCTCCCGACCCTCAACGGTTCTTCGAATCTTGAAATATTTGATGCAAGTTACAACCTTTTTGATGGCTCTGTTAACCCAATTCTTTGCAATTTCTCCTCGAAAGTACGAATTCTTCACTACACCATGAATCTTTTAACGGGCGAGTTCCCTACTGGCTTCGGCAATTGCTTATCTGCTGAAGAGCTCTGGTTGGATTCGAACATGATTTCTGGTACTCTACCAGATGATCTTTTCAAGCTTTCAAAGTTGAAGCACTTGTATTTGCGTGAGAATCAACTTCCGGGCCACATGAGCACAAGGTTTAGTAATCTCTCTAACCTTCTTGAACTGGATATTTCCTTCAATGCATTTAATGGCAGTATCCCAAATATTTTTTCCAGTCTTCCTAAACTGGAACTCTTTTATGCCGATTCCAACCTTTTTAGAGGCACCATTCCTTCCACCCTTGCGAATTCTGAATCACTTAGATCTTTGTATCTTAGAAACAATTCTCTGAGTGGTGAAATCAATCTGAATTGCTCGAAAATGACTCAGTTGAGCTCACTTGATCTTGGCTTGAACCAGTTTTCAGGATCCATAGATACTGTAGGCAACTGCCTACAATTAAAACACCTTAATCTTGCCAGAAATAGCCTTGGTGGTGAAATACCAACTACTTTCAAAAACCTCAAGTTTCTCTCCTATCTCTCAATTTCAAACAATAGCTTTTCAAATATAACCTCAGCTTTGCTGAACCTTCAAGATTTGCCAAGCCTAACAAGCCTTGTATTGACAAAAAACTTTTTCAATGGTGAGTATATACCAGTAGAAAATATAAATGGGTTCAGAAGCATTGAGGTTTTCGTTATTGCGAGTTGCCCTCTTTACGGCATCGTCCCTCCTTGGATAGAACAGTTGACAAAATTGAATGTTTTGGATTTGTCTTGGAACCGGCTAAATGGGTCTATACCTCCCTGGATAGGAAACCTTGAAAATCTCTTTTATTTGGATTTATCCAATAATTCATTCACAGGTGAATTACCCGTTAGTTTGACAACAATGAAGGGATTAATCTCTGGCAACAGTTCACAACAGTCGACCCAAATGGATGACTTTCCATTTTATGTAAAACGAAATACTACTGGAAAGGGATTGCAATACAACCAAATCAGTAGCTTTCCTCCATCTCTGTATTTGGGGCATAACTGTCTAACCGGTCCAATTTTACCCGGTTTCGGGAATTTAAAGAACATCCACATATTCGATCTTAGTTATAACAAGCTTTCTGGTACCATACCCGACGAGTTATCAGGTATGTCTAGCTTGGAGAATATGATTTTGTCGCACAACAATCTCACAGGAAGAATTCCTTCTTCATTGGTGAACTTGAATTTCCTTTCAAGTTTTGATGTGGCTTACAATAATTTATCGGGTCCAATTCCAACAGGAGGTCAATTCTCTACCTTTTCAGGCTCTGATTTTGAGGGTAACCCAAATTTGTGTGGCTTCCATTTTTTGAACACTTGCGGATCGAATACCACTGCACAAACCAGAACCAAAAACCAGAAAAGCAAAGGTCTAGTTGCCACTGTGGCTGTAGGTGCCGGTCTTGGGATGACATGTCTAGTCGTTATCGTATATTTAATTGTTTCCAGGGTTTATTCAAGAAGACAAGGTTGTGCTGTAGAAGCAGTTGGAGATTCAAATGGTAGCTTAGAGTTGCACGGATCTTCTATAGTTCTCCTTTTCCAAAACAGAGGAGATGACAAAGAGTTAACCATCAACGATGTATTGAAGTCGACGAACAATTTTGATCAAGCAAACATAATTGGATGCGGTGGTTTCGGTCTGGTTTACAAAGCAACTCTACCTGATGGAAGTAAACTTGCGATCAAGCGGCTCTCAGGTGATTATGGCCAGATGGAGAGGGAGTTCAAGGCTGAGGTAGAAACCCTCTCTAAGGCACAACACCAAAACCTGGTTCTTCTCCAAGGTTATTGCCGAATTGGGAATGATAGGCTTTTAATTTATTCATACATGGAGAATAGCAGTTTGGACTATTGGTTGCATGAGAAACCTGATGGCGGGTTGGTTTTAAATTGGGAGAGAAGGCTTAAAATAGCTCAAGGGGCCGCCAGGGGTCTTCAATACTTGCACCAGTCATGTCAGCCGCATATATTGCACCGGGATATCAAGTCAAGCAACATACTTCTAGATGGAAATTTCAAGGCTCATTTGGCTGATTTTGGGCTCGCTAGGTTAATTTTGCCATATGACACACACGTCACAACCGATTTGGTAGGAACTTTGGGGTATATACCCCCAGAATACGGGCAATCCTCGGTCGCAACATACAAAGGCGATGTCTATAGTTTCGGTGTAGTTCTTTTGGAACTGTTAACTGGAAAGAGGCCTGTTGATATGTGCAAACCAAGGGGAGGTAGAGAACTCGTCTCTTGGACTACTCAAATGAAGAAAGAAACCAGAGAAATTGAAGTTTTTGATGTGGTTGTGTATGAGAAAAGGCATGAAAAGCAGATGATGCAAATGCTTGAAATTGCATGTTTTTGCGTTAGCGATTCACCAAAGGCGAGGCCACTGTCTCATCAGCTAGTGACCTGGCTTGATGCCATTAGCCTTGGTGAAATAGGTGTAGAATGACAGTTGTTTGGTTTGTACATATGATGTATGTATTTTAATTTTTTTTTTAAAAAAAAGAAAAGATGTATGTATTTTTCAGTTCTGTAATTTCTTTTGCATTTTTTCTCTCCTATACATAAAAAACAACTGAGATTAAGGCTGTGATGCGATACAGATATAGCTCAGTTTGTAAATTAACTTTTGAGCAATAAGACGGATGAACTGAGCCATTGCAAAGTTCCCTATTTATGTTTTCCCCTTCTTAACTTAATTGAGATGAAGGGAGTTTTTAAGTATTCAAACTATATCCTTTGCAAATTACTGAATAAGACAAATCATTCACTTTCTGTTTTTGATCCAAATTCAATCAATTAATGAGGGCGTTATTTTCATTTGTTGAGCTTTTGTAGAATTAAGAATACTACGGTGTCATTATGCTTCACTTCTTCTTTGTTTTGTAGTAACTTATTGAGAGAAAAACAGGGTTAGTCAAATGAAGAAAGCTGGAATGGGCCTAGTCTATGTCGTTTATATTGCTTGTGCTGTTGAGTGTTGACTTAGCCCAGGTCCAGTATAATGTCAACTGTAATTTGGAAGAGAAATGAAGGCACATGCGGACATGCCCCATAGGCCATAGCTCGGGAAAATAAAATAAAATAAAAATTGCTGAGCTTGTGGCTGACCTCATTTGATTTTCAATAGATTTTCTAATGGTGGACAATGCCTTAACCTTGCTAATGAACCTTGAAAGTATCACCATATAATAATGATGATATGCAGATAATAGAATGAAATTATAGTTGTAATCACGATTTCGGTTACAAGTGCACAATGTAATCGGGTGCAGCATTGGAATGTTGATCCACGAGGAAGCATGTTGAGTCTATTAGTTAAAAGTTAAAACTAAATTATGATGCAAAATGAATTTAAAAAAGCTAACTTATATTAAATTAAACATAAATAATCAGTTTTGTTTTGTCAATTTAGCACTTATTAAAAAATAATCATGATGAATCACAAATAAAATAAATTTAATTGGATGAAACTTTAAATTGTTCCCACATTACATATGCTTTTACTTGTTCTTTTCTTTTTCTAACTTTAGGAAATATGTACAATAAAGATTTGACAGTAAAAAATTGAATCGTCCATCATAAGCTGCAAGTTTCCAGTTAATCAACATTTTCTCAAATGTAGTAACACCAGTTTGACAAAAGGATGTCATTTTTGTGTAGACAAATTAAATATGCTATGATTATAGAAAACAAAATCTAGGAGCCACAAATATCATATAAATGCAACAACTAACAACTAGGAACTTTCCAGAGAGGACTTACTTTCTCAAATTTCACCATACAGTTTTGCATAAGATATGAAAACCATCATCCCAAAAGCAATCATTGATACAAAGCAATTGCAAACCAACACCACAAAATGGAAACAAGAAAAAAAAGAGGGCGTGGGGGGTTACAAAAGTTATCATGCAAGGACAGTTTCCCCTGCACCGTACCACTAAAAAAACATGAAACTCTTAACCGTAGATATGTACAAAAGGGGGGGAAAAAAAAGGCAAAATAGCAAACCCTGAAATTTGTTTACTGTTCTCACAACATCTATAAGTTGAGAAAATCATTCGTCATCATCTTCCAGCTCATGCACAGCTTGCAGGGGCCACCTTCCAGAAAAGAATCCAGACCCACTTTCTGACAGATTCACAGGCCAGTTCCCAAAAAGACATGCTTGTGGCTCAAATGAATTAACTTTTTGCCATTCTTCATCTGACAGAGACCAATCAAACAGATCTATATTTCTCTTTATTCTGTCAGCGTTCAAACTGCATGGAAGAACACTCGTGCCGCGTTGCAGCCCCCACCTTAGAATAACCTGATCATGAATAGTGTACCAATAAACCATCACTGCAGAATTTCACACCAATGCCTAACTACTAAGCATACACTTTGAGAGAATAAAGGTCACACTAGTAATCACCTCATTTCAGTATCAGATCTGCTGAGTAATGAAACAAGCTGGCATGGCACAATTAACATATTCTACATTTCACTTAGCTCCTTTAGTCATTTTAACAAGTAATTCCATATTTATAGCTTAAGTAAACCAAAACATAGATGGCCAACAAATGTGATGCCATCCAAGCATTCATGTCATATCATCAATCCTTAGAAGTTGAATAAAGCAAAAGTATATAGATAGAAGTAATGTTGATTGAGGCCAAAAAGAAAAAGTTTGATCTAATAGTATCCAAATGCTTGAAAGAGAATCAGAACTCAGACAAATAATTCAAGGAACCTAACTTACTTTTGTAGTAAAGTACCAAATTAGCCATTACCTGTTCTGGCGTTTTTTTATGTAATTCTGCAATTTCACCAACAACCGAGATCTTCACCATCTGAGTATGAACCGATCTGGACCGCCTAAATGACAAGGTGGGTGTCCCTGGCTCATCCTCAGACCCACTGTCAGACGTACCTAGACCTGGTGTTTGTGAACCAGACGAAGAACGAGGCACACCTAAGGGAATGTGGGCAGACAAATGGATTCCTCTATCTTGGCAAAATTTTACCAATTCATCTTGTCTCCATAAAGGGTGCAACTCCACCTATAGCATTACAGATTATATAGAAAAGATATGGTTTGAGTCGACCATTATTGGAGACCAGAGAGCACATTTGGAATCAACTGATGAGACTGAATTTTCAGACAAAACCTTGTAATTAAATGAACTTGAACAAATAATAAAAGAAACTATCTTAGGGGTATTTTCAACTGAAATGAAAGGCTAGAAGGCACTGCTCTTCTGGGTATCAATTCTTTTCTTGAAACGGGTATTAGTACCAGCAATATTAACCAAGCTTTGCTTCCCAAAATGGGGACTTACAGTAAAAAATGGGTGTGCTGGTACTGGTAGTAATGTATACTACAGCTTGTGCACAAGAAAAGTATTAACAGAATGACAGCCAATACCAGAAAAATATCAGAATGAACAAGATTATATACTTCTCTGAACTAAAAAAATTACCATCCTATTGGATTTCAAACCATTAACATCTTTAACCCATAAAATGAAAGCACAGCTACATCCAGTAAAGAGCGTAATAAATTATAAAACAACCAATTTAAAAGTAGTCATAACAATACATGAAATTACAAAATCTAAGGTTCTAACTGCAATGAGCCAATGACTCAACCAAAATAACTAATGAACCTGTTGGACCAAACAAAAAGCACATGATGGAACCCAAGTTCCAACTTCAAGTTCACATCAATTAATAATTTAATGAACAACAATTTGATACATTAAGTATAGGAACAAACCTGGTTAACCGCTGGCACAACCTTTGCAAATTGGAGTAGCTCACTGATCTGCTGCACATTGAAATTGCTGACACCGATGGCCCGCACAAGGCCAGTCCCCAGCAACTCCTCCATGGCAAACCATGTGGGTTTTAGCCATTGGAGGAACTGCCGATACTCCGATTCACCCCTCCCTCGTGGATCTGTCGCATCCTCAACAGCCGAGCTCTCCGGCCAATGCACCAAGTACAGATCCAAATAACTCACTCCAAGATTCTTCAGTGAAACCCTGACAGATTTCTCAACCTTTTTATGCAAATTGGGAGAGAAGTATGATTTTGAGGTAAGGAATAAATCTTCTCTCTTGAGGCCAGCTTGGAAAGCGGTTGAGAGAGCTTTTCCAACCTCGGCCTCATTGCCATAGAGATGCGCACAGTCCAGGTGGCGATAGCCAGCATTTAATGCGGTGGTGATGGCTTCAATGCAGATGTCTGAACCACATTGTTGCCATGTACCAAGACCTATGGCTGGGATGCGAGCCCCAGTATTCAGTGTAAAGTATTTACCGAGTATTCCTCCCTTTTGCTTCATCTTAGTACTGTTGAAACATTAATTTTTCTTATGTTAAGCAGCTTTTAAGTAGTGATTACTCAATTATGCTCCTATAGGTTACATAATTACATTTCTAGTGATTACTCAATTATGTTAGATGTGGTTCATGAGGTAAATGATCATTGATTAGACTTTTAACATGAATAATAAATCATAACCAGAAGACAAAATTTAGTCTAAGGCATCAAGGAAGATGCTTAATTTTCTCTCAAATAAAAACTAAAGAACTTAAGCTTTCTAATTTATATTACTTTTCAATTTTTAAAAACCCATAACAATTTTATCAGTTACTATAAAGCAGCTAGTCTAATAAAATTTTCCCAAAGAAAGAAGAAATAAAAAAAAAGTAACAAATGATAGAAGAAGAATCATCTAAATTACCAAACAAATAAACTATAAAGCAGCTGAGAGAGCAATCTTACCTTGCCTCTCAATTCTTCCCTCGAACTCGGGGTCTCCGACAAACCGATAATTCAGAGAAATCAACCAGATCGAAAGCCGAAATCAACTATCAATCTATCATATCACAAAAGGGCAAGGGAAGAGAGAGAGAGAGAGAACAGAGGCGTGTCCGGTTGTACTGTCGAAATCAACGCAACAAAAGTAATATCCGATGCCACGTGTTGCTTCATTAATGGAGAGGTAAAAATGAGCAAGAAAGCGATCTTTTGTACTCTAATACACTCCCACCAAATATATTCTGTGCAACAAGTCACTGACATCCAAATTGTTCTCCCATTGGCATTCTGAGAGGAATCACACACGATGGGTGTGCCTCTTTCATGCCACAGAAATTTGCTTATTCCATTTTTTTCTAAACGGCCCACCAAATTGATGCGAACCAAAAATTCACCAACGAGGTTAAACTGAAACGGAAACCTAACTCGCAAGGAGGCAGGAAAGGCCTTCAAGTTTAAGACGGCAAAAGGATTTTGTCTTTCCGGGTCGCTTTTGTCAACAGTCTGTTAATTTGTTGGTGCGTTAATTTCGGACCCGGATGCATCGCATGAGAAAGCGACGCTTACGAATGGAATGGAGATGTCAGGTATGATTCTAGAAGACAGAGAAAGGCGAATAGATTTTTTTAATTATTATTACATTACGACATTCGGTCCGGTCAAAACACGAGGTCAGAAAAATTTTAATTTCCAAGTACTGACAGCTTGGTGTTACAAGTTACAACTCTCTGTAGTATATTTATTATTGGGGGCGTTTGGATGAGGTTGGAATAGGTGGGAATTGCAAATTCCCGGAATTTCTTATGCCAAATTTATTATAAACAATCTAAATTCTTCACAAAGTTACACACTTCCCAATAAATTTATGCCTAGAATTGGCTATTCCCCCAATTCCCAACCCATCCAAACGGCCCCAATTGTTAATCGCTATATAGGAATATTCCATCAAGAGTTAAAATAAGTACAGAAAATAGTTAAATGTTTTTGCAATTTATTTGTCAGAGATAAACTTGGTTAATGTCAAGAAACCCACTCAAGGAGACCGATTTGACGTATTATATGACACATCCCTCTCGTGTTGTCTATATGATATGAATCATCAAATTTGACCTAAAAAGGTTAATTTGACACACTATCCTGTCCAACTCCACAACTTATATGAAACAGGTTGATATGTAATCATCGAGAAATGATAGGCTAGCCTCTTTATTTGCAATTTTAAAAAATTATTTTTACATGAAAACAGAAAAGCAACAGATTGTCAAAGCCTCTGTCTCTCTACTTTGTTGTTTATTATTCTGTCTGGCAATGATTACATTGGATTTTATATTTTTGATAAAAATTTATGAGTACAAAAAGGTATTTTAAACTAGTATGGATACAATGAGTTAAAAGAGGATGTCTTTCTTGTAGTGCAACCCAAATTCTACCACAAATATCTTCTTTCTAAAGAACAATCGATACTGATTCCTCCATAGCAGGTGGAAAAATTAAATAATTAACTCCACTGCGCATCCATTTTTATAGTTAAATTTCTCTAATAAAAAAATGATCCGAATTAAAATGTGTAAGTGTGCCATCTATTGTCTTACAGTCTGTTTGGTTTTCGGAAAAAGGAAGGGAAATATCGGAAGGGAAGGAAAATTCCCGATTTACCCCGTTTGGATACTCATTTTTCCGAAGTTAAAAACTTAACCGACGGAAATATCTTTCCTTCGCTATTTTTACATCCTATTCTAAAATCTTCTCCTCCGATTCGGGATGTAACGAAGAGAGAAAGAAAATCGAAGGAAATCGCTGGACCAAGATGCCCTCGCGATTCCTTCTTTTTTCGCGCGTTCATCCTCTTTCTGGCGCGATTAAAGCCGAAATCTTTCAGCAATCCTTCCTTTTTTTGCGAGATTTGGCGCGCGATTCCTCTCTTGCAATGAATTGCTGTCGATTGTCTATAAATAAGCACGTCTTTCGCCATTCTCAACAGCTAGGGTTTGTTGTGCTCTGGTAAGTGTTAATTATCGATTTACTTCTTTATGCCTTGAAATTTCTGCTCCCCTCACCAAAAGTAAAGTCTCAACAATTATTTTCCATTAAATTTTTGCATGGATTTCAAACTTTGAGTAAGATTTTGGCCTCGTTTTCAACTTTTTAATCTTTTCTGAGAACTAATTTGCGACTTTACCAGTAAATTGGAATGTATTATTTCTTTCTGCATATTGGCGTTTACTGCATATTTCAATCCATGTCACCACCTCACTCCAATTAATTGGCGTTTACTGCATATGATCTGAACATGGGATGAGATTGTGCAGATTTCGAAACATTTGCTCTTTTTTTACTGTACTGCTGTGATTTTTATGTGGAGACCAAGCACACTCAAAAGTAAAAAAGAAAGAAAAAGAGTAGCAATTCTGGGAATGAGTAGCATTATTTAAATAATTTTGAACTGGTATCTATATCTATTAATACTAACATTTAATTCATCTTTTCTGTTTGCTCAATTTGTAGATCTAGCCATCCAAAACACTGAAGCAGACGAGAGACTGAACCTCTTACACGAAAATCCTTCTTCTGGTTGGAGGTAAAGTTTCAAATAGTAATTCTCCATTTTTTTTATATTTATTAACATATTTAGTAGTAGGCAATTCATCTTCTAGTTCAAAAGAAAATCCATCTAACTTATTATTTTATTAGCACATAATAGTATGAATATGGAATGCATGTGCTAAGTTTGGTTTCTGTATTTGAAAATGAGGAAGCAGAGAATGCACAAGCCTCTCTAAACGTAGTATATTACAATGTTAAAATTAAAATTTTTTATATTTAATCCTCCTGTATTGTCATGAAGTCTACAGAGGCAATTGTGAAGGCACATAATTCACAACTTTCAGTGCCTGCGACAGAAATTTGGGATGTGGTCCTTGCTTTAAATCTTGATACTGACATGGAAATGATTGCTTATCGTTTCTTGATTAAAAATTCTGTTGAGGTTGAAGCATTGATAGGGTGTCCTTTGGAAAAAAGAAAGGATTATCTCATGCGCATACTACCTAGGTAATTATTTTTACTCAAATGATATGATGATATTAGTTTTTTCTATTCTCAATAAGTTCAGTTATAATGTGTAATAAGATGAAGCTTGAGGATTTCTTTGCAAAATTTGTTGTACAGTAGATGCTTTTTAATAAGTTCAGTTATTTGTTGTAAATACTAATTTACTATTGTGTACTATATGTTAGGTCCTAAAGATAATGGCAAAAACAAGGCATGGGAGGCTACAAGTTGATTTACAAGGCATGGGAGGCTAAAGTTGATTCAAGATTAGTTTTCTTGCTTAGATAATATTAGCTTTTACCAGTTTTAATAAGATAAGAAATAATTTGTAATAAAATTAAGTCTGAGGATTTATTTGCGAAGAATTTTTATGTTTTGAACTTAATGTGATGCTTATTAGATAATATAATAAAGTTTCTTAAGTTGAATAGATGCTTGTTTGAGGGTTTATTTTGCAGTAGATGCTCGTTTAATCGGATGCAACATATCTCATAGTGCAATTGCTTGTTGGTATGCTTTGTACCAGTCCGTACTTATCCACCCTGAACTCCCATATGTGCCAGTTAAGACCGTTACAAGGGTCACAATCAGGGAGCTCAAATAATTGCCAAGGGAAATGGCTAGTAGATTGAAAGACGTACGCATGCTTTTCATTGAATCAGGTGCTTCTTCATAGAAGAACTCCAATTGGGCTATGCAAGTAAGCATCTCGGATGCATATAAGGAGTGGGATTAGTTTGGTACCGAGTGAGATTCATATGGGTGTCTTTCTCTATTGGAGGCACAAATCGTAATTAACACAAAGAGAAATAATATCATCTAATAAGATCCAAGGTCATTATGGTCATTTGTTAATAATTATCTATGTTTTTACCTCTTTTTAATTTGGTCAACCAAACAAGAGAAACAGAAGGAAAGTTAACTATTTTCCTTTCCTTTCATTTATCATCCAAACAAAAAGAAGTAAATACTTTTCCTTTCCATCATTTTCCATTCCCTTCCCTTTTATACTTTTTCCTTCCTTTTTATATTTTTCCCAAAACCAAACATAGTGTTAATCAATTTCGGTCTAGTTTGTAATGTATTTCAACTATTAAAAAAATAATTTATTCATATAAAATATAACTTATTGAGATCGTTTGATGAATGTTCAATGATGTATAAATTGAATTATTGATAAACTGTTCTGAAGAATAATTAAATGTTATTGTGAAAAGCACCAAATGGATGCGCACTGCCCCAAATTGCGGCCTGCACTCTCTTTTGCTAAGAAAGAGCATCAGTTCCTTCTGGCTCCTGCAATCAAAGGAAATAAAGTCATTTGGCATACAGAAATATAATATTATTCATTCAATATCGACAGAGCAGATAACCTTTCAAATACCAAATATGTAAGCTAGCTAAACCAGTCATACCTCCGATATTCAGAAATTGGCATTATAACTGAAAGGCATCCTTGTGTACTCCAAAACTGTTTTGTTATCCCCAGTAGAGGCTCTAACCCGTGAAAACAGCTCAATTACAGGCCAATCAGGACCACCCTTCCGGCATCTCTCCATCACATGTGCATTGCACGACAAGCTAAATTCAATGTAGTAGTCAAACTGGAGATACTTTCTTCTCTTAACAAAACCCGAAACCCATAACGGAACCTGCTTCATTAACTCGTCTGATAGCTGAAGGCACTGTAGTTGGTCTAAACCATCGACCCTCCTCAATGCAGGGCAATCCGATATGCTAAGATCCCTCAAATGTGGGACGTTAGAAATTCGTTTCAGACTACTACAGCTCTTTATTTGGAGCTGGTTAGAGATAGATAATATGTTCTCTATCACGTTCATCATGTGGGCTCCCTTTATATATACCTGTTTTAGCCCGGTAGCATCGTTTAATTTTTCTGGTAAGGACCTCAGCTTACGACAATCAACTATATTAAGTTGTGTCAAACGTGGAAATACCACAAGGCCCTTTACAGATTCATCTAATACCCAGTCTTCCAATTTGGGCATCTGTTGCATATGCAAGACCTCTAATTTGGGAAAAGAGACTGATCTGTTGTTTCCAAGGAACTCAGAACCAATAGATTTAATAGAAGACGCCCCCACAATTTTGAGGAATTTCAAATAAGGCAATTGTCCAAGTGGAGGCAATGCTGGACAAGAGACACAATTTTGGAGGTGAACTGATGTGAGCCGGGGCAAAGAGGTATTAAGCCATTTGGGGTACCGAGTCCCGAAATATTCCCAAATTACAAGCCTGTCCAGAGATGGAGGAGGCGACAATTCCTCATATATTGTCTCTATGTTGCTAACATCTTTCTCAGTATATTGGCTCTTGCCTGAACCTTTTGCTTGTGGTGTACATGACAGTTGTAGAAACCTCAAATGAGATTTTGTCTCAAGTACTGATGGATATTCATCATTGACCTGTGGCACTGCTCTCTCCAGCTTATTGATATCTAATCTCCTTAAAAAAGATAGAGACTCTAGCTCCTGCAAGTTCCAACCATCTGTTTTGTTACTGGTACATACTACAAATCCCGACATGTCATTCAGTAGATTTAGTTTCTCAATCCCTTGGGGGAAATGGGCTATTGGGCTCTCTCTTATACCTATCCTTCTCAAATTGCACAACCTGGTTAAACCACGTGGCAATACTTTCAGAAATTTGCAGTAATTTAGGTTTAATATTTGAAGGTTTCTAAGCGACCCTATTGTTTCGGGTAAACTGGAAATACTAGTTTGTTCTAAATCCAACAATCGAAGGTGTATTAGGCTACCCAATGAATCTGGCACAGTGTATAAATCTGAACCATTAAGCCTCAAAACCCTAAGATAAGGAAGCCTTCTTAACAAACCAGTCTCAATGGTAGGTGGCGTTTTAAAAAGTAAAAAGCTTCTTAATTTCAAAAATTGATTTTCTCCTCCCTGCATGACAACCATATCATCTTTTGGTTGAACAGACATTCGTCGAACTTTGGAAATTGTTTCTAGATCTAACAATTGTGGGTCACTATAGAAACATTCACCACTAGATAAGTACCGGCCCAGAGATCGCAACAGGTCATGCATCGTGCACCTGACTTGGTCAATCCGCCTTGGGTCGGCTTGCAACAAACTCCTTCGAATCAACTCATTGTAATATTCTTCGGCTGTATCTTCCATCAATTGATCTTTACTTTCCTCTATTAAACCTTCAGCCACCCAATACCTAATTAAATCTTCACGTTTTATTGTATAATCTTCAGGATAGAGTGAACAATACAAAAAACACTGTTTTAGGTGCCGTGGCAGATCTTCATAACTAAGATATAATGCGCCTCTGAGGTCTTCTGGAAGACCATCCATAGACCAGGCAGCACTTCTCAGAACTCTTTCCCATTCCCTTCGGTTTCTCTCTTTTGTGGTTAGTAACCCTGAGATTGCACGTATGGCTAGCGGGAGGCCCCCGCACTTTTCAACAATTTGAATACCCAAATCCTTTAGATCTTGTACCTCGTGATCTGTATCAAGGTACGTGCTCTTGCAAAGCAGTTCCCAGCCTGAATCTACCGATAAACTCTCGGCTTGGTGTATAAAGACTGCACCCATGCTTAAAGCTATGCTTCGATCCCGGGTTGTTATTAGTACTTGAGCATTAGCTGCACTCTGAAGAGGAATTCTGAGTAAGTTGGTCCACACATCAGGCCGCCACACATCATCCAAAACAAGAAAGAATGTCTTTTCTCTGACAGCGTCAGCAAGCATGGATTTGAGTTCTCCCACACTTTTACTCTTTGTGTGGTCCCCCATTATACCCCTGATTATGCCCTTCAACAAATCAATCTCAGAATAATTTTGGGAAACACATACCCAAACCCGTTCTTTGAAATTGGTCAAGATTCTAGGGTCATTGTATAAATTCTGTGCAATTGTTGTCTTGCCAATGCCTCCCATGCCAACTATAGAAAGTATACCAATCTTTTGTCTCTTATCATCGAGTATTACCTCCATAAGTTTCTCAGTGGCGTCTCTTATTTCCTTCCCTACAACATCTGGATCTGAAAGTGAGGAAGTCTGACGCCTGTCGACAGATGTTATCTGCCTCTCAGTTTTGGAGATCCGCTCCAGGTTTTGTGTGAGGTTGCTGCTACAAATCGCATCCATTCGGCAGTTTAGATTTCTGATCTGACTGCTAATCCTGTGCCGAAACAAAGCAGATTTTATCCAGGACCAGGACAAGACCTGTGATGAGCATATGTAAGATGGCATTTTCAAAAAGGTTTTTTAGAATGATCAAGCTACATAAGGGCAACATTTAACATACCATTATAATCAACCTGGCAATTTACAAGTTCTGTGTAGTGTTTTTGGTTAGTGTTAATTAACTGGGTTTTATGCTTGAATTAGAAACTTACAGATGGAGTGCGAGAAGTAGACTCTTGGCCTTGCAATAGATTCAGAGCCTCAATTTGGCACAAATCGACAATATCCTCTGCATCATACAAGGCCTCCTTTAGCTCTTGCAACCAGTGATTGATCGCGGATTCCTTGATCCGACGCTTCTCGGCATCTGTGAGAAAGATCTGGATGCCGCGTGTCTTCTCCTGGAGGCGCGACACCTCCTCCTCAATGCCAAATAGCATCGCCCCTCGATCCTTCGCGAAGTCGCTGAGGCGGTCGATGAAGAGCCCCACGAACGCATCTGCGATCATCGCCATTCGAAAGAGCTTGGAGCTATAGTCAATGGAGGCTGTGGTTAGTTGGTTGCAACTTACTGAGAGGTTGACAAGTAGTCGAACTTGAAGGGATATTCATACTCGAATACTGAAAAGGGAAAAAGGTCTTTCCTCAACAGAAAATTAAATTTAAAAATGAAAAGAATACTGAGATATTTGAGGTTGCATCTGCAACCCTCGGTGTATAAGAGTTTGTCTCTCTGCAAATGGGACCAATGGTTTGGATGTTTGTTGGTTTTGGTGCTCCTCGTGTAATCAATTGTTTTTGAGATGCCACGTGGAGAGAGAGACTTTTCGTGCAAATGTCGCTGACCAGTAGGCCCCCAGAGTCTCAGAAAGAGTTCTTTTATCTTTTTTGATGAAACAAAAAGGGTTTTTTCTCGGTTCTCTTTTGACTTTTCACTATGTTATTGTGCCAGATTTCCTGCAGCTACTTTAGTGTGATTTTTCGTGTATAATGCAACTTGTCAGGTTGAAGTTTTCCAACTTTCCCCACAATAGCATATTAGAGACGTATGTTTGAAATTTTTTCTTCGTTTGAAGATAAAAGAAGAAAATGACATATACATTTTTCCTTCGTTTAAATAAGATATTTGTTTGAAATTTAGTCTAATTTTTAAGTAAGCTAAATTTATTTTAACGGAATACCAATAATATTTCAAGATTGAAAACTTTGAAATGTGTATTCGCTTGTTTGAGTCAAAGAACTACATTTGTCTGTGTACAAAAAAATTTAGTTTCGGAAGGTTGCCGTTGGATAAAATCTAGAAATATTTGGTGTGTCAATCACTCAAGATTTAAATTTGAAATAAGACAGATAGCAAGGAGGCCATTTCTTTTCTTCCTTTCATCATTCATGTGTCAATCAGGCAAAATATCATCAAATAGCAAACTGAAGCAAATCTCTCATTAGTCATATATCAATATCTCAATCAAGACACGGTCAAGATATAAATTTGAAAACATTAAGACATTTCCAAAACAGAGTTCTTGTCAGTGAACAAATACAAAAGAGCCCAAAACAAATTTTCTAAAATGCAACTGTATTATTGCACGATAACAAAAGGAAGTAACTCTGAATGAACTTGACAGAAGAGTCTCCCCTTCATGATAAAAATTGCCCCAGTGTCGTTGAAATCACAATTCAACAATTCGTAACAGTTGAGATACACTAAATTTTTCAATTTATATTCACGGATAATCAACATATTGCATTATTATTCAGCACAAAAGTCACTGAATGGGCCATCTCTGCAAATTGGATATTCCTACAGATCAAAATCATAATTATTATATCAAATACATTAAGCATCATGCTGGCCTAATTGCAAGTAAATAGTCAAGAACTGATATAGACAGCCCATAATTCTGGGACCACTCAACAAAATACTTACAAGCTGGGGAGGACCCGAAACTCTGACAATGAGCTTGCTTGTCCAACATATACAACACACACAACCAGTGTCCAATCAATTTCATGAAGAATTGGACACATTGCCACGCTCAACCAAATATGACTCAGCAATGGCAGTATGAAGAGCTGCTCCGATAGGAAGCACATCCTCGTCAACAAAGAAATAAGAAGAATGAACAGGGTGCACCGATCCAACCTCCTCATTTCTTATCCCAATACCAAACATGATGCCAGGTACCAACTGTTGGTAAAATGCAAAGTCTTCTCCTGCCATGATTTTCTTTCCCTTTGCCAATTTATCAGGACCAAGTAGAGACTTGACTATTTTTTCTACATGATGGTGTAATTTTACATCATTTATAACTGCTGGGTACATGGGGAATCCATCATTGTTCATGTTTACGGTTGCATTGCATCTATGTATAGCTGCCTGGCCTTGTATTACCTTCATGAATTCAAAAGTAACACCATAGATGAGAAGCTTTATGAAGACAAAGCTTTGATATATAGCGTGTTTCTTAATAAATAATATTTAGGACTAGCATAACATGATCAACCTCTGTTACACGTCTCTGAAGCCGCTCCAAGCCATCAGTGGTGAGGCTCCTAAGTGTTCCCCCAAACTCAACAAATTGAGGTGAGACATCATTACTCGCTCCTCCTTTAACAAATGTTGTTGATAACACCTAATTAAACAAAAATGCAATAAAGAACGGCTACTTTAGAATAAAAATTATAAAATCTAAAAGAGCTCTCTAGTTTATGGTGTCTTCGTACCTGGCTATAGAGAGGATCAATTTCTCTAGAAACAATCTGTTGCAAGGATAGAATTGCAGAGGAAGCAGCAATAATAGGATCTATACTAAGATGGGGTGCCGAGGCATCCCCTCCTTTGCCTTCTATTCGTGCTTCAAAGAAATTGACAGCAGCCTGAGTGGGCCCAGGCATTGGCATAACTGTACCAGTGGGCTCCGTGTAGTCTATATGCATTGCAAAAATGGCTTCGACATTCTCAAGAGCACCATCTTTTATCATATAAGAGGCACCGGCACCTCCCTCCTCTGCTGGTTGGAAAAGTAACCTCACTGTTCCCTTGAAACAAGTAAAATTGTAATGGCGGCAAAGAGAAATTTGGTTAATTTCATTTCTAATTCCTGGGTATAACTTTAGTTTGTTTTAGTCTAGGCCATGATTGTCAATATGAGCAGCCTGTAAATATGTTTAATAAGAACCAATTTAATTGTACAGATTTTCCTTTAGCATGAGTTTGAATATCACCAAGATAAATTGTACCTTGTACCAATTTTTATCATTGTGCACAAAGAATTTCTATACTGAAAGCATACTGGAAAACACTAAACAATAATAGATCAACTGACATCATAAGGATTGAAAAATTGACAGAAATTAATACCTTGAGTTGGTGTTTGCGTTGGTTAAGCAACTTGGCAGCACCAAGAAGCATGGTAACATGAACATCATGGCCACAAGCATGCATTACCCTATCTACCTTACTCTTATGCTCCCACTCTACCAGCTCCTACATCAAATTTAATCAACCATCACAAATCACCCCAAATTGAATCGAATTCAATTCAGGAAACAAAAAAACATGCAAGAAAAAAAACCCAACAATACTTGGAGAGGGAGAGCATCCATGTCAGCGCGGAGAGCAACAATGGGAGGCTGGCCAGATCCGATGTCAGCGACGACACCAGTGCCACCATAAGGGAAGGAATAGGAGATATTGAGCATGTCGAGCTGGGATCGGATAAAGGCGCTGGTTTTGTGCTCTTGGAACCTGAGCTCCGGGTACTCGTGCAGTGTACGGCGCACGGAGACGAGCCATTCCTTGTCGTCTTTGGCATGGCGAAGGAGGTCAGGAGAGTAGAGAGAATTTGAGGAGGAAAGTGAGAGAAAGGAGGAAAAAAGGAAGAGAAAAAAGGGGAGAGGGAGAGGAATCAACAGCATCTTTGACACTGGACGTATCCAGTTGGTACCACTGCTACGTTGAGGTTACAAGGAATCAACAGCATTTTTTAAAAAATATTCTAAAATAGCGAGGTTACAAGGTATATATATAACTCATCACACTTACTACATCAACCAAGTATTTGGATAATACATATATATATATATATATATATATATATATATATATATATATATATACATACAGAGAGAGTTTAGCTACGGTGAGTCGCGACTCACGGATCCTCCGGTGAGTCGCGACCAATACTCCTAGATCTAGATCAAAATGATCGATCCAAACCGTCCAATATGGTCTCCCTATTAAAATCTCCATGTAGACCAAATTTTTCATTTTTTCGAAATTTTGAAGTATTTTTTTAAAATTTTAGAAAATCGTTAATCTAATGGGTTCTGAACCATTCAAAAACATCAGTTTTTAAAAATCTGAAAAAAATACTTAAAAATTTCGAAAAAATAAAAAATTTGGTTTGCACGGAGATTTCAATAGGGAGATCATATTGGACGGTTTGGATCGGTCATTTTTATCTAGATCTAGGAGTATTGGTCGCGACTCACCGGAGGGTCCGTGAGTCGCGACTCACCGTAGCTAAACTATATATATATATATATGCACACACACGATCAGTGGGATCCAAATTCTGTGCCGCGCGACACATGATGTAGCGCGCAAAAGACAAAATCCTATAGTGCACAGTGATTGAATTTTTCATAGGGAGGGACTAATGGGATCCGAATCCGCTGTAGCGCGGGACAGCGTGTAGCGCGCGTACGAGCCGTCTGATCTTGATCAGACGGTTTATTTTTTACGGGCCTATCAATCTAGGTTACATGCACGGGGTTCCCTAGTCCATTAGATCTTGATCAGACGACTAGAATGTCGCGCTACACGGTGTGCCGTGCGGCACCAGATCTGAATTCGGACTAATGGGCTATCACCTTTGGCTATTCCTACGATTAG
The DNA here is from genome assembly GCA_028095005.1 of Rhynchospora pubera. Classification (NCBI taxonomy): domain Eukaryota; kingdom Viridiplantae; phylum Streptophyta; class Magnoliopsida; order Poales; family Cyperaceae; genus Rhynchospora; species Rhynchospora pubera. Next base: position 56,775,273 of record CM051462.1, read on the forward strand.
TTTTGGACAAATTTTTTTTTGACATATATACCCCTTTAATAAAAGCAAGAATCAGCAATTGGATGTTGTCATTTTCTCCATGTAATTATTTCACATAAAGTTTTCTTAATTAAATTATCACTTAAACAATAATAAAAAGAATTTCTAAGCTGCCATTTTAGAAAGCATAATTATGATAAATTATTTCATTGAATTTGGATTTATTTAAAAATATAATATTTTAAAGAGGTCTCTATTTTAAATTATGTTATCATAAAAATAAAATATTGAATAGTCATTGGATGTCGGTAGAGGTGTTGTTTACCTTGTTCCTATTCATGCTTATATACGGCGCATCAAAGACATCATTTTATTTTTAATTTGAATCAACATTCAATATTTAGAAAGCAATATTGTTGGTAGTTTATTTTTTAACAAGGTAAACAACAGCTTTATCGGCATCCAATGACTATTCAATATTGTATTTTTATGATAACATAATTTAAAATATTATATTTTTAAATAAATCTAAATTCAATGAAATAATTTATCATAATTATGCTTTCTAAAAGTGGAAGCTTAGAAATTCTTTTTATTATTGTTTAAGCGATAATTTAATCAAGAAAACTTTATTGAAATATGAGAACATCCAATTGCTGATTTTTCCTTTAATTAAAGGGGTATATATGTCAAAAATTTATTTGCGCGAAACTAATCATAGGAGCAGCCAAGGTGATAGTCCATTAGCCCCTTCTTTGAAAAATTCAATCACTGTGCGTTGCAAAATTTTGTCTTTTTGTACGCTACATCCTGTGTCGCGCGAGACAGAATTTGGATGCCGGTCAGCGCACTTCATCCAAAGTGAAATTTGACAAAAACTCAAAAAAGTAATGGAAAATAACGGAAATGCAGTGCATATTAAAGCAAAAATACATTTATTTATTATTTCCACGTTCATAATTTGTTGCTATTTTTTTATTATAATTTCATAAGAAATATTTCTTACTATTTTTCTAATAATTTTATAAATATTTTTTTTAAATATTTTTGTTTTGTTTTTTGGCTGAGATACAAGTTTGATACACTGTCCAGGTGATCAGGCATCGATCCAAATTAAGTTCATAAATCGTAACAATAATTAAGCTCATGCAAGGCATCTGTGCCGATTTATCGAAAAAACTTGCGCGCTGTTTGAGTAAAGGCGTCCAATCTTATAGGGCATGTTTGGATAGGGCAGAATAAGCTCTTATTCCAGAATAAGCTAATTCTAAAGGGATCCAAACAGAAACGGAATTAGGAATAGAGGCTTATTCAGGTCCTAATTCCTATCCGAGCGAAATGTCGGAATTAGAATACGGAGCTCAAGGAAATGAATAAAAAACGGTCGGAAAAATTATATTTTAATAACGCGATATATTTTTATTACCTTCAGAAGAGAGAGAGTATTGAATACTCCCAACCGCACCTTCCCCATCTCTTATCTCTTCCCTGTTCAACTTTCCCAAAAAGCTTCGCAAAGTCCGCCAGATCTACTTCGATCGGAGTTGTAATCGACGATATCATTGACACCATCGACTTCTAGACCGAAAGCTGAGAAAGAAGAGCTCTGATTGTTGGTGAGTCCCTGAAAATTCCGTCCCTAATTACCTTTCGATTGATTTACAAACGGTTCGAAATCTTAGTTGTTATTTTTTGACATTTCCAATTTGGATGAGCTCTGACAAGGCTCAGCCCCTGTCAAAATATTCTTGATTTGTTTGGTACTGTTCTATTTTATTTTTACGCACACAATACTTGATTTTTCATGTATTAATCGCCCAGGAGCACATAAAAGTTATTGGCCACTAAGTTACACATCCTTTACAATCCTGTTATTTTATTGGAAAGTTTGATATAATTTCACTAGGCTATCGAATTTAATATGGTATTTCCTTGTTGGCCATTTATCTGTTCGTTATATTGTATTCATAGGATAACTTACTCTGTGTATACAACAAATAAGACCCTAACCTTCAACACGAAATTAAAAATGAATTGCAAATGGTGTTGTTTCCTTCAATATGTCTGATTTTTTTGTGTTGGTTCTGTGACAGATCTGTGGCATCATCTCCAACTTTGACAACAAGGAGTTCTAGCTCTTAAGGTAATTTCATCAAATCCAATTTCTTTCCAATTTGATTTTGTTCAGATGTGTGACAAGAGTTTTCAATATGCACATGAGATGACTTCATATGAACCTGGAACCTTCAATACTATTGTTGCAAAGATGGAATAGGCATAATGATAAGTAACAGCCCTTCTGTTTAATTTGTTTCCCATGTGGAATCGGAGAGTTCCATTTTTCAAAATAATGAGTGTGCTATAGACTACTTGGACTGTAGAGTAATGCATACACTTTTCTGTCATGTTACGTTTAGTGTATTACTTGATATTTTTGTTTTGTTATGTATATTGCTATGTACTCCAGATTATTTTAGGGCAATAATATTTTATAAACTTGTTACACAAGAGAGCTACATTGATAGGATTAAGTATTACCTAGGCCAAACAAGAAAGAAAAAAAAAGTTAGGCGCTTTTATACATTACATTTCAATAGCAAATTTTGTGATTTTTTTGTGCATTTCATGATAGGATTACTTGATTAATTTATCATTCCAAGTGGTGTACTGACCTTGTCAAAGTTACCCTAATACACAATCAACTCCTTTAGTGAAATGGAAATAGTCTGCGTTTCAAGTTCATCGAAGAACAAGGGGAAGGGTACCAGCAATGCCAATCCTTATGCTCCGTTCGATCCCAAACGGCAAAAAGATTGGACCGTACATGAAACGAATGTACTCATTGATGTTGTACAAGGATATCAATCTGCACATGGTGTTTCTGGGTTGTCCTTTAGCAGCACAGCTTGGACAGAGCTTCACAAACAATTCAAGGCCATAATACCTGATACCATACGCGATAAGGGAAAACTTAAAAACCGAATGAAAGTGATGCGAGATAAATTTGTGATTTGCTATGACTTAGTAGATAACAAGAGTGGTGGCCACCGGGATCATGTGAAACAGCGGCCAGGAGCACCCTCCGATGCGGAATATGAAGAGATGGTCAGGGTGAGATATTTATATTTCAATAATATGAATTTCTTCTCATTTCATTTTTCTTATGTAGGGATTGCATTTGCCTTATTTATTCTGTCAGTGATTTAAGATGATTTAATCTTACTATTGTGATGTTTCATATTTGTGCTACATTATTTATACTTTTTCACTATTCACCAATCTGTATAAAAAATACTAACTTTAATCTTACAGTTTCGACAACGCCGGATGCAGAATCGGTACGAAAATGGTGAGGAGTTGTTCAATCACCGACATGCCCAGCTGCGGAATGTCGTTGAGAAAGCATTTGGCATTCTTAAAGGTCGATTCAAACTTCTGAAAGATATGCACCAGTACAAGTATGATTTCCAGACGGACATTGTCCTTGCGTGCTGTGTAATTCATAATTTTCTCATTCGACATCCAAACTCTCATGGTGACAACCTTCCAGAGGAGGCCTATAGCGATGAAAGTGATGGCTCGGATACTGACGATCCCTCTACCTCAGGGGTTGGCCACATGGCGGCAAGTTCTGGGCGCACTGATGCTCAAAGAGGGAGTGAGATGAGAGATAAAATTAGAGATTTGTTATGGAATTCAAGGTGCGGTAATGCTGAAAGTTGAATCAAGTGTGGCACGGAGCTGAGTTCGGTTAAGTGCTGTAGTAAGTTTTCTATTTCTTTGATACCTTAAGTAGTAATGTTAAAGAACAAATATACAAATTGGTACAAGGTGAACAACAAATAGGATAACAACCAGTGGGGTATTTTTGGAATTTGGTTGAGAGAAATTGTTGTTGATTAATTTTTTGTCCAACAATAATAGCGGTAAACAATGATATCAAAATAGGTAGGAATTAAGCTTATGTCAAACTACTTACTGCTCAGTGTAACCCCAGAGGGCTGATGTCAAAGTAAGATAATAAAAGCGGTAAACAATGGAGGATAAAAGTTGGTTAATTTTAGTTTCAGCCTAGAAAAGTGGAAAAAAATGGTTGGATAATCATGGCATGATTTGCACCAGAATTGAAATGTGTGTTTGTTATCCATTCATTTATACAGTGTGTAATTGTTTTCAATATAAGTTATGGTCTGGTACAACCTGACACAAGAAGTAGGCTTCACTGTAAATTAATGCAAGAAGTCCTTTACTTTCCATTATTTATCATTTTAAGTGCAATGCCTTGTATAGTGCAGGTGATCGAGCTGTTTTGAAAATAATGATTTCACAATTGTTCATCTGTGCAGATCACCTGTAGAAGATTAGTGTAAGATTTGAAGGTCACCAGTAATGACCTTGCGATGGTTCTGTAATATTTTCTTAAGTTTTCTTGATTAGTCATGGTGAGATTCTTTTTTTCCTTTTTAATAATTACTGACTCTTTAATCAGTAGAGAACGTAGGTGAGTGTTTGTTCATTGTCAGGCTCTTTGTTGTGTTTTAATTTACTGTTCAATTTTTCAAAAATTTTCAGAGTGTTCTTTAATTACCACTGTTCTTTGTTGAATATTAATGCTAAATGTTGCATTTTAGAGTTGCTCTATTTTCAAATATGACTATTGCTTAATAAGTGCATTGTTTTAATCTCTGTTGTGTATAATTTTTGGTTATGATGGCTGTTGTGTATATCATGGTGTGTATTATTTGTGCTCTGGGTTACAATAGCGTCTGAAAGATGGCGCCAACATGGACTTTGCGCCAAAAAGAACAATGATGGCTGCCTCCAAAAAAAAATAGTTATAAATCAATCACAAACAATAATTTAACTTTGCCATGCCCCCTTATTCTTATCCCAGCATTTCCAAACACGCCAGAATTAGCTAATGGATAAGGAGGTATCGGGATTGGGTAATTCCTAATCCTTATCCCAATTCCTTATGCAAGGACCTTCCAAACACACCCATAGCATATAAGGATTGTCCGATCCTCCACCTTCTGGCAAGGTAAGTAATCGAGTAAGGTAAATATTAAGTAAATATTTCATTTTTTATACATCAAATGAAAATATAAGTAGAATACAATAAGTTGCACCTCCGTTTATGAGTAAAGATATTGTAACAGAAATTTAAATTTCAATATTTTATATCCCTACTATTTTACTTGCTAACGTAACACATGAGAATAATTTAATAATCTTTTATTTAATGTTACTCCACTATTATTTAATTACTGACGAATACCAATACTTGTTTAATAATTTCACCTACCAATCTACCATACATGAGAATTCCTGAGGATTTTCAGAATTCAGAAATTCCCTTGACAGCGTAATACAAGAGAATTAAGCAGTCACTTCCAAACACTCCCCCATACATCAGAATTCACTATTCAGCATGGGTGTGTTTGGATAGGCCGGGAATAGGGAATAGGAATAAGAAATTTCGATTTGCGTGCTTATTCTTATTCTTGTGCAACCCAAACAACATAAGAATAAGGAATAAGGGCCCTTATTCCTATACTAACAAAACTATGGTATAAGAATAAGGAATAAGGATAAGCACGCAAACCGAAATTCATTATTCCTATTCTCTATTCCCAGCTTATTCCGTTGCATCCAAACACACCCATGAGTTTAACCTGTCTTATACCTCGTTCGAGGACTTGAGGTCCATATCAGGACTAAGACTTGAGCTACTTGAATTTGGATTTACTAATAAAACCAATTTACTAATTCAATCTCTATTACTGTTAATTTATGTTCAAACATGCAGAGATATCAACATGTTTTGATCCAATCAACAGAGTAAACAGCATTTAAAGGTCTAATTTACATAGGATTAATCAACTAATATCTCTCTCATTTTTTAACAGCAGACTCCTAAATGTTGGCTCTATAATTTTCAGCACAGAAGGACAGGCAGACAACAATTAAACAAACCTCGGGTCACAACTTTTCCAAAATAATGTTATTTCACATACTCAGCTAGCATTGAAAAACAATTAACAGCAACAAAGTGCTGCCGATTGGAAGATGATGCATTAAGCTAAGAGTTAAGATTTCCAAATCATCTACATGCATTATGCCTTTCTAGAATGAATCAAACCATAACAAAGTGCCTGGTACATGCATTCAACCTAAGAATTAAGATCTCAAAAAATTGCAACCAACATACTCAGCTAGCATTGAAAAACAATTAACAGCAACAAAGTGCTGCCGATTGGAAGATGATGCATTAAGCTAAGAGTTAAAGATTTCCAAATCATCTACATGCATTATGCCTTTCTAGAATGAATCAAACCATAACAAAGTGCCTGGTACATGCATTAAAACTAAGAATTAAGATCTCAAAAAATTGCAACCACAATAAAGCAAACTCATAAATGCATAACTCACCCTTGCTAGAATAAACCATACCATATTTTCAGTAACAGTAAAAGACACATCTTATTTTCATTTATTTTAGATGGCTTTAAATCCATTCCATCCACTAAGTTGGCATACTTGACAAAACCTTCACACCAAACCCGACATTAAAACCTTGGCTAAATGGCATAAGGAAACAACAAACATGGGACATATAAGAAAAAAATTATTATAAAAATTTTACATAATACCAAGACTATTATCAGAGGTACAAGTTTGGTAAAACCAAAACATCAGAGGTGCAACACGAATGAATATCAATTGACGTTCTAAATTTAACCATGTATCACACAATTAACCCTTTCATCTAAAAAGAAACTCAACAAAAGGTTATGGTTCACTTAATTACCGAGTTCAATTCCTTCTCAAAGCTAAACAACAAACAGGACAACACTTCAAAACCAGTACCAGTACCAGAACTCAATTCATATCCATAACATAAAATAAAACAGTAACAACAAAACTAAAATAAAAACCTAGATAATCTCAGATCAGGCCAATGAACTAAGCCCGGTTGCCCCTACGGGGACCGGCATAAGGCGCACCACGACCACCATAAGCAGTTTGTGCAGATGTGTCCTCCGACGCAAGCCCGACACCTGGCAGATCAGCCATTCCGAGAACCGAAAGCAAATCCATGGTCTCCTTGTCAACTGAAATGGCGTCAGTTTTGAGCGCCGACTCGTCAGGCACGAAGTCCATGCGCCTCTCGCGCTCCTCCTCTTGGAGCTTGAGCGAGATACCTCTGACGGGACCCTTCTGGATCCGGCGCATGAGGTGGGTGGTGAACCCGGCGATCTTGTTGCGGAGGCGCTTGGAAGGGATGATGGCGACCTCTTCTAGAACCTTCTTGTTGGTGTGGAAGTCGAGCGTCATGCGCGAGTAGTAGCGCTCGATCACCTGGCGAGACGATTTCTTCACGGTTTTCGTGCGAACGCGACCCATTTTCTCGTTGCCTCTCTCCTCCGATGGGTTTGGTTGGATTAGGATCTGGGAAAGGAGGCGCAAAGAGAAGAGCAGCTATATCAGTAGAGACGAGAGAGAGGGGGGATAAAGAACAGGTTAGGGTTTGAGGGGATGCTTTTGCTTGGACTCGGTCTATATTAAGAGGTGTTATAAGTGTCACTGACATGTAGATTTCATTTGGAAAATGGTGCCTGATGGGTGCACGGTTGAGATGAACGGCTGAGATGACAGAAGAGAAGAGGTCATAGTTAGGATTTGGGCCTGTAGGCAGCGTATATAAGCATAATGGGCTGTTAAAGGGCTTAATAGCTGAAAAATTCTGATTCTCATTCTTTGTCGATAGGGGAGTAGGGTGAAAACAGTACTGTTTTTATCGTTCTTTTGTTTCGTTTCGTTCAAAACGAAACAAAACAATTAAATATTTTGATTATATTTTAAAAACGAAACGGTTAACACAACACATAGTTAGTTTCGTTTACGTTACAGCAGAGAGGACATAAAAAAGACATAAATTTTTATTTATGAATGGATCTTTTCGGTTGATGAGGCATAACTTACATTCAAGTTATTAGTTTCCAAATTTCTCCTTCGTAAAATGTTACAGCAGAGAGGACATAAAAAACACATAAATTTTTATTTTTGATATATAACAGAACGAATTTTGAAATGTTAGAATAAAACTTTAGTGCTTTCGACTACCAGAAAATAACACCCTTTGCATAAGTAAAGCATGCAAGCCTTTATGGTTCTTTTACAACAACAACAACAACAACAACTAAGCCTTTTGTCCCAAACAAGTTGGGGTAGGCTAGAAAGAAACCCAACAAAAGAACACATCCAAGAACAAAAACAAAAAAAAAATACAAAACATAAAAATACTAATAGTAAGACTAGCCATACTAATAATAATACCTCAATAATAATAGTAATAGTAGAAACCTAGACCTCGACCGTGACCTAATAGAGGGACCTACAAACCTATGGCATCGCTCCTACCCCTAAGTTCCTACGTCATGGCTCCGGTACATGAATTGCTAACTTCCAAGCGCTCCTATCGATCGCCAACTCCTTGGAGACGTTCCATTCTTTAAGGTCTCTTTTCACCGCTTCTTCCCATGTCAATCTTGGTCTCCCTCTCCCCCTCCGGGTGTTCTCGAAATGATTAAGAATTCCGATACGTACCGGTGCCTCTGGAGGTCTGCGTTGGATATGTCCAAACCATCTCAAACGATGTTGGATCAACTTCTCCTCTATTGGTGCGACCCCAACCATATCTCGTATGTCATCATTTCTAATCCGATCTTTCCTCGTGTGACCGCAGATCCACCTCAACATACGCATCTCAGCTACACTCATCTTCTGGACATGTCGTCTTTTAGTAGCCCAACATTCTGCGCCATACAACATCGCAGGTCTAATCGCTGTCCTGTAGAACTTGCCTTTTAGCTTCCGCGGGACTTTCTTATCGCATAGGACGCCTGATGCTTGTCGCCATTTCACCCACCCCGCTCTTATCATGTGACTAACATCTTCATCTATCTCGCCATCGCTCTGCAGCATCGACCCTAAATATCGAAAAGTATCTTTCGTAGGTACTACCTGCCCGTCTAGACAGACATCTCCGTCCACTGGTCGTATCCCACTAAACTCACACCCCATATACTCCGTCTTAGTTCTACTAAGCCTAAACCCTTTGGACTCTAGAGTTCGTCTCCATCTACTATATATAACACAACTGCTAGAGTAAATATATGTGTGCGTGCCCGTGTGTACCAGTAAATTACTTATAACAAAGACCCGAAGAATTACAATGAAAGTTTTATGGTCGCTTGTAATATGTACCGTGGTGGTCCAATCAGAGAAGGAGAATGTTCAAATCAAATTCATTTCTGTTTGTGAGGAGAATTGTCTGTACTTGATCAAAAAATTAGCACACCAATTCCAGAAAGAAGATCTCTAGAATTATAGTTCAAACAAAGTCCCTAATTGAGCCTAATAACACAATAAAAGCTTCTACTATATCAGAGCTAAGAAAAATATAATAGCATAAAAAATTGTCAACCGCAACAAAAATCCAGTTCTGGGCTTGCTAGGAATTCCGGATTCCGATTTTAGCTAAGGTCGGAATTCGGGATTCCGATCTTGTGATACTATTAAAAAAATATTATTATATTGATATTATTTTCAATATATTATATTAATTTAATATTATTTTTAAAATTTTTCGGCAATATTGAAATTAGAAATGGACCGAGCTCTGTCTGGGTAGGGCTGGATACTTGACTCGGATCCAATTTAATTGAACAGAAGCGGGCAGCCTTCGATGATCTCTACTCGAGCATGCTATCCTCACTCATTCTTCCATGTAATTCACGTGGCAGAAATTAATTAATTGGAAAATTATCCTGGTTCATGTGAGGCGTGAGCTAAATGGACAAATGAGAAAAAATAATGACTTAGGTGCATAAGACTATGGACGCGGAAAAACAACAAAAAGGAGGAGAGAGGGAAGGCGTGTATGTATAGAAAAATGTACCGCTCCTTTTTTTCTCTGTTTTGTTCTTATATGAAGTTCATTGTGCAGCCATCTGTGTGTCATTGCAAAAAATATTACATTATAATACTTTGTAAGCTTGTTATACTTATATCTCACACATTTGTTACAGAGAAATAAAAAAAAGACTTCTATAGGGAGCACGTGGGACAGTTATTTGGACTCACCTATATGCTGCCTATAATAAAATTCATATAAAACTACACTTTGCCGACGCAAAAGATCTCGCAGAAGATTGTCAAAAGAACTTTCCACGCTTTATTGCATTTCGCAAGATCGAGAGCTGACTCGGTGGGTTTTTTCTGAACAGAACCGAACTTTGTATAGAGGTCCGGATACTCGAGAAGAAATAAGGGGTCGGACCGGGTTCAAGCACAGATTAATCAATATGAGGGCGGGGCCGGATAACCGGCTTGACCCGGCCCATTAGCAACGCTCTGTTGATCCACTCTCCTCTATATGACATGCTAAAACTTAATTATTTTCAATTGAATTTTTATTGGTACGTCTAATCTTAAATTTTGTGGTCGGTAGTTATTATTATTATTTTTTTTGCGCGCTAGATTTCTATTTACCATCTTAAAAGTGAGTTAATGCACTATAATCATTAACTGGAAAATCTCTCAATACAAATTAATTGATATGATGTTTAATCGAACTAGGTATCCAAAAAAAAATTTCATAACCTGGAAAATCTTTTTCATCACATACCTTTTCACATAAAACTTTACATTTACAATGACTGTTTACAATGGAACATAAAAGAGTTTGTACCCAGAGATGTTCCAAGTTAACTAGAAAAAAATAATAGAACATAAAAGATTGAGTTCGGAAGTTCAGACGGGTGATTTAGTCATTTACAAAAAAAATTTGTTCCAGATGAAAAACATGTTGCCCGAATTACCTCCCTGCGAACCGTGGCTTGTATCGATGGCTTCGTGTATCGACGAAATCGTGACGATTCGGCGGAGCGATACGCGTATCATATCGAATCGTGCGATACGAACGATTCAACAGTGGCCAATCAGAACACGAGAAACACATAAGTGTTTTGATTTTCCAATAAAATATTGGCCCAACCCTTGTCCTTCGTGCGCAGAGAGAGAAAAAAGGTAAGTGGGAAATGGATGGGGAGAAACCGACTGGTGGGGTCCATTATTAATTTGACCCGGGTAATGGAATGAAGTGGGCTCTTATTATAGTATTTTATTTTTCTTTTCTTTTCTACGTATTTTTCTTATTTCATTTTGTATTAGGAACTTAGAATTTTAAATAGATAACTATACCAAAGTTTTTTATGAAGGTCACATATTAAAAAATATTATTACATAAATTAATTTATGCATATTATATAGTATAATATTACACAATTACACATTAGTAATTAATAATAATTATGCTAAATATAATTTATATTGATTGTATAGTATATATAGTATATACAATAAAATATAATAATTAATAATGATTTTGAGAATTATAAAATAAAAATAATATAATGTTATACAATACAATATAATGATTATAATAGTTACAACTTATAATGTTGTGTAGTATATTATTACATATATATTACAATATAATAATTAATAATAATTATGATAAATATAATTTATACATATTACATAGTGTAATATTTACAAAATAAAACATAGTAATTAATAATTATATAGTGTGTTATTATGACTTGTTTGTAAAAAAAACATTATAATTATATAGATTATATAGTATAAGTTATATAATATATCAAGTAAACATTAATTATTTATTTATAGTGTATTAGGATGACTTGTTTGTTATGAAAGTCAATCAATATATATCACAAGTACTTATTTCCTTAATTTCATGTATAGTTAGCGTATCTTTAACAATTCGATACGATACATTTTATGATTCTAAAAGTATGTTCAAAACCATACAAGTGGGAGTGATTGAAGATGATAAAATTATCTTTTACTAGAAAATCTGATTTCCTTTACTACACATTAATTAGCTATTTTTATTACAAATGCATGTGATGTGGCCACTTCCTTTACTACATATTAGTTATTTGTTTGTATGAAATGTATGATACAACTTAAAAAAAAATTAAAACGCATACATCATTGAAGAGGCTACTACTTCAATGGTAAAATCAATTTTAAATTGAATGTGTGCATATCAGGATCGGACGAATACAATTGTCGTTCAAATTAAACATCAGAAAAAAATTATTGCAATTCCAATAATTTGTCTATTCAGTACCAACATTTTACATTTTATATGCTATCAAATTCAGTAATAAATGTCTTGATAGAAAATTAGAAATTATCTTCCCTCAAAATTTTAATTTTATTCGTGAGATGTTATAAAGACATAATGTACTTTAAATGCGATAAAAATAATCTTTTTCTTGATGAATAACTTTCTGCAGCATTAAACTTATTAATTAACTTAGTGTCGCAAATATTCATAATAGATTTCTAGTTTAAAGTTTACCCTTCATTATAGACGCACACTCTTTTTGCATAAATTATAAAATTTGAATAAAAATCAAGAGTCAGAGAGAATTGGCTTTCAACGGAAAGTTCCGTTTTTCAAAAAAGGAAAAAAGAAAAGAAAAAGAATATGCTCAATTGACGGGAAAAAATAAAAATAATATTAAAATAATCAAGAATTTCGATAAAAAAAAAATTAAAAATTTTATTTTTAAATGGTATCGTGATATCGGTTTTCAAAAGCCAATACAAGTTTCGAATTTTGAAAATCCGATACTAGCTAGTATCGGCTTTTCAAAAACCGATACTAACCTTTAATTTTGATTTTTTTTTCCCATATATGATTGAATAGTTCAATGCTTTTTTTAAAAAAAAAAATATCGTTTTTTAAAATAAAGATACTACTTTTTAATCCTCTATATAACCGTGATATCCCTTCTTCGCGCAAAATCTCTTTTTATCAGCCTTATTCAGGTAATACAATTTTCAATTACTTTATTATTTTATTTAATTTATTTAATATATTTACAAAATTTGTAAAATATTGTAAATATATAGATAAAATTTTGATATTAAAAGAATATATCATAAAACATTCAAAGTTCCCCTGACCCAATCTATAGTAAATTTTCCATCATCCTCAACCGTCTGATTTTTTCCTCTCTCCATTGTGTCTCTCCGTCTCCATTTTCTTTTTACCTTCGTGATTTTATCTTCTCTCCTTCGTGTGACTCTGCCGTCGTTCCGCTCTGTCCTGCTAGAAGTTCTCGGCGTTGACACCTCCTTAAAAAGATCAGCTTTAGTCTTTAGATACCTCTTATATCAATTATGGACCATTGATTTATGTAATTTGATTTTATTAGTGATCTAGATCAGCATTAGACTTTTCATAAAAAAAAAATTAAGTTACCAAATTAGCTATTTATTTAAAAGGAAAGACTAAATTATTGATATTACCATGTTTTTATTGTCAAACATATAAAACTCTATATGAAATAAAAAATAATATTAATATTTTATTTTCTTATTTGCCCACGTATTAAGGACATTTTTTTGCTAGTCTATCAAAAGTACTTACGTTCAAAATTGTATTTTAAAATTATAACCAAACCCAAACTTAGTAAGAATTCTATTATGTTAATTGTTAATTGATGAGATTATGTTAATCCATTCACTGTTTTTGTAATAGATAAATTAAATGATTAAACATTTGCAGCTATATATGTAGTCGGAGAACATCATCTCGAAGGATACAAAGATATCTGATGTACAATTGTCTGTGAAATCAGATAACTAATCAGTTTGGATGGGTCCAAATAAGAATGCTCTCCATACGTACGGCGTTAAAAATGACACATCAATTCGAGCCATTTCGTTGATTGACCCGAATAATAAATACTGGTGCTGCATGATACTAGCTAGTTTTCATTCATAATTAGTCTCTTTTAGTAAGCTATCATTCATCAGAGTTAGCATTATGTCTCTCTGTTCCGATTAATTTTTATTCGGGAATGATAAGTGTCATTGTTAAAAAAATTATTCCACGCCATTACTGCTATCCGTTACAAATATTCAGTTTAATAATAAAATGTGTTCAATTCAATAATCATAAATGTTCAGTGTAATGCGTCAACTATGGTTTTATTATATAGGGTCGCGCGTCAGTCGCGTCAGCCTTGGAGAGAGGCGCACCAGGGGCAAATTCGAAAAAATTAAATTTGAATCGTACCGGTTCATGACCCTTTCTATTTTTTACATGTGGTTTTTTTTCGGTTCGTGATCCTTTCGCTTGACATGTGATGAAGGCTTAAAACCTAGGAATCAAATAAATTTATAAACCTAGAGCTAACCTCACTAATCGTTCAGAATATAGCTTTAGGGTCGAACCCTAGGGACGGATCTATGAATACCGGACTTGTCTTTTCTTAAAATCTAGATGAAAATATTTTATGGGATTTTGAGTAATTAAATAGTGCTTAAATTGTAAATGTTTTTGGTTATTTTTGGACTTGGAATAAAATGTTCAAACAAACTAAAGTGAGATATTAAAGTAAAGTCTTTTTTGGGGTCTTAACAGAATTTAAGGCGCCTTAGGAATTGGATTTCATCTATGTTTGGCTGTTAAATTAGAAACTCAAAATACTTTCGCATTTTAATTTCTCAATTTAACTACAGTTAACCCTCTGGTCAATTCGAACACAAATCTGTTCGATTCGAACAGTGCCCTGTTCAGTTCGACCAGATCTCGGTTCGGTTCGACCAGAGGGCAAAGGTGCGTTGGGTTTGTCTACTATGTTTTCTAATGTTTTGAGATAGGTTTAATTGGACGAACCTAGCTAACCTAAACCTCAGCCTTCGCTTGTTGGAACAGATTCTGGTTTGTTCACAATCTAACCTATTTAACTTGATTGGTTCACAACTTTTGGTATAGAATTCAATTCGCTAAACCAGTCTATCAGAGTTCTTAGGAGTATTTAGAAGTCTTTTGTACTAATCTAAAAGTCGCACTTTTGATGCAAACTAATCTCCCCTTTCGGTTCTAAGATTTACTCCAAATACTTAAATCAATTTAGACTTGCTATTCCTAACTTAGACTTACTAGATGCAGCTGTTCAACTAGAAGGTAATTAGAGAACTCAACAAGTAAATAACTCAAGCAACTAATTAATTCATAATAAACTAGGTCTCAAAACATAGCAATTCATAGCATATCAAACTAACTTCATCCAAACATAGAGTTACTCTCCTAATCCTAAGGGTATAAAAAGGTCTAGCCTAACATAGTATCAAAGCAAACAACAAGAGATAAACAACAATAAAGATACAAGCCCATCGAATCACGAGATGAAATCATAAAGAAATAAAACCAAATACTCCTTATGCTTTTGATCACGATCTTCAAGGCGATGGAGTGATGCTAGATGGAGATATCACGTGAAACACTGCTGCCGTCGTCACAAGGATGATGATTCCCAAGGAGAAGAAAGAAATTGACCCTTAGAAAAGTGGAAGATGGTGTTGAGAAGCGAATCCCCTTTTCTTCAGGCCTCCAGGGTATATATAGATATCCCAGGACGCAAGGATGGAGGGCTAGGGCACCAGGGCGCAAGAAATTGCCATAACAATCAATTTCCATACAAGAAATACTACCATAAGTGATATGGCGGCAACCTGGTCGGATCGAACAGGTGGGCAGTCGAATCGAACAGGAGAGAGAGAAAGCAGCCACGCAAGCATGCCACTGTGAGGTCCAGTCGGATCGAACAGCCAGGCAGTCGGATCGAACAGGAGAGAGAGATGTCGCCTGATAGCCATGAGTCTAGGTCGATTCGAACAGGAATCTGTTTGGGTCGACCAGAAGAGAGAATAAAGCCTCCAATGCTAGGAATGAGTCATCTAGCGTGTGTAATACGTCGGGAATCCATCTATACGCTCCAAAGTCATCAGAAATCATCAAAAACCTGTACATAGAAGAGAAGAAACGACGGCAGAACCAAATCCTGGAAAAACATAGCAATTTATCAAATAATTTATTGGTTTGAGTCTATTTTAAGTGCTAAGTACGGTCCAAATAACAATAAATATTGACTACGTCAAATCCCCCCAAACTTAAACTTTGCTTGTCCTCAAGCATCGCCCTAAGCTTAGATTCTTAGACTATACTTAAATCTAAATCAAGTCATATCTCAAACCAAGAAATTAACATAGAAATCAATTGCTCGTGCCTAAAATTTTCTCACACTTTCGACAAATGAGTCAAACAATAATTTTAAAAATAAACCAAGTCAAGTGTTCACAACTTAATCAATACAACTCTTGGGCCTAAGTGAAAACTTTTCCCAAAATTAAGAACTCTAGCCCATCTTTGATATTTCAAAAGCAATCTCAATTTCAATCACCCGTTCCTTTTCATATTTCTCAAAAATTTGTAAAGGCCTTTATCAACTTCAGAAATTCTATAATGAACTTTTCTTAAAACAATTTCAATTTTTCACCATTTTTTTTTTTGTGCAAGTCGAGCAGTGGGGCTTTACACCCTAGAGGATAATGCGGTATCATTGGCCTTAAGTTTGCTACTAGCACATGTCGCGCTAGGGAGGTTGGACGGGTGTTGCTCGACTATGGCTACGGTACACTTGGGCCATAATACTCAACAACTCCTTTACCAATGCTTTCGCACCGGGTCCGGTAGAAATTAATTACAAGCTCCCCAATTATACCTCGAAACTTTGAGTTATAATTCCTGACAGCTTGTAATTAATCCAATACCCTCCAATTTGTGGTTAAGTTAGTGGAGAAGGCCTCAGTGCGTCCTCGTTTTCACCGCTATTTAAATTAACTTCCCTTTTATTGTTGCTCGTTGGTGATTCGAGCGATTAAAAAGCAATTTCAACAAGACAAAGTTCATCTTTTAATTTCCAAAGTCGATAAATTTCTTTCAAAAGCTTGTCAAATACAAATCAGTTCACTCGGCAAAAACTTGTGAGAATTGACTAAGTTTGAAATAACAATTCTAAGCATCCATTATCAAATTCAAATCTCAAAGAAAATACTTCAGTTTGGGTCCATTGGTGCAAGATCAAGTATGATATCAAAACATTCTAGGGTCATTTGAGAAAATATTTGTTTGACTCAAAAACAAGTTCAAGCAGTGTGAGAGTTATCATTTAAAATCCAAATCGAGAGAATAGGCAAAACCAACTTATTTCAAAGCCAAAATCATACTAAATTGTGCAAAATGTAAGAACTGGTCGGATCGACCAGGCACCCGTTCGAACCGACCAGAGAAGACAATTATGCATAAATTCCAAATGAGAGATGTTCGATTCGACCAGTGCTTGTTCGACTTGACCAGAGAAGAGAAAAATTCGAGAAAAATTGCCCATTTTCACAGAAAAACACCCTTTTGCATCCCACAAATCGATTTATCTCCTATATGCCCTCCCCCAAACTTATCAAATGCTTGTCCCAAGCATACTTGCACACAGAAATAGCAAATAGGAGAGAAATTGATGGTTACCTTTTAGTAGGGAGGAGGAAGGCTCCTAGAGGAAGAGCCTTGGTTGAAACCACCATCATAGCTTGGGAAAACGCCAAAGAAATCGCCTTGCTGCTCCTGCTGCTGCTGCTCCCCTCCTTGGTTGCCCAGAGATGGATAGTAGCTTGGGTCGGAATTTGCAGGGCGCCATTGTCCCTCAAAAGGTGGTGGCATGGGCTGCTGTGGCGGCTCTAGGACTTGTCCTCCAAGATATGGGTAAAACCCATAGTCGGAGTGAGCGGAGAAGGTTTGCCGTGGAGAAGAAGGAAGCGGTGAAGCTTGGCTATGAACCGATTGGGCTCCCGGGCTCATGATCGGATCTTCATCATCACGTGGCCAATACCCTCGTTGCAAATAAAAGCGACTCTCAAATGCCATGTCATAGGCCATGCTAACCTTCCTATTCAAATGATCAAGCTTCTTGGTGCAATCAGCCATGCCCTTGCGCATCTCATCCCGTGTGTCCAAGTGAAGTTGAGTGAGGTTGTCCACCATTTGGATGAGATTGTTAGCCCATTGTGGTTGTGGCTCACTCCCTTGAGGAAAGGGTACACGTGGTGGCGAGTTAGGCCTTGTTGATGGCCCCGCTTCATCGGTTTCCATGGGGATGATCCTAGGGATTGGGTGTTGCAATTCCTCCGCTGTCCTAGGAGTCACATAATCATGAGGAATTAGCCAAGAGAGAGAGTTAGAGAGATCTACCCGGTGAGGATATGGAAGAAAGAAGTTGCTCCCCTTGTCACGCACCCACAAATATCGCTCGGATATGTCCCGGCTCTCGCGAAAAATTTGCAAGAAGCGAGCGGCTCGGAACCTATCATCATCATAGAACATGTAGCCGGTGCAAAAGGTTTGCTCGGGTAAAGGTAGGCCCATGCGCTTGGCTAGGATTGTAACAAAGGAGCCCATAGTGATTTTGCCCCGAGCGTTTTCCATATCCCTTTGATAAATCCAATGCTTCACCATTAACTTGATCCAATCCAATTTAGGGGGTTCGGGTTGAAGTACGTGTCATAGGATGCCAATCTCCTTGTCATTGGTGATATTCACCGTCTCCCCCCGTGCAAAAATTGTAGAGGCAATGGCACGAAGAACGATTCGAATGGTAGGGTGCTGCACATGCCTAGATTGAAGCCTACCCCCAGTTGTGCCTGTGAGCCTTTCCCACACTTGCCTCCCGAAAACTTCATCATTAGGGTCCCTTGTCCAAGTAGTCTCCTCCACCTCCCCTCTTTCTAACTTAAAAACCACTGACAAGTCATCAAGCCATGCCTTATGAGTGTTATTCCCAAGCCGGAACCAAATGTAATCCCGGCCATCTTGTTCCATGAGTCGAAGAGAAGAGAGAAACTCTTGGGTGTAGACTTGGTATGCCTTCTCTCGGAATTCTCAAAAGGCGGGGGTAATACCGGCATTGCTCGTGATCTCTAAAAATTGCTCCGCTACCCCAAAGGTTTCTAATGTCTCCATATCCATGAACCTCGTGTGCTCAAAGATTCTATCCCGCATCCTTAGATAATTCTCAAACATATAGTTCCAAGGCATTTCAAAGTTGGCATCCCTTTCAAATGGTACTGCTGCGGGGTTACGGACCAAGTCCGGATCCATCTCAGGCCCAATAGGGTGCTGCTGGGGTTGAGAAGAAGAAGCAGCGGCCGCTAGGCGTGCACTGGCACGGGTTCTTGGTTTGGGCGCCATGGGTAAGGGACAAGAGGTGAGGTGTATGCAAGATTTGGGTGCTCTGGTCGAACCGAACAGATGGCTGTTCGAACCGAACAGAGTAGTCTGAAAGAGGTTTTGGCAGGATTAGTGCTCTGGTCGAACCGAACAGAGGGCTGTTCGATCTGACCAGAGGAGAGAAAAGGCAGGTTCTGACAGGTACTGGCACGGGTCGACCCGTTCCACTGGTACACCTCAAAATTCGCTGGTACAAACTTGCAAAACCCTCAAACAAACCAATACAAGGCACAATTGAACAAAAGAAAAGAAAATAGAAGTAATTGGACCTTTGTAAACCTCAATTTCACGAACTAGCGGTGGTTTGAAATGGGGCAGCGGCAATAAGGGGTTCCCGGCACTCCTTGGGTCTTTGTGATGCAAGAGAAAGGTACTTGGAGTGCTGGAGAAGAGAGAAGATGACAAGGGAGACCTTACTTATGCCAAATGATGTCGGGTCGAAGCCGTGGTGAAGTCTATCAGTCAAACTTCAATATAAGGCCTCCAATCACGCCCTAGAACATAGGCAAGACCCCCAGAGTGCTTCCAGTTAAGAGAAAGTGTGAGAAAATTGAGATCCCCCGAAACCTCGCTTAACGTGCCTCGAAAAACCCGTCGCAAAGGATCCTCAATAGCAAAAACCAAGGCCAGTAGTGAAAAGAGAATAGAGAGGAGAGCAATTTGGGTTTTAGATCTCTGAAAATGGTGGAGAATTGAAGAAGTTGAAATTTTGGGAGGGTGGTGCGGTTTGGAGAAGAAAGGAACGAGAGGGAGAGAGGAAAAATGGTCGAGTGGGAGAGGGAGGAAGAGAGGGGACGGTTTTGATTTTTAATGGGTTTAACGGGTTTGGATCGGGTTTAACGGGTAGCGGGTCTAATGTAACGGCTAATTGCGCCTCTTGGGAGTCTCCCACGCGCATGAATGGAGGCGTCCCTTCAGGCAATGATAAAGGCGCCCCTTCAGAAAATGGAGGCGTCCATTGGAGCATAATGGGCCCTGCATAAACAAAACCAAACAATCAGCCCAAAAACTAATTAAATAGGCCCAATTTTATGCTCTGGTCGATCCGACCAGGCCACTGGTCGATCCGAACGACGACCCAATGTGGCCCCCCTTGCACTACTCCTATCAGTCGAGTCGACCATCAGTCTGTTCGCTTCGAACAGATTCGATCCTTGCATCAGTATCCACCCAGCTTCCGTTCGACTCGACCAGCGGTTTGTTCGACTCGACCAGGAAGTGATTTTCACTGATTCTCATCACTTCATCATGCTGTTGTACTTCCTTGTTCTCTTGCTTCGTCCAGGATGGCAGTGCTCCATCGCTTGAGGTGTTGTGCAGTCCATATGAGGTCGATCGGGGTTAGTTGGCTCACGTAACCCAAGGTGCTCTAGCATGGAATGCATCTTCTTTCGTTTGTTGCGCAAAATTTTCCTACAAACAAACAAACACAAATATCAAATTCTATTTTTGTTATTTTCTGTTTTTTCTATTTTTTTGTGATTTTTTATTCTTTTTAATTAAAATAAAAGAGAGAAGAGTTGAGAAATCCTTGGGTTGCCTCCCAAGAAGCGCTTGTTTTCGGTCCCTAGCTTGACCATGCTATTCTAGCTTTCGCGTGGAATTGGCTCGCCTAGCTTGATGGCTTGGATCTCTTCTTGCACCTCACTGGCGATATAATGCTTCAAGCGTTGACCGTTAACCTTGAATGGCTCCGAGTCTTTGTCGCTAATGTCAATGGCACCAAAGGGATAAACCTTGACGACTCGGAAAGGGCCGGACCATCTTGACTTTAACTTGCCCGGAAAAAGCTTGAGCCTTGAGTTGAATAGTAGCACCGAATCCCCTTCCTTGAATTCTCTCCTTGAGATCCTCCTATCATGCACAAATTTCGTCTTCTCTTTGTACAATTTGGCACTTTCATATGAGTTTAGGCGTATCTCATCCAACTCATGTAAGTCAAGTATGCGCTTTTCACCCGCCTTGAGGAGATCCATGTTGATTGCTCGGGTTGCCCAATATGCTTTGTGTTCTATTTCAACCGGGAGATGACACGGCTTCCCATAGATAAGCTTGAAAGGACTCATGCCAATGGGGGTCTTGAAGGCGGTGCGATAGGCCCACAATGCATCATCAAGCTTGTTTGCCAAATCTTTACGGGTTCGAGCGACCGTCTTCTCCAAAATACTCTTGATCTCCCTATTAGACACCTCCACTTGACCACTTGTTTGAGGATGATAAGGGGTTGCTACCTTATGAATCACTCCATGCTTTTTCAAGAGGTTATCAAAGTTCCGGTTGATGAAGTGTTTTCCACCATCGCTAATTACCGATCTAGGCACCCCAAATCGGGGGAAAATCACCTTAGAAAAGAGTCTAATCACTGAGTTGGAATCCGCGGACTTGCATGGAATTGCCTCTACCCATTTAGAGACATAGTCGACGGCAACCAAGATATATTCATAACCATGGGAACTAGGGAACGGTCCCATAAAATCAACTCCCCATACATCAAAAATTTCAACCTCAAGAATCGGGTTAAGGGCCATCTCATACCTCTTTGAAATATTGCCCGTTCTTTGACATTGATCACATGTCATAACAAAAGATCGTGCATCCTTAAAGAGAGAGGGCCAATAAAAGCCGGATTGGAGTACCTTGGCGGCTGTTTTAGAGAATGAGGCATGCCCACCATAGGCCGATGAGTGACAACTTGCTAGGATCGCCTTAACTTCATCGTATGGGACACATCTCCTATAGATGTCATCGATCCCAAGCTTAAAGAGGTACGGGTCATCCCAAAAGTAGTACTTGGCGTCCGTCTTGAGCTTCTTCTTCTCTTGCCAACTCATTTCGGGAGGTAGGGCACCACTTGCAAGGTAGTTGGCTAGGTCAGCGTACCATGGGTGCTGATTCTGTGCCAACTTTCTGATCATTCGAGGCTCTGGTCGACTCGAACCAGAATCTGGTCGGTTCGACCAATGCTCCATGGACAGCATTTCGTGGGCCAGGTCAAGCCAGAACTGGTCCTGCTCAGCTGGTCGAATCGACCAAGGTGGTGTTCGGTCCGAACAGGCATCGATTTTCATCAATTTCTCATGCGGGAAGGAGTCATCAATGGGGAGTTTAGCATCTTGACCTTCCTCCCAGTGCAACCTTGACAAATGGTCTGCAACGGAGTTCTCTGTGCCTTTTTTATCTCTAATCTCAAGGTCAAATTCTTGAAGGAGAAGCACCCATCGTATGAGACGCGGCTTGGCATCTTTCTTACTCAAAAGGTATCTAATGGCCGCATGATCGGTGTAGACAATCACCTTAGACCCCACTAAGTAAGGTCGGAATTTGTCTAGAGCAAAAACAATTGCAAGGAGTTCCTTCTCGGTGGTTGTGTAATTTGCTTGAGCCGGGTCTAACACCTTGCTTGCATAGTAGATGGCGACCGGCTTCTTGTCTTTCTTTTGCCCAAGCACCGCTCCAATCGCGAAGTCGCTCGCATCACACATGAGCTCAAACGGTTGGGACCAATCGGGCGGTTGCAAGATCGGGGCAGAGACAAGGGCTTGCTTCAACCTGTGAAACGCGTTCAAACAATCCTCATCAATAATAAAATCATTGTCTTTAACAAGAAGATTACTTAATGGTTTGGCAATTTTAGAAAAATCTTTAATGAATCGGCGGTAGAATCCGGCATGACCTAAGAAGCTTCGCACGTCCTTGACATTCTTTGGCACTCCAAGCTTCTCGATCACCTCGATTTTCGCCTTGTCAACTTCGATCCCTTGAGATGTCACCACATGCCCTAGTACCACACCTTTTTGCACCATAAAATGACATTTCTCCCAATTCAAAACTAGATTAACCTCCTCGCATCTCTGCAAGACTTTAGATAAGTTAGCAAGACAAGAATCAAAACTGGTACCATACACAGAGAAATCGTCCATAAACACTTCCATTTCTTTTTCAATAAAATCAGAGAAAATTGCCATCATAGCACGTTGGAAGGTTGCGGGTGCATTACAAAGACCAAAAGGCATTCTTTTGTAGGCATAGGTACCATATGGGCAAGTGAAAGTGGTCTTTTCTTGGTCATTTGGATGGATTGGTATTTGAAAGAAGCCCGAATAACCGTCTAAATAACAAAAATACGAGTGATTAGCTAATCTTTCAAGCATTTGGTCAACAAAAGGAAGAGGAAAATGGTCCTTGCGAGTCGCCGCATTGAGCTTGCGGTAATCGATGCACATCCTCCATCCGGTTGCTACGCGGGTTTGAATCATCTCGCCTTTATCATTCTTGACCACCGTTGTGCCTCCTTTCTTTGGGACTACATGGACCGGGCTCACCCACTTGCTATCGGAGATTGCATAGATGATACCCGCATCGAGGAGCTTGAGAATCTCCTTCTTGACCACCTCCTTGAGGTTGGGATTGAGTCGCCTTTGTGCCTCTCGAGTCGGCTTATGATCATCTCCCATGAGAATTCGATGTGTGCAAAACGAGGGGTCAATGCCCTTCAAGTCCTCAATCGAATAACCAATTGCACCTCTATAGGCTCTTAGCTCCATTAAAAGCTTCTCCGTTTGGCCTGCATCTAGCTCTGAATTAACAATAACTGGGTATGTTTGACTTGGGCCAAGAAATTCGTACCTTAACGATGCGGGAAGAGGTTTTAACTCGACTGCTAGAGGCTCTGGTCGACTCGGACAGGTGCTGGTCGGATCGAACAGGTCGCCAGATTGGGCTTCCATGGCTGGTCGAGCCTCTGGTCGACTCGAACAGGCATCTGTTCGGATCGAACAGGTGGTCGAACAGGCCCTGTTGAGAGTGGCGTTGCCCTCTTCCTCGACTTCAATGGTCTCTTCAACCCCTATTGCCTCTTGCATGTCACATAGGAAGGCTTGGTAAGTCTCTAGAGCTATTTGGTACTGGTCCTCAAGAGACTCTTCAATTTCGGGCATCTCTTGGATCATGAAACAAGTTTTCGCGGGGTCGGGGCATTTCATGGCATGATCTATTGAAAATAGGAGGCGCTCCCCCCCCACTCTGACCAAAATTGTCCCTTCCAGGGCATCCATCATTACACCGGCTGTTCTAAGAAAGGGCCGACCCAAGATTATTGGTACTTCTTTATCAACCTCCATTTCCATGACCACAAAATCGCCGGGCACTAGGAATTTTCCAACTTGCACAGGGACATCCTTTAAAACGCCCAAGGGCAGCCGGGTTGTGGAATCGGCGAGCTTAAGGGTCATGCTCGTGGGTGTAAGCTCTCCAATTCCAATCGTTTCAAATACCGACTTAGGCATGAGGCTTATGCTTGCTCCCATATCACACAAGGCTTGCATAACAGTGGCTTTTCCAATAGTGCAAGGAAGGACAAACCTACCTGGATCCTCAAGCTTGGGTGGCATGCGGTTCTTCAAAGCCTCACTGCTCTTGTATGTTAATGCCACCGTTTTCAGCTCCTCCATGGACCTTTTGCCCGTGCAAAGCTCTTTCAAGAATTTGGCATAAATGGGCACGTGGGCAATTGCGTCGGTGAAAGGAATTGTAATTTGCATTTGCTTGAGTATCTCCCAAAAGATTCTAAACTGAGCGTCTTCTTTGGATTTTACCAAGCGCTGAGGGAAAGGTACCGGAGGTTGGTAAGCAGGCACTGGTGGTTCAGCACTGCTTTTATCCTTAGGTTGTGCCTTTTTAGCCTCCTGGTCGGACCGAACGGTGGTCTGGTCGACCCGAACAGGCTCCTGGACTTCCACATGGCCTTGTGCAGCTTGGTCAGGCTCTACTATGGGCTGGTCGGATCGAACAGGGGGCTGGTCGATCTGACCAGAGAGCTGGTGTTGCTCGTCAGCCGGCATAGGAGGGTCTTGATACTCTCGTCCGCTCCTTAAGACGTGCATGGCTTTGATTTCAGCATTTGGGTTTACTAGAGGCTGCCCTGGAAGCTTCCCTTGAGGTCTAGAAAATTGTTGCTCCATCATTCGCTCCAGGCGCTGCAAGGAAGCGGCACTACCCTTTAACTCATTTGTGGTTGCCTTGAGCTCATCTAACCCCTCGGCCATCATCAGGTTGAATTTTCCTTGCTGATGCATGAACTCTTGGACAACCGGAGGAACCCCGTCTGTATTATAGACTGATTTCCTAGAAAACGGTCCATTAGAGTTGTTAGGTTGCTGATCTCGCCTAGGGGGCTGCTGATTCTGTCCTTTGTAATTGTACTTGGGTTGGTAGGGCCGGTCAAGAGTGGATTTTTGCATTGTATTCTTCAGATTTGGGTCATTCATGTGCTCCCAATTTCTTTGCTCACCCTCATCCAGTGAATAGCTCCAGTTGAAAATATGCCTCGGGTAATAGGAAGGTTCGCTATTCAGAGAATTCACTTGAGCCATGTCATCATTGATTTTAGCAAGGGGGCAATCGGGAGATTTATGCCCTTCTTCGCCACAAGCACCACATTCATTTGAGTAGAGATGAGACCCTTGGGCGGATTGATAAGATGCTAGCTTGGCTTCCAATTCAGCAATCCTCTCATCTCTAGTAGTGATCTCATGCACTTGGTGCTTCGCATGGCCAGAGCGGCGGGGGTTGGGGATTGGATACCACGTATAGTTCCGTGCGCAATGATCGAGTAGGTCTCGCCCTTGAGTCGCATCAAGCCGTTTGAATGCCCCACCTGAAAGTGAATCAATATTAATTTTGATATTGTCATATAGACCGCTATAAAAGTTTTTAATCAAAAGCCAGTCTTGAATGCCATGGTGTGGGCATGAGTTTTCAAGATCCCTAAATCGCTCCCAAGCATCCCTCATTGTTTCATCATCTTTTTGGGCAAAGTTGTTCAATTCTCTCCTAATTGTATCAGACCTATCAGTTGAGAAATATCTTTCTAGAAAAACTTGTGCCATTTGATCCCAAGACCGAATTGAACCCTTTTTCAAAGTCTTATACCATTTGCGGGCACTATCTTTAAGGGTGAAATGAAACAGTAACAGCCTAATTGCTTGTTGAGAAACCCCATTAATTTTAATTAAACGTGTGCAATCAATGAAATTTTGTAAATGAGCATGAGGGTCCTCTTTGTCATCTCCGTAGAACGGAGTCTGTTGGACTAGTGAGACATGATTTGGAGAGATTAGCATGTTGTTGGCCGCGATGCCTGGAATCAACACGGGCCCGCCCACATCTTTGGCATTCGGGGCTCCGTATTCTCCAAGTGTCCTTTCACGGCCTTGGCCATCCTCATCATCAGAGTTGTGGACGCTAGCCTCGTCCTCTTGGGTCCAGCGGCGACACTCGTCTTCTAATTCCCTTCGTTGTCCTGTGAGAGCGTCCCGCTCTGCTGCGAGTTGAGCCTCTCTTTGCTCGAGTTGGAGACGGAGGTTCTCCAGTTCTTGTGTGCGCTGGGCGATGGCCTCGGGAGTGAGTTGGTCGGCCATCGCAGTGTTTTCTTCTCTCTGCTCGGGGTGCTGGTCAGATCGAACAGAGTCCTGGTCGGTTCGAACAGGACTAAAGGAGGAGAATCTGGCTTCTTCGTTTATTCTTCGGAGAAAATCTTTGATCCTCGGAGGAGGGGACTTCTTCCTTTGTGTATTGCCTGCCAGTCCTGAAATTTAAGAGAGAAGAAAACGTACGTGTCAAAAGAAAAAGAAAAGATCTA
Organism: Rhynchospora pubera; assembly: GCA_028095005.1. NCBI lineage: Eukaryota > Viridiplantae > Streptophyta > Magnoliopsida > Poales > Cyperaceae > Rhynchospora > Rhynchospora pubera. The sequence goes on from CM051462.1 coordinate 56,802,125, forward strand.
GTCTCTTAATACTAAGACAAGGATCCAATATCAACACCGTCCCCGGCAACGGCGCTAATTTGATGAAGGCTTAAAACCTAGGAATCAAATAAATTTATAAACCTAGAGCTAACCTCACTAATCGTTCAGAATATAGCTTTAGGGTCGAACCCTAGGGACGGATCTATGAATATCGGACTTGTCTTTTCTTAAAATCTAGATGAAAATATTTTATGGGATTTTGAGTAATTAAATAGTGCTTAAATTGTAAATGTTTTTGGTTATTTTTGGACTTGGAATAAAATGTTCAAACAAACTAAAGTGAGATATTAAAGTAATGTCTTTTTGGGGTCTTAACATAATTTAAGGCGCCTTAGGAATTGGATTTCATCTATGTTTGGCTGTTAAATTAGAAACTCAAAATACTTTCGCATTTTAATTTCTCAATTTAACTACAGTTAACCCTCTGGTCAATTCGAACACAAATCTGTTCGATTCGAACAGTGCCCTGTTCAGTTCGACCAGATCTCGGTTCGGTTCGACCAGAGGGCAAAGGTGCGTTGGGTTTGTCTACTATGTTTTCTAATGTTTTGAGATAGGTTTAATTGGACGAACCTAGCTAACCTAAACCTCAGCCTTCGCTTGTTGGAACAGATTCTGGTTTGTTCACAATCTAACCTATTTAACTTGATTGGTTCACAACTTTTGGTATAGAATTCAATTCGCTAAACCAGTCTATCAGAGTTCTTAGGAGTATTTAGAAGTCTTTTGTACTAATCTAAAAGTCGCACTTTTGATGCAAACTAATCTCCCCTTTCGGTTCTAAGATTTACTCCAAATACTTAAATCAATTTAGACTTGCTATTCCTAACTTAGACTTACTAGATGCAGCTGTTCAACTAGAAGGTAATTAGAGAACTCAACAAGTAAATAACTCAAGCAACTAATTAATTCATAATAAACTAGGTCTCAAAACATAGCAATTCATAGCATATCAAACTAACTTCATCCAAACATAGAGTTACTCTCCTAATCCTAAGGCTATAAAAAGGTCTAGCCTAACATAGTATCAAAGCAAACAACAAGAGATAAACAACAATAAAGATACAAGCCCATCGAATCACGAGATGAAATCATAAAGAAATAAAACCAAATACTCCTTATGCTTTTGATCACGATCTTCAAGGCGATGGAGTGATGCTAGATGGAGATATCACGTGAAACACTGCTGCCGTCGTCACAAGGATGATGATTCCCAAGGAGAAGAAAGAAATTGACCCTTAGAAAAGTGGAAGATGGTGTTGAGAAGCGAATCCCCTTTTCTTCAGGCCTCCAGGGTATATATAGATATCCCAGGACGCAAGGATGGAGGGCTAGGGCACCAGGGCGCAAGAAATTGCCATAACAATCAATTTCCATACAAGAAATACTACCATAAGTGATATGGCGGCAACCTGGTCAGATCGAACAGGTGGGCAGTCGAATCGAACAGGAGAGAGAGAAAGCAGCCACGCAAGCATGCCACTGTGAGGTCCAGTCGGATCGAACAGCCAGGCAGTCGGATCGAACAGGAGAGAGAGATGTCGCCTGATAGCCATGAGTCTAGGTCGATTCGAACAGGAATCTGTTTGGGTCGACCAGAAGAGAGAATAAAGCCTCCAATGCTAGGAATGAGTCATCTAGCGTGTGTAATACGTCGGAAATCCATCTATACGCTCCAAAGTCATCAGAAATCATCAAAAACCTGTACATAGAAGAGAAGAAACGACGGCAGAACCAAATCCTGGAAAAACATAGCAATTTATCAAATAATTTATTGGTTTGAGTCTATTTTAAGTGCTAAGTACGGTCCAAATAACAATAAATATTGACTACGTCAACATGCACCTATTAAAAAAACTGAAAGTAATACTTAATAAACTGAACATTTGTACTTACGAAACTGAACATTTGTTCTTGCTAAACTAAACACTTATACTTATCCAAATGAACATTTTTGCTAATAACATTTATATTCTTTATCGCAACTAACTGAACATTTATACTCAATTAACTGAACATTTATACTTATCCAACTAAATATTTACGTATGAGATAAAGTGCGCTGGATGCGCTGAGTGAAGGGATGGATGGCTTAGCAATGGCAGCGATGGCATTCCCAGCTATGGCAATAATCAATTTTCTTATTCATTTGTTCTCCAAATTTCTATTTATTTTTTTGGGAAATTCTATCATGAAGACCAATTTTGAATCAGGCTTCAATCACAACCGTTTATGAGTGCTAATGAATTAATCTTTCTTAAATATGAGTGGTTGAGATTAATGCCCGATTCAAAATTAGACCTCATGGCAAAATTTCTCTTTTTTTAATATTATTTTTCATTTTTTCGGTGCAACGTTGTTATATGTGATCTGCTCCGAAAAATTATAACTAACGTTACTGTTCACTCGAATTTCGATAATAACAGTTGAAAATTCGAAATTTTAAAACTAACATCGCTGGATCGTCATCCGGATTGAAAAAATCGCAAAATCCTTGGATCGTCCTTTGGGATGACGATCCAAGATTGGATCATCATTCCAATTGACGATCAAATTCAAAACATTCCAATTGACTTTATAAATTGATGGGCCGGTCCGATAGGCGTAGTGTCACGAGCAAATATTTTCCTATGGCATATGGAATTGTGGTCTTGTGAAGTGGGTCACCATTCACCAAGTGAACACTGTCAACTGCCTAAATTTAATTTTTACCTTTTATATTTTATCAATTGGATATAATTTTTAGGCAATAAGAAGAGAAAGTTATCCTTTGCTTTTGAAGAAAGTAGTTCACCTAATTTAATCATAAAAAATGTTTATTGAAAAAGTCTAGAGTTTGATGTCTCAATCTAATAGATTCAGGTTGCTCAATCACATGTGAAAGTAAGCTTGCTTAATTGTTGGTTGTGACAACATATTTGTTAGTATGAACAATCAGCATGCAGGGATGGAATTGTATTTCAAAAGTATATTTTCGTAATTTATTAAAAAAAATTATATTACAAATTGTCATATTTTATAAAAAAAAATTAGAAGGGGTAAAGTGTCTCCTCATTAATACATATGATATCTCTATGTTGTGATGTTGTTCGTTAAAGCATTCTTAATTTATTAATATTAGTGTAATTAATTATCCGTGGTCATACATTTAAATGGATCAAATTAAATGAACGGCTGGAAAGAAAATAATTTCTTTCAATTGACATGAACTGCTATATAATTTACTAAGCATATTACCAAAAAATGTTTTTTTTTACAATCTATTAAATCTCAAAACATTTGGAAACAAAAATATTACCCTACACACATAACAACATAAAAAAAATGAAGATTCACCGTTAAATCCCCAAAAAAAAAAAAAAAACAGCAGTCAATCATCAAGAGCAAGAAGTTGACGAAGATTTAATTGGAGAGATATACTTCGTGTCCCCATCGACTATATACTTGGCTAATATGAGATTTGCTACTTCGCTGGGGTGATATGGGTCCCAAAAAAACATAGTCTGATCGATCATTACACATTGATGATGTAGGTCCACATGGCACAATCCCAGCATAGCTACCACCAATTCCGCAACATGCCTTACTCGCCGATATAAATTTAATTATATGATTTTGATCGTCAATTGGAATGACGATCCAACCTTGGATCGTCAAGGATTTTGCGATTTCGTCGATCCGGATGACGGTTCAGCGACATTATTTTTAAAATTTTGAATTTTTAACTGTTATTATCGAAATTCGAGTGAACAGTTACGTTAGTTATAATTTTTTCGGTGATCTGCTCTGCACTGCTATGGGCTATGGGCTACGGACTATGGGCCTTTCCATCTGGGTTAAGAAGTGAACTTAATTGCAGAGAAGGATGCGTGCTGTTTAGCGGCCTGTTCATGTATTCGTAAAACACTTCACAAAAATTCAACAAATTGACGGCTCTACGCTTTTCCTCTTCCTCTTCCTTTCCGTCGAGTTGAGCATCTCCGATTCCACAAATTCAACAAATTTACGGAGAAATGATTAGTATCCTCGCTCAGGTTTCCTTTTGATTTTTACTTGTTTGCATTTCTGTTCTAGTTCTTTCGGTTGCTTTCTTTATGAATAGACATTTGAAAGGAGAATTTTTGAAGAATAGAAAATGAGGAAGTTTTAACTGTGTCCTTCGTTTTTTTGTTAGGAGCGACTTCTTGGGGCCACTTTAGGTGCTGCTTTTACGGGAGGCATAGTGTTTTACCAGCGGAGAGGGATCCATAGATCTCTCCGTGAGTGTGATTCTACGAGCTACGAGGTTTGATTCAAGTCTTATTCGTTTTTCTTTGGTTTATTGGAAAAATTGTGCGCCTGGAGTGTGTTCTTTGCTTATAATCAAGCTCAATTAAGTAAATTAGTTGAGAATACCTATCAGAAATGTTTATTATGTTGGAGCTTCACAACATAAACTAAGTTAGGTTATAGTGTGGAATTTCTAGTATGTTACAGTGCACTGAGCCATTTACTTTCTGGTACTGTTCAATTTGAATTGTGGAAATTTTTCTTACAATATTTTTTTTACTTCTGAACTTGTTGGGAAAATAGTTTAACTGAGTCTCCAGAAGGATAATGTTGTTGAAATAAATAAGTTTTTGTTATTGGAAATGAACAAATCAGAAGAGATTGCAAGACTTTACTGGACATAACTAAAGGACAGTTTCACCTAAGTTTGCAAAAAGTTGAATAGAAGTAGGGAAATTCAAGCTGTGGTTGATCACACTTCTACCAAAAAGTACCAAATTGGTTTCAGTTTCAATCAAACTGATCTCAGGACTTCGAGAATGCAAGTAGTAGTGTCATGGTATTGGAGCCTCTCTCGAGGCTCACTTTCCCAACTATCCCCTTTTTTTTTTCTTTGCTTTCTGTTCTCTCCCTGACACTTTCATTCAAGCCTGTACTTATTTTTAGTTCACTCTCTCTCTTGTTGACTTGTTCCCTTCTAAGTACCACATCACATCACCTGATTGGATTAGTCCCATAAACATCTCTTTCCCTGTTCCTTGGTGTTTGGGGGTCGTCCAGATAGGGGATCTGAGGAAGGGATGTGGCAAGAAAATTGAATGCAGATGTGATGCAATTCTGTCAAGGCAGTATACCGAGGTCGATGAATGAGCAGTGAACTAGGTGAAACTAAGAAGTTGTGACAAGAATACAAGATGTACCTTTAGTGCTAAACATACGTCAGGGGCATTCACCTAATTAAGTCATGCAATGTTGATCTTACAAGATGGTGTGAGTTGTCGTTCATTTCTCTCTCTTTTTTTTTTCCTTTTTTTTCTGTTCATTGTCGGTGGAGCAGCAGCTAGGAAAGGTGGCATGCTTCAAGCCCTATGGGGTATGAAAACATGTGCTAGGAATAACTGTTTTTATATGAGACAAGGTGACACTGGGCAAAGGGAGCACCCAAGATAAGCCATGTGAAATACAGGAAGATTAGATTATTTTATAGATACGGATTCAGAGAGCAGCCAGAACTTTGTGAGGAATTTGGGGAATAGCCTATTCCTAGGCATAAAGTATTGGGAAGTGTGTAACTTTGTGAAGAGTTTGGATTATTTATAATAAATTTATGCCTAGGAATAGGAAATTCCCACTTGATCCAAACGGCCCCATTGAGATCATTGCGTGAGTGGGCCTGAAACCCTGAACATATGCAACTTCTATTAACACGCCTACCCAGTAAAGAAAGATGAGGACCAAATTGGTTTCTATGGAAGTTTGAGGTCCAATTCAGGAACCAATCTGGCACCTTGGTATTGTCCAGAACTAAGAATTGATTTTTCCTGTAATATTGCATATATCATTGCTGGTGCCTAAACTTCCTTTAGTCCTTTTGTTAGTCCTAACTTCTGTATAAAATAGTACGACAGCAGATATACTCAACCCTGAGTACTAATTATGGTAAGCTTATTATAGTCAACCCCTAGTGCTTTCGCCTCAAAGTCGCTTCGCTGTTGTGCAGGGTAGTGCAGATGTCTCTGTGCTGTTTTGAGGTGAGTCAACCCTCCAACCCCCCAACACCCCACCCTGCTACCATCCAGGGAAAAAAAGAGAGAGAAAAGAATCAGTATTCAGTGTGGTGCATCTGTCCGGGTCCCACAAACAGATACCAAACCTCCCTCCATAGCTAACATAGATTGGGTCCCAACGGAGGGAGGGAGGGGGGGGGGGTACAATCGGGAGTGACGAAAATTCATACTTGTCATTTTTAGAGCATGATTTAAAAATGCCTACTGAATCAGTCCTTGAATCAATTTTATATTGCAGGGTTTATTGGATTTTTGTTTTATTGTTATTTGTATGAGGTATTCTTAATTTTGCCATTATTTTCATTAAGGCAAGCTTATGGCTATACAGTTTAATTAAAACTTTTCTATCTTTTTCAGCCTATAGATATTTTCCCTGGAAATGCATCACCAGATACAGCTCATGCGTGGAACAAAACTGTGGACTTGACACTTGGTGAGCTGGTCAAGTTTCTCAGCTCCAGGGGGTGGTAAATAAATAAAAAAAGAAGACAAAAAACGGCTGAATTCATTTTGAACTGGTTGAGTACGGCTTCTTTTGTTGGAGTTCGGTTTTTGCTGCACAAATATGGTCATTAAACAAAGTATTTTTCATATCTTTCTGTAATGTTTGAGGGCAATAAGCTGTCACGCTATAACATACTGTTTTAATTGGTTTCGATGTTTGGTCTGTTACCTATTTCAGACTTATTTCAGTCTGTTTGAATTGACTTTTACTGTTGCGGTTGATGTAACCTTAATCCATGTACTAAACTTCTCCAAGAAATAAAAAAAAATTGACTTCATTGCAACATGAAAAATGTGACTTGTACTGTAGGCGAAAACTTCGATGATTTTGAGGTTTTTCTCTGAACCGTTATGAGAAAATTGATTCAAACAAATAAATGTTTCTTTGTGACTGGCTGACTGCCTGGAACAGCGATTGCTTTTTTAGGGATGTCCTAGATAGTTTTTGTTAGAGATAAATCCCACACCCACAGGCTAATTATAACAATGATTGATTATGTTCAAAACTTTTTGTGGTATAATTTTACAAATAATAAGATATTCTGTTTCTTGCGTAAAACACACAATCAAGATATTATTGTTCGAGAGCAAGTGAAGTGAAGTGACCAAGTTTCAGCCGAAATAGCAGTCGTAAGTCGTAACAACTAACCACAGAGCTCAACAAAATAACGCTGAATTTCGGCCCAGGTCTGCAACATTTTAGTAGGCCGAAGGCCCGGTCAACCTGGACCGAACATTTAGAATGAAAAATTAAACTAGATCTTTTAGTTGCGGCTCCCGCCGCAACCTTAATCAATATGCTACGAGTTAAGATTGAAAAAAAATAATAAAACAAAATTTTATGCGATGCTACAAATGATCTATTGATCATTTGAAGTGATTTACTACACAGGAAGAGGTTTCCATTTTGTTCTCAAAATAGATGAGGTTCATTACATATATATATATATATTTTAATTTTTAATTTCTCTTAATCCATTCGTTAGGGAAAAAATGAAGAAATAACAAACATAGTACAATTTGGACAACATCAAATCAGAATAAATTAAGTAGCTTGTTTAATTTTTTTTTGTACTAAAAAATTAATCGGTGTAATTTTATCATAATTTTTAAAGAAAATAATACTATTTCCATGAACCCATATAAACAAATCAAATATAATCGGTTCATCAGTTAGATGTAGAACAGGTGCGGAAAGAAAAAATACAAAGGTAAATGTTTATGCACACACCTCCATGCAGTCCATCCTGTAACGAATTACAATAACAATAAAATTAGACTTAAAGACACTCGAAAACAAACACCAAAATCTGCCATATTAGATCCAAAGCCTCACAATGAAACTAAGAAAGACAAGGCACACCAACAGAATACGCTACCACACATGCGTTGGACCCAACTGGAAAAAAATCATGATTAGGTGTTTACCAACCCACCAACGCCCAGCCCAATCAATTATTCAACCCAGCGAAAAAAAGTAAAACACTGTGCGGCACTGTTCATTTCTCATTCCGGATATATAGGTTTTTTTAATTACAAAGAAAACGTAAAATTCACCAAGCGATGATTAATCGGAGCCGTGCCCCGTACCCCTTCGAAATCGCATCCTCTGGATGGCCATCCAGTGGATGGTTCGATCTCAGCCGTCTGATTTAATCTCAATGGCTATAAATGCCCCGTGCATGATACTAAGATTGATAGGCCCGAAAAAATCTAACCGTTTAGATTAAATCACACGGCTCGTATCCAAAGACGTCCACTGGATGGTTGTAATACAACCATCCTGAGGATTGTTTTTAGGGTTTTGAGAGTGGTGTTTGTGCGCCGCGGATAACGAGAGAAAAGTGTCTGATCCTACCTTATCACCATGGTAAGAACCTTCTGTTCTCTATTTTTGCGTTGATCTCTTCTATTATTTTCTGATCTTCGCACTGGCTTGACTGAGGGTATTTTACTTCTTTCGAATCTTTGACATAATTCGCAATCGAGCTTGTGTTATGGCTGTCGATTGTTACATGCTTCAGAATCGATTCTGAAATTTCTAATTTAGTCCTTAAAGTTTAAATAAATTTGAACTTGTAAGACTTTTCCCACTCGAGAAGCTGCGGTATTGACTAATTCTATATCCTTTTAGTTCACTTTATTTAATGGTAGATAGATTCAACTCATGTTGGCACTGTGTGTGTGTGTGTTGATTATACTGGAGTTGTTATTTCTCATACTCAACTGTTTTTACTGTGTACATGAAGGCGTGAATTGTTTAAACTTTATATAACCCAACTGCATACTCCACTAATAATTATCTCTGTTGGCAGTTTTAACAACAAACCACATCTCAATTACACAATGGTTCCTGGGAATGACATCCTATAAATTACAAGTTTTATGAATTTTTGTCATCAATTGTAGGTGAATGTACCTAAGACAAAGAAGACATACTGTAGCAACAAAGCGTGCCGCAAGCACACCTTACACAAGGTGACACAGTACAAGAAGGGAAAGGACAGTCTGTCAGCTCAGGGAAAGCGCCGTTATGACCGCAAACAATCAGGGTATGGAGGTCAGACCAAGCCTGTCTTCCACAAAAAGGTACTTGTCTCAATTTTTTTTAACTTTGTGGATAAGAATGGAGAAGGTATACAAGGGCTGACAGTTATTGTACTATCAGGAATGGTTTCAACTTGTTAACCTTTGGCTGCCTGGCTTTTATTACTGGGATGAAATGCTCTAATGGGTACCGAGTGAAAGTAATTTTTGTATAATGCTTATTTACATGTGCAAAGATTTGCAATTTGTTAGTGGTCCTAATGTGATACTTACTCTATACATTTTGGAAGTCTTGCTTCTTTGCATGTTTATCTTGGTGATTTTAAGTCTTTAACTCTGATATGTTGTGGTCATTTTAGGCAAAAACAACAAAGAAGATTGTTCTGAAACTGCAGTGTCAGAGCTGCAAGCACTACTCCCAGCACCCAATCAAGGTATCATTTCAGTCTTTTTCCTTTATTTCTTTCCCTTCTTTCTTCTATGTGTTGCTGAATTAGCAAAAATTTGTTATTTTTTTTCTTGTAGAGATGCAAGCATTTTGAGATTGGTGGAGACAAAAAGGGCAAGGGAACTTCTCTCTTCTAGGCTTGCTGTCTGATGCACATTTATCCCCTTTTAGTAGAGAGGATTGAGCGCTTTCTCATTCAGTCTGCATTTCCTATTTGTAACTAATTAGACCAGTTACCTTCCCTTTCTTTCTCATATTACATCGTAAATGTGTGGTTTTGTTTATTTCCTACTAGGGTGCTATCTGATACATGTAGTGGCTTTATTATGAAGTGTGTTGAGGCTATAGTTTAGAAATATATATTTTCTGTGTTTGTTTTTTTCGTTGATTTGTTCCTTCTGTGCCTTCGATACCTGTTAGGCTGTTAGCTTGTTATTTGGCAATATGCACATGAAGTGTTCTCAAAAGGGATTGTTTGTTTAAGAACGGGGATGTTCAAATTAGAAATTACAATAAACTGATATTAAAAAAATGTGAATTCGCTAGTCATATTTGCGGTTTGTGAATTGTTGTAGTTATGGCCGATACGCTTGTCATGTCCAAATAATTTGAAGGGCGAATAGGAATCTAACTTGAGTGCAAGATGCCAATGACTTGAAGTAACAAAAGTTGTTTGAGGTCATGCTAGTTGCGACTCATGAACTGTCGTGTTAATTGCTGTTTTTGTTCGTTTATGACTGAAATCTGAGTAACTGAAGATAACGCCGTACATGTGAAAATTGTGTCAAAGACCAATAATTCGGATAGAAGGCGCAAAAAAATTGATTTAACAAATTGAAAAATCTCTAGTAATCAATGCACGGACCGTAGATCTAACATGTAAACAAGTGCTTATGTCGTTCGATCGATTTGATATGTGGTCGGATTTTAATCGCCAAATGAAATAACAATATATTTTAATTTTTCGTCTAATAAAGAAACAAATTAAATAATATATTTATTTTGTATCGATGCTAGATTAAGCATATTATCTAATATTATTTTGTTTCTTTATCTGCCCACATATGAGGGTATCTTAAGCTAGTCTGCAATAAAACATAAATATAGCGCATAAAAAGTAAGAGCTAAAAGATGCCCGAGTAATTGCTTATAAGCATTTGACATTGAAATAAAAACAATATTGAATTGCAACTTGCAAGCGATGCTGCATTTGAACAAGTTTTTGCTACAAATGTAAGGATGCCATTGTTTATTTGCAGTAGCGTGTTTGATTTGTGCTAACATAAGTTTGAAAGAGACGCCTGGCCATTGACAGTTCATTCCACAAAATAAAACAAATATTCCTGAATACTAGTCCAAAAACCCCAAAAATACCGGTATCACAACAGTACCAATCCTCTGTAGCATACAAATTCAAAGAGGCCCTCGCCCAAAAGAATTATACCATCTCTGGATCACTACAATATATAACAAGTAGCGTGTATAGAAAAATAATTTCTTACTCCCAAGTCCCAACTACAAAATATGTAAAAGTAACCTAAACAAACTACATAAATGCAATTATAAGAGAAGAATAGCAAGGAAATCTTGTTGCCTTGTGACACCAAAAACTATATGATTTACAATAGCTTCAAAAGTTTTGAGATAATGGTCAATCTAGGGATCTCTTGCAACTTAAGTTGAAAAGTAACCCAAGTTTTTTTATAGAAGGAAAAAATAAGCTAAAATTTTGAACACAGCAAATCAAACTAAAGTTGTATACAAATTGTCAATTAAATTTCTATTCGTCACCCACAAATTATGCAAGCCAAAGCAACAATCAGTGCAAAGGGGAGTTTCCTTCTTCATTAGCACAAGCTGAAATCACAAAATTGGAAGGTAAAATTGTTCCTTCAGTAATTATTGTCTCTCTTGCAAGATTTAGAACTATAAATTTTCTAAATTTTTACTTCAAGTAAACACCTATGTTAGCTTGTAACTTGAAATTCCCTTTAATCTATAATGCTTGCAAGAATAGAAAACACTTGTACTGGTGAACGTTACAAGTGGCTGAATTTTTAATGTTTGCAAGAATAGTAAACACATGCATGGTTGAATTTTTGCAGATATCTGAGTGAAAATTACAATTGGCTGATCTTGGTTTTTTTTTTTTTTTTTTTCCCCTCATCATATAACAAATTATCTCCATTCTCTCCAAACATTAAAAGGATGAACCAATCTAGGTACCAATTTCTGCTGCAGAGTACATTAATCAATGTTGAGAAGACATTCAATTGCGACCAATTGACAAGTAGCACAACAAAGTATAATGAAATATGGTAAACCAAATTCAGTAGGTGCTGTTGATTGCCATCATATCATATGATCAATTCACAATAAACTAAATTACTAAATGCTGCTTTCTATTAGTAGAATTCAGTGAAGACTTGTGAAAACCAAATACATAAAATGGGTAAAATTAATTTACCTCCACAACAGAAGCAGCAACAACAGCAGGTCAGGAGAATGAAAATATCATGGCAGAAGGGCACTAATCCGACGGATTTGGTAGGACCCGCTTCATCGCCTGCGCCGCCGCCAGACTTGTCAGAAAGGAGAGGCGCCGTGGCATGAGATGTCTTGCTACGCTTCATGCGGAGGAGATTCAAATCAACCTTCTCCAGGTAAGCACGCTTGAACGAATCCCTAATTCTCAGCGATGGCCATAGATGCATGGTTTGGGAGATGAGGAGAAAGAGAAATGGGTGTAGTGGAAGTGAGAAGGTCTAATTGAATCTTGCTACAAAAAGAAATTCAGAAAGAATCTTGCTTTTTGGTCTCCTAAATTATCAAAACGCAAAACATGAGGGAAAATGGGAAATTGGAGGTCGTTGATTAGCTAGAGAGATGGAGTAGCAGTGCAAAAGAGTTATCAAGAGGAGAGTTTGCTAAAGCATATAATGAAACAAACGGGTTTATGACATGTGGGTTCAGATTTAAACACCTCTCTTCAGTGACCCGGTAATGGGAAGAAACAACAAGGCAGTGGAAACATATTCGGAAGTTAAGCATGGATGGAACTTTTAGTCAACAATAATGTCGCAATAATTTAGTATTATAATGATAATTATTTATTCTGTCGATATATGACAAATAAAATAATGAAGTATCTTTCATGACAAAATAATGGGCTGCAATTGTTTGTAACAGATTCATTTTAATGAAACGGTAGCTTTGGGCTTCCTATATAGCCATATAGGAAGAAGGAAGAAGGAAAAAGGAAGAATGCCCAAATTTATTATAAACAATTCAAACTCTTCACAAAGTTACACATTTCTCAATACTTCTTTCCTTTTTCCCTTCTTCCCACACCTATCCAAACGGAGCCTTTTAAGGTTAGAAAGTACTAATAAATAAAATTAATTCTAAAACTATAATTGGGCCTCCATATTTGGTGTAGCCTTTTTAAAGAGAAAAAACCTTTTTCAATGTGAAGTGAGCTCAGAAATAAATTAAGCCCATGTTTTAAGTTAGAGGCCTTGAGTTGCCTTGCTTCAATTCTGCCGTATGTTCAGCAGTATGACACTCAGAGTCTACTTCATGCCATGTGTGTTTGAATCATTCAAAACAAATGCTGTTTTAGAATAGAACGTTATTTATGATTTTGATTGAAAAGCATTTAAACGAGATGAAAGTAATGTTTGTTTGTGCTATCCTCACAGTTCTGATATTTGTAAACTAATTTAGAATAGCATAATTTTTCCATATCAAAATTGATCCTTAATTACCTATCACAACTCCAAGCGTATCATTCATACAATTAAAATTAATAATAATGTTCTTTTCCAACTTCAATTCCACTAATCTCATACTTCCAAATATGCCAGTGTAAAATTTGTTGGAGCATCCAAAATTTTGATCTTGTGAGATGTTCAAAAGTAAAAAAGAAAAAAAAAGCAAAAGGAAAAAAACATTAAGAAGAGACAAGATTCAACAACTTTCAGCTAACTAGCAGTATTATGAGTGGCTCTCCTTAATCCAGTGAGAAATTACTAATTTATCATGAGTCTAGGCGATTGGCATGGCTGAGAACTTTCTAGTCATAATACTTCCTCCATTAATAAATTAAGGAAAGGATTAGGTGGCAATGTTCTCTTACCTTTCCTGCAATATGTTTAATTAATCATAAAATTTGTGTGGGATAACATCACTTATTACACAACTCCCAACCTAATCCTTGCATTGAAAGACCCACTGAGATTAGACAAGTACTGTTGGCTTATATATTTATTTCTTTTTTGTAAGGCCTATAGAAGTTCTCTCTGACACATTTGAGATAACAGATAACGATGCGGCGGATGCCATTGTTTTATAAATGAAATGCAGTTGATCGAAAACATATATAAATAGTTAATTGAATCGAGGGATGAAAAAGTGACATTTTGAATTTCAATTGCTCATTGATGGCGAAATGTGAATAATTATTTATTGTCTTTTAATAGAAACATACCTCAATTGCACATAACCCTGTTGTTTTACCTTAGATAATTTTTGGTGAATTCCTTTATCTGCATAACAAGTTCAGTACACAATACCCTCAAGTATAATCAAAAGCATATAAATTTGAAATTGATATGTACATGAACGTATATTCACCTCACATGCAATGTCACACCATAAAAGCACAGGTGGATGCACAAGCATTATGCAACGTGCGGCTCTCAGACCGATAATACTAATTTAGGAAAAGCGAATTGTAATAATACTGACGTGGCAATATGGCACTGACATACCCCCAAAAAAGAAAAGAATGGACCAATTAATATTTGACATGCATCATTAGATCCCTGTAAATAGTAACCAGTACAGTTCTCTGGCTAACTTTTATAATACAGGAAAAAGGATTGAAGATCTTTGTACATATTTTATTTTTTGTCATTTCGCACTTTGTCGCGTTATAACTGTTCAAATCAGTGTGGCGAAAAAAAATTTCTAGATAATTAGATAATTTCGAAAAGAATGAACAAATACTAAGATAACTAGAACAATATCAAGGGTACCAAACGAGCACTCGATTTCTCTTGAAACGGATCGGACATGAACTGCATTATAACGCACTCAAGGTATAGACCTAAAACTGTGATTCCAAGAGCTAAAACTTTTTGCATTGAGGCTATAAAACTGTGAGTAGACAAAAACCAGTGGATAAATAATTGATAAAAAGAATTTGGGAAACCGGCGCATATGCATAGCAACTGCTGAGGCCCTTAGACAGCTTTGTCTTAGTCTATTTTAGCATATTGCTCCATCAATCACTGAAATTCACCTCATCTTCTCAACCATTATTGGAGATATATATAACACAGTATGCATTTAAAAACAAATGTCAAACATAATTATCACTTATTTATGTCGCTAAATAATTAAAACATAGGAGCATCCAATTGGCACGCAAATGCTTAATTGGGATATATATAAAGTAACGGAAATTGCTTAAATTCATTGACACACGCACAAGAAAACACATAAAAACCTGAAAGAAAATGAGAGAGGTACAAGAGAAGAAAGCGTATGTAAACTCTCTTGTACACATACAACGAGCACACATCAATACAACTTGGTAACACAATAAAAAGCACACACAGAAGAGAAGAGTAGAGCATTTCATTTATCTACACTTCCATGCTCCTCCATTCATGTACCGAGTGTCGATTCGACACTTTTTATTTTACGCACGGTATGACGATCCGTGGCCTTTGCCTGCACTCATACGCAGGACGTACTGGTGGTAGATGCAAGCGAATGCTGCCCCTGCAAATGGTCCCACCCAGAAAATCCACTGCAAAAAAATAAAAAAATAAAAGGATTTAAGTTTCTTAAGATCATATTTGTTGATGCAATTCAGCAGAGCCATCAAGGGCCTAGTGTTTAAACATTCTCAGTCAAACATGACTATTTTCTGAACTTTTTCTGAGTCAAACATTATACCTCGTATATATGAGAATTTGTTCCCAAAACTTAGTTATGTATGGTTTTATTTGAATTTTTAGTTCAGAATTGCGCTTTCATCTATTAATTCTGGCTTGCAGGCAATTTTGCCAATTAAACTAATTACAGTAAAGGACAAATTCCAGGGTTATGTCATTGCTTCTTCTTTTTTTTTTTTTTTTTTTGGTAATGAGCCCGTGGGTTATGTCATTGCTTCTGTCGTACCTACACATTTAGAATTTAGAAATGCATATAACATGTAGCAAATAGACAACACCATAAACAGGGCCGACCACAATAATTTATGAAGTAATCAAAGGGTGACGTGACTTTTTGTTCACAACTTTTTAGTTGTTTGATTGCACACAGTGTTGATCTGTGATAAAGCAATTCCTACTATGAAGTAAAAACTTACAAAAAAAAAAAAAGTTAACAGAAGTAAGGAAAATGAAGAGAAACCATACATGATCATGCCAGGTCGTCTCATGGTTGTACACCACAGCAGCACCCAAGCTCCGTGCAGGATTGATGCCAGTACCGGTGATTGGTATAGTGGCAAGATGTACCATGAACACAGCAAATCCAATTGGAAGTGGTGCCAAAACCTATATTATTTTTTAAAAAAAGAAATATATCCTTATTATTAAATTATAAGAGATTTACATTTCCAACATTAGTAGTTACATCGTCTCTGCATATGCTCTTCAAATTGAAAGAATTGTATTCCTGACTTATCCATGTAATGACTTATAAAAGTGGGAATTCTACAATATGTTGAACCATGTGCAACGTTACAAAACAGATTTTATAAAATGATTTAGGTGAAGAGGAAACAATGGACTGAAGGATCTTGATATCTACTTTGATGAATATTTAAATGAATAGTGTATACTTAGTCATCCAGAATGAGGTTCACAATAAAAAATATTATCCTAAGTTCGTGGCTACAATCAATTATAGACCTAACCACCCTGTCTCAATCTGAAAAGGACAGATCTTATGACAAATATTTTTTTTTAACTAATGATGCTTATGCTTTTCCGTCTTACATATCGAGCTTAGCCACTTAACCTAATCATTGACTTAATTAACGACTAGTCTTATTAGGTAAATTCTATGTGCCATTAATGAACATAAGAATAACTATCTCATCACATCAAAAGCTGATTCACTTGTTTATATAATTTGCTACATTAGCTAGCGTTCGAACCAGCTGACGTTTTTCCTTTTGACAGTGATATCGCACCGGACTTATGGTTTCTTATTATTTTCTACCATGTACTAATTTTTAACCGAGAACTTAAGTTGCCTTAAAAAGGTTCTACTTTTTTATGATACAATCATGTAAAATATATAACCAGTAATTCTAGCTAATAATCAATAATCTTCTCAGTTTAATAATAAAATAATTAATGTTGATGAATTTCTTTCATACACAAAATTTCCACTCGCTGGAGCAAGACGACTTCGGTTCACACGTTTAGTTATGGCAATCTTAACAAAAAGGAAATTAACAATTACCGGAACATGCGAATCGCGTGCATTGCGTTTGGGGTCAGTGGCAGAGAAAACAGTGTACACTAGAACAAAAGTGCCAATGATTTCAGCTGCCACTCCGGTTCCCTTCGAGTAACCGGAGCTAAGACTGTTTGCGCCACCACCATATCGCACGTAATAAGCCCTCTGAAAGCCTTTCACGAGACCGCACCCACAAATTGCTCCCAAGCACTGTGCTAGTATGTATAAAATAGCACGTACTAGTGATACCTTTCGCGCCAAAAATAGACCGAATGTCACTGCCGGGTTGATGTGGCCACCTGTAAGAATATAACAGTGATTTTAACTCTTCAAAACTTTTATATATATTAGATGGAGGTTAATTTACTTTGTGGTACATTATGCATTACTAAAAATATAAGGGAAATGCTTTACACACCGGAAATGCCAGCAGTGCAGTAGACCAGAATAAAGATCATGCCACCAAAAGCCCATGCAATACCCAAAATTCCGACACCGCTACATGCGGCATCAGTCGGGTTAACATTCGGATCAGATTGATGCTTGTATCCGATCACAGTGGCCACTGTGACATACAAAAACAGCATAGTTGCAACAAACTCGGCGATCACTGCCCGATATAAGGACCATTTTGTAATTTCCTCAAAGTCTACTAGTGGGGCTGGTGGTGGGTCAGTGTAGTCCTTTGTGCCATACTCTTCATCCTTTGTCATTTTTATTTTCTAAAACTGTATCAAGAACAATTTGGAAATTTGTACAATTGGAGATAGAGCGTTTATTTTGAGCAGGGGATGCTGAGTGAAGGAGTGAGTTATTGAATGTGATCAGAAATGGACTGCATTTATGGGGTTTTGACGGGGGAAGTGACAAAAATTTAGTGGGTTTTGATTAAGAGCTAATTTAGATTATCTTTGTGTTTTAATATGCCGTCCTGGCCGACTTACCTCATTATTTGATCATCTTCGATCAAATTAGTGGCTATTAGCTGGCTCAGTCTTGTTTTTTGTTTCCAGCAAGCTAGCTGAGGTTTGTTATATCAAATAAAATAAGCAACTAAACAACTAACATATAAAGCTTTATTGATTAGTTATAGCACCGATTGTCTAAGAGTTTATTAATAATAAAGTTCCTGTAAAATATATTAATATTACTTAATTTTATATAGTTACCTTTTTCTTAAATTCTTTCCTTATTTGGTGTAAGCTCGTGAAGTCCCCCCTTCTATGTGTACATACCTTAATTTTCAAATTGACTTGCTTTAATATTCTATACCTAGTATATTCTATATACTTTTTAGATATACTGGCCAGCGACTGACAATACCGCAAATTGTCTATATTGATAGCGCTTTTTTCGCCTCTTTTTTAGATTGAGATTCCCGAGTCTTTTATTGTTTCATTTGTTTGGGATTAACACTAGTGAGAATACTACTAATGCTATCCTTATTTGAATGAAATCATAAATTATAAAAATTATTTTTTATATTAAAAATATTATTGAGAACTATCTTTAAATCAAGTAATTAGGACAATATATGCTAGCATTGACAGCTTCTTTCAAGTTATCGAAAAAAAAGGACGATGCGACTTTTAGTGGATGTTATGGATTCGAAATTCAATTAGAGGTCATATTTAATTGGAATTGCTTTCTGTCATTTTCCTTTTTCTATCATCCCCATCATCCCCAAGCAGTTATTAACGCATTTTTCTTTTTTGATGAGGGGATGAGAGGGAGGATGAGCGAATTTTCTTTTTTGGATGAGGGGATGAAGGGGGAGGGATGAGCGAAACAGATAGGAGGGAGGGACGAGCGACACGGAGCGGAGGGAGGGAGGGAGCGACACAAAGGAATGACAAATGTTCTATTTAAATATATAACGGTTCTGGTTAAATATATAACGGTTTGGTTAAATATATAACGGTTCTGGTTAAATATATAATAGTTCTGGTTAAATATATAATTGTTCTAGTTAAATATATAATAGTTCTGGTTAAATATATAACTGTTCTGGTTATATATATAATTGTTCTAATTAAATATACAAGTGTTCTGGTTATATATATGACTGTTCTGGTTATAAATCATTACACATATAACAAAGGAGGGGGAGAGATGAGCTCTGGATAATAGCGAATCGGGAGATGAGAGAAAATTAGCGAAATAAAGAGGGAAAGAGAGGATGATTCCAGGGAATGATGGATACGTATTTTCTAAAAATGAAAAACACGTTTCGAAGATGATAGGAATCGGGGATGATGGTTATCAGCCCTGATATTTAATTTCGAAAAAGTTAAGAGACTTTGACACTTTTTACTAAAAAATATTTGAATTATTATTAAATTAATGAAAAGGATATATATTCTTAGTTAACGTTGATTGAGGGGCAGACATTCGATTTTAAATGATTGAAGGTAATTAAATTTCTGGACGGACATTGTTAAACTGATATGAAACCTTTTTATCATTAAAAAAAAGGATGAATGAATAATGATGTATTGCGTGAAGCTTGGGTAATAATAATTTGATTCGCGCATATATACATAAACATTCCTTCTGTGTTAAATTTTACTCACTTCTATTCTATCGCTACCTGTTGTAAATATTGTTAATGCAATTAATTGAACAGATAGTTGTTGTGTGTTACGAGTGCTAATGATCATATATTCATATTTCCTGACATGTGTCCATAAACCGAATTTTCAGTTTTTTTTTTCTTTTTGAAGAAATAATTTCCTGGCAGTACACTCAATCTGCCCAAAATGTTACCAAATACCAAGTAGAGTATAATTTCCTCAAAATTAAAAAAAAAAGAAAACTCAGTTTTAATATATTGGAAATATTTAGGTTCACAAAACGAAATTGTATGCTGTTTGTCGCATCCTTTTTTGCATTTTCGTAAGAGGCCGATAACGATAAACAGACTAAAAACTAAAAAGCAAGCTTAGGCAATGGTGGGTGAATGGGTGATAACTAGTCAAGATAAGCCACGTGGGTGAACAAGGGCCTCATGATTATAAAAAATTAAACCTAAACCGTAGACCCATTGGGAAAGCAACACGTGGAAGTGGGGATAGCCGCAGTTCTCCCTCATAGACTCATAGAGTCATAGTCATAGAAGTGCTAATTTTAATTTTACATTTTGATTTACTTAATCCAAAATTATTTAGTTGGTTTAGCCTTTTTTTTTTTTTTTTTTTTTGGACAATTGAGTTATGACGGCTATAGCTCAAAGTAAGAGTTTTGAGGACCACATCTTTTTTATGTCAGGATCATCTTAAACATTGTCGCATATCGGCATATGACGTGAGGTCGGTTGTGACGTATACCATTAATTTTTGTTTAATAAAATTTATATGATATTTAAAAATAATTACAATTATGAAATATTTTCTAATAATATATAATAAATTAATAATATATTTTTTTGCAAAATTTTTTTTTTTGAATTTTCACCAATAAGTTCAAAATTTGTGGTCCCTCTTTGTTTCTCTTATGCACGAGGTTCACAAATTTTCTTTCTCACGGTCCATGGATGTATACCGCCTGACTTTTGCAACTAGAGGGTGCGTTTGGATGAGAGAAGAAGAAGAGGAAGAAGGAAGATGGGAAGAAAAAAAATTATAAACAATTCAAACTCTTCACAAAGTTACACACTTCCCAATACTTCTTCCCACTTCTTCCCTTCTTCCCTTCTTCCCACACCTATCCAAACGCACCCAGAGATGTTCCAGCTGTATTTTCTTCTGGGACCCTTTAACCAATGGCACATTGTTAGAGATAGTACATTGTTCACTCGTAAACTCCAGTCAATCAGCAAACATGACACAAATGAAGGCACTGCCAACTGATTAATTAGCGAAAACTTTATTACCTTTTTACCCTTATAATTAGGAAAGCTAACTCATGTATTTGGACTCATGAAGTGTTTCATGATGTATCTAAGCGCCTATATAAATGCCTCTTGTAAACCGATTTCAGTAATAAAAAATATTTGATAGAAAAATGATTTCTCTCTCTTGACTCTACACTAGTAAAAGTATACCAATAGACCTCTTTTTCCATTTTCTTTCACACATTGTTTCTCTTATTCTCGCTTAAACCCTACCAACTCAATCTCTTTCTACCTGAGAGCGCGACTTTCATGGTGGAATCTCATTCTGCTTATTATAAAAGATTTTGTTTACCTATTAGACATACTAATTAAATTGTTTTGATTAACTTCCAATATTTTATTTCTAACCTTTTTAGAACAAATCTTATAATTATATTTTATTTATGATTTTTTTTATTTAAGTCTTCATATGTATATCTCAATTTGTATTCCTCAGCGTACTGGCTAAGTCTTCAGATGTGCATCTCATTTTCATATTTATAGAATTTGACGAATTTTGCTTCACCTTGTTCTTATGACATGCTCACGTGGAAGAACTTTTCCCTCACTTGCAAGTTGTGAACAAAGTTTTTTAATTGTTTATACGACGAACCTTTTAATTATTCTACACGCATTAAAGTTTTTATTAAACATCATTTCTTAATTATATAGAAAGCCTTCAATCAAAGCGCTTTGACCAGAGTTCCAATTAAACTCCGTCAGATCTCAATTTTGAAAATTTAAATGACCGATCCAAATCGTTTAATATGATCTTCATATTGAATCTCCTTGCACACCAAATTTTATATTTTTAAAAATTTTTAACTATTTTTTCGGATTTTAAAAAATCGTTAATCTAATTTGTTCTAAACCCTACAAAAAATGCTGTTTTTGAAAATCCGAAAAAATTACTTAAAAATTTAAAAAAATAAAAAAATTGGTTGGCAAAGAGATTTCAATATGAAGATCTGACGGGGTTTAATCAGGACTCCGGTCAAAGCCATTTGATTGAATCCTTCCCCCTCTCTCTCTCTTGTATGAACTTGGTTTGGATACTATTAATTGGAAATTGATTACTGCCATCTGCAGTTTTGCCATCCCTACCATCGCTAAATATAAAGTGAACATATACAACAAATAAAGTGAATATATAGACGATCTAAGTGAACACATACAAACAAATAAGTTCAATGAAAACAAGTTGAATATGCGTGTAAACTTCTAAACAAGTGATGACAACACTTATTTATTTGTAAGTGTTCACTTAGATCGTATATATGTTCACTTTATTTATTGTATATGTTCACTTTGTATTTAGTGATGGCTGTGATGGTATATTTTCGGTGGCAATTATAATTTCTGCTATTAATTATATCTAACCAGCCATTCCTGGCGCTACGTGACTTAAATTTATGACGTACTGGGCGACAGTTTTTTAAGATCGTACCGTTGACTATTCAATGCAGAGACTTGACTATAATTTTTTTTTTTTTAAAAAAA
The DNA here is from genome assembly GCA_028095005.1 of Rhynchospora pubera. Classification (NCBI taxonomy): domain Eukaryota; kingdom Viridiplantae; phylum Streptophyta; class Magnoliopsida; order Poales; family Cyperaceae; genus Rhynchospora; species Rhynchospora pubera. The sequence continues at coordinate 56,824,557 of CM051462.1, forward strand.
ACAATACTATGCATAATTTTTTGAGACATTGTATGGTGAATCAGTTTTGTTTTTTGGGCCGATTTAAATCCTCATCTGTGATAACCACGCATAATTTTACACAAACAGTTTGTTTTTATGTAATTATGTCCACATAAAACATTAATCCAATATTGAACAATTTGCTATATTTTATAAAATGGCGATCACAATGAAAAATTTGAGCACCTCTTGAACTTTAAAAGCTCTGAGGCATTGGTTGTTCCGTCAAACGTGCTGAATTTTAATGCTCTCTCTTATATATATCAGAACTTTTGAGAGATACTTGTGAACCGTTGAGCTCCTCCAAAGATCTGTTTCGGCGCCAATTTTGATTAATTTTCCAGCAAAATAAAAAAAAGAAATTTAGACAAGACTACATAAAAAAAAATTATTTTCTCAAGCAAACCCATTTATTGTTTGATTATAACAGACTAGCTAAGTGACGGGAGTAAGAAAAACAATCCCATGCTTCGAAACTTCATAAAACAAACTGAGCGATGCAAATACATGCAAGATGCAACGCAACACAGAAACCATACAAAATTAACAACACTTCAGGAGCCCATTTTAGTATTCTAGCATGTACACTTCCTTGCTGGCTCCACACACTTGAGAAACACCTCAATTTTTTCAACTTGAGAATAATTCTGAAGGATTTTAGTTCCTGTAAGAAGAACCCATGGCCTTAGCCGCGCTGGCTCTCAGCACAAATTGGTGGTACAAGGCAGCTATACCGGCCCCGACGAACGGCCCCACCCAGAAAATCCACTGCAATGAAACAAAAAGAATAGAAATTAATAAATTGTGAACGAAACAATGCTCCTGATTTATACGCATCCAAGGGCCAACAGGCACAAAGCAGCCAAATTAAACTCATATTTTACATTGATTAAAATTGAAACAATTTTAGGTTGTCTGAGAGTCAAAAGTACAGAATTAGATTATTAATTAGATAAGGTTGGGCTCCCTTGAATTTTTAAACGCGTAGGTTAAGTTGCATCTAAAAGTAGCCAGAGCATTTTTTTATTGTAGCATATTGTAATACTCAATTAAAAAATGCCAGTGCTATTCAATTTGAAAGACTCCATGTGCCATTTCCTTTTCGGAGAGAGCTGTCATTTCTTTTCTTTGGATACAAGACTGAGAAGATGAACAGTCAACATACATGATCATCCCAGGCCTTGTCTTTGTTATAGATGACAGCAGCACCAAGACTACGGGCAGGGTTGATACCGGTACCAGTTATCGGTATCGTGGCGAGGTGCACCATGAATACAGCAAACCCAATTGGAAGGGGCGCCAATACCTGCAAATTTTTAGCATATTATAAAGATTAGCTGGAGCAGCCGAGCAGGTAGCGCATATATAGTGTTGAAGTGTCCTAATTAAAATAGACAAACATGATAAGGAAAAGCTTATTCATGAGGTCATGATCTTGAATGCCTAGCTATTATCGGTAGTGGTTCCTTCATAACAATTTTTTTTTTGGTAAATATACCTGTGGTAATAAGAAGCTTATTTGATTTTGAGACTCAACCCTTAAGTAGCACTCATTAACATATATAACATAACAAACTAATTAATTAATTGGAAGAGTTTTTGTAGCAAAACCTTTAGGATAGCTAGACCTTGAATGTTTAAAGGGTTAATTATTATGATCGAATTATTCCACATGCCCATATAAATCATATAATAATTGAGAACAAGGATTAATTAAGAAAATCAAGCTCTACCAACCGGGACGTGTGAGTCACGAGCATTGCGTTTTGGATCAGTGGCAGAGAAGACAGTGTACACAAGAACAAATGTACCAATGATCTCAGCTGCTAAGCCGGTACCATGCGAGTACCCAGAGCTCAATTCATTTGCACCACCACCATAGCGGACATAATATGCACTCTGGAAGCCCTTCACAAGCCCAACCCCGCAAATTGCACCCAAACATTGTGCAACTATGTATAGTAGAGCCCTGATCAGGGACACTTTTCGGGCAACAAACAAACCAAATGTAACCGCGGGGTTAATGTGACCACCTGTTTGGATTAGAATGTAACAATATGAATTAGAAGGTATATATTACCGGAAACAGATCCACTTCTCGTGTATACAAATAAGTACCAATAAGGCTGAAAACAATGATCATTTCCTTAAAGTCCATTTATAATTTTGCATTATTTTCTTAAATAATGGATCTTAAATTAATAAAAGTCATATAAACTAAAAGTTTTGTTTTTATGTTCGAGATTGAAATTTTCCTTTACAATTAGCACTTTTTGGTTCGTTTTTATATGTCTGAAGAAATTTTGTGGAGTGCTCTATAGGATTTGATGATAATTTAATCTTTTATATATTACTATACAGTATATATGAAAAAAATAAATAAAAGAAATGTATATATATATACCTGATATGCCAGCAGTGCAGTAGACAAGGATAAAGATCATGCCACCAAAGGCCCATGCAATACCCAAAATACCGACACCGCTGCATGCTGCATCAGTCGGGTTAACAGTCAGGTCGGACTGATGCTTGTACCCGATAACAGTTGCCACGGTGACGTACAAAAATAGCATGGTGGCAACAAATTCTGCTATTACTGCTCTGTACAAAGACCATTTTGTTATTTCCTCTAAGTCAACAAGTGGAGCAGGTGGTGGATCCGTGTAGTCCTTGGTGGTGTACTCCCCTGTTCCTGCTTCCACATCCTTTGCCATTTCCTCTTTGTTTAGTAAAAGTCTTGGAAAATGGAAAAGTGTAAGTTGCAGAAGTTGTGATTGAGTAGAAGAGAAGCTGTGTTTTGTTGAGTGAGGTGTTCCAAGAGAGAAGCGTATTTAAAGGGCGAGAAGTGAAGTAGATGCAAATAACTTGTGGTTGTGGGGTATGGAACTCTTTGTTTTTAATTTTCAAGTTAATCCTTCTTATTTTTAACTTTAAGTTAATCCTTTTTAATTTTTAGTTAGCCGTCCCTAACCGACCAAAGCATCATCAATTATTTGAGGTCTTATCAGTCCAATTATAAATTTTCATAGTTTTCTAGTAATGCTCATGAGAGTGACCTTCCAATTTTTTTTTCCCTTTTTTGGAAATTTTGGCGACTATTTCGTGAAGATTAGGTAAACATAATGATGTACCAATTTGAGATAAGTATTACTCTCTAGTTCAAATTTGAAAAACATAAATGTGTTTCTATAGTGTTCCTACAATTTTATTGCCAAAGCGCAAGACTTCGAACATGAGTAATTCTAGCGAGTATTTTATATTTTTTTATGAACATCTTACTTTGCCGTATATTAACATAATAACATTTGGTTCTTGAATTTTTTTTTTAAAAAATGATGTTTGTTTAATTATAGTATCAAAGAATTCTCCTGTACAAGAATATTTTGTGTCATAATATTCTTCGATCTCGAATTAATTATTTTTTTAAGGTTGGTTTGAAACCAACAATTTTGTTATAAGATCAAATTTGAAAATAAATGCTCTATCTCTCAATGATCCAAACCAAAAACCACTTGGTTGACAGAATAGCGCCAAATCACTGGCCGAGCAACCTAGCTTCGATCTCTAATAATTAGATAAAAAATTTTAATATCTAGTTTTTTAAGCTCTACGTAAACAGACAAAGTATACTTTGTTAAATAAACACAAATTTGCTAAATTTTCAAGTTTAATTTTATGCTTACAAAAAATGTATATAAAAATTTAGATGCGTGTCAGAAAAACTCCTAAATAATTGTGTCTTTGTAACAGATTGTATAACTAGTTTTATTGCATATATGTTGTGTCGGGCTAATCAAGGTATGATGGCGTTAATTAATGATGTACCATTTGTGGAAACGTACCAAAAGTTTGATCACTGCATGTACTAATTTTGTACTATCCAGAACATTGCTAATGTAATTTAAGAGTTATCTCCAATAATTTAGTTTGAAGAATGTTTATATTGCTATTGCTACAAGTTTATCGGTTAGCAAAATAATACCAACCCAACAGTTTTCTTAAAATGAAAGCGGCGTACTTGTATTGCACTCTAACGAGAAATATAGGTGAAAAACAGAGTTTTCTGGTTGACTAAACGGTGGCATTAGAAAGAGAGAATTTTAGTCTCAAATATATCATTAAGGGTATTTTAATTATTCAACAAAAATATAAATTTCGCATCCAATTCTTTCATTTTGAGCCGTGCCTTTTAGTCTGATCAATGGCTTTCGATTTATTTTGAAATCGAAAAATTAAGATCCATTAGAATCATAAGAGCTATTACTAGAAAAAATGTGAAAACTGAGAAACTTTATTTAAAAGATAAATATGCAAATTGCAAAGAGACTTCTTTTCCGAAACAACATATTTTATTATCTTGATTTAGTGCAGACAAGAAGCAATGGGAATAACAAAAACAATCCCCAGCCTTACGAAACACCATGCATGATACAAACTGAAAAAAAAGTAAAATATGCAAAATCCAATAGAGAAACATGCGTAACACTTCTAGAGGTCTTCTATGTACACTTCCATGCTAACTCTCACTCAGTTCACAAGCACCTCAGTTTTTCACCTTGAGCAAACAATGGAAGATTTAATGCCAAACTACATGTTGCTCCTGTATGAAGACCCCATAGGCTTAGCTGCGCTGGCTCTCAGAACAAATTGGTGGTACAAGGCAGCTATCCCGGCTCCGATAAATGGCCCAACCCAGAAAATCCACTGTAATGGAAACAAATTCAAATCAAATTTGAGTAAAGAAAGGATTGTAACAATAGAAGTTGTCAATTGTCTGGTAAGCAAGCTTATCAAATTCTAGATAAGCATATTAGTTACTGGTAATTACCCGTCAACGCCAACTAATCTAAAATTTAAATGTAAATGGCTTTCAGTTGCCAAGGGATTAAACCAGAAAAAAAGTTATCCTTTAAATGTGACTGCGAGTACTTTATTGATATGTAGGGTAGCTACGTGGCATCTAGAATAGCCAGATTATTTTTTATCAAGCCATGTTATATATAATACTCAAAGAAGGCAGTGCAGTGTAAATATAAAAGACTATATAGTATACACCATTGTCTCTGTCTTAGATTCTGTCAGGATAAGAAGAATATTTTTATGGAGTATTTTGTCCTGTTTTATACAAATTAAAAGTAAGAAAGGAAAGGCATACGTGATCATCCCAGGCCTTGTCTTTGTTGTAGATCACAGCAGCGCCGAAACTCCGAGCAGGGTTGATGCCAGTACCAGTGATTGGTATTGTGGCAAGATGTACCATGAATACAGCAAATCCAATTGGAAGGGGAGCCAAGACCTGTATATTTTGTGTTTGCAGGATAAAACATTAGTTAAATGATCGGTTACGAAATTGCCAAAGTTGACTAAAATGTACTATATATTTGACAAAAACAAGTACTCTAATAAGGTCAGCACTTGACAGCTGACATTTTAACTGAACATTATCATATTTTAACTACATCTAAACCTATGATTAGTAACAATCTTAATTGTGTGGTTATAAGAAGCTCTAGACCTCTAGTAGACTTGTGCACTTAAGACAGCTCTTTGATAAAGACAACTTAATATTCTCAGCAAATTAATGTGCCAATGCCACAAGACATCATTGTTGGAAGCTTTCTATTTTGTATTAAAGTCTCTCTTTTCCATACATGACTAAATTTCTTCTTTTTTTTCAACTTTAACTAAACGATGTAAATTCATTTTTTATTTAATAGACAAACACTTGTACATCCTAAATATTAAACCTAATTCACAAATTTAAATTGAACTGTTGCACTGATGAAAAATAAGGGCGTGAAAAATAAATTGGTACTTACGGGGACGTGTGAGTCACGAGCATTGCGTTTGGGGTCGGTTGCTGAGAAAACAGTGTACACAAGGACAAATGTACCAATGATCTCGGCTGCTAGGCCAGTGCCGTGCGAGTACCCAGAGCTCAATTCGTTTGCACCACCACCATAGCGAACATAATATGCCCTCTGAAAGGCCTTCACGAGTCCGACACCACAAATCGCACCCAAGCATTGTGCAATTATGTAGAGTACAGCACGGATCAAAGATACCTTTCGGGCCAGGAACAAGCCGAATGTCACAGCAGGGTTGATGTGACCCCCTGTATTTTGTTTCATGTAAAAGTTTATCATTTATTTTCTATGTGTTCAATTGGATGCCTTTTAGTTTAGAAATACAATTTCAAGTAGATTTTTTTTTCATTAGTAAAAGCTTAGTTTTAGAGCTTTGCTTTTTTTCAATTAGTCCCTCTTTGATTGTAGGATCCTTTCCATATATGTTCATACTAGAGTGAGTATTCTACTGATAAATTACTGTTGAAATTCTGTATATACCTGAAATGCCAGCAGTGCAGTAGACCAGGATAAAGATCATACCACCAAAGGCCCATGCAATACCTAAAATACCTACACCGCTGCATGCTGCGTCAGTTGGGTTAACATTTGGATCAGACTGGTGCTTGTATCCGATCACAGTTGCCACGGTAACATACAAAAATAGCATGGTTGCAACAAACTCGGCTATAACAGATCTATACAAGGACCATTTTGTAATCTCCTCAACATCAATGAGCGGAGCTGGTGGCGGATCAGTGTAGTCCTTGGTGGTGTACTCGCCACCAGTTTCCACATCTTTTGCCATTTTTCTATGTTTTTGCTAGAGAAAAGAACTTAGAATATTGAAAGTTTCAGAATGGAGTGAAGGTGAGAGTTTGGAAGTAGAAGAGGAGCTCTGTATTGTTGAGTGAGGTGTTGCAAGGGAGTAAGCAAGGGTATTTATGGGAAGGGAAGTGAGGTAAACCAAATTATTGGTGGGACCAGTGGCGTTGCTTTTTAATTTTCAAGTTAATCCTTCTGAAATTTTAATTAGCCGCCCCCAACCGACTGAGGCTTCATGATTTGAACAATGCTCTCTCATGAGTGGCCACTTAATACATTACATTTTGCTTCTTGTACTTTGTTTTCAGGCTTAACTCAACTTCTGTGGTGCTTTCAAGCATAGACCATAGTTTTTCTGATGAATTTTGATCGATCAATCAAGAAAAGTATAATTTGAAAATCCATGTCTAACTTGGTTGGTTAGTGTTTCTAGTCGGATGTTACAAATGAAGGTCCTGAACTTTTTGTTAATTAAAAAAAATTAAGCATTAGTTTTTACTATAACAATAATAATTGACACATCTATCGGTAAACATGTGCTTCTTTGCTATTTGATAACTAGCAGCAACTTGTCTAACATGTTCTATTGTACATCCATTTAAATGACAGATTAATATTTGTTCGTTGGTTTTGGTCATGTTGCACGTTCCATATTGCTTAGGCTGGAAAAGGCACAGTGACCCTGTAATGCTATATTCTATTAAAGGAAAGAAAACAGATAGACTGAACAAAAATTTTCATATTCAGATAGGACACACTGGGTTAACACCAGCCAGTAGATTATTATAAATAAATATGTACAATAGAACCGACTATGTAATTAGAGAGGGACACCTGTACATTGAAGTGGCTCCAAAGATTTTGGCGGCCTTGTTCGCTCAGCAGCTGTTAGAAGTCTCTGGAAGGGTTGGCGCCATTATTTTAATTAATTGTTGTTTAATCCACAAATAAGTGTTTTATCTACCTCTAATAATTACCTTTTGTTTCTAGTGCATGAGCTAATGCACAAAATAAATTAAAATAAAAAGAGAAGAAATTTAAAGATTGGTGCCCTTTGCTAAGCGTTCCATGTCAGCAGCCTTATCGCTGTCAAACGGAGACCTCAGACCTCCAATTGGTGCTTGTTATTTGTTTTCCTCGCAGTCTCTGATTGGTGGTGATTATATTTTTTATATTCTGATTTGTGAGGTCACTACATAACAAGGGTTGGAAATAACCTGTAGCCGTAGTCCCATGTAAATCATATATTCATACTTTGTTTGCCTAATTCAGGACTACTTCAGGCAAGGAAAGAAAAAGCTCGTGCTTAAAAAAAATTCCAGTTTTTATATATTTTAGTGTACTTTTATGGAAATGTTGGGTCACTTTTAAGGACATTTGTTGGTTGAGAATCATGAACTGTTTTTTTTTTAAAAAAAATCTCAAACCTTCTTATATAATTTTATTATCTTTTAGAATAGTTTCTTATCTTTTAGTAAGCAATTGGACTTTCAATAGCCCGTGTTATGAAGACCAACTCTGGGCTAACATTGACCTCTTCTTACTTGCCTTATTTCACGGATTAAACAGACAACTGGGCCCAATAACCAACTAATTTTGCAACGTACGTCAATTTCTATTTCACAAAGGATAGCCATAAGATCTCATTTATGTCAAATAATTATAATTTGTTGCTACATAAGTGAAGAATGAAAGAATTTATATTCATTTATCAAAAGATGCATGTTTTTGTTCAATCCAAACTCTCTCAAATTGGAAACATTTTCAGAAGTAGTTACCATAATGGTATGCATACTTGATGCAAGACATCCAGAAGCAGAGCTTTCGAGTTGGGTTTTAAAAAGCGTCCAAACTATAAACCAATTTTCAAAAAGAGAGCAGGATTTAAAGCATATATGAATAAATAGAAGCCCAATACATTTGTCCTACTAAAATCAGCCATGTCTATACGACAAAATGTAAAAGACCGAACCATCAACCTCACCTGTATGTACTATGCCAGCTGATATTCTTCTCTTTAACTCGTTACTTTTTAGTTTATCATTTAAATATAGATACTAAATTACTGCTGTATCATAAATCAATTTTAATACAATACTCGGTTTCCTCCAACATCATACAGAAATTACGAAATTACAAATAATTTGTAGATTCCTTGATTTCTCATACGTACCTAAGACATGTATGAATAAATTACTAATATACTCAACAGAGACGACAAATATATGATTAATATCATACTTATAGTATCTACATGCTTTCTATATGTATTTTAACAACGCTTCGGCACTTAACTTCTCATTATAATTTGATTCATGGAATCAATATTGATCTTGTCATACATAATTTTCGCAGGTTTGATATGTTCATGATCAAGTTAGTTTCAGGACTGTTGCAAACTAGACAAGTTATAACTTATAAGCGAATTCCAAATTAGTGACGTGGGTACGATATAGGGGATCCCATACTACTTTAGGCGTAGTTTTACAACAAATATTAGGTCCGTGCTATCTCTCAAGAGATTCCAGTGTCACATTTTTTTTGCGCCACAAATGCCACACTTTGTTTTTTTATTTTAAATTTTAAAATTTTAAAAATAATCATCCGATCCAAATCGTTGATCTTGTTTATTTTTAACGACGGATGAGTTGTCATAAAATTTTATAACTTTTGAAATTTATTTGATGCTTGATCAAAATGTTGAAAAATAGACATATTAGAATTAATCTATTTTAGTTATTTTGATTCGTTCATTTTTTATATTTAGATCAAGCATCAAATAACTCTTCAAAAATTATAAAATTTTATGACAATGCATCCATCATTAAAATGAACAAGATCAACGGTTTGGATTAGATGATTATATTTAAAATTTTGAATTTTTTTTTTTAAATATGGCAATGTAGCCTTGCTCATCTCTGAATCATAAAGTAAGGAAAAAAAAAACTTGATAAAGCTTTCGTTATTCATTATTTTCAGTGTATTGTGGAAAAGAATAATTTCATTAAATTAAGGTATTTAGTTGGTTAAGACCATGAACTGATTTTTTTTTTTAAAAAAAAAAGATATTTCACTTCAAGCTTCTTCTCTTATAATAGTTTCTCAAATCTCTAATCAATTAGACTTTCAATAGCCCGTGTCGTTGAGACCCGACTCTGGGCTAACATCGAGTCATTGACTTCTTTTTACAAGCCTTTCTTCGAGGGATTGAACAGTCAGTTGGGCCACTTACCAACTAAATTTGCGCTTTTAACTGCTTAAAAATTCCTAGTATTATGAAGAAACTAATTATCATAAGATTTGATTTATATCAAATAATTATAATTGCATGCTAGTATGCTACAAATCATGATACAAGTCTCGTTCGTACTAGGGGTGAGCAAAAAACTCGTAACTCGTGAGTTACTCGAACTCGACTCGAAAAAAACTCGATGAAAACTCGAGTTAGAAGAACTCGAGTTGTTATGCCAACTCGTTAATTTTACGAGTCGAGTTCGAGTTGGGCCCAACTCAACTCGGTACAACTCGAGTCGGAATATACAGGCTGCAAATAATAAAATGTTATCATATTAATATACAATCCAACAATTTTATTGATTTGCAATTCAATAACTTGTGCACTAACCCTAGTCTGTCCCCAGACCTTTTTCCCTCCCTTACACCCTCATGACTGCTCCTCTTTTTCTATTTTCGAGCAAAATTTTAAGGTGACTAGTACCTCAACACCTTCTCACGAGTTCGTTGCCGAGTCACGAGTTGGCTCGAGTTAAAATGAGCCGAGTTCGAGTTAGCTCGGAACTGCTTTGCTGTCGAGTCACGAGTTGACTCGAGTTGTGACGAGCTCGAGTTCGAGTTGAGGCTAACTCGCTCGAACTCGGCTCGTATACAGCCCTAGCTCGTACAATTGTTTAATTGTTCTCATGTCAGTTTAATTGTTCACATATCAATCTTGAAACATCAACATAAAAATTCTAAAAAATTCTCAACATTGGCCCACCCATTAATCCCTACCTGGCAGCTCCCTAGCTCCACAATTGCGAAAAAAAAATAATTGGATGCAACAAGGGTAAAATTTTCAACTACAAACAATTATTATTAATTTATTATTATTATTATTTGATAATAGCACCAAAAAAGGTTCTTACAACAAGGTCACCCAGAAAATGACCATACTAAGTACACAAACAATTAATCATAGTAAACCCAAATTTGAAGTGAAGAAGTCTTCTCTCACCTCCCTTATTTCCCCACAACAAATTTCTACCGTCTACAAATTTTACGGGAGCACAGCCTTGGAGTTTGGTTTTAAGAAACTTCGAACTTAGAAATCATTTTGCAAAAAAGAGAAGATTTGAAACATATATGACACAAATAAAAAGACGCTAATATCTGCCGTGACTATACGAACAAAATGTAAATGCCTAAACGTGAACATTGTTTGTAGTCATTACTCTTCAGGTTATCATTACTCTTGAATATAGATGCTTACATGACTGCTCTGTCAGAAATTAACTTCAATAGAATATTCGGCTTCCTCCAACATCCTACAGAAATATACGAAATTACAAATGAATTGTGGAGTCTCAATTTCTCAAACGTACCTAAAACATGTAAGAGTTTTAGATTACTAATATACTAAACAGAAACGACAAACATATGATAAAGGTCATACTTGTAGTAAATACATGCTTTCTATATGTATTTTAACATAGCTTGGACACTAACTTCTCTTTTTTATTTTGATTCATTCATGAAATTAATATTGATCTCTATATGCATAGTTTGGTATGCTCATGATCAACTTAGTTTTAGTACTGTCACAAACTAAAGAGAAGTTATATGAAAATTCCAAATTGGTTAGGTGGGCCACGATGCAGGGAATACCACTCAGAACCAAAATAACAGTACAACCAAGCTCAACCCCTTTAAGGGGCTGTTTGGATTCATGGAGGAATTTGGGAAATTTCATCTTCCTAGCATAAATTTATTATAAACAATTCAAACTCTTCACAAAGTTACACACTTCCCAATAAATTTATGTCTAGGAATTAGAAATTCTCCAAATTCCTCAAACTCCTAAACGATCCAAACGGCCCCTAAGTGACAAAGATATACGTGTCACAGAAGTTGAACGAAGGGGAGAAAAAAAAAACAATATCAGAATAAAAGAACCTGAAGCTAAAGCTACCTGTGCTGTAATATGCAAGTGGCAAATCTCCAAAGCACCGCATCACTAACTCGGCATAATATGAATAATATCCAAACCAAAAAGCATCTCACAGCAAAAATTTAAAAATCTTATAAATTAGTGTGATATTCTCCATTTTCACAAAATCTCTTATCCAAAACCATCCCAGAGCAAGCCTAAGTAAACTGGATCAATTTAAAAGAAAGCCTAATTCTCACCCTGAGACTAAATGACATAACATCCTAACACTTAAGCAGATGGCATTTCAACCTCCCCGTCAGATATCTCAACTTGAAGGTCTTTGGGGTCTACTGTGCAACCCACTGAAACACATGTACCAAGGATTTCCTTCACGGTACCAGCAAGGTCCTTAGCCATGGAGCGCGGCCTCATGACAGGGGCAATTTCAATGACATCATCAAGAGAGATATTTCCACTGTGTTTAATATTTTTAATCTTTTTCCGATCTCTCTCTGGCTCCTTGAGTGCCTTAATCACCAAAGCAACAGCAGAGGGAACCACACAGTTACCTGTTTGATAATCAATTTATAATTGTAGTTAGCATCTGGCACTTTTAATACACTTATACACAAATGACAATTTTATTCATAAGTAAACATAAACTTCTGGTAAATAATAAGTGTACAATTGTGACCATTCCATCAGTGCACTTAGTAAACTTCAATCACCAAAGGTTCATTTATTTACTTAGTAAAGACAGAATAGAGAATCAAAATTTGATAGGACAAAAAAAATATTTTTATATGGTGAACAGCCACATAACCCCAGTTTAACATACCAGCATGTTCTATTGTTCTAAGAATTCTAACTTACTAACAGATGGTGTATAAGTACATAACCGTTGTATAATAGTTAGACAGGTTCTCTGTTCTTACTTGCGTAAAAATCATCAAAATAATATAAAAATAGAAAACTCAAATGCATTTGTTTTGCTACATACAAATTAAAGGATGCCTTATAATATACAAAGCAACCATCCTACACTAAAGAAAATTTTCCATAAAAAAGGAAGGAAATTTAAAGATTGGTTCCCTTTGCTAAGTATTCTATATCAGCAGCCTTATCGCTGTCAAGGGGAGACCTCCAATTGGTGCTTGTTATTTGTTTTCCTCGCAATCTCTGATTGGTGCTAATTATATTTTTACGTTGTGATTTGTGAGGTCACTACATAACAAGGGTTGGGAATAACCGGAATGATACTACCAACCTTTTAAGTTTAGTAGATTATCCACTTTTGATCTGAACCGTTAGATCTAATCTCAATGGCTAATGGATGTCTCGTGCATAATACCAGATTGATAGGTCCGAAAAATTTTAACCGTCAAAATTACATCGAACGATTCGGATCAAAAGTTAACACTCTACCAACCTTAAAAGGTTGGCAGAAGATGCTCTCCCGGGAATAAGCTGCAGTAACTCCATTTTATTCATATATTCATACTCTGTTTGCCTAATTCAAGACTACTTCATGCGTAAAAATTTACAACCGGAATTAGATCCGTCCTGTCTCAAGCACGGAAAGAAAAGCGTATGCTTAAAAAAAATTCCAGTTTTTATATTTTTTTAGTGTACTTTTATGGAAATGTTGGGTCACTTTTAAGGAAATCTGTTGGTTGGGGATCATGAACTCTGTGTTTTTTTAAAGAAAAAAAAAAACCCTCAAACCTTCTTATATAATCTTATTGAAAATTGATTATTGTCATCTTTCAAAATACCATCGCTGAGCCAATGATCCCCTCACCCAGCGCACTTTATTTCGTACGTAAATATTCAATTGGATAAGTACAAATATTATGTTATTTGAGTATAAATGTTCAGTTAGTTACAATAAAAAATATAAATGTTTAAACAAAAATGTTGATTTTATTAAGTATAAATGTTTAGTGTAGTAATTAGTTAAGTACAAATGTTCAGTTGGGTAAGTACAAATGTTCTATTAATTGAATATAAATATTCAGTTAGTTGCAATAAAAAAATATAAATATTATTAGTAAAAATGTTCATTTGGATAAGTATAAGTGTTTAGTTTAGTAAGAACAAATGTTCAGTTTAGTAAGTACAAAATGTTCAAGTTATTACATATAAATGTTCAGTTTATTAAGTATTATTTTCAGCTTTTTTAATAGGTACAATGTCAAGCGAAGGGGTCATGAACCGGACAAAAAACACATGAAAAAATTAGAAGGGGTTATGAACTGGTCCGGTTAAAATTATTTTTTTTCCAACTCTACCCCTAGCACGCCTCTTTCCAAGACAGACACGACTGACGCGCGACTCTATATAATAAAACCATTAGTTGACGCATTTCACCGAACACTTTTAATTATTAAACTAAACACATTTAGTTATTAAACTGTACATTTGTAACAGACACCTGCTAGTCACAACGATGACGCGCGATGATTTTTTTAACGATGTCACTTATCATTCCTGAATCTTATTATCTCAGAATAGTTTCTTATCTTTTAGTAAGCAATTGGACTTTCAATAGCGCATGTTATGAAGACCAGCTCTGGGCTAACATTAACCTCTTCTTACTTGCCTTATTTCACGGATTAAACAGACAATTTGGCCAATAACCAACTAATTTTGCAACGTACGGGAACTTTTAATTTCACAAAGAATAATCATAAATCTCATTTATGTCAAATAATTATAATTTGTTGCTACATAGGTGAAAAATGAATGAATTTATATTAATTTATCAAGAGTGCATGTCTTGTTCAGCCCAAACTCCCTCAAATTGGCAACCTTTTTCAGAAGTAGTTACCATAATGGTGTGCGCACTTGATGCAACCAAAGGACATCCAGAACAGAGCCTTCGAATTGGGTTTAAAAAAGCGTCGAAACTAGAAACCAATTTTCCAAAAGGATTCAAATCTTATATGAACAAATAGAAGCCTAATACATTTGTCCTACTAAAATCAGCCATGACTATACGACAAAATGTCAAACCCACAACCATCAAGCTCACCTGTGTGTACTGTATCAACTGATGTTTTTCTCTTTAACTCATTACTTTTTAGGTTATCATTTAAATATAGATACTAAATTACTGCTGTATCATAAATCAATTTTAATACAATACTCGGTTTCCTCCAACATCATACAGAAGTTACGAAATAACAAATAATTTGTAGATTCCTTGATTTCTCATACGTACCTAAGACATGTATGAATAAATTACTAATATACTGAACAGAAACGATAAATATATGATAAATATCATACTTATAGTATCTACATGCTTTCTATATGTATTTTAACAACGCTTCGGCACTTGACTTCTCATTATAATTTGATTCATGGAATTAATATTGATCTCGTCATACATAATTTTCGCAGGTTATTTTAATATGATCAAGTTAGTTTCAGTACTGTTGCAAACTAGACAAGTTATAATAATATAATTTATAAGCAAATTCCAAATTGGTGACGTGGGTACAGGGGCGAAGCCAGAATTATGACACCTGGGGGGCAAGTTTTCAAAACATGAAGTCTAAATTATAATAAAAAATAAATAATTAATAAATTGTTAATAATACTATAATAATTAAAATATTACTTACTTACCATATAAAATTATTATTTTTCAATAATCATGGTTCAGAAAAATCAATTCTTTAATACATGTATGTTTCTCAATATAGACTCGCATGTAGTCTAGAATGAATTGTGACATTTTATTTTCAGTAATGATTAATGCAACTAAATAAAGGAGTTTCTCTGAGTCTTCCAACATCTCAATGCCCCACATAATCAGATTTCTTTAATCTTTTATTTTTTGTTTTTTTTTTGACAAGAAGAGTCAGTTAATCATCATGGATATCTAGTCATTACAGGTCGATCTAGTTTCTACCCGTCGTATAAAATCTCAAAGGACACTCACGCATTTCCTTTCACTATTTTCTATCCTCGGTCCCTTGGCTGTTTGAATGGAGAGCATTACCCATCCAAATTTACAAAGAAAACACGATATTCGAGGAGGAAAGATTGCTATGAAGCTTCTCAATGACTGTGTTTGGATGAGCTCTAGAAATAAGAGAATAATTTTTTCCTACACGTAAATTTATTATAAACAATTCAAATTATTTACAAAATTACACATTTCCCAATACTTCTTCCTTTATTCCTCTTATTCTCACACCATCCAAACGGAGCCAACGTTTTTAACTTTTATCTATACGATTTGGACTTTTTATATATTGCTTAAAATTAACCAAAGTGAACCAAAACATGAGAGGTTCGTAACTGAAAACCCAAATATGGGGGGGGGCATTGCACTCTTCAGCACCCCTACTGCCTTCGCAGCCGCCGTGGGTACGATATAGGGATCCCATACTACTTTAGGCGTAGTTTTACAACAAATATTAGGTCCATGCTATCTCTGAAGAGCAAAGTTCCAGTGTCACATTTTTTTTGTATCACAAATGCTACATTTTGCTTTTTTCTTTTAAATTTTAAAATTTTTAAAATAATCAACCAATCCAAACTGTTGATCTTGTTTATTTTAATGACGGATGAACTGTCATAAAATTTTATAATTTTTTAAGTTTATTTGATGCTTGATCAAAATGGTGAAAAATAGACATATTGGATTATACATGGCAATTACGCACATATAGTGCAAATAATGTGTGTGCTCGACAGAATTGGAGAATTTCAAGCGATTGTGCATTCATTTCAAGTCATTTCATCACTATAATCTATATTTAAGATTTTTATAGAGTAGAGAATGAGGTTATGATCTTAAAAATGCAAGAGATTTGGATTATACTGGCAATTACGCACATAAAATTCAAATCAAGATCGTTAGGGACTGAATTGGAGCATTTCACGCGATTCTGCATTCATTGTAATTCATTGTAATTCAGTTGATAACTTTAAAATTCTAAAGGACTGGATTAATATGGCAATTACGAATTGCACATAAAGTGCAAATAATGAGCGTTATGGACAAAATTGGAGCATTTCACGCGATTTTGCAATCATTTCAAGCCATTTGATCACAATAATCTATATTTAAACTCTTTATACAGTGGAGAATTAGTTTAGGATCTTAAAAATTCAAAATGGCTGGATTATACATGGAAATTACGCACATAAAGATCAAATAATGTGCGTTCTGGACAGAATGGGAGAATTCAAGCGATTGTGCTTTCATTTCATGCCATTTGATCAATATAATCTATATTTAAACTGTTTATACAGTGGAGAATAAGTTTATAATCTAAAGAATTCAAAAGGATTGGATTATACATGGAAATGACGCACATAAAGTGCAAATCACGAGCGTTCTGGAAAATATTCGAGAATTTCAAGCGATTGTGCATTTATTTGAAGTCATTTAATCACAATTACGCACATAAAGTGGAGAATAAGTTTGTAATCTTGGAAATTGAAAAGGATTGGATTACACATGGCAATTACGCACATAAAGTGCAAATAATGAGCGTTTTGGATAGAATTGGAGCATTTCACGCAGTTGTGCATTCATTTCAAGCAATTTGATCACAATAATCCATATTTAAGCTCTTTATATAGTGGAGTATGAGTTTATGATCTTAAAAATGCAAAAGGGTTGGATTATACTTAGCAATTACGCACATAAAATGCATATTAAGATCGTTCTGGACAGAATTGAAGCATTTCACGCGATTGTGCATTCATTTCAAGTCATTTGATAACAATAATCTATATTTAAGCTCTTCATACAGTGAATAATGAGTTTATGATTTTAAAAATTCAAAAGGATTGGATTATACATGGCAATTACGCACAAATATTGCAAATAATGGAAGTTCTGGACACGATTGGAGCATTTCAGTGCAAAATTATTTTATAATCTTAAAAATTCAAAACGATTGATTATACACGGCAATTATGCACATAAAGTGCAAATAATGAGCGTTATGGACAAAATTGGAGCATTTCACGCGATTGTGCAATCATTTCAAGTCATTTGATCACAATAATCTATATTTAAACTCTTTATACAGAGGAAAATTAGTTTAGGATCTTAAAAATTCAAAATGGCAGTATTTTACATGACAATTACGCACATAAAGATCAAAAGCGATTGTGCATTCTTTTGAAGTCATTTAATCGCAATTACGCACATAAAGTGTAGAATAAGTTTGTAATCTTGAAAATTGAAAAGGATTGGATTACACATGGCAATTATGCACATAAAGTGCAAATCATGAGCATTTTGGACAGAATTGGAGCATTTCACGCGGTTGTGCATTCATTTCAAGCAATTTGATCACAATAATCCATATTTAAGCTCTTTATACAGTGGAGTATGAGTTTATGATCTTAAAAATGCAAAAGGGTTGGATTATACTTGGCAATTACGCACATAAAGTGCATATCAAGATCGTTCTAGACAGAATTGAAGCATTTCACACGATTGTGCATTCATTTCAAGTCATTTGATAATGATAATCTAGATTTAATCTCTT
Source organism: Rhynchospora pubera (assembly GCA_028095005.1). NCBI lineage: Eukaryota > Viridiplantae > Streptophyta > Magnoliopsida > Poales > Cyperaceae > Rhynchospora > Rhynchospora pubera. Next base: position 56,842,922 of record CM051462.1, read on the forward strand.
CATACAGTGAATAATGAATTTATGATTTTAAAAATTCAAAAGGATTGGATTATACATGGCAATTTACACACATATACTGCAAATAATGAAAGTTCTCGACACGATTGGAGCATTTTACGCGGTTGTGCTTTTATTTCAAGCCATTTGATCACAATAATATTTATTTAAGCTCTTTACATTGTGGAGATTGAGTTTATGATCTTAAAAATTGAAAAGGATTAAATTATAGATGGCAATTACGCACATAATACTGCAAATAATTTGCGTTATGGACAGACTTGAAGAATTTCAAGCGATTGTGCATTCATTGCAAGTCATTTGATCACTATAATCTATATTTTAGCTCTTTATACAGTGGAGAATGAGTTTACAATATTGAAAATTCAAAAGGGTTGGATTATACATGGCAATTACGCACATAAAGTGCAAATAATGAGTGTTCTGAACAGAATTGGAACATTTTACGCGATTGTGCATTAATTTCAAGACATTTGGTCACAATAATCTATATTTAAGCTCTTTACACAGTGGAGAATGAGTTTATGATCTTAAAAATTCAGGAGGATTGGATTATACATGGCAATTACGTACATATAGTGCAAATAATGAGCGTTATGATAGAATTGTAGCATTTCACGCAATATTTCTTGTCATGTGATCACAATAATCTATATTTAAACTCCTAATAAAGTGGAATATGAGTTTATGATCTTAAAACTCAAAAGGATTGGATTATACTTGGTAATTACGGACATATAGTGCGAATAATGTGCGTTCTGGACGGAATTGGAGCAAATCCTTTTCATTTTCAAAATTAGAATCGTCTGTCCCTCCATTGTATAAAAAGCTTAAATATAGATTATTCATGTACTAGGTGTTAATTATTATGCATGGTAATTGTGTGTTTGTAATATTATACTACCATGTAACATTGTAATGCACAAGATTTATATTTTCAATTGATTTTTTTAGAAACTTGATTTTGAAATTTGGAAATTTTCCATTTCAGCACATTTTAATGTGAATCTCCAATAGATTTGTAAGTGTTAAACTTGAAGTTGATACGTCTCCGTCGATTAGTTTCTTGATTGCGTTATTAATTATGGTTGTATAAAAGTGAATAAAAAATTGATTTCATGTTTAAATAAATTATAGTAAGCATATTTACAAATTCATGTACTCGGTGTTAATTGTTTGCCTGCATGATAATTGTGTGTTTACAAGAAAGCCCTCTTGTTTCAATCAAAAGCCAGTGGTAATCAGCTATCATCATTCCTTATCTTGTTCATTCCGTAGTGAACTCATCGTCTTTCTTAGACAAGCATATAGTGGCAAGTCAAACCTATCAAGCACACACTACCTGAGGAGCCACCCGACGAAGTAATTATAAAGGGACATAGTTCAATAAGAAAAGAGTAGGCCAGGCCTGTTGGTTTCAGTGATGGATAAGCGTAGAAATGTGTAGACTTTAGCTTGGATTAATAAGCGCCGGTGCTACGTAAAATCAGGTAGAGGTAGCTGAGCAAATTTCTTATGACCAAAACTCAACAAGTGTGATTGAGTTAAGACTCGGATGCTAGAGACATTGCAGGGAAGACCCAGCACATTGTGCGCCAGGCAAAAACATACATGAATTGACAATCTTGATTGACCTGGGTATTGATGATGATGTTAAAAAGGATATTAGAAATGAGAATGAGAATTCTGACGAAACTGTGCGAAATGATCTTTTTCCAGTAGGAGAGGGATCGTAATAATGTACTATCATGTAATCTTGTAATGCACAAGATTGATATGTTCAATTTTTTTTTTTTCTAGAAACTTGATTTTCAAATTTTGAAAATTTCCATTTCAGCACATTTAAATGTGATTCTCCAATCGATTGATAAGCACATAATTTCACTTAATTCCCGACTAGGTGTAGAAGCGCGGCTTTGCCGCGTCTTAGCGGAATTTTTGTATTTCAATTTTAAGAATCACTAATAATTTGTCTTTTAAGTTTAAATAGTGTGGGAAAACATACAAGTACCAAGGCAAAATGCCATAATTTTTTTTTTACATGAGCTGTAAAAAATTAAGTGCATAAGCATCATACATGAGTTACTGTAGCATCCATATATAGGCCTGTCAACGGCAGAGTATAGCACGTGATGTCGTTTCGTAATGAATAATGACACCATTTTTTGTTTCGTTCCAATAACGAAACATATTATTGTGCCGTTTCAAACTGTTTTGCCATGTTTTCAACAGCATAATATATAGGCCTGCCAATCGCGTGAAATGCATCAATTCTGTCCAGAACACTCTTTATTTGCACTTTATGTGCGTAATTGTCATTTATATTCCAATCCTTTTGAATTTTTAAGATTATAAACTTATTCTTTACTGTATAAAGAGTTTAAAAATAGATTATTGAGATCAAATAACACGTCATGAATGCACAATAGCATGAAATTCTCTAATTCAGTCCAGAACGCGCATTATTTGCACTACATGTGCGTTATTACCATTTATAATCCTATCCTTTTGAATGTTTGAAATCATAAACCCATTCTCCACTGTATAAAGTGTTAGAAAGTGTGCTAATTTTCATTTTTATGCTAATTACCAAATAATTAACCAAGCAAACATAGCACACACAAGATCTAGTACACAAGCTATTCAAACACACGAGAAAAAGGGGAAATCGATACCTCCCGCGAAATCGTATTCGCGGGGCTCGACCAAGGCATGGGAATCGATGGCGTGCCTTCTCCACCGTCTCCACCACGTCTCGTAACCGCCCTCGAGTCCACCAAGGAGGATTAATCACGTTCTACAAGGTACGTGCTAGCATACCCAAAGAACAAGCCTAATCCCTATGGTTTTCTCTCTTGCATCAATCAACAACCTTGATTTAGTGGAGAGAAAATAGCTCAACACATGAGCAAAAGAGAGGGAGAGAAGAGGAAGGTGGCGGCCTAGAATGGGAGGAAGAGAGGAGAGAGAAAAGTCTAGGTGGAGGCTCTCATAGGTGGTCCTTATATAGAGCACAAAACCTAATTGACCTCTTGCATAATTACAACTATGCCATCCAACCTACCACCATAAATGGCTGCCACGAAATGGGCCTTTATGGGCCATTAAACCCCTTCATTTGGACCATTAATTCATATAATTAAGGTCCCTCAACTTTGCTCTTTAATTGGGCTATATATTTGCTATTTAAATAACGGCCCAATTAATCAATATAACCATTTATATTGATAAGTGTTGAACTAAATTAATTATTAACTCATTAATAATTATTTTAGGATTAGTTAATGCATTAATTTATTTCTATATGATCCATTGACTTAATTAATTATAACGGTTCGCAACGGTATATAATTAATTAATCAATCTTATCATATTTCCACAGAACCTACTGCTGTGAATAAATAAATAATGCACTGTGTGATTAATGTCCTATTTGTGTGACCCTTTGAGGATTTATGCTATGTTGGCCATGGAATTAAATCGTTATTTAATTCCAATAATCATAAGCGGTATCTAGCAACACGTTATGACTCCCAATTCGCATAAATAGTGTACTGCTACAGTATTTCAATCCTGCATAAGAGAATAAATATGTTTCTCTATTTTGATTCTTATGTCGCACGATATCATCGTATAATCCAAGATAGGAATGTGTCATTCTTGCAGATTATACGTTTCTTGATCTAGAGATAATTGTATAAAGTTGCATGCAAACAATCTATCTCCATCAAGGGGCCCAAACAGATATCGTCACTCACTAAGTGAATTAATGAGGGACATACGGTTTTCTTGATGATTAACTTTTCCCCGCACAATTCAAGAGAACATAAATAAAGTCCGTATAGCAGCCCTTATCGAGAATCAGCGGTAGACAGTATTTATTGAACCTATCCTCATGTGGAAAAGATAAACATCTCAAACTTAGAACCAAAATCACAACGAAATAAACAATGACACATAACACAATCCATATGTTTATTTCGATGGGTCAAGTCATGTGCTATGTTCCATAACATACACATATGCAACTAAGTTGGTAACTCTTTACCTATGATTAGTAGAACTTAATCATCACTTAACTTGCATACTAATCTTTTATGATAATTAATGTTCCTTGTTAATTATCAAGATTATGGACCGTTTAGATTTATTATTGTCATTCTAAAGAATGATCAACAGAGATCTACAATTCAGATCCTCAACCTGAATGATCTGTCAATAATAAACCTAGGAACAGATGATAAAATCTCATCCAAAACATAAACTAATAATTAAGTCATTAAATTATTGACTTCTAGGACATAACTCTAACATAAAGAGCTTAAATATAGATTATTGAGATCAAATGACTTGAAATGAATACACAATCGCGTTAAATGCTCCAGTTCTGTCAAGAACGCCCATTATTTGCAATTTATGTGCGTAATTGTCATTTATAATCCAATCCTTTGGAATTTTCAATATTATAAACTTATTATCCACTGCATAATGTGCTTAAATATAGATTATTGTGATCAAATGATTTGAAATTAATGCACAATCGCTTGAAATTCTCCAGTTTTGTCCAGAACGCACATTATTTGCATTTGATATGCGTAATTGTCATTTATAATTCAATCTTTTTGAATTTTTAAGATTATAAACATATTCTTCACTGTATAATGAGCTTAAATACAGATTATTGTGATCAAATAACTTGAAATGAAAACACAATCGCGTGAAATTATCAAATTCTGTCCAGAACCCTCATTATTTGCACTTTTTGTGCGTAATTGTCTTTTATAAATCCAATACTTTTGAATTTTTAAGATTATAAACTTATTCTTTACTGTATAAAGAGCTTAAATATAGATTATTGTGATCAAATAACATGTAGTGAATGCACAATCACTTGAAATTCTCCAATTCTGTCTAGAACGCACATTATTTGCAATATATGTGCGTAATTGTCTTTTATAATCCAATCCTTTTGAATTTTTAAGATTATAAACTTATTATTTACTGTATAAAGAGTTTAAAAATAGATTATTGTGATCAAATAACACGTCATGAATGCACAATCGCTTGAAATTCTCCAATTCTGTCCAGAACGCGCATTATTTCACTATATGTGCGTTATTACCATTTATCATCCAATCCTTTTGAATGTTTGAAATCATAAACCAATTCTCCACTGTATAAAGAGCTTAAATATAGATTATTTAGATCAAATGACTTGAAATGAATACACAATCGCGTTAAATGCCAATTCTGTTTAGAACGCTCATTATTTGCAATTTATGTGCGTAATTGTCATTTATAATCCAATCCTTTTGAATTTTCAAGATTGTAAACTTATTCTCCACTGTATAATGAGCTTAAATATAGATTATTGTGATCAAATGACTTGAAATTAATGCAAAATCTCTTGAAATTCACCGATTTTGTCCAGAACGCACATTATTTGCACTTGATATCCGTAATTGTTATTTATAATCCAATCCTTTTGAATTTTTAAGATTATAAACTTATTCTTCACTGTATAATGAGCTTAAATATAGATTATTGTGATCAAATAATTTGAAATGAAAACACAATCGCGTGAAATACTCAAATTCTGTCCAGAAAGCTCATTATTTGCACTTTTTGTGCGTAATTGTCATTTATAATCCAATCCTTTTGAATTTTTAAGATTATGATCTTATTCTTTACTGTATAAAGAGTTTAAAAATAGATTATTACGATCAAATAACTTGTCAAGAATGCACAATCGCTTGAAATTCTCCAATTCTGTCCAGAACACACATTATTTGCACTATATGTGCGTAATTGTCATTTATAATCCAATCCTTTTGAATTTTTAAGATTATAAACTTATTCTTTACTTTATAAAGAGTTTAAAAATAGATTATTGTGATCAAATAACTCGTCATGAATGCACAATCGATTGAAATTCTCCAATTCTGTCCAGAACGCGCATTATTTGCACTATATGTGCGTTATTACCATTTATAATCCTATCCTTTTGAATTTTTGAAATCATAAACCTATTCTCCACTGTATAAAGAGCTTAAATATAGATTATTGAGATCAAATGACTTGAAATTAATACACAATCGCATTAAATGCTCCAGTTCTGTCCAGAAAAGCTCATTATTTGCAATATATGTTCGTAATTGTCATTTATAATTCAATCCTTTTGAATTTTCAAGATTACAAACTTATTCTGAACTGCATAATGAGCTTAAAAATAGATTATTGTGATCAAATGACTTGAAATTAATGCACAATCGCTTGAAATTCTCCAGTTTTGTCCAGAACACACATTGTTTGCATTTGATATGCGTAATTGTCATTTATAATTCAATCTTTTTGAATTTTTAAGATTATAAACATATTCTTCACTGTATAATGAGATTAAATACAGATTATTGTGATCAAATAACTTGAAATGAAAGCACAATCGCGTGCAATTCTCAAATTCTGTCCAGAACACTGATTATGTGCACTTTTTGTTCGTAATTGTTATTTATAATCCAATCCTTTTGAATTTTTAAGATTATAAACCTATTCTTTACTGTATAAAGAGATTAATATAGATTATTGTGATCAAATAACATGTAATTAATGCACAATCGCTTGAAATTCACCAATTCTGTCCAGAACGCAAATTATTTGCACTATATGTGCATTATTGCCATTTATAATCCTATCCTTTTGAATTTTAGATATCATAAACTCATTCTCCATTGTATAAAATGCTAAAATATTGATTATTGTGATAAAATGACTTGAATTGAATGCACAATGGCGTGAAATGCGTCAATTCTGTCCAGAACACTCTTTATTTGCACTTTATGTGAGTAATTGTCAATTATAATCCAATCCTTTTGAATTTTTAAGATTATAAACTTATTCTTTACTGTCTAAATAGTTTAAAAATAGATTATTGTGATCAAATAAAATGCATGAATACACAATCGCTTGAAATTCTCCAATTTTGCCCAGAACGCACATTATTTGCACTATATGTGCGTAATTGTCTTTTATAATCCAATTCTTTCGAATTTTTAAAATTATAAACTTATTATTTACTGTATAAAGAGTTTAAAAATAGATTATTGTGATCAAACACGTCATGAATGCACAATCGCTTGAAATTCTCCAATCCTGTCCAAACGTGCATTATTTGCACTATATGTGCGTTATTACCTTTTATAATCCTATCCTTTTGAATGTTTGAAATCATAAGCCCATTCTCCACTGTATAAAGTGCTTAAATAAAGATTATTGAGATCAAATGACTTGAACTGAAAACACAATCGCGTGAAATGCTCCAATTATGTCCAGAACGCTCATTATTTGCAAGTTATGTGCGTATATGTCATTTATAATCCAATCCTTTTGAATTTTCATGATTATAAACTTACTCTGCACTGTGTAATGAGCTTAAATATAGATTATTGTAATCAAATGACTTGAAATTAATGCACAATCGCTTGAAGTTCTCCAATTTTTTCAAAAACGCACATTATTTGCACTTAATATGCGTAATTGTCATTTATAATTCAATCCTTTTAAATTTTTAAGATTATAAACTTATTCTTCTCTGCATAATGAGCTTAAATATAGATTATTGGTATCAAATAACTTGAAATGAAAGCACAGACGAGTGAAATTCTCAAATTCTGTCCAGAACCCTCTTTATTTGCACTTTTTGTGCGTAATTGTCTTTTATAAATCCAATCCTTTTGAATTTTTAAGATTATAAACTTATTCTTTACTGTATAAAGAGCTAAAATATAAATTATTGTTATCAAATAACATGTAATTAATGCACAATCGCTTGAAATTCTCCAATTCTGTCCAGAACGCGCATTATTTGCACTATATGTGCGGCATTACCATTTATAATCCTATCATTTTTAATGTTTGAAATCATAATCCCATTCTCCACTGTATAAAGAGCTTAAATATAGATTGTTTAGATCAAATGATTTGAAATGAATACACAATCGCGTTAAAGGCCAATTCTGTTTAGAACGCTCATTATTTGCAATTTATGTGCTTAATTGTCATTTATAATCAAATTCTTTAGAACTTTCAAGATTATAAACTTATTCTTCACTGTATAATGAGCTTAAAGATAGATTATTGTGATCAAACGACTTGAAATTAATGCACAATCGCTTGATATTCTCCAATTTTGTCCAGAGCACATTATTTGCACTTGATATCCGTAATTGTCATTTATAATTCAATCATTTTGAATTTTTAAGATTATAAATTTATTTTTCACGGTATAATGAGCATAAATATAGATTATTGTGATAAAATAACTTGAAATGAAAGCACAATCGCCTGAAATTCTCAAATTCTGTCCAGAACCCTCATTATTTGCACTCTTTGTGCGTAATTGTCATTTATAATCCAATCATTTTGAATTTTTAAGATTATAAACTTATTCTTTACTGTATCAAGAGTATAAAAATAGATTATTGTGATCAAATAACTTGTCATGAATGCACAATCGCTTGAAATTCTCCAATTCTGTCCAGAACGCTCATTATTTGCACTTTTTGCGCGTAATTGTCATTTATAATCCCATCCTTTTGAATTTTTAAGATTATAAACTTATTCTTTACTATATAAAGAGCTTAAATATAGATTATTGAGATCAAATAACATGTAATGAATGCATAATCGCTTGAAATTCTCCAATTCTGTCCAGAACACATATTATTTGCACTATATGTGCGTTATTGCCATTTATAATCCTATCCTTTTGAATTTTAGAAATCATAAACTCATTCTCCATTGTATAAAAAGCTTAAATATAGATTATTGTGATTAAATGACTTGAATTGAATGCACAATCGATTGAAATAAATCAATTTTGTCCAGAACACTCTTTATTTGCACTTTATGTGCGTAATTGAATTGTATAATCCAATCCTTTTTAATTTTTAAGAATATAAACTTATTCTTTACTGTATAAAGAGTTTAAAAATAGATTATTGTGATCAAATAACACGTCATGAATGCACAATCGCTTGAAATTCTCCAATTCTGTCCGAACGCGCATTATTTGCACTATATGTGCGTTATTACCATTTACAATCCTATCCTTTTGGTATGTTTGAAATCATAATCCCATCTTCCACTGTATAAAGAGCTTAAATATAGATTATTGAGATCAAATGACTTGAAATGATTACACAATCGGGTGAAATTCTTCAATTCTGTCCAGCACGCTCATTATTTGCAATTTATGCGCGTATATGTCATTTATAATCCAATCCTTTTGAATTTTCATGATTATAAACTTACTCTGCACTGTGTAATGAGCTTAAATATAGATTATTGTGATCAAATGACTTGAAATTAATGCACAATCGCTTGAAAATTCTCCAATTTTGTCAAAAACGCACATTATTTGCACTTAATATGCGTAATTGTCGTTTAAAATTTAATCCTTTTAAATTTTTAAGATTATAAACATATTCTTCACTGTATAATGAGCTTAAATACAGATTATTGTGATCAAATAACTTGAAATGAAAGCACAATCGCGTGAAATTATCAAATTCTGTCCAGAACCCTCATTATTTGCACTTTTTGTGCGTAATTGTCTTTTATAAATCCAATACTTTTGAATTTTCAAGATTATAAACTTATTCTCCACTGTATAATGAGCTTAAATATAGATTATTGTGATCAAATGACTTTAAATAAATTCACAATCGCTTGAAATTATCCAGTTTTGTCCAGAACGCACATTATTTGCACTTGATATGCGTAATTGTCATTTATAGTTCAATCTTTTTGAATTTTTAAGATTATAAACATACTCTTCACTATATAATGAGCTTAAATACAGATTATTGTGATCAAATAACTTGAATGAAAGTACAATGGCGTGCAATTCTCAAATTCTGTCCTGAACACTCATTATGTGTACTTTTTGTGCGTAATTATCATTTATAATCCAATCCATTTGAATTTTTAAGATTATAAACTTATTCTTTACTGTATAAAGAGTTTAATAATAGATTATTGTGATCAAATAACACGTCATGAAGGCACAATTGCTTGAAATTTTCCAATTCTGTCCAGAACGCGAGTTATTTGCATTATTTGTGCATTATTACCATTTATAATCCTATCCTTTTGAATGTTTGAAATCATAAACCCATTGTCCATTATATAAAATGCTAAATTGTAGATTATTGTGACTAAATAACTTGATTTGAATGCACAATTGCATGAAATGCGTCAATTCTGTCCTGAACACTCTTTATTTGAACTTTATGTGCGTAATTATCATTGATAATCCAATCCTTTTGAATTTTTAAGATTATAAACTATTATTTACTGTATAAAGTTTAAAAAGAGATTATTGTGATCAAATAACATGTCATGAATGCACAATCGCTTGAAATTCTCCAATTCTATCCAGAACGCACGTTATTTGCACTATATGTGCGTAATTATCATTTATAATACAATCCTTTTGAATTTCTAAGATTATAAACTTATTCTTTAATGTATAAAGAGTTTAAAAATAGATTATTGTGATCAATTAACACGTCATAATTGCACAATCGCTTGAAATTCTCCAATTCTGCCCAGAACGCGCATTATTTGCACTATATGTGCGTTATTGCCATTTATAATCCAATCCTTTTGAATTTATGATATCATAAACTCATTTTCCATTGTAAAAAATGCTAAAATATAGATTATTGTGATTAAATGACTTGAATTGAATGCACAATCTCGTTTAATGCATCAATTCTGTCCAGAAAAATCTTTATTTGCAATTAATGTGCGTAATTGTCATTTCTAATCCAATCCTTTGAATTTTTAAGATTATAAACTTATTCTTTACTGTATAATGATTTGAAAATAGATTATTGTGATTAAATAACACGTCATGAATGCACAATCGCTTGTAATTCTCCAATTCTGTCCAGAACTCGCGTTATTGCACTATATGTGGTCGTGATTACCATTTATAATCCTATCCTTTTAAATGTTTGAAATCATAAACCAGTTCTCCACTGTATAAAGATCTTAAATATAGATTATTCAGATCAAATGACTAGAAATAAATTCACAATCACGTTAAATGCTCCAGTTCTGTCCAGAACGCTCATTATTTGCAATTTATGTGCGCAATTGTCATTTATAATCCAATCCTTTTGAATTTTCAAGATTATAAACTTATTCTTTTCCGTATAAAGAGTTTTAAAATAGATTATTGTGATCAAATAACAAGTCATTCTTGCACAATCGCTTTAAATTCTCCAATTATTTCCAGAACGCACATTATTTGCAAATATATGCGTAATTGTCATTTATAATCCAATCCTTTTGAATTTTTAATATTATAAACTTATTCTTTCCGTATAAAGAGTTTAAAAATAGATTATTGTGATCAAATAACATGAAAAAGAACAGAAATGAAAGCAATCGCGTGAAATTGTCAAATTCTGTCCAGAACACTCTTGATTTACACTTTATGTGCGTAATTGTCATTTATAATCCAATCCTTTTGAATTTTGAAAATTATAAACTTATTCTTTACTGTATAAAGAGTTTAAAAATAGATTGGTGTGATCGAATAACATGTCATTAATGCACAATCGGTTGAAATTCTCCAATTCTCTCCAGAACGCACATTAGTTGCACTATATGTGCCTAATTGTCATTTATAATCCAATCTTTTTGAATTTTTAAGATTATAAACTTATTCTTTACTGCATAAAGAGCTTAAAAATAGATTATTGTGATCAAATAACATGACATGAATGCACAATCGCTTGAAATCTCCAATTCTGTCCAGAACGCACATTATTTGCACTATATGTGGCGTAATTGTCATTTATAATCCTATCCTTTTGAATGTTTGAAATCATAAACCCATTCTCCACTGTATAAAGAGCTTAAGTATAGATTATTGAGATCAAAATGACTTGAAATGAATACACCATCACGTTAAATGCTCCAGGTTCTGTCCAGAACGCTCATTATTCTGCAATAGATATGCATAATTGTCTTTATAATAAATTTTTTTTGAATTTATAATATTATAAACATATTCTTCACTGTATAATGAGCTTAAATAATATTATTTTGATCAAATAACTTGAATGAAAGCACAATCGCGTGCAATTCTCAAATTCTGTCCAGAACACTCATTATTTGCAATTTTTGTGCGTAATTGTCATTTATAATCCAATTCTTTTGAATTTTTAATATTATAAACTTATTCTTTACTGTATTAAGAGCTTAAATATAGATTATTGTGATCAAATAACTTGTAATGAATGCACAATCGTATGAAATACTCCAATTCTGTCCAGAACGCACATTATTTGCACTATATGTGCGTAATTGTCATTTATAATTCAACCTTTTGAATTTTAAGATTATAAACTTATTTTTTACTGTATAAAGAGATTAAAAGTAGATTATTGTGATCAAATAACATGAAATGAAAAGCACTATCGCAGTGAAATTCTCAATTCTGTCCAGAACACTCTTGATTTGCACTTTATGTGCGTAATTGTCATTTAGTAATCCAATCCTTTTGAATTTTGAAGATTATAAACTTATTATTTACTGTATAAAGTGTTTAAAAATAGATCAGTGTGATCGAATAACATGTCATTAATGCACAATCGGTTGAAATTCTCCAATTCTGTCCAGAACGCACATTATTTGCACAATATGTGTGCCTAATTGTCATTTATAATCCTATCCTTTTGATTTTTTAAGATTATAAACTTATTCTTTACTGTATAAAGAGATTAAAAATAGATTATTGTGATCAAATAACACGTCATGAATGCACAATCGCTTGAAATTCTCCAATTCTGTCCAGAACGCGCATTATATGCAATATATGTGCGTTATTACCATTTATCATCCTATCCTTTTGAATGTTTGAAATCATAATCCCATTATCTACTATATAAAAAGCTTAAATATAGATTGTTTAGAAATGACTAGAAATGAACACACAATCGCGTTAAATGCCAATTCTGATTAGAACGCTCATTATTTGCAATTTATGTCCGTAATTGTCATTTAAATCCAATCCTTTTGAATTTTCAAAATGATAAACTTACTCTCCACTGTATAATGAGGCTAAATATAAATTATTGTGATCAAATGACTTGAAATTAATGCACAATCGCTTGATATTCTCCAATTTTGTCCAGAACGCACATTATTTGCACTTGATATCCGTAATTGTCATTTATAATTCAATCCTTTTTAATTTTTAAGATTATAAACATATTCTTCACTGTATAATGAGTTTAAATTGAGATTATTGTGAACAAATAACATGAAATGAAAGCACAATCGCGTGAAATTCTCAAATTCTGTCCAGAACGCTCATTATTTGCAATTTTTGTGCGTAATTGTCATTTATAATCCAATCATTTTGAATTTTTAAGATTATAAACTTATTCTTCACTGTATAATGAGCTAAAATACAAAATATTGTGATCAAATAACTTGAATGAAATCACAATCGCGTGCAATTCTCAAATTCTGTCCAGAACACTCATTACGTGCATTTTTTGTGCGTAATTGTCATTTCTAATCCAATTCTTTTGAATTTTTAAAATTATAAACTTATTCTTTACTGTATAATGAGCTTAAATATAGATTATTGTGATTAAATAACATGTAATGAATGCAGAATCGCTTGAAATTCTCCAATTCTGTCCAGAACGCGCATTATTTGCACTATATGTGCGTTATTACCATTTATTATCCTATCCTTTTGAATGTTTGAAATCATAAACCCATTCTCCACTGTATAAAGAGGTTAAATTTAGATTATTGAGATCATGACTTGAAATGAATACACAATCGCTTGAAATGCTCAAGTTCTGTCCAGAACGCACATTATTTGCACTTGATATGCGTAATTGTCATTTATAATCCAATCGTTTTGAATTTCAAGATTATAAACTTATTCTTTACTGCATAAAGATCTTAAATATAGATTATTGTGATCAAATAACATGTAATGAATGCACAATCGCTTGAAATTCTCCAATTTTTTCCAGAACGCACATTATTAGAACTATGTGTGCGTAATTATCATTTATAATTCAATCCTTTTGAATTTTTAAGATTATAAACTTATTTTTACTGTATAAAGAGTTTAAAAATAGATTATTGTGATAAAATAACAAGTCATTCATGCACAATCGCTTTAAATACTCCAATTCTGTCCAGAACGCACATTATTTGCACTATATGTGCGTAATTGTCATTTATAATCCAATCCTTTTGAATTTTTAAGATTATAAACTTAATCTTTACTGTATAAAGAGTTTAAAAATAGATTATTGTGATCAAATAACATGAAATGAAAGCACAATCGCGTGAAATTCTCAAATTCTGTCCAGACCACTCTTGATTTGCACTTTATGTGCGTAATTGTCATTTATAACCCAATCCTTTTGAATTTTGAAGATTATAAACTTATTCTTTACTTTATAAAGAGCTTAAAAATAGATTAGTGTGATCGAATAACATGTCATTAATGCACAATCGGTTGAAATTCTCCAATTCTGTCCAGAACGCGCATTATTTGCACTATATGTGCATTATTACCATTTATCATCCTATCCTTTAGAATGTTTGAAATCATAAACCATGCTCCACTGTATAAAGAGCTTAAATATAGATTATTGAGATCAAATGACATGAATTGAATACACAATCGCTTGAAATTCTCCAGTTCTGTCCAGAACGCACATTATTTGCACTTGATATGCGTAATTGTCATTTATAATCAAATTCTTTCGAATTTTTAAGATTATAAACTTATTTTTACTGTATAAAGAGTTTAAAAATGGATTATTGTGATAAAATGACAAGTCATTCATCCACAATCGCTTTAATTTCTCCAATTCTGTCCAGAACGCACATTATTTGCACTATATGTGCGTAATTATCATTTATAATCCAATCCTTTTGAAATTTTAAGATTATAAACTTATTCTTTACAGTATAAAGAGTTTAAAAATAGATTATTGTGATCAAATAATATGAAATGAAAGCACAATCGCGTGAAATTCTCAAATTCTGTCCAGAACACTCTTGATTTGCACTTTATGTGCGTAATTGTCATTTATAATCCAATCCTTTTGAATTTTTAAGATTATAAACTTATTCTTTCCTGTATAAAGTGTTTAAAAATTGATTATTGTGATAAAATAACATAAAATGAAAGCACAATCACGTGAAATTGTCAAATTCTGTCCAGAACACTCTTGATTTGCACTTTATGTGCGTAATTGTCATTTATAATCCAATCCTTTTGAATTTTGAAGATTATAAACTTATTCTTTACAGTATAAAGAGTTTAAAAATAGATTAGTGTGATCGAATTACATGTCATTAATGCAGAATCGCTTGAAATTCTCCAATTCTGTCCAGAACGCGCATTATTTGCACTATATGTGCATTATTACCATTTATCATCCTATCCTTTAGAATGTTTGAAATCATAAACCATGCTCCACTGTATAAAGAGCTTAAATATAGATTATTGAGATCAAATGACTTGAATTGAATACACAATCGCTTGAAATTCTCCAGTTCTGTCCAGAACGCACATTATTTGCACTTGATATGCGTAATTGTCATTTATAATCAAATTCTTTCGAATTTTTAAGATTATAAACTTATTTTTACTGTATAAAGAGTTTAAAAATGGATTATTGTGATAAAATGACAAGTCATTCATCCACAATCGCTTTAATTTCTCCAATTCTGTCCAGAACGCACATTATTTGCACTATATGTGCGTAATTATCATTTATAATCCAATCCTTTTGAAATTTTAAGATTATAAACTTATTCTTTACAGTATAAAGAGTTTAAAAATAGATTATTGTGATCAAATAATATGAAATGAAAGCACAATCGCGTGAAATTCTCAAATTCTGTCCAGAACACTCTTGATTTGCACTTTATGTGCGTAATTGTCATTTATAATCCAAACCTTTTGAATTTTTAAGATTATAAACTTATTCTTTACTGTATAAAGAGTTTAAAAATAGATTATTGCGTTCAAATAACATTAAATGAAAGCACAGTCGCGTGAAATTCTCAAATTCTGTCCAGAACACTCTTGATTTGCACTTTATATGCGTAATTGTCATTTACAATCCAATACTTTTGAATTTTGAAGATTATAAACTTATTCTTTACAGTATAAAGAGTTTAAAAATAGATTAGTGTGATCGAATAACATGTCATTAATGCACAATCGGGTTGAAATTCTCCAATTCTGTCCAGAACTCGCATTATTTGCACTATATGTGCATTATTACCATTTATCATCCAATCCTTTTTAATTTTGAAGATTATAAACATATTATTTACTGTATAATGAGTTTAAAAATAGATTATTGTGATAAAATAACACGTCATGAATGCAGAATCGTTTGAAATTCTCCAATTCTGTCCAGAACGCGCATTATTTGCACTATATGTGCATTATTACCATTTATTATCCTATCCTTTTGAATGTTTGAAATCATAAACCCATTCTCCACTGTATAAAGAGGTTAAATTTAGATTATTGAGATCAAATGACTTGAAATGAATACACAATCGCATGAAATGCTCAAGTTCTGTCCAGAACGCACATTATTTGCACTTGATATGCGTAATTGTCATTTATAATCCAATCCTTTTGAATTTTTAAGATTATAAACTTATTCTTTACAGAATAAAGATCTTAAATGTAGATTATTGTGATCAAATAACATGTAATGAATGCACAATCGCTTGAAATTTTCCAATTCTTTCCAGAACGCACATTATTTGCAATATATGTGCGTAATTGTCATTTATAATTCAATCCTTTTGAATTTTTAAGATTATAAACTTATTCTTTACTGTATAAAGAGATTAAAAATATATTATTGTGATCAAATAACACGTCATGAATGCACAATCGCTTGAAATTTTCCAATTCTGTCCAGAACGCGCATTATTTGCATTATTTGTGCGTTATTACCATTTATCATCCTATCCTTTTGAATGTTTGAAATCATAATCTCATTCTCCACTGTATAAAAAGCTTAAATGTAGATTGTTTAGATCAAATGACTAGAAATGAATACACAATCGCGTTAAATTCCAATTCAATTTAGAACGTTCATTACTTGCAATTTATGTCCGTAATTGTCATTTATAATCCAATTTTTTTGAATTTTCAAGATTATAAACATACTCTACACTGTATAATGAGCTGAAATATAGATTATTGTGATCAAATGACCTGAAATTAGTGCACAATCGCTTGATATTCACCTATTTTGTCCAGAACGCACATTATTTGCACTTGATATCCGTAATTGTCATTTATAATTCAATTCTTTTGAAATTTTAAGATTATAAACTTATTCTTCACTGTATAATGAGCTTAAATAGAGATTATTGTGAACAAATAACTTGAAATGAAAACACAATTGCGTGAAATTCTCAAATTCTGTCCAGAACGCTCATTATTTGCACTTTTTGTGCGTAATTGTCATTTATAATCCAATCATTTTGAATTTTCAAGATTATAAACTTATTCTTCACAGTATAATGAGCTAAAATACAGATTATTGTGATCAAATAACTTGAATGAAATCACAATCGCGTGCAATTTTCAAATTCTGTCCGGAACACTCATTATGTTCATTTTTTGTGCGTAATTGTCATTTATTTTTTTTGACAAGCTAGGTAGCGACTACCTAGGAGCACGAAAAAAGAAAATAAAAGGAAAAAAGAAAAAGAAGAAGAAAGTAAAGAGGCAAAACGTAACACCGACTAGCAGCACTTCATGAAGATGGTTGATTCACTGATTATCCACTGCTGAACTGGCCCCAGTGGCCTGCCTAGTTGACGGAATGTTCTATTATTTCTTTCGAGCCAGATGGCCCAAAGAGTGGTGGAGATAAGCACCAGCCTCCTTTGTTGACCAAACGGCGGTTTAAAAACTGTAAGGAAGTTTTCCTTCAAACTTGCATCAGAACGAACTCCAGAGAGTTGGAATCCAAGAGACCGCCATAAAGTGCGTGAGTAATCACAGTTGAAAAACAGATGATTTGTCGTCTCACACTCATTGCTGGTGCATAACACACATCCTGGGGAACAAAAGATATTCCTCTTTAGTAACTGATCTTGCGTAAGAAGACGACCATTTGCCAGCAAAAGCAAGAACAATTTTAAAGACGGCGGCACCTTAATCTTCCAAATGAAGAAGAAAGGGGTACTAGTCTTGCCAGCAGAAATGAGAAACTTGTAAGCTGAGGCCGCTGTGTAGTTGCCATGTGTGGTCCACTTCCACAGTAATTGATCTTTCTGTGAATTAAAGGATAGCCGTTGGGCTTCCTGCACAGATGTGTGTTGCCGAAGAGTTAGGGGTGCTGTTAAGAATTTGAAGCGCTCATGGTAGGCTGTGTGGAGGGAGATGTTGCGCCGTATAGGCGGCCTGTCTGAGGAGTTAAAGAAGAAAAGAAAAGAAGCTCCCCAATTACTGAACCAAAACAGTGAATTTAAGC